>CM057337.1:381466781-384163683 GCA_030015575.1 Agapanthus africanus | reverse complement strand
GTCGTCCACGTACAATACGAGGAAGACCACCTTACTCTCTGCTACCTTCTTGTAGATACAAGGTTCATCTGGGTTTTTGACGAAATCAAACTCTTTGATAACGACGTCAAAGCAGATGTTTCCAACTCCGCGATGCTTGCTTTAATCCATAAATGGATTTAAGCAGCTTGCACACCTTCCCGTTGCTCCCACTGTCTATGAGGCCCTCTGGCTGAGTCATGTACACGCACTCTTCTAAATCACCGTTTAGAAAGGCGGTCTTATCATCCATTTGCCAGATTTCGTAGTCATGACATGCAGCGATGGCAAGCATGATCCGATGGATTTAAGCATAGCCACTAGAGAAAATGTTTCGTCATAGTTGTTAGTTATATGTATGCCCTAGAGGCCATTACTATACATAGGATGTATATTGTAGTGGATGCTTGGACATATATAGGGAGGACTTTCTTGCTCGACATGATAGTATGCTATCTGGTTACTCTTTACCTTAACGTGTATACTGATTGTCCCTCTGTTACATGTTGGTAAAGACCTTAGGATGTGTACTTGACTACCTGGACTATGATGCAGATCATAATAGTGGCGACAGATAGTCTATAAGTACATCCTTCAAAGTCCCTAGTCGTGGGTGTATCGAGACGGGGCATCGATATACCAGAGTAGACTAGCGTATACCTTCTCGACCCATACAGATGGGCGATGGATGATCCAATATCCATTGGTGTTTGACATCAGAGATGATATACGGGTGCTCAGTGGAGACTGGGTACACTGGACGGACTCGCCGAGAACTCCCAGATGGTATTATACCTCACGTCAGATGGCAGTTCTCTGGTGACACTGGTACAGAGTAGTCTGTTGACCCGAGATCGTCATAGAGTCTTGTGTGGTTCCCACTGTGCTTTGATTTCCATCTTACCACGTCCAAGAGGGCATGCAAAACGGTGGTTTTTGGGTACAGTCCCCGAGTCACATGGAGGTAATGAGCGATAGGAGGGGATTCGTCTCTCCCGGTATAGGGGGTTGATGTTTGCGCTGTGTTCGATTGGCTATAACAGGAAATCCCTGGCCAGGGTTGCTGAGATTTACTGGTAAGTGTTACCAGTAGTATCTCGAATTGTTATAGACCTCATATCGACACGACTTATCGAACTATTGGGGTCTGACGTTTACCACCCCTAGGCGAGATATGCGACATATCAGACGATCAGACCGGACTGTACGGTAGTGTTACTGGTTGGATTCACTGGAGTGTGAGCGGGCTTGCTCGTCGATCTTCAGATCGCTCAATACCCGGTGGCCGTTACGTTTAGCAGACCGCTTGCGGCTTGTGGGTGCTTGATATGATCATCATCTGCTGCCGGCGTATTGACGAGTCTTTAGAGTCCTACACAGAGGTTTCCTGGCTCAAGCGAAACGAAATAGGAGCGCATATGAGATATGTGCGGGACCGAGAATAATGCGTGTATGTGATACCGTATTTTATTCTCGGGATGAATGTATCGATTGGTTGTATGCGATATAACCTAGTTATCGATTCAAGCGTTGATTCGATAAGCCGATACATTGATATTAGTCGGTTATATGCGATATGACCGGATCGTTAAATCAAGTGTTGATTTAATGATTTAATGCATAATTATATATTTGATATATTACTTTGCATTAACTAGTAATGGTTCACTTTAAATGGATTTTCTCACTTGATTTGTGCACATTGTATATGTGATATATTTTTGTGCACTTGATTGTATCATGTTTGATGATACATGAATGCTAGGGTTTGTGTAAAGAGTTAAACCTTAGTTAAGTAAATGGTTAGGGTTATTATATATTTATTCATTCATTTATTGAATTGTTTATTTCATTTTGGCAAAAGGAAAATGGTGGCTAATTTTGTTCTTTGTTGAAGCTTCATGAAGCTTTGAATAAAGTCCACCATTTTTGTTTTATGCCTAACCTAACCATTCACCTAACTATAGTTTGCTCTCTACACATAACCATGGTTGGATTATGATAAGTTTGGATTTTATTTTCTATTTTAAATTAACTTATCATAATTTTTACCTTCTTCTTCTGCATTTCTTCAAGTGAAGAAAGCTTGCCTCCATCAATGGCAAGTGATGAAAAAGAGTGTGAAATCCAAATCTAAAGTCTACCCACTTCCTATTTCTTCATCCTCTACCTCTTGCCAAGTAGTAGAGTGTGTTTTCTTCACAAGTTTCATGACTTGGTGAAGTGAGAGCTTGATCTTGCAATGCTTCGACGTAGATCATCTTCGGCATGGACATCGACGACCTAGCTCGCCATTTCTCCGACGAAGCCGACGCTAGAGCCCGGGAATTCATTCGGACAGTGAGGGGACTTCGTTGCGGAGCTATCGAGGTGGAGCACCGGATCTACAAAGGTTGTATTTTCGTTTCCTTATAGTTAAGTGTTAACTAGTTACTTTGTTCGCCTAGAAATCTAGCCAACGATCCGTTCTATGGTTTCTCGGCACCGTTTAAATTTGAAATTGGCATGGTTGATGCCTTGTGAGACCTCATTAGGATGCCTAGGAACCCTACAGTAGTCCACACCTGGTCTTTGACGAATACCTTTTGCAACAAGTCTAGCTTTGAAAGTCTCCACTTTCCAATCTACACCAAGTTTTTTCTTGAAGATCCACTGGCTCCCGATGGGTTTTACCCCTTCAGGAGCAACTTCCAAAGTCCATACTTTGTTGGTGTACATGGATTCCATCTCGGACTGCATAGCATCCAGCCATTTCACTGAGTCCCCACTCGTGATGGCCTGCTCGAAGCTAGTTGGGTCATCATCCTCCATGATGCAATCCTCGCTGCCACCATCCATGAGAAAACCGTAGTATCTCACAGGTTGGCGAGGAACCCTACTAGATCGGCGGAGAGGCTGGGGTTCATCAGGAACTACAGAATCCTCTGGTTCAACCAAGTCTTCTGTCGTAGTCTTTATTGCTGGAACATCTTCCAGTTCTACCTCCTTGCCACTAATCTCTTTATCAAGAAATTCCTTTTCTAAAAAGGTGGTATGTCGAGAAACAAACACCTTTTGTTCCTCGGTGTGGTAGAAGATATACCCGCGCGAATGTTTGGGATATCCAATAAACTTACACAGAATGGACCTTGCCGCGAGTTTGTCCGGATTTTGCGTTTTTATATATGCCGGACAACCCCATATCTTAACATAATTAAGACATGGTCTCTTTCCTTTCCATATCTCATATGGAGTGGTTGGCACGGTTTTGGTGGGAACCATATTCAATAGGTCTGCAGCTGTTTCCAGTGCATATCCCCAGAAGGAAATAGGTAACTCAGCCGTGCTCATCATAGAGCGCACCATATCTAATAGGGTGCGGTTCCTCCGTTCTGATACTCCGTTGTGCTGTGGTGTATATGGAGGTGTCAGCTGAGAGAGAATCCCATTCACTTTTAGGAAGTCCAGGAATTCATTGCTTAAGTATTCACCTCCTCGATCAGATCGTAGGATTTTAATACTTTTTCCGGTTTGGTTCTCGACTTCTTGTTTATATTCTCTAAATTTCTCAAAAGCTTCTGATTTGTGTTTCATCAGGAACACATATCCGAATCTAGAGAGATCGTCAGTGAATGTAATAAAGTACGAAGAACCATCCCTGGCATGTGTAGACATGGGACCGCATACATCACTATGTATTAGTCCCAAGAGTTCGGTAACTCTTTCTCCGTGTCCCGTAAACGGAGTTTTGGTCATCTTGCCTTTGAGACATGACTGGCAAGTGTCATAAGATGAAAATTCAAACGAATTTAAATATCCATCCTTATGCAACTTAGCTAGTCGTGTTGCATTGATGTGACCTAGTCTACAATGCCACAAGAAGGATTCGTTCAGTTCAGAACTCTTCCTCTTGTGTGTGTTTGTTATGCTCAGAACTGTTGATTGATTTAGAACATAAATGCCATTGCACAACGTGCCTGATCCAACCAACTTTTGGTTACGGAAAATGTTCATAACATTGTCCTGTAATACAAAATTATATCCCTCTTTGCTCAACAAAGAAACCGATATAATGTTGCATATCAGGTTCGGCATGTAATAGCATTCGTTCAGAACCAATGTATTACCAGTTGGTAATGCAAGATGATATTCCCCGACAGTCTTAGCTGAAACTATTGCACCATTTCCAACTCTTATGTCTTTATCACCTTCTCCAAGTTCTCTACCTTTCCTAAGCCCATGTAACTGATTACATATATGGGATCCTGACCCGGTATCTAATACCCAGGACGTAGGGCAGATGGAGAAACAGTTCTCTGTAACGAACACACCCGAAGAAAATGCATCAACATGTACTTTCTTCATTCGGGTGGCATGGGAATCCTGGTATTCCCCTATGTCCTGTTCATTCCTATAACTCTTACAAGAAAGAACGGAACCAACATTCCCCAGCACAGTATAACATGCGGGTTCAGTCAATACATCCATATTATTATCTTTATTAGGGCATGACATGGTTGCTACCTGGAGAGAGAGAGAAGAAAACACTTTAGCGTATGCTCTTGCAAGATCAGATTGGTTATTATCTTATCTAATCAGGATGGCTCCCACTGGTTTTTATCAAATCTTCCTTCAAACCCTAAAAGGAAAGACTAGCCGGGATTAATTACACACTACAAGTTCGTCGATCTTTCAGCCAGGCCAGTGTCGGTACTTTGAGGGAGGTCCCCTGTGCTTTCACACGAACCTAATTAATGTAAACCTTGTTTTCCCAGAGGCGTAACCCCGTTGACACCTTTCTAGACACCTACTTGATCGGCTAATTGTAATGTGTAAAACTCTCCCAGGAGTAACTCTTACTCGCAGTGGGTATCGGGATCCAACTATCTCATAGAATGTATGCAATCTCATTGCAAATTTCAACACTTGAAATTCCCGATAATATTTTGCCCCTAGCGTCCTATGACCTTGACGCAGGCCAACAAACCATAGTGCGCTAGTCAAGTTCAACCCGTCATTTCCTGATTGAATTAAACCCACCCGTACGACCCTTGACGCAGGCCAACAAAGTCGCACGACTACCCTAATCCAATCTGCATCATATGCATAAACAGATAAATACTAGTTAGCTACCGCACACTACGCCTTGACGCAGGCCAACAAACGTAGCACGAATACTAACTACTACTTATCTGAAATGACGGAGGGCTACGACAGATTTTTTTGAAAACCTATTGCGTAATGAACTTGATATCGTTGTAGAATCAAATGAAGTTCTGAAATGGAGTGATTTTGAGGCTTTTCTAGTTTTGCTAAAGGGGTCACTCCCGGTGAAAGGATCGTCGGCCCTTTCCTCGTCGAATGAGGTGCGGGATATATCATATATATCACTGTGAAAAGCATGAACTATAGAAGCAATCAAAAGTCAAACCGAGTATGTAGCATCTGCCAGTTATTGCTAAAGGAGTCACTCCCGGTGAAGGGATCTCGGTCCTTTCCTCATCGAATAAGGTGCAGGGTATATCATATATACCGCTATGCAAAGCAAGAATTGTAGCTACCTGTTTTGTTTAAAATTTGATTCTACAACATCTTAGGTTTCTTTTCTTTCATTAATCACATTAATGAAGTCCCATCATTTAAATACCTAAACATCACAGATAAATACGACGTACACTTATGCCATCCGCATTCGCCTGGATGTCCCCTCATGCACCGTTAGGTTAGGTAACTAATGACAGAGCAGGGCAGGGTTAGTGCGGGTGCAAAACATAAGTAACGTCTATATAATATATCATATATACTATATACTGTATCTATCACAGAACATCACATGATCACATCACAGATATCGCAGCAGAAGAAACATATGAAACATTGGATATACTAGGACGTCCGTGTTTTCAATACGAGCCAGTATAAAACACGGATTCCACGGTCGTGATGAATAGCCAATCCCACACCCCTAGACCCCTACGAGAGCGGCAAGCAACCCTACCAATTCTAGGGTTAGGAGACCCGGACTCGACTCCTCGAGAGGTCTCCCACTGGACCCTAGAACCCGGTTACTTGTGCTCCCCTCCTTGGGTCTATCCTAATGCGGAAAAGTAAATAATATACAAGAGATGACAACTTCCGCAACCTGGAAGTGCCCCAATAAAAGAATATTACATACAAGTTTTTACATGAATGAAAATGAAAAACACTCATCTCACATAAAAAAACCCCGGCTATTCAAACACGACAATCCAATATAACATATCCAGCAACACATAACATCACATGTCATCAGCGTAAGTAAATATGCGCATCCCAATTGTCGTTGACATATAGCAACGAAACCGACGATATCACATATTATACTTACGGTCACAGAAAAAAAAGTGTAAAACTACAACAGTTGGAATCCGCAACCTCTTTAGACATCGCATGCCTAATCAAATGAAATACTTAGACATCACATGCCTAACAATTATAAACCCAGCATTTTAGTCCCATTATCGAAAACTCTTTTCAATATCAAGTGAGACTAAACCGCTAGATTTATAACATTCATCCAGTTATCTCATAACTGTTTGTGAATTCCAATTATTGTATCCCATTCCGGATAAATAGAAAATATTAAACTTTCCGATCGAACATTCGAATACCCAAGTTTTCCCGAAACGGTTCAACACATGAAATAGGTTCAAAGACATTCACTTCATGCCTCAGTACCAACGGTCCAGCCGTAGAAGGGTCAAGCCAACGCCTCACATGTGGCACGCCGTACTGCCCCAAACCCGAAGGTTCAAAGGGCAGTTCAAGACGGTCACATAATCGAGTTAAGGTTTGTTGTCTTCTAGAGGGACCATCGCGTTACTTGCACTACTCAGAACGTCCTTAAACCACAGAAAAATCCAACACTTGGATATTTTCCGGCAGGGGAAAAGTTGGGTATTTATATCCGGTCGAACTTTTTAACATATTCTAAAATTATCCGGAAAACCACACAGACAAAATTTGATAATCCGATCGAATCTACGATTCCCAAAGCAACCCCAGAATACTCAACTCTTGAGTCAAATTAAAAATTCCCAGAAAACTCAGCATCCTTAAATAGGAATTACTATGCAAAAAGGGGAGGATGACGTCATCATCTGGCCGCGGAACCGCCGCAGGAGCCAGGCTTCTGCCGCGGTTCCGCCGCCGTTTGTACTGTTCATGAGTTAAATTTTGCACCGTAATTCTTATAATTCTCTGCTGAATTTTTTAAGTATTTTTAATCTGGAAAAAACCCAGTTTTAGAAAAATGTCCAGAGAGCGTGAAAAAGTTAGGGTTTCGGGTTCGATCGGGTTTCAAACATCGTCTAAGCATCGGCTAAGGCTCTAGCTAGGCTCTGATACCACTGTAGGATTCCTAGGCACTCTCAAGAGGTCTCACAAGGTATCAACCATGCCAATTTCAAATTTTACGGTGCCGAGAAACCCTAGACTAGATCGTTAACTAGAATTTTAGGCGACAAAGTGAAACTAGTTAACTCCTTAACTAAAAGAAAGAGGCTACAACCTTTGTAGATCCGGTTCTCCACTTCCTTAGCTCCACATAGACGTCCTCTCGCTGTCCGTCTCGAATCCCGGACTCAAGCATCGGCTTCATCGGAGAAATGGGCGGGCAAGGTCATCGGCTTCGTGCCGAAGATGATCTATGTCGAGGTTACACAAGATCAAGCTCCAACTTCACCAAGTTGTGAAACTTGTGAAGTAAACACCCTATACTACTTGGCAAGAGGTAAAGGATGAAGAAATAGGTGGTGGGTTCACTTTAGAATTGGATTTCTCACTCATTTGCTCAACATGCCATTAATGGTGGCAAGCTTTTTCTTTATCTCATGAAGAAGAAGAAGATGAAGATGATTATGATAAGTCTTTTAAAATCAAAAAGAAAATGAATACTTATCATAAAGTAAACCATGGTTAGGTGTAGAGAATTGACTAAGGTTAGATGAATGGTTAGGGTTAAGCATGAAGACAAAATGGTCACTTTGGTCAAAGCAGCTTCAACAAGCTTCAAGAATGAAAGCAACCCTTTTGTTTTCTTTTGCCATTTCTTTTTAATCCAAATTAAAAAGAAAGATAAAAGAATGAATAAATAAAACCCCTAACCATTTATTTAACCAAGGTTTAATTCTTTACACTTAACCAAATGAGCAAGTATCATCAAACATGATACGAACATGTGCATAAAAGTATATCACATATACAACTTGCACATCAAGTGAGAGAATCCATTTAAAGTGAACCAATACTAGTTAATGCAAAGTAATATATCAAATATATAATTATACATTAAATCATTAAATCAACACTTGATTCAATGATCCGGTCATGTCGCACATAACCGACTAGTATCCAATGTATCAACTTATCGAATCAATCTTTGATTCGATAACTAGGTTATATCACATACAACCAATCGAAACATTCATCGCGAGAATGGAATACGGTATCACATACACGCATTATTCTCGGTCCTGCACATATCTCATATGCGCTCCTATTTCGTTTCGCTTGAGCCAGGAAACCTCTGTGTAGGACTCTAAAGACTCGTCAATACGCCGACAGCAGATGATGATCATATCAAGCACCCACAAGCCGCAAGCGGTGTGCTATACGTAACGGCCATCCGGGTATTGAGCGATCAGAAGATCGACGAGCTAGCCCGCTCACACTCCTGTGAATCCAACCAGTAACACTTACCGTACGGTCCGGTCTGTTCGTCTGATATGTCGCATATCAAGTCTAGGGGTGGTAAACGTCAGACCCCAGTAACCGATAAGTCGTGCCGATGTGAGGCTCATAACGGGTCGAGAAACTACTGGTAACACTTACCAGCAAATCTCTGATCAGCCCTGGCCAGGGACTTCCCTGTTACGGCCAATCGAGCACAGCGCAACATCAACCCCCAATACCGGGAGAGACGAAACCCCTCCTATCGCTCATTGTCTCCATGTGACTCGGGACTGTACCCAAAGACCACCGTTTTGCACGCCCTCATGAACGTTGTAAGGTGGAGATCAAAGCACAGTGGGAATCACACAAGACTCTATGACGATCTCGGGTCTACAGACTAACCTGCACAAGTGTCACCTGAGAACTGCCATCTGACGTGAGGTATAATACCTTCTGGGAGTTCTCGGTGAGTCCGTCCAGTGTACCCAGTCTCCACTGAGCACCCGTATACCATCTCTGATGTCAAACACCAATGGATATGGGATCATCTATCGCCCATCTCATGGGTCGAGAAGCGTATACGCTAGTCTACACTGGTATATCGATGCCCCGTCTCGATACACCCACGACTAGGGACCATGAAGGATGTACTTATGGACTACCATGTCCCCACTAGTATGATCGGCATCATAGTCCTGGTAGTCAAGTACACATCCTAAGGGCTTTATCAACATGTAACTATAAGACAGTTTAAAGAGACAAGTGTACATGTTAAGATAAAGAGCAACCAGATAGCATACTATCATATCGAGCAAGAAAGTCATCTCTATATATGTCCAAGCATCCAATATAATATACATCATCTGTACAATACTGGCCTCTAGGGCATACATACAACTAACAATACTGGTAAGAGTTATCAGTAGTTTCACGATTGTTATGGACCTTATGTCGACATGACTTATCAAGCTATTGGGGACTGACGTTTACCACCCCTAGGAGAGATATGCAACATATCAGACGAATAGACCGGACTGTACGGTATGTGTTGCTGGTTGGATTCACAGGAGTGTGAGCGGGATTGCTCGTTGATCTTCTGATCGCTCAAAACCCGGGTGGCCGTTACGTTTAGCAGACAGCTTGCGGCATGTGGGTGTTTGATATGATCATCACCTGCTGCCGGCGTATTGACGAGTCTTTAGAGTCCTACACAGAGGTTTCCTGGCTCAAGCGAAATGAAATAGGAGCGCATATGAGATATGTGCGGGACCGAGAATAATACCAGTATGTGATACTGTATTCTATTCTCGCGATATGTATCATGGGACGGTTATATGTGATATAGCCGGGTTACCGAATCAAATGTTGATTCGATACATTGATACACTTGATATTAGCCGGTTATATGCAGTATGACCGGATCATTAAATCAAGAGTTGATTTAATGATTTAATATATAATTATATATATTTGATATATTACTTTACATTAAGTAGTATTGGTTCACTTAAGATGGATTTTCTAACTTGATGTGCACATTGTATATATGATATAGTTTTGTGCACTAGTTTGTATCATGTTTGATGATACATGCAAACTTCGGTGTGTGTATGCTATACACCATGTTTAGATAAATGTTAAGGTTTTACTTACTTTATTTATTTTGGTTAAAAGAAAAAGGAAACTAAATGGTTGCTTTTGTTTTATACAAGAAGTTTCTTGATGCTTCATGCATCTTTGACAAAGTGACCATTTTGTCTTCATCTCTTAACCTAACCATTTAACAAAATCCTAGTTTATTCTATACACTCAACCATGGTTGCAAAATGATAAGAATCACTTAGATTTTCTTTTTGAAATAATTCTTTTTCCTTCATCTTCTTCTTCTTCTTCATGGAGAAAAGAAAAGCTTGCTTGAAAATGTCTAAGTGATGATTCCAAGTGAGAAATCCAAATCCAAAGTGAACCCACTTCCTATTTCTTCATCCTCTACCACTTGCCATGTAGTATAGGGTGTTTTCTTCACAAGTTTCATGACTTGGTGAAGGTGGAGCTTGAGTTTGAGTTGCCTCGACGTAGATCATCTTCGGCATCGAAGTCGACGACCTAGCCCGATCATTTCTCCGACGAAACCATCGCCAGAGTCTGGGATCCGATGATCGCAGTGGAGGGACATCGTCACGGAGCTATGGAGGTGGAGGACCGGATCTACAAAGGTTGTATTTTCCTTTCACTCTTAGTTAAGTTGTTAACTTATATCGTTTTCGCCTATCCTCTAGTTACGATCTTGCTTAGGGTTAATTGGCACATAGGAAAAATTTGATTTTGGCAAGTTTGATCGGTTGTAGAACCTCATGGGTGTGCCGAGGAACCCTACAGTGGTATCAGAGCCTGGCTAGAGCCTTAGGCAATAAGTAGACGAAGTTAGAAACCCGATCGAACCCGAAACCCTAAATCAAAATCCTTCTCTGTACAATTTTTCAAAACTGGTCTTTTTGTGAATTAAAAATGCTCAGAAAATAGAGCAGGAAATTCTAAGAATACTGGAAGAAAACGAAACCCTAATTCCACTGTATCGCCGCGGAACAACGGCAATAGCCTTTTTTTTCGATGGTTCCACGGCCGTATGTACTGATTGTGGTCTCGATTTTCTACAGTAATACCCCTATCTGTTTCCTCTGTTCTCTGGGAATTTTTAATCTGCACTCAAGAGTTGAGTTTTCTGGGTTGTATTGGGAGTTCGTAGATTCGATCGGATTGTCAAACTTTGTCTATGTGTTTTTCCGGGTATTTTAGAATATGTTAAAAAGTTCGACCGGATATAAATACCCACTTTTTCCCCTGCCGGGAAATTTCCAATTGTTGGATTTTTCCGTAGTTTAATAACGTTCTAAGTAGTGCAAGTAACGCGATGGTCCCTCTAGAAGACAACAAACCTTAACTTGATTATATGACCGTCTTGAACTGCCCTTTGAAACATAGGGTTTTGGAACAGTACGGCGTGCCACATGTGAGGCGTTGGCTTGACCCTTTCTACGGCTGGACCGTTGGTACTGTGGCACGAAATGGATGTTTTTGAACTTATTTCAAGTGTTGAGCTGTTTCGGGAAAACTTGGGTGTTTGACTGTTCGATCGGAAAGTTTAACATTTTCTATTTATCTGGAATGTGATACAATATTTGGAATCCACAAGTAGTTATGAGATAACTGAATGAATGTTATAAACATAGCAGTTTAGTCTCACTTGATCGGTTGCCACGGGATTTTGATGTGATCAAAAGTCCGTCGCAATCACGTAGCGTACGCGGATACTCACCGGGTAAACTTAATAGATAGCAACGCCCCATAGCCCCGACCAAGTGACTGTAGGAGAACCCCGTCACCGAAAGCATCCGTTCGGGTGCCCGCGGCAGCGGTGTTCCGCCTTGGTGCACTTCGTCGACGGCGTCGAGGGTGCGGCCACCTACTAAAGTTTGCGACGAGCATTCGATCAGGATGTCGGGAATCTTGTTGAATTGCCCGACTTGATATTGAAAAGAGTTTTCGATAATGAGACTAAAATGCGGGGTTTATAATTGTTAAGCATGCGATGTCTAAGTATTTCATTTAGTTAGGCATGCGATGTCTAAAGAGTTTGTGGATTCCAACTGTTGTAGTTTTACACTTTCTTTTCTGTGACCGTAAGTGTAATATGTGATATCGCCGGTTTTGTTGCTATATGTCAACGACAATTGGGATACGCATGTTTACTTACGTTGATGACATGTGATGTTATGTGTTGCTGGATATGTTATATTGGATCATCGTGTTTGAATAGCCGGGTTTTTTTTATGTGAGATGAGTGTTTTTCAATTTCATTCATGTAAAAACTTGTATGTAATATTCTTTTATTGGGGCACTTCCAGGTTGCGGATGATGTCACCATTTGTATATTATTTACTTTTCCGCATTAGGATAGACCCAAGGAGGGGAGCACAAGTAACCGGGTTCTAGGGTCCAGTGGGAGACCATCTCGAGGAGTCGAGTCCGGGTCTCCTAACCCTAGAATTGGTAGGGTTGCTTGCCGCTCTCGTAGGGGTCTAGGGGTGTGGGATTGGCTATTCATCACGACCGTGGAATCCGTGTTTTATTCAAGCTCAAAATAAAACACGGACCTCCTAGTATATCCAATATTTCATATGATATTTTCTGCTGCGTTATCTGTGATGTGATCATGTGATTTGTTCAGATAGATATTGTATATAGTATATATAATATATTATATAGACGTTGCTTATGTTTTACACCCGAGCTAGCCATGCCTCGCTCTGGCGTTAGTTACCTAACCTAACGGTGCAGACGGGACATCGAGGCGAATGCGGATGGTATAAGCGTACGTTATATTTATCTGTGATGTTTAGGTGGACTTAAATGATAGGATATTCATTAATGTGATTAATGAAAGAAAATAAACCTAAAAGATGTTGTGGAATCGAATTTCAAAAATAAAACAGGTAGCTATAATTCTTGCTTTGCACAGCGGTATATATGATATATCCTGCACCTTATTCGATAAGGAAAGGACCGAGATCCCTTCACCGGGAGTGACTCCTTTAGCAATAACTGGCAGATGCTACAACCCTCGGTTTGTTTTTTGATTGCTTCTATAGTTTCTGCTTTGCACAGCGGTATATATGATATATCTTGCACCTTATTCGATGAGGAAAGGGCCGACGATCCCTTCACCGGGAGTGACCCCTTTAGCAAAACTAGAAAAGCCTAAAAAACATTCCATTTAAAAACCATTTGATTCCGCAACGAGATCAAGTTCAAAGCGTTAAAGGTTTTCCTAAAAACCATCCGCAACCCTCCGTCATTTTAGGAAGTAGAGTACTTAGTATTCGTGCTGTGTTTGTTGACCATAGTCAAGGCACACTGTACGGTAGCTAAGTGATGTCTTCCTACACCGCATATGATGCGATTAGTTAGGATAGTCGCATGACTTTGTTGACCTTAGTTAAGGGTCATGTGGGTGGGTCTAATTAATCACGAAATGACGGGTAGAACTTGACTAGTGCTTATGATTTGTTGACCATAGTTAAGGTCATAAGTGCTAGGGGTAAAAACCTTTATCGGGAGTTTCAAGTGTTGAAAGTTGCAAAGAGATGCATACCTTCTATATGATAGTTGGATCCTGATACCCACTGTGAGTAATTGTTACTCCTGGGAGAGTTTTGCACTTTGCAATTAGCCGATCAAGTAGGTTTCTAGAAAGATGTCAACGGGGTTACGCCTCTGGGAAAACGAGGTTTACTGTAATTAGGTCCGTGCGAAAGCACGGGGAACCTCCCTCAAAGTACCGACACCGGCCTGGCTGAAAGATTGGCGAACTTGTAGAATGTAATTAATCCCAGCTAATCTTTCCTTTTAGGGTTTGGAGGAAGATTTGATAAAAACAGTGGGAGCCATCCTGATTAGATAAATTAAATAACCATTCTAATCTTGCAAGAGCGCACGCAGAGTGTTTTCTTCTCTCTCTTTCCAGGTAGCGACCATATCACGCCTTAATCAAGATAATAATATGGATGTATTGACCGAACCTGCTTGTTATACTGAGCTGGGGAACGTTGGTCCCACTCCAACTTATAATTGTTATAAGACAGAGCAGGAAACAGGGGAATACCAGGATTCCCATGCCGCCCAAACGAAGAAAGTGCATATGATGCATCTCCTGCGGGTGTGTTCGTTACACAGAACTGTTTCTCAGTATCCTCTGCGTCTTGGGTATCTGATACCGGAACAGGATCCCAGATATGTAATCCGTTACATGGGCTACAAAAAGGTAGAGAACTGAGAACGGGTGATAAGTTTCATGAGACAGAAAATGGGGCAAGTGTTGCAGCCAAGTCTGTTGGTCACTGTCACCCTGTATTACCGATACATTGATTCTGAACAAATGCTATTAGATACCGAACCTGATATACAAAATCATATCAGTCTCTTTTTTAGTAAAGAAGGATATAATTTTGTATTGTTGGATATTGTTTTGAACATTTCCTATATCAAAAGTTGATCGGTTCAGGTACGTTATCTAAAAGCATTGATGTTCTAAATCAAACTACAGTTCCTAGTATACGAAACACACACAAGAGGAAGAGTTCAGAAATGAACGAATTCTTCTTAAGGTATTGTAGACTAGGTCATATCAATACGACCCGACTGGCTGAAGTTACATTTAGATGCATATTTAAATTAGTTTGAATTTACATCTTATGAAACTTGCCAGTCATGTCACAAAGATAAGATGACCATAGCTCTGTTTATTGGAAACTGAGAAAAAGTTAGTAAACTCTTGGAACTGATACATGATGATGTATGTAAGGTCCCCTGTCTACACATGCAAGGACCGGTTCTTTGTACTTCATTACATTCTCTGATGATCTCTTAAGATTCATTCATATGTTCCTGTTGAAACATGAGTCCGAACCTTTTGAGATATTCACAGAATATAAGCTAGAAGTAGGGAATCTATACGGGTATAAGTATTATGTCCTTTGATGTGATCAGGGAGGAGAATACTTGTGCATAGAATTCCTGGATTATTCTAAAGGAGAATGAGATTCTCTCTCCGTATTACTCCTCTGAATATACCACAGCACAACGGTGTATCGGGGCGGAGCAATAGCACCATATTAGATATGGTGTGCTCTATGATGAGTATTACTGAGTTACCTATTTCTTTTAAGGGGTTATGCACTTGAAAAGCTGCATACCTATTGAATTGGGTTCGAATCAGATCACTGCCTACCACTCCATATAAGATATGGTATGGGAAGAGCCTAACTCTTAAGTAAGTTAAGATTTAGGATTGTACGGCCTATGTCTAAAGCAAAATCCGGACAAGATCGAGGCAAGGTCAGTTCTGTAGAACTGGAAAGGTTCCAGCTATACAAAACTGCAACTGATGATTTGATAGAACCAAAGGATTCAATAGTTCCCGACGAACCTCAGCCTCTCCGCCGATCTGGTAGGGTTTCTCATCTGCCTGAAAGATACTTCGGTTTCTCGATGATGGTGGGAGCGAGGAATGCATTATGAGATGATGACCCAACTATTTTCGAGCAGGCCATCGAGAGTAGGAACTCTGTAAGAATGGCTGGATGCTTAGCGATCTGAGATGGAATCCATGTACACCAAAAAAGTATGGACTTTGATTTCTATATCTGAAGGGTTAAATCCCCATTAGGAGCAAGTATATCTTGAGAAGATTACTTGGTATAGATGGAAAAGTTGAGACTTTCAAAGCTAGACTTGTTAAAGGTTTTCGTCATCGACCAGGCGTGGATAATGATGAAACCTTTTCCAGTGGCTATGCTTATGTCCATCCGGATCCTACTTGCCACGGATACATACCATGACTACGATATCTGGTGGTTGGGTGTCATGACTGCTTTTCTAAATACTGATTTAGAAGAGAACGTCTATAAGTACACAGCCAGAAGGCTTCGTAAACAGTGGGAGCAGCGGAAACGCGTGCAAGATGCTTTACAGAATAAAGCAGGCATCGCAGAGTTGGAACATCTGTTTTGATGCGATAGTCAAAGAGTTTGACTTCATCAAAATGGTAGATGAACCTTGTATAGACAAAAAGGTAGTAGAGAGTAAGGTGGTCATCCTCGTATTGTACGTGGACAACATACTCCTGATAGGAAAAGAGTTTCCTATGCTACGCTCGGTCAATCTCCTCCTATCACATGGATTCTCCATATAGGATCAAAGTGATACCTCCTAAATTCTAGGTTTTGGATCTATGAGATAGATCTAAAGGGATGTTAGGGTTCTCACTAGGTTTAGTGAGATGATATCAGTTGATCCTGGGGAGAATCACTGGAAAGGTTCCAGAGTGATAAGAACGACTGAATGTCAGTCGCAGGCATTGTCTTTACCCTCAGTGGAGGGACGGTATGTTAGAAAAGTTCCAAGCTAGATACCGTGGCAGACTAGACGATAAAGGCTGGTATCATCGCTATTAAAGATACTACCAAAGAGGCAGTTTGGGTGTATATTGGTTCATGAGATGAACTAGGTTCCTACCATTGTGTGACAATGGAAGTGTGGCTTTGGCCCAGGAACCCCGACCCCATCAGTGACCCAGACATATTCTGAGGCAGCATCACCTGATCATGGAGATAGTTGATCTCTAGGGTGATCGAGGTTAGGAGAGTAGACTCAGAGGACAACACAGCGGATCCACTCACAAAGGTTTTTTCCCAGAGAGAGATACATATGGGATGGTTGAGTATTAGATACTGCAACCACTGCTACAGATGGCGCTAGTGCAAGTGGGAGATTGTTAGTTATATGTATGCCCTAGAGGCCATTACTGTGTATTGGATGTATATTGTAGTGGATGCTGGGATATATATAGGTAGGACTTTCTTGCTCGACATGATAGTACGCTATCTGGTTGCTCTTTATCTTAACATGTATACTTTCTGTCTCTCTGTTACATGTTGATAAAGCCCTTAGGATGTGTACTCGACTTCCAGGACTATGATGTAGATCATACTAGTGGGGCCTGGGTGGTCCATGAGTACATCCTTCAATGTTCCTAGTCATGGGAATATCGAGACGGGGCATCGATATTCCATAGTAGACTAGCGTATATCTTCTCGACCCATGTGATGGGCAATGGATGATCCCATATCCATAGTGTTTGACATCAGAGATGGTATGAAGGTGCTCAGTGGAGACTGGGTACACTGAACGGACTCGCCGAGAACTCCCAGATGGTATTATACCTCACGTCAGATGGCAGTTCTCTGGTGACACTGGTACAGCTTAGTCTATTGACCCAAGATCGTCATAGAGTCTTGTGTGTCTCCCACTGTGCTTTGATTTCCACCCTACCACGGCTCTACTGAGTCGTGCAAACAGGTGGGTTTTTGGGTACAGTCCCGATTCATATGGAGGCAATAAGCGATAGGAGGGGATTCGTCTCTCCCAGTAGTGGGGGTTGATGTTGCGCTATGCTCGACTAGCCATAACTGGAAATCCCTGGCCAGGGTTGCAGTGATATACCGGTAAGAGTTATCAGTAGTTTCACGATTGTTATGGACCTTACGTCGACATGACTTATTAAGCTATTGGGGTCTGACGTTTACCACCCCTAGACGAGATAAGCGACATATCAGACGAACAGACCGGACTGTACGGTAAGTGTTGCTGGTTGGATTCACAGGAGTGTGAGCGGGCTTGCTCGTTGATCTTCTGATCGCTCAATACCCGGGTGGCCGTTACGTTTAGCAGACTGCTTGCGGCTTGTGCGTGTTTGATATGATCATCACCTTCTGCCGGCGTATTGACGAGTCTTTAGAGTCCTACACAGAGGTTTCCTGGCTCAAGCGAAACGAAATAGGAGCGCATATGAGATATGTGAGGGACCGAGAATAATACCAGTATGTGATACTGTATTCTATTCACGCGATATGTATCATGGGACGGTTATATGTGATATAGCCGGGTTACCGAATCAAATGTTGATTCGATACATTGATACACTTGATATTAGCCGGTTATATGCAGTATGACCGGATCATTAAATCAAGTGTTGATTTAATGATTTAATGTATAATTATATATATTTGATATATTACTTTAGATTAACTAGTATTGGTTCACTTAAGATGGATTTTCTCACTTGATGTGCACATTGTATATATGATATAGTTTTGTGCACTAGTTTGTATCATTTTTGATGATACATGCAAACTTGGGTGTGTGTATGCTATACACCTTGTTTAGATAAATGGTTAAGGTTTTATTTACTTTATTTATTTTGGTTAAAATAAAAAGGAAACTAAATGGTTGCTTTTGTTTTATACAAGAAGTTTCTTGATGCTTCATGCATCTTTGACAAAGTGACCATTTTGTCTTCATCTCTTAACCTAACCATTTAACTAAACCCTAGTTTATTCTCTACACTCAACCATGGTTGAAAAATGATAAGAATCACTTAGATTTTCTTTTTGAAACAATTCTTTTTCCTTCATCTTCTTCTTTTTCTTCATGGAGAAAAGAAAAGCTTGCTTGAAAATGTCTAAGTGATGATTCCAAGTGAGAAATCCAAATCCAAAGTGAACCCACTTCCTATTTCTTCATCCTCTACCACTTGCCATATAGTATAGGGTGTTTTCTTCACAAGTTTCATGACTTGGTGAAGGTGGAACTTGAGTTTGAGTTGCCTCGACGTAGATCATCTTCGGCATCGAAGTCGACGACCTAGCCCGATCATTTCTCCGACGAAACCATCGCCACAGTCCGGGATCCGATGATCGCAGCAGAGGGACATCGTCACGGAGCTATGGAGGTGGAGGACCGGATCTACAAAGGTTGTATTTTCCGTTCACTCTTAGTTAAGTTGTTAACTTATATCGTTTTCGCCTATCCTCTAGTTACGATCTTGCTTAGGGTTACTTGGCACATAGGAAAAATTTGATTTTGGCAAGTTTGATCTGTTGTAGAACCTTATGGGTGTGCCGAGGAACCCTACACTATTCTCTTGATTCCTCCACAAGAGGAGATTTCACTCACTAATCATGAAAAAGGAATGAATCAAGAATCGATAACTTTTCATAATGCAAGAATGTAAAGAAAAGCAAGAATTATAATTTTCACCTTTATTAATCGACGATTAGGTACAATTCACTCAAAGATTACAAGATTTGAGGAGGTAACTAGATCCGCCGAAATTAGCTTCGCATCGATCTTCTTAAGTCGCTGATCGTCGTGGATCTGTTGCTCGGATGAAGGTCGGCGTTGCTTCAAAGGATTGTTAATGGCTTGCTTGATTCGCTTCTTGATGGATCTTGATTTGGCTTTGAAATTGGATTTGGGTTAGGGTTTTAGATCACAAGTTATGCCACTCAACTTGTGGGTGAATTGATGTATAATGATAAACTACCGAACTAATGAACAAACATATCAACTCTTGAACAACCTTTGTAATGAAGCCCTAGGTCCCCTTTTATAGTTTTCCCTTTTGCTTCTCTTAGAAGCTTGGTTGTTATGAGGCTTATATGAGAAGCTTTGTAGGTATAAAACTTGCACAAGAAGCTTGGCTGTTAGAAGGGAAACTTCTGGAGAAATCTACACAATTCGAAGCGTCTTGGAGAAGCTAAGAAGTTATATGAAGGCCTCTGCAAAACATTCTCACCGCCGAGGAGTCAACTCGGCCGCGGATCCGCCTGACTCGGCCCTGGATCCACGGCCATTTGGTTGACTCAGTGGTTCAATTCTTCAGGGTATTCTGGTATTGTCTTTAGGGTTGTTTTCTGATGTCTGGAATCTTATAGTTCTTTCTAGTTTACTCCCAGATCTCAAGTCTTGGACTTGATGCGTTTTATCCGTAATTTTGTGATTCCGGCTCATCAACCTGGAGAATTTCCTGCACACAAACTCGAGACAAGTGTGTAAAATATGCAAAGATCATGCGTGTAGTAATAAACACACAATTTCCTTCATAATGCCGGTTATAATATATAACACATGTTATTTGATATTTTTCAGACGAATTGCTAATATGTGCTATATTTATACCAAATACCTTTAGATGATTAGAAAAAGTAGGGAAATTGATGTATTGAGAATGCAATATTTTCGACTGATCAAGACCGGACTGTACGATAATGTTACTGATTGGATTCACAGGAGTATGTACATGCTTGCTTGTTGATCTTCTGATCGCTCAATACCCGGGCGGCTGTTACGTTTAGCTGACCGCTTGCAGCTTGTGGGTGTTTTATATGATCATGACCTACTTCCAGCGTATTGACGATTCTATAGAGTCCAACACAGTGGTTTCCTGGCTCAGGAAAAACGAAGTAGGAGCACATATGTGCTATGTGCGGGACCGAGAATAATACATGTATGTGATACCGTATTTGATTCTCGCGATATGAGATATCGACCGGGTATATGTGATATAGCCGGGTCATCGGATCAAGTGTTGATTCGATGAAATGATACATGTTATATTAGTCGGTTATTTGAAAAATAGCGGACTATCGGATGAAGTGTTGATTCGATAATTTAATGTATAATTATATATGTGATATATTACATTACATTAACTAATATAAGCTCACCTAAATGATTCTTTTTCTCACTTGATGATACATTGATATATATGTGATATATGTTAATTGTATTATTTTCTTTTGTTACATTATATATTATATATGTGATATATAATATTGTAACATGTTAGGGTTACAAATGCAACTAGGGTTTTGAGATCAAACCATGCTAGGGTTTGGATTAGGGTTAATGTTTTATTTTGGGTAAATTCTAAATTGTGTGGATATTTTTGAGATATTTATCCTTGTTGAGTTAGTCCACCCTTTAGATAATATCCAGATATTTGTTAACCTAACCTCTTAACCCTATTCTATGGTTTATTCTCTACAAGGGTTAATCATGCCATGATTAACCTATGGTTACATTTCTAACCTCATACCAATTCATTCATCACAATTCTTCTTCTTCTTCCTCTCACAAAAGCTTTCTAGCTTTTCTTTTTATGATGAATTAAAATGAGAATTGGAAAACAAAAGAGAGCAAAATTCCTAATTCATCATCCTCATCTATTCTAGCCACTTAGATTAGGGTGTTTTATTCTCTAATACATCATTAGTGAAGTGAGAGCTTGGGTTTGTGTTTCCTCAAGGTAGATCGGCTTGGATTTCGAAGACTTCAAGCAACATGCATCATTCATCTTATGGAACCTCTCGAGAGTCCGGGAACTTGATGATCGCAGCAAAAGGACCTCAACTCTGAGCTTATGAATCGAAGGAACGGACTACAAAGGCCATAATCCCTCTCACTTAGAAGTAAAGTAGTTTACTTGTTGTTTATAACCCTAATTCTCTAGTAAAGATCCTTGCTTAGGTTGTTTGGCATTTGAAAAATTTAAATACAGCATGTTTGATGGCTTATAGAACCTTGTCCTAGTGCCTAAGAACCTTACAGTGGTATCAGAGCCTAGCTAGAGCATTAGGCGTTGCGTAGGTGAAGTTAAAAGTTCGATTGAACCCCGAAAACCCAAATTATACCCCCTCTCTGGAATTTTTTCAAAAAGTTAGATTTTTCCATGTTAAAAAATTTCAGAAAAACATGCAGGGAATTATATGGACACACCTGAAGAACGAAACCCTAACTCGGCGGATCCGCAGCTAAAATAAGGTTTTAGCGGCGGATCTGCGGCGCCACTTAAGAGGCTTCGGTCGGGCCCTTCAGCTGTAGGTCCGTAGGTGCTGTGGTATGTCTCTGGTTAATTTTAACGGTGCTCAAGTGTTGAGCTTTTTGGGAATTTTGGGAATTCGTTGTTTCGATCGAATTTTTTAACGTCGTCTAGCTTTCTGTAATGTGATACAATAATTGGAATCAATAAATTTGTTTGTTGCGTGTAAATCTAACATTTCGATCTCGGGTGTAATCGGAAATCTTGTTGAATTATCCGACTCATTTTGAAAAAGTGTTTTCATGGGTGAGACCTAAATGCGAGCTTTACATTGTTAGGTATGAAATCTTGGATATGTGATATCTCGGGTTCATGTTGTCTAAGGGCAGTTACGATTCCAATTGTTGTAGCTTTTCATTTTTCTTTTCCGCGACCGTAAGTGTAATATGTGGTGTATCGCCGGTTTCGTTGCTATACATCAACGACAATTGGGATATGCATATTTACTTACGTTGATGACAGGTGATGTTATGTGTTGCTGTGATATGGTATATTGGATCGCCGTGTTTTGAATAGCCGGGGATTTTATGTGAGATGAGGGTTTTTATTTTCATTCATGTAAAATTCATTGTATGTAATATTCTTTTATTGGGGCACTTCCGGGTTGAGGATGATGTCACCATTGTATATTATTACTTTTCTGCATTAGGATAGACCCAAGGAGGGGAGCACAAGTAACTGGGTTCTAGGGTCTAGTAGGAGGCCATCTCGAGGAGTCGAGACCGGGTCTCCTAATCCTAGAATTGGTACGTTTGCTTGCTGCTCTCGTAGGGGCCTAGGGTTGTGGGTTTGGCTATTCATTGCGACCATGGAATCCATGTTTTATACAGGCTCAAAATAAAACACGGACTTCCTAGTATATCCTATGTTTCATATGTTATCTTCTGCTGCTGATATACTGTGATGTGATAATTTTATATTCGTGAAACGAATGCTTTATTATTGTATATATAATATATAATAAACGTTGCGTATGTTTTGCACCCGCGCTAGTCCCGTCCCGCTATGCCGTTAGTTAAGTAGCCTAACGGTTCATAACGGGACACTATGGCGAATGCAGATGGTATAAGCGTACGTTGTATTTTCGTTTCTTCTGTGATGCTTAGGGAAGCAAAAATGATGGGATTTATTAATGAGATTAATGAAAGAAAAGAAACCTAAAAGATATTGTAGAATAAAATTTATAAATAAAGGGTAGCTCTAGTTTTTCTTTGTATAGCGGTATTCCTTGTAGAATGTCCAGCACCTTATTCGATAAGGAAAAAGCCGAGATCCCTTCACCGGGAGTGACCTCTTTAGAGAAACTAGCAGATGCTACAATGTCACGATCCGAATGTGGCACGTGACCGGCACTCAAATCATGTGACATCTAAAGACATTAACGCGGTTCAAGTAAGCTGAAACCCGGAATCTAAACCCTTTTGAAAATATTGGAGGTGAAGTTTAAAATAGTCATAAGATGGAATCAGTTGAAAATAGCATTTGAGTTTGACTAAGTATGTTTGAAAAACATCTATGACGTTTTGAAATTTGACAGCACCTCCTTTGCATTTCTGTATAACCTGATACAACATAATAATAAAAATAGCATCCCAACGGGAGCTAGCTTCCATGCCCAAACAGTGGAGCAACCAAGCAAAAGATATACGATGCATAATGGCGAAGAAAAGAAAAGTGAAACAAAATCAACAATCTAACATGGTCGACTCCAATGAGTGCGGCACCACAACACACAAACTCTAGGTATCGCTTCTAAGTCCACAATATACCCTTTCTAAGTTGATGGAATTCTCACTAGATACAAGAATATATGAATAATCAAGTGTGAATACGATACAATAGTAACCCACTTACCCAACAATCACCGAGAAGAATGTGCTCAAACCGCTGGTAATCCAAGCGGTAAAACCTGCAAGAAACTGTGGCTCAATGGGGATGAGTTGCCAACTCAGTGAATAGAAGTACATCTAAAGGTAGAAATCGAAATGCACGACGATACCTAGATCATAAATATAGTACTAATATACTATATGATATGCATATGTATCATAATGCAACACTAACGATCATGCAATCCCAAGTATAATATATCCAATGCAAATAACCTATATCTGGCTATAAGCCTAATGTAACCGAAAATATATATATAAACCTCCTCTTTAAAATGGCCGCGGAATAGACATGTCCCGGCATAGAGCAGACATGATAGTATGAAATTTAATAGATATTTTATTTAAGATATATGTCTTGTTATTTTAATGAATAGTGTTAAGAGGTTTACAAATTAAAAGATTTCAGTGTCATAGCAGACACGTCAAAATAATGCGTCTATAGCTCGATTTTTGAATTGCTTTTTGTATGCAACTACTCGTAAGAAGGTATGCGGGGACTGTCCGCCGGATCAGTCCTGGTCGGATATAATAACTAGGTTATAACTGTGTACCTCATGATAGCAACATATCAATATATATGCACCGACACGCAAATCCTCAAATCTTTCGTGTCCATCACCGACACGTAATTGCAGATACCGTTGATACCATCTTAACAGATGATCGCCACCCGATATCCCTGGCCCCGGTCAGTATTCCCTGGATATCAGCCGTGTCCAATCGAACCCCGATCAATATCCTCGGGATATCTACCGTGGTCATCTCTATCTCTGGTATCGAGTATTCTCGCTAGGCTCCCCCGCCTCAATGCGGCTATCCTTCCCCTCGGTCTCGACCCGGGTCCACCATGTATCCGACTGTATAGCTCCCCCACTTAGTCTGGATAAGTAACAAGTCTGAAACCGTATAGCTCTCCCACTCGGTTCGGAACAAATACTCAGAAAACATAAAGCTCATGGTGGACACCAACTCATCATATGCAAAAATATCAAGTAAAGAATGAGAATACTTGCATAGATCATTCTGATGATATATTATATATATATATATATAACAGTGTCCCATACCACCGATATATAATATCAGGAGTAAAATATCCAGAAATCCATAAGAATCAAATACAACATCTATAGTACTAATATTTATGTCACGACCCGAAAGTACGGAACGTAACCGTCACTTAGATTACGAAGTGTCTAGAGGCGCAACGTAACCTAAGTAAGCCGAAGCCCAGAAATCTAAACCATAAAAAGAAGAAGAAGTAAAGGAAAACATGTAGAAAACAAGTTTAAAAGCAACATCCAATTTTCTCAAAAATTTCGGCAGAGTCTCCTTTGTAAAAACTGGCCCCAAACGGCTACAAACAAGTATAAATGCATATAAACAATAAAAAGGCATCCCCAAGCGGGAGCTAGCTTTACGCCAACAGGAGGAAACAACCACACCAATGCACAATAGTATACAACGCCAAAGGGCGAGGCTCAAAACTTAAAAGAAAACAAATCCACCAGATATCATAATAATACAAGCGCGACTCTAAGGTCGAAACAGATAAATGGTCCAGTAAACTATCAAGTAATACAAGTTTGGTTGATGGAGCTTACTAGATACAAATGAAATAATAAAAATACAATGGCGGTCCTGATACAAATGAACCAACCTACCGTGCAAATCACCCGGAATGAAACGATGTGCCAGCAAACTGCTAAGGAACCCTGTACATCAACCTGTAATAAAATTTTGCACAACGGGGGTGAGTTGCCAACTCGTGAGTAGAAGATATCTGCGAAAAGAAATCGAAATGCACGACGCTATCCTAGGTCATAATAATATACTAATCATCTATTAATGGCAGGGTAAAAAACTACATGTAGTGCAAAAGCTCCGTGCCCGTGTCTATGCTTCAAATAGTAATATGTCATGTGAATGAGTATGCATGCACCATGAATGTAAAACAATCAATCCTGAAATCTGGATATATCTGTATAAGAAATCTTTAGTTTTTATCATGGTAAAATGTGTATAGAAATCTAAAATATCAACGATGAAATCCATGGAAATCCGTGTCAAGCATCGACACAAAACATGTAAATCTCAAATCTCAATACCTCATAATCTCAATATCTCGAGCTCCGTCAGTCCATATCGGCCCATATCATCAATTCTCACGACAACGGTCGGTATCCTCTGGATATCCGCCGCGCCAGACATCACCGGTAGGTAGTCCTCCCCTGCCAGGCTCATCGTCTACAACTCGATCTTTTTGTCCCGGGGTACCATACCGGGCCCACCATGTACCCGAGACGGTTCATCCACTCCTCGAATCGAGTCTCGAAATCCAACAGAAAACAGGAAATCTCATGGTGGACGACACATACATCACGAGAAAACCTTATCTTATGTTTTAAAAAGAGAGGAGGAGAGAGAGAAGTTTTTATATATTCTTGTGGTTTTCCCCAAAAATCCAGAAATCTCATAGAAATCCAAAATCCCAAAATCATGAGTAAGTATATGATAAGTGTCGGCATATGCCCCATAATACTGCATGATAACATGAAAATGCGAATGCATGAAATGTCTAAGTAATAAATACCATGTCTATACTAACACCAGAGAGTAATCACAATATTATATCGAGCTAGCTGTTAGCTAATTGTATCAATAAAAGATAATATGATCTAAAGTGTACGTGACATAGCAATTACTGATGATGATGTGAGTGAGCCGGCAAATAAGTGTGCGTGGAATATACGCATCATCGGTAATGGTGCTGGTGTCCTAACAGGCAGAGTTTTATACTGATTATAGAAACATATGTATGAACATGCAACATTATGATTACGGTATGAATGTAAAGACGGATGTGCAATAACCACTCATCTGTGATATACAAGTATAACTACAACTATATGACTCGAGCCTAAACTAGTGTCCATCTAACCTCATAAGGGACTAAACCTAAGAAACTAGTCAATAAGAAACAAGAGTCCACCTAAGGTCTGAATCCATATCTCTTATAGTCGGCGATCCAGCCTCAATAGCGTCACGTACGTAGTACGGCTTCCTCGAATCAAGAGTGCGGATCAATCATCATATTTATGCTTCGTACGGTAAAATCCATCGTACGGCATCCCAATATCGGGGTACGGGTCAAGTATCACCTACGTGTCTCATCATTCGTAATATATCATCATCAACACATGTCAAGATTAAGGTGCTATACTGTAATCGCATACATCAATAATATATCATTGCCAGCATAAATATACATCGTTAATTTATCCTCAGAAATATCATGTCATATGTATCATATTGTGATTAAGTCACACTTAGATCATATCGTAATCAAGTCACACCTATATGATATCGTAATCAAGTCACACATATATGATATCGAAATCAAGTCACACCTATATGATGTCGTAATCAAGTCACACCTATATGATATCATATCAGAATTTCAGGCACAGGTTACGGTCCGGGTTCTATTTTAGAGTCCCATATACTTCAATATTATCACCACCCTTTATTATTGTTCAAGTATACAAATCCATTATCTCATTTTCTAATGATCCGCTAACATCATAACACGACTGTATAGCCAAGAATCACGGTATCAGCCTAGTTAAATTGTTTCATCCCCGTGTATCATATCACATCCTTGTTTCACATATACGTATTGTGTATATATATATATACCTACACCTAGTCCTATATATATATATACACATACACGTATACACCACGTCGAGTCTCAGTGTGTGCGTGTGCGTGTATCTACCTGAAACCTACGAATCTTTTCTAAGGTATTCATCTTCTGGTATGGTCTTTCTAAATCAGTCTAGTCCAACCTAGGGTCATTACTAGGGTCCTACTCATCAAGAATCTAAGGTCACGTCTGGCTTCCTAATGACAATAAGTACTATCCCTATTCTACGTTTGCGGGGGTGCTAAACGCCATCCACCCGACTTCCCCCCGTTGATATACATCTACTCACCTGGTCTTTATCTGCTGAAGACGATGTCGCCCTCCTTTTCTTCCCCGTCCGAAGTCCATGTGAGGGGTACCTATACGCAAACACATATAATATCGTAAACTGAATCACAGACAAAGCCAAAACGACGTATGAAACGCGCATAGGTTAAAACCTATGTCCCGCTCATGCAAAAGAACCAAAGACCGCTCGAGGTCGGCGTACAAACGCCGATTGATCGAGATAAATATCAACAAACAACTTGTAGTTTAAAAACTCATTACTTATAATATAAAACATGATTTAATCCATCGAAACCCTAAAAATCAATCAAATCGTCCGATTTCGAAAAACCCGAAAACGCCAAATTACCGTTTTACTTCAAAACATGACATTTAAATGAAACTAATGGTCATAAAACTCATTAAATAGCATAACAAGATTATACAACCCATTACTATATTTTTAACACCCTAATTTATATTAGTTTGAAAATTCTAGTTTGCGAACTTACCCGATTTCGATACATTTAAGGAAAATTTCACAATATCACATCAAAACTGGATTTTGCATGAATTAATGCATTAAACTACAATTCATGATGATAATTATATAATGAAACCATAAATTATATTTTAAATTTCATTTATTTAAGAATTTCCAAAAACTAGTTAGCAAAAATGGCATTTTTATTAGTATTCTTCAATTATCAATAAAAACTAGTAACCAATTTAAGTTTTTCATTCCACTAACAAGTTAATATCCTCATTAAAACCATAATCTAGTGTTACAAATATTAATTGGAATTTTATCTCACCAATATATACAATATATAGAAATCTAGTTTGCAAAATGGATTAATTTAAACAATTTTGGATAAACAATTTACAATATATCATCCATACAAGATTTTCCACTTCTAAAAATGTTAAACTAGTTATTATAACCCTACTTAATTAGTAAAAACCCTAACTTGATTTTACAAACCCTAACTTGAATTTTAAAACTTGTAAAGAGAATTAATTTATTAAATCTAAACATGCTTAAATGAAATATCTAATAACAATAAATCAAAGAAGAAGATTTATACCTCCACAACATGAAATCCTAACATGAAAATAAGCCTCCAAAATGAATGCTTTCCATCTCCAAAATCCATGTAAAGATGAGCAAAGAATAGAGGGTAGGAATTTATTAGGATTTTGTGGATTTTTTATTGAATTTTTGATGAATTTTGATGATTTTTACTACAAAAATGATGGGCGAAAAATTTTGGGGATGCCCATGAAGGTGAGGCCGGCCATGAGGTGAGGAAAAGAGAGGAGAGTGAGAAAAGGTGAAGAAAAGTATAGAAGGTTTCACAAAATATCATTCCATTAAGTCTTTTCATGATTTAATAAAAAAATTCTTTATTTTCCTAACTCCATTTAACCTAGAATGGTCTAAAACCATGGAAAATTTTGAAAATAAATTTTGCATGAAACACACTTGATTCTAATATGTAATGGTTCACTTTTTCTAATTAAACCCATTCAATTGCAATTTACACTAATTTAGTGTATAAATAAAGCTTATGTTAATATTTAAAATAATTAATTTAAGAAAAATATTTAATTAAACTAAAAATTTATAAGTGGCTAAATAAAAACCATTTACTTATAATAACATAATTAAAATAGGTATTTTTAAATTTATAGTGAAAAATAATTACGGTTTAGTTTTACGAAAAATACGTTTTACTTTACCGAAAATTAGAAAATTCACTTAAATAGTTTTATTTATTTATTTATTTATTTTAAAACGTTACAGTCCTCCCCACTTTAAGAAATTCGGTCCCCGAATTTTAAATTAAAACTCCCCCCATTTACTAAAACATTTAGCCAAAACACTCAAACCGTCGGGGCTCCGAAATCATCAATACATAACTAAAATCAACTCCGTTTAGCATAACGCAATTATCGGAGTTATGACGAAAATAAAATATCAAAATCCAATACGAAAACCAACATAATATATATGAAAACTATAACTTAAATACAGTACGCATCGTAGTAAAATCGGCTAAACATCTTAATAAGGAAACACGCAAAAAAACCCTTTTGAAAATCCCCGTGCGATGCACGTGTCACGGCACAAGTAGCGGACGTTTAATTTTTAAAAAAAAATAGTTATACATATTTATATCTTTTATTTAACATACACGTCCCGCCTGGTTACTAAATCAAATAGTAATTATTATAAAAACATACTGCTCAAACTGAAATCAATCCCAATCACATCATAAAAATATCATGTGCGTTCGGTGCACACTGAAATCGAAACCAAATACAGATACCACGAATACACACAAAAACAAACTAAGTGCAACAGGTGTACACCCAAAACATCTGTCAAGTGCAACGAGCGTGCACGACTCTAATATCAGGTGCATCTAATCTGCACAAAACCGCGATTTAGTGCATCTGGTGTGCATGAAATCGCATCAAGTGCGCCAAGTGTGCGCAAGAATCTCAATCAGGTGCACATGGTGCACGAAATCATACACAGAATATCAAAATCGAAATCACAGTACGAAAGTGCATGAAAGCTAGGTCGAAGCATATGTCAAAATCATGTGTAACCCATTTGCACGAAGTCAAATCAAAATCTCAAAATGTATAAAACCAAATCGAGTGTACTGGGTATGTACAAAACAACATCAATACAACTGATATATGAAACACGAATAGAATATAATGAATGTACACATAAGAAATACCAATCGTAGAACAAAATCCTCAAAATACCAAAATCCAACAACAGAAATATGAAATTCAAATCACCAAATCATAATCGTAAACATTATCGTCAATGTGCGCCACTTTCCCCTTTTCCTCTGGTGTCGACTGCTCCGAACTCGTCTCTTCGTAGCTGTGCTGACTGCGCTACCAACGGTAATACTCATTTCTAGAGTCTCCCACGTAGTCGATCCCTTCACCTGATATCCGGACATCATTAAACTTTTCGATCGATACATCAAAATCCCATAATTCCCCGAGAGCTCAACACTCAAGTACAGTTTAAAAAATATCCGGTACATACCCCAGCATCGATGGTCCAGCCGTAGAAGGGCAAACCCAAGACTCACTAATGGCACCGCGGAACTGCCGTAAACCCTAAGGTTCAAGGGCGTTCTCGTGGTCATTATGTCGAGTTAGGGTTTCATTCTTCTAGAGGGTCCATCGAAATACCTGCATGTTCTTCCGAGTACTTTAAACTTAGGAAAATGGGTTTCTGACAATCGTTCGAATCATTTAACTTCGTCTGGACGGCATGTGAATACCCTTCTCCCGCACGCTAAACAATACTTCAATCCTCAAGAATAACCAATACCCTAATGGTTATCGCATTCGAGCCGCAGCTCCCTCTGCCCGTGCGCCCGTGGTAACAGAAACCACCCTTCGATATTGACGAAGATAGATCAAAGGAACGAATGAAATGCGGTGCAAACAAATGTACATCCTAAGGCTACTTAAGAAGAATAGCGTATCGTAAGTATGCCGCGGATCATACCCACGGTACGTCACTCAACCTAAGTTGCCTACTCCATCAACCAAGGGTCACCTAGACTTATACAAGGTTAAACCTAGCGCTCTGATACCAACTTTGTCACGAACCGAAAGTACGGAACGTGACCGTCACTTAGATTACGAAGTGTCTAGAGGCGCAACGTAACCTAAGTAAGCCGAAGCCCAGAAATCTAAACCATAAAAAGAAGAAGAAGTAAAGGAAAACATGTAGAAAACAAGTTTAAAAGCAACATCCAATTTTCTCAAAAATTTCGGCAGAGTCTCCTTTGTAAAAACTGGCCCCAAACGGGTACAAACAAGTATAAATGCATATAAACAATAAAAAGGCATCCCCAAGCGGGAGCTAGCTCTACGCCAACAGGCGGAAACAACCACACCAATGCACAATTGTATACAACGCCAAAGGGCGAGGCACAAAACTTAAAAGAAAACAAATCCACCAATATCATAATAATACAAGCGCGACTCTAAGGTCGAAACAGATAAATGGTCCAGTAAACTATCAAGTAATACAAGTTTGGTTGATGGAGCTTACTAGATACAAATGAAATAATAAAAATACAATGGCGGTCCTGATACAAATGAACCAACCTACCGTGCAAATCACCCGTATTGAAACGATGTGCCAGCAAACTGCTAAGGAACCCTGTACATCAACTTGTAATAAAATTTGGCACAACGGGGGTGAGTTGCCAACTCGTGAGTAGAAGATATCTGCGAAAAGAAATCGAAATGCACGACGCTATCCTAGGTCATAATAATATACTAATATAATACTAATCATCTAGTAATGGCAGGGTAATAAACTACGTGTAGTGCAAAAGCTCCGTGCCCGTATCCATGCTTCAAATAGTAATATGTCATGTGAATGAGTATGCATGCACCATGAATGTAAAACAATCAATCCTGAAATCTGGATATATCTGTATAAGAAATCTTTAGCTTTTATCATGGTAAAATGTGTATAGAAATCTGAAATATCAACGATGAAATCCATGGAAATCCGTGTCAAGCATCGACACAAAACATGTAAATCTCAAATCTCAATACCTCATAATCTCAATATCTCGAGCTCCGTCAGTCCGGATCGGCCCATATCATCAAATCTCACGACAACGGTCGGTATTCTCCGGATATCCGCCCCGCCAGACATCACCGGTAGGTATTCCTCCCCTGCCAGGCTCATCGTCTACAACTCGATCTTCTTGCCCCGGGGTACCATACCGGGCCCACCATGTACCCGAGACGGTTCATCCACTCCTCGAATCGAGTCTCGAAATCCAACAGAAAACATGAAATCTCATGGTGGACGACACATATATCACGAGAAAACCGCATCTTATGTTTTAAAAAGAGAGGTGGAGAGAAAGAAGTTTTTATATATTCTTGTGGTTTTCCCCAAAAATCCAGAAATCTCATAGAAATCCAAAATCCCAAAATCATGAGTAAGTATATGATACGTGTCGGCATATGCCCCATAATACTGCATGATAACATGAAAATGCGAATGCATGAAATGTCTAAGTAATAAATACCATGTCTTTACTAACACCAGAGAGTAATCACAATATTATATCGAGCTAGCTGTTAGTTGATTTTATCAATAAAAGATAATATGATCTAAAGTGTACGTGACATAGCAATTACTGATGATGATGTGAGTGAGCCGGCAAATAAGTGTGCGTGGAATATGCGCATCATCGGTAATGGTGCTGGTGTCCTAACAGGCAGAGTTTTATACTGATTATAGAAACATATGTATGAACATGCAACATTATGATTACGGTATGAATGTAAAGACGGATGTGTAATAACCACTCATATGTGATATACAAGTATAACTACAACTATATGACTCGAGCCTAAACTAGTGTCCATCTAATCTCATAAGGGACTAAACCTAAGAAACTAGTCAATAAGAAACAAGAATCCACCTAAGGTCTGAATCCATATCTCTTATAGTCGGTGATCCAGCCTCAATAGCGTCACGTACGTAGTACGGCTTTCTCGAATCAAGAGTGCGGATCAATCATCATATTTATGCCTCGTACGGTAAAATCCATCGTACGGCATCCCAATATCGGGGTACGGGTCAAGTATCACCTACGTGTCTCATCATTCGTAATATTTCATCATCATCACATGTCAAGATCAAGGTGCTATACTGTAATCGCATACATCAATCATATATCATTGCCAGCATAAATATACATCGTTAATTTATCCTCAGAAATATCATGTCATATGTATCATATTGTGATTAAGTCACACTTAGATCATATCATAATCAAGTCACTCCTATATGATATCGTAATCAAGTCACACATATATGATATCGAAATCAAGTCACACCTATATGATGTCGTAATCAAGCCACACCTATATGATATCATATCAGAATTTCAGGCACAGGTTATGGTCCGGGTTCTATTTTAGAGTCCCATATACTTCAATATTATCACCACCCTTTATTATTGTTCAAGTATACAAATCCATTATCTCATTTTCTAATGATCCGCTAACATCATAACACGACTGTATAGCCAAGAATCACGGTATCAGCCCAGTTAAATTGTTTCATCCCCGTGTATCTTATCACATCCTTGTATCACATATACGTATTGTGTATATATATATATATACCTACAGCTAGTCCTATATATATATACACATACACGTATACACCACGTCGAGTCTCAGAGTGTGCGTGTGCGTGTATCTACCTGAAACCTACGAATCTTTTCCAAGGTATTCATCCTCTGGTATGGTCTTTCTAAATCAGTCTAGTCCAACCTAGGGTCATTACTAGGGTCCTACTCATCAAGAATCTAAGGTCACGTCTGGCTTCCTAATGACAATAAGTACTATCACTATTCTACGTTTGCGGGGGTGCTAAACGCCATCCACCCGACTTCCCCCCGTAGATATACATCTACTCACCTGGTCCTTATCTGCCGAAGACGATGTCGCCCTCCTTTTATTCCTCGTCCGAAGTCCATGTGAGGGGTACCTATATGCAAACACATATAATATCGTAAACTGAATCACAGACAAATCCAAAATGACGTATGAAACGCGCATAGGTTAAAACCTATGTCCCGCTCATGCAAAAGAACCAAATACCGCTCGAGGTCGGCGTACAAACGCCGATTGATCGAGATAAATATCAACAAACAACTTGTAGTTTAAAAACTCATTACTTATAATATAAAACATGATTTAATCCATCGAAACCCTAAAAATCAATCAAATCGTACGATTTCGAAAAACCCGAAAACGCCAAATTACCGTTTTACTTCAAAACTTGACATTTAAATGAAACTAATGGTCATAAAACTCATTAAATAGCATAACAAGATTATACAACCCATTAATATATTTTTAACACCCTAATTTATATTAGTTTGAAAATTCTAGTTTGCAAACTTGCCCCATTTCGATACTTTTAAGAAAAATTTCACAATATCACATCAAAACTGGATTTTGAATGAATTAATGCATTAAACTACAATTCATGATGATAATTATATAATGAAACCATAAATTATATTTTAAATTTCATTTATTTAAGAATTTCCAAAAACTAGTTAGCAAAAATGGCATTTTTATTAGTATTCTTCAATTATCAATAAAAACTAGTAACCAATTTAAGTTTTTCATTCCACTAACAAGTTAATATTCTCATTAAAACCATAATCTAGTGTTACAAACATTGATTGGAATTTTATCTCACCAATATATACAATATATAGAAATCTAGTTTGCAAAATGGATTGATTTAAACAATTTTGGATAAACAATTTACAATATATCATCCATACAAGATTTTCCACTTCTAAAAATGTTAAACTAGTTATTATAATCCTATTTAATTAGTAAAAACCTTAACTTGATTTTACAAACCCTAACTTGAATTTTAAAACATGGAAAGAGAATTAATTTATTAAATCTAAACATGCTTAAATGAAACATCTAATAACAATAAATCAAAAGAAGAAGATTTATACCTCCACAACATGAAATCCTAACATGAAAATAAGCCTCCAAAATGAATGCTTTCCATCTCCAAAATCCATGTAAAGATGAGCAAAGAATAGAGGGTAGGAATTTATTAGGATTTTGTGGATTTTTATTGAATTTTTGATGAATTTTGATGATTTTTACTACAAAAATGATGGGGGGAAATTTTGGGGCTGCCCATAGAAGTAAGGCTGGCCATGAGGTGAGGAAAAGAGAGGAGAGTGAGAAAAGGTGAAGAAAAGTGTAGAAGGTTTCACAAAATATCATTCCATTAAGTCTTTTCATGATTTAATAAAAAAAATTCTTTATTTTCCTAACTCCATAACCTAGAATGGTCTGGAACCATGGAAAATTTTGATAATAAATTTTGTATGAAACACACTTGATTCTAATATGTAATGGTTCACTTCTTCTAATTAAACCCATTCAAATTAGTAATTTACACTAATTTAGTGTATAAATAATGCTTATGCTAATATTTAAAATAATTAATTTAAGAAAAATATTTAATTAAACTAAAAATTTATAAGTGGCTAAATAAACACCATTTACTTGTAATAATATAATTAAAATAGGTATTTTTAAATTTATAGTGAAAAATAATTACGGTTTAGTTTTACGAAAAATACGTTTTACTTTACCGAAAATTAGAAAATTCACTTAAATAATTTTATTTATTTATTTATTTATTTTAAAACGTTACAATTTACAATACACAACAGGTAATAAAGAAGGACTACGAAATTAGATCATATATGCATAATGATATCAATCCTACTATGTCATGGCACTACTAATGATGTGTGGTGTAACATACGCGTCTGTGCTCGTGCAGCATGGCAATCATTAAATTTGTGCAAGTGTTCTACAGGTGTAATAGCCTACTCATATCGACATCTACATATGCAATATATCATAACGGTCCTACAGTGACATGGCAGTACCAATGAGATGTAGCGTAACGTAGGTATACATGCTTGTGCAGCATAGTACTCATTAGTAGTAGTGCAGTATTCTATTAGAGTGTTCGTATCACGGAAACGTATAACATTGATAAATATAACGCGAACATATAAAGTAAATCTAAGCGTAACTGATAACTGTAATTACTTGCTAGCAGATATACCATTACCTTTGAAAAGGGAACGAAACGTTGGTTTTGACATAAGGAAGTTTCCTTAGGTTAAAATAGATATTCGTTTTGGAAATTGGCACCGCATCCTTGTTTTTATCATATAAAAGAGAAACGAATCGTAGTTTTTAAAAGAATATAGCTCGCACAAGTATTATATCTTAAACGGAATATAATCTATCTCTACGAGTCTAAAGGAAAACATGGCCGTTGTTCGGCATATGAATCTCATCATTTCCAATATATATAATTTCTCATATAATACCTCATCGTATCACTATATCTGTATCATCTTAAATATGGTATGATCCCTCGTACAAATCCATCAAACTATATTCATGTCATACAGATCTAACGTCACGTATGTATGTCATTAAAACTATGTATGAAACTATATGCAAATGAAAGACATACTATATGTGATACTATATCAATAACATTAACATCTAACTACATATCAAACTATTTTATTTATAAGGTTGCGGGGGTGCTATACGCCATCCACCCGAGTTCTCCCGTTGATATAAATCTACTCACCAACTTAATTAGCTTGCTGAAATCCACACTGCTATATCTGCCAACTCCGTCTCGAAAATCCTCGATGTCGTACCTATAATCGTATTTAAAATCACATCGATGTAAATATCATATTGAAAACCAAAACATCGATCTAAGCACCCGTAGGTTAGAACCTATAGATTACTTACCTCAAAAATGATCAATTTTCTCTGAACTTAATGTACGAACGTTAACGTTTCAGTTGCAGTATTAATACGAAAACCCTTATCGTAATATCGCAAAATTTGATAAAACCTTTACTAATCATTCCCAGATTTTACTGTGTAAATATTTATACAAAACAAACAATACAGAAACTTATAAAATACCAATATAACCCTGTAGAACAAAAACCAGTATCAAACTCCACCAAAAGTCCGGCGAGCTCGTATTTTAAAGTATTGTCGCCGGCCAAAACATGGGGTTGGGGTCTCGGGTTTTATGTAAAGTTTTCTAGTGGTCTCAGTATAGTTTTGGTCTTGCTAGTTTTTCCAGTGGTTATACCTATTGGTTCCAGATTTAATTACAGTTGCTAAATATCATAAAACAAACTGTTTTTGTAATACTGCACACAAAACTGATATCGGACAAAACTGATTAATTGAAGAGAGAGGAAGATATACATATGGAGATTGTGTATAATAGAACACCAGCTCATGAATTGTGTGCGGGAGCATCTAGGTCTTATAGTATCTCAAGCTTGAAGAAGTGCACACTTGATGAAAGAAGTCATTGCTCTCTCTTTTGGTATGAACACTTAGGAATTATTTTGCTTGGAGTTGAAAACAAATGTGTTCAGTTGAGATAAGAAGAAATGATATGTGTAGAGAAAGCATGATTTGAAGGTTGAGAGGTGGAGGTGGCATGGAGGAAGGAGGATGTGTCACTATATTGAAGCATCATGCATTCATACAAGGAGGAGGTGTTAAACTTGAAGAAGGAGGTGTAAAGCAATGAAAGAGGAGGTGTAGGGTTATTAGCAAGGTTGAAGATGATGTGTTATGTGAAGGTTAACATAGAATATCATATGTCATCCATTGTTAAAAGAAATACAATAATAAAGAAAATCCTTCATATTATAAATCCAAATCCATATGACATAAAAGATATGAAATGATAAATCTATCACTAAATTTTCATTACCTTAATGACAATTACAATGTCATGTTAAAATAATTAAAACATCATTTTTATGACATCACACAGGTTTATTTATATTTATTGAAATGACTACATTTTTACGGATAAAATTCCGATACCAAAAGTTGTATGTGATATCACTTTTATAAACTCATTATTTTTATATTTAAAAATTTAAATTAATATTTATAATTTTCGAAAATGTTACATACAACTCACTTTGTTATGTTTTTGATTGTTTCTATAGTTCCTGCTTTGGATAGCGGTATTTGAGAAATATCCTGCACCTTATTCGATAAGAAAAGAGCAAAGATCCCTTCATCGGGAGTGATCTCTTTAGTGAAACTAGTAAAAGCCTAAAAAACACTCTTTTCGAAAATCACTCGATTCTACAACGATACCAAGTTCATTACACAAAAGGTTTTCATAAAAACCTGTCGTAGCCCTCCATCATTTCAGTTAAGCGGTATTTAGTATTCGTGCTGCGTTTGTTGACCTTGTCAAGGCGTAGTGTGCAGTAGCTATTTACTGCTTATCTGCTGGCATATGATGCGATTGGATTAGGGTATTCGTAGGGCCTTGTTGACCTTGTCAAGGGTCGTGCGGGTGGGTTTAATTCAATCAGGAAATGACGGGTTGAACTTGACTTGCGATTTATGATTTTTTGACCTTGTCAATGTCATAGATCACCAGGGGCAAAACTTTATCAGGAATTTCAAGTGTTGAAATTTGCAATGAGATTGCATACCTTCTATAAGATAGTTGGATCCCGATGCCCACTGCGGGTAAGAGTTACTCCTGAGAGACTTTTTACACATGACAATTAGCCAATTAAGTAGGTGTCTAGAAATGTGTAACGGGGTTATGCCTATGGGAAAACGAGGTTTATTTTAATTAGATTCGTGCGAAAGCACGGGGAACCTCCCTCAAAGTACCAACACTGACCTGGATGAAAGATTGGCTAACTTGTATGGTGTAATTAATCCCGGCTAGTCTTACCTTTTTAGGTTTGAATGAAGATTTGATGAAAACAGTGGGAGCCATCCTGATTAGATAAGATAATAACCAATCTAATCTTGCAAGAGCATACGCTAAAGTGTTTTCTTCTCTATCTCTCACCAGGTAGCGACCATGTCAGGCCTTAATCAAGATAATAATATGAATGTATTGACCGAACCCGCTTATTATACTGAACAGGGGAACGTTGGTCCCGTTCTTTCTTATAATTCTTATAAGACAGAGCAGCGAATAGGAGAATATCCGGATTCTCACGCTGCCCAAACGAAGAATAAGCATATCGATGCATCTTCTTCGGGTGTATTAGTTATCAAGAACTGTTTTTCAGTTCACTTTATGTCCTGGGTATTAGATACCGGATCGGGATCCCACAACGAAGATTTTTTCAGAATGCTAGCACCCTCAGAGAACAACAACCCAGAGTTCTATATAATATGTTACATGAGCTAAAGAAAGCTAGAGAACAGGGAGAGGATGATTATTCCGTAAGAGTAGAGAATGGTGCAAATGTTGCAGCCAAAGCAGTTGGCGAATATCACCTTGTGTTACCAAATGGTAATACAATGATTTTGAACGAATGCTATTACATTCCAACCCTGATATGCAATATCAATTTCTTTATTGACTAAAGAAGGATATGATTTTGTAGTACATGATAATGTTATGAACATATTCCTGAATCAAAAGTTGGTTGGATCATGCTCGTTAAATAATGGCATATACGTTCTAGATCAAACCACGGTTCTTAATGTACAAAACACACACAAGAGGAAGAGTTCAGAAATGAACGAATCCTTCTTGTGGCATTGTAGACTAGGTCATATCAATGCAACACGAGTAGCTAAGTTGTATAAGGATGGATATTTGAATCCGTTCAAATTTTCATCTTATGACACTTGCCAGTCATGTCTCAAAGGCAAGATGACAAAAACTCCGTTTAGTGGACAGGGAGAAAGAGTTACGGAACTCGTGGGACTGATACATAATGATGTATGCTGTCCCATGTCGACACATGCCAGGAATGGTGCCTCGTACTTCATTATATTCACTGACGATCTCTCAAGATACGGACATGTGTTCCTGTTGAAACACAAGTCTGAAACTTTTGAGAAATTCAGAGAATATAAGCACGAAGTCGAGAACCAAACGAATAACAGTATTAAGATCCTTCGATCTGATCGAGGAGGAGAATACTTAAGCAATGAGTTCCTGAACTATCTAAAAGAGAATGGTATTCTCTCTCAGCTTACTCATCCGTATACACCACAGCATAGCAGTGTCTCCGAATGGAGGAATCATACCCTATTAGATATAGTGCGCTCTATAGTGAGCACTGCTGAGTTGCCTGTTTCTTTTTAGGATTATGCGCTTGAGACAATAGCATACCTATTGAATCAAGTTCCATCTAAATCTGTACCTACCACACCATATGAGATATAGAGTGGGAAGAGACCATATCTTAAACGAGTTAAGATATGGGGTTGTCCGACCTATATCAAAAGACAAAATCCGGACAAACTCGAGGCACGATCAGTTCTATGCAAGTTTGTGTGATATCCAAAGAATTAATATGGATATTTTCTCTACCACAATGAGGAACAAAAGGTTTGTTGCTCAACATGACACCTTTTTAGAAAATGAATTTCTTGCAAAGGAAATTAGTGGCGAAGTGGTAGAGCTGGAAAAAGTTCCAGCAGCACAAACAACAACTGAAAATTTAGTGGTACCGGAGGATTTGATTGTCCACAACGAACCCCCGCCTCTCCGCCGATCTAGTAGGGATTCCTCATCAACCTGAAAGATACTACGGTTTTCTTATCGATTGTGGGAGCGAGGATTCCATCGTGGAAGATGATGACCCGACTAGCTTCGTGCAGGCCATCACGAGTAGGGACTCCGTGAAATGGCTGGATGCAATGCGATCTGAGATGGAATCCATGTACACCAACAAAGTATGGACTTTGGAAGTTGCTCCTGAAGGGGTAAAACTCATTGGGAGAAAATGGATCTTTAAGAAGAAACTTGGTGTAGATGAAAAAGTTAAGACATTCAAAGCTGCACTTGTTGCAAAGGGTTTACGTCAACGACCAGATGTGGATTATGATGAAACCTTTTCTCCAGTAGCTATGCTTAAGTCCATCCGGATCTTACTTGCTATCACGACCCAAATTTAGGCACGTGACTGGCACTTAAACCACGTAACGTCAACAGGCGTACGCAATTTAAGTAAGCTGAAACCCAGAAATCTAAACCACCCAAAAATGGATAAGTGGAGAAAACATAGTTAAAAACCTTCGGAAATCTCAAGTAAAAGTCTTTAAACTTAAGTTTTACTTTCTTATAAATTTCGGCAGCACCTCCTTTGTAAAAACTAGCCCCGTACGGGTACAACATAGAATATAAATAAAGCATCCCAAACGAGAGAAAATCACGCCCAACGGCGGAAACAACCACCACAAGCATATATATGACGCCGTAGCGAAGAAATATAATGAAAACAGCATAAGGAGGTAAAACTTTATAACAAGGCCGGCTCCTACGAGCACGGCACACAGAGTCACAAAAATAATACAACACCGATCATCACAACTCGTCTCTAAGTCAAATACATGAAGTGGTAGATGGAGAGTAATAGATACAAAAGAAACATAATGAACATCATCGGATAACCACAAACCCACCTATAACAAAAGGCCTCACAGCCAACCGTAGCGGTATCCGCAAAAGTAGAGATAAAAAGAAGTCCTGCCGTGACTACTCTGAGGGTAAGTCCTCCAAAACATTGTGGCAAAACTGTCACGAATCGAAATAGAACGTGACTGGCACTTGAATCATATGAAGTCTATAGGACCCCATCTAATTCAAGTAAGCCAAAAATCCCAGAAATCTAAATCATTTTAAGGAAGAAATGAAGAGAACATGTTTTAAAACAAGGGGTTTTTAAATAACATAAGCCGAATATGAATTTTCAAATCTCAAGTCTTTTCTGAAAATTTCGACAGAGTTTCCTTTGTAAATACTGGCCCCAAAAGGGGTACACCATGCATAATATGAATAAAGGCATCCCTAAGCGAGAGCTAGCTCTTCGTCAATCAACGGTCACAACCACGCAAGAAATATAATATACAATGCCGAAGGGCGAGGATCAAAACTCCAAAGGAAACTCAAAATCATCAAGAAAACCATACTAATACAATGCGCAACTCTAAGGTCGAAAAATATACAATTGGTTTCTAAGTCTGAAAAAATACAAGTCTGGTTGATAGAGTTAACTAGATACAACTGAATAAAAATAAAGTACAATGGTGGTCATGATACAAGTGAACCCACCTACCAAAGCAAATCACCCGGAATGGAAGCAGTGTGCCAGCAAAGCCATAATGAAACCTTTACGGCAAAACCTCCTAGAACTGTGGCACAACGGGGGTGAGTTGCCAACTCGTGAGTAGAAAACATCACAGAGCAGAAATCATATGTATGACTCTATCCTAGGTCAAAACGATCAGTAGTATATATCCTCAATATGATAAAGTCTGAAGCATGAAATGGTGTCAAGGGTAAACATCTACACCAAGTGTAATACCAAGTGCTCGTGTCAATGCCTCAGGTAACAACATATCATAAACATGAGGTATGATCAATGTAATCATCATGAAGTCAGTGTCAACTATATCATGATGTCTATAAGTATGTGGATATCATCTAACTATTTAATCAATGCCTGTATGCATGTGGATCTCGTCCACGTGTCAACCAATGACATAACAACATCATGTATGTAAAAGTCATAAAACATATGCATGAAAATATGAGGATATAAATCAACGTGTGTCCCTCGCGACACATCAAAATCATGGAAACTGAGTGTCTAGCATCGACACTCGAAAACATCATTAAATCCGTACCTAGCATTAGCACGTAAATCCTCATATATCGGGCTCCGTCAGTCCGGATCGGCCCATATCATCTCTCGACTCTGGTTGGTATCCTCCAGATATCCGCCGAGCCCAAATACTATCACCGGTAGGTAGTGGTCCCTCTGTCAGGCTCATCGCCTACTGCACGACAGATCCGTTCTCGCCCCGGGGTACCATACCGGGTCCACCATGTATCTGCAATCGGCCTCATCCGGCTCCTCGAATCGGATTTCACATGTCACACGTCTCAGAACCGAGAAAACGCATGGTGGACGCACTGAAATATCATATCAAGAGAAACCGGGTTTTTAAAACAGTACTTACTTTCTTTTGAAATAGCCACGGCCCTCAAATCCAGAAATCTCATGAAAACAGCATATCTCAATGCGTAAAATCATAAAGCATGTCGTATGCGACATACGATAGAAATGTATGCATATCCGTATATCATGCAACATAGAACAGTAATATGATATATTTAGGGAAAACCGCTCATTTAAAATGATTCCAGTTTTTAAATATAACATGCGGTCCCCAATTCTCCAAAATCAAAGCCAGCATGATCTATGTATGTACAAGTGGGTATATACGCAAGTATGAGTGTACAATATGCAAGTACGCAACTATGTCATACAAGGAGTCATATCTTGATGCAACAATCTTAATTTGTAGTGACATGGCAATTATCGATGATGAAGTGTGTGAGCCGGCAAGCAGGTGTATGTGGAACATACGCATCATCGATAATGGTGCTGGGGTCCTGACAGCATCGGTTTAATATAACAATAAACACATTTAAACATGCAATGCGATGCGAATAGCAAGAATATGCGGAAAATGAATAATAAACACAACAGTGAAGAATCTACATCAGTATATATATGTCATACAGTTTTTCCATTTGAAATAACACGAATCGTGGTGTTTAGAAAAATAAGAGCTACGGTATTTTAAAGAAAAGATGCGTCTTTTGAAAATATCAGTGGAATCCCTTAGCTTGTTTTTAAAATACTCACGATTCGTTAGTTTTGAAATAGGTATGACTTAGGTCTTGTCTAACATCAATAAGTAAACTACAGGACTAATCGAAAGGTAAGGAAACCACCTAAATCTGAGTCGATACATATAAATAAATATAATAGTCGGTGATCCCGCCTCAATAGTATCACATACGATACAATATATATTATGACATTCTCGAGTCAAGAGTGTGGATCTATCATCAATATAAAGCTCGTACGGTAAATCCATCGTATGGCATCCCAAATCTGGGTTTGGGTCAAATATCACATTCATCTCATTATTCATCTGGTATCCATTATCATCATATCTAATGAACTGGGGGTACTGATCTAAATCTAGTATAAACTGATACCATCTGCATATATATACGTGTATGAAAACACACGCTTAAAGGCCCGCTAAAATCTCATGTCGTATCTCAAAATACGAATCTAAACATACCACCGATCTCGTGGTATCATGCCTAATCTCATCGACTTATCTCCAAATATCATCCACTATCCTCATTATCCATGTATATGTATACGTATATATATATATATATATATATATAGACCTAGTCCCATACCTAAGTGTGTGTGTGTATATATATACATATCCCCATATACGCACACGTAATAATAATAATGCATGCAAGGGGTGTGTGTGTGCATGTGTGCAAACCTATTCTTCACGACTAAGAAATCAACCAAGACACTATCTTTCAAAAACACTAAAATTTATCCTATAATCTGTAAGTCTACGGTAGCGCCCCGGCCGTCTGTCCGAGGCCAAAATGCGGAAACGAAAACTTTTTCTTAACTAGAAACTGGCGCTATCGTATACTTTTTCCCGGATCGAACCGTTAACCTATAACTAGCTATCTAGAGAGAGGGTTGGAAAGCTATACCGATCGATCCGTGTCCTTCGGTTTTTGGCCACCATCCCAAGCTCCTCGCGGCATCTCCGGTCTCGATCTCCTCGTCGGAAAGGGCACCACATCATCGATTCCTTTTACGGGCTCCCGCTTCATCCGAAGCAACTCGGGCACGAAGTGTGCTAATCGACGTGTCCAAGATTGCTGTAGACTAAGTGTAGAACACATTGCCTCAAGGGTTAATCGAAGTTGCCTTTTGGATGGAGGTGGAGAAAATATGAACTTTTGTGATGGCTAAGAAATTTTGTTGCAAGCAAAATTGAGATGAATATTTTCCCCCACACATCATCCCTCTCAAATGTTGTGGCCGGCCAATATATTGGTAGTGGGAATTATGGGGGTAAGCATAAGGAAGGAGTATGGGGTGAGCATAAGAAAATGTAATGATAAGGAAGAGAAATGGTCACAACAACATCTCATTCTCATCCCATCCCATAAAGCAAGCAATGATGAACAAAAAGGAATCAAAAGATGCTAGAACCATCATTAACCCTCCACTACAAAAAACACCCTCCATTTTGCTAATTTGCATATTTGCAAATAAGCCCCTCCCATCAAAGGAATTTCTGCCAAGAAGGAATAAAGAAAAACTGGCCGAAACGGAATGCAAACTAGCAACTTCGAAAGGCGATCCCGTAATAAATTACAGGATAACCCCGCGACTGTATATACATACCTGCATTTGTATTCCGACCGAACACAAATGCAATGAGACAAAATCTACACTGTATAATACTAGGATCCGGCTTGAACCAAAGCCCGCTAGTATTATCCGTCTGAACCATGACACGTGCACAAGTGCACGCGTACGTTCGAACCATGCCATAAAACCATACAGCCTCTACAGCGTTTCGCCCGAAACTTGAGAAACTGTCTGTGGGGGACTGTTCAGTTGATAAAACTGCACATTTGTATTACATTTTTCCTACCATTTTTATATTAAAAACGGACTTTATTTTAATATATTATACATATGAGGGTTTATGTGTGAAAACACCATTTTCCATGTGTTAATATATTTTAATTATCATTTGGTAGGAAAATGTATGCAAATAATATTATTGACCTAATCCTAGTAGAACAAAGTCTACTAATATCTTATTTGAGTTGTTGTGCAGAATATTTCCAAGTTGTTATAAATAGAATTTATCAAAAAAATCAATTTGTTGAAGAAAACTTGCCAAATTAAGAAGCAAAACTTGGAGAGCAAGTCTGGAAGCAACCGAGAGAAGATTTCTGAAATATGAAGGTGCCTAGGATTGCCAAATGTCACAAAGACAGAAACCCCAAAATTTGATGAAGAGTTGTGATCAATTGGCCGCGGATCCGCGGCCATACCCCCTCTTGGGCCGCGGATCCGCCGCACTTCTAGGGAATTGGGAAGCAAGATTTTTTGGCATAAATCTATGTAGAATTTTACCAAGTTTTCAACAATAAGATTCCGGCTTTGCACTATAAAAGGGCACCGAAAGGCTCTTGGAAAAGTTATCAAGCCGAAGAGATCACGAAGCTCCCGACGCTCACGCATCCAGGCTGATCATCAACTGTTCGACTACCTCCTTAGGAAAGATCGAGAAGCAACTAGTTTGTAATCATTTTCTACGGATTAAAGTGTAGTTTGTTCAAGTCGATTAATAAAGGTAGTTATTTTATTTAATTGTTTTTTTTTACATTATGTTTTCCCTCTCTTTCTTTTCATCTTCTTCTCCCAACATGCGCGAGTAATTCTCCGCTTGTTAGGGCTCGTAGAATTAGGGTAGGCTAATGGACGATGAATATCCCTAAACCCTTTTTAAGTCCTATAAAGTTTAGGAACTTTATCAAAAGAATCATTAACATCCTAATCGGGCGCGCTAGCAATTCTTTGCTAGTTCCGACCGCGATTAGAGATTAGATTAATGATTGTTTTGGTAAAGGCTAGATATGAACGGAGTTCCGTGTCGAGATAAGGGTTAAGAGTAGGATTCCTTTTCTCTCTAGAAACCCTAATCTACACGCATCACCGTCGTTCTAGTTCTAAATCTATTAATGGATAAAAAGGTAACTTTTAATTAATCGTCCATAACTACTAAATCCTAACGAACCCTACAAGCCCTCTTATTATATTATCTATATTCCTAAAATAATCTAGATCTATATTTTTGCATTCTTGCTTAACGTAGATCTAGAAACTTTTCACAAATTTCTTATTTCCTCCTCTCTTTTTTAACACATCTAAAGTAAGAGTAAAAGGTTCCACGTTTCCCTGAGGACGACCCGTACACACCTCGGTCTAGCTACGCGCGACACCGTTCTGATTGCGGTTAAACTACAAACACACTTTTTCGTATCAATCAAATGGCGCCGTTGCCGGGGATACGTGCGTAATTTTTTATTTTTACTATTTGTGTTGAATTCTTAGACGAGCCATATCATTATTAACACAAAACTGCAAATTGCATATTTAACGATTTGTGCGTGAATTTTTGCAAGGAGATCTGGAGACACAGAATTAAGGGGAACAGGGAACAAAGACATTTTTAGAGATCCAGAGGAGCACAGAAGGCTATACAAAAATTTTCATCAAGTGATCCCTCTGCCACGCGGTGGAACCGCGGTGTAAAGGCACTTTGTGCGGCGAAATCGCGGCAAGTTGGAGGAATTAGGGCTTCAATCTTCTCGGGTATCTTTCTCAACTCCTTCTCTCTCCGCTCAAATCCAATAAAATCTATTTTCTGCAGGATTCTTTGCAAAATTGCGCCGCTCAAAAATCTTTTTGCAAAAGTTTTGTGATTGGTTTTGTTTTGCATATTTAATATGGACTTTAAGGGGCAAAGACCAAATCAAGATTAGGTGGGGATTTCATCACCCTTCCTAAGCCCCACAAATCACAAACTGAGCATATAGATCAACCCTTCATTAATTTAAAAAATATTTAGACCAGACTCTAAGGACTGTCGCGCTCAATAAGGACAGAGGAAGGTCGTGGGTAATCTATCGTTTATCCGCATTACTTTTGTAGTGCCTAGGTAAGTGTGACAAAGGCTAGTGGTTTTTAATTAGGCCCACGACGTGGTTCCTTCCCACTTACCTGGCACTTATCTGGCTACAAGGGTAGTACGGAGGCGGTAGAGGATTTATCCTGCGGCTTGTCTTTTGGAAGTCTAGGAGCGGTCTAGAGACTGGACCTAGGTGACCTTAGTTCTAGGGTTGCTTGTGCATCTTAGGGTGATTTGTCTTGAGTCCCACTTTTTCAAAAAACAAACCAATTTTTAAAACCACACACGCTGCCACTTGCACTAAACCCGCTTAGTGCATGCTCCGCTGGACACGGGATCCTAGTGCCCGTCTTGTCCGCGTTCCTGCTATCGACGCCGAAGTCGGTACTTCTTCATCTTCTTTTCCCCCACCACACACAACCGTGATGGACTACACTCCATCTAATTATAACACCACGCTGCCACCGCCCGGAGGTGCGCAGAATCCACCGCGCATCTCTCTCCAAGAGAGATGCTATCCTATTCGTGGTCCTCTTCCTACTTGTCTATCTCTTCCACCACCTAACGGGGATAATTTCGAAATTAAACCCCACTACATCAATCTGCTGCCCAAATTTCACGGGCTTGAGTCGGAAGACGCGTACGTTTTCATCACCAAATTCGAGAACGTATGCGCAATGATGGGTACTTCACAATTGACTTTAGATGCTATGCGCTTACGTCTTCTCCCATTCACACTGTGCGACTTGGCAGAAAAATGGCTTTATAATACTGCCGCACACTCTATCACTAATTGGGACGAATTCGTCATAGCATTTCTTAAGAAGTTTTACCCAAACCATAAGACTGCCCACATTAGGAGCGAGATCAACCAGTTCACCCAGCTTCCTAATGAACCATTTTGGAAGTGCTTTGAACGTTTCAAAGATCTGCTTGTCCAATGCCCCCATCACAGAATACAAAGATTGGATTTATGTCGGATTATATATGAGGGCATTAATCCAGCGACAAAGCAGATGCTTGAAACAATGTGTCAATGCAATTTCATGTCTAAAGATGATGGTGAAGCATGGAAATATCTGGAAGATCTTGCTGAACACACGTTGCAGTGGGAAAGCGTAAGACCACCTTCAACTAAGGGAGGTATTCACCAGCTCGATGTTCCTATCGCAGTAAAAGCCGAAATGGCAGCGATTCAGAAGAAACTCGAAGCTATGGCGAACAAACTTTCATCAGTTTCCCTAAATCAGGTCACGCTTCCCAAGACTGTCTGTGGTTGCTGTTCGGATCCTTCACACTTAACGGAAGAATGTCCTATGAATGCATCGTTTCAAGCTAATGCTGCTTTTCAGCAACGACCTAGAAACGACCCTTATTCTTCCACGTACAATCAAGGATGGAGGAATCATCCTAACTTTGCTTGGAATCAAAACCAGCAAAGCAATTATCAAAGACCTCCTCCACAGCAACCACAACCACAGAATCAGCCCCCCTTTCAGTCACAGAATTTCCAAAATCCGGCCAACATTTCTACACCACAAGTGGCTGGTATTGAAAACTCATTTGCACAAACTTTGGATATGTTAATGAAACAATCCATGCAAAATTCGGCTGAGATGAGGTCTTCTATTGATGCCCTAACGAAAAACTCCTCCTCCCATGGTGAGAGTATCAAATCAATAGAAAACCAAATCGCACAGTTAAACGCCGCAATGAGTGCGAGAGAGAAAGGGAAACTTCCATCTCAACCCCTACCGAATCCTGGCCATTCACAAAGTCATAATGTGAATACCATTACTACGTTGAGATCGGGGAGAGTGCTGAACAACCAAGTGGGTGAGCAATTTGATGATAGTAACACATTTGATACCCCTTCTTTTTCCCCTAACTCGTCTAGTCTTCCACCTTCATCCGAGCCTATTCTCCGTTTTCCCCAAGGCTCAAACATTTCGCCAAATCTATCTAAGTCGATGCCCACTCCAATTTTGGGATCGAATCCGTCGCCACAGTCTTCTCCACAAACGTTGGACCCAAAACTTATTGATCGAGCTCCATTTCCAAACCGATTAAGGGCCAACCGACCTAACCCGCAAATGGAAAAGATTGTGGAAATGTTTAAGCAAGTGAGCATGAATATTCCTCTCCTAGATGCTATTCAACAAGTCCCATCTTATGCAAGAATCCTTAAAAACTTGTGCACTAGGAAGAGAAAAACTCAAGTGCCTAAAAAGGTTTTCATGACGAGTAATGTTAGCACAGCTTTTACCCAACAAATACCAAAGAAACGTAAGGACCCCGGCTGTCCTACAATCTCTATTTCTATTGGGGGTAAAAATATAAATCGTGCTTTACTCGATCTAGGCGCTAGCGTCAACTTGCTTCCTTATTCAGTATACGAGCAGTTAGGAATTGGAGAGTTAAAACCCGCCCATTGTACTCTCCAAATGGCAGACCGATCTATCACCAAATCTCGGGGCGAACTAGAGGATGTGTTAATTAAAGTCGGGGAATTCATATTTCCCGTGGACTTTATTGTTTTAGATACACAACCTGTAGCAAACCCACGTAATCAAATCCCGGTGATACTTGGTCGACCCTTCCTAGCAACTTCTAACGCTGTAATTAATTGTCGTAACGGTTCTATGAATTTATCCTTCGGGAAAATAACAATTGAGCTTAATATTTACAAGCTAGAAAGTCAGCCATCAGAACCTTCTGCTCAATTGCTGGATGTTTGTTCCATCCACGAGATAGCTTCCGAAAGCTGCATGGATGAGGAGCTTTGCTTTGATGTTCTCGACAACATAAATGAGACATCGTTTGATCTTGCACCACTTTACAGTGAGGATATGTTCAATGAGTCCGACCTTGAGATTGAACCCGTTGACTCGTTGCAAAAGTCAGCAGCACTTTCCGAGTCAATATCTTATGCAGGTTTTGAACCTCTTCGGGAGTCCGAATATCATTCGCTTACCCCACCTTCTATAGTCTCTCCGCCAATTCTTGATCTCAAACCGCTACCTTCTCATCTTAAATATGCATATTTAGGAGAGAATGAGACTTTGCCAGTGATTATTTCCGCTTCTCTAGCCTTAGAGCAAGAGAATGCACTTTTGGCAGTGTTGAGATCGAATCGGGAAGCATTTGGTTGGACTATGGCTGACATCAAAGGGATTAGTCCCTTAATTGTTGAACATTACATACATCTGATGGATGAAGCCAAACCAACCCGAGACCTACAAAGACGGTTAAATCCTGTTATGAAAGAGGCGGTAAAGAAAGAAATCGTCAAGTTCCTTGATAGTGGAATAATTTACCCCATATCTGATAGTCAATGGGTAAGTCCAATTCATGTGGTCCCTAAAAAGTCTGGCATCACGGTCATCACTAATGAGGCTAATGAGTTAATCCAAACACGCACCCAAACTGGGTGGCGCGTGTATCGATTACAGGAAACTCAATGCCGCGACGAGGAAAGATCATTTCCCTCTACCTTTCATTGACCAGATGTTAGAACGATTAGCGGGACACGAATACTACTGTTCTTGGACGGATACTCTGGTTATAACCAGGTCCCCATCGCCGAAAAGGATCAAGATAAAACCACTTTTACTTGTCCTTTCGGAACTTTTGCTTATAGACGCATGCCCTTTGGGTTATGCAACGCTTCCGCTACATTTCAGCGGTGCATGATGGGGATATTTTCAGATATGGTGGAAAATTTTCTGGAAATTTTTATGGACGATTTCTCCATTTTTGGGGACTCCTTTGAGGACTGCCTTCGTAATCTTGACGCTGTTCTTACACGCTGTAAGGATAAAAACCTGACTTTGAATTGGGACAAATGCCATTTTATGGTCCAAGAAGGTATTGTACTTGGACATATAATTTCACATAAAGGCTTTGAGGTCGACAGAGCTAAAATAGATGTCATTCAAAACCTCCCTCGTCCCAATTGCGTCAAAGATATACGATCCTTCCTTGGTCATGCAGGATTTTATAGGAGATTTATTAAGGACTTTAGCAAAATTGCTTGACCCTTAACCCTTCTATTGGCCAAGGACACTACTTTTCACTTCGATTCGGATTGTGAGGCTGCTTTTGAATCGCTTAAAGAATCACTCACTACAGCCCCCGTTCTATCATCTCCGGATTGGAACCACCCGTTCGAGCTTATGTGTGATGCATCAGATTTTGCTATTGGTGCGGTCTTAGGACAGCACATTGATAAGATGCCACATGTAATTTACTATGCAAGTAGGACCTTAAATGATGCATAAATAAATTACACAACTACCGAGAAAGAACTCTTGGCAGTTGTATTTGCATTAGAGAAATTCAGGCCCTACATGATTGGCTCGCCTATTGTGGTTTACACAGATCATTCCGCCCTACGACATCTTTTATCGAAGAAGGATGCGAAGGCCAGGCTAATACGTTGGATCCTATTGTTACAAGATTTTGATCTTGTCATCAAAGACAAGAGTGGATGTGAAAATGTTGTAGCCGACCATCTTTCACGCATCACTTCTTCGCCAACTGTGACCGTGCCGATAAATGACTCATTTCCCGACGAACAGCTCTTGAATGTATCCTACGAACCTTGGTTCGTGGATATCGTGAACTATCTTGCGACGGGACTTATACCTAGCGATTGGTCGAAACAAGACAAACTTCGATTTCTATCCCAAGTAAAATATTTTTACTGGGATGAACCATATCTATTCAAGTATTGTTCCGATCAAATCATTCGCAGGTGTGTCCCTAACGATGAATTCAAGAGCGTGTTATCATTTTGTCATGATCAGGCATACGGCGGTCACTTTGGACCTCGAAAAATGGCGAAGAAAGTTTTGCAATGTGGCTTTTATTGGCCAACATTATTTAAAGATGCATTTGAACATTGCAAAACTTGTCCGCGATGTCAGCATTTGGGTCGGATTTCACGAAGGAATGAGATGCCGCTCTAACCTATATTGGTTGTGGAAATATTTGATGTTTGGGGTATTGATTTTATGGGCCCTTTTCCCAACTCCTTTGGGAATCTATATATCTTGTTAGCGGTTGATTATGTCTCGAAGTGGGTGGAAGCTGTACCGTGTCGCACTAATGACAACAACGTTGTCATTAAGTTCCTTAAAGAAAATATCTTTTCGCGATTCGGACACCCTCGCGCTATCATTAGCGACAACGGGACACATTTCTGCAATAGGTCTTTCGAGGCCTTGATGCGGAAATATTCAATCACCCACAAGCTTTCTACGCCCTATCACCCCCAAACAAGCGGGCAGGCTGAGATCTCAAATAGGCAGATCAAACAGATATTGGAGAAGACGGTTTCCAAAAACCGTAAGGATTGGTCAACCAAATTGACGGATGCTCTTTGGGCATTCCGCACTGCTTAAAAGACCGATCTTGGTATGTCTCCATACCGCCTTGTGTTTGGGAAGGCATGCCACCTCCCTGTCGAGATTGAACATAAGGCAATGTGGGCTATTAAAGAGCTTAATTTTGATCTTGATCATGCAGGCAGCTATCGGAAGCTGCAATTGAATGAGCTAAGCGAACTCCGCGATGAAGCTTACGATAATGCGGTGATAGTAAAGAATAGGACTAAAGTATTCCACGATAAAAATCTTTCTAGAAAAACCTTCACATCGGGGCAACAAGTCCTTCTTTACGATTCCCGTCTCCATCTTCATCCGGGTAAGCTTAAATATCGTTGGAAAGGACCTTTTGTGGTGCGGTATGTACACCCGCACGGGGCAGTTGAAGTCGAAAATTTGAAAAACGGTTCAATTTTTAAAGTAAATGGGCATAGATTAAAACCGTATTTTTCTGCTGACCCCGCGGAGGAGCTCCTGTTTTTACAGGAGCCGCTTTATCAGAACTAAAATTCTTCCGCCTCACCTCCATGTTTTGATAACTTTTTCACATTTTTAAGAATGGAGGTGAGTAAAAAAATGATTTGATTGAATATCTGCGCGTGTCAAAGAATAAGTTTGGGGGAATTTTTCATTTCACTATTATTTTACCCCTTGTATCTCTCCCTTAGTATACAGGTCCATGTTCTCAAAAGGCTACATCAGTGAGGACACTGCTGAAAACAGGTTTGGGGGGGAGGTTTGTATTCACTAAATTATCTTTGACACCGGGCATTAAATTTTTTTTTATATATATAACAAAAGAGTAGAAAGTGAAAAATTACATCCAAAAGATAGGAATAGTTTAAGAAAACCAAGAAAATTAGAAGTTTTCTTACACGAACTAGTAATAAGTAGTTATGAGCTGTTGTCCCAAGGGTTAGTAAGATGAAGGAAGTCACTAATCTGAGGATAAAAATAAGTCTGAAAAATAATTTCTATTCTGGAAGCCAAACATTTGAATGTTGATACCCTACTATATGCACTTACACACGTCTTGAAACTCGGGATAGTAGAGGATACCTTGAAATGCACTTGTCTAAAAGCCTAAGTATGAAGGAAATGAAAAAAAAAATGAAGAAAATATAAAAATGGTGAAAGAAAAAAAATGAACACTGGTTTTGTATCGCCAAGGCAGCAATAAAAAAATATAGCGAGGGTGCCTCTTCACCTAGTGCCCTAAGGCCAACTGGTCTGGGAGTCACTGCTAAGCCTTAGGTGGTGCAAGACGAGGAAAATATTATCACCTAATCAGCAAGCACATAAGTAATCGGTGTGTTAGTACCTCAAGAAGTATTAACGGTCGCATGAAAATGTGTGAGCAAATCTTAATATTCATTAAATTAAAAAGTACTAAGGCAGATGGACAAGAGTATGATAGCTTGAATTGAATTCTCCGAGTGTAGGGATGTTCTTTACACACACATGGGGTTATATGATCAATGTTTGGATGAAAGGTAGGAATGAAGAATAAAGACGATGTTTTATTGAGAGATGATGTGATTTCTAACATTTTTTCATGACTATTAAGATAGGGCTCATGACAACTGAAAAGCTAGTATAGTTGGAAACATTTCTTTTCAAGGCCTTTCTTTTATGGTTCTTATCTTTATATGTAAATTTCACCATCTTTCTTTTGTTATTGGATTTTGTGGGTGTAATCCGTTGAAAACCCTCAGGAGACAACACTCCTCCTACTAGGGACACCTAGAGGTTTAACGGCTTGTTGCACGTGCTCAGTGCAATCGTGTTGCCTACGAAAGTGTGCTTAGTTTTCTCCTTTCTTTTTCTCCTCTTAAATAAACTAGTTTGCTCGGGACGATCAAAGATAAGTTTGGGGGTATTTGTTCAGTTGATAAAACTGCACATTTGTATTACATTTTTCCTACCATTTTTATATTAAAAAAGGACTTTATTTTAATATATTATACATATGAGGGTTTATGTATGAAAACACCATTTTCCATGTGTTAATATATTTTAATTATCATTTGGTAGGAAAATGTATGCAAATAATATTATTGACCTAATCCTAGTAGAACAAAGTCTACTAATATCTTATTTGAGTTGTTGTGCAGAATATTTCCAAGTTGTTATGAAGAATTTATCAAACAAATCAATTTGTTGAAGAAAACTTGCCAAATTAAGAAGCAAAACTTGGAGAGCAAGTCTGGAAGCAACCGAGAGAAGATTTCTGAAATATGAAGGTGCCTAGGATTGCCAGATGTCACAAAGACAGAAACCCCAAAATTTGATGAAGAGTTGTGATCAAATGGCCGTGGATCCGCGGCCATACCCCCTCTTGGGCCGCGGATCCGCCGCACTTCTAGGGAATTGGGAAGCAAGATTTTTTGGCATAAATCTATGTAGAATTTTACCAAGTTTTCAACAATAAGATTTTGGCTTTGCACTATAAAAGGGCACCGAGAGGCTCTTGGAAAAGTTATCAAGCCGAAGAGATCACGAAGCTCCCGACGCTCACGCATCCAGGCTGATCATCAACTGTTCGACTACCTCCTTAGGAAAGATCGAGAAGCAACTAGTTTGTAATCATTTTCTACGGATTAAAGTATAGTTTGTTCAAGTCGGTTAATAAAAGTAGTTATTTTATTTAATTGTTTTTTTTTTACATTATGTTTTCCCTCTCTTTCTTTTCATCTTCTTCTCCCAACATGCGCGAGTAATTCTCCGCTTGTTAGGGTTCGTAGGATTAGGGTAGGCTAATGGACGATGAATATCCCTAAACCCTTTTTAAGTCCTATAAAGTTTAGGAACTTTATCAAAAGAATCATTAACATCCTAATCGGGCGCGCTAGCAATTCTTTGCTAGTTCCGGCCGCGATTAGAGATTAGATTAATGATTGTTTTGGTAAAGGCTAGATATGAACGGAGTTCCGTGTCGAGATAAGGGTTAAGAGTGGGATTCCTTTTCTCTCTAGAAACCCTAATCTACACGCATCACCGTCGTTCTAGTTCTAAATCTATTAATGGATAAAAAGGGTAACTTTTAATTAATCGTCCATAACTACTAAATCCTAACGAACCCTACAAGCCCTCTTATTATATTATCTATATTCCCAAAATAATCTAGATCTATATTTTTGCATTCTTGCTTAACGTAGATCTAGAAACTTTTCACAAATTTCTTATTTCCTCCTCTCTTTTTCAACACATCTAAAGTAAGAGTAAAAGGTTCCACGTTTCCCTGAGGACGACCCGTACTCACCTCGGTCTAGCTACGCGCGACACCGTTCTGATTGCGGTTAAACTACAAACACACTTTTTCGTATCAATCAGGGACTCTAAAACTCGTCAATACTTTGGCTGTGGATTTAACCACTAGCACGTCAGTGGTACTTGCCGTACGTAACGGGCTACCAGGTATTGACCAAAAGGGAAGTCGATGAGCGAACTTATCCTGACACCCTACTGAGCCTGTCAGTGACAATATCCGTACAGTCCGGTCCGTTCGTTTATGAGCATCGCATAGCGGGCCTAGGGGGTTGGTAAAAGTCAAACCCCCAAAAGTGGTACAAGTCGTGTCGGAGTGTAGCCCAGAACACCCTGAGATACTACTGGAATACCTACCAGTAAATCTCCTGCCTTGGCCAAGGACTTCATATAATGGCTCTCCCAGACACAGCGGGATCTCACCCCCAATACCGGGAGAGACGAACCCTTGCCGATCCACTCACTGCCTCCATGTGGCCCAGGACTGTACCCAACTAAAACCTGTTTGCACGACTTCTTTGAGCCTTGGTAGGGTAGTAATCAAAGCACGGTGGGAACTCACACGAGACAAATGACGATCTCAGGTCAATGAACTAACCTGTACACATGTCACCAGGGAACTGCTATCTGACGTCAGGTACAATACCAACTAGCATGTTCCCGGCGAGTTCTGTCCAGTGTACTCATAACCCAATGATCACCTGTATACATCTTAGGTGAACCAACTGACACCAGTGGCTTGTGAAACCGGCCACTGCCCCTCGTCGGGATCTCGACTGTATACACTAGTCTACTCTGGAGTATCGATGCCCTGTCTCGAAACTCCCTCGACTAGGGACCTTTTAAAAATGAGCTTATAGACCCCAGCTCCCATGTATATGATCGCCATCATACTGCTGGCCGTCAAGCAAGAATCCTATGGGCTCTATCAATGTGTAATAGCGACCTATAAGGTCACCTAAAGCAGTACACGATGATAAAGATAAACCAGATAGCATACTATCATCTTGAGTAAGACTGTCCTACCGGTATAGATCCTCCCTCAATCATTGCAATTACGTGCTTGTGATCCAATAATTGACTCTGAGGGCACTATATCCAACATGATCTTCTAAGATCCTACTTGTTAATCATCCAAACTCACAACACATATGTATATGTATAACATAACATAAGATACACTACGAACTACGGTGGTGCTATACACCATCCACCCGACTTCCCCCGTAGATGTGTATCTACTCACCTTGATCTTCGCTTGCTGGAGTGAATGATGCCATGCTCATCCTCGTCGTCTCGAAGTCCACGTGAGGATACCTACAATTTCCAATGCGTCATATAGTATCAAGAATCTAACATGAAGGCCAAAACGGCATGCGAATCGTTTATAGGTTACAACCTATAGCTTACGCCTGCAAAACCATCAAACAACCCCCGTCGCTGACGTACAAACACCAGACGAAGGAACAAAAAAACAAATACCAAATCTCAAATTAATACGAAATCGCGAAACAATGCAGCAACTAAAGAAAATGGTCCCAGATTTTACCCTAGGACAAATTAGCCAATTTTGCATATAAGGAGGGTCTATTTTACTGATAAAAGAGCCACACACCCAAATGACCCTACCCTGGCCGTAAATTGCGGCCAGGAATAATAAATCTGTGCCCTGGCAGTGGGGTTAGGGTCCAGGGTTTTGGGTATAGGTTCTAGGTTGCTTGCTTATGTCTCTGTATTTGCTAAATATTTTTTAGGTGTCCCGGGGGATAGCAGATACCAAAATACATCACAATTTCAATAAAATCTGCCGATGTCGGGATTTCTAAGTTTGAGTTTGGGGTTCTATTCTCTGGTTTCAGTCTATTTTACAATCCCTACAGGGGTTTAAGGTCACTATCAAGCCTCAAATTCACCTTTAGATTCAAATCAAACCCTAATCCTTTCTAGAAATTTCCAAACCTCACTAAACGACACTAAATCGGTTCTAATCAAACATGGATGTAAAAGCAATGGAAATACAATGCTAATGGTTAAGAGAATATCTCATTTGGCAACTCAAGAAAATTCTTGCGTTGCCCCAAGTGTCCAAAATCCTTGCTTTCTTGGTCCAAAGTGTAGCTTGTGAGCTTATGGACATTTTTAATGAAGTGGGGATGAGGTTTTGAGCTGTTTTTCATGGAGTTGTGAGGAGGTAGAGGGGAGAGGGAGATGAGGCAGCAGCCATGAGGGAATGAGGGGAGGAAAATGATGAAGGAATGAGGAAGGAATGGGAGCCTTGGTCCAAGGTTTGAACCCTCACCCTCTCTCTTCTCTTCTCTCTCTTGCCCATCTCTCAATATTCTATTCCTTTCTTTTCTTTTCTTTTCTTTTCCATCTCATTTTTAAAACCAAATACATAAATCCCAAATGAAACCATGGTTATAAAATGTAACACAAGTGTAAAATACGACACGGTGCATGTCATGTGCATATAAACAAGCTTAATGCGCGATTAGCGATATTTAATCGGGATTTGCATTAAAATAGTGTATATTGAATCATAAAATTTCATAATTTGCATAAAACACATAAAACACTCTCTTTCTTTTAATTTCTATAATTTTTCAAATTTTTCCCAATTTATCGGTATTTAATTATGCCGCAATATTAAAATATTCAATATATTTATTATTTAATTAAAAAAATTCCCAAAAATAATATTTTATTTTTCTGAAATGTTACAACAAAGGGGGTGAGTTGCCAAGTCGTGAATAGTAAATAACATCATACTGAATCGCAAATATGCACGAACAGCGATAATCTATCACACATAATCTGATAGTATAAGTATGGCAATATAGATATGCAACAATCTTGATCATGGTACACCATCAGGGTACTACATCTACATGAATAAAAATTCATATCAAATAAATGTTGGTATGGAATACAACATAACATCATCAATGAATCATCATCATGGAAAATACTGGTGTCTATCAACGACACCACAAATCCCAATACCTCAGGCGCCGTCACTCTGATCGGCCCTCAAATCTGTACATCTAATGGAACCTGAGTGTCCAACACCGACACCCGAAACATCATGAAAACATATGCCTGTATATATACATATATATGTGTTTGTCTCTCAACGACACATCAAAATCATGGAAACTGAGTGTCCAACATCGACACTCAGCATCGACACATAAATACTCATTTGTCAGGCGACGTCACCACGACTGGCCCTGATGCCATGTCCGTACATAACTCCGGTCGGTATCCCTATGATAACCGCCGATTCCAAATACTATCACCGGTAGGTACTAGCCCGCCAGCCAGGCTCATCGTCTATACTACGAAAATCATCTCTTGCCCCGGGGAACCATACCGGGTCCACCATGTACCCGCAGACTGTGCCTATCCTCTCCTCGAATCGGTTATCTAGCATAAGTCTCATAGCCGAGAAAACTCATGGTGGACACACTGAAATATCATATCAAGAGAAACCGGTTTTTCAAACAATACATAATTTTCTTGAAATACCCCCACGGTTCTCAAATCCATAAATCACATAAAATCCATATCTCAATGCGTAAATCCATGAAAACTGATGTATGCAACATAAAACAACAATATGAGCATATTAAGGGAAAACTGCTCTTCAGAATGAATCCAGTTTTAAAATATATCAAGTGGTTCTCAATTCCTCCGAAATCAAGTGTAGCATCATATGAGGTGTACATGTAACTATAGCAAGATATGTGTATCTATATGTAAGCAGGTATGTATGATATATTTCATAAGCGCAATAGCACAATAACCAATGTCTTAATATCAAATGACAATACAATACCACTTAGGGGTATATGTAGCTATAGCAAAGTATGTGGGTGTACATGTAAGTATGTATGCATGATGTACATGTAGCTATAGCAAAATATGTGGGTGTACATATAAGTATGTTTGCATGATGTACATGTAGCTATAGCAAGGTATATGTGTAAGCATGTAGGTATAGCCTGTATACTACATTTCATATACGCAAGGGAATAAGAATCACTGTCTCAATGACAATAACCGATACAATATTACATATATATATATATATATATATGTAGTGCGTGTCATGGCAATTATCGACGGTGTGAGTGCAGCATACAATTTAGTGCTCGTGCAATATGAATCGTCAGTAATAGTGCAGTGTCCAATAGGTACCAAGTCAAGGCACAACAGGTAATAATATGCAATGATGCTCATGCGCAATCAACTCATATGCGTATAAACATGCAGCTCTAATATCATGTCCAGCCCTGACGCATAACGCCATACGGGCAATTTCCCTAGATGTTAAATCTACTCACCGATGATCTCGAGCTAAGAAAATTCGACCACCTGCATCCCTTTCTTCGCAGCGTCCGAAGTCCCCGCTTGCGATCCGATAATTTCACAAACACAACACATAATGCTAAATATCCTGCGCCGACACAAAGATAACGAAACGTAAGGATAAAGTCTACAAGATAAACACACTGTGCACCTAGTGCACAAAACAAGTACGACATCGGCACAATCTTAGCTAGGACCGCTAAACTACGCAACCACCATGTCTACACCCCGATCGTACCGATCACGCATTCACAACACAATATATAGCGTGGAAGAAAATATATATATCATCGCAACGTCAATTGAAACCCACGCCTAATTTAACCGAAAACCTAGTAAGCAACTTTTCATCATTTTAGCTCAAGTCTAGAAATTTAAACAGTTCTAGCGATCACAATCATCGCAAAGTAGCTTAACTAGGTGTTCATATCATAAGTTTGCATTATTATATTCCTCATTCATAGTCATTTTACAAATAAACAGGTGTTTTTGATCCATGTCTGCTACATAGTTGCAGGTTACAGGTTCACGGAACAAAAACAGTGAAATTGATGAAAAGACGATGCAAAAATGAGACTACGACCGACAAATGGAAGAATCTTGATCAAGCCTACAGTTTGGAAAATAAAGGAAGATCAATGGACAATTCCACAAAGAACAAAGGCAGCGCAAGGATCAAGACTTCGACACGAAGCAAACGGTAGAGTCCGCGACATTATTCACAATGGAAATCTGGAAGAGAACTAGAAGACATTCTGAAGAACCAACTGAAGAAACAAGTACCCAAATGAAACCAGACCAAGACCTGAAAGATTGGGCCAACAAGACCCCTACATGGTCGCGGATCCGTGGCCAAACATGGGTTTTGGACGCGGTTCCGCGGCCGTGCTAAGTCCGTGTCGGTGGAAAATTCTGACGTCGCGTCGGTGCGTTGACTAGTCTTCTTTGGGGTATGCTACTAATTGCAGATGTGACTCGATTATAACCGTAGGGTTTCTATGCTCTATAAATAGAAACCCTAAAACCTCTTTTAGGTTATGCATCTTCTTGTGCCTCATTGTATTTATCCAAATTCAGAATTCAATTCCTGTAAATGATTCAAGAGAGCATCAAATAAAAATTAGAGCAAGTTTCTTTTTATTGCCCTAGTTATATTTTCTTTCCTGCCCTAGTATAGATTTTTATTATCTGCCTTAGTATAGATTTTTCATTATCTGCCCTAGTTAGATAGTTAGAAAATGTTTATCAATTCCCTAATGAGTGAGTAGTTCCTCACTTGTTAGGGTTAGGAATAGGAAAGGCTTGAGAGATGAAAATCTCTCACCACTTTCTTGCCCATCACACGTTTTTATAGGACTCCATGCATACATACACACACCGCTCCCTACGGCACTCTATACCACGAGGTAGCGGTGATACCGTAGTATAAACGACCGGTTGTGCATGTTTTCCATGGAGGTTAGGGTAAGAATTAAGAAAGGAAGGATAAGAACCTAGAGGAAGAAACATCGTTTCTTCCCGATAGTACTAATCTATTTTATTAATTATTACCATAACACCACATAGATCTTAAACAGGGCATAGAAAGCGGTGAGGAATATTGATTTCCAAATTTAACCTAAACCTAACCGTAGCAAGATTTTAATCCTAGTATAGATAAACTTTAGTTTTTAGATTTAATCAATCCGACAACAATCGGAATTAACCCGTTAGAATAATTTGAGAATACACAAAATCCCTGTGGACTGACCCTTACTCACCGGCTAGCTATCAAGCGACGCCGTTCTTGATTGCGGTAAAATTATTCTTTGATTAATCTTTTAAAAAACGCACACGCGAAACGTCTACCAATCAAATGGCGCCGTCGCCGGGATGGCGTGGTTATTTTCTTTTTGTAATTTCGGGTTAATATAAAATTGAAAAATCATAAAAACTGAAAAATAAAAAAATATAAAAATTTATCATCTTGTTATTCTTTGAAGGGTGTTTCGTTCGAATTTTTCAGGACCGACGAACAAATTCAGATCTGGAAAAATCCAGAGATCAAAACAGCAAACAGCAAATCCGAACAAACAGAGGATGACCGTAACAGACAACAGAAGAAGTTTGGAGGCCCGAGTCAACCGTTTGACCGCGGAACCGCCGCGCTTAGACTTGTTTGACCGCGGAACCGCCGTTTATTGGTGACATCATCATTTGAAAAAAAATCTCTGTAAGCATATTTTCTCCTTCTGGACCCTCTGATATCCTATTTTCTCCTTCTAGACCCCCTGATATCCTCTGATATTTTCTAGCAGGTTTCTTTGCGTAAAAACTTCTCCCCTTCTCCAATAACTTGATCTTGTGAAGGATTCTTTGCGCCGCGAAAAAAATAATTGTTTGCAAGTGATTGTGTTCACTGTTTTGCATATCTATATTGACTTTAAGGGGCTTGAACACCAATCCAGATTGGGTGGGGATTTCATCACCCTTCCCAGGACCCCAAAAATCACATAAGGCATATTGCATTGACTATCAATCTAATTTTAAAAAAAATATTAGACTCAACCATAAGGACTTCGCGCTCAATAAGACAAATGAATAGTTGTAGTCATCGACCGTTGATCCTAACCTGACTTTGTAGTGCCTAGGCTAGACAGGTAGGGAAAGGTAACTTTAAATGGCCCGTCTCACCGTGATTCGTGAGCGGATCCCTCCTTTTTCTACTTGTGCTTACCTGGGCACAATTGGCGGTGAAGAGGCGGTTTGAGGTCCTCGCAACTTGCCCTTTGGAACAGTTAGGAGCAATCTAGTTGACCTAGGTGACCTTAGATCTAGGCTTGGTTATGCATTTATGATTGATTGAACGTGTGTCTAAGCCTTTTATCGAAAATCTTTTTTGCAAAAATCTCCACATAAAAAAAAACACAAAAAGAAAAAAAGGAAATTTTTTTTTACAAAAACTTGCAACTTGTCGCTAAGAAATCCGTGCACCCCAAATTCTTTTTCTTCTCTTTTCTTACATCATAGGTACCCCACCCCATAAAACTCTTGCCGAACTTTGGTACCCTCATCCAAACATTGCTTCCTACGCGAATTGTTTTGGTCGAATTACGGACGACCCCTCCATGCCAAAAATTTCATTGAAAGATCGAATAGAAGCATCTAGGAGAAACAGTTCGACTCCACTATCCACTTTGTATCAACCATTTCAACCTTCACCACCTTCCAAAACTCTTGCCGAACTTTGGTACCCTCGTCCAAACATTGCTTCATACGCAAATTGTTTTGGTCAAATTACGGACGACCCCTCCATGCCCAAAATTTCTTTGAAAGATCGAATAGAAGCGTCTAGGAGAAACAGTTCGACTCTGCAATCTACTTTGTATCAACCATTTCAACCCTCACCACCTTCTTACGTTGATGCTCCTTTTTCGAGTCCTGTTGTAACTCCGAAACCTATGTCTATAACTGAACATATTGAACAATCTCGTAGCCGATCTTTCACTCCTTTCAACACTTCTAGTTCTTTGGATCAACAAGTCCATTCACCTTTTTATCCAAATGTTGATCCTACTCCTGTCCAACCATTCAATTCCTACCAGTCCTACCCGACTTTCGCACCTTCCCTAAACATTTCTTCTACACAACCATTTGGGAGTTTCACGTATCCAAACAATTTTGAATCTTTTACTGAAACCCCTACACAACCCATGTCTAGTCTGGAGCAGTCGTTGGAAGCTTACATTGCAGCAATAAACCAACAGATGAGGAATTTGGATGCGTCCATTGCCGCCCTTATGCAACCTAGTAAACGGGTAGCTAGTTTCCAAATAGCTCCAAATCTTCCAAAGTATGATGAGGCGGTTGGACAGATTAAGAATTTGAGTAAAGAGAGTGAGCTGTGCACCCTTCCAAATCAAACCTACCCATCACTAATTGAATCCCACAACTCTGGTTTTCAAACAAGTGTCCCAAATGATTCACCAGTTTAAAAATAAAACGTGTAATGAGTTGTGTGACTTTGTAGTGTTTGATTTACCTGATTGTGAAGAGCCCTTTTCGAGTGAACCCAAACGTAATTCTTTCAAACTTTACACTTCCAATCTAGAACCTGAGTTGATAAATATCCATGCTTTTGATGAGGTGTCTAAAAAAATTGATTTTCACTTGATTGAGGATATTGACGCCGGGAATATTTTGGATGATGAACCCATAGATTTGAGTGAAATTTTATCTCCAATTCATCATCCCGAGTCATTAAAAGTTTTTCCCGAACCTCATATGCATCTTGATTTTGATGATAATTGCATGGATGAGATAACTTTTGAAGAGAATTATGAGGATAGTATTAAGGAGAGTATTGAAGATAGTATTGAGGATGAACCATTTTTGTTTGATGAGTCGGATTTTCCAATTCATTCTCCTGAACCTTTAACTGTAATAATTCCTAAATCACCCCCCTCATCCTTCCAATCATCCCGACCACGCAAAAGATCACGCAGGAGGACTGTGAGCTTGAAAAATTTATGTTCGATCACAGCAGTTTCGACGCCACTAGTGCGTTCCTCTTTGAATCTGATACAGTTCTCACAACCGATATCGATTATGAGTGTTTCACTTTTTCGGACGATTTTGAAGACTCACCGCCCGAGTTTGAGTCCTTTGAATTTTCAGATGAGTTAGTTGAACCATCAGACTCGGTTGCTTACTGTCATTTCGAACCATTGAAGGAATCCTTCGAGTTCAAGACAGATTACTTAGGTGAGAATAAGACTATCCCAAAATCACTCCCCTTCGTCCTTTACATCGTTTCGACCGCGCAAGAATCCGTCGCGCTTCAATTTTCAATGGATGATTTACCAAGTTCAACGTACCCATGTTTTCTTATGAATCTTGAGGGATTTGACCCCATTTCTCGATGGGTTGATAAATTAGCACAATCGCTTTTAACACATCGGTCATCACATTTTGCGCTAATTTATTCACTCGATTTACACCCTCAAGTTCATACTACACTTCTTTCTCTCTTCTGCCATTCTTCTCCTAAGATACTGAGACCATATTCCACCCTTCTTCCCATACGGTCTCGTGTGTTTCTCAACTCCTTTCTCTACACTCCATTCTTCCACCAACCATACCATTATAACGATAAAATTTTTGAATCGTTGGTGCTAACCTTTGGCCTGTGTAAGGCCTTGTATTGTTTGATTTTTCTCCTCCCTAAACTCTGAACTTTAACGCTTAAAACAGTGGAAACACTGTTTCACTTAAGTTTGGGGGGACCTTTTTGTATATATATTTTGTTTTTTTAGCAATAAAAAAAAAATAAACACGGGAATACCGGCCATTTTGACCCTCTTAGTGTTGCATGACAGTGAGGACACTGTCAAGTTTAAGTTTGGGGGTGTGCTCGGCAAGCTTTCTTCCTTCGCATTCATATGTATATTTTTGCATTTGCTTATTTATTTTAAAACCCATAAAAATTGAAAATTTTCAAAAATTATAAAAATTGAAAAATTCAATTTTGGCCATATTTGACTTAAGTTTAACAAGACGGTTAACTAGCTAGGAACAACTAGACCTTAGACTTGGTAAATTAAAACCCTTAAAAATAACCTTTCTTAAAATTTAACGGTAGAAAGTATATGTCTTTATAGTTTATTTAGAAATAGGCAAATTTCGAGTTGACTTCTTGGGCTAAGTTAAAACAAGGGAAAAGTATTGATATCTTTATTAAAGTATAAGTTTGAAAAAATAATTCCTAAGCTTAAGTCTAAATTCTGAAAATATATACCCTACAATTTGCACAAACTCGACCCTTGAAACTTGGAATAGTAGAAGAGACCTTGAAATGCTCTTGTCTAAAGTCCTCAGTATGAAGGAAAATAAAATAAAATACAAGTGTGAATAAAGAGATAATAAAAAATAAATTAAACACTGGTTTTTGTAATTATTTAAGGCTACATTAATAGAAAAAAAAATATTAGCGAGGGTGCCATATCACCTAGTGACTTAGACCAACTGGTTTGGGAGTCACTGCTATAAACCTTAGGTATTACAAGACTAGGAATTACACATTAATGTGCAAACACATTTTGTAATCGGTCGTTAGTACCTCAAGAAGTATTAACGGTCGCATGAAGAATGTGTGAGCAAATTTCACCTAAAAATTCACCAATTGAAAAGTACTTTGGACGATGGACAAGAGTATAATAGCTTGATTTGAATTTCCAAGTGTTGGGGTGATATATACACACATGTAGGGGTATGTGATTGGCCTTTAGATGAGAGATAGGAATGAAAAATAGGACTCGTATTTTTAATAGAGACGATAAAAATTCCTAAGTTGAGATGGAACCCTAGAAGAAAAACTTAAAAGATGCCAAAAACTAAGTAAATTCATAAGAATATATGTAATCTTAAGTTAAATGATAAGGAAGGGTGAAAAAATACGGGTGGATAATTTATGAGTCGAAGATAATAGAATTCCTTGTCGGAAAACCTGATTGGAAAAATAAAAGTTAATAGGCCGAATTGATAGGATTTTGTGGATAGTATCCGCTGAAAACCCTCAGGAGACAGCACTCCTCCTACTAGGGACACCTAGAGGTTTAATGGCTTGTTGCACGAGCTCAATGCAATTGCGTTTCCTTACGAAAGTGAGGCTAGGTCTTTTTCAAGAATAAACTAGGTTTGCTCGAGGATGAGCAAAAGATAAGTTTGGGGGTATTTGTTCATATCATAATTTTGCATTATTATATTCCCCATTCTTAGTCATTTTACAAATAAATAGGTGCTTTTGATCCATGTCTGCTACATAGTTGCAGGCTACAGGTTCTCAGAACAAAAACAGTGAAATTAATGAAAAGACGATGCAAAAGTGAGACTACGACCGACAAATGGAAGAATCTTGATCAAGACTACAGTTTCGAAAATAAACGAAGATCAATGGACAATTCCACAAAGAACAAAGGCAGCGCAAGGTTAAAGACTTCGACACGAAGCAAATAGTAGAGTCCACGACATTATTCACTGCGGAAATCTGGAAGAGAATTAGAAGACATTCTGAAGAACCAACTGAAGAAACAAGTACCCAAATGCAACCAGACCAAGCCCCGAAAGATTGAGCCAACAAGACCCCTACATGGCCGCGGATCCACGGCCAAACATGGGTTTTGGCCGCGGTTCTGCGGCCGTGCTAAGCCCGTGTCGGTGGAAAATTCTGACGTCGCGTCGGTGCGTTGACTAGTCTTCTTAGGGGTATATTTGTAATTGCAGATGTGACTCGATTGTAACTCTAGGGTTTCTATGTTCTATAAATAGAAACCCTAAAACCTCTTTTAGGTTATGCCTCTTCTTGTGCCTCATTGTATTTATCCAAATTCAGAATTCAATTCTTGTAAATGATTGAAGAGTGCATCAAATAAAAATTAGAGCTAGTTTCTTTTTATTGCCCTAGTTAAATTTTCTTTCCTGCCCTAGTATAGATTTTTATTATCTGCCCTGGTATAGATTTTTCATTATCTGCCCTAGTTAGATAGTTAGAAAATGTTTATCAATTCCTCAATGACTGAGTAGTTCCTCACTTGTTAGGGTTAGGATTAGGAAAGGCTTGAGAGATGAAAATCTCTCACCCCTTTCTTGCCCATCACACATTTTTATAGGACACCATGCATACATACACACACCGCTTCCTACGGCATCCTATCCCACGAGCTAGCGGTGATACCGTAGTATAAACGACCGGTTGTGCATGTTTTCCATGGAGGTTAGGGTAAGAATTAAGAAAGGAATGATAAGAACCTAGAGGAAGAAACATTGTTTCTTCCCGATGGTACTAATCCACTTTATTAATTATTACCAAAACACCTCATAGATCTGAAACAGGGCATAGAAAGTGGTGAGGAATATTGACTTTCCAAATTTAACATAAACCCAACCCTAGCTAGATTTTAATCCTAGTCTAGATAAACTATAGTTTTTAGATTTAATCAATCCGACAACAATCGAAATTAACTCGTTAGAACAATTTGAGAATACACAAAATCTCTGTGGAACGACTCGTACTCACCGGCTAGTTACCAAGTGACGCCGTTCTTGATTGCGGTAAAATTATTCTTTGATTAATCTTTTAAAAGACGAACACGCGAAATGTCTACCAATCACTAGGTCACTCAAACCTTACTACAATTTTAATCTAACCCATATAAGATTTAGTAAAAGTTAGTTTGCTATTAAGCTTAATTAGACAATTAGGATAATAACAAATAACATTCTCCCACTAGGTTAAGTTTTTTCCAAGTCTGCACTTCTCCATTAACCATTTCAATCAATCAAATCCTAACTTGATCTTCACAATTTTTCATGAATTTCTAAACATGCAATTTAAAGCTATATTAAATATCTAATAAGCTATATTAATGATTTAAACAATAATTAAAATTTAGGGTTAGAATTTTATACCTGCACTAGAATCACAAACTAGCAACTAAACTCCAAATTAGTCTCCAAAATGATTGCTTTCATGAAGATTCAAGCTTGTTTAGGGTTGAAGAATAATGGGTAGGGATTTGTTTGTGAGTTTTTGGGATAATTTGATGATTTTAGATGATTTATTTGAGCTTGAAGGAGTGAAAATGGGGCAAAGGGACAGAGAGGGCAGCTGGGGGGGCTCGGCCAAGGGTAGATAAATGAGGAGGTTAGGAAATTGTGTGAAAATTTCTAGTCTAAAACACAAATAAATGCTCATTTAAAGCCTCTCCCATCCATGCCACCTCTTAATCTTTTTCTTTAAAATTTTTCTTTTAATTCAACAAATATCTAGATATTTTAGAGAGAAGATTTAAAGCTTAATCTTGTGATTAAATTAGCATAGATTCACCTTAGCATAATTAACCCAATCAAATTTGTAATTACCACTAATTAAGTGCATACTTAAAAGCTTATAATAATATTTAAATTAAAGAAAAATATTAAAGTGAACTAAAATTTTCAAGTGACAACTAAAAAAAGCAAACCAGCAATTTCCTAGTTAAACAAGGCGCAGTTTAGTCTAAACTGAAAAATGATCACTTCAGGGTTTTTACGGAAAAACACCGCCTACTTTACCTTTTAACGGAAAATTCGTATAGCGATTTCTAAGGCGTTACAATCTTCACCTTTAAAGAAATTCGGTACCCGAATAAAAAAAAATTAACTACACGTACCTTCGAAGAGATGAGGGAATTTCTTCCGCATCTCGCTCTCAGTCTCCCAAGTGATCTCTTCACTAGTAGGACCACGCCAAAGAACCTTCACAAATGGCAAGACCTTTGACCGATGTTTCTTCACCTGCCGATCCAATATAACTACCGGCTGCTCGGTGAACTAAAGATCACGCTCAAGCTGAACGGTCTGGTGCTGAATCATGTTAGAAGGATCATGAAGGTTTCTGCGAAGCATCGACACATGGAATACGGGGTGAACATCCGGAAAACTCGGTGGAAGTGCCAAACGATAGGCAACGGCACCAACTCGCTCCAGTATCTCGAAAGGACGCACAAATCTGGGACTGAGCTTCCCTTCTTCCTAAATCTCATCACCCCCTTCATCGGAAAAATCTGCAGGAATACATGATCCACCACTGCGAACTCAAGTCTGCGACGACGACGGTCGGCATAAGACTTCTGTCTGCACTGGGCTGCTCTCATCCTCTCCTGAATCAGCTGGATCTTCTCCGTAGTCTCCTGAACTAGCTGGGGTCCTAAAACCCTACTCTCACTGAGTTCGGTCCAACAGATTGGCGATCGACACATTCTAGCATACAAAGCCTCAAAAGGTGCCATCTGAATAGTCTCCTGATAACTGTTATTGTAGGAGAATTCAATCAACAGCAAGTGACAATCCCAACTGCCACCAAAATCAAGTACGCATGCACGAAGCATATCCTCCAGAGTCTGTATAGTCCACTCTGACTGACCATCGGTCTGCGGATGAAAAGCGGTGCTAAAATTCAAGCGGGTACCCAAAGCTTCTGCCAAAGACGGCTATTAAACTGGGTGCCCCTGTCGGATACGATGCATATGGGAACGCCGTGCAAACGCACAATCTCATCTATGTATAACTGAGCATATTGAGCATAACCGAAAGTGGTCTTCACTGGAAGGAAATGAACTGCTTTCGTCAACCGGTCAACAATCACCCAAATGGAGTCATACCCCCGACTGGTCCTTGGTAGACCTACCACGAAGTCCATGGAAATCTGCTCCCATTTCCACTCCGGAATGGGTAAAGGCTGCAACTCTCCCGCCGGTCTCTGATGCTCAGCCTTGACTTGCTGACAAGTCAGGCACCTTGAAACGAAGTCTGAAACATCACGCTTCATCCCTTCCCACCAGTAAATGTCTCACAAGTCACGGTACATCTTGTTGGAACCTGGATGAACACTAAACGCTGACTAATTGCCTGCTCTTGGATCTTGCGTCTCAACCCATCAATATATGGTACACACAAGCGAATCCCGCAACGTAGCACACCCTGGTCATAAATCAAGAACTCCGAATCTGTACCCTGCCGAACAAGCTCAAGAATCTCAGACAAACGGGCATCACTGCGCTGCGCCTCACGGATATGATCAAGTAGAAATGGACGGGTGCGGACGTGAGCAAGCTGTCTCCCAATGGAAGTGAACTCAAACTGTACTCTACCATCGCACAAGGTCTGCCAATATGCTGAAGAATGTCGCTGAACTGCGCTCAACTGGGACAACCTACCCCCGGCCTACGACTCAAAGCATCAGCAACCACATTCGCCTTGCCCGGGTAATAAAGGATCTCACAATCATAATCCTTCACAAGCTCCATCCAACAGCGCTGTCTCAGATTCAGATCCCGCTGCTGGAAGATGTACTTCAAGATCTTGTGATCCATGAAAATCTGACACGACTCCCCGTACAAGTAGTGTCTCCAAATCATCATCGTAAAGACCACCGCGGCCATCTCAAGATCGGAGTGGGGTAATTCTGCTCGTGCCTCTTCAGCTGCCAAGAAGCGTAAGCGATAACTCTATCATGCTGCATCAATACACAACCGAGCCCCACTCGAGAAGCATCACAGTAAACAACATAGCCGCCCGATGCAGTCGTCAACCGAGTCTTCAACTGCTGAAAACTCTGCTCGCACGCATCAGTGCAAAGAAAAGGAACCCCCTTCCGGGTCAGTCCGGTAAGCGGTGCGGCGATACTCGAAAAATTCTGCACGAAACGGCGATAAGAACCAGCTAAGCCCAAAAAGCTACGGACCACAGTCACAGATACAGGTCTGGGCCAAAACTTTACAGCCTCGATCTCCCTCGGGTCCACAAGAATACCGTCTCCCATCACCACATGACCCAGGAAGTCAACTCTATCAAGCCAAAATGCGCACTTTGAGAATTTAGCATACAGCTGGTGCTCTCTTAATGTCTTCAAAGCAATCCTCAAGTGTTTCTCATGCTCCTCTCGACTCCTAGAGTAGACCAGAATGTTATCAATAAACAAAATAATAAACTGGTCGAGGAACGGCCTGAAAATCCGGTTCATCAGATCCATGAACGCTGCTGGCGTATTGGTGAGTCCGAATGACATCATCAAAAACTCATAATGCCCGTAGCGCGTACGAAAAGCAGTCTTTGGAATGTCATCATTATGAACCCGCAACTGATGATAACCCGATCGCAAATCTATCTTAGAAAAATGTTTCGCACCCTGGAGCTGATCAAACAAATCGTCAATGCGAGGTAAGGGATACCTATTCCGCACCGTAACTCGGTTCAATTGACGATAATCCATACACAACCTAAAACTACCGTCCTTCTTCTTGACGAACAGAACAGGAGCTCCCTAAGGCGAAACTTTCGGACGCACAAGTCCCATATCAAGAAACTCTTGCAATTGATTTTTAGGCTCTCTAAGCTCCGCTGGGGCCATCCGGTAAGGAGGTATAGAAATAGGTCCCATGCCGGGAATCAAATCAATGCAGAACTCAATATCGTGCTCTGGTGGCAAACCTGGTAACTCATCGGGAAAAACATCGGAAAACTCTCGCATGATAGGAACCCGGTCCAACGACTCTACTGTGGCTCCAGTATCATGAATGAAAGCCAAGAATCCCCGACATCCCCTCCTCAAAAGCCGACTAGCGCAAAGGGTTGAAATCAAACTATGAGGGGCGGCACTACGGTCCCCCTGCACAACAAGAACTGACTCGCCGGGAAAACAAAACCTAACTGTCTTCTCGCGGCAGTGCACGGACGCATAGCAAGTAGCTAACCAGTCCATGCCCAGGAGAATGTCGAAGTCCAACATCTCAAGAAAGATCAAGTCGACAGACAAATCTCTATCTCATATACGAATAGCACACGACCGAAACACGTGTCGCGCAACAAACGACTCGCCAACAGGAGTAGTCACGACAAGCGGCTGATCTAGCAAACATGACTCTCGGCCCAACCTCGGCACGAAGTGCATAGAAACATACGAATGCGTAGATCCTGGATCAAATAAAACGTGTGCATCAAAAAAATATACAGAAAGAGTACCTGAAACCACTGCATTGGACGCCTACGCGTCCTGATGAGTCAAGGCAAACACTCGAGCCTGCTCTCTACCGGCAACTGGCTGTCCTCTACCTCTGCCACCCCGTCCTCTCTGAATAAACCCTCTACGACCACGACCTCTCTGAGCATAAGTCTGACGTGGAGCAACAACAGGCGCAAGAGGCAATGCTCTCTGAGGTGGAGAAGGCGGTAAGGTAACATGTGGTATGGTTGCCTCTCTCTGGCGTATCGTGGTACAATCCTTAACGAGGTGATACAGACTGCCACACCCAAAGCACCTACGCGTGGACTACTAACCCTCTTGGGGATAAGTGCTAAACAACCGGCCTCGTCCCACCTCTCTGCTACTCCCCGTGCCTGAACAAACACTGTCGCGGCGTCTAAACATCTGTCTCCGGGATGATATACCAATACGAGCCCTCTTCGTTTCCGGAACAACCGACGACTCAGAAAGACGCTCCTCAACCAATAGGGCTGCATCCACCGCTGCTGCATACGTGTCACAATGCTGAATGTTGATAGCGAGGAACAACTGGGTAAGCAGGCCTCGAACAAACCTCTTTACCCGCATCTCCTCAGTAGCTACCAAATACGGAGCATACACAGACAGCTCGGTAAACTGCACATCGTACTCAGTCATCGTCATTCCCGGAGTCTGGCGTAACGACTCAAAACTGCGCGCTCGAGCATCCCTGATGCTTTGCCGAAGAAAACGCGCAAGAAACACCGTTACGAACTCATCCCAGGTCATAGGAGAAAGACCTGCGGCTCTGCCATTCTCTAAGGACTCACACCACTTCTGGACCAGACCCTCCAGACGAAAACTCGCAAACTCTACACATCTTGTGTCGGAGCATCTCAGTGAACGACATATCCTGGCCATCCTGTCGATAAACGACTCTGGATCCTCAGCTGCATCAGCGCCAGTGAAAACCGGAGGCCTCAGCCACATGAACTCTGACAGTGATACGGTGATAACCTCCGTAGCTGCAGCTGGGACTGCCGAAATAGTAGACACCATCACGGTCCCCGCAATAGGTGGAACAACCTCCTGTCTCTGCGCTCGAATGGCCTCAACTAACGACCCCATCATCTGGCGCAAATCCTGCATACCGGCCCCTAGCATTGCAATATGGTCTGTCGAAGGTAGATCAATCTGCTCCTGCAAAATGGGCGTACCGCCCTGGTCAGTCCTCGTCTCAGACGAGTCAACTCTGACCTCGGCCCTCGTGGCCGCTCTCTGCGCCCTCGTAGTCTTCGGCGGCATAAAGGCTGGAAATGGAAACAGGATTCGATAAGGACACAGAAATCGAATCATAAGGATGTATATAATCACAGAAGGAATTTTCAAACAATAAGTCCTAAGGTCACTCAGGCGGATTACCGTGTCGTAAGTATACCGGGGAACATACACACGCTATATCACTCTGCTTAAGCTACCTACTCCATCATACCAAAGTCATGCTACACTCCGAAAGGTAAAACCTAGCGCTCTGATACCAGCTTTGTCACGACACAAATTTAGGAACGTGACCGGCACCTAAACCACGTAACGTCAACAGGCGTATGCAATTTAAGTAAGACAAAACCCAGATATCTAAACCACCCAAAAATGGATAAGTGGAGAAACATAGTTAAAAACCTTCGGAAATATTAAGTAAAAATCTTTAAACTTAAGTTTTACTTTCTTAAAAATTTCGACAGCACATCCTTTGTAAAAACTAGCCCCGAAAACGGGTACAACATAGAATATAAATAAAGCATTCCAAATAGGAGAGAATCATGCCCAACGGCGGAAAAAACTACCACAGGCATATATACGACGCCGTAGCGAAGAAATATAATGAAAACAGCATAAGGAGGTAAAACTTTATAACAAGGCCGTTCAACGAGCACGGCACACAGAGTTACAAAAATAATACAACACCGATCCTCACAACTCGTCTCTAAATCAAATACATGAAATAGTAGATGGAGAGTACTAGATACAAAAAAAGCATAATGAACATCATCGGATAACCACAAACCCACCTATAGGAAAAGGCCTCACAGCCAACCATAGCGGTATCCGCAAAAGTAGAGATAAAAAGAAGTCCTGTTGCGACTACTCTGAGGGTAAATCCAGCAAAACACTGTGGCACAACGGGGGTGAGTTGCCAACTCGTGAATAGTAAATAACATCATACTGAATCGCAAGTATGCATGAACAGCGATAATCTATTACACGTAATCTGATAGTATAAGTATGGCAATATAGATATGCAACAATCATGATCAAGGTACACCATCAGGGTACAACATCTACATGAATAAAAATGCATATCAAATAAATGCTGGTATGGGATACAACATAACATTATCAATGAATCATCATCATTGAAAATACTAGCGTCTATTAACGACACCCCAAATCCCAATACCTAAGGCGCCGTCACTCTGATCGACCCTCAAATCTGTAAATCTCATAGAACCTGAGAGTCCAACACCGACACCCGAAACATCATGAAAATATATGCCTGTATATATACATATATATGTGTGTGTCCCTCAACGACACATCACAATCATGGAACCTGGGTGTCCAACAACGACACTCGAAACATCATGAAAACTAGTGTCCACTATCGACACGTAAATACTCATTTGTCAGGTGTCGTCGCCACGAATGGCCCTGATGTCATGTCCGTAGATAACTCCGGTCGGTATCCCCATGATAACCGCCGAATCCAAATACTATCACCGGTAAGTACTAGCCCGCCAGCCAGGTCAAGGCACAACAGGTAATAATATGCAATGATGCTCATGCGCAATCAACTCATATACGTATAAACATTTAGCTCTAATATCATATCCAGCCGTGACGCATAACGCCATATAGGCGATTTCCCCGTAGATGTTAAATCTACTCACCGATGATCTCGAGCTAGGAAAATCAGACCACCTGCATCCCTTTCTTCGCAGCGTCCGAAGTCCCCGCTTGCGATCCTAAAATTTCACAAACACAACATATAATGCAAAATATCCTGCGCCGACACAAAGATAACAAAACGCAAGGATAACATCCACAAGATAAACACACTGTGCACCTAGTGCAAAAAACACGTACGACATTAGCACAACCCTAGGTAGGATCGCTAAACTACGCAACCACCAAGCCTACACCCCGATCGTTCCGATCGCGCATTCAGAACACAATATATTGCATGGAAGATAATATATATATCATCGTAACGTCAATTGAAACCCACGCCTAATTTAACCGAAAACCTAGTAAGCAACTTTTCATCATTTTAGCTCAAGTCTAGAAGTTTAAACAATTCTAGCGATCACAATCATCGCAAAGTAGTTTAACTAAGTCACGCAAACCTTTACTACAATTTTAATCTCACCCAAATAAGATTTAGTAAAAGTTAATTTGCTATTAAGCTTAATTAGAAAATTAGGAAAATAACAAATAACATTCTCCCACTAGTTTAAGTTTTTTCCAAGTCTATACTTCCCATTAACCATTTCAACCAATCAAATCCTAACTTGATCTTCACAAATCTTTTATGCATTTATAAACATGCAATTTAAAGCTATATTAGACATCTAATAAGATAGCTTATTGATTTAAACAACAATTAAAGTTTAGGATTAGGATTTTATACCTCCACTAGATTCACAAACTAGCAACTAAACTCCAAATTAGCCTCCAAAATGATAGCTTTCATGAAGATCCAAGCTTGTTTAGGGTTGAAGAATAATGGGTAGGGATTTGTTTGTGAGTTTGTGGGATTATTTGATGATTTTATATGACTTATTTGAGCTTGAAGGAGTGATAATAGGGCAAACGGAAAGAGAGGGCAGCAGGGGGGGCTCGGCCAAGGGTTGATAAAGGAGGAGGTTAGGAAATTGTGTGGAAATTTCTAGTCTAAAACACAAATAAATGCTCATTTAAAGCCTGTCCCATCCATGCCACCTCTTAATCATTTTCTTTAAAAATTTTCTTTTAATTCAACAAACATCTAGATATTTTGGAGAGAAGGTTTAAAGCTTAATCTTGTGATTAAATTATCATAGATTGACCTTAGCATAATTAACCCAATCAAATTTGTAATTACCACTAATTAAGTGCATAATTAAAAGCTTATAATAATATTTTAATTAAGGAAAAATATTAAAGTGACAACTAAAAACCGCAAACTGGCAATTTCCGAGTTAAACTAGGTGCAGTTAAGTCTAAACTGAAAAATGATCACTTCACGGTTTTTACGGAAAAACAACGCCTATTGTACCTTTTAACGGAAAATTCACACAACGATTTCTAAAACGTTACACTTGCCATTGCTGCATACCATGACTACAAAATCTGGAAAATGGATGTTAGGACCTCCTTTCTAAACGGTGATTTGGAGTAGTGCGTGTACATGACTCAGCCAGAGGGCTTCGTAGACAGTGGGAGCAGCGGAAAGGTGTGCAAGCTGCTTAAATCTATCTACGGTTTAAAGCTGGCATCGCGGAGTTGGAACATCTGTTTTGATGTTGTATTCAAAGAGTTTGACTTCATCAAGAACGTAGATTAACCTTGTATTCACAAGAAGGTGGCAGAGAGTAAGATTGTCTTCCTCGTATTGTGCGTGGATGACATACTATTCATAGGAAGTGATGTTCTTATGCTGCACTCAGTCAATCTCTTCTTATCACAAAGATTCTCAGTGAAAGATCTAGGTGATGCCTCTTACATTTTGGGGATTAGGATCTATAGAGATAGATCTAAACGGATACTGGGATTGTCCAATCCAGGTACGTTGACACCATACTAAAGAGATTTAGTATGGAAGAATCCAAGCATGGGAATTTACCCACGATCTCTGGACTCACTCTCTCCAAAGAGATGTCTCCTAAGACTTATTAGGAGAGAGCTCGCATGCAAGGGATACCCTATGCTTCGGCAGTAGGCTCTGTCATGTAAGCGATGTTATATACAAGAGCCGATGTAGCATACTGACTAAGTGTAGTGAGTAAGTATCAAGCAGATCCTGGAGAGAGTTACTGGACAGCTGTGAAGAACATTCTCAAGTACTTGAGAAGGACTAAGGAGAAGTTCTTCGTGTATGGTAACGGTGAACTCTAGGTGGAGTCCTTTACCGATTCGAGCTTCTAAAGTGATAAGGATGACTCTAAGTCGCACTCGGGATTTGTCTTTAGCCTAAATGGAGGGGCGGTTTGTTGGAAGAGTTCCAAGCAAGAAACCGTAGAAGACTCGACAATGGAGGCTGAATACATCGCTGCCAACGATGCTGCCAAAGAGGCTGTCTGGATGAAGAAGTTCATCACTGAACTTGATATGGTTTCGTACATTGAGCATGCAATACCTTTGTATTGTGATAACAATGGTGCTGTGGCTTTGGCCAAGGAACCCAGGTCCTATCAGAGATCCAGGTATATTCTGAGGCAGTATCACCTGATCCGGGAGATAGTTGATGGCCGAGAGATCGAGGTCAGGAGAGTTAACACGAAGTACAATACCGCGGATCCACTCACAAAGGCCATACCCTAGATACAATTTGAGAGACTCTTCGGGATGTTGGGTATGAGATACTACAACAGCTGGCCTTAGTGCAAGTGGGAGATTGTTAGTTTTGTATATGCCCTAGAGGCCATTGTTGTACATATGATGTATATTATAGTGGATGCTTTGATATATATAGAGAGGACTTTCTTGCTCGACATGATAGTATGCTATCTCGTTTTACTTTGTCTTAACATGTTGACTTGTACTGGTTTACTGTCTTGCTCTCACATGTTGATAAAACCCTTAGGATATGTACCCGACTACAAGGACTATGATGTAGATCAAACTAGTGGGGCCTGTTAGTTGTATGTATGCCAAAGAGGCCAGTATTATACATATGATGTATATTATATTGGCTGCTTGAACATATATAGAGAGGACTTTCTTGCTCGATATGATAGTATGTTATCTGGTTGCTCTGTATCTTAACATGTTTACTTGTCTCTTGATACTGTCTTATGGTTACATGTTGGTAAAGCCCGTAAGATGTGTACTTGACTACCAGGACTATGATGCAGACCATACTAATGGGGCCATGGTAGTCCATAAGTTCATTCTTTAACGTTCCTAGTCGTGGGTGTATCGAGACAGGGCATCGATATACCAGAGTAGACTGGCGTATACGCTTCTCGACCCATGAGATGCGCGATGGATGTTCCCATATCCATTGGTGTTTGACATCAGAGATAGTATACGAGTGCTCAGTAAAGACTGGGTATACTGGACGGACTCGCCGAGAACTCCCAGATGGTATTATACCTCACGTCAGATGGCAGTTCTCTGGTGACACTTGTACAGGTTAGTCTGTAGACCCGAGATCGTCATAGAGTCTTGTGTGATTCCCACTGTTCTTTGATATCCACCTTACCACATCAAAGAGGGCGTCCAAAATGGTATTTTTGGGTACAGTCCCGAGTCACATGGAGGAAATGAGCGATAGGAGGGGTTTCGTCTCTCCCGGTATTAGGGGTTGATGTTGCGCTATGCTCGATTGGCCATAACAGGGAAGTCCCTGGACAGGGCTTATTTAGAGATTTACTGTTAAGTGTTACCAGTAGTTTCTTGACCCGTTATGAGCCTCACATCGGCATGACTTATCGGTTTTTGGGATCTGACGTTTACCACCCCTAGACTTAATATGCGACATATCATACGAGGAGACCGAACTGTACGAGAAGTGTTACCGTCAGGCTTTTGCAGGAGTTGGAGCGGGCTTACTTGCTGATCTTTTGATTGCTCAATACCCGGGTAGCCGTTATGTCCAGCTAGTACAGCTGAGGGCTTGTAGGTGCTTGATAGGATCATCACCTACTGCCGGCGTATTGACGAGTCTTTAGAGTCCTACATAGAGGTTTTACTGGCTAAGGCAAAACGAAATAGGAGCACATATGTGATATGTGCGGGATCGAGAATAATGCGTGTATGTGATACCGTATTCTATTATCGCGACTTTTGTATCGGCCGGTTATATGTGATATAGCCGGGTTATCGAATCAATTGTTGATTCGATAAGATGGTACATTTGGTGTTAGTCGGTTATATGTGATATAGCCGGATTATTAAATCAAGTGTTGATTTAATAATTTAATGTATAATTGTATATTTGATATACTAATCTACATTAACTAACATTTGCTCACTTAGGCATTTATTTTCTCACATGTGCACACTTAATACGTATGTGATATATTTTAAATTGTGTTTTGTTTTTGTATCATGGTTGTTGATACAACATACATGGGTGCATGAGACATATACCATTCTATTTATAATGGTGGGTTATTAATGTTTACAGTAATTACAAACTTAGTGGATTATTTGTTAAAAGCATGAAGCTTGTAGAAGCTTGTGGGTGCTTTGACAATGTCCACTCACTTTGTTTTACATTAGATATTTGTTAACCTAACCATTTTAATTAGCCATGGTTATGTCTCTACATGAGTTTGTATATGATACTCACTCACCATGGTTCATTCTATCACTTGATCATTTTCATTCTTCTCATTTCTTCATCTTCTTCCTCCAAAAGAAAAAGCTTTCTAGGGTTTGAAAAAAGTAAGAAAGTATTGTGAGAAAAAGAATTCTAAAGTGAACCCACTTCCTATTTCATCATCCTCTACTAGATTAGCACTTTAGTATTGGGTGTTTGCTTCAATAATCCTTCATTAGTGAAGCAGTAGCTTGAGTTAGCATTCGCTCGACGTAGATCATCTTCAACCTCGAAGACTTCAAGCAAGAACGTTCTATTCGCCTTATGAAGCCAAGCAAGGGTCCGGGAGTTCCATCAACTCAGCGAAGGAACTACTATAAGGAGCTTATGAAGTGAAGGACCGATCTACAAAGGTTGTATTTCTAGTTCATTTAGTTGTAAATGGTTTACCGCAGTTTCCGTATTATATTCTAGTTAACGATTCTTGTTTAGAGTTCCTTGAAACGGCAAAATTTTGAAAATGGCATGGACGATGCCTCCCGAAACCTTGCTGCCGTTGGTATGAACCCTACAGTGGTAGATCGAGGATTGAATCATGGATGGTGGGAGCTAGGATTGCATCATGGAGGATGATGACCCAACTAGCTTCGAGCAGGCCATCACGAGTGGTAACTCAGTGAAATGGCTAGATGCAATGCGGTCCAAGATGGAATCCATGTACACCAACAAAGTATGGACTTTGGAAGATGCTCCCAAAGCGGTAAAACCCATTAGGAGCAAGTGGATCTTCAAGAAAAAACTTGGTGTAGATGGGAAAGGGGAGACTTTCAAAGCTAGACTTGTTGCAAAGGGTTTTCGTTAACGACCAGGTGTGGATTTTGATGAAACCTTTTCTCCAGTGGCTATGCTTAAATCCATCCAGATCATGCTTGCCATCGCTGCATATCTTGAGTACGAAATCTAGCAAATGAATATTAAGACCGCCTTTCTAAATGGTGATTTAGAAAAGAGCGTCTACATGACTAAGCCAGAGGGCTTCGTAGTTAGTGGGAGCAGCGGGAAGGTGTGCAAGCTGCTTAAATCCATTTATGGATTAAAGCAAATATCGCGGAATTGGAACATCTGCTTTAATGTTGTTATCAAAGAGTTTGATTTCGTCAAAAACGTAGACGAACCTTGTATATACAAGAAGGTGACAGAGAGTAAGGTTGTCTTCCTCGTATCGTACGTGGACGACATACTCTTGATAGGAAATGACATTCCTATGCTGCAATCGGTCAAGATCTTCTTATCACAAATATTCTCAATGAAAGATCTAGGGGATGCTTCCTATATCTTAGGGATTAAGATCTATAGAGATATATCAAAACGGATACTGGAATTGTCCCAATCCAGGTATATTGACACCATACTAAAGCGGTTTAGTATGGAAGAATCCAAGCGTGGGTTTTTACCCACGATCTATGGGCTCACTCTCTCCAAAGAGATGTCTCCCAAGACTGATTTGGAGAGAGCTCACATGCAAGGGATACCCTATGCTTCGGCAGTAGGCTCTATCATGTACGCGATGCTATGTACCAGACCCGATGTAGCACACTCACTAAGTGTAGTGAGTAGGTATCAAGAAGATCCTGGAGAGATTCACTGAACAGCTGTGAAGAGCATTCTCAAGTACTTACGAAGGACTAAAGAGATGCTCTTGGTTTATGGTAACGGAGAACTCCAAATGGAGTCCTTTACCGATTTGAGCTTCCAGAGTGAGAGGGACGACTCTAAGCCGCACTCGGGATTTGTCTTTACCCTCTACGGAGGGGCGGTGTGCTGGAAGAGTTCCAAGCAGGAAACCGTGGTAGACTCGACATTGGACGCTGAATACATCGCTGCCAGCGATGCTGCCAAAGAGGCTGTCTAGATCAAGAAGTTCATAACTGAACTTGGAGTGGTTCCATCAATTAAGGATCCAATACCTTTGTATTGTGATAACAATGGAGCGGTGGTTTTGGCCTAGGAACCCAGGTCCCATCAGCGATCCAGGCATATTCTGAGGCGGTATCACTTGATCCGGGAGATAGTTGATCGCCGGGAGATCGAGGTCAGGAGGGTTGACACGAAGAACAACACAGCGGATCCACTCACGAAGGCCATTCCCCAGGTATAGCTCGAGTGACTCTTCGGGATGCTTGGTATGGGATACTACAGCAGCTGGCCCTAGTGTAAGCGGGAGATTATTTGTTGTATGTATGCCCAAGAGGCCAGTATTGTACATATGATGTATATTATATTGGATGCTTGGACATATATAGAGAGGACTTTCTTTCTCGATATGATAGTATGTTATCTGGTTGCTCTTTATCTTATCATGTATACTTGTCTCTTGATATTGTCTTATGGTAACATGTTAGTAAAGCCCTTAGGATGTGAACTTGACAACCAGGACTATGATGCAGATCATACTAGTGGAGCCATGGTAGTCCATAAGTTCATCCTTCAACGTTCCTAGTCGTGCGTGTATCGAGACAGGGCATCGATATACCAGAGTAGACTAGCGTATACGCTTCTCGACCCATGAGATGGGTGATGGATGTTCTCATATCCATTGGTGTTTGACATCAGAGACGGTATACGGGTGTTCAGTAAAGACTGGTTATACTGGACGGGCTCGCCGAGAACTCCCAGATGGTATTATACCTCACGTCAGATGGCAGTTCTCTGGTAACACTTGTACAGGTTAGTTTGTAGATCCGAGATCGTCATAGAGACTTGTGTGATTCCCACTGTGTTTTTATTTCCACCTTACCACGTCCAAGTGGGCGTGAAAAAACGGTAGTTTTTGGGTACAGTCCTGAGTCACATGGAGGCAATGAGCGATCGGAGGGGTTTCGTCTCTCCCGGTATTGGGGGTTGATGTTGCGCTGTGCTCGAATGGCCATAACAGGGAAGTCCCTGGCCAGGGCTGATTTAGAGATTTACTGGTAATTGTTACCAGTAGTTTTTCGACCCGTTATGAGCCTCACATTGGCATGACTTATCGGTTATTGGGATCTGACGTTTACCACCCCTAATCTTGATATGCGACATATCAGACGAGGAGACCTGACTGTACGGCAAGTGTTCCCGTCAGGCTTTTGCAGGAGTTGGAGCGGGCTTGCTTGCTGATCTTTTGATCGCTCAATACCCGGATAGCCGTTACGTCCAGCTAGTACTGCTGACGGCTTGTGGGTGCTTGATATGATCATCACCTACTGCCGGTATATTGACGAGTTTTTAGAGTCCTACATAGAGGTTTTACTGGCTCAGGAAAAACGAAATAGGAGCACATATGTGATATGTGCGGGACCGAGAATAATGCTTGTATGTGATACCATATTCTATTATCGCGACTTTTGTATCGGTCGGTTATATGTGATATAGCCGGGTTATCGAATCAAGTGTTGATTCGATAAGATGGTACATTTAGTGTTAGTCGGTTATATGTGATATAGCCGGATTATTAAATCAAGTGTTGATTTAATAATTTAATGTATAATTGTATATTTGATATACTAAGCTGCATTAACTAACAATTGCTCACTTAGGCATTTATTTTCTCACATGTGCACACTTAATATATATATGATATATATTAATTTATGTTTTGTTTTTGTATCATGGTTGTTGATACAACATACATGGGTGCATGAGACATACACCATTCTATTTATAATGGTGGTTTATTAATGTTTACAGTAATTACAAAATTAGTGGATTATTTGTTAAAAGCATGAAGCCTGTAGAAGCTTGTGGGTGCTTTGACAATGTCCACTCACTTTGTTTTACATTAGATATTTGTTAACCTAACCATTTTAATTAGCCATGGTTATGTCTCTACATGAGTTAGTATATGATACTCACCATGGTTCACTCTCTCACTTGATCATTTTCATTCTCTTCTCATTTCTTCATCTTCTTCCTCCAAAAGAAAAAGCTTTCTAGGGTTTGAAAAAGTGAGAATGTATTGTGAGAAAAAGAATTCTAAACTGAACCTACTACCTATTTCATCATCCTCTACTAGATTAGCACTTTATTATTGGGTGTTTGCTTCAATAATCCTTCATTAGTGAAGCAGTAGCTTGAGTTAGTATTCCCTCGACGTAGATCATCTTCGACCTCGAAGACTTCAAGCAAGAACGTTCTATTCGCCTTGTGAAGCCATGCAAGGGTCCGAAAGTTCCATCAGTGCAGCGAAGGGACTACTATAAGGAGTTTATGAAGTGAAGGACCGATCTATAAAGGTTGTATTTCTTGTTCACTTAGTTGTAAATGGTTTACCGTAGTTTCCGTATTATATTCTAGTTAACGATTCTAGTTTAAAGTTCCTTGAAATGGCAAAATTTTGAAAATGGCATGGACGATGCCTCCAGAAACCTTGCTGCCGTCGATAGGATCCCTACAGGGCTAGGGTTGTCCAAGAGTGCATCCTATAACTATTCCTAGTCGAGGGAGTATCGAGATAGGGCATCGATACTCAAGAGTAGACTAGCGTATAAGAATTTTGACCCATATGATGGGCGATGGATGATCCCATATCCATCGGTGTTTGACATCAAATATGGTATATGGGTGCTCAGTGAAGACTGAGTACACTGAACGAACTCGCCGAGAACTCCTAGATGGTATTATACCATCGTCAGATAGAAGTTCTCTGGTGACACTGGTACAGGTTAGTCTGTACACCCGAGATCGTCATAAAGTCTTGTGTGATTCCCACTGTGCTTTGATTTCCACCTTACCACGTTCATGAGAACGTGCAAAACAGTGGCTTTTGGGTACATTCCCGAATCACATGGAGGCAATGAGCGATAGGAGGGGTTTCGTCTCTCCCGGAATTAGGGGTTGATGTTGCGCTGTGTTCGATTGGATATAACTGGAAGTCCCTGGCCAGGGCTGATATGGAGACCTACTGGTAAGTGTTATCAGTAGTTTCTCGACTCGTTATGAGCCTCATATCGACACGACTTATCGGTTACTGGGGTCTGACGTTTACCGCCCTTAGACTGGATATGCGACATATCAGACGAAGAGACCGGACTGTACGGTAATGTTACTGATTGGATTCACAGGAGTATGTATTGGCTTGCTTGTTGATCTTCTAATCGCTCAATACCCGGGTGGCTGTTACGTTTAGCTGACCTCTTGCAGCTTGTGAGTGTTTGATATAATCATCACCTACTGCCGGCGTATTGACGATTCTTTAGAGTCCTACACAGAGGTTTCCTGGCTCAGGCAAAATAGAGTTGGAGCACAAACGTGATATGTGTAGAACCGAGAATAATACGTGTATGTGATACCGTATTCGGTTCTCGCGATATGAGATATCGGCTGGGTGTATGTGATATAGCCGGGTCATCGGATCAAGTGTTGATTCGATGAACTGATACCTGTTATATTAGTCGGTTATTTGCAAAATAGCCGGACTATCGGATCAAGTTTTGATTCGATAATTTATTGTATAATTATATATACGATATATTACATTACATTAACTAATATAAGCTCTCTTAAATGATTCTTTTTCTCACTTGATGATACATTGATATATATGTGATATATGTTAATTGTACTATTTTCTTTTGTTACATTATATATTATATATGTGATATATAATATTGTAACATGTTAGGGTTACAAATGCAACTAGGGTTTTGAGATCAAACAATGCTAGGGTTTTAGGGTTAATGTTTTATTTTGGCTAAATTCTAAATTGTGTGGATATTATTGAGATATTTATCCATGTTGACTTAGTCCACCCTTTAGATAATACCTAGATATTTGTTAACCTAACCTCTTAACCCTAGCCTATGGTTTATTCTCTACAAGGGTTAAGCATGCCATGCTTAACCCATGGTTGCATTTCTAACCTCATACCAATTCATTCATCACAATTCGTCTTCTTCTTCCTCTCACAAAAGCTTTTTAGCTTTCCTTTTCGTGATGAATTAAAGTGAGAATTAGAAAAAAAAAGAGAGAAAAATTACTACTTCATTATCCTCATCTATTCTAGCTACTTAGATTAGGGTGTTTGCTTCACTAGTACATCATTAGTGAAGTGAGAGCTTGGGTTTGTGTTTCCTCAAGGTAGATCGTCTTGGATTTCGAAGACTATAAGCAACATGCATCATTCACCTCATGGAGCCTCTCGAGAGTCCGGGAACTTGATGATCGCAGCAAAAGGACCTCAAGTTAGAGCTTATGAAGAAAAGGAACGAACTACATAGGTCGTAATCTCTCTCACTTTGAAGTAAAGTAGTTTACCTGTTGTTTATAACCCTAATTCTCTAGTAAAGATCCTTTCTTAGGTTTTTTGGCACTTGAAAAATTTAAATACGACATGTTTGATGCCTTGTAGAACCTTGTCTTAGTGCCTAAGAACCTTACATTAAGTACCGGTCACGAACTAAATTCCGGGTCGTGACAGCCGCCCGAAGGCAAAGATAGAACCGGTGCAGTCGTCAACCGAGTCTTCAACTGCTGAAAACTCTGCTCGCATGCCTCGGTCCAAAGAAAAGGAACCCCCTTCTTGGTCAGTCTGGTAAGCGGTGCAGCGATACTCGAGAAGTCTTGCACGAAATGGTTGTAGTAACCGGCTAAGCCCAAAAAGCTACGAACCTCTGTCACTGATACAGGTCTGGGCCAAAGCTGTACGGCCTCGATCTTTCTCGGGTCCACACGAATACCTTCTTCCGTAACCACATGACCCAGGAAGTCAACACTATCAAGCCAGAAGGCACACTTCGAGAATTTAACAAACAACTGGTGCTCTCTCAATGTCTGTAAAGCAATCCTCAAGTGCTGCTCATGCTCCTCTCTACTCTTGGAATAAACCAGAATGTCATCAATAAACACAATAATAAACTGGTCGAGGAACGGCCTGAAAATCCGGTTCATCAAATCCATGAATGCTGCTAGGGCATTGATGAGTCGGAATGACATCACCAAAAACTCATAATGCCCATAGCGCGTACGAAAAGCATTCTTCGGACCCGCAACTGGTGATAACCCGATCTCAAATCAATCTTGGAAAAATGTCCCGCACCCTGGAGCTGATTAAACAAATCGTCAATGCGAGGTAAAGGATACCTATTCCGCACTGTAACTTAGTTCAATTGACGATAATCGATGCACAAGCTTAAACTGCTGTCCTTCTTCTTGACGAATAGAACAGGAGCTCCCCAAGGAGAAACACTCGGACACACAAGTCCCCTATCAAGCAACTCATGCAGCTGATCCTTAGGCTCTGCCGGGGCCATCCAGTAAGGCGGTATAGAAATAGGCCCCGTGCCGGGGATCAAATTGTTGGGTTACCTACAACGGCAGCAAGGTTTCGTATGGCATCTCCTATGCTAATTTCAAAATTTGCCATTATAGATAACCCTAAACCTAGATCATTAACTAGAGAATCAAACAAAAACTAGCATGTTAACACTTTAACAAGAGTTAGGGATTACAACCTTTGTAGTCCGTCCCTTCGGTTTTGCTCATATAGGAGACTCAAAGCAGGATTCTCCGCTGCGATCATCAAGTACCCGGGCTCTAGAGAGGCTCCATGAAGAGAATGATGCAACCTTGCTTCTAATCATCAAAAACTAAGATGATCTACCTTGAAGAAACACTAACCCAAGCTCTCACTTCACTAATCAAGTATTAGTGAAGCAAACACCCTAATCTAAGTAGCTAGAATAGATGAGGATGATGAAGTAAGAATTTTGCTCTCTTTTGTTTTCAATTTCTCACAAAAACATCCATCACATATGAAAAGCTAGAAAGCTTTTAGAGTTTGCAAGAAGAAGATGAAGTTGTGATGAATGAATTATTGTTGAAGTTAGAAATGCAACCATGGTTTAATATGTGTCATAGCTAACTCATGTAGAGAATAAACCATAGGCTAAGGTTAAACTTAGGTTAACAAATATCAAGGATAAAACAAAGAGGGTGGACAAAGTCAAAGGATCATGAAGCTTCCTCAAAGCTTATCGAAAAGAAAATGAATTATCCATAATAAAATGTTAACCTTAATTTAAAACCCTAGCATGGTTTAAACTCTAAACCTTAGTTGCATTTGTAACCCTAACATGTTACAATATTATATATCACATATACAATATTTTGTAACAAAAGAAACTAATACAATTAACATATATCACATATATATAAATGTATCATCATGTGAGAAAAAGAATCTTTAAGTGAGCTTATTTTAGTTAATGTAATGTAATATATCAAATATATAATTATACATTAAATTATCGAATGAACACTTGATCCGATAATCCGGCTATTATCAAATAACGGACTAATATAAACTGTATCAGTTCATCGAATCAACACTTGATCCGATGACCTGGCTATATCACATATACCCGGCCGATATCACATATCGTGAGAATCGAATACGGTATCACATACACGTATTATTCTTGGTCCCACACATATCACATATGTGCCCCTACTCCATTTTTCCTGAGCCAGGAAACCTCTGTGTAGGACTCTAAAGAATCGTCAATACGCCGGCAGTAGGTGATGATCATATCAAACACCCACAAGCTGCAAGCGGTTAGCTAAACGTAACAGCCACCAAGGTATTGAGCGATCAGATGATCAACTAGCAAGCCTGTACATTCTCCTGTGAATCCAATCAGTAACACTCCCGTACAGTCCGGTCTCTTCGTCTGATATGTCGCATATCTAGTCTAGGGGTGGTAAAAATCAGACCCCAGTAACCGATAAGTCGTGTCGATATGAGGTCCATAACGGTTCGAGAAACTACTGATAACACTTACGAGTAAATCTCAGCAACCCTGGCCAGGGATTTCCAGTTATATCCAATCAAACACAGCGCAACATCAACTCCCAATACCGGGAGAGATGAAACCCCTCCTATCGCTCATTGCCTCCATGTGATTCAGGGCTGTACCCAAAAGCCACCGTTTTGCACGTTCTCATGAATGTCACAAGGTGGAAATCAAAGCATGGTGGGAATCGTACAAGTCTCTATGACGATGTCGGGTCTACAGACTAACCAGTAGCAGTGTCACCAGAGAACTGCCATCAGACGTGAGGTATAATACCATCTGGGAGTTCTCGGCGAGTCCGTCCAGTGTACCCAGTCTCCACTGAGCACCCGTATACTATCTATGATGTCAAACACCAATGGATATGGGATCATCCATCGTCCATCTGCATGGGTCGAGAAGCTATACGCTAGTCTACTCTGGTATATCTATGCCCTGTCTTGATATACCTACGACTAGGAACATTTGAACGATGTACTTAGCGACTACACTGTCCCCACTAGTATGATCTGCATCATAATCCTGGTAGTCAAGTACTCATCTTAAGGGCTTTATCAACATGTAACATAGAGACAATCATAGTACATGTTAAGATAAAGAGCATCAGATAGCATACTATCATGTCGAGCAAGAAAGTCCTCCATATATATGTCCAAGCATCCACTACAATATACATTGCATGTACAGTAATGGCCTTTAGGGCATACATATCACTAACAATCTCCCACTTGCACTAGGGCCATCTGTTGTAGTATCTCATACCTAACAATCAGTTGTGGTTGAAGTATCTCATACTCAACCATCCCATAAAAGTCTCTACTTGGAAATAGGCCTTTCTGAGTGGATCCGCGCTGTTGTCCTCTGTATCTACTCTCCTATCCTCGATCTACCTGGAGATCAACCATTTCCATGATCAGGTTTTATTGCCCAAGAATATGTCTGGATCTCTGATGGGACGGGGGTTCCTAGGCCTAAGCCACAACTCAGTTGCCACATAATGGTAGGAACAAAGTTCATCTCATGAACCTATATATATCCAGACTGCCTCTTTGGTAGCACCGTTGGTAACGATGTATCTAGCCTTTAATTGTCTAGTTTTCCCCAGTATCTTTCTTGGAACTCTTCCAACATACCATCCTTTCATTGAGAGTAAAGACAATGCCAGTGACTAAGATTCAGTCGACCTTACCACCGTGGAAGCTTTCCAGTAATTCTCCCCAAGATCGATTGATACCATCTCACTACACCTAGTGAGAATCCTAACATCTAATTAGATCTATCTCATAGATCCAAAACCCAAGATTTAGGAGATATCAACTTGATCCTATATGCAGAATCCTTGTGATAAGAGAAGATTGACTGAGCGTAGCATAGGAAACTCCTTCCCTATCAAGAGTATGTCATCCACGTACTATATGAGGATCACCACCATACTCCCTAATACCATTTTGTATTTACTAGGTTCATCTACTATTTTGATGAAGTCAAACTCTTTGACTACCACATTAAAAAAGACGTTCCAACTCCGCGATACCTGATTTATCCCATAAAACAACTTGCACACGTTTCTGCTGCTCCCACTGTCTACGAAGTCCTCTGGCTGTGTACTTACAGACGCTCTCTTCTAAATCATCATTTAGAAAAGCAGTCATGTCAACCAACCGCCAGATATCGTAGTCATGGTATGTAGCAATGTCAAGTAGGATCTGGATGGACTTAAGCATTGCTTTGAAAGTCTCAACTTTTCCATGTACACCAAGTAATCTTCTCAAGATATACTTGCTCCTGATGAGGATTTAACCCTTCAGATAAGGAAACCAAAGTCCATACTTTGTTGGTGTATATGAATTCCATCTCAGATCGCTTAGCATCCAGCCATTCTTACAGAGTCCCTAGTCTTGATGGCCTGCTCGAAACTAGTTGGGTCATCATCTCATGATGCAATCCTCGCTCCCACTGTCATAGAGAAATCGAAGTATCTCTCAGGTGGATGAGGAACCCTACCAGATCGGCGGAGAGGCTGAGGTTCGTTAAAAACTATTGAATCCTCCGGTTTTACCAATGTCACGACCCAAAATATTAGCTTGTGACCGGCACTTAAATTACACAACGTCTACAGGCGTAACGTAACCTAAGTAAGCCGCAACCCAGAAATCTAAACCTTACAACAGAAGTAACTAAAGAAAACATTGATACAACATTGAGAAACTTAAGTAAAAATCCTTAAACTTATCTTAACTCTTTTACTTGGTTTTCATAAAATTTTCGGCAGCACCTCCTTTGTAAAAACTAGCCCCGAAAATGGGTACAACAAGGAAATAAAGAAAGCATCCCAAACGGGAGAAAAACACGCCCAACGGCGGAAACAACACCACAAGTATAAATAACAAGTATACGACCCTCAACGACAAAGATCCACATAAGGAAATAAAGTAAAGTAAGACATCAACCCCAAAAGCAAACAAAAAAACCCATCGCTCAAGTCTCGCAACTACAAGTCTTCTAAATCTGCAACATATACAATTACTAGTTTCTGATTTGATGGAGTAACTAGATACAATATGAATAACAAGTATGAGAGGGGCACGATCCAACATGTACCACTTACCAAAACAAATCTCCCAAAAGTAAGCTGTGTGCCAGCGATGCCGCTACTGATCCAAGCGGACAATCCGCAAGAACTGTGGTACAACGGGGGTGAGTTGCCAACTCGTGAGTAGAAAACATCAATAGGCAGAAATCGAAATAAACAACGATTCCTAGGTCAACTATATCATAAAGGTAATACTATGGTATCTAGGGTGACCGTATCTGCATATGTGCCAACACAATATAAATGCCTAACAACAAGTGTATATCACCCAGAAGTGAATGAATGCATGTATGCAGGTGGATCTCATCCAACAATAAAATCAATAGATGTATGCGGTGGATCTTGTCCACGTGTCAACCACTGACACAACAACTCCTGGACGTAAATATTATAAAAGCATATGCAGGTAAATATGAGGATATCAAAGAATGTGTGTCCATCAATGCCACATCATAATCATGGAAACCTGGGTGTCTATCACCGACATCCGAAACATCATGAATACCTGTGTCTAGCATCGACACATAAATCCTCATAACTCAGGCGCTGTCACCACGACTGGCCCTGACGTCATGTCCGTACATCACTCCGGTCGGAATCCCTACGATAACCGCCGATTCCAAATACTATCACCGGTAGGTACTTGCCTGCCTTCCAGGCTCATCGCCTATCATCTGTGATCATCTTTCCGAGGGGAACCGTACCGGGCTCCACCATTTACCCGCACACGGCCACTACACTTCTCGTATCGGGTATATATAACAAATCTCAGAACCGAGAAATCTAATGTTGGATGCATCAAAATATCATATCAAGAGAAACCTGGTTTTCAAACAATACATAGTTTCTTGAAAATACCCCTACGGTTTTCAAATCCATAAATCACATGAAATCTATATCTCAATGCGTAAAATCCATATAAAAATGATATATGCAACATAAAACATCAATATGAGCATAGAAATGGAAAACCGCTCTTTTAAATGAATCCAGCTTTAAAAATATATCTTGCGGTTCCCAAATCCTCCGAAAACAAGTTCAGCATCATATAAAGTGTACATATAACTGTAGAAAGGTATAAGTATCTACATGTAGTCAAGTATGTATGATGTATTTCATAAGTGCAATGGTGCAATAGTCAACATCCCAATATCACATGTCAATGCAATACCACCTAGGGGTATATGCAACTGTAGCGAGATATGTGGGTGTACATGTCAGTATGTATGCATGATGTACATGTAGCTGTAGCAAAGTATGTGTGTGTACATTTCAATATATCATGCAACCTAGCATAGTGATATGAACATGGCAGTATATCATAGCATGATATAGCCATTCTACTGTGTAAGTGACATAGCAATTATCGATGAAGAAGTGTGTGCGCCGGTAATCTGTGTAAGTGTAACATACACATCATCGATAATGGTGTAGTGTACTAGCACAGGTATAAGAAATGAAATAAGAATAGCTTGAATGCAGCATAATGCATATAATGAATCAAATGCTATGGGGTATACATATCAACAAGACCGAGTCGGTGAATCTATCAATCGGCATCCAGCCTCACAACATCACGTACGGTACAATCCATCGTACGGCATCCTCTAATCAAGGGTATGGATAAATCGACAGATAAAAGTCATTGCGTACGGTAATCTAACGTACAGCGGCATTAACAACTAGGGATTCTATCGACCTATACAACATCGGGGTACGGATCTAAGTCTCGTACAGCATATCACTCATTATGCAATCATTATCCATAAAAATATATACCTATCTCTCAAGTCATATCCATGTCAATCTCGTATCTGGGGACCTACAAAGGTATCAATAATCACGTATCGACTCGAATCCATATAATGACAAATCACACTAAGTCATCATATCACTTTGTATACTCGTTCATCACATTAATATCTCACATCACAATTAAAGAACATCACACTTGTCCTCTTCCAAAATCGTACTTATCATGATTCACTTATCATTTCATGTTCTCCTAAACCAATATGTTCACGAGTGTTCACTATATCATATTATCTAGCAAAACTTACAATCGCATCAGTCGCATCTCATTATCAGGATATAATAATCAAACAATCTTTCAATCCAATATTTGCGGGGGTTCTATACGCCATCAACCCGACTTCCCCGGTAGATATAAATCTACTCACCTGCTAAACTCCTCGCTTAGCCATAGTCGATGCGCTTCATCGTCTCGGAATCCACGCGACGGTACCTACAATCAATACGAATTCGCAATGCTATTAACATCAAATTCCGAAATCCAAAAAGGCACGCGGTGCGCTCATAGGTTAGAACCTATAGCCTACACATGTAAAACAATCAACTACACTCGTCGTTGACGTACAAACATCCAACGACCAAGTACAACATCCAAAACTCAAAACCAAAAATCCAAATACCGTAAACATAGCCGAAACCCTAAATTGGGTCGCTATACATGAAAACTGCCACATTAAAAACCCAATAATACTAATACGCATTTACAAACACAATAAATATAGTAGGTATTAATATTTACGTCATCTCCATTTTCATTTAAAACCCACGTCAAATTTTACCGAAAACCCAGTAAGCAATTATATCATTTTATCTCAATTTAGCACAAGTCTAGAAATTTAACAATTTTAGCGATCGCAAACATCGCCAATAAGCATAACTAAGTTATCCAAACAATATCCATAATTTTAATGTTTCCCAAAAATGAGTTAAAAAAAACCTAGTTTGCGATTAAGCTTAATAAGGCGATTAGGAAAAATAACAATTATCATTTTCACAATATACTTAACTTTTCCAAGTCTACACATCTTGCTTAACAACATAAACACATCAAAACCCTAACTTGATTTCATAATAATTAACATGAATTAATTACACATGAACTTTAAATCTATAATTAGCACTTAATTAAGCTAGCTTAAGAATTAAGTAACAATTTAAAACATTAGGGTTATGATTTATACCTCACAAACAAGATCTCAATTTTAGCAACATCACCAAAATTAACCCTCCAAAATGATGCTCTTCTTGAAGATCCATGCTGTTGGAGATATTTCCCTCAGAGTCAATTATTGGATCACAGGCACGTGATTGCAATGATTGAAGGAGGACCTATCCTGATAGGACAGTCTTACTCAAGATGATAGTATGCTATCTGGTTTACCTTTATCATCGTATACTGCTTCAGGTGACCTTACAGGTCACTATTACACGTTGATAGAGCCCCTAGGATTCTTCCTTGACTGCCAGCAGTATGAGGGCGATCATATACATGGGAGCTGGGGTCTATAAGCACTTCCTTAAAAGGTCCCTACTCGAGGGAGTTTCGAGACGGCATCGATACTCCAGAGTAGACTACTGTATACAGTCGAGACCCCGACGAGGGGCGATGGCCGGTCTCACAAGCCACTGGTGTTAGTTGGTTCACCTAAGTTGTATACAGGTTACCATTGGGTTATGAGTACACCGGACAGGACTCGCCGGGAACATGCTAGTTGGTCTTATACCTAACGTCAGATAGCAGTTCCCTGGTGACATGTGTACAGGTTAGTTCATCGACCTGATTTCGTTATTTGTCTCGTGTGAGTTCCCACTGTACTTTGATTACTACCCTACTACGCTCAAAGGAGACGTGCAAACAGGTTTTAGTTAGGTACAGTCCCGAGCCATAAGGAGGCAGTGAGCGGATCTTCAAGGGTTCGTCTCTCCCGGTATTGGGGGTGAGGTCGCGCTGTGTCTAGGAGAGCCATTAAACGAAGTCCTTGGCCAAGGCAGGAGATTTACTGGTAGGTAATCCAGTCGTATCGCAGGGTATTCTAGGCTACACTCCGACACGACTTGTACCGCTTTTGGGGGTCTGACTTTTACCAACCCCCTAGGCCCGCCATGCGATGCTTATAGATGAACCGGCCGGACTGTACGGATATTGTCACTGACAGGCTCAGTAGGGTGTCACGATGAGTTCGCTCATCGACGTCCCTTTTGGTCAATACCTGGTAGCAGGTTACGTATGGCTAATACCTCTGACTTGCTAGTGGTAAAATCCACAGCCATAGTGTTGACGAGTCTTTAGAGTCCCCCACAGACCAGTTTCTCAAGTTTCGGGCGAAACGCTGTAGAGGCCGTATGGAGATATGGCAGGGTTCGATCATATACGTGCGGTATTGCACGGATCACGATCGGACGGATAATACTAGCAGGCTTTGGTTTAAGCCGGATCCTAGTATTGTAAAGTGTAGATTTTGTCTCTTTGCATTTGTATTCGGTCTGAATACAAATGCAGGTATGTATATACAATAGCGGGGTTTTCTTGTAATTTATTACGGGATCGGTTTTATGAAGTTGCCAGTTTGCTTTCCGTTTCGGCCATTTTTCTTTGTATCTTTCAATGGCTGAAAATTGGTGGAGGAGGGCTTATTTGCAATTGTGCAAATTAGCATTTTGGAGGGTTGTTTTTACAAATTGTTGCATCATGATGGTTTCATGATGGTTCCACCATCACTTGACTTCCTTGGATAATCATTGCTTGACTTTTGGAGTTATGATGGTTGATGGAGTATTGGACTTTGTTTATGATCATTTCCTCTCATGATCGCACATTCATTCCTTCTTGCATTATTGTTTCACTCTCTCCTCTCATTCTCTTTTGATGCAAGGCTGGCCACTGTTGGGGGTGTAGGATATTCATTCACTTCATTTTTGATGAGGGAAAAATAGATGGTTCTCATTCCTTTTGTTTTTGCTTGCAACATTTTTCCTCACCCTCTCCAAAAAAAAGGTTCATACTCTCCACTTCAAATGGCAGCTTCAACCCCATTGAGACAATAGAGTTCCACACTATTCTACAGCAATTCTTGGGCATGTCGGATCGCCAACTTCGTGCCTGAGTTGCCTCGGCCAAGAGGTGGGAGACCGTAAAAGAACCGGGCGATGTGGTGCCCATCCGACGAGGAAATGAAGAAAGGAGATTCCGCGGGGAGATCGGGACGACGACGATAAGACCGAAGGACACGGATCGCTCGGTATATCACTCTACCCCTTCTCGAGTTAGCCAGGATTAGATTAATGGCCCAATCCGGGATTTTTGTGCGCGGTGGTGCCGGTTCAAAAGTTCTAGTAAAGTATCGTTTCCGCATTTTGGCCTCGGATTGACGTCCGGGGCGCCGCCGTGCACTTACAATGGTTTCAGAGCCAGGCCATTAACCTAGTCTAGCTTGGTCTAATGTGTTTTCATTTTCGATCGAACAAAATTCCAAAACCCGCGATTTCAATGCATTAGTTCTCTGTCGAAATGTTTTTGGCTCGAAAATTTTTTCAGGTTGTTGCAGAAACATGTGCAGGGAAGACTAAGCACTCTGGTAAAATTTGGTCGCATGAACGCACTATTACATCGCGGAACCGCGGCCAAACCCCTGTTTGGGCCGCGGTTCCGCCGCCACCTTTAATGTTCAGTGCATCAAATTTTTTACAGAGAGTCTCTGTGTTGAAATAGGAGTTTTGGTGTATTCTGTTTGGGCCCAGATTTTCTTTGAGTGCTACAGTAGTGCTAGGGGCCCACTTGGGTAAATTTGATCGATCGAAAATTTTAAACATGTTAGTTCACAGTATTTACATTATATCTGCGACCGTGAATGTCACTTGATCGGTAAATCCTGTCCAGCTGCTATAGCCCGGTTAGACGGATTTGCGAACGTGACATTCACGTTGATGTTCTGTGTTGTGCTGTGATGTTGTGGATTGGTCGTGGGGATAGCCTGGATGCAATGGTAGTACAGTTTCGTTTTATATGTACATTTGATATTGCGGGGCGAGCGTCCGACATGTGGACTGCCGTCACTGCCTGTTTGTATATTTTTCTTTTGGGGACGACCGGGGTGAGGTCGATGTACCTGTTGTATGTATATTTTACTTTCTGTACTAGGATTACCCCAAGGAGGGGTGCACGGATAGCCGGGTTCTAGAGGGAAATGAGCCCGCATCTTATAGCATTGAGACGGAGGGGGCTTCACTCAAGAATTGGCGGGATATTCGCCGCAGTCGTAAGGGGTACAGGTTGACCCAGGAGGGGTGCCCAAGTTATCGGATTCCGTGAAGTGCTGGGTGGTCCATTCACGTTGTTGAAAGGGGCTGCCTCGCTTCAGGTTTTGGCGGGTAACTTGCCGCGCCCGTAGGGGTCTAGGATTTCATTGCACAGGCTATCCACACGACCAGGGGAACGTCGGGTTTCATTAGCGGCTCTGTGAAACCCGGGGATGCCAGATATCTGTATTGTTCTGTGATGCTTATTACATTTATGTGATGTTGCATTTTATCACGCCTTGAGCGAAATATTATATATTGATATATATACTGGTAGATGTTGTATATTTTTTGCATCCGCGCTAGTCCAGTCCCCGCTCTGTCGTTAGTTAAGTAACCTAACGGGTAATGACGGGACCTAGTGGCAAATGCGGATGGCATATACGTACATCATTATTTTCGTTCTTTATTGGTGTGATCAATTGATGGGACTGCATTGATTCGGATCAATGCAAGCTAAACAAACCTATTCTTATGTTGTTGGAACAATTTTCAAAAAGCTGTTATTGCAAGGGCGTTCTCTTTTGTTTTGCACAGTGATATTCAGTTGGAATATCCTGCACCTCAGTCGACGAGGCAAGGGCCGAGATCCTTTCACCGGGAGTGACCCCTTGGACAGGAGTTTGCGTCAGGGAAATAACTTCACTATAGCCGATTACTTTTGCTTTGCATCGTGGTATTCAGTTGGAATATCCTGCACCTCATTCTATGAGGAAAGAGCCGAGATCCCTTCACCGGGAGTGACCTCTTTAGCAAAGGTTTTCGCCACTATATTTTTATAAAGCTATACAGTTCCTTCAACGATATCAAGTTCATTACGTTAAAGGTTTTCGCCAGAAACCATTCGTAGCCCTCCACCATTTCAGTTAAATATTCTGTAGTATTCAAGCTATGTATTTTGACCTCACGCCAAGGCATAGTGATTGGTAGCTGCCGGATATTTATCTGTTGCATAGATAGATGCGTTGGTTTGGGACAGTCGTACTACTATTTTGGCCTACGTCAATGGTATGTACGGGTGGGTTCAAATTAACCTGGGTAATGATGTGTAGAACTTGACATGTGACTTATGACATTTTGACCTCATGCCAAGGTCATAAGAGCATGGGGTAAAAATCACATCGGGAGTTTCTAAAGAAACTGAAACTTGCCAGATATGCGCATACCTTCTGGAGTGTGATAACGTGAGCGGATTCCGTCACATTATCATGTGATGATAGTTGGATCCCGATTCCCACTGATGAGTTGGTTTACTCCTCGGGTGATCCCGACTAATTCTTCTTTCAGGTTTGGAGGAGAATTTGACGGTACAGTGGGAGGTTTCCAGATTAGATAAAGTGATAACCATTCTGATCTAGGTTAGAGTGCACGCTGAGTGTTTCTTTTCTCTCTCTCTTTGGCAGCGACCATTGACCCGACCCTAGACTATGACTCAGTGACCAAATTAACCGAACCTTCTTAAACACTGGCTTTTGGATTCTCAGAGTTGCAAACCTCATTGCCTCTCCTACTTTTACCCTTTTCTCCAGGACACCCCGTATTACTACGAACGCCCACTTCCATTGGATAAAACCATCGTATGGTTACATACGAACTCGAAGGAATTTATTCGAGGATGGTTTTCGGTTCTGGAGAAAACGAATAGGACTATTCAGTTGTCTTTTCCTTTTACCTTCTCTCAGGTTGCGAGTACTCCTTGGTTTAGGAGATAGTACACCTATTACGCAAATTGGATAGTCTTCCTCCAAACCATAGGAAGGTGCCGACCGGTAGGGAATGAAGAAAACCAATCAGCCTAACGATGGTGTACAGAAGGTATTATGTAAAGACAAAGAAAGGGATTTAAAGGAGGGCAAAGTAAATTGCGACTGCTATTCACGACCAAACCAAGTATTTCACTACCACTCCCACTTCACCTTTGTATTTCTCCAGGCCACTCCGTATCACTACGAAGATCAACAGTTTATTGGATACTCCATCGTATGGTTATATACGAACTCGAAAGGAACTTGTTCCAGTTCGGGGATGGATTCTGGTTCAGGAGAAATAGAAATAAGTTTTATTCGGTTGTCTTTTATCTTCATCTTCTCTCGCATTTGCGAGTGCTCCTAGGATTAAGACAGTACACCCATTATGCTTATTGGATAGTCTTCTTCCAAACCATAGACTGGTGTCGAACGGTAGGGAAGGAAGAAAACTATTTTCCCTAAGATGGTGTACAGAAGGTAATGACTAAAGACATATAAAGGGATTTGGAGAGATGGCAAAGAATTATACGGTTACAGTTTTGAATCTGATAATGGAAGAGGCATTACAAGGAATACCAGGATACTCCTACGAAACATTTCAATGTTTCAGTTTCACTGTGTATTGTTAAAAGAAAACTGATTTCCCAATTAGACACTTGCTCCAGTGTATGTATTTACCAGATATGATTCTCACATCTGTATGGTTTTACAGATGATGAGTGGGAGTAAGTTATTGGGAATTAGGTGAGCATCCTCATTATATCGGAATTCGTTGTAATTGGTGATATTTGAGGAAATCGCCTGGGCTGTTTGCCGGACAACAAATATTTGGTTTTGAATATCCGTTCTAATGCACCAATTTCAAATTGATATATATGTACGTCTATTTTTATAGAGTGAGATATACCTTTTTGAAATTATGTCGATGACATTTACCTATATCAGTTGATGGTTAGGTAAGGAGCATTAAACAGCGGTGTAATTCTTCTTAACCATAAGTACAGTTTTCAACCTACGACACACAGGGATTGAGTTATCAGACTCATAGGACTTATACAGAGTATTGTATGTTGTCCAGTGTCCATTAGGACAGAGGGGTTGGTCCTCGTACTATATTCGGTTTACTTATGACTTCTCTAGTTCTTAGATAAGTGTTTCGTAGAAGCACAAGGTCTGAGTTTTGAGAAGTTATAGGTATATGAATAAAGTAGAGAACCAGGTGTTGCAAATATCGGGATTCTTCAAGGTGATCGAAGATGTAGATATTTGTGTAGGGTATTCTGTTGATAGTAATGATTAAGAGAACTTTCCTCTATTTCACGATACTCATAATTGGAAGCATTCCTAAGTTGAGTAACGCTGATCGGCCTCTTTCCATTTAGTTGACATGCACTGGAGACAGCTGCATGATTTGAATCTGGTTCAATTATATCAGTGCCTCTGTTTCTGTATTGGATATAGAACAGTTCATATCTTAATGATGTTAAGGTACGGGGAGTTGTCCGGCTTATGCTTAAAACCAGACTCTGGATAACTCAAAGCGCGTTTCTGTAATGGCTGTTTGTGGGTTGACCCAGGCTATGACGAGGGTTGACTTTCTGCCATCTGGAAGATCAATAGTGATATTGTTCATGACTCTCCACAGTTTTAACGAAAATGGATTTTTTCAGAAAACAGTAGTGGGAGTATGGTAGAACTGGAAGTGATTCCAGAACCGCAAACGAATACTGAAAGTTTGAAAGGAACCTAAAGATTCAATCTGGCTTGACATTCCATTGGCCACTCCGCAGATACGGTGGGTAACCTCAGGCACCCGAGGGGTACTCCGGTAGCCTCATGGACGGTGACAGGGAGGTTCTTGTTTACCCAGACTTGCCATTGCTCATGTTCCAGTCTGCGAGACCCGGCAGGAGGATGAGTATAGCGTCGTTCTAAACTAGCTTTAGAAGTATACATGTATATGACTCTGCCAGAAGGTTGTCGTAGTCAGTGGGAGCAGCGGAAGCATTGGTGGAAAAGTGGCTTATGTCTATTTATAGACTAAAGCAGATATAGCGGAGATAGATCATCTATTTCTGATATGACAGTCATAGTATTGACTTCATCAGAATAGGGGATGGATCTGTTAAGAAGGTAGTAGGGTGTGATGTCCTGGTATTTGGATGACACACACAGAGCAGGAAGTGATATTCCTATACTACGATCGGATATACTTTGGTTGTCACATAGTGGTTTCTCCACATGGGACTTGGATATAATATCAAGACATTCTGGTTACTGGATCTATGGTTTTAGATCTAGATTTGGGTAGTTTCCCAATCTGGGTATTTAGACAGCATTCTAAAGGTGTTTTAGAATGGACGACTCCTGGCACGGTAGTGTACCTGCAGGTGATGGAGTCACCCTCTCTAAAGGTGTCTTACAGACTAAAGGGGAGAGGGATGTGCATGATTGGCAGATCACTTGCTTAGGCAATTGAGTCAATCATGAGATGTCAAGTACCACACCAGATGTAGTTTTTGCAGTGGTTGCAATAAATTGATATTGATCCAATCCTGGAGAAACGAACGGAAGCAGTTTTAGAACATAAGTGAATGTTCTAGGCATATGATAACAACAGTCTCTTTCGGGAGACAGTTATCATTCCAGGCTTCCAATGTGACCTGGATGACAGATTGGTTGTCAGAGTTATAGTTTTCCTTCTGACGAGGGGCAGTATTTTGGACAGGTGGTCCAAGGGGATACTGAGGGAGGCATGACGCAGGATACTGATTAAGTTCAGTTGACGATACAGTCTAAGAAGTTTGGATTTGGAGTTCATTTATGAGCTAGGTCCCATCAGACATCCAGAAACATTCTAAGACAGGTATTGCTCATTTCGGGAGATGGCATTCTCCGCGAACTTGAGATATAGAGAGACATAGAAAGAAACATCAAGGCGGATCCACTCACTGAGGCTATTCCTCGAACGCAATAGTTTCGCAAATGGGTTTTGTGAGACTGATTAGTAATGGAGTTGGGTGTTCGGTATCTCATGGGCTGTGAGTATGCGACATCGCAATAATTAGTCTTGAGTGCAAGTGGGAGATTGTTGGAGACAGTGCCCTCAGAGTCAATTATTGGATCACAGGCACGTGATTGCAATGATTGATGGAGAACCTATCCCGATAGGACAGTCTTACTCAAGATGATAGTATGCTATCTGGTTTACCTTTATCATCGTGTACTAATTCAGGTGACCTTACAGGTCACTATTACACATTGATAGAGCCCCTAGGATTCTTCCTTGACTGCCAGCAGTATGAGGGCGATCATATATGTGGGAGCTAGGGTCTATAAGCACTTCCTTAAAAGGTCCCTAGTCGAGGGAGTTTCGAGATAGGGCATCGATACTCCAGAGTAGACTAGTGTATACAGTCGAGACCCCGACGAGGGGCGGTGGCCGGTCTCACAAGCCACTGGTGTTAGTTGGTTCACCTAAGATGTATACAGGTGCACATTGGGTTATGAGTACACCGAACAGGACTCACCGGGAACATGCTAGTTGGTCTTATATCTGACGTCAGATAGCAGTTCCCTGGTGACATGTGTACAGGTTAGTTCATCGACCTGAGATCATCATTTGTCTCGTGTGAGTTCCCACTATATTTTGATTACTACCTTACCACGCTCAAAGGAGACGTGCAAAAAGGTTTTAGTTGGGTACAGTCCCGAGCCACATGGAGGCAATGAGCGGATCTTCAGGGGTTCGTCTCTCCCGGTATTGGGGGCGAGGTCGCGCTGCGTCTAGGAGAGCCATTACACAAATTCCTTGGCCAAGAAAGGAGATTTACTAGTAGGTATTCCAGTAGTATCTCAGGGTGTTCTGGGCTACACTCCGACACGACTTGTACCGCTTTTGGGGGTCTGACATTCACCAACCCTCTAGGCCCGCCATGCGATGCTCATAGACGAACCGACCGGACTGTACGGATATTGTCACTCACAGGCTCAGTAGGGTGTCAGGATGAGTTCGCTCATCGACGTCCCTTTTGGTCAATACCTGGTAGCAGGTTACGTATGGCTAATACCTATGAGTTGCTAGTGGTTAAATCCACAGCCAAAGTGTTGACGAGTCTTTAGAGTCCCCCACAGACCAGTTTCTTAAATTTCGGACGAAACGCTGTAGAGGCCGTATGGAGATATGGCAGGGTTCGATCATATACGTGCGGTATTACGCGGATCATGATCGGACGGATAATACTAGCGGGCTTTGGTTTAAGCCGGATCCTAGTATTATAAAGTGTAGATTTTATCTCTTTGCATTTGTATTCTGTCTGAATACAAATGCAGGTATGTATATACAATAGCGGGGTTTTCCTATAATTTATTACGGGATCAGTTTTATGAAGTTGCCAGTTTGCTTTCCGTTTCGGCCAATTTTCTTTGTATCTTTCATTGGCTGAAAATTGGTGGAGGAGGGCTTATTTGCAATTGTGCAAATTAGCATTTTTGAGGGTTGTTTTTACAAGTTGTTGCATCATGATGGTTCCACCATCACTTGACTTCCTTGGATAATCATTGCTTGACTTTTGGAGTTATGATGGTTGATGGAGTGTTGGACTTTGTTTATGATCATTTCTTCTCATGATCACACATTCATTCCTTCTTGCATTATTGTTCCACTCTTTCCTCTCATTCTCTTTTGATGCAAGGCCGTCCACTGTTGGGGGGTGTGGGATATTCATTCACTTCATTTTTGATGATGGAAAAAGAGATGGTTCTCATTCCTTTTGTTTTTGCTTGCAACATTTTTCCTCACCCTCTCCAAAAAAAGGTTCATACTGTCCACTTCAAATGGCAACTTCAACCCCATTAAGACAATAGAGTTCCACACTATTCTATAGCAATTCTTGGGCACGTCGGCTCGCCAACTTCGTGCCCGAGTTGCCTCGGTCCAGAGGTGGGAGCCCGTAAAAGAACCCGGCGATGTGGTGCCCTTCCGACGAGGAGATAAAGACCGGAGATTCCGCGGGGAGATCAAGACGACGATAAGACCGAAGGACACGGATCGCTCGGTATATCTCTCTACCCCTTCTCTAGTTAGCTAGGATTAGATTAATGGCCCGATTCAGGGTTTTTGTGCGCGGTGGTGCCGGTTCAAAAGTTTTAGTAAAGTATCGTTTCCGCATTTTGGCCTCGGATTGACGGCCGGGGCGCCGCCGTGCACTTACACATGCTAGTTTAAGGTTATGGAAAAATGGGCATGAATTTAATTTGGAGTTTGTGTGAACATTTCATGATTTTTGATGAATTTTTGGAGCTTGGAATAATGGAAATGAGCAACAAAAGATGAAAGGGTAGCAACAAGAGGGGTCGGCCAAGATGGATAAATGGAGGGGGTTTTGTGAAATGAAGGAAAATTCTAGCTAAAAATAGCATTAAATGCTAATAAATGCAAAAATGCCACATTTTCTTTCTTTTCTTTTCTTTAAAAATTTAAATCCTTTTGCCACAAATATCAAGATATTTCATGGATGGGTTTAAACCTAATCTAGTGATTAGTTTAGCAATGATACAAATTAGAACTAAGTAACCCAAACCAAGAATGTAATTACCACTAATTTAGTGCATAAATAACACATTAAAATAATATTTAATTAAGGAAAAATTCTATGTGAACCAAAACTTCCCATTGACCCCCAAAGCTCGCGCACTAGCTTTATTTTAGCTAAACTAGGTGCCGAGAAGTTTATACGGAAGTTTGATCAAAATCGGTTAAAACGGAAAATACCGACTATTTTACCCTAAAACGGAAAAATTCGTATAACGATTTCAGAAACGTTACAATCTTCCCCCCTTAAAGAAATTCGGTCCCCATATTTAAATTTAAATTTAATCCCCCAAATGCTAAAACATTGCAATAAACAGCTAAATCAACGGGGCTCCGAAATAACGGAAGAAACAGAAAACCACAGCGCATCCTGCGTGCCGGAAAAAATAAGTACTAAACTCTAAACCGATCTCTGTCAAGCGTCATGCAAATCAACGGACATGCACACACATCATCGGAGTCACAAAGGAGATACAAATCTCAAATCCACTACCGAAATACCATATGCACTAATCAAATACCATAATACATATATAGTATGCATCCTGTTTGAAAAAAATCTCCAAAAACCGAATAAATCACATGCATAATCTTTTCTGAATTTCCGCGTAATGCATAACTCATGGCACAAGAGGAGGACGCTCATTGTTAAAGTAATAATATACTAGCATATATGCTTTTCCAAAATATGTGTCCCGCTGTCACGTCCCGAAAGTACGAATATGACCGGCACTTAAACTACGAACGTCTCAAGGCGTACGTATTCTAAGTAAGCCGAAAACCCAGAAATCCAAACCAAGAAAAGTAGTAGAGTGTAGGAAAACCAATTTAAATCAAGTAGTTTTGCAAAATACGCCGAAATATGCATTTTAAAATCACAAGTCCTTTCTAAAAATTTCGGCAGAGTTTCCTTTGTAAAAACTGACCCCAAACGGGTACAAAACCTGATAAAGCATATATAATGGAAAATGCATCCCCAAGCGGGAGCTAGCTCTTCGTCAATCGACGGTCACAACCACGCAAGCAATATAATATACAACGCCGAAAGGCGAGGATCAGAACAGAAAAGGAAACTCAAAACAGCATGAAATCCGTATAAATACAACGCGCGACTCTAAGGTCGATAGAATAAACAACACTGGTCTCTATCTATGAAATAATTACATGTTTGGTTGATGGAACTTCTAGATACAACTGAAAAATAATATACAATGAATAATGATGGGTGTGATACAATAAACCCACCTACTAGCAAGTCACCCGAAAGGTACAGTGCCCGCAAAGCCGTAATGAATCCGTACGGCAACACCTGCAAGAAACTGGGGCACAACGGGGGTGAGTTGCCAACTCGTGAATAGAAAAACCTCTACGAATAAAAATCGCATGTATGACGCAATCCTAGGTCATACGATCATAATATATAATCCTCCAATATAACATGCAGCCTATAACAAGGCTAGGGTAAATATCTAACCCGAGTGTAATCTCATATGCCCGTGTCAGTGCCTCAGGTGGCAATATATCATATGAATGAGGTATGAATGCATGAGAACAGAATACATGTAAATGAAGAAACTGTTTTCATAATTTAGTGAGATTTCCTTTGTATTTTTAAAATGAGGTATCATAATGAAATCAGCATAAAACAGTGCCTAACATCGGCACAAAACGTAATCCAAATATCTCGATATCTCTGTATCACAGTCTCTGTACCTCAATATCTCGAAATCTCAATGTCTCAATCACAATACCTAGGGCGCCGTCAGTCCTGACCTGCCCCTACCATCAATCTCAAGGCCACGACGGTATCCTCCGGATATCCGACGCGTCAGGTAAAATCACCGGTCGGTAGTGCTCCCCTGCCAGGCTCAACGTCATCACCACATTCATCTTGCCCCGGGGTACCGCACCGGGCCCACCATGTACCCGAAACATTTCATCCAACTCCTCGAATCGGGTTTCCAAATCCATCAGCAAACTCATGGTAGACGACTCATATATCATGGGAAAACCGCACTTTTTATTTTAAAGAGAGAAAAGAAGTTTATATAAGTTTTTCGGTTTTCCCCCAAATCCAGAAAATCTCATGGAAATCCGAATCCAATCCTCAATAGCATGTAAACAGTGCATATAGGCATAAAAATCCATGAATAATAACATGCATGATGTAACAAGTAATAATTACAATGTCTAATCTAGCATATAAGGCAAGTACATTAATATCATTTCTAAATTATTAGCTAACAACCTATGTCGATGCAATAATATTTTCTAAGGTGTACGTGACATGGCAATTACCGATGAAGATGTGTGTGAGGCGGCAAGTAAGTGTACGTGGTACATACACATCATCGGTAATGGTGCTGGTGTCCTAACAGCATGACATCAATAATGGAGTATGAAACATAATATAAGCATGCGATGCGAAGCGAACCGCAATAATGAGCGGGAGCTGAATACTAGATGCAACTATAACTAATCTGCATTAATCTAATATAAGTCCTACAAATGGTGCCTTTTGAAATAACACGAATTATAGGGTTTTGAAAATAGGGGCTACGGTGTTTTTATGAAAAGATACGTCTTTTGAAATATCCGTAGGATCCCTTGGGCTGTCTTTAAAAATACCCACGATTCGTTAGTTTTGAAATAGGTAGGAGTCTAATCTAATCTAACAACTACACTAAACTATACGGCTGAACTAACAAGCTGAGCTACAGGTAAGGAAACCGCCTAACATCTGAGTCGATACATATACATACCTGTATATATATTAGTCGGTGATCCCACCTCAGTAATATCATATCCGATATCATATCTATAATCAGACATCCCAAGTCAAGAGTGCGGATCAATCATCAAAATATAGCTCGTACGTAAATCCGTCGTACGGCATCCCAAATCTGGGTACGGGTCAATATCACATTCATCATACTATTTATCTGGTATCCTCTTTATCAAATTTCATGATCGGGGTACTGATCTACGTCTAGTATAATATTGATACCATCTATGTATGCATGCAGGTGTAAGAATCACTACGTCAAAAGACCCGCTAAAACATCATGTCGTATCTTAATACGAACCAAATCACATCACCGATCTCCTGGCCTCAAGCCCAATCTCATCGACTCATCTCAAATCCCAATTACTATCCTCAAATCCAGTATATAAACACATAGTCCCATACCCATGTGTAAATATACACATCAATATGTAATCCCATGTACGCACATATGAAAGAAGAATGTATGCAAGTATGGGTGTGTGTGTATGTGTGGTGCAACCACTACTCTAGGGTTTCGCAATACTAAACCAATCCAATCACACCTAGGATCCATCTCTATCATCAATAATCTCAAACAATATAATCAATATCTATGTGTATACGTATTCGTATACATCACCACGAACTGCGGGGGTGCTATACGGCATCCACCCGACTTCTCCCCGTGGATATAAATCTACTCACCTGTATCCTGCGTGTCGGTATCGATGTCGCCTTCATCTTCTGCATCGCCTCGGATCGTCGTGGGGGTACCTACACATATCACACGTATCGCATCACCTCAAAAATCAAATCGAAACTTAAAACGACACGCGAAAACCAACACGATACGCTAAAAGGCTTATAGGTTAGAACCTATGGTTAGCCTTCGCAAACAACCCGAAATCACTTGATGTAGTCGTACAAACGCCAAGTGACCGAGGTAAAACCCAAATATGAAATTCTAATAATCGAAATACGGAAAACAATAACTCGATTCAAAGCAGCAGCCCAAGAAAACGATCCCAGATTTCACTTCAGGTCAAAACAAGGCAATTAAACAACTCTGGGGTGATGTATATGATGTATTTGAGCTACTGGACCAACCCCGACACATTCCACCACTACATGGCCGGCCACATCCTTGCCAAAACCGGCCTGGCCAGCCCCCCTATGTCCAATGGGGTTCGTCTGGTCAGGGTGGCCTCCTAATACCCTAATTTGGCCCCTAGAGTTGTTTGTTTGTCTCAGAAACTCCCCGGGTCAACCCAGATTCACCTACACACCCTAATCACTCACAAACCGACATGAAAGTCCCGTAATTCTGTATTTTTGGGTTTCAGGTTGTGCTAGGTCAGGGTCTTAGTCAATATAGGGCCTAAGGTCACCATTAGGGTCCAATTGCACAGCCACATCTCAACTTTACCCTAACCCTCTCTAAGTTGCTCCAAAATGTATAAAACCTCGACAAAACGACACTAAACTTTAAAAAAGGGTAAATCACTTGAAATACTACAATATTTTTGAAGGAATTACCTCAATAGAGACTCATGAATCTTCCTACAGCACCAAAACATCAACTTTCTTGGTCCATTGCGTAGATCTTGAGCTTGTGTGCATTTTTATTGAAATGGGGATAGGATTTTAGTGATGTTTTAGAGGTGAAATGAGGGCTTGAAGTTGGAGGAAGGGAGAGGAAGCAGCAGCCGCAGGAGATGAAGGAGGAGAGGGAGAGAAATCAGTGTGGGGATCTAGGCAAATGGCTAAGTCAAGGGTCAAAAGGAACCATACCTCTCTCTCTCTCACCATACCTCATTATCTTATTCCTTTCTCTTTTCTTTTTCTTTTTCTTTTCCTTTTCCTCCAAAAACCCTTCTCACAAGAATAGTGATCCCAAAATAAAACCATGGTAAGAAAATGTGACACAAGTCCAAAAATGATATGTGCAAGTTTTGCACAAAAAGCCAAAAAAATCCGATTAGCGATTTTTAATCGCGATTAGCACTAAATTAGTATATAAATGCTCATAAAAACTTTAAAATGACTAATTTCCATAGAATACATAATTTTTGAATTTTCCATATTTTTTTCAAAATTTTTCCCATTTATCGATATTTAATTATAAATTTAATATTAAAATAATCAATAAAATAATATTAAATTATAAAAATTCCTAAAAATAATATTTTATTATTTTGGAATGTTACAATCTTCCCCCCTTAAAGAAATTCGGTCCCCGAATTTTAATTTAAACCCCCAATTTCCAAAAACATTTTAATAAAAAAAAATCCAAGTCGTCGGGGCTCCGAAATCATCAATACATAAACGCATTATAGCGCAATGCATGCGCATGAGTAACGAATAGATAACTCGAAAACAAAACTCTGTCAAGCATCCCGCAATCATCGGAGTTATGGTAAAGCCATAATGCCAAATCCAATATGAAACCAATATGATTCAACTCGAAACTATACACGTAAATATCTGTAGTAAATGCGTGCCAAATCTTTTAAGTTGCTGTGCGATGCGCATAACGCTGCACAGTGGCGGACGTCTTTATCAGAAAATAGCCATATACTTATATATCTTTTGTTTAGTATGCACGATCCACCGTTTTTGAAAACAATTTGGAAGGGTTCCCTGTTTTAAACGTTTTCGTGGCATATCAGACACGTAGGTAAATAATGAGATTATAGCTCGCTTTTGGAAATCCCTTTGAAATCTATCAATGCGTGCACAATATACTCAGGTACTGTCCTCTGACTAGTCCTGCTCAGTATGAAAACATATAGAAATCATCATAAAAACGTACCGCTCCATAAGAAATCAATCCCAAAATATACATATGAATACTACGTGCGTCTGGTGCGCACGGAAATCAAGATCCATAAATATGCCATACATGTGCACAGAAACAACATCTAAGTGCATCGGGTGTGCATGAAGCATCTGTCATGGGCCAAATGTGTGCCTGACAGCAAAAACAGGTGCATCTGACATGCACGAAAAATCCCGATTTAGTGCATCTGGTGTGCAACCAAAATCGTATCTCATAACATGAGCCCAACATGCGCTAACATCCAAATCCGGTGCATCCATCATGCACGAAATCATGAAATCCAATATCAAGGGCCGAAACACGCGAAAAATCCAATCAAGTGCATAAAGTGCACAAACAAACATCGTACATCCCAATCGAAATCGAAGTCCAGTGCAACTAAGTGCACAAAATACATGTCACTGCACTGCAAGCATATGTAAACTATACAGAGTGCAAAAAAACCAAATCGTGTGCGTGCATACGCACAAAATCAACTCAAATGTATAAAACCCATGAAATCATATATATGGGAAACCAAGGTTCAAAAACGATATCAAGTGCAACAACTGTGCGAAAATCGTAAATACTCAGCAAGTGCCACCATGGGGCATGAAAACAAATATCATGAGACCCAATCATCAAAATTAAATCAAGCGAATAAATTGCCCAACAATACTGAAAACAAGCATGGCGAGATAGTCCCGCTCAAGCACATCCTCCAAGAATCTCTGGATAACTGTCGTGGTCACTCATAGCATATCTCGTCGACGATCCTGAACTCTGGCCTGCTGGTGTGCGTAACAATGACCACTCCTGGGTCTAGGTCTTCTCGTAACTTATTTCAGAATTGTCCTTGTCTTCCCTGGGGATTACCAATCTCACGATCCATCGGCTCATCGACCCTGTCAGGTGTGCTAACGGGGACGATTCCGTTTTGGCACTTCTCTGGTCATCTCTCGGTCCATCCTCACGACCACTCGTCAAGCAGCATGTCACTGGCGTCGGTCTCTGGCTCTCTGAATGCACGTGACACATCTAATCCTGGGTGCAAATATCATTGCAGCAGTATCCTGGAAGGAATCCTACTCAAGGTCTCTTCCAAGTCTCGTCTCTGCCTAACTGTCCGGAAGTTATCGTCCTTTACTATATCTGTTTCTTGCTCCGGAACGGCTGCATACTCATCGCGACTCCTTCTGGAAGGTATATCCAAGTACAATGCCTCGGCAGGCGTATCGCATCTCTGATGTCGGCGGAGTAGAACGTCATCTTATCAAGATCTCGTACGAACCGCCTACTCCACTTTTCTCTAAGGTCGACCGCTTCGGACTCGTCTCGTCGTGGCTGTATGGACTGAGCTCCAACGGCTATCCTCGTATCGGGAGTCTCCCAAGAATTGCATCTCCCCACCTAGCATCCGAATTAAGTCGAGCCATCCAATCGAATCGTCAAAACCTCATAATCCCCCAAGAGCTCAACATCTTGGGCACAGTTTAATAGTATCGAGTACATACCACAGCATCGGTGGTCCAGCCGTAGAAGGGCAAACCCAAGCCTCACTAATGGCGCCGTAGAACTGCCGTAAACCCTAAGATTCAAAGGCTTTCATACGGTCATTAAGTCGAGTTAGGGTTTCATTCTTCTAGAGGGACCATAGAATTGCCTGCATGTCTTTCCGACTACTTTAAACTTGGAATAATAGGTTTCTGACATTCGATCGTCTCTGTCGACTCCCAACGTCTCCGCGTGAAGTCGTCTCTAGCTGGAATCAATCTATCTGATGACCTCGCATCGGGGTAGCGAACAATCCATGTGTCCTAGTCATTCATCATCGGTGACTAGCGACCTTCTATCATCTCTTCATACAACTTGTACTACAATAGCTCCAACATCTGGGGCGATATCTCGTCGTTCGCAGCAATAACTGGCTCACTCGTCTGCATGCTGTGTTAGTTGTATGTATGCCCTAGAGGCCAGTATTGTACAGATTATGTATATTATATTGGATGCTTGGACATATATAGAGATGACTTTCTTGCTCGACATGATAGTATGCTATCTGGTTGCCATTTATCTTAACATGTACACTAGTCTCTTTATACTGTCTTATAGTTACATGTTGGTAAAGCCCTTAGGATTTGTACTTGACTACCTGGGCTATGATGCAGATCATACTAGTGGGGACATGGTAGTCCATAAGTACATCCTTCAAGGTCCCTAGTCGTGGGTATCTCGAGACGGGGCATCGATATACCAGAGTAGACTAGCGTATACGCTTCTCGACCCATGTGATGGGCGATGGATGATCCCATATCCATTGGTGTTTGACATCAGAGATGGTGTACGGGTGCTCAGTGGAGACTGAGTACACTGGACGGACTCGCCGAGAACTCCCAGATGGTATTATACCTCACGTCAGATGGCAGTTCTCAGGTGACACTTGTACAGGTTAGTCTGTAGACCCGAGATCGTCATAGAGTCTTGTGTGATTCCCACTGTGCTTTGATCTCCACCTTACCACGTCTATGAGGGCGTGCAAAACGGTGGTCTTTGGGTACAGTCCCGAGTCACATGGAGGCAATGAGCGATAGGAGGGGTTTCGTCTCTCCCGGTATTGGGGGTTGATGTTGCGCTGTGCTCGATTGGCCGTAGCAGGGAAGTCCCTGGCCAGGGCTGATCAGAGATTTGCTGGTAAGTGTTACCAGTAGTTTCTCGACCCGTTACGAGCCTCACATCAGCACGACTTATCGGGTTATTGGGGTCTGACGTATACCACCCCTAGACTTGATATGCGACGTATCAGACGAAGAGACTTGACTGTATGGTAAGTGTTACTGGTCGGATTCGCAGGAGTGTGAGCGGGCTAGCTCGTCGATCTTCTGATCGCTCAATACCCGGGTGGCCGTTACGTTTAGCAGACCGCTTGCGGCTTGTGGGTGCTTGATATGATCATCATCTGCTACCGGCGTATTGACGAGTCTTTAGAGTCCTACACAGAGGTTTCCTGGCTCAAGCGAAACGAAATAGGAGCGCATATGAGATATGTGCGGGACCGAGAATAATGCGTGTATGTGATACCGCATTTCATTCTCGCGATATATGTTTCGATTGGTTATATTCGATATGACCTAGTTATCGAATCATTGATTCGATAAATCGATGCATTGAATACTAGTCGGTTATGTGCGACATGACCGGATCATTGAATCAAATGTTGATTTAATGATTTAATGCATAATTATATATTTGATATATTGCATTGCATTAACTAGTATTGGTTCACTTTAAACGGATTTTTCTCACTTGATGCACATTGTATATGTGATATGCTTTCGTGCACTTCTTTGTATCATGTTTGATGATACTTGATAATGTGGTTAAGTGTAAAGGGTTAAACCATGGTTAAGTGATGATTAGGGTTTTGGTTTATCATTTATTTATTTGTTTATTTATTTAAAAGGATTAAGTTAAGAATGGTGGCTAATTTTGGAGCTATGTTGAAGCTTCATGAAGCTTTGACAAAGTCCACCATCCTTATCTCATCCTTAACCCTAACCACACTTACTAACCTTGGTTTAATCTCTACACTTGACCATGGTCAAGATATGATAAGTATTCATATTAGTTTTATTTTTTAAAATAGAACACTTATCATTCTTGCTTCATCTTCATCTTCTTCTTCTTCTTCAAGCTTGCTACAACAATGGCAACTTGAGTTCTAGTGAGATAAATCCAATTCCAAAGTGAACCCACCTCCTATTTCTTCACCCTCTACCTCTTGCCAAGTTGTTTTGGGTGTTTACTTCACAAGTTTCACAAGTTTGTGAAGTCGGAGCTTGAGTTTGTGCAACCTCGACGTAGATCGTCTTTGACACAAAGCCGACGACCTATTCCGCTCGCTTTCCCGATGAAGCCGATGATCGAGTCAAGGATTCATGATGGACAGCGAGGACATGACTACGTGGAGCTAAGGAGGCGGAAATCCGGATCTACAAAGGTTGTATATCCGTATCCTAGTAGTTAACAGTTAACTAGCTTTTAGTTTCGCCTAGACATCTAGTCTAAGATCCGAAGTCTAGGGTTTCTCGGCACCAAAAATTTTAATTTGGCATGTTCGATGCCTTGTGAGAACCCACTAGGGTGCCTAGGAACCTTTCACTGGTATCAGAGCCTAGCTAGAGCCTTAGGCGAAGTCCCGACGACGTTTGAAACCCGATCGAACCGAAATCCAAAACCTAAAAATGCTCTCTGGACTTTTTCTAAAAATTCGGATTTTTGTCAATTAAAAATATGTAGAAAATCAAGCAGGGTGTTATTAGAATTACTGTGAAACACGAGGGGCTAATTCTACTTTTCCACCGCGGAAGGGCGGCACATGCTAGGCATGTGCGGCGCTTCCGCGGTCTTACTGTTCCCTTGAATAATTATTTTTGCACAGTAACTCATATAATTCAATGCTGTGTTTTCTGGGATATTTTATTGTGACTTTACAGAAGAGTATTTTGGGGTTGCTTTGGGGATTCGTTTATTCAATCGGGTTATCAAATTTTTGTCTAAGTGTTTTTCCAGATAATTGTAGAATATGTTAAAGAGTTCGACCGGATATAAATTCCCAGGTTTTCCCCTGCCGGAATATCCAAGTGTTGGATTATTGTGTGGTTAAAAGACGTTCTGAGTAGTGCAAGTAACGCGATGGTCCCTCTAGAAGACAACAAACCTTAACTCGATTATGTGACCGTCTTGAACTGCCCTTTGAACCTTCGGGTTTGGGGCAGTACGGCGTGCCACATGTGAGGCGTTGGCTTGACCCTTCTACGGCTGGACCGTTGGTACTGAGGTATGAAGTGAATGTCTTTGAACCTATTTCATGTGTTGATCGGTGTCGGGAAAACTTGGGTGTTCGAATGTTCGATCGGAAAGTTTAATATATTCTATTTATCCGGAATTGGATACAATAATTGGAATTCACAAACAGTTATGAGATAACTGGATGAATGTTATAAATCTAGCAGTTTAGTCCCATATGATATTGAAAAGAGTTTTCGATAATGAGACTAAAATGCGGGATTTATATCTGTTAGGCATGCGATGTCTAAAGAAGTTGCGGATTCCAATTGTTGTAGTTTTACACTTTCTTTTCTGTGACCGTAAGTGTAGTATGTTCATATCGCCGGTTTCGTTGCTATACATCAACGACAATTGGGGTATGCATACTTACTTACGTTGTTGACATGTGATGTTATGTGTTGCTGGATATGTTATATTGGATCGTCGTGTTCGAATAGCCGGGGGTTTTTATGTGAGATGAGTGTTTTTCATTTTCATTCATGTAAAAACTTGTATGTAATATTCTTTTATTCGGGGCACTTCCAGGATGCGGGAGTTGTCACCCTTTGTATATTATTTTCTTTTCTGCACTAGGATAGACCCAAGGAGGGGAGCACAAGTAACCGGGTTCTGGGGTCCAGTGGGAGACCAACTCGAGGTGTCGAGTCCGGGTCTCCTAACCCTAGAATTGGCAGGGTTGCTTGCCGCTCTCGTAGGGGTCTAGGGGTGTGGGATTGGCTATTCATCACGACCGTGGAATCCGTGTTTTATACTGGCTCGTATTGAAAACACGGACGTCCTAGTATATCCAATATTTCATATGTTTATTCTGCTGCGATATCTGTGATGTGATTCTGTGATGGATATAGTATATAGTATATATGATATATTATATAGACGTTACTTATGTTTTACACCCGCGCTAGCCCTGCCCTGCTCTGTCGTTAGTTACCTAACCTAACGGTGCACGAGGGGACATCGAGGCGAATGCGGATGGCATAAGTGTACGTCATATCTATCTGTGATGTTTAGGTATTTAAATGATGGGACTTCATTAATGTGATTAATGAAAGATAAGAAACCTAAGATGTTGTAGAATCAGATTTTAAATAAAACAGGTAGCTACAGTTCTTGCTTTGCATAGCGGTATATATGATATACCCCGCACCTCATTCGACGAGGAAAGGACCGAGATCCCTTCACCGGGAGTGACTCCTTTAGCAGTAACTGGCAGATGCTACACACTCGGTTTTCTTTTGACTGCTTTTAAGAGTTTTTTGCTTTGCACAGCGATATATATGATATATCCCGCACCTCATTCGACGAGGAAAGGACCGAGATCCCTTCACCGGGAGTGACTCCTTTAGCAAAACTAGAAAAGCCTCAAAATCACTCCATTTCAAAACATCATTTGATTCTACAACGATATCAAGTTCATTACGCTCATGGGTTTTATGAAAACCTGCGTAGCCCTCCGTCATTTCAGATAAATCCTACTTAGTATTCGTGCTACGTTTGTTGACCTCCGTCAAGGCGTAGTGTGCGGTAGCTAACTAGTATTTGTCTGCTTATGCATATGATGCAGATTGGATTAGGGTAGTCGTACGACCTTGTTGACCTCCGTCAAGGGTCGTGCGGGTGGGTTTGATTCAATCAAGAAATGACGGGTTGAACTTGACTTGCACCCTGTGGTTTGTTGACCTCCGTCAAGGTCATAGGGTGCTTGGGGCAAAATATTATCGGGAATTTCAAGTGTTGAAATTTGCAATGAGATTGCATACCTTCTATGAGATAGTTGGATCCCGATACCCACTGTGAGTAAGAGTTACTCCTGGGAGAGTTTTACACAGTGCAATTAGCCGATCAAGTAGGTGTCTATAAAGGTGTTAACGAGGTTACGCCTCTGGGAAAACGAGGTTTACAGTAATTAGGTTCGTGCGAAAGCACGGGGGACCTCCCTCAAAGTACCGACACTGGCCTGGCTGAAAGATTGGCAAACTTGTAGTGTGTAATTAATCCCGGCTAGTCTTTCCTTTTAGGGTTTGGAGGAAGATTTGATAAAAAGCAGTGGGAGCCATCCTGATTAGATAAGATAATAACCAATCTGATCTTGCACGAGCATACGCTAAAGTGTTTTCTTCTCTCTCTCTCCAGGTAGCGACCATTTCATGCCTTAATAAAGATAATAATATGGATGTATTGACCGAACCCGCATGTTATACTGTGCTGGGGAACGTTGGTTCCGTTCTTTCCTGTAAGAGTTATAGGAATGAACAGGATATAGGGGAATACCAGGATTCCCATGCCACCCGAATGAAGAAAGAACATGATGATGCATTTTCTTCGGGTGTGTTCGTTACTGAGAACTGCTTCTCCATTTGCTCTACGTCCTGGGTATTGGATACCGGGTCAGGATCCCATATATGTAATCAGTTACATGGGCTTAGGAAAGGTAGAGAACTTGGAGAAGGTGATAAAGACATTAGAGTCGGAAATGGTGCAATTGTTGCAGCTAAGACTGTCGGGGATTATCACCTTGTATTACCAACTGGTAATACATTGGTTCTGAACGAATGCTATTACATGCCGAACCTGATATGCAACATTATATCGGTTTCTTTATTAAGTAAAGAGGGATATAATTTTGTATTACAGGACAATGTTATGAACATTTTTCATAACCAAAAGTTGGTTGGATCAGGCACGTTGTGCAATGGCATTTATGTTCTAAACCAATCAACAGTCCTGAGCATAACAAACACACACAAGAGGAAGAGTTCTGAACTCAACGAATCCTTCTTGTGGCATTGTAGACTGGGTCACATCAATGCGACACGACTAGCTAAGTTGCATAAGGATGGATATTTAAATCCGTTTGAATTTTCATCCTATGACACTTGCCAGTCATGTCTCAAAGGCAAGATGACCAAGACTCCGTTTACGGGACACGGAGAAAGAGTTACCGAACTCTTAGGACTAATACATAGTGATGTATGCGGTCCCATGTCTACACATGCCAGGGATGGTTCTTCATACTTCATTACATTCACTGACGATCTCTCTAGATTCGGATATGTGTTCCTGATGAAACACAAATCAGAAGCTTTTGAGAAATTTAGAGAATATAAACAAGAAGTTGAGAACCAAATCGGAAAAAGTATTAAAATCCTTCGATCAGATCGAGGAGGTGAATACTTGAGCATTGAATTCCTGGACTTCCTAAAAGAGAATGGGATTCTCTCTCAGCTAACTCCTCCATATACACCACAGCACAACGGTGTATCGGAGCGGAGAAACCGCACCCTATTAGATATGGTGCGCTCTATGATGAGTGTAGCTGAGTTGCCTATTTCCTTCTGGGGATATGCACTGGAAACAGCAGCATACCTACTGAACAGGGTTCCCACCAAATCTGTGCCTACCACACCATATGAGATATGGGAAGGGAAGAGACCATATCTTAATTTTATAAAGATATGGGGTTGCCCGGCCTATGTCAAAAGACAAAAACCGGACAAACTCGAGGCAAGATCTGTTTTGTGTAAGTTTGTTGGATATCCCAAACATTCGCGAGGGTATATCTTCTACCACAGTGAGGAACAAAGAGTATTTGTTGCTCAACATGCCACCTTTTTAGAAAAGGAATTTCTTGAAAAAGAAATTAGTGGTCATGAGGTTGAACTGGAAGAGGTTCCAGCTGCAGAAGCTACAACAGAAGATCTGGTGGAACCAGAGGATTCCGTAGTTCCCGATGAACCCCAGCCACTCCGCCGATCTAGTAGGGTTTCTCGCCAACCTGAGAGATACTATGGTTTTCTCATTGATGGTGGCAGCGAGGATTGCATCATGGAGGATGATGACCCAACTAGCTTCGAGCAGGCCATCACGAGTGGGGACTCAGTGAAATGGCTGGATGCTATGCGGTCCGAGATGGAATCCATGTACACCAACAAAGTATGGACTTTGGAAGTTGCTCCTGAAGGGGTAAAACCCATTGGGAGCAAGTGGATCTTCAAGAAGAAACTTGGTGTAGATGGGAAAGTGGAGACTTTCAAAGCTAGACTTGTAGCAAAGGGTTTTCGTCAAAGACCAGGTGTGGACTATGACGAGACCTTTTCTCCAGTGGCTATGCTTAAATCCATCCGAATCATGCTTGCCATAGCTGCCTTTCATGACTACGAAATCTGGCAAATGTATGTTAAGACCGCCTTTCTAAATGGTGATTTAGAAGAGTGCGTGTACACGACTCAGCCAGAGGGCTTCGTAGACAGTGGGAGCAGTGGGAAGGTGTGCAAGCTGCTTAAATCCATTTATGGATTAAAGCAAGCATCGCGGAGTTGGAACATCTGCTTTGACGTCGTTATCAAAGAGTTTGATTTCGTCAAAAATCCAGATGAACCTTGTATCTACAAGAAGGTGGCAGAAAGTAAAGTTGTCTTCCTCGTATTGTACGTGGACGACATACTCTTAATAGGAAATGATATTCCTATGCTGCAATCGGTCAAGCTCTTCTTATCACAAAGATTCTCAATGAAAGATCTTGGTGATGCCTCCTGCATATTGGGAATTAGGATCTATAGAGATAGATCCAAACGGATTTTGGGATTGTCCCAATCCAGGTACATTGACACCATACTAAAGAGGTTTAGTATGGAAGAGTCCAAGCGTGGGAACATGCCCACGATCTCTGGAGTCACTCTCTCCAAAGAGATGTCTCCCAAGACTGATTTGGAGAGAGCTCGCATGCAAGGGATACCCTATGCTTCGGCAGTAGGCTCTATCATGTATGCGATGCTATGTACCAGACCCGATGTAGCATACTCACTAAGTGTAGTGAGCAGGTATCAAGCTGATCCTGGAGAGAGTCACTGGACAGCTGTGAAGAGCATTCTCAAGTACTTACGAAGGACTAGAGATATGTTCTTGGTGTATGGTAACGGAGAACTCCAAGTGGAGTCCTTTACCGATTCCAGCTTCCAGAGTGATAAAGACGACTCTAAGTCGCAGTCGGGTTTTTCTTTACCCTTTACGGAGGGGCGGTTAGCTGGAAGAGTTCCAAGCAGGAAACCGTGGCAGACTCGACGATGGAGGCTGAATACATCGCTGCCAACGATGCTGCTAAAGAAACTGTTTGGATCAAGAAGTTCATTACTGAACTTGGAGTGGTTCCATCCATTGAGCATCCAATACCTTTGTATTGCGATAACAATGGAGCGGTGGCTTTGGCCAAGGAACCCAGGTCCCATCAGCGGTCCAGGCATATTCTGAGGCGGTATCACCTGATCCGGGAGATAGTTGATCGCCGGGAGATCGAGGTCAGGAGAGTTGACACAAAGAACAACACGGCGGATCCACTCACGAAGGCCATTCCCCAGATACAGTTTGAGAGACTCTTCGGGATGCTCGGTATGAGATACTACAGCAGCTGGCCCTAGTGCAAGTGGGAGATTGTTAGTTGTATGTATGCCCTAGAGGCCAGTATTGTACAGATTATGTATATTATATTGGATGCTTGGACATATATAGAGATGACTTTCTTGCTCGACATGATAGTATGCTATCTGGTTGCCATTTATCTTAACATGTACACTAGTCTCTTTATACTGTCTTATAGTTACATGTTGGTAAAGCCCTTAGGATTTGTACTTGACTACCTGGGCTATGATGCAGATCATACTAGTGGGGACATGGTAGTCCATAAGTACATCCTTCAAGGTCCCTAGTCGTGGGTATCTCGAGACGGGGCATCGATATACCAGAGTAGACTAGCGTATACGCTTCTCGACCCATGTGATGGGCGATGGATGATCCCATATCCATTGGTGTTTGACATCAGAGATGGTGTACGGGTGCTCAGTGGAGACTGAGTACACTGGACGGACTCGCCGAGAACTCCCAGATGGTATTATACCTCACGTCAGATGGCAGTTCTCAGGTGACACTTGTACAGGTTAGTCTGTAGACCCGAGATCGTCATAGAGTCTTGTGTGATTCCCACTGTGCTTTGATCTCCACCTTACCACGTCCATGAGGGCGTGCAAAACGGTGGTCTTTAGGTACAGTCCCGAGTCACATGGAGGCAATGAGCGATAGGAGGGGTTTCGTCTCTCCCGGTATTGGGGGTTGATGTTGCGCTGTGCTCGATTGGCCGTAGCAGGGAAGTCCCTGGCCAGGGCTGATCAGAGATTTGCTGGTAAGTGTTACCAGTAGTTTCTCGACCCGTTACGAGCCTCACATCAGCACGACTTATCGGGTTATTGGGGTCTGACGTATACCACCCCTAGACTTGATATGCGACGTATCAGACGAAGAGACTTGACTGTATGGTAAGTGTTACTGGTCGGATTCGCAGGAGTGTGAGCGGGCTAGCTCGTCGATCTTCTGATCGCTCAATACCCGGGTGGCCGTTACGTTTAGCAGACCGCTTGCGGCTTGTGGGTGCTTGATATGATCATCATCTGCTACCGGCGTATTGACGAGTCTTTAGAGTCCTACACAGAGGTTTCCTGGCTCAAGCGAAACGAAATAGGAGCGCATATGAGATATGTGCGGGGCCGAGAATAATGCGTGTATGTGATACCGCATTTCATTCTCGCGATATATGTTTCGATTGGTTATATTCGATATGACCTAGTTATCGAATCATTGATTCGATAAATCGATGCATTGAATACTAGTCGGTTATGTGCGACATGACCGGATCATTGAATCAAATGTTGATTTAATGATTTAATGAATAATTATATATTTGATATATTGCATTGCATTAACTAGTATTGGTTCACTTTAAACGGATTTTTCTCACTTGATGCACATTGTATATGTAATATGCTTTCGTGCACTTCTTTGTATCATGTTTGATGATACTTGATAATGTGGTTAAGTGTAAAGGGTTAAACCATGGTTAAGTGATGATTAGGGTTTTGGTTTATCATTTATTTATTTGTTTATTTATTTAAAAGGATTAAGTTAAGAATGGTTGCTAATTTTGGAGCTATGTTGAAGCTTCATGAAGCTTTGACAAAGTCCACCATCCTTATCTCATCCTTAACCCTAACCACACTTACTAACCTTGGTTTAATCTCTACACTTGACCATGGTCAAGATATGATAAGTATTCATATTAGTTTTATTTTTTAAAATAGAACACTTATCATTCTTGCTTCATCTTCATCTTCTTCTTCTTCTTCAAGCTTGCTACAACAATGGCAACTTGAGTTCTAGTGAGATAAATCCAATTCCAAAGTGAACCCACCTCCTATTTCTTCACCCTCTACCTCTTGCCAAGTTGTTTTGGGTGTTTACTTCACAAGTTTCACAAGTTTGTGAAGTCGGAGCTTGAGTTTGTGCAACCTCGACGTAGATCGTCTTTGACACAAAGCCGACGACCTATTCCGCTCGCTTTCCCGATGAAGCCGATGATCGAGTCAAGGATTCATGATGGACAGCGAGGACATGACTACGTGGAGCTAAGGAGGCGGAAATCCGGATCTACAAAGGTTGTATATCCGTATCCTAGTAGTTAACAGTTAACTAGCTTTTAGTTTCGCCTAGACATCTAGTCTAAGATCCGAAGTCTAGGGTTTCTCGGCACCAAAAATTTTAATTTGGCATGTTCGATGCCTTGTGAGAACCCACTAGGGTGCCTAGGAACCTTTCACGCTGAACCATGCCTCAATCATCATGAGTAAGCAATACACCAACTGTCATCAAAATCTGGCTGGCCTCTGTCAGTGGCTCAATCCTCTAGTGCTAATCTGCACGTCCGAGAAGTCTCAAACAGCGATCCATCCAACGCTCGTGGCGCAAAACACAATCAAAGGACACATCTCTACAATAGTGTGTCGCCGGGATCACGCCCTGGTCAGTCCTCGTTCGTGACGAGCTCGTGCTGACCGCAACTCTAGCCGTAGCTCTCCCTGCCCGCAATTGTGGCAGCAAAACCATAACTGGTACCGATGAAGCTAGATTAGGAATGAATATGATACTGAACAAGGAAATGTACATCCTAAGGCTTCTTAAGTGGAGTGGCGTGTCGTAAATATGCCGCGGAACATACCAACGGTACGCCACTCTACTTTAGTCACCTATTCCATCAACCAAGGGTCATCCTACGCTCCGAAGGTAAAACCTAACGCTCTGATACCAACTTTGTCACGTCCCGAAAGTACGGAATATGACCGGCACTTAAACTACGAACGTCTCAAGGCGTACGTATTCTAAGTAAGCCGAAAACCCAGAAATCCAAACCAAGAAAAGTAATAGAGTGTAGGAAAACCAATTTAAATCAAGTAGTATTGCAAAATACGCCGAAATATGCATTTTAAAATCACAAGTCCTTTCTAAAAATTTCGGCAGAGTTTCCTTTGTAAAAACTGACCCCAAACGGGTACAAAACCTGATAAAGCATATATAATGGAAAATGCATCCCCAAGCGGGAGCTAGCTGTTCGTCAATCGACGGTCACAACCACGCAAGCAATATAATATACAACGCCGAAAGGCGAGGATCAGAACAGAAAAGGAAACTCAAAACAGCATGAAATCCGTATAAATACAACGCGCGACTCTAAGGTCGATAGAATAAACAACACTGGTCTCTATCTCTGAAATAATTACATGTTTGGTTGATGGAACTTCTAGATACAACTGAAAAATAATATACAATGAATAATGATGGGTGTGATACAATAAACCCACCTACTAGCAAGTCACCCGAAAGGTACAGTGCCCGCAAAGCCGTAATGAATCCGTACGGCAACACCTGCAAGAAACTGGGGCACAACGGGGGTGAGTTGCCAACTCGTGAATAGAAAAACCTCTACGAATAAAAATCGCATGTATGACGCAATCCTAGGTCATACGATCATAATATATAATCCTCCAATATAACATGCAGCCTATAACAAGGCTAGGGTAAATATCTAACCCGAGTGTAATCTCATATGCCCGTGTCAGTGCCTCAGGTGGCAATATATCATATGAATGAGGTATGAATGCATGAGAACAGAATACATGTAAATGAAGAAACTGTTTTCATAATTTAGTGAGATTTCCTTTGTATTTTTAAAATGAGGTATCATAATGAAATCAGCATAAAACAGTACCTAACATCGGCACAAAACGTAATCCAAATATCTCGATATCTCTGTATCACGGTCTCTGTACCTCAATATCTCAAAATCTCAATGTCTCAATCACAATACCTAGGGCGCCGTCAGTCCAGACCGGCCCCTACCATCAATCTCAAGACCACGACAGTATCCTCCGGATATCCGACGCGTCAGGTAAAATCACCGGTGGGTAGTGCTCCCCTGCCAGGCTCAACGTCATCACCACATTCATCTTGCCCCGGGGTACCGCACCGGGCCCACCATGTACCCGAAACGGTTCATCCAACTCCTCGAATCGGGTTTCCAAATCCATCAGCAAACTCATGGTGGACGACTCATACATCATGGGAAAACCGCACTTTTTATTTTAAAGAGAGAAAAGAAGTTTATATAAGTTTTGCGGTTTCCCCCAAATCCAGAAAATCTCATGGAAATCCGAATCCAATCCTCAATAGCATGTAAACAGTGCATATAGGCATAAAAATCCATGAATAATAACATGCATGATGTAACAAGTAATAATTACAATGTCTAATCTAGCATATAAGGCAAGTACATTAATATCATTTCTAAATTATTAGCTAACAACCTATGTCGATGCAATAATATTTTCTAAGGTGTACGTGACATGGCAATTACCGATAAAGATGTGTGTGAGCCGGCAAGTAAGTGTACGTGGTACATACGCATCATCGGTAATGGTGCTGGTGTCCTAACAGCATGACATCAATAATGGAGTATGAAACATAATATAAGCATGCGATGCGAAGCGAACCGCAATAATGAGCGGGAGCTGAATACTAGATGCAACTATAACTAATCTGCATTAATCTAATATAAGTCCTACAAATGGTGCCTTTTGAAATAACACGAATCATAGGGTTTTGAAAATAGGGGCTACGGTGTTTTTATGAAAAGATACGTCTTTTGAAATATCCGTAGGATCACTTGGGCTGTCTTTAAAAATACCCACGATTCGTTAGTTTTGAAATAGGTAGGATTCTAATCTAATCTAACAACTACACTAAACTATACGGCTGAACTAACAAGCTGAGCTACAGGTAAGGAAACCGTCTAACATCTGAGTCGATACATATACATACCTGTATATATATTAGTCGGTGATCCCGCCTCAGTAATATCATATCCGATATCATATCTATAATCAGACATCCCAAGTCAAGAGTGCGGATCAATCATCAAAATATAGCTCGTACGTAAATCCGTCGTACGGCATCCCAAATCTGGGTACGGGTCAATATCACATTCATCATACTATTTATCTGGTATCCTCTTTATCAAATGTCATGATCGGGGTACTGATCTACGTCTAGTATAATATTGATACCATCTATGTACGCATGCAGGTGTAAGAATCACTACGTCAAAAGACCCGCTAAAACATCATGTCGTATCTCAATACGAACCAAATCACATCACCGATCTCCTGGCCTCAAGCCCAATCTCATCGACTCATCTCAAATCCCAATTACTATCCTCAAATCCAGTATATAAACACATAGTCCCATACCCATATGTAAATATACACATCAATATGTAATCCCATGTACGCACATATGAAAGAAGAATGTATGCAAGTATGGGTGTGTGTGTATGTGTGGTGCAACCACTACTCTAGGGTTTCGCAATACTAAACCAATCCAATCACACCTAGGATCCATCTCTATCATCAATAATCTCAAACAATATAATCAATATCTATGTGTATACGTATTCGTATACATCACCACGAACTGCGGGGGTGCTATACGCCATCCACTCGTCTTCTCCCCGTAGATATAAATCTACTCACCTGTATCCTGCGTGTCGGTATCGATGTCGCCTTCATCTTCTGCATCGCCTCGGATCGTCGTGGGGGTACCTACACATATCACACGTATCGCATCACCTCAAAAATCAAATCGAAACTTAAAACGACACGCAAAAACCAACACGATACGCTAAAAGGCTTATAGGTTAGAACCTATGGTTAGCCTTCGCAAACAACCCGAAATCACTTGATGTAGTCGTACAAACGCCAAGTGACCGAGGTAAAACCCAAATATGAAATTCTAATAATCGAAATACGGAAAACAATAACTCGATTCAAAGCAGCAGCCCAAGAAAACGATCCCAGATTTCACTTCAGGTCAAAACAAGGCAATTAAACAACTCTGGGGTGATGTATATGATGTATTTGAGCTACTGGACCAATCCCGACACATTCCACCACTACATGGCCGGCCACATCCTTGCCAAAACCGGCCTGGCCGGCCCCCCTATGTCCAATGGGGTTCGTCTGGTCAGGGTGGCCTCCTAATACCCTAATTTGGCCCCTAGAGTTGTTTGTTTGTCTCAGAAACTCCCCGGGTCAACCCAGATTCACCTGCACACCCTAATCACTAACAAACCGACATGAAAGTCCCGTAATTCCGTATTTTTGGGTTTCAGGTTGTGCTAGGTCAGGGTCTTAGTCAATATAGGGCCTAAGGTCACCATTAGGGTCCAATTGCACAGCCACATCTCAACTTTACCCTAACCCTCTCTAAGTTGCTCCAAAATGTATAAAACCTCGACAAAACGACACTAAACTTTAAAAGAGGCTAAATCACTTGAAATACTACAATATTTGTGAAGGAATTACCTTAATAGAGACTCATGAATCTTCCTACAGCACCAAAACATCAACTTTCTTGGTCCATTGCGTAGATCTTGAGCTTGTGTGCATTTTTATTGAAATGGGGATAGGATTTTAGTGATGTTTTAGAGGTGAAATGAGGGCTTGAAGTTGGAGGAAGGGAGAGGAAGCAGCAGCCGCAGGAGATGAGGGAGGAGAGGGAGAGAAATGAGTGTGGGGATCTAGGCAAATGGCTAAGTCAAGGGTCAAAAGGAACCATACCTCTCTCTCTCTCACCATACCTCATTATCTTATTCCTTTCTCTTTTCTTTTTCTTTTTCTTTTCCTCCAAAAACCCTTCTCACAAGAATAGTGATCCCAAAATAAAACCATGGTAAGAAAATGTGACACTAGTCCAAAAATGATATGTGCAAGTTTTGCACAAAAAGCCAAAAAAATCCGATTAGCGATTTTTAATCGCGATTAGCACTAAATTAGTATATAAATGCTCATAAAAACTTTAAAATGACTAATTTCCATAGAATACATAATTTTTGAATTTTCCATATTTTTTTCAAAATTTTTCCCATTTATCGATATTTAATTATAAATTTAATATTAAAATAATCAATAAAATAATATTAAATTATAAAAATTCCTAAAAATAATATTTTATTATTTTGGAATGTTACACCCGCCTTTTTAAAATATCCCAAAAAGCTTTATTTGTAAACTTTCGTGTCACACGCAGACACGTAAGAAATAGCGAGACTATAGCTCATTTTTGAAACCTCTTGGTAAAATTTTTATGCATGAAAAAGTACACAGGTACCGTCCTCGGATCAGTCCTGTTAGGGTACTAAAAGTATAGGGCATCATCATGAAAACAAAGTGCTCAAAAGAAAAATCAGCCTCATAAGGCGTATCCAACAATCACGTACGTCTGGTGCGCACGGAAATCAAACCCAAATATAAATGCCAAGATGCACGAAAGCAAATCAAAGTGCAACTGGTGTGCACGACAACAACATCTAGTGCATCTATAGTGCACGAAAATCTCAACCAGTGCAACTGTCTTGCATGAACGAAAATCCAAATCGAGTGCATCCGGTGTGCACCAATCACATCTCATATCATGCGCTCAACATGGGCGAAAATCCAACTCAAGTGCATCCGTCATGCATAAATAAAATATGAATCAAGAGCATCCCACATGCACGAATAAGAAAAATCTAAATCAAGCACCTAATATGTGCAAAATCCGACCCAAGCGCGTCCGGTCCGTATTAAGCATCAAGTGCAGTAGCATGCACGAAAACGAACATCAAACACACACGCGCACGAAAGCACAAATCCGGTAAAATGAATGCTCAAAGGCATAAATTGGGTGCAACCAATGAACGAAACACCAATCCTGTGCATCCAGTGCACGAAATATCAAATCCTGTGCATCCAGTGCACGAAATATCATCAATAACTCAAATGCGTATGAAAACCACACGAGCGTACCAAGGTGTATAAACATCATAAAAGTGTGCAACTGCGTACACAAAACATGTATCAATGCACTACAAGCACATATGATCTATACCGAGTGCAAAAATCAAATCGAGTGCGTACCACACGCACATATCAAATCAACAGTATGAAATCCGCGAAATCATAAACATGTGCAGCCAAGGCACAAAATCAATATCAAGCGCAAATAGAAATACACAAATCATGAACCAATACAACAGTGTGTAAAACGTATATCCAGTGCAACAACTATGCACAAAATTTAAATACCCAGTAGGTGCAGCCATGGTGCACGAAATATTATGAAACTCAAATCCAAGCGATATAAGCGTGATACTCGGATCACAACGCAAATCGCAACAAATGACATTGAGGTACACCTCCCACAATGTCGAAGAAAAAAGTCGGTCCGCCCAAACTGGCAGAGCAAGAACATCCGCTCGCCTCCTGCCGACGGTATGGCGTCCTCTATCTCTGGGTGCTCAGAATACACATAACACATCTGATCCTCGGTGCAAATCTTATTGCTGCAGTGTCATGGAAGGAACCGGCTCAAAGTCTCTTCCGATCTCGCCAACGCCGAACTATACAGAGGCTGGTACTCTTGTTAGTTATATGTATGCCCTAGATGCCATTACTATACATAGGATGTATATTGTAGTGGATGCTTGGACATATATAGGGAGGACTTTCTTGCTCGACATGATAGTATGCTATCTGGTTGCTCTTTACCTTAACGTGTACACTGATTGTCTCTCTGTTACATGTTGGTAAAGCCCTTAGGATGAATACTTGACTACCCGGACTATGATGCGGATCATACTAGTGGGGACATGGAAGTCCATAAGTACATCCTTCAAGGTCTCTAGTCGTGGGTGTATCGAGACGGAGCATCGATATACCAGAGTAGACTAGCGTATACCTTCTCGACCCATACAGATGGGCGATGGATGATCCCATATCCATTGATGTTTGACATCAGAGATGATATACGGGTGCTCAGTGGAGGCAGGGTACACCGGACGGACTCGCCGAGAACTCCCAGATGGTATTATACCTCACGTCAGATGGCAGTTCTCTGGTGACACTGGTACAGAGTAGTTTGTTGACCCGAGATCATCATAGAGTCTTGTGTGAATCCCACTGTGCTTTGATTTCCACCTTACCACGTCCAAGAGGACGTGCAAAACGGTGGTTTTTGGGTATAGTCCCGAATCACATAGAGGCAATGAGCGATAGGAGGGGATTTGTCTCTCCCGGTATAGGGTGTTGATGTTGCGCTGTGTTCGATTGGCTATAACTGGAAATCCCTGGCCAGGGTTGCTGAGATTTACTGGTAAGTGTTACCAGTAGTTTCTCGAACTGTTATAGACCTCATATCGATACGACTTATCGAGCTATTGTGGTCTGACGTTTACCACCCCTAGGCGAGATATGCGACATATCAGGCGACGAGACCGGACTGTACGGTAAGTGTTACTTGTTGGATTCACAGGAGTGTGAGCGGGCTTGCTCTTTGATCTTCTGATCGCTCAATACCCGGGTGGCCGTTACATTTAGCAGACCGCTTGCGGCTTGTGGGTCTTTCATATGATCATCACCTGCTGCCGGCGTATTGACGAGTCTTTAGAGTCCTACACAAAGGTTTCCTGGCTCAAGCGAAACGAAATAGGAGCGTATATGAGATATGTGCGGGACCGAGAATAATAACAGTATGTGATACTGTATTCTATTCTCGCGATCTGTATCATTGGACGGTTATATGAGATATAGCCGGGTTACCGAATCAAGTGTTGATTTGATATATTGATACACGGGATATTAGTCGGTTATATGCAGTATGACCGGATCATTAAATCAAGTGTTGATTTAATGATTTAATGTATAATTATATATTAGATATATTACTTTACATTGACTAGTATTGTTCACTTAAGATGGATTTTCTCACTTGATTTGCACAAGTAGTATATGTGATATATTTTTGTGCACTTGATTGTATCATGTTTGATGATACATGCAAACTTGGGTGTGTGTATGCTATACACCATGTTTAGATAATTGCTAGGGTTTCATTTGTTTTATTTCATTTATTTTTGACAAAAATGAAATGGTGGCTAACTTTATTTTTTTGCTTTGAGCTTCATGAAGCTTTTTAGCATTATCTACCATTTTGTTTTATCCTAAACCTCACCATTACCTAAACCCTAGTTTATTCTCTATATGAGTTTACTAACCCATGGTTGCTATATGATAAGCATCACTTGAATTTTCTCTTTAAGATAATTCATTTTCTTTTCTTCTTCTTGATCTTCTTCATGTGTTGAAGAATGCTTACTAAAAAATTCTAAGTGATGAAATCAAGTGAGAAATCCAAATCCAAAGTGAACCCACTTCCTATTTCTTCATCCTCTACCACTTGCCATGTTGTATGGGGTGTTTTCTTCACAAGGTTCATGACCAAGTGAAGATGGAGCTTGAGTTTGAGTCGCCTCGACGTAGATCATCTTCGGCATCGAAGTCAACGACCTAGCCCGATCATTTCTTCGACGAAACCATCGCTAGAGTCCAGGATCCGATGATCGCAGCGGAGGGACGTTAACACGGAGCTTTAGAAGTGGAGGACCGGATCTACAAAGGTTGTATTTCTATTCACTTAGTAGCAAAGTAGTTTGCTTGCATTTTGTTTTGCCTATCCTCTAGTTAACGATCTAGTTTAGGGTTTCTCGGCACCGGAAAATTTGAATTTGGCATGGTCGATGTCTTGTGGAACCTCATGAGTGTGCCTAGAAGCCCTACAGTGGTATCAGAGCCTAGATAGAGCCTTAGGCGATGTGTAGACGATGTTAGAAGTCCGATCGAGCCCGAAACCCTAATCCGAAACCCTTCTCTGTACATTTTTCAAAATTGTGCATTTTTCCTAATTAAAAATATGCAGAAAAATCAGCAGGGTTTTATAAGAATTACTGTGCAAAACTTCGTCCTAACTTCATCAAACCGCCGCGGAACCGCGGCCGTACCCCATGTGGCACGGCGGTTCCGCGGCCATACTGTTGCTTCGTTGACCACAATTTGCACAGTAATGTTTCTATTTGACTCCTGTGTTTTCTGGGTAATTTTAATCTGCACTCAAGAGTTGAGTTTTCTGGGTTGTATTGGGAGTTCGTAGATTCGACCGGAAAGTTTAACTTCGTCTATGGGTTTTTCCGGGTATTTTAGAAAGTGTTAAAAAGTTCGACCAGATATAAATACCAAATTTTTCCCCTGCCGGAAAATTTCCAAGTGTTGGATTTTTCCGTGGTTTAAGAACGTTCTAAGTAGTGCAAGTAACGCGATGGACCCTCTAGAAGACAACAAACCTAAACTCGATTATGTGACCGTCTTGAACTGCCCTTTGAACCTTAGGGTTTGGGGCAGTACGGCGTGCCACATGTGAGGCGTTGGCTTGACCCTTCTACGGCTGGACTGTTGGTACTATGGCATTAAGTGAATGTTTTTAAACTTATTTCATGTGTTGAGCTGTTTCGAGAAAACTTGGGTGTTTGATTGTTCGATCGGAAAGTTTAACATTTTCTATTTATCTGGAATGTGATACAATATTTGGAATCCACAAGTAGTTATGAGATAATTGATTTGGATGTTATAAACATAGCAGTTTAGTCTCACTTGATCGGTTGCCACGGAATTTTGATGTGATCAAAAGTCCGTTGCAATCACGTAGCGTACGCGGATACTCGCCGGATAAACTTAATAGACAGCTACACCCCTTAACCCCGACCAAGTGACTGTAGGAGAACCCCGTCGCCGAAAGCATCCGTTCGGGTGCTCGCGGTAGCGGTGTTCCGCCTTGGTGCACTTCGTCGACGGTATCGGGGGTGCGGCCGCCTACTAAAGTTTGCGATGAGCATTCGATCAGGATGTCGGGAATCCTGTTCAATTACCCGACTTGATATTGAAAAGAGTTTTCGATAATGAGACTAAAATGCGGGGTTTATAATTGTTAGGCATGCGATGTCTAAGGAATTCATTTGGTTAGGCATGCGATATCTAAAGAGTTTGCGGAATCCAACTGTTATAGTTCTACACTTTCTTTTCTGTGACCGTAAGTGTAATATATGATATCGCCGGTTTCGTTGCTATATGTCAACGACAATTGGGATGCGCATATTTACTTACGTTGATGACATATGATGTTATGTGTTGCTGGATATGTTATATTGGATCGTTGTGATTGAATTGCCGGGGGGTTTTTATGTGAGATGAGTGTTTTTCATTTTCATTCCTGTAAAAACTTGTATGTAATATTCTTTTATTGGGGTACTTCCAGGTTGCGGATGATGTCACCATTTGTATATTATTTACTTTTCCGCATTAGGATAGACCCAAGGAGGAGAGCACAAGTAACCGGGTTCTAGAGTCCAGTGGAAGACCAACTCGAGGAGTCGAGTCCGGGTCTCCAAACTCTAGAATTGGTTGGGTTGCTTTCCGCTCTCGTAGGGGTCTAGGGGTGTGGGTTTGGCTATTCATCGCGACCGTGGAATACGTGTTTTGTACTGGCTCGTATTGAAAACACGAACGTCCTAGTATATCCAATATTTCGTATATGTTTCTTCTGCTGCGATATCTGTGATGTGATCATTTGATATGTTGTGATAGATACTGTATATAGTATATATGATATATTATATAGACGTTACTTATGTTTTACATCCGTGCTAGCCCTGCCCTGCTCTGCCGTTAGTTACCTAACCTAACGGTGCACGAGGGGACATCGAGGCGAATGCGGATGGCATAAGTGTCCGTCGTATTTAACTGTGATGTTTAGGTGCTTAAATGATGTGACTTCATTAATGTGATTAATGAAAGAAAAGAAACCTAAAAGATGTTGTGGAATCGAATTTCTCAAAAACAGGTAGCTACAGTTCTTGCTTTGCATCGCGGTGTTCCTTGAAGAACATCCTGCACCTTATTCGATGAGGAAATGGCCAACGATCCCTTCACCGGGAGTGACCCCTTTAGCAATAACTGGCAGATGCTACAACCCTCGGTTTGTATTTTGATTGCTTCTATAGTTCTTGCTTTGCATAGTGATATATATGATATATCTCGCACCTCCTTCGACGAGGAAAGGGCCGACGATCCCTTCACCGGGAGTGACCCCTTTAGCAAAACTAGAAAAGCCTAAAAGACACTCCATTTCAAAATCATTTGATTCTACAACGATATCAAGTTCATTACGCAATAGGTTTTCAGAAAAACCTGTCGTAGCCCTCCGTCATTTCAGATAAGTACTAGTTAGTATTCGTGCTGCTGTAGTTTGGCCTCCGTCAAGGCGTAGTGTACGGTAGCTAACTAGTGCTTATCTGCTAGCATATGATGCGATTGGATTAGGGTATTCGTACGTCGTTGTTTGGCCTCCGTCAAGGGTCGTGCGGGTAGGTTTAATTCAATCAGGAAATGACGGGTTGAACTTGACTAGCGGACTATAGGTAGTTTGGCCTCCGTCAAGGTCATAGGACGCTAGGGGCAAAAATTATCGGGAATTTCAAGTGTTGAAATTTGCAATGAGATTGCATACCTTCTATGAGATAGTTGGATCCCGATACCCGCTGCGAGTAATTGTTACTCCAGGGAGAGTTTTACACATTACAATTAGCCGATCAAGTAGGTGTCTAGAAAGGTGTTAACGAGATTACGCCTCTGGGAAAACGAGATTTACATTAATTAGGTTCGTGCGAAAGCACGGGGGACCTCCCTCAAAGTACCGACACTGGCCTGGCTGAAAGATTGGCGAACTTGTAGTGTGTAATTAATCCTGGCTAGTCTTTCCTTTTATGGTTTGAAGGAAGATTTGATTAAGACAGTGGGATCCATCCTGATTAGATAAAATAATAACCAATCTGATCTTGCAAGAGCATACGCTGAGTGTTTTCTTCTCTCTCTCTCCAGGTAGCGACCATATCACGCCTTAATCAAGATAATAATACGGATTATTGACCGAACCCGCTTGTTATACTGAGCTGGGGAACGTTGGTCCCGCTCCAACTTATAATTGTTATAAGACTGAGCAGGAAATAGGGGATTACCAGAATTCCCGTGCCGCCCAAACGAAGAAAGTGCATGCTGATGCATCATCTTCGGGTGTGTTCATTACAAAGAACTGTTTCTCAATGTCCTTTACGTCCTGGGTATAAGATACCGGATCAGGATCCCACATTTGTAATCTGTTACATGGGCTACAGAAAGGTAGAGAACTGAGAACGGGTGATACGTTTCATGAGACAGAAAACGGTGCAAGTGTTGCAGCCAAGTCTGTTGGTCACTGTCACCCTGTATTTCCAAATACATTGATTCTGAACAAATGCTATTAGATACCAAACCTGATATACAAAATCATATCAATCTCTTTATTTATTAAAGAAAGGATATAATTTTGTATTGTTGGATAATGTTTTGAACATTTTCTATATCAAAAGTTGATCGGTTCAGGCACGTTATCTAAAAGCATTGACGTTATAAATCAAACTACAGTTCTTAGTATACAGAACACACACAAGAGGAAGAGTTCAGAAATGAACGAATCCTTCTTGTGGTATTGTAGACTAGGTCATATCAATACGACCCGACTAGCTGAAGTTACATATAGATGCATATTTAAATTAGTTTAAATTTACATCTTGTGAAACTTGCTGGTCATGTCACAGAGATAAGATGACCATAGCTCTATTTAATGGAAACTGAGAAAGAGTTAGTGAACTTTTGGGATAATACATGTTGATGTATGGAGGTCCCCTGTCTACACATACCAAGACCGGTTCTTTGTACTTCATTACATTCTCTGATGATCTCTCAAGATTCAGACATATGTTCCTGTTGAAATATAAGTCCGAAGCTTTTGAGATATTCACAGAATATAAGTTTGAAGTAGAGAACCAAAACGGGTATAAGTATTATGTCCTTGATGTGATCAGGGAGGAGAATACTTGAGCACGGAAATCCTGGAATATTCTAAAGGAGAATGAGATTCTCTCTCAGCATTACTCCTCCATATACACCATAGCACGTCGGTGTATCGGGACGGAGCAATCACACCCTATATGATAAGGTGTGCTCTATGTTGAGTACTACTGAGTTACCTATTTCCTTTTGGTAGTTATGCACTTGAGAAGCTGCATACCTATTGAATATGGTTCAAATCAAATCAGTTGCCTACCACTTCATATTTGATATGATAAGGAAAGAGCCCATCTCTTAAGTCAGTTAAGATTTGGGGTTGTCCGGGCTATGTCTAAAAGCATAATCCGGACAAGCTCGAGGCAAGGTCTGTAATGTAGAACTGGAAAGGTTCCAGCTATACAAACTACAGCAGAAGATTTGATAGAACCAAAGTCACCCTCCTGAGAGATACTTCGGTTTCTCTATGAAAGTGGGAGTGAGGATTGCATCATGAGATGATGACCCAACTAGTTTCGAGCTGGCCATCAGGAGTGGGACTCTATAAGAATGGTTGGATGCTTAGTGATCTAAGATGGAATCCTTATACACCAACAAAGTATGGACTTTGGTTGCTTTATCTGAAGGGTTAAATCCCCATCAGGAGCAAGTAAATCTTGAGAAGATTACTTAGTGTACATGGAAAAGTTGAGACTTTCAAAGCTAGACTTGTTAAAGATTTGCATCATTGACCAGGTATGGATTATGGTGAAAACTTTCCTATGATGCTATGCTTAAGTCCATCCAGATCCTACTTGCCACGTCTACATACCATGACTACGATATCTGGTGGTTGGGTGTCATGACAGCTTTTCTAAAATGATGTTTTAGAAGAGAGCGTCTATAAGTACACAGCCAGAGGGCTTCGTAAACAAGTGGGAGCAGCAGAATCATGTGCAAGATGCTTTATAGGATAAAGCAGGCATCGCGGAGTTGGAACGTCTGTTTTGATGTGGTAGTCAAAGAGTTTGACTTCATCAAAATGGTAGATGAACCTTGTATATACAAAAAGGTACTAGGGAGTATGGTGGTGATCCTCGTAGAGTACGTGGATGACATACTCTTGATAGGGAAGGAGTTTCCTATGCTACCCTCGGTCAATCTCCGTTTATCACAACGATTCTCCATATAGGATCAAGATGATACACCCTAAATCCTGGGTTTTTGATCTATGAGATAGATCTAATTGAATCTTAGGACTCTCACTAGTTGTAGTGAGATGGTATCAATCGATTCTGGGGAGAATCACCGGAAAAGTTCCAGGGTGATAAGGACGACTGAATGTCAGTCCGAGGCTTTGTCTTTACCCTCAGTGGAGGGATGGTATGTTGGAAGAGTTCCAAGCTAAATACCGTGGCATACTAGACGATAAAGGCAGGATACATGGCTACTTAAGATGCTACCAAAGAGGCTGTCTGGGTGTATATTAGTTCATGAGATGAACTTAGTTCCTCCCATTGTGTGACAATGGAGTTGTGGTTTATGCCAAGGAACGTCCGTCCCATCAGTGATCCAGACATATTCTAAGGCAGTATCACCTGATCATGGAGATGGCTGATCTCCAAGGAGATCGAGGTTAGGAGATTAGACTCAGAGGACAAAACGGCGGATCCACTCACAAAGGCCTTTTCCCAGAGAGAGACTATTATGGGATGGTTGAGTATGAGATACTACAACCACTGCTATCAGATGGCCCTAGTGCAAGTGGGAGATTGTTAGTTATATGTATGCCCTACATGCCATTGCTATACATAGGATGTATATTGTAGTGGATGCTTGGACATATATAGGGAGGACTTTCTTGCTCGACATGATAGTATGCTATCTGGTTGTTGTTTACCTTAACGTGTACACTGATTGTCTCTCTGTTACATGTTGGTAAAGCCCTTAGGATGAATACTTGACTACCTGGACTATGATGCGGATCACACTAGTGGCGACATGGTAGTCCATAAGTACATCTTTCAAGGTCCCTAGTCGTGGGTGTATCGAGATGGGGCATCGATATACCAGAGTAGACTAGCGTATACCTTCTCGACCCATACAGATGGGCGATGGATGATCTCATATCCATTGGTGTTTGACATCAGAGATGATATACGGGAGCTCAGTGGAGACTGGGTACACTGGACGGACTCGCCGAGAACTCCCAGATGGTATTATACCTCACGTCAGATGGCAGTTCTCGGGTGACACTGGTACAGAGTAGTCTGTTGACCCGAGATCGTCATAGAGTCTTGTGTGATTCCTACTGTGCTTTGATTTCCACCTTACCAAGTCCAAGAGGGCGTGCAAAACGGTGGTTTTTGGGTATAGTCCCGAATCATATGGAGGCAATGAGCGATAGGAGGGGATTCGTCTCTCCCGGTATTGGGAGTTGATGTTGCGCTGTGTTCGATTGGCTATAACATGAAATCCCTGGCCAGGGTTGCTGAGATTTACTGGTAAGTGTTACCAGTAGTTTCTCGAACTATTATAGACCTCATATCGACACGACTTATCGAGCTATTGGGGTCTGACGTTTACCACCCCTAGGCGAGATATGCGACATATCAAACGACGAGACAGGACTGTACGGTTAGTGTTACTGGTTGGATTCACAGGAGTGTGAGTGGGCTTGCTCGTTGATCTTCTGATCGCTCAATACCCGGGTGGCCGTTACGTTTAGCAGACCGCTTGCGGCTTGTGGGTGTTTGATATGATCATCACCTGCTGCCGGCGTATTGACGAGTCTTTAGAGTCCTACACAGAGCTTTCCTGGCTCAAGCGAAACGAAATAGGAGCGCATATGAGATATGTGCGGGACCAAGAATAATACCAGTATGTGATACTATATTTTATTCTCGCGATCTGTACATTGGACGGTTATATGAGATATAGCCGGGTTACCGAATCAAGTGCTGATTCGATATATTGATACACGAGATATTAGTCGGTTATATGCAGTATGACCGGATCATTAAATCAAGTGTTGATTCAATGATTTAATGTATAATTAAATATTAGATATATTACTTTACATTGACTAGTATTGTTCACTTAAGATGGATTTTCTCACTTGATTTGCACAAGTAGTATATGTGATATATTTTTGTGCACTTGATTGTATCATGTTTGATGATACTTGCAAACTTGGGTGTGTGTATGCTATACACCATGTTTAGATAATGGTTAGGGTTTCATTTGTTTTATTTCATTTATTTTTGACAAAAATGAAATGGTGGCTAACTTTATTTTTTTGCTTTGAGCTTCATGAAGCTTCTTAGCATTATCTACCATTTTGTTTTATCCTAAACCTAACCATTACCTAAACCCTAGTTTATTCTCTACATGAGTTTACTAACCCATGGTTGCTATATGATAAGCATCACTTGAATTTTCTTTTTAAGATAATTCATTTTCTTTTCTTCTTCTTGATCTTCTTCATGAGTTGAAGGATGCTTACTAGAAAATTCTAAGTGATGAAATCAAGTGGGAAATCTAAATCCAAAGTGAACCCACTTCCTATTTCTTCATCCTCTACCACTTGCCATGTTGTATGGGGTGTTTTCTTCACAAGGTTCATGACCAAGTGAAGATGGAGCTTGAGTTTGAGTCTCCTCGACGTAGATCATCTTCGGCATCGAAGTCAACGACCTAGCCCGATCATTTCTTCGACGAAACCATCGCTAGAGTCCAGGATCCGATGATCGCAGCGGAGGGACGTCAACACGGAGCTTTAGAAGTGGAGGACCGGATTTACAAAGGTTGTATTTCCATTCACTTACTAGCAAAGTAGTTTGCTTGAATTTTGTTTCGCCTATCCTCTAGTTAACGATCTAGTTTAGGGTTTCTCGGCACCGAAAAATTTGAATATGGCATGGTCGATGCCTTGTGGAACCTCATGAGTGTGCCTAGGAACCCTACAACTCTTACATAATCTTTCTTGTTCTCTGGACATCTGCGTTCTCTGCACAACTTTTCCTCGGAAACCGGCAGTATCTCAACGCCTCTGTACATATATCCGATCTCTAATCTCAACGGGGAGTAACAACATCTCGTTAACGTCTCGCACGAACCTCTTGCTCCACTCGTCTTCATTATCGTCCACTTGACGCCGCATCATGCTATCTGTGTACCGCAAATGTTCTCGGCTACAGTCAATCCGGAGTCTCTCACACGGACTCGAACTACGAACACGGTATCTTCATCACTCTATCGAAGATATCTAGCCGAACATGCCCTAGGGAACCGGTCCCAACAATCGGAGGAATACTCATTATTCGTCTATTCTCGATCAGCTCACAACACACCTGGGTGAGGTCCTCTATCTGAAGCTGGTCTTGTTGCTGATCTCCTATCACAGGATATCCTGACGGCGTTAAACATTTCGATCGAGTCATCAAAAGTCCCAAAATTTTCCGACTGCTCAACACCTGAGCACGATTTAATAATATTTGGTATATGCCACAGTACTTATGGACCGACCGTAGAAGGGCAGACCCAAGCCTCATTGATGGCACCACTAAACTGCCGCAAACACTAAGGTTCAAAAGCGGTTTCATGGTCATCACGTCGAGTTAGGGTTTCATTCTTCTAGAGGGTCCACAGAAGCACTTGCATGTCCTTCCGAATACTTTAAACTTGGAAAAATGGGTTTTCTGACATTCGTTCGAACCTTTCAACTCCGCCCAGATGACATGTGAACACCCTTCGCCCGCATGCTAAACAATTCCCTCAATCTTCAAGGATAGACGATACATCAACGGTCATCTCTGGATCGGTCTACTCTAGACCTGAGTAAGACTCTCCACACTGGCAATCTTCAACTCAACTGGGACAACGTCGGCGCATCAATCAGACGAATCACCTTCGTCTCTCAACTCAAGATAGACTAGCTACCACCTGCCGCCTCACTGCCTGAAAGCTCCAGCGATCTCAGCTCTTAAGCTCTGGAAGCAGCATCACATCAATCTCATCAATGGCTGGGTCATCTGTCTGCACGGTAGATGACATCACAATCTCAGGGGTATGCTGTACATCAACAGTCCTCTCCCAACAGGCAGCCTCTAACAAAGGCCCGGTCATCCGGTACAAAACGGCACACCCGTCTCATATGAGGGGTCACAACAATACAACACTACATCGATACGTTCCCATGTCACCAGAAAACACGATGGTCGGTCCTTGTCCACGACGAGCTTACCCTGACCGCATCACCAGCAGCAGATCAATCTGCGCTCAAAGCCTGGTGACAGGAACCTTAATCAAGTATCAACGAAAAACATCAAAGGGATGAAAGAGTCAACAGATCCCAAAATGGATACATGATCATAAGGAGGAGTCAAATCACTGAGAGTATGATCATGGAAGCGAATAAAATCAAGTATCTGAATGGATGTATAATCAAAGGAACGAAGAGAATCACCAGTCTCAACATATATACATCCAAAGGTCACTTAAGTGGAGTATCGTATCGTAAATATGCCGCGGAACATACGTACGGTATGTCACTCTACTCAAGCTACTGTTAGCTATGTATATGCCCTAGAAGCCATTGTTGTACATGTGATGTATATTATAATTGATACTTGGATATATATAGAGAGGACTTTCTTGCTCGATATGATAGTATGCTATCTGGTTTCACTTTGTCTTAACGGGTTAACAAATACTGTTTTGTGATCACATGTTGATAAAGCCCTTAGGATATGTACTCGACTACTAGGACTATGATGAGATCATACTAGTGAGGCCAGAGTAGTCCACGAGTACATCCTATAACTATTCCTAATCGAGGGTGTATCGAGACAGGTCATCGATACTCCAGAGTAGACTAGCGTACATGCATCTTGACCCATATGATGGGCGATGGATGATCCCATATCCATTGGTGTTGGACATCAAAGATGGTATACGGGTGCTCAGTGGAGACTGGGTACACAGAACGGACTCGCCGAGTACTTCTGTATGGTATTATACCTATCGTCAGATAGTAGTTCTCTGGTGACACTGGTACAGTTTAGTCTGTAGACCCGAGATCGTCATAGAGTCTTGTGTGATTCCCACTGTGCTTTGATTTCCACCTTACCACGTCCCAAAGGGCGTGCAAAATGGTGGCTTTTGGGTACAGTCCTGAATCACATGGAGGCAATGAACGATAGGAGGGGTTTCGTCTCTCCCAGTATAAGGAGTTGATGCTGTGCTATGTTCGATTGGCTATAACTGTCCCCACTAGTATCGATGCCCTTTCTCGGTACTCCTACGACTAGGAACATTTGAAGGATGTACTTAGCAACTAAACTGTCCCCACTAGTATGATCTTCATCATAGTCCTGATAGTTAAGCACTCAACCTAAGGGCTTTATCAACATGTAACATAGAGACAATCAGAGTACATGTTAAAATAAAGAGCAACCATATAGCATAATATCATGTCGAGCAAGAAAGTCCTACCTATATATGTCCAAGCTTCCACTACTGTATACATCGAATGTACAGTAATGGCCTCTAGGGCATACATATAACTAACACCTTCTTGCCATTGCTGCCTTCCATGATTATGAGATCTGAAAGAAGGACGTAAAGACGGCTTTTTGGAATGGAAATTTGGTAGAGTGCGTCTATATGGATCAGCCGGAGGGTTTCATTCAGAGTGGGAGCAGCGGTAAAGTGTGTAAGTTACTTAAGTCCATTTATGGACTAAAGCAGGCATCACGGAGTTGGAACATCTGCTTTGATGATACTGTCAAAGAATTCGACTTTATCAAAAATCCAGATGAACCATGCATATATAGTAAGATTGTACAGAGAACTGTTGTATTCCTCGTCTTGTACGTGGATGACATTCTCTTAATAGGAAATGACATTCCTACCGTACAGTCAGTCAAAGGATTCTTATTACAGAGGTTCTCCATGAAGGTCCTGGGCGATGCTAACTACATTCTGGGGATCCAGATCTATCGTGATAGATCTAAGAGGATGTTGTGACTTTTGCAGTCCAGGTACATCGACACCATACTGAAACGATTCAGTATCAAAGATTCAAAGCGTTGTAACCTACCGACTTGTCACGGAATCACCCTATCCAAAGAAACGTCTCCAAAGACTGATTTAGAAAGGGCTCACATGTCATCTATACCCTATGCATCTGTGGTAGGCTCTATAATGTATATTATGTTATGTACCAGACCAGATGTAGCATACGCACTGAGCGTTGTAAGCCAGTATCAGTCTGACCAGGGGAGAAACACTGGATAGCAGTAAAGAACATTCTCAAGTACCTGAGAAGGACTAACGAGATGTTCTTAGTGTATGGCGGAAAATACCTCCAGATCAAGGCCTTTGCTGACTCCAGCTTCCAGAGTGATAAGGATGACTCCAAGTCCATGTCGGGTCATGTCTTTACCTTCAATGGAGGGGTGGTTTGTTGGAACAGCTCCAAGAAGGAAACCGTTGCTGACTCGATGATGGAAGCGAAGTACATAGCTGCTTGCGATGCCGCAAAAGAAGCTGTCTGGATGAAGAAGTTCCTTACAGAACTTCAGGTGGTTCCAACCATTGTTGATCCAATACCGCTATATTGCGACAACAACGGCGGTATAGCTTTAGCGAAGGAACCCAGGTCCCATCAGAAGTCCAGACACATTTTGAGGCGGTACCACCTGATTAGGGAGATCATAGATCACCGGGAGATCGAGATGAAGAGAGTAGATTCGGAGAATAACACTGCAGATCCATTCACGAAGGCCATACCCCAGACTCAGTGCGAGCGGCTGATTGAGATGATAGGTCTTCGATACGCCAGTATATGGCCCTAGTGCAAGTGGGAGATTGTTAGTGTATATGCCCTAGAGGCCATTACTGTATCATACTAGTTTGTATATTACTTAATGGAAGCTTGGGATATTCACAGTTGTATAGACAGCCTTGCTCAAAATGGTAGTATGCTACTTGGTTTGTTTCTACTTTAATATATGCATGTGTTTCTTTTAGCTTATCGCTTATACATATTAGTAGAGCCTTTAGGATCTTTGCTTGATTACCAGTGTTGCGATGACAGTCACACTAGTAGGGGCTGGGTAATCTACAAGCACATCCTTATACAGGACCCTAGTCGTAGGATTATCAAGACGAGGCATCGATACACCACAGTAAACTAGCATATACGCTTCTCATCCCAGTAGGGGAAATGGTCTGTCCCACAGCCATTTTTACGTCGTACTGGAGATAGTATGCGGGTGCTCATTAGGTTACGAATACACCGGACATGACTCATAGGGAACTGCTGGTTGGTACTATACCTATAGTCAGATAGCAGTTCCCAGGTGACAGGAATACAGCTTAGTCCGTAGACTTGATACTGCTACTTCGCCTCGAGTGTGTTCCCACTGTACTTTGATTACTACCCAACCACGGCTTAAAGAAGTCGTGCAAACAGGTAGTAGTTGGGTGCAGTCCCGAAGCACTTGGAGCCAGTAACGGTTAGATAGGATTCGTCTCTCCCGGTATTGGGGGTTGATATCGCACTGTGTCTAGGAGAGCCATTACACAAAGTCCCTGGCCAGGGCAAGCGAGATTTACTGGTAGTGTTTCCAGTAGTTTCTTAGGGTATTCTGTGCTACACTCTGGCACGACTTGTACCGCTATTAGGGGTCTGACGTTTACCGCCCCCTAGGCCCGACATGCGATACTCGTAGATGAACAGACCGGACCGTACGGAGATTGTCACATTCAGGCTCAGTAGGAGTTCGAATGGGGTCTACCTCATCAGCCTTCTTATCGACATCTACCTGGGGACCGTTATGTACATCTAGTTCCGCTTGCGGTCTGTGGTTAAACCCATTGCCAGCGTAGTGTCGAGTCTTTAGAGTCCCACACAGAGAGTTTCCCTGCACTGGGCAAAGGTGTAGAGGCCGTATGGTTTTACGGCAGGGCTACGATCACTTACGTGCACATGTGTGCGTATGATGTTCGGGCAGACAATACTAGTAGGCTTTGGTTTAAGACGGATCCTAGTATGGTATAGATGGATTAGTTTTTTCTTCTGTGCATTCGTATTCTACGAAATGCGGATGCGGGTGTGTATGTGCAGTTGTGAGGAGCGAAGAAGGAGATGCCTCATTAGGATTTTGACCATTGACTTGGTCAAAACCATTATGAGGTGGAGGAAAATATTTACTAATCCTTTTAATGATAGTTGTGTTATGGCTAATTGCTTTGACCATTTAACCATGTTGACCATTTAACCTAGTTGACCATTTTTGACTTGGATATTTTTTATGAGCTCTAGACTCTTCTTATGGCTTGGATTTAACTTGACATGATAATGGTTAAATCAATTGTAACCATCACAATTTATCATGACAAAAGAATGGTAATTATTTTTCTTATGGATGATTATCTCTTGCTCATTCTCTATCATCAAAAGAGAGCTCTCATACTCTCTTCTTCTTCCTCATCACTAGAAAATCGTATAGCTTTCATGTGTTGAGAAAATTAGGATTCAAATAGACAAACAAATCCATCTTCTTCCTCTACATCACCTAGGACATCAAGCTTAACATACTTGTTTCCATAGTTACCTCGGTTCTTGAGGTGCAGCTCGGACTAAAGACTCTCGAGTGGATCATCTTCGACTTAAGGAGGCCGTTGAAGAAGCCACGATCCGGATCAACCCATGGAGCCTACGGAGACGAGAAGGATAGCGGAGAAGACCCGAAGGACTTGTTGAATGAGGTATAATCTCCTAAGCATAGTATTTAGAAACTCAAGTTGTTTGTTAGAAATGGTTTGGCAAAGATCCTCAAGAAATTCTATGTTACCTTGTGATAAAAATTTGTTTTTTACCTATTGCGCCTCCCCGTAAGTACCGGGGTGGGTAACGTAGACTTACATTCTCGTGCGCCGCCGTCAATAGTCCCTGAAGGGATCCCCGTGCAGGAGGGCGATGCCGTCTTCCTGGTTCCGTCTGGGCTTTCTGTTGCTGCCGGCTTGCTCGCCGTGATGGAAGAGTCGGCAGGAGTAAGACTTCCGTGCGGCACCCAGAGGGTCCAAATGGAGGCCATAGCCCAGGGGGCGGTCCAGGTATGAACCCCTTCACGCATTGTTTTGTCCTTCCTTTCTTTGGCCCAAGCGACTCCCGGTTTCTCATCCGCTTCTCGTCAGGTCCTTCAACACTGCACCATCGCCGCTCATATGGAGGCCGAGGGGGTGTTTTTGACGCACTAAGGCCAGTAGAAGCATTTCTTTTGGAGGTCGAGGTCCTGCGGCTTGTCCTGCGTCTGGAGAGGGCTAGGGCCAATGTCCTGGTAGCCCGTGCGGAGGCTGCGGAGCTCGCCAGTTCAGCGAATCTGGGCGTCCGCCGTCGCCTGAGTTCATCTCACCACGTCGCCGAGAGGAAGATGGCGGACCTGGCCGATCGCTTCACGGTCATGGAGAAGGAGAAAGATGCCAGCAGGAGGGATGCCAAGGCGGCGCTCCTGGCGGCTCAAGCTGCCGAGGTCCGGGCCAGGAAAGCCATGGCCCATTACAAGGTGTCAGAGCAGTTTTACGCCGAGCTTGGTCAGTTTTCCGCCGTCGCGTCGAATAAGGTTCTGGATGTCGTAAAGGACTAGCTACCCGAGTTCTCCGATGGCGAGCTCCGTGCTTGGGTCCCGCTCCCAGTGGCAAGGCCTCCGGCTGACAACGATGGGGGAAATAAGGTGTGCCCCTGGTGGCAAAACCTCCGGTGGTGAAGCCCCCAGTGATGAGGGAGGGGGTTTGCGGCTTAGGCCTTTTTGATATTTCCTCGTCCCTCTTTTGTAATCCTCCGTGCAGTTTGTAAGGCTGGGGAGCCCGAAGTACCCTTTGTAAAGACTGCGCGTTTGATAATAAAACTTCATCTTTATTTTCATGGGTGCGCACTTTATCTTCTGTTTGTGAAGAATGCTTGTAAAATATCTTTGTTTGCGCTGTTGGGCTTTCATGACAGGTCGGCCATCTGTCTAGTAATCGATCGTCGAGTTGATTTCGATCACTTGCCAAGCATGCCAAGCACCACCGGGAAGGAGGCGTCTCCATGGCCCCGAAGTTGAGGGGGGATCGCTCGAGACTTGGATAGACCTGATGCCCCTTGTTGGTGGCCCGGATCCTCTGCATGTGATGGGCAGAGGGCTGTTCTCTTTATTTGTGCCGAGGATGGATGGAGGCTGCTCCGTTGCCCTTTGGCGAAGGCTTCTGATTTTTAGCGTTGTGGGTAGGCAACTACCAGCTTGGGATGACCGAGTGGGGTGGCCGCTCGGATGCCTCTCGCAAGGGCTTCGATCCCTGCCGTCATGGGTAGGGAGCTACCAGCCAAAGATGACCGAGCAGGGTAGCTTCCCGGTTGTCTCTTACGAGGGCTTTGATCTTTCAGGACGGGGACCGAGCAGGGTCACTACCCAGTGCCTCTTAGCGAGGACTTTGATCCCAGGCGTTGCGGTAAGGAAGCTACCCACCGAGGATAACTGGGCAGGGGTGACCGGGCAGTGGAGCTGCATGGTTGCCTCTTGGCGAGGGCTTTGATCTCTGGCACCACGGGTAGGCAACTACCAACCTGGGATGACCGAGCGGGGTAGCCGCTCGGATGCCTCTTACGAGGGCTTCGATCCCTGGCGTCATGGGTAGAGAGCTACCAGTTGCAGATGACCGAGCAGGGTAGCTGCCCGGTTGCCTCTAGCGAGGGCTTTGATCCTTCAGGACGGGGACTGAGCAGGGTTACTGCCCAGTGCCTCTTGGTGAGGACTTTGATCCCTGTCGGTTGTTGTAGGATGCTACCAGCCGGGGATAGCCGAGCAAGGACTCGACTGCCTCTGGAAGGACTTTGGTCCGTGCCGCGGGAGGGGCTGTACTAGCCTACCAAGGACCCTTGGCCGGGCAGGGTTACTGCCCGGTGCCTCTTGGCGAGGGCTTTTTTCCTGAAGAATAGCCGAGCGAGGAATCCTCAGGCTCGACTGCCTCTGGGAGGGCTTTCTGAACGCTGGCGTTGCGGTAGGGAAGCTACCTGCTAGGGATAGCCGAGCGATGGTTGGGCTCGACTGCCTCTGGGTGGACTTTCTAATCCCTGGCGTTGCGGTAGGGAAGCTACCCGCCAGGGATAACCGAGCAGGGCAGCTGCTGGGTTGCCTCTGGGAGCACTTTCTGATCCCTGGCGTTGCGGTAGGGGAGCTACCAACCGGGGATAACCAAGCAGGGCAGCTGCTGGGTTGCCTCTAGGGAGGACTTTTGGTCCTTAGCGTTGGAGGGGTGTAGGAAGCCCACTAAGGATAACCGGGTAGTGAAGCTGCGCGGCCGCCTCTTGGCGAGGGCTTTGGGTTGTAAAGACATAACTCTATTCGAGATGTTCCGATGTTTCTTTATTCGAGTGGACAGAATTTTTAGAGAACATTTTACATCATCTTTGCGAAGAAAAAGGGGGGGTACACATTTTCTGGCTTTGACCTCATTGGTATAGCTTGAGCTTCTCGGCATGGTAAGGCCGCTGGAGCTTGCGTCCGTCTGCGTCTTGTAGGCGGTAGGCTCTGCCGGGGAGCGCTTCAGAGATGAAGAAGGGACCATCCCACTTTGGGAAGAACTTGTGAAGCTTGCCTTGGTCGATGAACTCGTTTCGCCGTAGGACCAGATCCCCGGTCTTGAAGGTGCAGTGCTTGACCCGAGCGTTGTAGTATCGGGCCGTTTGTTGTTGATAAGCGGCAGCTCTGATCTGAGCCCGGTCACTTTTCTCTAACAGGATGTCCAGGTTGGTATGTAGAACCAAGGTGTCTGCGTCATCATCGAAGTGCTCGACCCGGTGACTGGGTAGCCCGATCTCCACTGGGACCATAGCTCCGGTCCCGTAGCAGAGGCTGAAAGGGGTCTCCCCTGTGGGTGTCTTCTTTGACGTGCGCAGGGCCCATAAGACCCGCGGTAGTTCTTCGACCCAACTGCCATGTCACCCTTCTATGCGGGTCCAGAGACCTCGGAGGACATCTAAGTTAGCGACTTCGGCCTGCCCATTGCATTGAGGATGCACGGCCGCGGCGAACTTCATAAGGATATGGTATTCCTTGCAGAAGTCCTTTACTTTCTCGTTCTCGAAGTTCGTCCCGTGGTCGGTGATGATACACCTCGGGATGCCGAACCGGAGTATCAGGTTGTTTTGCAGGAACTTGATGGTTGTGGCGGCGTCCGGTTTCCTGATGGGGACGGCCTCGATCTACTTGGTGAAGTAGTCTACCGCGACGAGGATGTATTGTGCCCGCCTGTACCGGTAGGGAACTGGCCGATCATATCCAATCCTTACTGGGCGAACGTCCATGGGGATGTTAGGGCAGTCAGCACAGTAGCTGGGAGGCGGGGGATGCTGCCGTGGAGCTGGCAGCTCTTGCATCTCCTGACTAGCTTCTGGGCGTCCTCGTGAATAGTGGGCCAGTAATACCCGTGGAGCAACGCCTTTTGGATCAAGGTTCGGGCCCCCTGGTGTGCACCGCCAACCCCCTCATTGATTTCTCGAAGGACATAGTCGGCTTCGTGGGGGTCAACGCACCGGAGTAGGGGCTGAGTGAAGGCCTTCTTATAGAGGTTCCAATTGCTCCAGACGAAGTGGGGGGCTTTGGCCCGGAGACGACGGGCGGCTTCCTGGTCTTCTGGGAGCGTACCATCCTTCAGGAATTCCACGAGGGGTTTCCTCCAATCTTGGTCGCCCTCCTGCACCGCATACACGTAGAGTGTCGTCGCCCCTTCTTCCACGCTGGGTTGAGGCAAGGTTTCAAAGAGGATAGACCGCTTATTGTTGGCCGAGTATGACGAAGCCATCTTACTCAGGGTGTCGGCTTGGGCATTCAGCTGCCTGGGTATTTGTTCTACCTGGACTTCATCAAAGTTCCTTCGAAGTTTCCTCACCTCGTCTAGGTACTTCATCATCAGAGGCTCCCGAGCTTCAAAGTGGCCTGTCACTTAACCGAAAATAAAGGCCGAGTCGCTGCGGATTCGAATTATCATCAGTCCCAGCCCGGTGGCCATGCACAGTCCGGCCAGGAGGCCCTCATACTCTGCCGCGTTGTTCGAGGCCTTGAAACTAAGCTTCATGGAGTACTCCATCTCTGCTTCATTCGGGCCCCGGATAATGAGGCCGGCACCGCAATCTTCCTCGGTTGAAGACACGTCGACGTAGATGACCCACTCAGGAACCGAGCCAGGCCTTTTCGTGATGGGACACTGAGTTGCGAGGGGCGGCGTGGACTCTGGCCTCTTGCTAGGGATGGTGCATTCAACGATGAAATCGACCAGGGCCTACGCTTTGATGGCCTGCCTCGGACGATATTTTATATCAAACTGAGATGGCTCCCACCTCCACTTTTCTAAGCGGCCCGAGGATTCTGGTGACTCTAGGATAGCCCCCAACAGGCGCTCGGTGAGGACGATGATGGTGTGTGCTTGGAACTAGTACCGTAACTTCCTTGAGGCTACCACGAGGGCTAAGACAATCTTCTCTATGGCAGGGTACCTCGTTTCTGTGTCCTTAAATATGTGGCTCACATAGTACACTGGCTTCTGTGCTCCATCGGCCTCCCGGACGAGCACCAAGCCTGCTGCTTGGTCGGATACCGCCAGATACAGTGATAGCTCGTCTCCTTCCACTGGTCGGGTGAGCAGTGGTGGCGTCGCGAGGTGCTTCTTCAATTGGTCGAAGGCGGATTAGCACTCCTCCGACAACTCGAACCTCGGGATTTTCCTCGGAGCCTTAAAGAACAGAAGTCATTTCTCCCCTGACCTAGACATGAAATGGCTCAGAGCGGTAACTCGTCCCGTTTGCTGCATGATCTCGACATTTGTCTTAGGCGCGACCATGTTGAGGATAGCGTCGATTTTCTCTGGGTTAGCTTCGATTTCGCGGTGAGTGACCATGAACCCGAGGAACTTTCTCCCGGTGACTCCGAATGCGCACTTGGCGGGGTTTAGCTTCATCTTGATCTTGCAGAGCACTTCGAAGGCCTCGCCCAGATCCCTGGCATGGTCGGCTGACGAGATGGATTTGACGAGCATGTCGTCAACGTAGACTTCTATATTCTTGCCGATCTGTGGCTTGAACATGCGGTTGACCAACTTTTGGTACGTGGCCCCAGCGTTCTTAAGGCCGAAGGGCATCACCTTGTAGCAGTATACCCCCCGGTCCGTTGTGAATGCGGTGAGATCTTCATCTTCAGGACACATACGGATTTGGTTGTAGCCGGAGAAAGCATCCATGAAGCTCAACAGCTCATGGCCGGCTGAGCTGTCGACGAGCTGGTCTATCCCAGGGAGTGGATAGTTGTCCTTGGGACAGGCCTTATTGAGGTCGGTGAAGTCGACGCACATGCGCCACTTCCTACTTGACTTCTTGACTAGAACTACGTTCGCCAGCCACTCTGAGTAGGGTACATTTCTGATGAAGTTGGTGGCGAGAAGCCAATCAACCTCCTCATCGATAGCTTTCTGTTTGACCGGGGCGAAGCTCCATTTCTTCTTTTTGACGGTTCGGGCCGCAGGATTAACCCCGAGCTTGTGGTAGATGATTTTGGGATCAATCCCAGGCATGTCAGCAGGCACCCAGGCGAAGAAGTCGGAGTTATCTCTGAGGAATCTGACCAGGTCATCTCGTTGAGCCTCTATTAGGAGTGATCCGACCTGGACGGTTTTTCCCTGGTCCCCCTCTGTTAGGGGCACCTCGGTCAGAGGCTCGACCGGTGCCCCCTGGACCTCCTTCCACTCGTCTTGGGTGTCTAGGGAACCCTTGATGTCGTCACTTACCTCGGCGTCGTCGGCCGGCCGCTTGGACGAAAACGTTTCGGTAAGGCATATCTTCATGACCCGCTGGTTCCCGTAGACTAGACCTATCCTGCCCAGATCGAGAGGGACCTTTATCGCCAGGTGGTAGGTCGATATCTGGGCCTGGAGGGAGTTCAGCGTCGGACGGCCGAGGAGGACGTTGCAGGCCGATAGGACTTTTGCTACAATGAAGTCCACAGGCAACGTAAGCGTGCGGTCGGGCTCCCCGATGTAGAACTGCAGGGTGACCATCCCCTGTGCTGGGATAGAGTAGTTGGTGAACCCTAAAAGGATGTGAGAGGTCAGTTTCAAGTCTGCTGGGGTGAGCCCCATGAGTAGAATGCAGTCATGGAAGAGGATGTCCGTCGAGCAGCCTGAGTCGACGAGTATCCGGTGAACCTCGTACCGGTGGATTCGGGCCGTGATCACCAGTGGGTCGTGGTGGGGCACGGATATGCCATGGAGGTCCCCGTCGCCAAAGGTGTGGGGCTTATATCCACTGGCCTTTTTGCTCGGGCGGCCACTGGCGTCTGTTGCCGGCGTGGGGCGCCGGGCCTCGCAGGAGCCTAATTGGCCCCCTATTGTCGTGACCATAGCGCTTGATGGGCCTTGATTTCTTTCGGCGGGGTCCGCGAGGCGGTGGCCGGTGGAGGGACCGATGACATTCGGTTGAGGTTCGCCCGCGCCTTCGTTGAGGGGAAGGTGGTGGCTGGTACCCAGATTTTCAGGGCGATTACTTGCCATGTGGAAGGAGATCGGAAGGCCATCTTTGTTTTTGTAGAGTTTTCGTTTCCCACAGACGGCGCCAACTGATGGAGGTCCTTTTCGGGTCTCCTTCAGATGCTGTTTTCCGTCGATCTCCCGATGGATTCTGGTGGGGATCCCCTGTTATGTGTGGGTCTCAATAGGTTTTGAGGAGATTGGTGATTGGAGGAGTTTAGCCCCAAGTACCTGCAAAGAAGTCTCAGGGTGGTTTGGTACCACCGAAGACCCTCCGACGATCAAGTTAGTACTAGATCCGAGCAGCGTAACGGCTAAGTGGAGTAAAAATGGCTTACTTGACCCCTCTGTGATGGGGGTTTATATAGCGGTAGCGGCACGCAGCAGCGGGCGTGAGAATCTTATCGGCGGTTACGCTCCCGATGTCACTCCCGCATAGAGAGCGGATCGCCAATTAATGGGGATCGTGGAGGCGTGGAACGTGGGAAGCTGCTTGCGGAGAATCCGCGCATGGCGAGATTCGCGGAGCGGCGGTTGCGCCTGTGAGCGGTGGAGCTGGTCGGAGGACCGAGGAAGACGGCCTCGGCTGGGGGGCTCGGGGACGAGCGAGAGGGCTAAGGATTATTAAGTCAAGTGTTGATTCGATAATTTGGTGTATAATTGTATATTTGATATACTAATTTACATTAACTAACATTTGCTCACTTAAGCATTTTTTTCTCACATGTGCACACTTAATATATATATATATATTATGATATATATTAAATTGTGTTCTCTCTTTGTATCATGGTTGTTGATATAAATTACATGGGTGTATGAGACTTACACCATGCTATTTGTGATATTGGGTTTTGTTATTTAAAGTAAAAACAAAATTAGTGGATTATTAGTTTAAGGCATGAAGCTAGTAGAAGCTTGTGGATGCTTTGACTAAGTCCATTAGTTTTGTTTTACTTAAGATATTTAGTAACTTAACCATCACAATTAGCCATGGTTATGTCTCTACATGAGTTAGTATTTGATACTCACTCACTATGGTTTACTTACTCACTTGATCATTTTCATTCTCCTCTCATTTTTTTCTTCATCTTCTTCCTCAAGATCAAAAAGCTTTCTAGGGTTTAAATAAGTGAGAAAGTATTGTGAGAAAAATAAATCTAAAGTGAGCCCACTTCCAATTATCCTCATCCTATACTAGATTAGCACTTTAGTATAGGGTGTTTGCTTCACTAATCCTTTAGTTAGTGAAGTAATAGCTTGAGTTAGTATCCATCGACGTAGATCATCTTCGGCCTCGAAGACTTCAAGCAAGTTCGCCCTTTTCACCTCGAGAATCCATGCTAGAGTCCGGGAGTGCCTTGATCGCAGCGAAGGGACTACAACAAGGAGCTATTGAAGTAAAGGACCAATCTATAAAGGTTGTATTTCTATTTCACTTAGTGGTAAAAAGCTTACTATCTTTTTGTTACCCTATCTTTTCTAGTTTGATTCCAAGGATTAATTCGTTAGCACCCTCTAAAATTTTAAATATGGCATGTGTGATGCTACCAAACCCTAGTCGTGGTGTTAAGGAATCCAAAAACTGGTACCAGAGCCTAACTAGAAACCTAGACCGTGTTAAGATAATACGAAACCGAAAAACTCCGCAAAAATACGGTTTTAGAAACCCCAAAAATGCTCTATGGAAATTTTTTGAAAATTGGGTTAAAAATTATTTTAGCAACTGCAGTGTGACATTTAAGAGATTACAAGAACACATGTGAAATACGAGTGGGGGTGGGCTCCGAAAAATCCGGTGACCGCACTCCTTTTTCTAGAGACGCCGACCGTTCTTGCTCCCCTCCTCATCGTGTTGCACCAGTGCTCTATACAACATGATCTGGGGTTTCTGGTATTGTTTGGTGGTCCAGAATTACATGTGATATAAGTTTGGCAATGGACTCTTTGTGGAGTATTTCGTATTCGTATTTTTTTTAGCATTGTATTGGTAACTTTGACGACGTTAAACTGGTCGAACGAATTATCAAACACTGGTATTTTCCAGGTTGAACGTACTCAATAAATAATGCAGGTTTTCTTATGAACCTCTAGAAGAATGAAAACCTAACTCGAGATGTGACCACAGAACTGCGACTAAACTTTAGGGTTTACCGTAGTTAGTGGCGCCACAAATGAGGCTTAGGTTTGCCCTTCTACGACTGGTCCATTAAATACTGTGGCATAGATTTTGGGTATTGTTTAACGGTGATCAAGTGTTGAGCTTGCTGGGAAATACGGGTGTTCGGTGATTCGATCGAAGGGTTTAACATCGCCTAGTAATAAGTGATACTTCTTCTGCGACCATAAGCGTATTATGTGTATCGCCGATTTCGTTGCTATTTGTCAACGACAATTGGGGTGCACATACTTGCTTACGATGATGATATGTGATGTTCTGTGTTGCTGGATATGTTATATTGGATCGTCGCGTTTTGAATAGCCGGGGGTTTTATGTGAGATGAAAGTTTTTATTTTCATTCATGTAAAATTAAATGTATGTAATATTCTTTAATTGGGGAACTTCCGGGTTGAGATGTCACCATTGATGTATATTATTTACTTTTCCGCACTAGGATACAACCAAGGAGGAGAGCACAAGTAACCGGGTTCTAGAGTCCAGTAAACAGTACCAAACACTCCTAACCAACAGCAGACAACTGCCCACAAAATCCAAACCCTATCACCTCCCCCCATAGCCGGCGTCGCCGGAATTTGCCAAAGGGTCGCCGGCCCATGCCGGTAGGGTGGGTCTCGTCTCTCAGCTGGTGCTCCAGGGTCACTAGTACATCACTACAATTTTGTTTGATTTTTCTGTACGAATTCCAGATCATAGCAGTTCACAGAGGTTCAAAAAGGACACTAAAAACACGATATTGGACTAATCGATATTTAAAGTGTTCTACGCTACAAACAATGAGCTACACAAAATAAAAACTCCTAATTAACAGATTAGGGATTATACCTATCAACCTTGCTTCCAAGATCTAAGCTTTCCTAGCTCCAAGTGATCAAGAAGGCAAAAACCAAGACTTGAGGTATTTTTGTGATATATTTTGGGATTTTGGGGATTTATTGGCTTGGATTGATGCAAAAATGGAAGGGAAAAGATCAAGAGAAGAAGGGAGAAGAGGGATTTCTGCCAAGTGAGGAAGTGGGGAGAGTTGTGTGAAGTGTTCTAGCTAAATTCATGTCACGACCCGCAGGGTACGGAACATGACTGGCACTTAAGTTGCGAAACGTCTCAAGACGTCCGTAACATAAGTAAGCCAAAGCCTAAAAATCAAAACCAAAAAAAAGCAGAGGAGTGAAGGAAAACCAATCAATTGAAAGCGAGTTTATCAAAAGAGTCATATCAAGCCTTTTTAAAAACAATATCAATTTTTCCGAAAATTTCGGCAGAGTCTCCTTTGTAAATACTGGCCCCCAAAGTGGGTACAACAAGAATATATATAAATACAACAAAAAGGGCATCCCCAAGCGGGAGCTAGCTCTTCGCCACAAGGCGGTCATAAATCCCACGCAATATAAATCAGCAATACGCAATATAAATCAGCAATATGCAAAATAAGCATAAAAAGGCATAAGTAAGAAGCAACATGTCGGCTCAAGTGAGCTCGACCCCCAAAATACAGCATAAAAAGCCCACAAATCTCACAGTCCCGTCTCTATGTCAATATACAACAATACTGGTAGATACAGTAGATGGAGTACTCTAGATACAAAGAATATACAAGGTGGTACAAAATAATAATACAACCCACCTACGAGCAAAAATCTCGAGTCCAGGCAAAAGAGGCAAAAGAGGCAAGTGCGCCCGCCGCTACTGTGCTGACGGAGCGGACCTGCAAAAGACTGTGGCACAACGGGGGTGAGTTGCCAACTCGTGAGTAATAAATAACATCTATAAAGGCTATAACAAGCATGCACACAAGCATCCTAGCATCTATAATACAGGTATGGCAGGATATATGTAACGTTTTGAAAATCGTTTCGGTGAAATTTCGGAAAATCGGTAAAATAAGGAGGTTTTCTGTAAAAAGTAAAAATACAAATATTTTTATTATAAAATTAAATATACATATTCTATCTATGTAATTGCTATTATTTGGTGTTTATTGAGCCACTGGTGAAATTTCAAATTTTCTGAAATTTTTTCCGAAATTAATTATTTTAATATTAGTTTAAGCCGTCACTAATACATTTAATTAGGGAAAATTACAAATTGGAATAAGTTGAAACAAATTTTGTACATCATAACACATTAAACAAAATTTTATCATGTTGTTTTTGAAACAAAATGAATCTGCCAAACGGTGTTATAAATTATTGAAGAAAAAAGACTTTTTTGGTGAAATTAGCGAAATCTTGCAATTTGGTAACTTGAGGGGGTCTTTTTGCATGGAATTTTTTTTGTCAATCACTCACTCACATGATCACCTCTACTTGGCCGGCCCCACCACAGTAGCAGCCCCAATTCTCTTATGCCTCACTCTCTCTCTCCCCTTCATCATGTGGCCGAGCACTCCCTTGGGCTGCTGTCCAAAAAAAATTCCCCACTTCATTCACCTCCAAAATCATCATAAAATCCACTAAATGCATACAAATTTCCATCAAAACTCAAATCCAACCTTGACCCATTATTTCTTTGCCCATGCTAGCTTGAATCCTTGGAGCAAGATGGCATTTTGGGGGCTATGTTTTGGCAAGTGTGGATCTCATTTCAAACTAGTTTGAGGTATAACTCTTTTCCAAATGATACTTGTTCTAATCTAAGATTTTAATTAAGTGTTTAATTAAGTTTTGATTGCAAGCTTGGAATTCAAGAAAGGTTTTGAATTAATGTTAGCATTTTGATCTATAGATTATGGTTGTAATGGGTAGCTTACCATCTTAGGATTTGAAGAATGTAAACTAGTAGTTAGATTGCAAATTGTTACATGAAAAATGTTAAAATTGCATAATTGTGCAAAGTAGGTTTTTAGGAATTTTTAATATAATTGAGTGAAAAATCTAGTTAATATTTTTGTGACCTAATTAAGTTATTTGGTGAATATTGTGGCCACTAAAATTGTTAAAACATTTAGATTGGCGCTAAAAAGGGAAATTTAGGCTTACTAGGGTTCTTGAAATAAATCGATTTGGGTAATTTTAAGGTTTTTATGAATTGCATCCTATTTCTATATAATTAGTGATTGTAAAAAACACGATTGGGGTGTTTGGGTTTTTTTCTTGATGGGTTGATGTTGTACATCGACATCGAGGGTTGGTTTGGCTATTCTTGCATGCGTGGGCGATAGGTTTTGACCTATACGTGATACGGGTGCCGATTTGGTTTTCATATACCGTTTCGATTTCGGATTTTGCTTTTATGTGTTACGATACGTGGCAACATGTAGGTACCCCAGGTGGACCTCGAGACGACAAGCAAGCGCGTGACGACGTCCGCACCGACGAGCTCAGATCAGGTGAGTAGATTTATATCTATGGGGAGAAGTCGGGTGGATGGCGTATAGCACCCCCGCAGTTCGTGGTGATGTATACGAATACGTATACACACATATATTTTGATTATATATTTTATGTTGATATGAGACTTGATGATAAAGGTAGATTCTAGGTGTTCATGGATTAGTTTAGTGTTAGTTGTGAAACCCTAGAGTAGTTGTTACACCCACACACGCACACACACACATGCATACATTTATGTTATTACCTGTGCATATATGGGGAGATGTGTTTATGTGTTCACCTGGGTATGAGACTAGGTGTTCACATACTGGATTTGCGGATGATACTTAGGATTGAGATGGGTCGATGAGATTTGAGTTGAAGCCGTGGGATCGGTGATATGGCAGGATTCGTACTTGAGATAGGTCCTGATGTTATAGCGGATCTTTGGATGACAATGCCATGTGAATAGTGATATTAGTAGTGTACTAGACGTAGGTTAGTACCCTAGATGATGATCTTGATAAAGAGGATACCAGATGAACAGTGTGATGAGTATGATATTGACCCGTACCCAGATTTGGGGATGCCGTACGACGGATTTACGTACGAGCTATATATTGATGATTGATCCGCACTCTTGACTTGGGATGTCTGATTATAGATATGGTATCGGATATGATATTATTGAGGCGGGATCACCGACTAATATATATACAAGTATTTATACGTATTGACTCAGATGTTAGGCGGTTTCCTTAACTGTAGTCCAGCTTGTTAGTTCAGCCGTATAGTTTAGTGTAGTTGTTAGACTAGATTAGACTACTACCTATTTCAAAACTAACGAATCATGAGTATTTTAAAAGACAGGTCAAGGGATTCTACGGATATTTCAAAAGACGTATCTTTTCTTAAAAACATCGTAGCCCTTATTTTCAAAACACCGCGATTCGTGTTATTTCAAAAGGCACTATTGTAGGACTTATATTAGGGTAATGCAGTTTAGTTATCGTTGTGTCTAGTATTCAGCTCCCGCTCATTATTGCTGTTCGCTCCGCATCGCATACTTATATTATAATTTCTTATTGCATTGTTGTTATCATACTGTTAGGACACCAGCACCATTACCGATGATGCGTATGCACCACGTACACATAATTGCCGGCTCACACACATCTTCATCGGTAATTGCCATGTCACGTACACCTTAGATAATATTATTTCTTGACTTAGCTTGTTAGTTAGTAATTTGACATTATATTAGTGTACTTACCATATATGCCAGCTTAACATTGTAGTTATTACTTGTCACTTCATGCATACTGTTATTCAGTGTTATGCCGCATTCATGGATTCTTATGCCAATATTCATGGTTTTACATGCTATTGATGATTTGGATTCGGATTTCCATGAGATTTTCTGGATTTGGGGGTGGTGGGGGGGGGGGGGAAACCGCAAAACTTATATAAACTATTTTCTCTCTTTTTAAATAAAAAGTGTGGTTTTTCCCATGATGTATGAGACGTCCACCAAGAGTTTGCTGATGGATTTCGAGACCCGATTCGAGGAGAGGAGGAACCGTTTTAGGTACATGCTGGGCCCGGTGCGGTACCCCGGGGCAAGAGGATCGTGTTGTTGACGTTGAGCCTGGTAGGGGAGCACTACCGACCGGTGATTTTACCCGACGCGTCGGATATCCGGAGGATACCGTCGTGGTCTTGAGATTGATGGTAGGGGCCGGTCTGGACTGACGACGCCCTAGATAGTGAGATTGACATACATAGATTTTGAGATATTGAGGTACAGAGATTGCGACACAGAGATATCGAGAGATTTGGATACTTGTTTTGTGTCGATGCTAGGCACTGTTTATGCTGATTTCATTTATGATACCTCGTTTTTAAAAAGATACAGAAATCCTACTAATTTATGACAGCAGGCTTTTTCACTCGAGTTTTTTAATTGACATTACCTTGGCTTTAGCTCATTTTAGTTTTCATCAGTACATGCATTCTGTTTTATGCATTCATACATCATCCATATGATATATTGCTACCTGAGACACTGACACAGGCACATGGGATTACACTCGGGTTAGATATTTACCCTAGCCATTGTTATAGGCGGCATGTTATATATTTGAGGATATATTATGATCGTTGACCTTGGATTGCGTTATTCATGCGATTTCTGTTAGTAGATGTTTTTTTTCTACTCACGAGTTAGCAACTCACCCCCGTTGTGCAACAGTTTCTTGCAGGTTTTGCCATACAGGTTTCATTACGGCTTTGCTGGCACCGCTTCTTTCGGGTGACTTGCTAGTAGGTTGGTTTATTGGTATCGTACCCATCATATTACTTTGTATAATATTATTCTGTTGTATCTAGTAAATTCCATCAACCAAACATGTATTTATTTTGAGATAGAGACCAGTGATGTTATTTTTTCGACCTTAGAGTCGCGCGTTATATTTCTGTGGATTTCTTGTGGTTTTGAGTTTCCTTTTGAGTTTTGATCCTCGCCCTTGGCGTTGTATATTATATTACTTGTGTTGTTGTGACCGTCGATTGACGAAGAGCTAGCTCCCGCTTGGGGATGCCTTTTATTGATTTCGTATACTATTCATGTTGTATCCCGTTTGGGGGCCAGTATTTACAATGGAGACTCTGCCGAAATTTTCAAGAAATATTTGATGTTTTTAAAAACGCATAATTCGACTTATGCTAATAAAACTATTTGATTTAAATTGGTTTTTTCTTCACTCTACTACTTTTCTTGGTTTGGATTTCTGGGTTTTCGGCTTACTTATATTACGTACGCCTCGAGACGTTTCGTTGTTTAAGTGCCGGTCATGTTCTGTACTTTCGGGACGTGACAATATACTAGCAGGTATGTATGCAACATGAATGTAATAGCAGGTATGTATGCAATATGAATCAACTCATGATCTGAATGTGTAAGTATAAGAAATCATATTTTTCCTTTAGGAATCTCTTTTGAAATATCAGCACAATACCAATAGAATCAACAAGAATCTGTATCCAGCATCGACACCTCAAAACTGTCTCAATCTCATGTATCCATATCATAGTATCGCTGGCCCCAGCCGTCCGGCTGAACCATCTCAAATATCAATATCTCATCATCTCGTGGCCACGGTCGGCATCCTCTGGATATCCGCCATGCCAAAAAGTCACCGGCAGGTAGTATATCCCCTGCCAGGCTCAACGTCAGCAACACGACCTTCTTGCTCCGGGGTACCTTACCGGGCCCACCATATACCCGAGACGGTTCATCCAACTCCTCGAAACGGGTCTCGAAAACCATAGCAAACTCATGGTGGACGATACTTGCATCACTAGAAAACCGCAATTTAGCGTATTTTAAAAAAGGCAATAAGTTTTAGAAATTTTGCGGCTTTCCCCCGAAATCCAGAAATATCATAAATCTCAACAAATCATCATGAATGCATACGTCAATGATAATGAATGCATATGGTATCAATGCCCAAGTTGCGATGTATGATTAATAGACTAGGCATGAACAAATAATATGATGAGGTACATGCACATGAATAGCAATCCTACGATTTCATTTTAAGGATTTAAAGGCAATAGCACAGGTTTAAGCATCAATTATAGTAAAAGGTTTCAAATTATAGGTTATCTAGTGTGGTGGCATGGCAGTTACCAGGGCGTGTGTGTACGCATGAATAGTGCTCGTGCTGCATATAAAAACCCTGGCAATGGTGCAGGTGTCCTATAGAATGGGTTCGCATATGTATGTCAAATAAAGCATGGATGTAGTTACTAATATTACTAGAAATGTTTAACTACTTAAACTATCGGGCGACTTGCGCCATCCAAACGATAGTCCCCCGTAGATGTTACATCTACTCACCGGAATCCCTAGCTAGCTACGTCCAACCACCGCTTTCCCTTTCCGTGCCGCGTCCGAAGTCTCCGCGACCGAACCTGAAATTTGCATCAATACAAAACATAAGGTTACATATCATGAAACGACGCAAATCGCAAACGAAAATATCCACGTTCACAAGCTAGACACAACGTGCACAAGGTGCGCGGAACACACACGAAAATCGCAAAACTAACTAGAATGGTCGTTTTGGGCGCCCGGCAAATCTAAAACCCGATAAAACCAAAAATCAGCATTCACACACCCTAAAAGTCATAGGAGATGCCAATACAATCATCAGGATATCATATATAATGTATCACATAATTTTATAGAAAAACTAGTAAGCATTTGCATTCCAAAATCGGTGCAAACATCGCCGATTTGTGACAAAAAAGACTACAATCTAGCATAATCACCCAAGTCACACTATTAGATAGCCACTACACAAAATTTCAACACATTAACCATGCTTCAAAACATATATTCCATAAATAAGCCTTTCTTGATTTTTATAATTAGCAATAACAATCAAAATTCCACAGTAGATTAACTTAGATTAGAAAAATTTGAAGCCACTTAAGCAAAGTAACCTCATTAACTTAGGTTAGCAAACAACTAGATGGCAAAATAGATTTAATTAACTAAATAATGGTGTGCTAAAAACCCTAGTGTAAAACAAACTACCCTCTTAAAAACTAGATTAGAAATTAACACTAAATTAACACTAAAACAACTTAATTAAAGGAACTTAACCAAAAGAATTTAATTAGGTAGAAATTATACCTCAATCTAGAGATCTAGCAAGAACAATTTGCCTCTAAAGATGGCTCCTTTCCACATGTTTTCAACTAATATAGGCTTGAGAAGAGATAGCACAAGGATATGTTTTGGTTTTGTGAAGAAATTTGTGGATTTATATGGATTTTTGTGGCAATTTTGATGAAATTTTGGAGGAAATGAAAAGAGGAAAGTGAAGGGGGAGGGCTTCTGAATTTTCGGCCAGAGGAGGGAGGAAAAATGGTGTGGGTGTTGTGGGAAAGTCAAGGTCAAAGCCCATACCAATCAACGAAAAACCCATACTCAATATAAAATATTAAAACCCTTTTTTAAGCAATTTAAAATGAGTGAAGAACACAATTTGGAGGGGTGAAAGTTTTGGCTGCTGAAAATAGTGGTGGGGCCGGCCAAATAAGAGGGGTGAGGAATTGTGAAAGTTTGCAAAGAAAATTCCATGCAAAAAGACCCTCCACAAACTCAAAATTGCAAGTTTTAGTTCAAAATAATTATTTTTTTGTTTTCCATAATAAAAACCCATTAAAACTTGAAATAAAATACTAAAAAAATTATATTACAATTAGATTTTAATTAACATGATTTTAAAGATTAAAATTAGCCCATTTAAATTTGTATTTATCGCTAATTTAATGTATTTTTTTACCGGCTTAAAATAATATTAAAAATTGAAAAATTTGGGAAAAATTTTAAACGACCAGAATTTTATAAGCAACTCATTAGATACTTAAAACTAGCAATTATCTATCCAAATTAGGTATAATTAGGCCTAAACTGCAATTTAACAAAAAAGACGATTTACGGAAAAATACAAAATTTTCACCGATTTTCGGGAAAACACCAAAACGACTTTTCAAGGCATTACAATCTTCCCCCCTTAAAGAAATTCGGTCCTGAATTTAGAAATATAGCTACGCGTACCTTCAAAGAGATGGGGATATTTCTTCCTTATCTCGTCCTCGGTCTCCCAGGTGATCTCCTCGCTGGTCGGGCCACGCGAAAGGACCTTGACGGTCGGTATAACTTTCAATCTTAATTTCTTCACTTGCCGATCCAGGATGACCACCGGCTGCTCTGCAAAAGAAAGGTCGCGCACTAGCTGGACTGTCGGGTGCTAAATCGCAAGCGAAGGGTCGTGAAGGTACTTGCGGAGCATCGAAACATGGAAGCCGGGGTGAATATTGGGAAAGCTGGGTGGAAGAGCCAAACGATATGCAACTGCGCCGACACGCTCGAGAATCTCGAAGGGACCCACAAATCTGGGACTAAGCTTTCCTTTTTGCCCAAATCGCATCACGCCATTCATCGGAGAGACCCTCAGAAAAACATGATCGCCAACTGCGAACTCTAGTCTGCGACGGCGCCTGTCTGCATACGATTTCTGCCTGCTCTGAGCCGCTCTTATCCGATCTCGAATCAACTGTATCTTCGCGGTCGTCTCCTCAACAAGCTACGGCCCCAATATACTGCTCTCGCTGAGCTTTGTCCAACTGATGGGCGATCTGCATCTCCTCCCATACAATGCCTCGAAAGGTGCCATCTGAATAGTATCCTGGAAGCTGTTGTTGTAGGAGAACTCCACTAAGGGTAAATGATGATCCCAGCTACCTCTGAAGTCCAAGACGCACGCTCGGAGCATGTCCTCAAGAGTCTGAATAGTCCGCTCTGACTGGCCGTCGGTCTGCGGATGAAATGCTGTGCTAAAACTCAAACGGGTGCCCAATGCCTCCTGAAGTCGCTGCCATAGTCGGCTGGTAAACTGGGTGCCTCTGTCGGACACGATACACGTCGGGACTCCATGCAGTCGTACAATCTCGTCGATGTAAATATGGGCATACTGAGCAAAACCGAAAGTGGTCTTCACTGGCAGGAAGTGAGCCGCTTTCGTTAATCGATCCACGATCACCCAAATGGAGTCGTACCCTCGACTGGTCCTGGGTAGACCTACCACAAAGTCCATCGAAATTTGCTCCCATTTCCACTCCGGAATGGGCAAAGGCTGCAACTCTCCCGCGGGCCTCTGGTGCTCGGCCTTGACTTGCTGACAAGTCAGGCATCTATAAGAAGTCTGTGACGTCCCTCTTCATCCCGTCCCACCAAAAGACATCTCTCAAATCGCGGTACATCTTGGTGGAACCCGGATGAACGCTGTATGTCGATCTATGCGCCTCTTCAAGAATCTCACGTCTTAGTCCCTCAGAATCTGGTACGCACAATCGAGTCCCAAATCGTAGTACTCCCTGATCATCGATCACGAACTCGGAATATCTGCCCTGCCTAATCTGCTCCCTGATCTCTGAAAGACGGTCATCGCTGGGCTGTGCCTCTCGAATACGGTCAAGTAACTGCGGACGTGCACGAACATGCGCAAGCTGTCCCCCTGTCGGAGTGAACTCGAACTTAACCCGGCTGTTGCATAAAATCTGCCAATCTGCCGACGACTGCCTCTGTACTGCGCTCAAACAAGATAAACTACCCCGGGCCTCCTGCTCAAAGCATCCGCCACTACATTAGCCTTGCCTGGGTGATACAAAATCTCACAATCGTAGTCCTTTACTAGTTCCATCCAACGGCGCTGTCTGAGATTCAGGTCTCGCTGCTGAAATATATACTTTAAGCTCTTACGATCGGTGAATATCCGGCATGACTCACCGTATAGGTAATGTCGCCAGATCTTAAGTTCAAAGATCACTGCGGCTATCCCCAAATCATGAGTGGGGTAGTTCTGTTCATGTTTCTTCAACTGCCGCGAAGCATACGCGATCACCCTGTCATGCTGCATCAATACGCACCCTAGCCCCACTCGTGAAGCGTCACAATAAACCACGAATCCGCCTGATCCTGAAGGAAAAGATAATACCGGCGCCGTAGTCAAATAATTCCGTAGCTGCTAAAATCTGTGCTCGCACTCCTCCGTCCAAACGAAAGGAACTCCTTTCCGGGTCAATCCGGTCGAAGGTGCAACAATACGGGAGAAGTCCTGAACGAATCGCCAGTAGTAGCCAGCCAGGCCTAGGAAACTGCAGATCTCCGAAACTGATGTCGGTCTGGGCCACTGCTGAACGGCCTCAATCTTCTTTGGGTCCACACATATGCCATCTCTCGTAATCACGTGACCCAAGAAACCAACGCTGTCCAGCCAGAATGCACACTTGGAAAATTTTGTGAAAAACTGGTGCTCCCTCAAAGTCTGTAACGTAATCCGCAAATGCTGCTAGTGCTCCTCTCGGCTCCGGGAATACACCAAAATATCATCAATGAACTCTATGATGAACAAGTCGAGATACGGCCGGAATATACGGTTCATCAATTCCATGAATGTTGCTGGGGTGTTGGTGAGCCCGAACGACATCACCAAAATCTCATAGTGGCCGTAGCGCGTGCGGAAAGCTGTCCTCGGTATATCTTCCTGTCGAACTCGCAGCTGATGGTAACCTAATCGCAAGTCGATCCTCGAAAAATATCCCGCACCCTGAAGCTGGTCGAACAAATCATCAATGCGTGGCAAAGGATATCTGTTCCGCACGGTAACTTTGTTCAGCTGGCGGTAGTCGATACACAAACGCAAACTGCCGTCCTTCTTCTTGACAAACAGGACCGGAGCACCCCACGGAGAAACGCTAGGTCGAATAAGCTCTTTATCTAACAAATCCTGCAACTGATCTTTCAGCTCTCTAAGCTCTGCCGGGGCCATCCGATAAAGCGGTATAGAAATAGGCCCAGAGCCGGGAATCAAGTCAATGCAGAACTCAACATCGCGCTCAGGCGGTAACCCAGCCAGCTCCTCAGGGAAAACATCAGGGAACTCACTAACAATCGGGACCCGGTCCAAAGGAACCTCTACAGCTCGAGTATCACAAATATACGCTAAGAATCCCTGGCATCCCTTCCGCAAGAGCTGACCAGCGCGAAGAGATGAAATCAAGCTGGGAAGGGTGATACTGCGATCTCCCTGAATAACAAGGACTGGCTCTCCCGGAAAGCTAAATCTGACTGCTTTCTCATGGCAGTCCACTGAAGCATAACAGGTGGCTAGCCAATCCATGCCCAGAAGCACATCAAAGTCCAACATATCGAGGAGAATCAAATCAACCGATGAATCCTTCTCCCCGATACGAACGGAACACAATCGAAACACAAAACGAGCGACAAACGACTCGCCTACCGTGGTAATAACAACAAGCGGCTGATCTAACGACGACGACTCACGGCCCAACATCGGTACAAAGTGTGTAGATACGTACGAATGTATGGAACCTGGGTCGAATAATACCCGTGCGTCGAAAGAGCAAACTGGCAAGGTACCTGTCACAACGGCGTTGGATGCCTGCGCATCCTGCGGCGTCAAAGCAAAAACTCGGGCCTGACCCCCACCAATAACTGGCTGTCCTCGGCCTCGGCCTCCTCGTCCTCTCTGGAACGGACCGCCATGTCCACGGCCTCTGGCTGCATCAAACTGTCGTGGAGTATCGCCAGTGGTAGGAAGTAGGGCTCTCTGGGAAGGAGGTGGTGATGGTGGTAGGGTCACATGTGGAACTGTCGCCGCTCCATGTCGTCTCACCGGACAGTCTCTGATACGGTGGTGCAGACTCCCGCACCCAAAACATCCTGGCGACAGCTGCTGTCCCTGTGGATATGAACCTTATAACTGACCCCGTCTAATTCCTCTGCCAGGCCCATCTCTCGGAAATAATCTGGCGCGCTGCCTCTGTGACGACACATCGGTGCGAATCCTCTTCGGCCCCGAAAGGGCCGAAGTCTGTGATATACGTGCCTCCATCCGTAATGCCGTATCAATAGCAGCTGAATAGGTGTCGAAGTGCTGGGTGCCAATAGCAAGAAATAGCTGGGTGTCAAGTCCCTGCATGAACCTCTTCACTATCTTTTCTTCAGTATCCACCAGATACGGAGCATATCTGGACAACTGCATAAACTGGACATCGTACTCAGATACCGTCATCCCTGGAGTCTTGATCAAGGCCTCAAAACTATGATCTCTAGCGTCATGAACGCTCTCTGGGAGAAAATGAGCTAGAAAGACTACTGTAAACTCGGCCCAAGTCATAGGCGGTAGACCTGCAGCTCGACCTCTCAAGACTGACTCCCATCATGTCTGCGCGAGGCCCTCTAGACGGAAACTCGCAAGCTCCACCCATCAATCGTCCGAACATCTGAGCGAACGGCAGATCCTGGCTAAACTGTCAAGGAATGTCTGCGGATCCTCTGCTGCATCGGTGCCCGTGAAGACTGGAGGTCCCAGCCTCATGAAATCCTGTAGCGATACTGGGATAGCAACGGCGGTAGTAGTAGCAACTGTCTGGGCAGCAGGTACCAAGGTAGTCTGTGATGTGGTAGGTACGTCCTCCGATCTCGGTGCACGACTGGCCGCTACTAAGGATCATACCATCTGTCGTAACTCCTGCATACCTCCCATCATCTGTCGTAGCTTCTCCATACCAGACTCTAGCCTGTCCATGCGGCCTGGGGAATGCGGATCAGTCTGTCCCTGAGGCATAGGTACGCCACCCTGCTCGGTCCTCGTCTCGGACGAGCCTGCTCGGATCTCATCTTGGGCGGCAGCCCTCTGCGCTCTCTTAGCCTTCGACGGCATAGTGGCTGTTACAAGAACAGGATGATAAGAACAGTGCAATAGAATCATAGGATACACGGAATTTTCAAGCAAGTATATCCTAAAGCCACTTAGGCGGAGTACCGTATCGCAAGTAAGCGGCGGACATACGCACGCCACGTTACCCTGCTTAAGTCACTTACCCCATCTACCAAAGGTCGTCCTACACTCAGAAAGGTAAAACCTATCGCACGGATACCAACTTTGTTACGACCCGTAGGGTACGGAACATGACTGGCACTTAAGTTACGAAACGTCTCAAGACGTCCGTAACATAAGTAATCCAATGCCCAGAAATCAAAACCAAAAAAAGCAGAAGAGTGAAGGAAAACCAATCAATTGAAAGCGAGTTTATCAAATGAGTCATATCAAGCCTTTTTAAAAACAATATCAATTTTTCCGAAAATTTCGGCACAGTCTCCTTCGTAAATACTGGCCCCCAAAATGGGTACAACAAGAATATATATAAATAGAACAAAAAGGGCATCCCCATGCGGGAGCTAGCTCTTCGCCACAAGGCGGTCACAAATCCCACGCAATATGCAAAATAAGCATAAAAAGGCATAAGTAGAAGCAACATGTCGGCTCACGTGAGCTCGACCCCTAAAATACAGCATAAAAAGCCTAAAAATCTCACAGTCCCGTCTCTAGGTCAATATACAATCGTACTGGTAGATACAGTAGATGGAGTACTCTAGATACAAAGAATATACAAGGTGGTACAAAATAATAATACAACCCACCTACGAGCAAAAACCTCGAGTCCAGGCAAAAGAGGCAAGTGCGCCCGCCGCTACTGTGCTGACGGAGCGGACCTGCAAAAGACTATGGCACAACGGTGGTGAGTTGATAACTCGTGAGTAATAAATAACATCTATAGAGGCTATCGCAAGCATGCACACAAGCATCCTAGCATCTATAATACAGGTATGGCAGGATATACTAGCAGGTATGTATGCAACATGAATGTACTAGCAGGTATGTATGCAATATGAATCAACTCGTGATCTGAATGTGTAAGTATAAGAAATCATATTTTTCCTTTAGGAATCTCTTTTGAAATATCAGCACAATACCAATAGAATCAACAAGAATCTGTATCCAGCATCGACACCTCAAAACTGTCTCAATCTCATGTATCCATATAATAGTATCTCGGGCCCTAGCTGTCCGGCTGAGCCATCTCAAATATCAATATCTCATCATCTCGCGGCCACGGTCCGTATCCTCTGGATATCCGCCGTGCCAAAAAGTCACCGGTAGGTAGTCTATCCCCTGCCATGCTCAACGTCAGCAACACGACCTTCTTGCCCCGGGGTACCTTACCGGGCCCACCATGTACCCGAGATGGTTCATCCAACTTCTCGAAATGGGTCTCGAAAACCACAGCAAACTCATAGTGGACGACACTGAATCACTAGAAAACCGCAATTTTGCATATTTTAAAAAGGGCAATAAGTTTTAGAAATTTTGCGGCTTTCCCCCGAAATCCAGAAATATCATAAATCTCAAGAAATCATCATGAATGCATACGTCAATGATAATAAATGCATATGGTATCAATGTCTAAGTTGCGATGTATGATTAATAGACTAGGCATGAACAAATAATATGATGAGGTACATGCATATGAATAGCAATCCTACGATTTCATTTTAAGGATTTAAAGGTAATAGCACAGGTTTAAGCATCAATTATAGTAAAAGGTTTCAAATTATAGGTTATCTAGTGTGGTGGCATGGCAGTTACCAGGGCGTGTGTGTACGCATGAATAGTGCTCGTGCTGCATATAAAAACCCTGGCAATGGTGTAGGTGTCCTATAGAATAGGTTCGCATATGTATGTTAAATAAAGCATGGATGTAGTTACTAATATTACTAGAAATCTTTAAGTACTTAAACTATCGGACGACTTGCGCCATCCAAACGATAGACCACCGTAGATGTTACATCTACTCACTGGAATCCCCAGCTAGCTACGTCCAACCACCGTTTTCCCTTTCCGTGCCGCGTCCGAAGTCTCCGCGACCGAACCTGAAATTTGCATCAATACAAAACATAAGGTTACATATCATGAAACGGCGCAAATCCCAAACGAAAATATCCACGTTCACAAGCTAGGCACAACGTGCACAAGGTGCGCGGAACACACACGAAAATCGCAAAACTAACTAGAATCGTCGTTTTGGGCGCCCGGCAAAGCAAAAACCCGATAAAACCAAAAATCCGCATTCACACACCCTAAAAGTCGTAGGAGATGCCAATACAATCATCAAGATATCACAAATAATGTATCACATAATTTTATTGAAAAACTAGTAAGCATTTGCATTCCAAAATCAGTGCAAACATCGCCGATTTGCGACAAAAAAGACTATAATCTAGCATAATCACACAAGTCACATCATTAGATAGCCGCTACACAAAATTTCAACACATTAACCATACTTCAAAACCTATATTCCATAAATAACCCTTTCTTGATTTTTATAATTAGCAATAACAATCAAAATTCCACACTAAATTAACTTAGATTAGCAAAATTTGAAGCCACTTAAGCAAAATAACCTAATTAACTTAGGTTAGCAAACAACTAGATAGAAAAATAGATCTAATTAACTAAATAATGGTGTGCTAAAAACCCTAGTTTAAAACAAACTACCCTCTTAAAAACTAGATTAGAAATTAACACTAAAACAACTTAATTAAAGGAACTTAACCAAAAGAATTTAATTAGGTAGAATTATACCTCAATCTAGAGATCTAGCAAGAACAATTTGCCTCTAAAGATGGCTCCTTTCCACATGTTTTCAACTAATATAGGCTTGAGAAGAGATAGCACAAGGATATGTTTTGGTTTTGTGAAGAAATTTGTGGATTTATATGGATTTTTGTAGCAATTTTGATGAAATTTTGGAGGAAATGAAAAGAGGAAAGTGAAGGGGGAGTGCTGCTGAATTTTCGGCCAGAGGAGGGAGGAAAAATGGTGTGGGTGTTGTGGGAAAGTCAAGGTCAAAGTCCATACCAATCAACCAAAAACCTATACTCAATATAAAATATTAAAACCCTTTTTTATGCAATTTAAAATGAGTGAAGAACACAATTTGGAGGGGGGAAATTTTGGGCTGCTGAAAATAGTGGTGGGGCCGGCCAAATAAGAGGGGTGAGGAATTGTGAAAGTTTGCAAAGAAAATTCCATGCAAAAAGAACCCCCACAAACTCAAAATTGCAAGTTTTAGTTCAAAATAATTATTTTTTTGTTTTCCATAATAAAAACCCATTAAAACCTGAAATAAAATACTAAAAAAATTATATTACAACTAGATTTTAATTAACATGATTTTAAAGATTAAAATTATCCCATTTAAATTTGTATTTATCGCTAATTTAATGTATTTTTTTACCGGCTTAAAATAATATTAAAAATTGAAAAATTAGGGAAAAAATTTTAACGACCAGAATTTTATAAGTAACTCATTAGCTACTAAAAACTTGCAATTATCTATCCAAATTAGGTATAATTAGGCCTAACTCCAAATTAACAAAAAAGTCGATTTACGGAAAAATTCCAAATTTTCACCGATTTTCATGAAAACACCAAAACGACTTTTCAAGGCGTTAGAATTCATCAATAAATGCAATTTAATGCATTCAAACACACATGCATGCATGAAGCCACCTATTGCATTATTTTCTTTTCTTAAAAAAACTTAATTGTAATACCCAAACAAAAAATGTAGATACTACGTGAAGGTTTGGTTTTACTTAACTTGATTTATTTGCAAAAATTTCAAAGAAGGAAATTTCCCAAAATGTGAATACCGCATTAAAATAATATTAAAATTGGGAAAAATTTTATCTGAACCAAAACATCCCATATACCCCCAAAACTTGCGAACTAGCTTTATTTTAGCTTAACTAGGTGCTGGCAAGTCTATTTGGACGTTTGATCACAGTCGGTTTAAAACGGAAAATATCAACAAAATTTACCTAAAAATAGAGAAATTCGCATAACGGTTTTCTAAAACGTTACATTGGGGATGATGACCCAACTAGCTTCGAGCAGGCCATCACAAGTGGTAGCTCAGTGAAATGGCTGGATGCAATGCGGTCCGAGATGGAATCCATGTAAACCAACAAAGTATGGACTTTGGAAGATGCTCCTGAAGGGGTAAAACCCATTGGGAGCAAGTGGATCTTCAAGAAGAAACTTGGTGTAGATGGGAAAGTGGAGACTTTCAAAACTAGACTTGTTGCAAAGGGTTTTTGTCAACGACCAGGTGTCGATTATGACGAAACCTTTTCTCCAGTAGCTATGCTTAAATCCATCCAGATCATGCTTGCCATCACTGCATATCATGACTACGAAATCTGGCAAATAGATGTTAAGACCGCCTTTCTAAATGGTGATTTAGAAGAGAGCGTGTACATGACTCAGCCGGAGGGCTTCTTAGCTAGTGGGAGCAGCGGGAAGGTGTGCAAGCTGCTTAAATCCATTTATGGATTAAAGCAAGTATCGCGGAGTTGGAACATCTGCTTTGATGTCGTTATCAAAGAGTTTGATTTCTTCAAAAACGTAGATGAACCTTGTATATACAAGAAGGTGGCAGAGAGTAAGGTTGTCTTCCTCGTATTGTACGTGGATGACATACTCTTGATAGGAAATGACATTCATATGATGCAATCGGTCAAGCTCTTCTTATCACAAAGATTCTCAATGAAAGATCTAGGGGATGCCTCCTACATCATGCGGATTAAGATCTATATAAATAGATCTAAACGGTTACTGAGATTGCCCCAATCGAGGTACATAGACACCATACTAAAGAGGTTTAGTATGGAAGAATCTAAGCGTGGGTTTTTACCCACGATCTATGGACTCACTCTCTCCAAAAAGATGTCTCCCAAGACTGATTTGGAGAGAGCTCGCATGCAAGGGATACGCTATGCTTCGTCAGTATGCTCTATCATGTACGCGATGCTATATACTGTTAGTGTATATGCCCTAGAGGCCATTACTGTATCATACTGGTTTGTATATTACTTAATGGATGCTTGGGATATTCACCTTGTATATACAATCTTGCTCAAAATAGTAGTATGCTACTTGGTTTGTTTCTACTTCAATGTGTACATGTGTTTATTTTTGTATATCGCCTATACACATTAGTAGAGCCCTTAGGATCTTTGCTTGATTACCAGCGATGTGATGGCCGTCACACTAGTGGGGCTGGGTAATCTATAAGCACATCCTTATGCAGGTCCCTGGTCGCAGGACTATCGAGACAGGGCATCGATACTCCGGAGTAGACCAGCGCATGCGCTTCTCATCCCAGTGTGGGAGACGGTCTGTCCCACAGCCGTCAGTACGTCGTACTTGAGATAGTATGCGGGTGCTCGTTAGGTTACGGGTACACTGGACAGGACTCGTCGGGAACTGACTAGTTGGTATTATACCTATCGTCAGTTATCAGTTCCCAGGTGACATGAGTACAGCTTAGTCCGCTGACTTGACACTGTCACTCCGCCTCGAGTGTGTTCCCACTGTACTTTGATCACTACCCTACCACGGCTCAAAGGAGTCGTGCAAACAGGTAGTGGTTGGGTGCAGTCCCGAAGCACTTGGAGGCAGTGACGGTTAGACAGGATTCGTCTCTCCCGGTATTGGGGGTTGACATCGCGCTGTGTCTAGGAGAGCCATTACACGAGTAGTCCCTGGCCAGGGCAAACGAGATATACTGGTAGGTTTCCAGTGTTATCTCAGGGTGTTTTGGGCTTCGCTCCGGCACGACTTGTACCGCTATTGGGGGACTGACGTTTACCGCCCCCTAGGCCCGCCATGCGATGTATCAGACGAACAGACCGGACTGTACGGAGAATGTCACACTCAGGCTCAGTAGGAGTTCAGATGGGTTTCGCCTCGTCGGTCTTCTTGTCGGCATTACCTGGGGACCGTTACGCACAGCTAGTGCCGCTTGCGGTCTGTGGTTAAACCCACTGCCAGCGTAGTGTCGAATCTTTAGAGTCCCACACAGAAAGCTTTTCGCCTTTAGGCAAAAGAGTAGAGGTCGCATGGTATTGCGACGGGGTTCGATCACATCCGTGCACTTGTGCACGTACAGTGTCCGGACAGTTTACACTAGCGGGCTTTGGTTTAAGCCAGATCCTAGTGTACCTTATGGGATTGGATTTATCCAGTTTGCATTCGTGTTCCTCGGAACGCGGATGCGGGTGTGTATGCACAGTTGACAGGGAGGCAGAGGCGGCGGATTCTCATTAGGGTTGTTGACTGTTGACCGTTGACTATTTGACTTTATGCTCAACCCTAATGAGAATATGATATGTGATTAACTATTATATTAATTAAGTATTATGGTGATATGGTTGTTGACTTGTTGACTTTTGTTGACTTGTTGACTTTGTTGACTTGTTGACTTTTGTTGACTTGTTGACCGGTTGACTAGGCTTGACTAGTTGACCATCATGATAACCATGGTTATCATTTCATGCCAAAGACTTTTTCTTGCTTGCTCATTTGAGTAAAATGAGTGCATGACATGATAAGGTTATGGTTGTTTCTAACCATCACATAAGACTTTTTTGATATGATGAGTTATGATCACTTTGGATTATGAGAGGGTGAAAGACAAAAGAGTTGCTCATTCTTTCTTGCTCATTCTCTCTCTTGTTCTTGAGCTCTCCACTTGCTCTCACCCTCAACCTCTTGCTCCCTCTCTTGATTTATGGTTCTCTTGTCTCATGAGTTGAGAATCAAGAACCATAGATAAAATCCCATTCTAAATCATCTCTACTCATTCTAGTTCACTAGGTTTAGCAAACCAAGTGAACTAGTTTCTTCAAAGAACGAAGAAGGAGCTAAAGGTTGGAGCTTTCAAGTGGATCTATCTTCGGCGTACGGAGACAACGAGAAGGAGCCATCGAACCACCATCGGAGCTTGAAGAGAAGGAGTTCAAGTTTAGGTATAACCATCTTCATCCGAGTAGCTAAATATCTTTAGCTTAGTATGCTAGTTTTAGTTTAGGTAAAGATCCCGACCTAGCTTAGTCCATGTTGCCTCTTGCGTTAAAATTTTGATTTTATACCGTTTCCGCCTCCCCGTAAGAACCGGGGGTCGCAACGTGGACTTACAGTGGTATCAGAGACTAACTAAACTTAAACTAGCTTGGTAGTGAAGTGTAACGAAGTTCGGAACCGGAAAAATCCAAAAACCAAACTTTTACAAAAACTGAGTTTCTGTTGAAATTTTTTTGGCTCAAAATGAAAAACTTTACTCTTGTAAATTCGGCTCAGGGTTTTGTGTGAACACCCAAGAAAAACGATACAGTAATTCGTCCAAACCGCCGCCCTTCCGCCGCGCGAGCTAGGCATCCGCCGCGGAAGCGCCGCGCTTTGTCGTCTTCTGTGCATCGTTTTTCGTGCAGTGTGTGTCTGTATTGGTTTTGGGATTTTTGAAATATATTATATGTGCCCAGATTTTCCAGAAAAGAAATTTCCTTTTGGGGTCCTATAATTCCGTATTTTTCCGAACTTCACTGCACTTTGACTATGATGGTTATATCTGTGATGCTTGCATGTATTGAACGTCGGCTAATCGCTATAAGTCGATTGGTCGGGGTTATACATGATCTGTGTTTGATATTGGAATGTGTATATAAATATGTTGGATTGTCGCGGGTGAATAGCCGGGGGTTGTGAGACGAGAGTTTTCTTTTCTTGCAATTCATGTAAATTTGTAAATTGATGTAATAATTATTTGTATGGCCGCACAACCGGGAAGGGGTTGTAGCCGTCATTGTATAATTTCTTTTTACTGTTTTTGCTCCTAGGATAGACCCATGGAGGGGTGCACAAACTACCGGGTATGCCGAAGTGTCGAGTGGCCTACTCATGGAGATGAGGGAGGTTGCTACGCTTCGGGTACTTGGCGGGTAGTTTGCCGCACCCGTAGGGGTCTTGGGTGGGGTTTTGGCTATTCACCGCGACCGTGTTATCTGTTTTTGTTACAGGCTCGTACAAATTACAGATTGCTAGTATATCCAATGTATTTATCTGTGATCTGAAATGTTTATCATTGCAGTATATCTATATATGATATTATTTAGGCGTTGCTTATGTTTTACAGACGCGCTAGCCCAGCCCCCGCTCTGTCGTTAGTTAAGTAACCTAACGGGTAATGACGGGGCCCAGTGGCGAATGCGAATGGCATAAGCGTACGTCATATTTTGGTTGTTTTCTGCAATGGTAGGATTAAATGATGGGACGCATTAAAAGAACTAATGCAAGAATATCACGCATTAAAAGAACTAATGCAAGATAATAAACCAAGTTAAAGTCGTTGGAACACTTTCGAAAAACCACTCGGTTCTTTTCAAAACAAACTTTTAAAATACGGAGTTTGAGCCACTCCATTTAAAAGCTATCTCGTTCCATCGACCAAATCAAGTTCACTACGTTCACGGTTTTGCCAAAACCATCCGTAGCCCTCCATCATTTCAGTTAAATATTCGGTAGTATTCAAGCTATGTATTTTGACCTCACGCCAAGGCATAGTGATTGGTAGCTGCCGGATATTTATCTGTTGCATAGATAGAATGCGTTGGTTTGAGACAGTCGTACTGCCATTTTGGCCTACGTCAAGGGTATGTACGGGTGGGTTCAAATTAACCTGGATAATGATGGGACGAACTTGACATGTGACTTATGACATTTTGACCTCACGCCAAGGTCATAAGAGCATGGGGCAAAAATCCACATCGGGAGTTTCATAAGTACTGAAACTTGCTAGATTTGCATACCATTTGGAGTGTGATGATTCTGGTAGGATTCCTTCAGTTTCGTCACGCGATGATATTTGGATCCCGATCCTACTTTGAGTATATGCTACTCCTCGGGAAATTTCTCACTTAACGATCAATGCTATAAACCTAGTAGGTGCCTAGAAAGGTGTTAGCGGGGCTACGCCCCCAGGGAAAAGAGGTTCTTTAATTAAGGAACTTCGCGAAAGCGTTGGAAAACCTCCCTCGAAGTACCGACACCGGCCTGGCTGAACGGTTAAGCAAGTATTGTACGGTGGGATTAATCCTGACTAATTCTTCCTTTATGGTTTGAGGAGGGATTCGAGAAACAGTGGGAGCCATCCTGTTTAGACAAACTAAAAACCACTTTAAACTTGCAAGAGCATCATGCTGAGTGTTTCTTCTTCTCTCTCCTAATTGCAGCGACCACTCAACATGACTGGACTTAAGTTACTCCTAGATAAAAACAAACTGACAGGGCCAAACTACAAAGATTGGCTCAGGAATGTCAAGATAGCAATCACTTATGACAAGCTGGGGTATCTTCTTACCACCAAAGCTCCCCTTGTCCCTGGTCCAACTTCCAGTGTCGCGGATAAGGAAATCCGCAAGACTTGGGAGATTGATAGCGCAAAGGCCAAGTGCCTCCTGCTTGCCTCGATGGACAACGAACATCAGAGGAGGCATGAGAATATGGACATGGAGTCCATATTGCTCCATACAAAAGAACTGTATGGAGAGCAATCACGTATCGCAAGATACGAAGCGTCGAAAAAGTTATTTTCGACAAGAATGGCCGTCGGATCATCAGTAGCCGAGCACGTGCTAAAGATGATCGGCTTCATTGAGGAGCTCGCTGACCTAGGGATCACATTGGAGAGTGAGCTATATACGGATATAGTTCTCCAGTCCCTTCCTTCCACTTACGCCCAGTTTATACTGAACTTCAACTTACAAGAAAAAGAGGTTGAACTTTCAGAGCTCCTCAACATGCTGAGGAGCGCAGAGGGCACCCTACAGAAAAGTAGGTATACATCCACTTTGTTTGTAGGAGGATCATCTTCTTCTAGGTCCAAGGCGAAAGCCAGGGGAAAGAAGAAGAAGGCCCCCGCCAAACCAAGGGGCGGTGTTAGTAAAGTGGATACGAAGGGAAAAGGAAAAGCAACAAAGATAGCGGGGAAGCTTGTGGATAAGGAAGAATGCTTCTATTGTCATAAGAAAGGACACTGGAAGAATGATTGCAGGGCCTGGAAGGCCAGAACACAGGAATTGAAGCAGGTTGCAGCTTCAGCTTCAGGTGTGTATGTTATTGAAAACTGTCTTTCAATAAACTCTACTTCCTGGGTATTGGATACCGGATCAGGATCTCATATCTATAATTCTTTGCAGGCGTTGAGAAACCGTAGGGTTTTGAAGGCAGGTGACATGACCCTCAGAGTTGCGAACGGAGCTAGCATGGATGCTAAAGCCGTGGGGGACTATCACCTGGGAATGTCAGATGGACATGTTTTGGTTTTGCGTAATTGCTTTTTTGTACCCAACGCAACTTATAATATCATTTCTGTATCTTTAGTTTCTAAAGAAGGTTATGAATTTGCGTTTGTAAGTAATGTTGTAAACATTCACCTTAATCAAGTTTTGATTGGGTCAGGTACATTGAGTAATGGTATATACGTGTTAAACCAACCACAGATTTTCAACGTCCAGAATACACACAAAAGAAAGTCTCCAGAAATAAATCAGACTTTCTTATGGCATTGTAGATTGGGTCACATCAATGAGAGAAGGTTGACTAAGTTACATACAGAAGGATATTTGAATGCGTTCGAATATCAATCGTATGCCACTTGTCAATCTTGTCTCAAAGGAAAGATGACAAAGACTCCGTTTACTGGACAAGGAGTAAGAGCGAGCGAGCTCTTGGGACTCGTACACAGTGACGTGTGCGGTCCAATGTCTACACATGCCCGAAGCGGACATTCTTACTTCAGTACTTTTACGGATGACTTCTCAAGGTACGGTTATGTCTTCTTAATGAAACATAAGTCCGAGGCCTTTGGAAAATTCCAGGAGTATAAGAATGAAGTAGAGAAACAGACCGGCAAAAGTATTAAGATTCTAAGATCGGATCGAGGTGGAGAATACTTAAGTGCCGAGTTCCTGGACTATTTAAAAGAGAACGGAATTCTCTCTCAGCTTACTCCTCCATACACCCCGCAACATAATGGTGTATCGGAGAGACGGAACCGCACCCTATTGGATATGGTGCGGTCCATGATGAGTAACGCTGAGTTACCGCGATCGTTCTGGGGGTATGCGCTGGAATCAGCTGCATACCTTTTGAACCGAGTTCCGACTAAGACTGTGCCTACCACCCCATATGAAATGTGGAGTGGGAAGAAACCCTATCTTCAATATCTGAAGATCTGGGGATGTCCAGCTTTTGTCAAAAAGCAGCATGCGGACAAACTCGAGGCACGCTCAGTACTGTGCAAGTTTGTGGGATACCCAAAGAACACCAGGGGGTATCTTTTCTACTACGCAGAGGAACAAAAAGTCCTTGTTTCTCGTAATGCCCACTTTCTAGAACACCAGTTCTTGGAAAAGGAAATTAGTGGGAGCGCAGTGGAACTGGAAGAAATTCCAGAACCACAGACTATTACTGAAAGGTTAGTGGAACCAGAGGGTTCAACAGAACAGGACATTCCTACGCCGCTCCGCAGGAGTAGTAGGCAGTCTCATCCGCCCGAGAGATACTGCGGTTTTCTCATAGACGGGGATAGAGAGGATTGCATCATAGATTATGATGAGCCTACTAGCTTCCAGCAGGCCGTTCAGAGCGTTGACTCAGTGAAATGGCTGGATGCAATGCGGACCGAAATGGAGTCCATGTACACCAACAAGGTATGAACGTTGGACATTGCTCCAGACGGGGTAAAACCCGTAGGATGCAAGTGGATCTTCAAAAGGAAGATTGGTGTAGATGGACAGGTTGAGACCTATAAAGCTAGGCTGGTAGCAAAGGGTTTTCGTCAAAGACCTGGCTTGGACTACGACGAAACCTTTTCTCCAGTAGCCTTGCTGAAATCCATTCGGATCCTTCTTGCCATTGCTGCCTTCCACGATTATGAGATCTGGCAAATGGACGTAAAGACAGCTTTTCTAAATGGAAATTTAGAGGAGTGTGTCTATATGGACCAGCCGGAGGGTTTCATTCAGAGTGGGAGCAGCGGAAAGGTGTGCAAGTTGCTTAAGTCCATCTATGGACTAAAGCAGGCGTCGCGGAGTTGGAACATCTGCTTTGATGAGACGGTCAAGGAATTTGGCTTTATCAAAAATCCAGATGAACCATGTATCTATAGTAGATTTGTAGCGAGAACTGTAGTATTCCTCGTTTTATACGTGGATGACATTCTCTTAATAGGAAATGACATTCCTATGCTACAATCTGTCAAGGGGTTCTTGTCACACAGGTTCTCCATGAAAGACCTGGGTGATGCCTCATACATTCTGGGTATCCGGATCTACCGTGACAGATCCAAGAGGATATTAGGACTTTCTCAGTCCAGGTAGATCGACACCATACTGAAGAGATTCAGTATGGAAGATTCCAAGCGCGGTAACCTACCGGCTTGTCACGGGATCACCTTCTCTAAAGAGATGTCTCCCAAGACTGATTTGGAGAGGGATCGCATGTCTATTATACCCTACGCTTCTGCGGTAGGCTCTATAATGTATGCGATGTTGTGTACCAGACCGGATGTAGCTTATGCACTGAGTGTGGTAAGCCGGTATCAGTCAAACCCTGGGGAGAAACACTGGATAGCGGTAAAGAACATTCTCAAGTACCTGAGAAGGACTAAGGAGATGTTCTTGGTGTATGGCGGAAAAGACCTCCAGATCGAGGCCTTTGCTGACTCCAGCTTCCAGAGTGACAAGGATGATTCCAAGTCCATGTCGGGTTTTGTCTTTACCCTCAATGGAGGGGCGGTGTGTTGGAAGAGTTCCAAACAGGAAACCGTTGCAGACTCGACGATGGAAGCGGAATACATCGCTGCATCTGATGCCGCAAAAGAAGCTGTCTGGATGAGGAAGTTCTTGAAAGAACTTCAGGTGGTTCCGTCCATTGTTGATCCAATACCTCTGTATTGCGACAACAACGGGGCTATAGCTTTAGCGAAGGAACCAAGGTCCCATCAGAGATCCAGGCACATCTTAAGGCGGTATCACCTGATCAGGGAGATCGTGGATCGCCAGGAGATCGAGGTTCGGAGAGTCGCTTCAGAAGATAACACTGCAGATCCATTCACCAAGGCCCTGCCCCAGACTCAGTTCGAGCGGCTGATCGAGATGATAGGTCTTCGATACGCCAGTACATGGCCTTAGTGCAAGTGGGAGATTGTTAGTGTATATGCCCTAGAGGCCATTACTGTATCATACTGGTTTGTATATTACTTAATGGATGCTTGGGATATTCACCTTGTATATACAATCTTGCTCAAAATAGTAGTATGCTACTTGGTTTGTTTCTACTTCAATGTGTACATGTGTTTATTTTTGTATATCGCCTATACACATTAGTAGAGCCCTTAGGATCTTTGCTTGATTACCAGCGATGTGATGGCCGTCACACTAGTGGGGCTGGGTAATCTATAAGCACATCCTTATGCAGGTCCCTGGTCGCAGGACTATCGAGACAGGGCATCGATACTCCGGAGTAGACCAGCGCATGCGCTTCTCATCCCAGTGTGGGAGACGGTCTGTCCCACAGCCGTCAGTACGTCGTACTTGAGATAGTATGCGGGTGCTCGTTAGGTTACGGGTACACTGGACAGGACTCGTCGGGAACTGACTAGTTGGTATTATACCTATCGTCAGTTATCAGTTCCCAGGTGACATGAGTACAGCTTAGTCCGCTGACTTGACACTGTCACTCCGCCTCGAGTGTGTTCCCACTGTACTTTGATCACTACCCTACCACGGCTCAAAGGAGTCGTGCAAACAGGTAGTGGTTGGGTGCAGTCCCGAAGCACTTGGAGGCAGTGACGGTTAGACAGGATTCGTCTCTCCCGGTATTGGGGGTTGACATCGCGCTGTGTCTAGGAGAGCCATTACACGAGTAGTCCCTGGCCAGGGCAAACGAGATATACTGGTAGGTTTCCAGTGTTATCTCAGGGTGTTTTGGGCTTCGCTCCGGCACGACTTGTACCGCTATTGGGGGACTGACGTTTACCGCCCCCTAGGCCCGCCATGCGATGTATCAGACGAACAGACCGGACTGTACGGAGAATGTCACACTCAGGCTCAGTAGGAGTTCAGATGGGTTTCGCCTCGTCGGTCTTCTTGTCGGCATTACCTGGGGACCGTTACGCACAGCTAGTGCCGCTTGCGGTCTGTGGTTAAACCCACTGCCAGCATAGTGTCGAGTCTTTAGAGTCCCACACAGAAAGCTTTTCGCCTTTAGGCAAAAGAGTAGAGGTCGCATGGTATTGCGACAGGTCGCATGGTTTTGCGACGGGGTTCGATCACATCCGTGCACTTGTGCACGTACAGTGTCCGGACAGTTTACACTAGCGGGCTTTGGTTTAAGCCAGATCCTAGTGTACCTTATGGGATTGGATTTATCCAGTTTGCATTCGTGTTCCTCGGAACGCGGATGCGGGTGTGTATGCACAGTTGACAGGGAGGCAGAGGCGGCGGATTCTCATTAGGGTTGTTGACTGTTGACCGTTGACTATTTGACTTTATGCTCAACCCTAATGAGAATATGATATGTGATTAACTATTATATTAATTAAGTATTATGGTGATATGGTTGTTGACTTGTTGACTTTTGTTGACTTGTTGACTTTGTTGACTTGTTGACTTTTGTTGACTTGTTGACCGGTTGACTAGGCTTGACTAGTTGACCATCATGATAACCATGGTTATCATTTCATGCCAAAGACTTTTTCTTGCTTGCTCATTTGAGTAAAATGAGTGCATGACATGATAAGGTTATGGTTGCTTCTAACCATCACATAAGACTTTTTTGATATGATGAGTTATGATCACTTTGGATTATGAGAGGGTGAAAGACAAAAGAGTTGCTCATTCTTTCTTGCTCATTCTCTCTCTTGTTCTTGAGCTCTCCACTTGCTCTCACCCTCAACCTCTTGCTCCCTCTCTTGATCTATGGTTCTCTTGTCTCATGAGTTGAGAATCAAGAACCATAGATAAAATCCCATTCTAAATCATCTCTACTCATTCTAGTTCACTAGGTTTAGCAAACCAAGTGAACTAGTTTCTTCAAAGAACGAAGAAGGAGCTAAAGGTTGGAGCTTTCAAGTGGATCTATCTTCGGCGTACGGAGACAACGAGAAGGAGCCATCGAACCACCATCGGAGCTTGAAGAGAAGGAGTTCAAGTTTAGGTATAACCATCTTCATCCGAGTAGCTAAATATCTTTAGCTTAGTATGCTAGTTTTAGTTTAGGTAAAGATCCCGACCTAGCTTAGTCCATGTTGCCTCTTGCGTTAAAATTTTGATTTTATACCGTTTCCGCCTCCCCGTAAGAACCGGGGGTCGCAACGTGGACTTACATATACCATACCCGATGTAGCACACTTAATAAGTGTAGTGAATAGGTATCAAGCTGATCGTGGAGAGAGTCACTAGACAGCTGTGAAGAGCATTCTTAAGTACTTGCGAAGGACTAAAGAGATGCCCTTAGTGTATGGTAACGGAGAACTCCAAGTGGAGTCCTTTACCGATTCGAGCTCCCGGAGTGATAAGGATGACTCTAAGTCGCACTCGGGATTTGTCTTTACCCTCTACGGAGCGGCGGTATGCTGGAAGAGTTCCAAGAAGGAAACCGTGGCAGACCCGACGATGGAGGCTGAATACATCGCTGCCAAAGAGGCTGTCTGGATCAAGAAGTTCATAACTGAACTTGAAGTGGTTCCATCTATTAAGGATCCAATATCTTTGTATTGTGATAACAATGGAGCGGTGGCTTTGGCTAAGGAACCCAGGTCCCATCAGCGATCCAGGCATATTCTGAGGCGGTATCACCTGATCCGGGAGATAGTTGATCGCCGGGAGATCGAGGTCAGGAGGGTTGACATGAAGAACAACATAACGGATCCACTCACGAAGGCCATTCCCCAGATACAATTCGAAAGACTCTTCGGGATGCTCGGTGTGCGATTCTGCAGCAGCTGGCCCTAGTGCAAGTGGGAGATTGTTAGTTGTATGTATGTCCTAGAGGCCAGTATTGTACATATGATGTATATTATATTGAATGCTTGGACATATATAGAGAGGACTTTCTTACTCGATATGATAGTATGCTATCTGGTTGCTCTTTATCTTAACATGTATACTTGTCTCTTGATACTGTCTTATGGTTACATGTTGGTAAAGCCCTTAGGATGTGTGCTTGACTACCTGGACTATGAAGCAGATCACACTAGTGGGGCCATGGTAGTCCATAAGTTCATCCTTTAACGTTCCTAGTCATGGGTGTATCGAGACAGGGCATCGATATACCAGAGTAGACTAGCGTATACGCTTCTCGACCCATGAGATGGGCGATGGATGATCCCATATCCATTGGTGTTTGACATCAGAGATGGTATACGAGAGCTCAGTGGAGACTGAGTACACTGGACGGACTCGCCGAGAACTCCAAGATGGTATTATACCTCATGTCAGATGGCGGTTCTCTGGTGACACTTGTACAGGTTAATCTGTAGACCCGAGATCGTCATAGTGATTCCCACTGTGCTTTGATTTCCACCTTACCACGTTCAAGAGGGCGTGCAAAACGGTGGTTTTTGTTAGTGTTTATGCCCTAGAAGGCCATTACTGTATCATACTAGTTTGTATATTACTTAATGGAAGCTTAGGATATTCACATGTATATAACAGTCTTGCTAAACATGGTAGTATGCTACTTGGTTTTTCTATCTTAATATGTGAGTATACGTATTGATAGAACTCTTAGGATCTTGCTTGACTACCAGCGTTGTGATGGCAGTCACACTAGTGGGGGCTGGGTAGTCTACAAGCACATCCTTATTCAGGTCCCTAGTCGTTGGATTATCGAGACAGGGCATCGATACTCCGGAGTAGACTAGTGTGTACGCTTCTCATCCCAGTTGGGGAGATGGTCTGTCCCACAGCCGTCAGTACGTCGTACTGGAGATAGTATGCAGGTGCTTGTTAGGTTACGGGTACACCGGACAGGACTCACAGGGAACTGTTGGTTGGTTTTATACCAGTCGTCAGTGAACAGTTCCCAGGTGACATGAGTACAGCATAGTCCGCAGACTTGACACTGCTACTTCGCCTCGAGTGTGTCCTAGTGTTCTTAGATTGCTACCCTACCACGGCTCAAAGGAGTCGTGCAAACAGGTAGCAGTTGGGTGCAGTCCCGAGCACTTGGAGGCAGTAGCGGTTAGACAGGATTCGTCTCTCCCGGTATTGGGGGTTGATATCGCGTTGTGTAAGAGAGCCATTACGCAAAGTCCCTGGCCAGGGCAAGCGAGATTTTCTGGTAGGTTCCAGTAGTTTCTCAGGGTGTAATGGGCTTCGCTCCGACACGACTTATACCGCTATTAGGGGACTGACGCTTGCCGCCCCCCTAGGCCCGATATGCGATAGTCTTAGATGAACGGACCGGACTGTACGGAGATTGTCACATCAGACTCAGTAGGAGTTCGGATGGGTTTCCTCATCGGCCTTCTTATCGACATCTACCTGGGGACCGTTACGTACAGCTAGTGCCGCTTGCGGTCTGTGGTTAAACCCACTGCCAGTGTTGTAGTTGAGTCTCTAGAGTCCCACACAGAGAGTTTCCCTACTCCAGGCGAAACGATATAGAGGTCGTATGGTTTTACGACAAGGGTTCGGACACATACGTGTGTTTACACACGTACGACTTTCGGACAGTTTTTACCAGTCGGCTTTGGTTTAAGCCAGTTACTGGTATCCGGTTATTGGATTTATACAGTCTAAAGTTTTTCCGTATTTTTGCGGAAAGGAGGGGCGTTCTCGTAATTGCGCGAGAAGCTTCTAGAAGATGGTGACTAAGGAGGTTTAGGTGGCATATACAATGAATGTGATTAGTGAGTCATATTGATGATTCATCCATGTCATTAATGCATCATAAAAGGTTAATGACACATGGAGATGAATCATCACTAGATATTATCAAGCATGGTTGTTAAATGGTTTTATTTTTCTTTTCTTGATAAAAGAAATGCTTGATATATATTATCATAACTCATTATTCTCAATTCATTATTATCTTCACCTTCTCTCTCCTCAAGCTCTCCCTCTTCAAACCCTAATCCTCCCCTCTCATGTGTTGAGTACAAGGATTAGTTAGACTAATTAAACCATAACCCTCACTCTATATCACCTAGCTTCTTTGATTAGCACTTAAAGAAGGTTAGTTGCCTCAAGTTTAGAGGCTAAGCTTGGAGTAAAGCTCTCGGGTGGATCGTCTACTACTTCGAGAAGGCCGAGGAAGGAGGTGGAGTTCGTAAAGACGAAGGACACGATTCGTTAGGTATAATCCCTTTACATAGTAGTTGTTAACTTCTATGTTTCATGTTAGTTATCGTTTAGCTTCGATTCATGCGGTTAGTCGAAGTTTAGCATATAAACAAGATCGTTTTTCATATTTCCGCCTCCCCGCAAGTCGTGGGGTGTTGTACATCGACTTACAGTAGTATCAGAGCCTCGCTAAACAATAAATAACTTACTTGCAAATTTGTATGAATTTCGAACGGAAAAAACGAAACCGGAAAAACCCGAAATCACAAGTTTCTGTCGATTTTTAAATGAAGTCCTAAAATTTTTCAGGGAGGTTCAGAAAGCTTAAAAAGACAGTAGAAGAACACCCAAGAAATTTGGGCCCCTGAATCGCCTAAAGCGCCGCGGAACCGCGGCGGATTGCACCGATCCGCCGCGCTTCCGCCGCCGAGTTGGCGATTCAGGAACCCAAATTTCCTGTGTTGCTTCTCTGTGATATTTGGTATTTTCTGGAAGTTTTTATTTTTGCTCAGGTTTCATGTTTACAGAGAAGTATTGGAGCAAAATTAAAAGTGTTTAATCGATCGAAATTATACAGTATTTGCTTGTTGGATTATATCTGTGTTTGTATAATGTGTTCGTAAATCTCCCCTAACTGCTAGTATGTCGGTTGGCAGGGGGTTGCACATTTCTGAAATGGTATTTACTGTTTGTGGATATGAACTGTGTTGGACTGTTGTGATGTATAGCCGGGGTTATATGATGGGTTATTATTTAATTCATTTGATGTAAATGTAATTTGTTGTAATATTATTTTGCGGGGCACATCCAGGTTGCGGTTGTAGCCACCGTTGTATTATTTCATTTTACTGTTTTTGCTCCTAAGACAGACCCAAGGTGGGGTGCACAAACTGCCGGGCGGGTAGTTTTCCGTACCCGTTGGGGTCTTGGGTGGGGTAATGGGTATTCATCACAACTGTGTAATCCGTCTTTTGTTGCAGGCTCAAAACAAACACGGATTACTTACAAATCCAATAAAGTTCATCTGTGATCTGGAATGCCTATTATTGCGTCTGACGAATGTACAATATCTATATATGATAGCTATTTAGACGTCACTTATGTTTTACACCCGTGCTAGCCCAGCCCCCGCTCTGTCGTTAGTTAAGTAACGTAACGGGTGATGACGGGACCCCGTGGCGAATGCGGATGGCATAAGAGGACGTTGTATTTTCGTTGTTTTCTGCAATGATAGGTTAATGATGGGACGCATTATTTATAATGCAAAGAAAATAAACCAAAAGTTAATCGTTGGAACAATTTAAAAGAAACCACTCGGTTAATTTTAAAAACAGATATTTTTAAATGCGGAGCTTTAACCACTCCTTTTAAAAGCTATCAGGTTCCTTCGGTTATATCAAGTTCACTACGTTCACGGTTTCGCCAAAACCATTCGTAGCCCTCCGTCATTTCATTTGGGTATTCAGTAGTATTCAAGCTATGCATTTTGGCCAAAGTCAAGGCATAGTGTTTGGTAGCTGCTGGGTTTTCATTTGTTGCATAAGATAGATGAGTTAGTTTGGGACAGTCGTATTATCATTTGACCAAAGTCAGGGGTATATACGGATGGGTTCAAATTGACAAGATAATGACGGGTAGAACTTGACATGTGACTTATGACATTTTGACCAAAGCCAAGGTCATAAGAGCATGGGGCAAAAACTTATATCGGGAATTTCTAAAGAAACTGAAATTTGCAAAGTGATGCATACCATTTGGAGTTTGATGAATGTTGGTAGAATTCCTTCAACATTATCATACGATGATATTTGGATCCCGATCCTACTGTGAGTATATGCTACTTATCAGGAGATTCGTCACTTAACGATCAATGCTATAAACCAAGTAGGTGTCCAGAAAGGTGTCAGCGGGGTTACGCCCCCAGAGAAAAGAGGTTATTTAATTAAGGAACTTCGCGAAAGCGTTGGAAAACCTCCCTCGTAGTATCGACACTAGCCTGGCTGAACGGTTAAGCAAGAATTGTACAGTGAGAATAGTCCTGGCTAATTCTTCTTTTATGGTTTGAGGAAGGATTCGAGAAACAGTGGGAGCCATCCAGTTTAGATAAACTAAAAACCACTCTAAACTTGCAAGAGCATCATGCTAAAGAGTTTTCTTCTCTCTCTCCTAATTGCAGCGACCCTGAAAATGACTGGACTTAAGTTACTTTTAGGGAAAAATATACTGACAGGGCCAAACTATAAAGATTGGCTGCGGAATGTCAAAATGGCTTTGACCTATGACAAATTGGGGTACGTCCTCACCGCTACGGCACCTGCTCTCCCTGGTCCCAAATCCAGCAATGCGGATAAGGAAATCCGCAAAACCTGGGATTTAGATTACGCGAAAGCCAAGTGCATCGTGCTTGCCTCAATGAGCAATGAACATCAGAGGAGGCACGAGGATATGAACCTAGATGGCTTATTTCTCCGTACAAAGGAACTTTATGGAGAGCAATCTCGTATAGCAAGATACGAGACCTCTAAGAACTTGTTTCGAGCGAGGTTGGCTGTCGGGTCATCAGTAGAAGAACATGTTCTAAAGATGATCGGCTATATTGAAGAGCTCGCAGACCTTGGGACGACTTTGGATAATGAGCTCTATACAGACCTTATTCTCCAGTCCTTTCCTCCCACCTACGCCCAGTTTATCCTGAACTTCAACCTTCAAAGAAAAGAAGTTGAACTTCCGGAACTCCTGAACATGTTAAGGAGTGCAGAGGGCACCTTGCAGAAAGTAAGGGAAACACCCGCTATGTTTATTAGCGGTGCATCTTCTTCCGGGTCCAAGGCTAGGGCCAAAGGAAGGAAGAAGAAGGCCGCCACCAAACCTAGAGGAGGTATTAGTAAGGTGGGAGGGAAGGGAAAGAAAAAGTTTGCGGTACCGGTAGTTGGCCAGGATGAGTGCTTCCATTGTCACAGGAAAGGGAACTGGAAGAAGGATTGCAAGGCGTGGAACGCCAAGAACCAGGAACCGAAGCAAGCTGTGGCTTCGACTTCAGGTGTGTTTGTAATTGAGAATTGTCTGTCGATCAACTCTACTTCCTGGGTATTGGATACCGGATCAGGATCTCATATTTGCAATTCATTGCAGGCCCTGAGAAACCGTAGAGTGCTGAAGGAAGGTGATATGACCCTAAAGGTTGCTAACGGAGCTAGCGTGGGAGCTGCGTCCGTCGGGGATTATCACCTTGGATTGACGAGTGGACACATTTTGGTTTTACATAACTGTTTTTTTGTACCAAGCTTAACGTGTAATATCATATCAGTTTGCTTGTTATCAAATAAAGGTTATGATTTCACGTTTGTAAGAGATGTTGTTAACATCCACCTTAATCATGGTTTGATTGGGTCAGGTACACTAAATAACGGTATATTTGTTTTAAACCAACTCCAAATTTTCAACATCCAGAACACACTAAAAAGAAAGTCTCCAGATTTAAATAAAGCTTTCTTATGGCATTGTAGACTGGGTCACATCAATGAGAGAAGGTTGACTAAGTTGCATAGAGAAGGATATTTGGACTCGTTCGAATATCAAACTTATGACACTTGTCAATCTTGTCTCAAAGGAAAGATGACAAAGACTCCATTTACTGGACATGGAGTAAGAGCGAGCGAGCTCTTAGGACTCATACACAGCGATGTATGTGGTCTATTGTCTACACATGCAAGAGGTGGTTTTTCCTATTTCATTACTTTCACAGATAATTACTCAAGGTACGGATTCATTTATCTGATGAAACATAAATCCGAGGCTTTTGAGAAATTCCAAGAGTATAAGAATGAAGTAGAAAACCAAACCGGCAAAAGTATCAAGATACTTAGATCTGATCGAGGTGGTGAATACTTGAGTGTCGAGTTCCTAGGTTACCTAAAAGAGAAAGGAATTCTCTCTCAGCTTACTCCTCCATACACTCCACAGCATAATGGTGTATCGGAGAGACGGAATCGAACCCTATTGGATATGGTACGATCCATGATGAGTAATGCTGAGTTACCGCGATCTTTCTAGGGTTATGCGCTAGAATCAGCGGCATATCTTTTGAACAGGGCTCCTACCAAGACTGTGCCTACCACTCCATATCAGATGTGGACTGGGAAGAAACCCCATCTTCAGCATATGAAGATTTGGGGATGTCCAGCTTTTGTTAAAAAGCAGCATGTGGACAAGCTCGAGGCATGATCAGTAAAATGTATGTTTGTGGGATATCCAAAGAACTCCAAGGGATATTATTTCTATTACGCAGAGGAACAAAAGGTTTTTGTTTCTCGTAATGCCCATTTTCTGGAACATCAGTTTTTAGAAAAGGAAATAAGTGGGAGCGAAATAGAACTGGAAGAAATTCCAGAACCACAAACTGCTACCGAAAGTTTGGTAGAACCAGTAGTTCAAGAAGAACAGGACATTTCCGCACCCCTCCGCAGGAGTAGTAGGCCGTCTCATCCGCCTGAGAGATACTACGGTTTTCTCATAGATGGGGATAGAGAGGATTGCATCATAGATGATGATGAACCTACTGACTTCCAGCAGGCCATCCAGAGCGGCGACTCGGTACGATGGCTAGATGCAATGCGGACCGAAATGGAGTCCATGTACACCAACAAAGTATGGACATTAGACTTTGCTCCAGATGGGGTAAAACCCATAGGATGCAAATGGATCTTCAAGAAAAAGATTGGTGTAGATGGACAGGTGGAAACCTATAAGGCTAGACTTGTTGCAAAGGGTTTTCGTCAAAGACCTGGTTTGGACTATGACGAAACATTTTCTCCAGTGGCAATGCTCAAATCCATTCGGGTCCTTCTTGCTATTGCTGCTTTCCATGATTATGAAATCTGGCAGATGGACGTAAAGACGGCTTTTCTAAATGGAAATTTAGAAGAGTGCGTCTATATGGATCAGCCAGAGGGTTTCAATCAGAGTGGGAGCAGCGGGAAAATATGCAAGCTACTTAAGTCCATTTATGGACTAAAGCAGGCATCGTGGAGTTGGAACATCTGTTTTGATGAAACAGTCAAAGAATATGACTTTATCAAAATCCAAATGAACCGTGCATATATAGTAAAGTTGTAGCCAGAAGTGTCGTATTCCTCGTCTTGTACGTGGATGACATTCTATTGATAGGAAATGACATTCCTATGCTACAATCTGTCAAAGGATTCTTGTCACACAGGTTCTCCATGAAAGACCTGGGTGATGCCTCTTACATTCTGGGGATCCGGATGTATCGTGATAGATCCAAGAGGATGTTGGGACTTTCGCAGTCCAGGTATATCGACACTGTACTGAAAAGATTCAGTATGGAAGATTCTAAGCGCGGTAATCTACCGGCTTGTCACGGAATCACCCTCTCCAAAGAGATGTCTCCCAAGACTGATTTGGAAAGGGAACGCATGTCTATTATACCCTACGCTTCTGCGGTAGGCTCTATGATGTATGCGATATTGTGCACCAGACCAGATGTAGCTTACGCACTGAGCGTGGTAAGCCGGTATCAGTCAGACCCAGGGGAGAAGCACTGGATAGCAGTAAAGAACATTCTCAAGTACCTGAGAAGGACTAAGGAGATGTTCTTGGTTTACGGCGGAAACGACCTCAGGTTAGAGGCCTTTGCTGATTCCGGCTTTTAGAGCGATAAGGACGATTCCAAGTCCATGTCGGGTTATGTCTTTACCCTCAATGGAGGGGCGGTGTGCTGGAAGAGCTCCAAGCAGGACACCGTTGCTGACTCAACGATGGAAGCGGAGTATATAGCTGCTTGCGATGCCGCAAAAGAAGCAGTCTGGATGAAGAAGTTCCTAACAGAACTTCAGGTGGTTCCTACCATAGTTGATCCAATACCTCTGTATTGCGACAACAACGGAGCTATAGCATTAGCGAAGGAACCAAGGTCCCATCAGAAGTCCAGACACATCTTAAGGCGGTATCACCTGATCAGGGAGATTATTGATCGTCAGGAGATCGAGGTTCGGAGAGTTGCTTCTGAAGAGAACATTGCTGATCCATTCACAAAGGCCCTACCTCAGATTCAGTTCGAGTGGCTACTCGAGATCATCGGTCTTCGATACGCCAATACATGGCCCTAATGCAAGTGGGAGATTGTTAGTGTTTATGCCCTAGAAGGCCATTACTGTATCATACTAGTTTGTATATTACTTAATGGAAGCTTGGGATATTCACATGTATATAACAGTCTTGCTAAACATGGTAGTATGCTACTTGGTTTTTCTATCTTAATATGTGAGTATATGTATTGATAGAGCTCTTAGGATCTTGCTTGACTACCAGCGTTGTGATGGCAGTCACACTAGTGGGGGCTGGGTAGTCTACAAGCACATCCTTATTCAGGTCCCTAGTCGTTGGATTATCGAGACAGGGCATCGATACTCCGGAGTAGACTAGTGTGTACGCTTCTAATCCCAGTTGGGGAGATGGTCTGTCCCAGAGCCGTCAGTACGTCGTACTGGAGATAGTATGCAGGTGCTCGTTAGGTTACGGGTACACCGGACAGGACTCACAGGGAACTGTTGGTTGGTTTTATACCAGTCGTCAGTGAACAGTTCCCAGGTGACATGAGTACAGCATAGTCCGCAGACTTGACACTGCTACTTCGCCTCGAGTGTGTCCTACTATTCTTAGATTGCTACCCTACCACGGCTCAAAAGAGTCGTGCAAACAGGTAGCAGTTGGGTGCAGTCCCGAGCACTTGGAGGCAGTGGCGGTTAGACAGGATTCGTCTCTCCAAGTATTGGGGGTTGATATCGCGCTGTGTCAGAGAGCCATTACGCAAAGTCCCTGGCCAGGGCAAGCGAGATTTGCTGGTAGGTTCCAGTAGTTTCTCAGGGTGTAATGGGCTTCGCTCCGACACGACTTATACCGCTATTAGGGGACTGACGCTTGCCGCCCCCCTAGGCCCGATATGCGATAGTCTTAGACGAACGGACCGGACTGTACGGAGATTGTCACATCAGACTCAGTAGGAGTTCGGATGGGTTTCCTCATCGGCCTTCTTATCGACATCTACCTGGGGACCGTTACGTACAGCTAGTGCCGCTTGCGGTCTGTGGTTAAACCCACTGCCAGCGTAGTAGTCGAGTCTCTAGAGTCCCACACAGAGAGTTTCCCTACTCCAGACGAAACGATATAGAGGTCGTATGGTTTTACGACAAGGGTTCGGACACATACGTGTGTTTACACACGTACGACTTTCGGACAGTTTTTACCAGTCGTCTTTGGTTTAAGCCAGTTTCTGGTATCCGGTTATTGGATTTATACAGTCTAAAGTTTTTCCGTATTTTGCGGAAAGGAGGGGCGTTCTCGTAATTGCGCGAGAAGCTTCTAGAAGATGGTGACTGATCAGTCGAAAATATTGCATCTTTTAACCGGCAATTTCCCTATCATTTGCACTCATTTAGAAGTGTTCGGTATTCATATTTCACATATTAGCAAATCAGTCGTTAAATATCAGATTTCATGTGTTAGACCTTTAAACCGGCACTTTAAGGGAAATTGACCGCATTTCATGGCATCGCATTATCTCTGTATTTGCGCAACACTTGTCTCGAGATTTTTGCAGGAAATTGCAGGAGCAAAATCAAAATAAGCTGATAAAAAATACACCAACTCCATGTTTTCAGATCTGGTAGCAATATAGAGGGAAAAATACAATTCAACATATTAAAGAAAGGCCCACAACTCAAGCCCAACAAGCACCAGAAGAACCAAGCCCTGAAGCCTCTAAAGCGCCGCGGAACCGCGGCGGGAGCGCGCTTGCGCCGCGGTTCCGCGGCGGTTTTGCCACATCATCGCTCAATTTTCGGTGCAAAACTCCTATCTCAAGGCCTACACCTCATTTTGACACGTCAAATTCCAGAATTCTCCAGAGTCTTCTGCCAGATCAGCAAAGATCATTAAGCAAAGCTAATCCTAATTAAGCTCCTAACTAACCTCTTCTAGAAGCTCCCTCCTAACTAATCACATCTAGAAGCTTCTCCTCTAACTAACTTTTGGAGGGAAATTCAAAATCTCCTCAACAAACTTTTGGAGGGAAACTTAAAATTCAAATCCTAGATCTAGGGTTTTGATGGCTATAAATAGGAACCTAGATCTAAGGGTTGAGGTTGTGCATTTTTTGGTTCATCAATCTTCAATATTCCAATCTTTACCTCTGTCTTCATCTTCTTCCACAAGTCTTGTGACAAGGCTTGTGCGAAACCCTAACCCTAATTCCACTCCAAATTCAAGATCTTGAGTACCAAATCAAGCGAGAAGCCTTCAACCTTTTAGGAGCCGAGCCGATCTTCAATCGGGCAAGTGATCCAAGCCGATCCACGACTCACGGAGACTAGCGAAGCCAAATCAACGATCGAGTTCTTCCTCTTGTAGTTCTTGAGCGAATGTAATGAAATTGTTGATATAAATAAAAGGTGAAATTCTTTAATTTTGCTTTCTTTTAAATTCTTGCATCATGATTCGATCTCAATTTATGATTGTAGTTCTTGTTGTGATGTTTGAGTAAAACTCCGCTCGTTAAGGAGTCGAGACGATCAATAGAAAGATGATGTAACAAATCTTAATACGATTTTTAAGTCCTACGAGTTTTGTAAGCCCTAGCAAGTTCAAGAATCAATGACCTAGTTTCGTTGTGATACTTTCTTGATTATGATCGCTCGAAATTAGGGATCTACGATCGTTTCTTGAATTTACTAGAGGCTAGAATGTGAATGATATCGACGAAAGAATAAGGGATAAGATGAAACCCTAGTTTCATAAGAAATCCCTAATTCTCGATCGATCATCATCGATCTAGTATCAATTCATCGAAGGATAAGAATACGTAATTGTAAGATTACATCACATCTATAGATCCGATCAATTCCTACGAGCCTCATTTCGATTCTTGATATTTGGTTTGGAAAAATCATCAAACTATCAATTCTTGATTCTATCTTTTGTTGTTATTAGATCTAGATTTTCTAATTCTTGAACTTCAAATATTAAATCATGAATTGTTTGTTTTCTTTTCTTTAAAGTTTCAACTCATCTAAATTCGAAAGACGAACTATTACACTGTCCCTGTGGACGATCCGCACTCACTAACGCGCTACAACCGACACCGTTATTGATTGCGGTCAAATATTTTTGGTTGTGATTTCTTTACAATTTCCCAATTACACATCACAAAAAGGATTAAATCAAATGGCGCCGTTGCCGGGGATAGCGCGCTAATTGTTCGTATTTTGAAATTTGAGTTGAAAATTTATTCCATTATAATTTTTAGATCTAAACTCGCACAAACCCTAATACGTGTGTTGTGATTTGATTGCGAGGAAATCTGGAATAATTGGAGCTGGATAAATTTTTTGTGAATATTCCAGAGAGCTGAAGAAGTGAACAGAAGTTCACTGTTAAAATTTTGTGCAGAGATCTCACTACCATACCGCATTTCCGCGGTCTAAATACCCAAGTGCGGCGGTTCCGCGGCCTCTTCAAGGCTTCTCTATGCCAAACTTCTTCAGGTACCTTCTTACCTTCTTCTCTCTCCTCTTTTAGCTCCAACTAACAAATTTCTGCAGATTTCTTTGCAAATAATCGCTGCGCCGCAAAAAAAAGCAAATTAAAATTGTGCGTGTTTTTGATTTTTGGTTGTTTGCATATTAATACGGAAATTAAGGGGCACGACCAAATCCAGATTTGGTGGGGAGTTCATTACCCTTCCTAAGCCCCGAAAATCACAAAACTTGCATCCGCATTGACCCTCATTAACTAAAAAAATATCTAGAGATGACTTTAAGGACCGTCGCGCTCAATTAGGACAAGCGAAGGCCGTGGGTAATTCATTGCTTATCCGCGTTTTCTTGTGGTGTCTAAGGCGAGTGTGTCTAAGGCTAGTGTTTTTTAATTAGGCCCACTACTTGCGTAGTGGAGTACCTTCCCACTTACCTGGCACTTATCCGGCCACAGGGGGACAAAGTGGCAGTGGAGGATTCTATCCTGCGACTTGTCTTTTGGCAGTTAGGAGCGGTCTAGAGCCGGACCTAGGTGACCACTAGAAATTAGGGTTTGTGTGCTGCATTTGTTGTGTTGCATCATCTTTTCAAAATCCGTATCATTTTTCAAAACAAACACCGCATTCACTTCATTTCCCCAAATTATAAATTCACGCTGCCACTTGTACTAACCCTTTTTAGTGCAAGATAGGCTGGACACGGGATTCTAGTGCCTGTTAGTCCGCGTCCTTCCGATCGACCCTAAAGTCGGTATTTCTACACTTACCTTTCTTTTACCCACCACCACACCCACTTCGATGGATCCATCTCTATCGAACTTCTTTTCCACTACCCTGCCGCCGTCCGTTGGTGCGCAGAATCCACCTCGTATCTCTCTCCAAGAAAGATGCTATCCTACACGAGATCCAATTTCCACTTGTCTTTCCATTCCACCAGCCAACGGGGAAAATTTTCAAATAAAACCCCAATACATCAACCTTCTACCAAAATTTCACGGTCTCGAGTCTAAGGACGCATACGTGTTTATCACAAAATTTGAAAATGTATGCGCAATGATGGGTACCTCACAGTTGTCTGTGGATGCTTTGCGTCTTCGTCTTCTCCCATTTACCTTATGCGATTCAGCCGAGAAGTGGCTATATAACACTACCGCACATTCCATTTCAAATTGGGATGAATTCGTCAAAGCATTCCTGAAGAAATTTTACCCACATCAAAAGACAGCTCGAGTCCGTAGCGAAATATATCAGTTCACCCAGCTTCCGAATGAAACATTTTCAAAATGTCTTGAACGTTTCAAGGATCTGTTAGTCCAATGTCCACATCACGGCATCCCGAGATGGGAATTGTGCCGAATCATTTATGAGGGCATTACTCCTTACACAAGGCAGACCCTTGAATCCATGTGTCAAGGCAATTTTATGACCAAAGATGATGGGGAAGCCTGGGAATTCTTAGAAAATTTCGCTGAAAAATCTTTACAGTGGGAGGGTATGAGTCAATCGTCCAGGGATGGCAATGATATTTCCATAGGAGTTAGAGCTGACATTGCAGCTATCAATAAGAAACTCGAGACTATGGAAAACAAATTTTTAGCCGCCGCCCTAAGTCAAATGTCACTCTCCAAAACTGTATGTGGCTGCTGTTCTGATCCGTCTCACTTGACGGAAGAATGTCCGTTTCAAGGTCATGAGCATACCAATGCCGCATTTCAAAGACCTAGAAACGATCCATCTTCCTCCACATATGATCAGGGTTGGAGGAATCACCCTAACTTTGCTTGGAACCAATCCCAATCTCAAAACACTGTTCCAAACATGAATCATTTCCAAAGGGTCCCTCCACCACAACAGCAGCCACCACTTCAATTGAGTCAGCACCCCTTCCAAGCACAAAACTTTCAAAATCCGGTCAACACTTTTGCACCATCTAGTCCTTTGCAATTGACCGGTACAGATAATACCTCTGCACTAGCACAAACCTTGGATACTTTTATGAAACAATCCATCAAAGGGACGGCAAGTTTGCAATCTTCCGTCGAGAATGTGATGAAGATCATTATCTCTCAAAATGAGAATATCAAATCGATGGAAGAACAAATTGTACAACTAAAAGCCGAAATGAGTGCAAGAGAGAAAGGGAAACTTCCAGCTCAACCTTTACCCAATCCTGGCTATTCACCTCCTGTGGATGCAATCACGTTGAGATCTGGAAGAGTGCTTGACACTCACGTTGGGGAAGAGTTTGATGATACAGAAAAATCAATCAATAACACCCCGGCTGAGACCTTTCTTTACACACACCCTTCTAATTCTGACCCCAGTTCTTCTACCCCACCACCTTCTCACGAGCCTATTCTTCGTTTCCCAAAAGGCTCGCCACTTCAGCCCACCTCTTTTACCCCTCCACGGACGATCCCCACTTCTATTCTGGGATCGGTTCCACAAACACTTCCTTCTCCTATGATGGACCCAGCGCTTATTGCTAAAGCACCTTATCCTAATCGGTTAAGGGCTAACACACCAAGTCCATATATGGAGAAGATTATGAACATGTTTAAGGAAGTTAACATCAACATCCCTCTCCTAGATGCTATCCAACAAGTTCCGTCCTATGCAAAAACCCTTAAGAACTTGTGCACTAGGAAGAGAAAGACTCAAGTGCCTAAAAAAATCTTCATGTCAAATAATGTAGACACGGCTTTTCCCCAACAATTACCACGGAAACGTAAGGACCCTGGTTGTCCTACTATTTCCATTTCTATTGGGGAGAAACACATCAACCGTGCGTTACTAGACCTTGGCGCTAGTGTTAACTTGCTTCCTTACTCGGTATACGAGCAACTAGGTATCGGAGTGTTAAAGCCTTCGAGCATAACTCTCCAGATGGCTGACCGATCAATCACCAAACCCAGGGGTGAACTGGAGGATGTGTTAATAAAAATCGGAGAATTTATATTCCCCTTAGATTTTATTGTAATTGATACACAGCCTGTAGCGAACCCACGGAATCAAATTCCGGTGATTTTAGGTCGCCCCTTTTTGGCCACTTCCAATGCTATTATCAACTGTCGTAACGGTTCTATGACCCTATCTTTCGGGAATAGGTCAATAGAGCTGAACATTTACAAGTTGGGAAGTGTACCCTCCGAACCTACTGCTCAAGTCTGTTCTGTCGACTTAATGGATGTCGACAGCAGCGAATTTGAAGATCCTCCTGATACCGATCTTAACTCTTTTCATATGTTATTGTTTGACCCAACTATGTATCTTACACATACGGACTCTTCCACCGAAATGTCCGGGTCAACAACCAACACTGATTATGAACTGTTTTTAGAGTCTGAAGATCACCCCGCACTTTGTGATGACATTATTCATCGGGGTATTGATGGAACTTTTGACGAAATCTTCGCTGATGAACTCGCATTTTTGAATGACACGGGTGTTGAGATGAATCATCTCCCAATCAATGAAATTGAACCTCCACCCCTTCTTCTGAATTGTAAAAAGAATGCGAGCAATCCATCACATTCACTGCATCGTCTCTCTAATACGAGACGCACACACATTCTATTCCATCACTTGACCTTTCCACACTTCTTCTTCCACCAACCAGAGCACTGCATTGACAAAAATTTTGAATGGTTGGTATTAACATTTAGTCTTTGCAAAGCTTGGCATCGACCACTGATTTTTGACCCCCTCATGTGATTTTCAAAAGATTAGCATTGCATAACTCAAGTTTGGGGGGGGGCATTTTTTCTGGCTCTTGAAAAGAAAATTTTTACAAACTTTTGCGCCAAAAATAAGTTTGGGGGAGGATCTTCACTTATATATTTTGCCCCCACTAATAAATTCCTCCCAAGCTTACAGGTTTTTCGAGATTTAGCAGATGGCAACAGTGAGGACACTGTTGAAAACAAGTTTGGGGGAGGTTTGTGCTTATTTCTGCATCATTTGCATATCATTTGCATAAGCACAAAACATTTTTGAAAAACCTATAAAAATTTAAAAATTTTCAAAAATAAAAATATTTTTTACATAAATAAGATAATAAAAGTTTAGATAGTGAAAAATTACATCCATGAGATTAGAAAAATTTAAGAAAACTAAGAAAATTAGAAGTTTTCTTATACGAACTAGTAATAAGTAGTTATGAGCCGTTGTCCCAAGGGTTAGTAAGATGAAGGAAGTCACTAATCTGAGGATAAAAATAAGTCTGAAAAATAGTTTCTATTCTGGAAGCCAAACATTTTGAACGTTGACACCCTGCTATTCGCACTTACACACGTCTTAAAGCCTGGGATAGTAGAGGATACCTTGAAATGCTCTTGTCTTAAAGCCGATGTATGAAGCAAATAAAAAGAAAAAGTGAATAAAAAAAATATAAAGTGGTGAGAAAAATGGACACTGGTTTTGTTATCACCGAAGGCAATAAAAAATATATAGCGAGGGTGCCTTTTCACCTAGTGCCCTAAGGCCAACTGGTCTGGGAGTCATTGCTATGCCTGAGGTGGTGCAAGACGAGGAAAATACACCAAATAAGCAAAGCACATGAGTAATCGGTCGGTTAGTACCTCAAGAAGTATTAACGGTCGCTTGAAAGTGTGTGAGCAATCTCATCTAAATATTCATTAATTAAAAAGTACTGAGGCTGATGGGCAAGAGTATGATAGCTTGAATTGAATTCTCCGGGTGTAGGGATGTCCTTTACACACACGCAGGGTTATATGATCGATGTTTGGAAGAAAGATAGGAATGAAAAATAAGACGATGTTTTATTGAGGGAGGACGTGATTTCTAACATCTTTTCATGACCATTAAGATAGGGCTCATGACAACCGAAAAGCTAGCTTAGTTGGAAACCCTAATTTTCAAAGTTTTTCTTTTACAATTCTTGTCTTTAAATGTAATATTCATGATCTTCCTTTTATTATTGGATTTTATGGGTGCAATCCGCTGAAAACCCTCAGGAGACAACACTCCTCCTACTAGGGACACCTAGAGGTTTAAAGTCTTGTTGCACGTGCTCAGTGCAATCGTGTTGCCTACGAAAGTGTGATAGTTAGTTTTTCTCTTTCTTTATTTTCTCCTTCTCTTTTTAATAAAACATTCGCTCGAGACGATCGAAATTAAGTTTGGGGATATTTGATCAGTCAAAAATATTGCATCTTTTAACCGGCAATTTCCCTATCATTTGCACTCATTTAGAAGTGTTCGGTATTCATATTTCACATATTAGCAAATCAGTCGTTAAATATCAGATTTCATGTGTTAGACCTTTAAACCGGCACTTTAAGGGAAATTGACCGCATTTCATGGCATCGCATCATCTCTGTATTTGCGCAACACTTGTCTCGAGATTTTTGCAGGAAATTGCAGGAGCAAAATCAAAAGAAGCTGATAAAAAATACACCAACTCCATGTTTTCAGATCTGGTAGCAATATAGAGGGAAAAATACAATTCAACATATTAAAGAAAGGCCCACAACTCAAGCCCAACAAGCACCAGAAGAACCAAGCCCTGAAGCCTCTAAAGCGCCGCGGAACCGCGGCGGGAGCGCGCTTGCGCCGCGGTTCCGCGGCGGTTTTGCCACATCATCGCTCAATTTTCGGTGCAAAACTCCTATCTCAAGGCCTACACCTCATTTTGACACGTCAAATTCCAGAATTCTCCAGAGTCTTCTGCCAGATCAGCAAAGATCATTAAGCAAAGCTAATCCTAATTAAGCTCCTAACTAACCTCTTCTAGAAGCTCCCTCCTAACTAATCACATCTAGAAGCTTCTCCTCTAACTAACTTTTGGAGGGAAATTCAAAATCTCCTCAACCAACTTTTGGAGGGAAACTTAAAATTCAAATCCTAGATCTAGGGTTTTGATGGCTATAAATAGGAACCTAGATCTAAGGGTTGAGGTTGTTCATTTTTTGGTTCATCAATCTTCAATATTCCAATCTTTACCTCTTTCTTCATCTTCTTCCACAAGTCTTGTGACAAGGCTTGTGCGAAACCCTAACCCTAATTCCACTCCAAATTCAAGATCTTGAGTAACAAATCAAGCGAGAAGCCTTCAACCTTTTAGGAGCCGAGCCGATCTTCAATCGGGCAAGTGATCCAAGCCGATCCACGACTCACGGAGACTAGCGAAGCCAAATCAACGATCGAGTTCTTCCTCTTGTAGTTCTTGAGCGAATGTAATGAAATTGTTGATATAAATAAAAGGTGAAATTCTTTAATTTTGCTTTCTTTTAAATTCTTGCATCATGATTCGATCTCAATTTATGATTGTAGTTCTTGTTGTGATGTTTGAGAAAAACTCCGCTCGTTAAGGAGTCGAGACGATCAATAGAAAGATGATGTAACAAATCTTAATACGATTTTTAAGTCCTACGAGTTTTGTAAACCCTAGCAAGTTCAAGAATCAATGACCTAGTTTCGTTGCGATACTTTCTTGATTGTGATCGCTCGAAATTAGGGATCTACGATCGTTTCTTGAATTTACTAGAGGCTAGAATGTGAATGATATCGACGAAAGAATAAGGGATAAGATGAAACCCTAGTTTCATAAGAAATCCCTAATTCTCGATCGATCATCATCGATCTAGTATCAATTCATCGAAGGATAAGAATACGTAATTGTAAGATTACATCACATCTATAGATCCGATCAATTCCTACGAGCCTCATTTCGATTCTTGATATTTGGTTTGGAAAAATCATCAAACTATCAATTCTTGAATCTATCTTTTCTTGTTATTAGATCTAGATTTTCTAATTCTTGAACTTCAAATATAAATTCATGAATTGTTTGTTTTCTTTTCTTTAAAGTTTCAACTCATCTAAATTCGAAAGACGAACTATTGCACTGTCCCTGTGGACGATCCGCACTCACTAACGCGCTACAACCGACACCGTTATTGATTGCGGTCAAATATTTTTAGTTGTGATTTCTTTACAATTTCCCAATTACACATCACAAAAAGGATTAAATCAGTGACTAAGGTGGTTTAGGTGGCATATACAATGAATGTGATTAGTGAGTCATATGGATGATTCATCCATGTCATTAATGCATCATAAATGCTTAATGACTCATGGAGATGAATCATCACTAGATATTATCAAGCATGGTTGTTAAATGGTTTTATTTTTCTTTTCTTGATAAAAGAAATGCTTGATATATATTATCATAACTCATTATTCTCAATTCATTATTATCTTCACCTTCTCTCTCCTCAAGCTCTCCCTCTTCAAACCCTAATCCTCCCCTCTCATGTGTTTAGTACAAGGATTAGTTAGACTAATTAAACCATAACCCTCACTCTATATCACCTAGCATCTTTGATTAGCACTTAAAGAAGGTTAGTTGCCTCAAGTTTAGAGGCTAAGCTTGGAGTAAAGCTCTCGGGTGGATCGTCTACTACTTCGAGAAGGCCGAGGAAGGAGGTGGAGTTCGTAAAGACGAAGGACACGATTCGTTAGGTATAATCCCTTTACATAGTAGTTGTTAACGTCTATGTTTCATATTAGTTATCGTTTAGCTTCGATTCATGCGGTTAGTCGATGTTTAGCATATAAACAAGATCGTTTTTCATATTTCCGCCTCCCCGCAAGTCGTGGGGTGTTGTACATCGACTTACAGTTTTTGGGTACAGTCCCGAGTCACATGGAGGCAATGAGCGATAGGAAGGGTTTCGTCTATCCCGGTATTGGGAGTTGATGTTGCGCTGTGCTCGATTGGCCATAACAGGGAAGTCCCTAGCCATGGCTGATTCAGAGATTTACTGGTAAGTGTTACCAGTAGTTTCTCGACCCGTTATGAGCCTTACATCGGCATGACTTATTAGTTATTAGGGTTTGACGTTTACCACCCCTAGACTTGTTATGCGACATATCAGACGAGGAGACCGGACTGTACCGAAAGTGTTATCGTCAGGCTTTTGCAGGAGTTGGAGCGGGCTTGCTTACTGATCTACTGATCGCTCAATACCCGGGTAGCCATTACGTCCAGCTAGTACCGCTGATGGCTGTGGGTGCTTGATGTGATCATCACCTACTGCCGGTGTATTGACGAGTCTTTAGAGTCCTAAATAGAGGTTTTACTGGCTCAGGCAAAACGAAAAAGAAGCACATATGTGATATGTGCGGGACCAAGAATAATGCGTGTATGTGATACCATTTTCTATTCTCGCGACTTTTTGTATCGGTCGGTTATATGAGATGTAGCTGGGTTGTCGAATCAAGGGTTGATTCGATAAGTCGATACATTAAATGTTAATCGGTTATATGTGATATAGCCGGATTATTAAGTCAAGTGTTGATTTGATAATTTTGTGTATAATTGTATATTTGATATACTAATTTACATTAACTAACATTTTCTCACTTAAGCATTTTTTTCTCACATGTGCACACTTAATATATATATGATATATATTAAATTGTGTTCTCTCTTTGTATCATGGTTGTTGATATAAATTACATGGGTGTATGAGACTTATGTTAGTTATATGTATGCCCTAGAGGCCATTACTATACATAGGATGTATATTGTAGTGGATGCTGGGACATATATAGTGAGGACTTTCTTGCTCGACATGATAGTATGCTATCTGGTTGATCTTTACCTTAACGTGTATACTGATTGTCTCTCTGTTACATGTCGGTAAAGCCCTTAGGATCTGTACTTGACTACCTGAACTATGATGCGAATCATACTAGTGGGGACATGGTAGTCCGTAAGTACATCCTTCAAAGTCCCTAGTCGTGGGTGTATCGAGACGGGGCATCGATATACCAGAGTAGACTAGCGTGTACCTTCTCGACCCATACAGATGGGCGATGGATGATCCCATATCCATCGGTGTTTGACATCAGAGATGATATACGGGTGCTCAGTAGAGACTGGGTACACTGGACGGACTCACCGAGAACTCCCAGATGGTATTATACCTCACGTCAGATGGCAGTTCTCTGGTGACACTGGTACAGAGTAGTCTGTTGACCCAAGATCATCATAGAGTCTTGTGTGGTTCCCACTATGCTTTGATTTCCATCTTACCACATCCAAGAGGGCGTGCAAAACGGTGGTTTTTGGGTACAGTCCCGAGTCACATGGAGGCAATGAGCGATAGGAGGGGATTCGTCTCTCCCGGTATAGGGGGTTGATGTTGCGCTGTGTTCGATTGGCTATAATAGGAAATCCCTGGCCAGGGTTGCTGAGATTTACTGGTAAGTGTTAACAGTAGTTTCTCGAATGGTTATAGACCTCATATCGACACGACTTATCGAGCTATTGGGGTCTGACGTTTACCACCCCTAGGCGAGATATGCGACATATCAGACGATCAGACCGGACTGTACGGTAGTGTTACTGGTCGGATTCACTGGAGTGTGAGCGGGCTTGCTCGTCGATCTTCAGATCGCTCAATACCCGGGTGGCCGTTACGTTTAGCAGACCGCTTGCGGCTTATGGGTGTTTGATATGATCATCATCTGCTGCCGGCGTATTGACGAGTCTTTAGAGTCCTACACAGAGGTTTCCTGGCTCAAGCAAAACGAAATAGGAGCGCATATGAGATATGTGCAGGACCGAGAATAATGCGTGTATGTGATACCGTATTCCATTCTCGCGATGATTGTATCGAATGGTTGTATGCGATATAACCTAGGTATCGAATCAAGTATTGATTCGATAAGCCGATACATTGAATACTAGTCGGTTGTGTGCGACATGACCAGATCATTGAATCAAGTGTTGATTTAATGATTTAATGCATAATTATATATTTGATATATTACTTTGCACTAACTAGTATTGGTTCACTTTAAACGGATTTTCTCACTTGGTTTGTGCACATTGTATATGTGATATACTTTTGTACACTTGATTGTATCATGTTTGATGATACATGTTTAACTATAGTTAAGTGTAATGAATTAAGCCATGGTTAAACTAATGATTAGGGTTTTCTTTTTATTACTTATTTATTTATTTATTTATTTTGAATAGATAAGAAAAGAATGGTTGCTAATTTTGGAGCTTAGTTGAAGCTTCATGAAGCTTTGACTTTGTAACCATTCTTGTCTTCATCTTAAACCCTAACCATTAATCTAACCTTGGTTAATTCTCTACACTTGACCATGGTTCTAATATGATAAGTATTCATTTTCTTTTCCAAAGATAATTAACTTATCATATTTCTTTCTTCTTCTTCTTCATCTTCTTCACATGAAGAAAGTTCACTTCATCAATGGTGATTGATGAAAACAAGTGAGAAATCCAATTCTAAAGTCTACCCACTTCCTATTTCTTCATCCTCTACCTCTTGCCAAGTAGTAGAGTGTGTTCTCTTCACAAGTTTTTCGACTTAGTGAAGTCGGAGCTTGATTTAGCGATGCCTCGACGTAGATCATCTTCGGCATGGACATCGACGACCTAGCTTGCCCATTCTCCGACGAAGCCGACGCTTGAGCCCGGATTTGATTTGGACAGCGGAGAGGACCTCGTTGCGGAGCTATGGAGGTGGAGCACCGGATCTACAAAGGTTGTATTTCCGTATCTTGTAGTTAAGTGTTAACTAGTTAGCTTTTTCGCCTAGAATTCTAGCAAACGATCCGTAGTCGGGTCTCCCGGCACCTAGATTTTTGAAATTGGCATGTTCGATGCCTTTAGAGACCTCGCTAGGGTGCCTAGGAACCCTACAGTGGTATCAGAGACTAGCTAGAGCCTTAGGCGAAGTCCAGACGGAATTTGAAACCCGAACGAACCCGAAACCCACACCCGAGAATGCTCTCTGGACATTTTTGAAATATCTGGATTTTTCCAAATTAAAAATTCGTAAAAAATTCAGCAGGGAAAAATAAGAATTACGATGCAAAAATTTTGTCATGAACAGTAATAACGGCGGCGGAACCGCGGCAGAAGCCTGGCTTCTGCGGCGGTTGCGCGGCAAGATGATGACGTCATCACTCACTTTTTGCACAGTAATTTATATTTTAATATGCTGAGTTTTCTGGGAACTTTTAATATTCAGTCAACAGTTGAGTTTTCTAGGGTTGTTTTGGGGATTCGAATGTTCGATCGGATTATCAAATTTTGTCTGTGTGGCTTTCCGGATAAATTTTTAGAATATGTTAAAAAGTTCGACCGGATATAAATACCCAATTTTTCCCCCGTCGGGAAATTTCCAAGTGTTGGATTTTTCCGTAGTTTAACGACGTTCTAAGTAGTGCAAGTAACGCGATGGTCCCTCTAGAAGACAACAAACCTTAACTCGATTATGTGACCGTCTTGAACTGCCCTTTGAACCTTCGGGTTTGGGGCAGTACGGCGTGCCACATGTGAGGCGTTGGCTTGACCCTTCTACGGCTGGACCGTCGGTACTGAGGCACGAACTGAATGTTGTTAGACTTATTTCATGTGTTGATCTGTATCGGGAAAACTTGGGTGTTCGATTGTTCGATCGGAAAGTTTGACATTTTCTATTTATCCGGAATGGGATACAATAATTGGAATTCACAATAAGTTATGAGATAACTGAATGAATGTTATAAACGTAGCAGTTTAGTCTCACTTGATCGGTTTCCACGGAATTTTGATGTGATCAAAAGTCCGTCGCAATCACGTAGCGTACGCGGATACTCGCCGGGTAAACTTAATAGACAGCCTCACTCCATAGCCCCGACCAAGTGACTGTAGGAGAACCCCGTCGTCGAAAGCATCCGTTCGGGTGCTCGCGGTAGCGGTGTTCCGCCTTGGTGCACTTCGTCGACGGTATCAGGGGTGCGGCCGCCTACTAAAGTTTGCGACGAGTATTCGATCAGGATGTCGGGAATCTTGTTGAATTGCCCGACTTGGTATTGAAAAGTGTTTTCGATGTTGAGACTAAAATGCGGGGTTTATAATTGTTAGGTATGCGATGTCTAAGTAATTCATTTGGTCAGGCATGTGATGTCTGAGATGGTTGCGGATTCCAACTGTTGTAGTTTTACACTTTCTTTTCTGTGACCGTAAGTGTAATATGTGATATCGCCGGTTTCGTTGCTATATGTCAACGACAATTGGGATGCGCATATTTACTTACGTTGATGACATGTGATGTTATGTGTTGCTGGATATGTTATATTGGATCGTCGTGTTTGAATAGCCGGGGGTTTTTATGTGAGATGAGTGTTTTTCATCTTCATTCATGTAAAAACTTGTATGTAATATTCTTTTATTGGGGCGCTTCCAGGTTGCGGAAGTTGTCACCGTTGATGTATATTATTTACTTTTCCGCACTAGGATTGACCCAAGGAGGGGAGCACAAGTAACCGGGTTCTGGAGTCCAGTGGGAGACCAACTCGAGGAGTCGAGTCCGGGTCTCCTAACTCCAGAATTGGTAGGGTTGCTTGCGGCTCTCGTAGGGGTCTAGGGGTGTGGGTTTGGCTATTCATCACGACCGTGGAATCCGTGTTTTATACTGGCTCGTATTGAAAACACGGACGTCCTAGTATATCCAATATTTCATATGTTTCTTCTGCTGTGCTTTATCTATGATGAGATCATGCGATGTTCTGTGGCAGATATTATATATAGTATATATGATATATTATATAGACGTTACTTATGTTTTACACCCGCGCTAGCCCTGCCCTGCTCTGCCGTTAGTTACCTAACCTAACGGTGCACGAGGGGACATTGAGGCGAATGCGGATGGCATAAGTGTACGTCGTATTTATCTGTGATGTTTAGGTACTTAAATGATGGGACTTCATTAATGTGATTAATGAAATAAAAGAAACCTAAGATGTTGTAGAATCGAATTTCAAAATAAAACAGGTAGCTACAGTTCTTGCTTTGCATAGCGGTATATGTGATATATCCTGCACCTTATTCGATGAGGAAAGGACCGAGATCCCTTCACCGGGAGTGACTCCTTTAGCAAAACTAGAAAAGCCTCAAAAGCACTCCATTTTAAAAATTCATTCGATCCTACAACGATATCAAGTTCATTACGCAATAGGTTTTCAGAAAAACCTGTCGTAGCCCTCCGTCATTTCAGATAAGTCCTATTTAGTATTCGTGCTACGTTTGTTGACCTCCGTCAAGGCGTAGTGTGCGGTAGCTAACTAGTATTTATCTGTTTATGCATATGATGCAGATTGAGTTAGGGTAGTCGTGCGGCCTTGTTGACCTCCGTCAAGGGTCGTGCGGGTGGGTTTAATTCGATCAAGAAATGACGGGTTAAACATGACTAGTAGCCTATGGTTTGTTGACCTCCGTCAAGGTCATAGGGTGCTAGGGGCAAAATATTATCGGGAATTTCAAGTGTTGAAATTTGCAATGAGATTGCATACCTTCTATGAGATAGTTGGATCCCGATACCCGCTGCGAGTAAGAGTTACTCCTGGGAGAGTTTTATACATTACAATTAGCCGATCAAGTAGGTGTCTAGAAAGGTGTCAACGGGGTTATGCCTCTGGGAAAACGAGGTTTACATTAATTAGGTTCGTGCGAAAGCACGGGGGACCTCCCTCAAAGTACCGACACTGGCCTGGCTGAAAGATTGGCGAACTTGTAGTGTGTAATTAATCCCGGCTAGTCTTTCCTTTTAGGGTTTGAAGGAAGATTTGATAAAAAGCAGTGGGAGCCATCCTGATTAGATAAAATAAAAACCAATCTATTCTTGCAAGAGCGCACGCTGAGTGTTTTCTTCTCTCTCTCTCCTGGTAGCGACCATATCACGCCTTAATCAAGATAATAAAACGAATTATTGACCGAACCCGCTTGTTATACTGAGCTGGGGAATGTTGGTCCCGCTCCAACTTATAAATGTTATAAGACAGAGCAGGAATTTGGGGAATACCAGATTTCCCGTGCCGCCCAAACGAAGAGAGTGCATGCTGATGCATCATCTTCGGGTGTGTTCATTACAGAGAACTGTTTCTCAGTATCCTTTACGTCCTGGGTATGTGATACCAGATCAGGATCCCAGATATGTAATCAGTTACATAGGGCTATAGAAAGGTAGAGAACTGAGAACGGGTGATAAGTTTCATGAGGCAGAAAACGGGGCAAGCGTTGCAGCCAAGTCTGTTGGTCACTGTCACCCTGTATTACAAATACATTGATTCTGAACGAATGTTATTAGATACCGAACCTGATATACAAAATCATATCAGTCTCTTTAGAAGTAAAGAAATGATAAAATTTTGTATTGTTGGATAATGTTTTGAACATTTCCTATATCAAAAGTTGATCGGTTCAGGCACGTTATCTAAAAGCATTGACGTTCTAAATCAAACTACAGTTCTTTAGTATAAAGAACACACACAAGAGGAAGAGTTAAGAAATGAACGGATCCTTCTTGAGGCATTGTAGACTAGGTTATATCAATGCGACCCGACTATCTAAGTTACATGTAGATGCATATTTAAATCAGTTTGAATTTACATCTTATGAAACTTGCGAGTCATGTCACAAAGATATAATGACCACAGCTCTGTTTATTGGAAACAGAGAAAGAGTTAGTAAACTCTTGGGATGATACATGTTGATGTATAAAGGTCCCCTGTCTACATATGCCAAGACCGGTTCTTTATACTTCATTACGTTCTCTGATAATCTCTCAAGATTCAGACATATGTTCCTGTTGAAACACAAGTCTGAACCTTTTGAGATATTCACAGAATATAAGTTAGAAGTAGAGAACCAATACGGGTATAAGTATTATGTCCTATGATGAGATCAGGGAGGAGAATACTTGTGCATGGAATTCCTGGACTATTCTAAAGGAGAATGAGATTCTCTCTCAGCATTACTCCTCTGAATACACCATAGCACGATGGCATATCCGGGCGGAGCATATACACCCTATTTGATATGGTGTGCTCTATGATGAGTACTACTGAGTTACCTATTTCTTTTTGAGAGTTATGCACTTGAGAAGATGCATACCTATTGAATAGGGTTCAAATCAAATCAGTTGCCTACCGCTTCATATGTGATATGGAAAGGGAAGAGCCCATATCTTAAGTTGGTTAAGATTTGGGGTTGTCCGGGCTATGTCTAAAAGCAAAATCCGGACAAACTCGAGGCAAGAACTGTTATGTAGAACTGGAAATGTTCCAGCTATACAAACTGCAGCTGATGATTTGAAAGAACCAAAGGATTCAATAGTTACCAATGAACCTCAGCCTCTCCGCCGATCTAGTAGGGTTCCTCACCCACCTGAGAGATACTTCGTTTTCTCTATGACAGTGGGAGCGAGGATTGCATCATGAGATGATGACCCAACGAGTTTCGAGCTGGCCATCAGGAGTGAGACTCTGTGAGAATGGCTGGATGTTTATCGATCTGAGATGGAATCCTTATACACCAACAAAGTATGGACTTTGGTTGCTATATCTGAAGGGTTAAATCCCCATCAGGAGCAAGTATATCTTGAGAAGATTACTTGGTGTACATGGAAAAGTTGAGACTTTCAAAGCTAGACTTGTTAAAGGTTTTCGTCATCGACCAGGCGTGGATAATGATGAAACCTTTTCCAATATCTATGCTTAAGTCCATCCAGATACTACTTGCCACGGCTACATACCATGACTACGATATCTGGTGGTTGGGTGTCATGACTGCTTTTCTAAATGATGATTGGGAAGAAAGCGTCTATAAGTACACAGCCAAAGGGCTTCGTAGACAGTGGGAGCAGCGGAAACGTGTGCAAGATGCTTTATAGGATAAAGCAGGCATCGTGGAGTTGGAACATCTGTTTTGGTGGATTAGTCAAAGAAGTTGACATCATCAAAATGGTAGATGAACCTTGTATAAACAAGAAGGTAGTAGGGAGTATGGTGACGATCCTCGTAGAGTACGTGGATGACATACTCTTGATAGGGAAGGAGTTTCCTATGCTGCGCTCAATCAATCTCTGCTTATCACAATGATTCTCCATATAGGATCAAAGTGATACCTCCTAAATCCTGGGTTTTGGATCTATGAGATAGATCTAATCGGATATTAGGATTCTCACTAGTTGTAGTGAGATGGTATCAACCGATCCTGGGGAGAATCACTGGAAGGGTTCCAGGGTGATAAAGACGACTGAATTTCAGTCACAGGCATTGTCTTTACCCTCAGTAAAAGGGACGGTATGTTGGAAGAGTTCCAAGCTAGATACCGTGACATACTAGACGATAAAGGCTGGATACATCGCTACTTAAGATGCTACCAAAGAGGCTGTTTGGGTGTATATAGGTTCATGAGATGAACTATGTTCCTACCATTATGTGACAATGGAGTTGTGGCTTATGCCAAGGAACGCCGGTCCCATCAGTGATCCAGACATATTCTAAGGCAGTAACACTTGATCATGGAGATGGTTGATCTCCAGGGAGATCAAGGTTAGGAGAGCAGACTCAGAGGACAACACAGCGGATCCACTCACAAAGGCCTGTTCCCAGAGAGAGACTTTTATGGGATGGTTGAGTATGAGATACTTCAAACCACTGCTACAGATGGCCCTAGTGCAAGTGGGAGATTGTTAGTTTTATGTATGCCCTAGAGGCCATTACTATACATAGGATGTATATTGTAGTGGATGCTGGGACATATATAGGGAGGACTTTCTTGCTCGACATGATAGTATGCTATCTGGTTGATCTTTACCTTAACGTGTATATTGATTGTCTCTCTGTTACATGTTGGTAAAGCCCTTAGGATCTGTACTTGACTACCTGGACTATGATGCGGATCATACTAGTGGGGACATGGTAGTCCGTAAGTACATCCTTCAAAGTCCCTAGTCGTGGGTGTATCGAGACGGGGCATCGATATACCAGAGTAGACTAACACATACCTTCTCGACCCATACAGATGGGCGATGGATGATCCCATATCCATCGGTGTTTGACATCAGAGATGATATACGGGTGCTCAGTAGAGACTGGGTACACTGGACGGACTCGCCGAGAACTCCCAGATGGTATTATACCTCACGTCAGATGGCAGTTCTCTGGTAACACTGGTATAGAGTAGTCTGTTGACCCGAGATCGTCATAGAGTCTTGTGTGGTTCCCACTGTGCTTTGATTTCCATCTTACCACGTCCAAGAGGGCGTGCAAAACGGTGGTTTTTGGGTACAGTCCCGAGTCACATGGAGGCAATGAGCGATAGGAGGGGATTCGTCTCTCCCGGTATAGGGGGTTGATGTTGCGCTGTGTTCGATTGGCTATAACAGGAAATCCCTGGCCAGGGTTGCTGAGATTTACTGGTAAGTGTTAACAGTAGTTTCTCAAATGGTTATAGACCTCATATCGACACGACTTATCGAGCTATTGGGGTCTGACGTTTACCACCCCTAGGCGAGATATGCGACATATCAGACGATCAGACCGGACTGTACGGTAGTGTTACTGGTCGGATTCACTGGAGTGTGAGCGGGCTTGCTCGTCGATCTTCAGATCGCTCAATACCCGGGTGGCCGTTACGTTTAGCAGACCGCTTGCGGCTTGTGGGTGTTTGATATGATCATCATCTGCTGCCAGCGTATTGACGAGTCTTTAGAGTCCTACACAGAGGTTTCCTGGCTCAAGAAAAACGAAATAGGAGCGCATATGAGATATGTGCGGGACCGAGAATAATGCGTGTATGTGATACCGTATTCCATTCTCGCGATGATTGTATCGAATGGTTGTATGCGATATAACCTAGGTATCGAATCAAGTATTGATTCGATAAGCCGATACATTGAATACTAGTCGGTTGTGTGCGACATGACCGGATCATTGAATCAAGTGTTGATTTAATGATTTAATGCATAATTATATATTTGATATATTACTTTGCACTAACTAGTATTGGTTCACTTTAAACGGATTTTCTCACTTGGTTTGTGCACATTGTATATGTGATATACTTTTGTACACTTGATTGTATCATGTTTGATGATACATGTTTAACTATAGTTAAGTGTAATGAATTAAGCCATGGTTAAACTAATGATTAGGGTTTTCTTTTTATTACTTATTTATTTATTTATTTATTTTGAATAGATAAGAAAAGAATGGTTGCTAATTTTGGAGCTTAGTTGAAGCTTCATGAAGCTTTGACTTTGTAACCATTCTTGTCTTCATCTTAAACCCTAACCATTAATCTAACCTTGGTTAATTCTCTACACTTGACCATGGTTCTAATATGATAAGTATTCATTTTCTTTTCCAAAGATAATTAACTTATCATATTTCTTTCTTCTTCTTCTTCATCTTCTTCACATGAAGAAAGTTCACTTCATCAATGGTGATTGATGAAAACAAGTGAGAAATCCAATTCTAAAGTCTACCCACTTCCTATTTCTTCATCCTCTACCTCTTGCCAAGTAGTAGAGTGTGTTCTCTTCACATGTTTTTGGACTTAGTGAAGTCGGAGCTTGATTTAGCGATGCCTCGACGTAGATCATCTTCGGCATAGACATCGACGACCTAGCTTGCCCATTCTCCGACGAAGCCGACGCTTGAGCCCGGATTTGATTTGGACAGCGGAGAGGACCTCGTTGCGGAGCTATGGAGGTGGAGCACCGGATCTACAAAGGTTGTATTTCCGTATCTTGTAGTTAAGTGTTAACTAGTTAGCTTTTTCGCCTAGAATTCTAGCAAACGATCCGTAGTCGGGTCTCCCGGCACCTAGATTTTTGAAATTGGCATGTTCGATGCCTTTAGAGACCTCACTAGGGTGCCTAGGAACCCTACAACTTACACCATGCTATTTGTGATATTGGGTTTTGATATTTAAAGTAAAAACAAAATTAGTGGATTATTAGTTTAATGCATGAAGCTAGTAGAAGCTTGTGGATACTTTGACTAAGTCCATTAGTTTTGTTTTACTTAAAATATTTAGTAACCTAACCATCACAATTAGCCATGGTTATGTCTCTACATGAGTTAGTATATGATACTCACTCACCATGGTTTACTTCCTCACTTTATCATTTTCATTCTCCTCTCATTTTTTTCTTCATCTTCTTCCTCAAGCTCAAAAAGCTTTCTAGGGTTTGAAAAAGTGAGAAAGTATTGTGAGAAAAATAATTCTAAAGTGAGCCCACTTCCTATTTCCTCATTCTCTATAAGATTAGCACTTTAGTATAGGGTGTTTGCTTCACCAATCCTTTAGTTAGTGAAGTAGTAGCTTGAGTTAGTATCCCCCGACATAGATCATCTTTGGCCTCGAAGAATTGAAGCAAGTTCGCCCTTTTCACCTCGAGAAGCCATGCTAGAGTCCGGGGGTGCCTTGATCCCAGCGAAAGGACTACAACAAGGAGCTATTGAAGTGAAGGACCGATCTACAAAGGTTGTATTTCTATTTCACTTACTGGTAAAAAGCTTACTATCTTTTTGTTACCCTAGCTTCTCAAGTTTGATTCCTAGGATTAATTCGTTATCACCATCTAAAATTTTAAATATGGCATGTGTGATACTACCAAACCCTAGTAGTGGTGCCAAGGAATCCAAACAGAAAATAGTAGGGGTGCAGTTTTGAAATAAAGGTATAATAAATCATGTTTTGTCTTTTAAAATTTTGGGCAGCACCTCCCTTGTATATTTTGATCCAAAAACATATATACAACAATATATAGGCATCCCGAAGCGGAGCTAGCTCTTCGCCAACTGGCAGAATCACAACCACGCAATACCATATATACGACGCCCAATGGTGAAGAAACAACCCAGAAAGAACAAATAAAGAGGAAAGACATCAAACTCAAGAAAAGCGATCATAAACCCATCGCTAAAAGTTTCGAAACTACAAGTCTGGTTTATCAATATACAATGTTAGTCTCCGATCTCTGATCTGATGGATTTTATCTAGATACAATAGAATATAACAGTATGAGAGTGCGCACGATCCAACTTGTGTCCCACCTACCAAAGCAATCACCCTGGATGAAGCTGTGTTCCAGCAATACCGCAACTGATCCCAAAATAGTCAAACCTACAAGAACTGAGGCACGACGGGGGTGAGTTGCCAACTCGTGAGTAGAAAACATCAACAAGTAGAAATCGAATAAAACAACGATTTCCTAGGTCAACTATATGTAGGACTATGGTAGCGCCCCGGCCGTCTATCCGAGGCCAAAATGCGGAAACGAAAATTTTTCTTAACTTGAAAACCGGCGCTGCCGCATGCTTAAAACCCGGATCGTAACCATTAACCTAACGCTAGCAACAAGAGACGGCATAGAAGCTATACCGAGCGATCCGTGTCCTTCGGTCTTCGGCCTCCACTCCGATCTCCTCGCGGAATCTCCAATCTTCATCTCCTCGTCGGAACGGGCACCACATCGCCGGGTTCTTTTACGGGCTCCCACCTCTGGACCGAGGCAACTCAAGCACGAAGTTGGCGAGTCAACGTGCCAAAGGATGCTGTAGGCTAAGTATAGTAATGTTTTGTCTCATGGGGTTTTATGAAGTTGCCATTTGGATTGAGGAGATGAAATGAGCAATGAAATGGAGATAGTCATTTTGCATGAATGGAAAAATGAGATACAAAATTTCTCCCACTCACAAAAATGAATCCCCTCTCCCCTTCTCTGTGTGTGGCCGGCCTCTTAAAAATGGGAGGAGGGAGGCGAGCATATCAAGAGGTGGTGAGCAAAAGGAAAAGGTTTAATGATCAAGAGAAGAAAATGTCACAGCACAAATCCCATCCAAATCCATTCACATTTAATGCAAAACCAAGTGATGCAAAAGGAATCTAATGATGCTACAACCATCATAATGCCTCCATTTCACAAATGACCCCCTCCACATTACTAATTTGCACATTTGCAAATTAGCCCCTCCAAGGAAAATTTAGCCAAGTATGGAAGAAAGAAAAACTTGCTGAAACGGAATGCAAACTGGCAACTTCAAAAAGCTGATCCCGTAATAAATTTCAGGAACGCCCCGCGACTGTATATACATACCCGCATTTGTATTCCGACCGAATACAAATGCAATGAGACAAAATCTACACTATACAATACTAGGATCCGGCTTAAACCAAAGCCCGCTAGTTTTATCTGTCCGATCATGATCCGTGCAATACCGCATTTATAAGATCGAACCCTGCCATATCTCCATACGGCCTCTACAGCGTTTCGCCCGAAACTTGAGAAACTGTCTGTGGGGTACTCTAAAGACTCGTCGATACTTTGACTGTGCATTTAACCACTAGCACGTCAGAGGTATTAGCCATACGTGACGGGCTACCAGCTATTCACCAAAAGGGATGTCTGTGAGAGAACTCATCCTGACACCCTACCGAGCCTGTCAGTAACAATATCCGTACAGTCTGGTCCATTCGTCTATGAGCATCGCATGGCGGGCCTAGGGGGTTGGTAAAAGTCAGACCCCCAAAAGCGGTACAAGTCGCGTCGGAGTGTAGCCCAGAACACCCTGAGATACTACTGGAATACCTACCAGTAAATCTTCTGCCTCGGCCGAGGGCTTTGTGTAATGGCTCTCCTAGACACAGCACGGCCTTACCTCAAATACTGGGAGAGACGAACCCCTGGAGATCCGCTCACTGTCTCCATATGGCTCGAGACTGTACCCAACTAAAAGCTGTTTGCACGACTCCTTTGAGCCGTGGTAGGGTAGTAATCAAAGTACAGTGGGAACTAACAAGAGACAAATGACGATCTCAGGTCGATAAACTAACCTGTACACATGTCACCAGGGAACTGCTATATGACATCAGGTATAAGACCAACTAGCATGTTCCGGGCGAGTCCTGTCCGGTGTACTCATAACCCAATGAGCACCTGTATACAGCTTAGGTGAACCAACTAACACCAGTGGCTTGTGAGACCAGCCACCGCCCCTCGTCGGGGTCTCGACTGTATACACTAGTCTACTCTGGAGTATCGATGCCCTGTCTCGAAAACTCCCATGACTAGGGACCTTTTAAGGATGTGCTTATAGACCCCAGCTCCTACGTATAAGATCGCCATCATACTGCTGGCCGTCAAGCAAGAATCCTAAGGGCTCTATCAACGCACAATAGTGACCTATAAGGTCACCTGAAACAGTATACGATGATAAAGATAAACCAGATAGCATATTGTCATCTTGAGTAAGACTGTCCTTCCGGCATAGGTCCTCCCTCAATCATTGCAATCACGTGCCTGTGATCCAATAATTGACTCTGAGGGCACTATATCCAACAATCTCCCACTTGCACTCAAGGCTAATTATTGCGATGTCGCATACTCAAAGCCCGTGTGATATCGAACACCCAACTCCTCTAATAATCAGTTTCACAAAACCCGTTTGCGAAACTAATGCGTCCGAGGAATAGCATCAGTGAGTGGATCCGCATTGATGTTTCTTTCTATGACTCTCTTTATCTCAAGTTCGCGGAGAAAACCATCTCCCGAAATGAGCAATACCTGTCTTAGAATATGTCTGGATATCTGATGGGACCTAGTTCATAAATGAACTCCAAATCCAAACTTCTTAGACTGTATCGTTAATTGAAAATAATCAGTATCCTGTGCAATGCCTCCCTCAGTATCCGCTTGGACCACCTGTCCAAACTACTGTCCTTCGTCAGAGGGAAAACTATAACTCTGACAGTCACTCTGTCATCCAAGTCACCTTGGAAGCCTAGAATGATAACTGTCTCCCGAAGTAGGATGCCGTCATCATATCCCTAGAACATCAACTTATGTTCTAAAACTGCTTCCGAACGTTTCTCCAGGATTGGATCAATATCACCTTATTGCATCTAGTGCAAAAACAACATCTATATCCTATGTGGAGAAACCAATGTGTGACAACCAAAGTATAACCGATCGTAGTATAGGAATTTCACTTCCTACTCTGTGTATGTCATCCTAATACCAGGACATCACACCCTACTACCTTCTTAACAGATCCATCCCCTATTCTGATGAAGTCAAACCTATTACTGTCACATCAGACATAGATGATCTATCTCTGCTATATCTGCTTTAGCCTATAAATAGACATAAGCTACTTGTCCACCAATGCTTCCGCTTCTCCCACTGACTACGACAACCCTCCGGCAGAGTCATATACAAGTGCACTTCTAAAGATAGTTTAGAACGACGCTATACTCATCCTCCTGTCGGGTCTCACAGTCTGGAACAACAGCAATGGCAAGTATGGGTAAACAAGAACCTCCTTGTCACCGTCCTTGATGCTACCGGAGTACCACTCGGGTGCCTGAGGTTACCCACCATATCTGCGGAGTGGCCAATAGAATGTCAATACAGATTGAATCTTTATGTTCCTATCAAATTTTCAGTAATCGTTTGCGGTTCTGGAATCACTTCCAGTTCTACCATACTCCCACTACTGTTGTCTGAAAAATCCATTTTTATTAAAACCGTGGCGAGTCAAGAACAATATCACTATTATTCTTCCAGATGGTAGAAAGTCAACCCTCGTCATAGCCCGGGTCAACCCAGAAACAGCCATTACAGAAACTTGCCTTGAGTTATCCAGAGTCTGGTTTTAAGCATAAGCCGGACAACTCCCCGTACCATAACATAGTTAAGATATGAACTATTCTATATCCAATATAGAAATAGAGGCACTGATTTAATTGGAACCAGATTCAAATCATGCAGCTGTTTCCAGTGCATGTCCACTAAATGGAGAGAGGCCGATCAGCATTACTCAACTTAGGAGAGCTTCCAATTTTGAGTAAACTGAAAGAGAAACAAGTTCTCAAAACCATTACTATCAACTGAATACCATACACAAGTATCTACATCTTTGATCACCTTGAAGAATCCCAATACTTGCAATACGTGGTTCTCTACATTATTTATATACCTATAACTTCTCAAAATTTAGACCTTGCATTTCTACGAAACACATGTCTAAGACCCAGAGAAGTCACAAGTAAACAGAATCTAGTACGAGTATCAACCCCTCTGTCCTAATGGACACTGGACAACATACAATACTCTTTATAAGTCCCTTGAGTCTAATAACTCAATCACAGTGTGTCGTAGGTTGAAAACTGTACTTATGGTTAAGAAGAATTACACCATTGTTTAATGCTCCTTACCTAACCATCCACTGATATAGGTAAATGTCATAGACATAATTTCAAAAAGTTATATCTCACTTCATAAAAATGAACGTACAGATATATCAATTTGAAATTGGTGCATGACAATGGATATTCAAAACCAAATATTTGCCGTCTGGCAGACAGCCCAGGTGATTTCCTCAAATATCACCAATTATAACGAATCCCGATATAATGAGGACAATCACTTAATTCCCAATAACTTACTCCTACTCATCATCTGTAAAACCATACAGATGTGAGAATCATACGTGGTAAATACATACCCTGGAGTAAGGACTATTTGGGAAATCAGTTTTCTTTTAACAGTACACAGTGAAACTGAAACATTGAAATGTTTCATAGGGGTATCCGGGTATTCCTAGTAATGCCTCTTCCATTATCAGATTCACAACTGCAACCGTATATTTCTTTGCCATCTCTCCAAATCCCTTTATATGTCTTTAGTCATTACCTTCTGTACACCCTCTTAGGCTAAATGGTTTTCTTCCTTTCCTACCATTCGGCACCAGCCTATGGTTTTGAAGAAGACTATCCAATAAGCATAATGGGTGTACTGTCCTAATCCTAGGAGCACTCGCAATACGAGAGAAGGTAAAGATAAAAGACAACTGAATAAACCTTATTCCTATTTCTCCTGAACCAGAATCCATCCCCGAACTGGAACAAGTTCCTTCGAGTTCGTATATAACCATACGATGGAGTATCCAAATAACTGTGGATCTTCGTAGTGATACGGAATGTCCAGGAGAAATACAAAGGTGAAGTGGGAGTGGTAATGAAATACTTAGTTTGGTCGTGAATAGCAGTCGTAATTTACTTTGCCCTCTTACTAATCCTTTTATTTGTCTTTACTTAATACCTTCTGTACACCGTTTAGGCTAATTGGTTTTCTTCATTCCCCACCGTTCGGCACCTGCCTATGGTTTGGGAGAAGACTATCCAATTTGCGTAATAGATGTACCGTCATAATCCAAGGAGGACTCGCAACCTGAGAGAAGGTAAAAGGAAAAGACAACTGAATAGTCCTATTCGTTCTCTCCAGAACCTGAAACCATCCTCGAATAAATTCCTTCGAGTTCGTATATAACCATACGATGGTTTTATCCAATGGAAGTGGACGTTCGTAGTAATACGGGTTGTTCTGGACAAAAGGGTAAAAGTAGGAGTGGCAATGAGGTATGCAACTCTGACAATCCAAAAGCCAGTGTTATAAGAAGGTTCGGTCAACTTGGTCACTGAGTCATAGTCAAGGGTCGGGTCATGGTCGCTGCGAAAGAGAGAGAGAGAAAAGAAACACTCAGCGTGCACTCTAACCTAGATCAGAATGGTTGTCACTTTATCTAATCAGGAAGCCTCCCACTGTAACGTCAAATTCTCCTCCAAACCTGAAAGAAAAATTAGTCAGGATCACCCGAGGAGTAAACCAACTCAACAGTGGGAATCGGGATCCAATCATCATCGCATGATAACGTGACGGAATCCACTCACGTCACCACACTCCTGAAGGTATACGCATGCCTGGAAAGTTTCAGTTTCTTTAGAAACTCCCGATGTGTGGTTTTTACCCCTAGGACCCAAGTGACCTTGACGAATAATCAACAAATCAAAAGGTCCTAGTCAAGTTCAACACGTCATTATCTTGATTGCGTTAAACCCACCCGCACGACCCTTGACGAATAATCAACAAAGTCGTACGACTGTCCTAACCAATCCACATATCCATGCGACAAAAAAGCATAACAGAGCTACCGCACACTACGCCTCGGCGAATAGCAACGACAAACGTAGCGCAAATACTAAGCAATACTAATCTGAGATGACGGAGGGCTGCGGCTGGTTTTTGGCGAAAAACCTTGAACGTAATGAACTTGATATCGTTGAAGAAACCAGATAACTTTTTATAAAAATATAGTGACGAAAACCTTTGCTAAACAGGTCACTCCCGGTGAAGGGATCTCCGCTCTTTCCCCGTAGAATGAGGTGCAGGATATTCCAACTGAATACTACGATGCAAAGCAAAAGTAATCGACTATAGTGAAGTTATTGCCCTGACGCAAACTTCTGTCCAAGGGGTCACTCCCGGTGAAGGGATCTCGGCCCTTGCCTCGTCGACTGAGGTGCTGGATTTTCATAACCGAATACCACTGTGCAAAACAATAGAGAACGTCCTTGCAATAACAGCTTTTTGAAAAATTGTTCCAACAACATCAGAATAGGTTTGTTTAGCTTGCATAGATCCGAATCAATGCAGTCCCATCAATTGATCACACCAATAAAGAACGAAAATACGATGTACGTATATGCCAACCGCATTCGCCACTAGGTCCCGTCATCACCTGTTAGGTTACTTAACTAGCGACAGAGCGGGGACTGGACTTGCGCGGGTGCAAAACATATACAACATCTACTAGTATATATATCAATATATAATATTCACTCAAGGCGTGATAAAATGCAACATCACATAAATGTAATAAGCATCACAGAACAATACAGATATCTGGGATCCCCGGGTTTCATAGAGCCAACTCTGAAACCCGACGTTCCCCTGGTCGTGTGGATAGCCTGTGCAATGAAATCCTAGACCCCTACGGGCGCGGCAAGTTACCCACCAAAACCTGAAGCGAGGAAGCCCCCTTCAGCAACGTGAATGGACCACCCAGCACTTCACGGAATCCGGTAACTTGAGCACCCCTCCTTGGGTCAACCTGTACCCCCTACGAGTGCAGCGAACAGCCCGCCAATTCTAGAGTGAAGCCCCCTCCGTCTCAAAGCCATGAGATGCGGGCCCATTGCTCTTTAGAACCCGGCTATCCGTGCACCCCACCACGGGGTAATCCTAGTACAGAAAGTAAAATATACATACAACGGGTACATCGACCTCAGCCCGGTCATGCCCCAAAAGAATAATATACAAACAGGCAGTGACGGCAGTCCACATGTCGGACGCTCGCCCCGCAATATCAAATGTACATAACAATACTAAACAGTACTACCATTGCATTCAGGCTATCCACCACGACAATCCGCAATATCACAGCACAACACAGAACATCAACGTGAATGTCATGTTCGCAAATCCGTCTAAAAGGGCTATAGCAGTTAGACAGGATTTACTGATCAAATGACATTCACGGTCGCAAATATAATGTAAATACTGTGAACTAACATGTTTAAAATTTTTGATCTACTAAATTTTCCGGAGTGGGCCCAAAGCACTACTGTAGTACTCAAAGAAATTCTGGGCCCAAACAGAACATACCAAAAACCCTATTTCCAACACAGAAGCCCACTATAAAAATTTGGTGCTGTGAAGAGTTAAAGAGGCGGCGGAACCACGGCCAATGCGTGGGTTTGGCCGTGGTTCCGCGGTGGAACAGTGATGTCACGCAACCAAATTTTCACAGAATGCTCAAAAAACCCGGCTCGTAATTTTACAATGTTCCAAATAATTTTTAGAGCACTGAAAAATTCGACAGAAACTGTACTTTAGAAATCGGGTTTTCGGAAAATCCGTTCAATCGAACTTGTAAGCATGTTAGAGCAAGCTAGACTAGATTAATGGCGTGTCTCTAATACCATGGAGGACTACGGTAGCGCCCCGGCCGTCTATCCGAGTCCAAAATGCGGAAACGAAAATTTTTCTTAACTTGAAAACCGGCGCTACCGCATGCTTAAAACCCGGATCGTAACCATTAACCTAATGCTAGCAACAAGAGACGGGATAGAAGCTATACCGAGCGATCCGTGTCCTTCGGTCTTCGGCCTCCACTCTGATCCCCTCGCGGAATCTCCGATCTTCATCTCCTTGTCGAAACAGGAACCACATCGCCGGGTTCTTTTACGGGCTCCCACCTCTGGACCGAGGCAACTCGAGCATGAAGTTGGTGAGTCGACGTGCCCAAGGATGCAGTAAGCTAAGTGTAGTAATGTTTTGTCTCATGGGGTTGTATGAAGTTGCCATTTGGATTGAGGAGATGAAATGGAGCTAGTCATTTTGCATGAATGGAAAAATGAGATACAAAATGTCTCCCACTCACAAAAACGAATCCTCTCTCTCCTTCTCTGTGTGTGGCCGGCCTCTTAAAAATGGGAGGAGGGAGGTGAGCATATCAAGAGGTGGTGAGCACAATGAAAAGGTTTAATGATCAAGAGAAGAAAATGTCACACCATAAATCCTATCCAAATCCTTTCACATTTAATGCAAAACCAAGTGATGCAAAAAGAATGTAATGATGCTATAACCATCATGATGCCTCCATTTCATAAATGACCCCTCCACATTACTAATTTGCACATTTGTAAATTAGCCCCTCCAAGGAAAATTCAGCCAAGTATGGAAGCAAGAAAAACTGGCTGAAACGGAATGCAAACTGGCAACTTCAAAAAAATGATCCCGTAATAAATTACAGGAAAACCCGCGACTGTATATACATACCCGCATTTGTATTCCGACCGAATACAAATGCAAAGAGACAAAATCTACACTATACAATACTAGGATCCGGCTTAAACCAAAGCCCGCTAGTATTATCTGTCCGATCATGATCCGTGCAATACCGCACGTATAAGATTGAACCCTGCCATATCTCCATACGGCCTGTACAGCGTTTCGCCCGAAACTTGAGAAACTGTCTGTGGGGGACTCTAAAGACTCGTCAATACTTTGGCTGTTGATTTAACTACTAGCACGTCAGAGGTATTAGCCATACGTGACGGGCTACCAGCTATTGACCAAAAGGGACGTCTGTGAGGGAACTCATCCTGACACCCTACTGAGCCTGTCAGTGACAATATCCGTACAGTCCGGTCCGTTCGTCAATGAGCATCGCATGGCGGGCCTAGGGGGTTGGTAAAAGTCAGATCCCCAAAAGCGGAACAAGTCGTGTCGGAGTGTAGCCCAGAACACCCTGAGATACTACTGGAATACCTACCAGTAAATCTTCTGCCTCAGCCGAGGGCTTTGTGTAATGGCTCTCTTAGACACAGCACGACCTCACCCCCAATACCGGGAGAGACGAACCCCTGCAGATCCGCTCGCTGTCTCCATGTGGCTCGGGACTGTACCCAACTAAAACCTGTTTGCACGACTCTTTTGAGCCATGGTAGGGTAGTAATCAAAGTACAGTGGGAACTCACACGAGACAAATGACGATCTCAGGTCGATGAACTAACCTGTACACATGTCACCAGGGAACTGCTATCTGACGTCAGGTATAAGACCAACTAGAATGTTCCCGGCAAGTCCTGTTCGGTGTACTCATAACCCAATGAGCACCTGTATACATCTTAGGTGAACCAACTGACACCAGTGGCCTGTGAGACCGGCCACCGCCCCTCGTCGGGGTCTCGACTGTATACTCTAGTCTACTCTGGAGTATCGATGCCCTGTCTCGAAAACTCCCACGACTATGGACCTTTTAAGGATTTGTTTATAGACCCCAGCTCCCACGTATATGATCGCCATCATACTGCTGTCCGTCAAGCAAGAATCCTAAGGGCTCTATCAACGTGCAATAGTGACCTCTAAGGTCACCTGAAACAGTACACGATGATAAAGATAAACCAGATAGCATACTATCATCTTGAGTAAGACTGTCCTTCCGGCATAGGTCCTCCCTCAATTATTGCAATCACGTGCCTGTGATCCAATAATTGACTCTGAGGGCACTATATCCAACACTATATCATAAAGGTAATACTGTGATATCTATGTAGGACTACGGTAGCGCCCCGGCCGTCTTTCCGAGGCCAAAATGTGGAAACGAAAACTTTTTCTTAAAACAGAAATCGGCGCTACCGTAAACTAAAAACCTGGATCGTGCCATTAACCTAATGCTAGCAAACAAGAGAAGGGACAGAATGCTATACCGAGCGATCCGTGTCCTTCGGTCTTTGGCCTCCACTCCGATCTCCTCGCGGAATATCCGGTCTTCATCTCCTCGTCGGAACGGGCACTACATCGCCGGCTTCTTTTACGGGCTCCCACCTCTGGACCGAGGCAACTCGAGCACGAAGTTGGCGAGTCGACGTGCCTAAGGATGCTGTAGGCAAAGTGTAGAATCGATTGTCTCTCTTCGGGTTGAAGTTTCCATGATGGATTGAGGAGGAGAATGAAAAGGAGTAATGAAAAATGGAGCAAGTCTTTTGCATGAATGGAAAAATTTGATACCAAAATTCTCCCATACAAAATGAATTTTCCTCACCTCACCAAGAATGTGGCCGGCCCCTTATCAAGAATGAGATGGATATTAAAAACCATGAAGGGAGGTGAGTGTAGTAAAAGGAATAGTGACCATAAGCCAAAAGCAAGTCTCACATCAATATCAAAATCAACTCACATCTCATCCTTTCATAATAAATGCAAAAGAAATGATGAAAGAAAAAGCAAAGATGCTTAATCCATCATAATCCCTCATTTACAAGAAACCCCCTCCACAATGTTAATTTCCGCATTTGCAAATTTGCCCCTCGCATCACAAAAATCAGGCCGTGAAGGAATAAAGGAAAACTAGCCGAAACGGAATACAAACTGGCAACTTCAGAAAACTGATCCCGTAATAAATTACAGGAAAACTCCGCGACTGTATATACATAACAGCATTTGTATTCCGATCGAATACAAATGCAATGAGACAAAATCTACACTGTACAATACTAGGATCCGGCTTAAACAAAAGCCCACTAGTATTATCCGTCAGATCATGATCTGTGCAATACCGAACATATAAGATCAAACCCTGCCATATCTCCATACGGCCTCTACAGCGTTTCGCCCGAAACTTGAGAAAATGGTCTGTGGGGGACTCTAAAGACTCGTCAATACTTTGGTTGTGGATTTAACCACTAGCACGTCAGAGGTATTAGCCATACGTAACGGGCTACCAGGTATTGACTAAAAGGGATGTCTATGAGCGAACTCATGCTGACACCCTACTGAGCCTGTCAGTGACAATATCTGTACAGTCCGGTCCGTTCGTCTATGAGTATCGCATGGCGGGCCTAGGAGGTTGGTAAAAGTCAGACCCCCAAAAGCGGTACAAGTCGTGTCGGAGTGCAGCCCAGAACACCCTGAGATACTACTGGAATACCTACCAGTAAATCTCCTGCCTCGGCCGAGGGCTTTGTGTAATGGCTCTCCTAAACACAGCGCGACCTCACCCCCAATACCGGGAGAGACGAACCCCTACAGATCCGCTCACTTCCTCCATGTGGCTCGGGACTGTACCCAACTAAAACCTGTTTGCACGACTCTTTTGAGCCGTGGTAGGGTAGTAATCAAAGTACAGTGGGAACTCACACGAGAAAAATGACGATCTCAGGTCGATGAACTAACCTGTACATATGTCACCAGGGAACTGCTATCTGACGTCTGGTATAAGACCAACTAGCATGTTCCCGGCGAGTCCTGTCCGGTGTACTCATAACCCAATGAGCACCTGTATACATCTTGGGTGAACCAACGGACACCAGTGGCTTGTGAGACCGGCCAACTGTATACACTAGTCTACTCTGGAGTATCGATGCCCTGTCTCGAAAACTCCTACGACTAGGGACCATTTAAGGATGTGCTTATAGACCCCAGCTCCCACGTATATGATCGCCATCATACTGCTGGCCGTCAAGCAAGAATCCTAAGGGCTCTATCAATGTGCAATAGTGACTTGTAAAGTCACCTAAAGCAGTACACGATGATAAAGATAAACTAGATAGCATACTATCATCTTGAGTAAGACTGTTCTAACGGTATAGGTCATCTCTCAATCATTGCAATCACGTGCCTGTGATCCAATAATTGACTCTGAGGGCACTATCTCCAACAATCTATGGTGACCAAGTACGCATATATGTCAACAATCGATCAATGCAATGACATATATAAATAAACATCCAACATTATATGCCTGTATGCATGTGGATATCATCCACACGTCCGTCAACGACACAACTAATATCATGGAACCTGAGTGTCCAACACCGACACTCGAAACATCATGAAAACATATGCATATATATATATATATATATATATATATGAGGATATCAACCACGTATGTCCATCAATGACACATCAAAATCACAGAACCCGAGTTTCTAACACTTACACTCGAAACATCATGAAACCCGTGTCCAACATTGACATGTAAATCCTTATATCTCTCAGGCTCTGTCAGTCTGGATCGCCAACGGGCTCCGTCTTAGGGATCGGCCCTCGCGCTGCGGCAGAACGGGTCGGCCCATATCCATCTCTTGACTCTGGTCGGTATCCTCCGGATAACCGCAAGGTCCAAACTATCACCGGTAGGTAGTGCTCTCCCTGCCAGGCTCATTGTCTACACCACGAAAATCACCTCTCGCCTCGGGGAACTATACTGGTCCACCATGAACCCGTAAATGGATCATCCAACTCCTCGAATCGGGTTTCATATATCATACGTCTAAGAACCGAGAAAACGCATGGTGGACGTCTAAAAATATCATATCAAGAGAAACTAGGTTTTTAAAATGATACATACTTTCTTTTGAAATAACCACGGTTCTCAAATCCAGAATCTCATGAAAACAACATCTCAATGGATATAATCGTAAAGCATGATGTATGCGACATATAACAGAATGTAAGCATATCTGTATATCATGCAACATGGAACAGTGATGTGAGCATATCAGTACATAATGCGACATGTCATAAGGATGCGGCAATTCTACTGTGTAAGTGACATAGCAATTATCGATGATGAATTGTGTGATCCGGCCAATCTGTGTAAGTGTAACATACGCATCATCGATAATGGTGTAGGTGTACTAGCACAGGTATATGTAATGCAATAAGAGTGACATGAACGTAGCATAAAATAAATCGTGAGCGCAATGCCTTAAGGTATACATATCTACAACATATATGAGTCGGTGAATCTATCAATCAGCATCCAGCCTCACCAAATCACGTACGGTATAATCCATCGTACAACATCCTCTAGTCAACGGTATGGATCAATCATCATAAAACTCATCACGTACGGTAAATCATCATACGGCAGCATTAAACCATTAGGGATCCTATCAACCTATATGACGCTGAGGGTACGGACCTAACGTCTTGTACGGCATATCATTCATGATTCACAACATTATATATATCTATATACCTATATCTCAGGTCACATACGTATCAATCACATATCGTGGGACCGACATAGGTATCAATTTTCTTCTATCGACTCGCATCCATATAACGACATATCACACCAAGTCATCATATCACATCGTATACTCTTTTCATCATGTTAATATCTCACATCAAGTCATCTAACATATACATTCTATCTTATAAGTCTCATGTAATGCTACTCTAAATCTCATACTTAATCTCGTGCATTCACATTGATGTTTCACATCCTTATATATCTTCGAGACATCCTTATCAATCATATCATTTCATACTAAACCTTTAATCACATCCGTGGGTTCCTAGTATAGGTTTCTCCGACCATATTCATAAGTTTCTAACATGGTTTCCTTAACCAAATTCTATATATATCGGTTTCCATTTTAATTTGCGGGAGTGCTATACGCCATCCACCCGACTTCCCCCGTAGATATAAATCTACTCACCTGCTAAACTCCTTGTTTAGCTGAAGTCAATATGCTTCGTCATCTCGGAAGTCCACGCGAAATACCTACAATCAATACGAAATCGCAAAGCTATTAACATGAAGTTCCGAAATCCAATATGGCACGCGGTGCGATCATAGGTTAGGACCTATAGCGTAAGCTTGCAAAACCAACCAAACAACCCTCGTCGTTGACGTACAAACATCAACGACCCAATACAATATCAAATACTAAAACCAAGAATTCCAAAATACGGAAAACATAACCAAAAACACCTTAATATGCTCCCAGATTTTATCTCAGGTCAATAGGAACAAAACTAGCAAGTATAGGGTATTGTATATGGAGTAACTGAGCTACAAACCAAACCTAGGCACCAAACACCACAACTTGGCCGGCCACATTGCCCAGAAATCCGGCGAGCTCGGCCCGGGGTGCTCCGTTTGGGTCCGTCTTCTTAGGGTGGTCTTCTAGTGTCTTAAATAGGTCTCTGGAGTTGCTAGTTTTTCTCAAAAACTTCATAGGTCATCCCAGATTCCCTATAGACCTTAAGGTTTCACAAAACCGACATGGAACAATTCTAATTTCGTGTATCGGGTACTAAACTCATTTCTAGGTCTCTAAATCAATCCCGAAGGTCTTGTAAACACTCACTACTACTCAAACGGCCACTTGACAGCAACTTTCAATATTCTAAAATTAATATCCTAATTAACTCAATTTCTAACTAAAATACGTTATTTAACGCAAACAAAATTTCTAAAGTGAGAAGATATACCACATAAGAAAGTAAAGAAATTTCTTGAGTTGCCCAAAGTCTCCAAAATCCAAACTTGAATGGTTCAAGGGGTTTAGAATGATGTTGTGCATGTTTTTAGTGAACGGAGCATAAGCTTTTGGCAAGTATTTGGAGATGTGGCATGGGGGTAGTGAGGGATTGAAGAAGAAGAAGCAAAGAGATGAAGAATAATGGGAGAGATAAAGGATCAGGGCAGCTAAGTTAGCCTCTCTCTCTCTCTTAAGCCCACCCTCTCCTACACTCACTCTCTCACACCAAAATATCTATTCTCCTACACTCACCTCTCACAAAATATTTATCTTGTTTCTTCTCCCTTTTGTTTCATATCCAATAATGTTTTTCACACACAAACTCAATTCTTTTCTTTGTATTCTCTATCTCATAAAACTCACAATATGCACAAGTCACAACACAATGCATAACCAGCACATGTTACGGAAAAATGTAAAAATGCGGATTTAGCCCAAAAATCCGAAAAATATCATTAAAATAAATAAATCATTTTAATCTCCGATAAATTTCCAAATATTGGTATATACTTATACCACTTTACGAAAACCCTAATTTCGCAAATCGGGTAGTTTTCGCGAAATATATTATTATAATATTAAATTCTAAAAAAATGATATTTTATATTTTCTGAAATGATACAATCTTCCTCCATTAAATAAATTCGGTCCCCGAATTGAAATTTAAACGCACAAATAGTAAAACATTTCAATAATCAGCTCAAATCAACGGGGCTCCAAAATCCCGGAAGATACAGAAATACCACTGCGCATCCTGTGCGCATGAAAACGAGTGCAAAACTCAAAATCAAACTCCGTCAAGCATCGCGCAATCATCGGAGTAAAATTGGAAATACGAATCTCGAATTCCACCACTGGAATCCAAATGCACTGTAGTCAAATCATAATACGTATATAGCATGAATCTTTGTAAAACCATTTTAAAACTGAACGAAACACATGCAAAATCTTTCCTAAATCTCCGTGCTATGTGTAGCTCACGGCACAAGTGGCGGACGATCATTTGTAAAGTAATAAATATATACTTATATATGTTTTGCTCAATTTATACATCCCGCCTTTTTGAAATACCCCAGATGGTTCTCTTGTAAAATTTCGCGTCACTCGCAGACACGTAATAAATAGCGAGACTATAGCCCCCTTTTTGAAAACCTTTGGTAACTTTTAATGCATGCAAGAACTCAGGTGCTATCCTCAGATCAGTCTTGTTCGGCTACTACATAATATAGTATCCATCATGAAAATAGAGCGCTCAAAAGCGAAATCAGCCTCAAAAGGCGTATCCAACATCACATGTGTCTGGTGTGCATAGAAAACCAAATCCACTACATGTGCCACAAATATGCACAAAAGCAAAACTAAGTGCAACGGGTGTGCAGAAAAGCCTCTGTCCAGTGCAACGGGTGTGCAGGACAACAACATTTAGTGCATCTATTGTCTACGAAAATCTCAATCTAGTGCAACTAACATGCACGAATGAAAATCCCAATAGAGTGCATCCGGTGTGTACAAATCACATCTCATATCATGCGCCCAACATGCGCGAAAATCCTGTAGGGTTAACTTAGCACCTTAGCAAGGTTTTGGCAAGCCTCAAAGATGCAATATTAAAATTTTGGGGTGCTAAACAAACCAACCAATTAATCGAACTAGAGAATTAGGGTTGACAAGCATGTAAACAACTTTACAACTAAGTGATTAGGGATTACAACCTTTGTAGCATGCTCCTTCACTTCACAAGCTCCAAGTGGTGGTCCCTTCGCTGCGATCAACGAGCTCCCGAACTCTTGGGAGGCTCCACAAGATGTACGAAGAATCCTTGCTTGAAGTCCTTAAAGTCTAAGATGATCTACGTCGAGGAAACACGGACTCAAGCTCACTCTTCACTAATACGGAATTAGTGAAACTAACACACTAATCTATATGGCTAGTATAGAAGAGGATGATGAAGTAGGAATTTAGCTCACTTTAGTATTTAATTTCTCACTAATTTTCTTCTTGATCTCAAAATCTAAAGAGAAAAAATGAGATGAGGAAGAAGAAGATGAATGAATGAGATAAGGTTAGAAATGCAACCATGGATTAGTATATGTCATAACCTAACCCTTGTAGAGAGTTAACCATGGCTATGTGTCATGGTTGGCTTAGAAAATATCTTAAGCAAAACAAAAAGGGTGGACTTTGTTAATGGTTATCAACAAGTTTCATGAAGCTTCCACCATGACTCACTTCCACAATTTTGAATTACTTAAGAATTTAAACCCAAACATTATATGTAGCATGGTATAATTCTCATACATCCTTGTTTCATGTATAACCTAGCATGTCACAGTATTATATATCACATATATAATATTTATGTAACAATAGAAAACAATACAATAAACAAATATCACATATATGTTAAATGTATCATAAGTGAGAATAACAAATATTTAAGTGAGCATAATATATATATATATATACACACACATACATATACGTATATACATACATACATACATACATACATACATACATATATATATTATTTCATCGAATCAACACTTGATCCGATAACCCGGCTATATCACATTTAACCGGCCGATATCACATATCGCGAGAATAGAATACGACATCACATACGCGAATCAATCTCGTTCCCGCACATATCGCATATGTGCTCCTACTCCGTTTTGCCTGAGCCAGGAAACCTCTATGTTGGACTCTAAAGACTCGTCAATACGCCGGCAGTAGGTGATGATCACATCAAACACCAACAAGACGCAAGCGGTCAGCTAAACGTAACGGCCACCCGGATATTGAGCGATCAGAAGATCAACAAGCAAGTCTGCTCTAACTTCTGTAAATCCAATCAGTAAAACTAACGTACAGTCCGGTCTCTTCGTCTATTATATCGCATATCCAGTCTAGGGGTGGTAAACGTCAGACCCCAGTAACCGATAAGTCGTGTCGATATGAGGCTCATAACAGGTCTAGAAACTACTGATAACACTTACCAGTAGATCTCCATATCAGCCCTAGCCAGGGACTTCCAGTTATAGCCAATCGAACACAGCGCAACATCAACCCCCAATATCGGGAGAGACGAAACCCTCCTATCGCTCATTATCTCCATGTGATTCGGAACTGTACCCAAAAGCGACCGTTTTGTACGTTCTCTTGAACGTGGTAAGGTGGAAATCAAATCACAGTGGGAATCACACAAGACTCTATGATGATCTCGGGTCTAAAGACTAACCTGTATGAGTGTCAACAGAGAACTGCTATCTGACGATAGGTATAATACCAACAAGGAGTTCTCGGCGAGTCCGTTCAGTGTACCTAGTCTCCACTGAGCACCCGTATACCATCTTTGATGTCAAACACCAATGGATGTGGGATCATCCATCGTCCATCATATGGGTCAAGATGAATATATGCTAGTCTACTCTGGAGCATCGATGCCCTGTCTCGATACACCCTCGATTAGGAATAGTTATAGGATGTACTTTTAGACTACCCTGGCCCTACTAGTATGATTTGCACCATAGTCCTAGTAGTCAAGTACATATCCTAAGGGCTTTATCAACACGTGAGAGCAAGACAGTAACCAAATACATGTCAACATGTTAAGATAAAGAGCAACCAGATAGCATACTATCATAACGGGCAAGAAAGTCCTCTCTATATATATCCAAGCATCCACTGTAATCCCACATGTATAATAATGGCCTCTAGGGCATACATATAACTAACAATCTCCCACTTACACTAAGGCCAGCTGTTGTAGTATCTCATACCCAACATCCCGAAGAGTCTCTCAAATTGTATCTGGGGAATGGCCTTCATGAATGGATCCGCAGTGTTATCCTTCGTATCTACTCTCCTGACCTCGATCTCCCGACGATCAACTATCTATCAGTTCAGGTGATACCGCCTCAGAATATGTCTGTATCTCTGATGGGACCGGGGTTCCTTGGATGCTCAATGGACGGAACCACTCCAAGTTCAGTTATGAACTTCTTCATTCAGACGGCCTCTTTGGCAGCATCGTTGGCAGCGATGTATTCAGCCTCCATCGTCGAGTCTGGCATGGTTTCCTGTTTGGAACTCTTCCAACAATCTGCCCCCCCTCCGATCAGGGTAAAGACAAATCCTGAGTGCGACTTAGAGTCGTCCTTATCACTTTGGAAGCTCGAATCGTTAAAGGACTCAACTTGGAGTTCTCCGTTACCGTACACCAAGAACATCTCTTTAGTCCTTCTCAAGTACTTGAGAATGTTCTTCACAGCTATCCAGTGACTATCTCCTAGATCTGCTTAATACTTACTCACTGCACTTAGTGAGTATGCTACATCGGGTCTGGTACATAGCATCGCGTACATGATAGAGCCTACTGCCGAAGCATAGGGTATCCCTTGCATGTGATCTCTTTCCAACTCAGTCTTAGAAGACATCTTTTTGGAGAGAGTGAGTCTAGAGATCGTAGGTAAATTCCCACGCTTGGATTCTTCCATACTAAAGCTCTTTAGTATGATGTCAATGTACCTGGATTGGGACAATCGCAGTATCTGCTTAGATCTATCTCTATAGATCTTAATCCCTAAAATACAGGAGGCATCACCTAGATCTTTCATTGAGAATCTTTCTGATAAGAAGTGCTTGACCGAATGCATCATAGAAACATCATTTCCTATCAAGAGTATGTCAACTACGTACAATACTAGGAAGACAACCTTACTCTTTGCCACCTTCTTGTATATACAAGGTTCATCTATATTCTTGATGAAGTCAAACTCTTTGACTACCACATCAAAACAGATGTTCCAACTCCGCGATACCAGCTTTAACCCGTAGATGCATTTAAGCAGCTTGCACACCTTTCCGCTACTCCCACATTCTACGAAGCCCTCTGGCTGAGTCATATATACGCTGTCTTCTAAATCACCATTTAGAAAGGCGGTCTTAACATTCATTTGCCAGATTTCCTAGTCATGGTATGCAGCAATGGCAAGTAGGATCCGGATGGACTTAAGCATAGCCACTGGAGAAAAGGTTTCATCATAATCCACACCTGGTCGTTGAACAAAACCCTTTGCAACAAGTCTAGCTTTGAAAGTCTCAACTTTTCCATCTACATCAAGTTTCTTCTTAAAGATCCATTTGCTCCCAATGGGTTTTACCCCTTCAGGAGCATCTACCAAAGTCCTTACTTTGTTGGTGTACATGGATTCAATTTCAGATCGAATTGCATCCAACCACTTCACAGAGTCCCCACTCGTGATGGCTTGCTCGAAGCTAGTCGGGTCATCATCTTCCATGATGCAATCCTCGGTCCCACCATCGAGGAGATAACCATAGTATCTCTCAGGTGGATGAGGAACCCTACTAGATCGGCGGAGAGGCCAGGGTTCCTTGCGAGCTACTAAATCCTCTGGTTCCATTAAATCGTCAGTTGTAGCCTGTGCTGCTAGAACTTCTTCCAGTTTTACCTTATTGCCACTTTCTTGTTTCATAAGAAAACCCTTTTCTAAGAAGGTGGCATGTCGAGAAAGAAACACTTTTTGTTCCTCGGAGTGGTAGAAGGTATACCCTTGCGAATGCTTGGAAAATCCAATAAACTTGCACAGAACTGACCTTGCCTCGAGCTTGTCCGGATTCTGTGTTTTCACATATGCCGTACAACCCCGTATTTTAATATAATTAAGACATGGTCTCTTTCCTTTCCATATCTTATGTGGGGTGGTAGGCACAGATTTGGTGGGAAGCATATTCAATAGGTCTACAGCTGTTTCCAGTGCATATCCCCAAAAGGAAATAGGTAACTCAGAAGTGCTCATCATAGAGCGCACCATATCTAATAGGGTGCGATTCCCCCATTCTGATATACCGTTGTACTACGGTGTATATGGAGGAGTAAGTTGAGAAAGAATCTCATTCTCTTTTAGACAGTCGCGGAACCCATTACTTAAGTATTCTCCTCCTCGATCTGATCGAATGATCTTAATACTTTTGTCCGTTTGGTTCTCTACTTCATTCTTATATTCTTTGAATTTCTTAGAAGCTTCAGACTTGTGTTTCAACAGGAACACATGTCCGTATCTTGAGAGATTGTCAGTGAATGTAATGTAGTATGAGGAACCATTTCTGGCATGTGTAGACATGGGACCGCATACATCATTATGTATCAGTCCTAAGAGTTCCGTAACTCTTTCTCCGTGTCCACTAAACGGAGTTTTAGTCATTTTGCCTTTGAGACATGACTTGCAAGTATCATAAGATGAAAATTCGAACGGATTCAAATATCCATCCTTTTGTAACTTAGCTAGTCGTATCACATTGATATGACCAAGTCTACAATGCCACAAGAAAGATTCGTTCATTTCTGAACTCTTCCTCTTGTGTGTGTTTTGTACATTAAGAACTGTGGTTTGGTTTAGAACGTATATGCCAATATTTAATGAGCCTAATCCAATCAACTTTTGATTCAGGAAGATGTTCATAACATTATCTTGTACTACAAAATTATATCCTTCTTTACTTAATAAAGAAACTGATATAAGATTGCATATCAGGGTCGGTATGTAATAGCATTCGTTTAGAACAAATGTATTACCATTTGGTAACACAAGGTGATATTCGCCAACTGATTTGGCTACAACATTTGCACCATTCCCTACTCTTACGGAATGATCTCCCTTTCTAAGTTCCCTACCTTTCTTCAGCCTATGTAACATATTACATATGTGGGATCCAGTTCCGGTATCTAATAACCAGGATGTAGAGTGAACTGAGAAACAGTTTTCGATAACAAACACACCCGAAGAAGATGCATCAGCATGCTTATTCTTCCTCTGGACGGCATGTAAATTCTGGTATTCCCCTATTTCCTATTCAGTCTTATAACAATTATAAGAAAAAACGAAACCAATGTTCCCTGCTCAGTGTAACAAGCGGTTTCAGTCAATACATCCATATTATTATCCTGATTAAGGCCTGACATGGTCGCTACCTGGAGAGAGAGAGAAGAATACACTTTAGCGTATGCTCTTGCAAGATTATATTGGTTATTATCTTATCTAATCAGGATGGCTCCCACTACTTTTATCAAATCTTCCTTCAAACCCAAAAAGGTAACACTAGCCGGGATTAATTACATCTTACAAGTTCGCCAATCTTTCATCCAGGTCCGTGCTGGTACTTTGAGGGAGGTTCCTCGTGCTTTCGTATGGACCTAATTAAAATAAACCTCGTTTTCCTAGAGGAATAACCCCGTTAACACCTTTCTAGACACCTACTTGATCGGCTAATTGTCATGTGTAAAACTCTCGCAGGAGTAACTCTTACTCGCAGTGCTTATTGGGATCCAACTATCTCATAGAAACTATGCAATCTCATTGCAAATCTCAACACTTGAAATTCTCGATAATTCTTTTACCAGTAGCATGCTATGACCTTGATGCATGCCAAACAACCCATAGTCCGCTAATCAAGTTCAATCTGTGCATTTCCCAATTGAATTAAACCCACCTATACGACCTTTGACGCATGCCAAACAACGTTGTACGAATACCCTAATCCAATTGCATCTCATTCTACAGATAAGTACTAATCAGCTACTGTACACTACGCCTTGACGCATGGCAAACCATCGTAGCATGAATACTAAATAATACTTATCTGAAATGACAGAGGGCTACGAAGGTTTTTATGAAAACCATGAGCATAATGAACTTGATATCGTTGTAGAAAAAAGTGATTTTGAAAAGGAGTGTTTTTTAGACTTTTAGTAGTTTCGCTGAAGAGGTCACTTCCGGTGAAGGGATCTCGGCTCTATCCTTATCGAATAAGGTACTGGATATTCTATAAGAAATACCTCTATGCAAAGCAAGAACTATAGAAGCAATCAAAAACAAAACCGAGTGAGTTGTAGCATCTGCTAGTTTCGCTAAAGTGGTCACTGCATGTGAAGGGATTTCGGCTCTTTCCTTATCGAATAAGGTGCTGGATATTCTACAAGGAATACCGCTATGAAAAGCAAGAACTAGAGCAATCCTTTTTGAAAATTTGATTCTACAACATCTTTTAGGTTTCTTTTCTTTTCATTAATCTCATTAATGAATTCCCAAGATTTTTTCTTCCTAAGCATCACAGAAGAAACGAAAGCAATAATATATATATATATAGTATAAGCATTCATCTCACGCATATAAAATGATCACATCACAGAATATCAGCAGCAAAAGAATCACATATGAAATATTGGATATACTAGGAATTCCATGTTTTATTTAATCCTGTAAAAACGCGGATTCCACGGTCGTGATGACTAGCCTAACCCACATCCCTAGACCCCTCTGAGAGCGGCAAGCAACCCTACCAATTCTAGAGTTAGGAAACCCGAACTTGACTCCTCGAGTTGGTCTCCAACTGGACTCTAGAACCCGGTTACTTATGCTCCCCACCTTGGGTCTATCATAATACGGAAAAGTAAATAATATACAACAATGGTGACATCATCCTCAACCCGGAAGTGCCTCAATAAAAGAATATTACATACAATGAATTTTAAATGAATGAAAATAAAAACTCTCATCTCACATAAAACCCCCGGCTATTGTAATCACGATGATCCAATATAACATATCACAGCACTACATAACAACACATGTCATCAACGTAAGTAAATATGCGTATCCCAATTTTCGTTCATGTATAGCGATGAAATCAGCGATACACCACATTTTACACTTACGGTCGCAGAAAAGAAAACGAAAAACTACAACATTTATTATCCACAATTACCTTAGACATCATAAACCCGAAATATCACATATTACAGATTTCATGCCTAACTATATGAATTCCACATATTGTATCACAATCACAGATAGCTAGGCGAAGTTAGAAAATTGGATCGATTCAACGAATTCCCAAAATTTCGCAGAGAGCACAACACTTGAGCACTATTAAAGTTAACCAGAGACATACCACAGTTCCTACGGACCTACAGCTGAAGGCCGGACCCAAGCCTCTCATGTGGCACCGCGGATCAGCCGCGAAAACCATGTCTTGGCAGCGGAACCGCGGTCACTTAGATGAGTTAGGGTTTCTCTCTTCAGATGTGTCCATAGAATTCCCTGCAAGATTTTCTGAATATTTTTAACATGGAAAAATCCAAATTTTTGAAAAATTTCCAGAGAGGGGGTCTGTTTCGGGTTTTCGGGGGTTCGATCGGAATTCTAACTTCGTCTAGACAACGCCTAATTCTCTAGCTTGGCTCTAATACCAATGTAGGGTTAGCTTAGCACCTTAGCAAGTTTTTGGCAAGCATCAAAGATGCAATATTAAAATTTTAGGGTGCTAAAAAACCCAACCAAGTAATCGAACTAGAGAATTAGGGTTGACAAGCGTGTAAACAACTTTACAACTAAGTGATTAGGGATTATAACCTTTGTAATCCGCTCCTTCACTTAACAAGCTCCAAGTAGTGGTCCCTTCGCTGCGATCAACGAGCTCCCGAACTCTTGAAAGGCTCCACAAGATGTATGAAGCATCCTTGCTTGAAGTCTTCAAAGTCTATGATGATCTACGTTGAGGAAACACGGACTCAATCTTACTCTTCACAAATACGGAATTAGTGAAGCTAACACACTAATCTATATTGCTAGTATGGAAGAGGATGATGAAGTAGGAATTTAGCTCATTTTAGTATTTAATTTCTCAGTAAATTTCTTCTTGATCTCAAAATCTAGAGAGAAAAAATGAGATGAGGAAGAAGAAGATGAATGAATGAGATAAGGTTAGAAATGCAACCATGGGTTAGTATATGTCGAAAACTAACCCATCTAGAGAGTTAACCATGGCTATGTGTCATGGTTGGGTTAGAAAATATCTTAAGCAAAACAAAAAGGGTGGACTTTGTCAATGGTTATCAACAAGTTTCATGAAGCTTCCACCATGACTCATTTCCACAATTTTGAATTACTTAAGAAGTTAAACCCAAACATTATATGTAGTATGGTATAATTCTCATACATCCTTGTTGCATGTATACCCTAGCATGTCACTATATTATATATCAGATATATAATATTTATGTAACTATAGAAAACAATACAATAAACATATATCACATATATGTTAAATGTATCTTAAGTGAGAAAAATAAATATTTAAGTGAGCATAATATATTTATATATATACATATATATACATATATATATATATATACATATATATACATACATACATACATACATACATAAATACATACGTATATATACACACATACATATATATACATACATACATACATACATACATAAATACATACGTATATATACACACATACATATATATATATATTATTTCATCGAATCAACACTTGATCCGATAACCCGGCTATATCACATATAACCGGCTGATATCACATATCGCGAGAATAGAATACAGCATCACATACATGTCGTTCCCGCACATATCGCATATGTGCTCCTACTCCGTTTTGCCTGAGCCAGGAAACCTCTATGTAGGACTCTAAAGACTCGTCAATACGCCGGCAGTAGTTGATGATCACATCAAACACCAACAAGCCGCAAGCGGTCAGCTAAACGTAACGGCCATCCGGGTATTGAGCGATCAGAAGATCAACAAGGAAGTCTGCTCTAACTCCTGTAAATCCAATCAGTAACACTACCGTACAGTCCGGTCTCTTCGTCTGATATGTCGCATATCTAGTCTAGGGGTGGTAAATGTCAGACCACATTAACCGATAAGTCATGTCGATATAAGTCTCATAATAGGTCAAGAAACTACTGATAACACTTACCAGGAGATCTCCATATCAGCCCTGGCCAGGGACTTCCAGTTATAGCCAATCGAACACAGCGCAACATCAACCCCCAATACTGGGAGAGACGAAACCCATCTTATCGCTCATTATCTCCAAGTGATTCGGGGCTGTACCCAAAAGCCACCATTTTGCAAGTTCTCTTGACGTGGTAAGGTAGAAATCAAAGCATAATGGGAATCACACAAGACTCTATGACGATCTCGGGTCTACAGACTAACCTGTACCAGTGTCACCAGAGATGTGCTATCTGACGATAGGTATAATACCAACAAGGAGTTCTCGGCGAGTCCGTTCAGTGTACCCAGTCTCTACTGAACACCTGTACACCATCTTTGATGTCAAACACCAATGGATGTGGGATCATCCATCGCCCATATTATGGGTCAAGATGCGTATACGCTAGTCTACTCTGGAGTATCGATACCCTGTCTCGATACACCCTCGACTAGGAACAGTTATAGGATGTACTTGTAGACTACCCTGGCCCCACTAGTATGATCTGCATCATAATCTTATAAGTCAAGTACATATCATAAGGGCTTTATCAACATGTGAGAGCAAGAAAGTAACCCAATATAAGTTAATGTGTTAAGACAAAGAGCAACCTGATAGCATACAATCATAACGAGCAAGAAAGTCCTCTCTATATATATCCAAGCATCCATTATAATATACATCACATGTACAATAATGGCCTCAAGGGCATACATATAACCAATAAATCCAAATCAAGTGCATCCGTCATGCATAAATGAAAGCTAAATCAAGTGCATCCGATGCACACATAATCCAATACCAAGCGCTTAATATGCGCAAAATCCAACCCAAGCGCGTATGGTTCGTCTAAAACATCTAGTGTTGTAGTATGCACGAAAACGAACATCAAGTACACACGCACACAAAAACACAAATCTGGTAAAATGAATGCTCAAAGACATAAATCGGGTGCAACCGTATACGGAGTATAAATCAAGTGCAACCAATGCACGAAATACCCACCTGGTGCAACAAACGCATGAAATGCAAACCTAGTGCAACAAGTGCACGAAATACAAATCCGGTGCAACAAGTGCACGAAATACAAATCCAGTGCAACAAATGCACGAAATACTAATCCAATGCATCCAGTGCACGAAATACCAAATCCAGTGCATCCAGTGCACGAAATATCCAATCTGGTGCAACAAATGCACAGAAAATCATCAATAACTCAAATCCGTATAAAAAGCAACACCGAGTGTACCAAGGTGTATAAAATTATAAACGTGTGCACTGCGTGCACGAAATCCATATCAATGCACTGCAAGCACATGTGAGCTATACCGAGTGCAAAAATCAAATCGAGTGCGCACTATATGCACAAAATCAAATCAACCGTATGAAATCCATGAAATCATAAGCACGTGTAGCCAAGGCATAAAACCGATCTCAAGTGCACTGAATATGCACAAATCATAAACCAACACAACGGTGCATAAAGCATATCTCAAGTGCAATAAGTATGCACAAAATGTAAATACCCAGTAGGTGCAGCCATGGTGCACGAAAACCATATCATGAAACTCAATCATAAAAACTAAAATCCAAGCGCTATAAGCGGGATACCCGGATCACAAACGCAAATCGCAACAAAAGACAATGAGGTACACTTCCTAAAATGTCGAAAAATGTCAGTGCGCCCAAAACTGGCAGAGCAAGAACATCTGCTTGCCTCCTGCTCATGGTCTGGCATCCTCTATCTCTGGGTCCTCATTTCTCTGTGGATTACCAATCTCGCAATCCATCGGCTCATCGGCCCGGTCAGGTGTGCTAACGGAAATGATTCCGCTCAGGAATTTCTCTGGTCATCTCTCGGCCAATTAGTATGATCACTCGTAAAGCAGCACGTCACTGGCGTCAGCCTCTGTCCCTCTGAATACTCGCGACACAACTGATCCTGGGTGCAATCTATCGCAGAAGTGTCCTGAAAAGAACCTGCTCAAGGTCTCTTCCGATCTCGCCTATACCGAACTGTACGGAGGCTGGTACTCTTACCTAATCTTTTCTTGCTTTATGGACATCTGCGTTCTCAGCATAACATTTCCTCGGGAACTAGCTGTATCCCAACGCCTCTCTATACATATCAGATTTCTAATCTCAATGGGGAGTATTAACAGCTTGTTAACATCTCGCACGAACCTCTTGCTCCACCCGTCTTTATTATCGTCGACTTCGACATCACGTCATGCTATCTGCGTACTGCAAATGTTCTCGGCTACAGTCAATCCGGAATCTCTCACACAGACTTGAAATCGCGAACTCAGTATCTTCATCACTCTGTAGAAGATCTCTCGCTGAACACATCCTCGGGAACTCGTCCCAACCATCGGAAGAATACTCAATACTCGTTCGTTCTCGATCAACTCACAACGCATCAGGGTGAGGTCCTCTATCCGAAGCTGGTAAACTTATTAATCTCATATCGGATCATCTAATGAACAACATCATCTCTGGATCGATCTACTCTAGATTTGAATAAGATTCTCCACACTGGAAATCTTCAACTCAACTGAGCCTGCATCGAAACATCAATCAGACGAATCATCTCAGTCACTCAACTCTACTCAAGATAGACTAGCTATCTACTGCTGCATCTCTGCCTGAAAGCTCCAGCGATCTCAGCTCATAAGCTCTGGAAGTGACATCCCATTAATCTCAACAACAGCTGGTCTGTCTGCACGGTAGACGGCATCACAATCCCAGAGGTAGGCTGTACATCAACAGTCCTCTCATAACAGGAAGCCTCTAACAATGGCCCGTGCTGGGTTCCCTAGCATGGCAGTAAGGTTCCGGGAGGCATCGTCCATACCAATTTCAAAAAATTGCCGTTCTAGTTAACCTTAACCATAGAATCTTTACCAGAAAATGTGACGAAACTATATGTAAACACCTTTACAACTAAGTGAATGAGGAATACAACCTTTGTAAACCGTTCCTTCACTTTTAATGCTCCGTATAGTGGTCCCTTCGCTGCAAGTCATGAACACCCAAACTCTAGAAAAGGGTTCTCTCGGAAAAATGAACAAGCTTGCTCGAAGTATTCGAGACCGAAGATGATATACGTCGAGGAGACTCAAGCACATGCTACCTCTTGAATAATTGTGAAATTAGTGAAGCAAACACCCTAAACTAAATGGCAAGTAGTAGAGGATGATGAAGTAGGAAATGGGCCCACTTTAGATTTATTTTTGTCACAATATTTTCTCACTTTTCCAAAAGCTAGAAAGCTTTTTCTCAAGGATGAAGAAAATGAAGAGAAGAGATGAGAATGAACTCTTGAGGTGAGAATAGCAACCTTGGGTGAGTTAGTGTCATACACTAACCCATGTAGAGAATAAACCATGGATTATAATAATGGTTAGGTTAATAAATATCTACAAGTAAAACAAAACTAGTGGACTAAGTCAAAGATGCTACAAGTTTCCCCAAGATTTCAAGCATGTGACTAATTACCATTAATTTTGATTAACTTTAAATAAATAAAACCATTCCATTATTATAAGTATGGTGTAAGTCTTATACACCCATGTCACATGTGGTATCTAGCATGACACAAAAGTTGTACATTAATATATATCACATATATACTAAGTGTACATAAGTGAGAAAAAGAAATGTTTAAGTGAGCTAATATTAGTTAATGTAAATTAATATATCACATATATAATTATACATTAAATTATTAAATAAACACTTGATTTAATAATCCGGTTATATCACATACAACCGACTAATATCAAATGTATCAATCTATCGAATCAACACCTGATCCGATAACCCGGCTATATCACATATAACCGACCGATATCACATATCGCGAGAATAGAATGGGGTATCACATATGCGCATTAATCTCGGTACCACATATATCACATATGTGATCCTACTCCGTTTCATATGAACCAGGAAACCTCTGTTTAGGACTCTAAAGACTCGTCAATACGCCGACAGTAGGTGATGATCATATCAAACACCCACAAGCCACAAGCGGTCTGCTAAACGTAACGGCCATCTGGGTATTGAGCGATCAGAAGATCATTAAGCAAGCCTGCTCATACTCCTGCGAATCCAATCGGTAACACTACCGTACAGTCCGGTCTCTTCATTTGATATGTCGCATATCTCGCCTAGGGGTGGTAAACGTCAGACCCCAACAACTCAATAAGTCATGCCGATATGAGGCTCGTAACGGGTCGAGAAACTACTGATAACACTTACCAGTAAATCTCAGAATCAGCCCTGGCCAGGGACTTCCTGTTATAGCCAATCGAGCATAGCACAACATCAACCCCCAATACCGGGAGAGAAGAAATCCCCTCCTATCGCTCATTGCCTCCATGTGACTCGGGACTGTACCGAAAAACCACCGTTTTGCACGTTCTCTTGAACGTGGTAAGGTTGAAATCAATGCACAGTGGGAATCACACAAGACTCTATGACGATCTCGGGTCAATAGACTAACCTGTCGGCGAGTCCGTCCATTGTACCCAGTCTCCACTGAGCACCCGTATACCATCTCTGATGTCAAACACCAATGGATATGGGATCATCCATCGTCCATCTACATGGGTCGTGAAGCTATACACTAGTCTACTTTGGTATATCGATGCCCCGTCTCGATACGCCCATGACTAGGGACATTAAAGGATGTAGCTACCGACTACCTTTGTCCTACTAGAATGATCTGCATCATAATCTAGGTAGTTAAGTACACATCCTAAGGGCTTTACCAACATGTAACAGAGAGAAAATCAGTGTACATGTTACGATAAAGATTAACCAGATAGCATACTATCATGTCGAGCAAGAAAGTCCTCGCTATATATGTCCAAGCATCCACAACAATATACATCTCATGTACAGTAATGGCCTATAGGGCATACATATAACTAACAATCTCCCACTTGCACTAAGGCCATCATATAGCAATTTTGTAATATCTCATACTCAGCCATCCCATAAAAGTCTCTCTCTGGGAAAAGGCCTCTGTGAGTGGATCCGCTGTGTTGTCCTCTTAGTCTACTCTCCTAACATCGATCTCCCTGGAGATCAACCATCTCCATGATCAGGTGATACTGCCTTAGAATATGTCTGGGTCACGATGGGACAGGGGTTCCTAGGCCTAAACCACAACTCCATTGTCACACAATTGTAGGAACGAAGTTCATCTCATGAACTTATATACGCCCAGACTGCCTTTTTGGTAGTATCGTTGGTAGCGATGCATTGAGCCTTTATCGTCTAGTTTGCTACAGTATCTAGGTTGAAACTTTTCCAACATACCATCCCTCCACTGAGGGTAAAGACAAAGCCTGTGACTGATATTCAGTCGACCTTACCAGCCTGGATGCTTTTCAGTGATTCTCCCCAGGATCGATTGATACCATCTCACTACACCTAGTGAGAATCCTAACATCCACTTGGATCTATCTCATAGATCCAAAACCCAGGATTTAGGAGGTATCACCTTGATCCTATATGGATAATCCTTGTGATAAGAGTAGATTGACTGAGTGTAGCATAAGAAACACTTTCCCTATCAAGTGTATGTCATCTACGTACAATACGAGGAAGACCACCTTACTCTCTACTGCCTTTTTGTATATACAAGGTTCATCTACCATTTTGATAAGGTCAAACGCTTTTAATACCACATCAAAATAGATGTTCCAACTCCGCGATACCTGCTTTAACCCGTAAAACAACTTTCATACGTTTCCACTGCTCCCACTGTCTACGAATCCCTCTGACTGTGTATTTATAGATGCTCTCTTCTAAATCATTATTTAGAAAAGCAGTCATGATACCCAACCGCCAGATATCGTAATCATGGTATATAGCAATGGCAAGTAGGATCCGGATGGACTTAAGCATAGCTACTGGAGAAAAGGTTTCATCATAATCCACACCTGGTCGATGACGAAAACCTTTTACAACAAGTCTAGCTTTGAAAGTCTCAACTTTTCCATCTACACCAAGTAATCTTCTCAAGATATACTTACTCCTGATGGGGGTTTAACCCTTCAGATATAGCAACCAAAGTCCATTCTTTGTTGGTGTATATAGATTCCATCTCAGATCGCTTAGCATCCAGCCATTCTTACAGAGTCGCCACTTTTGATGGCCTGCTCGAAACTAGTTGGGTCATCATCTCATGATGCATTCCTCTCTCCTACTGTCATTGAGAAAACTGAAGTATCCCTCAGGAGGATGAGGAATCCTACTAGATCGGCAGAGAGGCCGAGGTTCGTCGGGAGCTATTGAATTCTTCGGTTCTACCAAATCATCAGCTGTAGTTTGTATAGCTGGAAATTATTCCAGTTCTACCTCATGACCACTAATTTCTTCATAAGAAATTCCTTTTCTATAAAAGTGGCATGCCGAGAAATAAAACACCTTTTGTTCCTTGGTGCGGTAGATGATATTCCCTTACGAATGCTTGGGATATCCAACAAACTTCCACAGAACTGACCTTGCCTCGAGCTTGTTCGGATTTTGCTTTTAGACATAGGCAGGACAACCCTAAATCTTAACTTGCATAAGACATGTGCTCTTCCCATACCATATCTCATATGGAGTGGTAGGCACCTGATTTTGTTGGAACCCTATTCAATAGGTATGCAACTTCTCAAGTGCATAATTCTAAAAAAGGAAATAAGCAACTCAGTAGTACTCATCATAGAGCGCACTTTAACTAACAGGGTGCGATTGCTCTACCCCGATACACCATTGTGCTGTGGCGTATACGGAGGAGTAATGTTGAGAGAGAATCTCATTCTCATTTTGAGTTGTCCAGGAACTCCATGCTCAAGTATTCTCCTCTCCGATCATATCAAAGGACATAATACTTATACCCATGTTGCTTCTCTACTTCGCACTTATATTCAATGAATTTCTCAAAATCCTCAGACTTGTGTTTCAACAGGAACACATGTGCGATTCTTGAGAGATCATCAGTGAATGTAATGAAGTAAAAAGAACCAGTCCTGGCATGTGTAGACAGGGGACCTACATACATCATCATGTATCAATCCCAAGGGTTCACTAACTCTTTCTCTGTTTCCAGTAAACGGAGCTATGGTCATTTTATCTTTGTGACATGACTGGCAAGTTTCACAAGATGTAAATTCAAACTGATTTAAATATGCACCTTAATGTAATTTAGCTAGTCGGGTCGAATTGATATGACCTAGTCTACAATGCCTCAAGAAGGATTTGTTCATTTCTGAACTCTTCCTCTTGTGTGTGTTCTGTACGTTGAGAACTGTAGTTTGATTCAGAACGTCTATGTTTATAGATAACGTGCCTGAACTGATCAACTCTTGATATAGGAAATGTTCAAAACATTATCCAACAATACAAAATTTTATCCTTCTTTAGTAAATAAAAAGACTGATATGATGTTGCATATCAGATTCGGTATCTAATAACATTCGTTCAGAATCAATGTATCTGGTAATATAGGGTGATAACCGTCAACCTACTTTGGCTGCAACAATTGCACCGTTTCCAACTCTTGAAACTTTATCACCCATTCTTAGTTCTCTATCTATCTGTAGTCCATGTAACAGATTACATATGTGAGATCCTGATCTGGTATCTCATACCCAGGACGTAGAGGATACTGAGAAACAGTTCTCTGTAATGAACACACCCGAAGAAAGATGAATCATCATGCAATTTCTTCGTTTGGGCGGCACAGGAATCCTGGTAATCCCTATTTCCTGCTCGGTCTTATAACAATTATAAGTTGGAGCGGGACCAATGTTCCCCAGCACCGTATAACAAGCGGGTTCGGTCAATACATCTATATTATTATCTCGATTAAGGCGTGACATGGTCGCTACCTGGAGTAAGAGAGAAGAAAACACTTAGCGTATGCTCTTGCAAGAACAGATTAGTTATTATTTTATTTAATCAGGATGGCTCCCACTGTTTTTATCAAATCTTCCTTCAAACCCTAAAAGGAAAGACTAGCCGGGATTAATTACACCCTACAAATTCGCCAATCATTCGGCCAGGCCAGTGCCGGTACTTTGAGGGAGGTTTCCCGTGCTTTCGCATGGACCTAATTAAAATATACCTCGTTTTATCAGGGGTGTAACCCCGTTAACACTTTTCTAGACACCTACTTGATCAACAATTGTAAAGTGCAAAACTCTCCGAGGAGTAACAATTACTCGCAGTGGGTATCATGATCCAATTATCTTATAGAAGGTATGCAATCTCATTGCAAATTTCAACGCTTGAAATACCTGATAATTTTGCCCCTAGCGTCCTATGACCTTGACAGAGGTCAACAAACCATACGCTGCTAGTCAAGTTCAACCCGTCATTTCATGATTGAAATAAACCCATCCGTACGACCCATGACAGAGGTCAACAAAGTCGCACGACTACCCCAAATCAATCGCATCATATGCTTTGCAGATAAGAACTAATCAGCTACCGCACATTACGCCTTGACAGAGGTCAACAAACACAGCACGAATACTAACTACTACTTATCTGAAATGACGGAGGGCTAGGACAGCTTTTTAAGAAAACCTTTTGCGTAATGAACTTGATATCGTTGTATAATCAAATGATTTAAAATGGAGTGTTTTTGAGGCTTTTACTAGTTTCGCTAAATAGGTCACTCCCGGTGAAGGGATCTCGGCTCTTTCCTCATCGAATGAGATGCAGGATATTCACAATACCACTATGCAAAGTAAGAACTAGAAAAACAATCAAAAGACAAAACTGAGGGTTGTAGCATCTGCCAGTTATTGCTAAAGAGGTCACTCCCGGTGAAGGGATCTCGGCTCTTTCCTTATCGAATAAGGTGCTGGATATTCTATAAGTAATACCGCTATGCAAAACAACAACTAGAGTTACCTGTTTTTGAAAATTCGATTCCATAACATAATTTGGTTTATTTTCTTTCATTAATCTCATTAATGAATGTCCCATCATTTAAGTTATCTAAGCATCACAGATAAATACAACGTATGCTTGTGCCATCCGCATTTGCCTCGATGTCCCGTCATGCACCGTTAGGTTAGGTAACTAACGGCAGAGCGGGGAAGGGCCATCGCGGGTGTAAAACATAAGCAACGTCTATATAATATATCACATATACTATATATAGTATCTATCCCATCATATAAAGTGATCACATTACAGAATATCGCAGCAGAAAACAACATATGAAATATTGGATATACAAGGATTTTCGGGTTTATATTAATCCTGTATAAAACATGGATTCCACGGTCGCGATGAATAGCCAAACCCACATCCCTAGACCCCTACGAGAGCAGCAAGCAACCCTACCAATTCTAGAGTTAGGAGACACGGTCTCGACACCTCGAGATGGTCTCCCACTGGACCCTAAAACCCGGTTACTTATGCTCCCCTCCTTGGGTCTATCATAATGCAGAAAAGTAAATAATATACATCAACGGTAACATCTTCCTCAACCCGGAAGTGCCCCAATAAAAGAATATTACATACAAGTTTTTATATGAATAAAAATGAAAAACTCTCATCTCATATAAAAAAAACCGGCTATTCAAACCCGACGATCCAATATAACATATCACAGCAACACAAAACATCACATGTCATCAACGTAATTAAATATGCGTATCCCAATTATCGTTGACGTATAGCAACGAAACCGGCGATACACCACATATTACACTTACGGTCGCAGAAAAGAAAGTGAAAAACTACAACAATTGGAATCGTCACTGCCCTTAGACATCATAAACCTGGAATATCACATATTCTGGATTTCATGCCTAATAATGCAAATCTTACATTTAGGTCTCAACTATGAAAACACTTTTCAAATGAAGTCGGGTAATTCATCAGGATTCCCGATTTCACCCGAGACCGAAATGTTAAACTTGTACGCAACTAAATAGATTCCAATTATTGTATCACAATTATAGATAGCTAGACGAAGTTAAACTTTTCGATTGAATAAGCAAGCATCCAAAATTTCCCAACAAGCTCAACACTTGAGCGGAGTTTAAAAAGTTCCCAGAAACTGCCACAGCTCCTATGAACCATCCGTAGAAGGGCCAACCCATGCCTCACTCATGTCGCCACGGAACTGCGGAAAACCTTAGGGTATGACCACGGTTCGGCGATCCAAAAAAGTCGAGTTTGGGTATCGTTCTTCTAGAGGGTCTACAGAATCGCTTGCATGATTTTCTGAAAATTTTAAACTCGGAAAAATCCAACTCTTGAAAAATTTCAGTGAGGAAAAATATGGGTTATTGATATCCGTTCATACATTTTAACATCGTCTAAATAACCCGAATACATGTTAAAATTACGACTGCAAAACACTCCGAATTGCCTTTGCAGAAAGTTAACATCACATGCAAATTTAGCAAAAACAAACAACATCTGAAACACCAAAACCCAGAGACTGGAACACCCTGAAAATCTGAAGCCAAAACTCCAAAAACGGGCCGAGCTCACCGGTTTTAGAGCCTATGTGGCCAGACAAAATATGACCAAATTGCTTCAAATTTTTATAGTGTTCATGTTATATCTCATACAATATTCTGCAGTTGTTTAAAAAAATTTTAGAGCACTTTATAAAATCGACAAAAACAAGTCTTTGGTGTTTCAAGTTTCGTAGTCGTTTCGGATTCGTAATCTAACAAACATCGTCTAATTTTCTAGCATGGCTCTGACACCAGTTGCTGGGTTCCTTAGCACGGCAGTAAGATTTCGGGAGGTATCGTCCATACCAATTTCAAAAAATTGTCGTTCTAGTTAACCCTAACCATATAATCTTTACTAGAAAATGCGATGAAACTATATGTAAACACTTTTACAACTAAGTGAATGAGGAATACAACCTTTGTAGACCGGTCCTTCATTTCTAATGCTCCGTGTAGTAGTCCCTTCGCTGCAAGTCATGAACACCCGAACTCTAGAAAGGGTTCTCCCGTAGAAATGAACAAGCTTGCTCGAAGTCTTCGAGGCCGAAGATGATCTACGTCGAGGAGACACAAGCTTATGCTACCTCTTGACTAATTATGAAATTAGTGAAGTAAACACCCTAAACTAAATGGCAAGTAGTAGAGGATGATGAAGTAGGAAATGGGCTCACTTTAGATTTATTTTTCTCATAATATTTTCTCACTTTTCCAAAAGCTAGAATGCTTTTTCTCAAGAATGAAGAAGATGAAGAGAACAGATGAGATTGAACTCTTGAGGTGAGAATAGCAACCATGGATGGGTTAGTGTCTTACACTAACCCATGTAGAGAATAAACCATGGGTTCTAATATTGGTTAGGTTAATAAATATCTACAATTAAAACAAAACTAGTGAACTAAGTCAAAGATGCTACAAGTTTCTCCAAGTTCAAGCGTGTGACTAATTACCATTAATTTTGATTAACTTAAAATAAATAAAACCATTCCATTATTATAAGCTTGGTGCAAGTCTCATACACCCATGTCACATGTGGTATCTAGCATGACACAAAAGTTGTACATTAATATATATCACATATATACTAAGTGTGCATAAGTAGGAAAAAGAAATGTTTAAGCGAGCTAATATTAGATAATGTAAATTAATATATCACATATATAATTATACATTAAATTATTAAATCAACACTTAATTTAATAATCCGGCTATATCACAGACAACCGACTAATATCAAATGTAACAATCTATCGAATCAACACTTGATCCGATAACCCGGCAATATCGCATATAACCGACCGATATCTCATAACGCGAGAATAGAATGCGGTATCACATACGCGCATTAATCTCGTTCCCTCACATATCACATATGTTCTCCTACTCCGTTTCACATGAACCAGGAAATCTCTGTCTAGGTCTCTAAAGACTCGTCAATACCCCGGCAGTAGGTGATGATCATATCAAACACCCACAAGCTGCAAGCGGTCTGCTAAACGTAACGGCATCCGGGTATTGAGCGGTTAGAAGATCAATAAGCAAGCCTGCTCATACTCCTGCGAATCCTATCAGTAACACTACCGTACAGGCCGGTCTCTTTGTCTGATATGTTGCATATCTCGTCTAGGGGTGGTAAATGTCAGACCCCAATAACTCGATAAGTCATGCCGATATGAGCCTCATAACGGGTCGAGAAACTACTGATAACACTTACCAGTAAATCTCCGAATCATCCTTGGCCAGGGACTTCCTGTTATAGCCAATCGAGCACAGCGCAACATCAACCCCCAATATCGGGAGAGATGAAATCCTCTCCTATTGCTCATTTCCTCCATATGACTCGGGACTGTACCTAAAAACCACCGTTTTGCACGTTCTCTTGAACGTGGTAAGGTGGAAATAAGAGCACAGTGGGAATCACACAAGACTCTATGACGATCTCGGGTCAACAGACTAACCTGTACCGGTGTCACCAGAGAACTGCCATCTGGCATGAGGTATAAAACCATATGGGAGTTCTCGGCGAGTCCTTTCAGTGTACCCAGTCTCCACTGAGCACCCGTATACCATCTCTGATGTCAAATACCAATGGATATGGGATCATCCATCGCCCATTTACATGGGTCGAGAAGCTATACGCTAGTCTACTCTAGTATATCGATGCCCCGTCTCGATACACCCACGATTAGGGACATTAAAGGATGTACTTAATGACTACCTTTTTCTCACTAGTATGATCCGCATCAAAATCCAGGTAGTTAAGTACACATCCTAAGGGCTTTACCAACATGTAACAGAGAGACAATCAGTGTACATGTTAAGATAAAGTGTAACCAGATAGCATAATATCATGTCGAGCTAGAAAGTCCTCCCTATATATGTCCAAGCATCCACTACAATATACATCTCATGTATAGTAGTGGCCTCTAGGGCATACATATAACTAACAGCCCGATCATCCGGTAAAAAAACGTACACTCGCCTCAAACGAGAGGTCACAACACAAACACTAAATCGATACGTTCCCATGTCACTAGAAAACACGATGGTTAGTTCTCGTCCACGACGAGTGTTCATATCAGATTTTTGCATTTTTATACCGCCCATTTTTTTATCACATTGCTTATCGGTAGCTACTCTTGAGCCGTGTTTGCTAGTTAATTGCAGGTTACAGGTTCTCAGCTCTAAGCAGTGAAATTCATGGAAAAACGCGACAAATACTGGATTACTGCCAACCACAGATAAAATACGGTTCTCTGCTCTCTATCCGTATGTTGTCGCACACCAGTTTAAGGGACAAAATGGCAAATCGATGGTCATTTTCATGCACAAAGCACAATGGAAACACAAAATCCAAGATATCTACGCGGAGCTCAAGGAAATCTTGGCAAAAGATCCACATCAAATCACCTTTTGATCTGCTGAAAATCTGGAAGAAATGTGAAAAGCTTCTGAGAAACCAAGCATACTACAATGAAGAGTACAGCAGAACAGGGAAACCCACAAAATTTGGTAACCTAACTCCCCTAGATGGCCGCAGATCCGCGGCCAACATGGCGTTTAGGCCACAGATCCGCGGCCATGTTGAATCGGCAGTTGACAAATTTTCAGGGGCAGTTTGGTCATTGCATGTTGGTCCTTAATGTTACCCTAGGTTCTCTGTTTCCTGCCTATAAATAGCCCAGAACTTGCCAAGCCAAGGGTGCAAAATTCTTGTATTAGGTTTTAGATATACTTTGTTGTTCTTCTTCCTCTTTTCATCTTTTCTGTATTAAAATCTTGTAGTGAGGTTTCATGAGTGAAGTGAGGAATAAAAGAGTTCTATTTGTTATCATGCTTTTCTTGTTATGTTGTTAATTATAGTTGCTTGTATTTTTCATTTGCTAATCTAGTTGTTGTTATTTGTTGTTTATTTCTTTCTTGTTCTCTTTTTCTTTATCCTTAACAACAATGATGCTTAAGGTTGATCCTTGCCAAGGTGAGGTCTCAAATAGCTAGTTATAATCTCCTAACCTCTTTCTTTCTATCTTCCTCCTTTTGTTGTATTTTCTTTTTCTTGTAATGGGTGAGTAGTTTTCTTACTTGTTAGGGTAGGATAAGGAAAGTTTGAGAGAAGGAAATCTCTCTCACTCTTTCCTTGCCCACATCTTAATTCAGACTCCCGTTAATTGAACCACAATCCTCTCCCTACGGCACCCTATCCTACATGATAGCGGTGATTCCTTAGTGAGACCGGTTGTGGTTGAATTAACCGGAGGTTAAGGCTAAGAGCCAAGAACGGAAGGATAAGCACCAAAAGGAAGAACTTAAGCGTTGGAAAGCCTAGCTTATAATCGCAAGTTCTTTCCTAGTCGTGCTAATCACCGTTGTTACCGATTACCGTAACACCGATATTAAGAGTGGCAACAAAAGAAGTGAGCGACTCCTAATTGAAACTAACATAATCCTAACCCTAACAAACTCTCTTTATATAACATTTTAGCACATAGTTAATCTCAAACAAAGCTGGACATTTAGACTTAACTCGTTAAAGCACATAGAAAAAGATCCCCATCTCCCTGCGGACGACTCGTACTCAACCGGCTAGCTACATGCGAAACCGTCTTGATTGCGGTAATTAACTAAGCACGCAAAACATCAACAATCAAATGGCGTCGTTGACGGGGAGACGGTAGTCTATTTCTTTGTGTAATGTCAGGTTAATTTGTGAATATAACCGACAAACAAAACAAAAAAAATACATTGTAAAAATCATCTTGTTATTTTTTTATTAGTTTTTGTGCAAGTGTGTAGGAGAAAAGGAAAGGTCGAGTTCAGTGCCAAAGACGTGGGAAGTTAGACCCATATCTTGTGGCAACACCGCCGGTGATCAAGACGGAACAAACGGTCTACTGAAAGATTTTGGAGCAGATCCAGTAAGAAAATCAAGATTCAGGAGCTCCAGACAAGAAGAGGACACCCCATCAAGCATACACAAGAAAATTGGAGGCCCAAAGCAGGTGTCTAGCCGCGGAACCGCGGCCTAAGCAGGTGTTTGGCCGCGGAACCGCGGCCATTTGTTGTTTTCAGGGTTTCAATTTTTCTGTGAGTATCTCTAACCTCGTCCCCACTCCTCTGAACTCCACTGAACAGTGTTTTCTACAGCATTCTTTGCGCAAACTCTCTCCCCCTTCCAATAAATTGTTTTTGTGCAGGATTCTTTGCGCCGCGCTGAAAAATAAAAAAATTGATTGCTGTTGATTATTACTGCTTTGCATATTTTAATCGTACTTTAAGGGGCTTGAAACCAATCCAGATTGGGTGGGGATTTCATCACCCTTCCCAGGACCCCATAAATCACAAAAAGCATATGCATTGAACAATGTTTAATTAAAAAATACTAGACTCAGCCCTAAGGACGTCGCGCTCAATAGGACAGAGGACTGGTTGTAGGCATCGGCCGTTTATCTTATCTTGACTTTGCGGTGTCTAGGCAAGTGTGTCGTAGGCAAGTGGTTACTTAATTAGGACCATTACTTACGTAGTAGGGAGCCTCCAACTTACCTGGCACTTAACTGGCCGCAATTGGCGAGGCGGTTTGAGGTCCTATTTCTAGCCCTTTGGAACAGTTAGGAGCTGTCTAGCTGACCTAGGTGACCCTAGATCTAGGTGTGATTGTGCATATTTTGTCTGTGATTGTTTGAAGCCATAAGTCTGTACATATTTCTGTAATGCTCTTTCTAAAAATAAAAAAAAACATCGAACAAAAACTTTTATAAAAACTTGCCCTTTGTCGCCAGAATCCATTTTTTCACCCACCTCCCATCGTATTTCTCCATTGACATTTTCTTACCCTCACCTTCTCCGCTTTGACTACACTAAACTCGTTTAGTGTATGTCCGGTTGGACTCGGGACACTAGCGCCCGTCTAGTCCGCGTTACGTTAGTCGCTACCGACTACGCGATCGACTCAGACGTCGAAACTCCTTCCACGCCTCTTTCACCCTTATCTTTGCCGGCCAACTCCGACGTTGACCGGAATTCTGTTCATACATCCTCACCTTCACCATCACCAACCACTTCTTCCGCGATGTCAGGATTTAATCCAAACATCCCTTTGACTCCCCCGGGATTGATTCCACCTACTATGGATACGAATAACCCACAACCACCGCCTGTTTTAGCGCCACAGCGAATCGCGCTCCACGATCGTTTCTATCCCACCCGCTCTGCACTTCCCACCTGTCTTTCCCTTTCACCGGCCAATGGGGATAATTTTGAAATTAAGCCCTACTTCATTAACATGCTTCCGAAATTTCATGGGCTTGAATCTGAAGATTCCTATATCTTCATCAACAAGTTCCAGAATGTTTGTGCCATGATGAAAACGACCCAGCTGCCAGACGATGCTATACGGCTACGGGTCATTCCGTTCACTTTATGCGATCTTGCTGAAAAATGGCTGTATAGCACCGCTTCCCACTCCATAACCAGTTGGGACGAATTTGTGAAAGCATTTCTCAAGAAATTCTATCCAAATCATAAGACCGCTAAGATCCGTAATGAAATCAACCAATTCTCCCAGCTTCCTAATGAACCCTTTTGGAAGTGTTTTGACCGGTATAAAGACCTTCTTGTTCAGTGCCCTCACCACGGTATTGAGAAATGGCAACTTTGCCAAACCTTATACGAGGGCCTGAACCGAGCAACCAAGCAGTTGTTGGAAACCATTTGTCAAGGCCACTTCCTGTCGAAATCTGACGAGGAAGCATGGCAATTCTTCGACGATCTTGCGGAACAAACGCTTCAATGGGATAGCACCAGACCAGCTTCTTCTTCTTCTTCCTCCACTTCTACTGGTCAGTCTAGGGTAGGAATTCACCAACTCGATGTCTCTATTCTAATGAAAGCTGAAATGGCTGCAATAACGAGAAAACTTGAAGCGATAGAGAGCAAATTTTCATCTCCTGCTCTTGCCCCTGTTCTTCCCCTTCGTACCATTTGTGCTTGTTGTTCCGATCCTTCTCACTTAACCGAAGAGTGTCCTTACAATCCACCATCTCAAGGACAGGATCAGGTTAATGCTGCATTTCAGCAAAGATCAAGAAATGATCCATACTCTTCCACCTACAATCCCGGTTAGAGGAACCACCCCAACTTCGCCAGGAATCAGAACCAGCATCAATTCCACGGCAACAATTTCTAGAGGCCCCCTCCTCCGCAGCAACAAGCTCAGCAACAAACTCAACATCAATTTCAGCAGCCCTTCCAACCCCAACATTTTCAAAATCAGACGAACAACTTTCCACCCAACAATTCTTTTCCCCAAAACAACTTTGTTCCGTCAAACAACGATAAGGTTTCCTCGCTTGAACGAAGTCTGGAGGCATTTGTAAAGCAATCAACTCAGTCCACCGCCAACATCCAGTCTTCCATTCAGTCCTCAGTGCAACACACTGCCGCTCACGGGCAAAGCATCAAAACCATCGAAGCCAAGATTGCACAACTGAATGCGGCCTTAAGCGAGCGAGAGAAGGGGAAGCTTCCATCTCAACCACTCCCAAATCCCGGTCACCCACATAATGTACATGTTGCTCTTGAACAACAGAACCATAATGTGAGTGCCGTGACTATATTGAGATCGGGAAGGATACTGCAAGACAACATTGGCACACGGATCGATGATGACACCCCGGCCGCTCTTCTTCTTCTTCTTCGTCTTCTGAGCCTATTCTCCATTCTTCAAAATGCTCTTCCTCTTCTTCTGCTCTAAACGGACCCATTTCTCACTCCACGAAAACACCAGCTCGGGGATCCGTTCAAACTCCACAATCTCCTCCACAAGCATTGGACCCAACCAATTTTAAAAACGTTCCATTTCCAAACCGGTTGAGGTCCAATAAACAAAATCCACAAATGGAGAAAATTCTGGAGTTGTTTAAGCAGGTTAACATCAACATTCCCCTTTTAGATGCTGTCCAACAAGTCCCTTCCTAAGAAAAAATCTTAAAGGACTTGTGCACGAAAAATAGAAAATCTCAGGTACCGAAGAAAGTTTTCTTGGCTAGTGCCGTGAGTGATGCTCTTACCCAATCTTTACCTCAAAAACGGAAGGACCCTGGCTGTCCTACGATTTCTATTACCATTGGGGATAAGAACATCAACCGCACACTATTAGATCTTGGTGCCAGTGTTAACCTACTTCCGTACTCAGTATATGAGCAACTAGGTGTAGGAGAGCTGAAACCCACACACTGCACTATCCAAATGGCCGACCGATCGATCACCCATCCTAGGGGTGAGCTAGAGGATGTGTTAATCAAGGTTGGGGACTTCATATTCCCCATTGACTTCATTGTTTTAGACACACAACCTGTAGCTAACCCCCGGAATCAAATTCCGGTGATACTCGGTCGTCCATTCCTTGCAACCTCAAATGCTGTGATCAATTGTCGAAATGGTTCGATGAACTTATCTTTTGGAAACATGACAATTGAACTCAACATTTTTAGGTTGGGGAATCAGCCCTCCGAACCTAATGCTCATATACTAGACATTTGCTCAATCCAGGAGATCACCCCAGAGGAGTGTGAATTCGAGGAGTTTTTGTTCGATCACGATAACCTTAACCCCACTAGTGCGTTACTCTTCAAACCTGCTGCTGCTTCTGCGCCCGACAATGACTACGAGTGTTTCACTTTCTCGACCGATCTTAGCCAGTCACCACCCGAGTTGGAATCCATTGAATTTCCGGATGAGTTACCTGAACCATCCAACTCGGTCGCTTACACTCATTTTGAACCTTTGCTGGAATCCTTTGAGTTCGAGACCTTTTCACCAATCTTGCCTTCCATCGTTTCACCTCCAACGCTCGAACTCAAGCCTTTGCCGTCTTACCTTAAGTATGCTTACTTGGGTGAGAACGAGACCCTCCCTGTTATCATCTCGGCTTCTCTAGCTCCAGAGCAAGAGAGAGCCCTTCTTTCAGTCTTGCACAACAATAGGCAAGCTTTTGGCTGGTCAATGGCGGACATCATAGGGATTAGTCCCATGATCGTTGAACACCACATTCATCTTATGGATGGTGCTAAACCAGCCAGGGATCCACAAAGGCATCTCAACCCAATCATGAAGGAGGCTGAAAAAAAGGAGATCGTAAAGTGTCTGGATAGTGGTATCATTTACCCTATCTCTGATAGCCAGTGGGTCAGCCCTATTCACGTTGTCCCCAAGAAATCAGGCATAACGGTCATAACCAACGAGGCGAACGAGTTAATCCCTACTCTCACCCAGACTGGGTGGCGAGTATGCATCGATTACAGAAAACTCAACGCCGCAACGCGGAAGGACCACTTTCCGCTACCTTTCATTGACCAGATGCTTGAACGATTGGCCGGACAAGAGTACTACTGCTTTCTTGATGGATACTCCGGCTATAATCAGATTCCCATCGCCGAAAAAGACCGAGACAAGACCACATTCTCTTGTCCTTTTGGCACGTTTGCATATCGTCGCATGCCCTTTGGGTTATGCAATGCGCCCGCTACCTTCCAGCGGTGTATGATGGGAATCTTCTCAGACATGGTGGAAAAATTCTTGGAGATCTTCATGGACGATTTCTCCATTTTCGGCAATTCCTTTGATGAGTGTTTGCTGCATCTCGACGCTGTCTTTACCCGGTGTAAGGACAAGAATCTCACTTTGAACTGGGAGAAGTGCCACTTCATGGTGCGCGAAGGTATTGTCTTAGGACAAATCATCTCGCAAAAAGGCATTGAGGTAGATAAAGCAAAGATTGAAGTGATTTCCAATCTCCCTCCTCCCCAATGCGTCAGAGACATTCGAGCCATCCTTGGCCATGCCGGTTTCTATAGACGGTTCATCAAGGACTTTAGCAAGATTGCTAGGCCCTTGACACTTTTGCTGGCCAAGGACACGACATTCGACTTCAACTCGAGCTGTGTGACTGCGTTCGAGTCATTAAAAAGCTCACTCACTTCTGCTCCCGTTCTTTCTTCTCCTGACTGGACGCACCCATTTGAGATTATGTGCGATGCATCCGACTTTGCCATCAGTGCTGTCCTTGGACAACACATCAACAAGATGCCGCACGTAATCTATTATGCTAGCCGAACCCTGAACGACGCCCAATTGAACTATACAACAACCGAGAAGGAATTCTTGGCTGTTGTATTTGCTTTAGAAAAGTTCAGGCCCTGCCTCATCGGCTCTCCAGTCATCGTCTACACGGACCATTCTGCTCTGTGCCATCTATTTGCGAAGAAAGATGCAAAATCTCGGCTGATACGTTGGATCCTCTTGCTTCAAGTGTTTGACCTTGTCATCAAGGACAAAAGAGGATGTGAAAACGTAGTCGTCGACCATCTCTCACGACTTCCTTCTTCGTCGTCGCTTCAAATTCCGGTCAACGAAGTTTTTCCGGATTAACAGCTCTTGACAATGTCTTGCGAACCCTGGTTCGCAGATATTGTGAACTATTTGGCCACAGGAATACTACCGACTGAATGGTCAAGTCAGGACAGACTTCGATTCTTATCCCAAGTAAAACACTTTTACTGGGACGGACCCTATCTGTTCAAGTACTGTCCCGACCAGATTATTCGTCGGTGTGTCCCTAACGATGAGTTCAAGAGTGTGCTGTCGTTTTGCCACGATCAAGCATGTGGCGGGCATTTTGGCCGCAGAAAGACAGCCGAGAAGATCTTGCAGTGTGGTTTCTACTGGCCACAACTCTTTAAAGACGCTCATGACTACTGCAAGACTTGCTCCCGGTGCCAACACTTGGGCCGGATATCCAGGAGAAATGAGATGCCACTCCAATCGATCTTGGTTGTGGAGATTTTCAATGTTTGGGGGATCGAATTCATTGGGCCGTTTCCCAACTCTTTTGGGAACTTGTACATCCTTCTCACAGTTGATTATGTCTCTAAGTGGGTCGAGGTTGTGCCCAGTCGGACTAACGACAACAAGGTTGTCGTTAGATTTCTTAAGGAAAACATTTTCTCCCGGTTTGGGCACCCCCGAGCGATCATTAGCGACAATGGAACTCATTTCTATAATAAGACTTTCGAGGCCTTGATGTGGAAATATTCCATTAATCATAAGCTATCTACGCCCTACCACTCCCAAACCTGTGGGCAAGCCGAAGTTTCAAATCGGCAAATCAAGCAGATACCGGAGAAGACGGTTTCCAAGAACCATAAGGATTGGTCGTTAAAACTCACTGATGCCCTCTGGGCATTTCGAACTACTTATAAGACTGATCTTGGCATGTCTCCCTATCGGCTTGTTTACGGAAAGGCTTGCCACCTCGCTGTGGAAATAGAGCATCGCGCATTTTGGGCGATAAAGGAGCTGAATCTGTCTCTCGAAGATGCGGGCAGCCATCGGAAGATGCAATTGAACGAATTGAGCGAGCTTCGGGATGAGGCTTACGAAAACGCGGTTGTTGTTAAGAACCGAACGAATGTGTTTCACGATAAACACCTTTTGCGCAAAACATTCGCACCTGGTCAACAGGTGCTGCTTTATGACACCCGGCAACATTTCCATCCAGGTAAGCTCAGATCTCGCTGGAAAGGGCCATATTTTGTGCGGAATGTGTATCTGCATGGCGCTGTGGATTTGGAGAATCCAAATGACGGTTCATTTTTCAAAGTAAACGGACACAGACTAAAACCGTACCTTAGCGCCGAACCAACAGATGAGCTCCTGGTCTTACATGAGCCGGTTTACCCTGCATAATCTTCCTCTGCCTACCGCCAAACTTCGGTTATCCAGCCAAAACAGTGGACACTGTTTCAAATAAGTTTGGGGGTATGTATATACCATTTTGTATATATGTATGTGGATATTCTTGTCCGGTGCATATCCATTTTTATTATTTTTTTTCTTTTCCTTAAAAACAAAAAAAAATTGTGTATATCTAACCGACATTTTTGACCCTTCAATGATTTCTTCATGCAATGACAGTGAGGACACTGTCCAGTTTAAGTTTGGGGGTGCACTCGGTACGCATTTCTAATCTTCGCATTCATATGTATATTTTGCATCTGCATACTAAAATCCATAAAAATTTAAAAAAAATTCTAAAAAACATAAAAACTTTTTTTGTCAAGTTAGCTAGTGGGAGAACTCCGATTCAACATTTTTACGGTTTTGTTTGATAAGATAAGAATAACTAAATCTTATTTTTAGATTTTGAAAACCTGAAAGATAACTCTCCTTTGAAGTTAACTATAGCTGATATATGTCTTTACATCACATTACACGTGTCGTGAGTTCTTGAAAATTAGATGACAAGTCTTTTGGGTCTAAAAACTTTTAAATGGATAAATTATTTTCTGAGGATCAAATAGGTTTGTTCTGAAATAAGTAATATGAAGAAAAGTTTATGAAGTGAACCGAATATGAAGGAATGTTATTGATGCCTTAATTAGAACTAATTCTGAAAAATAACCCATCTGGAACTTGATTGGAATGATTACACACCAAACACGTCTTTTATCCAAAAAATAATTGAACTGCCGGTTATATCTCCGTTCGCATTGAATCATCATGATTTTCACGCTAAATTGTCTTTTGTTTTTGGGATTAGGTAACTTGAGTAATTAAGTCCGCTGGGGTGTCTCTACACCTAATGCCCTAAAACCAACTGGCTTGGGTGCATTGGCCCAAAACTCGTTAAGAAGCCTAGAAAGTCCAGATTAAAACAAAGTCAAGCAAGTGTTCTCTTCGAGTTAAAATTCCTAACAGTTCTTTGTGTGAGAATAATCTTGACAAAAGACGGGTTTTTATAAAAAAAATATTTCTAGCTGAGATATGAAGGTTTTATTCTATGATAAAGACTATTGCACGTTCACGAAGGTGTGTATGAAATGAAAACAAGAAAAAGGTGGAGTGAAAACGAAGACCTAGTTTCCTGTTAAGGAAGATAGAAATTCTGAAATTGAAAACTTACTGGAAAACGAAACTTGAAAAATACTTAACTCTTTATAAAACTTATGTGATCCTTTTAAAATTTTTATCTGAGCTTTATTTTGTGACATCATGACTTTAATCGATCCTTCTGGAACTTAACGACACAATTTGCGCTGCACGTAAAGACATATAAAATCTTAAGTTAAATAAGAAGCGAGGTTTGAAAAATAAAGGTTCGATAGTCTAGAATTAGGATAATAGAATTGTTATTTTTAAAACAAAACCTTAGGGTTGGAATCATAGTTATTTTGCAAAACTAGCTTGACCGGATTTTGAGGGTAGTATCCGCTGAAAACCCTCAAGAGACAACACTCCTCCTACTAGGGACACCTAGAGGTTTAACGGCTTGTTGCACATGCTCAGTGCAATCGCGTTTCCTATGAAAGTGAGGTTAGGATTTTTTGTGAATAAATTGGCTTTGCTCGTGACGAGCAAATGATAAGTTTGGGGGTATTTGTTCATATCAGATTTTTGCATTTTTATACCGCCCATTTTTTATCACATTGCTTATCGGTAGGAACTCTTGAGCCGTATTTGCTAGTTAATTGCAGGTTACAGGTTCTCAACTCTAACCAGTGAAATTCATGGAAAAACGCGACAAATGCTGGATTACTGCCAACCACAGATAAAATACGGGTCTCTGCTCTCTATCCATATGTTGCTGCACACCAGTTTAAGGGACAAAATGGCAAATCGATGGTCATTTTCATGCACAAAGCACAATGGCAACACAAAATACAAGATATCTACACGGAGCTCAAGGAAATCCTTGCAAAAGATCCATATCAAATCACCTTTTGATCTGCTGAAAATCTGGAAGAAATGTGAAAAGCTTCTTAGAAACCAAGCATACCACAATGAAGAGTACAGCCAAACAGGGAAACCCACAAAATTTGGTGACCTAACTCCCTTAGATGGCCGCGGATCCACGTCCAATACGGAGTCTAGGCCGCGGATCCGCGGCCATGTTGACTCGGCAGTTGACAAATTTTCAGGGGCAGTTTGGTCATTGCATGTTGGTCCTGAATGTTGCCCTAGGTTCTCTGTTTCCTGCCTATAAATAGCCCAGAACATGCCAAGCCAAGGGTGCAAAATTCTTTTATTAGGTTTTAGATATACTTTGTTGTTCTTCTTCCTCTTTTCATCTTTTCTCCATTAAAATCTTGTAGCGAGGTTTCATGAGTGAAGTGAGGAATAAAAGAGTTCTTTTTATTATCATGCTTGTCTTGTTATGTTGTTAATTATAGTTGCTTGTATTTTTAATTTGCTAATCTAGTTGGTATTATTTGTTGTTTGTTTCTTTCTTGTTCTCTTTTTCTTTATCCTTAACAACAATGATGCTTAAGCTTGATCCTTGCCAAGGTGAGGTCTCAAATAGCTAGTTGTAATCTCCTAATCTCTTTCTTTCTATCTTCCTCCTTTTGTTGTATTTTCTTTTTCTTGTAATGAGTGAGTAGTTTTCTTATTTGTTAGGGTAGGATAAGGAAAGTTTAAGAGAAGGAAATCTCTCTCACTCGTTCCTTGTCCAACATCTTAATTCGGACTCCCGTTAATTGAACCACAATCCGCTCCCTACGGCACCCTATCCTACATGATAGCGGTGATTCCTTAGTGAGACCGGTTGTGGTTGAATTAACCGGAGGTTAAGGCTAAGAGCCAAGAACGGACGGACAAGCAACAAAAGGAAGAACTTAAGCATTGGAAAGCCGAGTTTATACTCGCAAGTTCCTTCCTAGTCGTGCTAATCCCCGTTGTTGCTGATTACCGTAACACCGATATTAAGAGTGGCAACGAAAGAAGTGAGCGACTCCTAACTCAAACTAATCTAATCCTAACCCCAACAAGCTCTTTTTATATAACATTTTAGCACATAGTTAATCTCAAACAAACCTGGACATTTGGACTTAACTCGTTAAAGCACATAGAAAAATATTCCCATCTCCCTGCGGATGACCCGTACTCAACCGGCTAGCTACATGCGAAACCGTCTTGATTGTGGTAATTAACTAAGCACGCAAAACATCAACAATCAACGAGCTCTCCATGACCGCATCACTAGAAGCATCTCAATCTGCGCTCAAACGAAGGTGACAGGAACCTCAAGCAAGTATCAATGAAAATAGATCAAGGGATGAAAGGAATCAACAGATCCATAATGGAAACATGGTCATAAGGAGGAATAGAATCATTGAGAGTATGATCTTGGAAACAAATAGAATCAAGAATCTTAAATGGATGTATGATCAAGGGGACGATAAGTACCACAGATCTCAAAATATATACATCCTAAGGATTCTTAAGTGGAGTATCGTATCGTAAATATGCCGCGGAACATACGTACGGTACGTCACACTACTAAAGTTACCTACTCCATCAATGAGGGTCAGCCTATGTAATGAAGGTTTAGGTCTAATACCCACTTATTCAAGTCTAAGTTCCGTAAGGTCAAACCTAGGTTCCGAAATATATACACGCCCCAGACTCTACATAGTCACACCTAGACTCGAACCAAGGTTATACCTAATGCTCTGATACCAACTTTGTCACGTCCCAAAAATTTAGCACGTGACCGGTACTTAAATTACGCAACGTCTAAAGGCGTGACGTAAATCAAGTAAGCAGAAGCCCAGAAAAATCTAAACCTTTTTGCGGAAAATAGTAGGGGTGCAGTTTTGAAATAAAGGTATAATGAATCTTGTTTTATCATTTAAAATTTTGGGCAGCACCTCCCTTGTTTATTTTGATCCAAAAACATATATACAATAATATATAGGCATCCCAATGCGGGAGCTAGGTCTTCACCAACTTGTGGAATCACAACCACACAACAACATATATACGACGCCCAGCGACGAAGAAACAACCCAGAAAGAACAAATAAAGAGGCAAAGCATCAAACTCAAGAAAAGCGATCATAAACCCATCGCTAAAAGTCTCGCAACTACAAGTCTGACTGGTTTATCAATATACAATCCTAGTCTCTGATCTCTGATCTGATGGAGTTTATCTAGATACAATAGAATAAAACAGTACGAGAGTGGGCACGATCCAACATGTGTCCCACCTACCAAAGCAAACACCCTGGATGAAGCTGTGTGCCAGCAATACCGTAACTGATCCCAAAACAGTCAAACCTGCAAGAACTGAAGCACAACGGGGTGATTTGCCAACTCGTGAGTACAAAATATCAGCTAGTAGAAATCGAATAAAACAACGATTTCCTAGGTCAACTATATCATAAAGGTAATACTGTGATATCTATGGTGTCCAAGTACGCATATATGTCAACAATCGATCAATAAAATGATATATATAAATAAACATCCGACATCATATGCATATGGATATCATCCACGTGTCCGTCAACGACAAAACTAATATCATGGAACCTGAGTTTCCAACACCGACACTCGAAACATCATGAAAACATATGCATGTATATATATATATATATATATATATATATATATGAGGATATCAACCACGTGTGTCCATCAACGACACATCAAAATCCTGGAACCTGAGTGTCTAACACCGACACTCGAAACATCATGAAATCCGTGTCCAATATCGACACGTAAATCCTCATATCTCTCGGGCTCCAGTCCGGATCGGCCCACGGGCTATGTCTACGGGATCGGCCCTTGGGCTCCGGCAGAACGGGTCGGCCCTTTTCCATCTCTCGACTCCGGTCGGTATCTTCCAGATAACCGCCAGGTTCAAACTATCACCGGTAGGTAGTGCTCTCCCTGCCAGGCTCATCGTCTACACCACGAAAATCACCTATCGCCTCGGGGAACCATACCGGGTACACCATGAACCCTCAAACGGATTATCCAACTCCTCGAATCGGGTTTCACATATCACACATCTCAGAACCGAGAACACGCATGGTTGACGTCTCGAAATATCATATCAAGAGAAACCGGGTTTTTAAAACAATACATACATTGTTTTGAAATAACGACGGTTCTCAAATCCAGAATCTCATGAAAACAGCATCTCATTGCATATAATCGTAAAGCATGGTATATGCGACATATAACAGAATGTAAGCATATCCGTATATCATGCAACATGTAATAGTGATGTGAGCATATCAGTACATCATGAAACATGTCATAAGGATGTGGCAATTCTACTGTGTAAGTGACATAGTAATTATCGATGATGAAGTGTGTGAGCCGGCCAATCTGTGTTAGTGTAACATACGTATCATCGATAATGGTGTAGGTGTACTAGCACAGGTATATATAATGCAATGATTGTGACATGAACGTAGCATAAAGTAAATCGTGAGTGCAATGCTATAAGGTATACATATCTACAACATATCTGAGTCGGTGAATCTATCAATCGGCATCCAGCCTCACCACGTCACGTACAGTATAATCCATCGTACACCATCCATTAGTCATGGGTATGGATCAATCATCATAAAACTCATCACGTACGGTAAATCATTGTACGGTAGCATTAAACTATTAGGGATCCTATCAACCTATATGACGCTGAGGGTATAGACCTAACGTCTTATACGGCATATCACTCGTGATTCACAACATTATATATATCTATATACCTATATCTCAGGTCACATCCGTATCAATCTCATATCGTGTGAACGACAAAGGTATCAATTATCTCATATTGACTCGCATCATATAACGACATATCACACCAAGTCATCATATCACATCATATACTCTTTTCATCACGTTAATATCTCACATCAAGTAATCTTACATATACATTCTATCTTATAAGTCTCATTATTGCTACTCTAAATCTCAGACTTAATCTCATGCAACTACATATCTATATATCGTGATTCACATTTATGTTTCACATCGTTATATATCTTCGTGACATCCTTATCAATCATATCATTTCATACTAAACCTTTAATCATATCCGTGGATTCCTAGTATAGGTTTCTCCGACCATATTCATATGTTTCTAACATGGTTTCCTTAACCAAATTCTACATATATCGGTTTCCATTTTAATTTGCGGGGGTGCAATACGCCATCCACCCGACTTCCCCCATAGATATAAATCTACTCACCTGCTAAACTCCTCACTTAGCTGAAGTCGGTGTGCTTCGTCGTCTTGGAAGTCCACGTGAAGTACCTACAATCAATACGAAATCGCAAAGCTATTAACATCAAGTTCCGAAATCCAATACGGAACGCATTGCGCTCATAGGTTAGAACCTATAGCCTACGCATGTAAAACAAACCAAACAACCCTCGTCGTTGACGTACAAATATCCAACGACCCAATACAACTTTGCGGAGACCTGTGTTTTTGGTAAACAGTAATATCAAACAGTAAAACCAAGAATTTCAAAATACAGAAAACATAACCAAAAACACCCAATATGCTCCCAGATTTTGTCTCAGGTCAATAGGAATAAAACTAGCAAGTATAGGGTGTTGTATATGGAGTAACTGAGCTACAGAGCAAACCTAGGCACCAAACACCAAAACATGGTCGCCACATTGCCCAGATATCCGGAGAGCTCGGCCCAGGGTGCTCCGTTTGGGTCCGCCTTCTCAGGGTGGTCTCCTAGTGTCTTAAATAGGTCTCTGGAGTTGCTAGTTTTTCTCAAAAGATTCCCAGGTCATCCCAGATTCCCTGTAGGCCTTAAGGTTTCACAAAACTAACACGGAACAATTCTAACATTGTGTATCGGGTTCTAAACTCATTTCCAGGCCTCTAAATCAATCCCTAATGTCTTGTAAACACTCACAACACCTCAAAAAGCCACTTGACAGCAACTTTCAATATTCTAAAATGAATATCCTAATTAACTCAATTTCTAACTAAAATACGATATTTAACGCAAACAAAAATTCTAAAGTGAGAAGATATACCTCTTAAGCAACTAATGAAATTTCTTGAGTTGCCCAAAGTCTCCAAAATCTAAACATGAATGGTTGAAGGGGTTTAGAATGATGTTGTGCATGTTTTTAGTGAATGGAGCATAAGGTTTTGGCAAGTATTTGGAGATGTGGCATGGGGGTAGTGAGGGATTGAAGAAGAAGAAGCAAAAAGATGAAGAATAATGGGGGAGATGAAGGATTTGGGCAGCCAAGTTAGCCTCTCTCTCTTAAGCTCACCCTCTCCTATACTCACTCTCTCACACCAAAATACCTATTCTCCTACACCCACCTCTCACAAAATATATATCTTGTTTCTTCTCCCTTTTGTTTCATATCCATTAATCATTTTCATACACAAACTCAATTCTTTTCTTTCTATTCTCTATCTCACAAAACTCACAATATGCACAAGTCACGACACAATGCATAACCTGCACAGGTCACGTAAAAATGTAAAAATGCGGATTTTGCCCAAAAATCCGATAAATATCATTAAAATAAATAAATCTTTTTAGTCTTCTATAAATTTCCAAATATTGGTATATACTTATACCACTTTACGAAAATCCCAATTTCGTAAATCGGTTAGTTTTCACGAAATATATTATTTTAATATTAAATTCCAAAAAATGATATTTTATATTTTCTGAAATTTTACACCAACTCCCCAGGTCCCTACAAATCCGGCGACGCCGGAATTTCACCTCATCTCGCCGGGTCTGCTAGGTTAGGTCGGGTCCGGGTTTCGGGTGAACACTTAGGGCCTCTAACACAACTCTACCACAATGCTAAATTTTACAATAAACTATCGTGGTGATAGCAGATCACAGAGACTTCAATATCTCACTAAATATACGATATTACACAAAAACTATAAATTTAGTGTTCTAAACAACAACTACTAGGTAACACAACATTATAAAGACCTAATTAACAGTTAGAGATTACTACCTTGCCACACTTGCTCAAAAACCCTAGCTTTCCTTGCTCCAAGTTATCAAATGGGGCTTAGCTAGGCATGTGAAGTGTTTTAGTGAGGTTTAGTTAGGATTTGGCTTGGGTTTTGTGATGAATAAAAATAGGTTCAGTTGAGGGAAGAGGAGATGAGAAGATGAACACAAATGAGAGAGTGTGAGTGACGAGGAGAATGAGGGTGTGAGAGTGGTGAAGAAAAATGGGGGTGTGAGGTTAGGATGAGCCATGACCCTTTCTCTCTCCTCATTTATTGCTCTCCATGCTTTCCCCATGCCTCATCTTTCCCATTGTCAACTCTCTCTCCCTCTCCCTCTCAAGTCAACCCTAATTCAAACCCTTTGTTTTAAAAACTAAATAATTAAATAAATACATATAGCATAATGGCATGAGGGTTAAGGTGCCGTGGCTACTTAAGAATGGTTATCACTTCCATAATCTCCAAGTTAACATGCATATGTGTGTGCAAGCCAAAACAAATAATAATAAAATATTAACACATTTTTATATAATATGTGAAAACTATTTTGGTTAACTTTATACTAAAAACCCGCATTATCGCTTAATTAATACTAATCGCATTTTAAGGTGTTACAGTAGCTTTGATTTCGAAGGGTGTACTGCTCACTCTCATCACTCAAATTCTCAATCTGTCCAATCGTCTCATCATACAATGGAAAATTTGAAGCTAGTTGGATACTAGCTACCGGTTCGTTAGGTTGTATGAAGGCGGGCACGGACGCATTCAAATCTATCATCTATTGGCATGATGCTACCCGGAATTCTTCCAATGATTGTTCCAGACTAGACATGGGTTGTGAATCGGTTTCAGTAAAAGATTCAAACTCGTTTGGATACTGGAAACTCCCAAAAGGCAGTTCATAAGCAATGTCTAGGGAAAGATTAAAGTCGTGTAAGATTGATGTGAATCAAATGGTTGGAAAAGATGATGATCAATATTGTGATAAGAAGGTGATTAGAATTGTTGATCAAAAGAATTGGCAGTGGTGAAAGGAGTGAAAGATCGGCTACGAGATTGTTCAATACGTTCAGCAATAGACATGGGTTTTGGAGTTACAAGAGGACTCTTAAAAGGGTTATCAATGTAAGAAGGTGGGGAATGTTGAAATGATTGATACAAGGTGGATTGCGGAGTCCAATTGTTTGTCCTAGATTCATCTATCCGATCCTTCAAAGATAGTTTGGGCATGGAGGGATCGTTCGAAGTTCGGCCAAAGCAAGAACCGCATGAAAAAATGTCTGGTTATGGGTACCAAAGTTTGGCTAGAGTTGGTCATTTTAGGGTACCCATGTTATGAAAAGTGGGGAGGGTGGAAGTGGAAAATTTTTATAATTTTTTTGAAATTTTTTCAGCAGTTTTTGAAGTTGTTTGTTTTGAAAGAATATGGAATTATGGGACTAAACTTTACATAAGAACAATCACAATCACAATATGCACATACAATCACCTAGAGCTAGGGTTTTCAAAATCCAACTAAACCACTCCTAGAATTCCAAGCGACAAGTTGCAGGATAACCCTTGAATCGCCTCTTCACTGCCAATTGTGGTCAGGTGAGCACAAGTGACGTAAGGAGGGTTCCACTCACGAATCACCGTGAGACGGGCCTTTTAAAATTACCTCCTCACTTGGCTAACCTAGGCACCACAATGTCAAGTTTAGATAAACGAGCGATTCCCTGCAACCCTCACTTGTCCTAAATGAGTGCGATAAGTCCTTATAGATTTGGTCTATATATTTTTTATTAACTCAAGATGATGCGTATGCTTTTTATGATTTGTGGGGTCTTAGGAATGGTGACGAACTCCCCACCCAATCATAATTGGTGTTATAGCCCCTTAATGTCCGTATTATTATATGCAAAGCGTATAAACAAACAAAATCTAAAACAACAAAAAAATTTATTTGGCGGCGGCGCAATTTGTGCAAATAAACCTGTAGAAAATACAGTTCAATAGGGTTCACAGAGGAGATAAAAGGAAAGAGAAAGGATGGAAAAAAATTGAGGCTTTGAAGCCTCAATAGAACCGCGGAACTGCCGCAAATCCCTATTTTTGATCGCGTTTCAGCGGTCAAAATGTGGACTTGGGTCTTCAACTTTTGTCCCTGCACTCCCCTTGTTCTCAACTCCAAAGTAAAATACAATGCTTTCTTATTTGTTTACTGTACTTGCTCCAGATAGCCTGCACACTTGCACACAAAAAATATCAAAAATAACAAAAAGATTTTTACTATATTTATTATTATTATTATTTTATATATATACAAAAAGAATATTTACCCGAATAATAAGAAAGAAATACGTTACCGTCTCCCCGACAACGGCGCCATTTGATTGGTCGGGTGGAAGTACGTGTTCCGCCTTGTCATATTTGTTCTACTTACCGCAATCAAGGCGGTGTCGCCTTGCAGCTTGCCGATTGAGCACGGGTCGATCCACAGGGAGATGGTTGTATATCCGTTCGTATTTTAGATGAGTCAATAAAGAATATGTATGTGTATGTTCAAAACTAGCCAAAGTATTCATATTTAAATTCAAGTAAGCTTGTTAGGGTTAAGGTTGGTTAGTAGAGTTAGGATTAGTCTTGTGCTCTTCTTTTACCAATCTTAAAATGAAGTTTGGATAAAAGAAAGTAGCGAGGATTAGGAAGACAAAAGAATGGGATTTGAGAGTTTAAGAAAGCTTTCCAACGCTAAATCCATTCCTAGTGCCTCTTGTCCGTCCACTACGTGCGCTTATTTCCAACTCTAGACCAAACATTTGCAACCATGTAGCCTATTGGGTCACAACTACATGTCACGTTGTAGTGCGCCCTAAGGACTTCTCGACTTAGGTCGCGGCTATATGTCATGTATAGTGCGCCTAAGTGAGGGGGTTGCATTTATTTAGACTAGGCTCGTTTCAAGATGTTTGGCGAAGAGAAGCAGAAGGGATTTTTCTGTCTTTCATACTAACCTTCCTTAGCCCCTAACAAGTGTGGAATTATTCACACATTTAAAAAGAAAACAAGAAAGAAAAGAAAGAAAGGTAAAAATACTGGTTTACAAATGATAGCAAGCTAACTACTTGGGTCTTCACCTAAGCAAGGAACTCCGTCGAGTATCATGGCTTGAAAATACGGATAAGAAGAAAAGGAAAATAAAACAAGAAATAACTAAAACTACTTAACAACAAGAAATAAAATTACAATAGGAATTAAAATTACAAGACAAGGAAATAAAATTACAATACAAGATAATTAAAGATACAAGAAAATAAAAATTACCCCATCTTCATTCATCTTCCACTGAAGAGCTCTCACTACAATTTCATGGAGGAAAGATGAAGAAGAAGAAGAAAAGCAAACTAATCTACATTAAATCCTAACAAAGAATAAGCATAATCTTTGGGCACAAAACTGGGCTATTTATATGCAGAGAGCTGAAACCCTAGGGCTAAATTCTGAGCCCATACGAAGTTACAAAACTGCCCCAAAAATATCTTCAGATGCCGAGTCAACTCGACGGCAAAACAGCCGCATAATGACCATATTGGCCGCGGTTCCGCGGCCATTTAGGAGTATTGGTATATCGTTTATTCTATGGTTTCTTGTGTTGCTTTCTTCTGTTGTTCTACAATTTTCAAATTGCAAATTGCTTCCAAAATTTCTTCAGATCTGCAACCGTCCAAAATGGCTTCACTTTTAATTCATTTGACCTTATCTCCCTCGAGATCAGCGCACCCATTGAATCTTGTGCTGCCCCTCTCATGCTCTGTGCTTGTTCGAGACATGAATGACCACTGTCATTTGTCTTGTCTCATGAACAGGTAAATGGGCGGATATGGATGACCGGAACCCGGATTTTATCTGTCGGCAACAGATGTTCTGGATTTGTGCTTAACTGTAGAGATTTTGTATGATTTTCGTTATTTTGGACTAGGACCTGTAACCTATAAATACGTGGCAAACACGGATAAAAAACACCTGCTTATAAACAAACGAACAGAAGAATGGACGATATTAAATGCAATATTCTTGTATGAACACGGACCCACATCTCACTCCACTCAAACTCCAATTTTGGGTTGCATTCCAACTCTACAATCTCCTCCACAAACATTGGACTCAACCGATTTAAAAAATGCTCCATTTCCAAACCAGTTGAGATCCAATAAACAAAGTCCACAAATGGAGAAGGTTGTAGAGTTTTTCAAACAGGTTAACATAAACATCCATCTCTTAGATGCAATCCAACAAGTCCCCTCCTATGCAAAAATCTTGAAAGACTTGTGCACTAAGAAAAGAAAATCTCAGATACCAAAGAAAGTTTTCTTGGCTAGCAACGTGAGTGATGCTCTTACCCAAAATTTACCATAAAAACAGAAGGACCCTCTGTCTGTTCTACGATTTCAATAACCAATGGGGATAAGAACATCAATCGCGCTCTTTTGGATCTTGGTGCCAGTGTTAACCTTCTTCCTTATTCAGTATATGAGCAACTCGGTGTAGGAGAACAGAAACCTACTCACTGTACTCTTCAAATGGCTGACCGATCCATCACCCATCCAAGGAGTGAGCTAAAGGATGCGTTAATTAAAGTCGAAGACTTCATATTCCCCATTGACTTTATTGTTTTAGATACACAACCTGTAGCTAACCCTCATAATCAAATTCTGGTGATTCTCGGTCGCCCATTCCTTGCTGCCTCAAATGCTTTGATTAATTGTCAAAATGGTTCCATGAACCTATCTTTTGGCAACATGACAATTGAACTCAACATTTTTAGGTTAGGGAATCAGCCATCCGAACTGAATGCTCATATACTGGTTATCTGTTCCATTCAGGAGATCACCCTCGAGGATTGTGAATTTGAGGAATTCTTGTTTGATCACAGTGATCTTAACGCCACAAGTGCATCCCACTTTGAACGTGCTGCTTCCGCTTCCAACAATGATTATGAGTGCTTCACGTTTTCTAACGATCTTGTCTTGTCGCCGACCGAGTTTGAATCTTTCGAATTTTCGGATGCATTAGTTGACCCATCCGACTCGGTCGCATACAGTCACATTGAGCCCCTGCTGGAATCTTTTGAGTTCGAGACATTTTTTCCAATCTTGCCTTCAGTCGTTTTGTAGGGTTCCTAGGCATACCCATGAGGTTCTACAACTGATCAACCATGCCAAAATCAAATTTTTTATATGCCAAAGAACCCTATACTAGATCGTTAACTAGAGGTAAGGCGAAACATGCAAGTAAACAACTTTATTGCTAAGTGAAAAGGACTACAACCTTTGTAGATCCGGTCCTCCACTTCTCTAGCTCCGTGTTGACGTCCCTCCGCTGTGATCATCGGAATTCCGGACTCTAGCGTCGGTTTCATCGGAGAAATGGGCGGGCTAGGTCGTTGACTTCGATGGCAAAGATGATCTACGTCGAGGCGACTCAAACTCAAGCTCCACCTTCACTAGGTCATGGAACTTGTGAAGATAACACACTCTACTACATGGCAAGTGGTAGAGGATGAAGAAATAGAAAGTGGGTTCACTTTAGAATTGGATTTCTCACTCTTTTTCTCATGGCACCATTGGAGCTAGCAAGCTTTCATGAAGCTTGATGAAGATGAAGAAGAAGAAAGAATTAAAAGGATAATGAAATAAGAATGAAACTTATCCTTTTAATTATGGTACCATAGTTAAGTTAAGCCCTCATGCTTAACTTGTGTAGAGAATTAACCAAAGACTTGGGTTAAGGGTTGGGTTAACTAGCATCCTAAGGAAATGACAAAGGAAATTGACTTTCTCAAAGTTTCTTCAAGCTTCATGAAGCTTGATAACTTTGACCAAAGTCTTATTTCATTTGTTATTTATTAGGAAATTAGTAAACCCTAATTTAACCTCAATTTGGTTTAAGTCTCATACACACAACTTGTATGTATCATCAAGCATGATACAAACATGTACACTTGCATATATCACATATAAACAATGTGGACATTCAAGTAAGAAAATCAATCTTAAATGAACAAATATTAGTTAATGTAAAGTAATATATCAAATAAAATCATTAAATCAACACTTGATTTAACGATCCGGTCATAATCGACTAATATCATGTGTATCATTGTATCGAATCAACATTTGATTCGGTAACCCGGCTATATCTTATATAACCGTCCGATGATACAAATCGCGAGAATAGAATTCAGTATCACATACTGGTATTATTCTCTGTCCCGCACATATCTCATATGCTCTCCTATTTCGTTTCACTTGAGCCAGGAAACCTCTGTGTAGGACTCTAAAGACTCGTCAATACGCCGGCAGTAGGTGATGATCATATCAAACACCCACAAGCCGCAAGCGGTCTGCTAAACGTAACGGCCACCCGGGTATTGAGCGATCAGAAGATCAACGAGCAAGACCGCTCACACTCCTGTGAATCCAACCAGTAACACTTACCGTACAGTCTGGTCTGTTCGTCTGATATGTCGCATATCTCGCCTAGGGGTGGTAAACGTCAGACCCCAGTAGCTCGATAAGTCATGCCGATGTAAGGTCCATAACAAGCATGAAACTATTGATAACTCTTACCAGTATATCACAGCAACCTTGGCCAGGGATTTCCAGTTATGGCCAGTCGAGCATAGCGCAACATCAACCCTCAATACTGGGAGAGACGAATCCCCTCCTATCGCTCATTGCCTCCATGTGAATCGGGACTGTACCCAAAAACCACCTGTTTGCACGACTCAGTAGAGCCATGTAGGGTGGAAGTCAAAGCACAGTGGGAGACACACAAGACTCTATGACGATCTCGGGTCAACAGACTAAGCTGTACCAGTGTCACTAGAGAACTGCCATCTCACGTGAGGTATAATACCATCTGGGAGTTCTCGGTGAGTCCGTTCAGTGTACCCAGTCTCCACTGAGCACCCGCATACCAACTCTAATGTCAAACACCAATGGATATGGGATCATCCATCGCCCATCACATGGGTCGAGAATATATACGCTAGTCTACTCTGGAATATCGATGCCCCGTCTCGATATTCCCACGACTAGGAACATTGAAGGATGTACTCATGGACTACCTAGGCCCCACTAGTATGATCTACATCACAGTCCTGGAAGTCGAGTACACATCCTAAGGGCTTTATCAACATGTAACAAAGAAACAGAAAGTATAAATGTTAAGATAAAGAGTAACCAGATAGCGTACTATCATGTCGTGCAAGAAAGTCCTACCTATATATGTCCCAGCATCCACTACAATATACATCCAATGTACAGTAATGGCCTCTAAGGCATACATATAACTAGCAATCTCCCACTTGCACTAGGGCCATCTGTAGCAGTGGTCGTAGTATCTAATACTCAACCATCCCATATAAGTCTCTCTCTGGGAAAAAGCCTTTGTGAGTGGATCCGCCGTGTTGTCCTCTGAGTCAACTCTCCTAACCTCGATCACCCTGGAGATCAACTATCTCCATGATCAGGTGATGCTGCCTCAGAATATGTCTGGGTCACTGATGGGACCAGGGTTCTTGGGCCAAAGCCACACTCCCATTGTCACACAATGGTAGGAACCTAATTCATCTCATGAACCAATATACACCCAAACTGCCTCTTTGGTAGTATCTTTAATAGCGATGTTACCAGCCTTTATCGTCTAGTTTGCCACGGTATCTAGCTTGGAACTCTTCCAACATACCGTCCCTGTACTGAGGGTAAAGACAATGCCTTCGACTGATATTCAGTCGTCCTTATCACCCTGGAACCTTTCCAGTGATTCTCCCCAGGATCGATTGATACTGTATCACTAAACCTAATGAGAACCCTAACATCCATTTAGATCTATCTCATAGATCCAAATCACTGGATTTAAGAGTATCACCTTCATCCTATTTGAGAATCCTTGTGATAAGAGGAGATTGACCATGCGTAGCATAAGAAATTCTTTTTCCTATCAAGAGTATGTTGTCCACGTACAATACGAGGATGACCACCTTACTCTCTACTACCTTTTTGTATGTACAAGGTTCATCTACCATTTTGATGAAGTCAAACTCTTTGACTACCACATCAAAACAGATGTTCCAACTCCGCGATGCCTACTTTATTCTATAAAGCAACTTGCACACGTTTCCGCTGCGCCCACTGTTTACGAAGCCCTCTGGCTGTGTACTTATAGACGTTCTCTTCTAAATCAATATTTAGAAAAGCAGTCATGACACCCAACCACCAGATATCGTAGTCATGGTATGTAGCCGTGGCAAGTAGGATCCGGATGGACTTAAGCATAGCCCTGGAAAAGGTTTCATCATTATCCACGCCTGGTCGATGACGAAAACCTTTAACTAGTCTAGCTTTGAAAGTCTCAACTTTTCCATCTACACCAAGTAATCTTCTCAAGATATACTTGCTCCTGATGGGGATTTAACCCTTCAGATATAGCAACCAAAGTCCATACTTTGTTGGTGTACATGGATTCTGTAGGGTTCCTAGGCACGCTAATGAGGTCTCACAAGGCATCAACCATGCCAATTTCAAATTTTACGGGTGCCTAAAAACCCTAATACGGATCGTTAACTAGATAATGAGGCGATGCAATGCAACTAGTTAACTACTTAACTAAAAGAACGGAAATACAACCTTTGTAGATCCGGTGCTCCACCTCCATAGCTCCGCGATGAAGTCTCCTCGCTGTCCACATCAAATCCCGGGCTCTAGCATCGGCTTCATCGGAGAAATGGGCAGGCTAGGTCATCGACTACGATGCCGAAGATGATCTACGTCGAGGCATCGCTAGATCAAGCTCCCACTTCACCAAGTCATGAAACTTGTGAAGAGAACACCCTATACTACTTGGCAAGAGGTAGAGGATGAAGAAATAGGAGGTGGGTTCACTTTAGAATTGGATTTCTCACTCTTTTTCATCAATCACCATTGATGAAGCAAGCTTTCTTCTTGAAGAAGAAGAAGAAGAAGATGATAATGTTATGATAAGAATAATCAAAATAGAAAAGAAAAATGAATTCTTATCATAAGAAAACCATGGTCAAGTGTAGAGAATAAACTAGGGTTAAGTGGAATGGTTAGGGTTAAGCATGAGACAAAATGGTCACTTAGTCAAAGCTTCATGAAGCTTCAACAACAAACAAAGTTAGCCACCATTTTCTCTTTATGCTTTTCATTTTCCAAAAAGAATAAATAAATAAATAAATATATAAGAAAATGAAAACCCTAACCATTACACAACCATGGTTTAACCTTTACACAAACCCAAGTTAGCATGCATCATCAAACATGATACAAACTTGTGCACAAAAACATATCATATATACAATGTGCACAAACAAGTGAGAAAATCCATTTAAAGTGAACCAATACTAGTTAATGCAAAGTAATATATCAAATATATAATTATGCATTAAATCATTAAATCAACACTTGATTCAATGATCCGGTCATGTCGCACAAAACCGACTAGTATCCAATGTATCGGCTTATCGAATCAATCCTTGATTCGATAACTAGGTTATATCGCATACAACCATTAGATACATTCATCGCGAGAATGAAATATGGTATCATATACACGCATTATTCTCGGTCCCGCACATATCTCATTTGCGCTCCTATTTCGTTTCGCTTGGGCCAGGAAACCTCTGTGTAGGACTCTAAAGACTCGTCAATACGCCGGTAGAAGGTGATGATCATATCAAGCACCCACAAGCCGCAAGCGGTCTGCTAAACGTAACAGCCACCCGGGTATTGAGCGATCAGAAGATCGACGAGCAAGCCCGCTCACACTCCTGTGAATCCAACCAGTAACACTTACCGTACAGTCCGGTCTCGTCGTCTGATATGTCGCATATCTCGCCTAGGGGTGGTAAACGTCAGACCCCAATAGCTCGATAAGTCGTGTCGATAAGAGGTCTATAACAGTTCGAGAAACTACTGGTAACACTTACCAGTAAATCTCAGCAACCCTGGCCAGGGATTTCCGGTTATAGCCAATCGAACACAGCGCAACATCAACTCCCTATACCGGGAGAGACGAATCCCCTCTTATCGCTCATTGCCTCCATGTGACTCAGGACTGTACCCAAAAACCACCGTTTTGCACGCCCTCTTGGACGTGGTAAGATGGAAATCAAAGCACAGTGGGAACCACACAAGACTCTATGACGATCTCGGGTCAACAGACTACTCTGTACCAGTGTCACCAAAGAACTGCCATCTGACGTAAGGTATAATACCATCTGGGAGTTCTCGGCGAGTCCGTCCAGTGTACCCAGTCTCTACTGAGCACCCGTATATCATCTCTGATGTCAAACACCAATGGATATGGGATCATCCATCGCCCATCTTTATGGGTCGAGAAGGTATACGCTAGTCTACTCTGGCATATCGATGCCCCATCTCGATACACCCACGACTAGGGACCTTGAAGGATGTACTTATGGACTACCATGTCCCCACTAGTATGATCCGCATCATAGTCCAGATAGTCAAGTACACATCCTAAGGGCTTTACCAACATGTAACAGAGAGACAATCAGTTTACACGTTAAGGTAAAGATCAACCAGATAGCATACTATCATGTCGAGCAAGAAAGTCCTCTCTATATATATGTCCAAGCATCCACTACAATATATATCCTATGTATAGTAATGGCCTCTAGGGCATACATATAACTAACAATCTCCCACTTGCACTAGGGCCATCTGACAGCAGTGGTTGTAGTATCTCATACTCAACCATCCCTTAAAAGTCTCTCTCTGGGAAAAGGCCTTTGTGAGTGGATCCGCCGTGTTGTCCTCTGAGTCTACTCTCCTACCTCGATCACCCTGGAGATCAACTATCTCCATGATCAGGTGATACTGCCTTAGAATATGTCTGGATCACTGATGGGACGGTCGTTCCTTGGCATAAGCCACAACTCCATTGTCTCACAATGGTAGGAACTAAGTTCATCTCATGAACAAATATACATCCAGACTGCCTCTTTGGTAGCATCTTAAGTAGCGATGTATCGAGCCTTTATCGTCTAGTATGCCACGGTATCGAGCTTGGAACTCTTCCAACATACCGTCCCTTTACTGAGGGTAAAGACAATGCCTGTGACTGACTTTCAGTCATCCTTATCACCCTGGAACCCTTCCAGTGATTCTCCCCAGGATCGGTTGATACCATCTCACTACATCTAGTGAGTATCCTAACATCCAATTACATTTATCTCATAGATGAAAACTCAGGATTTAGGAGGTATCACTTTGATCCTATGTGGAGAATCCTTGTGATAAGCGGAGATTGACTGAGCGTAGCATAGGAAACTCCTTCCCTATCAAGAGTATGTCATCCACGTACTCTACGAGGATCGTCACCATACTCCCTACCACCTTTTTGTTTATACAAGGTTCATCTACCATTTAGATGATGTCAAACTCTTTGACTAAATCATCAAAACAGATGTTCCAACTCCGCGATGCCTGCTTTATCCTATAAAGCATCTTGCACACGTTTCCGCTGCTCCCACTGTCTACGAAGCCCTCTGGCTGTGTACTTATAGACGCTCTCTTCCAAAACATCATTTAGAAAAGCAGTCATGGCACCCAACCGCCAGATATCGTAGTCATGGTATGTAGCCGTGGCAAGTAGGATCTGGATGGACTTAAGCATAGCCACTTGAAAAGGTTTCATCATTATCCGGGCCAGGTCGATGACGAAAAGCTTTAACAAGTCTAGCTTTGAAACTCTCAACTTCTCCATCTACACCAAGTAATCTTCTCAAGATATACTTGCTCCTGATGGGGATTTAACCCTTCAGATATAGCAACCAAAGTCCATACTTTGTTGGTGTACATGAATTCCATCTCAGATCTCTAAGCATCCAGCCATTCTTACAGAGTCCCACTCGTGATGGCCAGCTCGAAACTAGTTGGGTCATCATCTTTTGATGCAATCCTCGCTCCCACTGTCATAGAGAAACCGAAGTATCTCTCAGGTGGATGAGGAACCCTACTAGATCGGCGGAGAGGCTGAGGTTCATTGGTAACTATTGAATCCTTTGGTTCTTTCAAATCATCAGCTGCAGTTTGTATAGCTGGAACATTTCCAGTTCTACATAACAGACCTTGCCTCGAGCTTGTCCGGATTTTGCTTTTAGACATAGGCCGGACAACCCCAAATCTTAACTAACCTAAGATATGGGCTCTTCCCTTTCCATATCACATATGAAGTGGTAGGCAACTGATTTGATTTGAACCCTATTCAATAGGTATGCAGCTTCTCAAGTGCATAACCCCAAATGGAAAAAGGTAACTCAGTAGCACTCATCATAGAGCACACCTTATCATATAGGGTGTGATTGCTCCGCCCCGATATACCATCGTACTATGGTGTATACGGAGGAGTAATGCTGAGAGAGAATCTTATTCTCCTTTAGAATAGTCCAGGAATTCCGTGCTCAAGTATTCTCCTCCCTGATCGCATCAAAGGACATAATACTTTTACCCGTATTTTGGTTCTCTACTTCTAACTTATATTCTGTGAATATCTCAAAAGGTTCGGACTTGTGTTTCAACAGGAACATAGGTCTGAATCTCGAAAGATTATCAGAGAATGTAACGAAGTACAAAGAACCGGTCCTGGCATATGTAGACAGGGGACCTTACATCAACATGTATTATCCCAAGAGTTCACTAACTCTTTCTCTGTTTCCAGTAAACGGAGCTATGGTCATCTTATCTCTGTGACATGACTGGCAAGTTTCACAAGATGTAAATTCAAACTGATTTAAATATGCATCTACATGTAACTTCAGCTAGTCGGGTCACATTGATATGACCTAGTCTACAATACCTCAAGAAGGATTTGTTCATTTCTGAACTCTTCCTCTTGTGTGTTCCGTATACTAAGAACTGTATTTTGATTTAGAACATCAATTCTTTTAGATAACGTGCCTGAACCGATCAACTTTTGATATAGGAAATGTTCAAAACATTATCCAACAATACAAAATTATATCCTTTCTTTACTAATAAAGAGACTGATATGATTTTGTATATCAGGTTCGGTATCTAATAACATTCGTTCAGAATCAATGTATATTGAATACAGGGTGACAGTGACCAACAGACTTGGCTGCAACACTTGCCCCGTTTTCTGCCTCATGAAACTTATCACCCGTTCTCAGTTTTCTACCTTTCTGTAGCCCTATGTATCAGATTACATATCTTGGATCCTGATCTGGTATCACATACCCAGGACGTAGAGGATACAGAGAAACAGTTCTTTGTAATGAACACACCCGAAGGAGATGCATCTTATGCACTTTCTTCGTTTGGGCGGCACGGGAATTCTGGTAATCCCCAATTTCCTGCTCTGTCTTACAACAATTATAAGTTGGAGCGGGACCAACGTTCCCCAGCTCAGTATAACAAGCGGGTTCGGTCAATATTCCGTATTATTATCTTGATTAAGGCGTGATATGGTCGCTACCAGGAGAGAGAGAGAAGAAAACACTCAGCGTGCGCTCTTGCAAGAATAGATTGGTTATAATTTTATCTAATCAGGATGGCTCCCACTGCTTTTTATCAAATCTTCCTTCAAACCCTAAAAGGAAAGACTAGCCGGGATTAATTACACACTACAAGTTCGCCAATCTTTCAGCCAGGCCAGTGTCGGTACTTTGAGGGAGGTCCCCCGTGCTTTCGCACGAGCCTAATTAATGTAAACTTCGTTTTCCCAGAGGCGTAACCTCGTTAACACCTTTCTAGACACCTACTTGATCGGCTAATTGTAATGTGTAAAACTCTCCCAGGAGTAACAATTACTCGCAGCGGGTATCGGGATCCAACTATCTCATAGAAGGTATGCAATCTCATTGCAAATTTCAACACTTGAAATTCCCGATAATATTTTGCCCCTAGCAGCAATATGACCTTAACATAGTCAACAAATCATAAGTGCTAGTCAAGTTTAACCCGTCATTTCCCGATTGAATTAAACCCACCCGCACGACCCTTAACATAGTCAACAAAGTCGCACGACTACCCTAATCCAATCGCATCATATGCTTATGCAGATAAGCACTAATTAGCTACCGCACACTACGCCTTAACATAGTCAACAAACGTAGCACGAATACTAACTAGTACTTATCTAAAATGACGGAGGCTACGACAGGTTTTTCTGAAAACCTATTGCGTAATGAACTTGATATCGTTGTAGAATCAAATGATTTTAAAATGGAGTGTTTTTGAGGCTTTTCTAGTTTTGCTAAAGGAGTCACTCCCGGTGAAGGGATCATCGGTCCTTTCCTCGTCGAATGAGGTGCGGGATATATCATATATATCGCTGTGCAAAACAAAAACTCTTAAAAGCAATCAAAAGACAAACCGAGTGTGTAGCATCTGCCAGTTATTGCTAAAGGAGTCACTCCCGGTGAAGGGATCTCGGTCCTTTCCTCATCGAATAAGGTGCAGGATATATCACATATACCGCTGTGCAAAGCAAGAACTGTAGCTACCTGTTTTATTTTTGAAATTCGATTCTACAACATCTTAGGTTTCTTTTATTTCATTAATCATATTAATGAAGTCCCATCATTTAAGTACCTAAACATCACAGATAAATACGATGTACACTTATGCAATCCGCATTCGCCTCGATGTCCCCTCGTGCACCGTTAGGTTAGGTAACTAACGGCAGAGCGGGGCAGGGCTAGCGCGGGTGTAAAACATAAGTAACATCTATATAATATATCATATATACTATATATAGTATCCATCACAGAACATATCACATGATCACATCACAGATATCGCAGCAGAAGAATCATATGAAATATTGGATATACTAGGACGTCCGTGTTTTCAATACGAGCCAGTATAAAACACGGATTCCACGGTCGTGATGAATAGCCAAACCCACACCCCTAGACCCCTACGAGAGCGGCAAGCAACCCTACCAATTCTAGGGTTAGGAGACCCGGACTCGACTCCTCGAGTTGGTCTCCTACTGGACTCCAGAACCCGGTTACTTGTGCTCCCCTCCTTGGGTCTATCCTAGTGCGGAAAAGTAAATAATATACAAAGGGTGACATCTTCCGCAACCTGGAAGTGCTCCAATAAAAGAATATTACATACAAGTTTTTACATGAATGAAAATGAAAAACACTCATCTCACATAAAAAACCCCGGCTATTCAAACACGACGATCCAATATAACATATCCAGCAACACATAACAACACATGTCATCAACATAAGTAAATATGCGCATCCCAATTGTCGTTGACATATAGCAAAGAAACCGGCGATATCACATATTACACTTACGGTCACAGAAAAGAAAGTGTAAAACTACAACAGTTGGAATCCGCAACCTGCATAGACATCGCATGCCTAATCAAATGAATTCCTTAGACATCGCATGCCTAACAATTATAAACCCCGCATTTTAGTCTCATTATTGAAAACTCTTTTCAATATCAAGTCGGGCAATTCAACAAGATTCCCGAAATACTGATCGAATGCTCGTCGCAAACTTTAGTAGGCGGCCGCACCCCCGACGCCGTCGACGAAGTGCACCAAGGCGGAACACCGCTGCCGCGAGCACCCGAACGGATGCTTTCGGCGACGGGGTTCTCCTACAGTCACTTGGTCGGGGCTATGGAGTGAGGTTGTCTATTAAGTTTACCCGGCGAGTATCCGCGTACGCTACGTGATTGCGACGGACTTTTGATCACATCAAAATTCCGTGGCAACCGATCAAGTGAGACTAAAGTGCTATGTTTATAACATTCATTCAGTTATCTCATAACTAGTTGTGAATTCCAATTATTGTATCACATTCCGGATAAATAGAAAATGTTAAACTTTCCGATCGAGCAATCGAACACCCAAGTTTTCCCAAAGCAAATCAACACATGAAACAAGTTTAAAAACATCCAGTTCATGCCTCAGTACCAACGGTCCAGCCGTAGAAGGGTCAAGCCAACGCCTCACATGTGGCGCGCCGTACTGCCCCAAACCCGAAGGTTCAAAGGGCAGTTCAAGACGGTCACATAATCGAGTTAAGGTTTGTTGTCTTCTAGAGGGTCCATCGCGTTACTTGCACTACTTAGAACGTCTTTAAACTACGGAAAGATCCAACACTTAGAAATTTCCCGATAGGGGAAAAAGTGGGTATTTATATCCGATCGAACTTTTTAACATATTCAAAAATTATCCGGAAAACACATAGACAAGATTAGACAATCCGATCGAATCTTCGAACTCCCAATACAACCCAGAATATTCAACTCTTGAATAAATATTAAAAATTCCCATAAAACTCAGCATTTAAATAAAGAAGTTACTGTGCAAAAATGGTTGACTGAAGAGACTAAATGGGCGCGGAACCGCCGCAATAGCCGGCTAATGCCGCGGATCCGCCGCGCTTTAGATAGATCATTAGGTAATTTTTGCACCGTAATTCTTAGAATTTCCTGCTGAATTTTTTAAGCATTTTTAATTTGGAAAAAACCACATTTTCAGAAAAAGTCCAGAGAGGGTTAAAAGTTAGGGTTTCGGGGTTCGATCGGGCTTCTAACATCGTCTACGCATCGCCTAAGGCTCTAGCTAGGCTCTGATACCACTGTAGGGTTCCTAGGCACGCTAATGAGGTCTCACAAGGCATCAACCATGCCAATTTCAAATTTTACGGGTGCCTACAAACCCTAATACGGATCGTTAACTAGATAATGAAGCGATGCAATGCAACTAGTTAACTACTTAACTAAAAGAAAGGAAATACAACCTTTGTAGATCCGGTGCTCCACTTCCATAGCTCCGCGATGAAGTCTCCTCACTGTCCAAATCAAATCCCGGGCTCTAGCATCGGCTTCATCGGAGAAATGGGCAGGCTAGGTCATCGACTACGATGCCGAAGATGATCTACGTCGAGGCATCGCTAGATCAAGCTCCCACTTCACCAAGTCATGAAACTTGTGAAGAGAACACCCTATACTACTTGGCAAGAGGTAGAGGATGAAGAAATAGGAGGTGGGTTCACTTTAGAATTGGATTTCTCACTCTTTTTCATCAATCACCATTGATGAAGCAAGCTTTCTTCTTGAAGAAGAAGAAGAAGATGATGATAATGTTATGATAAGAATAATCAAAATAGAAAAGAAAAATGAATTCTTATCATAAGCAAACCATGATCAAGTGTAGAGAATAAACTAGGGTTAAGTGGAATGGTTAGGGTTAAGCATGAGACAAAATGGTCACTTAGTCAAAGCTTCATGATGCTTCAACAACAAACAAAGTTAGCCACCATTTTCTCTTTATGCTTTTCATTTTCCAAAAAGAATAAATAAATAAATAAATATATAAGAAAATGAAAACCCTAACCATTACACAACCATGGTTTAACCTTTACACAAACCCAAGTTAGCATGCATCATCAAACATGATACAAACTTGTGCACAAAAACATATCACATATACAATGTGCACAAACAAGTGAGAAAATCCATTTAAAGTGAACCAATACTAGTTAATGCAAAGTAATATATCAAATATATAATTATGCATTAAATCATTAAATCAACACTAGATTCAATGATCCGGTCATGTCGCACACAACCGACTAGTATCCAATGTATCGGCTTATCGAATCAATCCTTGATTCGATAACTAGGTTATATCGCATACAACCATTAGATACATTCATCGCAAGAATGAAATACGGTATCATATACACGCATTATTCTCGGTCCCGCACATATCTCATATGAGCTCCTATTTCGTTTCGCTTGAGCCAGGAAACCTCTGTGTAGGACTTTAAAGACTCGTCAATACGCCGGTAGCAGGTGATGATCATATCAAGCACCCACAAGCCGCAAGCGGTCTGCTAAACGTAACGGCCACCCGGGTATTGAGCGATCAGAAGATCGACGAGCAAGCCCGCTCACACTCCTGTGAATCCAACCAGTAACACTTACCGTACAGTCCGGTCTCGTCGTCTGATATGTCGCATATCTCGCCTAGGGGTGGTAAACATCAGACCCCAATAGCTCGATAAGTCGTGTCGATATGAGGTCTATAATAGTTCGAGAAACTACTGGTAACACTTACCAGTAAATCTCAGCAACCCTGGCCAGGGATTTCCGGTTATAGCCAATCGAACACAGCGCAACATCAACTCCCTATACCAGGAGAGACGAATCCCCTCCTATCGCTCATTGCCTCCATGTGACTCGGGACTGTACCCAAAAACCACCGTTTTGCACGCCCTCTTGGACGTGGTAAGATGGAAATCAAAGCACAGTGGGAACCACACAAGACTCTATGACGATCTCGGGTCAACAGACTACTCTGTCCCAGTGTCACCAGAGAACTGCCATCTGACGTAAGGTATAATACCATCTGGGAGTTCTCGGCGAGTCCGTCCAGTGTACCCAGTCTCCACTGAGCACCCGTATATCATCTCTGATGTCAAACACCAATGGATATGGGATCATCCATCGCCCATCTTTATGGGTCGAGAAGGTATACGCTAGTCTACTCTGGTATATCGATGCCCCATCTCGATACACCCATGACTAGGGACCTTGAAGGATGTACTTATGGACTACCATGTCCCCACTAGTATGATCCGCATCATAGTCCAGGTAGTCAAGTACACATCCTAAGGGCTTTACCAACATGTAACAGAGAGACAATCAGTTTACACGTTAAGGTAAAGATCAACCAGATAGCATACTATCATGTCGAGCAAGAAAGTCCTCCCTATATATATGTCCAAGCATCCACTACAATATATATCCTATGTATAGTAATGGCCTCTAGGGAATACATATAACTAACAGATTCCATCTCAGATCGCTAAGCATCCAGCCATTCTTACAGAGTCCCTACTCTTGATGGCCTGCTCGAAACTAGTTGGGTCATCATCTCATGATTCAATCCTCGCTCCCACTGTCATCGAGAAACCGAAGTATCTCTTAGGCGGATGAGGAACCCTACTAGATCGGCGGAGAGGGTGAGGTTCATCAAGGACTATTGAATTCCATGGTTCTGTCAAATCATCAGGTGCAGTTTGTATAGCTGGAACTTTTCCAGTTCTACAGAACTGACCTTGCCTCGATCTTGTCCGGATTTTTCTTTTGACATAAGCCGGACAATCCCAAATCATAACAAACTTAAGATGGGCTCTTCCCTTTCCATATCTCATATGAAGTGGTAGGCAACTGATTTGATCGGAACCCTATTCAACAGGTATGCAACTTCATAAGTGCATAACTCCCAAAAGGAAATAGGTAACTCAGTAGTACTCATCATAGAGCACACCTTATCATATAGGGTGTGATTGCTCCGCTCCGATACACCGACGTGCTGTGGTGTATACGGAGGAGTAATGCTGAGAGAGAATCTCATTCTCCTTTAGAATAGTCCAGGAATTCCATGCATAAGTATTCTCCTCCTTGATCTTATCATAGGACATAATACTTAAACCCGGTTTTTGGTTCTCCACTTCTAACTTATATTCTGTGAATATCTCAAAAGCTTCGGACTTATGTTTCAACAGGAACATATGACTGAATCTTGAGAGATCATCAGAGAATGTAATGAAGTACAAAGAACCGGTCCTGGCATGTGCAGACAGGGGACCTTACATACATCATCATGTGTCTGTCCCAAGAGTTTACTAACTCTTTCTCTGTTTCCAATAAACAGAGCTATGGTCATCTAATCTTTGTGACATGACTGGCAAGTTTCACAAGATGTAAATTCAAACTGATTTAAATATGCATCTAAAATGTAAATTCAGCCAGTCGGGTCACATTGATAAGACCTAGTCTACAATGCCTCAAGAAGGATTCGTTCATTTCTGAACTTTTCCTCTTGTGTGTGTTCTATTTACTAGGAACTGTAGTTTGATTTAGAACGTTAATGCTTTTAGATAACGTGCCTGAACCGATCAACTTTTGAAATAGGAAATGTTCAAAACATTATCCAACAACAGAAAATTTTATCATTTCTTTACTAAATAGAGAGATTGATATGATTTTGTATATCAGGTTCGGTATCTAATAGTATTTGTTCAGAATCAATGTATTGGTAATACAGGGTGACAGTGACCAACAGACTTGGCTACAACACTTGCACCGTTTTCTGTCTCATGAAACTTATCACCCGTTCTCAGTTCTCTACCTTTCTGTAGCCTATGTAACGGATTACATTTGCGGGATCCTGATCCGGTATCTAATAACAAGGACGTAGAGGACACAGAGAAACAGTTCTTTATAATGAACACACCCGAAGGAGATGCATCATATGCACTTTCTTCATTTGGGCGGTATAGGAATCCTGGTATTCCCCTATTTTCTGCTCGGTCTTATAATAATTATAAGTTGAAGCGGGACCAACGTTCCCCAGCTCAGTATAACAAGCGGGTTCGGTCAATACTTCCATATTATTATCTTGATTAAGGCATGATATGGTCGCTACCTGGAGAGAGAGAGAAGAAAACACTCAACGTGCGCTCTTGCAAGAATAGATTGGTTATTATTTTATCTAATCAGGATGGCTCCCAATGTTTTTATCAAATCTTCCTTCAAACCCTAAAAGAAAAGACTAGCTGGGATTAATTACACGCTACAAGTTCCCCAATCTTTCAGCATGGCCAGTGTCGGTACTTTGAGGGAGGTCTCCCGTGCTTTCGCACGAACCTAATTAATGTAAACCTCATTTTCCCAGAGGCGTAACGCCGTTGACACCTTTCTAGACACCTACTTGATCGGCTAATTGTAATGTGTAAAACTCTCCCAGGAGTAACAATTACTCGCAGTGGGTATCGGGATCCAACTATCTCATAGAAGGTATGCAATCTCATTGCAAATTTCAACACTTGAAACTCTCGATAATGGTTTTTACCCCTAGCACTTATGACCTTGGCTAAGGTCAACAAATCATAAGCACTAGTCAAGTTCTACCCGTCATTTCGTTATTAATTAGACCCACCCACATGACCCTTGGCTAAGGTCAACAAAGCCACATGACTGTCCTAACTAATCGTATCATATGCTGTGTAGGAAGACATCACTTAGCTACCGTACACTACGCCTCGGCTATGGTAGACAAACGTAGCACGAATACTAAGTACTCTACTTCCTAAAATGACGGAGGGTTGCGGATGGTTTTTAAGAAAACCTTTAACGCTTTGAACTTGATCTCGTTGCGGAATCAAATAGTTTTTAAATGGAGTGTTTTGAAGCTTTTCTAGTTTTTCTAAAGGGGTCACTCCCGGTGAAGGGATCATCGGCCATTTCCTCATCGAATAAGGTGCAGGATGCTCTACAAGGAACACCGCGATGCAAAGCAAGAACTGTAGCTACCTGTTTTTATTTTTGAAATTCGATTCCACAACATCTTTTAGGTTTATTTTCTTTCATTAATCACATTAATGAAGTCCCATCATTTAAGTCCACCTAAACATCACAGATAAATAAAACGTACGCTTATGCCATCCGCATTCGCCTCGATGTCCCGTCTGCACCGTTAGGTTAGGTAGCTAACGCCAGAGCGAGGCAGGGCTAGCGCGGGTGTAAAACATAAGCAACGTTTATATAATATATCATATATACTATATACAATATCTATCTGAACAAATCACATGATCACATCACAGATAACGCAGCATAAAATAACATATGAAATATTGGATATACTAGGACGTCCGTGTTTTATTTTGAGCCTGAATAAAACACGAATTCCACGGTCGTGATGAATAGCCAATCCCACACCCCTAGACCCCTACGAGAGCGGCAAGCAACCCTACCAATTCTAAGGTTAGGAGACCCGGACTCGACTCCTCGAGATGGTCTCCCACTGGACCCTAGAACCCGGTTACTTGTGCTCCCCTCCTTGGGTATATCCTAATGCCGAAAAGTAAATAATATACATCAACGGTGACAACTTCCGCAACCTGGAAGTGCCCCAATAAAAGAATATTACATACAAGTTTTTACATGAATGAAAATGAAAAACACACATCTCACATAAAAACCCCGCGGCTATTCAAACACGATGATCCAATATAACATATCCAGCAACACATAACATCACATGTCATCAACATAAGTAAATATGCCCATCCCAATTGTCGTTGACAAATAGCAACGAAACCGGCGATATCACATATTACACTTACGGTCATAGAAAAGAAAGTGTAAAACTACAACAGTTGGAATCCGCAACCTTTTTAGACATCGCATACCTAATCAAATGAATTCCTTAGACATCACATGCCTAACAATTATAAACCCCGCATTTTAGTCTCATTATCGAAAACTCTTTTCAATATCAAGTCGGGCAATTCAACAGGATTCCCGATATTCTGATCGAATGCTCGTCGCAAACTTTAGTAGACGGCCGCACCCCCGATACCGTCGACGAAGTGCACTATGGCGGAACACCGCTGCCGCGGGCACCCGAACGGATTCTTTCGGCGACGGGGTTCTCCTACAGTCACTTGATCGGGCCTATAGGGTGTAGCTGTCTATTATGTTTACCCGGCGAGTATCCGCGTACGCTACGTGATTGCGACGGACTTTTGATCACATCAAAATTCCGTGGCAACCGATCAAGTGAAACTAAACTGCTATGTTTATAACATCCAAATCAGTTATCTCATAACTACTTGTGGATTCCAAATATTGTATCACATTCTAGATAAATAGAAAATGTTAAACTTTCCGATCGAACAATCAAACACCCAAGTTTTCCCGAAACAGCTCAACACTTGAAATAAGTTTAAAAATATTCACTTCATACCTCAGTACCAACGGTCCAGCCGTAAAAGGGTCAAACCAACGCCTCACATATGGCACGCCGTACTGCCCCAAACCCTAAGGTTCAAAGGGCAGTTCAAGACGGTCACATAATCGAGTTAATGTTTGTTGTCTTCTAGATGGTCCATCGCGTTACTTGCACTACTTAGAATGTTATTAAACTACGGAAAAATCCAACAATTGGAAATTTCCCGGCAGGGGAAAAATTGGGTATTTATATCCGGTCGAACTTTTTAACATATTCTCAATTACCCGGAAAAACACATAGACGCAGTTAATGTTTCCGATCGAATCATCGAGCCCCCAATACAACCCAGAAAACTCAACTCTTGAGTGCAAATTAAAAATTCCCAGAAAACATAGGAATCACATTAGGACATTACTGTGCAAACTGTGAAGAATAAAGTGATGGTACGGCCGCGGAACCGCCGCACGAGCCATGCTCGTGTCGCATTTCCGCGGTGCTTTAAACGACTTAGATTCGCGTGTTGCATAGTAACTTCTAAAAATCCCTGCTGAATTTTTTGGCTATTTTTAATCTGGAAAAATCCACAGTTTACAAAAATGTACAGAGAGGGGTTGCAATTAGGGTTTCGGGGTTCGATCGGGTTTCTAACTTCGTCTACACTTCGCCTAAGGCTCTAGTTTGGCTCTGATACCACTGTAGGGTTCCTAGGCACACCCATGAGGTTCTATAACAGATCAACCATGCCAAAATCAAATTTTTTTGTGCCAAAGAACCCTATACTAGATCGTTAACTAGAGGTAAGGCGAAACATGCAAGTAAACAACTATATTGCTAAGTGAAAGGGACTACAACCTTTGTAAATCCGGTCCTCCACTTCTCTAGCTCCGTGATGACGTCCCTCCGCTGTGATCATCGGAATCCTGGACTCCAGCGTCGGTTTCATCGGAGAAATGGGCGGGCTAGGTCGCTGACTTCGATGCCGAAGATGATCTACGTCGAGGCGGCTCAAACTCCAGCTCCACCTTCACTAGGTCATGGAACTTGTGAAGATAACACACTCTACTACATGGCAAGTGGTTGAGGATGAAGAAATAGAAAGTGGGTTCAGTTTAGAATTGGATTTCTCACTCTTTTTCTCATGGCACCATTGGAGCTAGCAAGCTTTCATGAAGCTTGATGAAGATGAAGAAGAAGAAAGAATTAAAAGGATAATGAAATAAGATTGAAACTTATCCTTTTAACTATGGTACCATAGTTAAGTTAAGCCCTCATGCTTAATTTGTGTAGAGAATTAACCAAAGACTTGGGTTAAGGGTTGGGTTAACTAGCATCCTAAGGAAATGACAAAGGGAATTGACTTTCTCCAAGTTTCTTCAAGCTTCATGAAGCTTGATAACTTTGACCAAAGTCTTATTTCATTTGTTATTTATTAGGAAATTAGTAAACCCTAATTTAACCTCAATTTGGTTTAAGTCTCATACACACAATTTGTATGTATCATTAAGTATGATACAAACATGTACACTTGCATATATCGCATATAAACAATGTGCACATTCAAGTGAGAAAATCAATCTTAAATGAACCAATATTAATTAATGTAAAGTTATATATCAAATATATAATTATACATTAAATCATTAAATCAACACTTTATTTAACGATCCGGTCATAACCGACTAATATCAAGTGTATAAATGTATCGAATCAACATTTGATTCAGTAACCCGGCTATATCTTATATAACCGTCCGATGATACAAATCGCGAGAATAGAATTCAGTATCACATACTGGAATTATTCTCGGTCCCGCACATATCTCATATGCGCTCATATTTCGTTTCGCTTGAGCCAGGAAACCTCTGTGTAGGACTCTAAAGACACGTCAATACGCCGGCAGTAGGTGATGATCATATCAAACACCCACAAGCCGCAAGCGGTCTGCTAAACGTAACGGCCACCCGGGTATTGAGCGATCAGAGGATCAACGAGCAAGACCGCTCACACTCCTGTGAATCCAACCAGTAACACTTACCGTACATCTGATATGTCGCATATCTCTCCTAGGGGTGGGTAACGTCAGACCCCAGTAGCTCCATAAGTCATGCCGATGTAAGGTCCATAACAAGCGTGAAACATCTGATAACTCTTACCAGTATATCACAGCAACCCTGGCCAGGGATTTCCAGTTATGTCCAGTCGAGCATAGCGCAACATCAACCCCCAATACCGGGAGAGACGAATCCCCTCCTATCGCTCATTGCCTCCATGTGAATCGGGACTGTACCCAAAAACCACCTGTTTGCACGACTCAGTAGAGCCGTAGTAGGGTGGAAGTCAAAGCACAGTGGGAGACACACAAGACTCTATGAGGATCTCGGGTCAACAGACTAAGCTGTACCAGTGTCACTAGAGAACTGCCATCTGACGTGAGGTATAATACCATCTGGGAGTTCTCGGCGAGTCCATTCAGTATACCCAGTCTCCACTGAGCACCCGCATACCATCTCTGATGTCAAACACCAATTGATATGGGATCATCCATTGCCCATCATATGGGTCGAGAAGATATACGCTAGTCTACTCTGGAATATCGATGCCCCGTCTCGATATTCCCACAACTAGGAACATTGAAGGATGTACTCATGGACTACCCAGGCCCCACTAGTATGATCTACAACACAGCCCTGGAAGTCGAGTACACATCCTAAGGGCTTTATCAACATGTAACAGAGAGACAGAAAGTATACATGTTAAGATAAAAAGTAACCAGATAGCGTACTATCATGTCGAGCAACAAAGTCCTACCTATATATGTCCCAGCATCCACTACAATATACATCCAATGTACAGTAATGGCCTCTAGGGCATACATATTACTAACACGTTTCACCTCCAATGCTCGAACTCAAGGCTCTGCCGTCTCACCTCAAGTAAGCTTACTTAGGTGAGAACGAAACCCTCCCAGTCATCATCTCGGCTTCGCTAGCTCTAGAGAAAGAGAAAGCTTTTCTCACGGTCTTGCAATCCAATCTGCAACCATTCTGCTGGACGATGGCGGACATCAATGGGATTATTCCTCTGATCGTTGAACATCGTATTCACCTGATGGATGATGCCAAACCATCTAGGGATCCACAGAGGCGATTTAATTCAGTCATGAAGGAGGCTGTGAAAATGGAAATCGTCAAATGTATGGATAGTGGTATCATTTACCTTATTTCAGATAGCCAATGGGTCAGTCCTATACACGTTTTCCCTAAGAAGTCGGGCATTACGGTCATGACAAACTAGGCGAATGAGTTGATCTCTACTCGCACCCAAACCGGGTGGCGAGTGTGCATTGATTATCGGAAACTCAACGCCGCAACATGGAAGGATCACTTTCCACTGCCATTCATTGACCAAATGCTCGAAAGATTAGCTAGACAAGAGTATTACTATTTTGTAGACGGTTACTCAGGCTACAACCAGATTCCCATCGCCTAGAAAGACCAGGACAGAACCACTTTCACTTGTCCTTTCGGCACATTCATATATCGCCGCATGCCTTTTGGGCTATGCAATGCTCCCGCTACCTTCCAGCGGTGTATGCTGGGAATTTTCTCTGACATGGTTGAGAATTTTTTGGAGATATTCATGGATGATTTCTCCATCTTTGGAGATTCATTCGATGAGTGTCTGCAACATCTTGACGTTGTCCTTACCCGACGTAAGGATAAAATCTCACTTTAAACTGGGAAAAATGCCACTTCATGGTACGTGAAGGTACTGTCTTAGGACATATCATTTCGTGAAATGGCATCGAGGTTGACAAAGAAAAGATTGATGTCATTTCCAACCTCCCTGCTCCCAAATACGTCAGAGATATCCGATCTTTCCTTAGCCATGCCGGTATTTACAGACGGATTATCAAGGACTTTAGCAAGATTGCTAGACACTTGACTCTTCTTCTGGCCAAGGATACTACGTTGAACTTCGACTCGAGCTGTTTGACTACTTTAGAATCACAGAGAAGCTCACTCACCACTGCTCCCATTCTTTCTTCACTTAACTGGACGCATCATTTTGAGATTATGTGCGATGCATCCGACTTTGCTATCGTTGCGGTCCTAAGATAGCACATCGATAAGATGCCGCACATAATCTACTATACGAGCAGGACCCTTAATGACGGCCAAATGAATTACACAACAACCGAGAAAGAGTTCTTGGATTTTGTGTTTTCTTTTGAGAAATTCAGGCCCTATCTGATCGGCTCCCCAGTCATTGTCTACACCGTTCATTCAGCTCTGCGACATTTTTTATGAAGAAGGATGCAAAATATCGGGTAATACGTTGGATCCTCTAATTTCAAGAATTTGACATTGTCATTAAAAACAAAAGAGGATGTGAAAATGTAGTAGTCGATCATCTTTAAGGACATCCTTATTCGCCGACGCTCCCTCTCCCAATCAACGATACTTTCCCCGATGAGCAGCTCTTGACGGTATCTTGCGAACCGTGGTTCACAGATATTGTGAACTACCTGGCGACTGGAATCATACCTAATGATTGGTCGAGTGTCACGACCCAAAATTGGGCACATGACCGGCACTTAAACTACGTAACGTTAACAGTCGTAACGCAATTAACTAAGCCGAAAAACCCAGCAAACTAAACCATTAGAAGAAAGAAAGATAGACCAATTTTTAAAATCTCGATGCAAAACTTTAAACTTAAGTTTGTTTTTCATAAAAATTTCGGCAGCACCTCCTTTGTAAAAGCTAGCCCCGAAATGGGTACAAACATAAGATAAAAGTAAAACATCCCCAAACAGGAGCAAATTCGCCCTACGGCAGAAACAACCACCACAACAGAGATACGACTCTATAGCGAAGAAATGAGATAATCCACATATATAAAGGCCGGCTCACATAAGCACGACAACAAGCGTCATAAGAATAAACAATATCGATCCTCACAACTCGTCTCTAAGTCAATACATGAAGGAGGTAGATGGAGAGTACTAGATACAAGAAATATACAATGTTCTTCATCGGAAAACCGCAACCTACCTATAGCAAACGGCTTCACAGCCAACCGTAGCGGTATTCGCAAAAGTAGAGATAATAAGGCGCCCTGCCGCGACCACTCTGATGATCAGACCTGAAAAACCCTGCGGCACAACGGGGGTGAGTTGCCAACTCGTGAATAGTAAATAACATCATACTGTAATCGCAAGTATGTACTAACAGCGATAATCTATCATATGTAATATGATAGCATAAGTATGGCAATATATATATACAACAGTCATGAATGGTACTCTATCAGGTACTCTTAATACATGAAGCAAATGCATATCAAATAAATGCGGAGTATGGGATAAAACATGTCATCCTCACGGAATCCTCATCGTGACGGACCAGTGTCCATCAAGGAAATCTAAATCCAAAATTCCCTGAAATCGGCCCCCATATCGGCCCTCAGATTGGCCCTCACATCGGCCCTCATATCGGGCACATCGGCCCCTCACATCGGGCACATCGTCCCCTCACAGCGTAATGAATAAGAATACATGCACAGATCATTATGATGATATATATTATATAGGTATACATATATAACATCATCCTATACCACCGATATAGATATATATATATACATGTATATATATCAGCGTCCCATACCACTGATATATATACCCAGGACTAAAACATCCAGAAAACATCATTGAAATCCATATATCAATGCGAAATCCATGAAATATAATATATGCAACATGAAACAGAAATATGAGAATATAAAGGAAAAATCGCTATTTAACTGCAACAAGTTATTAAATATATCATGCGGTTCCTAATTTCTCCGAAATCCAACGCAACATCATATAAAGGTGAACATGTAGCTATAGCCAGGTATGCGTAACCATGTCGGTATAGCAAGATATGTGTATCTACCTATCAATAATGATGTAATACCCTCCAGGTATATGTGTAGCTATATCAAGGTATCTGGGTGTACATGTAAGTATGTATGCAAGATGTACATGTAGCAATGTCTCATATATGTATATATCTATCTCTAATGGTATAATACCATATAGGTCTATAGGAAGCTAACATATAGGCATGGCAAGGCATATGTGTAAGCATGTAGGTATACAGGTATGCTATATGTCATATGCATAATGGAATATGAATCAAGATCTCAATGTCCCTAACCAACCAATATCATATATATATATATATATGTGTGTTGTGAGTGTCATGGAAATTATCGATGGTGTGGGTGGCATACAATCAGTGCTCGTGCAACATGAATCGTCAATAATAGTGCAGTGTCCAAGCACCTCAAATAATAGTATGCAATGATGTTTTATGCACAATCTCTATATGTGCAATATAAAAATGCTGCTAATATTATATCATATCTATCCCTGACGCATAACGCCATGCGGACGAATTCCCCGTAGATGTTAAATCTACTCACCGACAATTGCGGGCTAGGTAAATCCAATCATATGCTTCCCTTTCTTTGCAGCGTCCGAAGTCCCCGCCTGCGATCCTATTAACACAAAACTTAGCCAGTGCAAAAATCTCAAAAATCTATCAATATCACGTACACACTACGTTTGACCAACGCACCAACTCCAATCCAACCCACAAGTGTTCGTCTAACGGCTAACGTGTGTGGTGACTCACTAACACTAGCCCAAGTGTAGCAGCATACCAGATCACGAACCGTGTCGGATAACGTAACACGAGTACTCAAAATACTAGAATATAGCAAAGCGGTCCCAGATTTTTATACACTAACAATTGGTGAAAGTTGCAAGTACCACGAGACCACAAACAACCCCAGAACCCCACGACAAAGACTCAACTCCCCAGCCCCCATTATGGCCGCAATTTGCGGCCAGAACCATTAAATTTGCGTCCCGTTTTGAGGGGATGGGTCTCAGGTTTTTATGGTAGGTTCTAGGTCACAACACAATATCACTGTGATGGGAACATTTCCAGAAAACACCTGGTTCTACAGAAGATCACAGAGACCTCAAGTTGACAGTAAAAATATGGTATTTTCACAAAACACTACCTTTAGTTTTCTAATCCATAACAACAAAGAAACACAACAAAATAACTCCTAAATATCAGTGAGAGGTCATTACCTAGCCACTCATGCTCAAAAATCCTAGCTTTCCAAGCTCCAAGACAACCAAGTGGCTAATTAAAGACATTTGAAGTGTTTAAATGGGATTTTGTGAAGTTTAGCAAGGTTTTTGTGATGAGGGAGTAAGGGTTCTGTTTGGGATTGAGGGAAATGAACAATAATTGAGAGTGAGAGAGAAAGAGAGAGTGGGAGAGATTAATTGATGAGAGGTGAGTGTAGGGTGAACACTTTCCTTACACTCACTCTCCCCCCTCACCTCATTAAACGCTTACATAAATGCTTCATCACTCCCATGCCACCTCTCACTCTCTCTCAATCCAAAGCTGTAACATTTCAAAAAAATAAAATATTATTTTTGGGAATTTTCATAATTTAATATTAGCTTTTAATGAATATTTTAATATTTCGGTATAATTAAATACCGATAAATGGGGCAAATTCTAGAGAAAATTATGAAAATTCTAAAATAGGTTATTTTGTGGAAATATGCTATTTTAAGTTTTTATGGTTAAGTATATGCTATTTTAGTTTTAATCGCGATTAAAAATCGCTAATTGGATTTTTGGCTTTTGTGCAAAAATGTGCACATAACATTTTCCACACTTGTCACACTTGTTTCATGTTTTGGATTCATGGTAGCCTAGGGTTGAACCATGCTTAGATGACCATGGTGGCCTAACCCATTTGGTTAGGTTAATTAGTTTTAACTTAGGGTTTTGGCCTTGTTTAGAGGGTGATTAGGGTTAGGTTGACTTGTGTAGGGAGAGAGAGAGTGAGCCATGTTGGTTGTGCATTAATTTGGAGAGAGAGAGAGAGGTGGCTACGGTGTGCCATGATCCATCCCACTTCATAATCCCTTGTGCTCTTTCACTCCCTCTCACACATCAGCCCCAACATTCTAATTCCAGCAAACATCAGCAGCTGAAACAATACATCAGCCAACCCTACACCAGCCCCTAGCACCATAGCCCAACACCTACACACTCACATCAGCACAACTTCAGCCCCCATATCAAAACTTCAGCCCCAATTGTTATCACATCAGCTGATAACACCCATCAGCCCAAATTCTGCATCAGCAGCAGCTGAACCTACAGCAGCTATATCATCATTCAAGCAACACCAACACAATATCATACCTCAACACAAACCAACACCCCACAACTACAACAGCTGCACACAACTAAGCCACCTACACTTCAGCTGCTGCCTCACACAGAGAAAAATAAAACAAAAGGAAATTGCAAGCAGCGGATCCAGCATCAGCAACAAACTGCTGTTGAAAAACAGCTTCAGCTTAGCACCAGAAACAACATCAGCAGCAACACCAGTAGTCCAGCAGCAGCACAACACCCCTCCTTCTTTCATCCTCTTTTCTCCTTCACCTTAGGATCCCTTGAGGTATAATTCCGCAACCTAATTCCTTTCTTGCTCGATATGGATACTTAGCCAAAACTTGGTGTTATTAAGTAGATTAGTGCTAGTTTAGATAAATTTGAGTGAGGTTTGGCCAAGAGATGGTTGTGATAGTTGGTATAACCTTATTAGGGGTATTTGAGACCAGATTCACCAAGATTACCCCAGTTCCCCAGTTGGTTACCTGAAAGTTTCAACTTGGCGTATTTTTATCGATTTTGTCGACTTTGTGGCTTTTCTGGAAACTTCTATCAACCCAGACCGCCTAAAATAAAATTGACTTGGCAGTAAGATATGCAGGCTGGTAGAAACCTATACCCAAAACCCTAGCCCCCACCTCATTCCCATGGCCGCAGATTTAATCCCCCTGGCCGCAATTTGCGGCCAGTGCAGGGGTTCTGGTGCTCGTTTTGGTTCTGTAGCCTTATACCCTGTAGACTTGACCCCGGGGATGTCTAGTTTTGACTGGTTCCAGTTAGGGTGAAATCTGGGTTGATTTACTTGAGTTGGCGCATGATTTACGACTTGTTTTCGTAGGGATTTTGGGTATTTGGTGATTCGTTTCTGTCGGGTGGCGTTTGAACGCCAACGACCAGTGAGCTTTGGCTGTGTTTACGCGTAAGGCTACAGGTTTTTACCTATGAGCGTAGCGTGTAACATTTTGGTTTCCGACATGGTTTTCATGTGTTTTAGCGTGTGATATCCTTGTAGGTACCCCATGTAAGTGCACGGCGGCGCCCCGGCCGTCAATCCGACGGCCAAATGCGGAAGCGGTGATAAACTTTAAATTTTCTTGAACTGGCAAACCGCCGCGCACCAATACCCGGATCGAACCATTAATTAGTCCTAGCTAACTACAAGATGGGGAAGAGAGATATACCGACTGATCCAAGTCCTCCTGTCTTCTCGTCGTCGTCCCGATCTCCTGCGGAAGCTCCGGTTTCCACCTCGTCGCCGGAAGTGCACCACATCGCCTACTTCTTTTACGGGCTCCCACCTCTATGCCGAGGCAACTCGGGCACGAAGCTGGCTAGTCGACGTGCCCAAGATTCGCTGTAGAATGTGTAGTGAAGAAGTCTCATTTGGGGTTGTAGGAATTGCCTTTTGGTGGAGGGATTGAACTTGGAGCTTTTTGGATTGATCTTGTGGGATTTTTGCAACATGAAATGAAGCAAAATCCCACACCAAGAATTTGGGACAGCCCACTATGGGAGTGGCCGGCCATCACCTTGGGAAGGAGAGAATGAGAGTGACCAAAAAGAATCATGCAAGAGAGAGAGAAAGGAATGGTTATCATATGGAAAATAATGATCACAAAGAAAAGTCCTCACTCAACAACCATATCATCTCCCATCATCAACAATCATGATGACAAAGAAAGTCAAGCAATCATGAGTTTAAGAAAGGTCAAGGGATGGGCTCCATCATGAAACCATCATGATACAAAAATATGCAAAGAACCCCTCCACAAATACTTATTTGCAACAATGCAAATAAGCCCTCCTCCACCAATCTTCGGCCAATGAACGATACAAAGGAAATTGGCCGAAACGGAAAGCAAACTGGCAACTCCAGAAAACTGGTCCCGTAATAAATTACAGGAAAACCCCGATACTGTGCATACACACCCGCATTTGTATTCCGACCGAAATACAAATGCAATGAGACAAAATCTACACTGTACTATACTAGGATCCGGCTTAAACCAAAGCCGGCCAGTAATATCCGTTCGATCCTGATCCGTGCAATACCGCACGTATCTGATCGAACCCTGCCATATATCGATACGGCCTATAGTACAAACTGTCCGATCCTGATCCGTGCAATACCGCACGTATCTGATCGGACCTTGCCATATCTCCATACGGCCTCTACAACCTTTCGCCCGAAAGCTGAGTAACTGAATGTGGGGACTCTAAAGACTCGTCAACATCTTGGTTGTGGATTTGACCACTAGCACGTTAGTGGTATAAGCCAATACATAACGGGCTACCAGGTATTGACAAAAAGGGACGTCTGTGAGCGAACTCAGCCTAACAACCCTACTGAGCCTGTCAGTGACAATATCCGTACAGTCCGGTCCGTTCGACTATGAGCATCGCATGGCGGGCCTAGGGGGTTGGTAAAAGTCAGACCCCCAAAAGCGGTACAAGTCGTGTCGGAGTGTAGCCCATAACACCCTGAGATACTACTGGAATACCTACCAGTAAATCTCCTTGCCTCGGCCGAGGGCTTCGTGTAATGGCTCTCCTAGACACAGCGCGACCTCACCCCCAATACCGGGAGAGACGAACCCCGGAAGATACGCTCACTGCCTCCATGTGGCTCGGGACTGTACCCAACTAAAACCTGTTTGCACGACTCCTTTGAGCCGTGGTAGGGTAGTAATCAAAGTACAGTGGGAACTCACACAAGACAAATGACGATCCCCAGGTCGATGAACTAACCTGTACACATGTCACCAGGGAACTGCCATCTGACATCTGGTATATGACCAACTAGCATGTTCCCGGCGAGTCATGTCTGGTGTACTCATAACCCAATGAGCACCTGTATACATCTTAGGTGATCCAACTGACACCAGTGGCTTGTGAGACCGGCCACCGCCCCTCGTCGGGGTCTCGACTGTATACACTAGTCTACTCTGGAGTATCGATGCCCTGTCTCGAAACTCTCACGACTAGAGACCATTTAAGGATATGCTTATAGACTGCCAGCTCCCACGTATATGATCGCCCTCATACTGCTGGTGGTCAAGCAAGAATCCTAAGGGCTCTACCAACGTGTAATAGCGACCTGTAAGGTCACCTAAAGCAGTACACGATGATAAAGGTAAACCAGATAGCATACTATCATCTTGAGTAAGACTGTCCTACCGGGACAGGTCCTCCATCAATCATTGCAATCACGTACCTGTGACCTAATAATTGACTCTGAGGGCACTATCTCCAACAATCTCCCACTTGCACTCAAGGCTAATTATTGCGATGTCGCATACTCACAGCCCGTGTGATACCGAACACCCAACTCCTCTACTAGTCAGTCTCACAAAGCTCGTTTGCGAGACTATTGCGTTCGAGGAATAGCCTCGGTGAGTGGATCCGCTTAGTTGTTTCTTTCTATGTCTCTCTATATCTCTAGTTCGCGGAGAAAGCCATCTCCCGAAAAGAGCAATACCTGTCTTAGAATGTGTCTGGATGTCTGATGGGACATAGCTCATAAATGAACTCCAAATCCAAACTTCTTAGACTGTATCGTCAACTGAACTTAATCAGTATCCTGCGCCATGCCTTCCTCAGTATTGCCTTGGATCACCTGTCCAAAATACTGCCCCTCATCAGAAGGAAAACTATAACTCTGACAACCTCCTTGTCGTCCATGTCACCTTGGAAGCCTGGAATGATAACTGTTTCCCGAATGAGGCTGTCGTTATCATATCCCTAGAACATCCACTTATGTTCTAAAACTGCTTCCGACTGTTTCTCCAGGATTAGATCAATATCAACTTATTGCATCTAGTGCAAGAACAACATCTGGTGTGGTACTTGACATATCACGATTGACTCAATTGCCTGAGCAAGTGATCTGCCAATCATGCACATCCCTCTCCAATTTAGTCTGTAAGACCCCTTTAGAGAGGGTGACTCCATTACCTGCAGGTACACTACCGTGCCAGGAGTCGTCCATCCTAAATGCTCTTAGAATGCTGTCAAGTACCCCGATTGGGAAACCACCCAAATCTAGATCTAAAACCATAGATCTAGTAACCAGTATGTCTGATATAAAATCCATTTCCTTTATGGAGAAACCACTGTGTGACGACCAAAGTATAACCGACTGTAGTATAGGAGTTTCTTTTCCTACTCTGTGTATGTCATCCAAATACCAGGATATCACACCCTACTACCTTCTCAACAGATCCATCCCCTATTCTGATGAAGTCAAACCCATGACTGTCACGTCAGAAATAGATGATCTATCTCTGCTACATCTGCTTTAGTCTATAAATAGACATAAGCTACCTGTCCACCAATGCTTCCGCTGCTCCCACTGACTACGACAACCCTCTGGCAGAGTCATATAGACGTACACTTCTAAAACTAGTTTAGAACGACGCTATACTCATCCTCCCGCCGGGTCTCGCAGCCTGGAACAACAGCAATGGTAATTGTGGGTAAACAAGAACTTCCCTGTCACTGTCCTTGAGGCTACCGTAGTACCTCTCGGGTGCCTGAAGTTACCCACCGTATCTGCGGAGTGGCCAATGGAATGTCAATCCAGATTGAATCTTTAGGTTCCTTATCAAATCTTCAGTAATCGTTTGTGGTTCTGGAATCACTTCCAGTTCTACCATACTCCCACTACTGTTTTCTGAAAAAATCCATTTTTAATAAAACTGTGGCGAGTCTGGAACAATATTGCTATTGTTCATCCAGATGGTAGAAAGTCAACCCTCGTCATAGCCTGGGTCAACCCACAAACAGCCATTACAGAAACGTGCCTTGAGTTGTCCAGTGTCTGGTTTTAATCATAAACCGGACAACTCCCCGTACCTTAACATCATTAAGATATGAACTGTTCTATATCCAATATAGAACCAGAGGCACTGATTTAATTGAACTAGATCCAAATCATGCAACTGTCTCTAGTGCATGTTAACTAAATGGAAGGAGGCCTATCAGCGTTACTCAACTTAGGAATGCTTCCAATTATGAGTAACCTGAAAGAGAAGCAAGATCTCTTTATCATCACTATCAACTGAATACCATTGACAAGTATCTACATCTTTGATCACTTTGAAGAATCCCGATACTTGCTACATCTGGTTCTCTACTCTATTCAAATACCTATAACTTCTCCAAATTCGGACCCTGTGTTTCCACGAAACACCTGTCTAAAAACTAGAGAAGTCATAAGTAAACCGAATATAGTACAAGGACCAACCCCTCTGTCCTGATGGACCCTGGACAACATACAATACTCTGTATAAGTCCCTTGAGTCTGATAACTCATTCACTGTGTGTCGTAGGTTGAAAACTGTACTTATGGTTAAGAAGAATTACACCGCTGTTTAATGCTCCTTACCTAACCATCCACTGATATAGGTAAATGTCATAGACATAATTCCAAAAGGGTATATCTCACTCTATGAAAATAGACGTACAGATATATCAATTTGAAATTGGTGCATGACAGCGGATATTCAAAACCAAATATTTGCCGATCGGCAAACAGTCCAGGTGATTTCCTCAAATATCACCGATTACAACGAATCCCGATATAATAAGGATGATCACCTAATTCCCAATAACTTACTCCCACTCATCATCTGTAAAACCATACAGATGTGAGAATCGTACCTGGTAAATACATACCCTGGAGTAAGTATCTAATCGGGAAATCAGTTTTCCTTTAACAGTACACAGTGAGACTGAAACATTGAAATGTTTCGATGGGGTATCCCGGTATTCCTAGTAATGCCTCTTCCAGATTCACGACTGTAACCGTATAATTCTTTGCCACCTTTCCAAATCCCTTTATATGTCTTTAGTCATTACCTTCTGCACGCCCCTTTAGGCCAATTGGTTTTCTTCCTTCCCTACCGTTCGGCACCAGCCTATGGTTTGGAAGAAGACTATCCAATAAGCATAATGGGTGTACTGTCCTAATCCTAGGAACACTCGCAAAGCGAGAGAAGGTGAAGATAAAAGACACCTGAATAAATCTTATTCCTATTTCTCCTGAACCAGAATCCATCCCCGAACTGGAACAAGTTCCTTTCGAGTTCGTATATAACCATACGATGGAGTATCCAATAAACTGTGGATCTTCGTAGTGATACGGAGCGTCCTGGAGAAATACAAAGGTGATTTAGGATTGGCGAAGGAATACTTGGTTTGGTCGTGAATAGCAGTCGCAATTTACTTTGCCCTCTTACTAATCACTTGCTTTGTCTTAACTTAATACCTTCTGTACACCATCGTTATGCTAATTGATTTTCTTCATTCCCTACCAGTCGGCACCAGCCTATGGTTTGGAAGAAGACTATCCAATTTGCGTAATAGGTGTACTATCTCCTAAACCAAGGAGTACTCGCAACCTGAGAGAAGGTAAAAGGAAAAGACAACTGAATAATCCTATCCGTTTCCTCCAGAACCTGAAACCATCCTCGAATAAATTCTTTCGAGTTCGTATCTAACCATACGATGGTTTTGTCCAATGGAAGTGGACGTTCGTAGTAATACGGGGTGTCCTGGAGAAAAGGGTAAAAGTAGGAGTGGCAATGAGGTTTGCAACTCTGACAATCCAAAAACCAGTGTTAAGAAGGTTCGGTCAACTTGGTCACTGAGTCATAGTCTTAGGGTCGGGTCAATGGTCGCTGCCAAAGAGAGAGAGAAAAGAAACACTCAGCGTGCACTCTAACCTAGATCAGAATGGTTACCAATTTATCTAATCTGGAATCCTCCCACTGTACCTCAAATTCTCCTCCAAACCTAAAAGAAGAATTAGTCGGGGTTACCCGAGGAGTAAACTAACTCATCAGTGGGAATCGGGATCCAACTATCATCGCATGATAACGTGACGGAATCCGCTCACATCATCACACTCCAGAAGGTATGCGCATATCTGGCAAGTTTCAGTTCTTTTGAAACTCGCGATGTGATTTCTGCCCCATGCTCTTATGACCTTGACTTTGGCCAACAAATCATAAGTCACATGTCAAGTTCTACCCGTCATTCTCCAGGTTGATTCGAATCCACCCGCACAAGCCCTTGACTTTGGCCAACAAGGCTATACGACTGTTCCAAACCAACGCATCTATCTATGCTGCATATGAATAACCAACAGCTACCAAACACTGTGCCTTGACTTTGGCCAACAAACACAGCTTGAATACTATTGACTATCCATATGAAACGATGGAGGGCTACGAATGGTTTCTGGCGAAAACCTTTAACGTAATGAACTTGATATCGTTGAAGGAACGGATAGCTTTTAAAAATATAGTGACGAAAACCGTTGCTAAAGAGGTCACTCCCGGTGAAGGGATCTCGGCTCTTTCCCCGTAGAATGAGGTGCAGGATATTCCAACTGAATACCACGATGCAAAGCAAAAGTAATCGGCTATAGTGAAGTCATTGCCCTGACGCAAACTTTTTGTCCAAGGGGTCATTCCCGGTGAAGGGATCTCGGCCCTTGCCTCGTCGACTGAGGAGCAGGATATTCCAACTGAATACCACGATGCAAAACAAAAGTGAACGTCCTTGCAATAACAGCTTTTTGAAAAGTGTTCCAACAACATCAGATTAGGTTTGTTTTAACTTGCATTGATCCAAATCAACGCAGTCCCATCATTTGATCACACCACAAAGAACGAAAATATACTGAAGTACGTATATGCCATCCGCATTCGCCACTGGGTCCCGTCATTACCCGTTAGGTTAGCTAACTAACGACAGAGCGGGGACTGGACTAGCGCGGATGCAAAACATATACAACATCTACTAATATATATACCAATATATTATATTCGCTCAAGGCGTGATAAAATGCAACATCACAGAAATGTACAGCATCACAGAATAAAACAGATATCTGGGATCCCCGGGTTTCACAGAGCCACTACTGAAACCCGACGTTCCCCTGGTCATGTGGATAGCCTGTGCAATGAAATCCTAGACCCCTACGGGCGCGGCAAGTCACCCGCCAAAACCTGAAGCGAGGCAGCCCCCTTCAGCACCGTGAATGGACCACCCAGCACTTCACGGAATCCGGTAACTTGGGCACCCCTCCTGGGTCAACCTGTACCCCCTACGAGTGCGGCGAATAGCCCTCCAATCCTAGAGTGAAGCCCCCTCCGTCTCAATGCCATGAGATGCGGGTTTGTTGCCCTCTAGAACCCGGCTATCCGTGCACCCCACCGTGGGGTAAACCTAGTACAGAAAGTAAAATATACATACAACGGGTACATCGACCGCAACCTGGCCGTGCCCCAAAATAATAATACAATCAGGCAGTGACGGCAGTCCACATGTCGGACGCTCGCCCCGCAATATCAAATGTACATAATACAACAAAAACTGTACTAGCATTGCATCCAGGCTATCCCTCACGACCGATCCGCAACATCACAGCAAAAATAGAACATCAACGTGAAAGTCACGTTCGCAAATCCGTCTAACCGGGCTATAGCAGTTAGACCGGATTTACCGATCGAGTGACATTCACGGTCGCAGATATAATGTAAATACTGTGAAATAATGTGTTTAAAATATCCGATCAATCAAATTTTAACAAGTGGGCCCCCAAGCATTACTGTAGCAGATCAGGAAATTTTGGGCCCAATATTAATATTCCAAAACCCCTAAAATCACACAAAAGGCCTATTGGAAAAATTGTACAAACTGATCCATCAACACCGCGGCGGAACCGCGGCAACATGTAGGGTTTTGCCGCGGTTCCACGCTCCCCTGAAGAGATCAGTGTCTCGAATTTCTACAGTAGTCTTAGGTCTTCCAGCACAGTACTTTTATACAACCTGAAAAATTTTTTGACACCAAAAATTTTCAACAGAAAACTGATGTGAACAAAAATGTAGATTTTGGAATTTTGGTCGATCGGAAATGAAAAACACATTAAACAAAGCTAGACTAATTTAATGGCGAGGCTCTGATACCACTGTAAGTGCACAGCGGCGCCCCAGCCGTCAATCCGACGGCCAAATGCGGAAGCGGTGATAAACTTTAATTTTTCTTGAACTGGCAAACCGCCGCGCACCAATACCCGGATCGAACCATTAACTGGTCCAAGCTAACTAAAAGATGGGGAAGAGAGATATACCGACTGATCCAAGTCCTCCGGTCTTCTCGTCGTCGTCCCGATCTCCAGCGGAAGCTCCGGTCTCCACCTTGTCGCCGGATGTGCACCACATCGCCTACTTCTTTTACGGGCTCCCACCTCTATGCCGAGGCAACTCGGGCATGAAGCTGGCTAGTCGACGTGCCCAAGATTCGCTGTAGAATGTGTAGTGAAGAAGTCTCATTTGGGGTTGTAGGAATTGCCTTTTGGTGGAGGGATTGAACTTGGAGCTTTTTGGATTGATCTTGTGGGATTTTTGCAACATGAAATGAAGCAAAATCCCACACCAAGAATTTGGGACAGCCCACTATGGGAGTGGCCGGCCATCACCTTGGGAAGGAGAGAATGAGAGTGACCAAAAAGAATCATGCAAGAGAGAGAGAGAGAGGAATGGTTATCATATGGAAAATAATGATCACAAAGAAAAGTCCTCACTCAACAACCATATCATCTCCCATCATCAACAATCATGATGACAAAGAAAGTCAAGCAATCATGAGTTTAAGAAAGGTCAAGGGATGGGCTCCATCATGAAACCATCATGATACAAAAATATGCAAAGAACCCCTCCACAAATACTTATTTGCAACAATGCAAATAAGCCCTCCTCCACCAATCTTCGGCCAATGAACGATACAAAGGAAATTGGCCGAAACGGAAAGCAAACTGGCAACTCCAGAAAACTGGTCCCGTAATAAATTACAGGAAAACCCCGATACTGTGCATACACACCCGCATTTGTATTCCGACCGAAATACAAATGCAATGAGACAAAATCTACACTGTACTATACTAGGATCCGGCTTAAACCAAAGCCGGCCAGTAATATCCGATCGATCCTGATCCGTGCAATACCGCACGTATCTGATCGAACCCTGCCATATATCGATACGGCCTATAGTACAAACTGTCCGATCCTGATCCGTGCAATACCGCACGTATCTGATCGGACCTTGCCATATCTCCATACGGCCTCTACAACCTTTCGCCCGAAAGCTGAGTAACTGAATGTGGGGGACTCTAAAGACTCGTCAACATCTTGGTTATGGATTTGACCACTAGCACGTTAGAGGTATAAGCCAATACATAACGGGCTACCAGGTATTGACAAAAAGGGACGTCTGTGAGCGAACTCAGCCTAACAATCCTACTGAGCCTGTCAGTGACAATATCCGTACAGTCCGGTCCGTTCGTCTATGAGCATCGCATGGCGGGCCTAGGTGGTTGGTAAAAGTCAGACCCCCAAAAGCGGTACAAGTCGTGTCGGAGTGTAGCCCAGAACACCCTGAGATACTACTGGAATACCTACCAGTAAATCTCCTTGCCTTGGCCGAGGGCTTCGTGTAATGGCTCTCCTAGACACAGCGCGACCTCACCCCCAATACCGGGAGAGACGAACCCCTGAAGATACGCTCACTGCCTCCATGTGGCTCGGGATTGTACCCAACTAAAACCTGTTTGCACGACTCCTTTGAGCCGTGGTAGGGTAGTAATCAAAGTACAGTGGGAACTCACACAAGACAAATGACGATCCCCAGGTCGATGAACTAACCTGTACACATGTCACCAGGGAACTGCCATCTGACATCTGGTATATGACCAACTAGCATGTTCCCGGCGAGTCCTGTCCGGTGTACTCATAACCCAATGAGCACCTGTATACATCTTAGGTGATCCAACTGACACCAGTGGCTTGTGAGACAGGCCACCGCCCCTCGTCGGGGTCTCGACTGTATACACTAGTCTACTCTGGAGTATCGATGCCCTGTCTCGAAACTCTCAGGACTAGGGACCATTTAAGGATATGCTTATAGACTGCCAGCTCCCACGTATATGATCGCCCTCATACTGCTGGTGGTCAAGCAAGAATCCTAAGGGCTCTACCAACGTGTAATAGCGACCTGTAAGGTCACCTAAAGCAGTACACGATGATAAAGGTAAACCAGATAGCATACTATCATCTTGAGTAAGACTGTCCTACCGGGACAGGTCCTCCATCAATCATTGCAATCACGTACCTATGACCTAATAATTGACTCTGAGGGCACTATCTCCAACACCCCACGTGGCGTCGAAGCGTTGGAGATGCAAATGGCGACATCGGCACCGGCACGCATAAAACAAGGTTAGTAGATTTATATCTACGGGGAGAAGTCGGGTGGATGGCATATAGCACCCCCGCAGTCCGTGGTGATGTATACGGATGCGTATACACACCTACAATTATTATATGCTGTTTGGAATATTATTGATGTTAGGATGGATAATTGGTGGGCTTGAATGATTTAGTGTCGCGAAAACCTAGAGTAGTAGGTGCACTACACATACACACACACCTACATACTTGCATACATCCTTACTTCATATGTGCATAGACGGGATTCTATATAGTTATGTGCTCACGTAGGTATGGGACTATGTGTTCACATACGGATTTGATGATGATACTTGGTTTTGAGATGAGTCGATGATATTTGATTCGAGATTATGATATCGGTGATATGGTAAAATTTGTATTTGAGATACTTCTTGATGCTTTAGCGGATTTTGGGATGATGATGCCATAGGAATAGTGGTATATATATAAAATGATCGACAGGTGATTACGTTACGAGATATGACATGATATGTTATGACAAGATATGTATGCTAGGCCGCCATGGGCGATGTATACTTCTTGAGATGATATGTGCTGATGATATCAATTCATATGAGACTGTTGATCAGTAGTCAGATCATGATGATAGTAATGATGTTAGCTTTGTACTAGACGTAGGTCAGTACCCAGATTATGATATTTGATATAGAGAATACCAGATGAATGATATGACGAATGTGATATTGACCCGTACCCAGATTTGGAGATGCTGTACGACGGATTTACGTACGAGCTATATTTTGACGTTTGATCTGTTAGTAATATGTATGCCCTAGAGGCCATTACTGTACATTGGATGTATATTGTAGTGGATGTTGGGACATATATAGGTAGGACTTTCTTGCTCGACATGATAGTACGCTATCTGGTTGCTCTTTATCTTAACGTGTATACTTTCTGTCTCTCTGTTACATGTTGATAAAGACCTTAGGATGTGTACTCGACTTCCAGGACTATGATGTAGATCATACTAGTGGGGCCTGGGTAGTCAATGAGTACATCCTTCATTGTTCCTAGTCGTGAGAATATCGAGACGGGGCATTGATATTCCAGAGTAGACTAGCGTATATCTTCTTGACCCATGTGATGGGCGATGGATGATCCCATATCCATTGGTGTTTGACATCAGAGATGGTATACGGGTGCTCAGTGGAGACTGGGTACACTGAACGGACTCGCCGAGAACTCCCAGATGGTATTATACCTCACGTCAGATGGCAGTTCTCTGGTGACACTGGTACAGCTTAGTCTGTTGACCCGAGATCGTCACAGAGTCTTGTGTGTCTCCCACTGTGCTTTGATTTCCACCCTACCACGGCTCTACTGAGTCGTGCAAACAGGTGGTTTTTGGGTACAGTCCCGATTCACATGGAGGCAATGAGCGATAGGAGGGGATTCGTCTCTCCCGGTATTGGGGGTTGATGTTGCGCAATGCACGACTGGCCATAACAGGAAATCCCTGGCCAGGGTTGCTGTGATATACTGGTAAGAGTTATCAGTAGTTTCACGAATGTTATGGACCTCACGTCGGCATGACTTATCGAGCTATTGGGGTCTGACGTTTACCACCCCTAGGCGAGATATGCGACATATCAGACGAACAGACCGGACTGTACGGTAAGTGTTACTGGTTGGATTCACAGGAGTGTGAGCGGGCTTGCTCGTCGATCTTCTGATCGCTCAATACCCGGGTGGCCGTTACGTTTAGCAGACCGCTTGCGGCTTGTGGGTGTTTGATATGATCATCACCTGCTGCCGGCGTATTGACGAGTCTTTAGAGTCCTACACAGAGGTTTCCTGGCTCAAGCGAAACGAAATAGGAGTGCATATGAGATATGTGAGGGACCGACAATAATGCGTGTATGTGATACCGTATTTTATTCTCGCGATGTATGTGTCGAATGGTTGTATGCGATATAACCTAGTTATCGAATCATGGATTGATTCGATAAGCCGATACATTGGATACTAGCCGGTTATATGCGACATGACCGGATCATTGAATCAAGTGTTGATTTAATGATTTAATGTAGAATTATGTATTTGATATATTACTTTGCATCAACTAGTATTGGTTCACTTTAAATGGATTTTCTCACTTGGATTGTGCAAGTTGTATATATGATATACTTTTGTGCACAAGATTGTATCATGTTTGATGATACATACATGCTTGGGTTTGTGTAAAGAATTGACCATGGTTATATGAATGGTTAGGGTTTCATTTTATTTACTTATTCATTTATTTATTCTTTTTGTTTATTTTGGCAAAAGAAAATGATAAAGATAAATGAATGGTGGCTATGTTTGTTTTTAGTTGAAGATTCATGAAGCATTGACTAAGTCACCATTCTTGTCTCATGCTTAACCCTAACCATTTATACTAACCCTAGTTCATTCTCTACACTTAACCAAGGGTTAGTATATGATAAGTATTATATTTCTTTTCTATTTTTATTAACTTATCATATATCATCTTCTTCTTCTTCTTCTTCTACTTCAAGAAGAGAAAGCTTGATAGCTTCAATGGCAACTTGAGCTAATGAGTGAGAAATCCAAAACTAAAGTCTACCCACTTCCTATTTCTTCATCCTCTACCTCTTGCCAAGTAGTATAGGGTGTTTCCTTCACAAGTTTTCTTGACTTGGTGAAGTTGGAGCTTGATCTAGCGATGCTTCGACGTAGATCATCTTCGGCATCGTCGTTGATGACCTAGCCCGCTTTTTCTCCGATGAAGCCGACGCTAGAGCCCAAGATCCGATTTGTACAGTGAGGAGACTTCATCGCGGAGCCATGGAGGTGGAGAACCGGATCTACAAAGGTTGTAGCCATTTTCCTTTAGCATTTAATTCGTTTACATGCTTGAATCGCCTCATTATCTAGTTAACGATCCGTATTAGGATTTGTAGGCACCCGTAAAATTTGAATTAGCCATGTTTGATGCCTTGTGAGACTTCATTAGTGTGCCTAGGAACCCTACAGTGGTATCAGAGCCTAGCTAGAGCCTTAGGCGATGCGTAGACGGAGTTAGAAGTCCGATTGTCCCGAAACCCTAATCGTAATTTGCTCTCTGGACTTTTTTGAAAAAATGGGTTTTTTCCAGATTAAAAATTCCTAAAAAATTCAGCAGGAAGACCTAAGAATTATGGTGCAAAACGAGGACCTAACTCATCTAAACCGCCGCGGAACAGCGGCAGAAGCATGGCTTCTGCCGCGGTTCCGCGGCCATATGGTACCATTACCCAATAAATCTTGCACAGTAATTCCTATTTTCTGGTGTTGGATTTTCTGGGATTTTTTAATATTTATTCAAGAGTTGAATTTTCTGGGTTGTATTGGGGACTCGGTGTTTCGATCGGATTGTCTAACTTTGTCTATGTGGCTTTCCGGGTAACTTTTGAATATGTTAAAAAGTTCGACCGGATATAAATACCCAAGTTTTCCACTGTTGGGAAATTTCCAATTGTTGGACTTTTCCAGGGTTTAAAGACGTTCTAAGTAGTGCAAGTAATGCGATGGTCCCTCTAGAAGACAACAAACCTTAACTCGATTATGTGACCGTCTTGAACTGCCCTTTGAACCATCGGGTTTGGGGCTGTACGGCGTGCCACATGTGAGGCGTTGGCTTGACCCTTCTACGGCTGGACCGTTGGTACTGAGGCATGAAGTGAATGTCTTTGAACTTATTTCATGTGTTGAGCTGTATCGGGAAAACTTGGGTGTTTGAATGTTCGATCGGAAGGTTTAACATCTTCTATTTATCCGGAATGTGATACAACAATTGGAATTCACAAGAAGTTATGAGATAACTGAATGAATGTTATAAACATAGCAGTTTAGTCTCAATTGATCGGTTGCCACGGAATTTTGATGTGATCAAAAGTCCGTCGCAATCACGTAGCGTACGCGGATATTCACCGGGTAAACTTAATAGACAGCCTCACTCCATAGCCCCGACCAAGTGACTGTAGGAGAACCCCGTTGCCGAAAGCATCCGTTCGGGTGCTCACGGTAGTGGTGTTCCGCCTTGGTGCACTTCGTCGACGGTATTAGGGGTGCGGCCGTCTACTGAAGTTTGCGACGAGCATTCGATCAGGATGTCGGGAATCTTGTTGAATTGCCCGACTTGATATTGAAAAGTGTTTTCGATAATGAGACTAAAATGCAGGGTTTATAATTGTTAGGCATGCGATGTCTAAAGAATTCATTTGGTCAGGCATGCGATGTCTGAGGTGGTTGCGGATTCCAACTGTTGTAGTTTTACACTTTCTTTTCTGTGACCGTAAGTGTAATATGTGATATCGCCGGTTTCGTTGCTATATGTCAACGACAATTGGGATGCGCATATTTACTTACGTTGATGACATGTGTTGTTATGTGTTGCTGGATATGTTATATTGGATCGTCGTGTTTGAATAGCCGGGGGTTTTTATGTGAGATGAGTGTTTTTCATTTTCATTCATGTAAAAACTTGTATGTAATATTATTTTATTGGGGCACTTCCAGGTTGTGGAAGATGTCACCGTTGATGTATATTATTTACTTTTCTGCACTAGGATAGACCCAAGGAGGGGAGCACAAGTAACCGGGTTCTAGGGTCCAGTGGGAGACCATCTCGAGGAGTCGAGTCCGGGTCTCCTAACCCTAGAATTGGTAGGGTTGCTTGCCGCTCTCGTAGGGGTCTAGGGGTGTGGGATAGACTATTCATCACGACCGTGGAATCCGTGTTTTATACTGACTCGTATTGAAAACACGGACGTCCTAGTATATCCAATATTTCATATGTTTCTTCTGCTGTGATTTATCTGTGATGTGATCATGTGATGTTCTGTGACAGATATTATATATAGTATATATGATATATTATATAAATGTTGCTTATGTTTTACATCCGCGCTAGCCCTGCCCCGCTCTGCCGTTAGTTACCTAACCTAACGGTGCAGACGGGACATCGAGGCGAATGCGGATGGCATAAGCGTACGTTATATTTATCTGTGATGGTTAGGTGGACTTATATGATGGGATATTCATTAATGAGATTAATGAAAGAAAATAAACCTAATTGATGTTGTGGAATCGAATTTCAAAATAAAACAGGTAGCAACAGTTCTTTCTTTGCATCGCGGTGTTCATTATAGAACATCCTGCACCTTATTCGATGAGGAAAGGACCAAGATCCCTTCACCAGGAGTGACTCCTTTAGCAATAACTGGCAGATGCTACAACCCTCGGTTTGTCTTTGATCGCTTCTATAGTTTCCGCTTTGCACAGTGATATATGTGATATATCCCGCACCTCATTCGATGAGGAAAGGGCCGACGATCCCTTCACCGGGAGTGACCCCTTTAGCAAAACTAGAAAAGCCTCAAAAACATTCCATTTAAAAACCATTTGATTCCGCAACGAGATCAAGTTCAAAGCGTTAAAGGTTTTCACAAAAACCATTCGCAACCCTCCGTCATTTTAGGAAGTAGAGTACTTAGTATTCGTGCTGTGTTTGTTGACCATAGTCAAGGCACAGTGTACGGTAGCTAAGTGATGTCTTCCTACACCGCATATGATGCGATTAGTTAGGACAGTCGCGTGACTTTGTTGACCTTAGTTAAGGGTCATGTGGGTGGGTCTAATTAATCACGAAATGATGGGTAGAACTTGACTAGTACTTATGATTTGTTGACCTTAGTTAACGTCATAAGTGCTAGGGGTAAAAATCTTTATCGGGAGTTTCAAGTGTTGAAATTTGCAATGAGATTGCATACCTTCTATATGATAGTTGGATCCCGATACCCACTGCGAGTAATTGTTACTCCTGGGAGAGTTTTGCACTTTGCAATTAGCCGATCAAGTAGGTGTCTAGAAAGGTGTCAATGGGGTTACGCCTCTGGGAAAACGAGATTTACTGTAATTAGGTCCGTACGAAAGCACGGGGAACCTCCCTCAAAGTACCGACACTGGCCTGGCTAAAAGATTGGCGAACTTGTAGAGTGCAATTAATCCCGGCTAGTCTTTCCTTTTAGGGTTTTGAGGAAGATTTGATAAAAACAGTGGGAGCCATCCTGATTAGATAAAATATATAACCAATCTGATCTTGCAAGAGCGCACGCAGAGTGTTTTCTTCTCTCTCTCTCCAGGTAGCGACCATATCACGCCTTAATCAAGATAATAATACGGATGTATTGACCGAACCCGCTTGTTATACTGAGCTGGGGAACGTTGGTCCCGCTCCAACTTATAATTGTTATAAGACAGAGCAGGAAATAGGGGAATACCAGAATTCCTATGCCTCCCAAACGAAGAAATTGCATATGATGCATCTCCTTCGGGTGTGTTCATTATACAGAACTGTTTCTCAGTATCCTCTGCATCCTGGGTATCTGATACCGGATCAGGATCCCAGATATGTAATCTGTTACATAGGGCTACAAAAGGGTAGAAAAACTGAGAACGGGTGATAAGTTTCATGAGACAGAAAACGGGGCAAGTGTTGCAGCCAAGTCTGTTGGTCACTGTCACCCTGTATTACCAATACATTGATTCTGAAAAAATGCTATTAGATACCGAACCTGATATACAAAATCATATCAGTTTCTTTATGAGTAAAGAAATGATAAAATTTTGTATTGTTGGATAATGTTTTGAACATTTCCTATATCAAAAGTTGATCGGTTCAGGCACGTTATCTAAAAGCATTGACGTTCTAGATCAAACTACAGTTCTTAGTATACAGAACACACACAAGAGGAAGAGTTCAGAAATGAACGAATCATTCTTGAGGCATTGTAGACTAGGTCATATCAATGCGACCCGACTGGCTGAAGTTGCATTTTAGATGCATATTTAAATCAGTTTGAATTTACATCTTGTGAAACTTGCCAGTCATGTCACAAAGATTAGATGACCATAGCCCTGTTTATTGGAAACAGAGAAAGAATTAGTAAACTCTTAGGACTGATACATTATGATGTATGTAAGGTCTCCTGTCTACACATGCCAGGACCGGTTCTTTATACTTCATTACGTTCTCTGATGATCTCTCAAGATTCTGACATATGTTCCTGTTGAAACACAAGTCCGAACCTTTTGAGATATTCACAGAATATAAGTTAGAAGTAGAGAACCAACAACCGGGTATAAGTATTATGTCCTACGATAAGATCAGGGAGGAGAATACTTGTGCATGGCATTCCTAGACTATTCTAAAAGAAAATGAGATTCTCTCTCCGTATTACTCCTCTGAATACACCACAGCACAACGGTGTATCAGGGCGGAGCAATCGCACAATATTAGATATGGTGTGCTCTATGATGAGTATTACTGAGTTACCTATTTCCTTTTGGGGTTAAGCGCTTGAGAAGCTGCGTACCTATTGAATTAGGTTTGAATCAGATCACTGCCTACCATTCCATATGAGATATGGTATGGGAAAAGCCTATCTCTTCAGTAAGTTAAGATTTGGGATTGTCCGGCCTATGTCAAAAGCAAAATCCGGACAAGATCGAGGCAAGATCAGTTCTGTAGAACTTGAAAGGTTCCAGCTGTACAAAACTGCTAATGATTTGACAGAACCAAAGGATTCAATAGTTTCCGACAAACCTCAGCCTCTCCGACGATCTGGTAGGGTTCTTCATCTGCCTGAGAGATACCTCGGTTTCTCGATGACAGTAGGAGCGAGGAATGCATCATGAGATGATGACCCAACTAGTTTCGAGCTGGCCATCAAGAGTGGGACTCTGTAAGAATGGCTGGATGCTTAGCGATCTGAGATGGAATCCATATACACCAACAAAGTATGGACTTTGATTGCGATATCTGAAGGGTTAAATCCCCATCAGGAGCAAGTATATCTTGAGAAGATTACTTGGTGTAGATGGAAAAGTTGAGACTTTCAAAGCTAGACTTGTTAAAGGTTTTCGTCATCGACCAGGCACGAATAATGATGAAACCTTTTTCAGGGACTATGCTTAAGTCCATCCAGATCCTACTTGCCACGGCTACATACCATGACTACGATATCTGGTGGTTGGGTGCCATGACTACTTTTCTAAATAATGATTTAGAAGAGAACGTCTATAAGAACACAGCCAGAGGGCTACGTAAACAGTGGGAGCAGCGGAAACGTGTGCAAGATGTTTTATGTGATGAAGCAGGCATCGCGGAGTTGGAACATCTGTTTTGATGAGTTAGTCAAACAATTTCACATCATCAAAATGGTAGATGAACCTTGTATACACAAAACGGTAGTAGAGAGTGAAGTGGTCATCCTCGTATTGTACGTGGACAACATACTCTTGATAGGAAAGGAATTTCCTATGCTACGATCGGTCGATCTCCTTTTATCACATAGATTCTCCATAAAGGATCAAAGTGATACCTCCTAAATCCTGGGATTTGGATCTATGAGATAGATCTAAATAGATTTTAGGATTCTCACTAGCTATTGTGAGATAGTATCAGTTGATCCTGGGGAGAATCACTGGAAGTGTTCCAGGGTGATAAAGACGACTGAATGTCGGTCACAGGCATTGTCTTTACCCTCAGTAAAGGGACGGTATGTTGGAAGAGTTCCAAGCTAGATACCGTGGAAAACTAGACGATAATGGCTGGTAACATCGCTATTAAAGATACTACCAAAGAGGCAGTTTGGGTGTATATTGGTTCATAGGATGAACTAGGTTCCTACCATTGTGTGACAATGGAACTGTGGTTTTGGCCATGGAACCCTGGTCCCATCAGTGACCCAGACATATTCTGAGGCAGCATCACCTGATCATGGAGATAGTTGATCTCCAGGATGATCGAGGTTAGGAGAGTAGACTCAGAGGACAACACGGCGAATCCACTCACGAAGGCCTTTTCCCAAAGAGAGACTTTTAGGGGATGGTTGAGTATGTGATACTGCAACCACTGCTACAGATGGCCCTAGTGCAAGTGGGAGATTGTTAGTAATATGTATGCCCTAGAGGCCATTACTGTACATTGGATGTATATTGTAGTAGATGCTGGGACATATATAGGTAGGACTTTCTTGCTCAACATGATAGTACGCTGTCTGCTTGCTCTTTATCTTAACGTGTATACTTTCTGTCTCTCTGTTACATGTTGATAAAGCCCTTAGGATGTGTACTCGACTTCCAGGACTATGATGTAGATCATAGTAGTGGGGCATGGGTAGTCAATGAGTACATCCTTCATTGTTCCTAGTCGTGAGAATATCGAGACGGGGCATCGATATTCCAGAGTAGACTAGCGTATATCTTCTCGACCCATGTGATGGGCGATGGATGATCCCATATCCATTGGTGTTTGACATCAGAGATGGTATACGGGTGCTCAGTGGAGACTGGGTACACTGAACGGACTCGCCGAGAACTCCCAGATGGTATTATACCTCACGTCAGATGGCAGTTCTCTGGTGACACTGGTATAGCTTAGTCTGTTGACCCGAGATCGTCATAGAGTCTTGTGTGTCTCCCACTGTGCTTTGATTTCCACCCTACCACGGCTCTACTGAGTCGTGCAAACAGGTTGTTTTTGGGTACAGTCCCGATTCACATGGAGGCAATGAGCGATAGGAGGGGATTCGTCTCTCCCGGTATTGGGGGTTGATGTTGCGCAATGCACGACTGGCCATAACAGGAAATCCCTGGCCAGGGTTGCTGTGATATACTGGTAAGAGTTATCAGTAGTTTCACGAATGTTATGGACCTCACGTCGGCATGACTTATCGAGCTATTGGGGTCTGACGTTTACCACCCCTAGGCGAGTATGCGACATATCAGACGAACAGACCGGACTGTACGGTAAGTGTTACTGGTTGGATTCACAGGAGTGTGAGCGGGCTTGCTCGTCGATCTTCTGATCGCTCAATACCCGGGTGGCCGTTACGTTTAGCAGACCGCTTGCGGCTTGTGGGTGTTTGATATGATCATCACCTGCTGCTGGCGTATTGACGAGTCTTTAGAGTCCTACACAGAGGTTTCCTGGCTCAAGCGAAACGAAATAGGAGCGCATATCAGATATGTGCGGGACCGAGAATAATGCATGTATGTGATACCGTATTTTATTCTCGCGATGTATGTGTCGAATGGTTGTATGAGATATAACCTAGTTATCGAATCAAGGATTGATTCGATAAGCCGATACATTGGATACTAGCCGGTTATATGCGACATGACCGGATCATTGAATCAAGTGTTGATTTAATGATTTAATGTAGAATTATATATTTGATATATTACTTTGCATCAACTAGTATTGGTTCACTTTAAATGGATTTTCTCACTTGGATTGTGCAAGTTGTATATATGATATACTTTTGTGTACAAGATTGTATCATGTTTGATGATACATGCATGCTTGGGTTTGTGTAAAGAATTGACCATGGTTATATGAATGGTTAGGGTTTCATTTTATTTACTTATTCATTTATTTATTCTTTTTGTTTATTTTGGCAAAAGAAAATGATAATGTCACGACCCGCAGGGTACGGAACGTGACTGGCACTTAAGTTTACGAAACGTCTAAAGACGTCCGTAAAATAAGTAAGCCAAAGCCCAGAAAACAAAACCAATTAAGCAAAAGAGTGAAGAAAACCCAAACATTTGAAAGCAAGTTTATCAAATAAGTCATGTAAAACCCTTTTTAAAAACAATACTAATTTTTCCGAAAATTTCGGCAGAGTCTCCTTTGTAAATACTGGCCCCCAAAAATGGGTACAACAAGAATATATACATGAATCCAACAAAATAGGGCATCCCCAAGCGGGAGCTAGCTCTTCGCCACAAGGCGGTCACAAATCCCACGCAATGTAAATGACAGCAAGCATAATAAAGCATAAGGAAGCATGAGAAAAGGTAGCATGTCGGCTCAAGTGAGCTCGACCCCAAAATACAGCATAAAATCCACAAACCTCACAGTCTCATCTCTAGGTCAATATACAATAATCTGGTAGAAACAGTAGATGGAGTATACTAGATACAAGAATATACAAGGTGGTGCAAAATAATAACATAACCCACCTATGAGCAATCTCGAGCCCAAGCAAAAGAGGCAAAAGAACAAGTGCGCCCGCCGCTACTGAACTGACGGAGCGGACCTGCAAAAGACTGTGGCACAACGGGGGTGAGTTGCCAACTCGTGAGTAATAAATAACATCTACAAAGGCTATCGTATGCATGCACACAAGCATCCTAGCATCTATAATACGGGTATGGCTGGATGCACTAGCAGGTGTGTATGTAACATCAGTGTACTAATATGTATGCAACATGAATATCTGAGGTCTCAATAGGTATAAATAAGAAATATTTTATCTCTTTTTGTTTTTGAAACTCTTTTAGAATGCCAGCATAATGTCAATGAGTCGACGAAAATCGGTGTCCAGCAACGACACCTAAAAGCTGTCTCAAATCTCATAAAACCATGTCATAGTGTCTCTGGCCTCAGCCATCCGGCTGACCCATCTCAATATCAATATCTCATCCTCTCGCGGCCCCGGTCGGTATCCTCTGGATATCCGCCGTGCCCAATGAAGTCACCGGTAGGTAATCCGCCCCCTGCCAGGCTCATCGTCAACACCACGAGCTTCTTGCCCCGGGGTACCCTACCGGGCCCACCATGTACCCGAAACGGTTCATCCAACTCCTCGAAACGGGTCTCCAAAACCCACAGCAAACTCATGGTGGACGACACTTACATCACTAGAAAACCGCAATTTACATGTTTTAAAAATATCATAAGTTTGGAAATTTTGCGGCTTTCCCCCGAAATCCTGCAATATCATAAAATCTCAAGAAATCCTCATAAGTGCATATATCAATGATAATGAATGCGTATGATATCAATAATCAAGTTGCGATGTGTGATTAATGTATTAAGCATGAACAATGAATATGATGAAGTACATGCACATGAATAGAAATCCTACGGTTTCATTTTAAGGAATTAAAGGAAATAGCACAATTTAAGTATCAATTAGTAAAAGGTTTAAATTAAAGGTTATCTAGTGTGGTGGCATGGCAACTACCAGGGTGTGTGTGTAAGCATGAATAGTGCTCGTGCTGCATATAAAAACCTGGTAATGGTGCATGTGTCCTATAATTGAGTTTGCGTATATGGGTATAACATATTGATCTAATTGCAGCAATTATCATTCCAGTATTATTATTCTAATGTCACAAGTGGTTATCCAGTTTACAAGTTTTCAGTTTACTAAATCTATCGGGCGACTTGCGGCATCCAAACGATCGTCCCCCGTAGATGTTAAATCTACTCACCGGAATCCCTGGCTAGCTGTGTCCAATCACTGCCTTTCCCTTTCGCGCCGTGTCTGACGTCTCCGCGACCGAACCTGGAATTTACATCAATACCAGACATAAGGTTACACATTCCAGAACGACGCAAAACCCCAACGAAACTACTAAAGTTCGCTAGCTAGGTACAACGTGCACAAAGTGCGAGGAACACACGCGAAAATCGCAAAACTGCCGAAAAACGCCGATTTGGTCGCCCGGCAAAACTAAAACCCGACTACCCAAAAATCCGCAGTCACGCATCCTAAAAGTCGTAGGACAAGACATACAATCATCAAGATATCAAAAATAATTCATCACATAACTTTTATAAAAATCTAGTAAGCATTTGCATTCCAATTTGATGCAAACATCGACAATTTAGCGACAAAGTCAACACCACCCAACACCAACATCCAAACTAACCAAATAGCTAGCCAATACACTAATTTTAAACCATCAACTATGCTTAAAAAACTAATTTCCATAAACAAAACCTTCTCTTGATTTTTGTAATTAGCAAACATAAACCAAACTATATATGAAAAACCTTAATTTAACACTAGATTTTTGCCTAATAAGCAAGTTAACCACTTAGATTAAGGTTAGCAAAACACTAGATAGCAAATTAGGTTTAATCAATTAAATAATGCTTTCTAAAACTTAATCTACTCACTAATCAAGCTTCACAAACCAATTCCATACAAAAACCCTCTCTTGAAAATCCTAAAAAAGCAATTTCACACTTCTAAATTTAACCAAATTAGCATAATTGAAAACTACATCAACAAGATAACTATATGGATTAGTAAATTAACCACTAGATTAACTATAAAACAATCTAATTAAGTATTATGGCTTCAAAACCCTAGTTAGATTTTTCAAGCAAAACCTAAGAAAACTAAATTAAACTACACTAAATTAACACTAAACCATACAACATAAGAAACTTAAACAAAAGAATTTAACATGATAGAAATTATACCTCTTGATCTATGGATCAAGCAAGAAAATTTTGCTCCAATTGATGGCCTCAAGCACCAAGATCCAAGCTAGGGAGGTGAAGGAAAAGAAGGATGAAGAATGGTTTGAATTTGCAAGCTTTAATTTGAATTTTCTTTTGAATTAAACTTGAAGAAATTGGAAGAAATGGAAAGAAAAGAGATGAAGGGGATGATGTGCAGGTTTCGGCCAGAATAGAGGAATGGGGGAGGGTGTGGGCAAGTGGGGAAAGTCAAGGGTCAAGTTCCAAAGTCAAATGTATCATAACTTATTCATTATATTTAAAATAAATCAAAAAATACCCTTAAATCAACTCAAGAAGCAACTAAAGAAAAGAGGCCAGAAATTTCTGGTCTCACACAAGGTGGGGCTGTCCTAGGGCTGAGGAAAAAGAGAGAGGGGTTTTACAAAAGAAATTTTATGCAAAAAGGCCCCCTACAACTCAAAAATTGCAAGTTTTAGCTCAAAATTCAATAATTTCGTTTCATATCATAAAAATTTGGTAAAAATCAAAATAAATTACTAAAAATTTATGTTATCACTAGATTATAATTATCATAATTTTAGAGATTAAAATTAGCCCGGAAAAATTTGTATTTATCGCTAATTTAATGTATTTTCTTACCGGCTTAAATAATATTGAAAAAATTGAAAAATAGGGAAAAATTTTTAAATGACCAAAATTTCATAATTAACTCATTAGCTACTAAAAACAAGTAATTACCTATCCATTTTAAGTATAATTAGCCCTAAACTGCAAAATATCGAGAAAGACGGTTTTCGGAAAAATACCGAATTTTCACCGAATTTCAGGAAAACACCAAAACGACTTTTCAAGACGCTACAATATTCCCCCCTTAAAGAAATTCGGTCCCCGAATTTAAAAATATAGCTACGCGTACCATCTAAGAGATGGGGATACTTCTTCCTCATCTCGCCCTCGGTCTCCCAGGTAACCTCCTCGCTGCTCGGGCTACGCCAAAGGACCTTGACGGTTGGTATAACCTTCGACCTCAACTTCTTCACCTGTCGATCCAAGATGGCCACCGGCTGCTCTGCAAAAGAAAGGTCGCGCTCTAGCTGGACTGTCGGGTGCTGAATCGCATGCGAAGGGTCGTGAAGGTACTTGCGGAGCATCGAAACATGGAAGACGGGGTGAACATCGGGAAAGCTGGGAGGAAGAGCCAAACGATATGCAACAGCGCCGACACGCTCGAGGATCTCGAAGGGACCTACGAATCTAGGGTTAAGCTTTCCCTTTCGCCCAAAACGCATCACGCCCTTCATCGGAGAGACTTTCAGAAAAACATGGTCGCCAACTGCGAACTTTAATCTGCGATGGCGCCTGTCTGCATAGGATTTCTGCCTGCTCTGAGCCGCTCTCATCCGGTCTCGGATCAACTGGATCTTCGATGTCGTCTCCTCAACAAGCTGCGGCCCCAAAATGCTGCTCTCGCTGAGCTCTGTCCAACACACGGGCGATCTGCATCTCCTCCCATACAATGCCTCGAAAGGTGCCATCTGAATAGTATCCTGGAAGCTGTTGTTGTAGGAGAACTCCACAAGAGGTAAATGACGATCCCAGCTACCACCAAAGTCTAAAACGCATGCTCTGAGCATGTCCTCGAGAGTCTGAATGGTCCGCTCTGACTGTCCGTCTGTTTGCGGATGAAACGCTGTGCTGAAGCTCAAACGAGTGCCCAAAGCCTCATGAAGTCTCTGCCAAAGTCGGCTGGTGAACTGAGTGCCTCGATCTGACACGATACAAGTCGGTACGCCATGTAGTCGCACGATCTCGTCAATATAGAGCTGAGCATACTGAGCGAAGCTGAAAGTCGTCTTCACTGGAAGGAAGTGAGCCGCTTTCTTCAATCTATCCACGATCACCCAGATGGATTCGTACCCTCGACTGGTCCTGGGTAGACCCACAACGAAGTCCATCGAAATCTGTTCCCATTTCCGCTCTGGAATGGGTAACGGCTGTAGCTCTCCCGCGGGCCTCTGGTGCTCGGCCTTGACTTGCTGACAAGTCAGGCATCTCGAAACGAACTTCGCAATGTCCCTCTTCATCCCGTCCCACCAGTAGGTCTCTCTCATATCATGGTACATCTTGGTGGAACCGGGGTGGACACTATACACTGATCGGTGTGCCTCCTCAAGAATGTCGCGCCGCAATCCATCAGCATCTGGTACGCACAGTCTAGATCCATATCGTAAAATCCCCTGATCATCAACCACGAACTCGGAAAATCTGCCCTGTCCCATCTGTGCCATGATCTCTGAGCAACGGTCGTCACTGCGCTGTGCCTCATATATACGGTCAAGCAACTGTGGGCGTGCACGAACATGCGCGAGCTGTCCCCCTGTCTGAGTGAACTCGAACTCAACTCGGCTGTCGCATAACATCTGCCAATCTGCTGACGACTGCCTCTGAACTGCGCGCAAAAAGGATAGACTACCCCCGGGCCTCCTACTCAACGCATCTGCCACCACATTTGCCTTGCCGGGGTGATATAAGATCTCGCAGTCGTAGTCTTTCACCAACTCCATCCAACGACGCTGTCTGAGGTTCAGGTCTCGCTGCTGAAATATGTACTTTAAGCTTTTGTGATCGGTGAATATCTGACACGACTCGCCGTACAGGTAATGTCGCCAAATCTTCAGTGCAAAGACCACTGCAGCCATCTCCAAATCATGAGTGGGGTAGTTCTGTTCATGCTTCTTCAACTGCCGAGAAGCGTAAGCGATCACCCGGCCATGCTGCATCAATACGCATCCTAATCCCACTCGCGAAGCATCACAGTAGACAACAAATCCGCCTGATCCCGAAGGTAAAGATAATACCGGCGCCGTAGTCAAACATGTCCGCAGCTGCTGAAAACTGCGCTCGCACTCCTCCGTCCATACGAAAGGGACTCCCTTCCGGGTCAAACCGGTCAACGGTGCAGCTATACGGGAGAAGTCCTTAACAAAACGCCTGTAGTAGCCCGCCAGGCCTAGAAAACTACGGATCTCAGTAACCGATGTAGGTCGGGGCCACTGCTGAACAGCCTCAATCTTCTTCGGGTCCACACAAATGCCGTCTCTCGTAACCACGTGACCCAAGAATCCGACGCTGTCCAGCCAGAATGCACACTTGGAGAACTTTGCGAACAGCTGGTGCTCCCTCAGAGTCTGTAACGTAATCCGCAAGTGCTGCTCGTGCTCCTCCCTGCTCCGGGAGAACACCAAGATATCGTCGATAAACACGATGATGAACAAGTCAAGATACGGCCTGAATGTACGGTTCATCAAATCCATAAATGCTGCTGGGGCGTTGGTGAGTCCGAACGACATTACCAAAAACTCGTAGTGGCCGTAGCGCGTGAGGAAAGCTGTCCTCGGTATATCCTCCTGTCGAACTCGCAGCTGATGGTATCCTGATCGCAAGTCGATCCTCGAAAAATACCCCGCACCCTGAAGCTGGTCGAACAAATCATCAATGCGCGGCAACGGATATCTGTTCCGAACGGTAACTTTGTTCAGCTGGCGGTAGTCGATACATAAGCGCAAACTTCCATCCTTCTTCTTGACAAACAGGACCGGAGCACCCTACGGAGAAACACTAGGTCGAATAAGCCCCTTATCTAACAAATCCTGCAACTGATCCTTCAGCTCTCGAAGCTCTGCCGGGGCCATCCGATACGGTGGTATAGAAATAGGCCCCGAACCGGGAATCAAATCAATGCAGAACTCAACATCGCGCTCAGGCGGTAGCCCAGGTAGCTCATCAGGGAAAACATCAGGGAACTCACAAACTACCGGGACCCGGTCTAACGGAACCTCTGCAGCTCGAGTATCACAAACAAACGCTAAGAATCCCTGACATCCCTTCCGCAAGAGCTGACCAGCGCGAAGAGACGAAATTAAGCTGGGAAGGGTGACACTGCGGTCTCCCCGAATAACAAGGACTGGCTCTCCCGGAAAGCTAAATCTGACTGCTTTCTCACGGCAGTCCACCGAAGCATAACAAGTGGCTAGCCAATCCATGCCCAGAAGCACATCAAAGTCCAACATATCGAGGAGTATCAAATCAACTGATGAATCCCTCTCCCCGATACGAACGGAACACAAACGAAATACAAACCGAGCGACAAACGACTCGCCTACCGGAGTAACAACAACAAGCGGCTGATCTAACGACGACGACTCACGGCCCAACATCGGTGCAAAGTGTGTAGATACGTACGAATGTGTGGAACCTGGGTCGAATAATACCCGTGCGTCGAAAGAACAAACGGGCAAAGTACCTGTCACAACGGCATCGGATGCCTGCGCATCCTGCGGTGTCAAAGCAAAAACTCGGGCCTGTCCTCCACCGATAGCGGGCTGACCTCGACCTCTGCCTCTGCCTCTGCCTCCTCGTCCTCTCTGAACAGGACCGCCGCGTCCACGGCCTCTCGGTGCACCTAACTGGCGTGGGGCATCGCCTGGGGTAGGAAGTAGGGCTCTCTGAGGAGGGGGTGGTGATGGTGGTAGGGTCACCTGCGGAACTGTCGCTGCTCCCTGTCGTCTCACCGGACAGTCTCTGACAAGATGGTGCAGACTCCCGCACCCAAAACATCCTGGCGACGGCTGCTGCCCCTGGGGATAAGAACCATATAACTGTCCCCGCCCAAATCCTCTGCCAGGCCTATCTCTCGGAAAGAATCTGGCGCGCTGCCTCTGAGACGGTACATCGGTGCGAATCCTCTTCGGCCCAGAAACGGCCGAAGTCCGCGATATGCGTGCCTCCATCCGCAATGACGTATCCATACCAGCTGAATAAGTGTCGTAGTGCTGGGCGCCAATGGCAAGATATAGCTGGGCATCAAGTCCCTGTACGAACCTCTTCACCATCTTCTCCTTGGTATCCACCAAATACTGAGCATATCGGGATAACTGTGTAAACTGGATGTCATACTCAGACACCGTCATCCCAGGTGTCTTGACTAAGGCCTCGAAGCTGCGAGCTCTGGCGTCACGAACGCTCTCTGGAAGGAAACGGGCTAGAAAGACCGCTGTAAACTCGACCCAAGTCATAGGCGGTAGATCTGCAGCTCGACCTCTCAAGACTGACTCCCACCATGTCTGCGCGAGACCCTCTAGTCGGAAACTCGCAAGCTCTACCCATCGATCATCCGAACATCTCAGCGAACGGCAGATCCTGGCTAAACTGTCAAGGAACGTCTGTGGGTCCTCCGCTGCCTCGGTGCCGGTGAATACTGGAGGTCTCAGCCTCATGAAATCCTTTAGTGAAACCGGAATGGCCACGGTGGTAGTAGTAGGAGCAGGTATCATGGTCGTCTGTGATGTAGTAGGTACGTCATCCGGCCTCGGTGTACGACTGGCTGCAACTAAGGATCCTACCATCTGACGTAGCTCCTGCATGCCTCCCATCATCTGTCGCAACTCCTGCATACCAGTCTCGAGCCTATCCATACGGCCTGGAGAAGGTGGATCGGTCTGTCCCTGCGGCGTAGGCATACCACCCTGCTCAGTCCTAGTCTCGGACGAGCCAGCTCGAATCTCGTCTCTGGCGGCAGCCCTCTGTGCCCTCGTAGCCTTCGGCGGCATAGTGGCTGTTACAGGAAACAGGATAGTAAGAACAGTGCAATAGGATCATAGGATACATGGAATTGAAGAAGGAATTTTTCAAGCAAGTATATCCTAAAGTCACTTAGGCGGAGTACCGTATCGTAAGTATGCCGCGGACATACGCACGCTACGTTACCCTACTTAAGTCACTTACTCCATCTACCAAGGGTCATCCTACACTCACAAAGGTAAAACCTATCGCTCTGATACCAACTTTGTCACGACCCGCAGGGTACGGAACGTGACTGGCACTTAAGTTTACGAAACGTCTAAAGACGTCCGTAAAATAAGTAAGCCAAAGCCCAGAAAACAAAACCAATTAAGCAAAAGAGTGAAGAAAACCAAAACATTTGAAAGCAAGTTTATCAAATAAGTCATGTAAAACCCTTTTTAAAAACAATACTAATTTTTCCGAAAATTTCGGCAGAGTCTCCTTTGTAAATACTGGCCCCCAAAAATGGGTACAACAAGAATATATACATGTATCCAACAAAATAGGGCATCCCCAAGCGGGAGCTAGCTCTTCGCCACAAGGCGGTCACAAATCCCACGCAATGTAAATGACAGCAAGCATAATAAAGCATAAGGAAGCATGAGAAAAGGTAGCATGTCGGCTCAAGTGAGCTCGACCCCAAAATACAGCATAAAATCCACAAACCTCACAGTCTCATCTCTAGGTCAATATACAATAATCTGGTAGAAACAGTAGATGGAGTATACTAGATACAAGAATATACAAGGTGGTGCAAAATAATAACATAACCCACCTATGAGCAATCTCGAGCCCAAGCAAAAGAGGCAAAAGAACAAGTGCGCCCGCCGCTACTGAACTGATGGAGCGGACCTGCAAAAGACTGTGGCACAACGGGGGTGAGTTGCCAACTCGTGAGTAATAAATAACATCTACAAAGGCTATCATATGCATGCACACAAGCATCCTAGCATCTATAATACGGGTATGGCTGGATGCACTAGCAGGTGTGTATGTAACATCAGTGTACTAATATGTATGCAACATGAATATCTGAGGTCTCAATAGGTATAAATAAGAAATATTTTATCTCTTTTTGTTTTTGAAACTCTTTTAGAATGCCAGCATAATGTCAATGAATCGACGAAAATCGGTGTCCAGCAACGACACCTAAAAGCTGTCTCAAATCTCATAAAACCATGTCATAGTGTCTCTGGCCTCAGCCATCCGGCTGACCCATCTCAATATCAATATCTCATCCTCTCGCGGCCCCGGTCGGTATCCTCTGGATATCCGCCGTGCCCAATGAAGTCACCGGTAGGTAATCCACCCCCTGCCAGGCTCATCGTCAACACCACGAGCTTCTTGCCCCGGGGTACCCTACCGGGCCCACCATGTACCCGAAACGGTTCATCCAACTCCTCGAAACGGGTCTCCAAAAACCACAGCAAACTCATGGTGGACGACACTTACATCACTAGAAAACCGCAATTTACATGTTTTAAAAATATCATAAGTTTGGAAATTTTGCGGCTTTCCCCCGAAATCCAGCAATATCATAAAATCTCAAGAAATCCTCATAAGTGCATATATCAATGATAATGAATGCGTATGATATCAATAATCAAGTTGCGATGTGTGATTAATGTATTAAGCATGAACAATGAATATGATGAAGTACATGCACATGAATAGAAATCCTACGGTTTCATTTTAAGGAATTAAAGGAAATAGCACAATTTAAGTATCAATTAGTAAAAGGTTTAAATTAAAGGTTATCTAGTGTGGTGGCATGGCAACTACCAGGGTGTGTGTGTAAGCATGAATAGTGCTCGTGCTGCATATAAAAACCTGGTAATGGTGCATGTGTCCTATAATTGAGTTTGCGTATATGGGTATAACATATTGATCTAATTGCAGCAATTATCATGCCAGTATTATTATTCTAATGTCACAAGTGGTTATCCAGTTTACAAGTTTTCAGTTTACTAAATCTATCGGGCGACTTGCGCCATCCAAACGATCGTCCCCCGTAGATGTTAAATCTACTCACCGGAATCCCTGGCTAGCTGTGTCCAATCACCGCCTTTCGTTTTCGCGCCGCGTCTGACGTCTCCGCGACCGAACCTGGAATTTACATCAATACCAGACATAAGGTTACACATTCAAGAACGACGCAAAACCCCAACGAAACTACTAAAGTTCGCTAGCTAGGTACAACGTGCACAAAGTGCGCGGAACACACGCGAAAATCGCAAAACTGCCGAAAAACGCCGATTTGGTCGCCCGGCAAAACTAAAACCCGACTACCCAAAAATCCGCACTCACGCATCCTAAAAGTCGTAGGACAAGCCATACAATCATCAAGATATCAAAAATAATTCATCACATAACTTTTATAAAAATCTAGTAAGCATTTGCATTCCAATTTGATGCAAACATCGACAATTTAGCGACAAAGTCAACACCACCCAACACCAACATCCAAACTAACCAAATAGCCAGCCAATACACTAATTTTAAACCATCAACTATGCTTAAAAAAACTAATTTCCATAAACAAAACCTTCTCTTGATTTTTGTAATTAGCAAACATAAACCAAACTATATATGAAAAACCTTAATTTAACACTAGATTTTTGCCTAATAAGCAAGTTAACCACTTAGATTAAGGTTAGCAAAACACTAGATAGCAAATTAGGTTTAATCAATTAAATAATGCTTTCTAAAACTTAATCTACTCACTAATCAAGCTTCACAAACCAATTCCATACAAAAACCCTCTCTTGAAAATCCTAAAAAAGCAATTTCACACTTCTAAATTTAACCAAATTAGCATAATTGAAAACTACATCAACAAGATAACTATATGGATTAGTAAATTAACCACTAGATTAACTATAAAACAATCTAATTAAGTATTATGGCTTCAAAACCCTAGTTAGATTTTTCAAGCAAAACCTAAGAAAACTAGATTAAACTACACTAAATTAACACTAAACCATACAACATAAGAAACTTAAATAAAAGAATTTAACATGATAGAAATTATACCTCTTGATCTATGGATCAAGCAAGAAAATTTTGCTCTAATTGATGGCCTCAAGCACCAAGATCCAAGCTAGGGAGGTGAAGGAAAAGAAGGATGAAGAATGGTTTGAATTTGCAAGCTTTAATTTGAATTTTCTTTTGAATTAAACTTGAAGAAATTGGAAGAAATGGAAAGAAAAGAGATGAAGGGGATGATGTGCAGGTTTCTGCCAGAATAGAGGAATGGGGGAGGGTGTGGGCAAGTGGGGAAAGTCAAGGGTCAAGTTCCAAAGTCAAATGTATCATAACTTATTCATTATATTTAAAATAAATCAAAAAATACCCTTAAATCAACTCAAGAAGCAACTAAAGAAAAGAGGCCAGAAATTTCTGGTCTCACACAAGGTGGGGCTGTCCTAGGGCTGAGGAAAAAGAGAGAGGGGTTTTACAAAAGAAATTTTATGCAAAAAGGCACCCTACAACTCAAAAATTGCAAGTTTTAGCTCAAAATTCAATAATTTCGTTTCATATCATAAAAATTTGGTAAAAATCAAAATAAATTACTAAAAATTTATGTTATCACTAGATTATAATTATCATAATTTTAGAGATTAAAATTAGCCCGGAAAAATTTTTATTTATCGCTAATTTAATGTATTTTCTTACCGGCTTAAATAATATTAAAAAAATTGAAAAATAGGGAAAAATTTTTAAATGACCAAAATTTCATAATTAACTCATTAGCTACTAAAAACAAGTAATTACCTATCCATTTTAAGTATAATTAGCCCTAAACTGCAAAATATCGAGAAAGACGGTTTTCGGAAAAATACCGAATTTTCACCGAATTTCAGGAAAACACCAAAACGACTTTTCAAGACGCTACAGATAAAGATAAATGAATGGTTGCTATGTTTGTGTTTAGTTGAAGATTCATGAAGCATTGACTAAGTCACCGTTCTTGTCTCATGCTTAACCCTAACCATTTATACTAACCCTAGTTCATTCTCTACACTTAACCAAGGGTTAATATATGATAAGTATTATATTTCTTTTCTATTTTTATTAACTTATCATATATCATCTTCTTCTTCAAGAAGAGAAAGGTTGATAGCTTCAATGGAAACTTGAGCTAATGAGTGAGAAATCCAAAACTAAAGTCTACCCACTTCCTATTTCTTCATCCTCTACCTCTTGCCAAGTAGTATAGGGTGTTTCCTTCACAAGTTTTCTTGACTTGGTGAAGTTGGAGCTTGATCTAGCGATGCCTCGACGTAGATCATCTTCGGCATCGTCGTCGATGACCTAGCCCGCTTTTTCTCCGATGAAGCCGACGCTAGAGCCCAAGATCCGATTTGTACAGCGAGGAGACTTCATCGCGGAGCCATGGAGGTGGAGAACCGGATCTACAAAGGTTGTAGCCATTTTCCTTTAGCATTTAATTCATTTACATGCTTGCATCGCCTCATTATCTAGTTAACGATCCGTATTAGGATTTGTAGGCACCCGTAAAATTTGAATTAGCCATGTTTGATGCCTTGTGAGACTTCATTAGTGTGCCTAGGAACCCTACATGATCCGCCCTCTAGACTCGGGATGTCTGATCATTGATATTATATCGGATGTGATATGATTGAGGCGGGATCACCGACTGTGTGTGTGTGTGTGTGTGTGTGTGTGTATCGACTCTGAGGTTAGGCGGTTTCCCTTACCTGCAGTTAGCCTATTAACTCAGCCCTATAGTTGGAGTAGCTGTATGGCCCTTATGACATTAGATGCAGTTTAGCAATCATTGTGCTTAGTATTCAACTCCCGTACAATATTGTTGTTGCTCTGCATCGTATACTTATTATGATTCATGTTCCATTATTGATATCATGCTGTTAGGACACCAGCACCATTACCGATGATGCGTATATACCACGTACGCTTATTTGCCGGCGCACACACATCTTCATCGGTAATCGCCATGTCACGTACACTTAGAGAATATTATTGCTAGATTTAGCTTGTTAGCTAGTAGTGACATGATATTAGTGTACTAGCCTTATATGCCAGCTTGACATTGTAGTTATTACTAGTCACATCATGCATATTGTTGTTCATTATATGCCGCATTCATGGATTCTCATGCTTATATTCATGATTTTACGTGCTATTGATGATTTGGATTCGGGTTTCCATGAGATTTTCTGGATTTGGAGGAAAACCACAAAACAAATATAAACTGCTTTCTCTCTTTTTAAATAAAAATGCGGTTTTCCCATGATGTATGAGTCGTCCACCATGAGTTTGCTGATGGATTTGGAGACCCGATTCGAGGAGTCGGATGAACCGTTTCGGGTACATGGTGGGCCCGGTGCGGTACCCCGGGGCAAGAAGATCGCAGGAGATGGCATTGAGCCTGTGCAGGGGGCCACGACCGACCGGTGATATTACCCGACGCGTCGGATATCCGGAGGATACCGTTGTGGTCATGAGATGGATGGTAGGGGCCGGTCCGGACTGACGGCGCCCTAGATATTGTGATTGAGACATTGAGATTTTGAGATATTGAGGTACAGAGATTGTGATACAGAGATATCGAGATATTGGGATTTATGTTTTGTGCCGATGCTAGGCACTGTTTATGCTGATTTCATTTATGATACCTCATTTTAAAAATACAGAAATCTCATAAATTTATGAAAGCAGTTTTCTTCTGTACATGCATTCTGTTTCATGCATTCATACATCATCCATTGATACATTGCCACCTGATGCACTGACACGGGCACATAGGATTTCACTTGGGTTGGATATTTACCCTAGTCATTGTTATCGGCTGCTGGTTATATATTTGAGGATTATATATTATGATCGTATGACCTAGGATTGCGTCATACATGCGATTTTCTCTTCGTAGATCTTTTTCTACTCACGAGTTGGCAACTCACCCCCTTTGTGCCCCAGTTTCTTGCAGGTTTGCCGTACAGGTTTCATTACGGCTTTGCGGGCACTGTTCCTTTCGGGTGACTTGCTAGTAGGTGGGTTTATTGTATCGTACCCATCATTATACATTTTATATTATATTTCAGTTGTATCTAGAAGTTCCATCAACCAAACATGTACTTATTGAGATAGAGACCAGTGATGTTTATTCTTTTGACCTTAGAGTCGCGCGTTATTTTTCTGTGGATTTCTTGCTGTTGGAGTTTCCTTTTCTGTAGTGATCCTCGCCTTTAGGCGTTGTATATTATGTTGCTTGCAGGTTGATTGTTATGGTTCTTCCTACTCTCTACTATTTTTCTTGGTTTGGATTTCTGGGCTCGGCTTACTTAGAGTACGTACGCCTCGAGACGTTCGTAGTCTAGGTGCCGGTCATGTTCCGTACTTTCGGGACGTGACAAAGTTGGTATCAGAGCATTAGGTTTTACCTTCGGAGCGTAGGATGACCCTTGGTTGATGGAATAGGTGACTAAAGTAGAGTGACGTACCGTGGGTATGTTCCGCGGCATATTTACGACACGCCACTCCACTTAAGAAACCTTAGGATGTACATTTCTTTGCTCAGTATCATATTCGTTCCTGATCTAGCCTCATCGGTACCCGTTATGTTTTGCTGCCACGATTACGGGCAGGGAGAGCTACGGTTAGAGTTGCGGTCAGCATGAGCTCGTCACGAACGAGGGCTGACCAGGGCGTGATTCTGGCGACACACAATTGCAGAGATGTGTCTTTTTACTGTGTTTTCGCGCCATGAGCCTGGATGGATCTCTGTATGAGATTACTCGAACGTGCTGATCAGCACCAGAGGATCGAGCCACGGATAGAGGCCAGCCAGATGTTGATGACCGTTGAAATTTTGCTTATTCATGATGATTGAGACACGGTTCAGAGTGCAGACGAGTGAGCCAGTTATTGCCGCGAACGACGAGATATCGCCCCAGATGTTGGAGCTATTATGGTACGAGTTGTACTATGAGATGATGAAAGGTCGCTAGTCACCTAGGATGAATGACTAGGGCATGTGGATTGTTCGCTACCTCGATGCGAGGTCATCAGATAGATTGATTCCAGCTAGAGACGACTTCACGCGGAGACGTGGAGAGTCGACAGAGACGATCGAATGTCAGAAACCTATTATTCTCAGTTTAAAGTATTCGGAAAAACATGCAAGCAATTCTATGGTCCCTCTAGAAGAATGAAACCCTAACTCGACTTAATGACCGTGTGAAAGACTTTGAACCTTAGGGTTTGTGGCAGTTATGCGGCGCCATTAGTGAGGCTTGGGTTTGCCTTTCTACGGCTGGACCACCGATGCTGTGGTATGTAATCGATACTATTATATGTACCCAAGATGTTGAGCTATTGGGGGATTATGAGGTTTTGACAAATCGATTGGATGGCTCGACTTAATTCGGATTCTAGGTGGTGAGATGCATTTCTTGGGAGACTCCAGATACGAGGATAGCCGTTGGAGCTCAGTCCATGCAGCCACGACGAGACGAGTCCGAAGCAGTCGATATTAGAGAAAAGTGGAGTAAGAGGTTCGTACCAGATCTAGATGTGATGACGTTCCACTCCGCCGACACCAGAGATGCGATACCCTTGCCGAGGCATTGTACTGGGATATACCTTCCGGAAGAAGTCGCGATGAGTATGAAGCCGTTCCGGAATAAGAAACAGATATACTAAAGGACGATGACTTCCGGACAGTTAAGCAGAGACGAGACTTGAAAGAGACCTTGAGCAGGATTCCTTCCAGGATACTGCTGCAATGATATTTGCACCCAGGATCAGATGTGTCCCGTGCATTCAGAGAGCCAGAGGCCGACGCCAGTGACATGCTGCTTATGAGTGGTCGCGATGATTGATCGAAAGATGACCAGAGAAGTGCCAGAACGGAATTGTCCCCGTTAGCAAACCTGACAGGGCCGAAGAGCCGATGGATCGTGAGATTGGTAATCCACAGAGAAGACTTGGACCCAGGAGTGGTCATGTTACGCACACCAACAGGCCAGAGTTCAGGATCATCGACGAGACATGCTATGATTGACCACGACAGTTGGCCAGAGATTCTTGGAGGATGCGCTTGAGCTGGGCTATTCCGCCATACTTGATTTCGGTATTTTGGGCGATTTATTCGCATGATTTGGTTTTGAGGATTGAGTTTCATGATGTTGTTTTCATGCACCATGGTTGCACTTATTGAGTATTTACGATTGTTGCACAGTGGTTGCACTTGATATTGTTTTCGTGCCTTGGTTTCGCATGTTTATGATTTTATGGGTTTCATACAGTTGAGTTGATTTTTGTGCGTATGTACGCACACGGTTTGTTTTTTGCACTCGGTATGGTTTGCATATGCCGCAGTGCAGTGATTCGCATTTTGTGCACTTGGATGCACTGGACTTCGATTTCGATGGTAATGTTCGATATTTGTTTTGTGCACTTTATGCACCTGATTGGATTTTGCGCGTGTTCGACGCTTGATGTTGAATTTCATGATTTCGTTCATGATGGATGCCTCGGATTTGGATTTTTAGCGCATGTTGGGCGCATGTTATGAGATGCGATTTGGTGCACCCAGATGCACTAAATCTGGAAATTTTTTCGTGCATGTCAGATGCACCTGATTTTGCTGTCTGGCACACACGTTGCCTATGACAGATGCTTCGTGCACACCCGTTGCACCTAGATGTTGTTTCTGTGCACATGTATGGCACATGTATGGATTTTGATTTCCGTGCGCACCAGACGCACAGAGTTTCCATATGCACTTTTGGATTGATTCTATGGAGCAGTACGTTTTTATGATATTTGCTATGTGTTTTCGTACTAAGCAGGACTAGTCAGAGGACAGTGCCTGGATACATTTTGCATGCATTGATAAATTTCAAAGGGATTTCCAAAAGCGAGCTATAGTCTCATTATTTACATACGTGTCCGATATGACACGGAACGTTTAAAACGAGGAAACCCTTCTAAATTGTTTTCAAAATGGCAGAACGTACATATTAAACAAAAGATATATACGTATATGGCTATTTTCTTATAGAAACGTCCGCCACTGTGCAGTGTTATGCGCATTGCACATCGACTTTAAAGAATTTGGCATACATTTCCTTCAGATATTTACATGTACAGATTTGATATTTACATGTATAGATCCGATTTATAGCATATCGGTTTTGCTTGGGATTTGGCATTCATGTTTTCACCTTGACTCCGATGATTGCGGGATGCTTGACGGAGTTTTGATTTCGAGTTATCTGCTCGTTATGCATGCGCATGTATTGCGCTACGATGCGTTTTATGTATTGATGATTTCGGAGCCCCGTTGATTTGGACATTTTATTGAAATGTTTTAGAATTTGGGGTTTAAATTTAATTCGGGGACCGAATTTCTTTAAGGGGGGAAGACTGTAACATTTCAAAAAAATAAAATATTATTTTTGGGAATTTTCATAATTTAATATTAGCTTTTAATGAATATTTTAATATTTCGGTATAATTAAATACCGATAAATGGGGCAAATTCTGGAGAAAATAATGGAAATTCTAAAATAGGTTATTTTGTGGAAATATGCTATTTTAAGTTTTTATGGTTAAGTATATGCTATTTTAGTGTTAATCGCGATTAAAAATCGCTAATTGGATTTTTGGCTTTTGTGCAAAAATGTGCACATAACATTTTCCACACTTGTCACACTTGTTTCATGTTTTGGATTCATGGTAGCCTAGGGTTGAACCATGCTTAGATGACCATGGTGGCCTAACCCATTTGGTTAGTTTAATTAGTTTTAACTTAGTGTTTTGGCCTTGTTTAGAGGGTGATTAGGGTTAGGTTGACTTGTGTTAGGGAGAGAGAGAGTGAGCCATGTTGGTTGTGCATTAATTTGGAGAGAGAGAGAGAGGTGGCTACGGTGTGCCATGATCCATCCCACTTCATAATCCCTTGTGCTCTTTCACTCCCTCTCACACATCAGCCCCAACATTCCAATTCCAGCCAACATCAGCAGCTGAAACAATACATCAGCCAACCCTACACCAGCCCCTAGCACCATAGCCCAACACCTACACACTCACATCAGCACAACTTTAGCCCCCATATCAACACTTCATCCCCAATTGTTATCACATCAGCCGATAACACCCATCAGCCCCAATTCTGCATCAGCAGCAGCTGAACCTGCAGCAACTACATCATCATTCAAGCAACACCAACACAATATCATACCTCAACACAAACCAACACCCCACAACTACAACAGCTGCACACAACTAAGCCACCTACACTTCAGCTGCTGCCTCACACAGAGAAAAATAAAACAAAAGGAAATTGCAAGCAGCAGATCCAGCATCAGCAACAAACTGCTGTTGAAAAACAGCTTCAGCTTAGCTGCAGAAACAACATCAGCGGCAACACCAGTAGTCCAGCAGCAGCACAACACCCCTCCTTCTTTCATCCTCTTTTCTCCTTCACCCTAGGATCCCTTGAGGTATAATTCCGCAACCTAATTCCTTTCTTGCTCGATATGGATACTTAGCTGAAACTTGGTGTTATTAAGTAGATTAGTGCTAGTTTAGATAAATTTGAGTGAGGTTTGGCCAAGAGATGGTTGTGATAATTGGTATAACCTTATTAGGGGTATTTGAGACCAGATTGAACAAGATTACCCCAGTTTCCCAGTTGGTTACCTGAAAGTTTCAACTTGGCGTATTTTTATCGATTTTGTCGACTTTGTGGCTTTTCTGGAAACTGCTATCAACCCGGACCTCCTAAAATAAAATTGACTTGGCAGTGAGATATGCAGGATGGTAGAAACCAATACCCAAAACCCTAGCCCCCACCTCATTCCCATGGCCGCAGATTTAATCCCCCTGACAGCAATTTGTGGCCAGAGCAGGGGTTCTGGTGCTCGTTTTGGTTCTGTAGCCTTATACCCTGTAGACTTGACCCTGGGTATGTCTAGTTTTGACTGGTTACAGTTAGGGTGAAATTTGGGTTGATTTACTTGAGTTGGCGCATGACTTACGACTTGTTTTCATATGGATTTTGGGTATTTGGTGATTCGTTTCTGTCGGGTGGCGTTTGAACGCCAACGACCAGTGAGCTTTGGCTGTGTTTACGCGCAAGGCTACAGGTTTTTACCTATGAGCGTAGGGTGTACCATTTTGGTTTCCGACATGGATTTCATGTGTTTTAGCGTGTGATATCCTTGTAGGTACCCAACGTGGAGTCGAAGCGTTGGAGATGCAAATGGCGACATTGGCATAGGCACGCATAAAACAAGGTGAGTAGATTTATATCTACGGTGAGAAGTCGGGTGGATGGCGTATAGCACTCCCGCAGTCCGTGGTGATGTATACGGATGCGTATACACACCTACAATTATTATATGCTGTTTGGAAAATTATTGATGTTAGGATGGATAATTGGTGGGCTTGGATGATTTTAGTGTCGCGAAAACCTAGAGTAGTAGGTGCACTACACATACACACACACCTACATACTTTCATACATCCTTACTTCATATGTGCATAGACGTGATTCTATATAGTTATGTGCTCACATAGGTATGAGACTATGTGTTCACATACGGATTTGATGATGATACTTGGTTTTGAGATGAGTCGATGATATTTGATTCGAGATTATGATATGGGTGATATGGTAAAATTCGTATTTGAGATACGTCTTAATGCTTTAGCGGATTTTGGGATGATGATGCCCTAGGTGATTTTGGTATATATATAAAATGATAGACAGGTGATTACGCTACGAGATATGACATGATATGTTATGACAAGATATGTATGATAGGCCGCCATGGGCGATGTATACTGCTTGAGATTATATGTGCTGATGATATCGATTCAAATGAGACTGTTGATCAGTAGTCAGATCATGATGATAGTAATGATGTTAGCTTTGTACTAGACGTAGGTCAGTATCCAGATTATGATATTTGATATAGAGAATACCAGATGAATGATATGACGAATGTGATATTGACCCGTACCCAGATTTGGGGATGCCGTACGACGGATTTACGTACGAGCTATATTTTGATGTTTGATCCGCCCTATAGACTCGGGATGTCTGATCATTGATATTATATCGGATGTGATATGATTGTGGCGGGATCACCGACTGTATATATATATATATATATATATATATATATATCGACTCAGAGGTTAGGCAGTTTCCCTTACCGGCAGTTAGCCTATTAGCTCAGCCCTATAGTTGGAGTAGCTGTATGGCCCTTAAGACATTAGATGCAGTTTAGCTATCATTGTGCTTAGTATTCAGCTCCCGTACATTATTCTTGTTGCTCTGCATCGCATACTTATTATGATTCATATTCCGTTATTGATATCATGCTGTTAGGACACCAGCACCATTACCGATGATGCGTATATACCATGTACACTTATTTGCCGGCGCACACACATTTTCATCGGTAATTGCCATGTCACGTACACTTAGAGAATATTATTGCTTGATTTAGCTTGTTAGCTAGTAGTGACATGATATTAGTGTACTTGCTTTATATGCCAGCTTAACATTGTAGTTATTACTAGTCACATCATGCATACTGTTGTTCATTATATGCCGCATTCATGGATTCTCATGCTTATATTCATGATTTTACGTGCTATTGATGATTTGGATTCAGGTTTCCATGAGATTTTCTGGATTTGGAGGAAAACCGCAAAACATATATAAACTGCTTTCTCTCTTTTTAAATAAAAATGCGGTTTTCCCATGATGTATGAGTCGTCCACCATGAGTTTGCTGATGGATTTCGAGACCCGATTCGAGGAGGCGGATGAACTGTTTCGTGTACATGGTGGGCCCGGTGCGGTACCCCGGGACAAGAAGATCGCAGGAGATGGCGTTGAGCCTGTGCAGGGGGGCACGACCGACCGGTGATATTACCCGACGCGTCGGATATCCGGAGGATACCGTCGTGGTCATGAGATAGATGGTAGGGGCCGGTCTGGACTGACAGCGCCCTAGATATTGTCATTGAGATATTGAGATTTTGAGATATTGAGGTACAGAGATTGTGATACAGAGATATCGAGATATTGGGATTTATGTTTTGTGCCGATGCCAGGCACTGTTTATGCTGATTTCATTTATGATACCTCATCTTAAAAATACAGAAATCTCATAAATTTATGAAAGCAGTTTTCTTCTGTACATGCATTCTGTTTCATGCATTCATACATCATCCATTGATACATTGCCAACCGATGCACTCACACGGGCACATGGGATTTCACTTGGGTTGGATATTTACCCTAGTCATTGTTATAGTCTGCTTGTTATATATTTGAGGATTATATATTATGATCGTATGACCTAGGATTGCGTTATACATGCGATTTTCTGTTCGTAGATCTTTTTCTACTCACGAGTTGGCAACTCACCCCCGTTGTGCCCCAGTTTCTTGCAGGTTTGTCGTACAGGTTTCATTACGGCTTTGCGGGCACTGTTCCTTTCGGGTGACTTGCTAGTAGGTGGGTTTATTGTATCGTACCCATCATTATACATTGTATATTATATTTCAGTTGTATCTAGAAGTTCCATCAACCAAACATGTACTTATTAAGATAGAGACCAGTGATGTTTATTCTTTCGACCTTAGAGTCGCGCGTTATTTTTCTGTGGATTTCTTGCTGTTGGAGTTTCCTTTTCTGTTGTGATCCTCGCCTTTAGGCGTTGTATATTATGTTGCTTATAGGTTGATTGTTATGGTTCTTCCTACTCTCTACTACTTTTCTTGGTTTGGATTTCTGGGCTCAGCTTACTTAGAGTACGTACGCCTCGAGACGTTTGTAGTCTAGGTGCCGGTCATGTTCCGTACTTTCGGGACGTGACAAAAGCAAAAGATATTTTCTCAGCCAAAAATATCTAGGGTAAAGTTAAATTAGTGCAAGGATTAACTAAGGTGTCTTGGTCTCTTAACAAGATTAACCCTAACTAACCCTCACATTAACATGCACGTGTGTGCAAGTCATAACAAATAATAAAAAAATATTAATTAATTTTTATAAAATGTGGTAAACTTTTTCTTAAAAACCAGCATTAACGCTTAATTAACACTAATCGCATTCCAAGGTGTTACAATCTACCCCCTTGAAGAAAATTCGTCCCCGAATTAAAATTTCATACAAGCGCACCATCAAAGAGATGAAGGAATTTCTTCCGCGTCTCGCTTTCGGCCTCCCAAGTGATCTTCTCACTAGTCGGGCTATGCCAAAGAACCTTCACAGATGGCAATACCTTTGACCGAAGTTTCTTCACCTGCCGATCCAATATAACTACCGGCTTCTCGGTGAACGAAAGATCGCGCTCAAGCTAAATGGTCTCGTGCTGAATCATGTGAGAAGAGTCATGAAGGTATCTACGAAGCATCGACACATGGAACATGGGGTGAACATCCAGAAAACTGGTCGGGAGCGCCAAACGGTAAGCAACGGTACTAACTCGCTTAAGGATCATGAAGGGACCTACAAATCTAGGACTGAGCTTCCCCTTCCTCCCAAATCTCATAACACCCTTTATCGGAGAAATTTGTAGGTATACATGATCTCCCACTGCGAATTCAAGTCTGCGACGATGATGGTCGGCACAAGACTTCTGTCTACACTGGGCTGCTCTCATCCTGTCCTGAATCAGCTGGATCATCTCCGTAGTCTCCTGAACTAGCTGGGGTACCAAAACCCTACTCTCACAGAGTTCGGTCCAATAGACCGGCGATCGACACTTCCTACCATACAAGGCCTCGAAAGGTGCCATCTGAATAGTCTCCTGAAAGCTGTTGTTGTAGAAAAGCTCAATCAACGGCAAGTGATGATCCCAACTGCCACCAAAATCAAGCACGCACGCCCGAAGCATATGCTCTAGAGTCTGTATCGTTCGCTCGACTGACCATCGGTCTGCGGATGGAAAGCGGTGTTAAAACTCAACCGGGTACCTAAAGCTTCCTTAAGCTTCTGCCAAAGACGGCTAGTAAATTGGGTGCCCTTGTCGGATATAATGCATGTGGGAATGCCGTGCAAACGCATAATCTCATCTATATAAAACTGAGCATAACCGAAAGTGGTTTTCACTGGAAGGAAGTGAGCCTCTTTCGTCAACCAGTCAACAATCACCCAAATGGAGTCATACCCCCGACTGATCATGGGTAAACCCACAACAAAGTCCATAGAAATCTGCTCTCATTTCCACTCAAGACCGGGTAAAGGCTGCAACTCTCCAGCCGGTCTGTGATGCTCAGCCTTGACTTTCTAACAAGTCAGGCACCTCGAAACGAAGTACGAAACATTGTGCTTCATCCCTTCCCACCAGTAAATGTCTCTCAAGTCCCGGTACATCTTGGTGGAACCTTGATGAATGCTAAAGGATGACTGATGTGCCTGCTCTAGGATCTCGCATCTTAACCCATCAATATCTGTTACACACAAGCGAGTCCCGTAACGTAGCATACCCTGGTCATCAATCACAAACTACGAATCTGTACGCTGTCGAACAAGCTCAAGAATCTCAGACAAACGGGCATTACTGGGCTGCGCCTCACGGATACGATCTAGAAGAAGCGGACGGGCGTGGACATGAGCAAGCTGTCCCCCAGTGGAAATGAACCCAAACTGTACTCTGCTATCGCACAAGGTCAGTAAATTAGCAGAAGAGTGTCTCTGAACTGCACTCAACTGGGACAAGATACCCCGGGCCTATGACTCAAAGCGTAAGCTACCACATTCGCCTTGCCCGGGTGATAAAGGATCTCACAATCATAATTCTTCACAAGTTCCATCCACCGGCACTGTCTCAGATTCAGATCCTACTACTGGAAGATATACTTCATTCTCTTGTGGTCCGTGAAAATCTGACACGACTCTCCATACAAGTAGTGTCTCCAAATCTTCAACGCAAAGACCACCGCAGCCATCTCAAGATCGTGAGTGGGGTAATTCTGCTCGTGCTTTTTCATCTTCCTAGAAGCATATGCAATCACTCTATCATGCTGCATCAGCACACAACCGTGCCCCACTCGAGACGCATCACAGTAAACTACAAAGCCACCGGATCCAGAAGGCAATGATAGAATGGGTGCAGTCATCAACCGAGTCTTCAACTGCTGAAAACTCTGCTCGCACGCATCAGTCCAAAGAAAAGGAACCCCCTTCCGGGTCAGTCCGGTCAGCTGTGCAGCGATACTCAAAAATTCCAGCATGAAACGGCGGTAATAAACAGCTAAGCCTAAAAAGCTGCGGACCTCTATCATGGATACAGGTCTTGGCCAAAGCTGCATAGCATCGATCTTCTTCGGGTCCACAAGAATACCGTCTCCCGTCACCACATGACCCAGGAAGTCAACTCTATCAAGCCAAAATGCACACTTTGGAATTTAGCATACGGCTGGTGCTCTCTCAATGTCTGCAAAGAAATCCTCAAGTGCTGCTCATGCTCCTCCCGACTCCTTGAGTAGACCAGAATGTCATCAATAAACACAATAATGAACTGGTCGAGGAACGGCCTTAAAATCCGGTTCATCAGATCCATGAACGCTGCTAGGGCATTGGTAAGTCCGAACGACATCACTAGAAACTCATAATGCCCATAGCGTGTACGAAAAGCAGTCTTCGGAATGTCATCATTCCGAACCCGCAACTGATGATAACCCGAACGCAAATCAAACTAAGAAAAATGTTTCGCACCCTGGAGCTGATCAAACAAATCATCAATGAGAGGTAAAGGATACCTGTTCCGCACCGTAACTCGGTACAATTGACGATAATCAATACACACTCTCAAACTGCCATCCTTCTTCTTGACGAACGGAACAGGAGCTCCCCATAGCGAAACACTCGGACGCACAAGTCCCTTATCAAGCAACTCTTGCAATTGACCTTTAAGATCTTTAAGCTCCTCCGGAGCCATCTGGTAAGGCGGTATAGAAATAGGCCCCGTACCAGGAATCAGATCAATGCAAAACTCAATATCGCACTCTGGCGGCAAACCAGGTAACTCGTCGGGAAACTTTCGCACGATATGAACCCGGTCCAATGACCCTATTGTGGCCCCAGTATCACAAATGAAAACCAAGAATCCCCGACATCCCCTCCTCAAAAGCCGACTAGCGCAAAGGGCAGAAATCAAACTGTGATAGGCGGCACCACGGTCCCCCTGCACAACCCGAACAGACTCGCACGGAAAACTGAAACTGACTGTCTTCTCATGGCAATCCACCGATGCAAAACAAGCTGCCAACCAGTCTATGGCAAGGAGAACGTCGAAGGCCAACATATCTAGAAGGATCAAATCAACGGATGACTCTCTATCTCTAATCTGAACGGCACACGACCGAAACACATAACGCGCGACAAAAGAATCGCCAACAGGTGTAATCATAACAAGCGGCTGATATAGCAAACACGACTCTCGGCCCAAACTCAGCACGAAGTGCGTAGAAACATACGAATGCGTAAATCCCAGATAAAAAAAAACACGTGCATCAAAAGAACATACAGAAAGAGTACCTGAAACCACTTCATTGGACGTCTGCGCGTCCTCGTGAGTCAAGGCAAACACCCAAGCCTGCCCTCTACCGGCGACTGGCTGACCTCCGTCTCTACCACCCTACCCTCACGGTACAAAACCACCGTGTACCCGACCTCTCGGAACATGAGTCTGACGCGGAGAAACAACAGGCATAAGGGGCAACGCCCTATGCGGGGGAGAAGGTGGTAAGGTAACCTGCGGTATAGCTGCCTCATGCTCACGTGGTTCAGTAAAATCTCGAACCCGATGACCCAAACTCCTGCACCGGTAACATCCTGAAAACTGTTGACTCCCATGGGAATAAGAGCTAAAAAGCTGTCCTCATCCCGGACCTCCAGTATCCCCAGTATCTGAACAGGAACTGTCATGACGTCTAAACGCCTGCCGCTGTGCTAAAACACCAGTACAAACCCTCTTCGGTTCTGGAGCAACCGACGTCTCAGAAAGACGCTCCTCAACCAACAGGGCTGCGTCCACCGCTGCTGCATAGGTGTCGCAATGCTGAACGCCGATATCGAGGAACAAATGGGTAAACAGGCCTCGAACAAACCTCTTGACCCGCATCTCCTCCATAGCTACCAAATACAGAGCATACACAGACAGCTCGGTAAACAACACATCATACTCGGCCACCGCCATACCTTGAGTCTGGCGTAATGACTTAAATCTGCGTGCTCGAGCATCCCTGACGCTCAGCGGAAGAAAACGCGCAAGAAACACCATCACGAACTCAGCCCAGGTCATAGGAGAAAGACCTGCGTCTCTGCCCTTCTCTAAGGACTCGCAACACTTCTGGGCCAGACCCTCATGACGAAAGCTCGCAAACTCCACCCATCTCGCGTCGGAGCATCTAAAATAACAACATATCCTGGCCATCCGGTCGATAAACGACTGCGGATCCTCAGCTGCATCGGTCCTAGTGAAAACCGGAGGCCTCAGCCTCATGAATTCCGATAACGATACGGTGATCACCTTCGTAGCTGCACGTACAACCACCTGAACAGTAGGCACAAACATGGTCCCCATAACGGGTGGAACAACTGCCTGCCCCTGCGCTCGAATGGCCACAACTAATGACCCTATCATCTAGCGCAAATCCGGCATACCAGCCCCTAGAATAGCCATATGGTTTGTCGAAGGTGGAACAATCTGCTCCTGCACAACGGGCGTACCGCCCTGCTCAGTCCTCATCTCAGATGAGTCAACTCTGACCTCGGCCCTCGGGGCCACTCTCTGCGCCCTCGTAGTCTTCGGTTGCTTACTAGATAGAAATGGAAATAGGATTCGATAAGGACACAGAAATCGGATCACAAGGATATAAATAATCACGGAAGGAATTTCAAGCAATAAGTCCTAAGGTCACTTAGGCGGAGCACCGTGTCGTAAGTATGCCACGGAACATACACACGCTATGCTGCTCTGCTTAAGCTACCTACTCCATCATACCGATGCCATGCTACACTCCGAAAGGTAAAACCTAGCGCTCTATACTAACTTTGTCACGACCCAAAATTGGGCACATGACCGACACTTAAACTACGTAACGTCAACAGGCGTAACGCAATTAAGTGCAGGGTTACCTAGCACGGCAACAAGGTTTCGGGTGGCATCGCCCATGCCAAGTTCAAAAATTTGCCTTTCTAGCTAACCCTAACATAGAATCGTTAACTAGAAATCGACGGAATATAATGCAAACCACTTTGCAAATGAAAAGTGAACAAGGAACACAACCTTTGTAGACCGGTTCTTCACTTCAATATCTCCATGTAGTAGTCCCTTCACCGCGATCATAAAGTCCCAGACTGTAGAGAGGCTCCGATGAAGAAACAAACATGCTTGCTTCAAAGACTTCCAGGCCGAAGATGATCTACGTCGAGGAGACACTAACCCAAACTATATTTTCACTAATTACGGAATTAGTGAAGCAAACATCCTATACTAAATGGAAATTAGTAGAGGATGATGAAGTAGGAAGTTTGCTCACATTAGAAATGATTTCCACACTCATTTTCCATCAACTCCATTGAAGCTAGAAAGCTTTTAGGAAGAAGAAGAAGAAGATGAATGAACTCATCATATGAATTATTGTGTGAGGTTAGAAATGAAACCAAGGGTTAAGCATGTCATGCTTAACCCTTATAGAGAGTTAACCATGAGCTAGGGTTAATGATTAGGTCAAGAAATATCTTAAGCTAGACAAAAAGAATGGACAAAGTCAAAGATGCATTGAAGCTTCTACAAGCTTTCAACAAATATCATCCATGAAAAATATCCACAATATTTGAATTACTGAATGATAAATTATAAACCCTAATCTTAACCCTAGCATGGTTTAACCCTCATTAACCCTAGTTGCATTTGTAACCTAGCATGATACATTTAACAAATATCACATATATATCAATGTATCCAAAGTGAGAAAAGAAATCATAAGTGAGCTAATACTAATTAATGTAATGTAATATATCAAATATATAATTATACATTAGATTATCAAATCAACTCTTGATTTAATAATCCGGCTATATCACCTATAACCGACTAATATCATATGAATCAACTTATCGAAACAACACTTGATCCAATAACCCGGCTATATCGTATGTAACCGACCGATATCTCATTTCGTGAGAATAGAATACGGTTTCTTATATCGTATCAATCTCAGTCCCGCACATATCACATATGTCCACCTACTCCGTTTCGCTTGAGCCAGGAAACCCCTGTGTAGGACTCTAAAGACTCGTCAATATGCCGGCAGTAGGTGATGATCATATCGAACACCCATAAGCCGCAAGCGGTCTGTTAAATATAATAGCCGCCCGGGCATTGAGCGATCAGAAGATCAACAAGCAAGCCTGCTCACACTCCTGCGAATCAAATCAGTAACACTACCCTACAGTACGGTCTCTTCGTCTGATATGTCGCATATCTCGTCTAGGGGTGGTAAATGTCAGACCCCAGTAACGCGATATGTCATGTCGATATGAGGCTCATAACGGGTCGAGTAACTACTGATAACACTTACCAGTATACCTCAAAAGCACCCTTGGCCAAGGACTTCCTGTTATAGTCAATCGCGCACAGCGCAACATCAACTCCCAATACCGGTGTAAGTCCACGTTGCCAACCCCGGTTCTTGCGGGGAGGCGGAAACGGTATAAATATCAAATTTTTAGCGCATGGGGCAACATGGACTAACAAAGTCGGGATCTTTTCTAAACTAAACTAGCAAGAAAGCTAAAGAGAGTTAGCTACTCGGAAAAGAGGTTATACCTAACTTGAACTCCTTCTTCTTGAAACCTTTGTAGGGGTTTTATGGTGCTTTCCTCGTCGCCTTCTTCCGTCAAAGATGGATCCACCTGAGGGTTCAACCTTCGGGTTCTTTCTCGAACTTTGAGTGAACTAGGATCTTTGGCTTGCTAAACCTCTAACCCTAGAGTGAGTAGAGAGTGGCTTTGGGGTGTTTTTATCTCAAGGAGATGGATTCTCAACACATGAGAATGGAGCTCCTTGAACTAGAGGAGGAGGAAGAAGAAGAGAGGAGAGAGAAGAGTTATGATAGAATGAGAGCTTTTCATTTTACAACCATAACATAATAAGAAATGAATTATCAAAAATAATAATAATAATGTAAATGAAATAGTTGATGGATGGTTTGGAATGACTATTATCATTACACACATTAAATGATTTTGCTAGAATCAAAGAGCATCTTTGATATGTAATGATGATGGTTAAACTTTCAACTATGGTCAACTAGTCAACCTTGGTCAACAAGTCAACAAACCCAACCATGACACAATTTCATTTAATTAATATTATTAATTGATATATCATAAATCCATTAGGGTTCGGAAAAAAACCGACTGTCAACTGTGCATACGCACCCGTCCCGAAACCCTAATGAAAATCCTCTTCCTCCGCCTCAATCAACTGTGCATACACACCCGCATTCTTGTTCCGAGGAACATGAATAGTATGAGATAAAATCAACCCCAAAACATATACCAGTATCTGGCTCAAACCAGAGCCTGCTAGTAATATCTGTCCGGACTCCAAACGTGCACAAGTGCGCGGATGAGAACGAACCCTGTCGCAAAACCATGCGACATCTACTCTGTTTTTCCCAGAGGCGAATAGCCCTCTGTGTGGGACTCTAAAGACTCGACACTACGCTGGCAGTGGGTTTAACCACAGACCGCAAGCGGCACTAGCTGTGCGTAACGGTCTCCAGGTAGATGCCGATGAGAAGACTGACGAGGTGAACCCCATCTGAACTCCTACTGAGTCTGAATATGACAGTCTCCGTACAGTCCGGTCTGTTCGTCTGATACATCGCATGTTGGGCCTAGGGGGCGGTAAACGTCAGTCCCCTAATAGCGGTACAAGTCGTGTCGGAGTGAAGCCTAAAACACCCTGAGATAACACTGGAAACCTACCAGTATATCTCGCTTGCCCTGGCCAGGGACTACTCGTGTAATGGCTCTCCTAGACACAGCGCGATGTCAACCCCCAATACCGGGAGAGACAAATCCTGTCTAACCGTCACTGCCTCCAAGTGCTTCGGGACTGCACCCAACTACCACCTATTTGCACGACTCCTTTGAGCCGTGGTAGGGTAGTAATCATAATACAGTGGGAACACACTCGAGGCGAAGTGCCAGTGTCAAGTCAGCGGACTAAGCTGTACTCATGTCACCTGGGAACTGATAACTGACGATAGGTATAATACCAACTTGTCAGTTCCCGACGAGTCCTGTCCAGTGTACTCGTAACCTAACGAGCACTCGCATACTATCTCAAGTACGACGTACTGACGGCTGTGGGACAGACCGTCTCCCACACTGGGATGAGAAGCGCATGCGCCAGTCTACTCCGGAGTATCGATGCCCTGTCTCGATAGTCCTGCGACTAGGGACCTGTATAAGGATGTGCTTATAGATTACCCAGCCCCCACTAGTGTGACTGCCATCACAACGCTGGTAATCAAGCAAAGATCCTAAGGGCTCCACTAATGCGTATAGGTGATATGATATAATAAACACATGTGCACATTGAAGTAGAAACAAACCAAGTAGCATACTACTATTTTGAGCAAGATTGTATATACAAGGTGAATATCCCAAGCTTCCATTAAGTAATATACAAACCAGTATGATACAGTAATGGCCTCTAGGGCATATACACTAACAATCTCCCATTTGCACTAAGGCCATGTACTGGCGTATCGAAGGCCTATCATCTCGATCAGCCGCTCGAACTGAGTCTGGGGTAGGGCCTTGGTGAATGGATCTGCAGTGTTTTCTTCTGAAGCAACCCTCCGAACCTCGATCTCCTTGCGATCCACGATCTCTCTGATCAGGTGATACCGCCTCAAGATGTGTCTGGATCTCTGATGGGACCTGGGTTCCTTCGCTAAAGCTATAGCCCCGTTGTTGTCGCAATACAGTGGTATTGGATCAACAATGGACGGAACCACCTGAAGTTCATTGAAGAACTTCCTCATCCAGACAGCTTCTTTTGCGGCATCAGATGCAGCGATGTATTCCGCTTCCATCGTCGAGTCTGCAACGGTTTCCTGTTTGGAACTCTTCCAACACACCGCCCCTCCATTGAGGGTAAAGACAAAACCCGACATGGACTTGGAATCATCCTTGTCACTCTGGAAGCTGGAGTCAGCAAACGCCTCGATCTGGAGGTCTTTTCCGCCATACACCAAGAACATCTCCTTAGTCCTTCTCAGGTACTTGAGAATGTTCTTTACCGCTATCCAGTGTTTCTCCCCAGGGTTTGACTGATACCGGCTTACCACACTCAGTGCATAAGCTACATCCGGTCTGGTACACAACATCGCATACATTATAGAGCCTACCGTAGAAGCGTAGGGTATAATAGACATGCGATCCCTCTCCAAATCAGTCTTGGGAGACATCTCTTTAGAGAGGGTGATCCCGTGACAAGCCGGTAGGTTACCGCGCTTGGAATCTTCCATACTGAATCTCTTCAGTATGGTGTCGATGTACCTGGACTGTGAAAGTCCTAATATCCTCTTGGATCTATCACGATGGATCCGGATCCCCAGGATGTATGAGGCATCACCCAGGTCTTTCATGGAGAACCTGTGCGACAAGAACCCCTTGACAGATTGTAGCATAGGAATGTCATTTCCTATTAAGATAATGTCATCCACGTATAAAACGAGGAATACTACAGTTCTCGCTACAAATCTACTATAGATGCATGGTTCATCTGGATTTTTGATAAAGCCAAATTCCTTGACCGTCTCATCAAAACAGATGTTCCAGCTCCGCGATGCCTGCTTTAGTCCATAAATGGACTTAAGCAACTTGCACACCTTTCCGCTGCTCCCACTCTGAATGAAACCCTCTGGCTGGTCCATATAGACACACTCCTCTAAATTTCCATTTAGAAAAGCGGTTTTTACGTCCATCTGCCAAATCTCATAATCGTGGAAGGCAGCAATGGCAAGAAGGATCCGAATGGATTTCAGCATAGCCACTGGAGAAAAGGTTTCGTCATAGTCCAAACCAGGTCTTTGACGAAAACCCTTTGCAACAAGTCTAGCTTTATAGGTCTCAACCTGTCCATCTACACCAATCTTCCTTTTGAAGATCCACTTGCATCCTACTGGTTTTACCCCGTCTGGAGCAATGTCCAACGTCCATACTTTGTTGGTGTACATGGACTCCATTTCGGTCCGCATTGCTTCCAGCCATTTTACCGAGTCAATGCTCTGAACGGCCTGCTGGAAGCTAGTAGGCTCATCATAATCTATGATGCAATCCTCTCTATCCCCGTCTATGAGAAAACCGTAGTATCTCTCGGGCGGATGAGACTGCCTACTACTTCTGCGGAGCGGCGTAGGAATGTCCTGTTCTTTTGAACCCTCTGGTTCCTCTAAGCTTTCAGTAATAGCTCGTGGTTCTGGAATTTCTTCCAGTTCTACTGTGCTCCCACTTATCTGGTTTTCCAAAAACTCAGTTTCCAAGAAGTAGGCATGACGAGAAACAAAAACGTTTTGTTCCTCTTCGCAGTAGAAGAAATATTCCTTGGAGTTCTTTGGATATCCCACGAACTTGCACTGTACTGAGCGTGCCTCGAGCTTGTCCGCATGCTGCTTTTTGACAAAAGCCGGACTTCCCCATGTCTTAATGTGACTGAGATGGGGCCTCTTCCCACACCACATTTCATATGGTGTGGTAGACACAGTCTTAGTGGGAACTCGGTTCAAAAGGTATGCAGCTAATTCTAGTGCATACCCATAGAATGATCGCGGTAACTCAGCGTTACTCATCATGGACCGTACCATATCCAATAGGGTCCGGTTCCGTCTCTCCGATACACCGTTATGTTGCGGAGTGTATAGAGGAGTAAGCTGAGAGAGAATTCCATTCTCTTTTAAGTAATTCAGGAACTCGGCACTTAAGTATTCTCCACCTCGATCCGATCTTAGAATCTTGATACTTTTGCCGGTTTGTTTTTCTACTTCATTCTTATATTCCTGGAACTTTTCAAAGGCTTCGGACTTATGTTTCATCAGGAAGACATAACCGTACCTTGAGAAGTCATCCGTAAAAGTAATGAAGTAAGAATAACCGCTTCGCGCATGTGTAGACATTGGACCGCACACGTCGCTGTGTACGAGTCCCAAGAGCTCTCTCGCTCTTACTCCGTATCCAGTGAACGGAGTCTTTATCATCTTTCCTTTGAGACAGGATTGACAAGTGGCATACGATTGATATTCGAACGGATCCAAATATCCTTCTGTATGTAACTTAGTCAACCTTCTCTTATTGATGTGACCTAGTCTACAATGCCATAAGAAAGCCTGATTTATATCTGGAGACTTTCTTTTGTGTGTATTCTGGACATTGAAAATCTGTAGTTGGTTTAATACGTACATACCATTGCTCAGTGTACCTGACCCAATCAGAACTTGATTAAGGTGAATGTTTATAACATTACTTACAAACGCAAATTCATAACCTTCTTTTGAAACCAAAGATACAGAAATGATATTACAAGTTGCGTTGGGTACAAAAAAGCAATTACGCAAAACCAAAACATGTCCATCTGACATTCCCAGGTGATAGTCCCCCACGGCTTTAGCATCCATGCTAGCTCCGTTCGCAACTCTGAGGGTCATGTCACCTGCCTTCAAAACCCAACGGTTTCTCAACGCCTGCTAAGAATTACAGATATGAGATCCTGATCCGGTATCCAATACCCAGGAAGTAGAGTTTATCGAAAGACAGTTTTCAATAACATACACACCTGAAGCTGAAGCCGCAACCTGCTTCAGTTCCTGTGTCCTGGCCTTCCAAGCCCTGCAATCTTTCTTCCAGTGTCCACTCTTATGACAATAGAAGCATTCTTCTTTACCCACAAGCTTCCCCGCTATCTTTGTTGCCTTTTCCTTTCCCTTCGTATCCACCTTACTAACACCGCCCCTTGGTTTGGCGGGGGCTTTCTTCTTCTTTCCCTTGTCTTTCGCCTTGGACCTAGAAGAAGAAGATCCTCCTACAAACAAAGTGGGTGTTTCCCTACCTTTCTGTAGGGTGCCCTCTGCGCTCCTCAGCATGTTGAGGAGTTCTGAAAGTTCAACCTTTTTTTCTTGTAAGTTGAAGTTCAGTATAAACTGGGCGTAAGTGGAAGGAAGGGACTGGAGAACCAAGTCCGTATAGAGCTCACTCTCTAACGTGGTCCCAAGTTCTGCGAGCTCCTCAATGTAGACAATCATCTTAAGCACGTGGTCCGCTACCGATGATCCGATGGCCAATCTTGCCAAAAACAACTTCTTCGACACTTCGTATCTTGCGATACGAGACTGCTCTCCATACAGTTCTTTTGTATGGAGAAATATGGATTCCAGACCCATATTCTCGTGCCTCCTCTGATGTTCGTTATCCATAGAGGCAAGAACAAGGCACTTGGCCTTCGCGCAATCAATCTCCCAAGTCTTACGGATTTCCTTATCCGCGACGCTAGAGGTGGGACCTGGGACGGGGGGAGCTTTGGTGGTAAGAAGATACCCCAGCTTGTCGTAAGTGATTGCCATTTTGACATTCCTGAGCCAATCTTTGTAGTTTGGCCCTGTCAGTATGTTTTTATCTAGAAGTAACTTAAGTCCAGTCATGTTGATTGGTCGCTGCAATTAGGAGAGAGAGAAGAAACACTCAGCACGATGCTCTTGCAAGTTTAGAATGGTTTTTAATTTGTCTAAACAGGATGGCTCCTACTGTCTCTCGAATCCCTCCTCAAACCATAAAGGAAGAATTAGTCGGGATCAATTCCACCGCACAATACTTTCTTAACCGTTCAGCCAGGCCAGTGTCGGTACTTCGAGGGAGGTTTTCCAACGCTTTCGCGAAGTTCCTTAATTTAAGAACCTCTTTTCCCTGGGGGCGTAGCCCCGCTAACACCTTTCTGGACACCTACTAGGTTTATAGCATTGATCGTTTAGTGAGAAATTTCCCGAGGAGTAGCATATACTCACAGCAGGATCGGGATCCAAATATCATCGCGTGATGAAACTGAAGGAATCCTACCAGAATCACCACACTCCAAATGGTATGCAAATCTAGCAAGTTTCAGTACTTATGAAACTCCCGATGTGATTTTTGCCCCATGCTCTTATGACCTTGACTTTGGCCAACAAATCATAAGTCACATGTCAAGTTCTACCCGTCGTTCTCCAGGTTAATTTGAATCCACCTGTACCCACCCTTGACTTTGGCCAACAAGGCAGTACGACTGTTCCAAATCAACACATCTATCTATGCTGCACATGAATACCCAATAGCTACCAATCACTATGCCTTGACTTTGGCCAACAAACACAGTTTGAATACTATTGACTATTCATGTGAAACGACGGAGGGCTACGAATGGTTTTGGCTAAACCGTGAACGTAGTGAACTTGATATGATCGATGGAACGAGATAGCTTTTAAAAAAGAGTGGCTCAAGCTCCGCATTTGAAAGTTAGTTTTGAAAAGAACCGAGTGGTTTTTCGAAAGTGTTCCAACGACTTTTGCTTGGTTTATTATCTTGCATTAGTTCTTTTAATGCGTGATATTCTTGCATTAGTTCTTTTAATGCGTCCCATCATTTAATCCTACCATTGCAGAAAACAACCAAAATATGACGTACGCTTATGCCATTCGCATTCGCCACGGGGCCCCGTCATCACCCGTTAGGTTACTTAACTAACGACAGAGCGGGGGCTGGGCTAGCGCGGCTATAAAACATAAGCAATGCCTAAATAGTTATAAATATATAGCAATGATAGACATTACAGATCACAGATGAATACATTGGATATACTTGGAATCCGCAATCCATTCGAGCCTGCAACGAAAAGCGGATTACACGGTCGCGGTGAATAGCCAATACCCCACCCAAGACCCCTACGGATGCGGCAAACTACCCGCCAAGTACCCCGAAGTGGAGCAACCTCCCTCAACGCCGTGAGTAGGCCACTCGGCACTTCGAGATACCCGGTAGTTTGTGCACCCCCTCCATGGGTCTATCCTAGGAGCAAAAACAGTAAAAAGAATTATACAATGACCGCTACAACCCCGACCCGGTTGTGCGGCCATACAAATAATAATATTACATCAATTTACATTTTACAATGAATGAAAGAAAAAGAAACACTCATCTCACATCCACCCCGGCTATTTACCCGCGACAGTCCAACGCATTCATATACACAAACCATCATCAAACACAGATCACAGATATGTATAACCCCGACTAATCGACATATAGCGATTAGCCGACGTTCAATACATATAAACATCACAGATATAACCATTATAGTCAAAGTGTAGTGAAGTTCGATAAAATACGGATTAAGAGGGCCCCAAAAACAAATTTCTTTTCTAGAAAATCTGGGCACAAATAAACCATCTGAAAAATCCCAAAACCCTACCAGAAGAACACTGCACAAAACCCGATCACGAGAGGAGCCAAAACGGCGGCGGTTCCGCGGCACATGCATACCTATCGCCGCGGAACTGCGGCGGTTTGAGGGAATCAGGCGACCGTTTTTGGTGGGTGTTTTCACAAAACCCTGAGCCGATTTTAGGAGTAAAACTTTTTATTTTTAGAGCACAAAAAATTTCAACAGAAAGTTAGGGTTTTGATTTTCCGGTTTTTGCGATTTTTCCGATCGAACTTCCATACACTTTACTACTAAGCTAGTTTAAGTTTAGTTAGGCTCTGATACCACTGTAAGTCCACGTTGCCAACCCCGGTTCTTGCGGGGAGGCGGAAACGGTATAAAAATCAAATTTTTAGCGCATGGGGCAACATGGACTAACAAAGTCGGGATCTTTTCTAAACTAAACTAGCAAGAAAGCTAAAGAGAGTTAGCTACTCGGAAAAGAGGTTATACCTAACTTGAACTCCTTCTTCTTGAAACCTTTGTAGGGGTTTTATGGTGCTTTCCTCGTCGCCTTCTTCCGTCAAAGATGGATCCACCTGAGGGTTCAACCTTCGGGCTCTTTCTCGAACTTTGAGTGAACTAGGATCTTTGGCTTGCTAAACCTCTAACCCTAGAGTGAGTAGAGAGTGGCTTTGGGGTGTTTTTATCTCAAGGATATGGATTCTCAACACATGAGAAGGGAGCTCCTTGAACTAGAGGAGGAGGAAGAAGAAGAGAGGAGAGAGAAGAGTTATGATAGAATGAGAGCTTTTCATTTTACAACCATAACATAATAAGAAATGAATTATCAAAAATAATAATAATAATGTAAATGAAATAGTTGATGGATGGTTTGGAATGACCATTATCATTAGACACATTAAATGATTTTTCTAGAATCAAAGAGCATCTTTGATATGTAATGATGATGGTCAAACTTTCAACTATGGTCAACTAGTCAACCTTGGTCAACAAGTCAACAAACCCAACCATGACACAATTTCATTTAATTAATATTATTAATTGATATATCATAAATCCATTAGGGTCCGGAAAAAAACCGACTGTCAACTGTTCATACGCACCCGTCCCGAAACCCTAATGAAAATCCTCTTCCTCCGCCTCAATCAACTGTGCATACACACCCGCATTCTTGTTCCAAGGAACATGAATACTATGAGATAAAATCAACCCCAAAACATATACCAGTATCTGGCTCAAATCAGAGCCTGCTAGTATGTGACCCTTCGAAAATCGTTTATGCAGTTTTTCGGTAATCGGCTAATTTTTCGGCTTTTTCCGTAAAAAGTCAAAATAGGTATTTTTCATTGTAGACCTAATTATACAAAATTTAGACAAGATATTACTATAATTTTGTCACTAAAATGTCACTTATAATTATCTAGTTAAATAAAAAAAATTTCGTGATTAATTATTTTTTTAATTATTTTAAGCCTTTTTAAATACATTAAATTAATGATAAATACAAATGTAATTAGGTAAATTTCATAATTAGGAGTCTTTATAAACTAAAATATGGTGTTAATAAAATTATATCATGTCTTGCAAACTTTTGGTTTTAGGGTGGGTAAATTTGTGAAAAAATGAAGTAAAAATGGGTTTTTTTGTAAAAAAGTTGACATGAAAGCATGAAATGATAACATATGATGTTGTAATGAACTAGAAACTTCTCCAAAATTTCCCCACCTCCTCCTCTTGCTGCAGCCGACCCCAATTCTGCAGAATTGCCCCACTTCCCACTTCATTATTGCTTCTTTTTCTTGCTAAAAATCAATAAAAATTCACATTTTTCCATCACCATTCAAATCTAAACCCTAAACCACTCTCTCTTCTACCCAAATTGGTTCAAAAACTAGATGAAAGGAGGCTTCTTGGTGACTTGATCAAGCTAGGGTTCAAGCTTGAGAGGTGAAAATTCTAATTTTTTTGTTAACTTGTGGTTTAATTATGCTAGAATTGAAATTCTAAATATTAGTTTAGTGGTAAATGTTGTTTAGGAAAAATCAAGAGAAGGATTGATTTTAAAACTAGGGTTTGAAGCATAGTTGTTAGGATTAAATTAGGGCTTTGGGTTTCTAATTGGTTGTAGTGGTTAATGGTGTATTTATATGCTCGCTAAATCGTTAAATTTCGATGTTTGCATTGAATCGGCGTTGAATTTGCTTGCTAGATTTTTACGAAAAATAGAATGCGTTCAATTTGCGTTAGGTTAGCAATATTATTAGTTTCGTATAGGATTATTAGAGTGCACGAACGCGGGGTTTCGTCTAGTCGGGTTGTAGTTTAGTCGATTTTCCCGAAATGACGATTCTAGTTAAAGGTTAGCGATTTTCGTGCGTTTTCCCGCGCACCGAGTGCATGCTATGATTAATACGAGAGCGTGGATAATTGTTTGTTGTGACTTGCATTGTGTTAGGTTTTGTAATCTTATGCTTGATATTGTGCAAATATAGGATCGGTCGGGGAAACATCGGACACGGCGCGAAAAGGCAAGGCGGTGGCCGGATCGGATTAGCGCGGATTTCAGGTGAGTAGATATATTTATCTATGGGGGAATCGTCTGGATGGCACGAGGCGCCCCCCCCAGTTAGGATTACCCTACTTTTGCAAGATTTATATATTAGCTAACTTATCCATTCATGTACACTGCATACCCTTATAGCGAACAGTATATTACATTTCATGGACATTCATCTATACTTATGCGATATCACTTCGTAGGGCACGAACACCATTACCATTGGCATCTGTTGCACGCGCACTAATCATGTGACACACACGCCTTTGGTAATTGCCATGCCACGTGCACTATAGAACCTGTTTAACTTAATAACGTCATTGCATTCATACATGATATATGGAGTCGCAAAGCATGCATATACCTCGCATTACCATCATATCTACATAGATTTCTAGCCAAAACTCACATCATATACATTGATATCATAGACAATTATCATATATAACATGTGAACATTATGATTTTCTCGAGGATTTAAGTATTTCTGTGATTTCTGGATTTTTGGGGAAAACCGCAAGAATTTAACAAAAGCTTATATTTATCGTTTTTAAAACAAAGTTACGGTTTTCTCGTGATGTATGTGTCGTCCACCATGAGTTTTCATGTTTTCTGTTGGATTTCGAGACCCGATTCGAGGAGTGGATGAACCGTCTCGGGTATATGGTGGGCCCGGTATTGTACCCCGGGGCAAGAAGATCGAGTTGTAGACGATGAGCCTGGCAGGGGAAGACTACCTACCGGTGATGTCTGGCGCGGCGGATATCCGGAGGATACCGACCGTTGTCGTGAGAACTATGATATGGGCCGATCCGGACTGACGGAGCCCGATATTGAGACAGATATGATTCCTATTTGGTGTCGATGCTTGACACGGGTTTTCAGATTATTTCTTGATGGTACTTAGCTATTATACAGATATTCATGTTTTAAAAAGTTAAGAATTCAATACCCTTAGCATTTAAAACACTAAAGACTTAATAATGATATTGCATACCTGTGCATGCATACTAGAGATAGTATATCACATATGGACATACATGTTGTGGTGCGTTGTGGTGCATTGCGTGCATTCTTACGATTGCCTTATTAGATGTTATATTTACTCACGAGCTGGCAATTCACCCCCGTTGTGCCACAGTGTCTTGCAGGTCGGACCCGTCACCCTTGTAGCGGCGGGCTATCTTATCATCAGCTTCTTTTGCTCAGACTCGCGACATCGCCCGTAGGTGGGTTGCGAGTATACTTTATTTCTTTTTGCTTTATCATTGTATCTAGTATTTTCCATCTACCACTTTATATTGTATATGCGACCTAGTGACGAGACTGAGAGGTTTGTATATTTGTGGTTTCTTTTGGGTCGAGCTCACTTGAGCCGGCGATGTGTTTTCCAGTATTTTGCATTTCTTTTATGCTCTTTTTCTTGATATTACTATTATATTGCATGTGGTTGTGATCCGCCTTGGGCGAAGAGCTGGCTCCCACTTGGGGATGCCATTTTTATGATTACAGGTTTATTATCTTGTTGTACCCATTTTGGGGGTTAGAAAATACAGGGGAGACTCTGCCGAAATTTTCAGAAATTTTTGATGTTCTTTTTTTTTGGATTCTATGCAACTTAATTGATTTAAAAACCGTTTTCATTTAAGGTTTTCCTTCACTCTCTTTTGATTTTGGGTTAGATTTCTGGGCTTTGGCTGACTTAGGTTACGGTACGCCTTTAGACGTCTCGTAATCTAAGTGCCAGTTACGTTCCGTACTTTCGGGTCGTGACAAAGTTGGTATCAGAGCGTAGGTTTTACCTTTCTGAGTGTTGGACGACCTTGGTAGATGGAGTAGGTGACTTAAGCAGAGTGGCGTACCGTAGGTATGATCCGCGGCATACTTACGATACGGTACTCCGCCTAAGTGACCTTAGGACATAATTGCTTGTATTTCCTTTCTTGATTCCTTGCATTCCTTGATTCAATTGCAATGATCTTATCAGTCCTTTTTCTTATTCAAGCTTCGATGCCGCCAAAGACTACGAGAGCTCAGCGGGCTGCCGCTAGGGATGAGATTCGGGCGGGCCCGTCTGAGGCGAGGATCGAGCGGGAGGATACGCCTACCCCTCAGGGTCATACTGATCCGCCTTATCCTGACCGTATTGCCAGACTAGAGGCCGGCATGCAAGAGTTGCGGCAGATGATGGGATCTTTAGTTGAGTCCAGCCGGGTACAGAGATCCGAGGACGTTCCTTCCACCGCACAGACCACGATCGTACCTACTGCACAGATGGTCACTCCTGCTGCTACTACGGAGACTATCCCTGTTTCACTACAGGAGTTCATGAGATTGAGACCTCCAGCTTTTACCGGTACAGATGCGACAGAGGACCCACAGGCATTCCTTGATAAGATGGCTCGGATTTGCCGTTCGTTGAGGTGTTCTGATGATAGATTGGTGGAGTTTGCGAGTTTTCGTCTGGAGGGTCTTGCCCAGACATGGTATGACTCAGTAGAGAGAGGCCGAGCTGCAGGTCTGCCTTCTATGACCTGGGATGAGTTTACATCTGCATTTCTTGCCCGTTTTCTTCCGGAGAGTGTCCGAGATGCTCGAGCCCGTAGTTTTGAGTCTTTGCGCAAGACTCCTGGGATGACGGTGTCGGAGTATGATATACAGTTTACCCAGTTGTCTCGATATGCTCCGTACCTAGTCGACACAGAAGAGAAGAGAATAAAGAGGTTTGTACGAGGGCTTGATACACAGCTATTCCTTGCCATCGGCACCCAGCACTTTGATACATACGCAGCCGCGATGGATGCAGCCTTACTTTTGGAGGAGCGTATTTCTGAGACTCCGGTCGTTTCTGGGCCGAAGAGGATCCGTACTGATACGCCAGCTCAGCGGCAGATGGGCAGGCATCATGATAGATTATTTCCGGGAGATGGTGGAGGCAGAGTATTGAGACGAGGTCAGTTATTTGGTTCATATCCACAGACCCAGCAGTCGTCTCCAGGATGTTTTCGGTGTGGGAGTCAGTACCACCGTGTCAGAGACTGTACCATGGGACGCCAGGGCGCGGCGACAGTCCCGCATGTGACTTTACCACCCTCACCACCTTCTCAGAGAGCTTTACTTCCTACTCCTGACGATGCTCCACGTCAGCCAGATGCTTCTAGAGGCCGTGGGTGTGGCGGTCCGGTTCCGAGAGGACGAGACGACAGAGGCAGAGGCAGAGGCCGAGGTAGAGGCAGAGGACAACCAGCTATTAGTGGTCAACAGGCCCGAGTGTTCGCGTTGACTCCTCAGGATGCACAGGCATCCAATGCCGTCGTGACAGGTACTCTGCCAGTATGTTCTTTTGATGCACGGGTATTATTTGATCCAGGCTCCACACATTCCTATGTAGCCACGTACTTTGCACCGAGGTTGGGCCGAGAGTCTTCTCCGTTAGATCAGCCGCTTGTCGTTATTACCCCGGTAGGCGAGTCTTTTGTTGCCCGTTTTGTGTACCGATCGTGTTCCGTTCGTATCGGGGAGAGAGATTCTTTAGTTGATTTGATTCTCCTCGATGTGCTAGACTTTGACGTTCTTCTTGGTATGGACTGGCTAGGCACCTGTTATGCATCCGTGGACTGCCGTGAGAAAGCAGTCAGATTCAGTTTTCCTGGTGAGCCGGTTCTTATTATTCAGGGAGATCGTAGCGCTACCCTTCCCAGCTTGATTTCATCTCTTCGCGCTGGTCAGCTCTTAAGGAAAGGGTGTCAGGGATTCTTAGCCTATATTTGTGATACTAGCTCCACAGAGGTTCCGTTGGACCAGGTCCCTGTTGTGAGATAGTTTCCTGATGTATTCCCTGACGAGCTGCCTGGCCTGCCACCAGAGCGCGAGATTGAGTTCTGTATTGACTTGATCCCTGGCACGGGGCCTATCTCTATACCGCCTTATCGGATGGCCCCGGCGGAGCTGAGAGAGCTAAAGGATCAGTTACAGGACTTGCTGGACAAAAGGCTTATTCGACCGAGTGTGTCACCTTGGGGTGCTCCCGTCTTGTTTGTTAAGAAGAAGGACGGAAGTATGCGCTTATGCATTGATTATCGTCAGCTGAACCGGGTTACTGTGCGGAACAGGTATCCCCTACACCGCATTGATGACCTATTTGATCAGCTCCAGGGTGCAGGGTTCTTCTCGAAGGTTGATTTACGGTCAGGTTATCACCAGTTGCGAGTTCGGAAGGAGGATATTCTAAAGACCGCCTTCCGTACTCGATATGGTCATTACGAGTTCTTGGTGATGTCGTTCGGGCTCACCAATGCCCCAGCAGCATTTATAGATTTGATGAACCGCGTATTCAGGCCGTATCTCGATCAGTTCATCATTGTGTTCATTGACGACATCTTGGTTTATTCTCGGAGCCGGGAGGAACATGAGCAGCACTTACGTATCACCTTGCAGACTTTGAGGGAGCATCAGCTGTTCGCCAAATTCTCCAAGTGCGCATTCTGGCTAGACAGCGTCGATTTCTTGGGTCATGTGGTGACGAGAGACGGTATTTGTGTGGACCCGAAGAAGATCGAGGCAGTTCAGCGTTGGCCTCGACCAGTATCAGTTACAGAGGTTCGCAGCTTTCTAGGTCTGGCCGGCTATTATCGACGTTTCGTTCAGGATTTCTCCCGCATTGCTGCACCATTGACCGGATTGACCCGGAAGGGGGTTCCTTTTGATTGGACCCAGGCATGTGAAGATAGTTTCCAGCAGTTGAAGACTCGTCTGACTACTGCACCAGTGTTAGCATTGCCTTCAGGATCAGGCGGGTTCGTGGTTTATTGTGATGCTTCTAGAGTGGGGCTGGGATGTGTATTGATGCAGCACGATAGAGTTATCGCGTATGCTTCTCGGCAGCTGAGGAAACACGAGCAGAACTACCCCACCCATGATTTAGAGATGGCTGCAGTGGTATTTGCACTCAAGATCTGGAGACATTACCTATACGGTGAGTCGTGCCAGATATTCACTGACCACAAGAGTTTGAAGTATATCTTCCAGCAGCGAGATCTGAACCTGAGACAGCGCGGTTGGATGGAGTTGGTGAAGGATTATGACTGCGAGATTCTATACCATCCGGGCAAGGCGAATGTGGTGGCAGATGCTTTGAGTAGGAGGCCCGGAGGTAGCCTATCTTGTTTGAGCGCAGTACAGATGCAGTCGACGGCGGATTGGCAGGTGTTATGTGACAGTAGAGTGCAGTTCGAGTTTACTTCTTCAGGGGGACAGCTGGCCCATTTCAGAGCACGCCCACAGTTACTTGACCATATCCGCGAGGCACAGTCCGGCGACGCCCGTATCTTAGAGATTATTGAGCAGATTCAGCAGGGCAGAGTTTCCGAGTTCATGATTGATGATCAGGGGATACTTCGATTTGGGACTCGACTGTGCGTGCCAGATTCAGAGGGACTGAGGCGTGATATTCTCGAGGAGGCACATAGATCAGTATACAGTGTGCATCCGGGTTCCACCAAAATGTACCGTGATTTGAGAGAGGTTTATTGGTAGGACGGGATGAAGAAGGATATTGCAGACTTTGTGTCGAGATGCCTGACTTGTCAGCAAGTCAAGGCCGAGCACCAGAGGCCAGCCGGCGAGTTACAGCCTTTGCCCATCCCTGAGTGGAAGTGGGAGCAGGTCTCCATGGACTTCATTGTGGGTCTACCCAGGACCAGTCGAGGGTACGACTCTATATGGGTGATTGTGGATCGACTGACGAAAGCGGCTCACTTCCTGCCAGTGAAGACCACTTTTGGATTTTCTCAGTACGCCCAGGTTTATATTGATGAGATAGTGCGACTGCATGGTGTTCCGACTTGCATCGTGTCCGACCGTGGCACCCAGTTTACCAGCCGGTTGTGGCAGAAACTTCAGGAAGCATTAGGCACCCGATTGAGTTTTAGCACAGCCTTTCATCCTCAGACTGATGGTCAGTCGGAGCGTACGATTCAGACTCTTGAGGACATGCTCAGAGCTTGTGTTTTAGATTTCGGTGGTAGCTGGGATCGTCATTTGCCTTTGATCGAGTTTTCCTACAATAATAGCTTCCAGGAGACGATTCAGATGGCACCTTTTGAGGCTCTATATGGGAGGAGATGTCGATCGCCTGTATGTTGGACGGAGCTTAGGGAAAGCAGTATTTTGGGGCCTCAGATCGTACAGGAGACGACCGAGAAGATACAGATGATTCGGTACAGGATGAGAGCGGCACAGAGCAGGCAGAAATCTTATGCTGACAGGCGCCGTCGCCGACTCGAGTTCGCTGTTGGCGATCATGTTTTCCTGAAGGTCTCTCCGATGAAAGGTGTGATGAGATTTGGGCGGAAAGGGAAACTAAGTCATAGATAGGTTGGTCCTTTCGAGATCCTAGAGCGTGTTGGTCCAGTCGCTTATCGGTTAGCTCTTCCGCCCAGCTTCCCACATGTTCACCCCGTATTCCATGTCTCGATGCTCCGCAAGTACCTTCATGATCCTTCCCAGGCGATTCAGCACCAGACGATCCAGTTAGACCGTGATCTTTCTTTCACCGAGCAGCCGGTGGTCATCTTGGATCGGCAGGTGAAGAAATTGAGGTCGAAGGTTATACCGTCCGTCAAGGTCCTTTGGCGTGGTCCGAACAGCGAGGAGGTCACCTGGGAGACCGAGGTCGAGATGAGGAAGAGATATCCCCATCTTTTTGAAGGTACGCGTAGTTAAATTCTAAATTCGGGGACCGAATTTCTTTAAGGGGGGAAGATTGTGACCCTTCGAAAATCGTTTAGGCAGTTTTTCGGTAATCGGCTAATTTTTCGGCTTTTTCCGTAAAAAGTCAAAATAGGTATTTTTCATTGTAGACCTAATTATACAAAATTTAGACAAGATATTACTATAATTTTGTCACTAAAATGTCACTTATAATTATCTAGTTAAATAAAAAAAAATTCGTGATTAATTATTTTTTTTATTATTTTAAGCCTTTTTAAATACATTAAATTAATGATAAATACAAATGTAATTAGGTAAATTTCATAATTAGGAGTCTTTATAAACTAAAATATGGTGTTAATAAAATTATATCACGTCTTGCAAACTTTTGGTTTTAGGGTGGGAAAATTTGTGAAAAAATGAAGTAAAAATGGGTTTTTTTGTAAAAAAGTTGACATGAAAGCATGAAATGATAACATATGATGTTGTAATGAACTAGAAACTTCTCCAAAATTTCCCCACCTCCTCCTCTTGCTGCAGCCGACCCCAATTCTGCAGAATTTCCCCACTTCCCACTTCATTCTTGCTTCTTTTTCTTGCTAAAAATCAATAAAAATTCACATTTTTCCATCACCATTCAAATCTAAACCCTAAACCACTCTCTCTTCTACCCAAATTGGTTCAAAAACTAGATGAAAGGAGGCTTCTTGGTGACTTGATCAAGCTAGGGTTCAAGCTTGAGAGGTGAAAATTCTAATTTTTTTGTTAACTTGTGGTTTAATTATGCTAGAATTGAAATTCTAAATATTAGTTTAGTGGTAAATGTTGTTTAGGAAAAATCAAGAGAAGGATTGATTTTAAAACTAGGGTTTGAAGCATAGTTGTTAGGATTAAATTAGGGCTTTGGGTTTCTAATTGGTTGTAGTGGTTAATGGTGTATTTATATGCTCGCTAAATCGTTAAATTTCGATCTTTGCATTGAATCGGCGTTGAATTTGCTTGCTAGATTTTTACGAAAAATAGAATGCGTTCAATTTGCGTTAGGTTAGCAATATTATTAGCTTCGTATAGGATTATTAGAGTGCGCGAACGCTGGGTTTCGTCTAGTCGGGTTGTAGTTTAGTCGATTTTCCCGAAATGACGATTCTAGTTAAAGGTTAGCGATTTTCGTGCGTTTTCCCGCGCACCGAGTGCATGCTATGATTAATACGAGAGCGTGGATAATTGTTTGTTGTGACTTGGATTGTGTTAGGTTTTGTAATCTTATGCTTGATATTGTGCAAATATAGGATCGGTCGGGGAAACATCGGACACGGCGCGAAAAGGCAAGGCGGTGGCCGGATCGGATTAGCGCGGATTTCAGGTGAGTAGATATATTCATCTATGGGGGAATCGTCTGGATGGCGCGAGGCGCCCCCCCTAGTTAGGATTACCCTACTTTTGCAAGATTTATATATTAGCTAACTTATCCATTCATGTACACTGCATACCCTTATAGCGAACAGTATATTACATTGAATGGACATTCATCTATACTTATGCGATATCACTTCGTAGGGCACGAACACCATTACCATTGGCATGTGTTGCACGCGCACTAATCATGTGACACACACGCCTTTGGTAATTGCCATGCCACGTGCACTATAGAACCTGTTTAACTTAAAAACGTCATTGCATTCATACATGATATATGGAGTCGCATAGCATGCATATACCTCGCATTACCATCATATCTACATAGATTTCTAGCCAAAACTCACATCATATACATTGATATCATAGACAATTATCATATATAACATGTGAACATTATGATTTTCTCGAGGATTTAAGTATTTCTGTGATTTCTGGATTTTTGGGGAAAACCGCAAGAATTTAACAAAAGCTTATATTTATCGTTTTTAAAACAAAGTTGCGGTTTTCTCGTGATGTATGTGTCGTCCACCATGAGTTTTCATGTTTTCTGTTGGATTTCGAGACCCGATTCGACGAGTGGATGAACCGTCTCGGGTACATGGTGGGCCCGGTATGGTACCCCGGGGCAAGAAGATCGAGTTGTAGACGATGAGCCTGGCAGGGGAAGACTACCTACCGGTGATGTCCGGCGCGGCGGATATCCGGAGGATACCGACCGTTGTCGTGAGATTTATGATATGGGCCGATCCGGACTGACGGAGCCCGATATTGAGACAGATATGATTCCTATTTGGTGTCGATGCTTGACACGGGTTTTCAGATGATTTCTTGATGGTACTTAGCTATTATACAGATATTCATGTTTTAAAAAGTTAAGAATTCAATACCCTTAGCATTTAAAACACTAAAGACTTAATAATGATATTGCATACCTGTGCATGCATACTAGAGATAGTATATCACATATGGACATACATGTTGTGGTGCATTGCGTGCATTCTTACGATTGCCTTATTAGATGTTATATTTACTCAGGAGCTGGCAACTCACCCCCGTTGTCCCACAGTGTCTTGCAGGTCGGACCCGTCACCCTTGTAGCGGCGGGCTATCTTATCATCAGCTTCTTTTGCTCAGACTCGTGACATCGCCCGTAGGTGGGTTGCGAGTATACTTTATTTCTTTTTGCTTTATCATTGTATCTAGTATTCTCCATCTACCACTTTATATTGTATATGCGACCTAGTGACGAGACTGAGAGGTTTGTATATTTGTGGTTTCTTTTGGGTCGAGCTCACTTGAGCCGGCGATGTGTTTTCCAGTATTTTGCATTTCTTTTATGCTCTTTTTCTTGATATTACTATTATATTGCATGTGGTTATGATCCGCCTTGGGCGAAGAGCTAGCTCCCGCTTGGGGATGCCATTTTTATGATTACAGGTTTATTATCTTGTTGTACCCATTTTGGGGGTTAGAAAATACAGGGGAGACTCTGCCGAAATTTTCAGAAATTTTTGATGTTCTTTTTTTTTGGATTCTATGCAACTTAATTGATTTAAAAACCGTTTTCATTTAAGGTTTTCCTTCACTCTCTTTTGATTTTGGGTAAGATTTCTGGGCTTTGGCTGACTTAGGTTACGGTACGCCTTTAGACGTCTCGTAATCTAAGTGCCAGTTACGTTCCGTACTTTCGGGTCGTGACATATTAATATCTGTCCGGACTCCAAACGTGCACAAGTGCGCGGATGAGAACGAACCCTGTCGTAAAACCATGCGACCTCTACTGTGTTTTGCCCAGAGGCGAATAGCCCTCTGTGTGGGACTCTAAAGACTCGACACTATGCTGGCAGTGGGTTTAACCACAGACCGCAAGCGGCACTAGCTGTGCGTAATGGTCCCCAGGTAGATGCCGATGAGAAGACTGACGAGGTGAACCCCATCTGAACTCCTACTGAGTCTAAATGTGACAGTCTCCTTACAGTCCGGTCTGTTCGTCTGATACATCGCATGTCGGGCCTAGGGGGCGGTAAACGTCAGTCCCCTAATAGCGGTACAAGTCGTGTCGGAGTGAAGCCCAAAACACCCTGAGATAACACTGGAAACCTACCAGTATATCTCGCTTGCCCTGGCCAGGGACTACTCGTGTAATGGCTCTCCTAGACACAGCGCGATCTCAACCCCCAATACCGGGAGAGACGAATCCTGTCTAACCGTCACTGCCTCCAAGTTCTTCGGGACTGCACCCAACTACCACCTGTTTGCATGACTCCTTTGAGCCGTGGTAGGGTAGTAATCAAAATACAGTGGGAACACACTCGAGGCGAAGTGCCAGTGTCAAGTCAGCGGACTAAGCTGTACTCATGTCACCTGGGAACTGATAACTGACGATAGGTATAATACCAACTTGTCAGTTCCCGACGAGTCCTGTCTAGTGTACTCGTAACCTAACGAGCACCCGCATACTATCTCAAGTACGACGTACTGACGGCTGTGGGACAGACCGTCTCCCACACTGGGATGAGAAGTGCATGCGCCAGTCTACTCTGGAGTATCGATGCCCTGTCTCGATAGTCCTGCGACTAGGGACCTGTATAAGGATGTGCTTATAGATTACCCAGCCCCCACTAGTGTGACTGCCATCACAACGCTGGTAATCAAGCAAAGATCCTAAGGGCTCCACTAATGCGTATTGGTGATATGATAAAATAAACACATGTACACATTGAAGTAGAAACAAACCAAGTAGCATACTACTATTTTGAGCAAGATTGTATATACAAGGTTAATATCCCAAGCTTCCATTAAGTAATATACAAACCAGTATGATACAGTAATGGCCTCTAGGGCATATACACTAACAACCGGGAGAGATGAAACCCCTCCTATCGCTCATTGCCTCCTTGTGACTCGGGACTGTACCCAAAAGCCACCGGTTTGCACGTTCTCTTGAACATGGTAAGGTGGAAATCAAAGCACAGTGGAAATCACACAAGACTCTATGATGAACTCGGGTCTACAGACTAACCTGTAACAGTGTCACATGAGAACTGCCATCTGACGTTAGGTATATTACTATCTGGGAGTTCTCGGCGAGTCCATTCAATGTACCCAGTCTCCACTGAGCACCCGTATACTGTCCCTGATGTCAAACACCAATGGATATAGGATCATCCATCGCCCATCTACATGGGTCGAGAAGCTATACGCTAGTCTACTCTGGTATATCGATGCCCTGTCTCGATACACCTATGACTAGGAACATTTGAAGGATATACTTAGCGACTACTTTGTCCCCAATAGTATGATCTGCATCATAGTCCTGGTATTCAAGTAGTCATCCTAAGGGCTTTATCAACATGTAACATATAGAAAATCAGCGTACATGTTAAGATAAAGAGCAACCAGATAGCTGTTGGCTATAGTGCCCTCAAGGCAATTATCATAGTCGCGGACTTGTGATTATGATGATTGAGTGAAGACCTATACCGATAAAACAGTCTTACTCAAGATGATAGTATGCTATCTGGTTTGTCTTTATCATCATATACATGTTGATAGAGTCCATAGGATTCTTGCTTGACTGCCAGCATTGTGATGGCGACCACATACGTGGGAGCTGGTGGTCTATAAGCACATCCTTAAATGTCCCTAGTCGTAGGAGTATCGAGACCGAGCATCGGTACTCCAGTGTAGACTAGTGTATACTGATCGAGACCCCGCCGAGGGGCGGTGGCCAGGTCTCACAAGCCATTGGTGTTAGTTTATTCACCTAAGATAGTATGCAGGTGCTCATTGGGTTATGAGTACACTGGACGGACTCGCCGGGAAACTGCTAGTTGGTATTATACCTATTGTCAGATAGCAGTTCCCAGGTGACATGTGTACAGGTTAGTCTGTCGACCTGAGATCGTTATTTGTCTCGTGTGAGTTCCCACTGTGCTTTGATTACTACCCTACCACGGCTCAAAGGAGTCGTGCAAATAGGTTTTAGTTGGGCACAGTCCCGAGCCACATGGAGGCAGTGATCGGATCGTCGGGGATTCGTCTATCCCGGTATTGGGGGATGATGTCGCGTTGTCTACGGATGGCCATCACCATAAATCTGTGGCCACGGTGGATGAGAATTATCGATCGAGGATCGATAGTTTCTCAGGTGGTGATGGGTTTCATACCGAAACTAAATATCACGTTGTTGGGGGTCTGACTTTTTCCATCCCCCTAGACTCGATATGCGATACTCTCAGACGAACAGACCGGACTGTGCGGATATTGTCACTGTCAGGCTCAGTAGGGGTTCAGGATGAGTTTGCTCGTCGGCCTCCCTTTCGCTCAATACCTGGGCAGCCGTTACGTACAGCTAGTGCCGCTGACGTGCTTGTGGTTAAACCCACTGCCAGCGTATTGACGAGTCTTTAAAGTCCCACATAGAGGGTTTTCACGGTTCATGCGATATGGTGTACATGAGGTATGTTGATACATACAGATGTCCGATTAAATAAGTGCACTTGCTGCGCAGACTTTAATTGGACGGTTGATAATACTAGCGGCTTAGGATTAAGCCAGTTTATTAAATCAGGTTTTGATTTAATAATTTATATATGTATTTGTATATACGTATTCTAGTATTATTGTTCACTATTCGTTTTCTCTCTCGGCTATTCGTATTTTGGTACGAATACGCGTATATGTATTTCGGTACATGTACCGGGAAGTATTCCTTATTTTGTACGGAATAGCTTCTAGAAGAAGTTGCCACCTCATTATTTGATTTTACATTTATGGAAATTCATTATGATTTAATAATGAGGTGGAGGGTTGAAAAGGTGACAAGGAATGGGCATGGGTCAAAGCATGGGCTTGAGTATGGTTTGCATTGTTTAATGTAATTAAACAAAGAAATATTTTTGTGGGAATGAGAAATGAGGAGGGGCCGGCCACTTATCATGTGGGGTTTTTCTTTTTTTGTTTTGGACATAGCATTACACACTCTCTCATTCTCTCATGCTACACATATTCTTAACCATTTTTGGTTCATGCCAAAAAAAGCCATCACCTCCTTCATTCTTCTTCTTTGGTTGCTCCCATGAGCACATGGTAGAGAGAAAATTGTAGTGGCATATTCATACACCACCACTCTCCTTCGCTAGTGACGTTGGAGCGTCGGTTACCTCGTTTTTCGAGGTTGGAGCATGTGCCGTTTCCCTCGGGTGGATCATCGGAGACGAAGGAAGACCGGCAACCAAACATCATCAAAGGATCGCTACGAGCTTGGAATAAAGACCGAAGGACTCGGATCATCTCGGTATAAAGATTCTAACTCTTAGTTTAGTTTGCTAGTTTAGGGTTTAAGGTCGATCCGGGATTCGGGTCGCGGTAGCGCCGGTTTAGAAAATTTTTGTTCCACATTTTGGCCGCGTTATGACGGCCGGGGCGCTGCCGGGACCCTTCATGGTACCAGAGCCACCCTTTAAACCCCTTACTAGCTTGTTAAGACGTGCTTAAAAGATCGATCGACAGATTTTTCCGAAATCATGGTTTCATTTCTCAAGTTGCTATCGATTTTCAAAAGTGTTCAAAAAATTATTTCACATATCTTAAAAATCCGTGCAGGCAATTTTAAGGGTACTGGAAAAATTTGGGCTCGTGGTTCCACAAAAGCGCCGCGGATCCGTTGCACTAAACCCCCATTGGCAGCTGTTCCGCGGCGGTTTAGTCGCAACGGGAGACCAAATTTTTTCTGTAACCCATTTACTTGGAAATGTGATTTTTGTGATATTTTGTTTTGGCCCAGGTTTCAGTGAAGTTTTGTTTTGCTATTGGGGCCAATTTGGAACTTTGTCGATCGATAATTTAAGTGGGAATTTAACAGTACATAAATTATATTCTGCGACCGTGAATGTCATTTGATCGGTAAACATGTATAACTGCTATATGTCTTTTAGACGGGTTTGCGAACGTGACATTCACGCTGATGTTTAGTATTGTGCTGTGATGTTGGTTGGATCGTCGTGGTGGATATCAATGGTTGAATGTTAGTATAGTTTTATTTCATTTGTACATTTGATATTACGTGGCGAGCGCCGACATGTGGACTGCCGTCACTGCCAGTTTGTATATTATTCTTTTGTGGCACGACCGGGCTGAGGTCGATGTCACCCTTGTATATTATTTTATTTTCTGTACTAGGATTACCCCGAGGTGGAGTGCACGAATAGCCGGATTCTAGAGGGAAACTGGTCTGCATCTCAAGGCATTCAGACGGAGGGGACCTTACTCTAGAATTGGCGGGCAATTCGCCGCACTCGTAGGGGGTATAGGTGACCCAGGAGGGGTGCCCAAGTTACCGGATTCCGTGAAGTGCTGGGTGGTCCATTCACGTTGCTGAAGGGGGCTGCCTCACTTCTGGTTTTGGCGGGTAACTTGCCGCGCTCGTAGGGGTCTAGGTTTCATTGCACATGCTATCCACACGACAGGGAACATCGGATCTCACTTGCGGCTCAAGTGAAACCCGGGGCTCCAGATTATCCACCATTCTGTGATATTTCTGTGATGTTTCTGTGATGTTGTTTTATATCACGCTTGCGACGAATGTTATATATTTATATATACTAGTAGATGTTGTATATGTTTTGCACCCGCGCTAGCCCAGTCCCCGCTCTGTCGTTAGTTAAGTAACCTAACGGGTGATGACGGGACCCAGTGGCAAATGCGGATGGCATATACGTACATTTTATTTTCGTTCTTTTCTGGTGTGATTAATTGATGGGACTGCATAGATTTTTATCAATGCAAGGATAAAACAAACTTATTTATATGATGTTGTTGGAACCAAGTTTTTAAAAAACTGACATTACAGACGTTTTCTTTTGCTTTGCATCGTGGTATTCATTTGGAATATCCTGCACCTCATTCGACGAGGCAAGGGCCGAGATCCCTTCATCGGGAGTGACCCCTTGGGTAAAATTTTGCGTTAACGTAATAACTTTACTATAGTCGATTATTTTTTCTTTGCATCGTGGTATTCATTAGGAATATCCTGCACCTCATTCTACGGGGATAGAGCCGAGATCCCTTCACCGGGAGTGACCTCTTTAGCAAAAGTTTTCGCCACTATATATTTATAAAACCACTTGGATTCCTTCAACGATATCAAGTTCATTACGTTAAAGGTTTTTCGCCAAAAACCAGCCGTAGCCCTCCATCATTTCTTTCAGGTGGTACCTAGTATTCGTGTTGCGTTTGTTGGCCTTTGTCAAGACGTAGTGTGCGGTAGCTAGATATTGCCTGTCTGTTGCATTGAGTTGCGATTATCTAGGACAGTCGTATAACCTTGTTGGCCTTTGTCAAGGGTTTGTACGGGTAGGTCTAGAGTAATCCAGGATAATGACGGGTTGAACTTGACTTGTGGTTTATGATTTGTTGGCCTTTGTCAAGGTCATAAACCGCTTGAGGTAAAAATCATATCGGGAGTTTCAAACATACAGGAAACTTGCCAGGCTTGCGCATACCTTCTGGAGTGTGGTGACTTGAGCGGCTTCCATCAGGTTATCATGCGATGATAGTTGGATCCCGATTCCCACTGATGAGTAGGATTACTCCTCGGGTGATTCCGACTAATTCTCCTTTTGGGTTTGGAGGAGAATTCGAGGAAACAGTGGGAGCCATCCAAATTAGATAAAATGATTAACCATTCTGATCTACGTTAGAGTGAACGCTGAGTGTTTCTTTTCTCTCTCTCTCGCTGCGACTATGACCCGACCTTTGACTAAAACTCATGAAACCAAGTTGACCGAATCTTCTAAAAACACTTTGACTTTTGAAATGTCACGGTGTCGCATACATCATTGCCATTTCTATATCACCTTTTGCATTTCTACAGAACACCCCGTATTTTTACGAACATCCACTTCCATTGGATAAATCCATCGTATGGTTATATACGAACTCGAAGGAAATTTTTCGAGGATGGTTTCTGGTTCTGGAGAGATTGAATAGGATTATTCGGTTGTCTTTTCTCTTTACCTTCTCTGTGATTGTGAGGGCTTCTAGGATTAGGAGAGGGTACACCTATTGAGCTTATTGGATAGTCTTCTTCCAAACCATATGCAGGTGCCGAACGGTAGGGAAGGAAGAAAACCAATTAAGCTTAAGTGTGGGGTACAGAAGGTAATAAGTAAAGACATATAAAGGGATTAGAATAATGGCAATGGAAATACGATCACCATCATTCACGATGAAACCAGGTATACCTCTGCTACTCCAACATCCACTTTGCATTTCTCTAGGACACTCCGTATCACTACGGACATCCACTTCCATTGGATAAATCCATCATATAGTTACATACGAACTCGAAGGAACCTTTTCGAGGATGGATTCTGGTTCAGGAGAAATTGAATAGGATTATTCAGATGTCTTTTCTCTTTACCTTCTCTCAGGTTGCGAGGGCCCCTAGGATTAGGAGAGTACACCTATTACGCTTATTGGATAGTCTTCTTCCAAACCTTAGGCTGGTGCCGAAGGGTAGGGAATGAAGAAAACCAATTAGCGTAAAGGAGGTGTATAGAAGGTAATAAGTAAAGACATAATAAAGGGATTGGAGTGAGGGCAGGTAAGTATATGGTTACTGTCATGAATCAGACTAGTGGAAGAGACGTTACCAGGAATACCAGTTAAACCCCTTCGAAACATTTTCATGTTTCAGTTTGACTGTGCGATGTTAATTGATAACTGTTTTCCCAGTTGGAATCTAACTCCAGGGTATGTATTTACCATATCAGTTTCTCAGATCTGCATGTTATTACAGATGGTGAGTGGGAGTAAGATATTGGGAATTGAGTGATTAGATCCTCATTATATCAGAATTCGTTGTAATTGGTGATATTTGAGGAAATTATCTGGTTTTTGCCGGATGTCAAATATTTGGTTTTGAATATCCGTTGTTATGAACTAATTTCAAACTGATATATCTGTACATTTATTTTATAAAGTGAGATATATCTTTTTGATATTATGTCTGTGACATTTACCTATATCGGTTGGTGATTAGGTAAGGTGCATTCAACAGCGGTGTAATTCTTCTTAACCATACTACAGTTTTTCAACCTCGACGCATAGGGTTTGAGTTATTGAACTCAGGGGACTTATACAAAGTATTGAATGTTGTCCAATGTCCATTAGGACAAAGGGGTTGGTACACATACTATATTCTATTTACTTATGACTTCTCCAGTTCTGGACATATATTTCGTTGAAATGCAAGGTCCAGATATTCAGAAGTTATAGGTATAAGAATAAAGTAGAGAACCATTTGTTGGAAGTATCAGGATTCCTCGATGAAGTCGAAGATGTAGATACTTGTGTTTGGTATTCCGCTGATAGTAATAGTTTTGAGAACTTGCTTCTCTTTCGGGTTACTCATATGTGGATGCACTTCTAGATGAGTAATGCTGATTGTCCTCTTTCCATTTGGTTGATATGCACTGGAGACAGATGCATGATTTTTTGAATCTGGTTCAAAATTAGATTAGTGCTTTTGTTTCTATATTAGGTATATATAGAATCAATTTATATCTTAGCGATGTTAAGGTATAGGGACTTGTCAGGCTGATGCCTAAAACCAGAATCCGGATAAACTCAATGCACGTTTCAGTAATGGCTGTTTATGGGTTATCCCGGGTTTTGACGAGGGATAACTTTCTACCATCAGGAAGATCAATATTTATATTTTTCTTGACTCGCCACAGTTTTAGCAAAATGGATTTTTTTATATAGAAAAACATAAGTGGGAGTATGGTAGAACTGGAAGTTATTCCAGAACTACAAATGATTACTGAAGATTTAATAGAACCTGAGGATTCAAATGGTTCCAACATTCCATTAGCCACTCCGCAGATTTGGTGGGTAACTTCAGTCACCCGACAGGTACTTCGGTCTTTTCATAGATGGTGACAGGGAGGTTCTTGTTTACCCAGACTTGCCATTGCTGCTGTTCTAGACTATAAGACCCGGCAAGAGGATGAGTATAGCGTCGTTCTAAACTAGGTTTAGAAGTGCACGTGTATATGACTCTGCCAGAAGGTTATTGTAGTCAGTGGGAGCAGCGGAAGCGTACTTGGCAAAAAGCTTATGTCTATTTATAGGCTAAAGCTGGTATAGCGGAATTAGATCATCTAATTTTGATGTGACAGTCATAGGTTTTGACCTCATCAGAATAGGAGATGGATCTGCTAAGAAGGTAGTAGAGAGTGATGTCCAAGTATTGGGATGACATGCACTTAATAGGAAGAGATATTCCTATACTACTATCGGTTATACTATGGTTGTCACAAAGTTGTTTCTCCGCAGAGGATGTGGATATAATATCAGGTTTTCTGGTTACTAGATCTATGGTTTTAGATCTAGATTTGGGAAGTATCCCAATCTGGGTACTTTGACATTAAATGGACGACTCCTGGCATGGTGGAGTACCTGCAGGTGATGGAGTCACCCTCTCTAAAGGTGTCTTACAGACTAAAGGAGAGAGGGGTCTGCATGATTAGCATATCACTTGCTTAGACAATTGAGTTAATCGTGAAATGTCAAGTACCACACCAGATATTGTTTTTGCACTAGATGCAACCTGCAGATATATTAATCCAATCCTGGAGAAACATTGGGAAGCAGTTAATGAACATAAGTGAATGTTCTCGAGAAATGATTACGGCAGCCTCCTTCAGGAGACGGTTATCATTTCAGGCTTCTAAGGTGACCTGGATGACAAAGTGACTGTCAGAGTTATAGTTTTCCCTCTTTTGAGGGACAGTTTGTTGGACAGGTGGTCCAAGCGGATACTGAGGAAAGGCATGGCGCAGGATACTGATTAAATTCAGTGGACGATATAGTATAAGTAGTTTGCTGGATTTGGAGATCATTTGTGAACTGGGTCCCATCAAACATCCAGACAAATTCTAAGACAGGTATTGCTCATTTCGGGAGATAGTTTTCTCCACGAAGTTGGGTGTTCGGTATCACACGGGCTGTGAGTATGCGCCATCGCAATAATTAGCCTTAAGTGCAAGTGGGAGATTGTTGGCTATAGTGCCCTCAAGGCAATTATCATAGTCACGGACTTGTGATTATGATGCTTGAGTGAAGACCTATACCGATAAAACAGTCTTACTCAAGATGATAGTATGCTATCTGGTTTGTCTTTATCATCATATACATGTTGATAGAGCCCATAGGATTCTTGCTTGACTGCCAGCATTATGATGGCGATCACATACGTGGGAGCTGGTGGTCTATAAGCACATCCTTAAATGTCTCTAGTCGTAGGAGTATCGAGACCGGGTATCGGTACTCCAGTGTAGACTAGTGTATACTGATCGAGACCCCGACGAGGGGCGGTGGCCAGGTCTCACAAGCCATTGGTGTTAGTTTGTTCACTTAAGATAGTATGCAGGTGCTCATTGGGTTATGAGTACACTGGACGGACTCACCGGGAACCTGCTGTAGGGTTCCTAGGCACCCTAATGAGGTCTCACAAGGCATCAACCATGCCAATTTCAAAATTTACGGTGCCGAGAAACCCTAAACAACGGATCGTTGGCTAGATGTCTAGGCGAAAAACAAACTAGTTAACACTTAACTACAAGAATACGGAAATACAACCTTTGTAGATCCGGTGCTCCACCTCCATAGCTCCGCAACGAAGTCCCCTCGCTGTCCAAATGAATTCCCGGGCTCTAGCGTCGGCTTCGTCGGAGAAATGGCGAGCTAGGTCGTCGATGTCCATGCCGAAGATGATCTACGTCGAGGCATCGCTAGATCAAGCTCCACCTTCACAAAGCCATGAAAACTTGTGAAAGAAACACCCTATACTACTTTGCAAGAGGTAGAGGATGAAGAAATAGGAAGTGGGTTCACTTTAGAATTGGATTTCTCACTCTTTATCATCACTTGCCATTAAAGTAGTAAGCTTTCTTCCATGAAGAAATGAAGAAGATGAAGAAGATTGTTATGATAAGTTAATTTTAAAATGAAAAGAAAATCAATACTTATCATATCATGAACCATGGTCAATTGTAGAGATTAAATCATGGTTGGTGGAAATGGTTAGGGTTAAGCATGGAGACAAAATGGTCACTTGGTCAAAGCTTCATGAAGCTTCAACATCCATCCAAAGAAAGCCACCATTTTGCACTTTATGCAAATCATTTTCCAAAAAGAAATGGATAAATAAATAAGTGAATAAAACAAAACCCTAACCATTATCAAGTAACCATGGTTTGATCTTTACGCAAAAACCCTAGCAAACATGTATCATCAAATATGATACAATCAAGTGCACAAAATCATATCGCATATACAATGTGCACATACGAGTGAGAAAATCCATCTTAAGTGAACCAATACTAGTTAATGCAAAGTAATATATCAAATATATAATTAAGCATTGAATCATTAAATCAACACTTGATTTAACGATCCGGTCATATCGCATATAACCGACTAGTATCCAATGTATCGGCTTATCGAATCAACGCTTGAATCGATAACTAGGTTATATCGTATACAACCATTCGACACATTCATCGCGAGAATAGAATACGGTATCACATACACGTATTATTCTCGGTCCCGCACATATCTCATATGCGCTCCTATTTCGTTTCGCTTGAGCTAGGAAACCTCTGTGTAGGACTCTAAAGACTCGTCAATACGCCGGCAGCAGGTGATGATCATATCAAACACCCACAAGCCACAAGCGGTCTGCTAAACGTAACGGCCACCCGGGTATTGAGCGATCAAAAGATCGACGAGCAAGCCCGCTCACACTCCTGTGAATCCAACCAGTAACACTTACCGTACAGTCCGGTCTGATCGTCTGATATGTCGGATATCTCGCCTAGGGGTGGTAAACGTCAGACCCTAATAGCTCGATAAGTCGTGTCGATATGAGGTCTATAACAGTTTGAGAAACTACTGGTAACACTTACCAGTAAATCTCAGCAACCCTGGCCAGGGATTTCCGGTTATAGCCAATCGAACACAGCGCAACATCAACTCCCTATACCGGGAGAGACGAATCCCCTCCTATCGCTCATTGCCTCCATGTGACTCGGGACTGTACCCAAAAACCACCGTTTTGCACGCCCTCTTGGACGTGGTAAGATGGAAATCAAAGCACAGTGGGAACCACACAAGACTCTATGACGATCTCGGGTCAACAGACTACTCTGTACCAGTGTCACCAGAGAACTGCCATCTGACATAAGGTATAATACCATCTGGGAGTTCTCGGCGAGTCCGTCCAGTGTACCCAGTCTCCACTGAGCACCCGTATATCATCTCTGATGTCAAACACCAATGGATATGGGATCATCCATCGCCCATCTGTATGGGTCGAGAAGGTATACGCTAGTCTACTCTGGTATATCGATGCCCCGTCTCGATACACCCACGACTAGGGACTTTGAAGGATGTACTTATGGACTACCATGTCCCCACTAGTATGATCCGCATCATAGTCCAGGTAGTCAAGTACACATCCTAAGGGCTTTACCAACATGTAATAGAGAGAAAATCTGTGTACACGTTAAGGTAAAGAGCAACCTGATAGCATACTATCATGTCGAGCAAGAAAGTCCTCCCTATATATGTCCCAGCATCCACTACAATATACATCCAATGTACAGTAATGGCCTCTAGGGCATACATATAACTAACAATCTCCCACTTGCACTAGGGCCATATGTAGCAGTGGTTGTAGTATCTCATACTCAACCATCCCATAAAAGTCTCTCTCTGGGAAAAGGCCTTTGTGAGTGGATCCGCCGTGCTGTCCTCTGAGTCTACCCTCCTAACCTCGATCACCCTGGAGATCAACTATCTCCATGATCAGGTGATACTGCCTTAGAATATATCTGGATCACTGATGGGACGGACGTTCCTTGGCATAAGCCACAACTCCATTGTCACACAATGGGAGGAACGAAGTTCATCTCATGAACTAATATACATCCAGACTGCCTCTATGGTATTATCTTAAGTAGCGATGTATCGAGCCTTTATCGTCTAGTATGTCACGGTATCTAGCTTGAAACTCTTCCAACATACCGTCCCTTTATTGAGGGTAAAGACAATGCCTGCGACTGACATTCAGTCATCTTTATCACCCTGGAACCCTTCCAGTGATTCTCCCCAGGATCAATTGATACCATCTCACTACAACTAGTGAGTATCCTAATATCCATTTAGATCTATCTCATAGATCCGAAACCCAGGATTTAGTAGGTATCACTTTGGTCCTATGTGGAGAATCATTGTGATAAGCGGAGATTGATCGAGCGTAGCATAGGAAACTCTTTCCTTATCAAGAGTATGTCATCCACGTACTCTACGAGGATCGTCACCATACTCCCTACTACCTTTTTGTTTATACAAGGTTCATCTTCCATTTTGATGATGTCAAACTGTTTGACTAATACATCAAAACAGATGTTCCAACTCCGCGATACCTGCTTTATCCTATAAAGCATCTTGCACACGTTTCCGCTGCTCCCGCTGTCTACGAAGCCCTCTGGCTATGTACTTATAGACTCTCTCTTCTAAAAGATCATTTAGAAAAGCAGTCATGACACCCAACCGCCAGATATCGTAGTCATGGTATGTAGCCGTGGCAAGTAGGATCTGGATGGACTTAAGCATAGCCACTTGAAAAGGTTTCATCATAATCCACGCCTGGTCGATGACGAAAAGCTTTAACAAGTCTAGCTTTGAAAGTCTCAACTTTTCCATTTACACCAAGTAATCTTCTCAAGATATACTTGCTCCTGATGGGGATTTAACCCTTCAGATATAGCAACCAAAGTCCATACTTTGTTGGTGTATAAGGATTCCATCTCAGATCACTAAGCATCCAGCCATTCTTACAGAGTCTCACTCCTGATGGCCAGGTCGAAACTAGTTGGGTCATCATCTCATGATGCAATCCTCGCTCCCACTGTCATAGAGAAACCGAAGTATCTCTCAGGCGGGGGAGGGACCCTACTAGATCGGCGGAGAGGCTGAGGTTCGTTGGTAACTATTGAATCTTTTGGTTCTTTCAAATCATCAGCTGCAGTTTATATAGCTGGAACATTTCCAGTTCTACATTACTGACCTTGCCTCGAGCTTGTCCGGATTTTGCCTTTTAGACGTAGGCCGGACAACCCCAAATCTTAACTAACTTAAGATATGGGCTCTTTCCATATCATATCAAATATGAAGCGGTAGGCAACTGATTTGATTGGAACCCTATTCAATAGGTATGCAGCTTCATAAGTGCATAACCCCCAAAAAGGAAATAGGTAACTCAGTAGTACTCATCATAGAGCACACCTTATCATATAAGGTGTGATTGCTCCGCCCCGATATACCATCGTGCTATGGTGTATACAGAGGAGTAATGCTGAGAGAGAATCTCATTCACCTTTAGAAAAGTCCAGGAATTCTATGTATAAGTATTCTCCTCCTCGATCACATCAAAGGACATAATACTTATACCCGTATTTTGGTTCTCTACTTCAAACTTATATTCCGTGAATATCTCAAAAGGTTCGGACTTGTGTTTCAACAGGAACATATGTCTGAATCTTGAGAGATTATCAGAGAATGTAATGAAGTACAAAGAACCGGTCTTGGCATGTGTAGACAGGGGACCTTTCATACATCAACATATATCATCCCAAGAGTTTACTAACTCTTTCTCTGTTTCCAGTGAACAGAGCTATGGTCATCTTATCTCTGTGACATGACTGGCAAGTTTCACAAGATGTAGATTTAAACTGATTTAAATATGCATCTTCATGTAACTTTAGCCAATCGGGTCGCATGGATATGACCTAGTCTACAATGCCTCAAGAAGGATTCGTTTATTTCTGAACTCATCCTCTTGTGTGTGTTCCGTATACTAAAGAATTGCAGTTTGATTTAGAACATCAACGCTTTTAGATAACGTGCCTGAACCGATCAACTTTTGATATAGGAAATGTTCAAAACATTATCCAACAATACAAAATTATATCCTTTCTTTACTAATAAAGAGACTGATATGATTTTGTATATCAGGTTCGGTATCTAATAACATTCGTTCAGAATCAATGTATTTGGAATACAGGGTGACAGTGACCAACAGACTTGGCTGCAACACTTGCCCCGTTTTCTGCCTCATGAAACTTATCACCCGTTCTCAGTTCTCTACCTTTCTGTAGCCCTATATAACATATTATATATCTGGGATCCTGATCTGGTATCACATACCCAGGACGTAAAGTATACTGAGAAACAGTTCTTTGTAATGAACACACCCGAAGATGATGCATCAGCATGCACTCTCTTCGTTTGGGCGGCACGGGAAATCTGGTATTCCCCAATTTCCTGCTCTGTCTTATAACAATTATAAGTTGGAGCAGGACCAACGTTCCCCAGCTCAGTATAACAAGCGGGTTCGGTCAATATTCCGTATTTTTTTTATCTTGATTAAGGCATGATATGGTCGCTACCAGGATAGAGAGAGAAGAAAACACTCAGCGTGCGCTCTTGCAAGAATAGATTGGTTAATATTTTATCTAATCAGGATGGCTCCCACTGCTTTTTATCAAATCTTCCTTCAAACCTTAAAAGGAAAGACTAGCCGGGATTAATTACACACTACAAGTTCGCCAATCTTTCAGCAAGGCCAGTGTCGGTACTTTGAGGGAGGTCCCCCGTGCTTTCGCACGAACCTAATTAATGTAAACCTCGTTTTCCCAGAGGCGTAACCTTGTTGACACCTTTCTAGACACCTACTTGATCGGCTAATTGTAATGTGTAAAACTCTCCCAGGAGTAACTCTTACTCGCAGTGGGTATCGGGATCCAACTATCTCATAGAAGGTATGCAATCTCATTGCAAATTTCAACACTTGAAATTCCCGATAATATTTTGCCCCTAGCAGCTATATGACCTTAACATAGTCAACAAATCATAAGTGCTAGTCAAGTTCAACCCGTCATTTCCCGATTGAATTAAACCCACCCGCACGACCCTTAACATAGTCAACAAAGTCGCACGACTACCCTAATCCAATCGCGTCGTATGCTTATGCAGATAAGCACTAATTAGCTACCGCACACTACGCCTTAACATAGTCAACAAACGTAGCACGAATACTAACTAGGACTTATCTGAAATGACGGAGGGCTACGACAGGTTTTTCTGAAAGCCTATTGCGTAATGAACTTGATATCGCTGTAGAATCAAATGATTTTAAAATGGAGTGTTTTTTAGGCTTTTCTAGTTTTGCTAAAGGAGTCACTCCCGGTGAAGGGATCGTCGGTCCTTTCCTCGTCGAATGAAGTGCGGGATATATCATATATATCTCTGTGCAAAGCAAAAACTCTTAAAAGCACTCAAAAGACAAACCGAGTGTGTAGCATCTGCCAGTTATTGCTAAAGGAGTCACTCCCTGTGAAGGGATCTCGGTCCTTTCCTCATCGAATAAGGTGCAGGATATATCACATATACCTCTGTGCAAAGCAAGAACTGTAGCTACCCTTTTTATTTTGAAATTCGATTCTACAACATCTTAGGTTTCTTTTATTTCATTAATCACATTAATGAAGTCCCATCATTTAAGTACCTAAACATCACAGATAAATACGACGTACACTTATGCCATCCGCATTCGCCTCGATGTCCCCTCGTGCACCGTTAGGTTAGGTAACTAACGGCAGAGCGGGGCAGGGCTAGCGCGGGTGTAAAACATAAGTAACGCCTATATAATATATCATATATACTATATACTGTATCTATCACAGAACATCACATGATCACATCACAGATATCGCAGCAGAAGAAACATATGAAATATTGGATATTCTAGGACGTCCGTGTTTTCAATACGAGCCAGTATAAAACACGGATTCCACGGTCGTGATGAATAGCCAAACCCACAACCCTAGACCCATACGAGAGCGGCAAGCAACCCTACCAATTCTAGAGTTAGGAGACCCGGACTCGATTCCTCTAGTTGGTCTCCCACTGGACTCCAGAACCCGGATACTTGTGCTCCCCTCCTTGGGTCTATCCTAGTGTGGAAAAGTAAATAATATACAAACGGTGACATCTTTCGCAACCTGGAAGTGCCCCAATAAAAGAATATTACATACAAGTTTTTACATGAATGAAAATGAAAAACACTCATCTCACATAAAAACCCCCGGCTATTCAAACACGACGATCCAATATAACATATCCAGCAACACATAACATCACATGTCATCAACGTAAGTAAATATGCACATCCCAATTGTCGTTGACATATAGCAACGAAACCGGCGATATCACATATTACACTTACGGTCACAGAAAAGAAAGTGTAAAACTACAACAGTTGGAATCCGCAACATCCTCAGACATCGCATGCCTGACTAAATGAATTCCTTAGACATCGCATGCCTAACAATTATAAACCCCGCATTTTAGTCTCAAAATCGAAAACACTTTTCAATATCAAGTCGGGCAATTCAACAAGATTCCCGACATCCTGATCGAATGCTCGTCGCAAACTTCAGTAGGCGGCCGCACTCCCGACGACGTCGACGAAGTGCACCAAGGCGGAACACCGCTACCAGGAGCACCCGAACAGATGCTTTCGGCGACGGGGTTCTCCTACAGTCACTTGGTCGGGGCTATGGAGTGAGGCTGTCTATTAAGTTTACCCGGCGAGTATCCGCGTACACTACGTGATTGCGACGGACTTTTGATCACATCAAAATTCCGTGGCAACCGATCAAGTGAGACTAAACTGCTATGTTTATAACATTCATTCAGTTATCTCATAACTTATTGTGAATTCCAATTATTGTATCCCATTCCAGATAATTAGAAAATGTTAAACTTTCCGATCGAACATTCAAACACCCAAGTTTTCCCGATACAGATCAACACATGAAACAAGTCTAAAAACATTCAGTTCGTGCCTCAGTACCAACGGTCCAGCCGTAGAAGGGTCAAGCCAACGCCTCACATGTGGCACGCCGTACTGCCCCAAACCCGAAGGTTCAAAGGGCAGTTCAAGACGGTCACATAATCGAGTTAAGGTTTGTTGTCTTCTAGAGGGTCCATCGCGTTACTTGCACTACTTAGAACGTCGTTAAACTACGGAAAGATCCAACACTTGGAAATTTCCCGACAGAGGAAAAGTTGGGTATTTATATCCGGTCGAACTTTTTAACATATTCTAAAATTTATCCGGAAAGCCACACAGACAAAATTTGATAATCCGATCGAACTCCGAATCCCCAAAACAACCCCAGAAAATTCAACTCTTGAATTAAAATTAAAAATTCCCAGAAAAACCAGCATAATTAAATAGGAATTACTGTGCAAAGTAGGAGTGCTGACGTCATCAATAGGCCGCGGAACCGCCGCCTAAGCAGGCTTAGGCCGCGGTTCCACCGCGCAATAGAGGGTTCAGGAGAAAAATTTTGCGTCGTAATTCTTATAATTCCCTGCTGAATTTTTTAAGCATTTTTAATCTGGAAAAATCCCAGTTTTTGAAAAAAGGACAGAGAGCAATTTTTGAGTTGGGTTTCGGGTTCGTTCGGGTTTCAAATTCCGTCTAGACTTCGCCTAAGGCTCTAGCTAGGCTCTGATACCACTGTAGGGTTCCTAGGCACCCTAATGAGGTCTCACAAGGCATCAACCATGCCAATTTCAAAATTTACGGTGTCGAGAAACCCTAAACTACGGATCGTTGGCTAGATGTCTAGGCGAAAAACAAACTAGTTAACACTTAACTACAAGAATACGGAAATACAACCTTTGTAGATCCGGTGCTCCACCTCCATAGCTCCGTAACGAAGTCCCCTCGCTGTCCAAATGAATTCCCGGGCTCTAGGGTCGGCTTCGTCGGAGAAATGGCGAGCTAGGTCGTCGATGTCCATGCCGAAGATGATCTACGTCGAGGCATCGCAAGATCAAGCTCCACCTTCACCAAGCCATGAAAACTTGTGAAGGAAACACCCTATACTACTTGGCAAGAGGTAGAGGATGAAGAAATAGAAAGTGGGTTCACTTTAGAATTGGATTTCTCACTCTTTATCATCACTTGCCATTAAAGTAGCAAGCTTTCTTCCATGAAGAAATGAAGAAGAAGAAGAAGAATGTTATGATAAGTTAATTTTAAAATGAAAAGAAAATCAATACTTATCATATCATGAACCATGGTCAAGTGTAGAGATTAAATCATGGTTAGTGGGAATGGTTAGGGTTAAGCATGGAGACAAAATGGTCACTTGGTCAAAGCTTCATGAAGCTTCAACATCCATCCAAAGAAAGCCACCATTTTGCACTTTATGCAAATCATTTTCCAAAAAGAAATGGATAAATAAATAAGTGAATAAAACAAAACCCTAACCATTATCAAGTAACCATGGTTTGATCTTTACCCAAAAACCCTAGCAAACATGTATCATCAAATATGATACAGTCAAGTGCACAAAATCATATCGCATATACAATGCGCACATCCGAGTGAGAAAATCCATCTTAAGTGAACCAATACTAGTTAATGCAAAGTAATATATCAAATATATAATTATGCATTAAATCATTAAATCAACACTTGATTTAACGATCCGGTCATATCGCATATAACCGACTAGTATCCAATGTATCGGCTTATCGAATCAACGCTTGAATCGATAACTAGGTTATATCGTATACAACCATTCGACACATTTATCGCGAGAATAGAATACGGTATCACATACACGTATTATTCTCGGTCCCGCACATATCTCATATGCGCTCCTATTTCGTTTCGCTTGAGCCAGGAAACCTCTGTGTAGGACTCTAAAGACTCGTCAATACGCCGGCAGCAGGTGATGATCATATCAAATACCCACAAGCCGCAAGCGGTCTGCTAAACGTAACGGCCACCCGGGTATTGAGCGATCAGAAGATCGACGAGCAAGCCCGCTCACACTGCTGTGAATCCAACCAGTAACACTTACCGTACAGTCCGGTCTGATCGTCTGATATGTCGCATATCTCGCCTAGGGGTGGTAAACGTCAGACCCCAATAGCTCGATAAGTCGTGTCGATATGAGGTCTATAACAGTTCGAGAAACTACTGGTAACACTTACCAGTAAATCTCAGCAACCCTGGCCAGGGATTTCCGGTTATAGCCAATCGAACACAGCGCAACATCAACTCCCTATACCGGGAGAGACGAATCCCCTCCTATCGCTCATTGCCTCCATGTGACTCGGGATTGTACCCAAAAACCACCGTTTTGCATGCCCTCTTGGACGTGGTAAGATGGAAATCAAAGCACAGTGGGAACCACACAAGACTCTATGACGATCGCGGGTCAACAGACTACTCTGTACCAGTGTCACCAGAGAACTGCCATCTGACGTAAGGTATAATACCATCTGGTAGTTCTTGGCGAGTCCGTCCAGTGTACCCAGTCTCCACTGAGCACCCGTATATCATCTCTGATGTCAAACACCAATGGATATGGGATCATCCATCGCCCATCTGTATGGGTCGAGAAGGTATACGCTAGTCTACTCTGGTATATCGATGCCCCGTCTCGATACACCCACGACTAGGGACTTTGAAGGATGTACTTATGGACTACCATGTCCCCACTAGTATGATCCGCATCATAGTCCAGGTAGTCAAGTACACATCCTAAGGGCTTTACCAACATGTAATAGAGAGACAATCTGTGTACACGTTAAGGTAAAGAGCAACCAGATAGCATACTATCATGTCGAGCAAGAAAGTCCTCCCTATATATGTCCCAGCATCCACTACAATATACATCCAATGTACAGTAATGGCCTCTAGGGCATACATATAACTAACAATCTCCCACTTGCACTAGGGCCATCTGTAGCAGTGGTTGTAGTATCTCATACTCAACCATCCCATAAAAGTCTCTCTCTGGGAAAAGGCCTTTGTGAGTAGATCCGCCGTGCTGTCCTCTGAGTCTACTCTCCTAACCTCGATCACCCTGGAGATCAACTATCTCCATGATCAGGTGATACTGCCTTAGAATATGTCTGGATCACAGATGGGACGGACGTTCCTTGGCATAAGCCACAACTCCATTGTCACACAATGGGAGGCACGAAGTTCATCTCATGAACTAATATACATCCAGACTGCCTCTATGGTAGTATCTTAAGTAGCGATGTATCGAGCCTTTATCGTCTATTATGTCACGGTATCTAGCTTGGAACTCTTCCAACATACCGTCCCTTTATTGAGGGTAAAGACAATGCCTGCGACTGACATTCAGTCATCTTTATCACCCTGGAACCCTTCCAGTGATTCTCCCCAGGATCAATTGATACCATCTCACTACAACTAGTGAGTATCCTAATATCCATTTAGATCTATCTCATAGATCCAAAACCCAGGATTTAGTAGGTATCACTTTGGTCCTATGTGGAGAATCATTGTGATAAGCGGAGATTGATCGAGCGTAGCATAGGAAACTCTTTCCTTATCAAAAGTATGTCATCCACGTACTCTACGAGGATCGTCACCATACTCCCTAGTACCTTTTTGTTTATACAAGGTTCATCTACCATTTTGATGATGTCAAACTGTTTGACTAATACATCAAAACAGATGTTCCAACTCCGCGATACCTGCTTTATCCTATAAAGCATCTTGCACACGTTTCCGCTGCTCCCACTGTCTATGAAGCCCTCTGGCTATGTACTTATAGACTCTCTCTTATAAAACATCATTTAGAAAAGCAGTCTTGACACCCAACCGCCAGATATCGTAGTCATGGTATGTAGCCGTGGCAAGTAGGATCTGGATGGACTTAAGCATAGCCACTTGAAAAGGTTTCATCATAATCCATGCCTGGTCGATGACGAAAAGCTTTAACAAGTCTAGCTTTGAAAGTCTCAACTTTTCCATTTACACCAAGTAATCTTCTCAAGATATACTTGCTCCTGATGGGGATTTAACCCTTCAGATATAGCAACCAAAGTCCATACTTTGTAGGTGTATAAGGATTCCATCTCAGATCACTAAGCATCCAGCTATTCTTACAGAGTCTCACTCCTGATGGCCAGGTCGAAACTAGTTGGGTCATCATCTCATGATGCAATCCTCGCTCCCACTGTCATAGAGAAACCGAAGTATCTCTCAGGCGGGTGAGGGACCCTACTAGATCGGCGGAGAGGCTGAGTTTCGTTGGTAACTATTGAATCCTTTGGTTCTTTCAAATCATCAGCTGTAGTTTATATAGCTGGAACATTTCCAGTTCTACATTACTGACCTTGCCTCGAGCTTGTCCGGATTTTGCCTTTTAGACATAGGCCGGACAACCCCAAATCTTAACTAACTTAAGATATGGGCTCTTTCCATATCATATCAAATATGAAGCGGTAGGCAACTGATTTGATTGGAACCCTATTCAATAGGTATGCAGCTTCATAAGTGCATAACCCCCAAAAAGGAAATAGGTAACTCAGTAGTACTCATCATAGAGCACACCTTATCATATAAGGTGTGATTGCTCCGCCCCGATATACCATCGTGCTATGGTGTATACAGAGGAGTAATGCTGAGAGAGAATCTCATTCTCCTTTAGAAAAGTCCAGGAATTCTATGCATAAGTATTCTCCTCCTCGATCACATCAAAGGACATAATACTTATACCCGTATTTTGGTTCTCTACTTCTAACTTATATTCCGTGAATATCTCAAAAGGTTCGGACTTGTGTTTCAACAGGAACATATGTCTGAATCTTGAGAGATTATCAGAGAATGTAATGAAGTACAAAGAACCGGTCTTGGCATGTGTAGACAAGGGACCTTTCATACATCAACATATATCATCCCAAGAGTTTACTAACTCTTTCTCTGTTTCCAGTGAACGGAGCTATGGTCATCTTATCTCTGTGACATGACTGGCAAGTTTCACAAGATGTAGATTTAAACTGATTTAAATATGCATCTTCATGTAACTTTAGCCAATCGGGTCGCATGGATATGACCTAGTCTACAATGCCTCAAGAAGGATTCGTTCATTTCTGAACTCATCCTCTTGTGTGTGTTCCGTATACTAAAGAATTGCAGTTTGATTTAGAATATCAACGCTTTTAGATAACGTGCCTGAACCGATTAACTTTTGATATAGGAAATGTTCAAAACATTATCCAACAATACAAAATTATATCCTTTCTTTACTAATAAAGAGACTGATATAATTTTGTATATCAGGTTCCGTATCTAATAACATTCGTTCAGAATCAATGTATTTGGAATACAGGGTGACAGTGACCAACAGACTTGGCTGCAACACTTGCCCCGTTTGCTGCCTTATGAAACTTATCACCCGTTCTCAGTTCTCTACCTTTCTGTAGCCCTATGTAACATATTACATATCTGGGATCCTGATCTGGTATCACATACCCAGGACGTAAAGTATACTGAGAAACAGTTCTTTGTAATGAACACACCCGAAGATGATGCATCAGCATGCACTCTCTTCGTTTGGGCGGCACGGGAAATCTGGTATTCCCCAATTTCCTGCTCTGTCTTATAACAATTATAAGTTGGAGCGGGACCAACGTTCCCCAGCTCAGTATAACAAGCGGGTTCGGTCAATATTCCGTATTTTTTTTATCTTGATTAAGGCGTGATATGGTCGCTACCAGGATAGAGAGAGAAGAAAACACTCAGCGTGCGCTCTTGCAAGAACAGATTGGTTATTATTTTATCTAATCAGGATGGCTCCCACTGCTTTTTATCAAATCTTCCTTCAAACCCTAAAAGGAAAGACTAGCCGGGATTAATTACACACTACAAGTTCGCCAATCTTTCAGCCAGGCCAGTGTCGGTACTTTGAGGGAGGTCCCCCGTGCTTTCACACGAACCTAATTAATGTAAACCTCGTTTTCCCAGAGGCGTAACCTCGTTGACACCTTTCTAGACACCTACTTGATCGGCTAATTGTAATGTCTAAAACTCTCCCAGGAGTAACTCTTACTCGCAGCGGGTATCGGGATCCAACTATCTCATAGAAGGTATGCAGTCTCATTGCAAATTTCAACACTTGAAATACCCGATAATATTTTGCCCCTAGCAGCTATATGACCTTAACATAGTCAACAAATCATAAGTGCTAGTCAAGTTCAACCCGTCATTTCCCGATTGAATTAAACCCACCCGCACGACCCTTAACATAGTCAACAAAGTCGCACGACTACCCTAATCCAATCGCATCATATGCTTATGCAGATAAGCACTAATTAGCTACCGCATACTACGCCTTAACATAGTCAACAAACGTAGCACGAATACTAACTGGGAATTATCTGAAATGACGGAGGGCTACGACAGGTTTTTCTGAAAACCTATTGCGTAATGAACTTGATATTGCTGTAGAATCAAATGATTTTAAAATGGAGTGTTTTTGAGGCTTTTCTAGTTTTGCTAAAGGAGTCACTCCCGGTGAAGGGATCGTCGGTCCTTTCCTCGTCGAATGAGGTGCGGGATATATCATATATATCTCTGTGCAAAGCAAAAACTCTTAAAAGCACTCAAAATACAAACCGAGTGTGTAGCATCTGTCAGTTATTGCTAAAGGAGTCACTCCCTGTGAAGGGATCTCGGTCCTTTCCTCATCGAATAAGGTGCGGGATATATCACATATACCTCTGTACAAAGCAAGAACTGTAGCTACCCTTTTTATTTTGAAATTCGATTCTACAACATCTTAGGTTTCTTTTATTTCATTAATCACATTAATGAAGTCCCATCATTTAAGTACCTAAACATCACAGATAAATACGACGTACACTTATGCCATCCGCATTCGCCTTGATGTCCCCTCGTGCACCGTTAGGTTAGGTAACTAACGGCAGAGCGGGGCAGGGCTAGCGCGGGTGTAAAACATAAGTAACGCCTATATAAATATCATATATACTATATACTGTATCTATCACAGAACATCACATGATCACATCACAGATATCGCAGCAGAAGAAACATATGAAATATTGGATATTCTAGGACGTCCGTGTTTTCAATACGAGCCAGTATAAAACACGGATTCCACGGTCGTGATGAATAGCCAAACCCACACCCCTAGACCCCTACGAGAGCGGCAAGCAACCCTACCAATTCTAGAGTTAGGAGACCCGGACTCGACTCCTCGAGTTGGTCTCCCACTGGACTCCAGAACCCGGTTACTTGTGCTCCCCTCCTTGGGTCTATCCTTGTGCGGAAAAGTAAATAATATACAAACGGTGACATCTTCCGCAACCTGGAAGTGCCCCAATAAAAGAATATTACATACAAGTTTTTACCTGAATGAAAATGAAAAACACTCATCTCACATAAAAACCCCCGGCTATTCAAACACGACGATCCAATATAACATATCCAGCAACATATAACATCACATGTCATCAACGTAAGTAAATATGCACATCCCAATTGTCGTTGATATATAGCAACGAAACCGGCGATATCACATATTACACTTACGGTCGCAGAAAAGAAAGTGTAAAACTACAACAGTTGGAATCCGCAACATCCTCAGACATCGCATGCCTGACTAAATGAATTCCTTAGACATCGCATGCCTAACAATTATAAACCCCGCATTTTAGTCTCAAAATCGAAAACACTTTTCAATATCAAGTCGGGCAATTCAACAAGATTCCCGACATCCTGATCGAATGCTCGTCGCAAACTTCAGTAGGCGGCCGCACTCCCGATGCCGTCGACGAAGTGCACCAAGGCGGAACACCGCTACCGGGAGCACCCGAACGGATGCTTTCGGCGACGGGGTTCTCCTACAGTCACTTGTTCGGGGCTATTGAGTGAGGCTGTCTATTAAGTTTACCCGGCGAGTATCCGCGTACACTACGTGATTGCGACGGACTTTTGATCACATCAAAATTCCGTGGCAACTGATCAAGTGAGACTAAACTGCTATGTTTATAACATTCATTCAGTTATCTCATAACTTATTGTGAATTCCAATTATTGTATCCCATTCCAGATAATTAGAAAATGTTAAACTTTCCGATCGAACATTCAAACATCCAAGTTTTCCCGATACAGATCAACACATGAAACAAGTCTAAAAACATTCAGTTCGTGCCTCAGTACCAACGGTCCAGCCGTAGAAGGGTCAAGCCAACGCCTCACATGTGGCACGCCGTACTGCCCCAAACCCGAAGGTTCAAAGGGCAGTTCAAGACGGTCACATAATCGAGTTAAGGTTTGTTGTCTTCTAGAGGGTCCATCGCGTTACTTGCACTCTTAGAACGTCGTTAAACTACGGAAAGATCCAACACTTGGAAATTTCCCGGCAGGGGAAAAGTTGGGTATTTATATCCGGTCGAACTTTTTAACATATTCTAAAATTTAACCGGAAAGCCACACAGACAAAATTTGATAATCCGATTGAACACCGAATCCCCAAAACAACCCCAGAAAATTCAACTCTTGAATTAAAATTAAAAATTCCCAGAAAAACCAGCATAATTAAATAGGAATTACTGTGCAAAGTAGGAGTGCTGACGTCATCAATAGGCCGCGGTTCCGCCGCGCAATAGATGGGTTCAGGAGAAAAATTTTGCGATTCTTATAATTCCCTGCTGAATTTTTTAAGCATTTTTAATCTGGAAAAATCCCAGTTTTTGAAAAAAGGACAGAGAGCAATTTTTGAGTTGGGTTTCGGGTTCGTTCGGGTTTCAAATTCCGTCTAGACTTCGCCTAAGGCTCTAGCTAGGCTCTGATACCACTGTAGGGTTCCTAGGCACCCTAATGAGGTCTCACAAGGCATCAACCATGCCAATTTCAAAATTTACGGTGCCGAGAAACCCTAAACTACGGATCGTTGGCTAGATGTCTAGGCGAAAAACAAACTAGTTAACACTTAACTACAAGAATACGGAAATACAACTTTTGTAGATCCGGTGCTCCACCTCCATAGCTCCGCAACGAAGTCCCATCGCTGTCCAAATGAATTCCCGGGCTCTAGCGTCGGCTTCGTCGGAGAAATGGCGAGCTAGGTCGTCGATGTCCATGCCGAAGATGATCTACGTCGAGGCATCGCTAGATCAAGCTCCACCTTCACCAAGCCATGAAAACTTATGAAGGAAACACCCTATACTACTTCGCAAGAGGTAGAGGATGAAGAAATAGGAAGTGGGTTCACTTTAGAATTGGATTTCTCACTCTTTATCATCACTTGCCATTAAAGTAGCAAGCTTTCTTCCATGAAGAAATGAAGAAGAAGAAGAAGAATGTTATGATAAGTTAATTTTAAAATGAAAAGAAAATCAATACTTATCATATCATGAACCATGGTCAAGTGTAGAGATTAAATCATGGTTAGTGGGAATGGTTAGGGTTAAGCATGGAGACAAAATGGTCACTTGGTCAAAGCTTCATGAAGCTTCAACATCCATCCAAAGAAAGCCACCATTTTGCACTTTATGCAAATCATTTTCCAAAAAGAAATGGATAAATAAATAAGTGAATAAAACAAAACCCTAACCATTATCAAGTAACCATGGTTTGATCTTTACACAAAAACCCTAGCAAACATGTATCATCAAATATGATACAATCAAGTGCACAAAATCATATCGCATATACAATGCGCACATCCGAGTGAGAAAATCCATCTTAAGAGAACCAATACTAGTTAATGCAAAGTAATATATCAAATATATAATTATGCATTAAATCATTAAATCAACACTTGATTTAACGATCCGGTCATATCGCATATATCCGATTAGTATCCATTATCGAATCAACGCTTGAATCGATAACTAGGTTATATCGTATACAACCATTCGACACATTCATCGCGAGAATAGAATACGGTATCACATACACGTATTATTCTCGGTCCCGTACATATCTCATATGCGCTCCTATTTCGTATCGCTTGAGCCAGGAAACCTCTGTGTAGGACTCTAAAGACTCGTCAATACGCCGGCAGCAGGTGATGATCATATCAAACACCCACAAGCCGCAAGCGGTCTGCTAAACGTAACGGCCACCCGGGTATTGAGCGATCAGAAGATCGACGAGCAAGCCCGCTCACACTCCTGTGAATCCAACCAGTAACACTTACCGTACAGTCCGGTCTGATCGTCTGATATGTCGCATATCTCGCCTAGGGGTGGTAAACGTCAGACCCCAATAGCTCGATAAGTCGTGTCGATATGAGGTCTATAACAGTTCGAGAAACTACTGGTAACACTTACCAGTAAATCTCAGCAACCCTGGCCAGGGATTTCCGGTTATAGCCAATCGAACACAGCGCAACATCAACTCCCTATACCGGGAGAGACGAATCCCCTCCTATCGCTCATTGCCTCCATGTGACTCGGGACTGTACCCAAAAACCACCGTTTTGCACGCCCTCTTGGACGTGGTAAGATGGAAATCAAAGCACAGTGGGAACCACACAAGACTCTATGACGATTTCGGGTCAACAGACTACTCTGTACCAGTGTCACCAGAGAACTGCCATCTGACGTAAGGTATAATACCATCTGGGAGTTCTCGGCGAGTCCGTCCAGTGTACCCAGTCTCCACTGAGCACCCGTATATCATCTCTGATGTCAAACACCAATGGATATGGGATCATCCATCGCCCATCTGTATGGGTCGAGAAGGTATACGCTAGTCTACTCTGGTATATCGATGCCCCGTCTCGATACACCCACGACTAGGGACTTTGAAGGATGTACTTATGGACTACCATGTCCCCACTAGTATGATCCGCATCATAGTCCAGGTAGTCAAGTACACATCCTAAGGGCTTTACCAACATGTAATAGAGAGACAATCTGTATACACGTTAAGGTAAAGAGCAACCAGATAGCATACTATCATGTCGAGCAAGAAAGTCCTCCCTATATATGTCCCAGCATCCACTAAAATATACATCCAATGTACAGTAATGGCCTCTAAGGCATACATATAACTAACACCTGCTAGTTGGTATTATACCTATTGTCAGATAGCAGTTCCCAGGTGACATGTGTACAGGTTAGTCTGTCAACCTGAGATCGTCATTTGTCTCGTGTGAGTTCCCACTGTGTTTTGATTACTACCCTACCACGGCTCAAAGGAGTCGAGCAAACAGGTTTTAGTTGGGTACAGTCCCGAGCCACATGGAGGCAGTGATCGGATCGTCGGGGATTCGTCTCTCCCGGTATTAGGGGACGATGTCGCGTTGTGTACGGATGTCCATCACCATAAATCCGTGGCCACGGTGGATGAGAATTATCGATCCAGGATCGATAGTTTCTCAGGTGGTGATGGCTTTCATACCGACACTAAATATCGCGTTGCTGGGGGTCTGACTTTTTCCACCCCCCTAGACTCGATATGTGATACTCTCAGACGAACAGTCCGGACTGTGTGGATATTGTCACTGTCAGGCTCAGTAGGGGTTCAGGATGAGTTTGCTCGTCGGCCTCCCTTTCGCTCAATACTTGGCAGCCGTTACGTACAGCTAGTGCCACTGACGTGCTTGTGGTTAAACCCGCTACCAGCGTATTGACGAGTATTTAGTGTCCCACATAGAGGGTTTTCATGGTTCATGCGATATGGTGTACATGAGGTATGTTGATACATACAGATGTCCGATTAAATATGTGCACTTGCTGCGCAAACTTTAATTGGACGGTTGATAATACTAGCGGCTTAGGATTAAGCCAGTTTATTAAATCAGGTTTTGATTTAATAATTTATATATGTATTTGTATATACGTATTCTAGTATTATTGTTCACTATTCGTTTTCTCTCTCGGCTATTCGTATTTTGGTACGAATACGCGTATATGTATTTCGGTACATGTACCGGGAAGTGTTAGTTGTATGTATGCCCTAGAGGCCAGTATTGTACACATGATGTATATTATATTGGATGCTTGGACATATATAGAGATGACTTTCTTGCTCGATATGATAGTATGCTATCTGGTTACTCTTTATCTTAACATGTACACTAGTCTCTTTAAACTGTCTTATGGTTACATGTTGGTAAAGCCCTTAGGATGTGTACTTGACTACCTGGACTATGATGCAGATCATACTAGTGGGGACATGGTAGTCCATAAGTACATCCTTCAAGGTCCCTAGTCGTGGGTGTATCGAGACGGGGCATCGATATACCAGAGTAGACTAGCGTATACGCTTCTCGACCCATGGGATGGGCGATGGATGATCCCATATCCATTGGTGTTTGACATCAGAGATGGTATGCGGGTGCTCAGTGGAGACTGGGTACACTGGACGGACTCGCCGAGAACTCCCAGATGGTATTATACCTCACGTCAGATGGCAGTTCTCAGGTGACACTTGTGCAGGTTAGTCTGTAGACCCGAGATCGTCATAGAGCCTTGTGTGATTCCCACTGTGCTTTGATCTCCACCTTACCACGTCCATGAGGGCATGCAAAACGGTGGTCTTTGGGTACAGTCCCGAGTCACATGGAGGAAATGAGCGATAGGAGGGGTTTCGTCTCTCCCGGTATTGGGGGTTGATGTTGCGCTGTGCTCGATTGGCCGTAACAGGGAAGTCCCTGGCCAGGGCTGATCAGAGATTTGCTGGTAAGTGTTACCAGTAGTTTCTCGACCCGTTATGAGCCTCACATCGGCACGACTTATCGGTTATTGGGGTCTGACGTTTACCACCCCTAGACTTGATATGCGACGTATCAGACGAACAGACCAGACTGTACGGTAAGTGTTACTGGTTGGATTCACAGGAGTGTGAGCGGGCTAGCTCGTCGATCTTCTGATCGCTCAATACCCGGATGGCCGTTACGTTTAGCAGACCGCTTGCGGCTTGTGGGTGCTTGATATGATCATCATCTACTACCGGCGTATTGACGAGTCTTTAGAGTCCTACACAGAGGTTTCCTGGCTCAAGCGAAACGAAATAGGAGCGCATATGAGATATGTGCGGGAGCGAGAATAATGCGTGTATGTGATACCGCATTTCATTCTCGCGATAAATGTTTCGATTGGTTATATTCGATATGACCTAGTTATCGAATCATTGATTCGATAAATCGATACATTGAATACTAGTCGGTTATGTGCGACATGACCGGATCATTGAATCAAATGTTGATTTAATGATTTAATGTATAATTATATATTTGATATATTACTTTGCATTAACTAGTATTGGTTCACTTTATATGGATTTTCTCACTTGATGTGCAAGTTGTATATGTGATATACTTTTGTGCACATATTTGTATCATGTTTGATGATACTTGATCATTTGATTAAGTGTGAAGAATTAAACCAAGGTTAAATGATAATTAGGGTTTTGCCTTATCATTTATTTATTCATTTCTTTATTTATTTCATTGGATAAATGAAAATAAAATGGTTTGTTTTTGTCATGAAACTTGTTGAAGCTTCATGAAGTTTTGACCAAGGAGACCATTTTGTCTTCATGCTTAACCCTAACCCATCCACTTACCATGGTCTATTCTCTACACTTAACCCAAGTTAGAATATGATAAGTATGGTTTTCTTTTTCATTTTAAAAATATACTTGTCATATTCTTTTCTTCTTCTTGACCTTCTTCTTCAAGAAAGAAACCTTGATGCCATCAATGGCAACTTGATTTCTAAAGTGAGAAATCCAATTCTAAAGTGAACCCACCTCCTATTTCTTCACCCTCTACCTCTTGCCAAGTTGTTTTGGGTATTTTCTTCACAAGTTTCTCAACTTGGTGAAGTTGGAGCTTGAACTTGTGCAACCTCGACGTAGATCATCTTCGGCACGAAGCCGACGACCCATTCCGCTCATTTCTTCGATGAAGCCGATGCGAGAGTCCGAGATCCAACTAGGACAGCGGGAGGACGCCTACGTGGAGCTTAGGAAGTGGAGAAACGGATCTACAAAGGTTGTATTTCCATTCTCTTAGTAAAGTAGTTTACTAGTTGCATATTTCGCCTAAACATCTAGTCTACGATCCGTATTAGGGTTTCTCGGCACCCGTAAAATTTTAAATTGGCATGGTTGATGCTTTGTGAGACCCTTATAGTGTGCCTAGGAACCCTACAGTGGTATCAGAGCCTAGCTAGAGCCTTAGGCGAAGTCTAGCCGGAGTTTGAAGTCCGAACGAACCGAAACCCTAACTCACAAAATGCTCTCTGTACATTTTCTAAAATCTGGGATTTTTCCAAATTAAAAATATGCAGAAAAATCAGCAGGTGATTCTAAGAGTTACTGTGAAATTCGACAGCCCAAATCCACCAAGTCGCCGCGGTTCCGCGGCATGAGCATGGCTCATGCGGCGGTTCCGCGGCCGTACGGCCTCATTAAACAAAGAATTCTGCACAGTAATTCTTAGTTTCCAGTGCTGGTTTTCCTGGGAATTTTTAAAATTTATTCAAGAGTTGCATTTTCTGGGGTTGTTTTGGAACTTCGATAGTTCGATCTAATTATCAAATTTCGTCTTTGTGTATTTCCGGACAATTTTTAGAATATGTTAAAAAGTTCGACCGGATATAAATACCCAATTTTTCCCCTGTCGGGAAATTTCCAAGTGTAGGATTTTTCCATAGTTTAACGACGTTCTAAGTAGTGCAAGTAACGCGATGGACCCTCTAGAAGACAACAAACCTTAACTCGATTATGTGACCGTCTTGAACTGCCCTTTGAACCTTCGGGTTTAGGGCAGTACGGCGTGCCACATGTGAGGCGTTGGCTTGACCCTTCTACGGCTGGACCGTTGGTACTGAGGCACGAACTGAATGTTGTTAGACTTATTTCATGTGTTGAGCTGTATCGGGAAAACTTGGGTATTCGACTGTTCGATCGGATAGTTTAACATTTTCTGTTTATCTGGAATGTGATACAATAATTGGAATTCACAAACAGTTATGAGATAACTGAATGAATGTTGTAAATCTAGCGGTTTAGTTTCACTTGATATTGAAAAGAGTTTTCGATAATGAGACTAAAATGCGGGGTTTATAACTGTTAGGCATGTGATGTCTAAGTATTTCATTTGATTAGGCATGTGATGTCTAAAGAGGTTGCGGATTCCAACTGTTGTAGTTTTACACTTTCTTTTCTGTGACCGTAAGTGTAGTATGTTCATATCGCCGGTTTCGTTGCTATACGTCAACGACAATTGGGGTATGCATACTTACTTACGTTGATGACATGTGATGTTATGTGTTGCTGGATATGTTATATTGGATCGTCGTGTTTGAATAGCCGGGGATTTTTATGTGAGATGAGTGTTTTTCATTATCATTCATGCAAAAACTTGTATGTAATATTCTTTTATTTGGGGCACTTCCAGGTAGCGGAAGTTGTCACCTCTTGTATATTATTTACTTTTCCGCATTAGGATAGACCCAAGGAGGGGAGCACAAGTAACCGGGTTCTGGGGTCCAGTGGGAGACCAACTCGAGGAGTCGAGTCCGGGTCTCCTAACCCTAGAATTGGTAGGGTTGCTTGCCGCTCTCGTAGGGGTCTAGGGGTGTGGGATTGGCTATTCATCACGACCGTGGAATCCGTGTTTTATACTGGCTCGTATTGAAAACACAGACGTCCTAGTATATCCAATGTTTCATATGTTTCTTCTGCTGCGATATCTGTGATGTGATCTTGTGATGTTCTGTGATGGATACAGTATATAGTATATATGATATATTATATAGACGTTACTTATGTTTTACACCCGCACAAGCCCTGCCCTGCTCTGCCGTTAGTTACCAAACCTAACGGTGCACGAGGGGACATCGAGGCGAATGCGGATGGCATAAGTGTACGTCGTATTTATCTGTGAGGTTTAGGTACTTAAATGATGGGACTTCATTAATGAGATTAATGAAAGAAAAGAAACCTAAGATGTTGTGGAATCAAATTTTAAATAAAACAGGTAGCTACAGTTCTTGCTTTGCACAGTGATATATATGATATATCCCGCACCTTATTCGATGAGGAAAGGACCGAGATCCCTTCACCGGGAGTGACTCCTTTAGCAATAACTGGCAGATGCTACACACTCGGTTTGACTTTTGATTGCTTCTATAGTTTCTGCTTTGCACAGCGATATATATGATATATCCCGCACCTCATTCGACGAGGAAAGGGCCGACGATCCCTTCACCGGGAGTGACCCCTTTAGCAAAACTACAAAAGCCTCAAAATCACTCCATTTTAAAACTTCATTTGATTCTACAACGATATCAAGTTCATTACGCAATAGGTTTTCAGAAAAATCTGTCGTAGCCCTCCGTCATTTCAGATAAGTCCTGTTTAGTATTCGTGCTGCGTTTGTTGACATTGTCAAGGCGCAGTGTGCGGTAGCTAACCAGTATTTGTCTGCTTATGCATATGATGCAGATTGGGTTAGGGTAGTCGTACGGCCTTGTTGACCTTGTCAAGGGTCGTGCGGGTGGGTTTGATTCAATCAAGAAATGACGGGTTGAACTTGACTTGCGGTCTATGGTTTGTTGACCTTGTCAAGGTCATAAATCGTTCGGGGCAAAAGCATTATCGGGAATTTCAAGTGTTGAAATTTGCAATGAGATTGCATACCTTCTATAAGATAGTTGGATCCCGATACCCACTGCGAGTAAGAGTTACTCCTGGGAGAGTTTTACACATTGCAATTAGCTGATCAAGTAGCTGTCTAGAAAGGTGTCAACGGGGTTACGCCTCTGGGAAAACGAGGTTTACATTAATTAGGTTCGTGCGAAAGCACGGGGGACCTCCCTCAAAGTACCGACACTGGGCTGGCTGAAAGATTGGCGAACTTGTAATGTGTAATTAATCCCGGCTAGTCTTTCCTTTTAGGGTTTGGAGGAAGATTTGATAAAAAGCACTGGGAGCCATCCTGATTAGATAAGATAATAACCAATCTGATCTTGCACGAGCATACGCTAAAGTGTTTTCTTCTCTCTCTCTCCAGGTAGCGACCATTTCATGCCCTAATGAAGATAATAAAATGGATGTATTGACCGAACCCGCATATTATACTGTGCTGGAGAACGTTGGTTCCGTTCTTTCCTATAAGGGTTATAGGACTGAACAGGATATAGGGGAATACCAGGATTCACATGCCACCCGAATGAAGAAAGTACATGATGATGCATTTTCTTCGGGTGTGTTCGTTACTGAGAACTGTTTCTCCATTTGCTCAACGTCCTGGGTATTGGATACCGGGTCAGGATCCCATATATGTAAACAGTTACATGGGCTTAGGAAAGGTAGAGAACTTGGAGAAGGTGATAAAGACATAAGAGTTGGAAATGGTGCAATTGTTGCAGCTAAGACTGTCGGGGAATATCACCTTGTATTACCAACTGGTAATACATTGGTTCTGAACGAATGCTATTACATGCCGAACCTGATATACAACATTATATCAGTTTCTTTATTAAGTAAAGAGGGATATAATTTTGTATTACAGGACAATGTTATGAACATTTTCCGTAACCAAAAGTTGGTTGGATCAGGCACGTTGTGCAATGGCATTTATGTTCTAAATCAATCAACAGTTCTGAGCATAACAAACGCACACAAGAGGAAGAGTTCTGAACTCAACGAATCCTTCTTGTGGCATTGTAGACTGGGCCACATCAATGCGACACGACTAGCTAAGCTGCATAAAGATGGATATTTAAATCCGTTTGAATTTTCATCTTATGACACTTGCCAGTCATGTCTCAAAGGCAAGATGACCAAAACTCCGTTTACGGGACACGGAGAAAGAGTTACCGAACTCTTAGGACTTATACATAGTGATGTATGCGGTCCCATGTCTACACATACCAGGGATGGTTCTTCATACTTCATTACATTCACTGACGATCTCTCTAGGTTCGGGTATGTGTTCCTGATGAAACACAAATCAGAAGCTTTTGAGAAATTTAGGGAATATAAATAAGAAGTTGAGAACCAAACCGGAAAAAGTATTAAAATCCTACGATCTGATCGAGGAGGAGAATACTTAAGCAATGAATTCCTGGACTTCCTAAAAGAGAATGGGATTCTCTCTCAGCTGACTCCTCCATATACACCACAGCACAACGGTGTATCAGAACGGAGGAACCGCACCCTATTAGATATGGTGCGCTCTATGATGAGCATAGCTGAGTTACCTATTTCCTTCTGGGGTTATGCGCTGGAAACAGCAACATACCTATTGAATCAAGTTCCATCTAAATCTGTAGCTACCACACCATATGAGATTTGGAGTGGGAAGAGACCATATTTTAAACGAGTTAAGATATGGGGTTGTCCGGCCTATGTCCAAAGGCAAAATCCGGACAAGCTCGAGGCACGATCAGTTCTCTGCAAGTTTGTGGGATATCCAAAGAATTCATATGGGTATTTTTTCTACCACAGTGAGGAACAAAAAGTGTTTGTTGCTCAACATGCCACCTTTTTAGAAAAGGAATTCCTTGAAAAAGAAATTAGTGGCAAAGTGGTAGAGCTGGAAGAGGTTCCAGATACACAAACCGTAACTGAAGATTTAGTGGAACCAGAAGATTCAGTAGCTCCCAATGAACCTCAGCCTCTCCGCCGATCTAGTAGGGTTCCTCGCCAACCTGAGAGATACTACGGTTTTCTCATGGATGGTGGAAGCGAGGATTGCATCATGGAGGATGATGACCCAACTAGCTTCGAGCAGGCCATCACGAGTGGGGACTCAGTGAAATGGCTGGATGCTATGCGGTCCGAGATGGAATCCATGTACACCGACAAAGTATGGACTTTGGACGTTGCTCCTGAAGGGGTAAAACCAATTGGGAGCAAGTGGATCTTCAAGAAGAAACTTGGTGTAGATGGGAAAGTGGAGACTTTCAAAGCTAGACTTGTAGCAAAGGGTTTTCGTCAAAGACCAGGTGTGGACTATGACGAGACCTTTTCTCCAGTGGCTATGCTTAAATCCATCGGGATCATGCTTGCCATCGCTGCATATCATGATTACGAAATCTGGCAAATGGATGTTAAGACCGCCTTTCTAAATGGTGATTTAGAAGAGTGCGTGTACATGACTCAGCCAGAGGGCTTCGTAGACAGTTGGAGCAGCAGGAAGGTGTGCAAGCTGCTTAAATCCATTTATGGATTAAAGCAAGCATCGCGGAGTTGGAACATCTGCTTTGACGTCGTTATCAAATAGTTTGATTTCGTCAAAAATCCAGATGAACCTTGTATCTACAAGAAGGTGGCAGAGAGTAAGGTTGTCTTCCTCGTATTGTACGTGGACGACATACTCTTGATAGGAAATGATATTCCTATGCTGCAATCGGTCAAGCTCTTCTTATCACAAAGATTCTCAATGAAAGATCTTGGTGATGCCTCCTGCATATTGGGAATTAGGATCTATAGAGATAGATCCAAACGGATTTTGGGATTGTCCCAATCCAGGTACATTGACACCATACTAAAGAGGTTTCGTATGGAAGAATCCAAGCGTGGGAATTTGCCCACGATCTCCGTAGTCACTCTCTCCAAAGAGATGTCTCCCAAGACTGATTTGGAGAGAGCTCGCATGCAAGGGATACCCTATGCTTCGGCAGTAGGCTCTATCATGTATGCGATGCTATGTACCAGACCCGATGTAGCATACTCACTAAGTGTAGTGAGCAGGTATCAAGCCGATCCTGGAGAGAGTCACTGGACAGCTGTGAAGAGCATTCTCAAGTACTTGCGAAGGACTAGAGATATGTTCTTGGTGTATGGTAACGGAGAGCTCCAAGTGGAGTCCTTTACCGATTCGAGCTTCCAGAGTGATAAGGACGACTCTAAGTCGCAGTCGGGCTTTGTCTTTACCCTTTACGGAGGGACGGTTAGCTGGAAGAGTTCCAAGCAGGAAACCGTGGCAGACTCCACGATGGAGGCTGAATACATCGCTGCCAACGATGCTGCCAAAGAGGCTGTCTGGATCAAGAAGTTCATTACTAAACTTGGAGTGGTTCCATCCATTGAGCATCCAATACCTTTGTATTGCGATAACAATGGAGCGGTGGCTTTGGCCAAGGAACCCAGGTCCCATCAGCGGTCCAGGCATATTCTGAGGCGGTATCACCTGATCCGGGAGATAATTGATCGCCGGGAGATCGAGGTCAGGAGGGTTGACACGAAGAACAACACGGCGGATCCACTCACGAAGGCCATTCCCCAGATACAGTTTGAGAGACTCTTCGGGATGCTCGGTATGCGATACTACAACAGCTGGCCCTAGTGCAAGTGGGAGATTATTAGTTGTATGTATGCCCTAGAGGCCAGTATTGTACACATGATGTATATTATATGGGATGCTTGGACATATATAGAGATGACTTTCTTGCTCGATATGATAGTATGCTATCTGGTTACTCTTTATCTTAACATGTACACTAGTCTCTTTAAACTGTCTTATGGTTACATGTTGGTAAAGCCCTTAAGATGTGTACTTGACTACCTGGACTATGATGCAGATCATACTAATAGGGACATGGTAGTCCATAAGTACATCCTTCAAGGTCTCTAGTCGTGGGTGTATCGAGACGGGGCATCGATATACCAGAGTAGACTAGCGTATACGCTTCTCGACCCATGGGATGGGCGATGGATGATCCCATATCCATTGGTGTTTGACATCAGAGAAGGTATGCGGGTGCTCAGTGGAGACTGGGTACACTGGACGGACTCGCCGAGAACTCCCAGATGGTATTATACCTCACGTCAGATGGCGGTTCTCAGGTGACACTTGTGCAGGTTAGTCTGTAGACCCGAGATCGTCATAGAGCCTTGTGTGATTCCGACTGTGCTTTGATCTCCACCTTACCACGTCCATGAGGGCATGCAAAACGGTGGTCTTTGGGTACAGTCCCAAGTCACATGGAGGCAATGAGCGATAGGAGGGGTTTCGTCTCTCCCGGTATTGGGGGTTGATGTTGCGCTGTGCTCGATTGGCCGTAACAGGGAAGTCCCTGGCCAGGGCTAATCAGAGATTTGCTGGTAAGTGTTACCAGTAGTTTCTCGACCCGTTATGAGCCTCACATCGGCACGACTTATAGGTTATTGGGGTCTGACGTTTACCATCCCTAGACTTGATATGCGACGTATCAGACGAACAGACCGGACTGTACGGTAAGTGTTACTGGTTGGATTCACAGGAGTGTGAGCGGGCTAGCTCGTCGATCTTATGATCGCTCAATACCCGGATGGCCGTTACGTTTAGCAGACCGCTTGCGGCTTGTGGGTGCTTGATATGATCATCATCTGCTACCGGCGTATTGACGAGTCTTTAGAGTCCTACACAGAGGTTTCCTGGCTCAAGCGAAACGAAATAAGAGCGCATATGAGATATGTGCGGGAGCGAGAATAATGCGTGTATGTGATACCGCATTTCATTCTCGCGATAAATGTTTCGATTGGTTATATTCGATATGACCTAGTTATCGAATCATTGATTCGATAAATCGATACATTGAATACTAGTCGGTTATGTGCGACATGACCGGATCATTGAATCAAATGTTGATTTAATGATTTAATGTATAATTATATATTTGATATATTATTTTGCATTAACTAGTATTGGTTCACTTTATATGGATTTTCTCACTTGATGTGCAAGTTGTATATGTGATATACTTTTGTGCACATATTTGTATCATGTTTGATGATACTTGATCATTTGGTTAAGTGTGAAGAATTAAACCATTGTTAAATGATAATTAGGGTTTTGCCTTATCATTTATTTATTCATTTCTTTATTTATTTCAATGGATTAATGAAAATAAAATGGTTTGTTTTTGTCATGAAGCTTGTTGAAGCTTCATGAAGCTTTGACCAAGGAGACCATTTTGTTTTCATGCTTAACCCTAACCCATCCACTTACCATGGTCTATTCTCTACACTTAACCCTAGTTAGAATATGATAAGTATGGTTTTCTTTTTCATTTTAAAAATATACTTGTCATATTCTTTTCTTCTTCTTGACCTTCTTCTTCAAGAAAGAAACCTTGATGCCATCAATGGCAACTTGATTTCTAAAGTGAGAAATCCAATTCTAAAGTGAACCCACCTCCTATTTCTTCACCCTCTACCTCTTGCCAAGTTGTTTTGGGTGTTTTCTTCACAAGTTTCTCAACTTGGTGAAGTTGGAGCTTGAACTTGTGCAACCTCGACATAGATCATCTTCGGCACGAAGCCGACGACCCATTCCGCACATTTCTTCGATGAAGCCGATGCGAGAGTCCGAGATCCAACTAGGACAGCGAGAGGACGCCTACGTGGAGCTTAGGAAGTGGAGAAACGGATCTACAAAGGTTGTATTTCCATTCACTTAGTAAAGTAGTTTACTAGTTGCATATTTCGCCTAAACATCTAGTCTACGATCCGTATTAGGGTTTCTCGGCACCCGTAAAATTTTAAATTGGCATGGTTGATGCCTTGTGAGACCTCTATAGTGTGCCTAGGATCCCTACAGGAAGTATTCCTTATTTTGTACGGAATAGCTTCTATAAGAAGTTGCCACCTTATTATTTGATTTTCCATTTATGGAAATTCATTATGATTTAATAATGAGGTGGAGGGTTGAAAAGGTGACAAGGAATGGGCATGGGTCAAAGCATGGGCTTGAGTATGGTTTGCATTGTTTAATGTAATTAAACAATGAAATATTTTTGTGGGCATGAGAAATGAGGGGGGGCCGGCCACTTATCATGTGGGGTTTTTCTTTTTTTGTTTTGGACATAGCATTACACACTCTCTCATTTTCTTATCCTACACATATACTTAACCATTTTTGGTTCATGCCAAAAAAGCCATGACCTCCTTCATTCTTCTTCTTTGGTTGCTCCCATGAGCACATGGTAGAGAGAAAATTGTAGTGACATATTCATACACCCCCACTCTCCTTCGCTAGTGACGATGGAGCGTCGGTTACCTCGTTTGTCGAGGTTGGAGCTTGTGCCGTTTCTCTCGGGTGGATCATCGGAGACGAAGGAAGACCGGCAACCAAACATCATCAAAGGATCGCTAGGAGCTTGGAATAAAAACCGAAGGACTCATATCATCTCGGTATAAAGATTCTAACTCTTAGTTTAGTTTGCTAGTTTAGGGTTTAAGGTCGATCCGGGATTCGGGTCGCGGTAGCGCCGGTTTAGAAAATTTTCGTTCCGCATTTTGGCCGCGTTTTGACGGCCGGGGCGCTGCCGGGACCCTTCAATAGCATACTATCATGTCGAGCAAGAAAATCCCCCATATATATGTTCAAGCATCCACTACAATATACATCGTATGTACAGTAATTACCTCTAGGGCATACATATAACAAACAATCTCCCACTTGCACTAGGGCCATCTGTTGTAGTATCTCATACCCAATAATCAGCAGTGGTTGAAGTATCTCATACTCAACCGTCCCATAAAAGTCTCTCTTGGGAATAGCCTTTGTGAGTGGATCCGCCGTGTTTTCCTCTGTAGTCTACTCTCCTAACCTCGATCTTCCTGGAGATCATCCATCTCCATGATCAGGTGATACTGCCTAAGAATATGTCTAGATCATAGCTAGGACGGGGGTTTCTAGGCCTAAGCCACAACTCCATTATCACACAATGGTAGGAACTAAGTTCATCTCATGAACTTATATACATCCAGACTACTACTTTGGTAGCATCCTTGGTAGCAATGTATCCAGCCTTTATCGTCTAGTCTGCCACGGTATCTAGCTTGGAACACTTCCAACATACCGTCCCTCCATTGAGGGTAAAGACAATACCTGTGACTGACATTCAGTCAACCTTATCACCCTGGAACCTTTCCAGTGATTCTCTCCAGGATCGATTGATACCTTCTCACTAAACCTAGTGAGAATCCTTACATCCACTTAGATCTATCTCATAGATCTAAAATCACGGATTTAGGAGGTATCACCTTGATCCTGTATGGAGAATCCTTGTGATAAGAGGAGATTGATCGAGCGTAGTATAGAAAACTCCTTTCCTATCAAGAGTATGTCATCCACGTACAATACGAGGATCACCACCATACTTCCTATTACCGTTTTATATATACAAGGTTCATCTACTATTCTGATGAAGTCAAACGCTTTGACCACCACATCAAAACAGATGTTCCAACTCCATGATGCCTACTTTAACTCACAAAGCAACTTGCACATGTTTCTGCTACTCCCACTGTTTACGAAGCCCTCCGGCTGTGTACTTATAAACGCTCTCTTCTAAATCACTATTTAGAGAAGCAGTAATGACACCCAACCGCAAAATATCGTAGTCATGGTATGTAGCAATGGCAAGTAGGGTCCGGATGGACTTAAGCATAGACACCAGAAAGGGTTTCATCATTACCCACACCTGGTGGATGACGAGAATCTTTTGCAACAAGTCTTATCTTTGAAAGTCTCAACTTTTCCATGTACACCAAGTAATCTTCTCAAGATATACTTTCTCCTGATGGGGATTTAACCCTTCAGATATAGCAACCAAAGTCCATACTTTGTTGGTGTATATGGATTCCATCTCAGATCGCTTAGCATCCAGCCATTCTCACAGAGTCCCCACTCCTGATGGCCTGCTCGAAACTAGTTGGGTCATCATCTCATGATGCAATCCTTGCTCCCACTATCATTGAGAAAACCGAAGTATTTCTCACATGGGTGAGGAGCCCTACTAGATCGGCGGAGAGGCTGAGGTTTGTTGGAAGCTATTGAATCCTCCGGTTCTACCAAATCATCAGCTGCAGTTTGTATGGCTGGAACTCTTTCCAGTTCTACCTCATGACCACTAATTTCTTCACAAGAAAATCCTTTTCTCAGAAGGTGGCATGCTGAGAAACAAAACACCTTTTGCTCCTCAATGTGGTAGAAGATATTCCCTTGCGAATGTTTGGGATATCCAACAAACTTCCACAGAATTGAACTTGCCTCGAGCTTGTCCGGATTTTGCTTTTAGACATAGGCCGGACAACCCCAAATCTTAACATCCTTAAGAGATGGGCTCTTCTCATACCAAATCACATATGGAGTGGTAGGCATCTAATTTGGTTGGAAACGAATTCAATAGGTATGCAGCTTCTCAAGTGCATAACCCCCAAAAGGGAATAGGCAACTCAGTATTACTCATCATAGAGCACACCATATCACATAGGGTGTGATTGCTCTGCCCTGATACACCTACGTGTTGTGGTGTATACGGAGAAGTAATGCTGAGAGAGAATCTCATTCTCCTTTAGAATAGTCCAGGAATTCCGTGCTCAAGTATTCTCCTCCCTGATCTCATCAATGGACATAATACTTATACCTATTTTTGGTTCTCTCCTTCTGACTTATATTCTTTGAATAGCTCAAAAGGCTCAGACTTGTGTTTCAACAAGAACATATGTCTGAATCTTGAAAGACCATCAGTGAATGTAATGAAGTACAAAGAACCAGTCCTAGCATGTGTAGACAGGGGACCTTATACATCATCATGTATCAATCCCAAGAGTTCATTAACTCTTTCTCTGTTTCCAATAAACGGAGCTATGGTCATCTTATCTTTTGTGACATGACTGGCAAGTTTCACAAGATGTAACTTCAATCTGATTTAAATATGCATCTTTATGTAACTTAGCTAGTCGGGTCGCATTGATATGACCTAGTCTATAATGCCTTAAGAAGGATTCGTTCATTTCTAAACACTTCCTCTTATGTGTGTTCTGTATATTAAGAACTGTAGTTTGATTTAGAACGTATATGCTTTTAGATAACGTGCCTGAACCGATCAACTCTTGATATAGGAAATGTTCAAAACATTATCCGACAATACAAAATTATATCCTTCTTTACTAAATAAAGAGACTGATATGATATTGTATATCAGATTCAGTATCTAATAACATTTGTTCAGAATCAATGTATTCTGGTAATACAGGGTGATAACTGCCAACAAACTTGGCTGCAACACTTGCACTATTTCCAACTCTTGAAACATTATACCCGTTCTCAGTTCTCAACCTATATGTAGCCCATGAAACAGATTACATATGCGGGATCCTGATCCGGTATCACATATCCAGGACATAGAGGATACTGAGAAACAGTTCTCGGTAATGAACACACCCGAAGAAGATGCATCATCATGCACTTTCTTTGTTTGGGCGGCACGGGAATCCTGGTAATCCCCTATTTCCTGCTCGGTCTTATAACAATTATAAGTTGGAGCGGGACCAACGTTCCTAAGTTCAGTATAACAAGCGGGTTCGGTCAATACATCTATATTATTATCTTGATTAAGGCGTGACATGGTCTCCACCTAGAGAGAGAGAGAAGAAAACACTCAGCGTATGCTCATGCAAAATTAGATTGGTTATTAATTTATCTAATCAGGATGGCTCCCACTGTTTTAGTCAAATCTTCCTTCAAACCCTAAAAGGAAAGACTAGCTGGGATTAATTACACAGTACGATTTCGCCAATCTTTCAGCCAGGCCAGTGCCGATACTTTGAGGGAGGTTCCCCATGCTTTTACGACCTAATTAAAATAAACCTCGTTTTCCCAGGGGTGTAACTCCGTTAACACCTTTCTAGACGCCTACTTGATCGGCTAATTGTAATGTTTAAAACTCTCCCAGGAGTAACTCTTACTCGCAGTGGGTATTGGGATCCAACTATCTCATAGAAGGTATGCAAACTCATTGCAAATTTCAACACTTGAATTTCCTAATAATGTTTTGCCCCTAATCTCCTATGACCTTGACAATGACCAACAAACCATAGGATGCTAGTCAAGTTTAACCCGTCATTTCCTGATTGAATTAAACCCACCCAGACGACCCTTGACAGAGGTCAACAAGGTCGCACGTCTACCCTAAATCAATCACATCATATGCTATGCAGATAAGCACTAATCAGGTACCGCACACTACGTCTTGACAGAGGTCAACAAACGCAGCACGAATACTAACTATTACTTATCTGAAATGACGGAGGGCTACGACAGGTTTTTACAAAAACATTTTGCGTAATGAACTTGATATCTTTGTAGAATCGAGTGATTTAAAATGGAGTGTTTTTTAGACTTTCACTAGTTTTGGTAAAGAGGTCACTCCCGGTGAAGGGATCTCAGCTCTTTCCTTATCGAATAAGGTGCAGGATATTTCACAAATACCGCTATGCACAAAAACTATAAAAGCAATCAAAAGACAAACCGAGTTTGTATCATCTGCTAGTTTCGCTAAAGAGGTGTCACGACCCGAAATTGGCACGTGACGGCCCTAATACTACTCAACGCCTAAAGACATAACGGCGTAAAAGAAAGCCAAAACGCAGAAATCTAAACCATTAAATAGACAAGAAAAGATAATAGCAGTTTTGAAACATTTGAAATCACAACCCAAATTCTTTGAAAGTCCAACTTTCTTTCTTTAAAATTTTTGCAACACCCCCTTTTGTAAAAACTAGCCCAAAGATAGGAACAACATAAATATAAATGAAGCATCCCCAAACGGGAGCAAATACGCGCCCAAAGGCGGAAAACAATCACCATCACAATAAATATACGACGCCGTAGCGAAGAAATAACGACAATAGAAAGGAAACTGTATAAAAGGCAACAAATCCACAAATAATATACAATATCGTCCTCACCAAGTATCTAACTCAACAAAAAAATAGTAGATGGAGAGTACAAGGATACATCAATATACATTACAAAATACAGATAACCACCAAAACCCACCTAAGCAAAATATCACACTGTGATCCGATGCGGTATCTGTAGCAAAAGATGATAGATGGATAGCCTGCCTCGACTACTCTGGGGAAACACCCTGCAAAACAACTGTGGCACAACGGGGGTGAGTTGCTAACTCGTGAATAGTAGATAACATATGCAGGTAATTGCAGGTATGTACGTATAGCGTGAATCTAAGATATGCAATTAACAGTAATAACTGGTCATATGAATGCAGAATAATGGAAAGTACACTAGCAGGTACAACAAATATATGGAGCAATAATGATATGACAATCAGTATGCAATAATCATGCAATAAGGATATGAGAATGTAAATATGCAACAATCATGAAGGGTACACTAACGGGTACTACTAATACATGAAATACTGCAAAAACAGATAAATGTGAGGTATGGAGTGAAATATGTCATTTCTACGAAATCATGATATCGTGGTAGGATCACAATCCATCAAGACACTCAAAATTCTAATTCCTCAAATCAGCCACCAATCGGCTTTCATATCATATAAGTCTCATATCTTCTTAATATACAATATCGAATAAATCTCCTATATCCCGAATGTAGAAATCAGCAATCTCATATATATATCCAGTATCCAATCTCAATGAATCACCTATATCCCAAATCAAATCTCAAGTACAATTCTAACATCCTAAATATATATTTGCAGAAATAAATAAGATGGGGTCAATACATATATTAGCGTCCCACTCCACTAATATTGGTGTAAGGATATATATAACAACGTCTGAATCCCCTGATATATATACAAAGAGTAATTAGAAATATCATGAAACCAATGTGCCAAGCATCGGCACAGAAATACTGATCTACCAGATGCCGTCACCAAGACTAGCATCCTGATAGGTACGTATCATACGCTATCCCAAAAAGCACGAGTGCCTAGCTCTGACCATCGTCTTTACACGTATCAATACGTACATGACTCCCAACGATTTCCCCATGATTGCTGCCAAGTCATTGGTACTATCACCGGATGGTATGGTTCCCCTGCCAGGCTCAACGGCATGTTACATCGACCTTCTTACCCCGGGGTACCTCCGGGCCCCACCATGTACCCTCTACGGCCTCGACGCCTCCTCGTAGCGCTATATATAAACCAGAACCGATAAAACACATGGTGGATGAGCAAATATCATATCAAGGAAACCGTGTTTTTCAATTAATGCATAATTTCATGAACTCCCGCGGTTCCCAAATCCAGAAAACATCATGAAAAATCCATATAACAAATGCGAAAATCCATGAATAGAATATATGCGACATAAACTGAAATGCGAGCATATAAAAGAAAAACCGCTAAGTAACATCAGTAAAGTAAATATCTAACTGTAACTGAATATATGTGTAACATACAGGTGTAGCAAGGTATAGGTATCTACCTATAAGAACTAATGAATTATACCCCCCCGGTATGAGGGGAATATGTGAGTAAGGTATACCTATAGCTAAATGTCATATGCGATAAGTAATATGAAATGATGTTGCAAAGTTCCTAACCGAGCAATATAATATCTATAAGTGGTTTGTGCGTGACATGGCAATTATTGACGATGTGTGTGTAGCATACAATCCGTGCTCGTGCAACATGAATCGTCAATAATATGTGCAGTGTCCTACGGCTACTAGTCCAAGCACAACACCTAAGTAATAGGGTAAATGTGCAATTCTAAACATAACCTAGAATATGTGACAGGTATTAACATTCTTAGCCCAGACGCATAACGCCATGCGGGCGATTCCCTTGTAGATGTTAAATCTACTAACCTGGTCGCGTGCTACACGTTGCCGACCACCTAGTTCCCTTTCGTTGCTGCGTCTGATGTACTCGCCTGCAAACCTGAAAATTAGACAAGGAATCAATATGTAAGCAAAATATCTCGCAAAACGCGATATCGAAAACAAACGAGAAACTCACGTCGTGAACTAAACGCGCGTGTGCACGGTACGCTAAAACGTGTATATACGTGTCTAAAACTATCCGATACGTCGCGACACGCTGGATCACAGAACCCACTCACGTATTATGCGTATCGTGCAATTAAAACGAACTAGCAAATCGATTTTTGATCCCAGATTTTTCTACAGGTAAAATCTCACAAAATTGCACATACCAAAAGACCAGAAAACACAGAAGACTACCAACACCCATCTCGCCTTCCTGGCCACAATTTGCGGCCAGAATGCCTAAATTTGCTGCCAGGTTTGGGAATGAGGGGCTCGTGTTCTGGTAGTGTGGTCTAACCCTAGTGTACATGCTCCAGTTTCCTCAAATTTTCACTGAAGGATCAGGATCAAAAGCAGATCACAGAAAGCTACAATATCGCTTAAAAACACGAATTTTGCACAAAATGGAAACCCTATGGTATTTTAGTGAAATCTGGGGTTAATCTCAGTTAAGGTGACCCTAATAACACTTAAATAGGCAGGGATAACCAACACAATCATCACTTAACCAAAACCCTACAAAAATCACCATATATAGCACTAAACTCACTATTTAACACAAACCGAAGCTAAACAACACACAAGCTTAGCAACTAGGGGATTGAGTTCAGAATTTATACCCTAATAGATCCTAGGATGCAGGAGAAGGAGTGGAAGGAGAAGATGAGGGGTTGCTACTGCGGCTGGGGCTCCTGATCCTGCTAATGCTGATGCTGTTGTTTCTGTTGCGGTTGTTGCTGCCTGCTTCTGCAGCTGCTGCTTCTTTTGCTGCTGCCGAAGCCTCTGCTGCTACTGCTGCTCTTTTTTGTGTGTGTGTTTGTGAATGTGAGAGAATGAGAGAAGTGAGTGAGAATAAGAATGAGAGAAAACAATTCAACTCCCCCCTCCCTTTCTCACTCTCTCACTTCATTAAATGAGCATGGCTCACACCATGTTGCCCCATGCTTCTCTCTCTCTCTCTCTTGGTCAACAAAAGAAAATCATTTTTTTAAAACCCTTTTTCAATTCATTTTAAGAACAACCATACACAATTAAAACCCAAAAGCACCTAATACAATTATTAAACTAGATTAGGAAAATTGTTAGCTCACCATGTTTGCTAATCATGGTTAGACCCCAAATTAACACCCTAGTTAACATGCACAAGTGTGTGCAAGCCTAGAAAAATTCTAATAAAATATTCATAAAATAGGATAAAATATTTGAAATTCAATTTGGTAAACTTTTTATTAACAACCATATATTAAACTATAATTAGCCACTAAACACATTCTAAGGTGTTACATTCTTCCCACCTTAAAGAAATTCGTCCCCGAATTTAGAAATATACTGCTACACATACCTTCAAAGAGAAGATTACAAACTCTCTAATCTCGTTCGTAGCCTCCTAAGTGATTACCTCACTATATGGCTACGTCCAAGAAAACCCCTTCACAAACGGCAAGACCTTTGACCGACGTTTCTTCACCTGCCGAGCCATTATCACAATTGGCTGCCGGCGAACGAAAGATCGCGTCCAAACTAAATGGTCTAGTGCTGAATCATGTGAGGAAGGTAATGAAGGTAATTGCAAGGTATCTACACAAGGAATACGGGGTGAATACTCAATAATCTGGGCGGAAGTGCCAAATTAAAGGCAACAAAACTAACTCGCTTATAGGATCTCAAAAGGACCTAAAATCCTGGGATAAACTTCCCAAAACTCTACACGTCATTTATCGGAAAAATCCATAGGAATACATGATCCGTCCCTGCGAAGTCGAGTCTACGACCAACACAGTCAGCATAAGACCTCTGTTTGCACAGGGCTACTCTCATCCGGACCTGAAACAACCGGATCATCTCCGAAGTCTCTAGACTAGCTGGGGTCCAAAAATCCTACTTATGCAGAGTCAGAAAAACAACAGACTGGTGATCGACACGATCTAACCTCTAAACCTAAAGGTTGTCAATTGGAGTGTCTCCTGATAACAGCTATCGAAGAAGAATCCTAACAATGGCGAGTGACGATCCCCAACTGCCGTCAACAATTAACACATACGCACAAACTTAACAAAGAACAACTTAGCAAACTGAGTATAACCGGACGACAAGCAACCGAATGGATTCACACCCTGACTAAACCTGGGTAGACACCATAACGAAATTTGTGGAGACCTGCTCCCACACCCACTTTGGAACTGTTAAAGGTTACAACTCTCCAGCCGATCTCAAATGCTTAACCAAAACACACAACAAGACAGACACATTGAAACGAAACCCAAAACTTCTCTTTACATCCTTGCCTACCCGTAACTATCTCACAAGTCACGTCAATATTGGTGGAACTTGAATGAATACAGAGAGTTGACTTATGTGCTTGCTCTAGGATTTTGCGTCTTTAACCGATAATATCAGGTACACAAACGCGTCCCTAACTTAGCACACCCGTGTCACAAATCAAGGACTCCGAATCATTACCCAGCCGAGTATGCTCAAGTATCACGGACGAACGAGCATCGGCGGGCAGTGTCTCGCGAAAGCGATTAAGGAAAAGTGGTCGGGCGCAGACATGAGCAAGCTGTCCCGTCCGTAGAGACGAACTTAAGCTGTACTCAACGATCGCACAAGAACTGTAAATCTGCAGAAGACTAACACAACAATCAATCCACTGCAGGAAGATGTACATTAAGCTCTGGGGACCCGTGAACGTCAGACGCGACTCTCGAACAAATAGTGTCTCCAAATCTCCAACGCAAAACCACCGCGGCCATCCCTAGATCATGAGTGGAATATCCTTCTCGTACTTCCTCCAATGTAGGGAGGCAAAAGCGATAACTCTATAGTGTCACCTCAGTACACACTCGAGCCAACTCAAGAAACATTACAGTTAAACAACAAAGTCGCTCGAACCAGAAAGCAAAGAAAGAACTGATGCAGTTGTTAACCGAATCTTGAACTGCCCAAAACTCCGCACACATGCCTCAGTTCAAAGAAAAGAAACCTCTATTCCGGTCAATTCAGTCAACGGTGCAACACTACACTAGCAATCCTGCACGAAACGACGGTATAAACCCGCTAAGCCCAAAAATCTGCGGACCTCTGTCCTGCACACAAGTCTGGGCCTAAGCTGTACGGCCACGATCTTCCTCGGAACCATACGAAACCGCCTCCCGTGACTACAAGACCTAGGAGTCAACACAAATAAGCCTGAAGGAACACTCCAAGAATCTAGCAGACCGCTGGGGCTCTCCCAGTATCTGCGTAACAAATCCTCAAGTGCTGCTCCTGTTCCTCAAGACACATTAATTAGACCAGAATGTCGTAAAGCACACAACAATAATTGGTCGAGGAACGGCCTGAAGAAATCCGGTTCATCACATCTACGAATGCTGCTAGGGCATTGGTGAGTCCAATGACACCACCAAAACACACAAAGCCCGTAGCACGCACAAGGCAGTCTTCGGAATGTCATCACTCAGAACCCGCAATAATGATGACCTGATCCCAAACAAACTTAGAAAATGTCTCGCACTTCGAACTAATCGAAGAAATCGTCAATGCAAGGTAAAGGATACCTATCCGCACCGTAAGCCGGTTCAATTGATGATCCATCAACCCACAACTGCAATCTGTCGTCTTTCTCCTTGACGAACAGAAATAGGAGCTCCCAAATGCGAAACACTCAGACGCACGAAACTCCCCCAACAACAACTCTGTAGCTGATCCTTAAGCTCCCTAAGCTTCGCCGGCTCATCTGGAACAACGTCGGAAAGCTCTCGCACGAAAGGAACCCGGTCCAATAAACGAACTGTGGCTATGGTATCACGAATGAACGCCAAGAATCCACGACATTTCCTCAAAAGCCGACTAGCGAAATAGGCTGAACTCAAGTTGTGTGAGGCGGCACCACTGTCCACCTGCACAACAAGAATTGACTCGCCGGGGAAAATAAAACCTGACAGTTTCCTCACGGTAGTCCACAGACGCCTAGCACGTAACTAACCAGTCCGTGCCCAGGAGAACGTCAAATCCAGCATCTCTAGAAGAACCAAAACGACGGACGAATCTCTATCACCTATCCGATTGGCACACAACTGAAATACGTGTCGCGTAACAAAAGAATCGCTGACAAAAATTAAACACAAACAAATGGGTAATCTACCCAACACGACTCTCGTCCCAACCACGGCACAAGTCTGGAAAACAAACAGATACATCCAAAGAACATATGAATTAAGAATACCTGAAAACTCTGCATTGGACTCCCGCGCGTCCAGATAAGTAGAAGCAAACTCCTGTGTCTTCCCCTACCCGTAACTGACTGAACTCCTCTGGTAGACTGACCCCTCTTAGCGAACCTTCCATGTCCATGACATATCTGAATATGGCCCTGACGAGGTGCTAAGGAACAATCCGTGATGAGGTGCTGAAGGCTCCCGCATCGAAAACATCCATGCGCTGACTGCTGACCCTCCTGGGGATGAGAGCTGGACGGCTGTCCTCATCCTAAGCCTCTGCAACTACCACGACGGCCACGGAATCTGTCTCGATGACTAAACCTCTGTCTCTGGGCTGGTACACCAGTACGAGTCCTCTTCTGTTCCGGAACCCTCAGAGTCTCGGGAATATGTGCCTCATCAACTGGAGCTACATCCACTGGTGCTATGTAGGTGACTGACTGCTACATGCTGATCCCAAGGAACAACTGAGTAACAGGGGTGACAACCTCCTGTAGTAGCGCTCGAACGGTCTCAACAAATGAACTCATCATCTGGCGCAAGTCCTGCATCTTGACCATAAGCCTAGCGAGCTGATCTGTCAAAGGCTGATCCGTCTGCACCTGTGCAACTAGAGTGCCATCCTGGTCAGTGCTCGTCTTACCCGAACCAACTCTGACCTCGGCCCTCGCTGCATCACTCTAAGTCCCCATAGTCATCAGCGGCAAGGCTATAAATAGAGATAAGATTCGATAAGAACAAGGAAATCGAATCACAAGTATATGAATCATCGACGAAGGAATTTCAAGCAATTTGTACTTAGGTCACTTTAGGCGAAGTACCGCATCGTGGGTATGCTGCAGACATACACACACTACGTTACTCTGCTTAAGCTACCTACTCCATCATACCAAGGTCATTCTACACTCCGAAAGGTAAAACCTAGCACTCTGATACCAACTTTGTCACGACCCGAAATTGGCACGTGACGACCCTAATAATAAGCAGCGCCTATAGACGTAACGCAGTAAAATAAAGCCAAAACTCCGAAATCTAAAACATTAAAAAGACAAGAAAAGATAATAGCAGTTTTGAAACATTTGAAATCACAACCCAAATTCTTTAAAAGTCTAACTTTCTTTCTTTAAAATTTTGGCAACACCCCCTTTTGTAAAAACTAGCCCAAAGATAGGCACAACAAAAATATAAATGAAGCATCCCCAAACGGGAGCAAATACACGCAAAAAGACGGAAAACAATCACCATCACAATAAATATACGATGCCATAGCGAAAAAATAATGATAATAGAAAGGAAACCGTATAAAACACAACAAATCCACAAATAATATACAATATCGTCCTCACCAAGTCTCTAAGTCAACAAAATAACAGTAGATGGAGAGTGCAAGGATACATCAATATACATTACAAAATACAGATAACCACCAAAACCTACCTAAGCAAAATAGCACACTGTGAGCCGATGCGGTATCTGTAGCAAAAGATGATAGATGGATAGCCTGCCTCGACTACTCTGGGGAAACACCCTCCAAAACAAATGTGGCACAATGGGGTTGAGTTGCTAACTCGTGAATAGTAGATAACATATGCAGGTAATCGCAGGTATGTACGTACAGCTTGAATCTAAGATATGCAATTAACAGTAATAACAGGTCATATGAATGCAGAATAATGGAAAGTACACTAGCAGGTACAACAAATATATGGAGCAATAATGATATGACAATCAGTATGCAATAATCATGCAATAAGGATATGAGAATGTAAATATGCAACAATCATGAAGGGTACACTAACAGGTACTACTAATACATGAAATAGTGCAAAAACGGATAAATGTGAGGTATGGAGTGAAATATTTCATTTCCACGGAATCCTGACAACGTGGTAGGATCACAATCCATCATGATACTCAAAATCCTAATTCCTCAAATCATCCCCCAATCGGCTTTCATATCATATAAGTCTCAAATCTCCTTAATGTACAATATCGAATAAATCTCCTCTATCCCGAATGTACAAATCAGCAATCTCATATATATATCCAGTATCCAATCTCAATGAATCACCTATATCCCAAATCAAATCTCAAGTTAAATTCTAACATCCTAAATATATATTTGCAGAAATAAATACGATGGGGTCAACACACATATATTAGCGTCCCACTCCACTAATATTGGTGTAAGGGTATATAAAACAATGGCTGAATCCCCTGTTATATATACAAAGAGTAATTAGAAATATCATGAAACCAATGTTACTTATATGTATGCCCTAGAGGCCATTACTATACATAGGATGTATATTGTAGTGGATGCTTGGACATATATAGGGAGGACTTTCTTGCTCTACATGATAGTATGCTATCTGGTTACTCTTTACCTTAACGTGTACACTGATTGTCTCTCTGTTACATGTTGGTAAAGCCCTTAGGATGTGTACTTGACTACCTGGACTATGATGCGGATCATACTAGTGGGGTCATGGTAGTCCATAAGTACATCTTTCAAAGTCCCTAGTCGTGGGTGTATCGAGACGGGGCATCGATATACCAGAGTAGACTAGCGTGTATGTCACGACCCGAAAGTACGGAACGTGACCGGCACTTAGATTACGAAGCGTCTAGAGGCGCCACGTAACCTAAGTAAGCCGAAGCCCAGAAATCTAAACCATAGAAGAAGAAGAAGAAGAAGAAGAAAAAGAAAACAAGTTTAAAAGCATCAGCAATTTTCCCAAAAATTTCGGCAGAGTCTCCTCTGTAAAAACTGGCCCCCAAACGGGTACAACAAGTATAATATACATAAACAATAAAAAGCATCCCCAAACGGGAGCTAGCATCAACGCCAACAGGCGGAAACAACCACAGCAAGCACAATAATATACAACGCCAATAGGCGAGGCTCAAAACTCAAAAGAAAACAAAACCACCAGATCTGAATAACACATGCGCGACTCTAAGGTCGAAATAAACAACTGGTCCAATAAACTTATCAAGTAATACAAATATGGTTGATGGAGCTTACTAGATACAAATGAATGAATAAAAGTACAATGGTGGTTCGGATACAAGTGAACCAACCTACCGTGCAAATCACCCTGAAGAAAAGATGTGCCAACAAGCTGCCACGGAAACCTGTACATCGAACCTGTAAAGAATTTGGCACAATGGGGGTGAGTTGCCAACTCGTGAGTAGAAGACATCTACGAAAAGAAATCGAATGCACGACGCTATCCTAGGTCATAATAATAATACACTATAATATCCCAATCATCTAGTAATAGCAGGGTAATACTACGTGTAAGTGCAAATACTCCGTGTCGTGTCAGTGCCTCATATAATACTATGTCATATGAATGAAATGCATGCACCATGAAGGTAAAGTAACAAATCCTGAAATCCAGATATATATGTATAAGAAATCTTTAGCTATTATCATAGTAGAATGTGTATAAGAATCTGAAATCTGAATAATGAAACCCATGGAAATCCGTGTCAAACATCGACACAACACATGTAATCTCAAGTCTCAATATCTCGGGCTCCGTCAGTCCGGATCGGCCCATATCATCAAATCTCACGACAACGGTCGGTATCCTCCGGATATCCGCCGCGCCAGACATCACCGGTAGGTAGCCTTCCCCTGACAGGCTCATCGTCTACAACTCGATCTTCTTGCCCCGGGGTACCATACCGGGCCCACCATGTACCCGAGACGGTTCATCCACTCCTCGAATCGGGTCTCGAAATCCAACAGAAAACATGAAATACTCATGGTGGACGACTCATACATCACGAGAAAACCGCATCTTATTTAAAAAGAGAAGAGGAGAGAGAGAGAAGTTTTTATATATTTTTGCGGTTTTCCCCAAAAATCCAGAAATCTCATAGAAATCCAAATCTCAAAATCATGAGTAAGTATATGATAACTGTCAGCATATGCCCATACTACTGTGCGATAACATGAAATATGAATGCATCAATGTCTAAGTAATAAATATCATGTCTTATACTAATGTCAGAAAATAATCACAATATTATATCTGTCTAGTTGCTAACTGATTCTATCCATAAAAGACAATATGATCTAAAGTGTACGTGACATAGCAATTACCGATGATGATGTGTGTGAGCCGTCAAATAAGTGTGCGTGGAACATGCGCATCATCGGTAATAGTGCTGGTGTCCTAACAGGTAAAGTTTATACTGATTATAGCAACATATAAAAGAACATGCACCATGATGATTACAGTATGAATGTAAATACAGATGTGCATTATCCACTCCTCTGCGAGATACGAGTACAACTACCACTATGTGAGTCAAACCTAAACCAGTGTCCATCTAACATCCTAAGGAATTAAACCTAATAGACTAGTCAGTAAGAAACTAGAGTCTACCTAAGGTCTTAATCAATATCTCTAATAGTCGGCGATCCCGCCTCAATAGCGTCACGTACGTAGTACGGCTTCCTCGAATCAAGAGTGCGGATCAATCATCAAATCTAAGTCTCGTACGGTAAAATCCATCGTACGGCATCCCAATATCGGGGTACGGTCAAGTATCTCCTAGGTGTCTCCTCATTCGTATAATGTCATCATCAGCACATCTCATGATCAAGGTGTTAAACTGTGATCGCATACATCAATCATATATCATTGCCATCATGATAAGCATCATTAGTTTATCCTCAGAAATATCATGTCGTAATCAAGTTATACATATATCATATCGTGATCAGTCACCAGTTACAGTCCGGGTACTATTCTAGCGTCCCATGTACATCAATATCACCACCACTCTTTATAATTTATATATATGCATGTTCATTATCTCATTCTCTAATGATCCGCTAACACTTTATTACGACTGTATAGTCAAGAATCACGGCATCAAGCCCAGTTATACTGTTTCATCATACCTCGGATATCATATCACATCAATGAATCCCATATACGTGTGGTGTATATATATACACCTATACCTAGTTTTATATATATACACACATATACGTATACGCCAAGTCAAGTTTTAGTGTGTGCGTGTATGTTTCTATCAGAAACCTACGAACCTTTCCCAAAGTATTCATCCTCAGGTATGGTTTTCCTAAATCAGTCTAGTCCCGCCTAGGGTCATTACTAGGGTCCTGCTCGGTAAGAATCTAGGGTCACATCGGGTTTCCTAATGTCACTAAGTACTATTCCTATTCTACGTTGCGGGGGTGCTAAACGCCATCCACCCGACTTCCCCCCGTAGATATACATCTACTCACCTGGTCCATATCTGCCGAAGACAGTGTCGCCATCCTCCTCTTCATCGCCCGCAGTCCACGTGAGGGGTACCTAGACGCAAACATTTAAATAGCATCGTAAACTGAATCACATACAAAAGTCAAACGATACAAAGAACAAGCATAGGTTAAAATCTATGTCCCGTCCACGCAAAAGAACCAAATACCGCTCGATATCGGCGTACAAACTCCGATGGATCGAGATAACATCATCAAACAACTTGTAGTTTAAAAACACATTACTTATACCATAAAACACGATTAAATCCATCGAAACCCTAAAATCTATCAAACTGTCCAATTTCGCAAAAACCCGACAATGCCAATATACCGTTTTTCATCAAAACTTGACATTTAAATGAAACTAATGGTCATAAAACTCATTAAATAGCATTACTAGACTATACAAACCATTACTATATTTTTATTACACAAATTTATATAAATTTGAAATTTCTAGTTTACAACATTTAACAATTTTCAACATTTTCCAAGCAAAATACCACAATTCCACCTCAAAACATGATTTTGCATAAATTAATGACTTAAACCACAATTTATGATGATAATGATATAATGAAACCAATATTATATTTTAAATCCCTTTTATTTAGAATTTTCCAAAATCTAGTTAACAAAATAATAGCATTTTATTACTATTTTCCAATTATCAATTGAATCTAGTGATCAAACTAAGTTTTTCTTTCCATTAACATGTTAATATGCTCACTAAAACTACAATCTATTGATAGAAATCTTAATTGGAATTTTATATTACCCATAAACATATTTTATAAAAAACTAGTTAGCTAAAAAGTATAATTAAATCAATTTTAGGTTAACAATTTACAACATATCATCCCTATAAGAATTTCCACTTCTAAATATGTTAAACTAGTGATTATAACCCTCATTAATTAATAAAAATCACAACTTGATTTTTCAAACCCTAACTTGAATTTTAAAAGTAGTAAATAGAATTAATAGATTAAATCTAATTAAACTTTAAAAGAAATATCTAATAGAAATAAAATAAAAGAGAAGGATTTATACCTCCACAACCTCATGTCCAAACTTGAAAATGAGCCTCAAAAATACATGCTTTCCCACTCCAAATTCCATGTAAAGAAGAGTAGAGAATAAAGGGTATGAAAATATATATGATTTTGTGGAATTTTAATTGAATTTTTGATGTATTTTTGATGATTTTTGAATAAAAATGAGGTGGAAAATGGGGGGGGGGGGGCTGCCATGGATGAGTTGTGGCCGGCCATGGGGAGGGAGAAAGAGAAAAGAGTGAAGAAAAGTGTGGAAGTTTCAAGAAAGAATCATCATTTAAAGTCTTTTCATGGTTTAATTAATTATTTATTTATTTATTTACTATAGCAACTCAAGAAAGCTCTAGAAATTAGGAAAAATTTGCAAATAATTTTTGCATGATACACACTAAATTCTAATATGCCATGGTTCATTTTTACAAATTAAAACCATTTAAATTTGTAATTTACACTAATTTAGTGTAAAAATAAAGCTTATGTTAATATTTAAAATAATTAATTTAGGAAATTTTTTTAATTAAACTAAAAATTTATAAGTGGCTAAATAAACACTATTTACTAGTAATTACATGATTAAATAGGTATTTTTGAATTTATAATGAAAAACAATCACGGTTTGGTTTTACGAAAAATACGTTTTACTTTACCGAAAATCCTAAAATTCACTTAAACACTTTTATTCATTTAATTATTTATTTAATTATTTTTAAAACGTTACAATCTTCCCCCCTTTAAGAAATTCGGTCCCCGAATTTAAATTAAAACTCCCCCTCCAAATACTAAAACATTTAGCAAAACACTCAAATCATCGGGGCTCCGAAATCATCAATACATAACAAAAATCAACTCCGTCAAGCATAACGAAATCATCGGAGTTATGGCGAGAATAAAATATCAAAACCCAATATGAAAACCAACATAATATACATCAATCTACAACTTATATATAGTGTGCATCATAGTGAAACTGTACAAATATCTGGATAAGGAAATATACAAAAACCCCTTTTGAAAATTGCCGTGTGATGCACGTGTCACGGCATAAGTAGCGGACGTTTATTTTAAAAAAAAATAACTATATATATATATATATCGTTTATTTAACATACGCGTCCCTCCTGGTTACTAAATCAATAATAATAATTAGGAAAACATACTGCTCAAACTAAAATCAATCCCAATCACATCAATAAAATGTCATGTGCGTCCGGTGCGCACTGAAATCGAAACCAATTACAGATACCATGAATACCTACAAAACAAAACTAAGTGCAACAGGTGTGCACCAAAAATATCTGTCAAGTGCAACGGGCGTGCACGACACAATATCAGGTGCATCTAATCTGCACAAAACCCCGATTTAGTGCATCTGGTGTGCAAAAAATCGCATCAAGTGCGCCAAGTATGCGCAAGAATCCTAATCAGGTGCACATGGTGCACGAAAACATACATCGAATATCAAAATCGAAATCACAGCACAAAAATGCATGAAAACTAGGTCGAAACATATGTCAAAATCACGTGTAACCCCTATGCACGAAATCAAATCAAAAATCCCAAATATATAAAACCAAATCAAGTGTACTGGTTGTGTACTAAACAACATCAATACAACTGATATATGAAACACAAATAGAATGAAGGTACACACATGAAATACCAATCGTAGAACAAAGTCCTCAAAATACCAAAATCCAATCAATGAAAATATGAAATTCAAATCACTAAATCACAATCGTAAACACTATCGTCAATGTGCGCCTCTTTCCTCTGATGTCGGCTGCTTTAAACTCGCCTCTTCGTAGCTATGCAGACTGCGCTACCAACGGAAACACTCATATCTAGAGTCTCCCATGTAATCGATCCCTTCACCTGATATCCGGACTACATTAAACTTTTCGATCGATCCATCAAAATCCCATAATTCCCCGAGAGCTCAACACTCAAGTACAGTTTAAAAATATCCGGTACATACCCCAGCATCTATGATCCAGCTGTAGAAGGGTAAACCCAAGCCTCACTAATGGCACAGCGGAACTGCCGTAAACCCTAAGGTTCAAGGGCGTTCTCGTGGTCATTATGTCGAGTTAGGGTTTCATTCTTCTAGAGGGTCCATCGAAATACCTGCATGTTCTTCCGAATACTTTAAACTTAGGAAAATGGTTTTCTGATAATCGTTCGAACCCTTTAACTTCATCCGGACAGCATGTGAATACCCTTCATCCGCACGCTAAGCAATGCTTCAATCCTCAAGAATAACCAATACTCTAATGGTTATCGCATTCGAGCCGTAGCTCCCTCTGCCCGTGGTAACAGAAACCACCATCCGATATCGATGAAGATAGATCAAAGGAACGAATGAAATACGGTGCAAACAATGTACATCCTAAGGCTCCTTAAGCAGAGTAGCGTATCGTAAGTATGCCGCGGACCATACCCACGGTACGTTACTCTACCTAAATCGCCTACTCCATCAACCAAGGGTCACCTAGACTTATACAGGGTTAAACCTAGCGCTCTGATACCAACTTTGTCACGACCCGAAAGTACGGAACGTGACCGGCACTTAGATTACGAAGCGTCTAGAGGCGCCACGTAACCTAAGTAAGCCGAAGCCCAGAAATCTAAACCATAGAAGAAGAAGAAGAAGAAGAAGAAGAAAAAGAAAACAAGTTTAAAAGCATCAGCAATTTTCCCAAAAATTTCGGCAGAGTCTCCTCTGTAAAAACTGGCCCCCAAACGGGTACAACAAGTATAATATACATAAACAATAAAAAGCATCCCCAAACGGGAGCTAGCATCAATGCCAACAGGCGGAAACAACCACAGCAAGCACAATAATATACAACGCCAATAGGCGAGGCTCAAAACTCAAAAGAAAACAAAACCACCAGATCTGAATAACACATGCGCGACTCTAAGGTCGAAATAAACAACTGGTCCAATAAACTTATCAAGTAATACAAATATGGTTGATGGAGCTTACTAGATACAAATGAATGAATAAAAGTACAATGGTGGTTCGGATACAAGTGAACCAACCTACCGTGCAAATCACCCTGAAGAAAAGATGTGCCAACAAGCTGCCACGGAAACCTGTACATCGAACCTGTAAAGAATTTGGCACAATGGGGGTGAGTTGCCAACTCGTGAGTAGAAGACATCTACGAAAAGAAATCGAATGCACGACGCTATCCTAGGTCATAATAATAATACACTATAATATCCCAATCATCTAGTAATAGCAGGGTAATACTACGTGTAAGTGCAAATACTCCGTGTCGTGTCAGTGCCTCATATAATACTATGTCATATGAATGAAATGCATGCACCATGAAGGTAAAGTAACAAATCCTGAAATCCAGATATATATGTATAAGAAATCTTTAGCTATTATCATAGTAGAATGTGTATAAGAATCTGAAATCTGAATAATGAAACCCATGGAAATCCGTGTCAAACATCGACACAACACATGTAATCTCAAGTCTCAATATCTCGGGCTCCGTCAGTCCGGATCGGCCCATATCATCAAATCTCACGACAACGGTCGGTATCCTCCGGATATCCGCCGCGCCAGACATCACCGGTAGGTAGCCTTCCCCTGACAGGCTCATCGTCTACAACTCGATCTTCTTGCCCCGGGGTACCATACCGGGCCCACCATGTACCCGAGACGGTTCATCCACTCCTCGAATCGGGTCTCGAAATCCAACAGAAAACATGAAATACTCATGGTGGACGACTCATACATCACGAGAAAACCGCATCTTATTTAAAAAGAGAAGAGGAGAGAGAGAGAAGTTTTTATATATTTTTGCGGTTTTCCCCAAAAATCCAGAAATCTCATAGAAATCCAAATCTCAAAATCATGAGTAAGTATATGATAACTGTCAGCATATGCCCATACTACTGTGCGATAACATGAAATATGAATGCATCAATGTCTAAGTAATAAATATCATGTCTTATACTAATGTCAGAAAATAATCACAATATTATATCTGTCTAGTTGCTAACTGATTCTATCCATAAAAGACAATATGATCTAAAGTGTACGTGACATAGCAATTACCGATGATGATGTGTGTGAGCCGGCAAATAAGTGTGCGTGGAACATGCGCATCATCGGTAATAGTGCTGGTGTCCTAACAGGTAAAGTTTATACTGATTATAGCAACATATAAAAGAACATGCACCATGATGATTACAGTATGAATGTAAATACAGATGTGCATTATCCACTCCTCTGCGAGATACGAGTACAACTACCACTATGTGAGTCAAACCTAAACCAGTGTCCATCTAACATCCTAAGGAATTAAACCTAATAGACTAGTCAGTAAGAAACTAGAGTCTACCTAAGGTCTTAATCAATATCTCTAATAGTCGGCGATCCCGCCTCAATAGCGTCACGTACGTAGTACGGCTTCCTCGAATCAAGAGTGCGGATCAATCATCAAATCTAAGTCTCGTACGGTAAAATCCATCGTACGGCATCCCAATATCGGGGTACGGTCAAGTATCTCCTAGGTGTCTCCTCATTCGTATAATGTCATCATCAGCACATCTCATGATCAAGGTGTTAAACTGTGATCGCATACATCAATCATATATCATTGCCATCATGATAAGCATCATTAGTTTATCCTCAGAAATATCATGTCGTAATCAAGTTATACATATATCATATCGTGATCAGTCACCAGTTACAGTCCGGGTACTATTCTAGCGTCCCATGTACATCAATATCACCACCACTCTTTATAATTTATATATATGCATGTTCATTATCTCATTCTCTAATGATCCGCTAACACTTTATTACGACTGTATAGTCAAGAATCACGGCATCAAGCCCAGTTATACTGTTTCATCATACCTCGGATATCATATCACATCAATGAATCCCATATACGTGTGGTGTATATATATACACCTATACCTAGTTTTATATATATACACACATATACGTATACGCCAAGTCAAGTTTTAGTGTGTGCGTGTATGTTTCTATCAGAAACCTACGAACCATTCCCAAAGTATTCATCCTCAGGTATGGTTTTCCTAAATCAGTCTAGTCCCGCCTAGGGTCATTACTAGGGTCCTGCTCGGTAAGAATCTAGGGTCACATCGGGTTTCCTAATGTCACTAAGTACTATTCCTATTCTACGTTGCGGGGGTGCTAAACGCCATCCACCCGACTTACCCCCGTAGATATACATCTACTCACCTGGTCCATATCTGCCGAAGACAGTGTCGCCATCCTCCTCTTCATCGCCCGCAGTCCACGTGAGGGGTACCTAGACGCAAACATTTAAATAGCATCGTAAACTGAATCACATACAAAAGTCAAACGATACAAAGAACAAGCATAGGTTAAAATCTATGTCCCGTCCACGCAAAAGAACCAAATACCGCTCGATATCGGCGTACAAACTCCGATGGATCGAGATAACATCATCAAACAACTAGTAGTTTAAAAACACATTACTTATACCATAAAACACGATTAAATCCATCGAAACCCTAAAATCTATCAAACTGTCCAATTTCGCAAAAACCCGACAATGCCAATATACCGTTTTTCATCAAAACTTGACATTTAAATGAAACTAATGGTCATAAAACTCATTAAATAGCATTACTAGACTATACAAACCATTACTATATTTTTATTACACAAATTTATATAAATTTGAAATTTCTAGTTTACAACATTTAACAATTTTCAACATTTTCCAAGCAAAATACCACAATTCCACCTCAAAACATGATTTTGCATAAATTAATGACTTAAACCACAATTTATGATGATAATGATATAATGAAACCAATATTATATTTTAAATCCCTTTTATTTAGAATTTTCCAAAATCTAGTTAACAAAATAATAGCATTTTATTACTATTTTCCAATTATCAATTGAATCTAGTGATCAAACTAAGTTTTTCTTTCCATTAACATGTTAATATGCTCACTAAAACTACAATCTATTGATAGAAATCTTAATTGGAATTTTATATTACCCATAAACATATTTTATAAAAAACTAGTTAGCTAAAAAGTATAATTAAATCAATTTTAGGTTAACAATTTACAACATATCATCCCTATAAGAATTTCCACTTCTAAATATGTTAAACTAGTGATTATAACCCTCATTAATTAATAAAAATCACAACTTGATTTTTCAAACCCTAACTTGAATTTTAAAAGTAGTAAATAGAATTAATAGATTAAATCTAATTAAACTTTAAAAGAAATATCTAATAGAAATAAAATAAAAGAGAAGGATTTATACCTCCACAACCTCATGTCCAAACTTGAAAATGAGCCTCAAAAATACATGCTTTCCCACTCCAAATTCCATGTAAAGAAGAGTAGAGAATAAAGGGTATGAAAATATATATGATTTTGTGGAATTTTAATTGAATTTTTGATGTATTTTTGATGATTTTTGAATAAAAATGAGGTGGAAAATGGGGGGGGGGGGCTGCCATGGATGAGTTGTGGCCGGCCATGGGGAGGGAGAAAGAGAAAAGAGTGAAGAAAAGTGTGGAAGTTTCAAGAAAGAATCATCATTTAAAGTCTTTTCATGGTTTAATTAATTATTTATTTATTTATTTACTATAGCAACTCAAGAAAGCTCTAGAAATTAGGAAAAATTTGCAAATAATTTTTGCATGATACACACTAAATTCTAATATGCCATGGTTCATTTTTACAAATTAAAACCATTTAAATTTGTAATTTACACTAATTTAGTGTAAAAATAAAGCTTATGTTAATATTTAAAATAATTAATTTAGGAAATTTTTTTAATTAAACTAAAAATTTATAAGTGGCTAAATAAACACTATTTACTAGTAATTACATGATTAAATAGGTATTTTTGAATTTATAATGAAAAACAATCACGGTTTGGTTTTACGAAAAATACGTTTTACTTTACCGAAAATCCTAAAATTCACTTAAACACTTTTATTCATTTAATTATTTATTTAATTATTTTTAAAACGTTACAGTGTACCTTCTCGACCCATACAGATGGGCGATGGATGATCCCATATCCATTGGTGTTTTACATCAGAGATGATATACGGGTGCTCAGTGGAGACTGGGTACACTGTACGGACTCGCTGAGATCTCCCAGATGGTATTATACCTTACGTCAAATGGCAGTTCTCTGGTGACACTGGTACAGAGTAGTCTGTTGACCCGAGATCATCATAGAGTCCTGTGTGATTCCCACTGTGCTTTGATTTCCACCTTACCAAATCGAAGAGGGCGAGCAAAACGATGGTTTTTGGGTACAGTCCCGAATCACATGGAGGCAATGAGCGATAGGAGGGCATTCGTCTCTCCCGGTATAGGGAGTTGATGTTGCGCTGTGTTCGATTGGCTATAACCGGAAATCCCTGGCCAGGGTTGCTAAGATTTACTGGTAAGTGTTACCAGTTGTTTCTCGAACTGTTATAGACCTCATATCGACACGACTTATCGAGCTATTGGGGTCTGACGTTTACCACCCCTAGGCGAGATATGCGACATATCAGACGACGAAACCGGACTGTAAGGTAAGTGTTACTGGTTGGATTCACAGGAGTATGAGCGGGCTTGCTCGTCGATCTTCTGATCGCTCAATACCCGGGTGGCCGTTCCATTTAGCAGACCGCTTGCTGCTTGTGGGTGTTTGATTTGATTATCACCTGCTGCCGGCGTGTTGACGAGTCTTTAGAGTCCTACACAGAGGTTTCCTGGTGTAAGCCCGCGGCGGCGCCCCGGCCGTCGAACCGACGCCGGAAACGCGGAAACAAAAACTTTCAAAAACTATTGAACCGGCACCACCGCGCACTTTTCACCGGGATCGGGCCATTAACCTAGCAACTAGCAAACAAGAAAAGAGTAGAGAAGCTATACCAAGTGATCCGTGTCCTTCGGTCTTCATCTCTACTCCGATCTTCCGCGGAAACTCCGTCCATCACCTCCTCGTCGGAAAGGGCACCACGTAGCCGGAATCTTTTACGGGCTCCTACCTCTTGACCGAGGCAACTCGAGCGCGAAGTTGGCAAGCCGACGCGTCCAAGGGTTGCTGTAGACCAGTGTAGAATCATTGTCTCATTTGGGGTATGTGAAGTTGCCTTTGATGGAGGTAAAGAGAGAAAAGGCTGTGAAGGAAAAAGGTGCTCTCAAATTTGCAAGGAAGATGAGATGAAGAATAAACCACATAACAAAATGAACCTCTCTCTCTCTTCTCAATCAAGTGGCCGGCCCTTCAATATGGTGGTGGGAATTTATTAATCAAGAGAAGAAAGAGAATAAGCTAAAAAGAAAAAAAATGGTCACACCCATTTCTTTTCCAAATCAACTCCATACCCATCTCATGAAAAGCAATGAAAAGACCATAATGGAATCTCATGATGATAAGAGCACTCATGATGCCGTACTTAAGCAAGAAAACCCCTCCACAAATGTTATTTGCAAATGTGCAAATAACCCCCTCCATCGAAAGTCCGGTCGAGAAGGAATAAAAGAAAACCGGCCGGAACGGAATGCAAACTGGAAACTTCAGAAAACTGATCCCGTAATAAATTACAGGAAAACCCCGCTACTGCAAATACATGCCCGCATTTGTATTCCCACTGAACACAAATGCAAAGAGACAAAACTACACTATCTAATACTAGTATCCGGCTTAAGCCAAAGCCGGCTAGTAAAAACCGTCCGATCACAATCCGTGCAGTACCGCACGTATCTGATCGAACCCTGCCATATCTCCATTCGACCTCTACAGCGTTTCGCCCGAAACCTGAGTAACTGAGTGTGGTGGACTCTAAAGACTCGTCAATACTATGGCTGTAGATTTAACCACTAGCACGTCAGAGGTATCAGCCAATACATAACGGGCCACCAGCTATTGACCAAAAAGGACGTCGATGAGCGAAGTCATCCGAACACCCTACTGAGCCTGTCAGTGATAATATCCGTACAGTCCGGTCCGTTCGTCTATGAGCATCGCATGGCGGGCTTAGGGGGTTGGTAAAAGTCTGACCCCCAATAGCGGTACAAGTCGTGTCGGAGTGTAGCCCAGAACACCCTGAGATACTACTGGAATACCTACCAGCAAATCTCCTGCCTTGGCCAAGGACTTTTCATGTTCTGGCTCTCCTAGACACAGCGCGATCTCACCCCCAATACCGGGAGAGACGAACCCCTGCAGATTCGCTCACTGCCTCCATGTGGCTCGGGACTGTACCCAACTAAAACTTGTTTGCACGACTCCTTTGAGCCGTGGTAGGATAGTAATCAAAGAACAGTGGGAACTCACACGAGACAAATGACGATCTCAGGTCGATGAACTAACCTGTACACAAGTCACCAGGGAACTGCTATCTGACGTCTGGTATAATCCCAACTAGCAGGTTCCCGGCGAGTCCTGTCCGTTGTACTCATAACCCAATGAGCACCTGTATACATCTTAGGTGAACCAACTGACACCAGTGGCTTGTGAGACCGGCCAACGCCCCTCGTCGGGGTCTCGACTGTAGACACTAGTCTACTCTGGAGTATCGATGCCCTGTCTCGAAACTCCCACGACTAGGGACCTTTTAAGGATGTGCTTATAGACTCCAGCTCTCACGTATATGATCGCCCTCATACTGCTGGTAGTCAAGCAAGAATCCTAGGGGCTCTATCAACGTGTAATAGCGACTCGTAAGGTCACCTAAAGCAGTACACGATGATAGAGATAAACCAGATATCATACTATCACCTCGAGCAAGACTGTCCTACCGGCATAGGTCCTCCTCAATCATTGCAATCACGTGCCTGTGATCCAATAAGTGAATCTGAGGGCACTATATCCAACAATCTCCCACTTGCACTCAAGGCTAATTATTGCGATGTCGCATACTCACAGCCCGTGTGATACCGAACACCCAATTCCTCTACTAGTCACTCTCACAAAGCTCGTTTGCGAAACTATTGCGTTCGAGGAATAGCCTCAGTGAGTAGATCCGCTCTGGTGTTTCTTTCTATGTCTCTCCTTATCTCAAGTTCGCGGAGAAAGCCATCTCCCGAAATGAGCAATACTTGTCTTAGAATGTGTCTGGATGTCTGATGGGACCTAGCTCATAAATGAACTCCAAATCCAAACTTCTTAAACTGTATCGTCAACTGAACTTAATCAGTATCCTGCGCCATGCCTTCCCTCGGTATCTGCTTCGACCAGCTGTCCAAACTACTGCCCCCTCGTCCGAGGGAAAACTATAACTCTGACAGTCCCTCTGTCATCCAGGTCACCTTGGAAGCCTGGAATGATAACCGTCTCCTAAAGGAGGCTGCTGTTATCAATTCCCTAGAACATCAACTTATGTTCTAAAACTGCTTCCGATTGTTTCTCCAGGATTTGGATGAATATCAACTTATTGTATCTACTGCAAGAACAACATCTGGTGTGGTACTTGACATCTCATGATTGACTCAATTGCCTAAGCAAGTGATCTGCCAATCATGTATATCCCTCTCCCCTTTAGTCTGTAAGACACCTTTAGAGAGGGTGACTCCATTACCTGCAGGTACACCACCATGCCAGGAGTCGTCCATTCTAAATACTCTTAGAATGCTGTCTAAGTACCCTGATTGGGAAACCACCCAAATCTAAATCTAAAACCGTAGATCTAGTAACCAGAATGTCTGATATAATATCCAAGTCCTATGTGGAGAAATCACTGTGTGACGACCAAAGTATAACCGATCGTAGTATAGGAATATCACTTCCTACTCTTTTTATGTCATCCAAATATCAGGACATCACACCCTACTACCTTCTTAACAGATCCATCCCCTATTCTGATGAAGTCAAACCTATGACTGTCACATTAGAGATAGATGATCTATCTCCGCTATATCTGCTTTAGTCTACAAATAGACATAAGCCTGATGTCCACTAATGCTTCCGCTACTCCCACTGACTACGACGACCCTCTGGCAGAGTCATATAGACGTACACTTCTAAGGCTAGTTTAGAACGACGCTATACTCATCCTCTTGCCGGGTCTCACAGTCTGGAACAACAGCAATGGCAAGTCTGGGTAAACAAGAACATCCCTGCCACCGTCCTTGAGCATACCGAAGTACCTCTTGAGTGCCTGAGGTTACCCACCATATCTGAGGAGTAGCCTTGTGGAATTTCAAACCAGATTGAATCTTTAGGTTCTTATCAAATCTTCAGTAATCGTTTGCGGTTCTGGAATCACTTCCAGTTCTACCATACTCCCACTACTGTTTTGTTACAACTGTGGCGAGTTAAGAACAATATCACTATTGATCTTCCAGATAGTAGAAAGTCAACCCTCGTCACAACCCGGGTCAACCCACAAACTTCCATTACAGAAACGTGCCTTGAGTTATCCAGAGTCTGGTTTTAAGCATAAGCCGGACAACTCCCCGTACCTTAACAATGTCAAGATATGAACTGTTCTATATCCAATACAGAAACAGAGGCACTGATTTAATTGAACCAGATTCAAATCATGCAGCGGTCACCAGTGCATGTCAACTAAATGGAAGAAGGCCGATCAGCGTTACTCAACTTAGGAGCACTTCCAATTATGAGTAACCTGAAAGAGAAGCAAGTTCTCTTAATCATTACTATCAACTGAATACCATTCACAAGTATCTACATCCTCAATCACCTTGAAGAATCCCGATACTTGCAACATCTGGTTCTCTACTTTATTCAAATACCTATAATTTCTCAAAACTTCGACCTTGTGTTTCTACGAAACACTTGTCTAAAAAATAGAGAAGTCATAAGTAAGCCGAATATAGTACGAGGACCAACCCCTCTGTCCTAATGGACACTGGACAATATACAATACTTTGTACAAGTCCCTTGAGTCTAATAACTCATTCACTGTGTGTCGTAGGTTGAAAACTGTACTTATGGTTAAGAAGAATTACACCGCTGTTCAATGCTCCTTACCTAACCATCCACTGATATAGCTAAATGTCATAGACACAATTTCAAAAAGGTACGTCTCACTCTATAAAAATAGACGTACAGAAATATCAATTTGAAATTGGTGCATAACAACGGATATTCAAAACCAAATATTTGCCGACCGGCAAACAACCCAGGTGACTTCCTCAAATTTCACCAATTACAACGAATCCCGATATAATGAGGATGGTCACCTAATTCCCAATAACTTGCTCCCACTCATCATCTGTAAAACCATACAGATGTGAGACTCCAACCTGGTAAATACATACCCTGGAGCAAGTGTCTAATTGGGAAATCGGTTTTCCTTTAACAGTACACAGTGAAACTGAAACATTGAAATGTTTCGATGGGGTATCCTGGTATTCATAGTAATGCCTCTTCTATTATCCAGATTCACGACTGTAACCGTATAATTCTTTTCCACCTCTCCAAATCCCTTTATATGTCTTTAGTCATTACCTTCTGTACACCCCTTTAGGCCAAATGGTTTTCATCCATCCCTACCTTTCGGTACCAGCCTATGGTTTGGAAAAAGACTATCCAATAAGCATAATGGGTATACTGTCCTAATCCTAAGAGCACTCGCAATGCGAGAGAAGGTGAGGATAAAAGACAACCGAATGAACTTAATTCCTATTTCTCCTGAACTAGGATCCATTCCCGAACTGGAACAAGTTCCTTTCGAGTTCGTATATAACCATACGATGGATTATCCAATAAACTGAGATCTTCGTAGTGATACGAAGTGTCCTGGAGAAATACAAAGGTGATTTAGGATTGGCGAAGAAATACTTGGTTTGGTCGTGAATAGCAGTCGCAATTTACTTTGTCCTCTTACTAATCCCTTGCTTTGTCTGAACTTAATACCTTCTGTACACCGTTTAGGCTAATTGGCTTTCTTCATTCCCTACCGGTCGGCACCAGCCTAAGGTCTGGAAAGAGACTATCCAATTTTCGTAATAGGTGTACTATCTCCTAAACCAAGGAGTACTCGCAACCTGAGAGAAGGTAAAAGGAAAAGACAACTGAATAGTCCTATTCGTTTTCTCCAGAACCGGAAACCATCCTCGAATTTCTTCGAGTTCGTATATAACCATACGATGGTTTTGCCCAATGGAAGTGGACGTTTGTAGTAATACGGGGTGTCCTGGAGAAAAGGGTAAAAGTAGGAGTGGCAAAGAGGTTAGCAACTTTGACAATCCAAAAGCCAGTGTTAAGAAGGTTCGGTCAACTTGGTCACTGAGTCATAGTCTACGGTTGGGTCAATGGTCGCTGCCAAAGAGAGAGAGAAAAGAAACACTCATCGTGCACTCTAACCTAGATCAGAATGGTTATCACTTTATCTAATCAAAAAACCTCCCGCTGTAACGTCAAATTCTTCCCCAAACCTAAAAGAAGAATTAGCCGGGATCACCCGATGAGTAAACCAACTCATCAGTGGGAATCGGGATCCAACTATCATTGCATGATAACGTGACGGAATCCGCTCACGCTATCACACTCCAGAAGGTATGCGCATATCTGGCAAGTTTCAGTTCTTTTGAAACTCCCGATGTGGATTTTTGCCCCATGCTCTTATGACCTTGGCATGAGGTCAAAATATCATAAGTCACATGTCAAGTTTTACCCATCATTATCCAGGTTAATTTGAACCCACCCGTACATACCCTTGACGTAGGCCAAAATAGTAGTACGACTGTCCCAAACCAACGCATCTATCTATGCAACAGATAAATATCCGGCAGCTACCAATCACTATGCCTTGGCGTGAGGTCAAAACACATAGCTTGAATACTACCGAATATTTAACTGAAATGATGCAGGGCTACGAATGGTTTCTGGCGAAAACCTTTAACGTAATGAACTTGATATCGTTGAAGGAACCGGATAGCTTTTTAGAAATATAGTGACGAAAACCTTTGCTAAAGAGGTCACTCCCGGTGAAGGGATCTCGGCTCTTTCCCCGTAGAATGAGGTGCAGGATATTCCAACTGAATACCACGATGCAAAGCAAAAGTAAACGGCTATAGTGAAGTTATTTCCCTGACGCAAACTTTTTGTCCAAGGGCTTACTCCCGGTGAAGGGATCTCGGCCCTTGCCTCGTCGACTGAGGAGAAGGATATTCCAACTGAATACCACTGTGCAAAACAAAAGAGAACGCCCTTGCAGTAACAGCTTTTTGAAAAATGTTCCAACAACATCAAATAGGTTTGTTTAACTTGCATTGATCCGAATCAACGCAGTCCCATCAATTGATCACACCACAAAGAACGAAAATATACTGACGTACGTATATGCCATCCGCATTCGCCACTGGGTCCCGTCATCACCCGTTAGGTTAGCTAACTAACGACAGAGCGGGGACTGGACTAGCGCGGATGCAAAACATATACAACATCTACTAGTATATATATAATATATAATTTTCGCTCAAGGCGTGATAAAAAGCAGCATCACAGAAATGTATAGCAACACAGATCAATACAGATATCTGGGATCCCCGGGTTTCACAGAGCCGCTACTGAAACCCGACGTTCCCCTGGTCGTGTAGATAGCCAGTGCAATGAAATCCTAGACCCATACGGACGCGGCAAGTCACCCGCCAAAACCTGAAGCGAGGCAGCCCCCTTCAGCAACGTGAATGGACCACCCAGCACTTCACGGAATCCGGTAACTTGGGCACCCCTCCTGGGTCAATCCTATACCCCCTACGAGTGCGGCGAACAGCCCGCCAATTCTAAAGTAAAGCCCCCTCCGTCTCAACGCCATGAGATGCGGGCTTGTTGCCCTCTAGAACCCGGCTATCCGTGCACCCCTCCGCGGGGTAATCCTAGTACAGAAAGTAAAATATACATACAACGGGTACATCGACCGCAAACTGGTCGTGCCCCAAAATAATAATACAAACAGGCAGTGACGGCAGTCCACATGTCGGACGCTCGCCCCGCAATAACAAATGTACATATAAAACAAAACTGTACTAATATTGCATCCAGGCTATTCCCCATGACCGATCCGCAACATCACAGCAACACACAGAACATCAACGTGAATGTCACGTTCGCAAATCCGTCTAAAAGGGCTATAGCAGATAGACTGGATTTACCGATCGAGTGACATTCACGGTCACAGATATAATGTAAATACTGTGAACTGGCATGTTTAAAATATCCGATCGAACAAATTCTATCAAATGGGCCCCAAGCAGTACCGTAGCACTTACAGAAAATCTGGGCCCAAAAATAATATCCCAAAACCCCTATTTCCTATTCAAAAGCCCACTGGAAAAATTTGGTTCAACGATTCCACTTACCCACCGCGGAACCGCGGCCAAACCAGGGGTTTGGCCGCGTTTCCGCGGTCATAGTAAGGAATCAGTGAATCGTATTTTCCCAGAATTCTTAGAATTTCTTGCATGTCTTTATGCAATGACCTGAAAAAATTTTGGAGCTGGAAAAATTTCAACAGAGAACACATGCACTAGAAATACGGTTTTTGCGATTTTTGTTTGATCGGGTTTTAAACATAATAGAGCAAGCTAGGCATGGTTAATGGCGTGGCTCTGATACAAATGTAAGCCCGCGGCGGCGCCCCGGCCGTCGAACCGACGCCGGAAACGCGGAAACAAAAGCTTTCAAAAACTATTGAACCGGCACCACCGCGCACTTTTCACCCGGATCGGGCCATTAACCTAGCAACTAGCAAACAAGAAAAGAGTAGAGAAGCTATACCAAGCGATCCGTGTCCTTCGGTCTTCGTCTCCACTCCGATCTCCCGCGGAAACTCCGTCCATCACCTCCTCGTCGGAAAGGGCACCACGTAGCCGGAATCTTTTACGGGCTCCCACCTCTTGACCTAAGCAACTCGAGCGCGAAGTTGGCAAGCCGACGCGTCCAAGGGTTGCTGTAGACCAGTGTAGAATCGTTGTCTCATTTGGGGTATGTGAAGTTGCCTTTGATGGAGGTAAAGAGAGAAAAGGCTATGAAGGAAAAAGGTGCTCTCAAATTTGCAAGGAAGATGAGATGAAGAATAAACCACATAACAAAATGAACCACTCTCTCTCTTCTCAATCAAGTGGCCGGCCCTTCAATATGGTGGTTGGAATTTATTAATCAAGAGAAGAAAGAGAATAAGCTAAAAAGAAAAAAAATGGTCACACCCATTTCTTTTCCAAATCAACTCCATACCCATCTCATGAAAAGCAATGAAAAGGCCATAATGGAATCTCATGATGATAAGAGCACTCATGATGCCTCACTTAAGCAAGAAAACCCCTCCACAAATGTTATTTGCAAATGTACAAATAACCCCCTCCATCGAAAGTCCGGTCGAGAAGGAATAAAAAAAACCGGCCGGAACGGAATGCAAACTGGCAACTTCAGAAAACTGATCCCGTAATAAATTACAGGAAAACCCCGCTACTGCAAATACATGCCCGCATTTGTATTCCCAGTGAACACAAATGCAAAGAGACAAAACTATACTATCTAATACTAGTATCCGGCTTAAGCCAAAGCCGGGTAGTAAAAACCGTCCGATCACGATCCGTGCAGTACCGCACGTATCTGATCGAACCCTGCCATATCTCCATACGGCCTCTACAGCGTTTCTCCCGAAAACTGAGTAACTGAGTGTGGTGGACTCTAAAGACTCGTCAATACTATGGCTGTGGATTTAACCACTAGCACGTCAGAGGTATCAGCCAATACATAACGGGCCACCAGCAATTGACCAAAAAGGACGTCGATGAGCGAACTCATCCTGACACCCTACTGAGCCTGTCAGTGACAAGATCCGTACAGTCCGGTCCGTTCGTCTATGAGCATCGCATGGCGGGCCTAGGCGGTTGGTAAAAGTCAGACCCCCAATAGCGGTACAAGTCGTGTCGGAGTGTAGCCCAGAACACCCTGAGATACTACTGGAATACCTACCAGCAAATCTCCTGCCTTGGCCAAGGACTTTTCATATTCTGGCTCTCCTAGACACAGCGCGACCTCACCCCCAATACCGGGAGAGACGAACCCCTGCAGATTCGCTCACTGCCTCCATGTGGCTCGGGACTGTACCCAACTAAAACCTGTTTGCACGACTCCTTTGATCCGTGGTAGGGTAGTAATCAAAGCACAGTGGGAACTCACACGAGACAAATGACGATCTTAGGTCGATGAACTAACCTGTAGACATGTCACCATGGAACTGCTATCTGACGTCTAGTATAATCCCAACAAGCAGGTTCCCGGCGAGTCCTGTCCGGTGTACTCATAACCCAATGAGCACCTGTATACATCTTAGGTGAACCAACTGACACTAGTGGCTTGTGAGACCGGCCACCGCCCCTCGTCGGGGTCTCGACTGTATACACTAGTCTACTCTGGAGTATCGATGCCCTGTCTCGAAACTCCCACGACTAGGGACCTTTTAAGGATGTGCTTATAGACTCCAGCTCTCACGTATATGATCGCCCTCATACTGCTGATAGTTAAGCAAGAATCCTAGGGGCTCTATCAACGTGTAATAGCAACTCGTAAGGTCACCTAAAGCAGTGCACGATGATAGAGATAAACCAGATAGCATACTATTATCTCGAGCAAGACTGTCCTACCGGCATAGGTCCTCCTCAATCATTGCAATCACGTGCCTCTGATCCAATAATTGACTCTGAGGGCACTATATCCAACACCTGGCTCAAGCGAAACGAAATAGGAGCGCATATGAGATATGTGCGGGACCGAGAATAATGCATATATGTGATACCGTATTCTATTCCCGCGATGAGTGTATCGATCGGTTGTATGCGATATAACCTAGTTATCGAATCAAGGATTGATTCAATAAGTCGATACATTGGATATTAGTCGGTCATATGCGATATGACCGGATCGTTAAATCAAGTGTTGATTTAATGATTTAATGTATAATTATATATTTGATATATTACTTTACATTAACTAATATTGGTTCACTTAAGAAGTTTTTCTCACTTGTTTGTGCACATTGTATATGTGATAAATTTTTGTGCACAAGTTTGTATCATATTTGATGATACATGCAAACTTGGGTGTGTATGATTAAACCATGGTTATGTTAATGGTTAGGGTTTTGATTTACTTATTTATTTATTCTCTTAATTCATTTTTGGCAAAAAGAGAAATGGTGGCTTGCTTTGTTTTATAGTTGAAGCTTCATGAAGCTTTGAAAAAGTCTACCATTTTTGTTTCATGCCTAACCTAACCATTCACCTAACCCTAGTTTATTCTCCACACTTAACAATGGTTGCAATATGATAACGGTCACTTGATTTTCTTTTTAAGTTAATTCATTTTCTTTCTTCTTCTTCTTCTTGATGAAGAAAGAGAAGCTTTCTACAAAAATGTCATGTGATGAAATCAAGTGAGAAATCCAAATCCAAAGTGAACCCACTTCCTATTTCTTCATCCTCTACCACTTGCCATGTAGTATAGGGTGTTTTCTTCTCAAGTTTCATCACTTGGTGAAGGTGGAGCTTGAGCTTGAGTTGTCTCGATGTAGATCATCTTCGGCATCGAAGTCGACGACCTAGCCCGATCATTTCTTCGACGAAACCATCGCTAGAGTCCGGGATCCGATGATCGCAGCGGAGGGACGTCAACACGGAGCCAAGGAAGTGGAGTACCGGATCTACAAAGGTTGTATTTCCGTTAACTTAGTAGTTAAGATGTTAACTTGCTTGATGTTTCGCCAATCCTCTAGTTTACGATCTCGCATTAGGGTTTCTCGGCACTTGTAAAATTTGAATTTGGCATGGTTGATGCCTTGTGTAACCTCATTAGTGTGCCTAGGAACCCTACAGTGGTATCAGAGCCTAGCTAGAGCTTTAGGCGATGAGTAGACGAAGCTAGAAGTCCGTTCGAACTCGAAACCCTAACCGAATACCCCTCTCTGTACATTTTTTCAAAACTGGGTTTTTTCCAGATTAAAAATGCTTAAAAAATTCGGCAGGAAGTTCTAAGAATTACAGTGCAAAACGACAAAGTGATACGCCCAAAGCGCCACGGAAGCGCGGCAGAAGCTTGGCTTCTGCGGCGGTTCCGCGGCAATATGATGACATCAGCCTTCAATTTTTGCACAGTAATTTGTTACTTTAGGTGCTGAGTTTTCTGGAAATTTTTAATTTGCACTCAAGAGTTGAGTTTTTTGGGGTGTTTTGGGCTTCGATGATTCGATCGGAAATTTCAAACTTTGTCTATGTGTTTTTCCGCATAATTTTAGAATTTGTTAAAAAGTTCAACCGAATATAAATACTCACTTTTTCCCCTGCCGGGAAATTTCCAATTGTTGGATTTTTCCGTAGTTTAATGACGTTCCAAGTGTTAGTGTATATGCCCTAGAGGCCATTACTGTATCATACTAGTTTGTATATTACTTAATGGATGCTTGGGATATTCACCTTGTATATACAATCTTGCTCAAAATAGTAGTATGCTACTTGGTTTGTTTCTACTTCAATGTGTACTTGTGTTTATTTCAGTATATCACTTATACGCATTAGTGGAGCCCTTAGGATCTTTGCTTGATTACCAGCGTTGTGATGGCAGTCACACTAGTGGGGGCTGGGTAATCTATAAGCACATCCTTATACAGGTCCCTAGTCGCAGGACTATCGAGACAGGGCATCGATACTCCGGAGTAGACTAGCGTATGCGCTTCTCATCCCAGTGTGGGAGATGGTCTGTCCCACAGCCATCAGTACGTCGTACTGGAGATAGTATACGGGTGCTCGTTGGGTTACGAGTACACTGGACAGGACTCGTCGGGAACTGACAGGTTGGTATTATACCTATCGTCAGTTATCAGTTCCCAGGTGACATGAGTACAGCTTAGTCCGCTGACTTGACACTGGCACTTCGCCTCAAGTGTGTTCCCACTGCACTTTGATCACTACCCTACCACGGCTTAAAGGAGTCGTGCAAACGGGTGGTAGTTGGGTGCAGTCCCGAAGCACTTGGAGGCAGTGACGGTTAGACAGGATTCGTCTCTCCCGGTATTGGGGGTTGACATCGCGCTGTGTCTAGGAGAGCCATTACACGAGTAGTCCCTGGCCAGGGCAAACGAGATATACTGGTAGGTTTCCAGTGTTATCTCAGGGTGTTTTGGGCTTCGCTCCGGCACGACTTGTACCGCTATTGGGGGACTGACGTTTACCACCCCCTAGGCCCGCCATGCGATGTATCAGACGAACAGACCGGACTGTACGGAGACTGTCACATTCAGACTCAGTAGGAGTTCAGATGGGGTTTCACCTCGTCAGCCTTCTTGTCGGCATCTACCTAGGGACCGTTACGCACAGCTAGTGCCGCTTGCGGTCTGTGGTTAAACCCACTGCCAGCGTAGTGTCGAGTCTTTAGAGTCCCACACAGAGGGTATTCGCCTCTGGGCAAAACAGAGTAGAGGTCGCATGGTTTTGCGACAGGGTTCGTTCTCATCCGCGCACTTGTGCACGTTTGGAGTCCGGACGGATTATACTGGCAGGCTCTGGTTTGAGCCAGATACTGGTATATATATTTGGGGTTGCTTTTATATCTTGGTATTCTTGTTCCTCGGAATGAGAATGCAGGTGTGTATGCACAGTTGCTTGAGGCGGAGGATGAGGTATTTCATTAGGGTTTCGGAACGGGTGCGTATGCACAGTTGACAGTTATCTTTTTCCAAACCCTAATGGATTTATGGATTATCTATTTATAATAGTAATTAAATGAGAATTTTGTTATGGTTGATTTTGTTGACTTGTTGACCATGGTTGACTTGTTGACCATGGTTGAAAGTTGACCACCATCATGCTTCAAAAGTCTTCCTTGATTTATGCTTACATTTTTAAATGAAGCATGGTTGTGGTCATTCCAAATTGCCATCAACTATTCTCATTTTCAATTATTATTATTAGATAATTCTTTTCTTTTGCATTATGGTTGCAAGAAAGAAAAAATATAGCTCATTTTTCTATCATTCTCACTCTCTCTCTTCACTTCATCTTCTTCTTCCTCTAGTCAAGAGAAACCTTCTCATGAGTTGAGAATCCTTCTCTTGAAAAACAAAAGCAACCCTTAGACACTCTCTACTCACTCTAGGATCAAGGGTCTAGCAAGCCGGCGATTCTAGTTCACTCCAAGTACGAGAAAGAGCCCAAAGGTCGAGCCTTCGAGGTGGATCCATCTTCGACGGAAGAAGGCGACAAAGGAGAACCATCAACCTCTACAAAGTTTGAAGACGAAGGAGTTCAAGTCTAGGTATAACCATCTTCATCCGAGTAGCTAACTCTCTTTAGCATAGTTTGCTAGTTTTAGTTTAGACAACGATCCCGACCATAGTTTAGTCCATGTTGCCTCTTGCGTTAAAATTTTGATTTTATACCGTTTCCGCCTCCCCGTAAGCACCGGGGGTCGCAATATGGACTTATAGTGGTATCAGAGCCTAACTAAACTTAAACTAGCTTGGTAGTGAAGTGTAACGAAGTTCGGAACCGAAAAAATCACAAAACCGGAAAATCACAAAAACTGAGTTTCTGTTGAAATTTTTTCTGCTCAAAATGAAAAACTTTACACTTGTAAATTCGGCTCAGGGTTTTTTGTGAACACCCAAGAAAAACGATACAGTGATTCGCCTAAAGTGCCGCGCTTCCGCCGCGTGATCCTTCTTAGCCGCCGCGGAACCGCCGCGACTTGGTGTCTTCTCTGCATCGTTTTTCGTGCAGTGTGTTTGTGTGTTGGTTTTGGGATTTTTGAAATATATTATATGTGCCCAGATTTTGCAGAAAAGAAATTTCCTTTTGGGGTCCTATAATTCCGTATTTTTTCCGAACTTCACTACACTTTGACTATGATGGTTATATCTGTGATGTTTGCATGTATTGAACGTCGGCTAATCGCTATAAGACGATTAGTCGGGGTTATACATGATCTGTAATGTGCTGGAATGTGTATATAAATATGTTGGATTGTCGCGGGTGAATAGCCGGGGGTTGTGAGACGAGAGTTTTCTTTTCTTGCAATTCATTGTAAATGTAAATTGATGTAATTATATTATTTTTTTGGCCGCACAACCGGGTCGGGGTTGTAGCCGTCATTGTATAATTCTTTTTACTGTTTTTGCTCCTAGGATAGACCCATGGAGGGGTGCACAAACTACCGAGGACTTGGCGGGTAGTTTGCCGCACCCGTAGGGGTCTTGGGTGGGGATTTGGCTATTCACCGCGACCGTGTTATCTGTTTTTGTTACAGGCTCGTACAAATTACAGATTGCTAGTATATCCAATGTATTTATCTGTGATCTGAAATGTCTATCATTGCTTTCTATTTAGGCGTTGCTTATGTTTTACAGACGCGCTAGCCCAGCCCCCGCTCTGTCGTTAGTTAAGTAACCTAACGGGTAATGACGGGGCCCCGTGGCGAATGCGAATGGCATAAGCGTACGTCATATTTTGGTTGTTTTCTGCAATGGTAGGATTAAATGATGGGACGCATTAAAAGTACTAATGCAAGAATATCACGCATTAAAAGAACTAATGCAAGATAATAAACCAAGTTAAAGTCGTTGGAACACTTTCGAAAAACCACTCGGTTCTTTTCAAAAACAACTTTTAAATGCGGAGCTTGAGCCACTCCTTTTAAAAGCTATCTCGTTCCATCGACCAAATCAAGTTCACTACGTTCACGGTTTTGCCAAAACCATTCGTAGCCCTCCGTCGCTTCGCATGAATAGGCAATAGTATTCAAGCTATGTATTTTGGCCAAAGTCAAGGCATAGTGATTGGTAGCTATTGGGTGTTCATGTGTAGCATAGATAGATGCGTTGGTTTGGGACAGTCGTGCTGCCATTTTGGCCAAAGTCAAGGGTAGGTACGGATGGATCCAAATTAATCTGGATAGTGACGGGCAGAACTTGACATGTGACTTATGATATTTTGGCCAAAGTCAAGGTCATAAGAGCATGGGGCAAAAATCCACATCGGGAGTTTCATAAGTACTGAAACTTGCTAGATTTGCATACCATTTGGAGTGTGGTGATTCTGGTAGGATTCCTTCAGTTTCGTCACGCGATGATATTTGGATCCCGATCCTACTGTGAGTATATGCTACTCCTCGGGAAATTTCTCACTTAACGATCAATGCTATAAACCTAGTAGGTGCCTAGAAAGGTGTTAGCGGGGTTACGCCCCCAGGGAAAAGAGGTTCTTTAATTAAGGAACTTCGCGAAAGCGTTGGAAAACCTCCCTCGAAGTACCGACACCGGCCTGGCTGAACGGTTAAGCAAGTATTGTACGGTGGGATTGATCCTGACTAATTCTTCCTTTATGGTTTGAGGAGGGATTCGAAAAACAGTGGGAGCCATCCTGTTTAGACAAACTAAAAACCACTCTAAACTTGCAAAAGCATCATGCTGAGTGTTTCTTCTTCTCTCTCCTAATTGCAGCGACCAATCAACATGACTGGACTTAAGTTACTCCTAGATAAAAACAAACTGACAGGGCCAAACTACAAAGATTGGCTCAGGAATGTCAAGATAGCAATCACTTATGACAAGCTGGGGTATCTTCTTACCACCAAAGCTCCCCCTGTCCCTGGTCCAACTTCCAGCGTCGCGGATAAGGAAATCCACAAGACTTGGGAGATTGATAGCGCGAAGGCCAAGTGCCTCCTGCTTGCCTCGATGGACAACGAACATCAGAAGAGGCATAAGAATATGGACATGGAGTCCATATTGCTCCATACAAAAGAACTGTATGGAGAGCAATCACGTATCGCAAGATACGAAGCGTCGAAAAAGTTGTTTTCGACAAAGATGGCCGTCGGATCATCAGTAGCCGAGCACGTGCTAAAGATGATCGGCTACATTGAGGAGCTCGCTGACCTAGGGATCACATTGGAGAGTGAGCTATATACGGATATAGTTCTCCAGTCCCTTCCTTCCACTTACGCCCAGTTTATACTGAACTTCAACCTACAAGAAAAAGAGGTTGAACTATCAGAGCTCCTCAACATGCTGAGGAGCGCAGAGGGCACCCTACAGAAAAGTAGGGATACATCCACTTTGTTTGTAGGAGGATCATCTTCTTCTAGGTCCAAGGCGAAAGCCAAGGGAAAGAAGAAGAAGGCCCCCGCCAAACCAAGGGGCGGTGTTAGTAAAGTGGATACGAAGGGAAAAGGTAAAGCAACAAAGATAGCGGGGAAGCTTGTGGATAAGGAAGAATGCTTCTTTTGTCATAAGAAAGGACACTGGAAGAATGATTGCAGGGCCTGGAAGGCCAGAACACAGGAATTGAAGCAGGTTGCAGCTTCAGCTTCAGGTGTGTATGTTATTGAAAACTGTCTTTCAATAAACTCTACTTCCTGGGTATTGGATACCGGATCAGGATCTCATATCTGTAATTCTTTGCAGGCGTTGAGAAACCGTAGGGATTTGAAGGCAGGTGACATGACCCTCAGAGTTGCGAACGGAGCTAGCATGGATGCTAAAGCCGTGGGGGACTATCACCTGGGAATGTCAGATGGACATGTTTTGGTTTTGCGTAATTGCTTTTTTGTACCCAACGCAACTTGTAATATCATTTCTGTATCTTTAGTTTCTAAAGAAGGTTATGAATTTGCGTTTGTAAGTAATGTTGTAAACATTCACCTTAATCAAGTATTGATTGGGTCAGGTACTCTGAGTAATGGTATATACGTGTTAAACCAACCACAGATTTTCAATGTCCAGAATACGCACAAAAGAAAGTCTCCAGAAATAAATCAGACTTTCTTATGGCATTGTAGATTGGGTCACATCAATGAGAGAAGGTTGACTAAGTTGCATACAGAAGGATATTTGAATGCGTTCGAATATCAATCATATGCCACTTGTCAATCTTGTCTCAAAGGAAAGATGACAAAGACTCCGTTTACTGGACATGGAGTAAGAGCGAGCGAGCTCTTGGGACTCGTACACAGTGACGTGTGCGGTCCAATGTCTACACATGCCCGAAGCGGACATTCTTACTTCATTACTTTTACGGATGACTTCTCAAGGTACGGTTATGTCTTCTTAATGAAACATAAGTCCGAGGCCTTTGGAAAATTCCAGGAGTATAAGAATGAAGTAGAGAAACAGACCGGCAAAAGTATTAAGATTCTAAGATCGGATCGAGGTGGAGAATACTTAAGTGCCAAATTCCTGGACTATTTAAAAGAGAACGGAATTCTCTCTCAGCTTACTCCTCCTTACACCCCGCAACATAACGGTGTATCGGAGAGACGGAACCGCACCCTATTGGATATGGTGCGGTCCATGATGAGTAACGCTGAGTTACCGCGATCATTCTGGGGATATGCGCTAGAATCAGCCGCATACCTTTTGAACCGAGTCCCCACTAAGACTGTGCCTACCACGCCATTTGAGATGTGGTGTGGGAAGAGACCCCATCTTAATCACATTAAGATATGGGGAAGTCCAGCTTTTGTCAAAAAGCAGCATGCGGACAAGCTCGAGGCACGCTCAGTACTGTGCAAGTTTGTGGGATATCCAAAGAATTCCAAGGGATATTTCTTCTACTGTGAAGAGGAACAAAAAGTTCTTGTTTCTCATCATGCCCACTTTCTAGAACACCAGTTCATAGAAAAAGAAATAAGTGGGAGCGCAGTAGAGCTGGAAGAAATTCCAGAACCACAGACTGTTACTGAAAGCTTGGTGGAACCAGAGGGTTCAACAGAACAGGACATTCCTACGCCGCTCCGCAGGAGTAGTAGGCAGTCTCATCCGCCCGAGAGATACTACGGTTTTCTCATAGACGGGGATCGAGAGGATTGCATCATAGATTATGATGAGCCTACTAGCTTCCAGCAGGCCGTTCAGAGCGTTGACTCAGTGAGATGGCTGGATGCAATGCGGACCGAAATGGAGTCCATGTACACCAACAAGGTATGGACGTTGGACATTGCTCCAGACGGGGTAAAACCCGTAGGATGCAAGTGGATCTTCAAAAGGAAGATTGGTGTAGATGGACAGGTTGAGACCTATAAAGCTAGGCTGGTAGCAAAGGGTTTTCGTCAAAGACCTGGCTTGGACTACGACGAAACCTTTTCTCCAGTAGCCATGCTGAAATCCATTCGGATCCTTCTTGCCATTGCTGCCTTCCACGATTATGAGATCTGGCAAATGGACGTAAAGACAGCTTTTCTAAATGGAAATTTAGAGGAGTGTGTCTATATGGATCAGCCAGAGGGTTTCATTCAGAGTGGGAGCAGCGGAAAGGTGTGCAAGTTGCTTAAGTCCATCTATGGACTAAAGCAGGCATCGCGGAGTTGGAACATCTGTTTTGATGAGACAGTCAAAGAATTTGGCTTTATCAAAAATCCAGATGAACCATGCATCTATAGTAGATTTGTAGCGAGAACTGTAGTATTCCTCGTTTTATACGTGGATGACATTCTCTTGATAGGAAATGACATTCCTATGCTACAATCTGTCAAGGGATTCTTGTCACAAAGGTTCTCCATGAAAGACCTGGGTGATGCCTCATACATCCTAGGGATCCGGATCCATCGTGATAGATCCAAGAGGATATTGGGACTTTCTCAGTCCAGGTACATCGACACCATAGTGAAAAGATTCAGTATGGAAGATTCCAAGCGCGGTAACCTACCGGCTTGTCACGGGATCACCCTCTCTAAAGAGATGTCTCCCAAGACTGATTTGGAGAGGGATCGCATGTCTATTATACCCTACGCTTCTGCGGTAGGCTCTATAATGTATGCGATGTTGTGTACCAGACCGGATGTAGCTTATGCACTGAGTGTAGTAAGCCGGTATCAGTCAAACCCTGGGGAGAAACATTGGATAGCAGTAAAGAACATTCTCAAGTACCTGAGAAGGACTAAGGAGATGTTCTTGGTGTATGGCGGAAAAGACCTCCAGATCGAGGCCTTTGCTGACTCCAGCTTCCAGAGTGACAAGGATGATTCCAAGTCCATGTCGGGTTTTGTCTTCACCCTCAATGGAGGGGCGGTGTGTTGGAAGAGTTCCAAACAGGAAACCGTTGCAGACTCGACGATGGAAGCGGAATACATCGCTGCATCTGATGCCGCAAAAGAAGCTGTCTGGATGAGGAAGTTCCTGAAAGAACTTCAGGTGGTTCCGTCCATTATTGACCCAATACCTCTGTATTGCGACAACAACGGGGCTATAGCTTTAGCGAAGGAACCCAGGTCCCATCAGAGATCCAGGCACATCTTGAGGCGGTATCACCTGATCAGGGAGATCGTGGATCGCAAGGAGATCGAGGTTCGGAGGGTTGCTTCAGAAGAGAACACTGCAGATCCATTCACCAAGGCCTTGCCCCAGACTCAGTTCGAGCGGCTGATCGAGATGATAGGTCTTCGATACGCCAGTACATGGCCTTAGTGCAAGTGGGAGATTGTTAGTGTATATGCCCTAGAGGCCATTACTGTATCATACTAGTTTGTATATTACTTAATGGATGCTTGGGATATTCACCTTGTATATACAATCTTGCTCAAAATAGTAGTATGCTACTTGGTTTGTTTCTACTTCAATGTGTACTTGTGTTTATTTCAGTATATTACTTATACGCATTAGTGGAGCCCTTAGGATCTTTGCTTGATTACCAGCGTTGTGATGGCAGTCACACTAGTGGGGGCTGGGTAATCTATAAGCACATCCTTATACAGGTCCCTAGTCGCAGGACTATCGAGACAGGGCATCGATACTCCGGAGTAGACTAGCGTATGCGCTTCTCATCCCAGTGTGGGAGATGGTCTGTCCCACAGCCATCAGTACGTCGTACTGGAGATAGTATACGGGTGCTCGTTGGGTTACGAGTACACTGGACAGGACTCGTCGGGAACTGACAGGTTGGTATTATACCTATCGTCAGTTATCAGTTCCCAGGTGACATGAGTACAGCTTAGTCCGCTGACTTGACACTGGCACTTCGCCTCAAGTGTGTTCCCACTGCACTTTGATCACTACCCTACCACGGCTCAAAGGAGTCGTGCAAACGGGTGGTAGTTGGGTGCAGTCCCGAAGCACTTGGAGGCAGTGACGGTTAGACAGGATTCGTCTCTCCCGGTATTGGGGGTTGACATCGCGCTGTGTCTAGGAGAGCCATTACACGAGTAGTCTCTGGCCAGGGCAAACGAGATATACTGGTAGGTTTCCAGTGTTATCTCAAGGTGTTTTGGGCTTCGCTCCGGCACGACTTGTACCGCTATTGGGGGACTGACGTTTACCACCCCCTAGGCCCGCCATGCGATGTATCAGACGAACAGACCGGACTGTACGGAGACTGTCACATTCAGACTCAGTAGGAGTTCAGATGGGGTTTCACCTCGTCAGCCTTCTTGTCGGCATCTACCTGGGGACCGTTACGCACAGCTAGTGCCGCTTGCGGTCTGTGGTTAAACCCACTGCCAGCGTAGTGTCGAGTCTTTAGAGTCCCACACAGAGGGTATTCGCCTCTGGGCAAAACAGAGTAGAGGTCGCATGGTTTTGCGACAGGGTTCGTTCTCATCCGCGCACTTGTGCACGTTTGGAGTCCGGACGGATTATACTGGCAGGCTCTGGTTTGAGCCAGATACTGGTATATATATTTGGGGTTGCTTTTATATCTTGGTATTCTTGTTCCTCGGAACGAGAATGCAGGTGTGTATGCACAGTTGCTTGAGGCGGAGGATGAGGTATTTCATTAGGGTTTCGGAACGGGTGCGTATGCACAGTTGACAGTTATCTTTTTCCAAACCCTAATGGATTTATGGATTATCTATTTATAATAGTAATTAAATGAGAATTTTGTTATGGTTGATTTTGTTGACTTGTTGACCATGGTTGACTTGTTGACCATGGTTGAAAGTTGACCACCATCATGCTTCAAAAGTCTTCCTTGATTTATGCTTACATTTTTAAATGAAGCATGGTTGTGGTCATTCCAAATTGCCATCAACTATTCTCATTTTCAATTATTATTATTAGATAATTCTTTTCTTTTGCATTATGGTTGCAAGAAAGAAAAAATATAGCTCATTTTTCTATCATTCTCACTCTCTCTCTTCACTTCATCTTCTTCTTCCTCTAGTCAAGAGAAACCTTCTCATGAGTTGAGAATCCTTCTCTTGAAAAACAAAAGCAACCCTTAGACACTCTCTACTCACTCTAGGATCAAGGGTCTAGCAAGCCGGCGATTCTAGTTCACTCCAAGTACGAGAAAGAGCCCAAAGGTCGAGCCTTCGAGGTGGATCCATCTTCGACGGAAGAAGGCGACAAAGGAGAACCATCAACCTCTACAAAGTTTGAAGACGAAGGAGTTCAAGTCTAGGTATAACCATCTTCATCCGAGTAGCTAACTCTCTTTAGCATAGTTTGCTAGTTTTAGTTTAGACAACGATCCCGACCATAGTTTAGTCCATGTTGCCTCTTGCGTTAAAATTTTGATTTTATACCGTTTCCGCCTCCCCGTAAGCACCGGGGGTCGCAATATGGACTTACACCAAGTAGTGCAAGTAACGCGATGGTCCCTCTAGAAGACAACAAACCTTAACTCGATTATGTGACCGTCTTGAACTGCCCTTTGAACCTTAGGGTTTGGGGCAGTACGGCGTGCCACATGTGAGGCATTGGCTTGACCCTTCTACGGCTGGACCGTTGGTATTGAGGCATGAAGTGAATGGTTTTAAACTTATTTCATGTGTTGAGCTGTTTCCGGAAAACTTGGGTGTTCGATTGTTCGATCGGAAAGTTTAACATTTTCTATTTATCTTGAATGTGATACAATATTTGGAATTCACAATTAGTTATGAGATAACTAATATGAATGTTATAAACATAGCACTTTAGTCTCACTTGATCGGTTGCCACGGAATTTTGATGCGATCAAAAGTCCGTCGCAATCACGTAGCGTACGCGGATACTCGCCGGATAAACTTAATAGACAGCTACACCCATTAACCCTGACCAAGTGACTGTAGGAGAACCCCGTCGCCGAAAGCATCCGTTCGGGTGCTCACGATAACGGTGTTCCGCTTTAGTGCACTTCGTCGACGGTAATGGGGGTGCGGCCGTCTACTAAAGTTTGCGACGAGCATTCGATCAGGATGTCGGGAATCTTGTTGAATTGCCCGACTTGATATTGAAAAGTGTTTTCGATTTTGAGACTAAAATGCATGGTTTATAATTGTTAGGCATGCGATGTCTAAGTAATTCATTTGATTAGGCATGCGATGTCTAAAGAGTTTGCGGATTCCAACTGTTGTAGTTTTACAATTTCTTTTCTGTGACCGTAAGTGTAATATGTGATATCGCCGGTTTCGTTGCTATATGTCAACGACAATTGGGATGGGCATATTTACTTACGTTGATGACATGTGATGTTATGTGTTGCTGGATATGTTATATTGGATCGTCGTGTTTGAATAGCCGGGGTTTTTTTTATGTGAGATGAGTGTTTTTCATTTTTCATTCATGTAAAAACTTGTATGTAATATTATTTTATTGGGGCACTACCAGGTTGCGGAAGATGTCACCCTTTGTATATTATTTACTTTTCCGCACTGGGATAGACCAAAGGAGGAGAGCACATGTAACCGGGTTCTAGGGTCCAGTGGGGGACCATCTCGAGGAGTCGAGTCCGGGTCTCCTAACTCCAGAATTGGTAGGGTTGCTTGCCGCTCTCGTAGGGGTCTAGGGGTGTGGGTTTGGCTATTCATCACGACCGTGGAATCCGTGTTTTATACTGGCTCGTATTGAAAACACGGACGTCCTAGTATATCCAATATTTCATATGGTTCTTCTGCTGCGATATCTGAGATGTGATCATTTGATGTTCTGTGAAAAATACATTATATAGTATACATGATATATTATATAGACGTTACTTATGTTTTACACCCGCGCTAGCCCTGCCCCACTCTGCCGTTAGTTACCTAACCTAACGGTGCACGAGGGGACATCGAGGAGAATACGGATGGCATAAGTGTACGTCGTATTTATCTGTGATGTGTAGGTACTTTAATGATGAGGAAAGGACCGAGATCCCTTCACCGGGAGTGACTCCTTTAGCAATAACTGGCAGATGCTATAATTTTTGGTTTTTCTTTTGATTGCTTCTATAGTTTTTTCTCTGCACAGCGGTATATATGATATATCCTGCACCTTATTCGATGAGGAAAGGGCTGACGATCCCTTCACCGGGAGTGATCCCTTTAGCAAAACTAGAAAAGCCTCGAAAACACTCCATTTTAAAATCATTTGATTCTACAACGATATAAAGTTCATTACGCAAAAGGTTTTCTTAAAAACCTGTCGTAGCCCTCCGTCATGTCAGATAAGTAATAGTTAGTATTCGTGCTGCGTTTGTTGACTCAGTCAAGGCGTAGTGTGCGGTAGCTGATTAGTGCTTATCTGCAAAGCATATGATGTGATTGGATTAGGGTAGTCGTGCGGCGTTGTTGACTCATTCAAGGGTCGTGCGGGTGGGTTTAATTCAATCGAGAAATGACGGGTTGAACTTTACTTGCGGTCAATGGTTTGTTGACTCAGTCAAGGTCATAGATCGCTTGGGGCAAAATATTATCGGGAATTTCAAGTGTTGAAATTTGCAATGAGATTGCATACCTTCTATGAGATAGTTGGATCCCGATACCCGCTGCGAGTAATTGTTACTCCTGGGAGATTTTTACACATTACAATTAGCCGATCAAGTAGGTGTCTAGAAAGGTGTTAACGAGGTTACGCCTCTGGGAAAACGAGATTTACATTAATTAAGTTCGTGCGAAAGCACGGGGGACCTCCCTCAAAGTACCGACACTGGCCTGGCTGAAAGATTGGCGAACTTGTAGTGTGTAATTAATCCCGGCTGGTCTTTCCTTTTAGGGTTTGAAGGAAGATTTGATAAAAAACAGTGGGAGCCATCCTGATTAGATAAAATAATAACCAATCTATTCTTGCAAGAGCGCACGCTGAGTGTTTTCTTCTCTCTCTCCTGGTAGCGACCATATCACGCCTTACTCAAGATAATAATACGGATATTTGACCAAACCTGCTTGTTATACTTAGCTGGGGAACGTTGGTCCCGCTCCAACTTATAATTGTTATAAGACCGAGCAGGAAATTAGGGAATACCAGAATTCCTGTGCCGCCCAAACGAAGAAAGTGCATAATGATGCATCATCTTCGGGTGTGTTCATTACAAAGAACTGTTTCTCTGTATCCTCTATGTCCTGGGTATTTGATACCGGATCAGGATCCCAGATATGTAATCTGTTACATAGGGCTTCAGAAAGGTAGAGAACTGAGAACGGGTGATAAGTTTCATGAGACAGAAAACGGGGCAAGTGTTGCAGCCAAGTCTGTTGGTCACTGTCACCCTGTATTACCAATACATTGATTCTGAACGAATGTTATTAGATACCGAACCTGATATACAAAATCATATCAGTCTCTTTATTAGTAAAGAAATGATAAAATTTTGTATTGATGGATAATGTTTTGAACATTTCCTATATCAAAAGTTGATCTTGTTGGATATAGTGCCCTCAGAGTCAATTATTGGATCACAAGCACGTGATTGCAATGATTGAGGGAGGACCTATGCCGGTAGGACAGTCTTAATCGAGATGATAGCATGCTATCTGGTTTATCTTTATCATCGTGTACTGCTTTAGGTGACCAGGCAGGTCGCTATTACACGTTGATAGAGCCCCTGGGATTCATGCTTGACTGCCAGCAGTATGAGGGCGATCATATACGTGGGAGCTGGTAGTCTATAAGCACATCCTTAAAAGGTCCCTAGTCGTGGGAGTTTCAAGACAGGGCATCGATACTCCAGAGTAGACTAGTGTATACAGTCGAGACCCCGACGAGGGGTGGTGGCCGGTCTCACAAGCCACTGCTGTCAGTTGGTTCACCTAAGATGTATACAGGTGCTCATTGGGTTATGAGTACACCGGACAGGACTCGCCGGTAACCTGCTAGTTGGGATTATACCAGACGTCAGATAGAAGTTCCCAGGTGACATGTGTACAGGTTAGTTCATCGACCTGAGGATCGTCATTTGTCTCGTGCGAGTTCCCACTGTACTTTTATTACTACCCTACCACGCTCAAAGGAGACGTGCAAACAGGTTTTAGTTGGGTACAGTCCCGAGCCACATGGAGGCAGTGAGCGGATCTTCAGGGGTTCGTCTCTCCTGGTATTGGGGGTGAGGTCGCGCTGTTTCTAGGAGAGCCATTACACGAAGCCCTCGGCCGAGGCAGGAGATTTACTGGTAGGTATTCCAGTAGTATCTCAGGGTGTTCTGGGCTACACTCCGACACGACTTGTACCGCTTTTGGGGGTCTGACTTTTACAACCCCCTAGGCCTTCCATGCGATTCTCATAGACGAACGGACCGGACTGTACGGATATTGTCACTGACAGGCTCAGTAGGGTGTCAGGATGAGTTTGCTCATCGACGTCCCTTTTGCTCAATAGCTGGGAGCCCGTCACGTATGGCTAATACCTCTGACGTGCTAGTGGTTAAATCCACAACCAAGGTGTTGACGAGTCTTTAGAGTCCCCCACAGTTCAGTTGCTCAAGTTTTCGGGCGAAATGCTGTAGAGGTCGTATGGAGATATGGCAGGGTTCGATCAGATACGTGCGGTATTGCACGGATCCTGATTGGACGGTTTATACTAGCAGGCTTTGGTTTAAGCTGGATCCTAGTATAGTACAGTGTAGATTTTGTCTCATTGCATTTGTATTCGGTCGGAATACAGATGCGGGTGTGTATACACAGTATCGGGGTTTTCCTGTAATTTATTACGGGTCCAGTTTTGTGGAGTTGCCAGTTTGCTTTCCGTTTCGGCCATATTTCTTTGTATCTTTCTTTGGCCGAAGTTTGGTGGAGGAGGGCTTATTTGCAATTGTGCAAATATGCTTTGTGGGAGGTGGTTTTTGCATATTGATGCTTCATGATAGCTCTTGTTTGACCTTGACCCATTGACTCTTTCTTGAGTTCATCATGGCATGACTTTTGTGATGGTGAAGGGTGATGATGAGGTTGGTGGAGTGTTGTTTTTGATTGGTGATGATTTATTCTCATAATCATGCATCATTCCCTCTTGCATTATTGGTTCCACTCACTCACTCCCTTTTCTCTCTCTCTTTATTGCCTTGGTCGGCCACAATTCTGAAGGGGCTGTCCAAAAATATTGGGGTGGGTTTTAGTTCATTTGGATTTGCAAAATTCCCACAAGTTCCTTCTCCAAACTACATCTCATTCCTCCTCCACTAAATGGCAACATCCACTACCCTAAAATGAGACGTGAGTTCTATACACATTCTACAGCATATCTTGGGCACGTCGACTCGCCAACTTCGTGCATGAGTTGCCTCGGACCAGAGGCGGGAGCCCGTAAAAGAAGCCGGCGACGTGGTGCCCTTACGGCGAGGAGGTGGAGACCGGACATTCCGCGGGAGATCGGGACGACGATGAGAAGGCCGGAGGACACGGATCACTCGGTATATCTCTCTACCCCCTCTCTAGATAGCTAGGACTAGTTTAATGGCACGATCCGGGTTTATAGTGCGCGGTGGTGCCGGTTTGAAAAGTTAAAGTAAATCACCGCTTCCGCATTTCGGCGTCGGATTGACGGCCGGGGCGCCGCCGTGCACTTACAGTGGTATCAGAGCCTCGCCATTAACATAGTCTAGCTTGGTCTAATGTGTTTACATTTTCGATCGAACAAAATTCCAAAACTGTGTTTTTTCTCATGCATCAGTTCTCTGTTAAAATTTTTTGGGCTCCAAAAATTTTTCAGTGTGTTGCAGAAGTATGTACATGGAATTTGAAGAATACTGTAAAAATTCGATGCACTGATTCCCTAGAACGACCGCGGGACAGCGGCCAAACCCCTGCTTGGGCCACGGTTCCGCGGCAATAAGAGGGAATCGTTGCACCAATTTTTTACCGAGGCCTTCTGGGTTGAAAATATGGGTTTTGGTATACTTTGTTTGGGCTCAGAATTTCTTTAAGTGCTACAGTAAAGCTTGGGGCCTACTTGGTAAAATTTAATCGATCGGATATATTAAACACATTAGTTCACAGTTTTTACATTATATCTGCGACCGTGAATGTCACTTGATCGGTAAATCCTGTCTAACTCCTATAGCCCGGTTAGACGGATTTGCGAACGTGACCTTCACGTTGATGTTCTGTGTATTGCTGTGATGTTGCGGATCGATCGTGGAGGATAGCCTGGTTGCAGTGGTAGTACAGTTTTGTTGTATTATGTACATTTGATATTGCGGGGCGAGCGTCCGACATGTGGACTGCCGTCACTGCCTGTTGTATATTATTCTTTTGGGGCATGACCAGGTTGCGGTCGATGTACCCGTTGTATGTATATTTTACTTTCTGTACTAGGATTGCCCCGCCGAGGGGTGCACGGATAGCCGGGTTCTAGAGGGCAACGATCTCGCATCTCATGGCATTGAGACGGAGGGGGCTTCACTCTAGAATTGGCGGGCTATTCGCCGCACTCATAGGGGGTATAGGTTGACCCAGGAGGGGTGCCCAAATTACCGGATTCCGTGAAGTGCTGGGTGGTCCATTCGCGTTGCTGAAGGGGGCTGCCTCGCTTCAGGATTTGGCGGATGACTTGCCGCGCCCATAGGGGTCTAGGATTTTCATTGCACAGGCTATCCACACGACCAGGGGAACGTCGGGTTTCAGTAGCGGCTCTGTGAAACCCGGGGATCCTAGATATCTGTATTGTTCTGTGATGCTGTACATTTCTGTGATGTTGCATTTTTATCACGCCTTGAGCGAAATATTATATATTGATATATATATTAGTAGATGTTGTATATGTTTTGCATCCGCGCTAGTCCAGTCCCCGCTCTGTCGTTAGTTAGCTAACCTAACGGGTAATGACGGGACCCAGAGGCGAATGCGGATGGCATATACGTACATCAGTATATTTTCGTTCTTTGTGGTGTGATCAATTGATGGGACTGCGTTGATTCGGAACAATGCAAGTTAAAAACAAACCTATTCTGATGTTGTTGGAACACTTTTCAAAAAGCTGTTATTGCAAGGACGTTCTCTTTTGTTTTGCATCGTGGTATTCAGTTGGAATATCATGCTCCTCAGTCGATGAGGCAAGGGCCGAGATCCCTTCACCGGGAGTAACCCCTTGGACAAAAGTTTGCGTCAGGGCAATAACTTCACTATAGCCGATTACTTTTTCTTTGCATCGTGGTATTCAGTTGGAATATCCTGCACCTCATTCTACGGGGAAAGAGCCGAGATCCCTTTGTAAGTGCACGGCGGCGCCCCGGCCGTCAATTCGACGGCCAAATGCGGAAACGGTGATAAACTTTAATTTTGCGGACTTTGCAAACCGGCACCACCGCGCACTAAACCCCGGATCGGGCCATTAAACTAGATCTAACTAACAACAAGACGGGTTAGAGATATACCGAGTGATCCGAGTCCTCCGGTCTTCTCGTCGTCGTCCCGATCTCCCGCGGAAACTCCGGTGGTCGCCTCCTCGCCGGAAGGGCACCACGTAGCCGGATTCTTTTACGGGCTCCCACCTCTATACCGAGGCAACTCGGGCGCGAAGTTGGCTAGCCGACGCGCCCAAGATTTGCTGTAGAATAATGTAGAATCGTTGTCTCTTTGGGGTTTAATATGGTTGCCATGATGGAGGAATTTTTCACAAGGATTATTTATGAAGGCTTGAAGAAAATTGGAGCATCTCATGAAAATGAGCCCGGCCACAAAATGAATTGTGCCCACTTGAAAAACAATAAGAATGAAGCAAGCACTCTCTCACTGGAAGAAAAAGAATGAAGCAAGCTCACTGGAATAAATTAATCCTCATCTCATTTTCTATCACTCCAGCACACTCATATTAATAAATTAATCCCTCATCTTTTATTCATTCCACTATACAAATAAATCCACTCCAATTTCCCACAGTGGCCGGCCCATCACCTGTTGGAGATAGTGCCCTCAGAGTCAATTATTAGGTCACAGGTACGTGATTGTAATGATTGAGGGAGGACCTATCCCGGTAGGACAGTCTTACTCGAGATGATAGTATGCTATCTGGTTTACCTTTATCATCGTGTACTGCTTTAGGTGACATGACACGTCGCTATTACACGTTGATAGAGCCCCTAGGATTCTTGCTTGACCACCAGCAGTATGAGGGCGATCATATAAGTGGGAGCTGGGGGTCTACAAGCATATCCTTAAAAGGTCCCTAGTCGTGGGAGTTTCGAGACCGGACATCGATACTCCATTAGTAGACTAGTGTATACAGTCGAGACCCCGACGAGGGGCGGTGGCCGGTCTCACAAGCCACTGGTGTCAGTTGGATCACCTAAGATGTATACAGGTGCTCATTGGGTTATGAGTACACCGGACAGGACTCGCCGGGAACATGCTAGTTGGTCATATACCAGACGTCAGATGGCAGTTCCCTGGTGACATGTGTGCAGGTTAGTTCATCGACCTGGGGATCGTCATTTGTCTCGTGTGAGTTCCCACTGTACTTTGATTACTACCCTACCACGGCTCAAAGGAGTCGTGCAAACAGGTTTTAGTTGGGTACAGTCCCGAGCCACATGGAGGCAGTGAGCGTATCTTCAGGGGTTCGTCTCTCCCGGTATTGGGGGTGAGGTCGTGCTGTGTCTAGGAGAGCCATTACACAAAGTCCTTGGCCAAGGCAAGGAGATTTACTGGTAGGTATTCCAGTAGTATCTCAGGGTGTTCTGGGCTACACTCCGACACGACTTGTACCGCTTTTGGGGGTCTGACTTTTACCAACCCCCTAGGCCCGCCATGCGATACTCATAGACGAACGGACCGGACTGCACGGATATTGTCACTGACAGGCTCAGTAGGGTGTCAGGATGAGTTCGCTCATCGACGTCCCTTTTGGTCAATAGCTGGTGGCCCGTCACGTATTGGCTTATACCTCTGACGTGCTAGTGGTTAAATCCACAGCCATAGTATTGACGATTCTTTAGAGTCCACCACACTTTCAGTTACTCAAGTTTCGGGCGAAACGCTGTAGAGGCCGTATGGAGATATGGCAGGGTCCGATCAGATACGTGCGGTATTGCACGGATCAGGATCGGACGGTTTGTACTAGTAGCCGTATAGGTATATGGCAGGGTTCGATCAGATACGTGCGGTATTGCACGGATCAGGATCGAACGGATATTACTAGCCGGCTTTGGTTTAAGCCGGTCCTAGTTTAGTACAGTGTAGATTTTGTCTCATTGCATTTGTATCCGGACGGAATACAGATGCGGGTGTGTATGCACAGTATTGGGGTTTTTCCTGTAATTTATTACGGGACCAGTTTTCTGGAGTTGCCAGTTTGCATTCCGTTCCGGCCGGTTTTCCTTTGTTCTTTCCCGGCCGGACTTTTCCGATGGAGGGGGTTATTTGCAATTGTGCAAATAACAATTGTGGAGGGGGTTTCTTGTAAATGTTTGATTATGATAGCTATCATTTTCTTTTTAACCATGCTTTTGCTTTATGAGATTTGATTGTGATAAAGTGAGGGTATGGGTTTAATAGTGAAAGGCATGGTTGTATGTTTCTTTGTCCCTTGATGTGGTCACCTCTTCTCATCTCCTACACTCACCTCCCTTATTGCTTCATATTCTTTCCTCCTCCATTTTCTAAGTTCATAAGTTTTTTCATGGTTGAGTGAGAAGAAGAAAAGAGAAGGAGAGAGCTTCATCCTTGAGAGTGTTTTTCATTCTTGATCTCTTTTCATGCCAAGAAAAATGAAAGCACCATTTTTCATACCTTCATTCCTCCATCTTCAAAAGGCAACCAAAACCCCAATGAGACATAAACCCTACACATCCTACAGCAAGCCTTGGGCATGTCGAGTTGCCGGCTTCATGCGCGAGTTGCCTCGGTATAGAGGCGGGAGCCCGTAAAAGTACCCGGCTTCGTGTTGCCCTTTCTGACGAGGAGGAGACGGACGGAGATCCCGCGAGGAGATCGGAGTGGAGATGAAGACCGGAGGACTAGGATCGTCGGTATACATCCCTTCCCTTTCTTTTTGTAGCGTAGACTAGTTAATGGTTCGATCCGGAGTTTAGTGCGCGGTGGTGCCGGTTTGCAAAGTCCGCAAAAATTTAAGTTTATCACCGTTTCCGCATTCCGGCGTCGGATTGACGGCCGGGGCGCCGCCGTGCACTTACAGTGGTATCAGAGCCTCGCCATTAACTTAGTCTAGCTTTGTGTAATGTGTTTGCATTTCCGATCGATCAAAAAGTCCAAAAACCCGTATTTGCCCACGACAGTTTCTGTTGAAAATTTTTAGTGTCGAAAAATTTTTCAGGTTGTAAAATATTGATGTACTGGAAAATCTAAGAGTTCTTTAAAAATTTGACGAAGTAACTCCACAGTTGGAGAGCGGAACCGCCGCGAAAACCCCTTTTGTGCGGCCCTTCCGCCGCGCACTATTCACATCACTTCACCATTTTTTTACAGAGGCCTTCTGGGCTTAAAATATGGGCTTTGGAATATTAAAGTTGGGCCAATTGTTTCTGTGAGTGCTACAGTTTTCTTTGGGGCCCACTTGTTAATTGTTTGATCAATCGGAAATTTTTTAAACACATTTTTCACAGTATTTACATTATATCTGCGACCGTGAATGTCACTCGATCGGTAAATCCGGTCTAACTGCTATAGCCCGGTTAGACGGATTTGCGAACGTGATTTTCACGTTGATGTTCTATGTATTTGCTGTGATGTTGCGGATCGGTCGTGGGGGATAGCCTGGATGCAATGCTAGTACAGTTTTGTTGTATTATGTACATTTGATATTGCGGGGCGAGCGTCCGACATGTGGACTGCCGTCACTGCCTGACTGTATTATTATTTTGGGGCACGACCTGGTTGCGGTCGATGTACCCGGTGTATGTATATTTTACTTTCTGTACTAGGATTGCCCCGCGGAGGGGTGCACGGATAGCCGGGTTCTGGAGGGCAACAAGCCCGCATCTCATGGCATTGAGACGGAGGGGGCTTCACTCTAGGATTGACGGGCTATTCGCCGCACTCGTAGGGGGTACAGGTTGACCCAGGAGGGGTGCCCAAGTTGCCGGATTCCGTGAAGTGCTGGGTGGTCCATTCACGGCGCTGAAGAGGGCTGCCTCGCTTCAGGTTTTGGCGGGTAACTTGCCGCGCCCGTAGGGGTCTAGGATTTCATTGCACAGGCTATCCACACAACCAGGGGAACGTCGGGTTTCAGCAGTGGCTCTGTGAAACCCGGGGATCCCAGATATCTGTATTGTTCTGTGATGCTGTACATTTCTGTGATGTTGCATTTTATTCACGCCTTGAGCGAAATACTATATATTGGTATATATATTAGTAGATGTTGTATATGTTTTTCATCCGCGCTAGTCCAGTCCCCGCTCTGTCGTTAGTAAGCTAACCTAACGGGTAATGACGGGACCCAGTGGCGAATGCGGATGGCATATACGTACATCAGTATATTTTCGTTCTTTGTGGTGTGATCAATTGATGGGACTGCATTGATTCGAATCAATGCAAAGTTAAAATCAAACCTAATCTGATGTTGTTGGAACACTTTTCAAAAAGCTGTTATTGTAAGGACGTTCACTTTTGTTTTGCATCGCGGTATTCATTCAGAATATCCTGCTCCTCAGTCGACGAGGCAAGGGCCGAGATCCCTTCACCGGGAGTGACCCCTTGGACAATAAGTTTGCGTCAGGGCATTAACTTCACTATAGCCGATTACTTTTGCTTTGCACCGTGGTATTCAGTTGGAATATCTTGCACCCCATTCTACGGGGAAAGAGCCGAGATCCCTTCACCGGGAGTGACCTCTTTAGCGGAAGTTGTCGTCACTATATTTCTAAAAAGCTATCCGTTCCTTCAACGATATCAAGTTCATTACGTTAAAGGTTTTCGCCAGAAACCATTCGTAGCCCTCCATCATTTCAGTTAAATATTCGGTAGTATTCAAGCTATGTATTTTGACCTCACGCCAAGGCATAGTGTTTGGTAGCTGCCGGGTATTTATCTGTTGCATAGATAGATGCGTTGGTTTGGGACAGTCGTACTACTATTTTGGCCTACGTCAAGGGTATGTACGGGTGGATTCAAATTAACCTGGATAATGATGGGCAGAACTTGACATGTGACTTATGATATTTTGACCTCACGCCAAGGTCATAAGAGCATGGGGCAGAAATCACATCGGGAGTTTCAAAAGAACTGAAACTTGCCAGATATGCGCATACCTTCTGGAGTGTGATACCGTGAGCGGATTCCGTCACGTTATCATGCGATGAGAGTTGGATCCCGATTCCCACTGATGAGTTGGTTTACTCCTCGGGTGACCCCGACTAATTCTTCTTTCTGGTTTGGAGGAGAATTTGAGGTACAGTGGGAGGATTCCAGATTAGATAAATTGGTAACCATTCTGATCTAGGTTAGAGTGCACGCTGAGTGTTTCTTTTCTCTCTCTCTCTGGCAGCGACCATTTGACCCGACCCTAAGACTTTGACTCAGTGACCAAGTTGACCGAACCTTCTTAAACACCGGCTTTTGGATTGTCAGAGTTGCAAACCTCATTGCCACTCCTACTTTTACCCTTTTCTCCAGGACACCCCGTTTTACTACGAACGTCCACTTCCATTGGACAAAACCATCGTATGGTTAGATACGAACTCGAAGGGATTCGAGGATGGTTTCCGGTTCTGGAGAAAACGGATAGGATTATTCAGTTGTCTTTTCCTTTTACCCTCTCTCAGGTTACGAGTACTCCTTGGTTTAGGGGTAGTACACCTATTACGCAAATTGGATTGTCTTCTTCCAAACCTTAGGCTGGTGCCGACCGGTAGGGAATGAAGAAAACCAATTAGCATAACGATGGTGTGCAGAAGGTATTAAGTTCAGACAAAGCAAGGGATTAGTAGGAGGGCAAAGTAAATTGCAACAGATATTTCACGACCAAACCAAATATTTCGTTACCACTCCCACATCACCTTTGTATTTCTCCAGGACACTCCGTATCACTACGAAGATCCACAGTTTATTTGGATATTCCATCGTATGGTTATATACGAACTCGAAAGGAACTTGTTCCAGTTCGGGGATGGATCCTGGTTCAGGAGAAATAGGAATAAAGTACATTCAGGTGTCTTTTATCTTCACCTTCTCTCGCATTGCGAGTGCTCCTAGGACTAGGAAAGTGCACCATTATGCTTATTGGATAGTCTTCTTCCAAACCATAGGCTGGTGCCGAACGGTAGGGAAGGAAGAAAACCATTTGGCCTAAAAGGGTGTACAGAAGGTAAAGACTAAAGACAGATGAAGGGATTTGGAGAGGTGGCAAAGAATTACAAGGTTACAGACGTGATAGTGGAAGAGGCATTACTAAGAATACCGGGATACCCCACCGAAACATTTCAATGTTTCAGTTTCACTATGTACTGTTAAAAGAAAACTGATTTCCCGATTAAATACTTACTCCAGGGTATGTATTTACCAGGTATGATTCTCACATCTGTATGGTTTTACAGATGATGAGTGGGAGTAGGTTATTGGGAATTGGGTGATCATCCTCATTATATCGGGATTCGTTGTAATCGGTGATATTTGAGGAAATCACCTGGGCTGTTTGCCGGTCGGCAAATATTTGGTTTTGAATATCCGCAGTTATGCACCAATTTCAAATTGATATATCTGTACGTCTATTTTCATAGAGTGAGATATACCTTTCTGAAATTATGTCTACGACATTTACCTATATCAGTGGATGGTTAGGTAAGGAGCATTAAACAGCGGTGTAATTCTTCTTAACCATAAGTACAGTTTTCAACCTACGACACACGGTGAAAGAGCTATCAGACTCAAGGGACTTATACAGAGTATTGTATGTTGTCCAGTGTCCATTAGGACAGAGGGGTTGGTCCTCATACTATATTCTGTTTACTTTTAACTTCTCTAGTTTTTAGACATGTGTTTCGTTGAAACACAGGGTCTAAGTTTTGAGGAGTTATAGGTATTTGAATAGAGTAGAGAACCAGGTATAGCAAGTATCGGGATTCTTCAAAGTGATCGAAGATGTAGATACTTGTATATGGTATTCAGTTGATGGTAATGACTAAGAGATCTTGCTTCTTTTTCAGGTTACTCATAATTGGAAGTATTCCTAAGTTGAGTAACGCTGATCGGCCTTCTTCCATTTAGTTGACATGCGCTGGGGACAGCTGCATGATTTGAATCTGGTTCAATTATATCAGTGCCTCTGTTTCTATATTGGATATAGAACAGTTCATATCTTAACGATGTTAAGGTACGGGGAGTTGTCCGGTTTATGCTTAAAACCAGATATTGGACAACTCCAGGCACGTTTCTGTAATGGCTGTTTGTGGGTTGACCCAGGCTATGACGAGGGTTGACTTTCTACCATCTGGATGAACAATAGCAATATTGTTCTAGACTCGCCACAGTCTTATTAAAAATGGATTTTTTCAGAAAACAGTAGTGGGAGTATGGTAGAACTGGAAGTGATTCCAGAACCACAAACGATTACTGAAGATTTGATAAGGAACCTAAAGATTCAATCTGGATTGACATTCCATTGGCCACTCCGCAGATAAGGTGGGTAACTTCAGTCACCCGAGAGGCACTACGGTAGCCTCAAGGACGGTGACAGGGAAGTTCTTGTTTACCCACAATTGCCATTGCTGTTGTTCCAGGTTACGAGACCCGGCGGGAGGATGAGTATAGCGTCGTTCTAAACCAGTTTTAGAAGTGTACGTCTATATGACTCTGCCAGAGGGTTGTCGTAGTCAGTGGGAGCAGCGGAAGCATTGGTGGACAGGTTGCTTATGTCTATTTATAGACTAAAGCAGAAGTAGCGGAGATAGATCATCTATTTCTGACGTGACAGTCATGGGTTTGACTTCATCAGAATAGGGGATGGATCTGTTGAGAAGGTAGTAGGGTGTGATGTCCTGGTATCTGGATGACATACACAGAATAGGAAAGGAAACTCCTATACTACAATCGGTTATACTTTGGTCGTCATACAGTGGTTTCTCCACAAAGGAAATGGATTTTATATCTGACATACTGGTTACTAGATCTATGGTTTTAGATCTAGATTTAGGTGGTTTCCTAATCTGGGTACCTTGACAGCATTCTATGAGTATTTAGAATGGACGACTCCTGGCACGGTAGTACACCGGCAGGTAATGGAGTCACCTTCTCTAAAGGTGTCTTATAGACTAAAGGGGAGAGGGATGCGCATGATTGGCAGATCACTTGCTTAGGCAATTGAGTCAATCATGTGATGTCAAGTGCCACACCGGATGTTGTTCTTGCATTATATTCAATAAGTTGATATTGATCCAATCCTGGAGAAACAGTAGGAAGCAGTTTTAGAACATAAGTGGATGTTCTAGGGCTATGATAACGACAGCCTCATTCAGGAGACAGTTATCATTCCAGGCTTCCAAGGTGACATGGACGACAAGGAGGTTGTCAGAGTTATAGTTTTCCTTCTGATGAGGGGCAGTATTTTGGACAGGTGGTCCAAGGCAATACTGAGGGAGGCATGGCGCGCAGGATACTGATTAAGTTCAGTTGACGATACAGTCTAAGAAGTTTGGATTTGGAGTTCATTTATGAGCTATGTCCTATCAGACATCCAGACACATTCTAAGACAGGTATTGCTCATTTCGGGAGATGGGTTTCTCCGCGAACATGAGATATAGAGAGACATAGAAGGAAACAACAAAGCGGATCCACTCACTGAGGCTATTCCTCGAACGCAATAGTTCCGCAAACGAGCTTTGTGAGACTGACTAGTAGAGGAGTTGGATGTTCGGTATCACACGGGCTGTGAGTATGCGACATCGCAATAATTAGCCTTGAGTGCAAGTGGGAGATTGTTGGAGATAGTGCCCTCAGAGTCAATTATTAGGTCACAGGTACGTGATTGTAATGATTGAGGGAGGACCTATCCCGGTAGGACAGTCTTACTCGAGATGATAGTATGCTATCTGGTTTACCTTTATCATCGTGTACTGCTTTAGGTGACATGACACGTCGCTATTACACGTTGATAGTGCCCCTAGGATTCTTGCTTGACCACCAGCAGTATGAGGGCGATCATATAAGTGGGAGCTGGGGGTCTACAAGCATATCCTTAAAAGGTCCCTAGTCGTGGGAGTTTCGAGACCGGGCATCGATACTCCATTAGTAGACTAGTGTATACAGTCGAGACCCCGACGAGGGGCGGTGGCCGGTCTCACAAGCCACTGGTGTCAGTTGGATCACCTAAGATGTATACAGGTGCTCATTGGGTTATGAGTACACCGGACAGGACTCGCCGGGAACATGCTAGTTGGTCATATACCAGACGTCAGATGGCAGTTCCCTGGTGACATGTGTGCAGGTTAGTTCATCGACCTGGGGATCGTCATTTGTCTCGTGTGAGTTCCCACTGTACTTTGATTACTACCCTACCACGGCTCAAAGGAGTCGTGCAAACAGGTTTTAGTTGGGTACAGTCCCGAGCCACATGGAGGCAGTGAGCGTATCTTCAGGGGTTCGTCTCTCCCGGTATTGGGGGTGAGGTCGTGCTGTGTCTAGGAGAGCCATTACACAAAGTCCTTGGCCAAGGCAAGGAGATTTACTGGTAGGTATTCCAGTAGTATCTCAGGGTGTTCTGGGCTACACTCCGACACGACTTGTACCGCTTTTGGGGGTCTGACTTTTACTAACCCCCTAGGCCCGCCATGCGATACTCATAGACGAACGGACCGGACTGCACGGATATTGTCACTGACAGGCTCAGTAGGGTGTCAGGATGAGTTCGCTCATCGACGTCCCTTTTGGTCAATAGCTGGTGGCCCGTCACGTATTGGCTTATACCTCTGACGTGCTAGTGGTTAAATCCACAGCCATAGTATTGACGAGTCTTTAGAGTCCACCACACTTTCAGTTACTCAAGTTTCGGGCGAAACGCTGTAGAGGCCGTATGGAGATATGGCAGGGTCCGATCAGATACGTGCGGTATTGCACGGATCAGGATCGGACGGTTTGTACTAGTAGCCGTATAGGTATATGGCAGGGTTCGATCAGATACGTGCGGTATTGCACGGATCAGGATCGAACGGATATTACTAGCCGGCTTTGGTTTAAGCCGGTCCTAGTTTAGTACAGTGTAGATTTTGTCTCATTGCATTTGTATCCGGACGGAATACAGATGCGGGTGTGTATGCACAGTATTGGGGTTTTTCCTGTAATTTATTACGGGACCAGTTTTCTGGAGTTGCCAGTTTGCATTCCGTTCCGGCCGGTTTTCCTTTGTTCTTTCCCGGCCGGACTTTTCCGATGGAGGGGGTTATTTGCAATTGTGCAAATAACAATTGTGGAGGGGGTTTCTTGTAAATGTTTGATTATGATAGCTATCATTTTCTTTTCAACCATGCTTTTGCTTTATGAGATTTGATTGTGATAAAGTGAGGGTATGGGTTTAATAGTGAAAGGCATGGTTGTATGTTTCTTTGTCCCTTGATGTGGTCACCTCTTCTCATCTCCTACACTCACCTCCCTTATTGCTTCATATTCTTTCCTCCTCCATTTTCTAAGTTCATAAGTTTTTTCATGGTTGAGTGAGAAGAAGAAAAGAGAAGGAGAGAGCTTCATCCTTGAGAGTGTTTTTCATTCTTGATCTCTTTTCATGCCAAGAAAAATGAAAGCACCATTTTTCATACCTTCATTCCTCCATCTTCAAAAGGCAACCAAAACCCCAATGAGACATAAACCCTACACATCCTACAGCAAGCCTTGGGCATGTCGAGTTGCCGGCTTCATGCGCGAGTTGCCTCGGTATAGAGGCGGGAGCCCGTAAAAGTACCCGGCTTCGTGGTGCCCTTTCCGACGAGGAGGAGACGGACGGAGATCCCGCGAGGAGATCGGAGTGGAGATGAAGACCGGAGGACTAGGATCGTCGGTATACATCTCTTCCCTTTCTTTTTGTAGCGTAGACTAGTTAATGGTTCGATCCGGAGTTTAGTGCGCGGTGGTGCCGGTTTGCAAAGTCCGCAAAAATTTAAGTTTATCACCGTTTCCGCATTCCGGCGTCGGATTGACGGCCGGGGCGCCGCCGTGCACTTACATCACCAACCCATACCCTTTCATGTCAAAAATAAATGCATCATGGTTGAAAAGCAAAGATGCTTATCACATCAAATACTTATGCAATAAACCCCTCCACAAAATGTAATTTGCACAATTGCAAATAACCCCCTCCAACGAAAAGTCCGGCCGTGAAGGAACAATGAGAAACCGGCCGGAACGGAATGCAAACTGGCAACCCCAGAAAACTGGTCCCATAATAAATTACAGGATAACCCCGATACTGTGCATACACACCCGCATTTGTATTCCGACCGAAATACAAATGCAAAGAGACAAAACTACACTATCAAATACTAAGATCCGGCTTAAGCCAAAGCCGGCTAGTAAAAACCGTCCGATCACGATCCGTGCAATACCGCACGTATCTGATCGAACCCTGCCATATCTCCATACGGCCTCTACAGCGTTTCACCCGAAAGCTGAGTAACTGAAAGTGTGGTGGACTCTAAAGACTCGTCAATACTATGGCTGTGGATTTAACCACTAGCACGTCAGAGGTATAAGCCAATACGTAACGGGCCACCAGCTATTGACCAAAAGGGACGTCGATGAGCGAACTCATCCTGACACCCTACTGAGCCTGTCAGTGACAATATCCGTACTGTCCGGTCCGTTCGTCTATGAGCATCGCATGTCGGGCCTAGGGGGTTGGTAAAAGTCAGACCCCCAAAAGCGGTACAAGTCGTGTCGGAGTGTAGCCCACAACACCCTGAGGTACTACTGGAATACCTACCAGTAAATCTCCTGCCTTGGCCAAGGACTTCGTGTAATGGCTCTCCTAGACACAGCGCGACCTCACCCCTAATACCGGGAGAGACGAAACCCCCGAAGATCCGCTCACGGCCTCCATGTGGCTCGGGACTGTACCCAACTAAAACCTGTTTGCACGACTCCTTTGAGCCGTGGTAGGGTAGTAATCAAAGCACAGTGGGAACTCACACGAGACAAATGACGATCCCCAGGTCGATGAACTAACCTGTACACATGTCACCTGGGAACTGCTATCTGACGTCAGGTATAAGACCAACTAGCATGTTCCCGGCGAGTCCTGTCCGGTGTACTCATAACCCAATGAGCACCTGTATACATCTTAGGTGAACCAACTGACACCAGTGGCCTGTGAGACCGGCCACCGCCCCTCGTCGGGGTCTCGACTGTATACACTAGTCTACTCTGGAGTATCGATGCCCTGTCTCGAAACTCCCACGACTAGGGACCTTTTAAGTATGTGCTTATAGACTCCAGCTCTCACTTATATGATCGCCCTCATACTGCTGGCAGTCAAGCAAGAATCCTAGGGGCTCTATCAACGTGCAATAGCGACCTGTCAGATAACCTAAAGCAGTACACGATGATAAAGGTAAACCAGATAGCGTACTATCATCTCGAGTAAGACTGTCCTATCAGGATAGGTCCTCCCTCAATCATTGCAATCACGTGCCTGTGATCCAATAATTGACTCTGAGGGCACTATCTCCAACAATCTCCCACTTGCACTCAAGGCTAATTATTGCGATGTCGCATACTCACAGCCCGTGTGATACCGAACACCCAACTCCTCTACAAGTCAGTCTCACAAAGCTCGTTTGCGAGACTATTGCGTTCGAGGAATAGCCTCAGCGAGTGGATCCGCTCTGAAGTTTCTTTCTATGTCTCTCTCTATATCTCAAGTTCGCGGAGAAAGCCATCTCCCGAAATGAGCAATACCTGTCTTAGAATGTCTGGATGTCTGATGGGACGTAGCTCATAAATGAACTCCAAATCCAAACTTCTCAGACTGTATCGTCAACTGAACTTAATCAGTATCCCGCGCCATGCCTCCCTCAGTATTGCCTTGGATCACCTGTCCAAAATACTGCCCCTCGTTAGAGGGAAAACTATAACTCTGACAACCTCCTTGTCGTCCATGTCACCTTGGAAGCCTGGAATGATAACTGTCTCCCAAATGAGGCTGTCGTTATCATATCCCTAGAACATCCACTTATGTTCTAAAACTGCTTCCGACTGTTTCTCCAGGATTGGATCAATGTCAACTTATTGCATCTAGTGCAAGAACAACATCTGGTGTGGTACTTGACATCTCATGATTGACTCAATTGCCCAAGCAAGTGATCTGCCAATCATGCGCATCCCTCTCCCCTTTAGTCTATAAGACACCTTTAGAGAGGGTGACTCCATCACCTGCAGGTACACTACCGTGCCAGGAGTCGTCCATTCTAAATACTCTTAGAATGCTGTCAAAGTACCCTGATTGGGAAACCACCCAAATCTAGATCTAAAACCATAGATCTAGTAACCAGTATGTTTGATATTGTGTCCATTTCCTTTGTGGAGAAACCACTGTGTGACGACCAAAGTATAACCGATTGTAGTATAGGAGTTTCTTTTCCTATTCTGTGTATGTCATCCAAATACCATGACATCACACCCTACTACCTTCTCAACAGATCCATCCCCTATTCTGATGACGTCAAACCCATGACTGTCACATCAGAAATAGATGATCTATCTCCGCTATATCTGCTTTAGTCTATAAATAGACATAAGCCTGATGTCCACCAATGCTTCCGCTGCTCCCACTGACTACGACAACCCTCTGGCAGAGTCATATAGACGCGCACTTCTAAAGCTAGTTTAGAACGACGCTATACTCATCCTCCTGCCGGGTCTCGCAGCCTGGAACAACAACAATGGCAAGTGTGGGTAAACAAGAACTTCCCTGTCACCGTCCTTGAGGCTACCGTAGTGCCTCTCGGGTGCCTGAAGTTACCCACCTTATCTGCGGAGTGGCCAATGGAATGTCAAATCAGATTGAATCTTTAGGTTCCTTATCAAATCTTTAGTAATCGTTTGCGGTTCTGGAATCACTTCCAGTTCTACCATACTCCCACTGCTGTTTTTGAAAAAATCTATTTTTATTAAAACTGTGGCGAGTCAAGAACAATATCACTATTGATCTTTCTTATGGTAGAAAGTCAACCCTCGTCATAGCCTGGGTCAACCCACAAACAGCCATTATAGAAACGTGCCTTGAGTTGTCCAGTGTCTGGTTTTAATCATAAGCCGGACAACTCCCCGTACCTTAACATCGTTAAGATATGAACTGTTCTATATCCAATATAGAACCAGAGGCACTGATTTAATTGAACCAGATTCAAATCATGCAGCTGTCTCCAGTGCATGTCAACTAAATGGAGAGAGGCCGATCAGCGTTACTCAACTTAGGAATGCTTCCAATTATGAGTAACCTGAAAGAGAAGCAATTTCTCTTTATCATTACTATCAACTGAATACCATACACAAGTATCTACATCTTCGATTACTTTGAAGAATCCCGATACTTGCTACACCTGGTTCTCTACTCTATTCAAATACCTATAACTCCTCAAAACTTAGACCCTGTGTTTCTACGAAATACATGTCTAAGAACTAGAGAAGTTAAAAGTAAACAGAATATAGTATGAGGACCAACCCATTTTGTCCTAATGGACACTGGACAACATACAATACTCTGTATAAGTCCGCTGAGTCTAACAACTCTTTCACTGTGTGTCGTAGGTTGAAAACTGTACTTATGGTTAAGAAGAATTACACCGCTGTTTAATGCTCCTTACCTAACCATCCACTGATCTAGGCAAATGTCATCGACATAATATCAAAAGGTATATCTCACTCTATGCAAATAGACGTACAGATATATCAATTTGAAATTGGCGCACAACAGCGGATATTCAAAACCAAATATTTGCCGACCGGCAAACATCCCAGGTGATCTCCTCAAATATCACCGATTACAACGAATCCCGATATAATGAGGATGATCACCCAATTCCCAATAACCTACTCCCACTCATCATCTGTAAAACCATACAGATGTGAGAATCAAACCTGGTAAATACATACCCTGGAGCAAGTGTCTAATCGGGAAATCAGTTTTCTTTTAACAGTACACAGTTGAACTGAAACATTGAATATGTTTCGATGGGGTATCCTGGTATTCCTAGTAAAGCCTCTACCATTATCCAGATTCACAACTAAAACCGTATAATTCTTTGTCACCTCTCCAAATCCCTTTATATGTCTTTAGTCGTTACCTTCTGCACACCCCTTAGGCCAAATGGTATTCTTCCTTCCCTACCGTTCGGCACCAGCCTATGGTTTGGAAGAAGACTATCCAATAAGCATAATGGGTGTACTGTCCTAGTCGTAGGAGCACTCGCAATGCGAGAGAAGGTGAGGATAAAAGACAACCGAATAAACCTTATTCCTATTTCTCCTGGACCAGAATCCATCCCCGAACTGGAACAAGTTCCTTTCGAGTTCGTATATAACCATACGATGGAGTATCCAGTAAACTGTGGATCTTCGTAGTGATACGGAGTGTCCTGGAGAAATACAAAGGTGATTTAGGATTGGCGAAGAAATACTTGGTTTGGTCATGAATATCAGTTGCAATTTACTTTGCCCTCTTACTAATCCCTTTATTTGTCTTAATCTTAATACCTTCTGCACACCATTTAGGCTAATTGGTTTTCTTCATTCCCTACCGGTCGGCACCAGCCTAAGGTTTGGAAGAAGACTATCCAATTTGCGCAATAGGTGTACTATCTCCTAAACCAAGGAGTACTCACAACTTGAGAGAAGGTGAAAGGGAAAAGACAACTGAATAATCCTATCCGTTTTCTCCAAAACCGGAAACCATCCTCGAATTCCTTCGAGTTCGTATCTAACCATACGATGGTTTTGTCCAATGGAAGTGGACATTCGTAGTAATACGAGGTGTCTTGGAGAAAAGGGTAAAAGTAGGAGTGGCAATGAGGTCTGCAACTCTGACAATCCAAAAGCCTGTGTTAAGAAGGTTCGGTCAACTTGGTCACTGAGTCAAAGTCTTAGGGTCGGGTCAATGGTCGCTGCCAAAGAGAGAGAGAAAAGAAACACTCAGCGTGCACTCTAACCAAGATCAGAATGGTTACCAATTTATCTAATCTGGAAACCTCCCACTGTACCTCAAATTCTCCTCCAAACCTGAAAGAAGAATTAGTCGGGGTCACCCGAGGAGTAAACCAACTCATCAGTGGGAATCGGGATCCAACTATCATCGCATGATAACGTGACGGAATCCGTTCACGGTATCACACTCCAGAAGGTATGCGCATATCTGGCAAGTTTCAGTTCTTTTGAAACTCCCGATGTGATTTCTGCCCCATGCTCTTATGACCTTGACTAAGGCCAACAAATCATAAGTCACATGTCAAGTTCTACCCGTCATTGTCCAGGTTGATTTGAACCCACCCGTACAAGCCCTTGACTAGGGCCAACAAGGCTATACGACTGTCCCAAACCAACGCATCTATCTATGCTGCATATGAATAACCAACAGCTACCAAACACTGTGCCTTGACTATGGCCAACAAACACAGCTTGAATACTATTGACTATCCATATGAAACGACGGAAGGCTACGAATGGTTTCTGGCGAAAAACCTTTAACGTAGTGAACTTGATATCGTTGAAGGAACGGATAGCTTTTTAGAAAATATAGTGACGAAAACCTTTACTAAAGAGGTCACTCCCGGTGAAGGGATCTCGGCTCTTTCCCCGTAGAATGGGGTGCAGGATATTCCAAATGAATACCACGATGCAAAGCAAAAGTAATCGGCTATAGTGAAGTCATTGCCCTGACGCAAACTGTTTGTCCAAGGGGTCGCTCCCGGTGAAGGGATCTCGGCCCTTGCCTCGTCGACTGAGGAGCAGGATATTCCAAATGAATACCACGATGCAAAACAAAAGTGATCGTCCTTGCAATAACAGCTTTTTGAAAAGTGTTCCAACAACATCAGAATAGGTTTGTTTAACTTGCATTGATCCGAATCAACGCAGTCCCATCAATTGATCACACCACAAAGAACGAAAATATACTGACGTACGTATATGCCATCCGCATTCGCCACTGGGTCCCGTCATCACCCGTTAGGTTAGCTTACTAACGGCAGAGCGGGGACTGGACTAGCGCGGATGAAAAACATATACAACATCTACTAATATATATACCAATATATTATATTTGCTCAAGGCGTGATAAGAAATGCAACATCACAGAAATGTACAACATTACAGAACAATACAGATATCTGGGATCCCCGGGTTTCACAGAGCCACTACTGAAACCCGACGTTCCCCTGGTCGTGTGGATAGCCTGTGCAATGAAATCCTATACCCCCTACGAGTGCGGCGAATAGCCAGCCAATCCTGGAGTGAAGCCCCCTCCGTCCCAATGCCATGAGATGCGGGCTTGTTGCCTTCTAGAACCCGGCTATCCGTGCACCCCTCCGCGGGGTAACCCTAGTACAGAAAGTAAAATATACATACACCGGGTACATCGACCGCAACCTGGTCGTGCCCCAAAATAATAATACAAACTGGCAGTGACGGCAGTCCACATGTCGGACGCTCGCCCCGCAATATCAAATGTACATAATACAACAACACAGTACTAGCATTGCATCCAGGCTACCCCCACGACCGATCCGCAACAACACAGCAAATACATAGAACATCAACGTGAAGGTCACGTTCGCAAATCCGTCTAACCGGGCTATAGCAGTTAGACAGGATTTACCGATCGAGTGACATTCACGGTCGCAGATATAATGTAAATACTGTGAAAAATGTGTTTAAAATATCCGATCAATCAAATTTTAACAAGTGGGCCCCAAGTACTACTGTAGCACATCCAGAAATTCTGAGCCCAAAATTAATGTTCCAAAATACATATTTTCTCCCCTGAAGCCCACTGGAAAAAGTTGACCCATTGACCTCTCCAAATTGCGGCGGAACCGCGGCCCAAAGTGGGGTTTGGCCGCGGTTCCGCGCTCTGGCTAAGAGATCACTGTGACGAATTTTCCCATTACTCTTAGAACTTCCAGTACATGTATTTTCTACAACCTGAAAAATTTTTAGAGACCAAAAAATTTCAACAGAAAACTGTCGTGAAGAAAATACGGGTTTTGGGACATTTGATCGATCGGAACTGAAAAACACATTACACAAAGCTAGACGAAGTTAATGGCGAGGCTCTGATACCACTGTAAGTGCACGGCGGCGCCCCGGCCGTCAATCCGACGGCCAAATGCGGAAACGGTGATAAACTTTAATTTTGCGGACTTTGCAAACCGGTACCACCGCGCACTAAACCCCGGATCGGGCCATTAAACTAGATCTAACTAACAACAAGACGGGTTAGAGATATACCGAGTGATCCGAGTCCTCCGGTCTTCTCGTCGTCGTCCCGATCTCCCACGGAAACTCCGGTGGTCGCTTCCTCGCCGGAAGGGCACCACGTAGCCGGATTCTTTTACGGGCTCCCACCTCTATACCGAGGCAACTCGGGCGCGAAGTTGGCTAGCCGACGCGTCCAAGATTTGCTGTAGAATAATGTAGAATCGTTGTCTCTTTGGGGTTTAATATGGTTGCCATGATGGAGGAATTTTTCACAAGGATTATTTATGAAGGCTTGAAGAAAATTGGAGCATCTCATGAAAATGAGCCCGGCCACAAAATGAATTGTGCCCACTGGAAAAACAATAAGAATGAAGCAAGCACTCTCTCACTGGAAGAAAAAGAATGAAGCAAGCTCACTGGAATAAATTAATCCTCATCTCATTTTCTATCACTCCAGCACACTCATCTTAATAAATTAATCCCTCATCTTTTATTCATTCCACTATACAAATAAATCCACTCCAATTTCCCACAGTGGCCGGCCCATCACCAACCCATACCCTTTCATGTCAAAAATAAATGCATCATGGTTGAAAAGCAAAGATGCTTATCACATCAAATACTTATGCAATAAACCCCTCCACAAAATGTAATTTGCACAATTGCAAATAACCCCCTCCAACGAAAAGTCCGGCCGTGAAGGAACAATGAAAAACCGGCCGGAACGGAATGCAAACTGGCAACCCCAGAAAACTGGTCCCATAATAAATTACAGGATAACCCCGATACTGTGCATACACACCCGCATTTGTATTCCGACCGAAATACAAATGCAAAGAGACAAAACTACACTATCAAATACTAAGATCCGGCATAAGCCAAAGCCGGCTAGTAAAAACCGTCCGATCACGATCCGTGCAATACCGCACGTATCTGATCGAACCCTGCCATATCTCCATACGGCCTCTACAGCGTTTCGCCCGAAAGCTGAGTAACTGAAAGTGTGGTGGACTCTAAAGACTCGTCAATACTATGGCTGTGGATTTAACCACTAGCACGTCAGAGGTATAAGCCAATACGTAACGGGCCACCAGCTATTGACCAAAAGGGACGTCGATGAGCGAACTCATCCTGACACCCTACTGAGCCTGTCAGTGACAATATCCGTACAGTCCGGTCCGTTCGTCTATGAGCATCGCATGTCGGGCCTAGGGGGTTGGTAAAAGTCAGACCCCCAAAAGCGGTACAAGTCGTGTCGGAGTGTAGCCCAGAACACCCTGAGATACTACTGGAATACTTACCAGTAAATCTCCTGCCTTGGCCAAGGACTTCGTGTAATGGCTCTCCTAGACACAGCGCGACCTCACCCCCAATACCGGGAGAGACGAAACCCCCGAAGATCCGCTCACTGCCTCCATGTGGCTCGGGACTGTACCCAACTAAAACCTGTTTGCACGACTCCTTTGAGCCGTGGTAGGATAGTAATCAAAGCACAGTGGGAACTCACACGAGACAAATGACGATCCCCAGGTCGATGAACTAACCTGTACACATGTCACCTGGGAACTGCTATCTGACGTCAGGTATAAGACCAACTAGCATGTTCCCGGCGAGTCCTGTCCGGTGTACTCATAACCCAATGAGCACCTGTATACATCTTAGGTGAACCAACTGACACCAGTGGCCTGTGAGACCGGCCACCACCCCTCGTCGGGGTCTCGACTATATACACTAGTCTACTCTGGAGTATCGATGCCCTGTCTCGAAACTCCCACGACTAGGGACCTTTTAAGGATGTGCTTATAGACTCCAGCTCTCACTTATATGATCGCCCTCATACTGCTGGCAGTCAAGCAAGAATCCTAGGGGCTCTATCAACGTGCAATAGCGACCTGTCAGGTCACCTAAAGCAGTACACGATGATAAAGGTAAACCAGATAGCGTACTATCATCTCGAGTAAGACTGTCCTATCGGGATAGGTCCTCCCTCAATCATTGCAATCACGTGCCTGTGATCCAATAATTGACTCTGAGGGCACTATCTCCAACACCCTTCACAGGGAGTGACCTCTTTAGCAAAGGTTTTCGTCACTATATTTTCTAAAAAACTATCCGTTCCTTCAACGATATCAAGTTCATTACGTTAAAGGTTTTCGCCAGAAACCATTCGTAGCCCTCCGTCGTTTCAGACGGGTAGCACGTAGTATTCATGCTATGTTTGTTGACCTTCGTCAAGGCATAGTGTATGGTAGCTGCTTGTTGCCTTTCTGTTGCATAAATAGATGCGTTGGTTTGGGACAGTCGTATAGCCTTGTTGACCTTCGTCAAGGGCTTGTACGGGTGGGTTCAAATTAACCTGGACAATGACGGGTAGAACTTGACATGCGACTTATGATTTGTTGACCTTCGTCAAGGTCATAAGAGCATGGGGCAAAAATCACATCGGGAGTTTCTAAAGAAACTGAAACTTGCCAGATATGCGGATACCTTCTGGAGTGTGATGACGTGAGCGGATTCCATCACGTTATATTGCGGTGATAGTTGGATCCCGATTCCCACTGATGAGTTGGTTTACTCCTCGGGTGATCCCGACTAATTCTTCTTTCAAGTTTGGAGGAGAATTTGACGGTACAGTGGGAGGTTTCCAGAATAGATAAATTGGTAACCATTCTGATCTAGGTTAGAGTGCACGCTGAGTGTTTCTTTTCTCTCTCTCATTGGCAGCGACCATTGACCCGACCCTAGACTATGACTCAGAGACCAAACTTAACCGAACCTTCTTAACACTGGCTTTTGGATTGTCAGAGTTGCAAACCTCTTTGCCACTCCTACTTTTACCCTTTTCTCCAGGACACCCCGTATTACTACGAACGTCCACTTCCATTGGACCAAACCATCGTATGGTTATATACGAACTCGAAGGGATTTATTCGAGGATGGTTTCCGGTTCTGGAGAAAACGAATAGGACTATTCAGTTGTCTTTTCCTTTTACCTTCTCTCAGGTTGCGAGTACCCCTTAGATTAGGGGATAGTACACCTATTACGCAAATTGGATAGTCTTCTTCTAAACCTTAGGCAGGTGCCGACCGGTAGGGAATGAAAAAAACCAATTAGCCTAACGATGGTGTACATAAGCTATTATGTAAAGACAAAGAAAGGGATTAGAAGGAGGGCAAAGTAAATTGCGACTGCTATTCACGACCAAACCAAGTATTTCATTACCACTCTCATTTCACCTTTGTATTTCTCCAGGACACTCCGTATCACTACTAAGATCCACAGTTTATTGGATACTCCATCGTATGGTTATATACGAACTCGAAAGGAACTTGTTCCAGTTCGGGGATGGATTCTGGTTCAGGAGAAATAGGAATAAGGATTATTCGGTTGTCTTTTATCTTCACCTTCTCTCGCATTGCGAGTGCTCCTAGGATTAGGACAGTACACCCATTATGCTTATTGGATAGTCTTCTTCCAAACCATAGGCTGGTGCCGAACGGTAGGGAAGGAAGAAAACCATTTGGCCTAAAGGGGTGTGCAGAAGGTAATGACTAAAGACATAGAAAGGGATTTGGAAAGATGGCAAAGAAATATACGGTTACAGTTGTGAATCTGATAATGGAAGAGGCATTACTAGGAATACCAGGATACCCCATCGAAACATTTCAATGTTTCAGTTTCACTGTGTACTGTTAAAGGAAAACCGGTTTCCCGATTAGATACTTACTCCAGGGTATGTATTTACCAGGTATGATTACAACATCTGTATGGTTTTACAGATGATGAGTGGGGGTAAGTTATTGGGAATTAGGTGATCATCCTCATTATATAGGAATTCGTTGTAATTGGTGATATTTGAGGAAGTCACCTGGGTTGTTTGCCGGACGGCGAATATTTGGTTTTGAATATCCGTTATAATGCACCAAATTCAAATTGATATATCTGTACGTCTATTTTTATAGAGTGAGATATACCTTTTTGAAATTATGTCGATGACATTTACCTATATCAGTTGATGGTTAGGTAAGGAGCATTAAACAACGGTGTAATTCTTCTTAACCATAAGTACAGTTTTCAACCTACGACACACAGGAAATGAGTTTTTAGACTCAGGGGACTTATACAGAGTATTGTATGTTGTCCACTTTCCATTAGGACAGAGGGGTTGGTCCTCGTACTATATTCTGTTTACTAATGACTTCTCTAGTTCTTAGACAAGTGTTTCGTGCAAACACAGGGTCCAAGTTTTGAGAAGTTATAGGTATAAGAATTGTGTAGAGAACCAGGTATTGCAAGTATCAGGATTCTTCAAGGTGATCGAAGATGTAGTTACTTGTGTGTGGTATTCAGTTGATAGTAATGATTAAGAGAACTTGCTTCTCTTTCAGGTTACTCATAATTGGAAGCATTCCTAAGTTGAGTAACGCTGATCGGCCTCCTTTCATTTAGTTGACATGCAGTGGAAACAGCTGCATGATTTGAATCTGGTTCAATTAAATAAGTTCCTCTGTTTCTGTATTGGATATAGAACAGTTCATATCTTAACATTGTTAAGGTACGGGGAGTTGTCTGGCATATGCTTAAAACCAGACTCTGGATAACTCAAGGCATGTTTCTGTAATGGTTGTTTGTGGGTCGACCCAGGCTATGACGAGGGTTGATTTTCTACCATCTGGAAGATCAATAGTGATATTGTTCTAGACTCGCCACAGTTTTAATAAAAATGGAATTTTTCAGAAAACAGTAGTGCGAGTATGGTAGAACTGGAAGTGATTCCAGAACCACAAACGATTACTGAAGATTTGATAGGAACCTAAAGATTCAATCTGGTCTAACATTCCATTGGCCACTCCGCAGATATAGTGGGTAACCTCAGGCACCCGAGAGGTACTTCGGTATGCTCAAGGACGGTGGCAGGGAGGTTCTTGTTTACCCAGATTGGCCATTGCTGTTGTTCCAGACTGTGAGACCTGGCAGGAGGATGAGTATAGCGTCGTTCTAAATTAGCTTTAGAAGCATACGTCTATATGATTCTTCCAGAGGGTTGTCGTAGTCAGTGGGAGCAGCGGAAGCATGGTGGAAAAGAGGCTTATGTCTATTTATAGACTAAAGCAGATACAGTGGAGATAGATCATCTATTTCTGATGTGACAGTCATAGGTTTGACTTCATCAGAATCGGGGATGGATCTGTTAAGAAGGTAGTAGGGTGTGATGTCCTGGTATTTGGATGACATACACAGAGTAGGAAATGAAATTTCTATACTACGATCGGTTATACTTTGGTCGTCACACAGTGGTTTCTCCACATGGGACTTGGACATTATATCAGACATACTGGTTACTAGATCTAGATTTGGGTGGTTTCCCAATTAAGGGTACTTAGACAGCATTCTAAGAGTATTTAGAATGGACGACTCCTGGCACGGTAGTGTACCTGCAGGTGATGGAGTCACCCTCTCTAAAAGTGTCTTACAGACTAAAGGGGAGAGGGATGTGCATGATTGGCAGATCACTTGCTTAGGCAATTGTGTCAATCATAAGATTTCAAGTATCACACCAGATGTTGTTCTTGCAGTAGATGCAATAAGTTGATATTGATCCAATCCTAGAGAAACAGTCGGAAGCAGTTTTAGAACATAAGTGGATGTTCTAGGGATATGATAATGACAGCCTCATTCGGGAGACAGTTATCATTCCAGGCTTCCAAGGTGACCTGGACGACAAGGAGGTTGTCGGAGTTATAGTTTTCCTTCTGACGAGGGGCAGTATTTTGGACAGGTGGTCTAAGGCAATACTGAGGGAGGCATGGCGCTGGATACTGATTAAGTTCAGTTGACGATACAGTCTATGAAGTTTGGATTTGGAGTTCATTTATGAGCTAGGTCCCATCAAACATCCAGACACATTCTAAGACAGGTATTGCTCATTTCGGGAGATGGCTTTCTCCGCGAACTGGAGATATAGAGAGATATAGAAAGAAACATCAAAGCGGATCCACTCACTGAGGCTATTCCTCGAACGCAATAGTTTTGCAAACGAGCTTTGTGAGACTGACTAGTAGAGGAGTTGGGTGTTCGGTATCACACGGGCTGTGAGTATGCGACATCGCAATAATTAGCCTTGAGTGCAAGTGGGAGATTGTTGGATATAGTGCCCTCAGAGTCAATTATTGGATCACAGGCACTTGATTGCAATGATTGAGGGAGGACCTATGCCGGTAGGACAGTCTTAATCGAGATGATAATATGCTATCTGGTTTATCTTTATCATCGTGTACTGCTTTAGGTGACCAGACAGGTCGCTATTACACGTTGATAGAGCCCCTGGGATTCATGCTTGACTGCCAGCAGTATGAGGGCGATCATATACGTGGGAGCTGGTAGTCTATAAGCACATCCTTAAAAGGTCCCCAGTCGTGGGAGTTTCGAGACAGGGCATCGATACTCCAGAGTAGACTAGTGTATCCAGTCGAGACCCCGACGAGGGGCGGTGGCCGGTCTCACAAGCCACTGGTGTCAGTTGGTTCACCTAAGATGTATACAGGTGCTCATTGGGTTATGAGTACACCGGACAGGACTCGCCGGGAACCTGCTAGTTGGGATTATACCAGACGTCAGATAGCAGTTCCCAGGTGACATGTGTACAGGTTAGTTCATCGACCTGAGGACCGTTATTTGTCTCGTGTGAGTTCCCACTGTACTTTGATTACTACCCTACCACGCTCAAAGGAGACGTGCAAACAGGTTTTAGTTGGGTACAGTCCCGAGCCACATGGAGGCAGTGAGCGGATCTTCAGGGGTTCTTCTCTCCCGGTATTGGTGGTGAGGTCGCGCTGTGTCTAGGAGAGCCATTACATGAAGCCCTCGGCCGAGGCAGGAGATTTACTGGTAGGTATTCCAGTAGTATCTCAGGGTGTTCTGGGCTACACTCTGACACGACTTGTACCTCTTTTGGGGGTCTGACTTTTACCAACCCCCTAGGCCCGCCATGCGATGCTCATAGACGAACGGACCGGACTGTACGGATATTGTCACTGACAGGCTCAGTAGGGTGTCAGGATGAGTTCGCTCATCGACGTCCCTTTTGGTCAATAGCTGGTAGCCCATCACGGATGGCTAATACCTCTGACGTGCTAGTGGTTAAATCCACAACCAAGGTGTTGACGAGTCTTTAGAGTCCCCCACAGTTCAGTTGCTCAAGTTTTCGGGCGAAACGCTGTAGAGGCCGTATGGAGATATGGCAGGGTTCGATCAGATACGTCCGGTATTGCACGGATCCTGATCGGAGTGTTTATACTAGCAGGCTTTGGTTTAAGCCGGATCCTAGTATAGTAAAGTGTAGATTTTGTCTCATTGCATTTGTATTCGGTCGGAATACAGATGCAGGTGTGTATACACAGTATCGGGGTTTTCCTGTAATTTATTACGGGACCAGTTTTCTGGAGTTGCCAGTTTGCTTTTCGTTTCGGCCATATTTCTTTGTATCTTTCTTTGGCCGAAGTTTGGTGGAGGAGGGCTTAATTGCAATTGTGCAAATAAGCTTTGTGGGAGGTGGTTATTGCATATTGATGGTTCATGATAGCTCTTGTTTGACCTTGACCCATTGACTCTTTCTTGAGTTCATCATGGCTTGACTTTTGTGATGGTGAAGGGTGATGATGAGGTTGGTGGAGTGTTGTTTTTGATTGGTGATGATTTATTCTCATAATCATGCAACATTCCCTCTTGCATTATTGGTTCCACTCACTCACTCCCTTTTCTCTCTCTCTCTATTGCCTTGGCCGGCCACAATTCTGAAGGGGGCTGCCCAAAAATATTGGGGTGGGTTTTTGTTCATTTGGCTTTGCACCAAACTACATTTCATTCCTCCTCCCCTAAAAGGCAACATCCACTACCGCAAAATGAGACATGAGTTCTTCACACATTCTACAGCATATCTTGGGCACGTCGACTTGCCAACTTCATGCCCGAGTTGCCTCGGACCAGAGGCGGGAGCCCGTAAAAGAAGCCGGCGACGTGGTGCCCTTCCGGCGAGGAGGTGGAGACCGGACATTCCGCGGGAGATCCGGACGACGACGAGAAAACCGGAGGACAGGGATCACTCGGTATATCTCTCTACCCCCTCTCTAGATTGCTAGGACTAGTTTAATGGCAGGATCCGGGTTTATAGTGCGCGGTGGTGCCGGTTTGAAAAGTTAAAGTAAATCATCGCTTCCGCATTCCTGCGTCGGATTGACGGCCGGGGCGCCGCCGTGCACTTACAGATCGGTTCAGGCACGTTATCTAAAAGCATTGATGTTCTAAATCAAACTACAGTTCTTACTATACGGAACACACACAAGAGAAAGAGTTCAGAAATGAACGGATCCTTCTTGAGGTATTGTAGACTAGGTCATATCAATGCGACCCGACTAGCTGAAGTTACATTTAGATGCATATTCAAATCTGTTTGAATTTACATCTTATGAAACTTGCCAGTCATGTCACAAAGATTAGACGACCATAGCTCCGTTTATTAGAAACAGAGAAAGAGTTATTAAACTCTTGGGACTGATACATGATGATGCATGTAAGGTCTCCTGTCTGCAAATGCCAGGACCGGTTCTTTGTACTTCATTACATTCTCTGATGATATCTCAAGATTCAGACATATGTTCCTGTTGAAACACAAGTCCGAACCTTTTGAGATATTCACAGAATATAAGTTAGAAGTAGAGAACCAAAATACAGGTAAAAGTATTATGTCCTTTGATGTGATCTGGGAGGAGAATACGTGAGCATGGAAATCCTGGACTATTCTAAAGGAGAATGAGATTCTCTCTCAGCATTACTCCTCCGTATACACCATAGCACGATGGTATATCGGGACGGAGCAATCATACCCTATATGATATGGTGCGCTCTATGATGAGTACTACTGAGTTTCCTATTTCCTTTTGGGAGTTATGCACTTATGAAGTTGCATACCTATTGAATACGGTTCCGATCAAATCAGTTACCTACCACTTCATATGTGATATGGAAAAGGAAGAGCCCATATCTTAAGTTAGTTAAGATTTGGGGTTGACCGGCCTATGTCTAAAAGCAAAATCCGGACAAGCTCGAGGCAAGGTCAGTTATGTAGAACTGGAAGTGTTTCAGCTATACAAATTACAACAGATGATTTGGTAGAACCGAAGGATTCAATAGTAACCAACGAACCTCAGCCTCTCCGCCGATCTAGTAGGGTTCCTCACCCACCTGAGAGATACTTTGGTTTCTCTATGACAGTGGGAGCGAGGATTGCATCATGAGATGATGACCCAACTAGTTTCGAGCAGGCCATCAGGAGTGGGTCTCTGTAAGAATGGCTGGATGCTTAGCGACCAGAGATGGAATCCTTATACACCAACAAAGTATGGACTTTGGTTGCTATATCTGAAGGGTTAAATCTCCATCAAGAGCAAGTATATCTTGAGAAGATTACTTGGTGTAGATGGAAAAGTTGAGACTTTCAAAGCTAGACTTGTTAAAGGTTTTTGTCATCGACCAGGCGTGGATAATGATGAAACCTTTTCCAGTGTCTATGCTTAAGTCCATCCAGATCCTACTTGCCACGGCTACATACCATGACTACGATATCTGGCAGTTGGGTGCCATGACTGCTTTTCTAAATGATGTTTTAGAAGAAAGCGTCTATAAGTACACAGTCAGAGGGCTTCGTAAACAGTGGGAGCAGCTGTAACATGTGCAAGATGTTTTATGTGATGAAGCGGGCATCGCGGAGTTGGAACATCTGTTTTGATGAGTTAGTCAAAGAGTTTGACATCATCAAAATGGTAAATGAACCTTGTATAAACAAAAAGGTAGTAGGGAGTATGGTGACGATCCTCGTAGAGTACGTGGATGACATACTCTTGATAGGGAAGGAGTTTCCTATGCTACGCTCGATCAATCTCCGCTTATCACAATGATTCTCTACATAGGATCAAAGTGATAACTACTAAATCCTGGGTTTTGGATCTATGAGATAGATCTAAATGGATGTTAGGATTCTCACTAGTTGAAGTGAGATGGTATCAATTGATCCTGGGGAGAATCACTGGAAGTGTTCCAGGGTGATAAGGACGACTGAATGTCAGTCACAGGCATTGTCTTTACCCTCAGTAAAGGGACGGTATGTTGGAAGAGTTCCAAGCTAGATACCGTGGCATACTAGACAATAAAGGCTGGATACATCGCTACTTAAGATGCTACCAAAGAGGAAGTCTGGGTGTATATTGGTTCATGAGATGAACTTAGTTCCTCCCAATGTGTGACAATGGAGTTGTGGCTTATGCCAAGGAACGTCCGTCCCATCAGTGATCCAGACATATTCTGAGGCAGTGTCACCTGATCATGGAGATAGATGATCTCCAGGGTGATCGAGGTTAGGAGAATAGACTCAGAGGACAACACGGCGGATCCACTCACAAAGGCCTTTTCCCAGAGAGAGACTTTTATGGGATGGTTGAGTATGAGATACTACAACCACTGCTATCAGATGGCCCTAGTGCAAGTGGGAGGTTGTTAGTTATATGTATACCCTAGAGGCCATTACTATACATAGGATGTATATTGTAGTGGATGCTTGGACATATATAGGGAGGACTTTCTTGCTCGACATGATAGTATGCTATCTGGTTACTCTTTACCTTAACGTGTACACTGATTGTCTCTCTGTTACATGTTGGTAAAGCCCTTAGTATGTGTACTTGACTACCTGGACTATGATGCGGATCATACTAGTGGGGACATGGTAGTCCATAAGTACATCCTTCAAAGCCCTTAATCGTTGGTGTATCGAGACGGGGCATCGATATACCAGAGTAGACTAGCGTGTACCTTCGCGACCCGTACAGATTGGCGATGGATGATCCCATATCCATTGGTGTTTTACATCAGAGATGATATACGGGTGCTCAGTGGAGACTGGGTACACTGGACGGACTCGCCTAGAACTCCCAGATGGTATTATACCTTACGTCAGATGGAAGTTCTCTGGTGACACTGGTACAGAGTAGTCTGTTGACCCGAGATCGTCATAGAGTCTTGTGTGATTCCCACTGTGCTTTGATTTCTACCTTACCACGTCCAAGAGGGCGTGCAAAACGGTGGTTTTTGGGTACAGTCCCGAATCACATGGAGGCAATGAGCGATAGGAGGGGATTCGTCTCTCCCGGTATAGGGAGTTGATGTTGCGCTGTGTTCAATTGGCTATAACCGGAAATCCCTGGCCAGGGTTGCTGAGATTTACTGATAAGTGTTACCAGTAGTTTCTCGAACTGTTATAGACCTCATATCAACACGACTTATCAAGCTATTGGGGTCTGACGTTTACCACCCCTAGGCGAGATATGCGACATATCAGACGACGAGACCGGACTGTACGGCAAGTGTTACTGGTTGGATTCACAGGAGTATGAGCGGGCTTGCTCGTCGATCTTCTGATCGCTCAATACCCGGGTGGCCGTTAGGTTTAGCAGACCGCTTGCGGCTTGTGGGTGTTTGATATGATCATCACCTGCTGCCGGCGTTTTGACGAGTCCTTAGAGTCCTACACAGAGGTTTCCTAGCTCAAGCGAAACGAAATAGGAGCGCATATGAGATATGTGCGGGACCGAGAATAATGCGTGTATGTGATACCGTATTCTATTGTCGTGATGAATGTATCGATCGGTTGTATGCGATATAAGCTAGTTATCGAATTAAGGATTGATTCGATAAGTTGATACATTGGATATTAGTCGGTCATATGCGATATGACCGGATTGTTAAATCAAGTGTTGATTTAATGATTTAATGTATAATTATATATTTGATATATTACTTTACATTAACTAATATTGGTTCACTTAAGATGTTTTTCTCACTTGTTTGTGCAAATTGTATATGTGATATATTTTTGTGCACAAGTTTGTATCATGTTTAATGATACATGCAAACTTGGGTGTGTATGATTAAACCATGGTTATGTTAATGGTTAGGGTTTTGATTTACTTATTTATTTATTCTCTTAATTCATTTTTGGCAAAAAGAGAAATGGTGGCTTGCTTTGTTTTATAGTTGAAGCTTCATGAAGCTTTGAAAAAGTCTACCATTTTTCTTTCATGCCTAACCTAACCATTCACCTAACCCTAGTTTATTCTCTACACTTAACCATGGTTGCAATATGATAAGGGTCACTTGATTTTCTTTTTAAGTTAATTCATTTGTCATTTTCTTTCTTCTTCTTCTTCTTGATGAAGAAAGAAAAGCTTTCTACAAAAATGTCAGGTAATGAAATCAAGTAAGAAATCCAAATCCAATGTGAACCCACTTCCTATTTCTTCATCCTCTACCACTTGCCATGTAGTATAGGGTGTTTTCTTCACAAGTTTCATTACTTGGTGAAGGTGGAGCTTGAGCTTGAGTTGCCTCGATGTAGATCATCTTCGGCATCGAAGTCGACGACCTAGCCCGATCTTTTCTTCGACGAAACCATCGCTAGAGTCCGGGATCCGATGATCGCAGCGGAGGGACGTCAACACGGAGCCAAGGAAGTGGAGGACCGGATATACAAAGGTTGTATTTCCGTTCACTTAGTAGTTAAGATGTTAACTTGCTTGATGTTTCGCCTATCCTCTAGTTTACGATCTCGCATTAGGGTTTCTCGGCACTTGTAAAATTTGAATTTGGCATGGTTGATGCCTTGTGTGACTTCATTGGTGTGCCTAGGAACCTACAACCAATGTGCCAAGTATCGACACAGAAATACTGATATACCAGATGCCGTCACCAAGACTAGCATCCTGATAGTTACGTATTATACGCTATCCCGAAAAGCACGAGTGCCTAGCTCTGTCCCTCGTCTTTTCACGTATCAATACGTACATGACTCCCAACGGTTTCCCCATTATTAGCGCCGAGTCATTAGTACTGTCACCGGATGGTATGGTTCCCCTGCCAGGCTCAATGGCATGTTACATCGACCTTCTTACCCCGGGGTACCTCCGGGCCCCACCATGTACCCTCTACGGCCTCGACGCCTCCTCGTAGGGGTATATATAAATCAGAACCGATAAAACTCATGGTGGATGCACAAATATCATATTAAGGAAGGCGGGTTTTTCAATTAATGAATAATTTCATGAACTCCCGCGGTTCCCAAATCCAGAAAACATCATGAAAAATCCATATAACAAATGCGAAAATCCATGAATAGAATATATGCGACATAAACTGAAATGCGAGCATATAAAAGAAAAACCGCTAAGTAACATCAGTAAGGTAAATATGTAACTGTAACTGAATACATGTGTAACATACAGGTGTAGCAAGGTATAGGTATCTACCTATAAGAACTGATGAAGTATACACCCCCGTTATAAGGGGTATATGTGAGTAAGGTATACCTATAGCTAAATGTCATATGTGATAAGTAATATGAACCGATGTTGCAAAGTTCCTAACCAAGCAATATAATATCTATAAGTGGTTTGTGTGTGACATGGCAATTATTGACTATGTGTGTGTAGCATACAATCCGTGCTCGTGCAACATGAATCGTCAATAATATATGCAGTGTCCTACGGCTACTAGTCCAAGCACAACATCTAAGAAATAGGGTAAATGTCCAATTCTAAACATAACCTAGAATATGTGACAGGTATTAACATTCCTGGCCCAGACGCATAATGCCATGCGGGCGATTCCCTTGTAGATGTTAAATCTACTCACCTGGTCGCGTGCTACACGTAGCCGACCACCTACTTCCCTTTCGTTGCTGCGTCTGATGTATTCGCCTGCAAATCTGAAAATTAGACAAGGAATCCATATATAAGCAAAATATCTCACAAAACGCGATATCAAAACCAAACGAGAAACTCACGTCGTGAACTAAATGCGCGTGTGCACGGTACGCAAAAACGTGTATATACGTGTCTAAAACTATCCGACACGCCGCGACACGCTGGATCACAGAACCCACTCACGTATCGCGCGTACCGCGCAACTAAAACGAACTAGCAAATTAATATTTGATCCCAGATTTTGCTACAGGTAAAATCTCACAAAATTGCACATACCAAAAGACCAGAAAACACAGAAGACTACCCTGGCCAAAACCCCAACACCCATCTCCCTTCTTCGCCGCAATTTGCGGCCAGAATGCTTAAATTTGTGGCCAAGTTTGGGAATGAGGGGCTCGTGTTCTGGTAGTGTATTTTAACCCTAGTGTACATGCTCCAGTTTCCTCAATTTTTCCCTGAAGGATCCGGATCAACAGCATATCACAGAAAGCTATAATATCGCTTACAAACACGAATTTTGCACAAAATGGAAACCCTATGGTATTTTAGTGAAATCTGGGGTTAATCTCAGTTAAGGTGATCCTAATAACACTTAAATTGGTAGGGTTAACCAATACAATCATTACTTAACCAAAACTCTACACAAATCACCATGTATAGCACTAAACTCACTATTTAACACAAACCGAAGCTAAACAACACACAAGCTTAGCAACTAGGGGAATGAGTTCAGAATTTATACCCCAATAGACCCTAGGAAGCAGGAGAAGGAGTGGAAGGAGAAGATGAGGGTTGCTACTGCTGCTGGGGCACCTGCTCCTACTAATGTTGAGGCTGTTGTTTCTGTTGCTGTTGCTGCCGCCTACTTCTGCAGCTGCTGCTTCTTTTGCTGCTGCCGAAGCCTCTGCTGCTGCTGCTGCTCTTGTTTGTGTGTGTGTGTGTGTGAATGTGAGAGAATGAGAGAAGTGAGTGAGAATGAGAATGAGAGAAAACAATTCAACTCCCCCCCTTTCTCACTCTCTCACTTCATTAAATGAGCATGGCTCACACCATGTTGCCCCATGCTTCTCTCTCTCTCCCTTGGTCAACATAAGAAAATCATTTTTTAAGCCCTTTTTAAATTCATTGTAAAAACAACCATACACAATTAAAATCCAAAAGCACCTAATACAATTATTAAACAAGATTAGGAAAATGGTTAGCTCACCATGTTTGCTAATCATGGTTAGACCCCAAATTAACACCCTAGTTAACATGCACAAATGTGTGCAAGCCTAGGAAAATTCTAATAAAATATTCATAAAATATGATAAAATATTTGAAATTCAATTTGGTAAAATTTTTATTAAAAACCATATATTAAACTATAATTAGCCACTAAACACATTCTAAGGTGTTACAAGAGGTAACTCCCTGTGAAGGGATCTCGGTTCTTTCCTTATCGAATAAGGTGCTGGATATTCTACAAATACCGCTATGCAAAGCAAAAACTATAAAACCAATAAAAAGAAAAACCGAGTTTGTAGCATCTGCTAGTTTTGCTAAAAAGGTTACTCCCGGTGAAGGGATCTCGACTCTTTCCTTAGCGAATAAGATGCTGGATATTCTATAAGAAATACCGCTCTGCAAAGCAAGAACTAGAACTACCAGTTTTCGAAACAAGTTTCTACAACATCTTTAGGTTTCTTTTATTTCATTAATCTCATTAATGAAGTCCCATTTATTATGCTTCCCAAGCATCACATATGAAACGGAAGAAGCAATATTAATTATATCTCATACATATAATATAAGCATTCGTTTCAGAATATAATCAATGATCACATCAAAGAATATCGCAGTAGAATAAAAAACATTTGAAATATTGGATATACTAGGATTTTCGGGTTTTATTTTAAGCCTGTATAAAACACGGATTCCACGGTCGTGATGAATAACCAGTCTCACACCCCTAGACCCCTGCAAGAGCGGCAAGTAACCCGACCAATTTTAGAGTTAGGAGACCCGGTCTCAACTCCTCGAGATGGTCTCCCACTGAACCCTAGAACCCGGTTACTTGTGCTCCCCGCCTTGCGTCTATCCTAATGTGGAAAAGTAAATAATATACAATGGTGACATCATCCTCAACCCGGAAGTGCCCAAGTAAAAGAATATTAAATACAATGAATTTTACATGAATGAAAATGAAAAACACTCATCTCACATAAAACCCCCGTCTATTCAAACACGACGATCCAATATAACATATCCCAGCAACACATAACATCACATGTCATCAACGTAAGTAAATATGCATATCCCAGTTGTCATTGACATATACCACCGAAACCGGCGATACACTACATATGACACTTACGGTCTCAGAAAAGAAAGTGAAAAACTACAACAGTTGGAATCCGCAACCACCTTAGGCATCACATGCCTAACCAAATGAATTCCTTAGACATCACATGCCTAACAATTATAAACCCCGCATTTTAGTCTCGATGTTGAAAACACCTTTTAATATCTAGTCGGGCAATACAACAAGATTTCCGACATCCTGATTGAATGCTCGTCGAAAACTTTAGTAGACGGCCGCACCCACCGATGCCGTCAATGAAGTGCATTAAGGCGGAACACCGCTGCCGCGAGCACCCAAACGGATGCTTTTGGCGACGGGGTTCTCCTACAGTCACTTGGTCGGGGCTATAGGGCGTGGCTATCTATTAAGTTTACCCGGCAAGTATCCGCGTACACTACGTGATTGCACCGGACTTTTGATCACATCAAAATCCCATGGCAACCGATCAAATGAGACTAAATTGCTAGATTTATAGCATTCAAATTAGTTATCTCATAACTATTTGTGGATTCCAAAGATTGTATCTTATCACATAATATCCAAACGATGTTAAACTTTTCGATCGATTCATCAAAGTCCCACAATTTCCCGACAGCTCAAAACTTGAGCACAGTTTTAGTAATACCTAGAATATGCCACGGTACCTATCCACCTGCCGTAGAAGGACAAACCCAAGCCTCACTCATGTTGCCACGGAACTACGGCAAACCCTAGGGTTTGACCGTGGTTCCGCGATCCAAAAATTCGAGTTAGGGTTTCATTCTGCTAGAGGGTTCATAGGATTATTTGCATGTTTTTCCGAATATGTTAAACTTGGAAAAATGGGTTTTTGACATTCGATCGAACTTTTTAACTTTGCCTAGACAATATGTGAAAAACCCGAAGCAATCTTAAAACTACGAATATGAAACACTCCGAATTGTTTATAGTGTAAGATTACATCACATGCAAAATTAGAAAAACAAATAACACCTGAAACATCAAAGCCAAGTAACTTGAACACACAAAAAATTTAAGGGGGGTGCTCGGTTTTGGCCGATATAGGGTAGGTGTTGGCCGGCCAAAATTTTTGAGAATGCCCTGAAATTTTGACTTTGTTCATGATATATCTCATACATCACTCTGTACTTGTTTAAAACTTTTTTTGAAAAACTTTTAAAATCGATAGAAACTAGGGTTTCGCGTTGCATGTTTCGGAGTTGTTTCGGTTTCGTAATTCTAACAAAATCCGTCTAAATTATTAGCATGGCTCTGATACTACTACAGGGTTACGTAGCACGGCAGCAAGGTTTCGGGAGGCATCGCCCATGCCAAGTTCAAAAATTTGTCGTTATAGCTAACCCTAACTTAGAATCGTTAACTAAAAATCGACGGAGTATAATGCAAACTACTTTGCAAATGAAAAGTGAACAAGGAATACAACCTTTGTAGACAGGTCCTTGACTTCAATAGCTCCATGTAGTAGTCCCTTCGCTGCGATCGTGAAGTCCTGGACTCTAGAAAGGCTCCGATGAAGAAACGAACTTTCTTGCTTTGAAGACTTCGAGGCCGAAGATGTTCTACGTCGAGGAGACACTAACCCAAGCTATCTCTTCACTAATTACGGAATTAATGAAGCAAACACCCTATACTAAATGGAAAGTAGTAGAGGATGATGAAGTAGGATGTTTGCTCACATTAGAAATGATTTTCTCAGTCATTTTCCATCAACTCCATTGAAGCTAGAAAGCTTTTAGGAAGAAGAATGAACTCATCATATGAATTATTGTGTGAGGTTAGAAATGTAACCAAGGGTTAAGCATGTCATGCTTAAACCTTGTAGAGAGTTAACCATGAGTTAGGGTTAAAGGTTAGGTCAAGAAATATCTTAATCTAGACAAAGAGAATGGTCAAAGTCAAAGATGCCTTGAAGCTTCTATAAGCTTTCAACAAATATCATCCATGAAAAATATCCATAATATTTGAATTACTTAATGATAAATTATATACCCTAATCTTAACCCTAGCATGGTTTAACCCTCATTAACCCTAGTTGCATTTGTAACCTAGCATGATACATTTAACATATATCACATATATATCAATGTATCCAAAGTGAGAAAAGAAATGATAAGTGAGCTAATAATAGTTAATGTAATGTAATATATTAAATATATAATTATACATTAGATTATCAAATCAACTCTTGATTTAATATTCCGGGTTTATCACCTATAACCGACTAATATCATATGAATCAACTTATCAAATCAACACTTGATCCGATAACCCGGCTATATCATATATAACCGACCGATATCTCATATCGCGAGAATAGAATATGGTATCTCATATCGCATCAATCTCAGTCCCGCACATATCACATATATGCTCCTACTCAGTTTCGCTTGAACCAGGAAACCTCTATGTAGGACTCTAATGACTCGTCAATACACCGGCAATAGGTGATGATCATATCAAACACACACAAGCCGTAAGAAGTTTGCTAAACGTAATGGCCACCCGGGTATTGAGCGATCAGAAGATCAACAAGCAAGCCTGCTCACACTCCTGCGAATCCAATCAATAACACTACCGTACAGTCCGATCTCTTCGTCTGATATGTCGCATATCACGTCTAGGGGTGGTAAACGTCAGACCCAGTAACTCGATAAGTCGTGTCGATATGAGGTTCATAACGGGTTGAGAAACTAATGATAACACTTTCCAGTATATCTCAAAAGCAGGCTTGGCCATGGACTTCCTATTATAGCCAATCGAGCATAGCACAACATCAACTTCCAATATCGGCTGAGACGAAACCCCTCCTATCGCTCATTACCTCCATGTGACTCAGGACTGTACCCAAAAGCCATTGTTTTGCACGTTCTCTTGAACGTGGTAAGGTGGAAATCAAAGCACAGTACGAATCACACAAGACTCTATGACGATCTCGGATCTACAAACTAACCTGTACCAGTGTCACCAGAGAACTACCATCTAACGTTAGGTATAATGCCATCTGACATTAGGTATAGTACCATCTGGGAGTTCTCAGTGAGTCCGTTAAGTGTACCCAGTCTCCACTAAGCACCCGTATACTGTCTCTGATGTCAAACACCAATGGATATGGGATCATCCATCGCCCATCTACATGGGTCAAGAAGCTATACGCTAGTCTACTCTGGTATATCGATGCCCTGTCTCGATATACCTACAACTAGGAACATTTGAAGGATGTACATAGCGACTACTCTGTCCCCACTATTATGATCTGCATCATAGTCCTGGTAGTCAAGTACTCATCTTAAGGGATTTTTCAACATGTAACATAAAGACAACCAGCGTACATGTTAAGATAAAGAGCAACCAGATAGTATACTATCATGTCGAGCAAGAACGTCCTCCATATATATGTCCAAGCATCCACTACAATATACATCGTATGTACAGTAATAGCCTTTAGGGCATACATATAACTAACATTAAGTAATCCGAAAACCCCAGCAATCTAAACCATTATAAGAAAGAAAGATAGAACACTTTTTAAAATCTCGATGCAAAACTTTAAACTTAAGTTTGTTTTTCACAAAAATTTCGGCAGCACCTCCTATGTAAAAGCTAGCCCCGAAACGGGTACAAACATAAGGTAAAAGTACAACAACCCCAAACGGGAGAAAATCTCGCCCAGCGGCGGAAACAACCACCAAAATAGATATACGACATCGTAGCGAAGAAATGAGATAATCCACATATATAAAGGTCGACTCATACAAGCACGACAACCAGAGTCATAAGAATAAACAACATCGATCCTCAGAACTCGTCTCTAAATCAATACATGAAGGTGATAGATGGAGAGTACTAGATACAAGAAATATACAATGTACATCATCGGATAATCGTAACTCACCTATATCAAACGGCTTCACAGCCAACCGTAGCGGTATCCGCAAAAGTAGAGATAATAAGGTTCCCTGTCGCGACCACTCTGATGATCAGACCTGAAAAACCCTGCGGCACAACGGGGGTGAGTTGCCAACTCGTGAATAGTAAATACATCATACTGTAATCGCAAGTATGTACTAACAGCGATAATCTATCACATGTAATCTGATAGCATAAGTATGGCAATATATATATGCAACAGTAATGAAAGGTACTCCTAATACATGAAGCAAATACATATCAAATAAATGCGGAGTATGGGATAAAATATGTCATCCTCACGGAATCCTCATCGTGGCGGACCAGTGTCCATCAAGACAATCTAAATCCTAAATTCCCTCAAATCGGCCCCTATATCGGCCCTCAGATTGGCCCTCACATCGGCCCTCAGATCGGGCACGTCGGCCTCTCACATCGGCCCCTCACATCGGGAATATCGGCCCCTCACATCATAATGAATAAGAATACATGCATAGATCATTATGATGATATATATTATATAGGTGTACATATATAACAGCGTCCCATACCACTGATATATATATACATGTATATATATCAGCGTCCCATACCACTAATATATATACCCAGGACTAAAACATCCAGAAAATATCATATGAAATCCATATATCAATGCGAAATCCATGAAATATAATATATGCAACATGAAACAGTAATATGAGCATATGAAGGAAAAACCGCTATTTAACCGCAACAAGTTGTTAAATATATCATGTGGTTCCTAATTTCTCCGAAATCCAACGCAATATCATATAAAGATGAACATGTAGCTATAGCCAGGCATGCGTAACCATGTCGGTATAGCAAGATATGTGTATCTACCTAACAATAATGATGTAATACCCTCCAGGTATTTATGCAGCTATATCAAGGTATCCAGGTGTACATGTAAGTATGTATGCAAGATGTACATATAGCTATATCTCATATGTGTATATATCTATCTTTAATGGTACAATACCATATAGGTCTATAGGAAGCTAACATGTAGGCATGGCAAGGCATATGTGTAAGCATGTAGGTACACGGGTATGCTATATGTCATATGCATAATGGAATATGAATCAAGATCTCAATGTCCCTAACCAACCAATATCATATATATATATATGTGTGTGTGTGTGTGTGTGTGTTGTGAGTGTCATGGAAATTATCGACGGTGTGGGTGGCATACAATCAGTGCTCGTGCAACATGAACCATCAATAATAGTTCAGTGTCCAAGCACCTCAAATAATAGTATGTAATGAAGTTTTATACACAATCTTTATAAGTGCTATAAAAAAATGGGGCTAATATCATATCATATCTAGCCCTGACGCATAACGCCATGCGGGCGAATTCCCCGTAGATGTTAAATCTACTCACCGACAATCGTAGGTTAGGTAAATCCAATCACCCGCTTCCCTTTCTTCGCAGCGTCCGAAGTCCCCGCCTGCGATCCTCTTAAAACAAACCATAGCCAGTGCAAAAATCTAAGAAATCGATCAATATCATGTACACACTACGTTTGACCAACGCACTAACTCCAATCTAACCCACAAGTGTTCGTTTAACGGCTAACGTGCATGGCAACACACCAACACCAGCCCAAGTGTAGCAGCACACCAGATCATGAACCGTGTCGGATAACGTAACACGCGTACTCAAAACACTAGAATATTACAAAGTGGTCCAAGATTTTGATACACTAACAATTGGTGAAAGTTGCAAGTACCACGAGACCACAAACAACCCCAGAGACCCCATGACAATGACTCAATTCCCCAGCCCCCACTCTGGCCGCAATTTATGGCCAGAACCATTAAATTTGCGGCCCGTTTTGAGGGGATGGGTCTCAGGTTTTTATGGTGGGTTCTAGGTCACAACACTATGTCACTGTGATGGGATCTTTTCCAGAAAACACCTGGTTCTAAAGAAGATCACAGAGGCCTTAAGTTGACACTAAAAATACGGTATTTTGACAAAACACTATCTTTAGTGTTCTAATCTATAACAACAAGGCAACACAACAAAATAACTCCTAAATATTAGTTAGAGGTCATTACCTAGCCACTCTTGCTCAAAAATCCTAGCTTTCCAACTCCAAGCCAACCAATTGGCTAATTCAAGACATTTGAAGTGTTTAAATGGGATTTTGTGAAGTTTAGAAAGATTTTTCTGATGAGGGAGTGAGGGTTCAGTTTAGGGTTGAGGGAAATGAACAATAATTCAGAGTGAGAGTGAGAGAGATTAATTGATGAGAGGTGAGTGTAGGGTGAACACTTTCCTTACACTTACTCTCCCCCCTCACCTCATTGAATGCTCACATAAATGCTTCATGACTCCCTTGCCACCTCTCTCTCTCTCTCAATCCAAAGCAAAAAATATTTTCTCACCTAAAAATATCTAAGGCAAGGTTAAATTAGGACAAGGATTAACTAAGGTGTCTTGGTCTCTTAACAAGATTAACACTAACTAACCCTCACATTAACATGCACGTGTGTGTGCAAGTCATAACAAGTAATAAAAAAATTAATTAATTGTTATAAAATGTGAGGAACCCAATTTGGTAAACTTTTCCTTAAAAACCCGCATTAACGCTTAATTAACACTAATTTCATTCCAAGGTGTTACATCGAGTCATGACAGACTTAGATTTTTACCCTAAGTAAAACACTTTTACTGTCCAGACCAAATCATTCGACGGTGTGTGCCGGAGAACAAATTCAAGAGTGTATTGTCTTTTTGCCACGATCAAGCGTGTGGCAGGAACTTTAGCCCAAGAAAGACAGCTGAGAATGTCTTGCAACGTGGCTTTTACTGGACAAAAATTTTCAAAGATGGACATGAATACTGCAAGACTTGCTCCCGGTGCCAACCTTTGGGCCAGATTTCCAGGCGAAATGAGATGCCGCTCGAACCAATCTTGGTTGTTGAGATGTTCGATGTTTAGGGGATAGATTTCATGGGTCCGTTTCCTAACTCTTTTGGGAACCTGTACATTCTCTTGGCAGTTAATTATTTCTCCAAATGTGTCGAGGCAGTACCGAGCCGGACTAATGACAACAAGGTTGTCATTAAATTACTTAAAGAAACATTTTTTTCCCTGTTCGGGCACACTCGCGCCATCATTAGCGACAATGGGACTCATTTCTGCAATATCTCTTTCGAGGCCTTGATGCGGAAATACTCAGTTAATCATAAGCTATCCATGCCCTACCACCCCCAAACATGTGGGCTAGCCGATATTTCGAATCGGCAGATCAAGCAATTTCTGGAGAAAACGGTTTCCAAGAACCGTAAAGATTGGTCTTTGAAATTAACCAATTCCCTATGGGCATTTCGAACTGTAGGGTTCCTAGGCACACTAATGAGGTCTCACAACAGATCAAACATGCCCAATTCAAATTTTTTCATGTGCCTACAAACCCTAATACGGATCGTTAACTAGAGGATAAGGCGATGCAAGCAAGTAAACAATTTTATTGCTAAAGGAAAGTGACTACAACCTTTGTAGATCCGGTCCTCCGCTTCCTAAGCTCCGTGATGACGTCCCTCCGCTGTACCTATCGGAATCCGGACTCTAGCGAAGGTTTCGTCGGAGAAATGATCGGGCTAGGTCGTCGACTTCGATGCCGAAGATGATCTACGTCGAGGCAACTCAAAATAAAGCTCCAACTTCACCAAGTCATGAAACTTGTGAAGAAAAGGAAACGAATAGGTTCGACGGGCAAGTACAGGATTTCTCTTGGCAACTCCGGCATGCTAAGACTGGATTGGGAACTCAAAAAGTTTGGTTCCCAAAACCAGTCTTCAACCGACGCTGGCTCCATACCGATACAACAACTGTAGGGCACCGAAAAAAAGGGGCGCCGATTTTTTGGCGCTTACCGGAAGTCGATTTTGACTTTCCGGGGCGCCAAAAAGATGGCTTCGCCATGGGTTCACTTGACCTTTCGAGTAGCTAGAAGTCCCGTTATGGGACATCCCGAGCTCTTAAGGCTCCATGAATCTTGAAGTCCCATTATGGGACTTCCCGGGCCCACTAGCAAGAGACGCTCGCGCTTTCCGACTCGGAAACCGCTCACTGTTCGGGCTCACCGGCCGGACAGGGAGTTAGGTTTCACAGAACCCTATACTACTTGGCAAGAGGTAGAGGATGAAGAAATAGGAAGTGGGTTCACTTTAGAATTGGATTTCTCACTCTTTTTCTCATGTTGCCATTAATGGTAGCAAGCTTTCTTCTTGTTGAAGAAGAAGAAGAAGAAGAAAAAGAATATGATAAGTATTATTGAAAATAGAAAATAAAGTGATTCTTATCATATAGCAACCATGGTTAAGTGTAGAGAATAAACTAGGGTTAGGTTTAATGGTTAGGTTAAGGCTAAGAAACAAAATGGTCAAAGCTTCAAAGCTTCATGAAGTTTCAAAGAAAAAACAAAAGAAGCCACCCTTTTGTTTCTTGCCTTAAAATGAATAAATAAAAATAAATAGATAAGTAAATCAAAACCCTAACCATTAACATAACCATGGTTTAATCATACACACCCAAGTTTGCATGTATCATCAAACATGATACAAACACAAAAATATATCACATATACAATGTGCACATCAAGTGAGAAAATCCATTTTAAGTGAACAAATACTAGTTAATGTAAAGTAATATATCAAATATATAATTATACATTAAATAATTAAATCAACACTTGATTTAACGATCCGGTCATATCGCATATGACCGACTAATATTCAATGTATCGGCTTATCGAATAAATCCTTGATTCGATAACTAGGTTATATCACATACAACCAATCGATACATTCATCGCATGAATAGAATACGGTATCACATACACGCATTATTCTTGGTCCCGCACATATCTCATATGCGCTCTTATTTCGTTTCGCTTGAGCCAGGAAACCTCTGTGTAGGACTCTAAAGACTCGTCAATACGCCGGCAGCAGGTGATGATCATATTAAACACCCACAAGCCGCAAGCGGTCTACTAAACGTAACGGCCACCCGGGTATTGAGCGATCAGAAGATCGACGAGCAAGCCCGCTCACACTCCTATGAATCCAACCAGTAACACTTACCGTACAGTCCGGTCTGTTCGTCTGATATGTCGCATATCTCGCCTAGGGGTGGTAAACGTCAGACCCCAGTAGCTCGATAAGTCATGCCGATATAAGGTCCATAACAATCGTGAAACTACTGATAACTCTTACCAGTATATCACAACAACCCTGGCCAGGGATTTCCAATCATGGCCAGTCGTATATAGGGCAACATCAACCCCCAATACCGGGAGAGACGAATCCCCTCCTATCGCTCATTGCCTCCATGTGAATCGGGACTGTACCCAAAAACCATCTGTTTGCACGCCTCTGTAGAGCCGTGGTAGGGTGCAAATCAAAGCACAGTGGGAGACACACAAGACTCTATGACGATCTCGTGTCAACAGACTAAGTTGTACCGGTGTCCCCAGAGAACTGCCATCTGATGTGAGGTATAATACCATCTGGGAGTTCTCAGCGAGTTCGTTCAGTGTACCAAGTCTCCACCGTGCACCCGCAAACCATCTCTGATATCAAACACCAATGGATATGGGATCATCCATCGCCTATCACATGGGTCGAGAAGATATATGCTAGTTTACTCTGGAATATCGATGCCCCGTCTCGATATTCCCACGACTAGGAACATTGAAGGATGTACTCGTGGACAACCCAGGCCCCACTAGTATGATCTGCATCATAGTCTTGGAAGTCGAGTAGACATCCTAAGGACTTTATCAACATGTAACAGAGAGATAGAAAGTATACATGTTAAGATAAAGAGCAACCAGATAGCGTACTATCATGTCGAGCAAGAAAGTCCTACCTATATATGTCCCAGCATCCACTACAATATACATCCAATGTACAGTAATGGCCTCTGGGGCATACATATAACTAACAATCTCCAACTTGCACTAGGGCCATCTGTAGCAGTGGTTGCAGTATCACATACTCAACCATCCCATATAAGTCTCTCTCTGGGAAAAAGCCTTTGTGACTGGATCCGCCGTGTTGTCCTCTGAGTCTACTCTCTTAACCTCGATCACCCTGGAGATTATCAATCTCCATGATCAGGTGATGCTGCCTCAGAATATGTCTGGGTCACTGATGGGACCAGGGTTCCTCGGCCAAAGCCACACTTCCATTGTCACACAATGGTAGGAACCTAGTTCATCTTATGAACCAATATACACCCAAACTGCCTCTTTGGTAGTATCTTTAATAGCGATGTTACCAGCCTTTATCGTTTAGTTTGCCACGGTATCTAGCTTGGAACTCTTCTAACATACCGTCCCTTCACTGAGGGTAAAGACAATGCCTGCGACTGACATTCAGTCGTCCTTATCACCCTGGAACCTTTCCAGTGATTCACCTTTATCCTATTTGGAGAATCCTTGTGATAAGCGGAGATTGACCGAGCGTAGCATAGGAAACTCCTTCCCTATCAAGAGTATGTCATCTACGTACTCTACGAGGATCACCACCATACTCCCTACTATCTTTTTGTATATACAAGGCTCATCTACCATTTTGATGAAGTCAAACACTTTGACTATCACATCAAAACAGACGTTCCAACTCCGCGATGCCTGCTTTATTATGTAAAGCAACTTGCACATGTTTCCGCTGCTCCCACTGTTTACGAAGCCCTCTGGCTGTATTCTTATTGACGTTCTCTTCTAAATCACTATTTAGAAAAGTAGTCATGGCACCCAACCACCAGATATCGTAGTCATGGTATGTAGCAATGGCAAGTAGGATCTGGATGGACTTAAGCATAGTCCCTGGAAAGGTTTCATCATTATCCATGCCTGGTTGATGACGAAAATCTTTAACAAGTCTAGCTTTGAAAGTCTCAACTTTTCCATCTACACCAAGTAATCTTCTCAAGATATACTTGTTCCTGATGGGGATTTAACCCTTCAGATATAGCAACCAAAGTCCATAATTTGTTGGTGTATATGGATTCCATCTAAGATCGCTAAGCATCTAGCCATGCTTACAGAGTCTCACTCCTGATGTCCAGCTCGAAACTAGTTAGGTCATCATCTCATGATGCAATCCTCGCTCCCACTGTCATCGAGAAACCAAAGTATCTCTCAGGCGGATGAGAAACCCTGCTAGATCGGCGGAGAGGCTGAGGTTCGTTGGTTGCTATTGAATCCTTTGGTTCTGTCATATCATCAGCTGTAGTTTTGTATAGCTGGAACCTTTCCAATTCTACAGAACTGATCTTTCCTCGATCTTGTCCGGATTTTTCTTTAGACATATGCCGGACAATCCCAAATCTTAACTTGCTTAAGAGATGGGCTCTTCCCATACCATATCTTATATGGAGTGGTAGGCAGTGATCTGATTCGAACCTAATTCAATAGGTATCCAACTTCTCAAGTGCACAACCCCAAAAGGAAATAGGTAACTCAGTAGTACTCATCATAGAGCACACCATATCTAATACGGTGCGATTGCTCCGCCCTGATACACCGTTGTGCTGTGGTGTATTCAGAGGAGTAATACTGAGAGAGAATCTCATTTTCTTTTAGAATAGTCCAAGAATTCCATGCACAAGTATTCTCCTCCCTGATCTTATCATAGGACATAATACTTATACCCGTATTGGTTCTCTACTTCTAGCTTATATTCTGTGAATATCTCAAAAGGTTCGGACTTGTGTTTCAACAGGAGCATATGTCTAAATCTTGAGAGATTATCAGAGAACGTAATGAAGTATAAAGAACCAGTCCTGGCATGTGTAGACAGGAGACCTTATATACATCATCATGTATTAGTCCCAAGAGTTCACTAACTCTTTCTCTGTTTCCAATAAACAGATCTATGGTCATCTTATCTTTGTGACATGGCTGGCAAGTTTCATAAGTTGTAAATTCAAACTGATTTAAATATGCATCTAAAATGTAACTTCAGCCAGTCGGGTCGCATTGATATGACCTAGTCTACAATACCTCAAGAAGGATTCGTTCATTTCTGAATTCTTCCTCTTGTGTGTGTTCTGTATACTAGGAACTGTAGTTTGATTTAGAACGTCAATGCTTTTAGATAACGTGCCTGAACCGATCAACTTTTGATATAGGAAATGTTCAAAACATTATCCAACAATACAAAATTTTATCATTTCTTTACTAATAAAGAGACTGATATGATTTTGTATATCAGGTTTGGTATCTAATAACATTCGTTCAGAATCAATGTATTGGTAACACTGGGTGAAAGTGACCAACAGACTTGGCTACAACACTTGCCCCGTTTTCTGTCTCATGAAACTTATCACCCGTTCTCAGTTTTCTACCTTTCTGTAGCCCTATGTAACAGATTACATATCTGGGATCCTGATCCGGTATCAGATACCCAGGACGCAGAGGATACTGAGAAACGGTCCTTTGTAATGAACACACCCGAAGAAGATGCATCATCATGCACTTTCTTCGTTTGGGCGGCACGGGAAATCTGGTATTCCCCGATTTTCTGCTCCGTCTTATAACAATTATAAGTTGGAGCGGGACCAACGTTCTCCAGCTCAGTATAACAAGCGGGTTCGGACAATTCATCCATATTATTATCTTGATTAAGGCGTGATATGGTCGCTACCAAGAGAGAGAGAGAAGAAAACACTCTGCGTGCGCTCTTGCAAGATTAGATTGGTTATATATTTTATCTAATCAGGATGGCTCCCACTGTTTTTATCAAATCCTCCTTCAAACCCTAAAAGGAAAGACTAGCCGGGATTAATTACACTCTACAAGTTCGCCAACCTTTCAGCCAGGCCACTGTTGGTAATTTGAGGGAGGTTCCCTGTGCTTTCGCGCGGACCTAATTACAGTAAACCTCGTTTTCCCAGAGGCGTAACCTCGTTGACACCTTTCTAGACACCTACTTGATCGGCTAATTGTAAATTACAAAACTCTCCCAGGAGTAACAATTACTCGCAGTGGGTATCTGGATCCAACTATCACATAGAAGGTATGCAACCTCATTGCAAATTTCAACACTTGAAACTCCCGATAATGGTTTTTACCCCTAGCACCTTTGACCGTGGCTAAGGTCAACAAATCATAGGTACTAGTCAAGTTCTACCCGTCATTTCGTGATTAATTAGACCCACCCACATGACCCTTGGCTAAGGTCAACAAAGCCACATGACTGTCCTAACTAATCGCATCATATGCTGTGTAGGAAGACATCACTTAGCTACCGCATACTACGCCTCGGCTATGGTCGACAAACGTAGCACGAATACTAAGTACTCTACTTCCTAAAATGACGGAGGGTTACGAATGGTTTTTAAGAAAACCTTTCACGCTTTGAACTTGATCTCGTTGCGGAATCAAATGGTTTTTAAATGGAATGTTTTTTTAGGCTTTTCTAGTTTTGTTAAAGGGGTCACTCCCGGTGAAGGGATCGTCGGCTCTTTCCTCGTCGAATGAGGTGCGGGATATATCATATATATCACTGTACAAAGCAGAAACTATAGAAGCAATCAAAAAACAAACCGAGTGTGTAGCATCTGCCAGTTATTGCTAAAGGAGTCACTCCCGGTGAAGGGATCTCGGTCCTTTCCTCATCGAATAAGGTGCAGGATATATCATATATACCGCTGTGCAAAGCAAGAACTGTAGCTACCTGTTTTATTTTTGAAATTCGATTCCACAACATCTTTTAGGTTTATTTTCTTTCATTAATCTCATTAATGAATGCCCCATCATTTAATTCCACCTAAACATCACAGATAAATATAACGTACGCTTATGCCATCCGCATTCGCCTCGATGTTCCGTCTGCACCGTTAGGTTAGGTAACTAACACCAGAGGGAGGCAGGGCTAGCGCGGGTGTAAAACATAAGCAACGTCTATATAATATATCATATATACTATATACTATATCTATCTGAACAAATCACATGATCACATCACAGATATCGCAGCATAAAAATCATATATGAAATATTGGATATACTAGGACGTCCGTGTTTTCAATACGAGCCAGTATAAAACACGAATTCCACGGTCGCGATGAATAGCCAAACCCACACCCCTAGACCCCTACGAGAGCGGCAAGCAACCCTACCAATTCTAGAGTTAGGAGACCCGGACTCGACCTCTTGAGTTGGTCTCCCACTGGACTCTAGAACCCGGTTACTTGTGCCCTCCTCCTTGGGTCTATCCTAGTGCGGAAAAGTAAATAATATACAAAAGGTGACATCTTCCGTAACCTGGAAGTGCCCCAATAAAAGAATATTACATACAAGTTTTTACATGAATGAAAATGAAAAAGACTCATCTCACATAAAAACCTCCGGCTATTCAACCACGACGATCCAATATAACATATCTAGCAACACATAACATCACATGTCATCAACGTAAGTAAACATGCGTATCCCAATTGTCGTTGACATATAGCAACGAAACCGGCGATATCACATATTACACTTACGGTCGCAGAAAAGAAAGTGTAAAACAACAACAGTTGGAATCCGCAATCTCTTTAGACATCGCATGCCTAATCAAATGAAATACTTAGACATCGCATGCCTAACAATTATAAACCCCGCATTTTAGTCTCATTATCGAAAACACTTTTCAATGCAAAGTCGGGCAATTCGACAGGATTCCCGGCATCCTGACCGAATAGTCGTCGCAAACTTTAGTAGACGGCCGCAACCCCGACACCGTCGACGAAGTGCACCAAGGCGAAACACCGCTGCCGTGAGCACCCGAACGGATGCTTTCGGCGACGGGGTTCTCCTACAGTCACTTGGTCGGGGCTATGGGATGAGGCTGCCTATTAAGTTTACCCGGCGAGTATCCACGTACGCTACGTGATTGCGACGGACTTTTGATCACATCAAAATTCCGTGGCAACCGATCAAGTGAGACTAAACTGCTATGTTTATAACATTCATTCAGTTATCTCATAACTACTTGTGGATTCCAAATATTGTATCACATTCCGGATAAATAGAAAATGTTAAACTTTCCGATCGAACAATCGAACACCCAAGTTTTCCCGAAACAGCTCAACACATGAAATAAGTTTAACAACATTCACTTCGTGCCTCAGTACCAACGGTCCAGCCGTAGAAGGGTCAAGCCAACGCCTCACATGTGGCACGCCGTACTGCCTCAAACCCTAAGGTTCAAAGGGCAGTTCAAGACGGTCACATAATCGAGTTAAGGTTTGTTGTCTTCTAGAGGGACCATCGCGTTACTTGCATTACTTAGAACGTCATTAAACTACGGAAAAATCTAACAATTGGAAATTTCCCGGGAGAGGAAAAAGTGGGTATTTTTATCCGGTCGAACTTTTTAACATATTCTAAAGTTATCCGGAAAAACACATAGACAAAATTAGACAATCCGATCGAATCTCCGAACTCCCAATACATCCCAGAAAACTCAACTCTTGAGTAAGATTTAAAAATTCCCAGAAAATACAGCACCAAAATATAGGAATTACTGTGCAAAAATCAATGGAAGAAGTGACTAAATTGCCGCGGAACCGCCGCATTAGCCATGCTAATGCCGCGGTTCCGCCGCGCTTTGATTGAATCAGGTGCACGTGCTTCACAGTAATTCTTATAAACACCAGCTAATTTTTCTGCATATTTTTAATTCTCCAAAATCCCCGATTTCAAAAAATGTACCGAGAAGGAATTTGCATTAGGGTTTCGGTTCGATCGGACTTCTAATTCCGTCTACGCATCGCCTAAGGCTCTAGCTAGGCTCTGATACCACTGTAGGGTTCCTAGGCACACTAATGAGGTCTCACAACAGATCAAATATGCCCAATTCAAATTTTTTCATGTGCCTACAAACCCTAATACGGATCGTTAACTAGAGGATAAGGCGATGCAAGCAAGTAAATAATTTTATTGCTAAAGGAAAGTGACTACAACCTTTGTAGATCCGGTCCTCCACTTCCTAGGCTCCGTGATGACGTCCCTCCACCGTACCTATCGGAATACGGACTCTGGCGAAGGTTTCGTCGGAAAAATGATCGGGCTAGGTCGTCGACTTCGATGCCGAAGATGATCTATGTCGAGGCAACTCAAGATCAAACTCCAACTTCACCAAGTCATGAAACTTGTGAAGAAAACACCCTATACTACTTGGCAAGTGGTAGAGGATGAAGAAATAGGAAGTGGGTTCACTTTAGAATTGGATTTCTCACTCTTTTTCTCATGTTGCCATTAATGGTAGCAAGCTTTCTTCCTGTTGAAAAAGAAGAAGAAGAAGAAAAAGAATATGATAAGTATTATTGAAAATAGAAAATAAAGTGATTCTTATCATATAGCAACCATGGTTATGTGTAGAGAATAAACTAGGGTTAGGTTTAATGGTTAGGTTAAGGCTAAGAAACAAAATGGTCAAAGCTTCAAAGCTTCATGAAGTTTCAAAGAAAAAACAAAAGAAGCCACCCTTTTGTTTCTTGCCTTAAAATGAATAAATAAAAATAAATAGATAAGTAAATCAAAACCCCAACCATTAACATAACCATGGTTTAATCATACACACCCAAGTTTGCATGTATCATCAAATATGATACAAACAAGTGCAAAAAAATATATCACATATACAATGTGCACATCAAGTGAGAAAATCCATTTTAAGTGAACAAATACTAGTTAATGTAAAGTAATATATCAAATATATAATTATACATTAAATCATTAAATCAACACTTGATTGAACGATCCGGTCATATCGCATATGTCCAACTAATATTCAATGTATCGGCTTATCGAATCAATCATTGATTCGATAACTTGGTTATATCACATACAACCAATCGATACATTCATCGCATGAATAGAATACGGTATCACATACACGCATTATTCTTGGTCCCGCACATATCTCATATGCGCTCCTTTTTCGTTTCGCTTGAGCCAGGAAACCTCTGTGTAGGACTCTAAAGACTCGTCAATACGCCGGCAGCAGGTGATGATCATATCAAACACCCACAAGCCGCAAGCGGTCTGCTAAACGTAACGGCCACCCGGGTATTGAGCGATCAGAAGATCGACGAGCAAGCCCGCTCACATTCCTGTGAATCCAACCAGTAACACTTACCGTACAGTCCGGTCTGTTCGTCTGATATGTCGCATATCTTGGAAGTGCACGGCGGCGCCCCGGCCGTCAATCCGACGCCGGAATGCGGAAACGGTGATAAACTTAAATTTTGCGGACTTTGCAAACCGGCACCACCGCGCACTAAACTCCGGATCGAACCATTAACTAGTCTACGCTACTAAAAAGAAAGGGAAGAGATGTATACCGACGATCCAAGTCCTCCGGTCTTCATCTCCACTCCGATCTCCTCGCGGGATCTCCGTCCTTCTCCTCCTCGTCGCCTCCTCGCCGGAAAGGGCACCACATCGCCTTCGTCTTTTACGGGCTCCCGCCTCAATACCGAGGCAACTCGAGCATGAAGCCGGCAACTCGACATGCTCAAGATATGCTGTAGAATGTAGTGTAGAAGATGCTTGTCTCTTTGGGGTTATGTTGTTGCCAATAAGGATGATGGAGGAAACAAGGATTAGAAAAATGGTGCTTGCATTTTTCTAGCATGAAAACTAGATCAAGAAAGAAAACTCTCATGAATGAAGCTCTCTCTTCTTCTTCTCACAACCATGAAAGACTTATCATCAAGGGAGAATAAAGGGTGGAGGAATAACCATATCAAGCTAGAAGGGAGGTGAGTGTAGGAGAAGTCAAGAGGTGACCACAAACAAACATGAACCATGCTTGTTCTACTATTCAACCCATACCCTTTCAATCACAATAAAAAGCAAGTCAATGGTGCAAGATATGAAAGCCATCATAATCAATACAATTGCAAGAAACCCCCCCACAAAGTGTTATTTGCAAAACTGCAAATAACCCCCTCCATCGAAAAAGTCCGGCCGGGAAAGAACAAAGGAAAACCGGCCGGAACGGAATGCAAACTGGCAACTCCAGAAAACTGGTCCCGTAATAAATTACAGGAAAACCCCAATACTGTGCATACACACCCGCATCTGTATTCCGTCCGGATACAAATGCAATGAGACAAAATCTACACTGTACTAAACTAAGACCAGCTTAAGCCAAAGCCGGCTAGTTAAATCCGTTCGATCCTGATCCGTGCAATACCGCACGTATCAGATCAAACCCTGCCATATAACTATACGGCCACTAGTACAAAACTGTCCGATCCTGATCCGTGCAATACCGCACGTATCTGATCGGACCTTGCCATATCTCCATATGGCCTCTACAGCGTTTCGCCCGAAAGCTGAGTAACTGAAAGTGTGGTAGACTCTAAAGACTCGTCAATACTATGGCTGTGGATTTAACCACTAGCACGTCAGAGGTATAAGCCAATACGTAACGGGCCACCAGCTATTGACTAAAAGGGACGTCGATGAGCGAACTCATCCTGACACCCTACTGAGCCTGTCAGTGACAATATCCGTGCAGTCCGGTCCGTTCGTCTATGAGTATCGCATGGCGGGCCTAGGGGGTTGGTAAAAGTCAGACCCCCAAAAGCGGTACAAGTCGTGTCGGAGTGTAGCCCAGAACACCCTGAGATACTACTGGAATACCTACCAGTAAATCTCCTTGCCTTGGCCAAGGACTTTGTGTAATGGCTCTCCTAGACACAGCACGACCTCACCCCCAATACCGGGAGAGACGAACCCCTGAAGATACGCTCACTGCCTCCATGTGGCTCGGGACTGTACCCAACTAAAACCTGTTTGCACGACTCCTTTGAGCCGTGGTAGGGTAGTAATCAAAGTACAGTGGGAACTCACACGAGACAAATGACGATCCCCAGGTCGATGAACTAACCTGCACACATGTCACCAGGGAACTGCCATCTGACGTCTGGTATATGACCAACTAGCATGTTCCCGGCGAGTCCTGTCCGGTGTACTCATAACCCAATGAGCACCTGTATACATCTTAGGTGATCCAACTGACACCAGTGGCTTGTGAGACCGGCCACCGCCCCTCGTCGGGGTCTCGACTGTATACACTAGTCTACTAATGGAGTATCGATGCCCGGTCTCGAAACTCCCACGACTAGGGACCTTTTAAGGATATGCTTGTAGACCCCCAGCTCCCACTTATATGATCGCCCTCATACTGCTGGTGGTCAAGCAAGAATCCTAGGGGCTCTATCAACGTGTAATAGCGACGTGTCATGTCACCTAAAGCAGTACACGATGATAAAGGTAAACCAGATAGCATACTATCATCTCGAGTAAGACTGTCCTACCGGGATAGGTCCTCCCTCAATCATTACAATCACGTACCTGTGACCTAATAATTGACTCTGAGGGCACTATCTCCAACAATCTCCCACTTGCAGTCAAGGCTAATTATTGCGATGTCGCATACTCACAGCCCGTGTGATACCGAACATCCAACTCCTCTACTAGTCAGTCTCACAAAGCTCGTTTGCGGAACTATTGCGTTCGAGGAATAGCCTCAGTGAGTGGATCCGCTTAGTTGTTTCTTTCTATGTCTCTCTATATCTCAAGTTCGCGGAGAAAGCCATCTCCCGAAATGAGCAAAATCAGTCTTAGAATATGTCTGGATGTCTGATGGGACGTAGCTCATAAATGAACTCCAAATCCAAAATTCTTAGACTGTATCGTCAACTGAACTTAATCAGTATCCTGCGCGCCATGCCTCCCTCAGTATTGCCTTGGACCACCTGTCCAAAATACTGCCCCTCATCAGAAGGAAAACTATAACTCTGGCAACCTCCTTGTCGTCCATGTCACCTTGGAAGCCTGGAATGATAACTGTCTCCTGAATGAGGCTGTCGTTATCATCTCCCTAGAACATCCACTTATGTTCTAAAACTGCTTCCGACTGTTTCTCCAGTATTGGATTAATGTCAACTTATTGCATCTAGTGCAAGAACAACATCTGGTGTGGTACTTGACATCTCATGATTGACTCAATTGCCTAAGCAAGTGATCTGCCAATCATGCACGTCCCTCTCCCCTTTAGTCTGTAAGACACCTTTAGAGAGGGTGACTCCATTACCTGCAGGTACACTACCGTGCCAGGAGTCGTCCATCCTAAATACTCTTAGAATGCTGTCAAGTACCCTGATTGGGAAACCACCCAAATCTAGATCTAAAACCATAGATCCAGTAACCAGTATGTCAGATATAAAATCCATTTCCTTTGTGGAGAAACAACTGTGTGACGACCAAAGTATATCCGATCGTAGTGTAGGAGTTTCTTTTCCTACTCTGTGTATATCATCCAAATACCAGGATATCACACCCTACTACCTTCTCAACAGATCCATCCCCTATTCTGATGAAGTCAAACCTATGACTGTCACGTCAGAAATAGATGATCTATGTCCGCTACATCTGCTTTAGTCTATAAATAGACATAAGCTGCCTGTCCACCAATGCTTCCGCTGCTCCCACTGACTACGACAACCCTCTGGCAGAGTCCTATAGACGTACACTTCTAAAACTAGATTAGAACGACGCTATACTCATCCTCCCGCCGGGTCTCGTAACCTGGAACAACAGCAATGGCAATTGTGGGTAAACAAGAACTTCCCTGTCACCGTCCTTAAGGCTACCGTAGTACCTCTCTGGTGCCTGAAGTTACCCACCTTATCTGCGGAGTGGCCAATGGAATGTCAATCCAGATTGAATCTTTAGGTTCCTTATCAAATCTTCAGTAATCGTTTGTTGTTCTGGAATCACTTCCAGTTCTACCATACTCCCACTACTGTTTTCAAAAAAAAAAATCCATTTTTAATAAAACTGTGGCGAGTCAAGAACAATATCGCTATTGTTCATCCAGATGGTAGAAAATCAACCCGCGTCATAGCCTGGGTCAACCCATAAACAGCCATTACAGAAACGTGCCTTGAGTTGTCCAGTGTCTGGTTTTAAGCATAAACCGAACAACTCCCCGTACCTTAACAATGTTAAGATATGAACTGTTCTATATCCAATATAGAAAACAGAGGCACTGATTTAATTGAACCAGATTCAAATCATGCAGCTGTCTCCAGTGCATGTCAACTAAATGGAGAGAGGCCGATCAGCGTTACTCAACTTAGGAATGCTTCCAATTATGAGTAACCTGAAAGAGAAGCAATTTCTCTTTATCATTACTATCAACTGAATACCATACACAAGTATCTACATCTTCGATCTCTTTGAAGAATCCCGATACTTGCTATACCTGGTTCTCTACTCTATTCAAATTACCTATAACTCCTCAAAACTTAGACCCTGTGTTTCCACGAAACACTTGTCTAAAAACTAGAGAAGTCATAAGTAAACCGAATATAGTACGAGGACCAACCCCTCTGTCCTGATGGACCCTGGACAACATACAATACTCTGTATAAGTCCCTTGAGTCTTACAACTCATTCACTGTGTGTCGTAGGTTGAAAACTGTACTTATGGTTAAGAAGAATTACACCGCTGTTTAATGCTCCTTACCTAACCATCCACTGATATAGGTAAATGTCGTAGACATAATTTAAGAAAGGTATATCTCACTCTATGAAAATAGACGTACAGATACATCGATTTGAAATTGGTGCATAACGGCGGATATTCAAAACCAAATACTTGCCGTCCGGCAAATAACCCAGGTGACTTCCTCAAATATCACCGATTACAACGAATCCCGATATAATGAGGACAATCACCTAATTCCCAATAGCTTACTCCCACTCATCATCTGTAAAACCATACAGATGTGAGAATCGTACCTGGTAAATACATACCCTGGAGTAAGTATCTAATCGGGAAATCAGTTTTCCTTTAACATTACACAGTGAAACTGAAACATTGAAATGTTCCGAGGGGGTATTCTGGTATTCCTAGTAATGCCTCTTCCAGATTCACGACTGTAACCGTATAGTTCTCTGCCACCTCTCCAAATCCCTTCATATGTCTTTAGTCTTTACCTTCTGCACACCCCTTTAGGCCAAATGGTTTTCTTCCTTCCCTACCGTTCGGCACCAGCCTATGGTTTGGAAGAAGACTATCCAATAAGCATAATGGGTGTACTGTCCCAATCCTAGGAACACTCGCAACACGAGAGAAGGTGAAGATAAAAGACACCTGAATGTACTTTATTCTTATTTCTCCTGAACCAGAATCCATCCCCGAACTGGAACAAGTTCCATTCGAGTTCGTATATAACCATACGATGGAGTATCCAAATAAACTGTGGATCTTCGTAGTGATACGGAGTGTCCTGGAGAAATACAAAGGTGATGTGGGAGTGGTAACGAAATATTTGGTTTGGTCGTGAATAACTGTTGCAATTTACTTTGCCCTCTTACTAATCCCTTGCTTTGTCTGAACTTAATACCTTCTGCACACCATCGTTATGCTAATTGGTTTTCTTCATTCCCTACCGGTCGGCACCAGCCTAAGGTTTGGAAGAAGACAATCCAATTTGCGTAATAGGTGTACTACCCCTAAACCAAGGAGTACTCGTAACCTGAGAGAGGGTAAAAGGAAAAGACAACTGAATAATCCTATCCGTTTTCTCCAGAATCGGAAACCATCCTCGAATAAATTCTTTCGAGTTCGTATCTAACCATACGATGGTTTTGTCCAATGGAAGTGGACGTTCGTAGTAAAACGGGGTGTCCTGGAGAAAAGGGTAAAAGTAGGAGTGGCAATGAGGTTTGCAACTCTGACAATCCAAAAGCCAGTGTTAAGAAGGTTCGGTCAACTTGGTCACTGAGTCAAAGTCTTAGGGTCGGGTCAATGGTCGCTGCCAAAGAGAGAGAGAAAAGAAACACTCAGCGTGCACTCTAACCTAGATCAGAATGGTTACCAATTTATCTAATCTGGAAACCTCCCACTGTACCTCAAATTCTCCTCCAAACCTGAAAGAAGAATTAGTCGGGGTCACCCGAGGAGTAAACTAACTCATCAGTGGGAATCGGGATCCAACTATCATCGCATGATAACGTGACGGAATCCGCTCATATCATCACACTCCAGAAGGTATGCGCATATCTGGCAAGTTTCAGTACTTTTGAAACTCCCGATGTGATTTCTGCCCCATGCTCTTATGACCTTGACTTTGGCCAACATATCATAAGTCACATGTCAAGTTCTGCCCGTCATTCTCCAGGTTAATTTGAATCCACCCGTACATACCCTTGACTTTGGCCAAAATGGCAGCACGACTGTCCCAAACCAACGCATCTATCTATGCTGCATATGAATACCCCAATAGCTACCAATCACTGTGCCTTGACTTTGGCCAACATACACAGCTTGAATACTATTGACCACCCATATGAAACGACGGAGGGCTACGAATGGTTTCTGGCGAAAACCTTTAACGTAATGAACTTGATATCGTTGAAGGAACGGATAGCTTTTTAGAAAATATAGTGACGAAAACCTTTACTAAAGAGGTCACTCCCGGTGAAGGGATCTCGGCTCTTTCCCCGTAGAATGGGGTGCTGGATATTCATAACCGAATATCACTGTGCAAAGCAAAAGTAATCGGCTATAGTGAAGTCATTGCCCTGACGCAAACTTTTGTCCAAGGGGTCACTCCCGGTGAAGGGATCTCGGCCCTTGCCTCGTCGACTGAGGAGCAGGATATTCTAATGAATACCACGATGCAAAACAAAAGTAAACGTCCTTGCAATAACAGCTTTTGAAAAAGTGTTCCAACAACATCAGATTAGGTTTGTTTTAAACTTTGCATTGATCCGAATCAATGCAGTCCCATCAATTGATCACACCACAAAGAACGAAAATATACTGATGTACGTATATGCCATACGCATTCGCCACTGGGTCCCGTCATTACCCGTTAGGTTAGCTTACTAACGACAGAGCGGGGACTGGACTAGCGCGGATGCAAAACATATACAACATCTACTAATATATATACCAATATATTATATTTCGCTCAAGGCGTGAATAGAATGCAACATCACAGAAATGTACAGCATCACAGAACAATACAGATATCTGGGATCCCCGGGTTTCATAGAGCCGCTGAAACCCGACGTTCCCCTGGTCGTGTGGATAGCCTGTGCAATGAAATCCTAGACCCCTACGGGCGCGGCAAGTCACCCGCCAAAACCTGAAGCGAGGCAGCCCCTTTCAGCGCCGTGAATGGACCACCCAGCACTTCACGGAATCCGGCAACTTGGGCACCCCTCCTGGGTCAAACCTGTACCCCCTACGAGTGCGGCGAATAGCCCACCAATCCTAGAGTGAAGCCCCCTCCCTCTCAATGCCATGAGATGCGGACTTGTTGCCCTCTAGAACCCGGCTATCCGTGCACCCCTCCGCGGGGCAATCCTAGTACAGAAAGTAAAATATACATACAACGGGTACATCGACCGTAACCAGGTCGTGCCCCAAAATAATAATACAATCAGGCAATGACGGCAGTCCACATGTCGGACGCTTGCCCCGCAATATCAAATATATATAATACAACAGCACAGTACTAGCATTGCATCCAGGCTATCCCCCACGACCGATCCGCAACATCACAGCAAATACATAGAACATCAACGTGAAAATCACGTTCGCAAATCCGTCTAACCGGGCTATAGCAGTTAGACCGGATTTACCGATCGAGTGACATTCACGGTCGCAGATATAATGTAAATACTGTGAAAAATGTGTTTAAAAAAATTTCCGATTGATCAAACAATTAACAAGTGGGCCCCAAAAAAAAAACTGTAGCAGTTACAGAAAATATGAGCCCAATTTAAATATTCCAGAAACCCAAATTTATCCCCAGAAGCCCACTGGAAAAATCCGGCCCATTGATCTTTTTAGACTGCGGCGGAAGGGCGGCCAAAAGTGGGTTTTGGCCGCGTTTCCGCGCTCTGATCAGGAGATCAATGCCTCGAATTTGAACAGTAGGCTTACAATTTCTAGTACATCAATATTTTACAACCTGAAAAATTTTTGGAGACTGAAAAATTTCAACAGAAACTGTCGTGGGTGTATTTGGGTTTTCGGACATTTCGATCGATCGGAACTAAAAAACACATTACACAAAGCTAGACTAAGTTAATGGGGAGGCTCTGATACCACTGTAAGTGCACGGCGGCGCCCCGGCCGTCAATCCGACGCCGGAATGCGGAAACGGTGATAAACTTAAATTTTGCGGACTTTGCAAACCGGCACCACCGCGCACTAAACTCCGGATCGAACCATTAACTAGTCTACGCTACTAAAAAGAAAGGGAAGAGATGTATACCGACGATCCAAGTCCTCCGGTCTTCATCTCCACTCCGATCTCCTCGCGGGATCTCCGTCCTTCTCCTCCTCGTCGCCTCCTCGCCGGAAAGGGCACCACATCGCCTTCGTCTTTTACGGGCTCCCGCCTCAATACCGAGGCAACTCGAGCATGAAGCCGGCAACTCGACATGCTCAAGATATGCTGTAGAATGTAGTGTAGAAGATGCTTGTCTCTTTGGGGTTATGTTGTTGCCAATGAGGATGATGGAGGAAACAAGGATTAGAAAAATGGTGCTTGCATTTTTCTAGCATGAAAACTAGATCAAGAAAGAAAACTCTCATGAATGAAGCTCTCTCTTCTTCTTCTCACAACCATGAAAGACTTATCATCAAGTGAGAATAAAGGGTGGAGGAATAACCATATCAAGCTAGAAGGGAGGTGAGTGTAGGAGAAGTCAAGAGGTGACCACAAACAAACATGAACCATGCTTGTTCTACTATTCAACCCATACCCTTTCAATCACAATAAAAAGCAAGTCAATGGTGCAAGATATGAAAGCCATCATAATCAATACAATTGCAAGAAACCCCCCCACAAAGTGTTATTTGCAAAACTGCAAATAACCCCCTCCATCGAAAAAGTCCGGCCGGGAAAGAACAAAGGAAAACCGGCCGGAACGGAATGCAAACTGGCAACTCCAGAAAACTGGTCCCGTAATAAATTACAGGAAAACCCCAATACTGTGCATACACACCCGCATCTGTATTCCGTCCGGATACAAATGCAATGAGACAAAATCTACACTGTACTAAACTAAGACCAGCTTAAGCCAAAGCCGGCTTGTTAAATCCGTTCGATCCTGATCCGTGCAATACCGCACGTATCAGATCAAACCCTGCCATATAACTATACGGCCACTAGTACAAAACTGTCCGATCCTGATCCGTGCAATACCGCACGTATCTGATCGGACCTTGCCATATCTCCATACGGCCTCTACAGCGTTTCGCCCGAAAGCTGAGTAACTGAAAGTGTGGTAGACTCTAAAGACTCGTCAATACTATGGCTGTGGATTTAACCACTAGCATGTCAGAGGTATAAGCCAATACGTAACGGGCCACCAGCTATTGACTAAAAGGGACGTCGATGAGCGAACTCATCCTGACACCCTACTGAGCCAGTCAGTGACAATATCCGTGCAGTCCGGTCCGTTCGTCTATGAGTATCGCATGGCGGGCCTAGGGGGTTGGTAAAAGTCAGACCCCCAAAAGCGGTACAAGTCATGTCGGAGTGTAGCCCAGAACACCCTGAGATACTACTGGAATACCTACCAGTAAATCTCCTTGCCTTGGCCAAGGACTTTGTGTAATGGCTCTCCTAGACACAGCACGACCTCACCCCCAATACCGGGAGAGACGAACCCCTGAAGATACGCTCACTGCCTCCATGTGGCTCGGGACTGTACCCAACTAAAACCTGTTTGCACGACTCCTTTGAGCCGTGGTAGGGTAGTAATCAAAGTACAGTGGGAACTCACACGAGACAAATGACGATCCCCAGGTCGATGAACTAACCTGCACACATGTCACCAGGGAACTGCCATCTGACGTCTGGTATATGACCAACTAGCATGTTCCCGGCGAGTCTTGTCCGGTGTACTCATAACCCAATGAGCACCTGTATACATCTTAGGTGATCCAACTGACACCAGTGGCTTGTGAGACCGGCCACCGCCCCTCGTCGGGGTCTCGACTATATACACTAGTCTACTAATGGAGTATCGATGCCCGGTCTCGAAACTCCCACGACTAGGGACCTTTTAAGGATATGCTTGTAGACCCCCAGCTCCCACTTATATGATCGCCCTCATACTGCTGGTGGTCAAGCAAGAATCCTAGGGGCTCTATCAACGTGTAATTACGACGTGTCATGTCACCTAAAGCAGTACACGATGATAAAGGTAAACCAGATAGCATACTATCATCTCGAGTAAGACTGTCCTACCGGGATAGGTCCTCCCTCAATCATTACAATCACGTACCTGTGACCTAATAATTGACTCTGAGGGCACTATCTCCATCATATCTCTCCTAGGGGTAGCAAACGTCAGACCCAGTAACTCGATAAGTCATGCCGATATAAGGTCCATACCAATCGTGAAACTACTGATAACTCTTACCAGTATATTACAGTAACCCTGGCCAGGGATTTCCAGTTATGGCCAGTCATGCATAGCGCAACAACAACCCCCAATACCGGGTGAGACGAATCCCCTCATATCGCTCATTGCCTCCATGTGAATCGGGACTGTACCCAAAAACCACGTGTTTGCACGACTCAGTAGAATCGTGGTAGGGTGGAAATCAAAGCACAGTAGGAGACAGACAAGACTCTATGACGATCTCGGGTCAACAGACTAAGCTGTACCAGTGTCATCAGAGAACTGCCGTCTCACGTGAGGTATAATACCATCTGGGAGTTCTCGGCGAGTCCGTTCAGTGTACCCAGTCTCCACTGAGCACCCGCATACCATCTCTGATGTCAAACACCAATGGATATGAGATCATCCATTGCCCATCACATGGGTCGAGAAGATATACGCTAGTCTACTCTGGAATATCGATGCCCCGTCTTGATATTCCCACGACTAGGAATATTGAAGGATGTACTCATGGACTACCCATGCCCCACTAGTATGATCTGCATCATAGTCCTGGAAGTCGAGTACACATCCTAAGGTCTTTATCAACATGTAACAGAGAGACAAAAAGTATACATGTTAAGATAAAGAGCAACCAGATAGCGTACTATCATGTCGAGCAAGAAAGTCCTACCTATATATGTCCCAGCATCCACTACAATATACATCCAATGTACAGTAATGGCCTCTAGGGCATACATATAACTAATACGAACTGCATATAAGACTTATCTTGGCATGTCTCCTTATCGGCTTGTTTACGGAAATGCTTGCCACCTCCCAGTTGAAATCGTACATCGTGCTATTTGGGAGATCAAAGAGCTGAATCTCAATCTTGAAGATGCGGGAAGCTATCGGAAGCTGCAATTGAACGAACTAAATGAGCTTCGAGATGAGGTTTACGACAACACGGTTGTTAGAAAGAACCGAACGAAGGCGTTTCATGATAAACACTTTATGCGCAAAACCTTCATGCCTGGACAACAGTACTTCTTTATGACACCCGACTCCATTTCCATCCCGGTAAACTTCGATCTCGCTGGAAGGGACCCTTTTTGTGCGGTGTGTATACCCGCACGGCGCAGTGGATTTAGAGAATCCAAAGGATGGTTCGTTTTTCAAAGTAAACGGACACAGATTGAAACGTTCCATAGCACAGAACCATCAGAGGAGCTCCTGATATTGCAGGAGCTGGTTTACCCTGCATAATCTTCCTCTGTTTATCACCAAACTTCGGTTATTCAACCATAAATAGTGGAGACACAGCTTCAAATAAGTTTGGGGGTATGTATATGTTGGAGATAGTGCCCTCAGAGTCGATTATTGGATCACAGGCACGTGATTGCAATGATTGAGGGAGGACCTATACCGGTAGGACAGTCTTACTCGAGATGATAGTATGCTATCTGGTTTATCTTTATCATCATGTACTGCTTTAAGTGACCTGAAAGGTCGCTATTACACGTTGATAGAGCCCCTAGGATTCTTTCTTGACCACCAGCAGTATGAGGGCGATCATATAAGTGGGAGCTGGGGTCTATAAGCACATCCTTAAAAGGTCCCTAGTCGTGGGAGTTTCGAGACATGGCATCGATACTCCAGAGTAGACTAGTGTATACAGTCGAGACCCAGACGAGGGGCAGTGGCCGGTCTCACAAGCCACTGGTGTCAGTTGGATCACCTAAGATGTATACAGGTTCTCATTGGGTTATGAGTACACCGAACAGGACTCGCCGAGAACATGCTAGTTGGTCTTATACCAGACGTCAGATAGCAGTTCCCAGGTGACATGTGTACAGGTTAGTTCATCAACCTGGGGATCGTCATTTGTCTCGTGTGAGTTCCCACTGTACTTTGATTACTACCCTACCACGCTCAAAGGAGACGTGCAAACAGGTTTTAGTTGGGTGCAGTCCCGAGCCACATTGAGGCAGTGAGCGGATCTTCGGGGGTTCGTCTCTCCCGGTATTGGGGGTGAGGTCGCGCTGTGTCTAGGAGAGCCATTACACAAAGCCCTCGGCCGAGGCAGGAGATTTACTGGTAGGTATTCCAGTAGTATCTCAGGGTGTTCTGGGCTACACTCCGACACGACTTGTACCGCTTTTGGGGGTCTGACTTTTACTAACCCCCTAGGCCCGCCATGCGATGGTCATAGAAGAACGGACCGGACTGTATGGATATTGTCACTGACAGGCTCAGTAGGGTGTCAGGATGAGTTCGCTCACAGACGTTCCTTTTGGTCAATACCTGGTAGCCCGTCACGTATTGGCTTATACCTCTGACGTGCTAGTGGTTAAATCTACAACCAAGGTGTTGACGAGTCTTTAGAGTCCCCCACATTCAGTTACTCAAGCTTTCGGGCGAAAAGCTATAGAGGCCGTATGGAGATATGGCAAGGTCCGATCAGATACGTGCGGTATTGCACGGATCAGGATCGGACAGTTCGTACTAGAGGCCGTATGGATATATGGAAGGGTTCGATCAGATACGTGCGGTATTGCACGGATCAGGATCGGACGGATATTACTAGCCGGCTTTGGTTTAAGCCGGATCCTAGTATAGAACAGTGTAGACTTTGTCTCATTGCATTTGTATTTCGGTCGGAATACAAATGCTGGTGTGTATGCACAGTAGCGGGGTTTTCCTGTAATTTATTACGGGACCAGTTTTCTGGAGTTTCCAGTTTGCTTTCCGTTTCGGCAACTTTCATTTGTATCTTTCATTGGCCGAAGTTTGGTGGAGGAGGGCTTATTTGCATTTATGGAAATAAGCAATTCGGAAGGGGGTCTTTGCATATTATTGTATCATGATGGTGCACCATCCATTAACCTCACTTGACTTTTTGCTTCATGATAGTTTTCATGATTGCTTGACTTTGGATATGATGATGGTTGTTTTGGTGTGTGGGTTTTTGGTTGTGATCATTGGATTCTCTCATCATCACTTGCTTACATCATTGCATTCCACCCACCCCTTGACCTTGCTCTCTCTCTCTCTCCACTCACACAAGAAGAGAGGCCGGCCACTATTGGAGGATGGGGGGATTCATTTTTCATGTGTGGCATTTTGGCTTTCTAATTGTGCTAAGAAAAAAAGCTCTCTAGTTCATCTCAAAAATCCATTCCTCCACCAATGGCAACTCCCAAAACCCCTAGAGACACAAATAGCTCACTACACATTCTACAGCAAACCTTAGGCACGTCGACTAGCCAGCTTCGTGCCCGAGTTGCCTCGGCATAGAGGTGGGAGCCCGTAAAAGATGTAGGCGATATGGTGCACTTCCGGCGACGAGGTGGAGACAGGACATTCCGCGGGAGATAGGGACGACGACGAGAAGACCGGAGGACTCGGATCAGTCGGTATATCTCTATTCCCCATCTTGTAGTTAGCTAGAACTAGTTAATGGTTCGATCCGGGTGTTTAGCGTGCGGTGGTGCCAGTTTGCTAGTTTGCAAAATTAAAGTTTTTCGCTTCCGCATTTGGCCTCGGGATGGAGGCCGGGGCCCCGCCATGCACTTACAGTGTTATCAGAGCCTCGCCATTAACATAGTCTATCTTTGTCTAATATGTTTTACATTTCCGATCGAACAATTTTCCAAAAACCGTATTTTTCTTCACATCAGTTTCTGTCGAAATTTTTTGAAGTCCAAAAAATTTTCAGCTTGTTTCAGAATGATGTGTTGGACAATCTAAGAGTTCTGGGAAAATTTGGTCACGTGAACAGTCTAAACGACCACGGAATCGCGGCCAAACCCATGCTTGGGCCGCGGTTCCGCCGCGACTTGAACTGTTCAGTGTACCAAAATTTTGCAGAAAGCTCCTGACTTGGAAATAGGGGTTTTGGAATATTATTTTCGGGCCCAGAATATCTTTATGTGCTACAGTAGTACTTGGGGGCCCACATGGTAAATTTTGATCGATCGGATATTTTAAACACATTAGTTCACAGTATTTACATTATATCTGCGACCGTGAATGTCACTTGATCGGTAAATCCTGTCTAACTGCTATAGCCCGGTTGGACGGATTTGCGAACGTGACTTTCACGTTGATGTTCTGTGTTATGATGTGATGTTGCGGATCGGTCGTGGGGGATAGCCTGGATGCAATGCTAGTACAGTTTTTGTTGTATTATGTACATTTGATATTGCGGGGCGAGCGTCCGACATGTGGACTGCCGTCACTGCCTGATTGTATTATTTTTTTGGGGCACGACCAGGTTGCCGTCGTTGTACCCGTTGTATGTATATTTTACTTTCTGTACTAGGATTACCCCGCGGAGGGGTGCACGGATAGCCGAGTTCTAGAGGGCAACAAGCCCGCATCTCATGGCAATGAGACGGAGGGGGCTTCACTCTAGGATTGGCGGGCTATTCGCCGCACTCGTAGGGGGTACAGGTTGACCCAGGAGGGGTGCCCAAGTTACCGGATTCCGTGAAGTGCTGGGTGGTCCATTCACGGAGCTGAAGGGGGCTGCCTCGCTTCAGGTTTTGGCGGGTGACTTGCCGCGCCCGTAGGGGTCTAGGATTTCATTGCACAGGCTATCCACACGACCAGGGGAATGTCGGGTTTCAGCATCTCTGTGAAACCCGGGGATCCCAGATATCTGTATTGTTCTGTGATGCTGTACATTTCAGTGATGTTGCATTTTATCACGCCTTGAGCGAATATAATATATTGGTATATATATTAGTAGATGTTGTATATGTTTTGCATCCGCGCTAGTCCAGTCCCCGCTCTGTCGTTAGTTAGCTAACCTAACGGGTAATGACGGGACCCAGTGGCGAATGCGGATGGCATATAAGTACGTAAGTATATTTTCGTTCTTTGTGATGTGATCAATTGATGGGACTGCGTTGATTCGGATCAATGCAAGTTAAAACAAACCTAATCTGATGTTGTTGGAACACTTTTCAAAAAGCTGTTATTGCAAGGACGATTACTTTTGCTTTGCATCGTGGTATTCAGTTGGAATATCCTGCTCCTCAGTCGACGTGGCAAGGGCCGAGATCCCTTCACCGGGAGTGACCCCTTGGACAAAAGTTTGCGTCAGGGCAATAACTTCACTATACCCGATTACTTTTGCTTTGCATCGTGGTATTCAGTTGGAATATCCTGCACCTCATTCTACGGGGAAAGAGCCGAGATCCCTTCACCGGGAGTGACCTCTTTAGCAAAGGTTTTCGTCACCATATTTTTAAAAGCTATACGTTCCTTCAACGATATCAAGTTCACTACGTTAAAGGTTTTCGCCAGAAACCATTCGTAGCCCTCCGTCGTTTCATATGGATGGTCAATAGTATTCAAGCTGTGTATGTTGGCCAAAGTCAAGGCACAGTGATTGGTAGCTATTGGGGTATTCATATGCAGCATAGATAGATGCGTTGTTTTGGGACAGTCGTACTGCCATTTTGGCCAAAGTCAAGGGTAGGTACGGGTGGATTCAGATTAACCTGGAGAATGACGGGTAGAACCTGACATGTGACTTATGATATGTTGGCCAAAGTCAAGGTCATAAGAGCATGGAGCAAAAATCACATCGGGAGTTTCAAAAGAACTGAAACTTGCCAGATATGCGCATACCTTCTGGAGTGTGATAGCGTGAGCGGATTCCGTCACGTTATCATGCGATGATAGTTGGATCCCGATTCCCATTGATGAGTTAGTTTACTCCTCGGGTGACCCCGACTAATTCTTCTTTCAGGTTTGGAGGAGAATTTGACGGTACAGTGGGAGGTTTCCAGATTAGATAAATTGGTAACCATTCTGATCTAGGTTAGAGTGCATGCTGAGTGTTTCTTTTCTCTCTCTCTTTGGCAGCGACCATTGACCCGACCCTAAGACTATGACTCAGTAACCAAGTTGACCGAACCTTCTTAAACACTGGCTTTTGGATTGTCAGAGTTGCGAACCTCATTGTCACTCCTACTTTTACCTATTTTTCCAGGACACCCCGTATTACTACGAACGTCCATTTCTATTGGACAAAACCATCGTATGGTTATATACGAACTCGAAGGAATTCGAGGATGGTTTCAGGTTCTGGAGGAAACGGATAGGACTATTCAGTTGTCTTTTCCTTTTACCTTCTCTCAGGTTGTGAGTACCCCTTAGATTAGGGGATAGTACACCTATTACGCAAATTGGATAGTCTTCTTCCGAACCTTAGGCTAGTGCCGAACGGTAGGGAATGAGGAAAACCAATTAGCCTAAACGGTGTACAGAAGGTATTATGTAAAGACAAAGAAAGGGATTAGAAGGAGGGCAAAGTAAATTGCGACTGATATTCACGACCAAACCAAGTATTTCATTACCACTCCCACTTCACCTTTGTATTTCTCCAGGACACTCCGTATCACTACGAAGATCCACAGTTTATTGGATACTCCATCGTATGGTTATATACGAACTCGAAAGGAACTTGTTCCAGTTCGGGGATGGATTCTGGTTTAGGAGAAATAGGAATAAGGTTTATTCATGTATCTTTTGTCTTCACCTTCTCTCGCATTGCGAGTGCTCCTAGGATTAGGACAGTATACCCATTATGCTTATTGGATAGTCTTCTTCCAAACCATAGGTTGGTGCCGAACAGTAGGGAAGGAAGAAAACCATTTGGCCTGAGGGGTGTGCAGAAGGTAATGACTAAAGACATATAAAGGGATTTGGAGAGGTGGCAAAGAATTATACGGTTGCAGTCGTGAATCTGGAAGAGGCATTATTAGGAATACCGGGATACCCCATCGAAACATTTCAATGTTTCAGTGCCACTGTGTACTGTTAAAAGAAAACTGATTTCCCAATTAGTCCTTACTCCAGGGTATGTATTTACCAGGTACGATTCTCACATCTGTATGGTTTTACAGATGATGAGTGGGAGTAAGTTATTGGGAATTGGGTGATCATCCTCATTATATCGGGATTCGTTGTAATCGGTGATATTTGAGGAAATCACCTGGACTGTTTGCCGGTCGGCAAATATTTGGTTTTGAATATCCGCTGTCATGCACCAATTTCAAATTGATATATCTGTACGTCTATTTTCATAGAGTGAGATATACCTTTTTGAAATTATGTCTACGACATTTACCTATATCAGTGGATGGTTAGGTAAGGAGCATTAAACATCGGTGTAATTCTTCTTAACCATAAGTACAGTTTTCAACCTACGACACACAGTGAATGAGTTATCAGACTCAAGGGACTTATACAGAGTATTGTATGTTGTCCAGGGTCCATCAGGACAGAGGGGTTGGTCCTCGTACTATATTCGGTTTACTTATGACTTCTCTAGTTTTTAGACAGGTGTTTCGTGGAAACACAGGGTCCGAATTTTGAGAAGTTATAGGTATTTGAATAAAGTAGAGAACCAGGTGTAGCAAGTATCGGGATTCTTCAAAGTGATCGAAGATGTAGATACTTGCATATGGTATTCAGTTGATAGTAATGATAAAGAGAACTTGCTTCTTTTTCAGGTTACTCATAATTGGAAGCATTCCTAAGTTGAGTAACGCTGATAGGCCTCCTTCCATTTAGTTGACATGCACTGGAGACAGCTGCATGATTTGAATCTGGTTGATTTAAGATCAGTGCCTCTGGTTCTATATTGGATATAGAACAATTCATATCTTAACGTTGTTAAGGTACGGGGAGTTGTCCGGCTTATGATTAAAACCAGACTCTGGATAACTCGAGGCACGTTTCTGTAATGGCTGTTTGTGGGTTGACCCAGGCTTTGACGAGGGTTGACTTTCTACCATCTGGAAGATCAATAGTGATATTGTTCTGAACTCGCCACCGTTTTAAATAAAATGGATTTTTCAGAAAACAGTAGTGGGAGTATGGTAGAACTGGAAGTGATTCCAGAACCACAAACGATTACTGAAGATTTGATAGGAACCTAAAGATTCAAACTGGTTTGACATTCCATTGGCCACTCCGCAGATATAGTGGGTAACTTCAGGCACCCGAGAGGTACTCCGGTAGCCTCAAGGACGGTGACAGGGAAGTTTTTGTTTACCCAGACTTGCCATTGCTGTTGTTCCAGACTGTGAGACCCGGCGGGAGGATGAGTATAGCGCCGTTCTAAACTGGCTTTAGAAGTGTACGTCTATATGACCCCGCCAGAGGGTTTTCATGATCAGTGGGAGCAGCGGAAGCATTGGTGGACAGGTGGCTTATGTCTATTTATAGACTAAAGCAGACATAGCGGAGATAGATCATCAATTTCTGATGTGACAATCATAGGTTTGACTTCATCAGAATAAGGGATGGATCTGTTGAGAAGGAAGTAGGGTGTGATGTCCTGGTATTTTGATGACATACACATAGTAGGAAGTGATATTCCTATTCTACAATCGGTTATACTTTGGTCGTCACAAAGTGGTTTCTCCACATGGGACTTGGACATTATATCAGACATACTGGTTACTAGATCTATGGTTTTAGATCTAGATTTGGGTGGTTTCCCAATTAAGGGTACTTAGACAGCATTCTAAGAGTATTTAGAATGGACGACACCTGGCACGGTAGTGTACCTGCAGGTGATAGAGTCACCCTCTCTAAAGGTGTCTTACAGACTAAAGGGGAGAGGGATGTGCATGATTGGCAGATCACTTGCTTAGGCAATTGAGTCAATCATGAGATGTCAAGTACCACACCAGATGTTGTTCTTGCACTAAATGCAATAAGTTGACATTTATCCAATCCTGGAGAAACAATCGGAAGCAGCTTTAGAACATAAGTGGATGTTCTAGGGATATGATAACGACAGCCTCTTTCGGGAGACAGTTATCATTCCAGGCTTCCTAGGTGACCTGGACGACAAGGAGGTTGTCAGAGTTATAGTTTTCCCTCTGACGAGGGGCAGTATTTTGGACAGGTGGTCCAAGGCAATACTGAGGGAGGCTTGGCGCAGGATACTGATTAAGTTCAGTTGATGATACAGTCTAAGAAGTTTGGATTTGGAGTTCATTTATGAGCTAGGTCCCATCAGACATCCAGACACATTCTAAGACATGTATTGCTCATTTCGGGAGATGGCTTTCTCCGCGAACATGAGATATAGAGAGACATAGGAAGAAACATCAAGGCGGATCCACTCACTGAGGCTATTCCTCGAACACAATAGTTTCGCAAACTAGCTTTGTGAGACTGACAACTAAAGGAGTTGGATGTTCGGTATCACACGGGCTGTGAGTATGCGACATCGCAATAATTAGCCTTGAGTGCAAGTGGGAGATTGTTGGAGATAGTGCCCTCAGAGTCGATTATTAGATCACAGGCACGTGATTGCAATGATTGAGGGAGGACCTATCCCGATAGGACAGTCTTACGCGAGATGATAGTATGCTATCTGGTTTATCTTTATCATCGTGTACTGCTTTAAGTGACCTGAAAGGTCGCTATTACACGTTGATAGAGCCCCTAGGATTCTTGCTTGACCACCAGCAGTATGAGGGCGATCATATAAGTGGGAGCTAGAGTCTATAAGCACATCCTTAAAAGGTCCCTAGTCGTGGGAGTTTCGAGACAGGGCATCGATACTCCAGAGTAGACTAATGTATACAGTCGAGACCCCGACGAGGGCGGTGGCCGGTCACACAAGCCACTGGTGTCAGTTGGATCACCTAAGATGTATACAGGTGCTCATTGGGTTATGAGTACACCGGACAGGATTCGCCGGGAACATGCTAGTTGGTCTTATACCAGACGTCAGATAGCAGTTCCCAGGTGACATGTGTACAGGTTAGTTCATCGACCTAGGGATCGTCATTTGTCTCGTGTGAGTTCCCACTGTACTTTGATTACTACCCTAACACGCTCAAAGGAGACGTGCAAACAGGTTTTAGTTGGGTGCAGTCCTGAGCCACATGGAGGCAGTGAATGGATCTTCGGGGGTTCGTCTCTCTCGGTATTGGTGGTGAGGTCGCGCTATGTCTAGGAGAGCCATTACACAAAGCCCTCGGCCGAGGCAGGAGATTTACTGGTAGGTATTCCAGTAGTATCTCAGGGTGTTCTGGGCTACACTCCGACACGACTTGTACCGCTTTTGGGGGTCTGACTTTTACCAACCCCCTAGGCCCGCCATGCGATGCTCATAGACGAACGGACCGGACTGTACGGATATTGTCACTGACAGGCTCAGTAGGGTGTCAGGATGAGTTCGCTCACAGACGTCCCTTTTGGTTAATACCTGGTAGCCCGTCACGTATTGGCTTATACCTCTGACGTGCTAGTGGTTAAATCCACAACCAAGGTGTTGACGAGTCTTTAGAGTCCCCCACATTCAGTTACTCAAGCTTTCGGGCGAAAAGCAGTAGAGGCCGTATGGAGATATGGCAAGGTCCGATCAGACACGTGCGGTATTGCACGGATCAGGATCAGACAGTTCGTACTAGAGGCCGTATGGATATATGGCAGGGTTCGATCAGATACGTGCGGTATTGCACGGATCAGGATCGGACGGATATTACTAGCCGGCTTTGGTTTAAGCCGGATCCCTGTATAGTACAGTGTAGACTTTGTCTCAATGCATTTGTATTTCGGTCAGAATACAAATGCGGGTGTGTATGCACAGTAGCGGGGGTTTCCTGTAATTTATTACGGGACCAGTTTTCTGGAGTTGCCAGTTTGCTTTCCGTTTCAGCCACCTTCATTTGTATCTTTCATTGGCCGAAGTTTGGTGGAGCAGGGCTTATTTGCATTTGTACAAATAAGCAATTCGGAAGGGGGTCTTTGCATATTGTTGTATCATGATGGTGCACCATCCATTGACCTCACTTGACTTTTTGCTTCATGATAGTTTTCATGATTGCTTGACTTTGGATATGATGATGGTTGTTTTGGTGTGTGGGTTTTTGGTTGTGATCATTGGATTCTCTCATCATCACTTGCTTACATCATTGCATTCCACCCACCCCTTGACCTTGCTCTCTCTCTCTCCACTCACACAAGAAGAGGGGCCGGCCACTATTGGAGGATGGGGGGATTCATTTTTCATGTATGGCATTTTGGCTTTCTAATTGTGCTAAGAAAAAAAGCTCTCTAGTTCATCTCAAAAATCCATTCCTCCACCAATGGCAACTCCCAAAACCCCTAGAGACACAAATAGCTCACTACACATTCTACAGCAAACCATGGGCACGTCGACTAGCCAGCTTCATGCCCGAGTTGCCTCGGCATAGAGGTGGGAGCCCGTAAAAGATGTAGGCGATGTGGTGCACTTCCGGCGACGAGGTGGAGAAAGAACATTCCGCGGGAGATCGGGACGACGACGAGAAGACCGGAGGACTCGGATCAGTCGGTATATCTCTATTCCCCATCTTGTAGTTAGCTAGGACTAGTTTATGGTTCGATCCGGGTGTTTAGTGTGCGGTGGTGCCGGTTTGCTAGTTTGCAAAATTAAAGTTTTTCGCTTCCGTATTTGGCCTCGGGATGGAGGCCAGGGCGCCGCCGTGCACTTACATTATATACTATTTTTGGATATTCTTGTCTTGTGCACATCCATTTTTCTTTTTGATGAGCAATATTATCTTGTGATGCTCAGTCTTTGTTCATAATAAAAAAACCAAAAAAAAAATAAAAAAAAAGAAAAAAGAGAACAGCCGCTTTTTGAGACTTCATCAACAATTTTGCCCTCTTGATGTACATTGACAGTGAGGGCGTAGTCCAATTTAATTTTGGGGGTGTGCTCGGTAAGCTTTCTCCCATCACATTCATTTGTATATTCTGCATTTGCATATATTTTTAAAAACCCCATAAAACTCGAAAAAAATTTTACATAAATATAAAAACTTTGTCGTCAAGCTAGGTAGTGGGAGAACAAAGATTCGATATTTCGACAGTATTGTTTGATAAGATAGGAACAACTAGATCCTATTTTTATATTTTTAATACCTGAAAGATTACCCTCCTTTGAGTTTAACTATAGCTAATATACATCTTTACATCACACTACACGTGTCGTGAGTTTTGAAAATTAGATAACAAGTCTAATATGTCTGAAAACGTTTTAATTGATAAACTATTTTTTGAGGATCAAATAGGTTTGTTCTGAAATAAGTAATATCAAGAATAGTTTTGAAAGTGAAGTGGATATGAAGGGATGTTATAGATATCTTAGTAGGAACTAATTCTGAAGTATAACCTATCTGGAACTTGATTGAAGTGATTACACACCTGATCCACTAAACACGTCTTTTATCCTAAAAATAATTGAACAACTGGTTATATCTCCGTTCACATTAAATCGTTATAATTTTCACGCTAAAATAGGTCTTTTGTTTTAGGGCCTAGGTAACTTGAGCAATTAAGTCCGCCGGAGTGTCTCTACACCTAATACCCTAAAACCAACTGGTTTGGGAGCATTGGCCCAAAGCTTGCTAAGAAACCTAGAAAGTCCAGATTAAAACAGAGTCAAGCAAGTGTTTCCTCCAAGTTAAAATTCCTAACAGTTCTTTGTGTGAGAATAATCTTGACAAAAGACAAGATTTTATAAAAAAAAATTTAACGAAGATATGAAGGTTTTATCCTATGATGAGACTATTTCACGTTCACGAAGGTGTGTATGAAACGAAAACAAGTAAAAGGTGGAGTGAAAAATAAGACCAAGTTTCCTATTAAGAAAGATAGAAATTCTGAATGTGAAAGCTAACTGGAAAACGAAACTTGAGAAGTACTTAACTCTTTATAAAACTTGTGTGATCCTTTTTAAGTTTTTATCTGGGCTTTATTTTGTGATATGTCGACTTTAATTGATCCTTTAGAAACTTAACGACACTATTTGCACCGCACGTAAAGAAATATAGGATCTTAAGTTAAATAAGAAACGAGGTGTGAAAAATAAAGGTTCGATATTTCTAACTTAGGATAATGGAATTGCTAGCTTTGAAACAAAACCTTAAGGTTAGAATCATAATTATTTCGCAAAACTAGCTTGACCGGATTTTGTGGGTGAAATCCGCTGAAAACCTTCAAGAGACAACACTCCTCCTACTAAGGACACCTAGAGGTTTAACGGCTTGTTGCACGAGCTCTGTGCCACAGCGTTCCCTGCAAAAATGAGGTTAGGATTTTGTTTTGCTCGGGACGAGCAAATGATAAGTTTGGGTGTATTTGTAGATCACTGAAAACTGCATTTTAATACCGCTCATTCATTATCTATTTTGTTATATATCGGTACTATTAACCAGTGTCTGCTCAGTAATACAGATTACAGGTGTTCATGATAAAATGCTGGAAATACAGTCAAAATCACGAATATAACGTTTGGGAGCCGACACTGCAAAAGAACAGAAAACCGATCGATATCCAATAAGTTCTTTTGCAAACAACAAAGTGTACACAAATTTTGGTCCAACACAATGCAAGTGAACACTAGACCATGATGGGGGCTGCCTCGGCATAACAACTTGTGCAAAATGGGCACAAGTGAATGTGACGTGCTTTAAATTCTAAAAGTGTTGATGTGATTTGAAGCATCATGATTTTCTTCCAAAAGCTACTAAGCAACCTATATTGTTATCAAGAAATCAAGAAATGCTAGTAGACTTGTGGAGTGCACTAGAGATCACCAAACCAAAACGAGTCCCTCATCTCGAACCTAGCCCGGCGAGACTCTCCCAAAAACCGGTGCCGCCGGTCTAATCTAGCCCGATGCTCCCCAATTTTCTTCTGCTTGTTTATTTGGGTCAGATCATCTTATTTTTATTGTTTGTTTATTCTGGAATGAGGCCTATAAATACCTGATCAATGAGCAAGGGGAAATGATACTTTTTCTTTTGTTTAGCTTTAGAACACTTGTAATTTGTAACTTTCTTTTCCTTTGAACTCTTGAGCTCTTTCCCCATTGTCTTAACCTTCCAACTTCTTCATTAAACTTGCAAGCATATGATTTAGATTCTTGAAATCAAGATTAGTTGTATCGTGTTTGAAATTCAATAAAAGTTCTCATTTCATAACATATGTTTTGCTTTTTACATACTTTGAACTTGTGAAATTCTTTCTTTACTTTGATTTTGCAACCACTTAAGTGAGCTTGCAACCTTAAAGTTTGGTATATGGATTTCATATTGGTACGGGATTAAAGAACAGTTGAAGGAATTTGCACGTTTAATTTATCGGTTCTCTCTTTGTCTTTTCTTTCCTTGCAAATTTTTTTGTTATGTTGCCTTACTCTTTTCTTTTTTATTGTGGCATTGTAAATATGTGTGAGTAATTGATTTGCTTATTAAAGGTAGAATATAGTTAGTTTGTGTTAGGAGATTTGTTTGCTAAACCTTAAAAACCTTAACTTTGCAATTTGAAACTCTGAGCATACCACTCGCAATTCAACTCCGTTAGCACCATATCCTACCACGGTAGTGGTGAATCCTAATCTTGACCAGATTGCGAATGGTTTGCCGAAGGCTAAGGGCAAGAGATAACAACAGAAGGACAAGGGACAATGAATACGGATTTAGCTCCAAATCGCAAACACCGTATTTCAAGTTCTCTAATCCACGTTGTTACCTATTGCCTTAGTGTCAATATCAAAATTAAGGTCTATAAGGAAGCGGCAAACATCATCCTAACACAAGCTAACCTAAAACTACCCCTAACAAGTCTTTTTATTAAACATATCATTGTTATGACACTAAGTATAACAAACAACCCAAGTTACGGTATTAACTCGTTAAAACAAGTTAAAAAGCCTACTATCTCCCTGCGGACGACCCGTACTCATCGCGGCTCGCTACACGCGACACCATCTTTGATTGCGGTAATTTCAAATTCTTTCTAAACACGACACGGTAAAAACGTGACAATCACTAGCCCAGCCCCCGCTCTACCGTTAGTTAAGTAACCTAATGGGTGAGGACGAGGCTCAGTGGCGAATGCGGATGGCATATACGTACATTATATTTTCGTTCCTTTATCTGGTGTGATATCTTGAATTGATGGGAGTGTGTTGATTCTGATCAATACAAGTAAAAACAAACCTATATGATGTTGTTGGAACCAAGTTTTTTTACAACAGAAATTACAGACGTTTGCATCTGTTTTTCATAGTGGTATTCGATTGGGAATATCCTGCACCTCATTCGACGAGGTAAGGGCCGAGATCCCTTCATCGGGATTGACCCCTTGGGTAAAAGTTTGCGTCATCGTAATAACTTTATTATATTTGATTCTTTTTCTTTGCATCGTGGTATTCGATTGGAAATATCCTGCACCTCATTCGACGAGGAAAGAGCCAAGATCCTTTCACAGGGAAGGACCTCTTTAACAAAAGTTTTCGCCACTATATATTTGTAAAACCACTCGGTTCCTTCAACGATATCAAGTTCATTACGTTAAAGGTTTTTTTTCGCCAAAATCCAGCCGTAGCCCTCCATCATTTCAGATTAGTATGGCTTAGTATTCGTTCTATGTTTGTTATTTCTATTCGCCGAGACATAGCGTGCGGTAGCTCTGTAATGCTTTTCTGTCGCATAGACATGTGGATTGGTTAGGACAGTCGTATGACTTTGTTGATTATTCGTCAAGGGTCATGTGGGTGGGTTTAACGCAATCACGATAATGACGGGATGAACTTGACTAGGACCTTTTGATTTGTTGATTATTCATCAAGGTCACTTGGGACCTAGGGGTAAAAATCACATCGGGAGTTTCAAACTTACAGGAAACTTGCCAGGCATGCACATACCTTCTGGAGTGTGGTGACTTGAGTGGATTCCATCAAGTTATCATGCGATGATAGTTGGATCCCGATTCCCATTGATGAGTAGGTGTTACTCCTCGGTTGATTTTAGATGATCCCAACTAATTCTCCTTTTAGGGTTTGAGGGAGAATTCGAGGAAACAGTGGGAGCCATCCTGATTAGATAAAGTGATTAACCAATCTAATCTAGGTTAGAGTGAACGTTGAGTGTTTCTTTTCTCTCTCTCTCTTTTTGGCAGCGACTATGACCCGACCTAAAACTAAAACTCATGAAATAAGTTAACCGAACCTTCTTAAAACACTTTGGCTTTTGGAATTTCATAGTCGCATATATCATTGCCGGTCCTACTTTTACCCTTTGCATTTCTCCGGAACATTTGGTATCACTACGAAGATCCACATTTATTGTATATGCTATCGTATAGTTACATACGAACTTGAAAGAACTTGTTCCAGTTCGAGGATGGTTTCCGGTTCTGGAGAAATAGAATAGGACTATTCAGTTGTCTTTTCCGTTTTACCTTCTCTCAGGTTGTGAGAGCTCCAGGTATTTAGGAGAGTACACCTATTACGCTTATTGGATAGTCTTCTTCCAAACCATAGGCAGGTGCTGAAGGGTGGGTAGGAAGAAAACCAATTAGCCTAAGTGTGATGTATAGAAGGTAACAAGTAAATACATATAAAGTGATTTGAAAGAGGGCAAAAGGAAATTGCGACTGCTATCATTCACGACGAAGTGCGTATAACATCGCCACTCCTACATCACCTTTTGCATTTCTCTAGAACATTCCGTATCACTATGAAGATACACATTTATTAGATAATCCATCGTATAATTACATACGAACTCGAAGGAACTTGTTCCAGTTCGAGGATGGTTTTTGGTTCACGAGAAATCGAATAGGATTATTCAGGCTGTCTTTTATCTTTACCTTTTCTCAGGTTGCATGGGCTCCTACGATTAGGAGAGTACACCTATTACGCTTATTGGATAGTCTTCTTCCAAATCTTTGGCTGGTGCCGAAATGTATAGAAGGAAGAAAACCAATTTGCCTAAGTGTGGTGTACAAAGGGTAATAAGTAAAGACATATAAAGGGATTGGAGTAAGGGTAAAGAAATATACGGTTAAAGTCATGAATCTGGATAGCGGAAGAGGCATTACTAGGAATACCTGGAAACCCCTTCGAAACATTTTCATGTTTCAGTTATACTGTGCAGTGTTAATTAAAAACTGTTTTCCCAATTAGATTCTGACTCCAGGGTATGTATTTACCAGTTTCGATTCTCATATTTTTATAGTGTTACAGATAATAAGTGGGAGTAGAATATTGGGAATTTAGTGATTATATTCTCTACATATCGTAATTCTTTGTAATTGGTGATATTTGATGAAATCACCTGGGTTTTGCCTGACGGCAAATATTTGGTTTTGAATATCCTATGTTATGCACCAATTTCAAACTGATATATCTGTACGTTTATTTTATAAAGTGAGATATAAATTTTTGAAATTATGTCTATGACATTTACCTATATCAGTTGGTGATTAGGTAAAGAGCATTTAACAGCGGTGTAATTTTCTTAATCATAGTACAATTTTCAACGTACGACACACAGGGTATGAGTTATTTAACTCAGGGGACTTATACAATGTATTGTATATTGTCTAGTGTCCATTAGAACAAAGGGGTTGGTACTCATACTATATTCTGTTTACTTGTGACTTTTCTAATTTTAGACAAGTATTTCGTTGAAATACAGGGTCCAGATATTGAGAAGTTATAGGTACACGAATAAAGTATTAAACCATATGTTGCAAAGTATTAGGATTCTTCAAGGTGATCGAAGATGTAGATACTTGTGTCAGGTATTCCTTTGATATTTGATATTAAAGGTTTTGAGAACTTGCTTCTATTTCAGATTACTTATATGTGGATGTACTCCTAGATGAGTAATGTTGATTGGCCTCTTTTCATTTGGTTGATATGCACTGGAAACAACTGCATGATTTTTGAATCTGGTTCCGATTAAATCAGTGCTTATGTTTCTATAGTGTATATATAATGGATTCGTACCTTAACGATGTTAAGGCATATGGAGTTGTCCGGCTTATGCTTAAAACCAGAATCTTGACAAACTCGAGGCACGTTTCAGTAATGGCAGTCTGTGGATTATCCCGGGCTTTAACGAGGGTTAACTTTCTACCATCTGGAAGATCAATAGTTATATTGTTCTTGACTCACCACCAGTTTTAGTAAAATGGATTCTTTTTCAGAAAACATAAGTGTGAGTATGGTAGAACTGGAAGTGATTCCAGAACCAAAAACGATTACTGAAAATTTGGTGGGACCTAAAGATTCAATTGGATTCGACATTCCATTAGCCACTCCGCAGATTTGGTGGATAACCTCAGGCACCCGAGAGGTACTTCGGTCTCCTCAAAGATGGTGACATGGAGGTTTTTGTTTACCCAAATTTTCCACTATTGTTGTTCTAGAATATGAGACCTGGCAGGAGGATGATAACGTCGTTCTAAACTAGCTTTAGAAGTGCACGTGTAAATGACTCTGTCAGTGGGTTGTTGTAGTTAATGGGAGCAGCGGAAGCATGGTGGGCAAATTGCTTATGTCTATTTATAGACTAAAACAGGTATAGCGGAGATAGATTATCTATTTTTGATGTGACAGTCATAGGTTTTGACTTCATCAGAATAGAAGATGGATCTGGTATGAAGGTATTAGGGTGTGATGTCCTGTATTTGGATGACATACACTAAATAGGAAGAGATCTTCCTATACTACGATCTGTTATACTGTGGTTGTCACAAGGTAGTTTCTCCACATAAGATATGGATATGATATCAAGGATTCTGGTGACTAGATCTATGGTTTTAGATCTAGATTTCGGAAGTATCCCAATTCGGGTACTTGACACTATTCTAAAGTGTTTTAGAATGGACGATTCCTAGCGTGGTGGTGTACTTGCAGGTGATGGAGTCACCCTCTCTAAAGTGATGTCTTCTAGAATGATGAGGAGATGGATTTGCATGATTGGCATATCACTTGATTAGGCAATTGAGTCAATCATGAGATGTCAAGTACAACACCAGATATTGTTTTTGCATAGGCTGTAAAAAGTATATATTGATCCAATCCTGGAGAAACGTTGGGAAGCAGTTATGTGTAAGTTTCTTATGCACAACCACAAGGTTTCGCAAGGCATCAAACATGCCGTATTTAAAAATTTAGTATGCCAAACAACCCTAACCAAGGATCTAATTAGTGTTTTAGGAGCAAAACAAGAAAGTGAACTACTTTACTTCTATGTGATAACGGAATACAACCTTTGTAGAACGGTCCTTCACTTCAATGGCTCATTGTAGTGGTCCCTTCACTGCGATCATGGAACTCCCGGACTCTTGCATGGCTTCTTAAGGTGAAAGGAACGATCTTGCTTGAAGTCTTCGATGCCGAAGATGATCTACGTCGAGGAGACACTAACTCAAGCTACTACATCACTAATGAAAGATTAGTGAAGCTAACACCCTATACTAAAGTGCTAATCTAGTATAGGATGATGAAGTAGGAAGTTGGCTCACTTTAGTTTTATTTTTCTCACAATTTTTCTCACTTTTGAAAAACCTAGCAAGCCTTTTTCCAAGGATGAAGAAGATGAAGCAAAAAGATGAGAATGATCTAATGAGGTGAGAGAATCAACCATGGTTGAGTTTGTATCATATAGCTAACTCATGTAGAGACATAACCATGACTAAATTATAATACTTAGGTTAATAAATATCTTAAGTAAAACAAAATGTGTGGACTAAGTCAATGCATCTACATGCTCCTACAAGCTCATGCATATGACTAATTATCCACTAATTTGGATTTACTTTAAATATTTAAACCCTATATTATAATTAGTATGGTGTAAGTCTTATACACCCATATAGTGTGTATCAACAACCATGACACAAAAATAAAACACAATTAATATATATCACATATATATTAAGTGTGCACATGTGAGAAAAATAAATGGTTAAGTGAGCTAATATTAGTTAATGTAAACTAGTATATCAAATATACAGTTATACACTAAATTATCAAATCAACACTTGATTTAATAATCCAGTTATATCATATATAACCGACTAATATTTTATGCACCATCTTATCAAATCAACACTTGATTCGATAACCTGGCTATATCACATATAACCGACCGATACAAATATTGCGAGAATATTATACGGTATCACATACTCGTATTATTCTCGGTCCCGCACATATTACATATGTGCTCCTACTTCATTTCGCCTTAGCCTGTAAAACCTCTATGTAGGGCTTTAAAGACTCGTCAATACGCCGGCAGTAGGTGACTGTAATGTTTTGAAAATCGTTTACGCGAAATTTCGGAGAATCGGTAAAATAATGGGTGTTTTCCGTAAAAATCAAGATATAATTATCTTTCTCCCTAAAATTAAATATACATATTCTAGCTATGTAATTGCTACTATTTGGTGTTTTTTTTGAGCCACTTGCAAAATTTTAAGTTGACTGAAATTTTTTCCGAAATTAATTATTTAATATTATTTTAAGCCGTCACTAATACATTTAATTAGTGATAATTACATATTAGAATGGGTTAATACAAATTTTGTGCATCATGGCACATTAAATTAAAATATAACATGTTGTTTTTGAAATTAAAAGAAATTGTCAAGGTGGTGTTAGAAAATGTAAAGGAAAAAGGCTTAAATTTGTGAAAACAAATTAATATAATTAGTAATTGTGGTGTGGTTTTTATTTTCTTGTGTTCCCTCACTCACTCACACACACCCACCCTCTCCACAATGGTTTGGCCGAACCCATGGGCTGCCACATTACACAAATTCCCCACTTCAAAGTCAAGAGAAGAAAAGAAAATGAAGGAAAAAAAAAAGAAATACAATAATTAATGAAGCATGGGCTTGTTGTATGTGAAGCATGGTGTACATTGACTTATGAATTTCTCTCCCACACACACACACATCCTCCCCCCTCACTGGCCGAGCAAACTGCAGCCCCACCTCCCCCATTCTTCATCTCATTTCCTCACTAAAATGCTTCTTTTTGCTTCAAAAATCAAAGAAAAACTGTCACAAATTCCTAATTTAAAATCCTACCCATTATTTTTTGATCAATCTAGTTTCGATTCACGAAGCAAGAAACCAATTAAGGAGGCCATGTTGCAAGTTTGATCCCTTGAATGTTGAGATATAATCCTAAGCCCTTGGCTTGATTTCTAGTTAATTACTTTAATTAAGCTATTAAGTGTTTAATTAGGTTTTGATTGCAAGCTTGGAAATTGAAGAAAGGTTTTTGAATTAATGGTAGCATTTTGATCTATGAATTATGGTTGTAATGGGTAGATTACCATCTTAGGATTTGAAGAATGTAAGCTAGTAGTTAGATTACAAATTTTTACATGTAAAATGTCCAAATTAAGTTTTTTTAGCAAACTAGATTTTTAGAATTTATTAAAAATATGAAATTTAAAATCTAGTAAGGGTTTCATAAATTGGTTATGGTTTGAAGGTGTAGTATAGCATCTTAGAGTATGCAAAATGAAATCTAGTTGTCAATTTTCTAATTGTTACATTTAAATAGTTCTAATTAAGCTATTCGTAAACTAGGTTTTTATAAACTATGAAAATAATTGAGATGAAAATCTAGATAGGGTTTTCAACACATCTTTAACATTATAAATTGTAGTTTAACACCTTAGATCATGTAAAACCTAGTCAAATTGTTGATTTGTGTATTGTTTTGCAAACTAGAATTTTGGGGTTAATGAAAATTGATGAAATTAAATTGTGGAAATGGATTATATAACTTATTAAAGATGTTTAATGAGTATTATGGCCATTAGAATTGTTAAAACATCAAGTTTTGTTTTAAAACGACTAATTGATCCTTACTAGGTTTCTTGTAATAAATCGATTTAATCAATTTATTGGTTTTGATGGTTTTACCCTATTTCATATATATGTTTAGTGTGTTGCAAAACCACGAATTGTACATTTGGCCTTTTCTCGTTCAATCGGCGTTTGTACGCCGATGTCGAGGGTTATTTGGTTCTTTTGCATGAGCGGACTATAGGTTTTGACCTATGTTAGATTCGTGTGTCGTTTGGTCATGAGTCGGATTTTAATGCGATACGATTTGTTATGATATGTAGGTACCCTCATGAGGAATTCGAGACGACAAGCAAGCGCGTGGCGACATCGGTATCGGCAAGCGAAGATCAATGTGAGTAGATTTATATCTACGGGAGAAGTCGGGTGGATGTCGTATAGCACCCACGCAAAGTTGTAAGAAATGATGTGATGTGATATAGATGTACATTTATGTGTTATTGAGAGATATGAACCCTTAGCAAGAAAGGCATTAGGAGATCATGGGTTAATGTTAGCGAGATTTGAGGAAAGTGGTTTAGTTGGTTTCTTAGTCGCAAACCCTAGAGTGAGGTTGTTACACATACAAATACACGCACGGGATATGGTTTTGGATGTATACGTCATATGTATATATATATGTATAGGTGGATGTGTTGGTGCTTATACATATATACATACACGTATACACAGAGGTTGAAAATAGTATATGGTACTTGGAGATGAGTCGATGTGATTGGGCATGATGCCGCGGGATCAGTGATGTGATTTGGTTCGTACTATGAGATATGACAGGAGATTATGCGGATCTTTAGGCTATATGTTTCAGAAACACGCACATATATTTGTTGGTGGTATCAGTTTGTACTAGACTTAGATCTGTACCCCAGTTCATGACATATGATGATAAGGATACCAGATGAGTAATGAGATAAATATGATATTTGACCCGCACCCAGATTTGGGATGCCGTACGATAGATTTACCGTACGAGATATAGTTATGATGTTAGATCCCTACTCTTGACTCGAGGACGTTATATATATATATATATATATATATATATATATATTATTCCGTAAGTGATACTATTGAGGCGAGATCACCGACTACTAGGTATATACATAGATCGACTCAGACTTAGGTGGATTTTCTTATCCTTTTGACTGGGCTCGAGTCATACTAGTATTCAAAAGTGGAGAATTGTGAGTAGTTTAAATACGAAACTGTATGACTCGTATATTGGGTAGGTATATTTTTCAGCGTTGCTTTTACTACATCACTTTCTGTATATTCATGATGTTTCATCGCATTGCAAGCTTGTACATATGTTATCTGTAATTATTATGAAACCCTACTGTCAGGACACCAGCACCATTACCGATGATGCGTATGTTCCACGTACACTTTCTTGCCGGCTCACACACATCATCATCGGTAATTGCCATGTCACGTACACTTTAGAGAATACTATTCATTGACATAGATTGCTAGTTGATAGTTGCAATATGTTATAGCCTTCATATACTAGTTTAACTATTGCATTTATTGCATGATATCTGATGCATTCATATATTCATTGGTCATGCAGTATTATGGAGATTTATGCCGGTATTCACTGTTTATTGATATCATGATTTTTATGATTTCGGATCCTTCTTGAGATTTCTGGATTTGGAAACCGCATGTGAAAGTTTTATAAACTTATGATGTGTTTTATAAACCGCACGAGCAGCGGAAGCGTGGTGTGTTGGTGCTTATACATATATGCATACACGTATACACGGAGGTTGAGGATAGTATATGGTACTTGAAGATGAGTCTTTGTGATTGGGCATGATGCCGCGAGATCAGTGATGTGATTTGGTTCGTACTATGAAATACGACAGGAGGTTATAGCGGATCCTTAGGCAATGTGTTTCAGACATACGAACATATATTTATTGGTTGTATCGGTTCGTACTAGACTTAGATCTGTACCCCAGTTCATGACATATTATGATAAGGATACCAGATGTGTAATGAGATAAATATGATATTTGAGCCGTACCCAGATTGGGGATGCCGTACGATAGATTTACCGTACAAGTTGTAGTTATGATGTTAGATCCGTATTCTTGACTCGAGGATTTCATATATATATATATATATATATATATTGTATCGTACGTGGTACTATTGAGGCGAGATCACCGACTATTTGGTATATATATAGATCGACTCAGACTTAGCTGGATTTCCTTACCCTTTTACTGGGCTCGAGTCATACTAGTTTTCAAAAGTAGAGAATTGTAAGTAATTTAAATACAAAACTGTATGACTCATATATTGGGTAGGTATATTTTTCAGCGTTGCTATTACTACATCACTTTCTGTATATTCATGATGTTTCATCGCATTGCATGCTTGTACATATGTTATCTGTAATTATTATGAAACCTTGCTGTCAGGACACTAGCACCATTATCGATGATGCGTATGTTCCACGTACACTTGCTTGCCGGCTCACACAGATCATCATCGGTAATTGCCATGTCACGTACACTTTAGAGAATACTATTCATTGACCCAGCTTACTAGTTGATAGTTGCAATATGTTATAGCCTTCATTTGCTAGTTTAACTATTGCATTTATTGCTTGATATCAGATGCATTCATATATTCATTGGTCATGCAGTATTATGGATATTTATGCCAGTATTCACTGTTTATTGATATCATGATTTTTATGATTTCGGATCCTTTTTGAGATTTCTGGATTTGGAAACCGCATGTGAAAGTTCTATAAACTGATGATGTGTTTTAAAGAGATATATGTGGTATTCCTTGATATGATGAGTATTGTCCACCATGATATTTTCTCGGTTTTAAGATGGTTTTCGAGACCAGATTCGAGGAGTTGGATGTACCGTCTACGGGTACATGGTGGACCCGGTATGGTACCCCGGGGCAAGAAGCTCGAGTTGTCGACGATGAGCTCGGCAGGGGCAGACTGCCTACCGATGATTGTATGGCCCGGCGGATATCCGGAGGATACGGTTCGTGGTCATGTGATCGAAGATATGGGCCGATTCAGACTGACGGAGCACGAGATATTGAGATATTGAGATATTGAGATTTAAGACATCGAGATACTGAGATATTGAGATACTGAGATTTATGTTTTGTGTCGATGCTTGACATTGATTTCTCTGTTGATTTCATGATGTATTTTGTTTTCATTCATAATGCATTCGTGCATCATATATCTGATATGTTGCTATCTGAGTCACAGACACGAGCACATGGTATTGCACTTATGTGTAGATGGATCAGGATATTTATTTGAGGATATTACTTGATATGACTTAGGATAGCGTCATACATTTGATTTATAATCTGTGATACTTTCTACTCACGAGTTGGCAACTCACGCCCGTTGTGCCAAAGTTTCTTGCAGGTTTTGCCGTAAAGGTATCTTGATGGCTTGCCGGCACACTGCTTTCATTTCGGGTGATTCCTTTGGTAGGTAGGTTCACTTGCATCGTGACCACCATTGTACATTTATTATTTCAGTTGTATCTAGTAAACTCCATCAACCAGACTTGTATATTTGATAGAACTCGAAGAACAGTGTTTATTCTTTCGATCTTAGAGTCGCGCTTGTATTATTATGGTTTTCTGGTGGATATGGGCTTTCTTTTGAGTTTTGATCCTCGCCCTTCGGCGTTATATATTATATTGTATTGTGTGGTTTTGTCTGCCGGTTGGCGAAGAGCTAGCTCCCGCTTGGGGATGCCTTTAGTCATTATATATGCTTTATCAGGTTTATACCCGTTTGGGGTCAGTATTTACAAAGGAAACTCAACCGAAATTTTCAGAAAAGACTTGAGATTTTAAAAATGCTTACCTCGGCTTATGTTGTTAAACTTCTTGCTTTAAAATTTGGTTTTTCCTTCACTCTACTTCTTTACTTGGTTTTGATTTCTGGGTTTTGGCTTACTTAGATTACGTTTGCCTTAGGACGTTTCGTAATTTAAGTGCCAGTCACGCTCGGTACTTTTGGGTCGTGACAAAGTTTGTATCAGAGCACTAGGTTAACCTTTGTTTGAGTCTAGATTTGACTATGCGGAGCCTAGGGCGTTTGTATATATACGGAATCAAGGCTTGACCTTATGGAACTTAGACTTAGTCGAGGGGGTATTAGACCCGAACTTTCGTCGTATAGGTTGACCTTGGTTGATGGAGTAGGTGACTTAAGGAGAGCGAAGTACCATTTGTATGTTCCGCGACATACTTACGATACGCTACTCGGCTTAAGAAGCCTTAGGATGTACATTTCCTTGTACAGTATTATATTCATTCCTAAGATCTATCCTCATCGATATTGGTTTATGATTTTGCTGCCATGATTACACGGGCAGAGAGAGAGCTACGGCTAGAGTTGCGTCAGCATGAGCTCGTCACGGACGAGGACTGACCAGGGCGTGATTCCAGGGACATACGAATTGCATAGATGCGTCGTTATTGTGTTTTCGCGCCATGAGCGTTTGATGGATCGCTTTTACGAGATTTCTCGGACGTGCAGATCAGCACCAGAGGATCAGGCTACTGCTAGAGGCCAGCCAGAATGTGATGACCGTCGCTGCACCGATTATTTGACGATTGAGGCACTGTTCAGCGTGCGGACAGATGAGCCAGTTGTTGCTGCGAATGACGAGATATAGTCTTAGATGTTTGGAGCTAATGCCGCACAAGTTATACTTCGAGATATGATAGAAAATCGCTGGTCACCAAAGATGAAAGACTAGGGCATATGATGCATTGCCTACCCTGATGCGAGGTCATCAGGTTGATTGATTCCAGTTAGAGACGACTTCACGTAGGTATGTTGAGAGTCGATAGAGACGATCGAATGTCAGGAACCCATTTTCCAAGTTTAAAGTATTCGGAAAACATTGCAAGTAATTCTACGGACCCTCTAGAAGAATGAAACCCTAACTCGATATAATGACTATTAGAACGCTTCAAAACCTCAGGGTTTACAGCAGTTCAGCGGTACCATTAATGATACTTGGGTTTTCCCTTCTACGGTTGGTCCATAGGTGCTGTGGCATGTACTCGATATTATTAAACTGTACCCAAGATGTTGAGCTCTTGGGGGATTATGAGGTTTTGACGAGTCGGTCGAAAGGTTTGACGTCTTTTAGATATTATGAGATAGGATACATTGCTTGGGAGGCTCCAGATACGTGTATAGCCGTTGGAGCGCAGTCCATGCAGCCATGAAGAGACGAGTCCGAATCGGTCGACATTAGAGAAAAGCGGAGTAAGAGGGTCGTACGAGATCTTGATGAGATGACGTTCCACTCCGCTGACATCAGAGATGTGATATGCATGTAGAGACGTTGTACATGGATATATCTTCCAAGAGGAGTTGCGATGAGTATGCAGCCATTCCGGAACAAGAAACAGATTTAGTAAAGGATGACAACTTCCGGGCAGTTCGGCAGAAACGAGATTGGGGAGAGACTTCGACAGAACCTTTCTGGAGTACTATACGAGAAGACTTAGACCCAGGAGCGGCCATATTGCGCACACCCAGAAGGCTAGAGTTCAGTATCATCGACGAGACATGTTATGAGTGGCCATGACAGTTGGCCAGAGATCTTTACAGGATGTGCTTGAGCGGGACTGTTTCCGCCATATTTGATTTTGATATTTTGGATGATTTATTTGCATAATTGAGATTTTGTGCATCATGGTTGCACTTGATTTCGATTTGATGTCATTCGAGATGTTGATTTTGATTCCATGCCTATGGCATGCATATGATTTGACTTATGCTTTCAGCATAGTTTTCATGCACTTTTAGTATTTTGATTTGCTTTTGTGCACGCTGATGCACATGATTGTGAGATCATATACCACGGCATACCTAATTTGGATTTGGATTTAGATATGCTGTATACCGTCGATTTCGATTGTGATACTCGATATTTGTTTTCGTCCAACACGTGCACTGGATTTGGATTCTTGCGCATATTTGACGCGCTTGGATTTGATTTTGCGCATGTTCGGCCCTTGATATTGGATTTCGTGCATTTTAGATGCACTTGATTTAGATTTTTCTCATGCATGATGGATGCACTTGATTTGGATTTTCGCGCTTGTTGGGCGTATGATATGAGATGCGATTTTGGTGCACACCAGATGCACTAAATCGGGATTTCTTCATGCATATTAGATGCATCTTATATTGCTGTCAGGCACACCCGTTGCCTCTGACAGGTGTTTTGTGCACACCCGTTGCACTTAGATTTTGTTTCTGTGCACATGTATGGCACATTCAGGGATTTCGATTTCCGTGCGCACCAGACGCACGTGGCATTCTTATATACGTTTTGGGATTTGATTTCTCTTGAGCAGTAGTTTTATTTACGATATTACTACTTGATATAGTAGCTGAGCAGGACTAGTCCGAGGACAGTACCTGGATATATTTTGCATGCATTGATAGTTATCGAAGGGATTTCCAAAGAGGAGCTATAGTCTCAGTATTTACCTACGTGTCGGAGATGACACGAAACATTTTTTAAAGGAAAGTCTTCTAAATCGTTTTCAAATGGCAGGACGTGCATATTAAACAAAGGATATATATATATATAGTTATTTTCTTACAATAGACGTCCACCACTGTGCAGTGATACGCGCATCGCACAGCGACTTGAAAGGTTTGGCATGCATTTCTTTCAGATGTTTATATGTATAGTTTTGATGTATATCATGTTGGTTTTCGTATTGAATTTTGACATTGGTGTCTTCACCATAACTCCGATTATTGTGGGATGATTGACGGAGTTTTGATTTTCGAGTTATACACTCTTTTTCATGCGCATGCTTTGCGCTACGATGTGCTTTATGTATTTATGATTTTGGGACCCCGACGGCTTAGTCTTTTACTGAAATGTTTTAATATTTGAGTAGTTTTAATTTAAATTCGTGGACTGAATTTCTTAAAGGGGAAGATTGTAACGTTTTAAAAATCGTTAAGGTGAAATTTCGGAGAATCGGTAAAATAACGGGTGTTTTCCGTAAAAAATCAAGATATAATTATCATTCTTCATAAAATCAAATATACCTATTCTAAATATGTAATTGCTAGTATTTTGTGTTTTTTTGAGTCACTTCCAAAATTTCTAGTTGACTGAAAAAATTTCCGAAATTAATGATTTAATATTATTTTAAGCCGTCACTAAAACATTTAATTAGTGATAATTACAGATTAGAATGGGTTAATACAAATTTTGTGCATCATGTCACATTAAACTAAAATATAACATGTTGTTTTTGAAATGAAATGAAATTGCCAAGATGGTGTTAGAAAATGTAAAGGAAAAAGGCTTAAATTTGTGAAAATAAATTAATATAATTAGTAATTATGGTGTGGTGTTTATTTTATTGTGTTCCCTCACTCACTCACACACACACCCTCTCGACAATGGTTTGGCCGAACCCATGGGCTGCCACATTACACAAATACCCCACTTCAAAGTCAAGAGAAGAAAAGAAAATGAAGGATAAAAAAAGAAATACAATAATTAATGAAGCATGGGCTTGTTGTATATGAAGTATGGTGTTCTTTGACTTATGAATTTCTCTCCCACACACACACACATCCTCCCCCCTCACTGGCCGAGCAAACTGCATCCCTACCTCCCCCATTCTTCATCTCATTTCCTCACTAAAATACTTCTTTTTGCTTCAAAAATCAAAGCAAAACTCTCACAAATTCCTAATTTAAAATCCTACCAATTATTCTTTGACCTATCTAGTTTGGATTCATGAAGCAAGAAACCAATTAGGGAGGCCATGTTGCAAGTTTGATCTCTTGAATGTTGAGGTATAATCCTAAACCCTTGGTTTGATTTCTAGTTAATTACTTTAATTTAGCTATTAAGTGTTTAATTAGGTTTTGATTGCAAGCTGGGAAATTCAAGAAAGGTTTTTGAATTAATGTTAGCATTTTGATCTATGGATTATGGTTGTAATGGGTAGCTTACAATCTTAGGATTTGAAGAATGTATGCTAGTAGTTTGATTACAAATTTTTACATGTAAAATGTCCAAATTAAGCTTATTTAGCAAACTAGATTTTTAGAATTTATTAAAAATGTAAAATTTAAAATCTAGTAAGGGTTTTCATAAATTGGTTATGGTTTGAAAGTGTAGTATAATATCATAGAGTATGCAAAATGAAATCTAGTTGTCAATTTCTAATTGTTGCATTTAAATAGTTCTAATTAAGCTATTTGTAAACTAGGATTTTATAAAATATGAAAATAATTGAGATGAAAATCTAGATAGGGTTTTCATCACATCTTTAACATTACAAATTATAGTTTAACAACTTAGATCATGCAAAACCTAGTCAAATTGTTGATTTGTGTATTGTTTTGCAAACTACAATTTTGGGGTTAATGAAAATTGATGAAATTAAATTGTGGAAATGGTTTGTATGACTTTTTTAAAATGTTTAATGAGTATTATGGCCATTAGAATTGTTAAAACATCAAGTTTTGTTTTAAAACGAATAATTGATGCTTACTAGGTTTCTTGTAATAAATCGATTTAATCAATTTATTGGTTTTGATGATTTCACCATATTTCATATATATGTTTAGTATGTTGCGAAACCACGAATTGTACATTTGGGTTTTTCTCGATTAATCGGCGTTTGTAGGCCGATATCGAGGGTTCTTTGGTTCTTTTGCAGGAGAGGACTATAGGTTTTGACCTATGTGAGATTCGTGTGTCGTTTTGTCATGTGTCAGATTTTAATGCGATATGATATGTTATGATATGTAGGTACCCTCACGAGGACTTCAAGACGACAAGAAAGCGCGTGGAAACATCGGCATTGGCAAGCGAAGATCAATGTGAGTAGATTTATATCTACGGGGAAGTCGGGTGGATGGCGTATAGCACCCCCGCAAAGTTTTAAGAAATGATGTGATTTGATATAGTTGTACATTTATGTGTTATTGAGAGATATGAACCCTTAGCAAGAAAGGCATAAGGAGATCATCGGTTAATGTTAGCAAGATTTGAGGAAAGTTGTTTAGTTGGTTTCTCAGTCGCGAACCCTAGAGTGAGGTTGTTACACATACACATACACGCACGGGATATGGTTTTGGATGTATACGTCATATGTAAATATATATGTATAGGTGGATGTGTTGGTGCTTATACATATATACATATACGTATACACGGAGGTTGAGGATAGTATATGGTACTTGGAGATGAGTCGATGTGATTGGGCATGATGCCTCGAGATCAATGATATGATTTGGTTCGTACTATGAGATACAGCAAGAGATTATAGCGGTCTTTAGGCGATGTGTTTCAGACACATGCACATATATTTTTTGGTGGTATCAGTTTGTACTAGACTTAGATCTGTACCCCGGTTCATGACATATGATGATAAGGATACCAGATGAGTAATGAGATAAATATGATATTTGACCCGTACCTAGATTTGGGATGCCGTACGGTAGATTTACCGTACGGCTTATAGTTATGATGTTAGAACCGTACTCTTGACTCGAGGATGTCATATATATATACATATATATATATTTTATCGTACGTGATACTATTGAGGCGAGGTCACCGACTACTAGGTATATATATAGATCGACTCAGACTTAGGTGGATTTCCTTACCCTTTTGACTGAGCTCGAGTCATACTAGTTTTCAAAAGTGGAGAATTGTGAGTGATTTAAATACCAAACTGTATGACTCGTATATTGGGTAGGTATATTTTTCAGCGTTGCTGTTACTACATCACTTTCTGTATATTCATGATGTTTCATCGCATTGTATGCTTGTACATATGTTATCTGTGATTATTATGAAACCCTGCTATCAGGACACCAGCACCATTACCGAAGATGCATATGTTCCATGTACACCTGCTTGCCGGCTCACACACATCATCATCGGTAATTGCCACGTCACGTACACTTTAGAGAATACTATTCATTGACATAGCTTGGTAGTTGATAGTTGCAATATGTTATAGCCTTCATATGCTAGTTTAACTATTGCATTTATTGCATGATATCAGATGCATTCATATATTCATTGGTCATGCAGTATTATGGAGATTTATGTCGGTATTCACTGTTTATTGATATCATGATTTTTATGATTTCGGATCCTTCTTGAGATTTCTAGATTTGGAAACCGCATGTGAAAGTTTTATAAACTGATGATGTGTTTTAAAGAGATAGATGCGGTTTTCCATGATATGATGAGTATTGTCCACCATGATGTTTTCTCGGTTCTGAGATGGTTTTCGAGAGCCGATTTGAGGAGTTGGATGAACCGTCTGCGGGTATATGGTGGATCTGGTATGGTACTCCGGGGCTAGAAGCTCGACTTGTAAATGATGAGCCCGACAAGGGCAGAGTGCCTACCGGTGATTGTCTGGCGCGGCGGATATCCGGAGGATACCGTTCGTGGTTGTGTGATTGATGATATGGGCCGATCCGGACTGACGGAGCATGAGATATTGAGATTTGAGATTTGAGACATTGTGATACTGAGATATTGAGATACTGAGATTTATATTTTGTGTCGATGCTTGACACTGATTTCTCTGTTGATTTCATGATGTATTCTATTTTCATTCGTAATGCATTCATACATCATATATCTGATATTTGCTATCTGAGTCATTGACACGAGCACATGGTATTGCACTTATGTGTAGATAGATCAGGATATTTATTTGAGGATATTACTTGATATGACCTAGGATAGCGTCATACATTCGATTTCTGCTCTGTGATATTTTCTACTCACGAGTTGGCAACTCACCCCCGTTGTGCCATAGTTTCTTGCAGGTTTTGCCGTAGACGTCTCTTGACGGCTTGCTGGCACACTACTTTCATTTCGGGTGATTGCTTTGATAGGTGGGTTCACTTGCATCATGACCACCATTGTACATTTATTATTTCAGTTGTATCTAGTAAATACCATCAACCAGAATTGTATATTTGATATAACTAGATGACCAGTGTTTATTCTTTCGACCTTAGAGTCGCGCTTGTATTATTATGGTTTTCTGTTTGATATAGGATTTCTTTTGAGTTTTGATCCTCACCCTTCGGTGTTGTATATTATATTGTATTCCGTGGTTTTTACCGCCGGTTGGCGAAGAGCTAGCTCCCGCTTCGGGATGCCTTTATTCATTATATATGCTTTATCAGGTTTGTACCTGTTTGGGGTCAGTATTTACAAAGGAAACTCTGCCGAAATTTTCAGAAAAGACTTGAGATTTTAAAAATGCTTACCTCGGCTTATGTTGTTAAGCTTCTTGCTTTAAAAATTGGTTTTTCCTTCACTCTACTTCTTCACTTGGTTTTGATTTCCGGGTTTTGGCTTACTTAGATTACGTACGCCTCGGGGCGTTTCGTGATTTAAGTGCTAGTCACGCTCGGTACTTTCGGGTCATGACAGTGATGATCACATCAAACACCAACAAGCCGTCAGCGGTACTAGCTAGACGTAATGGCTATCCGGGTATTGAGCGATCAGAAGATCAACAAGCAAGCCCGCTCTAGCTGCTGTAAAGCCTGTCAGTAACACTGCCGTACAGTCCGGTCTCTTCGTCTAAGATGTCGCATATCAAGTCTAGGTGTGGTAAACGTCAGTCCCCAATAACTCGATAAGTCAGGCCGATACTGTCACGACCCGAAATATTAGCTCGTGACCAGTACTTAAATCACGCGACGTCTAAATGCGTAACGTAATTCAAGTAAACTGAAACCAAGAAATCTAAACCTTTTTAAGAAAATAAAAGAGGTGAAGTTTTGAAATAATGGTATAAGGAAATCAAGTTTTCTTAATGCATAGAAAAGGGATATAAAAATGCAAGTGAAAATTTCTAGTTTGAAAACATGTTTCGTCTTTTAAAAGTTTGGGCAGCACCTCCATTATATTTTTTTGATCTAAAACCATAAATACATAATAATAATGAAGGCATCCCCAAACGGGAGCTAGATCTTCGCCAAACGGCGGATCACAACCACGCAAGGCAGTATATATAAGTATACGACGCCCAACGGCGAAATTCACCATAAAAGATAAATAAATAAGCAAGACATCAACCCCAAATGCGAACATAAAACCCATCGCTCAAATCTCGCAACTACAAGTTTTGCTAAGTCTCATTTCTTATACAAATACTAGTTTGATTGATGGAGTTGACTAGATACAATATAAAATGTAAATACAAAAGTGGGTACGATACAAATGTCCCACTTACCAAAGCAATCACCCGAAAGCAACTGTGTGCCAGCGATGCCACTACTGATCCGTGCGGTCAACCTGCAAGAACTGTGGCACAACGGGGGTGAGTTGCCAACTCGTGAGTAGAAAAACATCAACAAGTAGAAATCGAATAAACAACGACTTCTAGGCCAACTATATCATAAAGGTAATACTATGATATCTAGGGTGGCCATATCTGTATATGTGCCAGTAAGGTAATCAATGCCTATAGGCATGTGGATATCATCTAACAATATGATCAATGTCTGTATGCCTATGGATCCCGTCCACGTGTCAACCAATGACACAACAACATAATGCATGTAAATATGATAAAATCATATGTATGAAAGTATGAGGATATAAATCAACGAGTGTCCCTAGCGACACATCAAAATCATGGAACCTGGGTGTCCAACATTGACACTCGAAAACATCATGAAACCCGTGTACAGCATCGACAGGTAAATCCTCAAATCTCGGGCTTCGTCAGTCCGGATCGTCCCATATCGTCTATCGACTCAGGTCGGTATCCTCCGGATATCCGCCGAGCCCAAATACTATCATCTGTAGGTAGTGGTCTCTTAGCCAGGCTCACCTTCTACAGCACAGCCGATCCGTTCTTGCCCCGGGGTACCATACCGGGTCCACCATGAACCCGCAAACGGATCGTCCACGCTTCGAATCGGGTTTCTAGCACACGTCTCAGAACCGAGAAAATTCATGGTGGACGCACTGAAATATCATATCAAGAGAAACCGGGTTTTTAAAACATTACATACATTCTTTTGAATTCACCACGGTTCTCAAATCCAGAAATCTCATGAAAACGGCATATCTCAATGCGTAAAATCATAAATCATGATGTATGCGACATATGATAAGAATGTAAGCATATCCGTGTATCTTGCAACATGGAACAGTGATATGACAATATCAGTATATCATGCGTCATATCGTAATAATGTGAACATATCAAATAAATCACGCAAGGAGTCATATCATGATGCAGAAACTCTACTGTGTAGTGACATGACAATTATCGATGATGAAGTGTCACGATCCGAAATTGGCACGTGACGGCCTTAATACTACGCAACGTCTACAGGCGTAATGCAGTAAAAGAAAGCCAAAATTCAGAAATCTAAACCATTAAAAGACAAGAAAAGATAAGAAACATTGTTTTAACTTTTGAAAATCTCAAGTATAAATTCTTTAAGTCCAATTTACTTTCTTGAAAATTTCGGCAGCACCTACTTTGTAAAAACTAACCCCAAAAATTGGTACAACATAAATATAAAGTAAAGCATCCCCAACGGGAGCAAATCAACGCCAAAAGACGGAAAACAACCACCACAACAGATATACGACGCCGTAGCGAAGAAATAAAAGAAGATAAAAAGGAACTGTATAAAAGACAACCAAGTCACAAAATACTATACAATATCGTCCTCACATCAAGTCTCTAAGTCAACATGAAAGTAGTAGATGGAGAGTACAGGGATACAACGAATATACAATACAACAACGAATAACCACAAAACCCACCTAAGCAAAACTGTACACTGTGAGCCGAAGCAGTATCCGTAGCAAAAGATGATAAGATAGGTGATAATAGTCCTGCCTGTGACTACTGTGAGGAAAGACCTGCAAAACACTGTGGCACAACGGGGGTAAGTTGCCAACTCGTGAATAGTAAATAACATATAATGATAATCGCATGTATGCACGTACCGCGCGAATCTAACATATGCAATTAATAGCAAATAAAGGTCATATGAATGCAATAATTATGAAGGTACACTAGCAGGTACAATTAACACAGGAAGTAATAATACGAAAATCGGTATGCAATAATCATGCAATAATGATATGAATGTGTATATATGCAACAGTCATGAAAGGTACGCTAGCAGGTACTACTAATACATGAAACAATGCATATAAAATGAAGTATGTAAATGCAACAATCATGAAAGGTACACTAACAGGTACTATTAATACATGAAGCGGTGCATACACAATAAATATGGAGTAAGGAATGAAATACGTCATTTCCACGGAATCCTGATATCGTGGTAGGATCAAAATCCATCAAGACAATCCAAATCCCAATTCCTCAAATCAACCCCCAAATTGGCTCTCATATCATATAAGTCACAGATCCTAAGTGTACAATATCGAATAAATCTCAAATATCCCGAATGTACAAAATCAGCAATCTCATAAATATCCTGTATCCAATATCAAATGAATCACCTATATCCCAAATCCAATATCAAGTAAATCTCTTATATCCTATATATAATTTGCATGAATAATTAAGATGAAGTATATGAATTTATATGTATACATATATATTAGCGTCCCATTCCACTAATATATATATATATATATGCATATATAACAGCGTCCCATTCCACTGTTATATATAATTAGGAGTAAAATATCATGAAAACCATGTGTCAAGAATCGACACAAAATAGTGATCTATCAGGTGCTGTCACCAACACCGGCACCCTGATAGGTACGTATCATACACTATACCGAAAGCTCTAGTGCCTAGCTCTGACCATCGCCTCTCGACATATCTATACGCACATGACTCCCGTCGGTATCCCCAAGATAACCGCCGAGTCATTAGTAATGTCACTGGTAGGTACTTGCCCACCTTCCAGGCTCAATCGGCATGGACCGTCGACCATCTTGCCGAGGGGAACCGTACCGGGCCCCACCATGTACCCTCATATGGCCCCCGACTCCTCGCATGGGGTATATATCAAAACCGATAAATCTCATGGTGGATGCTGAAATATCATATCAAGGGAAAACGGGTTTTTCAAATAATGTATAATTTCATGAAACTAACACGGTCCCCAAATCCAGAATACATCATGAAAAAATCCATATCTCAATGCGAAAATCCATGAATAAAATATACACAAAATAAAACTGTAATGTAAGCATATAAGGAAAAGCCGCTAATTAACTACAACAAGTTAATATAAATTTCATGCGGTTCCTAATTTCTCCAATTCTAAATAACATCAAGTAAAGGTAAACATGTAGCTATAACTTATATATGCGTAAACATAAAGGTATAGCAAGATATAGATATCTACCTATCAGAAATGATGTAATATACCCCCCGGGTATAAGTGAAGTATGTATGCAAAGTATATATGTAGCTATTTTATTATGTGTATATATACCTATCACTAATGGTACAATACCCTATATGTATACAGGTAACTACCATGTAAGTATGTCAAGGCATACGTGTAAGCATATAGGTATACAGGTATGCTATAAATCACATGCATAAAGAAATATGAATCAATATCTCAATGTCCCTAACAAAACTATATCATATCTATAAGTGGGCTATGTGTGTCATGGCAATTATTGACGGTGTGTGTGGCATACAATCAGTGCTCGTGCAACATAAACCGTCAATAATAGCGCACTGTCCTAAGGTTACTAGTCCAAGCACAACAATTAACTAAGCAGTAGGGTGTATGCGCAATTGAAAATATGAAATAGAATATGCGACAAGTCAAGTCATTTCTAGCCCAGACGCATAACGCCATGCGGACGATTACCCTGTAGATGTTAATTCTACTCAGCAGCGCTCCTGGCTAAGTGAAACCTACCACTTGTTTTCCCTTTGTCGTAACGTCCGAAGTCCCTGCCTGTGAACCTAAAATTTCACAAACATATCACATAAGCTAAATATCCTACATCGACGACAAGACAAAGAAACGCAAGGATAACGCCCTGAAAATTACACTGCGTACTTAGCTCATCTATCGCGCACGACATCGGCCAAAAACACTAAGTAGGGTCGCTAAATTACGAAACACCATGTTCAGACTCCGATCGTCCCGATCGCGCAAGCACAACACAATCAAATACGTGGAATTTAATAGAAATCACCTCGTAACGACCAATTGAAACCACGTCGGAAAACCCCCGAAACCTAGGAATCAACTTATCGCAATAATTCCCACTATAACAAAGCTAACAAAAATCTAGCGATTAAAAATATCTTATATTAGCTTAACTAAGCTATCCAAACCATTTCCAAATTTTTTAACACTTGCTAACTAAGTTTTAGCAAAAACCTAGTAAGCAAAATACTTAATTAAACAAAATAGTAATTAACAATAATTATCATTTTCTACTAGGTTAAGCTTTTCCAAATCACAAATTAACACTTCAATTAACATTTAATTAACTAACTTAAAGATCTAAACATAACAATTTAAGATTAGGGTTTTGAAAATTATATCTCAACAAGAACACAAAATAACAACTTGATCCATCATCTTAACCTCCAAAAACCATGCTTTGTTGAAGATCCAAGCAAATTTAGTGAAGGAATTTGAAGGTTTAATTATTTAGGAATTTATGGATTTATTTTTGGATTTTTGAAGCATTTTTGAGTGAAAGAGAAGAAAAAATGAGTTCGGAAAAAGTGGGGGCAGATATGGGGGGGGATAGGCTCGGCCATTAAGTTGGGGGGGAGGGGGTATTTGGGTAAATAAAATGCTGAATGTTCTTGTTTTAAGTAATAAATGCAACAATAATTGAATTTTGCCACCTTTCATTTTCTTTCTTTTCTTTTTAAAATTTAATTCCATTGACCAAAAAAAATCTAGATATTTAAAAAGAAAGTTATAAAATAATTGTAGTGATGATTTCTAATGATTCTCATTTAGAAAAAATTTCTCGATTTACGTGCATATTTTACCGGCTAAAATAATATTTTATTCGGGAAAAATTCTATCAGAACCAAAAACTCCCATATACCCCCAAACTTCGCGCAGTAGCTTTATTTTAGCTAAAATAGGTGCTGGCAAGTTTCTACGGAAGTTTGATCAAAATCGGGTTAAAACGGTAAAATACTGGCTATTTTGCCCTAAAATGGAAAAAATCGCAAAACAATTTCTAAAACGTTACAATCTTCCCCTCTTAAAGAAATTCGGTCCCCGAATTTAAAATTCTCACTAAGCGTACCTTCAAAGAGAAGAGTACAAAACTCTCAAATCTCGCTCACAGCCTTCCAAGTGATCACCTCACTATACGGTTACGTCCAAGAAAACCCTTCACATATGGCAAGACCCTTGACAGAAGTTTCTCCACCTGCCGAGCCATTAACACAATTGGCTACCGGTGAACGAAACGATCGCGTCCAAGCCAAATGGTCTGATGCTGAATCATGTGAGAAAGGTCATGAAGGTAATTGCTATGTATCGACACAAGGAATACAGGGTGAACACTCAATAATCTGGGCGGAAGTGCTAAATAAAAGGCAACAGAACTAACTCACTTTAAGGATCTTAAAAGGACCTACAATTCTGGGATAAGCTTCCCAAAACTCAACACGTCATTCATCGGAAAAAAATCCGTAGGAATACATGATCTCCCACTGCGAACTCAAGTCCGCGACCACAACGGTCGGCATAAGACCTCTGTCTGCACTGGGCTGTCATCATCCTGACCTGAACCAACTGGATCATTTCCGAAGTCTCTAGACTAGCTGGGGTCCAAAAATCCTAATCTCGCAGAGTCAGAAAAACAGACTGGAGATCGACACCACCTAACAAAAAAAACTTAATGGTTGCCAATTGGAGTGTCTCCTGATAACAGCTATCGAAGGAGAATCCTAACAATGGCAAGTGACGATCCCAACTGCCGACAACAATTAATACGTACGCACAAGCATATCCTCCAGAGTCGGTATAGCCCGCTCTCACAAAACCATCATCCTGCGGATGGAAAGGTGGATCTAAGGCTCAACCAGTACCCAAGGCTTCCTGAAGCTCCTGCCCAAGACGGCAAGAGAATAGGGTGCCCTATTTGGATACGACCCATGAAGGAACTCCGTGCAATGCACAACTTAACAAAGGACAACTGAACAAACTGAGTATAACCAGACAACAAACACCGAATGGAGTCACACCCTGTCTAGACCGGGGTAGACACCACAACGAAATTCGTGGAGATCTACTCCCATTTCCACTTCGGAACGGTTAAAGGTTGCAACTCTCCAGCCGGTCACAAATGCTCAACCTCAGCACGCAACAAGACAGACACCTTGCAATGAAATCCGAAACTTCACTCTTCATCCTTGCCCACCCGTAACTATCTCACAAGTCACGCTACAAATTGGTGGAACTTGAATGAACACCGAAAGTTGACTGATGTGCCTGCTCTAGGATTTCGCGTCTCTGCCCATCAGCAACAGGTACACAAACACGTCCCTAAACGTAGCACACCTTGGTCACAAATCAAGGACTCCGAATCATTACCCAGCCGAGTATGCTCAGAATCTCAGACGAACGAGCATCGGCGGGAAGTGCCTCGCGAAAGCGACTAAGGAAAAATGGTAGGGCGCGGACATGAGCAAGCTGTCCCCTCATTAGAGGCGAACTAAAGCTGCACTCAACGATTGCCCAAGAACTGTAAATCTGCAGAAAACTGTCTCAACAATCAAAATCCGCTGCAGAAAGATGTACATTAAGCTCTGGTGGTCCGTGAAAATCTGCCACGACTCTCCGAACAAGTAGTGTTTTCCAAATTTCCAACGCAAAACCACCGCGGCCATCTCCAGATCATGAGTAGGATATCATGATCGTACTTCCTCCAACTGTTGGGAAGTAAAAGCGATAACTCTATAGTGTCACCTCAGTACACAGTCGAGCCCTACTCGTGAAACATCACAGTTAAACAACAAGTCACCCGAACCAAAAGCAAAGAAAGAACTGATGAAGTTGTTAACCGGGTCTTCAACTGCCGAAAACTCCGCACGCATGCCTCGGTCCAAATAAAAAGGAACCTCCTTTCCAGTCAGTTCAGTCAACGGTGCAGCACTACAATAGCAATCCTGCACGAAACCGCGGTAAAAACCTGCTAAGCCCAAAAATCTGCGGACCTCTGTCCCGCACACAAGTCTGGGCCAAAGCTATACGGCCTCGATCTTTCTCAGAACCACACAAAAACCGTCTCCTGTAACTACAAGACCTAGGAGTCCACACAAACAAGACTGAAGCAACACTCCGAGAATCTAGCAAACCGCTGGGGCTCTCCCAATGTCTGCAAAACAAATCCTCAAGTGCTACTCCTGTCCCTCACGACACATTGAGTAGACCAGAATGTCGTCAATAACACAACAATAACTTGTCGAGGAACGGCCTGAAGAAATCTGGTTCATCATATCTATGAATGCTGCTAGGGCATTGGTGAGTCCAACGACACCACCAAAACACACAAAGCCCGTAGCACGCACAAGGCAGTCTTCGGAATGTCATCACTCCGAACCCGCAACAATGATGACCTGATCCCAAACAAACTAAGAAAAATGTCTCGCACTCTGGAGCTGATCGAAGAAATCGTTAATGCGAGATAAAGGATACCTATCCGCACCGTAAGCCGGTTCAATTGACGATGAATTAATACAAAACTTCAAACTGCCGTCTTTCTCCTTGACGAACAGAAATAGGAGCTTCCCAATGCAAAACACTCAGACACACTGTAGGGTGTTTTTCGTCACCCCATTAAGATGGGAATACGCGTGCGCTTGTTAGGTGTACTACAGATTCCCACTGCCTAGGGTAGGCCGGGGTTTAATGATTGTGGGTATCCGAATCTCCGGGAGCCACGGACTAAGCTGCCGTTAATTACCCCTCGTCTTTGGAGCGAGAGAACCTCCGATAGACGGGTTAAACTGGCCATGCAAACTCAATGTGCAGTGTACGTGTGTTTTGTTTTGGAGGGGGCTTAGATATATCGCCGGTCCCTAAGAGTTTTTACAAGGGTCCGCTACCCGGACAGCCGGCTGGGGGTCAAGGGGGCTAGCAGCCCCCTTTGCGGGGTGCGGGACAGCGCCCCGGCCGAAAATTTGAGGGGGATAGTGTTGTAGAGTATGTGTGTATGTATATATGTATATACATATATATATAAAAGGGGAAAAGGCATACAAAGGATGTGCGGGGCCAGCACCAGCGCTTTGAGCGCAAGAGCGCTCGCGCACCACGTGTCAGCACGTGGGCGCTCGGGCGCTAGCGCTCTGAGCACAAGAGCGCTAGCGCTTTGAGCACTAGCGCCATGTGTCAGCATGTGGGTGCTCGGGCGCTAGCGCTGTGAGTGCAAGAGCGCTAGCGCTTTGAGCGCTAGCGCACCAAGTGTCAGCACGTGGCCGCTCGGGCGCTAGCGCTTTGAGCACTAGTGCACCACATGTCAGCACGTGGCCGCTCGGGCGCTAGCGCTTTGGGCGCTAGCGTTCCGAGCACAAGAGCGCTAGCGCACTACGTGTCAGCACGTAGGCGCTCGGGCGCTAAGCGCTAGCGCTTTGGGCGCTAAGCGCTCCAAGCGCAAGAGCGCTAGAGCGCCACGTGTCAGCACGTGGGCGCTCGAGCAGCAAAAGCGACTTGGTCTATGCAATGGGAGTTGTACTCCCAGAAAGGAGCACTTATTATTCTTTGTCTGTGTGTGTGTGTGTGTGTGTGTGTGTGAAGAGTTAAACTCCTAGGATGTTTTGAAACTGATGGAGGGCTTCTACCCTCGAGCCCTGGTTCTTCCCCAAAGTTGGGTTTCTGGAGATGGGTCTCCTTCTTTTTTCTTTGTTGGCCGGATGTTGAAGATCAAGAAGTAGGAGATTTTAAAAATCTCTCCTTTTTGAGATCTGATGGGAAATCTGGGTTCCCCTTTGTGGGTTTTGCGGTGGAAATCTACTTAGTTTTGGAAAAGAAAGAGTAAAACTCTTGATTTAATTTAAAAGAAATGAGAAGGTTTAAAACCTTGGAGAAGGAGCAGGAGGCACAAAGAACCCACGTTTTTTTTGGGGGAATGAAAAAGTATATCTTTTATTCATCATCATGTTGCCTTATATAGGCTTACATGTTTACATATAGCCCTTTAATCTTTACAAAATGGCATTTTGCCCATCGCATGGTTCATGTGCCATTTCTTTTTGCACATAAGCCATGGGCTTATACAAAATTGGCTTTATGCCCATTTTGCATACATTCATGCACAAAAAATTACATCAAAATTATTCGTCACATGATTTTGATTTTGGTATGGCGGAAGGCCGGACGCTTCGTGTTCGGGCTTGACTTGGGCCTGGAGCCGCTTGACCTGGGCTTGGGCCAACCTGTCTTAGGGTTGACCTTGACTTTGATTCGTTCAACCGGGGTGCAAATTTTGACCCCAACAAAGTGCTCCCCATCAATAAATGCACACCACATATGTGGGTCGTGTGCATAAAATTGATGGATCTTCTTTCACGTGGAAGCGACTTACTTTGTTTCCCACATTTGGGATGCACTGCCCTTTTTACGACATGGACGGTCGACGCTCAACGCGTCTCCGAGACGGAGTGTCCGTAGTAGACGTTTCCCTGTCCCTGAGTGATTTAGTAGACGTGCCCCCGGCACGGAGTGTCGCTGGTCGACGTTTCCCCGAGGCGGAGTGTCTGTAGTCGACATGCTCCCGGCACGGAGTGTCTGCTTGACGTTTCCCCGAGGCGGAGTGTCGGCTGGTTGACGTGTCCCCGAGATGGAGTGTCTGCTTGACGTTTCCCCATTACGGAGTGTCGTTGTTGGACGTTTCCCCGATGCGGAGTGTCGCTGGTCGATGTTTCCCCAGCATGGAGTGCCGCGGATCGACTTGTCCCCGGCACGGAGTGTCGCGGATAGACTTGTCCCCGGCACGGAGTGACGCGGATCGACTTGTCCCCGGCACGGAGTGTCGCTGATCGACTTGTCCGCGGCACGGAGTGTCGCTGATCGACTTGTCCCCGGCACGGAGTGTGGCTGATGTTCGACTTGTCCCCGGCACGGAGTGTCGCTGATCGACTTTTTCCCGGCACGGAATGTCTCTGTTCGATTTGTCCCCGGCATGGAGTGTCGCTGTTCGACTTGTCCTCGGCACGGAGTGTCGGTGGTCAACTTGTCCCCGGCATGGAGTGTCATTGATGTTTGACTTGTCCCCGGCACGGAGTGTCGCTGATCGACATTTCCCCGGCACAGAGTGTCGTTTGTTCACTTTTCCCTGGAACGGAGTGTCGCTGGTCGACTTTTCCCCGGCATGGAGGGGCGCTGGTCGACTTTTCCCCTGCACGGTGTGTCGCAGATCGACTTGTCCCCGGCACGGAGTGTTGCTGATGTTCGACTTGTCCCCGGCACGGAGTGTCGCTGATCGACTTGTCCCCGGTACGGAGTGCCGCCGTTTGACTTGTCCCCGGCATGGAGTGTCGCCGGTTGACTTGTCCCTGGTACGGAGTGTCGCTGATGTTCGACTTATGCCCGGCACAGAGTGTCTCTGATCGACTTTTTTCCGTCACAGAGTGTCGCTGGTCGACTTGTCCCCGGCACGGAGTGTCGCTGTTCGACTTTTCCCCGGCACGGAGTGTCGCTGATCGATTTTTCCCCAGCACGGAGTGTCGCTGGTCGACTTTTCCCCGACACAGAGCGTCGCTGATGTTCGACTTTTCCCCGGCACGGAGTGTCGCTGGTCGACTTTTCTCCAGCACGGAGTGTCGCTGATGTTCGTCTTGTCCCCGGCACGGAGTGTCGCTAATCGACTTTTCCCAGGCACGGAGTGTCGTTGGTTGACTTTTCCCCGGCACGGAGGGTCGCTGATGTTCGACTTTTCCCCGGCATGGAGTGTCGCTGGTCGACTTGTCCCCGGCAAAAAGTGTCGCTGGTCGACTTGTCCCCGTCACGGAGTGTCGCTGTTCGACTTGTCCCCGGCACGGAGTGTCTGTGTTCGACTTGTCCCCGGCACGGAGTGTCGCTGATCGACTTTTCCCCGGCATGGATTGTCGCTGGTCGACTTGTCCCAGGCACTGAGTGTCGCGGATCTACTTGTCCCCGGCACGGAGTGTCGATGTTCGACTTCTCCCCGGCATGGAGTGTCTCTGATGTTCGACTTGTCCCCGGCACGGAGTGTCGCTGATGTTCGACTTGTCCCCGGTATGGAGTGTCGCTGATCGACTTTTCCCCGGCGCGGAGTGTCGCTGGTCTACTTTTCCCCGGCACGGAGTGTCGCTGATCTACTTTTCCCCGGCACGGAGTATCGCTGATGTTCGACCTGTCCCCGGCACAGAGTGTCGCTGATCGACTTTTCCCCGGCACGGAGTGTTGCTGGTCGACTTTTCCCCGGCACGGAGTGTCGCTGGTAGACTTGTCCCCGGTACGGAGTGTCGCTGATGTTCGACTTGTCCCCTGTACGGAGTGTCGCTGATGTTCGACTTATCCCCGGCACGGAGTGTCGCTGTTCGACTTGTCCCCGGCATGGAGTGTCGCGGATCGACTTGTCCCCGGCACGGAGTGTTGCTGATGTTCGACTTGTCCCCGGTACGGAGTGTTGCTGATCGAATTTTCCCCGCCACGGAGTGTCACTGGTTGATTCCGAGTTGAAGTATAATTCCGACATGGAAGGCAGATACGCCTGAGGCAAAGCATGATTTTGACACGTGGTTTATTCTGGGATGAAGCATGATTCCGCCGCAGAGATTGTTAGTTTGATTTGTTTTATTTGAGTTGACATCAGCATCGCTATACTGGAATATGGTACCAGGAGTGAATTGTCATCTGTCTTTGAGAGGATTTGGGAATTGGTTTTTTTTGTTTGGCATCTGCATTGCTGTACTGGAATAATGCCAGGAGCAACTCATCATTTGCCCCGAGAGGATTTGGTAATTGGTTTTTGTTCGGCATCTGCATTGCTGTGCTGGAATAATGCCAGGAGCAACTCATCATTTGCCCCGGGAGGATTTGGGAATTGGGGTTTTTTTTTCGGCATCTGCATTGCTCCACTGGAATAATGCCAGGAGCAACTCATCATTTGCCCCGGGAGGATTTGGGAATTGGGTTTTTCTTTCGGCATCTGCATTGCTGCACTGGAATAATGCCAGGAGCAACTCATCATTTGCCCCGGAAGGATTTGGGAATTGGTGGCTTAGGAGACAGGTTTAGATCCCTATCACCTAAGACTTTTCAATTTTTTGGGCCGTAAGGGTCCTATAAAAGCATTTTCTCCCTACGAGTCGAAAGGATCTCGCAGGTGTACTTTCTCCTTAGGAGTCGTGGGGACTCCTAAGGGTGTTACTTCTCTGTGAGTCGTAAGGATCTCACGCGGAAATTTTCTCCTTATAAAGTCGAGAGGACTTTGCGAGTGTGTTTCTTTTCTTTTTCAGGAGTTTGCGCCCTTTCGGGTTTTCACAAACTCGCCGGCAGTACTGCTGTTTTTACTCACGGTGCCCTTACGGGTTTTAATCCGTTCCCGTTTACTTGTGGACATACCGTTTTTTTGGCGCTGGTGGGACTTTAAAAGTAGTCTCACCGGCATGACTTGGGAGAGATTTGGATTGTTTTACGCCCGTGGATTGTATACGGTTTTGCAGCATGTATGATCCAGACCGTAGGGCCGGAAAAATTTCGGGACTTTGTTGTCTTCTGCATCGCTGCACCGGAATATGGTACCAGGAGCGACTCATCATTCGCCGTTGGGGTATGGGATTTGGAATTTGGTTGGCGTCTGCATCGCTGTACTGGAATATGGTACCATGAGCGACTCATCATTCACCGTTGGGGCATGGGATTTAGAATTTGGCTGGCGTCTGCATCGCTGCACTGGAATATGGTATCGGGAGCTACTTGTCACGACCCAAAATTGGCCCGTGACGGCCCTAATACTACGCAACGCCTAAAGACGCAACTTAGTAAAAGAAAGCCAAACCCAGAAATCTAAACCATGAAAATACGGAAAAGATAATATAAGTTTTGAAACAATTGAAATCACAACCCAAATTCTTTAAAAAGGTCTATTTTCTTTCTTTAAAATTTTAGCAACACCCCCTTTTTGTAAAGACTAGCCAAGATGAATACAACACAAAAATAAAGACAATAGAGAAGAAGCTGTATATATAAGAGACATCAAATCCACAATAATACACATAACGTCCTCACCAAGTCTCTAAGTCAACAATACAAAAGTAGATGGAGAGTACAAATACAGCGAATATACAAAATGAAATACAGATGACCACCAAATCCCACCTAAGCAAAATAGTACTGTGAGCTGATGCGGTATCTGTAGCAAAAGATGATAGCTGGAAAGCTGAATAGAAGAATAGCCTGCCTCGACTACTCTGGGGGAAAACATGAAACACCTGTGGCACAATGGGGGTGAGTTGCCAACTCGTGAATAGTAGATAACATATGCAGGTAATCGCAGGAATGCACGTACAGCATGAATCTAAGATATGCGATTACAGTAATAACATGTCATGCAAATGCTGAAATAAGAAAAGTACAGTAGCCGGTACAATCAAAATGTGAGGCTATAGTAACATAACAGTAATATGCAGAAACTATGCAATAAGGATATGAAAATGTAGATATGCAACTATCATAAGGGTATACAACGGGTACTACCACTATATGAATCCGTGCATAAGGTAGGTAAGGGTGAGGTATAGGGTGGAATATGTCATTTTCCACGGAAACCTGACATCGTGGTAGGATCACAATCCATCAAGACACTTACATCCCAAACATCAAATCGGCCCCCAAACTGGGCTCTCACATCACATAGATCTCACATCATCTCAAGTACAATATCGAATAGCTCTCCTATATCTCGAATGTACAAATCGACCATATCTTTCATATCCAATATCCCATCTTAATGAATCACCTATATCCCAAGTCGAATCTCAAGCAAACTTCTAACATCCTAAAGGTATATATATACAGAAATAAATATGATGGGAGCAATACACATATATTAGCGTCCCACTCCACTAATATTGGTGTAAAGGTATATATAACAACGGCTAAATCCCCTGTTATATATACGAAAGGTGTTTAAGAGAAATATCATGAAAACAATGTGCCAAGCATCGACACAGAAATCCTGATAGGTACGTATCATACGCTGTCCCGAAAGCACGAGTGCCTAGCTCTGACCCTCGCCTTCCGACGTATGCATACGTGCATGACTCCGGTCGGTATCCCCAAGATAACCGCCGAGTAAAAGGTAATATCACCGGACGGTATGGTTCCGCTATCAGACTCACCGTCTACTATACAGCGAAACCGTTCTCGCCTCGGGGTACCTCCGGGCCCCACCATGTACCCTCATGCGGTCTCTACGCCTCCTCGTATGGGGTATAAATAATCAGCACCGATAAAACCCATGGTGGATGCGCAAATATCATATCAAGGAAACCGGGTTTTTCAATGTATGCATAATTTCATGAACTCCCGCGGTTCCCAAATCCTGAAAACATCATCTAAAATCCAAATAATAATACGCAATCCAGGAATAACATATGCGATATATCTGAAATGCGAGCATATAAATGAGAATTTGTAGCTGAAACCAGATGTATGCAAAACCAATAAGGTACAGCTAAGTAATCATCGGTAAAGGTAAATATGTAACTGCAACTGAATATGTGTGTAACATACAGGTGTAGCAATGTATAGGTATCTACCTATAAGAACCGATGTCGTATACCCCCCCTGGGTATAAGAAAATATGAAAGGTATACCTGTAGATGTATCGTAAAGGGTAAGTGTACCTATCACTAATGGTACGATACTCTACAGGTATATAGGTATGGTAATGTCCTCTGTGATAAGCAATATAATGTCTAAAATGGTTGTGTGTGACATGGCAATTATTGACGGTGTGAGTGTAGCATACAATCCGTGCTCGTGCAACATGAACCGTCAATAATATGTGTAGTGTCCTACGGCTGCTAGTCACAGTATAACTATATCTAAGTAAATATAGTAAAAGCGCAATTCTAACAATGACGTAGAATGTGCGACAGGTAATTGAATCCTAGCCCAGACGCATAACGCCATGCGGGCGATTCCCCTGTAGATGTTAAATCTACTCACCTACGCCCCACGCTAGGTGAATCCTACCATCTGCTCCCCTGTAGCCGTGTCCGTAGTCTCTGTCTGCAAACCTGCAAATAAGACATGGAAATCACATATAAGCCAAATATTCCGCGAAACGTGATATCGAACCAAAACGAGAAACTAGCGTCGCGAACTAAACGTGCGTGTGCACGATACGCTGAATCGTGTGTGTACGCGTCTAAAACCATCGCGACACGCCGCGATACGCTGGATCACAGAACCCACTCACGTATCGCGCGTATCGCGCAAACACAACGAACATCAAAAACGATATATGATCCCAGATTTTCCTACAGGTAAGATATCACAAAACTAGACATGCCAAAGACCTAGAAAACACAGCAGGGAACCCTACACAAAACCCCAACACCCCAGTCCCCTTCTTGGCCGCAAATTGCGGCCAAAAGGAATTAATTGGCGGCCACAGTGGAGAATGGGGGTCTCGTGTTCTGGTGGTGTTATCTATACCTATTGTACATGCTCCAGTTTCCTCAATTTTGTTCTGTAGGGTCCGGGTCCATTGCAGATTCCAGAAGTCACAAATATAGCTTAAAAACGACAATTTTGCACAAAATGGAAAACCTAGGGTATTTTAGTGTAATCTGGCTATTTCTCAGTTGAAGTGGCCCTATTAACACTAAAATAAACTAAGGTAGCTAACACAATCAACAATTTACCATCACTTCTCACAAATCACCAAAACTAGCACCAAACTAGCTATTAAACACTAATCGACACAAAACCGACACCAATTTCACATAATCTAAGCAACTAGGGGATTGGGTTCAGAAATTATACCCTAATGAACCCTAGAGAGCAGGTGAAGAAGTGGAGAAGAGCTTCTGCAAGTGCTGGGGTTCCTGTTACTGCTGTTGCTGCCTGCTGCTCCTGCTGCTGGTCCTGCTACTGCTGCTGATGATGATGGTCATGCTGGAGCTGATGATGGTGATGCTGGTGTTGGAGCTGTTGCTGCTGGTGCCACTGCTGCTGCTTCTGCAGCTGAAGGTCTGTGTGTGTGTGTGAGTGAGTGAGAGAATGGGAGTGAGGGAATGAGAGAACACAAGTCAACCCCCTCCTCTCTCTCTCTCTTCATTAATGAAGGCATGGGCAAACCCATGATGCCCCATGCTCTCTCTCTCTCTCCCCCAAAGGTCAACCATGAACCAAAACAAAAGATTCAAAATAAAACCCTTTTTGAAAATTCATTTTCAAACAACCATGACACTTAAAACAATATTAAACTAGATTAGGGAGAAATGGTTAGTTAACCATGATTACCAATCATGATTAATCCCAAAAACAACCCTAGTTATCATGCACAAGTGTGTGTGTGCCTAACAAAATTCTAATAAAATACTCATTAAATAGGATAAAATATTTAAAACTTAATTTGGTAAACTTTTTATTAAAAACCATATATTAAAATATAATTAGCTACAAAACACATTCTAAGGTGTTACAATCCCCCCTTAAAAGAAATTCGTCCCCGAATTTAAAAATATACCGATACGCGTACCTTCAAAGGGAAGATTACAACTCCCAAATCTCGCTCGCAGCCTCCAAGTAATTATCTCACTATACGGCTACGTCTAAGAAAACCCTTCACAGATGGCAAGACCCTTGACTGACATTTCTCTGCCTGCCGAGCCATTAACACAATTGGCTGCTGGCGAACGAAAGATCGCGTCCAAGCTAAATGGTCTGGTGCCAAATTTTGTGAGAAAGGTCAAGAAGGTAATTGTAGAGTATCAACACAAGGAATACGGGGTGAAAATCCAATAATCTGGGCAGAAGTGCCAATTTAAGGCAACGAAGCTAACTCGCTTATAGGATCTTAAAAGGACCTAAATCCTGGGACAAGCTTCCCAAAATCTAACACATCATTCATCGGAAGTCCATAGGAATACTTGATCTGTCCCTGCGAACTCGAGTCTATGACCAACACAGTCGTCATAAGACCCCAGTTCGAAATGGACAATTCCCATCCTGACCTAACACAACTGGACTATCTCCGAAGTCTCTAGACTAGCTGGGGTCCAAAGTCCTACTTACGCGGAGTCAGAAGAACAACAGACTGGGGATCGACACGACCTAACCCCTAAGCCTAAGGGTGGCCAATTGGAGTGTCTCCTGATAACGGCTATCGAAGGAGAACCCTAACGATGGCGAGTGACGATCCCCAACCACTGTCAACAAAAGCACAAACACACAACTTAACAAGAAACAACTGAGCAATTTGAGTATAACCGGACGACAAGAATCCGAATGGAGTCACACCCTGGCTAACCCTGGGTAGAAACCATAACGGAATTCATGGAGATCTGCTCCCACTCCTACTTCGGAACGGTAAAAGGTTGCAACTCTCCAGCCGGCCTCAGATGCTCGACCCAAGCACACAACAAGACAGACACCTTGAAACGAAACCTGAAACTTCTCATTACATCCCTGTCCACCCGTAACTATCTCACAAGTCACGCTAAATGTTGGTGGAACTTGAATGAAAACAGAGAGTTGACAGATATGCATGCCTTAGGATTTCACGTCTCTACCCGATGAAACCAGGTACACAAACGCGTCCCTAACTTAGCACATCATTGTCACAAATCAAGGCCTCCGAATCATTACCCAGCCGAGTATGCTCAAGTATCACTGACGAACGAGTATCGGCGGGCAGTGTCTCGCGAAACGATTTAAGGAAAGTGGTCGGGCGCGGACATGAGGAAGCTGTCCCCTCCGTAGAGACGAACTCAAGCTGTACTCAACGATCACACAAGAACTGTAAATCTGCATGAGACTATCACAACAGTCAAAATCCGCTGCAGGAAGATATTCATTAAGCTCTAGTGGTCCGTGGAAAATCTGACACGACTCTCAAGCAAGTAGTGTCCCCAAATCTCCAACGCAAAACCACCGCGGCCATCTCCAGATCAGGAGTGGAATATCCTCCTCGTACTTCCTCCAAATGTAGGGAAGCAAAAGCGATAACTCTGTAGTGTCACATCAGAACACACTCGAGCCCACTCAAGAAACATTACAGTTAAACAACAAGGTCGCCCGAACCAAAAGCAAGAAAGAACTGTTGCAGCTGTTAACGGAATCTCTAACTGCCGAAACTCCGTACGCATGCCTCAGTCCACAGAACAGAAACCTCCCTTCCGATCCATTCAGTCAACGGTGCAGCATTACTCTCGTAATCCTGCACGAAACGGCGGTAAAAACCTGCTAAGTCTAAGAATCTGCGGATCTCCGTCCTGCACACATGTCTGGACCTAAGCTGTACGGTCACGATCTCCCTCGGAACCATACGAAACCGTCTCCCGTGACTACAAGACCTAGGAGTCAACACAAAACAAGCCTGAAGAAACACTCCGAGAATTTAGCAAACTGCTGGTGCATTCCCAGTATCTGCATAACAAATTCCCAAGTGTTACTCCTGTTCCTCAAGACACATTAGATAGACCAGAATGTCGTAAGTAACACAACAAAACCGGTCGAGGAACGGCCTGAAGAAATCTGGTTCATCACATCAACGAATTCTGCTAGGGCATCAGTGAATCCAACGACTCACAAAAACACACAAGGCCCGTAGCACGCACAAGGCAGTCTTCGGAATGCCATCACTCCGAACCTGCAATAATGATGACCTGATCCCAAGCAAACTTAGAAAATGTCTCGCGCTCTGGAGCTGATCGAAGAAATCGTCAATGCGAGGTAAGGGACACCTAACCGCACCGTAAGCCGGTTCAATTAACGATCCGTCGATACACAACCTCAAACTGCCGTCTTCCTCCTCGATGAACAGAAATCGGAGCTTCCAAAAGCGAAACACTTAGACACACAAAACTCCCCAAACCACAACTCTGCAGCTGATCCTTTAGCTCCCTAAGCTTCGCCGGCTCATCCGGAACAACGTCAGAAAAACTCTCGCACGAAAGAAACCTGGTCCAACAATCCCACTGTGGCCCCGGTATCACGAATGAACGCCAAGAATCCACGACATCTCCTCAGTAGCCGACTAGCGAAAAAGGCTGAATTCAAGCTGTGAGAGGCGACACAACTATCCATCTACACAACAAGAACTGACTTGCCGGGAAAACAAACTTGACTGTTTCCTCACGGTAGTCCACAGACGCCTAGCACGTAGTTAACCAGTCCGTGCCCAGGAGAACGTCAAATCCAACATCTCTAGAAGGATCGAAACGATGGACGAATCTCTATCTCCTATCCGATTGGCACACAACTGAATACGCGTCGTGCAACAAAAGAATCGCTAATAGAAGTTAACACAACTACGACTAAACTACCCAACCACAGTACAAGCATGAAAAACAAACGAATACATGAAGAGAACCAGCGAAGTAAAGATACCTGAAAACTCCACATTGGACGTCTGCGCGTCCCGATGAGTAGAAGCAAACTCCTGTGTCTGCCCTCTACTCGCAGCTGGATGAACTCCTCTGGTAGACTGAACCCTCTGAGCGAATCTTCCACGTCCACGGCCTCTCTGAATACCACTCTGACGAGGTGCTAAGGAACAATCCCTGACGAAGTGCTGAAGGCTCCCGCATCGGAAACATCCACGCGCTGACTGCTGACCATCCTGGGGATGATAGCTGAACGACTGTCCTCGTCCTAAGCCTCTGCTACTCCCGCTGCGGCCACGAAATCTGTCTCGACGACGAAACCTCTGCCTCTGGGCTGGTACGCTGGTACGAGTCCTCCACTGTCCTGGAACTCTCTGAGCCTTTGGAATATGCGCCTCGTCAACTGGAGCTGCAATCACTGGTGCTATGTAAGTGACGGACTGCTGCATGCTGATCGTAAGGGACAGCTGAGTAACAGGGGTGACAACCTCCTGTCGTAGCTCCCGAACGACATCAACCAAAGAACTCATAGTCTGGCGGAAGTCCTGCATCTCTGCCAAAAGTCTATCCATAGTATAGATCGTAGGCTGATCCGTCTGCACCTGTGCAACTAGAGTGCCATCCTGGTCAGTACTCGTCTCACTCGAGCCAACTCTGACCTTGGCCCTCGCTGCATCACTCTGAGTCCCCATAGTCATCGGCGGCAAGGCTATAAATAGATATAAGATCCGACGAGAATAAGGAAATCGAATCTTAAGGATAGGAATATCAAGGAAGGAATTTCAAACAATTTGTACTTAGGTCACTTAATGCGAAGTACCGCATCATGGGTATGCTGCAGACATACACACACTACGTTACTCTGCTTAAGCTACCTACTCCATCATACTAAGGTCATCCTACACACTGAAAGGTAAAACCTAACTCTCTGATACCAACTTTGTCACGACCCAAAATTGGCCCGTGACGGCCCTAATACTACGAAACGCCTAAAGACGCAACGTAGTAAAAGAAAGCCAAACCCAGAAATCTAAACCATGAAAATACGGAAAAGATAATATAAGTTTTGAAACAATTGAAATCACAACCCAAATTCTTTAAAAAGGTCTACTTTCTTTCTTTAAAATTTTAGCAACACCCCCTTTTTATAAAGACTAGCCAAGATGAATACAACACAAAAATAAAGACAGTAGAGAAGAAGCTGTATATATAAGAGACATCAAATCCACAATAATACACATAACGACCTCACCAAGTCTCTAAGTCAATAATACAATAGTAGATGGAGAGTACAAATACAGCGAATATACAAAATGAAATACAGATGACCACCAAAACCCACCTAAGAAAAATAGTACTGTGAGCTGATGCGGTATCTGTAGCAAAAGATGATAGCTGGAAAGCTGAATAGAAGAATAGCCTGCCTCGACTACTCTGGGGAAAAACCTGAAACACCTGTGGCACAACGGGGGTGAGTTGCCAACTCGTGAATAGTAGATAACATATGCAGGTAATCGCAGGAATGCACGTACAGCATGAATCCAAGATATGCGATTACAGTAATAACATATCATGCAAATGCTGAAATAAGAAAAGTACAGTAGCCGGTACAATCAAAATGTGAGGCTATAGTAACATGACAGTAATATGCAGAAACTATGCAATAAGGATATGAAAATGTAGATATGCAACTATCATAAGGGTATACAACGGGTACTACCACTATATGAATCCATGCATAAGGTAGGTAAGGGTGAGGTATAGGGTGGAATATGTCATTTTCCACGGAAACCTGACATCGTGGTAGGATCACAATCCATCAAAACACTTACATCCCAAACATCAAATCGGCCCCCAAACTGGGCTCTCACATCACATAGATCTCACATCATCTCAAGTACAATATCGAATAGCTCTCCTATATCTCGAATGTACAAATCGACCATATCTTTCATATCCAATATCCAATCTCAATGAATCACCTATATCCCAAGTCGAATCTCAAGCAATCTTGTGACATCCTAAAGGTATATATATACAGAAATAAATATGATGGGGGCAATACACATATATTAGCATCCCACTCCACTAATATTGGTGTAAAGGTATATATAACAACGGCTAAATCCCCTGTTATATATACAAAAGGTGTTTAAGAGAAATATCATGAAAACAATATGCCAAGCATCGACACAGAAATCCTGATAGGTACGTATCATACGCTGTCCCGAAAGCACGAGTGCCTAGCTCTGACCTTCGCCTTCCGACGTATGCATACGTGCATTACTCCGGTCGGTATCCCCAAGATAACAGCCGAGTAAAAGGTAATATCACCGGACGGTATGGTTCCCCTGTCAGGCTCACCGTCTACTACACAGCGAAACCGTTCTCTCCCCGGGGTACCTCCGGGCCCCACCATGTACCCTCATGCGGCCTCTACGCCTCCTCGCATGGGGTATAAATAATCAGCACCGATAAAACCCATGGTGGATGCGCAAATATCATATCAAGGAAACCGGGTTTTTCAATGTATGCATAATTTCATGAACTCCCGCGGTTCCCAAATCCAGAAAACATCATCTAAAATCCAAATAATAATGCGCAATCCAGGAATAACATATGCGATATATCTGAAATGCGAGCATATAAATGAGAATATGTAGCTGAAACCAGATGTATGCAAAACCAATAAGGTACAGCTAAGTAATCATCGGTAAAGGTAAATATGTAACTGCAACTGAATATGTGTGTAACATACAGGTGTAGCAATGTATAGGTATCTACCTATAAGAACCGATGTCGTATACCCCCCCTGGGTATAAGAAAATATGAAAGGTATACCTGTAGATGTATCGTAAAGGGTAAGTGTACCTATCACTAATGGTACGATACTCTATAGGTATATAGGTATGGTAATGTCTTCTGTGATAAGCAATATAATGTCTAAAATGGTTGTGTGTGACATGGCAATTATTGACGGTGTGAGTGTAGCATACAATCCGTGCTCGTGCAACATGAACCGTCAATAATATGTGCAGTGTCCTACGGCTGCTAGTCACAGTATAACTATATCTAAGTAAATACAGTAAAGGCGCAATTCTAATAATGACGTAGAACGTGCGACAGGTAATTGAATCCTAGCCCAGACGCATAACGTCATGCGGGCGATTCCCCTGTAGATATTAAATCTACTCACCTACGCCCCACGCTAGGTGAATCCTACCATCTGCTTCTCCTGTAGCCGTGTCCGTAGTCTCTGTCTGCAAACTTGCAAATAAGACATGGAAATCACATATAAGCCAAATATTCCGCGAAACGCGATATCGAACCAAAACGAGAAACTCGCGTCGCGAACTAAACGTGCGTGTGCACGATACGCTGAATCGTGTGTGTACGCGTCTAAAACCATCGCGACACGCCGCGATACGCTGGATCACAGAACCCACTCACGTATCGCGCGTATCGCGCAAACACAACGAACATCAAAAATGATATATGATCCCAGATTTTCCTACAGGTAAGATATCACAAAACTAGACATGCCAAAGACCTAGAAAACACAGCAGGGAACCCTACACAAAACCCCAACACCCCAGTCCCCTTCTTGGTCGCAAATTGCGGCCAAAAGGAATTAATTGGCGGCCACAGTGGAGAATGGGGGTCTCGTGTTCTGGTGGTGTTATCTATACCTATTGTACATGCTCCAGTTTCCTCAATTTTGTTCTGTAGGGTCCGGGTCCATTGCAGATTCCAGAAGTCACAAATATCGCTTCAAAACGACAATTTTGCACAAAATGGAAAACCTAGGGTATTTTAGTGTAATCTGGCTATTTCTCAGTTGAAGTGGCCCTATTAACACAAAAATAAACTAAGGTAGCTAACACAATCAACAATTTACCATCACTTCTCACAAATCACCAAAACTAGCACCAAACTAGCTATTTAACACTAATCGACACAAAACCGACACCAATTACACATAATCTAAGCAACTAGGGGATTGGGTTCAGAAATTATACCCTAATGAACCCTAGAGAGCAGGTGAAGAAGTGGAGAAGAGCTTCTGCAAGTGCTGGGGTTCCTGTTACTGCTGTTGCCGCCTGCTGCTCCTGCTGCTGGTCCTGCTACTGCTGCTGCTGATGATGGTGATGCTGGAGCTGATGATGGTGATGCTGGTGTTGGAGCTGTTGCTGCTGGTGCCACTGCTGCTGCTTCTGCAGCTGAAGGTGTGTGTGTGTATGTGAGTGAGTGAGAGAATGGGAGTGAGAGAATGAGAGTGAGGGAATGAGAGAACACAAGTCAACCCCCTCCTCTCTCTCTCTCTCTTCATTAATGAAGGCATGGGCAAACCCATGATGCCCCATGCTCTCTCTCTCTCTCTCCCAAAGGTCAACCATGAACCAAAACAAAAGATTCAAAATAAAACCCTTTTTGAAAATTCATTTTCAAACAACCATGACACTTAAAACAATATTAAACTAGATTAGGGAGAAATGGTTAGTTAACCATGATTACCAATCATGATTAACCCCAAAAACAACCCTAGTTATCATGCACAAGTGTGTGTGTGCCTAACAAAATTCTAATAAAATACTCATTAAATAGGATAAAATATTTAAAACTTAATTTGGTAAACTTTTTATTAAAAACCATATATTAAAATATAATTAGCTACAAAACACATTCTAAGGTGTTACACTACTCATCATTCGCCGTTGGGGTATGGGATTTAGAATTTGGTTGGCGTCTGCATCGCTGCAATGGAATATGGTACCAGGAGCGACTCATCATTCGTCGCTTGGGATTTAAGTTTGGAATTTGGTTGGCGTCTGCATCGCTGCACTGGAATATGATACCAGGAACGACTCATCATTCGCCACTTGGGGATTGGGGAGCGGTGGCTTAGGAGACTGGTTTAGGTCCCTGTCACCTAAGGCTTTTCAATTTTATAGGCCGTGAGGGTCACATAAAAGCATTTTCTCCCTACGAGTCGTAAGGATCCCACAGGTGTATTTTGAAAGGTTCCTAGGCACCCTATAGAGGTCTCACAAGGCATCGAACATGCCAATTTAAAAAATTATTGGTGCCGAGAAACCCTAACACGGATCGTAGACTAGAATTCTAGGCGAAAAACTAAACTAGTTAGCAAATAAACTAAAGGTCGGAAACTACAACCTTTGTAGATCCGGATATCCACTTGCTTAGCTCCATGTGGTCGTCCCCTCGCTGTCCATCACGAACCTCGGACTCTCGCGACGGCTTTATCGGAGAAGTGAGCGGAATAGTTCGACGGCTTCGTGTCAAAGACGATCTACGTCGAGGTTGCACTAGTTCAAGCTCCGACTTCACCAAGTAGTGAAACTTGTGAAGAAAACACCCAAAACCACTTGGCAAGAGGTAGAGGGTGAAGAAATAGGAGGTGGGTTCACTTTAGAATTGGATTTATCTCACTTTAACTCAAGTTGCCATTGATGGACCTTGAGCTTTAAGAAGAAGAAGAAGATGATGGTTATGATAAGTTCTATATAAAAGAAATAGAAAATCAAAATACTTATCATAACTCAAACTAGGGTTAAGTGTAGAGAATTAACCATGGTCAATTGGATGGGTTAGGGTTAAGCATGAAGATAAGGATGGTTACAAAAGTCAAGGCTTCATGAAGCTTCAACTAATGACAAAGAAAGCCACCATTCTTATCTTTATCTTTTCCAAATAAATAAATAAACAAATAAATAAATAAATGAATATGCAAAAACCCTAATTATCAAATTAACCATGGATTAATTCTATATACTTAACTAAATGATCAAGTATCATCAAACATGATACAAAAAAGTGCACAAAAGCATATCACATATACTATGTGCATCAAGTGAGAAAATCCGTATAAAGTGAACCAATACTAGTTAATGCAAAGTAATATATCAAATATATAATTATACATTAAATCATTAAATCAACATTTGATTCAATGATCCGGTCATGTCGCACATAACCGACTAGTATTCAATGTATCGATTTATCGAATCAATGATTCGATAACTAGGTCATATCAAATATAACCAATCGAAACATTTATCGCGAGAATGAAATGCGGTATCACATACACGCATTATTCTCGGTCCTGCACATATCTCATATGCGCTCCTATTTCGTTTCGCTTGAACCAGGAAACCTCTGTGTAGGACTCTAAAGACTCGCCAATACGCCGGTAGCAGATGATGATCATATCAAGCACCCACAAGCCGCAAGCGGTCTGCTAAACGTAATGGCCACCCGGGTATTGAGCGATCAGAAGATCGACGAGCTAGCCCGCTCACACTCCTGCGAATCCGACCAGTAACACTTATTATACAGTCCGGTCATTTCGTCTGATACGTCGCATATCAAGTCTAGGGGTGGTATACGTCAGACCCCAATAACCCGATAAGTCGTGCCGATGTGAGGCTCATAACTGGTCGAGAAACTACTGGTAACACTTACCAGCAAATCTCTGATCAGCCCTGGCCAGGGACTTCCCTGTTACGGCCAATCGAGCACAGCGCAACATCTACCCCCAATACCGGGAGAGACGAAACCCCTCCTATCGCTCATTGCCTCCATGTGACTCGGGACTGTACCCAAAGACCACCGTTTTGCACGCCCTCATGGACGTGGTAAGGTGGAGATCAAAGCACAGTAGGAATCACACAAGACTCTATGACGATCTCGGGTCTACAGACTATCCTGTACAAGTGTCACCTGAGAACTGCCATCTGACGTGAGGTATAATACCATCTGGGAGTTCTCGGCGAGTCCGTCCAGTGTACCCAGTCTCCACTGAGCACCCGTATACCATCTCTGATGTCAAACACTAATGGATATAGGATCATCCATCGCCCATCACATGGGTCGAGAAGCGTATACGCTAGTCTACTCTGGTATATCGATGCCCCGTCTCGATACACCCACGACTAGGGACCTTGAAGGATGTACTTATGGACTACCATGTCCCCACTAGTATGATCTGCATCATAGTCCAGGTAGTCAAGTACAAATCCTAAGGGCTTTACCAACATGTAAGTATAAGACAGTATAAAGAGACTAGTGTACATGTTAAGATAAAGAGCAACCAGATAGCATACTATCATGTCGAGCAAGAAAGTCATCTCTATATATGTCCAAGCATCCAATATAATATACATAATCTGTACAATACTGGCCTCTAGGGCATACATACAACTAACAATCTCCCACTTGCACTAGGGCCAGCTACTGTAGTATCTCATACCGAGCATCCCGAAGAGTCTCTCAAACTGTATCTGGGGAATGGCCTTCGTGAGTGGATCCGCCGTGTTGTTCTTCGTGTCAACTCTCCTGACCTCGATCTCCCGGCGATCAACTATCTCCCGGATCAGGTGATACCGCCTCAGAATATGCCTGGACCGCTGATGGGACCTGGGTTCCTTGGCCAAAGCCACCGCTCCATTGTTATCGCAATACAAAGGTATTGGACGCTCAATGGATGGAACCACTCCAAGTTCAGAAATGAACTTCTTGATCCAAACAGCCTCTTTGGCAGCATCGTTGGCAGCGATGTATTCAGCCTCCATCGTCGAGTCTGCCACGGTTTCCTGCTTGGAACTCTTCCAGCTAACCGCCCCTCCGTAAAGGGTAAAGACAAAGCCCGACTGCGACTTAGAGTCGTCCTTATCACTCTGGAAGCTCGAATCGGTAAAGGACTCCACTTGGAGTTCTCCGTTACCATACACCAAGAACATATCTCTAGTCCTTCGCAAGTACTTGAGAATGCTCTTTACAGCTGTCCAGTGACTCTCTCCAGGATCAGCTTGATACCTGCTCACTACACTTAGTGAGTATGCTACATCGGGTCTGGTACATAGCATCGCATACATGATAGAGCTTACTGCTGAAGCATAGGGTATCCCTTGCATGCGAGCTCTCTCCAAATCAGTCTTAGGAGACATCTCTTTGGAGAGAGTGACTCCAGAGATCGTGGGCAAGTTCCCACGCTTGGACTCTTCCATACTAAACCTCTTTAGTATGGTGTCAATGTACCTGGATTGGGACAATCCCAAAATCCGTTTGGATCTATCTCTATAGATCCTAATTCCCAATATGCAGGAGGCATCACCAAGATCTTTCATTAAGAATCTTTGTGATAAGAAAAGCTTGACCGCTTGCAGCATAGGAATATCATTTCCTATCAAGAGTATGTCGTCTACGTACAATACGAGGAAGACAACCTTACTCTCTGCCACCTTCTTGTAGAAACAAGGTTCATCTGGATTTTTGACGAAATCAAACTCTTTGATAACGACGTCAAAGCAGATGTTCCAACTCCGCGATGCTTGCTTTAATCCATAAATGGATTTAAGCAGCTTGCACACCTTCCCGCTGCTCCCACTGTCTACGAAGCCCTCTGGCTGAGTCATGTACACGCACTCTTCTAAATCACCATTTAGAAAGGCGGTCTTAACATCCATTTGCCAGATTTCGTAGTCATGAAAGGCAGCAATGGCAAGCATGATTCGGATGGATTTAAGCATAGCCACTGGAGAAAAGGTTTCGTCATAGTCCACACCTGGTCTTTGACGAAAACCTTTTGCAACAAGTCTAGCTTTGAAAGTCTCCACTTTCCCATCTACACCATGTTTCTTCTTAAAGATCCACTTGCTCCCAATGGGTTTTACCCCTTCAGGAGCAACTTCCAAAGTCCATACTTTGTTGGTGTACATGGAATCCATCTCGGACCGCATAGCATCCAGCCATTTCACCGAGTCCCTACTCGTGATGGCCTGCTCGAAGCTAGTTGGGTCATCATCCTCCATGATGCAATCCTCGCTCCCACCATCCATGAGAAAACCGTAGTATCTCTCAGGTTGGCGAGGAACCCTACTAGATCGGCGGAGAGGCTGGGGTTCATCGGGAACTACGGAATCCTCTGGTTCAACCAAATCTTCTGTTGTAGTCTGTGTCGCTGGAACCTCTTCCAGTTCTACCTCAATGCCACTTATTTGTTTCATAAGAAAACTTTTTTCTAAGAAAGTGGCATATCGAGAAACAAACACCTTTTGTTCCTCGGGGTGGTAGAAGATATACCCTTGTGAATTTTTGGGATATCCTACAAACTTACATAAGACAGATCTTGCCTCGAGTTTGTCCGGATTTTGTCTTTTGACATAGGCTGGACAACTCCATATCTTAATATAATTAAGATGTGGTCTCTTCCCTTTCCATATCTCATATGGAGTGGTAGGCACTGATTTGGTAGGAACTCTATTCAATAGGTCCATGGCTGTCTCAAGCGCATATCCCCAGAAGGAAATAGGTAACTCAGCTGTACTCATCATTGAGCGCACCATATCTAATAGGGTGCGGTTTCTCCGTTCAGATACACCGTTGTGCTGTGGTGTATAAGGAGGAGTCAGCTGAGATAGAATCCCATTCTCTTTTAGGAAGTCCAGGAATTCATTGCTCAAGTATTCACCTCCTCGATCAGATCGAAGGATTTTAATACTTTTTCCGGTTTGGTTCTCAACTTCTTGTTTATATTCCCTAAATTTCTCAAAAGCTTCTGATTTGTGTTTCATCAGGAACACATACCCGAACCTAGAGAGATCGTCAGTGAATGTAATGAAGTATGAAGAACCATCCCTGGCATGTGTAGACATAGGACCGCATACATCACTATGTATCAGTCCTAAGAGTTCGGTAACTCTTTCTCCGTGTCCCGTAAACGGAGTTTTGGTCATCTTGCCTTTGAGACATGACTGGCAAGTGTCATAAGATGAAAATTCAAACGGATTTAAATATCCATCTTTATGCAACTTAGCTAGTCGTGTCGCATTGATGTGACCCAGTCTACAATGCCACAAGAAGGATTCATTGAGTTCAGAACTCTTCCTCTTGTGTGTGTTTGTTATACTCAGAACTGTTGATTGATTTAGAACATAAATGCCATTGCATAACGTGCCTGATCCAACCAACTTTTGGTTATGGAAAATGTTCATAACATTGTTCTGTAATACAAAATTATATCCCTCTTTACTTAATAAAGAAACCGATATAATGTTGCATATCAGGTTCGGCATGTAATAGCATTCGTTCAGAACCAATGTATTTCCAGTTGGTAATATAAGGTGATATTCTCCGACAGTCTTAGCTGCAACAATTTCACCATTTCCAACTCTAATGTCTTTATCACCTTCTCCAAGTTCTCTACCTTTCCTAAGCCCATGTAACAGATTACATATATGGGATCCTGACCCGGTATCCAATACCTAGGACGTAGAGCAAATAGAGAAACAGTTCTCAGTAACGAACACACCTGAAGAAAATGCATCAACATGTACTTTCTTCATTCGGGTGGCATGGGAATCCTGGTATTCCCCTATATCCTGTTCATTCCTATAACTCTTATAGGAAAGACTGGAACCAACGTTCCCCAGCACAGTATAACATGCTGGTTCGGTCAATACATCCATATTATTATCTTTATTAAGGCATGAAATGGTCGCTACCTGGAGAGAGAGAGAAGAAAACACTTTAGCGTAAGCTCGTGCAAGATCAGATTGGTTATTATCTTATCTAATCAGGATGGCTCCCACTGCTTTTTATAAAATCTTCCTCCAAACCCTAAAAGGAAAGACTAGCTGGGATTAATTACACACTACAAGTTCGCCAATCTTTCAGCCAGGCCAGTGTCGGTACTTTGAGGGAGATCCCCCGTGCTTTCGCACGAACCTAATTAATGTAAACCTCATTTTCCCAGAGGCGTAACCCCGTTAACACTTTTCTAGACACCTACTTGATCAGCTAATTGCAATGTGTAAAACTCTCCCAGGAGTAACTTTTACTCGCAGTGGGTATCGGGATCCAACTATCTCATAGAAGGTATGCAATCTCATTGCAAATTTCAACACTTGAAATTCCCGATAATCTTTTGCCCTTAGCGTGCTATGACCTTGACGCATGCCAAACAACCCATAGTCCGCTAGTCAAGTTCAACCCGTCATTTCCTGATTGAATTAAACCCACCCGCACGACCCTTGACGCATGCCAAACAACGCCGTGCGAATACCCTAATCCAATCTGCATCATATGCATAAGCAGATAAATACTAGTTAGCTACCGTACACTACGCCTTGACGCATGCCAAACAACCGCAACACGAATACTAAATAGTACTTATCTGAAATGACGGAGGGCTACGACAGGTTTTTCTGAAAACCTATTGCGTAATGAACTTGATATCGTTGTAGAATCGAATGAAGTTTTAAAAATGGAGTGATTTTGAGGCTTTTCTAGTTTTGCTAAAGGAGTCACTCCCGGTGAAGGGATCTCGGTCCTTTCCTCATCGAATAAGGTGCGGGATATATCATATATATCGCTGTGCAAAGAAAAAATGCAAAAGCAGTCAAAAGCAAACCGAGTGTGTAGCATCTGCCAGTTATTGCTAAAAGAGTCACTCCCGGTGAAGGGATCTCGGTCCTTTCCTCATCGAATAAGGTGCAGGGTATATCATATATACCGCTGTGCAAAGCAAGAACTGTAGCTACCTTTTAATTTTAAAATTCGATTCCACAACATCTTAGGTTTCTTATCTTTCATTAATCACATTAATGAAGTCCCAACATTTAAATACCTAAACATCACAGATAGATATGACGTACACTTATGCCATCCGCATTCGCCTCGATGTCCCCTCGTGCACCGTTAGGTTAGGTAACTAACGACAGAGCAGGGCAGGGCTAGCGCGGGTGTAAAACATAAGTAACGTCTATATAATATATCATATATACTATATACTATATCGATCACAGAGTCACATCACAGATATCGCAGCAGAATAAACATATGAAATATTGGATATACTAGGACGTCCGTGTTTTCAATACGAGCCAGTATAAAACACGGATTCCACGGTCGTGATGAATAGTCAATCCCACACCCCTAGACCCCTACGAGAGCGGCAAGCAACCCTGCCAATTCTAGGGTTAGGAGACCCAGACTCGACTCCTCGAGTTGGTCTCCCACTGGACCCCAGAACCCGGTTACTTGTGCTCCCCTCCTTGGGTCTATCCTAATGCGGAAAAGTAAATAATATACAACGGGTGACAACTTCCGCTACCTGGAAGCGCCCCAAATGAAAGAATATTACATACAAGTTTTTACATGAATGAAAATGAAAAAATACTCATCTCACATAAAAATCCCCGGCTATTCAAACACGACGATCCAATATAACATATCCAGCAACACATAACATCACATGTCATCAACGTAAGTAAATATGTCCATCCCAATTGTCGTTGACATATAGCAACGAAACCGGCGATATCACATATTACACTTACGGTCACAGAAAAGAAAGTGTAAAACTACAACAGTTGGAATCCGCAACCTCTTTAGACATCACATGCCTAACTGATATAAATCCCGCATTTTAGTCTCATTATCGAAAACTCTTTTCAATATCGTATGGGACTAAACTGCTAGATTTATAACATTCATCCAGTTATCTCATAACTGTTTGTGAATTCTAATTATTGTATCCAATTCCGGATAAATAGAATATATCAAACTTTCCGATCGAACATTCGAACACCCAAGTTTTCCCGACACCGATCAACACATGAAATAGGTTCAAAGACATTCACTTCATACCTCAGTACCAACGGTCCAGCCGTAGAAGGGTCAAGCCAACGCCTCACATGTGGCACGCCGTACTGCCCCAAACCCGAAGGTTCAAAGGGCAGTTCAAGACGGTCACATAATCGAGTTAAGGTTTGTTGTCTTCTAGAGGGACCATCGCGTTACTTGCACTACTCAGAACGTCTTTTAACCACAGAAAAATCCAACACTTGGAATTATTCCGGCAGGGGAAAACTTGGGTATTTATATCCAGTCGAACTCTTTAACATATTCTACAGTTATCTGGAAAAACACTTAGACAAAATTTGATATTCCGATCGAATTCATCGATTCCCAATATAACCCCAGAGCACTCAACCCTTAAATAAATTTAAAAATACCCAGAAAACTCACCAGAATTTATCAGGTATTACTGTGCAGTGAAACATTGCTGACGTCACTATATGGCCGCGGAACAGCGGCAGAAGCCATGCTTCTGCCGCGTTTCCGCGGCTCATGGAACTGTTCATGGGAAACGTTTTACACAGTAATTCTTAGAATTCTTTGGTGAATTTTTTAAGCATTTTTAATATCAAAAATTCCCAGATTTCAGAGAATGTCCAGAGAGCTCTTGGGTATCGGGATTTCGGGTTCGTTCGGACTTCAAACTCCGTCTAGACTTCGCCTAAGGCTCTAGCTAGGCTCTGATACCACTGAAAGGTTCCTAGGCACCCTATAGAGGTCTCACAATGCATCGAACATGCCAATTTAAAAAATTATTGGTGCCGAGAAACCCTAACACGGATCGTAGACTAGAATTCTAGGCGAAAAACTAAACTAGTTAGCAAATAAACTAAAGGTCGGAAACTACAACCTTTGTAGATCCGGATATCCACTTGCTTAGCTCCATGTGGTCGTCCCCTCGCTGTCCATCACGAACCTCGGACTCTCGCGACGGCTTCATCGGAGAAGTGAGCGGAATAGTTCGACGGCTTCGTGTCAAAGACGATCTACGTCGAGGTTGCACTAGTTCAAGCTCCGACTTCACCAAGTAGTGAAACTTGTGAAGAAAACACCCAAAACCACTTGGCAAGAGGTAGAGGGTGAAGAAATAGGAGGTGGGTTCACTTTAGAATTGGATTTATCTCACTTTAACTCAAGTTGCCATTGATGGACCTTGAGCTTTAAGAAGAAGAAGAAGATGATGGTTATGATAAGTTCTATATAAAAGAAATAGAAAATCAAAATACTTATCATAACTCAAACTAGGGTTAAGTGTAGAGAATTAACCATGGTCAATTGGATGGGTTAGGGTTAAGCATGAAGATAAGGATGGTTACAAAAGTCAAGGCTTCATCAAGCTTCAGCTAATGACAAAGAAAGCCACCATTCTTATCTTTATCTTTTCCAAATAAATAAATAAATAAATGAATGAATATGCAAAAACCCTAATTATCAAATTAACCATGGATTAATTCTATATACTTAACTAAATGATCAAGTATCATTAAACATGATACAAAAAAGTGCACAAAAGCATATCACATATACTATGTGCATCAAGTGAGAAAATCCGTATAAAGTGAACCAATACTAGTTAACGCAAAGTAATATATCAAATATATAATTATACATTAAATCATTAAATCAACATTTGATTGAATGATCCGGTCATGTCTCACATAACCGACTAGTATTCAATGTATCGATTTATCGAATCAATGATTCGATAACTAGGTCATATCAAATATAACCAATCGAAACATTTATCGCGAGAATGAAATGCGGTATCACATACACGCATTATTCTCGGTCCTGCACATATCTCATATGCGCTCCTATTTCGTTTCGCTTGAACCAGGAAACCTCTGTGTAGGACTCTAAAGACTCGTCAATACGCCGGTAGCAGATGATGATCATATCAAGCACCCACAAGCCGCAAGCGGTCTGCTAAACGTAACGGCCACCCGGGTATTGAGCGATCAGAAGATCGACGAGCTAGCCCGCTCACACTCCTGCGAATCCAACCAGTAACACTTACTATACAGTCCGGTCATTTCGTCTGATACGTCGCATATCAAGTCTAGGGGTGGTATACGTCAGACCCCAATAACCCGATAAGTCGTGCCGATGTGAGGCTCATAACGGGTCGAGAAACTACTGGTAACACTTACCAGCAAATCTCTGATCAGCCCTGGCCAGGGACTTCCCTGTTACGGCCAATCGAGCACAGCGCAACATCTACCCCCAATACCGGGAGAGACGAAACCCCTCCTATCGCTCATTGCCTCCATGTGAATCGGGACTGTACCCAAAGACCACCGTTTTGCACGCCCTCATGGACGTGGTAAGGTGGAGATCAAAGCACAGTGGGAATCACACAAGACTCTATGACGATCTCGGGTCTACAGACTATCCTGTACAAGTGTCACCTGAGAACTGCCATCTGACGTGAGGTATAATACCATCTGGGAGTTCTCGGCGAGTCCGTCCAGTGTACCCAGTCTCCACTGAGCACCCGTATACCATCTCTGATGTCAAACACTAATGGATATGGGATCATACATCGCCCATCACATGGGTCGAGAAGCGTATACGCTAGTCTACTCTGGTATATCGATGCCCCGTCTCGATACACCCACGACTAGGGACCTTGAAGGATGTACTTATGGACTACCATGTCCCCACTAGTATGATCTGCATCATAGTCCAGGTAGTCAAGTACAAATCCTAAGGGCTTTACCAACATGTAACTATAAGACAGTATAAAGAGACTAGTGTACATGTTAAGATAAAGAGCAACCAGATAGCATACTATCATGTCGAGCAAGAAAGTCATCTCTATATATGTCCAAGCATCCAATATAATATACATAATCTGTACAATACTGGCCTCTAGGGCATACATACAACTAACATATTTTCTCCTTAGGAGTCGTGAGGACTCCTAAGTGTGTTTTTCCTTTGTGAGTCGTAAGGATCCCACAAAGGTTTGTTCTCCTCATGTATCGTGAGGACACATGAGTGGGTCTTCTTAATGGAGCATAATTCCAAAGGCGGAGACCAGCCGCGTAACTGGTGATTACGGTGGGGCATGGGTATAATGAGAATTATTTGAGCCTGTGGATTGTATACGGTAGTCAATTCGGGGACTGGCCGTAGGGTTAGGAGAATTTTGGGAAATTGGATTTTGGTTGGCGTCTGCATCGCTGCACTGGATATGGTAACAGGAGCGACTAATCATTCGCCGTTGGTTTTTTTGTTTTGTTTTTGTTTTTATTGTTTTTTTTACCGCGATTGCTCTATCATTTCAGCTTTTCTTATCGCGAAGATCGCGATTGCCCTGTCATTTCGGATTTTATTCGCGGTTGCCCAATCATTTCGGCTTTATTTTCATCTTTATTTTACTCGCTGATTTTTATTGCGAGTTCCCCCATCATTTCGGCTTTTCTTTATTTCTCTTTTATTTACACATTTTTTTGTTTATTTACATATATATTTTTCTACATTCCCGGTTTAACGACTTAGAGGTCGGTTATTCCCAGTTTAATGACGTGGTGGTCGATTGTTCCCAGTTTAATGACGTGGTGGTCCTCTGGTGTTCCCAGTTTAACGACGTTGTGGTCCACTTTGCTTATCGTAGCCCCTTGAACTTTGATCTTGGCAGAGCTGTGTTGATGACCGTAGCTCTGTGGCTTGCCGATACATCCGAGGACAGTGAGGTTTTTCCAAGCTTGTTTTGGTTTTCCACCCAATCTTTGAAAATATAGCAGTCTTCGATGGTATGACTCACCATTCTATGATATGGGCAGTATATGGGATTGCCGGTCATGTTCATTTCATGTGGCCTCTTTGGAACGGGCAGTTGCAGACCGTTGTTCAAGGCGTCCACGAATATTTTGCGGACTTCATCCTTCCTGAAGGAGTATACCTTCTTCTTTCTCTCCATTAGAGTAGGTGCCTTTACTGATGCTGGTCCTCGAGGTCGATCAGTCTTTGGTTCACCCTTTTCAGATAATGGCATATGTCTGGGCGGATTAGGTTCCCGAAAGGCTTCGGTCTCCATTTGTATGAAATCGGCGGTCGTAGCTTGACTGTTTGCTAACACGCCTTTAGACAATTCTATCTCTCCCATCTTGTATTGACTTTCGACCTAATCTTTGAAGACGAAGCAGTCCTCAATGGCATGACCTATCACCCTGCGATAGGGGAAATATTCTGGGTCATCGGTCATATTCGGTTCTTGCGGTCTCTTTGATTCTGGCAGTTATAGACCGTTTCTTTGGGCGTCCCTGAATATCTTGTGGACTTTTTCCCTTTTGAAGGAATAGACTTTTTCCAGTTTCAATTTCAGAGGCAATTCCCCCCCCCCGGCGTATGTATCGGAGGTACTGGAGGCTGATTGCGGCCGTTTTCCGCTAGGGCGCTTCGCTCTTAGGTTGAAGGGGGTATCTGTTGGCTGCCTCCGGGTATCAATCCCTGGCTCATGAACCAAAATTTGATTCCGCTGTAATTGCAATCGGGTGACCTGGGTCGCAAGATCTGCCGCTACGTTTTCCAATTCGTCGACCTTGGACTGTACCTTGGCTAACTTCTCATCCCTGCCCTGAAGCTGCCTCTGAAGCCATCGGAATAATTGTTCTGTCGTTCCGGCTATGACAACCGGGTCGCCTTTATTTCCTGAGCTCAATTCCGCAGGAACCACGAGCTCCTCTGGCTTATCGGCCTGAGCGGGCTCTTCATCACTCAGATCGAGCCGATGCTGGGTACCGTCGATCATATCATCACCATGGCTGTGAAGAAGAGGAGGACTCGTTTCTTCATGTCCGACCATGTAGACAGTGTGAACCACATACCCAGTCATCTCTTTATCTTTGGCAGGGTAACCCTGTTCCTCGAACCTCATGAGGTTTAGCCTAGCAGGAGCCCTAGTCCTTTTTTTGACTCTATATCTGAGCCTTTTCTGCCTTAGCTTCTTAATTTTAAGGGCTTGGCGGGCATCTGTTTCCTAGGAAGCCACCGTGAGTCGATTAGCGGGGAGCTTAGAGAAGACACCCGATCGAGTAGTTGTCAGGGGCACTGCCGGAGCTTGCTCGAGATGCTTTGTTGCTTTGTTGGTGTTGATGGCCTTGCCCCCAGCTGCGGCCAAGGAGAGTTGTTCGAACACCGACTTGCGCTTAAGTTGGGGCGCCTTCGAGACTACCACATTTGGCCTCTTGCCTTTCGAGACCGGTTTGTCTGCCACCGGGGCTTGAGGAGCTGGGAGCCGTGCTGAGAGCTGAGTTCATTATAGGAGACATTGTTGAAAAGTGATTGCTTTAACACCTGCATGAAAGAGCATTATTTTAGTATAAATATAGACATTTATATTGATTGAGTTCGCATGAACGTTTAAACCGAAAAATGGGAAGAGAGATAGGTTCCACCGGGCGTGCCAGAATCTGTAAGGTGTTTTTCGTTACCCTATTGAGATGGGAATACGCGCGCGCTTGTCAGGCGTACAACAGATTCCTCCTGCCTAGGGTAGGTCGGGGTTTAATATTGTGGGGATCCGAATCTCCGGCAGCCGCGGACTAAGCTACCGTTAATTACCCCTCGCCTTTGGAGCGAGGGAACCTCCGATTGACGGGTTAAACTGGCCATGCGAACTCAATGTGCAGTGTACATGTGTTTTGGTTTGGAAGGGGCTTGGATATATCGGGGGCCCCGCAGAGTTTTTACGGGGGTCCCGCTACCCGGATAGCGGGCTGGGGGTCAAGGGGGCTAGCAGCCCACTTGCGGGGTGAGGGGCTGCGCCCCGGCCCAAAAATTTTTGAGGGGGATAGTGTTGTAGAGTATGTGTGTGTGTGTATATGTATACATATGTATATATATATTTGTATATATATATATATAAAAGGGAAAAAGGCATCCAAAGGATGCGTGGTGCCAGCGCCAGCGCTTTGAGCGCAAGAGCGCTAGCGCACCACGTGTCAGCACATGGGCGCTCGGGCGCTAGCGCTCTGAGCACAAGAGCGCTAGCACTTTGAGCGCTAGCGTGCAACGTGTCAGCATGTGGGCGCTCGGGCGCTAGCGGTTTGGGCGATAACGCTCTGAGCGCAAGAGCGCTAGCGCTTTGAGCATTAGTGCACCACGTGGACGCTCGGGCGCTAGCGCTCTGAGCGCAAGAGCACTACCGCTCAAGCGCTTTGAGCGCTAGCGCACCACATGTCAGCACGTGGGCGCTCGGATGCTAGCACTTTGGGCGCTAGTGCTCCGAGCGTAAGAGCGCTAACGCACCACGTGTCAGCACGTGGGCGCTCGGGCGCTAGCGCTTTAGGCGCTAGCGCTCCGAGCGCAAGAGCGCCACGTGTCTACACGTGGGCGCTCGAGCAACAAAAGGGACTTGATCCCTGCAATGGGAGTTGTACTCCTAGAAAGGAGCACTTATTATTCTGTGTGTGTGTGTCTCTCTCTCTCTGTGTGTGTGTGTATATGAGGAGTTAAACTCCTTGGAAGTTTTGAAACTGGTGAGGGGCTTCTCCCCTCGAGCCCTAGTTCTTCCTCAAAGTTAGGTTTCTGGAGATGGGTCTCTTTCTTCTTTCTTTGTTGACCGGATCTTGAAGATCAAGAAGTAGGAGATTTTAAAAATCTCTCCTTTTTGAGATCTGATGGGAGATCTGTGTTCCCCTTTGTAGGTTTTGCGGTGGAAAACTACTTAGTTTTGGAAAAGAAAAAGTAAAACTCTTGATTTAATTAAAAAAAAATGAGAAGGTTTAGAACCTTGGAGAAGGAGCAGGAGGCACAAAGAACCTTAGTATTTTTGGGGGAATGAAAAAGTATATCTTTTATCATCATCATGTTGCCTTATATAGGCTTACATGTTTATATATAGCCGCTTGGACTTTACAAAATGGCATTTTGCCCACCCATGGTTCATGTGCCATTTCTTTTTGCACATAAGCCATGGGCTTAGAAAAAATTGGCTTTATGCCCATTTTGCATACATTAGTGCACAAAAAATTACATCAAAATTATTCGTTACATGATTTTTATTTTGGTATGGCGGAAGGCCGGACGCTTCGTGTTCGGGCGTGACTTGGGCCTGGGCCCGCTTGACCTGGGCTTGGGCCCATCTGGCTTGGGGTTGACCTTTACTTTGACTCGGTCAACCGGGATGCAAATTTTGACCCCAACACATATAAGCCCCACCTATCTAGCAACTCTGCAGCAGATCTTTAAGCTCCCTAAGCTCTGCCGGCTCATCTGGAACAACGTCGGAAGACTCTCGCACGAAGGGAACCCGGTCCAACAACTCACCGTGGATCCGGTAACTCGAATGAACGCCAAGAATCCTCGACATCCTCTCCTCAAAAGCCGACTAGCGAAAAAGGCTGAATTCAAGCCTTGAGAGGCGGCACTACTGTCCTCCCATGCACAATAAGAACTGACTCAACAGGAAAAAAAACCCGACTGTTTCCTCGTGACAGTCCACAGACGCCTAGCATGTAGCTAACCATCCATGCCCAGGAGAACGTCAAATCCAACATCTCTAGATGGATCACAATGACGGACGAAACATTATCTCCTATCCGATTGGCACACGACTGAAATACGTGTCGCGCAACAAAAGAATCGCTGACAGAAGTAAACCCAACAAACGGCTAATCTACCTAACACGACTCTCGGCCCAACCATGGCACAAAGTGTGTAAAACAAATAAGTACATCAAAGAATATACGAATTTAGAATACCTGAAAACTCTGCATTCGACGCCCTCGCGTCCCGATAAGTCGAAGCAAACTCTTGTGTCTGCCCTCTACCCGCAACTGACTGATATCTTCCTCGGCTAACCTGTCCCCTTTGAGTGAACCTTCCGCGTCCACGACATCTCTGAAAACGAACCTGTCACAGTGCTAAAGAACAATCCCTGATGAGGTGATGAAGGCTCCCGCATCGAAAACATCCATACGATGGCTGCTGACCCTCCTGGGGATGAGAGCTAAACGACTGTCCTCATCCTAAGCCTCTGCTACTCCCACGACGGTCACGAAATCTGTCTCGACGACTAGGCCTCTGTCTCTGGGCTGGTACACCGGTACTAGTCCTCCACTGTTCCGGAACACCCAAAGTCTCTGGAAGGCGTGCCTTATCAACTGGGGCTGCATCTACTGGTGCTATGTAGGTGACAGAATGCTGCATGCTGATTGCAAGGAACACCTGAGTAACAGGGGTGACAACCTCCTGTCGCTGCGCTCGAACGGCCTCAACCAATGAACTCATAGTCTGGCGCATGTCCTGCATCTCTGCCACAAGCCTAGCGATACTATCTGTTGAAGGTGAATCCATATGCACCTGTGCAACGAGCGTGCCATCCAGGTCAGTCCTCGTCCCACCCGAACCAACTCTGACTTCGGCCCTCGCTGCATCACTCTGAGTCCCCATAGTCATCGGCGACAAAGGCTATAAATGGAAATAAGATTCGAGAAGAACACGGAAATCGAATCACAAAGATATGAATCATCAAGGAAGGAATTTCAAGCAATTTATACTTAGGTCACTTTAGGCGGAGTACCGCATCGTGAGTATGCCGCGGACATACACACACTACGTTACTCTGCTTAAGCTACCTACTCTATCTTACCAAGGTCATCCTACACTCCGAAAGGTAAAACCTAGCATTCTGATACCAACTTTGTCACGACCCAAAAATTGACACGTGACGGCCCAAATACTACGCAACGTCTACAGGCGTAACGCAGTAAAAGAAAGCCAAAGCGCAGAAATCTAAACCATTAAAAGACAAGAAAAGATAAGAAATATTGTTTAAACTTTTGAAAATCTCAAGTATAAATTCCTTAAGTCCAATTTACTTTCTTGAAAATTTCGGCAGCACCTCCTTTGTAAAAACCAACCCCAAAATGGGTATAACATAAATACAAAGTAAAGTATCCCCAACGGGAGCAGATCCATGACAAAGGGCGGAAAACAACAACCACAACAGATATACGATGCCGTAGCGAAGAAATAAAAGACGATAAAAAGGAACTGTATAAAAGACAACCAAGTCACAAAATACTATACAATATCGTCCTCACATCAAGTCTCTAAGTCAACATGAAAGTAAAAGATAGAGAGTACAGGGATACAACGAATATACAATACAACAACGAATAACCACAAAACCCACCTAAGCAAAACTGCACACTGTGAGCCGATGCGATATCCGTAGCAAAAGATGATAAGATATGTGATAATAGTCCTACCTCTGACTACTGTGAGGAAAGACTTGCAAAACACTGTGGCACAACGGTGGTGAGTTGCCAACTCGTGAATAGTAAATAACATATGTAGGTAATCGCAAGTGTGCACGTACAGCGCGAATATAACATATGCAATAAATAACAAATAAAGGTCATATGAATGCAATAATCATGAAGGTACACTAGCAGGTACAATTAATACATGAAGCAATAATATGAAAATCGGTATACAATAATCATGCAATAATGATGTGAATGTGTATATATGCAACAGTCATGGAAGGTACGCTAGCAGGTACTACTAATACATGAAACAATGCATATAAAATGAAGTATGTAAATGCAACAATCATGAAAGGTACACTAACAGGCACTATTAATACATGAAGAAGTGCATAAACAATACATGTGGAGTATGGAATGAAATATGTCATTTCCACGGAATCCTGATATCGTGGTAGGATCAAAATCCATCAAGACAATCAAAATCCTAATTCCTCAAATCAGCCCCCAAATTGGCCCTCATATCATATAAGTCTCACAAATCCTGAATGTACAATATCGAATTAATCTCATATATCCTGCATGTACAAAATCAGCAATCTCATAAATATCCTGTATCCAATATCAAATGAATCACCTATATCCCAAATCCAATATCAAGTAAATCTCTTATATCCTATATATAATTTGCATGAATAATTAAGATGAAGTATATGAATTTATATGTATACATATATATTAGCGTCCCATTCCACTAATATATATATATATATATATATGCATATATAACAGCGTCCCATTCCACTGTTATATATATTTAAGAGTAAAATAACATGAAAACCAAGTGTCAAGAATCGACACGAACAAGTGATCTATCAGGTGCTGTCACCAAGACTGGCACCCTGATAGATATGTATAATACGCTATCCCGAAAGCTCGAGTGCCTAGCTTTGACCCTCGCCTCTCGACGCATCTATACGCACATGACACTCGTCGGTATCCCCATGATAACCGCCGAGTCATTGGTAATGTCATCTGTAGGTACTTGCCTACCTTCCAGGCTCAATCGGCATGGACCGTCAATCATCTTGCCGAGGGGAACCGTACCGGGCCCTGCCATGTACCCTCATACGACCCCCCGACTCCTCGCATTGGGTATATATCAGAACCGATAAATCTCATGGTGGATGCTGAAATATCATATCAAGGGAAACCGGGTTTTTCAAATAATGCATAATTTCATGAAACTACAACAGTCCCCAAATCCAGATAACATCATGAAAAATCCATATCTCAATGCGAAAATCCATGAATAAAATATACGCAACATAAAACTGTAATGTAAGCATATAAAGAAAAGCCGCTAATTAACTGCAACAAGTTAATATAAATTTCATACGGTTCCTAATTTCTCCAATTTTAAATAATATCGAGTAAAGGTAAACATGTAGCTATAACTGATATATGCGTAAACATAAAGGTATAGCAAGATATAGATATCTACCTATCAGAAATGATGTAATATACCCCCCGGGTATATGTGAAGTATGTATGCAAAGTATACATGTAGCTATGTCATTATGTGTGTATACCTATCACTAATGGTACAATACCCTATAAGTATACAGGTAACTAGCATGTAAGTATGTCAAGGCATATGTGTAAGCATATAGGTATACAGATATGCTATAAGTCACATGCATAAAGAAATATGAATCAATGTCTCAATGTCCCTCACCAAACTATATCATATCTATAAGTGGGTTGTGCGTGTCATGGCAATTATTGACGGTGTGTGTGGCATACAATCAGAGCTCGTGCAACATAAGCCGTCAATAATAGTGCTGTTTCTTAAAGATTCTAATCCAAGAACAACAATTAACTAAGCAGTAGGGTGTATGCGCAATTCTAAATATGAAATAGAATATGCTATAAGTTAAGTCATTTCTAGCCCAGACGCATAACGCCATGCGGGCGATTCCCCTGTAGATATTAAATCAACTCACCAACGTTCCTGAATAAGTGAAGCCTACCACCTATTTTCCCTTTGTCGTAGCGTCCGAAGTCCCCGCCTGCGAACCTAAAATTTTACAAACATATCACATAAGCTAAATATGCTACATCGATGAAAAGACAAAGAAACACAAGGATAATGCCCTGAAAATTACACTGCTCACTTAGCGCATCTATCGCGTACGACATCGGCAAAAAAAACTAACTAGGGTCGCTAAACTACGAAACACCATGTCTAGACTCCGATCGTCCCGATCGCGCAAACACAACACAATCAAATATGAGGAATATAATAGAAATCACTTCGCAACGACCAATTGAAACCACGTCGGAAAACCCCCGAAACCTAGTAAACAACTTATCGCAATAATTCACACTAGAACAAAGCTAACACAAATCTAGCGATTACAAATATCTTATATTAGCTTAACTAAGCTATCCAAACCATTTCCAAATTTTTTAACACTTGCTAATTAAGTTTTAGCAAAAACCTAGTAAGCAAAATCCTTAAGCATTGAGTTGAGGGGGGGGGGTATTTGGGTAAAAGTTTGAGTGAAAGAGAAGAGAAATGAGTTAGGAAAAAGTGGGGGCAAAAATGGGGGGGATAGGCTCGGCCATGAGGTGAGGGGGGGTATTTAGGTAAATAAAATGATGAATGTTCTAGTTTTAAGCAATAAATGCAACAGTAATTGAATTTTGCCACCTTTCATTTTCTTTTCTTTTCTTTTTAAAATTTAATTCAATTGACTAAAAAAATATAGTTATTTAAAAAGAAGGTTCTAAAATAATTGTAGTGATGATTTCTAATGAATCTCATTTAGAAAATATTTCTCGATTTACGTGCATATTTTACCGGCTAAAATAATATTTTATTTGGGAAAAATTCTATCAGAACCAAAACCTCCCATATACCCCCAAAGTTCACGCACTAGCTTTATTTTAAATAAAATAGGTGCCGGTAAGTTCCTACGGAAGTTTGATCGAAATCGGGTTAAAACGGAAAAATGCCGACTATTTTTGCCCTAAAACGGAAAAATTCGCAAAACGATTTCTAAAACGTTACATGAAGTGTGTGAGCCGGCAAATCTGTGTATGTATTGTTGGAGATAGTGCCCTCAGAGTCAATTATTGGGTCACAGGCACGTGATTGCAATGATTGAGGGGAGGACCTATCCCGGTAGGACAGTCTTACTCGAGATGATAGTATGCTATCTGGTTTTTCTTTATCATCGTGTACTGCTTTAGGTGACCTTTCGAGTCGCTATTACACGTTGATAAAGGCCCTAGGATTCTTGCTTGACTTCCAGCAGTATGAGGGCGATCATATAAGTAGGAGCTGGGGTCTATAAGCACATCCTTAAATGGTCCCTAGTCGAGGGAGTTTCGAGACAGGGCATCGATTCTCTACAGTAGACTAGTGTATACAGTCGAGACCCCGACGAGGGGCGGTGGCCGGTCTCACAAGCCACTGGTGTCAGTTGGTTCACCTAAGATGTATACAGGTGCTCATTGGGTTATGAGTACACCGGACAGGACTCGCCGGGAACCTTCTAGTTGGGATTATACCAGACGTCAGATAGCAGTTCCCTGGTGACATGTGTACAGGTTAGTTCATCGACCTGAGATCGTCATTTGTCTCGTGTGAGTTCCCACTGTACTTTGATTACTACCCTACCACGGCTTAAAGGAGTCGTGCAAACAGGTTTTAGTTGGGTACAGTCCTGAGCCACATGGAGGCAGCGAGCGGATCTTCAGGGGTTCGTCTCTCCCGGTTTTGGGGGTGAGGTCGTGCTGTGTCTAGGAGAGCCAGAACATGAAAAGTCCTTGGCCAAGGCAGGAGATTTGCTGGTAGGTATTCCAGTAGTATCTCAGGGTGTTCTGGGCTACACTCCGACACGACTTGTACCGCTTTTGGGGGTCTGACTTTTACCAACCCCCTAGGCCCGCCATGCGATGCTCATAGACGAACGGACTGGACTGTACGGATATTGTCACTGACAGGCTCAGTAGGGTGTCAGGATGAGTTCGCTCATCGACGTCTCTTTTGGTCGATAGCTGGTGGCCCGTCACGTATGGCTAATACCTCTGACGTGCTAGTGGTTAAATCCACAGCCATAGTATTGACGAGTCTTTAGAGTCCACCACACTCAGTTACCCAGGTTTCGGGCGAAACGCTGTAGAGGCCGTATGGAGATATGGCAGGGTTCGATCAGATACGTGCGGTATTGCACGGATCGTGATCGGACGGATTTTACTAGCCGGCTTTGGCTTAAGCCGGATACTAGTATTAGATAGTGTAGTTTTGTCTCTTTGCATTTGTGTTCAGTGGGAATACAAATGCGGGCATGTATTTGCAGTAGCGGGGTTTTCCTGTAATTTATTACGGGATCGGTTTTCTGGGATTGCCAGTTTGCATTCCGTTCCGGCCGGTTTTCTCTTTTTCCTTCCCGGTCGGACTTTTCGTTGGATGGTGTTAATTGCAAGTTTGCAATTAACATTTTGTGAGGGGTTTCTTTGCATGAGTGTGGCTTCATAATCATGATATTCTTTTCTAGTCACTTCCTTTGCATTAATTGGATGGTTGTTGATTTGGCTTTGGATTTGAAATGAATGGAAAATTGATTTGATCAATTTTTCTTTTGTTTATCTTTTTTCTTTTTCACCATCATGCATGTGATTCTTTTTCCCACCAATTCCTTTCATGGGCCGGCCACTGTTAATGGGTGGAGAGAGAAAGGTTTATTTTTTCTTTAGTGGGAAAATTCCTTTATGTTGTTTGGTGGGCCCCCCCTCATTTTGTGTGCTGGAATTGATTTGTTGTGATGAGGGATTAATTTATATATGGTTTTCAAGTGAGAGAGCTTGCTTGATTGTTTTTTCACAGTGAGCACATTTCTTCTTGTGGCCGAGCTCATTTTCCATGGATGCTCCATTATTCCCTCAAGCATCTATGAATATCTTTGTGCAAAATTCCTCCAACATGGCAACCTCATAAACCCCAAAGAGACCTGCTTACTACACTATTCTACAGCATCCCTTGGACGCGTCGGCTAGCCAACTTCGCGCCCGAGTTGCCTCGGTCAACAGGTGGGAGCCCGTAAAAGATTTTGGCGATGTGGTGCCCGTTTCGACGAGGAGGTGACGGACGAAGTATCCGCGGGAGATCGGAGTGGAGACGAAGACCGAAGGACACGGATCGCTTGGTATACTTCTCTACTCTTTTCTTATTTTCTAGTTAGCTAGGTTAATGGCCCGATCCGGGTGAAAAGTGCGCGGTGGTGCCGGTTGCATGTTTTGCAAAGTTTTTTGTTTCCGCGTTTCCGGCGTCGGATCGACGACCGGGGCGCCCCCGCGGGCTTACATTGGTATCAGAGCCACGCCATTAACTTAGCCTAGCATGGTCTAGTGTGTTTAAAACCCGATCTAACAAAATCCCCAAAATCCGTATTTTCCATGCATGTGTTCTCTGTTGAAATTTTTTCAGCTCCTAAAATTTTTCAGGTCATTGCAGAAAGACATGCAAGAAATTCTAAGAATTCTGGGAAAATACGGCTCAATGATTCCTTACTACGACCACGGAAACGCGGCCAAACCCCTGGTTTGGCCGCGGTTCCGCGTTGGGTAAGAGGAATCGTTGCACCATATTTTCACAGTAAGCTTTTGAATAGGAAATAGGGGTTTTGGGATATTATTTTTGGGCCCAGATTTTCTGTAAGTGCTACAGTACTTTTTGGGGCCCACTTGATAAATTTTGTTCGATCGGATATTTTAAACATGCTAGTTCACAGTATTTACATTATATCTGCGACCGTGAATGTCACTTGATCGGTAAATCCTGTCTAGCTGCTATAGCCCGGTTAGACGGATTTACGAACGTGACATTCACGTTGATGTTCTATATTATGCTGTGTTGTTGCGGATCGGTCATGGGGGATAGCCTGGATGCAGTGGTAGTACAGTACTGTTTTATATGTACATTTGATATTGCGGGGCGATCGTCCGACATGTGGACTGCCGTCACTGCCTGTTTGTATTATTCTTTTGGGGCACGACCAGGTTGCGGTCGATGTACCCGTTGTATGTATATTTTACTTTCTGTACTAGGATTACCCCGCGGAGGGGTGCACGGATAGCCGAGTTCTAGAGGGCAACGAGCCCGCATCTCATGGCGTTGAGACGGAGGGGGCTTTACTCTAGAATTGGCGGGCTATTCGCCGCACTCGTAGGGGGTACAGGTTGACCCAGGAGGGGTGCCCAAGTTACCGGATTCCGTGAGGTGCTGGGTGGTCCATTCACGTTGCTGAAGGGGGCTGTCTCGCTTCAGGTTTTGGCGGGTAACTTGCCGCGCCCGTAGGGGTCTAGGATTCTCATTGCACAGGCTATCCACACGACCAGGGGAACGTCGGGTTTTAGTAGTGGCTCTGTGAAACCTGGGGATCCCAGATATCTGTATTGTTCTATGTTGCTATACATTTCTGTGTTGCATTTTTATCACGCCTTGAGCGAAAATTATATATTATATATATATATTAGTAGACGTTGTATATGTTTTGCATCCGCGCTAGTCCAGTCCCCACTCTGTCGTTAGTTAGCTAACCTAACGGGTGATGACGGGACCCAGTGGCGAATGCGGATGGTATATACGTACGTCAGTATATTTTCGTTCTTTGTGGTGTGATCAATTGATGGGACTGCGTTGATTCGGATCAATGCAAGATAAACAAACCTATTTTGATGTTGTTGGAACACTTTTTCAAAAAGCTGTTATTCCAAGGGCATTCTCTTTTGTTTTGCATCGTGGTATTCAGTTGGAATATCCTGCTCCTCAGTCGACGAGGTAAGGGCCGAGATCCCTTCACCGGGAGTGACCCCTTGGACAAAAGTTTGCGTTAGGGTAGTAACTTCACTATAGCCGATTACTTTTGCTTTGCATCGTGGTATTCATTTGGAATATCCTGCACCTCATTCTACGGGGAAAGAGCCGAGATCCCTTCACCGGGAGTGACCTCTTTAGCGAAGGTTTTCGTTACTATATTTTTCTAAAAAGCTATCCGTTCCTTCAACGATATCAAGTTCATTACGTTAAAGGTTTTCGCCAGAAACCATTCGTAGCCCTCCGTCATTTCAGTTAAATATTCGGTAGTATTCAAGCTATGTATTTTGACCTCACGCCAAGGCATAGTGTTTGGTAGCTGCCGGGTATTTATCTGTTGCATAGATAGATGCGTTGGTTTGGGACAGTCGTACTACTATTTTGGCCTACGTCAAGGGTATGAACGGGTGGGTTCAAATTAACCAGGATAATGACGGGTAGAACTTGACATGTGACTTATGATATTTTGACCCCACGCCAAGGTCATAAGAGCATGGGGTAAAAATCCACATCGGGAGTTTCAAAAAGTACTGAAACTTGCCAGATATGCGCATACCTTCTGGAGTGTGATAACGTGAGCGGAATCCGTCACGTTATCATGCGATGAGAGTTGGATCCCGATTCCCACTGATGAGTTGGTTTACTCCTCGGGTTATCCCGGCTAATTCTTCTTTCAGGTTTGGGGAAGAATTTGACGTTACAGTAGGAGGTTTCCAAATTAGATAAATTGGTAACCATTCTGATCTAGGTTAGAGTGCACGCTGAGTGTTTCTTTTCTCTCTCTCTCTGGCAGCGACCATTGACCCGACCCTAGACTATGACTCAGTAACCAAGTTGACCGAACCTTTTTAACACTGGCTTTTAGATTGTCAGAGTTGCAGACGTCTTTGCCACTCCTACTTTTACTCTTTTCTCCGGGACACCCCGTATTACTACGAACGTCCACTTCCATTGGACAAAACCATCGTATGGTTATATACGAACTCGAAGGACTTCGAGGATGGATTCCGGTTCTGGAGAAAACGAATAGGACTATTCAGTTGTCTTTACCTTTTTCCTTCTCTCAGGTTGCGAGTACTCCTTGGATTAGGAGATAGTACACCTATTACGCAAATTGGATAGTCTTCTTCCAAACCATAGGCTGGTGCCGACCGGTAGGGAATGAAGAAAACCAATTAGCCTAAACGGTGTACAGAAGGTATTAAGTTCAGACAAAGCAAGGGATTAGTAAGAGGGCAAAGTAAATTGCGACTGCTATTCACGACCAAACCATGTACTTCTTTGTCAATCCTAAATCACCTATGAATTAAGTTCATTCGGTTGTCTTTTATCTTCACCTTCTCTCGCATTGCGAGTGCTCCTAGGACTAGGACAGTACACCCATTATGCTTATTGGATAGTCTTCTTCCAAACCATAGGCTGGTGCCGAACGGTAGGGAAGGAAGAAAACCATTTGGCCTAAAAGGGGTGTACAAAAGGTAATGACTAAAGACTTATAAAGGGATTTGGAGAGGTGGCAAAGAATTATACAGTTATAGTTGTGAATCTGGATAATGGAAGAGGCATTACTAAGAATACCAGGATACCCCATCGAAACATCTCAATGTTTCAGTTTCACTGTGTACTGTTAAATGAAAACTGATTTCCCAATTAGGCACTTGCTCCAGGGTATGTAATTACCAGGTATGAGTCTCACATCTGTATGGTTTTACAGATGATGAAGGGGAGTAAGTTATTGGGAATTAGGTCACCATCGTCATTATATCGGGATTCGTTGGAATTGGTGATATTTGAGGAAGCCACCTGGGTTGTTTGCCGGTCGGCAAATATTTGGTTTTGAATATCCGTTGTTGTGCACCAATTTCAAATTGATATATATGTACGTCTATTTTTATAGAGTGAGACATATCTTTTTGAAATTATGTCTATGACATTTACCTATACCAGTGGATGGTTAGGTAAGGAGCATTGAACAGCGGTGTAATTCTTCTTAACCAAAAGTACAGTTCTCAACCTACGACACACAGTGAATGAGTCACCAGACTCAGGGGACTTATACAGAGTATTGTATATTGTCCAGTGTCCATTAGGACAGAGGGGTTGGTCCTCGTACTATATTCTGTTTACTTTTAACTTCTCTAGTTCTTAGACATGTGTTTCATAGAAACACAGGGTCTAAGTTTTGAGGAGTTATAGGTATAAGAGTAAAGTAGAGAACCAGGTGTTGCAAGTATCGGGATTCTTCAAAGTGATCGAAGAGTAGATACTTGTGAATGGTATTCAGTTGATAGTAATGATTAAGAGAACTAGCTTCTCTTTCAGGTTACTCATAATTGGAAGTACTCCTAAGTTGAGTAACGCTGATCGGCCTCTCTCCATTTACTTGACATGCACTGGAGACAGCTGCATGATTTGAATCTGGTTCAATTAAATCAGTGCCTCTGTTTCTTGGATATAGAACAGTTCATATCTTGACATTGTTAAGATACGGGAAGTTGTCCGGCTTATGCTTAAAACCAGACTCTGGACAACTCAAGGCACGTTTCAGTAATGGCTGTTTGTGGGTTGACCCGGGTTATGACGAGGGTTGATTTTCTACCATCTGGAAGATCAATAGAGATATTGTTCTTGACTCGCCACAGTTTTATCAAAAATGGATTTTTTTTCAGAAAAACAGTAGTGGGAGTATGGTAGAACTGGAAGTGATTCCAGAACCGCAAACGATTACTGAAGATTTGATAAGAACCTAAAGATTCAATCTGGTTTGACATTCCATTGGCCACTCCGCAGATAAGGTGGGTAACCTCAGGCACCCGAGAGGTACTTCGGTATGCTCAAGGACGGTGGCAGGGAAGTTCTTGTTTACCCACACTTGCCATTGCTGTTATTCCAGGCTGCGAGACCCGGCGGGAGGATGAGTATAGTGTCGTTCTAAACTTGCTTTAGAAGTGTACGTGTATATGACTCTGGAAGAGGGTTGTCATAGTCAGTGGGAGCAGCGGAAGCATTGGTGGACATGTGCCTTATGTCTATTTATAGACTTAAGCAGATATAGCGGAGATAGATCATCTATTTCTGATGTGACAGTCATAGGTTTGACTTCATCAGAATAGGGGATGGATCCGTTAAGAAGGTAGTAGAGTGTGATGTCCTGGTATTTGATGACATACACAGAGTAGGAAGTGATATTCCTATACTACGATCGGTTATACTTTGGTCGTCACACAGTAGTTTCTCCACATAGGACTTGGATATTATATTAGACATTCTGGTTACTAGATCTATGGTTTTAGATCTAGATTTGGGTGGTTTCCCAATCTGGGTACTTTGACCGCATTCTATGAGTATTTAGAATGGACGACTCCTGGCACGGTAGTATACCTGCAGGTGATGGAGTCACCCTCTCTAAAGGTGTCTTGCAGACTAAAGGGGAGAGGGATGTGCATGATTGGCAGATCACTTGCTTAGGCAATTGAGTCAATCATGAGATGTCAAGTACCACGCCAGATGTTGTTCTTGCAGTAGGTGCAATAAGTTGATATTGATCCAATCCTGGAGAAACAATCGGAAGCAGTTTTAGAACATAAGTTGATGTTCTAAGGAATTGATAACGGCAGCCTCCTTTAGGAGACGGTTATCATTCCAGGCGTCCAAGGTGACCTGGATGGCAGAGTGGCTGTCAGAGTTATAGTTTTCCCTCTAACGAGGGGCAGTATTTTGGACAGGTGGTCCAGGTGGAAACTGAGGGAAGGCATAACGCAGGATACTGAATAAGTTCAGTTGACGATACAGTCTAAGAAGTTTGGATTTGGAGTTCACTTATGAGCTAGGTCCCATCAGACATCCAGACATTCTAGGACAGGTATTGCTCATTTCGGGAGATAGTTTTCTCTGCGAACATGAGATATAGAGAGACATAGAAAGAAACATCAAAGCGGATCCACTCACTGAGGCTATTCCTCGAACGCAATAGTTTCGCAAACGAGCTTTGTGAGACTGACTAGTAGAGGAGTTGGGTGTTCGGTATCACACGGGCTGTGAGTATGCGACATCGCAATAATTAGCCTTGAGTGCAAGTGGGAGATTGTTGGAGATAGTGCCCTCAGAGTCAATTATTGGGTCACAGGCACGTGATTGCAATGATTGAGGGGAGGACCTATCCCGGTAGGACAGTCTTACTCGAGATGATAGTATGCTATCTGGTTTATCTTTATCATCGTGTACTGCTTTAGGTGACCTTTCGAGTCGCTATTACACGTTGATAAAGCCCCTAGGATTCTTGCTTGACTTCCAGCAGTATGAGGGCGATCATATAAGTGGGAGCTGGGGTCTATAAGCACATCCTTAAATGGTCCCTAGTCGAGGGAGTTTCGAGACAGGGCATCGATTCTCCAGAGTAGACTAGTGTATACAGTCGAGACCCCGACGAGGGGCGATGGCCGGTCTCACAAGCCGCTGGTGTCAGTTGGTTCACCTAAGATGTATACAGGTGCCCATTGGGTTATGAGTACACCGGACAAGACTCGCCGGGAACCTGCTAGTTGGGATTATACCAGACGTCAGATAGCAGTTCCCTGGTGACATGTGTACAGGTTAGTTCATCGACCTGAGATCGTCATTTGTCTCGTGTGAGTTCCCACTGTACTTTGATTACTACCCTACCACGGCTCAAAGGAGGCGTGCAAACAGGTTTTAGTTGGGTACAGTCCCGAGCCATATGGAGGCAGTGAGCGGATCTTCAGGGGTTCGTCTCTCCCGGTTTTGGGGGTGAGGTCGTGCTGTGTCTAGGAGAGCCAGAACATGAAAAGTCCTTGGCCAAGGCAGGAGATTTGCTGGTAGGTATTCCAGTAGTATCTCAGGGTGTTCTGGGCTACACTCCGACACGACTTGTACCGCTTTTGGGGGTCTGACTTTTACCAACCCCCTAGGCCCGCCATGCGATGCTCATAGACGAACGGACTGGACTGTACGGATATTGTCACTGACAGGCTCAGTAGGGTGTCAGGATGAGTTCGCTCATCGACGTCCCTTTTGGTCGATAGCTGGTGGCCCGTCACGTATGGCTAATACCTCTGACGTGCTAGTGGTTAAATCCACAGCCATAGTATTGACGAGTCTTTAGAGTCCACCACACTCAGTTACTCAGGTTTCGGGCGAAACGCTGTAGAGGCCGTATGGAGATATGACAGGGTTCGATCAGATACGTGCGGTATTGCACGGATCGTGATCGGACGGATTTTACTAGCCGGCTTTTGCTTAAGCCGGATACTAGTATTAGATATTGTAGTTTTGTTTCTTTGCATTTGTGTTCAGTGGGAATACAAATGCGGGCATGTATTTGCAGTAGCGGGGTTTTCCTGTAATTTATTACGGGATCGGTTTTCTGGGATTGCCAGTTTGCATTCCGTTCCGGCCGGTTTTCTCTTTTTCCTTCCCGGTCGGACTTTTCGTTGGAGGGTGTTAATTGCAAGTTTGCAATTAACATTTTGTGAGGGGTTTCTTTGCATGAGTGTGGCTTCATAATCATGATATTCTTTTCTAGTCACTTCCTTTGCATTAATTAAATGGTTGTTGATTTGGCTTTGGATTTGAAATGAATGGAAAATTGATTTGATCAATTTTTCTTTTGTTTATCTTTTTTCTTTTTCACCATCATGCATGTGATTCTTTTTCCCACCAATTCCTTTCATGGGCCGGCCACTGTTAATGGGTGGAGAGAGAAAGGTTTATTTTTTCTTTGGTGGGAAAATTCCTTTATGTTGTTTGGTGGGCCCCCCCTCATTTTGTGTGCTGGAATTGATTTGTTGTGATGAGGGATTAATTTATATATGGTTTTCAAGTGAGAGAGCTTGCTTGATTGTTTTTTCACAGTGAGCACATTTCTTCTTGTGGCCGAGCTCATTTTCCATGGATGCTCCATTATTCCCTCAAGCATCCATGAATATCTTTGTGCAAAATTCCTCCAACATGGCAACCTCATAAACCCCAAAGAGACCTGCTTACTACACTATTCTACAGCATCCCTTGGACGCGTCGGCTAGCCAACTTCGCGCCCGAGTTGCCTCGGTCAAGAGGTGGGAGCCCGTAAAAGATTTTGGCGATGTGGTGCCCGTTTCGACGAGGAGGTGACGGACGAAGTATCCGCGGGAGATCGGAGTGGAGACGAAGACCGAAGGACACGGATCGCTTGGTATACTTCTCTACTCTTTTCTTATATGCTAGTTAGCTAGGTTAATGGCCCGATCCGGGTGAAAAGTGCGCGGTGGTGCCGGTTGCAAGTTTTGCAAAGTTTTCTGTTTCCGCGTTTCCGGCGTCGGATCGACGACCGGGGCGCCCCCGCGGGCTTACATGTATAACATACGCATCATCGATAATCGTGTAAGTGTACTAGCACAGGTATAAGTAATGCAATGCGAATAATATGAACGCAGTATAAGGTAAATCGTCGGCTAAAAGCTATAAGGTATACGTGTCTACATAACCGAGTCGGTGAATCTATCAAACGGCATCCAGCCACACAACATCGCGTACGGTACAATCCATTGTACTGCATTCTCTAGTCAAGGTTATGGATTAATCATCAAGTCAACTCATCACGTACGGAAAAATCATCGTACGACGGCATTAAAACCTTAAGGATCCTATCAACCTATATGACAATGAGGGGTACGGACTTAACGTCACGTATGAAAAATCACACACGATTCACCACGATATATATATACCTAAAAATATACATATGTTCCAGTTCCATCCATAACAATCTCATATCAGGGAATCGGTAAGGTATCAATCATCTCAGTCGACTCACAACCGTATACTAACATATCATCATATCACATATTAAATCGTATTCTCTTTTTATCATAATTATATCTCACATAAAGTCACTTCACCAAAACATACTACCCTTTACTATAAGCATGCGTATCTAATCTAACATACACACCCGAACCATACAATCAGTTTTTAAAAGGTGCGAATCGTAGTTTTGAAAGGTGGGAATCGTTGTTTTGAAAGTAGGGGTTACGGTGTTTTTAAGGAAAAGATATCGTTTAAAAATCCATAACGTCCCTCAAATTATCTGTTTAAAAGATGCATACGATTCTTTGGTTTAGAAATAGGTATGGTTTGGATGACACAATTTCGTCGGCTATCTGGTACTATAGTATCCTAAACGGCAATATCGTCAAACGTCGTCCTCAAATTCCGTCATCACATATTAGTCGTATCAAAACACTTCTAACTATCCTTTAGTTTATAAGATGGTTTCACTCAAAATCTTTTAACTCTAACCCTAGTTTCCTAATCTAGGTTTTCTTAACCATATGCTATAAATCAGTTTCCACCAAAACTTTGCGGGGGTACTATACGCCATCCACCCGACTTCCCCCGTAGAGTTAGATCTACTGACCGTGGTCTTTGCTTGCCGAAGTTGATAATGCCACGCTCCATCTCCTTGGAATCCACACGGAGGTCCCTACAATAACAACACATATCGCAACGCTATTAAAATCAAGTTCTGAAATCCAATACGGCACGCGCATTGCTCATAGGTTAGAACCTATAGCTTACGCGTACAAAATCAACCAAACAACCCTTGTTGTTGATGTACAAACATCCAACAACCAATTACAAAACTAAATAGCAAAACTTAACATTCAAAATACGGAAAACATAACCAAAACCCACACCAAAGTGCTCCCAGATTTTGACTCAGGTGAAACTGGGATGAACAAACAAGTATAGGGTGTTATATATGGGGTATTTGAGCTACTGGGACAACCTGGAACCCAACCAACACAGAATGGCCAGCCACCTACCCACAAAATCCAGCCACCTCGGCCATGGTTGCTCCGTTTTGGTTCCTATGGTTGGGGTGGTCTTCTAGTACCCTAATTTGGTCCCTGGAGTTGTTTGGTAAGCTCAGAAATTTGCCGGGTTGCTCCATATTCACAGTAGGCACACATAATGCAACAAAATCGACATGGATACAATCTAAGTTTATGTTCTCTGTTCTAGGTCCAGAATTGGATTTCTAGGGTCTTGCACACCCTCACTATAGCTCACAAGTCCACAAGTCATCCAAACCCTCTCTAGAATTTTCTAACTTCACAAAACACCAGTAAACCACTTATAAACTAAAACTAGAACATAAGAAACTTAAAAATAACTAAATTGAAAGGATTATACCTCATGAATGAAACTCAAGAGAAGCCTAGCTTCTCAAAGTTGTCAAAATCCCACTTTGCTTGGTCTAATACCATGAGGGTGAGGAGATGATCATCTTTTGTGAAAGATTGGAGATGGGTCATGCGGATAGAATGAAGGGCTTGAGGATGAAGAAGGAGGAGAATTAAAATGGTGGGGAAAAAGAATTGGTAACCCTCTCTCCCCCTCTCTCTTTCTCACTCTAATTCTCTCTCCTAGCATGCTCACTCTCATCATTATGTCCCCCCCTCTCTCCTCAATCATTCCTCTCAATTCTTCTCTGACCAAAATAAAACCATAACATAAAACAACACAAATGATTATGTAACCAAATGAAAAATTTCATGGTACACTAACCATGAAAACTGTAGAAATACGGATTTGGCTTAATCTCTATTAGCAGTGCACTAATCGGGTTTTTATTTAAACAGCATAGAATAAATTTAAAAAATGCCAAATCCCTTAAATATATTTTTTAATGAATAAATAATTTTAATTTCCATTTATTTTAGAATTATTGGTATATATTTATAACCTTTTTCGAAAACCCCAATTTCGCAAATCGGCAAGCTTTCGGGAAAAATATTATTTTAATATTAAATTCCAAAAAATAATATTTTATATTTTCAGAAATTTTACAATCTTCCCCCCTAAATAAATTCGGTCCCCGAATTTAAATTTAAACCCCCAAAATCTAAAACATTTCAAGAATCAGCTCAAATCAACGGGGCTCCGAAATCATGGAAGATATAGAAATAACACACCGCGTCAAGTGCGCATCAAAACGAGTACAAAACTCAAAAACCGAACTCCGTCAAGCGTGACGCAAATCATCGGATTTGCATAGATTTCCTCAGAGTTACAATAGAGATACAGATCTCAAATCCACTACTGAAATCCAATATACACTAGTCAAATACTATAATACGTGTATAGTACGCATCCTTGAAAACTCCAAAATCTGAATAAAATAAATGCAAAATCTTTTCTGAATCACCGCATGAATGTGTAACTCACGGCATAAATGACGGACGCTCTTTTGTGAAATAATAATATATGTCCATATATATTTTGCTAAATATACGTTCCGTCGTTTCAAAATATCCCAAAAGGTTTTCCTTCATAAACGTTCATGTCACTCACGGACACAAAGGAAATAGCGAGAATATAGCTCCTTTTTGAAAACCTTTGGTTAAACTTTTAATGCATGAAAAATACTCAGGTACTGTCCTCAGATTAGTCATGTTCGGCTACTACATAACGTAGTGCCCATCCAGAAAACAAGGTACCCAAGAGCAAAATCAGCCTCGATAGGCTTATCCAACAATCATGTGCGACTGCTGTGCACGGAAATCAAATCCAAATACAAGTGCCACAATATGAACAAAAGCCAAAACTAAGTGCAACGGGTGTGCACGAAAGCATCTGTCCAGTGCAACAGGTGTGCACGACAACAATATCAAGTGCATCTAGAGTGCACGAAAACTCATCAATACTCAAAGGCGCATAAAAAGTAACACCGAGTGTAACAGGGTGTATAAAAATCATCAACGTGTGCAACTGAGGGCACAAAACACATATCAATGCACTGCAAGAACATGTAAGCTATACTGAGTGCATAAATCAAATCGAGTGCGTACCACACGCACAAAATCAAATCAGCTGTATGAAATCCAAGAAATCATAAACATGTCCAGCTAAGGAACAAAATCAATATCAGGTGCAATAGATATGCACAAATAGCAATCAACACAATGGTGTATACAATATATATCAAGTGAAATAATTATGCACAAAAATGTAAATACCCAGTAGGTGCAGTCATGGTGCACGAAAATGATATCATGAAACTAAATCATCAAAACTCAAATCCAAGCGATATAAGCGTGATACTCGGATCACAAATGCAAATCGCGAAAAATGATATTGAGGTACACCTCCTACAATGTCGAAAAATATCGGTGCGCCCAAAACTGGCAGAGCAAGATCATCCGCTTGCCTCTTACTCACGGTCTGGCGTCTTCTTTCTCTGGGTCCTCATTTTCCCTGTGATTTACCAATCTCGCAATCTATCGGCCCAGTTAGGTGTGCTAACGGAAACGATGCCGCCTTGGCACTCCTCTGATCATCTCTCGGCCAATTATCACGACCACTCATAAAGCAGCACGTCACTGGAGTCGGCCTCTAGCTCTCTGAATACACATGACACAACCGATCCTCGGTGCAAATCCTATAGCAGTAGTGTCCTGGAAGGAACCTGCTCAGGGTCACTTCCGATCTTGCCTATGCCGAGCTGTACGGAGGGTGGTACTCTTACATAATCTGTTCTTGTTTTCTGGGCATCTGCGTTCTCAACATAACATTTTCTTAGGAACTGGCCGCATCCCAATCCCTCTGTATGCATATCGGATTTCTGATCTTGATGGGGAGTAATAACATCTCTTCAGCATCTCGCAGGAACCTCTGGTTCCACTCGTCTGTATCATCGTCCACCGTGACGTCACGTCATGCTATCTGCGTGCTGCAATAGTTCTCGGCTACAGTCAATCCGGAGTCTCTCACACGGACTCGAAATCATGAACTCGGTATCTTCATCACTCTGTAGAAGATATCTAGCCGAATATGTCCTCGGAAACTCGTCCCAACCATCGGAGGAATACTCAAAACTCGTCCATTCTCGATCAACTCACAACGCATCCGGGTGAGGTCCTCTATCCAAACCTTGTCAGCTTGTTGATATTTTATCACATCATATCCGGACGACGTCAAACTTTTCGAACGAGTCATCAAAGTCCGATAATTACCCTAAAGCTCAACACCTGAGCACAGTCTAATAATATCCAGTACATGCCACAACACCTATGGACCAACCGTAGAAGGGAAAACCCAAGCCTCACCGATGGCACCGCTAAACTGCTGCAAACCCTAAGGTTCAGAAGCGGTTCCATAGTTATTATGTCGAGTTAAGGTTTCATTCTTCTAGAGGGTCCACAGAATTACTTGCATGTTCCTTCGAATACTTAAAACTTGGAAAAAAAATGGGTTTCTGACATTCGTTCGAAATTTTTTAATTCACCTAGGCGACACGTGAATACATTTCTTCCGCACGCTAAACAATGCCTCAATCCTCCAGGAAAGACGATACATCAATGGTCATCTCTGGCTCGGTCTACTCTAGATCTGAGTATGACTCTCCACACTGGAAATCTTCAACTCAACTGGGCTTACGCTGGCGCATCAATCTGACGAATCACATTTGCCTCTCAACTCGGAATAGATTAGCTATCACCTGTCACATCTCTGCCTGGAAGCTCCAGCGATCTCAGCTCGTAAAGTCTGGAGGCGACATCCTATCAATCTCAGCAACAGCTGGGTCACCTGTCTGCACGGCAGACGACATCACAATCTCTGAGGTATGTTGTACATCAACAGTCCTCTCATAACTTGCAGCTCTAACAATGGCTTGATCATCCGGTGTACAACCAAACACTCGCCTCAAATAGAGGTCACAACACAACACTACATCGAGATGTTCCTATGTCACGAGAAAACACAATGGTCAGTCCTCGTCTATGACGTGCTCGCCCCGACCGCAACACTAGCAATAGCTCAATCTGCGATCAGACATAATGACAGGAACCTCAAGTGTATATCAATGTAAACAGATCAAAGGCATGAAAGGAGATGACAGATCCAGAATGGATACATGATCATAAGGAGGAAACAGAATCAGTGAGTGCATAATCATGGAAACGAATAGAATCAAGTATCTCAAATGGATGTAAAATCATGGGTACGAAAAGAATCACTGATCTCAAAATATGTACATCCTAAGGTTTCTTAAGTGGAGTATCGTATCGTAAATATACCGCGGAACATACGTACGGTACGTCACTCTACTCAAGCTACATATTCCATCAATTAGGGTTAACCTATGAAAGGAAAGTTCGGGTCTAGTACCCCCCATTCAAGTATAAGTTCCGTAAGGTCAAGCCTAGGTTCCGAAATATACAAACGCCCTAGACTCCACATAGTCAAACATAGACTCGAACCATGGTTAAACCTAGCGCTCTAATACCAACTTTGTCATGACCCGAAATATTAGCTCGTGACCAGCACTTAAATCACGCGACGTCTAAAAGAGTAACGTAATTCAAGTAAGCTGAAACCCAGAAATCTAAACATTTTGAAGAAAATAAAAAAGGTGAAGTTTTGAAATGAAGGTATAACGAAATCAAGTTTTCTTAATGCATAGAAAATGGACATAAAAATTCAAGTGAAAATTTCTAGTTTGAAAACATGTTTTGTCTTTTAAAAATTTGGGCAGCACCACCTTTGTATTTTTTGATCCAAAACAACAAATACATAATAATAATGAAGGCATCCCCAAGTGCGAGCTAGCCCTTCGCCAAATGGCGGATCACAACCACGCAAGACAATATATATAAGTATATGACGCCCAACGACAAAGTTCACCACAAAAGATAAATAAATAAGCAAGACATCAATCCTAAATGCGAACATAAAACCCATCGCTCAAGTCTCGCAACTACAAGTCTTGTTAAGTCTCATTACTTATACAAATACTACTTTGATTGATGGAGTTGACTAGATACAATATGAAATGTAAATAAAAGAATGGGTACGATACAAATGTCCCACCTACCAAAGCAATCACCTGAAAGCAACTGTATGCCAGTAATGCCCCTACCGATCCATGCGGTCAACCTGCAAGAACTGTGGCACAACGAGGGTGAGTTGCCAACTCGTGAGTAGAAAAACATCAACAAGTAGAAATTGAATAAACAACAACTCCTAGGTCAACTATATCATAAAGGTAATACTATGATATATAGGGTGACCGTATCTGTTTATGTGCCAACAAGGTAATCAATGCCTATAAGCATGTGGATATCATCCAACAATATGATCAATGTTTGTATGCCTGTGGATCCCGTCTATGTGTCAACCAGTGACACAACGACATCATGCATGTAAATATCATAAAAGCATATGCATGAAAGTATGAGGATATAAATCAACGGCTGTCACTCGCGACACATCAAAATCATGGAGCCTGGGTGTCCAACATCGACACTCGAAAACATCATGAAACCCGTGTCCAGCATCGACACGTAAATCCTCATATCTCGGGCTCCGTCGGTCCGGATCGGCCCACGAGCTCCGTCAGTACAGATCGGCCCATATCATCTCTCGACTCCGGTCGGTATCTTACGAATATGAGCCGAGCCTAAATACTATCACTGGTAGGTAGTGGTCCCTCCGCCAGGCTCACCGTCTACTGCACAGCAGATCTTTTCTCGCCCCGGGGTACCTACCGGGTCCACCATGAACCCGCAAACGGATCGTCCACTCCTCGAATCGGGTTTCTAGCACACATCTCAGAACCGAGAAAACGATGGTGGATGCACTGAAATGTCATATCAAGAGAAACTGGGTTTTTAAAACAATACATACTTTCTTTTAAAATCACCACGGTTCTCAAATCCAGAAATCTCGTGAAAACGGCATATCTCAATGCGTAAAATCATAAAGCATGATGTATGCGACATATGATAGGAATGTAAGCATATCCGTGTATCATGCAACATGGAACAGTGATGTGACAATATCAGTATATCATGCGTCATGTTGTAATGATGTGAACATAGCAAATAAATCATGCAAAGAGTCATATCATGATGCAGCAACTCTACTGTGTAGTGACATGGCAATTATCGATGACGAAGTGTGTGAGCCGGCAAATCTGTGTCCGTGTAACATACGGATCATCGATATTGGTGTATGTGTACTAGCACAGGTATAAGTAATGCAATGCGAATAACATGAATGCAGCATAAGGTAAATCGTCAGCTAAAAGCTATAAGGTATACATGTCTACATGACCGAGTCGGTGAATCTATCATTAGGCATACAGCCACACAACATCGCGTATGGTACAATCCATCGTACGGTATCCTCTAGTCAAGGGTATGGATCAATCATCAAGTCAACTCATCACGTACGGAAAAAACATCGTACGGCGGCATTAAAACATTAAGGATCTTATCAACCTATATGACAATGAAGGGTACGGACCTAACGTCACGTACGAAATATCACACACAATTCACCACGATATATATATCTATAAATATACCTATGTCCCAGGTCACATCCATAACAATCTCATATCAGGGGACCGGCAAGGTATCAATCATCTCAATCGACTCGCATCCATATACCAACATATCATCATATCACATATTAAATCGTATTATCTTTTTATCATAATTATATCTCACATAAAGTCACTTCACCAAAACATACTACCCTTTACTATAAGCATGCGTATCTAATCTAACATACACACCCGAACTATACAATCAGTTTTTCAAAGGTGCGAATCGTAGTTTTGAAAGTAGGGGTTACGGTGTTTTTAAGGAAAAGATATCGTTTGAAAATCCGTAACGACCCTCAAGATATCTGTTTAAAAGATGCATACGATTCTTCGGTTTGGAAATATGTATGGTTCGGATGACACAATTTCGTCGGCTATCTTGTCCAATAGTACCCTAAATGGCAATATCGTCAAACGTCATCCTCAAATTCCCTCATCACATATTAGTTGTATCAAAACATTTCTAACTATCCTTTAGTTTATAATATGGTTTCAGTAACAATCATTTAACTCTAACCCTAGTTTCCTAATCTATGTTTTCCTAACCATATGGTACAAATCGGTTTCCACCAAAACTTTGCGGGGTTGCTATACGCCATCCACCCGACTTCCCCCGTAGATATAGATCTACTCACCGTGGTCTTCGCTTGCCGAAGTTGATGACGCCATGCTCCGTCGCCTCGAAATCCAGGCGAAAGTACCTATAATAACAACACATATCGCAACGCTATTATAATCAAGTTCTGAAATCCAATACGGCACGCGCATTTCTTATAGGTTAGAACCTATAGCTTACATTTACAAAATCAACTAAACAACACTTGTTGATGATGTACAAACATCCAACAACCAATTACAAACCAAACAGCAAAACATAACATTCAAAATACGGAAAACATAACGAAAAACCACTCCAAAGTGCTCCAAGATTTTGACTCGGGTGAAATTGGGATTAACAAACAAGTATTGGGTGTTATATATGGGGTATTTGAGCTATTGGGACAACCTGGAACCTAACCAACATAGAATGGCCGGCCACCTACACACAAAATCCGGCCACCTCGGCCATGGTTGCTCCGTTTTGGTTCGTATGGTCGGGGAGGACTCCGAGTACCCTAATTTGGTCCCTGGAGTTGTTTCGTAAGCTCAGAAATTTCCCGGGTTGCTCTAGATTCATAGTAAGCACACATAATGCAACAAAACCGACATGGATACAATCAAAGTTTATGGTCTCTGTTCTAGGTCCAGAATTGGATTTCTAGGGTCTTGCATACCCTCACTATAGCTCACAAGTCCACAAGTCACCCAAACCCTTTGTAGAATTTTCTAACTTCACAAAACACCTCTAAACCACTTCTAAACTAAAACTAGAACATAAGAAACTTAAAACTAACTAAATGGAAAGGATTATACCTCATGGATAAAACTCAAGAGAATCCTAGCTTCTCAAAGTTGTCAAAATCCCACTTTACTTGGTCCAATGCAATGAGGGTGAGGAGGTGATCATCTTTTGTGAAGGTGGTATAGGGTTTTCATGAAAGATTGGAGATGGGTCATAAGGGTAGAATGAGGGGCTTGAGGATGAAGAAAGATGGGAATTAAAATGGTGGGGAAAAAGAATGGGCAGCCCTCTCTCCCTCTCTCTCTTTCTCACTCTCATTCTCTGTCCTAGCATGCCCACTCTCATCATTATGTCCCCTCTCTCTCTTCTCGAACATTCCTCTCAATTCTTTTCTCACCATAATAAAACCATAACATAAAACAACACAAATGAACATGTAACCAAATGAAACATGTCATGGTACACTAACCATGAAAACTGTAGAAACACGGATTTGGCTTAATCGCGATTAGCAGTGAACTAATCGGGATTTTATTTAAACTGCATATAATAAATTTTAAAAATGCCAAATCCCTTAAATATAATTTTAAATGAAAAAATCATTTTAATTTCCATTTACTTCACAATTATTGGTATATATTTATACCCTTTTTCGAAAACCCCAATTTCACAAATCGGGCAGTTTTCGGGAAAAATATTATTTTAATATTAAATTCTAAAAATATTATTTTATATTTCCAAAAATGTTACAGATACGAGGCTCATAACCGGTCGAGAAACTACTGGTAATACAGTAAATCTCTAAATCAGCCCTGGCAAAGGACTTCCAGTTATAGCCAATCGAGCACTGCACGACATCTACACTTAATACCGGGAGAGACGAAATCCCCTCCTATCGCTCATTACCTCTATGTGACTCGGGATTTTACCCAAAAACCATCGTTTTGCACGTCCTCTTGAACGTGGTAAGGTGGAAATCATAACACAGTGGGAATCACACAAGACTCTATGACGATCTCGGGTCAACAAACTAACCTGTATCAGTGTCACCAGAGAACTGCTATCTGACGTCAGGTATAATACCATCTAGGAATTCTCGGCGAGTCCATCCAGTGTACCCAGTCTCCACTAAGCACCCGTATACCATCTCTGATCTCAAACAACAATGGATATGGGATCATCCATCACCCATCAAATGGGTCGAGAAGCGTATACGCTAGTCTACTCTGGTATATCGATGCCCGTCTTGATACACCCATGACTAGGAACATTAATGGATGAAATTATGGACTACCATGGCCCCACTAGTCTGATCTGCATCATAATCCTGATAGTCATGTACACATCCTAAGGGCTTTACCAACATGTAACCATGAGACAGTATCAAGAGACAATTATACATATTAAGATAAAGAGCAACCAGATAGCATACTATCATGTCGAGCAAGAAATTCCTCTCTATATATGTCCAAGCATCCACTATAATATACATCATATATACAATAACGACCTCTAGGGCATACATACAACTAAAAATCTCCCACTTTCACTAGGGCCAGTTGTTGTTGTATCGCATACCCAACATCCCGAAGAGTCTCTCGAACTGTATCTATGGAATGGCCTTCGTAAGTGGATCCTTAGTGTTATTCTTCATGTCAACTCTCCTGATCTCGATCTCCCGGCGGTCAACTGTCTCCCGGATCAGGTGATACCGCCTCAGAATATGCCTGGATCGCTGATGGGACCTGGGTTCCTTTGCCAAAGGAACCGCTCTACTGTTATCACAATACAAAGGTATTAGATACTCAATGGATGGAACCACTCCAAGTTCAGTTCTGAACTTCTTCATCCAGACAGCCTCTTTGGCAGTATCGTTGGAAGCGATGTATTCAGCCTCCATCGTCGAGTCTGCCACGGTTTCCTGCTTGGAACTCTTCCAGCATACCGCCCCTCCATTGAGGTTAAAGACAAATCCCGAGTGCAACTTAGAGTCGTCCTTATCACTCTGGATGCTCGAATCGGTAAAGGACTCCACTTGGAGTTCTCCAGTTACCATACACCAAGAGCATATCTTTAGTCCTCCTCAAGTACTTGAGAATGCTCTTCACAGCTACCCAGTGACTCTCTCCTGGATCTGCTTGATACCTACTCACAACACTTAGTGAGTATGCTACATCGGGTAGACGAAGCCGGCCAAAGGAAAGAGACGTAGCGAGACTATGGTACACAGCATCGCGTACATGATAGAGCATACTGCCAAAGCATAGGGTATTCCTTGTGTAGGGTTCCTAGGCACACTAATGAGGTCTCACAAGGCATCAACCATGCCAATTTCAAATTTTACAAGTGCCGAGAAACCCTAATACGGATCGTTAACTGGAATTTTAGGCGAAAACGATAACTAGTAAACAACTTTACTAAGTGAACGGAAATACAACCTTTGTAGATCCGGTTCTCCACCTCCATATCTCCATGATGAAGTCCCCTCGCTGTACAAATCGCATCCCGGACTCTAGCATCGGCTTCATCGGAGAAATGGGCGGGCTTGGTCGTCGGCTTCGATGCCGAAGATGATCTACGTCGAGGCAACACTAGATAAAGCTCCAACTTCACCAAGTCATGAAACTTGTGAAGAAAACACCCTATACTACTTGGCAAGAGGTAGAGGATGAAGAAATAGGAAGTGGGTTCACTTTAGAATTGGATTTCTCACTTGTTTACTCAAGATGCCATTATTGGTGGCAAGCTTTTTCTTGAACTCAAGAAGAAGAAGAAGATCAAGATCATTATGATAAGTTAAAAGAAAATAATACTTATCATATTTTTAACCATATTCAAATGTAGAGAATTAACTAAGGTTATATGAATGGTTAGGGTTAAAAGAAGAAGACAAAATGGTCACTTGGTCAAAGCTTCATGAAGCTTCAACAAGCTTCATGAAAGAAACAAAGAAAGAAACCATTTTGTTCAATATCTTTTCCATAATAAATAAATTAATAAATAGATATGAAAAACAAAACCCTAACCATTTAAATAACCATGGTTTAATCTTTACACAAAACTTAAGTAAGAATGTATCATCAAACATGATACAATCAAGTGCACAAAAATATATCACATATACAACTTGTGAACTACAAGTGAGAAAATCCATTTAAAGTGAACCAATACTAGTTAATTCAAAGTAATATATCAAATATATAATTGTGCATTAAATCATTAAATCAACACTTGATTTAACGATCCGGTCATATCGCATATAACCGACTAATATTCAATGTATCGGCTTATCGAATCAATCCTTGATTCGATAACTAGGTTATATCGCATACAACCATTCGATACATTCATCGCGAGAATGAAATACGGTATCACATACACGCATTATTCTCGGTCCCGCACATATCTCATATGCGCTCCTATTTCGTTTCGCTTGAGCCAGGAAACCTCTGTGTAGGACTCTAAAGACTCGTCAATACGCTGGTAGCAGGTGATGATCATATCAAACACCCACAAGCCGCAAGCGGTCTGCTAAACGTAACGGCCACCCGGTTATTGAGCGATCAGAAGATCGACGAGCAAGCCCGCTCACACTCCTGTGAATCCAACCAGTAACACTTACCGTACAGTCCGGTCTTGTAGTCTGATATGTCGCATATCTCGCCTAGGGATGGTAAACATCAGACCCCAATAGCTCGATAAGTCGTGTCGATATGAGGTCTATAACAGTTCGAGAAACTACTGGTAACACTTACCAGTAAATCTCAGCAACCCTGGCCAGGGATTTTCGGTTATAGCCAATCGAACACAGCGCAACATCAACTCCCTATACCGGGAGAGACGAATCCCCTCCTATCGCTCATTGCCTCCATGTGATTCGGTAATGTACCCAAAAACCACCATTTTGCACGCCCTCTTAGACGTGGTAAGGTGGAAATCAAAGCACAGTGGGAACCACACAAGACTCTATAACGATCTCGGGTCAACAGACTACTCTGTACCAGTGTCACCAGAGAACTGCCATCTGACGTAAGGTATAATACCATCTGGGAGTTCTCGGCGAGTCCGTCCAGTGTACCCAGTCTCCACTGAGCACCCGTATATCATCTCTGATGTCAAACACCAATGGATATGGGATCATCCATCGCCCATCTGTATGGGTCGAGAAGGTATACGCTAGTCTACTCTGGTATATCGATGCCCCGTCTCGATATACCCACGACTAGGGACTTTGAAGGATGTACTTATGGACTACCATGTCCCCACTAGTATGATCCGCATCATAGTCCAGGTAGTCAAGTACACATCCTAAGGGCTTTACCAACATGTAATAGAGAGACAATCAGTGTACACGTTAAGGTAAAGAGTAACCAGATAGCATACTATCATGTCGAGCAAGAAAGTCCTCCCTATATTTGTCCCAGCATCCACTACAATATACATCCAATGTACAGTAATGGCCTCTAGGGCATACATATAACTAACAATCTCCCACTTGCACTAGGGCCATCTGATAGCAGTGGTTGTAGTATCTCATACTCAACCATCCCATAAAAGTCTCTCTCTGGGAAAAGGCCTATGTGAGTGGATCCGCCGTGTTGTCCTCTGAGTCTACTCTCCTAACCTCGATCACCCTGAAGATCAACTATCTCTATGATCAGGTGATACTGCCTTAGAATATGTCTGGATCACTGATGGGACGGGTGTTCCTTGGCATAAGCCACAACTCCATTGTCACACAATGGGAGGAACTAAGTTCATCTCATGAACAAATATACATCCAGACTGCCTCTTTGGTAGCATCGTTAGTAGCGATGTATCCAGCCTTTATCGTCTAGTATGCCACGGTATCTAGCTTGGAACTCTTCCAACATACCGTCCCTTTACTGATGGTAAAGACAATGCCTGTGACTGACATTCAGTCGTCCTTATCACTCTGGAACCCTTCCAGTGATTCTCCCCAAGATCGATTGATACCATCTCACTACAACTAGTGAGAATCCTAACATCCAATTAGATCTATCTCATAGATCCAAAACCCAGGATTTAGGAGGTATCAGTTTGATCCTATATGGAGAATCATTGTGATAAGCGGAGATTGACCGAGCGTAGCATAGGAAACACCTTCCCTATCAAGAGCATGTCATCCACGTACTCTACGAGGATCGTCACTATACTCCCTACTACCTTTTTGTATATACAAAGTTCATCTACCATTTTGATGATGTCAAACTCTTTGACTAACACATCAAAACAGATGTTCCAACTCCGCGACAACTGCTTTATCCTATAAAGCATCTTGTACACGTTTCCGCTGCTCCCACTGTCTACGAAGCACTCTAGCTGTGTACTTATAGACGCTCTATTCTAAAACATCATTTAGAAAAGCTGTCATGACACCCAACCGCCAGATATCGTAGTCATGGTATGTAGCCGTGGCAAGTAGGATCTGGATGGACTTAAGCATAGGCCCCTGGAAAAGGTTTCATCATTCTCCACGCCTGGTCGATGACGAAAACCTTTAGCAAGTCTAGCTTTGAAGGTCTCAACTTTTCCATGTATACCAAGTAATCTTCTCAAGATATACTTGCTCCTGATGGGGATTTAACCCTTCAGATATAGCATCCAAAGTCCATACTTTGTTGGTGTTCATGGATTCCATCTCAGATCGCTAAGCATCCAGCCATTCTTACAGAGTCCCACTTCTGATGGCCAGCTCGAAACTAGTTGGGTCATCATCTCATGATGCCATCCTCGCTCCCACTGTCATAGAGAAACCGAAGTATCTCTCAGGTGAGTGAGGAACCCTACTAGATCGGCGGAGAGGCTGAGGTTCGTTGGAATCTACTGAATCCTTTGGTTCTATCAAATCATCAGCTGCAGTTTGTATGGCTGGAACATTTCCAGTTCTACATAACAGACCTTGCCTCGAGCTTGTCCGGATTTTGCTTTTAGACATAGCCCGGACAACCCCAAATCTTAACCAACTTAAGATATGGGCTCTTCCCTTTCCATATCACATGTGAAGCGGTAGGCAACTGATTTGATTGGAACCCAATTCAATTGGTATGCAGCTTCTCAAGCGCATAACTCCCAAAAGGAAACAGGTAACTCAGTAGTACTCATCATAGAGCGCACCATATCGAATAGGGTGCAATTGCTCCGCCCCGATATACCATCGTGCTATGGTGTATACGGAGGAGTAATGCTGAGAGAGAATCTCATTCTCCTTTAGAATAGTGCAGGAATTCTGTGTTCAAGTATTCTCCTCCCTGATCGCATCAAAGGACATAATACTTATACCCGTATTTTGGTTCTCTACTTCTAACTTATATTCTGTGAATATCTCAAAAGGTTCGGACTTGTGTTTCAACAGGAACATAGGTCTGAATATCGAAAGATCATCAGAGAATGTAATGAAGTACAAAGAACCAGTCCTGGCATATGTAGACAGGGGACCTTACATACATCAACATGTATCATCCCAAGAGTTTACTAACTCTTTCTCTGCTTCCAGTAAACAGAGCTATGGTCATCGTATCTTTGTGACATGACTGGCAAGTTTCATAAGATGTAAATTCAAACAGATTTAAATATGCATCTAAATGTAACTTCAGCTAGTCTGGTCGTATTGATATGACCTAGTCTACAATGCCTCAAGAAGGATTTGTTCATTTCTGAACTCATCCTCCTGTGTGTGTTCTGTATACTAAGAACTGTAGTTTGATTTAGAACATCAATGCTTTTAGATAACGTGCCTGGACCGATCAACTTTTGATATAGGAAATGTTCAAAACATTATCCAACTATACAAAATTTTATCATTTTTTTACTAATAAAGAGATAGATATGATTTTGTATATCAGGTTCGATATCTAATAACATTCGTTCAGAATCAATGTATTTGGAATACAGGGTGACAGTGACCAACAGACTTGGCTGCAACACTTGCCCCGTTTTCTGCCTCATTAAACTTATCACCCGTTCTCAGTTTTTCTACCCTTTTGCAGCCCTATGTAACTTATTACATATCTGGGATCCTGATCCGGTATCATATACCCAGGATGCGGAGGATACAGAGAAACAGTTCTTTGTAACGAACACACCCGAAGATGATGCATCAGCATGCACTCTCTTCGTTTGGGCGGCACGGGAATTCTGGTAATCCCCAATTTCCTGCTCTGTCTTATAACAATTATAAGTTGGAGCGGGACCAACGTTCCCCAGCTCAGTATAACAAGCGGGTTCGGTCAATATTCCGTATTATTATCTTGATTAAGGCGTGATATGGTCGCTACCTGGAGAGAGAGAGAAGAAAACACTCAGCGTGCGCTCTAGCAAGAATAGATTGGTTATTATTTTATCTAATCAGGATGGCTCCCACTGTTTTTATCAAATCTTCTTTCAAACCCTAAAAGGAAAGACTAGCCGGGATTACACACTACAAGTTTGCCAATCTTTCAGCCAGGCCAGTGTCGGTACTTTGAGGGAGGTCCCCCGTGCTTTCGCACGAACCTAATTAATGTAAACCTCGTTTTCCCATAGGCGTAACCTCGTTAACACCTTTCTAGACACCTACTTGATCGGCTAATTGTAATGTGTAAAACTCTCCTAGGCGTAACTCTTACTCGCAGCGGGTATCGGGATCCAACTATCTCCTAGAAGGTATGCAATCTCATTGCAAATTTCAACACTTGAAATTCCCGAAAATTTTGCCCCTAGCGTCCTATGACCTTGACGCAGGCCAACAAACCATAGTGCGCTAGTCAAGTTCAACCCGTCATTTTCTGATTGAATTAAACCCACCCGCACGACCCTTGACGCAGGCCAACAAAGTCGCACGACTACCCTAATCCAATCTGCATCATATGCATAAGCAGATAAATACTAGTTAGCTACCGCACACTACGCCTTGACGCAGGCCAACAAACGTAGCACGAATACTAACTAGCATTTATCTGAAATGACGGAGGTCTACGACAGGTTTTTCTGAAAACCTATTGCGTAATGAACTTGATATCGTTGTAGAATCAAATGATTTTAAAATGGAGTGTTTTTTAGGCTTTTCTAGTTTTGCTAAAGGGGTCACTCCCGGTGAAGGGATCGTCGGCCCTTTCCTCATCGAATAAGGTGCGGGATATATCATATATATATCACTGTGCAAAGCAAAACTCTTAAAAGCAATCAAAAGACAAACCGAGTATGTAGCATCTGCCAGTTATTGCTAAAGGAGTCACTCCCAGTAAAGGGATCTCGGTCCTTTCCTCATCGAATAAGGTGCAGGATATATCATATATACCGCAGTGCAAAGCAAGAACTGTAGCTACCTGTTTTATTTTGAAATTCGATTCTACAACATCTTTAGGTTTCTTTTTATTTCATTAATCATATTAATGAAGTCCCATCATTTAAGTACCTAAACATCACAGATAAATACGACGTACACTTATGCCATTCGCATTTGCCTCGATGTCCCCTCATGCACCGTTAGGTTAGGTAACTAACGGCAGAGCGGGGCAGGGCTAGCGCGGGTGTAAAACATAAGTAACGTTTATATAATATATCATATATACTATATACAGTATCTATCACAGAACATATCACATGATCACATCACAGATATCGCAGCAGAAGAATCATATGAAATATTGGATATACTAGGACGTCCGTGTTTTCAATACGAGCCGGTATAAAACACGGATTCCACGGTCGCGATGAATAGCCAAACCCACACCCCTAGACCCCTACGAGAGCGGCAAGCAACCCTACCAATTCTAGAGTTAGGAGACCCGGACTCGACTCCTCGAGTTGGTCTCCCACTGGACTCCAGAACCCGGTTACATGTGCTCCCCTCCTTGGGTCTATCCTAGTGCGGAAAAAGTAAATAATATACAAAAGGTGACATCTTCCGCAACCTGGAAGTGCCCCAATAAAAGAATATTACATACAAGTTTTTAAATGAATGAAAATGAAAAACACTCATCTCACATAAAAACCCCCGGCTATTCAAACACGACGATCCAATATAACATATCCAGCAACACATAACATCACATGTCATCAACGTAAGTAAATATGCGCATCCCAATTGTCGTTGACATATAGCAACGAAACCGGCGATATCACATATTACACTTACGGTCACAGAAAAGAAAGTGTAAAACTACAACAGTTGGAATCCGCAATCTGCATAGACATCGCATGCTTAATCAAATGAGTACCTTAGACATCACATGCCTAACAATTATAAACCCCGCATTTTAGTCTCATTATCGAAAACTCTTTTCAATATCAAGTCGGGGAATTCAACAGGATTTCCGATGCTCTGATCGAATGCTCGTCACAAACTTTACTAGACGGCCGCACCCCCGATGCCGTCGACGAAGTGCACCAAGGCGGAACACCCCTGCCGCGAGCACCCGAATGGATGCTTTCGGCGACGGGGTTCTCCTACAGTCACTTGGTCGGGGCTATGGAGTGAGGCTGTCTATTAAGTATACCCGGCGAGTATCCGCGTACGCTACGTGATTGCGACGGACTTTGGATCACATCAAAATTCCGTGGCAACCGATCAAGTGAGACTAAAGTGCTATATTTATAACATTCATTCAGTTATCTCATAACTACTTGTGAATTCCAATTATTGAATCCCATTCCAGATAAATAGAAAATGTTAAACTTTGCGATCGAACATTCATACACCCAAGTTTTCCCGATACAGATCAACTCATGAAATAAGTTCAAAGACATTCACTTCATGCCTCAGTACCAACGGTCCAGCCGTAGAAGGGTCAAGCCAACACCTCACATATGGCACGCCGTACTGCCCCAAACCCGAAAGTTCAAAGGGCGGTTCAAGACGGTCACATAATCGAGTTAAGGTTTGTTGTCTTCTAGAGAGTCCATCGCGTTACTTGCACTACTTAGAACGTTATTAAACTACGGAAAGATCCAACACTTGGAAATTTCCCGACAGGGGAAAAGGTGGGTATTTATATCCGGTCGAACTTTTTAACATATTCTAAAATTTACCCGGAAAAACACATAGACAAAGTTTGATAATCCGATCGAATATACGAACCCCCAATACAACCCAGAAAACTCAACTCTTGAGTAAAAGTTAAAATATCCCAGAAAATACAGCATTTAAATATAGGAATTACTGTTCAAATTTTATTGGGAGAACCGACCGTATGGCCGCGGAACCGCCGCGAGAGCCAGGCTCCTGCCGCGGTTCCGCGGTGGTTTAATCGAGTTAGGTCCACGAAATTTACAGTAATTCCTATAAAACCCTCCTTAATTTTCTGCATATTTTTAATATGGAAAATTCCTAGTTTTGGAAAAAAGTACAATGAAGGCTATTGTATTAGGGTTTCGGGTTCGAACGGACTTCCAACTTCGTCTACACTTCGCCTAAGGCTCTAGCTAGGCTCTGATACCACTGTAGGGTTCCTAGGCACACTAATGAGGTCTCACAAGGCATCAACCATGCCAATTTCAAATTTTACAAGTGCCGAGAAACCCTAATACGGATCGTTAACTGGAATTTTAGGCGAAAACGATAACTAGTAAACAACTTTACTAAGTGAACGGAAATACAACCTTTTTAGATCCGGTTCTCCACCTCCATAGCTCCATGATGAAGTCCCCTCGCTGTACAAATCGCATCCCGGACTCTAGCATCGGCTTCATCGGAGAAATGGACGGGCTTGGTCGTCGGCTTCGATGCCGAAGATGATCTACGTCGAGGCAACACTAGATCAAGCTCCAACTTCACCAAGTCAGGAAACTTGTGAAGAAAACACCCTATACTACTTGGCAAGAGGTAGAGGATGAAGAAATAGGAAGTGGGTTCACTTTAGAATTGGATTTCTCACTTGTTTACTCAAGATGCCATTAATGGTGGCAAGCTTTTTCTTGAACTCAAGAAGAAGAAGAAGAAGATCAAGATCATTATGATAAGTTAAAAGAAAATAATTCTTATCATATTTTTAACAATAGTCAAGTGTAGAGAATTAACTAAAGTTATATGAATGGTTAGGGTTAAAAGAAGAAGACAAAATGGTCACTTGGTCAAAGCTTCATGAAGCTTCAACAAGCTTCATGAAAGAAACAAAGAAAGAAACCATTTTGTTCAATATCTTTTTCATAATAAATAAATGAATAAATAGATATGAAAAACAAAACCCTAACCATTTAAATAACCATGGTTTAATCTTTACACAAAACTTAAGTAAGAATGTATCATCAAACATGATACAATCAAGTGCACAAAAGTATATCACATATACAACTTGTGAACTACAAGTGAGAAAATCCATTTAAAGTGAACCAATACTAGTTAATGCAAAGTAATATATCAATTACATAATTATGCATTAAATCATTAAATCAACACTTGATTTAACGATCCGGTCATATCGCATATAACCGACTAATATTCAATGTATCGGCTTATCGAATCAATCCTTGATTCGATAACTAGGTTATATCGCATACAAACATTCGATACATTCATCACGAGAATGAAATACGGTATCACATACACGCATTATTCTCGGCCCCGCACATATCTCATATGCGCTCCTATTTCGTTTCGCTTGAGCCAGGAAACCTCTGTGTAGGACTCTAAAGACTCGTCAATACGCCGGCAGCAGGTGATGATCATATCAAACACCCACAAGCCGCAAGCGGTCTGCTAAACATAACGGCCACCCGGGTATTGAGCGATCAGAAGATCGACGAGCAAGCCCGCTCGCACTCCTGTGAATCCAACCAGTAAAACTTACCGTACAGTCCGGTCTCGTCGTCTGATATGTCGCATATCTCGCCTAGGGGTGGTAAACGTCAGACCCCAATAGCTCGATAAGTCGTGTCGATATGAGGTCTATAACAGTTCGAGAAACTACTGGTAACACTTACCAGTAAATCTCAGCAACCCTGGCCAGGGATTTCCGGTTATAGCCAATCGAACACAGCGCAACATCAACTCCCTATACCGGGAGAGACGAATCCCCTCCTATCGCTCATTGCCTCCATGTGATTCGGGACTGTACCCAAAAACCACCGTTTTGCACGCCCTCCTGGACGTGGTAAGGTGGAAATCAAAGCACAGTGGGAACCACACAAGGCTCTATGACGATCTCGGGTCAACAGACTACTCTGTACCAGTGTCACCAGAGAACTGCCATCTGACGTAAGGTATAATACCATCTGGGAGTTCTCGGCGAGTCCGTCCAGTGTACCCAGTCTCCACTGAGCACCCGTGTATCATCTCTGATGTCAAACACCAATGGATATGGGATCATCTATCGCCCATCTGTATGGGTCGAGAAGGTATACGCTAGTCTACTCTGGTATATCGATGCCCCGTCTCGATATACCCATGACTAGGGACTTTGAAGGATGTACTTATGGACTACCATGTCCCCACTAGTTTGATCCGTATCATAGTCCAGGTAGTCAAGTACACATCCTAAGTGCTTTACCAACATGTAACAGAGAGACAATCAGTGTACACGTTAAGGTAAAGAGTAACCAGATAGCATACTATCATGTCGAGCAAGAAAGTCCTCCCTATATATGTCCCAGCATCCACTACAATATACATCCAATGTACAGTAATGGCCTCTAGGGCATACATATAACTAACACCTTGCATGCAAGCTCTCTCCAAATCAGTCTTAGGAGGCATCTTTTTGGAGAGAGTGAGTCCTGAGATTGTGGGTAAAATCCCACGCTTGGATTCTTCCATACTAAACCGCTTTAGTATGTAGTCAATATACCTGGATTGGGACAATCCCAGTATTCGTTTTGATCTATCTCTATATATCTTAATCCCCAAGATGTAGGAGGCATCCCTTAGATCTTTCATTGAGAATTTATGTGATAAGAAGAGCTTGACCGATTGCAGCATAGGAATGTCATTTCCTATCAAGAGTATGTTATCCATGTACAATACAAGGAATATAACCTTACTCTCTGCCACCTTCTTGTATATACAAGGTTCATCTATATTTTTGACGAAATCAAACTCTTTGATAACGACATCAAAACAGATGTTCCAGCTCCGTGATACTTGCTTTAACCCGTAGATGGATTTAAGCAGCTTGCACAGCGTTCCGCTGCTCCCACTGTCTACGAAGCCCTCTGGCTGAGTCATGTACACGCACTCTTCCAAATCACCATTTAGAAAGGCGGTCTTAACATCCATTTTCCAGATTTCGTAGTCATGGTATGCATCGATGGAAAGCATGATCCGGATGGATTTAAGCATATCCACTGGAGAAAAGGTTTCGTCATAATCAATACCTGGTCGTTTACGAAAACCCTTTGCAACAACTCTAGCTTTGAAAGTCTCCACTTTCCCATCTACACCAAGTTTTTTATTGAAGATCCACTTTCTCCCAATGGGTTTTACCCTTTCAGGAGCATTTTCTAAAGTCCATACTTTGTTGGTGTACATGGATTCCATCTCGGACCGCATTGCATCCAGCCATTTCACAGAGTCTCTACTCATGATGGCCTGCTCGAAGCTAGTAGGGTCATCATCCTCCGTGATGCAATCCTCGCTTCCACCATCAATAAGAAAACCGTAGTATCTCTCAGGTGGATGAGAAAACCTACTAGATCGGCGGAGAGGCTGAGGTTCGTTGGGAGCTATCGAATTCTCTGGTTGCACTAAATCTTCAGTTGCAGTTTGTGCTGCTGGAACTTCTTCCACCTCTACCTCTTTGCCACTAATTTCTTTTACAAGAAATTCCTTTTCTAAAAAGGTACCATATTGAGAAACAAAAACTTTTTTTCCTCAGCGTGGTAGAAAATATATCCTTTTGAATTCTTTGGATATCGCATAAATTTGCAAAGAACTGATCATGCCTCGAGTTTGTCCGGATTTTGCCTTTTGACATAGGTCGGACAACCACATATCTTAACTCATTTAAAATATGGTATTTTACCACTCCATATCTTATATGGTATGGTAGGCACCGATTTAGATGGAACTTGATTCAATAGGTATGCAGCTGTCATAAGCGCATAGCCCCAGAAGGAAATAGGTAACTCAGCATTACTCATCATAGAGCGCACCATATCTAATAGGGTGTGGTTCCTCCATTCCGATACACTGTTGTGCTGTGGTGTATATGGAGTTAGCTGAGAAAGAATCCCATTCTCTTTTATGAAGTCCCGGAATTCATTGCTCAAGTATTCACCTCCTCGATCAGATCGAAGGACTATAATACTTTTTCACATTTGGTTCTTGACTTATTGTTTATATTCTCTAAATTTCTCAAAAGCTTCAGACTTGTGTTTCATCCAGAACACATGTCCGTATCTTGAGAGATCGTCAGTGAATATAATGAAGTATAAGGAATCATCCCTGGCATATGTAGACATAGGACCGCTTACATCACTATGTATTAGTCCTAAGAGTTCTCTTTCTCTTTCTCCGTGTCTACTAAACGGAGTTTTGGTCATTTTCCCTTTGAGACAGGACTGGCAAGTGTCATAAGATGAAAATTCAAACGAATTCAATTAACCATATTTATGTAACTTAGTGAGTCGTGTCGCATTTATATGACCTTGTCTCCAATGCTACAAGAAGAATTCGTTCATCTCTGAACTCTTCCTCTTGTGTGTTTGTTATGATCAGAACTGTTGATTGATTAAGAACATAAATTCCATTGCACAATGTGCCTGATCCAACCAACTTTTGGTTCAGGAAAATGTTCATAACATTATCCTGTAATACAAAATTATATCCCTCTTTGCTTAATAAAGAAACTGATATAATGTTGCATATCAGGTTCGGCATGTAATAGCATTCGTTCAGAATCAACGTATTACTGTTGGATATATGTATGCCCTAGAAGCCATTATATGATAGTGTATGTACCGGTATATGTGTGTGTGTGTATTCAGGGGACATTCTTGCTCGACATGATAGTATGCTCTCTTGTTGCACCTTTTATCTTGACATGTTCATTTGATCATGCTTTCATTCATTTGGTACATGTTGATATAGCCCTTGGGATAATGTAGGACTACTGAGATTATGATTCGGATTATACTAGTGGGACATGTGTAGTCTATGAGGATATTCTTGAATTGTTCCTAGTCATGGGTGTATCGAGACGGGGCATCGATATCGCCAGAGTAAATTAGCGTATACGTTACTTGTCCCATATGATGGGCGATGGATGATCCCATATCTATTTTTGTGGTGACACCAAAGATCGTATACGGGTGCTCAGTGGAGACGGGTACGCTGAACGGACTCGCCGAGAACTCCTATGTGGTATTATATCTATCGTCGGAGAGCAGTTCTCAGGTGACACTGGTACAGGTTAGTCTATAGACCCGAGATCGTCATAGAGTCTTGTGTGTCTCCCACTGTACTTTGATCTCCACCCTACCATGGCTCTACTGAGTCATGAAAACAGGTGGATTTTGGGTACAATCCCGAGGCATATGGAGGCAATAAGCGATAGGAGGGGTTTCGTCTCTCCCAGTATTAGGGGTTGATGTTGCACCATGTACGATTGGCTATAACAGGAAGTCCCTGGCCAGGGCTGCTGAGATTTACTAATAAGTGTTATCAGTAGTTTCTCGATCTTTTATGAGCCATATACCGGCATGACTTATTGGGTTATTGGGGTCAACGATACCATCCCTAGACTCACATATGCAGCATATTTTGACGAAGAGACTGGACTGTACGGTAAGTGTTACCAGTTGGCTCGACGGGAGTTTTAGCAGGTTTGCTTGAATTTCTTCTGATCGGTCAGTACCTGGGAGCCGTTACGTACAGCTTGTACCACCGACGGTTTGTGGGCACATGATATGATCACTGCCTATTGCTAGCGTATTGACGAGTCTTAGAGTCCCATAAAGGAGTTTCCTAGCTCAGGCGAAATGATGTGGGGTTCATATGTGATATAGGCGGGAGCTCGATTAAATGCGTGTATTCGATACCGTATTTTATTCGGGCGTTTACTATTGGACGGATCGTATGTGATATCACCGGGTTATTAAATCAAGTGTTGATTTAATATTAAGTCCATTAGCTTATTTATTAAAATCTATTTCTTTATGATGCATGCATGAGTGTATGTATATGTTGATGTGTATGCACACATGCAAGCGTACATGTGTCATGGTAGATGATACATTGGTGGTGGCAATGCAAGACTCACATTGTTACATATTTATACATATATTTTATTAATTTGAGAAAAGCAAAATGGCGAATTAAATCATGGTTGACTATTCAACTCTAATTTTTTTTTTACAAAGTCAAAACCATGGTTTCATTTGCCCATGGTTTTTGCTTAAACTCAAGTTACAAAATATCTAGATATTTTGTAACCATGGTTTAGCATGGATGACTACTTTTACTCTCTTGAGTTTAGAGAGGGTTATCACATTATTCTCATATTATTCTCTCTCTTGAGTTTAGCTAGAGCCATCTCCTTCTTCCTCTCTCTCCTCAAAGCACACTAGGGTTTTAAAAGAAAGAGAAAGGACCAAAAAAGAGGTTTTCAATTGAGATCAAAACCCAAATCACCATTTTACTTTAGTCTAGCCCACTTGAGTGGAGTGTTTGCTTTTTCTTCATCCTTAATAAGGAGAAGCTTGGAGCTTGGTGCAAAGAGACTTCGTGGTGGATCATCGTGGACGCGGAAGGATACAAGCCAACCAACTCAAAACATACACGATCCAAGGAGTCTAGATGGAGGTCTACAAAGGTTGTATCTCTCCCCACTTAGTGTTAGACACTTGTAGTATATGATACTAGTTAGTTGTTACTCTATTTTTCTAGTTCGATTCATATTTGAAATTGTTTAGCACCCTATAAATTTTTGTTATAGCATGTATGATGCAAACCTAAACCTAGTGTGGTGCTATAGAATCCCTACAGTTGTATGAGATCCGAGCTAGAACTTTAGAATAACCTTGACGACGTTAAAAACTTCGAACGAACGAAAACCGACATCCAAAGTAGTGCTCTCGGGAAATTTTTTAAAAAGTTGGAATTTTCCATATTAAAAATACTCAGAAAATCATGCAGGGTATTGTATGGGCCCCCAAGAAGAACGAAGCCCTAACTCGACTTAACGACCAGGGAACCGCGGCCGAAAAGGTCTTTTGGCGGCGGTTCCGCGGTGCTGTTGGTGAGGCGCAAGGAGGGGAGCACAAGTGACCGGGTTCTAGGGTTCAGTGGGAGGCCATCTCGAGAAGTCGAGACCGGATCTCCTAAACTCTAGAATTGGTAGGTTCACTTGCCGCTCTCGTAGGGGTCTAGGGGTGTAGGCTTAGCTATTCATCACGACCGTGGAATCCGTATTTTCTATTGTTGGCTAAATACAAAATACGGACCTCCTAATATATCCTGTATTTTCATATATGTGCTACTGCTGTTGATATTCTGTAATGTGATTACTTTATATGTTGAGACGAATGATGTATTATATATATAATATATAATAAACGTTGCTTATGTTTTGGATCCGAGCTAGTCCTGCCCCGTTATGCCGTTAGTTAAGTAACCTAACGGTTCATAACGGGACATTATGGCGAATGCGGATGGCATAAGCGTACGTTTTATTTATTTTTTTCTGTAATGTCTTAAAGACTTAAATGATGGGACTACATTAATATGATTAATGTAAACAAAATAAACCTAAAATGTTGTAGAATCAAATTTGAAACCTACTCGGCTTTTTATGGAAAAAAGCAAGAATTCAAAAGGCGGAGCTCAAGCCACTCCTTTTTAAACCATTAGATTCTACAACGATATCAAGTTCGAAGCGTTAAAGGTTTTCTTAAAAACTATACGCAGCCCTCCGTCATTTTAGGAAGTAGAGTACTTAGTATTTGTGCTACGTATGTTGATTTTAGTCAAGGCGTAGTGTACGGTAGCTAAGTGATGTCTTCCTACACAACATATGATGAGATTAATTAGGACATTCAGGTGATTATGTTGATTATAGTCAAGGGTCATATGGTTGGGTCTAATTAATCATGAAATGATGGGTAGAACTTGACTAGTACTTATGATATGTTGATTATAGTCAAGGTCTCAAGTGCTAGGGGTAAAAACCATATCGGGAGTTACAAGTGTTGAAATTTGCAATGAGATTGCATACCTTCTATGTGATAGTAGGATCCCGATCCCACTGTGAGCAATAGTTGCTCCCGGGAGAATTTTGCACTTTACAATTAGCTAACTCATAGGTGTCTAGAAAGGTGTCAACGGGGCTATGCCTCTACGAAAATGTGGTTTATTTCAATTAGTTCCGTGCGAAAGCACGGGGAACCTCCCTCAGAAGTACCGGAACTGGCCTGGCTAAACGGTAAGCGAAGTTGTAGAATGTAATTAATCCTGGCTAATTTTTTCCTTTTAAGGTTTGAAGGAGAATTTGATAAAAGCAGTGGGGACATTGATTAGATAAGATAATAAACCAATCTAATCTTTGAAAGAGCTTTCGCTGAGTGTATTCTTTTCTCTCTCCTAATGGCAGATAACCAAGATTGGACTTAAGCTACTATTAGAGAAAAATAAGCTTTCCGGATCGAATTATAAAGATTGGCTGAGGAACATTAACATTGCTCTCATATATGATAAAGTATCATATGTCCTCACTGCCACCGCCCCGCCCAAACTAGGCCTTGAATCTTCGGTGGCGGATAGGGAGATCCGCATAACGTGGTATATTGACTGTGCCACCGCCAAATGCCTCGTGCTTGCATCGATGGACAATACACATCAAAAGCAGCACGAGGAGATGGATGTTCAATACATCTTTCTCCATACAAAGGAGTTGTATGGAGAGCAATCTCGTATCCTACGATACAAAGCATCTCGAAAGCTGTTTCAGATGCGGATGGCTCCTGGCACTTCAGTAGGCGACCACGTTCGGAAGATGATAGCTCTTATTAAAGAGCTTGAGGGCCCTCGGATGGACAATCGACAACGAGCAATATACAGATATTGTTGTACAGTCTCTTCCCTCAGCCTTTGCTCCTTTCATAGTGAACTTCAACATGCAAAATATGGAGAAGTCACTATCCGAACTTCTCAATATGTTGAGAAATGCGGAGAGCACGCTTAAGGCGAAGTATCCCTCCCTACTTGTTGGACAATCTTCTTCTTCCGTCTCAAAAGCCAAGGCCAAGGGAAAGAACAAGAAGAAATCCACCAAGCCGAGAGGTGGAATAAAAAAGTCAAAGGGGAAAGAAAAATCTAAAGCTATGGAGCCGGGAAAAGGAGAATGTTTCTACTGCAAGAAGACGGGACACTGGAAGCGGAATTGTACTAAATACCTTGGTCTCAAGAAAGGGAAGCATGGTGATGCTTCAGCTTCAGGTGTGTTCGTAAGCGAAAACTGTTTTTCTATAAACTCTGCTTCCTGGGTATTGGATACCGGTTCGGGTTCTCATATCTGCAATTCTGTGCAGGGGCTGAGAAATAGCATAGTTTTTAAGACAGGAGATCATACTCTTCAGGTTGGAAATGGTTCCAATATACATACAGTTTTAGTGGGAAAGTATCATCTGGGGTTGCCATCGGGTTGTATATTGGTTTTGAACCCATGTTATTTTGTACCAAGCATGATTTGTAATATTATATCCATTTCTTTGTTGGACAATGAAGGATATCATTTTATATTGCAGCACAATGTTATGAACATTAAACTTAATCAAGAGTTGATTGGTTGTGGTACACTTAATAACGGGATATACGTCCTTAATCAACACACAGTTTTCAACATACAGCACACAAACAAAAGAAAATTTTCAGATATAAATGAAGCTTTTCTTTAGCATTGTAGACTTGGTCATATTAATGAAATAAGACTAAACATGCTTTATAAAGATGGATATTTAAATTCTTTCGAGTATAAATCTTATGCGACTTGCAAGTCTTGTATCAAAGGGAAAATGACCAAAACTCTGTTTATTGGACACAGAGAAAGAGCTACTGAGCTCTTGGGCCTCATACATAGTGATGTATGTGGCCAATGTCTATACATGCGAGAGGCGGTTTTTCTTACTTCATAACTTTTACTGATGATTTCTCAAGATTCGGTCATGTGTTTTTGATAAAGCATAAGTCTAAAGCTTTCGAGAAATTCAAGGATTACAAACTTGAAGTAGAAAAACAAACTGGAATGAGCATCAAGATACATCGATCAGATCGAGGTGGTGAGTATCTTAGTACAGAGTTTTCGAACTTCCTAAAAGAGAATGGGATTCTCTCTCAGCTTACTCCCCATACACACCACAGCACAACGGTGTGTCAGACCGACGGAATCGAACCCTATTAGATATGGTACGATCCATGATGTGTGATGCTGAGTTGCCCCTCTCCTTTTGGGGGCATGCATTGGAGACTGCAGCTTTTCTGTTGAACGGGGTTCTGACCAAGACCGTGTCTACCACTCCATATGAGATATGGTATGGGAAGAGACCATCTCTTAAGCGAGTTAAGATTTGGGTTTGTCCGGCTTTTTTCAAAAAGCAGAACCCGGACAAACTCGAGACACGATAGTTCAAATGTTTATTTGTGGGATATCCAAAAGATTCATATGGATATCTATTCTACCACAAAGAGGAACAAAGGGTGTTTGTTTCTCGGAATGCCACATTTTTTGAAAATGAGATTTTTCCAAATGATACTGATGGCAATGCGGTAGATCTAGAAGAGGTTCTAGAAGCACAAGTTACAAATGACGACTTGGTTGAACCTAATGTTGCAACAGAACCTAATGAACCTCAGCCGCTCCGTAGATCTGGTAGGACTTCTCACCCACCGGAGAGATACTATGGTTTTCTCGTTGATGGTGATGGAGGAGACTGCATCGTGGATGATGATGACCCTATCAGTTTTCAGCAAGTTATCCCGAGTGGTGACTCTGTGAAGTGGATGGATGCCATGAGATCCGAAATAGAGTTTATGTACACCAACAAAGTGTGGACTTTGGATGTTGTACCCTCTGGTGTAAAACCCGTAGGGTGCAAATGGATCATTATGAGAAAGATCGGTGTAGATTGGCAGGTAGAGACCTATAAGGCAAGGCTTGTGGCGAAAGGATTTCGACAAAGACTAGGATTGGACTATGACGAAACCTTTTCTCCCATAGCCATGCTTAAATCCATTCGGATCCTACTTGCTATTACTGCTCAATACGACTATGAGATCTGGCAGATGGACATTAAAGCTGCTTTTCTAAATGGTGATTTAGAAGAGTGCGTTTATATGGATCGGGCAGAGGGCTTCATTAATAGTGGGAGTAGCGGGAAAGCATGTAGGTTGCTTAAATCCATTTATGGATTAAAGCAGGCATCACGGTGTTGGAACATCTGTTTTGATGATGTTATCAAAGAGTTTGATTTCGTCAAAAATCCAGATGAACCTTGTATTTATAAGAAGATTGTGCGAAGCACTGTCACATTCTTCGAATTGTACGTGGATGACATCCTTCTGATAGGAAACGACGTTCCTATGCTACAATCGGTCAAACTGTTCTTACCACAAAGGTTCTCTATGAAGGACCTGGGAGATGCCTCATATATATTAGGCATAAAGATCTATAGGTATAGATCTAAACGGCTATTGGGATTGTCCCAAACCAGGTACATTAACACCATCCTAAAGAGGTTTAGTATGGAAGACTTCAAGCGGGGTTCCTTACCCGCTAGTCTTGGAGTCACTCTCTCTAACGACTTTTGCCCAAAGACCGATGAAGAGAGAGCTCGCATGAGCATTATACCCTACGCTTCTTCTGTAGGATCTATAATGTATGCGATGTTATGTACACATCCTGATGTAGCTTATGCACTGGGTGTAGTAAGCAGGTATCAATCCAACCCACGGGAGAATCACTGGACAGCAGTGAAGAACATTCTTAAGTACTTGCGAAGGACTAAAGAAATGTTCCTGGTGTATGGTAATGTAGATCTCCAAATGGAGGCCTTTACCGATTCGAGCTTCCAGAGTGATAAGGATGACAGCAAATTTATCTCTGCCTTTGACTTTACCCTCAATGCAGGGGCAGTGTGTTAGAAGAATTCGAAACAGGATACCGATGCAGACACCACGATAGAAGCTGAGTATATTGCTACAAATGATGCTGCCAAGGAAGCTGTCTGGATAAGGAAGTTCATCTCGGAGCTAGGAGTAGTTCCGACCATTATTGATCCAATACCATTGTATTATGATAATAATGGGGCTATGGTATTAGCCAAAGAGCCCAGGTCCCATCAGCGATCCAGACACATCCTCAGGCGATATCATCTGATCCGGGAGATAGTTGATCGCCGCGAGATCGAGATTCGGAGAGTAGATACAAAAGATAACACCATGGATCCACTCACCAAGGCCCTCCCTTTCCGCAGCATGAGCGACTTTTTGAGTGGTTGGGTATGAGATATGCCAATAATTGTCCTTAGTGCAAGTGGGAGATTGTTGGATATATGTATGCCATAGAGGCCATTATATGATAGCGTATGTACCGGTATGTGTGTGTGTGTGTATTCAGGGGACATTCTTGCTCGACATGATGGTATGCTATTTGGTTGCATCTTTTATCTTGACATGTTCATTTGAACATGCTTTCATTCATTTGGTACATGTTGATATAGCCCTTGGGATGATGCAGGACTACTGAGATTATGACGTGGATCATACTAGTGGGACATGTGTAGTCTATGAGTATATCATTGAAATGTTCCTAGTCATGGGTGTATCAAAACGGGGCATCGATATCACCAGAGTAGACTAGCGTATACGTTACTTGTCCCATATGATGGGTAATGGATGATCCCATATCCATTGGTGTGGTGACATCAAAGATCGTATACGGGTGCTCAATGGAGATTGGATACACTAAACGGACTCACCGAGAACTCCTATATGGTATTATATCTATCTTCGAATAGCAGTTCTCAGGTTACACTGGTACAGGTTAGACCGAGATCGTCATAGAGTATTGTGTGTCTCCCACTATACTTTGATCTCCACCCTACCACGGCTCTACCGAGTCATGCAAACAGGTGGATTTTGGGTACAATTCCGAGGCATATTGAGGCAATGAGCGATAGGAGGGGTTTCGTCTTTCCCGGTATTGGGGGTTGATGTTGCACCATGTACGATTGGCAATAACAGGAAGTCCCTGGCCAGGGCTACTAAGATTTACTGATAAGCGTTATCAGTAGTTTCTCGATCTGTTATGAGCCATATACCGACATGACTTATTAGGTTATTAGGGTCGACGATACCATCCCTAGACTCACATAGGCAGCATATTTTGATGAAGAGACCGGACTGTACGGTAAGTGTTACTAGTTGGCTCGACGGGAGTTTTAGCAGGTTTGCTTGTATTTCTTCTGATCGCTTAATACCTGGGAGCCGTTACGTACAGCTTGTGCCACTGACGGTTTGTGGGCATGTGATATGATCACTGCCTCCTGTTAGCATATTAACAAGTCTTAGAGTCCCACAAAGGAGTCTCCTAGGTCAGGCGAAATGATGTGGGGTCCATATGTGATATGCGCTGGAGCTCGATTAAATGCGTGTATTGGATACCGTATTTTATTCGGGCATTTACTATTGGACGGATCGTATGTAATGTGACCGGGATATTAAATCAAGTGTTGATTTAATATTAAGTCAATTATCTCATTTATTAAAACCTATTTCTTTATGATGCATGCAAGAGTGTATGTATATGTTGATGTGCATGCACACATGCAAGCGTACATGTGTCATGCTTGATGATACATTGGTGGTGGCAATGCATGACTCACATAGTTACATATTTATACAAATATTTTGTTAATTCGAGAAAAGCAAAATGGCAAATTAAATCATGGTTGACTATTCAACTCTCATTTTCTTGTTTTGACAAAGTCAAAACCATGATTTCATTTGCCCGTGGTTTTAGCCCATGATTTTTTTTTAAATTCAAGTTACAAAATATCTAGATATTTTATAACCATGGTTTAGCATGGATGACTACTCTTATTCTCTTGAGTTTAGAGAGGGTTATCACATTATTCTCATATTATTCTCTCTCTTGAGTTTAGCTTTAGCCATTTCCGTCTTCCTCTGGCTCCTCAAAGCTCACTAGGGTTTTAAAAGAAAGAGAAAGGATTAAAAAGAAAAGCTTTTTAATTGAAATTAAAACCCAAATCACCATTCTACTTTAGTCTAGCCCACTTGAGTGGAGTGTTTGCTTCTTCTTCATCCTTGATCAAGAGAAGCTTGGAGCTTAGTGCAAAGTGAGTTCGTGGTGGATCATCGTGGACGCGGAAGGATACAAGCCAACCAACTCAAACCCTACACGATCCAAGGAGTCTAGGAGGAGGTCTACAAAGGTTGTATCTCTCCCCACCTAGTGTTAGACACTTGTAGTATATGATGCTAGTTAGTTGTTACTCTATTTTTCTAGTTCGATTGATGTTTGGAATTATTTAGCACCCTCTAAATTATTGTTATAGCATGTGTGATGCAACCCAAAAGCTAGTGTGGTGCTATAGAATCCCTACAATTACCACTTGGTAATACAATGTGATATTCCCCGACGGATTTAGCTGCAACAATTGCACCATTTCCAACCCTTATGTCTTTATCACCTTCTCCCAGTTCTCTACCTTTCATTAGCCCATGTAACTGATTACATATATGGGATCCTGACCTGGTATCCAATACCCCGGACATAGAGCAAATTGAGAAACAGTTCTCAATAACTAACACATCTTAAGAAGATGCATCAGCATGCTCATTCTTCATTTGGGCCATATTCCCTGTTCAGTCTTATAACAATTATAAGAAACAACGGAACCAACGTTCACCTACACAGTATAACATGTTGGTTCGGTCAATGCATCCATATTATTATCTTGATTATGACGTGACGTGGTCGCTACCTGGAGAGAGAGAAAGAAGAGAACACTTTAGCGTATACTCTTGCAAGATCAGATTGGTTATTATTTTATCTAATCAGGATGGCTCCCACTGTTTTTATCAAATTTTTCTTCAAACTCTAAAAGAAGAGGCTAGCCGGAATTAATTACACCCTACAATTTCTCCAATCTTTCAGCCAGGCCAGTGCCGGTACTTTTAGGGAGGTTCCCCATGCTTTCGCACGTTCCTAATTAAAATAAACCTCATTTTCCCAGAGGCATAGCCTTGTTGACACCTTTCTAGACACCTACTTGATCGGCTAATTGCCTTGGGTAAAACTCTCCCCGGAGTAACTCTTATTCATAGTGGGTATCGGGATCCAACTATCTCATAGAAGATATGCAATCTCATTGCAAATTTCAACACGTGAAATTCCCGATAATATTTTGCCCCTAGCAACTTATGACCTTAACATAGTCAACAAATCATAAGCTCGAGACAAGTTCAACCCGTCATTTCCTGATTGAATTAAACCCACCCGCACGACCCTTAACATAGTCAACAAAGTCGTACAACTACCCTAATCCAATCGCATCTCAAGCTTTAGCATATAAGCACTAATTAGCAACCGCACACTACATCTTAATATAGTCAACAAACGTAGCACGAATAGTAAGTAGTATTTATCTGAAATTATGGAGGGCTACGACAGTTTTTTCTGAAAACCTTTTGCGCAATGAACTTGATATCGTTGCGGAATTGAGTGATTTTGAAAAGGAGTGTTTTTTAGGCTTTTCCTAGTTTCGCTAAAGAGGTCACTCCCGGTGAAGGGATCTCGTCTCTTTCCTTATCGAATAAGGTGCAGGATATATCACATATATCACTTTGCGAAGCAAATACTCTAAAAGCAATCAAAAGACAAACCGTGTGTTGTAGCATCTGCCAGTTATTGCTAAAGAGGTCACTCCCGGTGAAGGGATCTCGGCTCTTTTCTTATCGAATAAGGTGCAGGATATATCACATATATCGCTATGCAAAGCAAGTACTGTAGCTACCCTTTTTGAAAATTTGATTTCACAACATCATTTAGGTTTATTTCTTTTCATTAATCTAATTAATGAAGTCCCATCATTTAAGCTTCCTAAGTATCACAGAAGAAACGAAAATACAACATACCCTTATACCATCCGCACTCGCCACAGTATCCCGTTATGCACCGTTAGGTTGCTTAAGTAATGACATACCGGGACGGGACTAGCGCGGGTGCAAAACATAAGCAACATCTACTATATATCTCATATATAATATGTATCCATTCGTCTCAGAATCCACAGTGATCACATCACAAAGCAGCAGAAGAAACATATGAAATATTGGATATAGTAGGAGGTCCGTGTTTTATTTTGAGCCTGTATAAAACACGAATTCCATGGTCGCGATGAATAGCCAAACCCACATCCCTAGACCCCTACGAGAGCGGCAAGCAACCCTACCAATTATAGAGTTAGGAGACCCGGACTCGACTCCACGAGTTGGTCTCCCACTAAACTCTAGAACCCGGTTACTTGTGCTCTCCACCTTGGGTCTATCCTAATGCGGAAAAGTAAATAATATACAACAATGGTGACATCATCCTCAACACGGAAGTGCCCCAATAAAAGAATATTACATACATTGAATTTTATATGAATGAAAATAAAAACTCTCATCTCACATAAACCCCCCCGGCTATTCAAAAACACGATGATCCAATATAACATATACAGCAACACATAACATCACAAGTCATCAACGTAAGTAAATATGCGTATCCCAATTGTCGTTGACATATAGCAACAAAACCGGCGATACACCACATATTACACTTATGGTCGCAGAAAAGAAAATGTCAAACTACAACATTTGGAATTCATAATAACCTTACATCATAAACCCGAAATATCACATACTTTGGATTTTAAGCCTAACTTTATGAATTCCACATATTGTATCACATTCCATAAATAGCTAGAAGATGTTAAACCTTTCGATCGAATCAACAAATTCCCAAAATTTCCCAGAAAGCTCAACACTTAAGCAGTATTAAAAAGACCTAGAAGGATGCCCCAGTACCAATGGACCAACTGTTGAAGTGCCATCCCTTGCCTCCTTAGTGGCGCCGCGGAACCGCCACCAAAACTATGTTTTGGCTGCGGTTCTGTGGTCACTAAAGCGAGTTAGGGACTCGTTCTTTAAGAGGGTCCATAAAATTACCTGCATGATTTTCTGAGGATTTTTAATGCGAAAAATTCCAACATTTTAAAAAATTTCCAGAATGCGGGCGATATCGGGTTTTCGGAGTTCGTTCGAAAATCTAACTTCGCCTAGACAACTCCTAATGCTCTAGCAAGGCTCTGATACCACTGTAGGTTTATTATGCACAATTACAAGGTTTCGAAAGGCATCAAACATGCCGTTTTTAAAAATTTAGTGTGCCAAACAACCCTAACCGAGGATCTAACTAGAGTTTAAAGAGCAAAACAAGAAAGTGAACTACATTACTTCTAAATTATAACGGAATACAACCTTTATAGTGTTGGAGATAGTGCCCTCAGAGTCAATTATTAGGTCACAGGTACGTGATTGTAATGATTGAGGGAGGACCTATCCCGGTAGGACAGTCTTACTCGAGATGATAGTATGCTATCTGGTTTACCTTTATCATCGTGTACTGCTTTAGGTGACCTGACACGTCGCTATTACACGTTGATAGAGCCCCTAGGATTCTTGCTTGACCACCAGCAGTATGAGGGCGATCATATAAGTGGGAGCTGGGGGTCTACAAGCATATCCTTAAAAGGTCCCTAGTCGTGGGAGTTTCGAGACCGGGCATCGATACTCCATTAGTAGACTAGTGTATACAGTCGAGACCCCGACGAGGGGCGGTGGCCGGTCTCACAAGCCACTGGTGTCAGTTGGATCACCTAAGATGTATACAGGTGCTCATTGGGTTATGAGTACACCGGACAGGACTCGCCGGGAACATGCTAGTTGGTCATATACCAGAAGTCAGATGGCAGTTCCCTGGTGACATGTGTGCAGGTTAGTTCATCGACCTGGGGATCGTCATTTGTCTCGTGTGAGTTCCCACTGTACTTTGATTACTACCCTACCACGGCTCAAAGGAGTCGTGCAAACAGGTTTTAGTTGGGTACAGTCCCGAGCCACATGGAGGCAGTGAGCGTATCTTCAGGGGTTCGTTTCTCCCGGTATTGGGGGTGAGGTCGTGCTGTGTCTAGGAGAGCCATTACACAAAGTCCTTGGCCAAGGGAAGGAGATTTACTGGTAGGTATTCCAGTAGTATCTCAGGGTGTTCTGGGCTACACTCCGACACGACTTGTACCGGTTTTGGGGGTCTGACTTTTACCAACCCCCTGGGCCCGCCATGCGATGCTCATAGACGAACGGACCGGACTGCACGGATATTGTCACTGACAGGCTCAGTAGGGTTGTCAGGCTGAGTTCACTCACAGACATCCCTTTTAGTCAGTACCTGGTAGCCCGTTATGTATTGGCTTATACCTCTGACGTGCTAGTGGTTAAATCCACAACCAAGGTGTTGACGAGTCTTTAGAGTCTACCACACTTACAGTTACTCAAGTTTCGGGCGAAACGCTGTAGAGGCCGTATGGAGATATGGCAGAGTTCGATCAGATACGTGCGGTATTGCACGGATCGTGATCGGACGGTTTTTACTAGCCGGCTTTCGCTTAAGCCGGATTCTAGTTTTAGATAGTGTAGATTTTGTCTCTTTGCATTTGTATCCGGACGGAATACAGATGCGGGTGTGTATGCACAGTATCGGGGTTTTCCTGTAATTTATTATGGGACCAGTTTTCTGGGGTTGCCAGTTTGCATTCCGTTCCGGCCGGTTTTCTCTTTTTCCTTCCCGGTCGGACTTTTCGTTAGAGGGTGTTATTTGCAAGTTTGCAAATAACATTTGTGGAGGGGGTTTATTGCAAAATGATTGATTATGTAATCTTTTTTGGCTTTTCATGCATTAATTGGGATTTGATTGGATATGGTTTGTGAATGTGATTTGGTGTTGGAAATTGGTCTTGGCCGGCCACTGTTGGAGTATGGAATGGATTTAAAATGAGTGTGCTGGAATTGCAAGTGTGCTTGAATTACTTGTGTGCTGGAATTGTTTTTTCATGAGGATTAATTTATTAATATATACTTTTGATTGCTTTGAAAAAGGATGAGCTGAGAATGGGCTCATTTCCTTTTCACAGCAAGTGTGAGAGTGCTTGCTTCCTTTTGATTTCCAGTGAGCACATTTGGCTTGGCCGAGCTCATTTTTCCCATGGCAAGCTCCAGTTTTCATCAAGTGTTCATGAAAAATCCTTGTACAAATTCCTCCATAAATGGCAACCTCTTAAACCCCAAAGAGACAACGGTTCTACATTATTCTACAGCAAATCTTGGGCGCGTCGGCTAGCCAACTTCGCGTCCGAGTTGCCTCGGTATTGAGGCGGGAGCCCGTAAAAGATGCAGGCGACCTGGTGCCCTTCCGGCGAGCAGATGGAGACCGGACATTCCGCGAGAGATCGGGACGACGACGAGAAGACCGGAGGACTCGGATCTGTCGGTACATCTCTTCCCTTTCTTATTGTTAGCTTAGACTTGTTAATGGTTACGATCCGGGTGTTTAGTGCGCGGTGGTGCCGGTTTGCTAAGTCCGCAAAATTTAAGTTTTTCACCGCTTCCGCATTCCGGCGTCGGTTTGACGGCCGGGGCGCCGCCGTGCACTTACAGTGGTATCAGAGCCTCGCCATTAACTTAGTCTAGCTTTGTGTAATGTGTTTACATTTCCGATCGATCAAAAAGTCCAAAAACCCGTATTTTGTCGCATCAGTTTTTTGTTGGAAATTTTTAGTGTCGAAAATTTTTTCAGGTTGTACAATATTGATGTACTGAAAAATCTAAGCACTCTGTAAAAATTTGATGAAGTGATACCATAGTCGGAGCGCGGAAGCGCCGCACTATCCCCCATTATGCCGCCCTTCCGCCGCACCCTGTAGCAATCACTGCACCATTTTTTTCCAGAGGCTTTCTGGGCTTAAATTATGGGTTTTGGAATATTAAAATTGGGCCAATTGTTTCTGTGAATGCTGCAGTTTTCTTTGGGGCCCACTTGTTAATTGTTTGATCAATCGGGAAAATTTTAAACACATTTTTCACAGTATTTACATTATATCTGCGACCGTGAATGTCACTCGATCGGTAAATCCTGTCTAACTGCTATAGCCCGGTTAGACGGATTTGCGAACGTGACTTTCACGTTGATGTTTTGTTTTTGCTGTGATGTTGCGGATCGGTCGTGGGGGATAGCCTGGATGCAATGCTAGTACAGTTGTGGTTGTATTATGTACATTTGATATTGCGGGGCGAGCGTCCGACATGTGGACTGCCGTCACTACCCGTTTGTATTATTCTTTTGGGGCACGACCTGGTTGCGGTCGATGTACCCGGTGTATGTATATTTTACTTTCTGTACTAGGGTTACCCCGCGGAGGGGTGCACGGATAGCCGGGTTCTAGAAGGCAACAAGCCCGCATCTCAGGGCATTGAGACGGAGGGGGCTTCACTCCAGGATTGGCTGGCTATTCGCCGCACTCGTAGGGGGTATAGGATTTCATTGCACAGGCTATCCACAGGACCAGGGGAACGTCGGGTTTCAGTAATGGCTCTGTGAAACCCGGGGATCCCAGAAATCTGTATTGTTCTGTGATGCTGTACATTTCTGTGATGTTGCATTTTTATTCACGCCTTGAGCGAAATACTATATATTGGTATATATATTAGTAGATGTTGTATATGTTTTTCATCCGCGCTAGTCCAGTCCCCGCTCTGTCGTTAGTAAGCTAACCTAACGAGTGATGACGGGACCCAGTGGCGAATGCGGATGGCATATACGTACGTCAGTATATTTTCGTTCTTTGTGGTGTGATCAATTGATGGGACTGCGTTGATTCGGATCAATGCAAGTTAAAAAAACCTATTCTGATGTTGTTGGAACACTTTTCAAAAAGCTGTTATTGCAAGGACGTTCACTTTTGTTTTGCATCGTGGTATTCATTTGGAATATCCTGCTCCTCAGTCGACGAGGCAAGGGCCGAGATCCCTTCACCGGGAGTGATCCCTTGGACAGAAGTTTGCGTCAGGGCATTAACTTCACTATAGCCGATTACTTTTGCTTTGCACAGTGATATTCGGTCATGAATATCCAGCACCCCATTCTACGGGGAAAGAGCCGAGATCCCTTCACCGGGAGTGACCTCTTTAGTAAAGGTTTTCGTCACTATATTTTCTAAAAAGCTATCCGTTCCTTCAACGATATCAAGTTCATTACGTTAAAGGTTTTCGCCAGAAACCATTCGTAGCCCTCCGTCGTTTCAGACGGGTAGCACGTAGTATTCATGCTATGTTTGTTGACCTTCGTCAAGGCATAGTGTATGGTAGCTGCTTGTTGCCTTTCTGCTGCATAGATAGATGTGTTGGTTTGGGACAGTCGTATAGCCTTGTTGACCTTCGTCAAGGGCTTGTACGGGTGGGTTCAAATTAACCTGGACAATGACGGGTGGAACTTGACATGTGACTTATGATTTGTTGACCTTCGTCAAGGTCATAAGAGCATGGGGCAGAAATCACATCGGGAGTTTCAAAAGTACTGAAACTTGCCAGATATGCGCATACCTTCTGGAGTGTGATACCGTGAGCGGATTCCGTCACGTTATCATGCGATGAGAGTTGGATCCCGATTCCCACTGATGAGTTGGTTTACTCCTCGGGTGACCCCGACTAATTCTTCTTTCAGGTTTGGAGGAGAATTTGAGGTACAGTGGGAGGTTTCCAGATTAGATAAATTGGTAACCATTCTGATCTTGGTTAGAGTGCACGCTGAGTGTTTCTTTTCTCTCTCTCTCTGGCAGCGACCATTGACCCGACCCAAGACTATGACTCAGTGACCAAGTTGACCGAACCTTCTTAACACTGGCTTTTGGATTGTCAGAGTTGCAGACCTCATTGCCACTCCTACTTTTACCCTTTTCTCCAGGACACCCCGTATTACTACGAACGTCCACTTCCATTGGACAAAACCATCGTATGGTTAGATACGAACTCGAAGGAATTCGAGAATGGTTTCTGGTTCTGGAGAAAACGGATAGGATTATTCAGTTGTCTTTTCCCTTTTGCCTTCTCTCAAGTTGTGAGTACTCCTTGGTTTAGGAGATAGTACACCTATTATGCAAATTGGATAGTCTTCTTCCAAACCTTAGGCTGGTGCCGACCGGTAGGGAATGAAGAAAACCAATTAGCCTAAAAGGTGTGCAGAAGGTATTAAGATTAAGACAAAGCAAGGGATTAGTAAGAGGGCAAAGTAAATTGCGACTGATATTCACGACCAAACCAAGTATTTCTTCGCCAATCCTAAATCACCTTTGACTTTCTCCAGGACACTCCGTATCACTACGAAGATCCACAGTTTATTGGATACTCCATCGTATGGTTATATACGAACTCGAAAGGAACTTATTCCAGTTCGGGGATGGATTCTGGTCCAGGAGGAATAAGGTTTATTCGGTTGTCTTTTATCTTCACCTTCTCTCACGTTGCGAGTGCTCCTAGGACCAGGACAGTACACCCATTATGCTTATTGGATAGTCTTCTTCCAAACCATAGGCTGGTGCCGAACGGTAGGGAAGGAAGAAAACCAATTGGCCTAAAGGGGTGTGCAGAAGGTAATGACTAAAGACATATAAAGGGATTTGGAGAGGTGGCAAAGAGATATACGGTTATAGTTGTGAATCTGGAAGAGGCATTACTAGGAATACCAAGATACCCCAACGAAACATTTCAATGTTTCAGTTTCACTGTGTACTGTTAAAGGAAAACTGATTTCCCGATTAGATACTTGCTCCAGGGTATGTATTTACCAGGTATGATTCTCACATCTGTATGGTTTTACAGATGATGAGTGGGAGTAGGTTATTGGGAATTAGGTGATCATCCTCATTATATCGGGATTCGTTGTAATCGGTGATATTTGAGGAAATCACCTGGGCTGTTTGCCGGTCGGCAAATATTTGGTTTTGAATATCTGCTGTTGTGCACCAATTTCAAATTGATATATCTGTACGTCTATTTTCATAGAGTGAGATATACCTTTTGATATTATGTCGATGACATTTACCTATATCAGTGGATGGTTAGGTAAGGAGCATTAAACAGCGGTGTAATTCTTCTTAACCATAAGTACAGTTTTCAACCTACGACACACAGTGAAAGAGTTGTTAGACTCAGCGGACTTATACAGAGTATTGTATGTTGTCCAGAGTCCATCAGGACAGAGGGGTTGGTCCTCGTACTATATTCGGTTTACATATGACTTCTCTAGTTTTTAAACAGGTGTTTCGCGGAAACACAGAGTCCGAATTTTGAGAAGTTATAGGTATTTGAATAGAGTAGAGAACCAGATGTAGCAAGTATCGGGATTCTTCAAAGAGATCGAAGATGTAGATACTTGCGTATGGTGTTCAGTTGATAGTAGTGATTAAGAGAACTTGCTTCTCTTTCAGGTTACTCATAATTGGAAGCATTCCTAAGTTGAGTAACGCTGATCGGCCTCCTTCCATTTAGTTGACATGCACTAGAGACAGTTGCATGATTTGGATCTGGTTCAATTAAATCAGTGCCTCTGTTTTCTATATTGGATATAGAACAGTTAATATCTTAACATTGTTAAGGTACGGGAAGTTGTCCGGCTTATGATTGAAACCAGACTCTGGATAACTCAAGGCACGTTTCTGTAATGGCTGTTTGTGGGTTGACCCAGGCTATGACGAGGGTTGATTTTCTACCATCCGGCAGATCAATAGAAATATTGTTCTAGACTCGCCACAGTTTTATTAAAAATGGATTTTTCAAAAACAGTAGTGGGAGTATGGTAGAACTGGAAGTGATTCCAGAACCGCAAACGATTACTGAAGATTTGATAAGCAACCTAAAGATTCAATCTGATTTGACATTCCATTGGCCACTCCGCAGATAAGGTGGGTAACTTCAGGCACCCGAGAGGTACTCCGGTAGCCTCAAGGACGGTGACAGGGAAGTTCTTGTTTACCCACACTTGCCATTGTTGTTGTTCCAGGCTGCGAGACCCGGCAGGAGGATGAATATAGCGTCGTTCTAAACTAGCTTTAGAAGTGCACGTCTATATGACTCTGCCAGAGGGTTGTCGTAGTCAGTGGGAGCAGCGGAAGCATTGGTGGACAGGTAGCTTATGTCTATTTATAGACTAGAACAGATGTAGCGGAGATAGATCATCTATTTCTGATGTGACAGTCATGGGTTTGACTTCGTCAGAATAGGGGATGGATCTGTTGAGAAGGTAGTAGGGTGTGATATCCTGGTATTTGGATGATATACACAGAGTAGGAAAAGAAACTCCTACACTACGATCGGTTATACTTTGGTCGTCACACAGTTGTTTCTCCACAAAGGAAATGGATTTTATATCAGACATACTGGTTACTGGATCTATGGTTTTAGATCTAGATTTGGGTAGTTTCCCAATCAGGGTACTTGACAGCATTCTAAGAGTATTTAGGATGGACAACTCCTGGCACGGTAGTGTACCTGCAGGTAATGGAGTCACCCTCTCCAAAGGTGTCTTACAGACTAAAGGGGAGAGGGACGTGCATGATTGGCAGATCACTTGCTTAGGCAATTGAGTCAATCATGAGATGTCAAGTACCACACCAGATGTTGTTCTTGCACTAGATGCAATAAGTTGACATTAATCCAATCCTGGAGAAACAGTCGGAAGCAGTTTTAGAACATAAGTGGATGTTCTAGGGATATGATAACGACAGCCTCATTCAGGAGACGGTTATCATTCCAGGCTTCCAAGGTGACATGGACGACAAGGAGGTTGTCAGAGTTATAGTTTTCCCTCTGACGAGGGGCAGTATTTTGGACAGGTGATCCAAGGCAATACTGAGGGAGGCATGGCGCGCAGGATACTGATTAAGTTCAGTTGACGATACAGTCTAAGAAGTTTGGATTTGGAGTTCAATTATGAGCTATGTCCCATCAGATATCCAGACATATTCTAAGACAGGTATTGCTCATTTCGGGAGATGGGTTTCTCCGCGAACATGAGATATCGAGAGACATGGAAAGAAACAACAAAGCGGATCCACTCATTGAGGCTATTCCTCGAACGCAATAGTTTCGCAAACGAGCTTTGTGAGACTGACTAGTAGAGGAGTTGGGTGTTCGGTATCACACGGGCTGTGAGTATGCGACATCGCAATAATTAGCCTTGAGTGCAAGTGGGAGATTGTTGGAGATAGTGCCCTCAGAGTCAATTATTAGGTCACAGGTACGTGATTGTAATGATTGAGGGAGGACCTATCCCGGTAGGACAGTCTTACTCGAGATGATAGTATGCTATCTGGTTTACCTTTATCATCGTGTACTGCTTTAGGTGACCTGACACGTCGCTATTACACGTTGATAGAGCCCCTAGGATTCTTGCTTGACCACCAGCAGTATGAGGGCGATCATATAAGTGGGAGCTGGGGGTCTACAAGCATATCCTTAAAAGGTCCCTAGTCGTGGGAGTTTCGAGACCGGGCATCGATACTCCATTAGTAGACTAGTGTATACAGTCGAGACCCCGACGAGGGGCGGTGGCCGGTCTCACAAGCCACTGGTGTCAGTTGGATCACCTAAGATGTATACAGGTGCTCATTGGGTTATGAGTACACCGGACAGGACTCGCCGGGAACATGCTAGTTGGTCATATACCAGACGTCAGATGGCAGTTCCCTGGTGACATGTGTGCAGGTTAGTTCATCGACCTGGGGATCGTCATTTGTCTCGTGTGAGTTCCCACTGTACTTTGATTACTACCCTACCACGGCTCAAAGGAGTCGTGCAAACAGGTTTTAGTTGGGTACAGTCCCGAGCCACATGGAGGCAGTGAGCGTATCTTCAGGGGTTCGTCTCTCCCGGTATTGGGGGTGAGGTCGTGCTGTGTCTAGGAGAGCCATTACACAAAGTCCTTGGCCAAGGCAAGGAGATTTACTGGTAGGTATTCCAGTAGTATCTCAGGGTGTTCTGGGCTACACTCCGACACGACTTGTACCGCTTTTGGGGGTCTGACTTTTACCAACCCCCTAGGCCCGCCATGCGATGCTCATAGACGAACGGACCGGACTGCACGGATATTGTCACTGACAGGCTCAGTAGGGTTGTCAGGCTGAGTTCACTCACAGACATCCCTTTTAGTCAGTACCTGGTAGCCCGTTATGTATTGGCTTATACCTCTGACGTGCTAGTGGTTAAATCCACAACCAAGGTGTTGACGAGTCTTTAGAGTCTACCACACTTACAGTTACTCAAGTTTCGGGCGAAACGCTGTAGAGGCCGTATGGAGATATGGCAGAGTTCGATCAGATACGTGCGGTATTGCACGGATCGTGATCGGACGGTTTTTACTAGCCGGCTTTCGCTTAAGCCGGATTCTAGTTTTAGATAGTGTAGATTTTGTCTCTTTGCATTTGTATCCGGACGGAATACAGATGCGGGTGTGTATGCACAGTATCGGGGTTTTCCTGTAATTTATTATGGGACCAGTTTTCTGGGGTTGCCAGTTTGCATTCCGTTCCGGCCGGTTTTCTCTTTTTCCTTCCCGGTCGGACTTTTCGTTAGAGGGTGTTATTTGCAAGTTTGCAAATAACATTTGTGGAGGGGGTTTATTGCAAAATGATTGATTATGTAATCTTTTTTGGCTTTTCATGCATTAATTGGGATTTGATTGGATATGGTTTGTGAATGTGATTTGGTGTTGGAAATTGGTCTTGGCCGGCCACTGTTGGAGTATGGAATGGATTTAAAATGAGTGTGCTGGAATTGCAAGTGTGCTTGAATTACTTGTGTGCTGGAATTGTTTTTTCATGAGGATTAATTTATTAATATATACTTTTGATTGCTTTGAAAAAGGATGAGCTGAGAATGGGCTCATTTCCTTTTCACAGCAAGTGTGAGAGTGCTTGCTTCCTTTTGATTTCGAGTGAGCACATTTGGCTTGGCCGAGCTCATTTTTCCCATGGCAAGCTCCATTTTTCATCAAGTGTTCATGAAAAATCCTTGTACAAATTCCTCCATAAATGGCAACCTCTTAAACCCCAAAGAGACAACGGTTCTACATTATTCTACAGCAAATCTTGGGCGCGTCGGCTAGCCAACTTCGCGCCCGAGTTGCCTCGGTATTGAGGCGGGAGCCCGTAAAAGATGCAGGCGACGTGGTGCCCTTCCGGCGAGGAGATGGAGACCGGACATTCCGCGAGAGATCGGGACGACGACGAGAAGACCGGAGGACTCGGATCTGTCGGTACATCTCTTCCCTTTCTTATTGTTAGCTTAGACTTGTTAATGGTTACGATCCGGGTGTTTAGTGCGCGGTGGTGCCGGTTTGCTAAGTCCGCAAAATTTAAGTTTTTCACCGCTTCCGCATTCCGGCGTCGGTTTGACGGCCGGGGCGCCGCCGTGCACTTACATATAGACCGGTCCTTCACTTCAATGGCTCGTTGTAGTGGTCCCTTCGCTGCGATCATGGAACTCCCGGACTCTTGCAAGGCTTCTTAAGATGAAAGGAACGATCTTGCTTGAAGTCTTCGATGCCGAAGATGATCTACGTCGAGGAGACACTAACTCAAGCTACTACTTCACTAATGAAAGATTAGGGAAGCTGACACCCTATACTAAATGTAAGTCCACGGTAGCGCCCCGGCCGTCTAACAGACACCAAATGCGGAACAAAAGCTTTTACAACTGGCGCTATCGCGTACTATAACCCAGATCTGCCATTAAAGCTAAACTAACAAATTACAAAGTTGGTAGAAATGTTATACCGAACGATCCGAGTCCTTCGGTCTTCAACCATCACCCACGCTTTGTTGCGGCTGCTCCGATCTCCTGAATCTCCAATCTTCTCGTCCAGGTGGCACCACGTCGACGGATCTTTAAACGGGCTCCCGCCTCTGAACCGAGGCAACTCGGTCGTCAAGTTTGCTAAAAGAGACGACCAAGATGATGTAGAGAATGAGTAGAACACTTTGTCTTGTTACGTCCAAAACTATGGACGAACGGTTATGGAAGTTGCCTTTTGAATCGGGTGAAATGAGAATTGTAGCTATCTAATTTCATGAATCCCAAACTATCATAATCTTTTTAATCAAGTGAGAGAGTGAGTAAAGAGGAGGGGAGGGGCCGGCCATATATAGAGTGGGGGGGTGAGTGTAGGAGCAAGGAATGAGGGTGACCATAAGATAAATATCAAGAGAAAATATCAAAGGTATAACAAAACACATTAATGTAAAGAATGACTCATTAACCTTAGTCACCCTTTCATTAAATGCTACCAATGAACAAAGAACACCTCACAAACTCTAGAAGATTTCACACACATCACCCTCATGACTCACCTAAGAGAAGAAAAGATAAATCCACATTTTAACCGAATATCAAATATGGCTGATAGAAAACTGGAAACTGGCAACTTCCAAAAGTGATCCTGAAACGAATTTCAGGATAACCCCGTAACAGTATAAACATACCCGCATTTATATTACGACCGGATACAAATGCAACTGAGACAAAGATATTATATCTACACAGCATAATACTCGGCTCCGGCTAAAACCAAAGCCGACCAGTATTATCTGCCCGAAAAACGACACGTGCGAAAACACACGTGCATTTTCCGAACCCTGCCATAAAATCAAACGGCCTATACAACATTTCGCCCGAACTTGGGAAACTGTCTGTGGGGGACTCTAATGACTCATCAATACACTGGCACTGGGTATAACCTCTAGCACGTCAGAGGTATAAACTCTACGTAACGGTTGCCTATGTATTGATTGGAAGGGAAGCTGACGAACGAACTCATCTATAAACCCTACTGAGCGTAACAGTGACAATATACATCCAGTTCGGTCCGTTCGTCTATGAATATCGCATATCGAGTCTAGGGGGTGGATAAAGTCAGGCCCCTAATAACGCGATAAATCGTGTCGGCATGAAGTCCATCACCATCTGAGAAACTACTGATCCAAATCAGTAATTCTCCCCTACCTCGGCCGAGGATTTCTAGTGATGGCCACCCGTGCACTGTGCGACATCAGCCCCCAATACCGGGAGAGACGAATCCCCGACGATCCGCTCACTGCCACCATGTGGCTCGGGACTGTACCCAACTAATACCTGTTTGCACAACTCCTTTGAGCGTGGTAGGGTAGTAATCTAAGCACAGTGGGAACTCACACGAGACAAATGACGATCTCAGGTCGACAAACTAACCTATACACATGTCACCAGGGAACTGCTATCTGACGATATGTATAATACCAACTACCATGTTCCCGGCGAGACCTGTCCGGTGTACTCATAACCCAATGAGCACCTGTATACATGTTAGGTGAACCAACTAACACCAATGGCTTATGAGACCGGCCACCGCCCCTCGTCGGGGTCTCAACTGTATACACTAGTCTACTCTGGAGTATCGATGCCCTGTCTCGAAACTCCCACGACTAGGGACACTTTAAGGATGTGCTTACAAACCCCAGCTCCCACATATATGATGTTAGTTATATGTATGCCCTAGAGGCCATTACTGTACATAGGATGTATATTGTAGTGGATGCTGGGACATATATAGGGAGGACTTTCTTGCTCGACATGATAGTATGCTATCTGGTTGAACTTTACCTTAACGTGTATACTGATTGTCTCTCTGTTACATGTTGGTAAAGCCCTTAGGATGTGTGCTTGACTACCTGGACTATGATGCGGATCATACTAGTGGGGACATGGTAGTCCATAAGTACATCCTTCAAAGTCCCTAGTCGTGGGTGTATCGAGATGGGGCATCGATATACCAGAGTAGACTAGCGTGTACCTTCTCGACCCATACAGATGGGTGATGGATGATCCCATATCCATTGGTGTTTGACATCGGAGATGATATACGGGTGCTCAGTAGAGACTGGGTACACTGGACGGACTCGCCGAGAACTCCCAGATGGTATTATACCTGACGTCAGATGGCAGTTCTCTGGTGACACTGGTACAGAGTAGTCTGTTGACCCGAGATCGTCATAGAGTCTTGTGTGGTTCCCACTGTGCTTTGATTTCCATCTTACCACGTCCAAGAGGGCGTGCAAAATGGTGGTTTTTGGGTACAGTCCCGAATCACATGGAGGCAATGAGCGATAGGAGGGGATTCGTCTCTCCCGGTATAGGGGGTGGATGTTGCGCTGTGTTCGATTGGCTATAACAGGAAATCCCTGGCCAGGGTTGCTGAGATTTACTGGTAAGTGTTACCAGTAGTTTCTCGAACAGTTATAGACCTCATATCGACACGACTTATCGAGCTATTGGGGTCTGACGTTTACCACCCCTAGGCGAGATATGCGACATATCAGACGATCAGACCGGACTGTACGGTAAGTGTTACTGGTTGGATTCACTGGAGTGTGAGCGGGCTTGCTCGTCGATCTTCAGATCGCTCAATACCCGGGTGGCCGTTACGTTTAGCAGACCGCTTGCGGCTTGTGGGTGATTGATATGATCATCACCTGCTGCCGGCATATTGACGAGTCTTTAGAGTCCTACACAGAGGTTTCCTGGCTCAAGCGAAACGAAATAGGAGCGCATATAAGATATGTGCGGGACCGAGAATAATACGTGTATGTGATACCGTATTCCATTCTCGCGATAAATGTATCGATTGGTTGTATGCGATATAACCTAGTTATCGATTCAAGTATTGATTCGATAAGCCGGTACATTGGATACTAGTCGGTTATATGCGATATGACCGGATCGTTAAATCAAGTGTTGATTTAATGATTTAATGCATAATTATATATTTGATATATTACTTTGCGTTAACTAGTATTGGTTCACTTTAAATGGATTTTCTCACTCGGTTGTGCACATTGTATATGTGATATACTTTTGTACACAAGTTTGTATCATGTTTGATGATACATGCTCACTAGGGTTTGTGTGAAGATTAAACCATGGTTGTAGATTGGTTAGGGTTTTCATTTTCTTATTCCTTTATTTATTTATTTATTCTTTTTGGAAAAATGACAAGCATAAAGGAAAATGGTGGCTTTGTTTGTTTTCTAGTTGAAGCTTCATGAAGCTTTGACCAAAGTGACCATTTTGTCTCATGCTTAACCCTAACCACTCCATTAACCCTAGTTTAATCTCTACACTTGACCATGGTTCATTTTATGATAAGTATTGATTTACTTTTGATTTTAAAAAATTAACTTATCATAACATTATTCTTCTTCTTCTTCCTTTCTTCACTTGAAGAATGCAAGCTCCATCAATGGTGATTGATGGAAATGAGTGAGAAATCCAATTCTAAAGTCTACCCACTTCCTATTTCTTCATCCTCTACCTCTTGCCAAGTAGTAGAGTGTGTTTCCTTCACAAGTTTTCATGGCAAGGTGAAGGTGGAGCTTGATCTAGCGATGCCTCGACGTAGATCATCTTCGGCATGGACATCGACGACCAAGCTCGCCTATTCTCCGATGAAGCCGACGCTAGAGCCCGGATTCTTTTTGGACAGCAAAGGAACTTCGTTGCGGAGCTATGGAGGTGGAGAACCGGATCTACAAAGGTTGTATTTCCGTTTCCCATTAGTTAAGTTGTTAACTACTTTTTTGTTTCGCCTAGATTTCTAGCCAACGGCCCGTAGTCGGGTTTCTCGGCACTGTTAAAATTTGAAATTGGCATGGTTGATGCCTTGTGAGACCTCACTAGAGTGCCTAGGAACCCTACAGTGGTATCAGAGCCTAGCTAGAGCCTTAGGCGAAGTCTAGATGCAATTTGAAGTCCGAACGAACCGAAACCGCAAAATTTCCATGCTCTCTGTCCTTTTTTCAAAAACTGGGATTTTTCCAAATTAAAAATATGCAGAAAACCCAGCAGGGAAATCTAAGAATTACGGCGCAAAAAGTTTTGAATGAACAGTGTAAATGGCGGCGGAACCGCGGCATAAGCCTAGCTTATGCGGCGGTTCCGCGGCAGAATCATGACGTCAGCCCTAACTGTTTGCACAGTAATTCATTGTTTCAGGTGCTGAGTTCTCTGGGTATTTTTAAAATTTATTCAAGAGTTGAATTTTCTGGAGTTGTTTTGGGGATTCGGTGTTTTGATCGGAGTATCAAATTTTGTCTGTGTGGCTTTCCGGATAAATTTTAGAATATGTTAAAAAGTTCGACCGGATATAAATACCCAATTTTTCCCCTGTCGGGAAATTTCCAAGTGTTGGATTTTTCCGTAGTTTAACGACGTTCTAAGTAGTGCAAGTAACGCGATGGACCCTCTAGAAGACAACAAACCTTAACTCGATTATGTGACCGTCTTGAACTGCCCTTTGAACCTTCGGGTTTGGGGCAGTACGGCGTGCCACATGTGAGGAGTTGGCTTGACCCTTCTACGGCTGGACCGTTGGTACTGAGGCACGAACTGAATGTTGTTAGACTTATTTCATGTGTTGATCTGTATCGGGAAAACTTGGGTGTTCGAATGTTCGATCGGAAATTTTAACATTTTCTATTTATCCGGAATGTGATACAATAATTGGAATTCACAAATTGTTATGAGATAACGGAATGAATATTATAAATGTAGCAGTTTAGTCTCACTTGATCGGTTGCCACGGAATTTTGATGTGATCAAAAGTCCGTCGCAATCACGTAGTGTACGCGGATACTCGCCGGGTAAACTTTATAGACAGCTACACCCCATACCCACGACCAAGTGACTGTAGGAGAACCCCGTCGCCGAAAGCATCCGTTCGGGTGCTCGCGGTAGCGGTGTTCCGCCTTGGTGCACTTCGTCGACGGTATCAGGCGTGCGGCCGCCTACTAAAGTTTGCGACGAGCATTCGATCAGTTTGTCGGGAATCCTGTTGAATTGCCCGACTTGATATTGAAAAGTGTTTTCGATAATGAGACTAAAATGCGGGGTTTATAATTGTTAGGCATGCGATGTCTAAAGAATTCATTTGGTCAGGCATGCGATGTCTGAGGTGATTGCGGATTCCAACTGTTGTAGTTTTACACTTTCTTTTCTGTGACCGTAAGTGTAATATGTGATATCGGCGGTTTCGTTGCTATATGTCAACGACAATTGGGATGCGCATATTTACTTACGTTGATGACATGTGATGTTATGTGTTGCTGGATATGTTATATCGGATCGTCGTGTTTGAATAGCCGGGGGTTTTTTATGTGAGATGAGTGTTTTTTCATTTTCATTCATGTAAAAACTTGTATGTAATATTCTTTTATTGGGGCACTTCCAGGTTGCGGAAGTTGTCACCGTTGATGTATATTATTTACTTTTCCGCACTAGGATAGAACCAAGGAGGGGAGCACAAGTAACTGGGTTCTGGAGTCCAGTGGGAGACCAACTCGAGGAGTCGAGTCCGGGTCTCCTAACTCCAGAATTGGTAGGGTTGCTTGCCGCTCTCGTAGGGGTCTAGGGATGTAGGTTTGGCTATTCATCACGACCGTGGAATCCGTGTTTTATACTGGCTCGTATTGAAAACACGGACGTCCTAGTATATCCATTATTTCATATGATTCTTGTGCTGCGATATCTGTGATGTGATCATGTGATGTTCTGTGATAGATACTGTATATAGTATATATAATATATTATATAGATGTTACTTATGTTTTACACCCACGCCAGCACTGCCCCGCTCTGCCGTTAGTTACCTAACCTAACGGTGCATGAGGGGACATCGAGGCGAATGCGGATGCCATGAGTGTACGTCGTATTTATCTGTGATGTTTAGGTACTTAAATGATGGGACTTCATTAATGTGATTAATGAAAGTAAAAGAAACCTAAGATGTTGTAGAATCGAATTTCAAAATAAAACAGGTAGCTACAGTTTTTGCTTTGCACAGCGGTATATATGGTATATCCTGCACCTTATTCGATAAGGAAAGGACCGAGATCCCTTCACCGGGAGTGACTCCTTTAGCAATAACTGGCAGATGCTACACACTCGGTTTGTCTTTTGATTGCTTTTAAGAGTTTTTGCTTTGCATAGTGATATATATGATATATCCAGCACCTCATTCGACAAGGAAAGGACCGACGATCCCTTCACCGGGAGTGACTCCTTTAGCAAAACTAGAAAAGCCTCGAAAGCACTCCATTTTAAAAATCATTTGATTCTACAACGATATCAAGTTCATTACGCAATAGGTTATCAGAAAAACCTGCCGTAGCCCTCCGTCATTTCAGATAAGTTGTATATAGTATTCGTGCTGCATTTGTTGGCTTTCGTCAAGGTGCAGTGTGCGGTAGCTATATGCTGCTTATCTGCCAGCATACGATGCGATTGGATTAGGGTAGTCGTGCGGCTTTGTTGGCTTTCGTCAAGGGTCGTGCGGGTGGGTTTAATTCAATCAGGAAATGATGGGTTGAACTTGACTAGCGGACTATGGTTTGTTGGCCTGCGTCAAGGTCATAGGACGCTAGGGGCAAAATATATCGGGAATTTCAAGTGTTGAGATTTGCAATGAGATTGCATACCTTCTATGAGATAGTTGGATCCCGATACCCGCTGCGAGTAAGTGTTACTCCTGGGAGAGTTTTATACATTACAATTAGCCGATCAAGTAGGTGTCTAGAAAGGTGTCAACGAGGTTACGCCTCTGGTAAAACGAGGTTTACATTAATTAGGTTCGTGTGAAAGCACGGGGGACCTCCCTCAAAGTACCGACACTGGCCTGGCTGAAAGATTGGCGAACTTGTAGTGTGTAATTAATCCCGGCTAGTCTTTCCTTTTAGGGTTTGAAGGAAGATTTGATAAAAAGCAGTGGGAGCCATCCTGATTAGATAAAATAATAACCAATCTATTCTTGACAGAGCGCACGCTGAGTGTTTTCTTCTCTCTCTCTCCAGGTAGCGACCATATCACGCCTTAATCAAGATAATAATTCGGAATATTGACCGAACCCGCTTGTTATACTGAGCTGGGGAACGTTGGTCCCGCTCTAACTTATAATTGTTATAAGACAGAGCAGGAAATAGGGGATTACCAGAATTCCCGTGCCGCCCAAACGAAGAGAGTGCATGCTGATGCATCATCTTCGGGTATGTTCATTACAGAGAACTGTTTCTCAGTATCCTTTACGTCCTGGGTATGTGATACCAGATCAGGATCCCAGATATGTAATATGTTACATAGGGCTACAGAAAGGTAGAGAACTGAGAACGGGTGATAAGTTTCATGAGGCAGAAAACGGGGCAAGTGTTGCAGCCAAGTCTGTTGGTCACTGTCACCCTGTATTACCAATACATTGATTCTGAACGAATGTTATTAGATACCGAACCTGATATACAAAATCATATCTGTCTCTTTATTAGTAAAGAAACGGTAAAATTTTGTATTGTTGGATAATGTTTTGAACATTTCCTATATCAAAAGTTGATCGGTTCAGGCACGTTATCTAAAAGCGTTGATGTTCTAAATCAAACTACAGTTCTTAGTATACGGATCACACACAAGAGGAAGAGTTCGGAAATGATCGGATCCTTCTTGAGGCATTGTAGACTAGGTCATATCAATGCGACCCGACTAGCTGAAGTTATATATAGATGCATATTTAAATCAGTTTGAATTTACATCTTGTGAAACTCGCCAGTCATGTCACAAAGATAAGATGACCACAGCTCTGTTTATTGGTAACAGAGAAAGAGTTAGTGAACTCTTGGGATGATACATGTTGGTGTATAAAGGTCCCCTGTCTACACATGCCAAGACCGGTTCTTTGTACTTCATTACATTCTCTGATAATCTTTCAAGATTCAGACTTATGTTCCTGTTAAAACACAAGTCCGAACCTTTTGAGATATTCACAGAATATAAGTTAGAAGTAGAGAACCAATACGGGTATAAGTATTATGTCCTTGATGAGATCAAGGAAGAGAATACTTGAGCACGGAAATTCCTGGATTATTCTAAAAGAGAATGAGATTCTCTCTCGGCATTACTCCTCCGTATACACCATAGCACGATGGTATATCGGGGCGGAGCAGATACACCCTATTTGATAAGGTGTGCTCTATGATGAGTACTACTGAGTTACCTTTTTCCTTCTGGGAGTTATGCGCTTGAGAAGTTGCATACCTATTGAATACGGCTCGAATCAAATCAGTTGCCTACCACTCCATATGAGATATGGTATGGGAAAAGCCCATGTCTTAAGTCAGTTAAGATTTGGGGTTGTCCGGCTTATGTCTAAAAGCAAAATCCGGACAAGCTCGAGGCAAGGTGTGTAATGTAGAACTGGAAAGGTTCCAGCTATACAAACTGCAGCTGATGATTTGATAGAACCAAAGGATTCAGTAGATTCCAACGAACCTCAGCCTCTCCGCCGATCTAGTAGGGTTCCTCACCCACCTGAGAGATACTTCTGTTTCTCTATGACAGTGGGAGCGAGGAATACATCATGAGATGATGACCCAACTAGTTTCGAGCTGGCCATCAAGAGTGAGACTCTGTAAGAATGGCTGGATGTTTATCGATCTGAGATGGAATCCATGTACACCAACAAAGTATGGACTTTAGTTGCAATATCTGAAGGGTTAAATCCCCATCAGGAGCAAGTATATCTTGAGAAGATTACTTGGTATACATGGAAAAGTTGAGACTTTCAATGCTAGACTTGTTAAAAGTTTGCATCATTGACCAGGAGTGGATAATGGTGAAACCTTTTCAAGTAGCTATGCTTAAGTCCATCCAGATCCTACTTGTCACGGCTACATATCATGACTACGATATCTGGTGGTTGGGTGTCATGACTGCTTTTCTAAATGATGTTTTAGAGAGTGCGTCTATAAGTACACAGCCAGAGGGCTTCGTAGACAGTGGGAGCAGCGGAAATGTGTGCAAGATGCTTTATAGGATTAAAGCAGGCATCGCGGAGTTGGAACATCTGTTTTGATGGATTAGTCAAAGAGTTTGACATCATCAAAATGGTAGATGGACCTTGTATAAACAAAAAGGTAGTAGGGAGTATGGTGACGATCCTCGTAGAGTACGTGGATGACATACTCTTGATAGGGAAGGATTTTCCTATGCTACGCTCGATCAATATCCGCTTATCACTATAATTCTCTATATAGGATCAAAATGATACCTCCTAAATCCTGAGTTTTGGATCTATGAGATAAATTTAATTGGATGTTAGGGTTCTCACTAGTTGTAGTGAGATGGTATCAATCGATCCTGGGGAGAATCACTGGAAGGGTTCCAGGGTGATAAAGACGACTGAATGTCAGTCGCAGGCATTGTCTTTACCCTCAGTAAAGGGACGGTATGTTGGAAGAGTTCCAAGCTATATACCGTGACATACTAGACGATAAAGGCAGGATACATCGCTACTTAAGATGCTACCTAAGAGGATGTTTGGGTGTATATTAGTTCATGATGTAGGGTTCCTAGGCACCCTAGTGAGGTCTCACAAGGCATCAACCATGACAATTTCAAAAAATCTAGGTGCCGAGAGACCCGACTACGGATCGTTTGCTAGAAATCTAGGCGAAAAACAATCTAGTTAACAACCTAACTATGAGAATATGGAAATACAACCTTTGTAGATCCGGTGCTCCACCTCCATAGCTCCGCAACGAAGTCCTCTCCGCTGTCCAAAAAGAATCCGGGCTCTAGCGTCGACTTCATCGGAGAATAAGCGAGCTAGGTCGTCGATGTCCATGCCGAAGATGATCTACGTCGAGGCATCGCTAAATCAAGCTCCGACTTCATCAAGTCAAGAAACTTGTGAAGAAAACACACTCTACTACTTGGCAAGAGGTAGAGGATGAAGAAATAGGAAGTGGGTTCAATTTAGAATTGGATTTCTCACTCTTTATCATCAATCACCATTGATGAAGAAAGCTTTTTCTTCATGAAAGAAGATGAAGAAGAAGAAGAATATTGTGATAAGATTATTCAAAAAAGAAAAGAATAACAATACTTATCATAATATTAACTCTAGTCAAGTGTAGAGAATGAATCATGGTTAGTGGGAATGGTTAGGGTTAAGGATGAGATAAGAATGGTTGACTTGATCAAAGTTTCATGAAGCTTCAACTAAACTCCAAATTAAGCCACCATTCTTTTCTCCTTTCCATTTATTTTCCAAAAGAAATGGATAAATAAATAAGTGAATAAAACAAAACCCTAACCATAATCATGTAACCATGGTTTGATCTTTACACAAAAACCCTAGCATAACATGTATCATCAAACATGATACAAAGAAGTGCACAAAAGTATATCACATATACAATGTGTACAATCCGAGTGAGAAAATCCAATTAAAGTGAACCAATACTAGTTAATGCAAAGTAATATATCAAATATATAATTATGCATTAAATCATTAAATCAACACTTGATTCAATGATCCGGTCATGTCGCACACAACCGACTAGTATACAATATATCGGCTTATCGAATCAACGCTTGAATCGATAACTAGGTTATATCGCATACAACCATTCGATACATTTATCGCGAGAATAGAATACGGTATCACATACACGCATTATTCTCGTTCCCGCACATATCTCATATGCGCTCCTATTTCGTTTCGCTTGAGCCAGGAAACCTCTGTGTAGGACTCTAAAGACTCGTCAATACGCCGGCAGCAGATGATGATCATATCAAACACCCACAAGCCGCAAGCGGTCTGCTAAACGTAACGGCCACCCGGGTATTGAGCGATCAGAAGATCGACGAGCAAGCCCGCTCACACTCCTGTGAATCCAACCAGTAACACTACCGTACAGTCCGGTCTGATCGTCTGATATGTCGCATATCTCACCTAGGGATGGTAAACGTCAGACCCCAATAGCTCGATAAGTCGTGTCGATATGAGGTCTATAACTGTTCGAGAAACTACTGGTAACACTTACCAGTAAATCTCTGCAACCCTGGCCAGGGATTTCCTGTTACAGCCAATCGAACACAGCGCAACATCAACCCCCTGTACCGGGAGAGACGAATCCCCTCCTATCGCTCATTGCCTCCATGTGACTCGGGACTGTACCCAAAAACCACCGTTTTGCACGCCCTCTTAGACGTGGTAAGATGGAAATCAAAGCACAGTGGGAACCACACAAGACTCTATGACGATCTCGGGTCAACAGACTACTCTGTACCAGTGTCACCAGAGAACTGCCATCTGACGTGAGGTATAATACCATCTGGGAGTTCTCGGCGAGAAGAAAGCTTTTTTTTCACATGAGATGAACTACGTTCCTACCATTGTGAGACAATGGAGTTATGGCTCATGCCGAGGAACGCCGGTCCCATCAGTGATCCAGACTTATTCTAAGGCAGCATCGCCTGATCATGGAGATAGTTGATCTCCAGGGTGATCGAGGTTAGGAGAGTAGATTCAGAGGACAACACAGCGGATCCACTCACAAAGGCCTGTTCCCAGAGAGAGATTTTTATGGGATGGTTGAGTATGAGATACTACAACCACTGCTACAGATGGCCCTAGTGCAAGTGGGAGATTGTTAGTTATATGTATGCCCTATAGGCCATTACTGTACATAGGATGTATATCGTAGTGGATGCTGGGACATATATAGGGAGGACTTTCTTGCTCGACATGATAGTATGCTATCTGGTTGAACTTTACCTTAACGTGTATACTGATTGTCTCTCTGTTACATGTTGGTAAAGCCCTTAGGATGTGTGCTTGACTACCTGGACTATGATGCGGGTCATACTAGTGGGGACATGGTAGTCCATAAGTACATCCTTCAAAGTCTCTAGTCGTGGGTGTATCGAGATGGGGCATCGATATACCAGAGTAGACTAGCGTGTACCTTCTCAACCCATACAGATGGGCGATGGATGATCCCATATCCATTGGTGTTTGACATCGGAGATGATATACGGGTGCTCAGTAGAGACTGGGTACACTGGACGGACTCGCCGAGAACTCCCAGATGGTATTATACCTGACGTCAGATAGCAGTTCTCTGGTGACACTGGTACAGAGTAGTCTGTTGACCCGAGATCGTCATAGAGTCTTGTGTGGTTCCCACTGTGCTTTGATTTCCATCTTACCACATCTAAGAGGGCGTGCAAAACGGTGGTTTTTGGGTACAGTCCCGAATCACATGGAGGCAATGAGCGATAGGAGGGGATTCGTCTCTCCCGGTATAGGGGGTGGATGTTGCGCTGTGTTCGATTGGCTATAACAGGAAATCCCTGGCCAGAGTTGCTGAGATTTACTGGTAAGTGTTACCAGTAGTTTCTCGAACAGTTATAGACCTCATATCGACACGACTTATCGAGCTATTGGGGTCTGACGTTTACCACCCCTAGGCGAGATATGCGACATATCAGACGATCAGACCGGACTGTACGGTAAGTGTTACTGGTTGGATTCACTGGAGTGTGAGCGGGCTAGCTCGTCGATCTTCAGATCGCTCAATACCCGGGTGGCCGTTACGTTTAGCAGACCGCTTGCGGCTTGTGGGTGATTGTTATGATCATCACCTGCTGCCGGCGTATTGACCAGTCTTTAGAGTCCTACACAGAGGTTTCCTGGCTCAAGCGAAACGAAATAGGAGCGCATATGAGATATGTGCAGGACCGAGAATAATACGTGTATGTGATACCGTATTCCATTCTCGCGATAAATGTATCGATTGGTTGTATGCGATATAACCTAGTTATCGATTCAAGTATTGATTCGATAAGCCGGTACATTGGATACTAGTCGGTTATATGCGATATGACCGGATCGTTAAATCAAGTGTTGATTTAATGATTTAATGCATAATTATATATTTGATATATTACTTTGCGTTAACTAGTATTGGTTCACTTTAAATGAATTTTCTCACTTGGTTGTGCACATTGTATATGTGATATACTTTTGTACACAAGTTTGTATCATGTTTGATGATACATGCTCACTAGGGTTTGTGTGAAGATTAAACCATGGTTGTAGATTGGTTAGGGTTTTCATTTTCTTATTCCTTTATTTATTTATTTATTCTTTTTGGAAAAATGACAAGCATAAAGGAAAATGGTGGCTTTGTTTGTTTTCTAGTTGAAGCTTCATGAAGCTTTGACCAAAGTGACCATTTTGTCTCATGCTTAACCCTAACCACTCCATCAACCCTAGTTTAATCTCTACACTTGACCATGGTTCATTTTATGATAAGTATTGATTTACTTTTGATTTTAAAAAATTAACTTATCATAACATTATTCTTCTTCTTCTTCCTTTCTTCACTTGAAGAATGCAAGCTCCATCAATGGTGATTGATGGAAATGAGTGAGAAATCCAATTCTAAAGTCTACCCACTTCCTATTTCTTCATCCTCTACCTCTTGCCAAGTAGTAGAGTGTGTTTCCTTCACAAGTTTTCATGGCAAGGTGAAGGTGGAGCTTGATCTAGCGATGCCTCGACGTAGATCATCTTCGGCATGGACATCGACGACCTAGCTCGCCTATTCTCCGATGAAGCCGACGCTAGAGCCCGGATTCTTTTTGGACAGCAAAGGAACTTCGTTGCGGAGCTATGGAGGTGGAGCACCGGATCTACAAAGGTTGTATTTCCGTTTCCCATTAGTTAAGTTGTTAACTACTTTTTTGTTTCGCCTAGATTTCTAGCCAACGGTCCGTAGTCGGGTTTCTCAGCACCGTTAAAATTTGAAATTGGCATGGTTGATTCCTTGTGAGACCTCACTAGAGTGCCTAGGAACCCTACATATGATCGCCATCATACTGCTGGTAGTCAAACAAGAATCCTATGGGCTCTATCATCATGCAATAGCGAACTAAAGCATGTATATGATGATAAAGACAAACCAGATAGCATACTATCATCTCGAGCAAGACTGTCATATCGGTATAGGTCCTGCCTCAATCATTGCAATCACGTACCTGTGATCCAATAATTGACTTTTAAGGCACTATCTCCAACAATCTCCCACTTGCACTTAAGGCTAATTATTGCGATGTCGCATACTCACAGCCCGTGTGATACCGAACATCCAATTCCTCTACTAATCAGTTTCACAAAGCTAGTTTGTAAAACTCTTGTGTTCGAGAAATAGCCTCAGTGAGTGGATCCGCCCTGATGTTTCTTTCTATGTCTCTCTTAATCTTAAGTTCGCAGAGAAAACCATCTCCCGAATCGAGTAATACCTATCTTAGAATATGTCTGAATATCTGATGGGACCTAGTTCATAAATGAACTCCAAATCCAAACTTCTTAGACTGTAGTGATCACTGAACCTAATCAGTATCCAGCACCATGCCTCCCGCAGTATCCTCTTGGACCACCTGTCCATAATATTGTCCCTCGTCAGAAGGAAAACTACAACTCTGACAATCACTCTGTCATCCATGTTACCTTTGAAGCCTGGAATGATAACCGTTTCCCGAAGGAGGCTGTTGTCATTAAATCCGCAGAACATGCACTTATGTTCTAAAACTGCTTCCTTATGTTTCTCCAGGATTGGATTAATATAAACTTATCGCATCTAGTGCAAAAACAACATCTGGTGTGGTATTTGACATCTCACGATTGACTCAATTGCCAAAGCAAGTAATCTGTCAATCATGTACATCCCTCTCCTCTTTAGACTGTAAGACACCTTTAGAGAGGGTGACTCCATCACTTGCAGGTACACCACCATGCCAGGTGTCATCTATTCTAAATACTCTTAGAATACTGTCTAAGTACCCACATTGGGAAACTACCCAAATCTAGATCTAAAACCGTAGATCTAGAAAGCAGAATGTCAGATATTATATCCATGTCCTTTGTGAAGAAACAACTGTGTGACAACCACAGTACAGCCGATCGTAGTATAGGAATTTTACTTCCTACTCTGTGTATGTCATCCAAATACCAGGACATCACACCCTACTACCTTCTCAATAGATCCATCCCCTATTCTGATGAAGTCAAAGCCATGACTGTTACATAAAAATTAGATATCTTATCTCTGCTATATCTGCTCAAGCCTATAAATAGACATAAGCTACTTGCCCACTATGCTTCCGCTGCTCCTACTGATTACGACAACCCTCTCGCAGAATAATATATGCGTACACTTCTAAAGGTAGTTTAGAACAATGCTATACATATCCTCCTGCCGGGTTACATAGTCTAGAACAACAGTAGTGTCAAGTCTGGGTAAACAAGAACATCCCTGTCACCGTCCTTGAGGGTACCGGAGTACCTCTCGGGTGTCTGAGGTTACCCACCATATCTGCGGAGTAGCTAATGGAATGTCAAACCTGATTGAATATATAGGTCCTATTAAGTTTTCCGTAATCGTTTGCGGTTCTGGAATCACTTCCAGTTCTACCATACTCCCACTACTATTTTCTGAAAAAATTCATTTTAATAAAACTGTGGCGAGTCAAGAACAATATCACTATTGATCTTCTAGATGGTAGAAATGTCAACCATCGTCAAAGCCAGGGTCGACCCACAAACTTCCATTACAGGAACGTGCCTTGATTTATCCAGTGTCTGGTTTTAAGCATAAGCTGGACAACTCCCCGTATCTTAACATCATTAATATATGAACCATTCTATATACTATAGAAATAGAGGCACTAATTTAATTGGAACCAAATTCAAATCATGCAGCTATGTCTAGTGCATATCATTTTAATGGAGAGAGGATAATCAGCATTACTCAACATAGGAATTCATCCAATTATGAGTAACCTGAAAGAGAAACAAGTTTCTCAAAAACCATTACTATTATCTGAATACTATCACAAGAATCTACATCTTCGATCTGTTTGAAGAATCACGATTTTTGTGATACCTGGTTCTCTACTTAATTCTTATACCCACAACTTCTCAAAACTTAGACATTGTATTTATACGAAACACTTGCCCAAAAACTAGAGAAGTCATAAGTAAACAGAACATAGTACGAGGACCTATCCCTTTGTCCTGACGGACACTGGACAACATACAATACTCTGTATAAGTCCGCTGAGTTTAAATAACTCAAAACCTGTCCATTGTAGGTTGAAAACTGTACCCAGGCGATTTCCTCAAATATCACCAATTACAACGAATTCCGATATAATGAGGATGATCACCTAATTCCTAATAACTTACTCCCACTCACCACCTGTAAAACCATACAGGTATGAGAATAAAACCTGGTAAATACATACCTCGGAGTAAGTATCTAATCAGGAAATCAGTTTTCCATTAACAATGCACTGAAACATGAAAATGTTTCGTAGGGGTATCCTGGTATTCTTAGTAATGCCTCTTCCATAATTCAATTCATGACTTTAACCGTATATTTCTTTGCCACCTCTCCCAATCCCTTTATTTATCTTTAGTCGTTACCTTCTGTACACCATCGTTAGGCTATATGGTATTCTTCCTTCCCTACCGTTCGGCACCAGCCTGTGGTTTGGAAGAAGACTAACCAGTAAGCATAATAGGTGTACCCTCCTAAACCAAGGAGTACTCACTACTTGAGAGAAGGTGATGATAAAAGAACTCTGAATAATACCTTATTCTATTACAGGTGAAATAGGAGTGGTGATGAAGTACGCGGTTTGGTCGTGAATTATAACAGTCGCAATTTACTTTGTCCTTTTTCTAATTCCTTTATTTTGTCTTTAGATATTAGCTTCTGCACACCCTACTTAGGCTAATTGATTTTCTTCATTCCCTACCTTTCAGCACCTGCCTATGGTTTGGAAGAAGACTATCTAATAAGCGTAATAGGTGTACTCTCCTAAACTAAGGAGCCCTCACAATCTGAGAGAAGGTGATAATAAAAGACAACTGAATAAACAAATTATATTTCTCCTGAACCTGGATCCATCCTCAAAGTTGTACCTGCGAGTTCGTATATAACCATACGATGGATCTATCTAATGGAAGTGGATGTCCGTAGTAATACGGGGTGTTCTGAGAAATACAAAGGGTAAAAGAAGGAGCGGCAATGACTTATGCTACTTTAGACAATCAAAAAGCCAGTATATTAAGAAGGTTCGGTCAACTTGGTCACTGAGTCATAGTCAAGGGTCGGTCAAAGGTCGCTGCCAAAGAGAGAGAGAGAGAAAAGAAACACTCTGCGTGCACTCTAACTTAGATCAGAATGGTTATCATTTTATCTAATCAGGAAACCTCCCACTGTAACGTCAAATTCTCCTCCAAACCTGAAAGAAGAATCAATCGGGATCACCCGAAGAGTAAACCAACTCATCAGTGAGAATCGGGATCCAACTATCATCGGATGATAACTTGATGGAAGCCACTCAAGTTATCACACTCCAGAAGGTATGCGCATGCCTGGAAAGTTTGCTGTTTGTTTGAAACTCCTGATATGATTTTTTCCTCATGCTCTTATGACCTTGACTTTAGTCAACAAATCATAAGTCACATGTCAAGTTCTACCCGTCATTGTCCAGGTTGATTTGAACCCACCCATACATACCCTTGACTTTAGTCAACAAGGTAATACGACTGTCCCAAACCAACGCATTTATCTATGCAACAGAAGAATACTCAGCGGCTACGAAACACTATGCCTTGACTTTAGTCAACAAACATAGCTTGAATACTACTGACCATCCATAAGATACGACGGAGGGCTACGACTGGTTTTTGGCGAAAAACCTTTAACGTAATGAACTTGATCTCGTTGAAGGAACCTGATAGCTTTTTATAAAAATATAGTAGCAAAAACTTTTGCTAAAGAGGTCACTCCCGGTGAAGGGATCTCGGCTCTTTCCTCGTGGAATGAGGTGCAGGATATTCTAACTGAATACCGTGATGCAAAGCAACTTGTAATCGACTATATTGAAGTTATTACCCTGACGTAAACTTTTGCCCAAGGGGTCACTCCCCGCGAAGGGATCTGGGCCCTTGCCTCGTCGAATGAGGTGCAGGATATTCCAACTGAATACCGCTATGCAAAACAAAAGAAAACGCCTTTTTAATAACACCTTTTAAAATTTGTTCCAACAACATCAAATATAGGTTTGTTTTATCCTTGCATTGATAAGAATCAATGCAGTCCCATTAATCAATCACACCAGAAAAGAACGAAAATAAAATGTACGTATATGCCATCCGCATTCGTCACTGGGTCCCGTCATCACCCGTTAGGTTACTTAACTAACGACAGAGCGGGGGTTGGACTAGCGCGGGTGTAAAATATATACAACATCTAATAGTATATATATACCAATATACAATAATCGCTCCAGGCGTGATAATATGCAACATTACAGAAAAGTAATAAGCATCACAGAACAATACAGATAATCTGGGATCCCCGGGTTTCACAGAGCCGCTATTGAAACCCGACGTTCCGCTGGTTGTGTGGATAGCCTGTGCATGGAAACCTGGACCCCTACGTGTGCGGCAAGTTACCCGCCAAAACCTGAAGCGAGGTAGTCCCCCCCAGCATAGTGAATGGAACACCCGACACTTCACGGAATCCGGTAAACTGAGCACCCCTACTTGGGTCAACCTGTACCCCCTACGAGTGCGGCGAATAGTCTGCCAATTCTAGAGTGAGGTCCCTCTGCCTCTCGAAGCCATGAGATACGGACCCGTTGCCCTCCAGAACCCGGCTCTTAAAAAGCCCTGCTTTGTTTTCTGTGATATGTTAAATAATTTTTAGACACTGTTTAAAATCGACAGAAACTTTAACATGGAATTTTGCGGTTTTCGAAAATCCGTTCGACCGATGTTTTAAACACGTTAGCACAATTTAGTATAGCTTAATGGTGAGGCTCTGATACCACTGTAAGTCCACGGTAGCGCCTCGGCCGTCTAACAGATACCAAATGCGGAACAAAAGCTTTTACAACTGGCGCTATCACGTACTATAATCCGGATCTGTCATTAAAGCTAAACTAACAAATTACAAAGTGGGTAGAAATGTTATACCGAACGATCCGAGTCCTTCGGTCTTCAACCATTATCCCACGCTTTGTTGCGGCTGCTCCGATCTCCTGAATCTCCAGTCTTCTCATCCAGGTGGCACCACGTCGACGGATCTTTAAACGAGCTCCCGCCTCTGAACCGAGGCAACTCGGTCGTCAAGTTTGCTAAAACAGACGACCAAGATGATGTAGAGAATGAGTAGAACACTTTGTCTCGTTACGTCCAAAGCTATGGACGAACGGTTATGGAAGTTGCCTTTTGAATCAGGTGAAATGAGAATTGTAGCTATCTAATTTCATGAATCCCAAACTATCATAATCTTTTTAATCAAGTGAGAGAGTGAGTGAAGAGGAGGGGAGGGGCCGACCATATATAGAGTGGAGGGGTGAGTGTAGGAGCAAGGAATGAGGGTGACCATAAGATAAATATCAAGAGAAAATATCAAAGGTATAACAAAACACATTAATGTAAAGAATGACTCATTAACCTTAGTCACCCTTTCATTAAATGCTACCAATGAACAAAGAACACCTCACAAACTCTAGAAGCTTCCACACACATCACCCTCATGACTACCCAAGAGAAGAAAAGATAAATCCGAATTTTAACCGAATGTCAAATACGGCTGATAGTAAACTGGAAACTGGCAACTTCCAAAAGTGATCCTGAAACGAATTTCAGGATAACCCCGTAACTGTATAAACATACCCGCATTTGTATTACGACCGAATACAAATGCAACTGAGACAATGATATTATATCTACACAGCATAATACTCGGATCCGGCTTAAACCAAAGCCGACCAGTATTATCTGCCCGAAAAACGACACGTGCGAAAACGCGCGTGCATTTTCCAAACCCTGCCATAAAACCATACGGTCTCTACAACGTTTCGCAAGAACTTGGGAAACTGTCTGTGGGGGACTCTAATGACTCATCAATACACTGGCACTGGGTATAACCTCCAGCACGTCAGAGGTACAAGCTGTACGTAACGGTTGCCTATGTATTGATTGGAAGGGAAGCTGACGAGCGAACTCATCCATAAACCCTACTGAGCCTAACAGTGACAATATACATACAGTCCGGTCCGTTCGTGTACGAGTATCGCATATCGAGTCTAGGGGGTGGATAAAGTCAGACCCCTAATAACGCGATAAATCGTGTCGGAATGAAGTCCATCGCCACCTGAGAAACTACTGATCCAAATCAGTAATTCTCCACTACCTCGGCCGAGGATTTCTAGTGATGGCCACCCGTGCACTGTGCGACATCAACCCCCAATACCGGGAGAGACGAATCCCCGACGATCCGCTCACTGCTTCCATGTGACTCGGGACTGTACCCAACTAAAACCTATTTGCACAAATCCTTTGAGCGTGGTAGGGTAGTAATCTATGCACAGTGGGAACTCACACGAGAAAAATAACGATCTCAGGTCGACAAACTAACCTGTACGCATGTCACCAGGGAACTGCTATCTGACGATATGTATAATACCAACTAGCATGTTCCCAGCGAGTCCTATCCCGTGTACTCATAACCCAATGAGCACCTATATACATCTTAGGTGAACCAACTAACACCAATGTCTTATGAGACCGGCCACCGCTCCTCGTCGGGGTCTCGACTGTATACACTAGTCTACTCTGGAGTATCGATGCCCTGTCTCGAAACTCCCACGACTAGGGACACTTTAAGGATGTGCTTACAAACCCCAGCTCCCACGTATATGATCTCCATCATACTGCTGGTAGTCAAGCAAGAATCCTATGGGCTATATCATCAGGCAATAGCGAACTAAAGCATGTATACGATGATAAAGACAAACCAAATAGCATACTATCATCTCGGGCAAGACTGTCATATCGGTATAGGTCCTGCCTCAATCATTACAATCATGTACCTAGGAACCAATAATTGACTTTTAAGGCACTATCTCCAACACTAAAGTGCTAATCTAGTAGAGGATGATGAAGTAGGAAGTGGGCTCTCTTTATTTTTATTTTTCTCACTATATTTTCTCACTTTGGAAAAACCTAGCAAGGTTTTTTCAAAGGATGAAGAAGAAGAAGCAAAGAGATGAGAATGAATTAATGAGGTGAGAGAATCAACCATAGGTGAGTTTGTATCATATAGCTAACTCATGTAGAGACATAACCATGGCTAAGTTATAATGGTTAGGTTAATAAATATCTTAAGTAAAACAAAATGAGTGGACTAAGTCAATGCATCCACAAGCTTCTACAAGCTTCATGCATGTGACTAATTATCCACTAATTTGGATTTACTTTAAATATTTAAACCCCACATTATAATTAGTATATTGTAAGTCTCATACACCCATGTACTGTGTAACAACAATCATGACACAAAAATAAAACACAATTAATATATATCACATATATATTAAGTGTGCACATGTGAGAAAAAAATGGTTAAGTGAGCTAATATTAGTTAATGTAAACTAGTATATCAAATATACAATTATACACTAAATTATCAAATCAGCACTTGATTTAATAATCTGGTTATATCACATATAACCGACTAATATTATATGTACCATCTTTTCGAATCAACACTTGATTCGATAACCCGGCTATATCACATATAACCGATCGATACAAATATCGCGAGAATAGAATACGGTATCACATACTCGTATTATTCTCGTCAATACGTCGGCAGTAGGTGATGATCATATCAAACACCCACAAGCCGTCAGCGGTACTAGCTGGACGTAACGGCTACCCTGGTATTGAGAGATCAGAAGATCAACAAGCAAGCCCACTCTAGCTCCTGTAAAGCCTCTCAGTAACACTACCGTACAGTCCGGTCTCTTCGTCTAAGATGTCGCAAATCAAGTCTAGTGGTGGTAAACGTCAGACCCCAGTAACTCGATAAGTCATGCCGATACGAGGCTCATAACGGGTCGAGAAACTACTGGTAATACTTACCAGTAAATCTCTAAATTAGCCCTGGCCAGGGACTTCAAGTTATAGCCAATCGAGCACTGCACGACATCTACCCCCAATACCGGGAGAGACGAAATCCCCTCCTATCGCTCATTGCCTCCATGTGACTAGGGAATGTACCCAAAAACCACCATTTTGCACGTCCTCTTCAACGTGGTAAGGTGGAAATCAAAGCACAGTGCGAATCACATAAGTCTCTATGACGATCTCGGGTCTACAGACTAACCTATACCAGTGTCACTAGAGAACTGCTATCTGACGTCAGGTATAATACCATCTAGGAGTTCTCGGTGAGTCCGTCCAGTATACCCAGTCTCCACTGAGCACCCGTATACCATCTCTGATGTCAAACACCAATAGATATGGGATCATCCATCACCCATCAAATGGGTCGAGAAGCGTATACGCTAGTCTACTCTGGTATATCGATGCCCCATCTCGATACACCCACGACTAGGAACATTAAAGGATGAACTTATGGACTACCATGGCCCCACTAGTATGATCTGAATCATAATCCAGGTAGTCAAGTACACATCTTAAGAGCTTTACCAACATGTAACCATGAGACAGTATCAAGAGACAAGTATATATGTTAAGATAAAGAGCAACCAGATAGCATACTATCATGTCGAGCAAGAAAGTCCTCTCTATATATATCCAAGCATCCACTATAATATACATCATATGTATAATAATGGCCTCTAGGGCATACATACAACTAACATTATGAACATAAGTGGATGTTCTTAGAATATGGTAATGGCTGCCTCCTTCGCGAGGCTGTTATCATTTCAGGCTTCCAAGGTGACCTGGATGATAGAGAGACTGTCTGAGTTATAGTTTTCCCTCTTTTGAGGTGTAGTATATTGGACAGGTTGTCCAACGGATACTGAGGAAGGCATGGCGTAAGATACTGATTAAATTTAGTTGGTGATACAGTTTAAGAAGTTTGTTGGATTTGGAGTTCATTTATGAACTGGGACCCATCAGATATCTAGACAAATTCTAAGACAGGTATTGCTCATTTCGGGAGATAGTCGTTCTCCATGAAGTTGAGATAAAGATAGATATAGAAAGAAACATTCGAGCGGATCCACTCACTAAGGCTATTTCTCGAATGCAATAGTTTCACAAAGGAGCTTCGTGAGACTGATTAGTAAAGAAGTTGGGTGTTCGGTATCATATGGGCTGTGAGTATGTGACACTGCAATAATTATCCTTAAGTGCAAGTGGGAGATTTATGGCTATAGTGCCCTCAAGTCAATTATTCAATCGTAGGCACGCGATTGCGATGATTGAGGGAGGACCTATACAGATAAAATAGTCTTACTCAAAATGATAGTATGTTATCTGGTTTATCTTTATCATCATGTACATGCTTTAGGTGGTATTACAGATCACTATTACATGTTGATAGAGCCTATAAGATTCTTTCTTGACTACCAGCATTATGATGCCGATCATATACGTCGGAGCTGGGTGGTGTTTAAGCACATCCTTAAATGTCCTTAGTCATGGGAGTATCGATACTGTGCATGATACTCCAAAGAAGACTAGTGTATACTGATCGAGACCGCGACGAGAGGCGGTGGCCGGTCTCACAAGCCATTGCTGTTAGTTTGTTCACCTATGATAGTATGCAGGTTCTCATTGGGTTATGAGTATACTGGACGGACTCGCGGGGAACCTGCTAGTTGGTATTATACCTATTTTCAGATAGCAGTTCCTTGGTGACATGTGTACAGATTATTCTGTTGACCTAAGATCATCATTTGTCTTGTGAGAGCTCCTACTATACTTTGATTACTACCCTACCACGGCTCAAAGGAGTCATGCAAATATGTTATAGTGGGGTACAGTCCCAAGCCACATAGAGGTAGTGAGCGGATCGTCGGGGATTCGTCTCTCCCGGTATTGTGGGTTGGTTTCGCATTGTGCATGGTGGCCATCACCAGAAATCCTTGATCAAGGTATTCGAGAATTACCTATTTGGATCAGTAGTTTCTTAGGTTGTGATGGTTTTCGTACCGACACTAAATGTCGTGTTATTAGGGGTCTGACTTTATCCACACCCCTAAACTCGATATGCGATACTCTTAGACGAAGAGACCGTAATGTATGGATATTGTCACGGACAGGCATAGTAGGAGTCAGGAAGAGTTTGCTCGTCGGCCTTCCTTTCGCTCAATACCTGGGTAACCGTTACGTACAGCTAGTTCCGCTGACGTACTTGTGGTTAAACCCATTGCCAGCGTATTAACAAATCTTTGGAGTCCCACACAGAGGGTTTCTCTACTTCGGGCAAAACGATGTAGAGGCCGTATGGTCTTACGGCTGGGTTCGATCATATACGTGCACTTGTGCACGTATAACCATTCAGACATATAACACTAGTGGGCTTTAGTTTAAGCCGGATCCTAGTATTATATTGTTAGCTTATTTTCGTCTCATTGTATTCGTATTTTTCGGAATACGGATGCGGGTATGTATATAAGGATGAGTGGCATTCTTGTAATTTATTACAAGATTGTTTCTAGAAGAAAACAGCTCACTATGTTTATTAACCATTTGGTTAAATGGTTAATTGAGGTGAGGGATGAGTGTGCTTAGCTTTAATTCAAGCATGGCTGCTTAGTGACTCATGGTGGTGACTCATGGGGAGACTCATTGTGTAACTCATGATATACTATTCTTGCATGCTTGATACTTGTTAAGTTGTGAGATATTTTAGTGAACTTGAGATATTTTTCTTTAGTTGCTTTAATATTCTATTCTTACACTCACACAAGACTTAGCTTTTTCTTGGGCTGAGCTCAAGCTTCACACTCTCATCTCTCATGGCTTCTTCTTCTACCTCCGCCTTAATCCTCTCATGTATTGAGAAACCTAGGGTGTTTAGAGACAAATTAATCCATCATTAGACTCTACATCTTCTAGGCTAACTAGTTTAGCAAACTAGATACCCTACTTACAACGGTTATGAGATAGGAGCTCGATTCATAGACTCTCGGGTGGATCATCTTCGATGGAGGGAGACCAGCAACCAAACTTGATCATGGTGGCCACTAGGAGCATGTGAAGGTGTTTAAAGACCAAAGGACATGGATCATTCGGTATAACATTCCTAACTCTTTATATTGCTTTCTAGGTTTAAAGTTAATGGTCGATCCGTATTCGGGGGTTTTGTTAGCGCCAGTTGGTAAAATTTTTATTCCGTGATTGGCCACGCTTTGATGGCCAAGGCGCTGGCATAACCCAACAGATCGCCGGGACATCTTGATCAGGAGAGTTGACACGAAGGATAACACATTGGATCAACTCACAATAGCCCTCCCCCAGACACAATTTGAGAGACATTTTGGGCTGTTGAGTATGAGATACTACAACAACTGGACTTAATGCAAGTGGGAGATGGTTAGGAATATGTACGACCTAGAGGTCATTATTGTATGATATAGTGGATGCTTGTACATATATATAGGGGACTTTCTTGCTCGACATGATAGTATGCTAACTGGTTGCTCTTTATCTTAGCATGTACACTTGTATTATTATACTGTCTCTCTGATACATGTTGATAAAGCCCTTAAGATGTTTTCTTGACTACCAGGACTATGATGTATATCATACTACTGGGACCAGGGTAGTCCACATACACATCCTTCAATTGTTCCTAATCGAGGGAATATTGAGACAAGGCATCGATATTCCAGAGTAGAATAGTGCGTATGTTTCGTAACCCTGTATGGAGGCGATGGTTGATCCCATAACCATTGGTGTTTGACATCAAAAATTGTACACAGGTGCTCATTAGAGAATGTGTACACTGAATAGGACTCGCCGAGAACTCCTAGATGGTACTATATCTATCGTCAGATAGCAGTTCTCTGGTGACACTGGTACAGGTAAGTCTGTAGACCCGAGATCGTCATAAAGTCTTATGTGGTTCCCACTATGCTTTGATTTCCTCCCTACCACGGCTTAAAGGAGTCGTGCAAATAGGTGGATTTTGTTGGGTTTCGTCGGCACCCTGGTCATCTACCATGGCCGATGCGGAACAAAAACTGACATTTAAAATTTTAGGCGCAAACAAAACCCGCCCATGATCTAAACTATAAACATATACTAGCAACTAAAAATAATTTAGCTAAAGGGTTAGATGTGTTATACCAAAAGAACCAAGTCCTTCACTCTTCCGTCATCCTCCTTAGCTCCTTGAGGCATGCTCGAGTAAACTTGGTCGCCGGCCTTCCTCCGTCGAAGATGATCCACCCGAGAGATGTAGCTCATGCCTCCAGGTCCACATCAAAAGAAAGTGAAGCAACTAGGGATTCTAGGATGCTAGTCTAGAATGCCTGGAATGTAGTGAGGGCTCTAAATGTCTATCTATCTCATCTCACCTCCTCTCATGATTCTCAACTCATGAGAAGGTTGAGAGGAGGTGGAAGATGAAGGTTAAGGAAACTCAAGAGAACTAAGAGGAGAGTGATGCTAATGGTGAGGAGAACAGAAGGCTCATAAAAGGAACCATCTCAAAAATAATGAAGCCTCATAGAGAGAGAAAAACTCATCGCTAGGTTTTGTAAAACATATTCTTTCATTTTAAAAAAGCACCCATACTTGAATAGTATGAATAAATGAATTAATAATTCATTTGTGCACACTATGCAAGCATGGTCCTCACCATACTCCCCTCAAATCTTTGCCACCTCATTTATCCATTTAAAAAATAAATGGTCAAACCCAAAAAAATAAGGTGTCCACCTTCTAGAATGTCATCTGTAAAAAATACGGATTACATTCTATTCTATATACATACCTGTATTTGTACCGAAATATGAATACCCGAAGAGATAGAATAACACAAAGAACATAATACAAGAATATACGTATCAAAATAGATATACGTAAATTATTAAATCAATACCTGAGCCGGCTAGTATTATCAACTGTCCGATCGAAAGTCCGGGTACATAGTACAATCAATCGATCGGAACTCTGCACATATCCAATACGGCTACTATACCGTTTCGCCTTAACCAGGGAAACCCTCTATGGGGGACTCTAAAGGCTCGTCGATACGCTGGCAGTGGGTTTAACCACAATCACGTCAGCGGCACTAGCTGTATGTAACGGCTACCGAGGTATTGAGCGAAAGGAAGGCTGACTAGCAAACTGAGCATGTCCGTGACAATATCCATACAGTCCGGTCTGTTCGTCTAAAAGTATCGCATATCCAGTCTAGGAGGGTGGATAAAGTCAGACCCCTAATAACGCGACATTTCGTATCGGTATGAAGCCCATCACCCACTGAGAAACTACTGATCCAAATCAGTAATTCTCATCCACCTCGGCCTAGGATTTCTGGTGATGACTACCCGTGCACAACGCGACATCAACCCCCTATACCGGGAGAGACGAATCCCCGACGATCCGCTCACTGCCTCCATGTGTCTCGGGACCGTACCCAACTAAAACCTGTTTGCATGACTCCTTTGAGCCATGGTAGGGTAGTAATCAAAGCACAGTGGGAACTCACATGAGTAAAATGACGATCTCAGGATGACAGACTAACCTGTACTCGTGTCACATGGGAACTGCTATCTGACAATAGGTACAATACAAACTAGCATGTTCCCGGCGAGTCCGTCCAGTGTTCTCATAACCCAATGAGCACCTGTATACTATCTTAGGTGACTAACCGACACCAATGGCTTGTAAGACTGGCCACCGCCCCTCATCAGGGTCTCGATAAGTATATACTAGTCTACTCCGGAGTATCGATGCCCAGTATCGATACTCCCATGACTAGAGACATTTAAGGATGTGCTTATAGACCACCCAGCTCCCACTTATATAATCGCTATCATAATGCTGATAGTTAAGCAAGAATCCTATGGGTTCTATCTACATGTAATAGTGATCTTTAATGTCACCTAATGCAAGTACAGATGATAAAGACAAACCAAATAGCATACAATCATCTTGAGTAAGATTGTTCTGCCCATATAGGTCCTCCCTCAATCATGACAATCGCGTGCTTGCGATTCAATAATTGACTTGAGAGCACTATAGCAAACAATCTCCCACTTGCACTTGAGGCTAATTATTGCGGTGTCGCATACTCATAACCCGTGTGATACCGAACACCCAACTTCTCTACTAATCAGTCTTGCAAAGCCCATTTGCGAAACTATTGCGTTCAAGAAATAGACTCAGTGAGTGGATCTACTCCAATGTTTCTATTTTTATCTCTCTATATATCAACATCGAGAAGAAAAACGATCTCCCGAAATGAGCGATACTTGTCTTAGAATTTGTCTGGATATCTGATGGGATCCAGTTCATAAATGAACTCCAAATCGAACAAACTTCGTACACTGTATCTTCTGCTGAGTTTAATCAGTAACCTGCGCCATGTCCTCCTCAGTATCCGCTTGGACCATCTGTCCAACATACTGTCTCTCAAAAGAGGGAAAACTATAACTCTGGTAGCCACTCTGTCATCCAGGTCACCTTGGAAGCCTCAAATGATAACCGCATCTCGGAAGAGGCTGCCGTTACCATATACCAAGAACATCCACTTATGTTAATGACTTCTTCCCAACATTTCTCCACGATTGGATTAATATATATACTTAATGTATCCAGTGAAAAAGAAATATCTGGTGTGGTACTTGAAATTTTATGATTAACTCAATTGCCTAAGAAAGTGATATGCCAATCATGCAGAACACTCTGCTAATCAGTATGAAAGACATCTCTTTAGAGAGAGTGACTCCATCAGCTGCGGGTAGAATACCATGCCAGGAGTCGTCCATTCGAAGCGGTTTTAGAATAGTGTGAAGTACGCAAATTGGGACACTTCCTAAATCTAGATCTAAAACCATAGATCTAGTAACCAGAATCCCTAATATTTTATCCAGATCCTGTGTGGAGAAACACCTTATGACAACCATAGTGTAACCAATCGCATTATAGGAATATCACATCCTATCAAGAGCATGTCATCCAAATACCAAGACATTACTCCCTATTACCATCATACCAGATCCATCTGTTATTCTGATAAAGTCAAACTTTATGACTGTCACATCAAAAATAGACGATTGATCTCAACTATATCTGCTTTAGTCTATAAATAGACATAAGCTACTTTCCTACCATGCTTCCGCTGCTCCCATTGACTACAACAACCGTCTGGCAGAGTCACATACGCGTGCACTTATAAAGCTAATTTAGAACGACGTTATACCTATCCTCTTGCCAGATCTCATAGTCTAGAACAACAGTAGTGGCAAGTTTGGGTAATCAAAAACCTCCCTGTCACCGTCTTTGAGGAGACCGAAGTACCTCCCCGGTGGCTGAGGTTACCTACTAAATCTACGAAGTGGATAATGGATTGTCGAATCCAATTGAATCTTTAGGTTCTACTAAATTTTTAGTAATCGTTTGTGTTTCTGGAATATCTTCCAGTTCTACCATACTCCCACTAATGTTTTCTGAAAATAATCCATTTTACTAAAACTCGTAGCAAGTCAAGAATAATATAACTATTGATCTTCCTGATGGTAGAATGTTAACCCTCGTCAAAGTCCGGGATAACCCACAAACTTCCATTACCGAAACGTTCCTTAAGTTTATCTAGATTCTGGCTTTAAGCATAAGCCGGACAACTCCATATACCTTAACATCGTTAAGATATGAAACCGTTCTATATACCATATAAAAACAAATGCACTAATTTAATTGGAACCAAATTCAAAATACATGCAGCCGTTTCCAGTGCATATCAACAAAATGGAAGGATGCCAAGCAACATTACTCATCAAGGAATGCACCCACGTATGAGTAACATGAAAGACAAACAAGTTCTCAAAACTAATACTTACAACAGAATACCTTGCACAAGTATCGTCATCTACGATCACCTTGAAGAATCCTGATACTTTGTAACATATAGTTCTCTACTTTATTCTAATACCTATAATTTCTAAAAATTTGGACCTTGTATTTCAACGAACTATTTGTCTAAAACTAGAGAAGTCAAAAGTAAGAAGAATATAGTATGAGTACCAACCCCTATGTCCTAATGGACACTGGACAACATACAATACTTTGTATAAGTCCTCTTAGTTTAATAACTCAAAACCTGTGCATTGTAGGTTGAAAACTGTACTATGGTTAAGAAGAATTACACTGTTGTTGAATGCACTTACCTAACCATCAACTGATATAGGTTAATGTCATGGACATAATTTCAAAAAGTTATATCTCACTTTATAAAATAAACGTACAGATATATCATTTTGAAATTAGTGCATAACAACGGATATTCAAAACCAAATATTTTCCGTTAGGCAAATCCGAGGTAATTTTCTCAAATATCACCAATTACAAAGAATTCCAATATATAGGGAATCTAATCATCCAATTCCCAATATTTTACTCCCACTCAGCATCTGTGTAACACCTTAGGATGTGTTTAGTGGCTATTATATTTAAATAAAGGGTTTTTAATAAAAAATTTACCAAATTGTGTTTCATGTATTTTTCCTAATTTAATAAATATTTTTCTAGAATATTCCTAGGCTTGCACACACATGTGCATGTAAACTAGGATTTTTTAATGAGGTAATACCATGATTAGTAACCATGGTGGGTTAATCATGGGGATTAAGTCTTTTGGGTTTTAATTAAGTTTAATTAGTTATTTAATGGTTGATTTAATTTGAATTTCCTTTGGGTGTTGACTTGGGGAGAGAGAGAGAGAGTGCATCATGGGTTAGGCCATGCTTGCATTTAATGAAGAGAGAGAGAGGAGGGGGTTGACATTGGGGTTATGATTCCTCTCATTCTTTTGTTCTTTTCACTCTACCTCACTCACACACACACACCCACTTACCTTCCCAGCAGCAGCAGAAGCAAGCAGCACAGCAGTAGCCAGCAACACAGCAGCAGCAAGCAGCAGAAATCAGCAGCAGCAATAGTGAAATCAGCAGCCGCAGGGAGCAGCAGCAGCAACAACTTCAACGGCAGCTCCTTCCCTCCACTTCTTCTTCTTCCTCCAGCTCCCTAGGGTCGAGTGTGGGGTATATTTCCTGAACTAACTCCCTAGTTTACTTGTTTAGTGTAGTTTTGCTTCGGTTAGTGTTTATTGGTGCGATTTAGTGCGATATGCGGTGATTAGTGGGAAACTTGACCAAGTGATGTTTGTTTTGGTGTTAGTAAGTTGCTGGAGTGTTGTTAGGGCCATATTAACCCAGCTTAACCCCCATTGCACTAAAATACCACCAGATCCCTATTTGATGCAAATTCATCGTTTTTAAGCAAAATTTGAGTTTCTGTAAACTGCTATCGACCCGATGAGTTCAGAATAATTTTGAGAAGACTGCAATATAGTTGTTAGGTGCTGATCCCCCAGGTAGAACCCGACCCCCATGCTTCATGTTCAGGCCGCCGGAAAATTCGATCTGGCCGCAATTTGCGGCCATATGGGGAGGGAATGGGTTAGGGTTTGGTCCTATAGGTGTCTGTTGCAACCCTTAGACTCCTGGCATGTATAATTTTATTTAATTCTTGCTGCAGAAAAATCTGGAACTATATACCTATTTCTCGTATTTTAAACCTTCGCGACACGCGTGATACGTGTGTGGGTTTGGGGTTTCTGCGTATCGCGACGCGTCAGGGTAGTTTCAGGCGCGTGATCACACGTTTTAGCGTATCGTGCGCACGGTCGGTTGGTTTGCGACACGGGTTTCGAGTTTGACCGTAATATCACGTTTTTATGGATTTGAGCTTATGTGTGATATATACTGTGTAATTCTAGGTTCGCAGGCGAGTGAGACGGACGCTGCGAAGAAAGGAAAGCAAGTCGTCGGCTACACTTAGTGCGAGACTTCGGTGAGTAGATTTAACATCTACGGGGATATCGCCCGCATGGCGTTATGCGTCAGGGCTGATAGGACCTTATTATTATATGTTGCATTTACCTCATGGACTGTCATTGCATATTGCATTCCCTGTTGTATGTATGCTTAGAATTGATAGAACACCGCACTATTACTAACGGTTCATGTTGCACGAGCACTACTATGCATGTTACACACACACCGTTAGTAATTGCCATGACACACTCACTGTAGAACTGCCATGATTATATTGCTGTAGTTCATCTCATATGTGTTTCGATTTGATTTTTATGGAAATTGGGATCCGCATGATATCTTTAAAAACGGAAACTATATTTTTTAAAAGCGGTTTTCCCTTATACCTATATCATGGATTGATGTACATAGCACATCGCATTGGATTTATTTCTTGGTGTTGGATTTTCATGTGATTTCTGGTTTTGAGGAATGAGGGAATTTTTAAGAAAAGATGCAATATTTGAAAACCCGGTTTACTCATGATATGATATTTTGGTGCGTCCACCACGCGTTTTCTCGGTGCTGAGTTGTGAATTTGAAACCCGATTCGAGGAGTTGGATGATCCGTTTGCGGGTTCGTGGTGGACCCGGTATGGTTCCCCGGGGTGAGAAATGTTTTTCGTGGAGTAGACGATGAGCCTAGCAGGGTGGCGAGTACCTACCGGTGATTGGTTGGACCTGGCGGTTATCCGGAGGATACTGACCAGAGTCGAGAGATGGATGCGGGAAGATCCGTAATGCCGGGGCCTAGGGCCGATACCACAGATGGAGCCCGTGGGCCGATCCGGACATACGGAGCCCGATATATGAGGATTTGCGTGTCGATGCTGGACACGAGTATTTTATGATATTTTGAGTGCCGATGTTGGGCACTCATGATTCTCAGAGATTTACAGGATTTGAGGGCCGATGGGTGTGCCGGCGCCTGAGTTATTTGGGATTTGGGTGCAGTTGTGGGCACTGATTATTTTCCACGTTGATATTCCATGTAGATGTTGTTTATCCCATGCTCAGCATTGATTGTCATATATCTCATCCTGTAGTTATTTTACCTGACAGAGCATTTGCATGATTATTGCACCTACTGCTTGTCGCATATAGATCTTACTTGCTGGCATTTGATAGAGTAGCGCAGTACGTGCATGCTCGCGATTACCTTTATATGTTATCTCTATTCAGGAGTTGGCAACTCACCCCCGTTGTGCCACAGTATTTGCAGGTTGCCCTTCAGAGTAGTTGCGGCAGGCTGCTTTTTGCATCTTTTGGCTACAGGTACCACTACTGTTGGTGTGGGAACTGCTTTGCATTTTAGGCGGGTTGTGGTATCTGATTACTTTTATTGTACTCCTATTTTATCTAGTATTCTCCATCTACCATTTATGTACTGGACTTAGATACTGTGTGAGGACGATGATGTATATTTTGTATTCTGGTGTCGAGCTCGTGGGAGCCGACTATTTTTATATGCAGTTTATATTCTGTGATGTTTACTTATCGCTCATTCTTCACTACGGCGTCGTATATTACTCTTGCGATGATGGTTTCCGCCGTTGGGCGTGATTGCTCCCGTTTGGGAATGTTTTGTTTCATTACCTCTCATTTTTATTCATATCCTCTTTTATACCCGGTCTCGGGGCTACTTTTACAAAGGAAATGCTGCCAAAATTAATTAAATGACAACGTAACTTTAAAAGAACCTATTGAATTATTTAAGGTTTTCTAAATGTATTTAATTAAATGTTTTCAACACTCACTACTTTAAATGGTTTTGATTTCTGGGTTCAGCTTACTTAGTCGCGTTACGCCTGTAGACGTAGCGTGGTTAAGTGCCGGTCACGAGTCGAAATATTCGGGTCATGACAATCTGTAACGCCATACAGATATGAGAATCAAGTCTAGTAAATACATATTCTGGAGTCAGAATATAATTGGGAAAACAGTTTTCAATTAACACCGCACAGTAAAACCGAAACATGAAAATGTTTCGAATGGGTATCCAGGTATACCTAGTAATGCCACTTCCATGATCCGGATTCAAGACATTAACCATATACTATCTTGCCCTCACTCCAATCTCTTTATATGTCTTTACTTATTATCTTCTGTACACCTCACTTAGGCTAATTGATTTTCTTCCTTCCCTATCTTTTGGCACCAGCCTAAGATTTGGAAGAAGATTATCCAATAAATGTAATGGGTGTACTCTTCTAATACCAGGAGCCTTCGCAATATGAGAGAAGGTAAAAAGAAAAGACAACTGAATAATCCTTATTCTATTTCTCAAGAACCAGAATCCATCATCGATCAGAAACAAGTTTCTTCGAGTTCGTATGTAACTATACGATGACATATATAATAAATATGGATTTTCGTAGTGATACGAGGTGTTCTGGAGAAATGCAAAAGGGAAGTAGGAGTGGCAGGGGTATACGCGGTTTCGTCATGAATGATAGTAGTCTCAATTTCCTTTTGCCTCACTCTAATCCCTTTATATGTGTTTACTTATTACCTTCTGTGCATAACACTTAGGCTAATTGGTTTTCTTCCTTCCCTACCCTTCGGCACCAGCCTAAGGTTTGGAAGAAGACTATCCAATAAGCGTGATAGGTGTACGCTCCTAATACCAGGAGCTCTCGTAACCTGAGAGAAGGTAAAGAGAAAAGAAAACTGAATAATCCTATTCAATTTCTCCAGATCCAGAATCCATCCTCAAAGTGGAATAAGTTCATTCGAGTTCGTATGTAACTATACGATGGAATATCTAAAAAATGTAGATATTCATAGTGATATGGAATGTTCTGGAGAAATACAAAGGAAAAGTAGGAGCGACAAAGTGTTTTAAAAAGGTTCGGTTAACTTGCTTCATGAGTTTTAGTTTAGAGTCAGGTCATGGTCGCTGCCAAAGAGAGAGAGAAAAGAAACACTCAGTGTGCACTCTAACCTAGATTAGATTGGTTAATCACTTTATCTAATAAGGATGGCTCCTACTATTTTATCAAATTCTCCATCAAACCCTAAAAGGAGAATTAGTTGGGATTATCTGAAGTCACCCGAGGAGTAACACCTACTCATCAGTGGGAATCGTGATCCAACTATCATCGCATGATAACTTGATGGAAGCCACTCAAGTCACCACACTCCAGAAAGTATGTGCATGCATGGAAAGTTTCCTGTATATTTGAAACTCCCGATGTGATTTTTACCCCTAGCCGCTTATTGTAGGGTTCCTAGGCACTCTAGTGAGGTCTCCCAAGCCATCAACCATGGAAATTTCAAAAATTATGGTGCCTACAAACCCTAAACTACGGATCGATAACTAGATGTCTAGGCGAAAAAGAACTAGTTAACACTTAACTATTGGGAATACGGAAATACAACCTTTGTAGATCCGGTCCTCCACCTCGACGGCTCCGCAACGAGGTCGTCTCCGCTGTCCAAATCAAATCCGGGCTCTAGAGTCGGCTTCGTCGGAGAATGGGCAAGCTAGGTCGTCGATGTCCATGCCGAAGATGATCTACGTCGAGGCATCGCTAGATCAAGCTCACAACTTCACCAAGTCATGAAACTTGTGAAGTAAACACACTCTACTACTTGGCAAGAGGTAGAGGATGAAGAAATAGGAAGTGGGTAGACTTTAGAATTGGATTTCTCACTCATATGCATCAATCACCATTGATGGAGGTGAAGCTTTTCTTCTTAAAGTCAAGGAAGAAGAAGAAGCTTATATGATAAGTTAATTGTAAAAGAAAAGAAAATGAATTCTTATCATAATTTTAACTAGAGTCAAGTGTAGAGAATGAATCGTGGTTAGTGGGAATGGTTAGGGTTAAAGATGAGATAAGAATGGTTGACTTGAACAAAGCTTCATGAAGCTTCAACTAAAGAACAAAATTAGCCACCATTCTTTTCTCTTTTCTTTTATTCATTTATCAAAAATAAAAAGGATAATTAAATAAGATAAATGAATAACAAATAAGAAACCCTAACCATTTCATTAACCAAGGTTTAATACTTTACACTTAACCATAAAGGATGTATCATCAAACATGATACAAGCAAGTGCACAAAATCATATCGCATATGTAATGCGCACACCCGAGTGAGAAAATCCATTTAAAGTGAACCAATACTAGTTAATGCAAAGTAATATATTAAATATATAATTATACATTAAATCATTAAATCAACACTTGATTCAATGATCCGGTCATGTCGCACACAACCGACTAGTATAGAATGTATCGGCTTATCGAATCAATCCATGATTCGATAACTAGGTTATATCGCATACAACCATTCGACACATTCATCGCGAGAATGGAATACGGCATCATATACACGCATTATTCTCGGTCCCGCACATATCTCATATGCGCTCCTATTTCGTTTCGCTTGAGCCAGGAAACCTCTGTGTAGGACTCTAAAGACTCGTCAATACGCCGGCAGCGGATGATGATCATATCAAACATCCACAAGCCGCAAGCGGTCTGCTAAACGTAACGGCCACCCGGGTATTGAGCGATCTGAAGATCGACGAGCAAGCCCGCTCACAGTCCAGTGAATCCGACCAGTAACACTACCGTACAGTCCGGTCTGATCGTCTGATATGTCGCATATCTCGCCTAAGGGTGGTAAACGTCAGACCCCAATAGCTCGATAAGTCGTGTCGATATGAGGTCTATAACCATTCGAGAAACTACTGGTAACACTTACCTGTAAATCTCAGCAACCCTGGCTAGGGATTTCCAACACAGCGCAACATCAACCCCCTATACCGGGAGAGACGAATCCCCTCCTATCGCTCATTGCCTCCATGTGACTCGGGACTGTACCCAAAAACCACCGTTTTGCACGCCCTCTTGGACGTGGTAAGATGGAAATCAAAGCACAGTGGGAACCACACAAGACTCTATGACGATATCGGGTCAACAGACTACTCTGTACCAGTGTCACCAGAGAACTGCCATCTGACGTGAGGTATAATACCATCTGGGAGTTCTCGGCGAGTCCGTCCAGTGTACCCAGTCTCTACCGAGCACCCGTATATCATCTCTGATGTCAAACACCAATGGATATGGGATCATCCATCGCCCATCTGTATGGGTCGAGAAGGTATACGCTAGTCTACTCTGGTATATCGATGCCCCGTCTCGATACACCCACGACTAAGGACTTTGAAGGATGTACTTATGGACTACCATGTCCCCACTAGTATGATCCGCATCATAGTCCAGGTAGTCAAGTACAGATCCTAAGGGCTTTACCAACATGTAACAGAGAGACAATCAGTATACACGTTAAGGTAAAGTTCAACCAGATAGCATACTATCATGTCGAGCAAGAAAGTCCTCCCTATATATGTCCCAGCATCCACTACAATATACATCCTATGTACAGTAATGGCCTCTAGGGCATACATATAACTAACAATCTCCCACTTGCACTAGGGCCATCTGTAGCAGTGGTTTGAAGTATCTCATACTTAACCATCCCATAAAAGTCTCTCTCTGGGAACAGGCCTTTGTGAGTGGATCCGCTGTGTTGTCCTCTGAATCTACTCTCCTAACCTCGATCCCTTAGAGATCAACCATCTCCATGATCAGGTGATACTGCCTTAGAATATGTCTGGATCACTGATGGGACCGGCGTTCCTTGGCATAAGCCACAACTCCATTGTCACACAATGGGAGGAACTAAGTTCATCTCATGAACCATTATACACCCAAACAGCCTCTTTGGTAGCATCTTAAGTAGCAATTTATCCTGCCTTTATCTTCTAGTATGTCACGGTATCCAGCTTGGAACTCTTCCAATATACCGTCCCTTTACTGAGGGTAAAGACAATGCCTGTGACTGACATTCAGTCGTCTTTATCACCCTGGAACCATTCCAGTGATTCTCCTCAGGATCGATTGACACCATCTCACTACATCTAGTGAGTATCCTAACATCCATTTAGATCTATCTCATAGATCCAAAATCCAGGATTTAGTAGGTATCACTTTAATCCTATATGGAGAATCTTTGTGATAAGCGGAGATTGATCGAGCGTAGCATAAGAAACTCCTTTCTTATCAAGAGTATGTCATCCACGTACTCTACGAGGATCGTCACCATACTCCCTACTACCTTTTTGTATATACAAGGTTCATCTACCATTTTGATGATGTCAAACTCTTTGACCGCTTCATCAAAACAGATGTTCCAACTCCGCGATGCCTGCTTTATCCTATAAAGCATCTTGCACACGTTTCCGCTGCTCCCACTGTCTACGAAGCCCTCTGGCTGTGTACTTATAGACGCTCTCTTCTAAATCATCATTTAGAAAAGCAGTCAAGACACCCAACCACCAGATATCATAGTCATGGTATGTAGCCGTGACAAGTAGGATCTGGATGGACTTAAGCATAGCTACTGGAAAAGGTTTCATCATTATCCACGCCTGGTCGATGACGAAAACCTTTAACAATTCTAGCTTTGAAAGTCTCAACTTTTCCATGTACACCAAGTAATCTTCTCAAGATATACTTGCTCCTGATGGGGATTTAACCCTTCAGATATAGCAGCTAAAGTCCATACTTTGCTGGTGTATAAGGATTCCATCTTAGATCGCTAAGCATCCAGCCATTCTTACAGAGTCTTACTCCTGAAGGCCAGCTCGAAGCTAGTTGGGTCATCATCTCATGATGCAATCCTCGCTCCCACTGTCATAGAGAAAACGAAGTATCTCTCAGGTGGGTGAGGAACCCTACTAGATCGGCGGAGAGGCTGAGGTTCGTTGGTAACTATTGAATCCTTTGGTTCCATCAAATCATCGGCTGTAGATTGTATAGCTGGAACCTTTCCAGTTCTACATAACTAACCTTGCCTCGAGCTTGTCCGGATTTTGCTTTTCAGACATAGGCCGGACAACCCCAAATCTTAACTGGCTTAAGACATGGGCTCTTCCCTTACCATATCACATATGAAGCGGTAGGCAACTGATTTGATTGGAACCTATTCAATAGGTATGCAGCTTCTCAAGCGCATAACTCCCAAAAAGGAAACGGGTAACTCAGTATTACTCATCATAGAGCACACCATATCAAATAGGGTGCGATTGCTCCGCCCCGATATACCATCGTGCTATGGTGTATACGGAGGAGTAATGCTGAGAGAGAATCTCATTCTCCTTTAGAATAGTCCAGGAATTCCGTGCTTAAGTATTCTCCTCCTTGATCTCATCAAAGGACATAATACTTATACCCGTATTTTGGTTCTCTACTTCTAACTTATATTCTGTGAATATCTCAAAAGGTTCGGACTTGTGTTTCAACAAGAACATATGTCTGAATCTAAAGAGATCATCAGAGAACGTAATGAAGTATAAAGAACCAATCCTGGCATGTGTAGACAGGGGACCTAACATACATCAACATGTATCATCCCAAGAGTTCACTAACTCTTTCTCTGTTTCCAATAAACAGAGCTATGGTCATCTTATCTTTGTGACATGACTGGCGAGTTTCACAAGATGTAAATTCAAACTGATTTAAATATACATCTTTATGTAACTCTAGCCAGTCGGGTCGCATTGATCTCACCTAGTCTACAATACCTCAAGAAGGATTTGTTCATTTCTGAACTCTTCCTCTTGTGTGTGTTCCATATATTAAGAACTGTAGTTTGATTTAGAACATCAATGCTTTTAGATAACGTGCCTGAACCGATCAACTTTTGATATAGGAAATGTTCAAAACATTATCCAACAATACAAAATTTTATCATTTCTTTACTGATAAAGAGACTGATATGATTTTGTATATCAGGTTCGGTATCTAATAACATTCGTTCAGAATCAATGTATTGGTAATACAGGGTGACAGTGACCAACAGACTTGGCTGCAACACTTGCCCCATTTTCTGCCTCATGAAACTTATCACCCGTTCTCAGTTCTCTACCTTTCTGTAGCCCTATGTAACAGATTACATATCTGGGATCCTGATCTGGTATCACATACCCAGGACGTAAAGGATACTGAGAAACAATTCTGTATAATGAACACACCCGAAGATGATGCATCAGCATGCACTCTCTTCGTTTGGGCGGCACGGGAATTCTGGTAATCCCCTATTTCCTGCTCTGTCTTATAACATTTATAAGTTGGAGCGGGACGAACGTTCCCCAGCTCAGTATAACAAGCGGGTTCGGTCAATAATCCGTATTATTATCTTGATTAAGGCGTGATATGGTCGCTACCTGGAGAGAGAGAGAAGAAAACACTCAGCGTGCGCTCTGTCAAGAATAGATTGGTTATTATTTTATCTAATCAGGATGGCTCCCACTGCTTTTTATCAAATCTTCCTTCAAACCCTAAAAGGAAAGACTAGCCGGGATTAATTACACACTACAAGTTCGCCAATCTTTCAGCCAGGCCAGTGTCGGTACTTTGAGGGAGGTCCCCCGTGCTTTCGCACGAACCTAATTAATGTAAACCTCGTTTTCCCAGAGGCGTAACCTCGTTGACACCTTTCTAGACACCTACTTGATCGGCTAATTGTAATGTATAAAACTCTCCCAGGAGTAACTCTTACTCGCAGTGGGTATCGGGATCCAACTATCTCATAGAAGGTATGCAATCTCATTGCAAATTTCAACACTTGAAATTCCCGATAATATTTTGCCCCTAGCTCGCTATGACCTTGACGCATGCCAAACAACCCATAGTCTGCTAGTCAAGTTCAACCCGTCATTTCCTGATTGAATTAAACCCACCCGCACGACCCTTGACGCATGCCAAACAACGCCGTACGAATACCCTAATCCAATCGCATCATATGCTGGAAGATAAGCACTAGTTAGCTACCGTACACTACGCCTTGACGCATGCCAAACAACCGCAGCACGAATACTAACTAATACTTATCTGAAATGACGGAGGGCTACGACAGGTTTTTCTGAAAACCTATTGCGTAATGAACTTGATATCGTTGTAGGATCGAATGGTTTTTTTGAAATGGAGTGTTTTTGAGGCTTTTCTAGTTTTGCTAAAGGAGTCACTCCCGGTGAAGGGATCGTCGGTCCTTTCCTCGTCGAATGAGGTGCGGGATATATCATATATATCACTGTGCAAAGCAAAAACACTTAAAAGCAGTCAAAATACAAACCGAGTGTGTAGCATCTGCCAGTTATTGCTAAAGGAGTCACTCCCGGTGAAGGGATCTCGGTCCTTTCCTCGTCGAATGAGGTGCAGGATATATCACATATACCGCTGTGCAAAGCAAGAACTGTAGCTACCTGTTTTATTTTGAAATTCGATTCTACAACATCTTAGGTTTCTTTTATTTCATTAATCACATTAATGAAGTCCCATCATTTAAGTACCTAAACATCACAGATAAATACGACGTACACTTATGCCATCCGCATTCGCCTCGATGTCCCCTCGTGCAACGTTAGGTTAGGTAACTAAAGACAGAGCGGGGCAGGGCTAGCGCGGGTGTAAAACATAAGTAACGTCTATATAAAATATCATATATACTATATACTGTATCTATCACAGAACATCACATGATCACATCACAGATATCGCAGCAGAAGAATCATATGAAATATTGGATATACTAGGACGTCCGTGTTTTCAATACGAGCCAGTATAAAACACGGATTCCACGGTCGCGATGAATAGCCAAACCCATACCCCAAGACCCCTACGAGAGCGGCAAGCAACCCTACCACTTCTGGAGTTAGGAGACCCGGACTCGACTCCTCAAGTTGGTCTCCCACTGGACTCCAGAGCCCGGTTACTTGTGCCCTCCTTCTTGGGTTTATCCTAGTGCAGAAAAGTAAATAATATACAAAAGGTGACTAATTCCGCAACCTGGAAGCGCCCCAATAAAAGAATATTACATACAAGTTTTTACATGAATGAAAATGAAAAACACTCATCTCACATAAAAACCCCCGGCTATTCAAACACGACGATCCAATATAACATATCCAGCAACACATAACATCACATGTCATCAACGTAAGTAAATATGTCCATCCTAATTGTCGTTGACATATAGCAACGAAACCGGCGATATCATATATTACACTTACGGTCACAGAAAAGAAAGTGTAAAACTACAACAGTTGGAATCCACAACCACCTCAGACATCGCATGCCTGACCAAATGAATTACTTAGACATCGCATGCCTAACAATTATAAACCCCGCATTTTAGTCTCAAAATCGAAAACACTTTTCAATATCAAGTCGGGCAATTCAACAAGATTCCCGACAGTCTGATCGAATGCTCGTCGCAAACTTCAGTAGACGGCTGCACCCCCGATACCGTCGACGAAGTGCACCAAGGCGGAACACCGCTACCGCGAGCACCCAAACGGATGCTTTCGGCGACGGGGTTCTCCTACAGTCACTTGGTCGGGGCTATGGAGTGAGGCTGTCTATTAAGTTTACCCGGCGAGTATCCGTGTACGCTACATGATTGCGACGGACTTTTGATCACATCAAAATTCCGTGGCAACCGATCAAGTGAGACTAAATTGCTACGTTTATAACATTCATTTAGTTATCTCATAACTTTTGTGAATTCCAATTATTGTATCCCATTCCGGATAAATAGAAAATGTTAAACTTTTCGATCAAACAATCGAACACCCAACTTTTCCCGATACAGATCAACACATGAAATAAGTCTAACAACATTCAGTTCGTACCTCAGTACCAACGGTCCAGCCGTAGAAGGGTCAAGCCAACGCCTCACATGTGGCACGCCGTACTGCCCCAAACCCGAAGGTTCAAAGGGCAGTTCAAGACGGTCACATAATCGAGTTAAGGTTTGTTGTCTTCTAGAGGGACCATCGCGTTACTTGCACTACTTAGAACGTCGTTAAACTTCGGAAAAATCCAACACTTGGAAATTTCCCGACAGGGGAAAAATTGGGTATTTATATCCGGTCGAACTTTTTAACATATTCTAAGATTTATCCGGAAATCCAAACAGACAAAATTTGATACCCCGATCGAAACACCGAATCCCCAAAACAACTGCAGAAATTTCAACTCTGGAATAAGTTTTAAATATTCCCAGAAAACTCAGCATAAAATAATAGGAATTACTGTGCAGAGCAGGTACGATGACGTCACCAATGTAGCGCGGAACCGCCGCATAAGCAGTGCTTATGCCGCGGTTCCGCCGCCGTTCAAACGAATTACTCACCTGAGTTTGCACCGTAATTCTTAGTTTTATTTTATGTATTTTCTAGATATTTTTAATTCACAAAAATCCGCATTTTAAGAAAAAGTCCAGAGAGCAATATTGGTTCGGGGTTTCGGGTTCGTTCGGACTTCAATTTCCGTCTGGACTTCGCCTAAGGCTCTAGCTAGGCTCTGATACCACTGTAGGGTTCCTAGGCACTCTAGTGAGGTCTCCCAAGCCATCAACCATGGCAATTTCAAAAATTATGGTGCCTACAAACCCTAAACTACGGATCGATAACTAGATGTCTAGGCGAAAAAGAACTAGTTAACACTTAACTATTGGGAATACGGAAATACAACCTTTGTAGATTCGGTCCTCCACCTCGACGGCTCCGCAACGAGGTCATCTCCGCTGTCCAAATCAAATCCGGGCTCTAGAGTCGGCTTCGTCGGAGAATGGGCAAGCTAGGTCGTCGATGTCCATGCCGAAGATGATCTACGTCGAGGCATCGCTAGATCAAGCTCACAACTTCACCAAGTCATGAAACTTGTGAAGTAAACACACTCTACTACTTGGCAAGAGGTAGAGGATGAAGAAATAGGAAGTGGGTAGACTTTAGAATTGGATTTCTCACTCATATGCATCAATCACCATTGATGGAGGTGAAGCTTTTCTTCTTAAAGTCAAGGAAGAAGAAGAAGCTTATATGATAAGTTAATTGTAAAAGAAAAGAAAATGAATTCTTATCATAATTTTAACTAGAGTCAAGTGTAGAGAATGAATCGTGGTTAGTGGGAATGGTTAGGGTTAAAGATGAGATAAGAATGGTTGACTTGAACAAAGCTTCATGAAGCTTCAACTAAAGAACAAAATTAGCCACCATTCTTTTCTCTTTTCTTTTATTCATTTATCAAAAATAAAAAGGATAATTAAATAAGATAAATGAATAAAAAATAAGAAACCCTAACCATTTCATTAACCAAGGTTTAATACTTTACACTTAACCATAAAGGATGTATCATCAAACATGATACAAGCAAGTGCACAAAATCATATCGCATATGTAATGCGCAAACCCGAGTGAGAAAATCCATTTAAAGTGAACCAATACTAGTTAATGCAAAGTAATATATCAAATATATAATTATACATTAAATCATTAAATCAACACTTGATTCAATGATCCGGTCATGTCGCACACAACCGACTAGTATAGAATGTATCGGCTTATCGAATCAATCCTTGATTCGATAACTAGGTTATATCGCATACAACCATTCGACACATTCATTGCGAGAATGGAATACGGCATCATATACACGCATTATTCTCGGTTCCGCACATATCTCATATGCGCTCCTATTTCGTTTCGCTTGAGCCAGGAAACCTCTGTGTAGGACTCTAAAGACTCGTCAATACGCCGGCAGCGGATGATGATCATATCAAACATCCACAAGCCGCAAGCGGTCTGCTAAACGTAACGGCCACCCGGGTATTGAGCGATCTGAAGATCGACGAGCAAGCCTGCTCACACTCCAGTGAATCCGACCAGTAACACTACCGTACAGTCCGGTCTGATCGTCTGATATGTCGCATATCTCGCCTAGGGGTGGTAAACGTCAGACCCCAATAGCTCGATAAGTCGTGTCGATATGAGGTCTATAACCATTCGAGAAACTACTGGTAACACTTACCAGTAAATCTCAGCAACCCTGGCCAGGGATTTCCTGTTATAGCCAATCGAACACAGCGCAGCATCAACCCCCTATACCGGGAGAGACGAATCCCCTCCTATCGCTCATTGCCTCCATGTGACTCGGGACTGTACCCAAAAACCACCGTTTTGCATGCCCTCTTGGACGTGGTAAGATGGAAATCAAAGCACAGTGGGAACCACACAAGACTCTATGACGATCTCGGGTCAACAGACTACTCTGTACCAGTGTCACCAGAGAACTGCCATCTGACGTGAGGTATAATACCATCTGGGAGTTCTCGGCGAGTCCGTCCAGTGTACCCAGTCTCTACCGAGCACCCGTATATCATCTCTGATGTCAAACACCAGTGGATATGGTATCATCCATCGCCCATCTGTATGGGTCGAGAAGGTATACGTTAGTCTACTCTGGTATATCGATGCCCCGTCTCGATACACCCACGACTAGGGACTTTGAAGGATGTACTTATGGACTACCATGTCCCCACTAGTATGATCCGCATCATAGTCCAGGTAGTCAAGTACAGATCCTAAGGGCTTTACCAACATGTAACAGAGAGACAATCAGTATACACGTTAAGGTAAAGTTCAACCAGATAGCATACTATCATGTCGAGCAAGAAAGTCCTCCCTATATATGTCCCAGCATCCACTACAATATACATCCTATGTACAGTAATGGCCTCTAGGGCATACATATAACTAACACTTATGACCTTGACAGATGCCAACAAATCATAAGTTGCAAGTCAAGTTCTACCCATCATTGTCCTGATTAATTTAGACGCACCCATACTCTATTTTGAAGGACGCCAACAAGGCTGTACGACTGTTCTAGACTAATGCATATCCATACTACAGAAAAGTAACACATAGCTACCGCACACTATGCCTGGACCGAAACCAACAAACATAGCACGAATACTTGGCGCTACTTTTCTGAAATGACGGAGGGCTACGGCTGGTTTTCGGTGAAAAACCTTTAACGTAATGAACTTGATATCGTTGAAGGAATCTAAGTGGTTTTACAAATATATTGTGGCAAAAACTTTTGCTAAAGAGGTCACTCCCTGTGATGGGATCTCGGCTCTTTTCTCATCGAATGAGGTGCAAGATATTCCTAACTGAATACCATGATGCAAAGCAAAAGAATCGGCTATAGTGAAGTTATTACAATGACACAAACATTTCCCAAGAGGTCACTCCCAATGAAGGGATCTCGGCTCTTGCCTCGTCGAATGAGGTGCTTGATATTCATAACCCGAATACCACTGTGCAAAGCAAAAGGAAACGTCTGTAATAACAGTTTTTTTGTAAATTTGGTTCCAAAAATATCGTATAGGTTTGTTTTCCTTGCATTAATCAGAATTAATGTGTCCCATCAATTAATCCATATCACACAACAGAAAAGGAACGAAAATAAAATATACGTATTTGCCATCCATATTCGCCATTGGGCCCCGTCATCACCCGTCAGGTAACTTTACTAATGACAGAGCGTGGGCTGGACTTGCGCAGATACAAAACATATAAAAAATCTACTAGTATATAAATATAAATATAAATATATATATATATATAACATTCGTCCGAGGCATGATATAAGCAACACAGAATCATCACAGAATAACGGATAATCGACGAGCCCCAGGTTTCTTTTGAGCCGCAAATGAAACCCGACGTTCCCCGATCGTGTGGATAGCTTATGCAATGTAAACATGGACCCCTACGAGCGCGGTAAGTTACCCGCCAATCCTAGAAGTGAGGCAACCCCAATCAACAAAGTGAATGGATCACCCAGCACTTCACGGAATCCGGTAACTTGAACGCCCCTTCGTAGGTCACCTATACCCCCTACGAGTGCAGCAAATAACCCACCAATTCTAGAGTGAAGCCCCCTCAGTCTCAACACCATGAGATGCGGGCTCGTTGCCATCTACAACCCGACTATTTGTGGACTCCACTGTGGGGTAATCCTAGTACATAAAAGAAAGGAATATATAAAACGGTGACATCGACTTCAACCCGGTCGTGTCCCAATAAAAGAATATACAATCTGGCAGTGATGGCTGTCCATATGTCGGACGCTCGCCCCGTAATAATGAATATACAAATAAATCTGAACTGTACTACTACCATAGCACTACAGGCTATCCACCATGACTATCCAACCATAGAATCAGCACAACACAGAACATCAACGTGAATATCTTGTTTGCAAACTCGTCTAAAAGAACATATAGCAGTTAGACGGGTTATACCAATCAAATGACATTCGCGGTCGCAGTTGCTAATCTAAGTACTGATAATAAACATGCATTTTAAAATTTTGATGGACTAAACATTTCCACATTGGCCCCAAATGCAAACCAACACTCAAACAAATCTGTGGCAAAAACAAAAAATTCCCAAAAATCATATTTCCATGAAATAGAGCCCCAGAAAAAAATTTGGGGCACTGTAGCAAAAAAAAACGCCGCGGTTTGTCGGCAAAACGTGCCATTTGGCTTAGGTTCCAAGGCGGAATTCTTGAGTTACATGCCCAACTTTTTTTCTTAGCTCTAGTTTTGCTTGCACATATTTTTAAGATACCGAAAAAAAATTTTTTAACAACTTTCAAATTCGACGACAAGCATGATAATATGGAAATACTATACGGATAAAAATTTCGATTGAGATTTTAACTTTGTGAAAACTAGCCAGTATTGGTTTATAGGTGGCTCTGATACCTCTTAGTGAATATGCCCTAAAGGCTATTACTGTTGTTAGTTATATATATGGCCTAGAGGCCATTACTATACATAGGATGTATATTGTAATGGATGCTTGGACATATATAGGGAGGACTTTCTTGCTCGTCATGATAGTATGCTATCTGGTTGCTCTTTACCTTAACGTGTACACTGATTGTCTCTCTGTTACAAGTTGGTAAAGCCCTTAGGATGAGCACTTGACTACCTGGACTATAATGCAGATCATACTAGTGGGGACATGGTAGTCCATAAGTACATCCTTTAAGGTCCCTAGTCGTGGGTGTATCGAGACAGGGCATCGATATACCAGAGTAGACTAGCGTATACCTTCTCGACCCATACAGATGGGCGATGGATGATCCCATATCCATTGGTGTTTGATATCAGAGATGATATACGGGTGTTCAGTGGAGACTGGGTACACTGGACGGACTCGCCGAGAACTCCCAGATGGTATTATACCTTACGTCAGATGGCAGTTCTCTGGTGACACTGGTACAGAGTAGTCTGTTGACCCGAGATCGTCATAGAGTCTTGTGTGATTCCCACTATGCTTTGATTTCCACCTTACCACGTCCAAGAGGGCATGCAAAACGGTGTTTTTTGGGTACAGTCCCGAATCACATGGAGGCAATGAGCGATAGGAGGGGATTCGTCTCTCTTGGTATAGGAAGTTGATGTTGCACTGTGTTCGATTGGCTATAACCGGAAATCCCTGGTCAGGGTTGCTGAGATTTACTGGTAAGTGTTACCAGTAGTTTCTCGAACTTTTATAGACCTCATGTCGACATGACTTATCGAGCTACTGGGGTCTGACGTTTACCACCCCTAGGCGAGATATGCGACATATCAGACGACGAGACCGGACTGTACGGTAAATGTTACTGGTCGGATTCACAGGATTGTGAGCGGAGTTGCTCGTTGATCTTCTGATCGCTCAATACCCGGGTGGCTGTTACGTTTAGCAGACCGCTTGCGGCTTGTGGGTGTTTGATATGATCATCACCTGCTGCCGGCGTATTGACGAGTCTTTAGAGTCCTACACAGAGGTTTACTGGCTCAAGCGAAACGAAATAGGAGCTCATATGAGATATGTGCGGGACCGAGAATAATACTAGTATGTGATACTGTATTCGATTCTCGAGATTTGTGACATTGATCGGTTATATGCGATATAGCCGGGTTTTTGGATCAAGTGTTGATTCGATAAGTTGTTACTATTGATATTAGTCGGTTATATGCAGTATGACCGGATCATTAAATCAAGTGTTGATTTAATGATTTAATGTATAATTATATATTTGATATATTACTTTACATTAACTAGTATTGGTTCACTTAAGATTATTTTCTCACTTGAATGTGCACATTGTATATATGATATATGTTTGTGCACTAGTTTGTATCATGTTTGATGATACATGCAAACTTGGGTGTGTATGATTAAACCATGATTAGGTTAATGGTTAGGGTTTGATTTACTTATTTATTTATTCTTTTCATTTATTTTTTGGGCAAGAAATAAGATGGTGGATTCTTTTGTTTTTACTTAAAGCTTCATGAAGCTTTGAAAAGCTTTGACCATTTTGTTTCTTTTCTTAACCCTAACCATTTACTTAAACCCTAGTTTATTCTCTACACTTGTTAACTCACCCATGGTTGCTAAATGATAAGTATCACTTGGATTTTCTTCTCGAAATAATTGATTTTCTTTTCTTTCTTCTTCTTCTTCTTGATGAAGAAAGAAAACCTTTGCTTGAAAATTTCCAAGTGATGATTCCAAGTGAGAAATCCAAATCCAAAGTGAACCCACTTCCTATTTTTTCATCCTCTACCTCTTGCCATGTAGTAGAGTGTGTTATCTTCACAAGTTTCATAACCTAGTGAAGGTGGAACTTGAGTTTGAGTCGCCTCGACGTAGATCATCTTCGGCATCGAAGTCAACGATCTAGCCCGCCCATTTCTCCGATGAAACCGACGCTAGAGTCCAGGATCTCGATGATCGCAGCGGAAGGATGTCATCTCGGAGCTAAAGAAGTGGTGGACCGGATCTACAAAGGTTGTATTTCCATTCACTTAGTAGCAAAGTTGTTTGCCTGCTTCTCTTTTTCGCCTAATCTCTAGTTAACGATTTAGTTTAGGGTTTCTCGGCACTGGAAAATTTTGATTTGGCATGGTTGATGCCTTGTGGAACCTCATGGGCATGCCTAGGAACCCTACAGTAGTATCAGAGCCTAGCTAGAGCTTTAGGCGAAGTGTAGACGATGTTAGAAATTCAATCGAACCCCGAAACCCTAACTTTTAACCCTCTCTGTACATTTTCTGAAAATGTGGATTTTTCCAAATTAAAAATATCCAAAAAATACAGCAGGGTATTATAAGAGTTACTGTGAAGCACGTGATCCCAAGTCAACCAAAGCGCCGCAGAATCGCGGCCCCACCATAGCATGTGCGGCGGTTCCACGGCCATAAAGGTGATTCTTGGCACGTGCTTTGCACAGTAATGTCCTATACTGATTCCTGTGTTTTCTGGGTAATTTTAACTTATATTCAACAGTAGAATTTTCTGGGTTGTTTTGGGGATTCGATGATTCGATCGGTTTATTTAACTTCGTCTATGTGTTTTTCCGGATAATTTTTGAATATGTTAAAAAGTTCGACCGGATATAAATACCCAATTATTCCCCTGCCGGGAAATTTCCAAGTGTTGGATTTTTCCGTGGTTTAAGAACGTTCTAAGTAGTGCAAGTAACGCGATGGTCCCTCTAGAAGACAACAAACCTTAACTCGATTATGTGACCGTCATGAACTGCCCTTTGAACCTTAGGGTTTGGGGCAGTACGGCGTGCCACATGTGAGGCGTTGGCTTGACCCTTCTACGGCTGGACCGTTGGTACTGTGGCATGAAGTGAATGTTTTTAAACTTATTTCATGTGTTGAGCTGTTTCGGGAAAACTTGGGTGTTTGATTGTTCGATCGGAAAGTTTAACATTTTCTATTTATCCGGAATGTGATACAATATTTGGAATCCACAAGGAGTTATGAGATAACTGATTTGAATGTTATAAACATAGCACTTTAGTCTCACTTGATCGGTTGCCACGGAATTTTGATGTGATCAAAAGTCCGTCACAATCACGTAGCGTACGCGGATACTCGCCGGGTAAACTTAATAGACAGCCACACCTAATATCCCCGACCAAGTGACTGTAGGAGAACCCCGTCGCCGAAAACATCCGTTCGGGTGCTCGCAGCAGCGGTGTTCCGCCTTGGTGCACTTCGTCGACGGCATCGGGGGTGCGGCCGTCTACTAAAGTTTGCGACGAGCATTCGATCAGGATGTCGGGAATCTTGTTGAATTGCCCGACTTGATATTTGAAAAGAGTTTTCGATAATGAGACTGAAATGCGGGGTTTATAATTGTTAGGCATGCGATGTCTAAGTAATTCATTTGGTTAGGCATGCGATGTCTATGCAGGTTGCGGATTCCAACTGTTGTAGTTTTACACTTTCTTTTCTGCGACCGTAAGTGTAATATGTGATATCGCCGGTTTCGTTGCTATATGTCAACGACAATTGGGATGCACATATTTACTTACGTTGATGCCATGTGATGTTATGTGTTGCTGGATATGTTATATTGGATCGTCGTGTTTGAATAGCCGGGTTTTTTTATGTGAGATGAGTGTTTTTCATTTTCATTCATGTAAAAACTTGTATGTAATATTCTTTTATTGGGGAACTTCCAGGTTGCGAAAGATGTCACCTTTTGTATATTATTTACTTTTCCGCACTAGGATAGACCCAAGGAGGAGGGCATAAGTAACCGGGTTCTGGAGTCCAGTGGGAGACTAACTCGAGGAGTCGAGTCCGGGTCTCCTAACTCTAGAATTGGTTGGGTTGCTTGCCGCTCTCGTAAGGGTCTAGGGGTGTGGGTTTGGCTATTCATCGCGACCGTGGAATCCGTGTTTTATACTGGCTCGTATTGAAAACACGGACGTCCTAGTATATCCAATGTTTCATATGATCTTCTGCTGCGATATCTGTGATGTGATCATTTGATATGTTGTGATAGATGCTGTATATAGTATATATGATATATTATATAGACGTTACTTATGTTTTACACCCGCGCTAGCCCTGCCCCGCTCTGCCGTTAGTTACCTAACCTAACGGTGCACGAGGGGACATCGAGGCGAATGCGGATGGCATAAGTGTACGTCGTATTTATCTGTGATGTTTAGGTACTTAAATGATGGGACTTCATTAATGAGATTAATGAAATGAAAGAAACCTAAAGATGTTGTGGAATCGAATTTTCAGAAACAGGTAGCTATAGTTCTTGCTTTGCATAGTGGTATATATGATATATCCTGCACCTTATTCGATGAGGAAAGGGTCGAGATCCTTTCACCGGGAGTGACCCCTTTAGCAATAACTGGCAGATGCTACAACACTCGGTTTGTCTTTTAATTGCTTCTATAGTTTCTTCTTTGCACAGTGATATATATGATATATCCCGCACCTCATTCGACGAGAAAAGGGCTGACGATCCCTTCACCGGGAGTGACCCCTTTAGCAAAACTAGAAAAGCCTCAAAAACACTCCATTTTAAAATCATTTGATTCTACAACGATATCAAGTTCATTACGCAATAGGTTTTCAGAAAAACCTGTTGTAGACCTCCGTCATTTCAGATAAGTCCTACTTAGTATTCGTGCTACGTTTGTTGACCTCCGTCAAGGCGTAGTGTGCGGTAGCTAACTAGTATTTATCTGCTTATGCATATGATGCAGATTGGGTTAGGGTAGTCGTACGGCCTTGTTGACCTCCATCAAGGGTCGTGCGGATGGGTTTGATTCAATCAAGAAATGACGGGTTGAACTTGACTAGTAGCCTATGGTTTGTTGACCTCCATCAAGGTCATAGGGTGCTAGGGGCAAAATTATCGGGAATTTCAAGAGTTGAAATTTGCAATGAGATTGCATACCTTCTATAAGATAGTTGGATCCCGATCAAGGTCATAGGTCCGTGCGAAAGCACGGGGAACCTCCCTCAAAGTACCGACACTGGCCTGTTAGTGTATATGCCCTAGAGGCCATTACTGTATCATACTAGTATGTATATTACTTGATGGAAGCTTGGGATATTCACAGTTGTATATACAATCTTGCTCGAAATGGTAGTATGCTACTTGATTTGTCTCTACTTTAATATGTGCATGTGTTTCTTTTAGCATATCGCTGATATACATATTAGTAGAGCCTTTAGGATCTTTGCTTGATTACCAGCGTGGTGATAGCGCTCACACTCGTGGGAGCTGGGTGATCTATAAGCACATCCTTATACAGGTCCCTAGTCGTTGGACTATCAAGACAGGGCATCGATACTCCGGAGTAGACTAGCGTATGCGCTTCTCATCCCAGCGTGGGAGACGGTCTGTCCCACAGCCGTCAGTACGTCGTACTTAAGATAGTATGCGGGTGCTCGTTAGGTTACGAGTACACTGGACAGGACTCGTCGGGGACTGTTGGTTGTATTATACCTATCGTCAGTTATCAGTTCCCAGGTGACATGAGTACAGCTTAGTCCGCTGACTTGACACTGTCACTTCGCCTCGAGTGTGTTCCCACTGTACTTTGATTACTACCCTACCACGGCTCAAAGGAGTCGTGCAAACAGGTAGTAGTCGGGTGCAGTCCCGAAGCACTTGGAGGCAGTGACGGTTAGACAGGATTCGTCTCTCCCGGTATTGGGGGTTGACATCGCGCTGTGTCTAGGAGAGCCATTACACGAGTAGTCCCTGGCCAGGGCGAGCGAGATATACTGGTAGGTTTCCAGTGTTATCTCAGGGTGTTCTGGGCTACACTCCGACACGACTTGTACCGCTATTAGGGGACTGACGTTTACCGCCCCCTAGGCCCGCCATGCGATGTATCAGACGAACAGACCGGACTGTACGGAGACTGTCACATTCAGACTCAGTAGGAGTTCCGATGGGGTTCACCTCGTCAGTCTTCTTATCGGCATCTACCTGGGGACCGTTACGCACAGCTAGTGCCGCTTGCGGTCTGTGGTTAAGCTGTCACGACCCGAAAGTACAGAAGATGACCGGCACTTAAACTACGAACGTCTCGAGGCGTACGTAATCTAAGTAAACCGAAAACCCAGAAATCCAAACCAAGAAAAGTAGTAGAGTGCAGGAAAAACCAAGTAGTTTCAATAGCATAAGCCGTATTATGCGGTTTTTTAAAACATCAAAAAATTTACTGAAAATTTCGGCAGAGTCTCCTTTGTAAATACTGGCCCCCAAACGGAATACAACATGAATAGTATACGAAATCAAGAAAAAGGCATCCCCAAGCGGGAGCTAGCTCTTCGTCAATCGACGGTCACAACCACACAAGCAATATAATATACAACGCCAACGGCGAGTATCAAAACTCAAAAGGAAACTCAAAACCACCAGAAATATAACGAGCGACTCTAAGGTCGAAAGAATAAACAACACTGGTCTCTATCTCAATAAATACATGTTTGGTTGATGGAACTTCTAGATACAACAGAGTAATAATATACAAGTTATATAATAGGGGGGTACGATACAAGTAAACCCACCTACTAGCAAATCACCCGAAGGAAACTATGCCCGCAAGCCGTAATGAAACCTGTACGGCAAACCTGCAAGAAACTGGGGCACAACGGGGGTGAGTTGCCAACTCGTGAATAGAAAAACATCTACGAATAGAAATCGCATAAATAACGCAACCTAGGTCACTGATCATACTATATCCTCAATTATATATATAACATGCAACCTATAACAAGGCTAGGGTAAATATCTAACCCGAGTGTACTCTCATGTACCCGTGTCAGTGCCTCAGGTAGCAATATATCATATGAATGAGGTATGAATGCATGAAAACAGAATACATGTAAATGAAGAACTGTTTTCATAATTTAGTGAGATTTCCTTTGTATTTTTAAAATGAGATATCATAATGAAATCAGCATAAAACAGTGCCTAGCATCGGCACAAAACGTAATCCCCATATCTCAATATCTCTGTATCACAGTCTCTGTACCTCAATATCTCGAAATCTCAATGTCTCAATCACAATATCTAGGGCGCCGTCAGTCCAGACCGGCCCCTACCATCTATCTCAAGACTACGACGGTATCCTCCGGATATCCGACGCGTCGGGTAAAATCATCGGGAGGTAGTGCTCCCCTGCCGGGCTCACATCGTCATCATCACGCGCTTCTTGTCCCGGGGTACCTTACCGGGTCCACCATGTACCCGAAACGGTTCATCCGTCTCCTCGAATCGGGTCTCGAAATCCATCAGCAAACTCATGGTGGACGACTCATACATCATGGGAAAACCGCGCTTTTTATTTTAAAAAAGAGAAAAGGTTTATTTATGTTTTTGCAGTTTTCCTCCAAATCCAGAAAATCTCGTGGAACTCCGAATCCAAAACCTCAATAACACGTAAAATAGTGAATATATGCATGAGAATCCATGAATGCGGCATAATAATGAATAACAGTATGCATGAAGTAGCAGGCAATAACTACAATGTCTAAACTATTAGCTAACAGGCTATGTCAAGCAATAATATTTTCTAAGGTGTACGTGACATGGCAATTACCGATGAAGATGTGTGTGAGCCGGCAAGTAAGTGTACGTGGTACATACGCATCATCGGTAATGGTGCTGGTGTCCTAACAGCATGATATCAATAATGGAATATGCAGCAAAATAAGTATGCGAGGCAGAGCGAACAGCAATAATGTGCGGGAGCTGAATACTAGACACAACGGTAACTAATCTGTAATAATCTACTATAAGCCCTACAAATGGTGCCTTTTGAAATAACACGAATCATGGGGTTTTGAAAATAGGGGCTACGGTGTTTTTATAAAAAGATACGTCTTTTGAAATATCCGTAAGATCCCTTAGGCTGTCTTTTAAAATACCCACGATTCGTTAGTTTTTGAAAAAGGTAAGAATCGAATCTAATCTAACAACTAAACTAAACAACTGGGCTAAGCTAACAAGCTGAACTACAGGTAAGGAAACCGCCTATCATCTGAGTCGATACATATACCTACCTGTATATGTATAGTCGGTGATCCCGCCTCAATAATATCATAGCCGATACCATATCTATAATCAGGCATCCCAAGTCAAGAGAGTGGATCAATCATCAATATAGCTCGTACGTAAATCCGTCGTACGGCATCCCAAATCTGGGTACGGGTCAATATCACATTCATCATACTATTCACCTGGTATCCTCTTTATCAAATATCATGATCGCGGTACTGATCTACGTCTAGTACCATACCGATACCGCCTACGTATGCATGGACGTGTGTGAAACACTACGTCAAGGACCCGCTACAACGTCATGTCGTATCTCAAATACGAACCCTGCTATATCACCGATCTCACGGCCTCAAATCAAATCTCATCGACTCAGCTCAATCCCAAGTATCATCCTCAAATCCGTATGTGAACACATAGTCCCATACCCATGTGAACACATAACTATAAAGAATCCCATGAGCACATATCAATAGGAAAGTATGCAAGTATGTTTGTGTGTATGTGTAGTGCAACACTACCCTAGGGTTCGCAACGCTAAAATAATCCAACACACCAATATCCATCCTAAGCATCGTTATTAATCCCAAATAACATATAATACTTGTTGGTGTGTATACGCATCCGTATACACCACCACGGACTGCGGGGGTGCTATACGCCATCCACCCGACTTCTCCCCATAGATATAAATCTACTCACCTGGTCCTCGCTAGCTGGTGCCGACGTCGCCACGCGCTTGCTTGTCGTCTCGAAATCCACATAGGGGTACCTACATATCATAACACACCATATCGCATTAAAACTAAATTCGAAATCGAAACGGCATACGAAAATCAAATCGACACGCGTATCACGCATAGGTCCAAACCTATCGCCTACGCATGCAAGAATAGTCAAACCAACCCTCGATGTCGATGTACAAACGTCAAACCATCGAGAAAAATCCAATCACACTCATTTTCACATTCACGAACACTAATTTTAATATAAACTAGGTTAAAACTCACAAAAACCCCAATTTCACTTAAAAAGTCATTTTTCCGAAAATCTAGCAAGCACAATTCGCCGTTTTTGTACAGTACAGGATGTTTAAATGAATGTAGCGTCCAATATATTTATTAAATATCTTAAATAAGTCATATAAACAATTCCCGGAATTTAATCTCATTAAATTCCAAAAACCCTAATATTCTAGTTTTCAAAATACCTAGAATTTAACAATTTCAAAGCAAAATGCACAAACTACAATCTAGCTTAGATTTGCATGATCTAAAGCATTAAACCACACTTAATAAAGTTAATGAAGTCATGAAAAACCTAAACACATTTTTAATCCCAAGTATTTAACCAATTTCAAAAACCTAGTAAGCAAATTAGCAAATTAACACAATTTTTAAACTAACCATTAGCACAAGCTACTAATCTTGTATTAACATGACAAAAAAAAGCCTAAATATAACACACAACCATACACCAATTTTATAAAACCCTAACTTGCATTCAAATTCATAACTTGAATTCCAAAACTTGCAACTTAAGCCTAATTAACACTTAAGTAGTTTAGCTTTAAGAAATTAGTAACAAATTAAGCAAAAATGTATTAGAATTATACCCAAAAAATTTGAAGATCCACAAGCATCCATGGCCCTCCAAAATGCACTCTTTTCACAAAGATCCATGCTATACGGGCTAAGCTAAAATGGGTAGGAGTCGGATTTGGGTTTTAGGATTTTTTTTGATGGATTTGAGGCAATTTTTGATGAAGTTTGAAGGGAAAAGAGAAGGGAAATGGGGGGGCTGCTGCTGCTGTAGGAGGGGGGGCTGCTGGAATGGGAGTGGGAGAGGAGAGAGAGGGAGGTATAGAAAGTGGGGGGAGAAGTCAAAGTCAATTCAAGATCAAAGGTCCACCTCATTTCTCCATTTTCTTTTCTTTTCTGTCATTTCTTTCCTTTGAAATTCATGTGGGGTAAAAAAATGGGGGCTGCTGAATTCTTCAAGGGGAGAAGTAAATGGGAGTGTGTGGATGTGGGTACGGGTGTGGGGTGATGAAAAATGATAAATATAATACCCCAAACATCCATTTACGCTTAAAAAAGCCTTTTTTCTTCAATAATTTCTAAACCGTTTTAGCAAATGATTTCGTTCCAAAAACCACATGATAAAATTTTATTTAATGTTTTATGATGCACAAAATTTGTTTCAACTCATTCCAATTTGTAATTTTCCCTAATTAAATGTATTAGTGACGGCTTAAATAATAATAAAATAATATTTTTTTCAGAAAATTTGAAATTTCACCAGCGGCTCAATAAACACCAAATAATAGCAATTACATAGTTAGAATATGTATATTTAATTTTTATAATAAAATATTTGTATTTTGACTTTTTACAGAAAACCCCCTTATTTTACCGATTTTTTTGAAATTTCACCGAAACGATTTTCAAAACGTTACAATCTTCCCCCCTTAAAGAAATTCGGTCTCCGGATTTAAATTCAAACTCCCCGAAATACTAAAATATCTAAGAAAAACCATCAAGTCGTCGGGGCTCCGAAATTGTAAATACATAAAACAATTCGTAGCGCAGCGCATGCGCTTGAAAAATGAGCATATAACTCAAATCAAAACTCCGTCAAGCATACCGCAATCATCGGGGTCATGGAGAAGACATCAATGCCAAATCCAAATCAAACCAATATGATATAACTCGAAACTATACATGTAAACATTGAATCTATATCTGTAAGTATCTGAAGGAAATGCATGCCAATTTCTTTAAGTCGCAGTGCAACGCGTATAACACTGCACAGTGGCGGACGTCTATCATAAGAAAATAACTATATACATATATACCTTTGTTTGAAATGTACGTTCCGCCGTTTTGGAAACAATTTAGAAGGGTTTCCTTGTTTTAAACATTTCGTGTCATATTAGACACGTAGGTAAATACTGAGGCTATAGCTCGCTTTTTGGAAATCCTTTCAATAACTATCAATGCATGCAAAAATATATTCAGGTACTGTCCTCTGACTAGTCCTGCTCAGTATGAAAACACATAGCAATATCATAAAAACGTACTGCTCTATACGAAATCAATACCAAAATATGCACATGAATGCTACGTGCGTCTGGTGCGCGCGGAAATCAAAATCCATGAATGTGCCATACATGCGCATAGAAACAACATCTAAGTGCATCGGGTGTGCACGAAACATCTGTCGTAGGCAACATGTGTGCCTGACAGCAAAATCAGGTGCATCTGACATGCACGAAAAATTCTCGATTTAGTGCCTCTGGTGTGCACCAAAATCACCCTTCAAAACATGCGCCCAACATGCGCGAAAATCCAAATCAGGTGCATCCATCGTGCACGAAATCATGAAATCCAATATCAAGCGCCGAACGTGCGCAAAATCAATCAGGTGCACAAGGTGCACAAAATAAATATCGAGTATCACAATAGAAATCGAAGTCCAGTGCATCTAAGTGCACAAAAGGCGTATCACTGCACTGCAAGCATATATAAACTATACAGAGTGCAGGAACGAAATCGTGTGCATGCATACGCACAAAACCAACTCAACTGTTTAAAACCGTAAAATCACAAACATGTGAAACTAAAGCACGAAAACGATATCAAGTGCAACAATGTGCAAAGATCGTAAATCCTCAATCATCAAAATCAAATCATACGAATAAATCACCCAAAACATCGTAATCAATAATGGCGGAATAGTACTGCTCAAGCGCATCCTCTAAGAATCTCGGCCAACTGTCGCGGTCACTAGTGGGACGTCTGGTCGATGATCATGAACTCTGTCCTGCTGGTGTGCGTAACCATGACCACTCCTGGGTCAGGGTCTTCACTGTGAATTACCAATCTTTCGGTCCATCGGCTCATCGGCCCTGTCGGGTGTGCTAACGGGGATGATCCAGTTCTGGCACGTCTCTTGTCATCTCCCGGTCAATCATCACGACCACTCGTAAGATAGCATATCACTGGCGTCGGCCTCTGGCTCTCTGAATGTACGTGACACATCTGATCCTGGGTGCAAGTATCATTGCAGCAGTGTCCTGGAAGGAATCCTGCTCACGGTCTCTTCCATGTCTCGTCTCTGCCAACTGTCCGGAAGTCATTGTCATTTCCTACATCTGCATCTTGCTCTGGAACGACTGCATACTCATCGCGACTCCTTCTGGAAGGTAAGTCTAAGTACCATGCCTCGGCATGCGCATCGCATCTCTGATGTCGGCGGAGTAGAACGTCATCTCAACTAGATCTGGTACGAACCTCTTACTCCACTTTTCTCTAATGTCGTCTGCTTTGGATTCGTCTCGTCGCGGCTGCATGGACTGAGCTCCAACGACTATCCTCGTATCTGGAGTCTCCCAAGAATGCATCTCACCACCAAGCATCCGATTGAAGTCGAACCATTCGATCGATTCGTCAAAACCTCAAAATCCCCTAAGGGCTCAAAATCTTGGGCACAGTTTAATAGTATCGAGTACATACCACAGCATCGGTGGTCCAGCCGTAGAAGGGCAAACCCAAGCCTCACTAATGGTGCCGTGGAACTGCCGCAAACCCTAAGGTTCAAAGGCTTTCACACGGTCATTATGTCGAGTTAGGGTTTCATTCTTCTAGAGGGACCATAGAATTTCCTGCATGTCCTTCCGACTACTTTAAACTTGGAATAATAGGTTTCTGACATTCGATCGTCTCTGTCGACTCCCAACGTCTCCGCGTGAAGTCGTCTCTAGCTGGAATCAATCTATCTGATGACCTCGCATCGGGGTAGCGAACGAACCACCTGTCCTAGTCATTCATCATAGGGTGACTAGCGACCTTCTATCATCTCTTAGTACAACTCGTATTGTAATAGCTCCAACATCTGGGGCGATATCTCGTCGTTCGCAGCAATAACTAGCTCGCTCGTCTGCACGCTAAACAGTGCCACAAACATCATGAATAAGCAACACACCAACGGTCATCAAAATCTGGCTGGCCTCTATCATTGGCTCAATTCTCTAGTGTCGATCAGCGCCTCCGAGTAACCTCATAAAGGCGATCCGCCAAACACTCATGGCGCGGAAACACAGTAAAAAGATACATCTCTGCAATCGTGTGTCGCCAGAATTTCGCCCTGGTCAGTCCTCGTTCGTGACGAGCTTGTGCTGACCGCAACTCTAGCCGTAGCTCTCCCTACCCGTAACCGTAGCAGCAAAACCATAACTGGTACTGATGAGGCTAGATCGGAATGAATATAATACTGAACAAGGAAATGTACATCCTAAGGCTTCATAAGTGGGTCATCCTACGCTCCGAAGGTTAAAACCTAACGCTCTGATACCAACTTTGTCACGACCCGAAAGTACGGAACATGACCGGCACTTAAAGTACGAACATCTCGAGGCGTACGTAATCTAAGTAAACCGAAAACCCAGAAATCCAAACCAAGAAAAGTAGTAGAGTGCAGGAAAAACCAAGTAGTTTCAATAGCATAAGCCGTATTATGCGGTTTTTTAAAACATCAAAAAATTTACTGAAAATTTCGGCAGAGTCTCCTTTGTAAATACTGGCCCCCAAACGGAATACAACATGAATAGTATACGAAATCAAGAAAAAGGCATCCCCAAGCGGGAGCTAGCTCTTCGTCAATCGACGGTCACAACCACACAAGCAATATAATATACAACGCCAACGACGAGGATCAAAACTCAAAAGGAAACTCAAAACCACCAGAAATATAACGAGCGACTCTAAGGTCGAAAGAATAAACAACACTGGTCTCTATCTCAATAAATACATGTTTGGTTGATGGAACTTCTAGATACAACTGAGTAATAATATACAAGTTATATAATGGGGGGGTACGATACTAGTAAACCCACCTACTAGCAAATCACCCGAAGGAAACTATGCCCGCAAGCCGTAATGAAACCTGTACGGCAAACCTGCAAGAAACTGGGGCACAACGGGGGTGAGTTGCCAACTCGTGAATAGAAAAACATCTACGAGTAGAAATCGCATAAATAACGCAACCTAGGTCACTGATCATACTATATCCTCAATTATATATATAACATGCAACCTATAACAAGGCTAGGGTAAATATCTAACCCGAGTGTACTCTCATGTACCCGTGTCAGTGCCTCAGGTAGCAATATATCATATGAATGAGGTATGAATGCATGAAAACAGAATACATGTAAATGAAGAACTGTTTTCATAATTTAGTGAGATTTCCTTTGTATTTTTAAAATGAGATATCATAATGAAATCAGCATAAAACAGTGCCTAGCATCGGCACAAAACGTAATCCCAATATCTCAATATCTCTGTATCACAGTCTCTGTACCTCAATATCTCGAAATCTCAATGTCTCAATCACAATATCTTGGGCGCCGTCAGTACAGACCGGCCCGTACCATCCATCTCAAGACTACAACGGTATCCTCCGGATATCCGACGCGTCAGGTAAAATCACCGGCAGGTAGTGCTCCCCTGCCAGGCTCACATCGTCATCATCACGCGCTTCTTGCCCCGGGGTACCTTACCGGGTCCACCATGTATCCGAAACGGTTCATCCGTCTCCTCGAATCGGGTCTCGAAATCCATCAGCAAACTCATGGTGGACGACTCATACATCATGGGAAAACCGCGCTTTTTATTTTAAAAAAGAGAAAAGGTTTATTTATGTTTTTGCGGTTTTCCTCCAAATCCAGAAAATCTCGTGGAACTCCGAATCCAAAACCTCAATAACACGTAAAATAGTGAATATATGCATGAGAATCCATGAATGCGGCATAATAATGAATAACAGTATGCATGAAGTAGCAGGCAATAACTACAATGTCTAAACTATTAGCTAACAGGCTATGTCAAGCAATAATATTTTCTAAGGTGTACGTGACATGACAATTACCGATGAAGATGTGTGTGAGCCGGCAAGTAAGTGTACGTGGTACGAACACATCATCGGTAATGGTGCTGGTGTCCTAACTACATGATATCAATAATGGAATATGCAGCAAAATAAGTATGCGAGGCAGAGCGAACAGCAATAATGTACGGGAGCTGAATACTAGACACAACGGTAACTAATCTGTAATAATCTACTATAAGTCCTACAAATGGTGCCTTTTGAAATAACACGAATCATGGGGTTTTGAAAATAGGGGCTACGGTGTTTTTATTAAAAGATACGTCTTTTGAAATATCCGTAGGATCCCTTGGGCTGTCTTTTAAATACCCACGATTCGTTAGTTTTTGAAATAGGTAAGAATCGAATCTAATCTAACAACTAAACTAAACTAAAGGGCTAAGCTAACAAGCTGAACTACAGGTAAGGAAACCGCCTATCATCTAAGTCGATACATATACCTACCTGTATATGTATAGTCGGTGATCCTGCCTCAATAATATCATAGCCGATACCATATCTATAATCAGGCATCCCAAGTCAAGAGTGCGGATCAATCATCAATATAGTTCGTACGTAAATCCGTCGTACGGCATCCCAAATCTGGGTACGGGTCAATATCACATTCATCAAACTATTCACCTGGTATCCTCTTTATCAAATATCATGATCACGGTACTGATCTACGTCTAGTACCATAATGATACCGCCTACGTATGCATGGACGTGTGTGAAACACTACGTCATGGACCCGCTACAACGTCATGTCGTATCTCAAATACGAACCCTGCTATATCACCGATCTCACGGCCTCAAATCAAATCTCATAGACTCAGCTCAATCCTAAGTATCATCCTCAAATCCGTATGTGAACACATAGTCCCATACCCATGTGAACACATAACTATAAAGAATCCCATGAGCACATATCAATAGGAAAGTATGCAAGTATGTATGTGTGTATGTGTAGTGCAACACTACCCTAGGGTTCGCAACGCTAAAATAATCCAACACACCAATATCCATCCTAAGCATCGTTATTAATACCAAATAACATATAATACTTGTTGGTGTGTATACGCATCCGTATACACCACCACGGACTGCGGGGGTGCTATACGCCATCCACCCGACTTCTCTCCGTAGATATAAATCTACTCACCTGGTCCTCGCTAGCCGGTGCCGACGTCGCCATGCGCTTGCTTGTCGTCTCGAAGTCCACATGGGGGTACCTACATATCATAACGCATCATATCGCATTAAAACTAAATTCGAAATCGAAACGGCATACGAAAATCAAATCGGCACGCGTATCACGCATAGGTCCAAACCTATCGCCTACGCATGCAAGAATAGTCAAACCAACCCTCGATGTCGATGTACAAACGTCAAACCATCGAGAAAAATCCAATCACACTCATTTGCACATTCACGAACACTAATTTTAATATAAACTAGGTTAAAACTCACAAAAACCCCAATTTCACTTAAAAAGTCATTTTTCCGAAAATCTAGCAAGCACAATTCGCCGTTTTTGTACAGTACAGGATGTTTAAATGAATGTAGCGGCCAATATATTTATTAAATATCTTAAATAAGTCATATAAACAATTCCCGGAATTTAATCTCATTAAATTCCAAAAACCCTAATATTCTAGTTTACAAAATACCTAAAATTTAACAATTTCAAAGCAAAATGCACAAACTACAATCTAGCTTAGATTTGCATGATCTAAAGCATTAAACCACACTTAATAAAGTTAATGAAGTCATGAAAAACCTAATCACATTTTTAATCCCAAGTATTTAACCAATTTCAAAAACCTAGTAAGCAAATTAGCAAATTAACACAATTTTTAAACTAACCATTAGCACAAGCTACTAATCTTGTATTAACATGACAAAGAAAAGCCTAAATATAACACACAACCATACACCAATTTTATAAAAGCCTAACTTGCATTCAAATTCATAACTTGAATTCCAAAACTTGCAACTTAAGCCTAATTAACACTTAAGTAGTTTAGCTTTAAGAAATTAGTAACAAATTAAGCAAAAATGTTTTAGAATTATACCCAAAAACATTTGAAGATCCACAAGCATCCATGGCCCTCCAAAATGCTCTCTTTTCACAAAGATCCATGCTATACGGGCTAAGCTAAAATGGGTAGGAGTCGGATTTGGGTTTTGGGATTTTTTTTGATGGATTTGAGGCAATTTTTGATGAAGTTTGAAGGGAAAAGAGAAGGGAAATGGGGGAGGCTGCTGCTGCTGGAGGAGGGGGGGCTGCTGGAATGGGAGTGGGAGAGGGGAGAGAGGGAGGTAGAGAAAGTGGGGGGAGAAGTCAAAGTCAATTCAAGGTCAAAGGTCCACCTCATTTCTCCATTTTCTTTTCTTTTCTGTCATTTCTTTTCTTTGAAATTCAAGTGGGGTAAAAAAATAGGGGCTGCTGAATTCTTCAAGGGGAGAAGTAAATGGGAGTTTGTGGATGTGGGTACGGGTGTGGGGTGATGAAAAATGAGAAATATAATACCCCAAACATCCATTTACGCTAAAAAAAGCCTTTTTTTCTTCAATAATTCCTAAACCGTTTTGGCAAATGATTTCGTTCCAAAAACCACATGATAAAATTTTATTTAATGTTTTATGATGCACAAAATTTGTTTCAATTCATTCAAATTTGTAATTTTCCCTAATTAAATGTATTAGTGACGGCTTACATAATAATAAAATAATATTTTTTTCAGAAAATTTGAAATTTCACCAGCGACTCAATAAACACCAAATAATAGCAATTACATAGCTAGAATATGTATATTTAATTTTTATAATAAGATATTTGTATTTTGACTTTTTACAGAAAACCCCCTTATTTTACCGATTTTTTTTAAATTTCACCGTAACGATTTTCAAAACGTTACATAAGCCCACTACCAGCGTAGTGTCGAGTCTTTAGAGTCCCACATAGAGGTATATTCGTCTCTGGGCAAAACAGAGTAGAGGTCGCATGGTTTTGCGACAGGGTTCGTTCTCATCCGCGCACTTGTGCACGTTTGGAGTCCGGACGGATATTACTAGCGGGCTCTGGTTTGAGCCAGATACTGGTATATGTTTTGGGGTTGATTTTATCTCATAGTATTCATGTTCCTCGGAACAAGAATGCGGGTGTGTATGCACAGTTGATTGAGGCGGAGGAAGAGGATTTTCATTAGGGTTTCGGAACGGGTGCGCATGCACAGTTGACATTCGTCTTTTTCCAAACCCTAATGAATTTATGATATATCAATTAATAATATTAATTAAATGAAATTATGTCATGGTTGGGTTTGTTGACTTGTTGACCAAGGTTGACTAGTTTACCATGGTTGAAATTTTGACTATCATCATTACATATCAAAGATACTCTTTGATTCTAGCAAAACCATTTAATGTGTGTAATGATAATTGTCATTTCAATCCATCCATCAACTATTTCATTTTGATTATTATTATTATTTTGATAATTCATTTGATATTATGTTATGGTTGTAAAAAGCTTTTCATTCTATCATAACACTTCTCTCTCCTCTCTTCTTCTTCCTCCTCCTCTAGTTCAAGGAGACTCACTCTCATGTGTTGAGAAACCCTCTCCTTGAGATAAAAACACCCCAAAACCACTCTCTACTCTCTCTAGGGTTAGAGGTCTAGCAAGCCAAAAACCTTAGTTCTCTCAAAGTTCGAGAAAGGAGCCCAAAGGTTGAACCCTCAGGTGGATCCATCTTTGACGGAAGAAGGCGACGAGGAAAGCACCATCCAAGCTCTACAAAGGTTTCAAGAAGAAGGAGTTCAAGTTAGGTATAACCTCTTTTCCGAGTAGCTAACTCTCTTTAGCTTAGTAGCTAGTTTAGTTTAGAAAAGATCCGACTTTTGTTAGTCCATGTTGCCTAATGCGCTAAAAATTTGTTTTTTATACCGTTTCCGCCTCCCCGTAAGAACCGGGGTTGGCAACGTGGACTTACAGTGGTACCAGAGCCTAACTAAACTTAAACTAGCTTAGTAGTAAAGTGTATGGAAGTTCGATCGGAAAAATCGCAAAAACCTAAACATCAAAACCCTAACTTTCTGTTGAAATTTTTTGTGCTCTAAAAATAAAAAGTTTTACTCCAAAAATCGGCTCAGGGTTTTGTGAAGACAGTCACCAAAAATGGTCGCCTGAATCCTTCAAACCGCCGCGGTTCCGCGGCAATGGGTATACATTTGCCGCGGAACCGCCGCCGTTTAGGCTCTTCTCGTGACCGGGTTTGGTGCAGTGTTCTTCTGGTAGGGTTTTGGGATTTTTAAGATGGTTTATTTGTGCCCAGGTTTTCCAGAAAAGAAATTTGGTTTTGGGGGCCTATAAATCCGTATTTTTGATCGAACTTCACTATACTTTGACTAATCGGTTATATCTGTGATGTTTATATGTATTGAACGTCGGCTAATCGCTATATGTCGATTAGTCGGGGTTATACATATTTGTGATCTGTGTTTGATGATGGTTTGTGTATATGAATGCGTTGGACTGTCGCGGGTGAATAGCCGGGGTGGATGTGAGATGAGTGTTTCTTTTTCTTTCATTCATTGTAAAATGTAAATTGATGTAATATTATTATTTGTATGGCCGCACAACCGGGTCGGGGTTGTAACCGTCATTGTATAATTCTTTTTACTGTTTTTGCTCCTAGGATAGACCCATGGAGGGGGTGCACAAACTACCGGGTATCTCGAAGTGCCGAGTGGCCTACTTACGGCGTTGAGGGAGGTTGCTCCACTTCGGTTTACTTGGCAGGTAGTTTGCCGCGCCCGTAGGGGTCTTGGGTGGGGTATTGGCTATTCACCGTGACCGTGTAATCCGCTTTTCGTTGCAGGATAGAATGGATTGCGGATTCCTAGTATATCCAATGTATTCATCTGTGATCTGTAATGTCTATCATTGCTATATATATGATAACTATTTAGGCGTTGCTTATATTTTACAGCCGCGCTAGCCCAGCCCCCGCTCTGTCGTTAGTTAAGTAACCTAACGGGTGATGACGAGGCCCCGTGGCGAATGCGAATGGCATAAGCGTACGTCATATTTTGGTTGTTTTCTACAATGGTAGGATTAAATGATGGGACGCATTAAAAGAACTAATGCAAGAAAATAAACCAAGTAAAAGTCGAATGGAACACTTTGAAAACCACTCGGTTCTTTTCAAAACTAAACTTTTAAACGTGGAGCTTGAACCACTCCTTTCAAAAGCTATCTCGTTCCATCGATTATATCATGTTCACTACGTTCACGGTTTCGCCAAAACCATCCGTAGCCCTCCATCATTTCAGTTAAATATTCGGTAGTATTCAAGCTATGTATTTTGACCTCACGCCAAGGCATAGTGATTGGTAGCTGCCGGATATTTATCTGTTGCATAGATAGAATGCGTTGGTTTGAGACAGTCGTACTGCCATTTTGGCCTACGTCAATGGTAGGTACGGGTGGGTTCAAATTAACCGGGATAATGATGGGAAGAACTTGACATGCGACTTATGACATTTTGACCTCACGCCAAGGTCATAAGAGCATGGGGCAAAAATCCACATCGGGAGTTTCATAAGTACTGAAACTTGCTAGCGCTGCATACCATTTGGAGTGTGATGATTCTGGTAGGATTCTTTCGGTTTTATCACACAATGATATTTGGATCCCGATCCTACTGTGAGTATATGCTACTCCTCGGGAAAACTCTCACTTAACGATCAATGCTATAAACCTAGTAGGTGTCTAGAAAGGTGTTAGCAGGGCTACGCCCACAGGGAAAAGAGCTTACTTAATTAAGGAACTTCGCAAAAGCGTTGGAAAACCTCCCTCGAAGTACCGACACTGGCCTGGCTGAATTGTTAAGCAAGTATTGTACGGTGAGATTGATCCTGACTAATCCTTTCTTTACGGTTTGAGAAGGGATTCGAGAGACAGTGGGAGCCATCCTGTTTAGACAAACTAAAAACCACTCTAAAATTACAAGAGCATCATGCTAAAGTGTTTCTTTTCTCTCTCCTAATTGCAGCGACCATTCAACATGACCGGACTTAAGTTATTACTAGATAAAAACATACTGACAGGGCCAAACTACAATGATTGGCTCAGGAATGTCAAGATGGCAATCACTTACGACAAGTTGGGGTATCTCCTTACCACCAAAGCTCCCCCTGTCCCAGGTCCCAAAACCAGTGTCGCGGATAGGGAAATCCGTAAGACCTGGGAAATAGATTGCGCGAAGGCCAAATGCCTCGTACTTGCCTCGATGGACAACGAACATCAGAGGAGGCACGAGAATATGGACCTAGAGTCCATATTTCTTCATACAAAAGAACTGTATGGAGAGCAGTCTCGTATCGCCAGATACGAAGTGTCGAAGAAGTTGTTTTCGGCAAGGTTGGCCGTCGGATCATCGGTAGCGGAACACGTGCTTAAGATGATTGGCTACATAGAGGAGCTCGCGGAACTTGGGACCACGTTGGAGAATGAGCTCTATACGGACTTGATTCTTCAGTCCCTTCCTTCCACTTACGCCCAGTTCATCCTGAATTTCAACTTGCAAGAAAAGGAAGTTGAACTTTCAGAGCTCCTTGACATGCTGAGGAGTGCAGAGGGCACCCTACAGAAAGGTAGGAAGACTTCCACTTTGTTTGTAGGAGGATCTTCCTCTTCTAGGTCCATGGCGAAAGCCAAGGGCAAGAAGAAGAAAGCCCCCGCCAAACCAAGAGGCGGTGTCAGTAAAGTGGATACGAAGGGAAAAGGAAAGGCAAAAGCAACAAAGGTAGCGGGGAAGCTTGTGGGAAAAGAAGAGTGCTTTTACTGTCACAAAAGTGGACACTGGAAACAGGATTGCAAGGCTTAGAAGGCCAGAACCCATGATCTGAAGCAAGTTGCGGCTTCAGCTTCAGGTGTGTATGTTATTGAAAACTGTCTATCAATAAACTCTACATCCTGGGTATTGGATACCGGATCAGGATCTCATATCTGTAATTCTTTGCAGGCGTTGAGAAAGCGTAGAGTTTTGAAGGCAGGTGACATGACCCTCAGAGTTGCAAACGGTGCTAGCATGGATGCTGAGGCCGTGGGGGACTATCACCTAGGACAGTCGGATGGACACTTTTTGGTTTTGCGTAGTTGTTATTATGTACCAAATGCAACCTGTAATATCATTTCTGTATCTTTATTATCTAAAGAAGGTTATGAATTTGCATTTGGAAGTAATGTAGTGAACATTCACCTTAATTAAGTTTTGATTGGGTCAGGTACATTGAACAACGGTATATACGTGTTAAACCAACCACAGATTTTCAATGTCCAGAATACACACAAAAGAAAGTCTCCAGAAATCAATAAAACTTTCTTATGGCATTGTAGACTGGGTCACATCAATGAGAGAAGGTTGACTAAGTTACATATAGAAGGATATTTGGATCCGTTCGAATATCAATCGTATGCAACTTGTCAATCCTGTCTCAAAGGAAAGATGACAAAGACTCCGTTCACTGGACACGGAGTAAGAGCGAGCGAGCTTTTGGGACTCGTACATAGCGATGTGTGCGGTCCAATGTCTACACATGCGCGAAGCGGTTATTCTTACTTCATTACGTTTACGGACAAGGTTCGGGCATATCTTCTTGATGAAGCATAAATCCGAAGCTTTTGAAAAGTTCCAGGAATATAAGAATGAAGTAGAAAAACAAACAGGCAAAAGTATCAAGGCACTGAGATCTGATCGAGGTGGTGAATACTTGAGTGCCGAGTTCCTGGGTTACTTAAAAGAGAATGAAATTCTCTCTCAGCTTACTCCTCCATACACTCCGCAACATAACGGTGTATCGGAGAGACGGAACCGAACCCTATTGGATATGGTACGGTCCATGATGAGTAACGCTGAGTTGCCGCGATCATTCTGTGGATATGCGCTAGAAACAGCTGCATACCTTTTGAACCGAGTTCCCACTAAGACTGTGCCTACCACACCATATGAGTTATGGAGTGGGAAGAAACCCTATCTTCAATACTTGAAGATTTGGGGATGTCCAGCTTATGTCAAAAAGCAGCATGCGGACAAAATCGAGGCACGCTCAGTACTGTGCAAGTTTGTGGGATACCCAAAGAACTCCAGGGGGTATCTTTTCTATTACGCAGAGGAACAAAAAGTCCTTGTTTCTCGTAATGCCCATTTTCTGGAACATCAGTTCTTAGAAAAAGAAATAAGTGGGAGCGCAATAGAACTGGAAGAAATTCCAGAACCACAGGCTATTACTGAAAGCTTAGTAGAACCAGAGGGTTCGGAAGATCAGGACATTCCCACGCCACTCCGAAGGAGTAGTAGGCAGTCTCATCCGCCCGAGAGATACTACGGTTTTCTCATTGACGGGGATAGAGAGGATTGCATCATAGATTGTGATGAGCCTACTAACTTCCAGCAAGCCATTCAAAGCGTCGACTCGGTAAAATGGCTGGATGCAATGCGGACCGAAATGGAGTCCATGTACACCAACAAAGTATGGACGTTGGACATTGCTCCAGATGGGGTAAAACCCGTAGGATGCAAGTGGATCTTCAAAAGGAAGATTGGTGTAGATGGACAGGTTGAGACCTATAAAGCTAGACTGGTTGCAAAGGGTTTTCGTCAGCGACCTGGTTTGGACTATGACGAAACCTTTTCTCCAGTAGCTATGCTGAAATCCATTCGGATCCTTCTTGCCATTGCTGCCTTCCACGATTATGAGATTTGGCAGATGGACATAAAGACAGCTTTTCTAAATGGACATTTAGAGGAGTGTGTCTATATGGAACAGCCAGAGGGTTTCATTCAGTGTGGGAGCAGCGGAAAGGTGTGCAAGTTGCTTAAGTCCATTTATGGACTAAAGCAGGCATCGCGGAGTTGGAACATCTGTTTTGATGAGACGGTCAAGGAATTTAGCTTTATCAAAAATCCAGATGAACCATGCATCTATTGTAGATTTGTAGCGAGAACTGTAGTATTCCTCGTTTTATACGTGGATGACATTCTCTTAATAGGAAATGGCATTCCTATGCTACAATCTGTCAAGGGGTTCTTGTCACACAGGTTCTCCATGAAAGACCTGGGTGATGCCTCATACATTCTGGGTATCCGGATCTACCGTGACAGATCCAAGAGGATATTAGGACTTTCGCAGTCCAGGTACATCGACACCATACTGAAGAGATTCAGTATGGAAGATTCCAAGCGCGGTAATTTACCGGCTTGTCATGGGATCACCCTCTCCAAAGAGATGTCTCCCAAGACTGATTAGGAGAGGGATCGGATGTCTATTATACCCTACGCTTCTGCGGTAGGCTCTATAATGTATGCGATGTTATGTACCAGACCAGATGTAGCTTATGCACTGAGTGTGGTAAGCAGGTATCAGTCAAACCCTGGGGAGAAACATTGGATAGCGGTAAAGAACATTCTCAAGTACCTGAGAAGGACTAAGGAGATGTTCTTGGTGTATGGCGGAAAAGACCTCCAGATTGAGGCCTTTGCTGACTCCAGCTTCAAGAGTGACAAGGATGATTCCAAGTCCATGTCGGGTTTTGTCTCTACCCTCAATGGAGGGGCGGTGTGTTGGAAGAGCTCCAAACAGGAAACCGTTGCTGAATCGACTATGGAAGCGGAATACATCGATGCATCTAATGCCGCAAAAGAAGTTGTCTGGATGAGGAAGTTCTTGAAAGAACTTCAGGTGGTTCCGTCCATTGTTGACCCAATACCTCTATATTACGACAACAACGGGGCTATAGCTTTAGCGAAGGAACCCAGGTCCCATCAGAAATCTAGACACATCTTAAGGCGGTATCACCTGATCAGGGAGATCGTAGATCGCCAGGATATCGAGGTTCGGAGGGTTGCTTCAGAAGATAACACAGCAGATCCATTCACTAAGGCCTTGCCCCAGACTCAGTTCGAGATGATAGGTCTTCGATACGCCAGTACATGGCCTTAGTGCAAGTGGGAGATTGTTAGTGTATATGCCCTAGAGGCCATTACTGTATCATACTAGTATGTATATTACTTGATGGAAGCTTGGGATATTCACAGTTGTATATACAATCTTGCTCGAAATGGTAGTATGCTACTTGGTTTGTCTCTACTTTAATATGTGCATGTGTTTCTTTTAGCATATCGCTGATATACATATTAGTAGAGCCCTTAGGATCCTTGCTTGATTACCAGCGTGGTGATGGTGCTCACACTCGTAGGAGCTGGGTGATCTATAAGCACATCCTTATACAGGTCCCTACTCGTTGGACTATCGAGACAGGGCATCGATACTCCGGAGTAGACTAGCGTATGCGCTTCTCATCCCAGCGTGGGAGACGGTCTGTCCCACAGCCGTCAGTACGTCGTACTTGAGATAGTATGCGGGTGCTCGTTAGGTTACGAGTACACTGGACAGGACTCGTCGGGGACTGTTGGTTGGTATTATACCTATTGTCAGTTATCAGTTCCCAGGTGACATGAGTACAGCTTAGTCCGCTGACTTAACACTGTCACTTCGCCTCGAGTGTGTTCCCACTGTACTTTGATTACTACCCTACCACGGCTCAAAGGAGTCGTGCAAACAGGTAGTAGTCGGGTGCAGTCCCGAAGCACTTGGAGGCAGTGACGGTTAGACAGGATTCGTCTCTCCCGGTATTGGGGGTTGACATCGCGCTGTGTCTAGGAGAGCCATTACACGAGTAGTCCCGGGCCAGGGAGAGCGAGATATACTGGTAGGTTTCCAGTGTTATCTCAGGGTGTTCTGGGCTACACTTCGACACGACTTGTACCGCTATTAGGGGACTGACGTTTACCGCCCCCTAGGCCCGCCGTGCAATGTATCAGACGAACAGACCGGACGGTACGGAGACTGTCACATTCAGACTCAGTAGCAGTTCCGATGGGGTTCACCTCGTCAGTCTTCTTATCGGCATCTACCTGAGGACCGTTACGCACAGCTAGTGCCGCTTGCGGTCTGTGGTTAAACCCACTGCCAGCGTAGTGTCGAGTCTTTAGAGTCCTACATAGAGGGCTATTCGCCTCTGGGCAAAACAGAGTAGAGGTCGCATGTTTTTGCGACAGGGTTCGTTCTCATCCGCGCACTTGTGCACGTTTGGAGTCCGGACGGATATTACTAGCGGGCTCTGGTTTGAGCCAGATACTGGTATATGTTTTGGGGTTGATTTTATCTCATAGTATTCATGTTCCTCGGAACAAGAATGCGGGTGTGTATGCACAGTTGATTGAGGCGGAGGAAGAGGATTTTCATTAGGGTTTCGGAACGGGTGCGCATGCACAGTTGACAGTCGTCTTTTTCCAAACCCTAATGAATTTATGATATATCAATTAATAATATTAATTAAATGAAATTGTGTCATGGTTGGGTTTGTTGACTTGTTGACCAAGGTTGACTAGTTGACCATGGTTGAAACTTTGACTATCATCATTACATATCAAAGATGCTCTTTGATTCTAGGAAAACCATTTAATGTGTGTAATGATAATTTTCATTTCAAACCATCCATCAACTATTTCATTTTGATTATTATTATTATTTTGATAATTCATTTGATATTATGTTATGGTTGTAAAAAGCTTTTCATTCTATCATAACACTTCTCTCTCCTCTCTTCTTCTTCCTCCTCCTCTACTTCAAGGAGACTCACTCTCACGTGTTGAGAAACCCCCTCCTTGAGATAAAAACACCCCAAAACCACTCTCTACTCTCTCTAGGGTTAGAGGTCTAGCAAGCCAAAAACCTTAGTTCTCTCAAAGTTCGAGAAAGGAGCCCGAAGGTTGAACCCTCAGGTGGATCCATCTTTGACGGAAGAAGGCGACGAGGAAAGCACCATCCAAGCTCTACAAAGGTTTCAAGAAGAAGTAGTTCAAGTTAGGTATAACCTCTTTTCCGAGTAGCTAACTCTCTTTAGCTTAGTAGCTAGTTTAGTTTAGAAAAGATCCGACTTTTGTTAGTCCATGTTGCCTAATGTGCTAAAAAATTGTTTTTTATACCGTTTCCGCCTCCCCGTAAGAACCGGGGTTGGCAACGTGGACTTACATGGCCTGGCTGAAAGATTGGTGAACTTGTAGCGTGTAATAAATCCCGGCTAGTCTTTCCTTTTAGGGTTTGAAGGAAGATTTGATAAAAACAGTGGGAGCCATCCTGATTAGATAAAATAATAACCAATCTGATCTTGCAAGAGCACACGAATAGTGTTTTCTTCTCTCTCTCTCCTGGTAGCGACCATGTCACGCCTTAATCAAGATAATAATACGGATGTATTGACCGAACCCGCTTTCTATACTGAGCTGGGGAACGTTGGTCCCGCTCCAACTTATAATTGTTATAAGTCAGAGCAGGAAATTGGGGAATACCAGATTTCCCGTGCCGCCCAAACGAAGAAAGTGCATGCTGATACATCTTCTTCGGGTATGTTCATTACAGAGAACTGTTTCTCAGTATCCTTTAGGTCCGGGGTATGAGATACCGGATCAGGATTCCACATATGTAATCTGTTACATGGGCTACAGATAGGTAGATAACTGAGGACGGGTGATAAGTTTCAGGAGACAGAAAACGGTGCAAGTGTTGCAACCAAGTCTGTTGGTCACTGTCACCCTGTATTACTAAAATACATTGATTCTGAACAAATGTTATTAAATACCGAACCTGATGTACAGTCTCTTTATTTGTAATGAAAGGATATAATTTTGTATTGTTGGATAATGTTTTGAACATTTCCTATATCAAAAGTTGATCGGTTCAGGCACGATATCTAAAAGTATTGATGTTCTAAATCGAACTACAGTTCTTAGTATACAGAACACACACAAGAGGAAGAGTTCAGAAATGAACAAATCCTTCTTGAGGTATTGTAGACTGGGTCATATCAATGCGACCCGACTAGCTTAAGTTACATATAGTTGCATATTTAAATTATTTTGAATTTACATCTTGTGAAACTTGCCAGTCATGTCACAGAGATAAGATGACCACAGCTCTGTTTATTGGAAACAGAGAAAGAGTTAGTGAACTCTTGGGATGATAAATGTTGATGTACGAAGGTCCCCTGTCTACACATGCCAAGACCGCTTCTTTGTACTTCATTACATTCTCTGATGATCTCTCAAGATTCAGTCATATGTTCTTGTTGAAACACATGTCCGAACCTTTTGAGATATTCACAGAATATAAGTTAGAAGTAGAGAACCAATACGGGTATAAGTATTATGTCCTTTGATGAGATCAAGAAGGAGAATACTTGTGCACAGAATTCCTGGAATATTCTAAAGAAGAATGAGATTCTCTCTCAGCATTACTCCTCCGTATACACCATAGCACGATGGTATATCGGGGCGGAGCAATTGCACCCTATTCGATATGATGCGCTCTATAATGAGTACTACTGAGTTACCTGTTTCCTTTTGGGGGTTATGCACTTGAGAAGCTGCATACCTATTGAATTAGGTTCGAATCAGATCACAGCCTACCAGTCCATATGAGATATGGTATGGGAAGAGCCCATGTCTTAAGCTAGTTCAGATTTGGGGTTGACCGACCTATGTCTAAAAGCAAAAATCCGGACAAGATCGAGGCAAGGTTTGTTATGTAGAACTGGAAAGGTTCCTGCTATACAAACTACAGCAGATGATTTGGTAGAACAAAAGGATTCAGTAGATTCCAACGAACCTCAGCCTCTCCGCCGATCTAGTAGGGTTCCTCATCCGCCTGAGAGATACTTCGGTTTCTCGATGACAGTGGAAGCGAGGATTGCATCATGAGATGATGACCCAACTAGTTTCGAGCAGGCCATCAAGAGTAGGGACTCTGTAAGAATGGCTGGATGCTTAGCGATCTGAGATGGAAGCCATGTACACCAATAAAGTATGGACTTTGGTTGCTATATCTGAAGGGTTAAATCCCCATCAGCAGCAAGTATATCTTGAAAAGATTACTTGGTGTAGATGGAAAAGTTGAGACTTTCAAAGCTAGACTTGTTAATGGTTTTCGTTATCGACCAGGCTTGGATAATGATGAAACCTTTTCCAGTGGCTATGCTTAAGTCCATCCGTATCCTACTTTCCACGGCTACATACCATGACTACGATATCTGGCGGTTAGGTGTCATGACTGCTCTTCTAAATGATATTTTAGAAGAGAGAGTCTATAAGTACACAGTCAGAGGGCTTCGTAGACAGTGGGAGCAGCGGAAACGTGTACAAGATGCTTTATATGATAGAGCAGGCATCGCGGAGTTGGAACGTCTGTTTTGATGTGTTAGTCAAAGAGTTTGACATCATCAAAATGGTAGATGAACCTTGTATATACAAAAAGGTAGTAGGGAGTATGGTAGTGATCCTCGTAGAGTACGTGGATGACATACTCTTGATAAGGAAGGAGTTTCCTATGCTACGCTCGGTCAATCTCCGCTTATCACAAGGATTCTCCATATAGGATCAAAGTGATACCTCCTAAATCCTGTGTTTTCAACTATGAGATAGATGTAATTGGATGTTAGGATACTCACTAGATGTAGTGAGATGGTATCAATCGATCCTGGGGAGAATCACTGGAAGGGTTCCACGGTGATAAAGACGACTGAATGTCAGTCACAGGCATTGTCTTTACCCTCAGTAAAGGGACAGTATGTTGGAAGAGTTCCAAGCTAGATACCGTGGCATACTAGACGATTAAGGCTGGATCGCTACTTAAGATGCTACCAAAGAGGCTGTCTGGGTGTATATTAGTTCATGAGATGAACTTCGTTCCTCCCATTGTGAGACAATGGAGTTGTGGCTTATGCATTGGAACGCCCGTCCCATCAGTGATCCAGACATATTCTAAGGCAGTATCACCAGATCATGGAGATGGTTGATCTCCAGGGTGATCGAGGTTAGGAGAACAGACTCAGAGGACAACACGGCGGATCCACTCATAAAGGCATTTTCCCAAAGAGAGACTTTTATGGGATGGTTGAGTATGAGATACTGCAACCACTGCTACAGATGGCCCTAGTGCAAGTGGGAGATTGTTAGTTATATGTATGCCCTAGAGGCCATTACTATACATAGGATGGATATTGTAGTGGATGCTTGGACATATATAGGGAGGACTTTCTTGCTCGACATGATAGTATGCTATCTGGTTGCTCTTTACCTTAACGTGTACACTGATTGTCTCTCTGTTACATGTTGGTAAAGCCCTTAGGATGAGTACTTGACTACCTGGACTATGATGCAGATCATACTAGTGGGGACATGGTAGTCCATAAGTACATCCTTCAAGGTCCCTAGTCGTGGGTGTATCGAGACGGGGTATCGATATACCAGAGTAGACTAGCGTACACCTTCTCGACCCATACAGATGGGCGGTGGATGATCCCATATCCATTGGTGTTTGACATCAGAGATGATATACGGGTGCTCAGTGGAGACTGGGTACACTGGACAGACTCCCCGAGAACTCCTAGATGGTATTATACCTTACGTCAGATGGCAGTTCTCTGGTGACACTGGTACAGAGTAGTCTGTTGACCCGAGATCGTCATAGAGTCTTGTGTGATTCCCACTGTGCTTTGATTTCAACCTTACCACGTTCAAGAGGGCATGCAAAACGGTGGTTTTTGGGTACAGTCCCGAATCACATGGAGGCAATGAGCGATAGGAGGGGATTCGTCTCTCCCGGTATAGGGAGTTGATGTTGCGCTGTGTTCGATTGGCTATAACCGGAAATCCCTTGCCAGGGTTGCTGAGATTTACTGGTAAGTGTTACCTGTAGTTTCTCGAACTGTTATAGACCTCATATCGACACGACTTATCGAGCTACTGGGGTCTGACATTTACCACCCCTGGGCGAGATATGCGACATATCAGACGACGAGACCGGACTGTACGGTAAGTGTTACTGGTCGGATTCACAGGAGTGTGAGCGGGCTTGCTCGTTGATCTTCTAATCGCATAATACCCGGGTGGCCGTTACGTTTAGCAGACCGCTTGCGGCTTGTGGGTGTTTGATATGATCATCACCTATTGCCGGCATATTGACGAGTCTTTAAAGTCCTACACAGAGGTTTCCTAGCTCAAGCGAAACGAAATAGGAGCGCATATAAGATATGTGCGGGACCGAGAATAATACCAGTATGTGATACTATATTCGATTCTCGCGATTTGTGACATTGATTGGTTATATGCGATATAGCCGGGTTATTGGATCAAGTGTTGTTTCGATAAGTTGTTACTATTGATATTAGTCGGTTATATGCAGTATGACCTGATCATTAAATCAAGTGTTGATTTAATGATTTAATGTATAATTATATATTAGATATATTACTTTACATTAACTAGTATTGGTTCACTTAAGATTATTTTCTCACTTGAATGTGCACATTGTATATATGATATATGTTTGTGCACTAGTTTGTATCATGTTTGATGATACATGCAAACTTGGGTGTGTATGATTAAACCATGATTAGATTAATGGTTAGGGTTTGATTTACTTATTTATTTATTCTTTTCATTTATTTTTTGGGCAAGAAATAAAATGGTGGATTCTTTTGTTTTTACTTGAAGCTTCATGAAGCTTTGAAAAGCTTTGACCATTTTGTTTCTTTCCTTAACCCTAACCATTTACTTAAACCCTAGTTTATTCTCTACACTTGTTAACTTACCCATGGTTGCTAAATGATAAGTATCACTTGGATTTTCTTTTTGAAATAATTGATTTTCTTTTCTTTCTTCTTCTTCTTCTTCTTGATGAAGAAAGAAAACCTTTGCTTGAAAATTTCCAAGTGATGATTCCAAGTGAGAAATCCAAATCCAAAGTGAACCCACTTCCTATTTCTTCATCCTATACCACTTTCCATGTAGTAGAGTGTGTTATCTTCACAAGTTTCATAACCTAGTGAAGGTGGAGCTTGAGTTTGAGTCGCCTCGACGTAGATCATCTTCGGCATCGAAGTCAACGACCTAGCCCGCCCATTTCTCCGATGAAACCGACGCTGGAGTCCAGGATCCCGATGATCGCAGCGGAGGGACGTCATCTCGGAGCTAAAGAAGTGCTGGACCGGATCTACAAAGGTTGTATTTCCATTCACCTAGTAGCAAAGTTGTTTGCTTGCTTATCTTTTTCGCCTAATCTCTAGTTAACGGTCTAGTTTAGGGTTTCTCGGCACTGGAAAATTTTGATTTGGCATGGTTGATGCCTTGTGGAACCTCATGGGCATGCCAAGGAACCCTACAACTGTATCATACTATTTTGTATATTACTTAATGGAAGCTTGGGATATTCACAGTTGTACAGACAATCTTGCTCAAAATGGTAGTATGCTACTTGGTTTGTTTCTACTTCAATATGTGCATGTGTTTCTTTTAGCATATCGCTTATACATATTGGTGGAGCCCTTAAGATCTTTGCTTGATTACCAGCGTTATGATGGCAGTCATACTAGTGGGGGCTGGGTAATCTACAAGCACATCCTTATACAGGTCCATAGTCGTAGGATTATCGAGACGGGGCATCGATACTCCGGAGTAGACTAGCGTATACGCTTCTCATCCCAGCAGGGGAGATGGTCTGTCCCACAGCCATTAGTACGTCTTACTGGAGATAGTATGCGGGTAATCGTTTGGTTACGAGTACACTGGGCAGGACTCGTCGGGAACTGTTGGTTGGTAATATACCTATCGTCGGATAACAGTTCCCAGGTGACAGGAGTATAGCTTAGTCCGTTGACTTGACACTGCTACTTCGCCTCGAGTGTGATCCCACTGTACTTCAATTACTGCCCTACTACGGCTCAAAAGAGTCGTGCAAACTGGTAGTAGTTGGGTGCAGTCCTGAAACACTTGGAAGCAGTAGCGGTTAGATAGGATTCGTCTCTCCCAGTATTGGTGGTTGATATCGCGCTATGTCTTGGAGAGCCATTACACAAAGTCCCTGGCCAGGGCAAGCGAGAATTGATGGTAGTGTTTCCAGTAGTTTCTGAGGGTGTTCTTAGCTACACTCCGGCATGACTTGTACCGCTATTAAACGTCTGACGTTTACCGCCCCCTAGGCCGGACAAGCGATACTCATAGACGAACAGACCGGACTGTATGGAGATTGTCACATTCAGGCTCAGTAGGAGTTCGGATGGGTTTACCTCATTGGCCTTCTTATCGACATCTACCTGGGGACCGTTACATAGAGCTAGTGCCTCTTGCGGTCTGTGGTTAAACCCACTTCCGGTGTAGTGTCGAGTCTTTATAGTCCCACACAGAGAGTTTCCCTGCACTGGGCAAATGGTGTTGAGGCCGTATGGTTTTACTGCAAGTCTACGATCACTTATATGCACTTGTGCGCATATGATGTTCGGGCAGACGATACTAGTGGGTTCTGCTTTAAGCCAGATCCTAGTATTGTATAGATGGATTAGTTTTGTGTTCTATGCATTCGCATTCTACGGAATGCGGATGCGGGTGTGTATGCACGGTTGTGAGGAGCGAAGAAGGAGGTGCCTCATTGGGGTTCTGACCGTTGATTCGGTCAAAACCATTATAAGGTAAGGAAAATATTTACTAATCTTTTTAATGATAATTGTGTTATGGATAATTGCTTTGACCATTTGACCATGCTTGACAATTTGACTTAGTTGACCATTGTTGACTTGGACATTTCTTGAGAGAGCTAGATCCTTCTTATTCTTTTGGATTTATTTTTGAGATGAAAAGGGTCAAACCAAGTAGCTATAACACTTTATCATGATAAGAGATTAGTAAATGGTTTTTCTTATGCATCATTATCTCTTGCTCATTCTCTCTCATCGAAAAGAGAGCTCCCATGGTTCCTCCTTCTTAATCCACTCTAGATTTTTCTATAGATCTCATGTGTTGAGAAAAATAGAAACAAAATAGACAAACAAATCCATCTTCTTCTTCTACACCACCTAGGACATCAAGAATAGCAAACTTGTTTCCCTAGTTACCTCGTCTTGATGTGGAGCTCGGACTACAGACTCTCGGGTGGATCGTCTTCGACTTTAGGAGGCCGCGGAGGTGACCAAGATCCGGATCGATCCTCGAAGCTTGCATGGACGAGGAGGACAGCGGAGAGAAGACCCGAAGGACTTATTGCATGAGGTATAATCTCCTGAGCATAGTAGATAGAACCTCATGTAGTTTGTTAGCAATGGTTTGGCAAAGAACCTCAAGTTTTAGTCTATGTTACCTTGTGTTAAAAATTTGTTTTTTATCTATTCCGCCTCCCCGTAAGTACCGGGGTGGGTAACATAGACTTACAGTGGTATCAGAGCCTCGCTAAACGATTACTAACTTGTTAGCAAAGTGTTAGAAATTCGATCGCCGGAGAAATCGCAAAAACACGTAAAAAAATGCACATTTTCTGTCGTTTTTAAAAACTGGTCCAAAATTTTTTCCATGGACCTTAAAAAAACGTGCAGGCTTTTTTAAGAAGACCCAAGAAAAACGAGATCGTGACTCCGTGAGACCACCGCGGAACAGCGGCGAACGGATCCGCGGCCGAGTCGACTCCGAGTCAGGTCGTTTTTCCTGCAGAATGTCTATCTTGGTGTTTTGTGATTTCTCTGATATTTTGTTTCTGCCCAGATTTTGTTGAGTACTGTGTTGTGCTTAGGGTAGATTCAAATCTGGTAATCGATCGAAATTCTAAGTATTTTAGCTAATCGGATCTTCTGTGATGTGATATATCTACTGAACGTCTACTAATCGCTATACGTCGATCAGTGGGGGTTGCGCATATCTATGATCTGTGATATTGGTTTGTGTATATGAACTTGTTGGATCATCGTGATGAATAGCCGGGGATGTGAGATGAGAGTTTTAATTTTTCATTCAATGTAAAATTTGTAATTTGTTGTAATATTATTTTATGGCCGCACATCCGGGTTGAGGTTGTAGCCGCCATTGTATATTATTTATTTTACTGTTTTTTGCTCCTAGGATAGACCCAAGGTTGGGTGCACAAACTACCGGGTACTTTGAAGGGCAGAGTTGCCTACTCACGTTGTTGAGGGAGGTTGCATCACTTCGAGTACTTGGCGGGTAGTTTTCCGCACCCGTAGGTGTCTATGGTGGGGTTTGGCTATTCATCGCGACCGTGTAATCCGTCTTTCGTTGCAGGCTCAAACGAAGCACGGATTCCTAGCATATCCAACGTGTTCATCTGTGATCTGGAATGGCTATCATTGCGTCTGACGAATGTTTATATCTATATATGATATCTAGTAGGCGTTGCTTATGTTTTGCATCCGCGCTGGTCCATCCCCCGCTCTGTCATTGGTTAAGTAACCTAACGGGCGATGACGGGGCCCCGTGGCGAATGCGGATGGCATAAGCATACATTATATTTTTGTTGTTTTCTGCAATGGTAGGATTAATTGATGGGACGTATTATATTAATGCAAATAAAATAAACCAAAGTTAAATTGTTGGAACAATTTCAAAACCACTCGGTTTTTCCCAAAACAGAAAACTTTTAAAAACGCAGAGCTTAAACCACTCTTTTTAAAAGCTATCAAGGTTCCTTTGATTATATCATGTTCACTACATTCACGATTTTGCCAAAACCATTCGTAGCCCTCCGTCATTTCTTATGAATATTCAACAGTATTCAAGCTATGTTTGTTGGCCTTAGTCAAGGCATAGTGATTGGTAGCTGCTGGGTATTCATATGTTGCATAGATAGATGCGTTGGTTTAGGACAGTCGTATTACTTTGTTGGCCATAGTCAAGGGTATATACGGGTGGGTTCAAATCAACCTGGACAATGACGGGTAGAACTTGACATGTGATTTATGATTTGTTGGCCTTAGTCAAGGTCATAAGAGCATGGGGCAAAAATCCACATCGGGAGTTTCTAAGGAAATTAAAACTTGCTAGAGATGCATACCATTTGCTGTTTGATAATGTTGGTAGGATTCCTTCAGCATTATCATACAATGATATTTGTATCCCGATCCTACTGTGAGTATCCGCTACACCTCGGGAGACTTTTTCACTTAACGATCAATGATATAAATCAAGTAGGTATCTAGAAAGGTGTTAGCGGGGCTACGCCCACAGGGAAAAGAGGTTTTTTAATTAAGGAAATTCACGAAAGCGTCGTAAAACCTCCCTCGAAGTACCGACACCAGCCTGGCTGAACGGTTAAGCAAGTATTATACGGTGAGATCAATCCCGACTAATTCTTCTTTTATGGTTTGAGGAAGGATTCAAGAAACAGTGGGAGCCATCCTGTTTAGATAAACTAAAAACTAATCTAAACTTGCAAGAGCATCATGCTAACTGTTTTCTTCTCTCTCTCTTAATTGCAGCGACCCAGTGACCAGACATAGGATACATCTAGATAATAAAATGACTGAATCTGACTGTTATAATTGGCAAAGGTCTGTCCCGATGTCCATTACCCATGACAAGCTGGGACACCTCTTAACTAATCAAACCCCTGCCGTCTCAGGACCAGTTTCCCCTGTCACGGATATTGATATCCGTAATACATCGGAAAAAGACTGTGCGAATGCCAAGTGCCTCGTGTTGGCCTCAGTTGATGGTGCATACCAGAGGCAACACGAGAAGATGGACTTAGTTTCTATCTTCATCTATAAAAAAGATTTATATGGAGTGCAATCTCGTATCGCAAGATATGAAACCTCAAACGAATTGCTTCAAGCGAGGTTGGCTGTCGGGTCATCTGTAGGGGATAACGTCATTACAGAAACTAGCTATTTTGATGAGCTCACGGACCTGAAGACCACGTTGAAGAACGGGTCAAATACTGACTTGATTCTACAGTCTCTGCCCTCTACTTATACCCTAATGGAAACCAGGGAAGAAGAAGAAAAGGGAAGGGCAAAAGTTTTGAGACTAGATATAGTAAAGGAGGTACGTTCCTATTGTTACGGGAAAGGACATTGGCAGAAGGATTGCAGGGCTTTGAAAGCCAATAGCCAGGATTCGAAGCATGTTGTGGCTTCAGCTTCGGGTGTGTTTGTAATAGAAAACTGTATGTCAATTAACTCTACTTCCTGGGTACTGGATACCGGATCAGGATCTCACATCTGTAATTCATTACAGGCTTTGAGAAACCGTAGAGTTATCAGGATAGGTGATATGAATCTCAGGGTTGCTAACGGAATGAGCGCGGACGCTGAATCCGTGGGGGAATATCACCTTGGATTGACAAGTGGGCAGATATTAATTCTGCGTAACTGTTTGTATGTACCGAGTATGGCTTGTAATATCCTATCTGTATCCTTACTTTCTCAGGAAGGATATGATTTTAATTTTGTAAGCGATGTGGTCCACATCGACCTAAATCAAGTTCTTATTGGGTCAGGTACATTAGAAAACAGAATATACGTACTGAATCAAGCTCAGGTTTTCAATGTCCAAAACAAACATAAAAGAAAGTCCCCGGAATTAAATCAGGCTTTCTTATGGCATTGTAGACCGGGTCACATTAATGAGACATGGTTAACAATGTTACATAAAGAGGGATACTTTAATCCGTTCGAGTATCAGTCTTATGCTACTTGTGAATCTTGTCTCATAGGAAAGATGGCAAAGACTCCGTTCACTGGACACGGAGTAAGAGCGAGCGAGCTTTTGGAACTCATACACAGTGACGTGTGTGGTCCATTGTCTACACATGCGCGAAGTGGTTATTCATACTTCATTACTTTTACGGATGATTTCTCTAGGTATGGACATGTCTTCCTGATGAAGCATAAATCTGAGGCCTTTGAGAAATTTTGGGAATACAAGAATGAAGTTGAGAAACAAACAGGCAAAAGTATCAAGACACTGAGATCTGATCGAGGTGGTGAATACTTAAGTGCCGAGTTTCTGGGCTACTTAAAAGAGAATGGAATTCTCACTCAGCTTACTCCACCATACACACCACAACACAACGGTGTATCGGAAAGGCGGAATCAAACTCTATTGGATATGGTTCGTTCCATGATGAGTAAGGCTGAGTTACCGCGATCTTTCTTGGGTTATGCACTAGAAACAGCAGCATATCTTTTGAACCAAGTTCCTTCTAAGTCAGTGCCTACAACACCATATCAGATGTGGAGTGGGAAGAAACCCTGTCTTAAACACTTTAAGACATGTGGATGTCCAGCTTTTGTCAAAAAGCAGCATGCGGACAAACTCGAGGCATGCTCAGTACAGTGTAAGTTTGTGGGATACCCAAAGAACTCCAAGGGGTATGTTTTCTATTACGCAGAGGAGCAAAAGGTCTTTGTTTCTCATCACGACCACTTGTTGGAAACTGAGTTTTTAGAAAATCAGATAAGTGGGAGCACAATAGAACTGGAAGAAATTCCAGAAAAACAAGCTATTACTGAAAGCTTGGTAGAACCAGAAGTTTCAGGAGAACCGGATATCCCAGCGCCACTCCACAGGAGTAGTAGGCAGTCTCATCCGCCCGAGAGATACTACGGTTTTCTCATAGACGATGATCGAGAGGATTGCATCATCGAAAATAATGAGCTTACTAGCTTCCAGTAAGCCATTCAGAGCGGTGACTCAGTAAAATGGCTGGATGCAATGCGGACCGAGATGGAGTCCATGTACACCAACAAAGTTTGGATTTTGGACATTGCTCCAGAAGGGGTAAAACCCGTAGGCTGCAAATGGATCTTCAGAAAGAAGATTGGTGTAGATGGGCGGGTTGAAACCTATAAAGCTAGACTTGTTGCAAAGGGTTTTCGCCAAAGACCTGGTTTGGACTATGACGAAACCTTTTCTCTAGTGGCTATGCTCAAATCCATTCGGATCCTTCTTGCCATTGCTTCCTTCCACGATTATGAGATCCGGCAGATGGATGTAAAGACAGCTTTTTTAAATGGAAATTTGGAAAAGTGCGTCTATATGGAGCAGCCGGAAGGTTTCATTCAGAGTGGTAGCAGCGGTAAAGTTTTCAAGTTGCTTAAGTCTATTTATGGACTGAAACAGGCATCGTGGAGCTGGAACATCTGCTTTGATGATACTGCCAAAGAATTCGACTTTATCAAAAATCCGGATGAACCATGCATTTACAGTAAGATTGTAGGGAGAACTGTGGTATTCCTCGTCTTGTACGTGGATGACATTCTCCTAATAGGAAATGACATTCCTATGCAACATTCAGTCAAAGGATTCTTGTCACAGAGGTTCTCCATGAAGGATCTGGGCGATGCCAACTACATTCTGGGGATCCAGATCTATCGTGATAAATATAAGAGGATATTGGGACTTTCGCAGTCCAGGTACATCGATACCATACCGAAACGATTCAGTATGGAAGATTCTAAGCGCGGTAATCTACCAGCTTGTCACTGAATCACCCTCTCCAAAGAGATGTCTCCCAAGACTGATTTGGAAAGGGCTCGCATGTCATCTATACCCTACGCATCTGCGGTAGGCTCTATAATGTATGCGATGTTGTGTACCAGACCAGATGTAGCATGCGCACTAAGTGTTGTAAGCCGGTTTCAGTCTGACCCAGGGGAGAAACACTGGATAGCAGTAAAGAACATTCTCAAGTACCTGAGAAGGACTAAAGAGATGTTCTTGGTGTATGGCAGAAAAGACCTCCAGATCGAGGCCTTTGCAGACTCCAGCTTCCAGAGTGACAAGGATGACTCCAAGTCCATGCCGGGTTAGGTCTTTACCCTCAATAGAGGGACGGTTTGTTAGAAGAGCTCCAAGCAGGAAACCGTTGAAGGCTCGACGATGGAAGCGGAGTACATAGCTGTCACGACCCGAAAGTACGGAACGTGACCGGCACTTAGATTACGAAGCGTCTAGAGGCGCCACGTAACCTAAGTAAGCCGAAGCCCAGAAATCTAAACCATAAAAGAAGAAGAAGAAGAAAAAAAAGAAAACAAGTTTAAAAGTATCAGCAAATTTCCCAAAAATTTTGGCAGAGTCTCCTCTGTAAAAACTGACCCCAAATGGGTACAACAAGTATAAAATATACATAAACAATAAAAAGCATCCCCACACGGGGGCTAGCTCAACGCCAACAGGCGGAAACAACCACAATAAGCACAATAGTATACAACGCCAAAGGGCGAGGCTCAAATCTCAAAGAAAACAAAACCACCAGATCAGAATAATACATGCGCGACTCTAAGGTCGAAATAAAAGACCGTTCCAATAAACTTATCAAGTAATACAAGTTTGGTTGATGGAGCTTACTAGATACAAATGAATGAATAAAAATACAATGGTGGTTCAGATTCAAGTGAACCAACCTACCATGCAAATCACTCTGGAAGAAAAGATGTGCCAGCAAGCTGTCAAGGAAACCTGTACATCGAACCTGTAATAAAATTTGGCACAACGGGGGTGAGTTGCCAACTCGTGAGTAGAAGACATCTACGAAAAGAAATCGAATGCACGATGCTATCCTAGGTCATAATAATATACTAATCTACTACTAGTCATCAAGTAAAGACAGGATAATAAACTACGTGTAAATGCAGATACTCCATGCTCATGTCAGTACCTCGAGTAATAGTATGTCATGTGAATGAATATGCATGCAATATGACTGTAAAACAATCAATCCTGGAATCTAGATGTATCTGTATAACGAAGATCTTTAGCTTTTATCATGGTGAAGAGTGTATAGAAATCTGAAAAATCAAAGATGAAATCCATGGAAATCCGTGTCAAGCATCGACACAAAACACGTAAATCTCAAATCTCAATACCTCATAATCTCAATGTCTCATAGTCTTAATATCTCGGGCTCCGTCAGTCCGGATCGGCCCATATCATCAAATCTCACGATAACAGTCGGTTTCCTCCGGATATCCGCCGCGCCAGACATCACCGGTAGGTAGTCCTTCCCCTGCCAGGCTCATCGTCTACAACTCGATCTTCTTGCCTCGGGGTACCATACCGGGCCCACCATGTACCCGAGACGGTTCATCCACTCCTCGAATCGGGTCTCGAAATCCAACAGAAAACATGAAATCTCATGGTGGACGACACATACATCACGAGAAAACCGCATCTTATATTTTAAAAAGAGAGGAGGAGAGAGAGAGGTTTTTATATATTCTTGCGGTTTTCCCCAAAATCCAGAAACCTCATAGAAATCCAAATATCAAAATCATGAGTAAGTATATAATAAGTGTCGGCATATGCCCCATAATACTGCATGATAACATGAGAATATGAATGCATGAATGTCTAAGTAATAAATGCCCTGTCTATACTAACATCTGAGAGTAATCACAATATTATATATCGATCTAGTTGCTAGCTGATTCTATCAATAAAAGATAATAAGATCTAAAGTGTACGTGACATAGCAATTACCGATGATGATGTGTGTGAGCCGGCAAATAAGTGTGCGTAGAATATGTGCATCATCGGTAATGGTGCTGGTGTCCTAACAGGTAAGGTTTATACTGATTATAGCAACATATGTAAGAACATGCGCCATGATGATTACAGTAAGAATGTGAAGACAGATGTGCATTATCCACTCCTCTGCGATATACGAGTACAACTACCACTATATGAATCGAACCTAAACTAGTGTCCATCTAACCTCCTAATGAACTAAACCTAAGAAACTAGTCAATAAGAAACAAGAGTCTACCTAAGGTCTGAATCAATATCTCTAATAGTCGGCGATCCAGCCTCAATAGCGTCACGTACGTAGTACGGCTTCCTCGAATCAAGAGTGCGGATCAATCATCATATCTATGCCTCGTACGGTAAAATCCATCGTACGGCATCCCAATATCGGGGTACGGGTCAAGTATCTCCTAGGTGTCTCATCATTCGTATAATGTCATCATCAACTCATCTCATGATCAAGGTGCTAAACTGTAATCGCATACATCAATCATATATCATTTCCATCATAATATGCATCATTAGTTTATCCTCAGAAATATCATGTCATATGTATCATATTGTGATTAAGTCATACTGATATCATATCGTCATCAAGTCACACCTATATGATATCGACGTCAGGTCACACCTATATGATGTCGTAATCAAGTCGTACATATATCATATCGTGATCAGTCACAAGTTACAGTTCGGGATCTATTTTAGAGTTCCATGTACCTCAATATCATCACTACCCATTATAATTTATGTATACCTGTTCATTATCTCATTCTCTAATGATCCGCTAACACTTTAATACGACTGTATAGTCAAGAATCACGGCATCAAGCCCAGTTATACTGTTTCATTCCCGTGTATCATATCACATCAATGTATCCCACATACGTATTGTATATATATATATATATACCTATACCTAGTCCTATATAAATATACACATGCACGTATACACCATGTCGAGTTTTAGTGTATGCGTGTGTGTGTTTCTACCTGAAACTTACGAACCTCTTCCAAGATATTCATCCTCTTATATGGTCTTCCTAAATCAGTCTAGTCCAGCCTAGGGTCATTACTAGGGTCCTACTCATTAAGAATCTAGGGTAACATCTGGCTTCCTAATGTCAATAAGTACTATTGCTATTCTACGTTGCGGGGGTGCTAAACGCCATCCACCCGACTTCCCCCCGTAGATATGCATCTACTCACCTGGTCCATGTCTGCTGAAGACGGTGTCGCCATCCTCCTCTTCATCGCCCGCAGTCCACATGAGGGTACCTAAACGCAAACATATAAATAGTATCGTAAACTGAATCACATACAAAAGTCAAAACGACGCAAGGAACAAGCATAGGTTAAAACATATGTCCCGTCCACGCAAAAGAACCAAATATCGCTCGATATCGGCGTACAAACTCCGATGGATCGAGATAACATCAACAAACAACTCATTGTTTTAAAACTCATTACTTATATTATAAAACATGATTTAATTCATCGAAACACTAAAATCCATCAAATCCCCCGATTTCGTAAAACCCAAAAATGCCAATTTACCGTTTTTCTTCAAAACTTGACATTTAGATGAAACCAATGGTCATAAAACTCATTAAATAGCATAACTAGACTATATAAACCATTACTATATTTTTATTACACAAATTTGTATTAATTTAAAATTTCTAGTTTGCAACCTTTAGTAATTTTTAACATCTTTCAAGCAAAATAACACAATTCCACCACAAAACTTGATTGTGCATGAATTAATGTATTAAACTAGAATTCATGATGATAATGATATAATGAAATCATAATTATATTTTTAATCTCATTTATTTAGGAATTTCCAAAATCTAGTTTGGAAAAACTAGCATAATTACCATATTTATCATATTTTATTAACTAACAATTGAAACTAATAACTAGATTAGGTTTTGCATTCCACTAACATGTTAATATCCCTATTAAAACCATAATATAATGATAAAAACATTAATTAGAATTTTATCTCACCCACATATACATTTATAAAAAAACTAGTTAGCTAAATAGCATAATTAAATCAATTTTGGATAACAATTTATTATACCACAACCATGCAAGAATTTTCCACTCTAAAAGATGTTAAATTAGCTATTATAACCCTAATTAATTAATAAAACCACCACTTGAATTTGCAAAGCCTAACTTGAATTTTAAAATTTGCAACTAGAATTAATATAATAAATCTAATTATGCTTTAAAAGAACATCTAATAGATATAAATCAAAAGAAAAGGATTTATACCTCCACAACCTAAAGTCCAAACATGAAAATGACCCTCCAAAATGCATGCTTTCCCACTCCAAAATCCATGTAAAAATAAGCAAAGAATAAAGGGTAGGAAATAAATAGGATTTTGTGGATTTTTAATTGAATTTTTGAAGGATTTTTGATGAATTTTGAACAAAAAATTAAGTGGAAATGGGGGGGGCTGCCATGGGGTGATGGCCGGCCAAAATAGGAGGTGGGGAAGAGAAAGAAGAGAGTGAAGAATAATGTAGAAGTTTCCCCCAAAGCTTTCACTTCTTATGTCTTTTCATGATTTATTTATTTTCTTTTTATTTCTTTACTATAGCAACTCAAGAAAACTCTAGAAAATTGGAAAAATTTGCAAATAAATTTTGCATGAAACACACTAAATTCTAATATGCCATGGTTCATTTTTACAAATTAAAACCATTCAAATTTATAATTTACACCAATTTAGTGTAAAAATAAAGCTTATGTTAATATTTAAAACAATTAATTTAGGAAAAATATTTAATTAAACAAAAAATTTATAAGTGACTAAATAAACACCATTTACTAGTAATAACATAATTAAAATAGATATTTTTAAATTTATAGTGAAAAATAATTACGGTTTAGTTTTACGAAAAATACATTTTACTTTACCGAAAATCTTAAAATTCACTTAAACGGTTTTATTCATTTAATTATTTATTTAATTATTTTTAAAACGTTACAATAGCTGCTTGCGATGCCGCAGAGGAAGCTCTCTGGATGAAGAAGTTCCTCACGGAGCTTCAGGTTGTTCCTACATTGTTGATCCAATACCGTTGTATTGCGACAACAACGGCGCCATAACCTTAGCGAAGGATCCTAGGTCCCATCAGAAGTCCAGACACAATTGGAGGCGGTACCACCTAATCAGGGAGATCATAGATCGCCGGGAGATTGAGTTGAGGAGAGTAGATTCAGAGAATAACACTGCAGATCCACTCATGAAGGCCATACCTCAGACTGAGTTCGAGCGGCTGATCGAGATGATAGGTCTTCGATACACCAGTACATGGCCCTAGTGCAAGTGGGAGATTGGTAGTGTATATGCCCTATAGGCCATTACTGTATCATACTAGTTTGTATATCACTTAATGGAAGCTTAGGATATTCACAGTTGTGCAGACAGTCTTGCTCAAAATGGTTTGTTTGTACTTCAATATGTGCATTTGTTTCTTTTAGCATATCGCTTATACATATTGGTGGAGCCCTTAGGATCTTTTCTTGATTATCAGCGTTTTGATGGCAGTCATACTAGTGGGGGCTGGGTAATCTACAAGCACATCCTTATACAGCTCCATAGTCGTAGGATTATCGAGACGGGGCATCGATACTCCGGAGTAGACTAGCGTATACGCTTCTCATCCCAGTAGGGGAGATGGTCTGTCCCACAGCCATTAGTACGTCATACTGGAGATAGTATGCGGGTGCTCGTTAGGTTACGAGTACACTGGACAGGACTCGTCGGGAACTGTTGGTTGGTAATATACCTATCATGAGATAACATTTCCCAGGTGAGAGGAGTACAGCTTAGTCCGTTGACTTGACACTGCTACTTCGCCTCGAGTGTGTTCCCACTGTATTTTTGTAAGTCCACGTTGCTCATCCCGGTTCTTACGGGGAGGCGGAAACGACGAAAAACAATGATTTGGCGCAAGGCAACATGGACTTAAAGCACGGACCTTTGCTAAACTAGAAACTAGCAAACTACAAGAGGCTTTAACTACTATGCCGTAGAAATTATACCTCACGAAACCGGTCCTTCGGGTCATCTCTCCGCTGTCCGGCTCGTCCATCCACGCTCCGAGGATCGATCCGGATCTTGGGCACCTCCGCGGCCTCCTTGAGTCGAAGACGATCCACCCGAGAGATGTACACCGAGCTCCACCTCGAGCCGAGGCAACTAGGGCAAAGAGATTGCTAATCAAGAAGCCCTAGGAAGTCTAGAGGAGATGTATGGATGTATTTATCTTTGTGGGATCTTTTTCTCTCAACACATGAGATCAAAAGATAGAATCAAGAGGAGGAAGAAGGAGGAGAACTTAGCAACCATGAGAGCTCATTTTCATTTCTTCTCATGAGAAAGAGCAAGAGAGAGAAATGAGAATGAATTATGTGCTAAAGAAAATGAGCCATGGTTCAATAATGCAAAAACATTATCATTACTAATCCCATCAAGATAAAGTTGATGGCTACATTGAAATGACCATTTTCATAATCAAAAGAAAAAAGAAATCAAAAGAAGAGTGTAGATCTCTCATGAAGGTCAATGGTCAACCCCGGTCAACCGGTCAACAAAATCAAGAGAGGTCATGGTGGTCAAATGGTCAATGCAATTAGCCATCATATAATTATCACTAATAGGATTAGTAAACAATGTCTCCGGCTCATAACGGTTTTGACCAAGCGAACTGTCAAAACCCTAATGAGTGTGCCACATTATGGTTTTGGCCGAACCAACTGCCAAAACCCTAATGGGGCACCTCCTCCTTCATCGCGCCTCAAAACTGTGCATACACACCCGCATCCGCATTCCGTAGAATGCGAAAGCACAGAAGACAAATCAGATCCATCTGTGAAATACTAGGATCTGGCTTAAACCAAAGCCCACTAGTATTGCCTGTCCGAACAGCATACGCACACAAGTGCACGTAAGTGATCGTAGCCCTGCCGTAAAACCATACGGCCTCTACACGTTTCGCTCAATGCAGGGAAACTCTCTGTGTGGGACTCTAAAGACTCGACACTACGCTGGCAGTGGGTTTAACCACAGACCACAAGCGGCACTAGCTGTACGTAACGGTCCCCAGGTAGATGTCGATAAGAAGGCCGAAGAGGTAAACCCATCCGAACTCCTACTGAGCCTGTATGTGACAATCTCCGTACAGTCCGGTCTGTTCGTCTGATACATCGCATGGCGAGCCTAGGGGGCGATGAACGTCAGTCCCCTAATAGTGGTACAAGTCGTGTCGGAGTGTAGCCCAAAACACCCTGAGGTAACACTGGAAACCTACCAGTATATCTCTCTTGCCCTGGCCAGGGACTACTCGTGTAATGGCTCTCCTAGACACAGCGCGATGTCAACCCCCAATACCGGGAGAGACGAATCCTGTCTAACCGTCACTGCCTCCAAGTGCTTCGGGACTCTACCCAACTATTATCTGTTTGCACGACTCCTTTGAGCCGTGGTAGGGTAGTAATCTAAGTACAGTGGGAACACACTCGAGGCGAAGTGACTGTGTCAAGTCGGCGGACTAAGCTGTACTCATGTCACCTGGGAACTGATAACTGACGATAGGTATATTACCAACCAACAGTTCCCGACGAGTCCTGTCCAGTGTACTCGTAACCTAACGAGCACCCACATACAATCTCAAGTACGACGTACTGACGGCTGTGGGACAGACCGTCTCCCCCGCTGGGATGAGAAGCTCATACGCTAGTCTACTTCGGAGTATCGATGCCCTGTCTCGATATTCATACAACTAGGGACCTGTTTAAGGATGTGCTTATGGATTACCCAGCCCCCACGAGTGTGAGCGCCATCACAATGCTGGTAATCAAGCAAAGATCCTAAGGGCTCTACTAATATGTATATAAGCGATATGCTAAAAGAAACACATGCACATATTGAAGTAGAGACAAACCAAGTAGCATACTACCATTTTGAGCAAGATTGTCTGTACAACTGTGAATATCCCAAGCTTCCATCAAGTAATATACAAGCTAGTATGATACAGTAATGGCCTCTAGGGCATATACACTAACAATCTCCCACTTGCACTAAGGCCATATACTGGCGTATCGAAGACCTATCATCTCGATCAGCCGCTCGAACTGAGTCTGGGGTAGGGCCTTCGTGAGTGGATCTGCAGTGTTATTCTTCGTATTTACTCTCTTCACCTCGATCTCCTGGCGATCTATGATCTCCCTGATCAGGTGGTACCGCCTCAAAATGTGCCTGGACATCTGATGGGACCTGGGTTCCTTCGCTAAAGCTATAGCTCCATTGTTGTCGCAATACAGCGGTATTGGATCAACAATGGTAGGAACCAACTGAAGCTCCGTGAGGAACTTCTTCATCCAGACAGCTTCCTTTGCGGCATCGCAAGCAGCTATGTACTCCGCTTCCATAGTTGAGTCAGCAACGGTCTTCTTCTTGGAACTCTTCCAGCAAACCGCCCCTCTATTGAGGGTAAAGACATAACCCGACATGGATTTGGAGTCATCCTTGTCACTCTGGAAGCTGGAGTCAGCAAAGGCCTCGAGCTGGAGGTCTTTTCCGCCATACACCTAGAACATCTCCTTAGTCCTTCTCAAGTACTTGAGAATGTTCTTTACCGCTATCCAGTGTTTCTCCCCTGGGTTTGACTGATACCGGCTTACAACGCTCAATGCGAATGCTACATCTGGTCTGGTACATAACATCGCATACATTATAGAGCCTACCGCAGAAGCGTAGGGTATAATAGACATGCGATCCCTTTCCAAATCAGTCTTGGGAGACATCTCTTTGGAGAGGGTGATCCCGTGACAAGCCGGTAGATTACCGCGCTAGGAATCTTCCATACTGAATCTTTTCAGTATGGTGTCGATGTACCTTGACTGTGAAAGTCCCAACATCCCTTTAGATCTATCACGATAGATCTGGATCCCCAGAATGTAGTTGGCATCGCCCCGGTCCTTCATGGAGAACCTCTGCGACAAGAATCCTTTGACTGACTATAGCATAGGAATATCATTTCCTATTAGGAGAATGTCATCCACGTATAAGACGAGGAATACCACAGTTCTCCCAACAATCTTACTGTAAATACATGGTTCATCTGGGTTTTTGATAAAGTCGAATTCTTTGACAGTATCATCAAAGCAGATGTTCCAACTCCGCGATGCTTGCTTAAGTCCATAGATGGACTTTAGTAACTTGCACACTTTACCGCTGCTCCCACTCTGAATGAATCCTTCTGGCTGATCCATATAGACGCACACTTCCAAATTTCCATTTAGGAAAGCCGTCTTTACGTCCATCTGCCAGATTTCATAATCGTGGAAGGCAGCAATGGCAAGAAGGATCCGAATGGATTTCAACATAGCCACTGGAGAAAAGGTCTCGTCATAGTCCAAACCAGGTCTTTGACGAAAACCCTTTGCAACAATTCTAGCTTTATAGGTCTCAACCTGCACATCTACACCAATCTTCTTTCTGAAGATCCATTTGCAGACTACGGGTTTTGCCCCTTCTGGAGAAAAGTCCAAAGTCCAAACTTTGTTGGTGTACATGGACTCCATCTCGGCCCGCATTGCATCCAGCCATTTTACCGAGTCTCTGCTCTGAATGGCTTGCTGGAAGCTAGTAGGCTCACCATAATCCATAGTGCAATCTTCTCTATCCCTGTCTATGAGAAAACCGTAGTATCTCTCGGGCGGATGAGACTGCCTACTACTCCTGCAGAGTGGCGCTGGGATGTCCGGTTCTCTTGAATCTTCTGGTTCTTCCAAGCTTTCAGTCATAGTTTGTGGTTCTGGAATTTCTTCCAGTTCTACTACGCTCCCACTTGCTTCTTTTTCTAAAAACTGATGTTCCAGAAAGTGGGCATGACGAGAAACAAAAACCTTTTGTTCCTCTGCGTAATAGAAAAAATACCCCCTGGAGTTCTTTGGGTATCCCACAAACTTACACAGTACTGAGCGTGCCTCGAGCTTGTCCGCATGCTGCTTTTTTACAAAAACTGGATATCCCCATATCTTTAGATACTTAAGATAGGGTTTCTTCCCAAACCATATCTGATATGGTGTCGTAGGCACAGTCATGGAGGGAACCTTGTTCAAAAGATATGCAGCTGATTCTAGTGCATAACCCAGAAGGATCGCGGTAACTCAGCATTACTCATCATGGAACGAACCATATCCAATAGGGTTCGATTCCGCCTTTCCGATACACCGTTGTGTTGTGGTGTGTATGGAGGAGTAAGCTGAGAGAGAATTCCATTCTCTTTTAAGTAGCCCAGAAACTCGGCACTCAAGTATTCACCACCTCGATCAGATCTCAGTGTCTTGATACTTTTGCCTGTTTGTTTTTCAACTTCATTTTTGTATTCCCGAAATTTCTCAAAGGCCTCGGATTTGTGCTTCATCAAGAAGACATGCTCATTCCTAGAGAAATCATCTGTGAAAGTAATGAAGTATGAATAACCACTTCGTGCATGTGTAGACATTGGACTACACACATCACTGTGTATGAGTCCCAAGAGCTCACTTGCTCTTTCTCCGTGTCCAGTGAACGGAGTCTTTGTCATCTTTCCCATGAGACAAGATTCACAAGTGGCATAAGACTGATACTCGAACGGATCCAAGTATCCTTATTTATGCAACTTTTTCAACCGTGTCTCATTAATGTGACCCAGTCTACAATGCCATAAGAAAGCCTGATTTAATTCCGGAGACTTTCTTTTAAGTATGTTCTGGACACTGAAGACCTGAGCTTGATTCAAAACGTATATACAGTTTTTCAATGTACCTGACCCAATCAGTACTTGATTTAGGTGGATCTTTACTACATCGCTTACAAAAGTAAAATCATATCCTTCCTTAGAAAGTAAGGATACAGATATGATGTTACATGTCGCACCTGGTACATAAAAACAGTCACGCAGAATCAATATCTGCCCAGTTGTCAGTCCTACATGATATTCCCCTACGGATACAGCATACATGCTCATTCCGTTAGCAACCCTGAGAGTCATATCACCTTTCCTGATAAACCTACGGTTTCTCAGAGCCTGTAACGAATTACAGATATGAGATCCTGATCCGGTATCCAATACCCAGGAAGTAGGGTTAACTGACATACAGTTCTCTATTACAAACACACCCGAAGCCGAAGCCACAACATGTTTCGAATTCTGGCTACTGGCTTTGCAAGCCCTGCAATCCTTCTGCCCATGTTCATTCCCGTAACAATGGGAACATCCCTCTTTTACTACATCCATTCCCGAAACTTCTGCCTTTCCCTTTCTTTCCCTGGTTTCCTTCAGGGTAGTAGGTAGAGACTGTTGAACTAAGTCAGTATCTGACCCGTTCTTCAACGTGGTCTTCAGGTCTGTGAGCTCAAAAGAGCTAGTCTCTGTAAGGACGTTGCCCCTTACAGATGACCCGATAGCCAACCTCGCTGGAAGCAATTCGTTCGAGGTCTCATATCTTGCGATACGAGATTGCTCTCTATATAAATCCTTGTTATGGAGGAAGATAGAAACTGAGTCCATCTTCTCGTGCTGCCTCTGGTATTAACCATCAACTGAGGCAATCACGAGGCACTTGTCTTTCGCACAGTCTTCTTCCGATGTCCTACGGATATCAATATCCGTGACAGGGAAAACTGGACCTGAGAAGACAGGGGTTGGATCAGTCAAGAGTTGTCCCAGCTTGTCATGGGCAATGGACATCTGGACAGACCTTTGCCAGTCATAACAGTCGGATTCAGTCAATTTATGTTCTAGATGTATCCTAGGTGCGGTCACTGGGTCGCTGCAATTAAGAGAGAGAGAAGAAAACACTCAGCATGATGCTCTTGCAAGTTTAGAATGGTTTTTAATTTATCTAAACAGGATGGCTCCCACTGTCTCTCGAATCCCTCCTCAAACCATAAAGGAAGAATTAGTCAGGTTCAATCTCACCGTACATTACTTGCTTAACCGTTCAGCCAGGCCAGTGTCGGTACTTCGAGGGAGGTTTTCCAACGCTTTCGCGAAGTTCCTTAATTAAGTAACCTCTTTTCCCTATGGGCGTAGCCCCGCTAACACCTTTCTAGACACCTACTTGGTTTATAGCATTGATCGTTAAGTGAGAAAGTTCCCGAGGAGTAACATATACTCACAGTAGGATCGGGATCCAAATATCATCGCGTGACAAAACTGACGGAATCCTACCAGAATCATCACACTCCAAATGGTATGCAGCGCTAGCAAGTTTCAGTACTTTTGAAACTCCCGATATGGATTTTTGCCCCATGCTCTTATGACCTTGACGAAGGCCAACATATCATAAGTCACATGTCAAGTTCTACCCGTCATTATCCAGGTTAATTTGAACCCACCCGTATATACACTTGACGAAGGCCAAAATAGTAGTACGACTGTTCCAAACCAACGCATCTATATATGCTACAGATAAATATTCAGCAGCTACAAATCACTATGCCTTGGCGAAGGTCAAAATACATAGCTTGAATACTACTGAATATTTAACCGAAATGACGAAGGGCTACGAATGGTTTTGGCCAAACCGTGAACGTAGTGAACTTGATATAATCGATGGAACGAGATAGCTTTTAAAAAGGAGTGGTTCAATCTCCGCGTTTAAAAAGCTGGTTTTTGAAAAGAACCGAGTGGTTTGAAAGTGTTCCAACGACTTTTACTTGGTTTATTTTCTTGCATTGGTTCTTTTAATGTGTCCCATCATTTAATCCTACCACTGCAGAAAACAACCAAAATATGACGTACGCTTATGCCATTCGCATTCGCCATGGGGCCCCGTCATCACCCGTTAGGTTACTTAACTAACGACAGAGCAGGGGCTGGGCTAGCACGGCTGAAGAACATAAGCAACGCCTAAATAGTTATCATATATAGATATATAGCAATGATAGACATTACAGATCACAGATGAACACTTTGGATATACTAGGAATCAGCATTCCGTACGAGCCTGTAAGGAAAAGCGGATTACACGGTCGCGATGAATAGCCAATGCCCCACCCAAGACCCCTATGGGTGCGGCAAACTACCCGCCAAGTACCTGAAGCGAAGCAACCTCCCTCAACACCGTGAGTAAGCCACTCGGCACTCCAGGATACCCGGTAGTTTGTGCACCCCCTCCATGGGTCTATCCTAGGAGCAAAAACAGTAAAAAGAATTATACAATGACGGCTACAACCCTGACCCGGTTGTGCGGCCATACAAATAAAATTACATCAATTTACAAATTTTACAATGAATGAAAGAAAAAGAAACTCTCATCTCACACCCATTCCCGGCTATTCATCCACGACAATCCACCGAGTTCATATCCACAAATCATCAACATTACAGATCACAGATATGTATAACCCCTACTAATCGACTTATAGCGATTAGTAGACGTTCAATACATATATCACATCACAGATAATATCCATTAGCCAAAGTCTACGGAATATCGATCAAAATACGGATTTTTAACCACCCCAAAAGTCAATTTGCTCTCTGGAAAATCTGAGTGGGAAAAACATGCATTAAAAATCCCAAAACATCCAAACTAAAACACTGCACAAAACCCGATCCAGTGTCGAGTCAAAACGGCGGCGGAACCGTGGCAATGAGCATGTCATTGCCGCGGAACCGCGGTCGTTTGATCGATTCACTGGATCATTTTTCTGCAGTGTTTTCACAAAACCCTGAGACGATTTTTCATATATTTTAAATCACTTTTTGAGCAGTATGAAAATCGACAGAAACTAGAGGTTTTTGCGGATGTGTTTTGCGACTTTTTTCCGATCGATGTTCTAAACACATTGCTAACTTACTAGTTTATGTTTAGCTAGGCTCTGATACCACTGTAAGTCCACGTTTCTCATCCCGGGTCTTACGGGGAGGCGGAAACGACGAAAAACAATGATTTGGCGCAAGGCAACATGGACTTAAAGCACGGACCTTTGCTAAACTAGAAACTAGCAAACTACAAGAGGCTTTAACTACTATGCCGTAGAAATTATACATCACGAAACCGGTCCTTCGGGTCATCTCTTCGCTGTCCGGCTCGTCCATCCACGCTCCGAGGATCGATCCGGATCTTGGTCACCTCCGCGGCCTCCTTGAGTCGAAGACGATCCACCCGAGAGATGTACACCGAGCTCCACCTCGAGCCGAGGCAACTAGGGCAAAGAGATTGCTAATCAAGAAGCCCTAGGAAGTGTAGAGGAGATGTATGGATGAATTTGTCTTTGTGGGATCTTTTTCTCTCAACACATGAGATCAAAAGATAGAATCAAGAGGAGGAAGAAGGAGGAGAACTTAGCAACCATGAGAGCTCATTTTCTTTTCTTCTCATGAGAAAGAGCAAGAGAGAGAAATGATAATGAATTATGTGCTAAAGAAAATGAGCCATGGTTCAATAATGCAAAAACATTATCATTACTAATCCCATCAAGATAAAGTTGATGGCTACATTGAAATGACCATTTTCATAATCAAAAGAAAAAAGAAATCAAAAGAAGAGTGTAGATCTCTCATTAAGGTCAATGGTCAACCCCGGTCAACCGGTCAACAAAGTCAAGAGGGGTCATGGTGGTCAAATGGTCAATGCAATTAGCCATCATATAATTATCACTAATAGGATTAGTAAACAATGTCTCCGGCTCATAACGGTTTTGACCAAACGAACTGTCAAAACCCTAATGAGCGTGCCACATTATGGTTTTGGCCGAACCAACTGCCAAAACCCTAATGGGGGCACCTCCTCCTTCATCCCTCCTCAAAACTGTGCATACACACCCGCATCCGCATTCCGTAGAATGCGAATGCACAGAAGACAAATCAAATCCATCTGTGCAATACTAGGATCTGGCTTAAACCAAAGCCCACTTGTATTGCCTGCCCGAACAGCATACGCACACAAGTGCACGTAAGTGATCGTAGCCCTGCCGTAAAACCATACGGCCTCTACACGTTTCGCTCAATGCAGGGAAACTCTCTGTGTGGGACTCTAAAGACTCGACACTACGTTGGCAGTGGGTTTAACCACAGACCGCAAGCCGCACTAGCTGTACGTAACGGTCCCCAGGTAGATGTCGATAAGAAGGCCGATGAGGTAAACCCATCCGAACTCCTACTGAGCCTGTATGTGACAATCTCCGTACAGTCCGGTCTGTTCGTCTGATACATCGCATGGCGGGCCTATGGGGGCGGTGAAAGTCAGTCCCCTAATAGCGGTACAAGTCGTGTCGGAGTGTAGCCCAAAACACCCTGAGATAACACTGGAAACCTACCAGTATATCTCGCTTGCCCTGGCCAGGGACTACTCGTGTAATGGCTCTCCTAGACACAGCGCGATGTCAACCCCCAATACCGGGAGAGACGAATCCTGTCTAACCGTCACTGCCTCCAAGTGCTTCGGGACTGTACCCAACTACTACCTGTTTGCACGACTCCTTTGAGCCGTGGTAGGGTAGTAATCTAAGTACAGTAGGAAAACACTCGAGGCGAAGTGACAGTGTCAAGTCGGCGGACTAAGCTGTACTCATGTCACCTGGGAACTGATAACTGACGATAGATATAATACCAACCAACAGTTCCCGACGAGTCCTGTCCAGTGTACTCGTAACCTAACGAGCACCCGCATACTATCTCAAGTACGACGTACTGACGGCTGTGGGACAGACCGTCTCCCCCGCTGGGATGAGAAGCGCATACGCTAGTCTACTCCGGAGTATCGATGCCCTGTCTCGATAGTCCTACGTCTAGGGAACTGTTTAAGGATGTGTTTATGGATTACCCAGCCCCCACGAGTGTGAGCGCCATCAAAACGCTGGTAATCAAGCAAAGATCCTAAGGGCTCTACTAATATGTATATAAGCGATATGCTAAAAGAAACACATGCACATATTGAAGTAGAGACAAACCAAGTAGCATACTACCATTTTGAACAAGATTGTCTGTACAACTGTGAATATCCCAAGCTTCCATCAAGTAATATACAAGCTAGTATGATACAGTAATGGCCTCTGGGGCATATACACTAACAATTTTGATTACTACCCTACCACGGCTCAAAGGAGGCATGCAAATAGGTAGTAGTTGGGTGCAGTCCCGAAGCACTTGGAGGCAGTAGCGGTTAGATAGGATTCGTCTATCCCGGTATTGGGGGTTGATATCGCGCTGTGTCTAGGAGAGTCATTACATAAAGTCCCTGGCCAGGGCAAGCGAGAATTACTGGTCGTGTTTCCAGTAGTTTCTCAGGGTGTTCTAGGCTACACTCCGGCATCACTTGTACCGGTAGACCGGACTGTCTGGAGATTGTCACATTCAGGCTCAGTAGGAGTTCAGATGGGTTTACCTCATCGGCCTTCTTATCGACATCTATCTGGGGACCGTTACGTTTAGCTAGTGCCGCTTGCGGTCTGTGGTTAAACCCACTGCCACCGTAGTGTCGAGGTTTTAGAGTCCCACACAGAGAGTTTCCCTGCACTGGGCAAAAGGAGTAGAGGCCGTATGGTTTTACGGCAAGGCTATGATCACTTACGTGCACTTGTGCGCATATGACGTTCGAGAAGACGATACTAGTGGGCTTTGGTTTAAGCCGGAACCTAGTATTGTATAGATGGATTAGTTTTTTCTTCTGTGCATTCGTATTCTACGGAATGCGGATGCGGGTGTGTATGCACGGTTGTGAGGAGTGAAGAAGGAGGTGCCTCATTAGGGTTCTGACCGTTGATTCGGTCAAAACCATTATGAGGTGAGGAAAATATATACTAATCTTTTTTAATGATAATTGTGTTATGGCTAATTTCTTTGACCATTTGACCATTTGACCATGCTTGACAATTTGACCTAGTTGACCATTGTTGACTTGAACATTTCTTGAGAGCACTAGATCCTTCTTATTCTTTTGGATTTATTTTTGAGATGATAAGGGTCAAATCAAGTAGCCATCACACTTTATCATGATAAGAGATTAGTATATGGTTTTTCTTATGCATCATTATCTCTTGCTCATTCTCTCTCATCCAAAAGAGAGCTGCCATGGTTCCTTCTTCTTCTTCCTCTCTAGATTTTTTTATAGCTCTCATGTGTTGAGAAAAATAGAAACAAAATAGATAAACAATATCACGACCCGAAAGTACGGAACATGATCGGCACTTAAACTACGAACGTCTCGAGGCGTATATAATTTAAGTAAACCGAAAACCGAGAAATCCAAACCAAGAAAAGTAGTAGAATGGCGGAAAACCCATTTTAAATCAAATAGTTTGCAGCATAAGCCGAAATATGCATTTTTAAAATCACAAGTCTTTTCTAAAAATTTCGGCAGAGTTTCCTTTGTAAAAACAGGGTACAAAACCTGATATAGCATATATAATGAAAAATGCATCCCCAAGTGGGTACAAAACCTGCTAGCTCTTCGTCAACCGACGGTCACAACCACACAAGCAATATAATATATAACACCGAAAGGCGAGGATCACAATAGAAAGGAAACTCAAAACAGCATGAAATCTAAAGTAATATAACACGCGACTCTAAGGTCGAAAGAATAAGCAACACTGGTCTCTATCTGAAATAAATACATGTTTGGTTGATGGAACTTCTAGATACAACTGAATAATAATATAAAAAATATACTGATGGTCACGATACAAGTGAACGCGCCTACTAGCAAATCACCCGGAAATGGAAGTAGTGCCAGCAAAGACGTAATGAAACCTGTACGGCAAACCTGCAAGAAACTGTGGCACAACGGGGGTGAGTTGCCAACTCGTGAGTAGAAAAACATCTACGAACAGAAACCGCATGAACAACGCAATCCTAGATCATATGATCATAATATATCCTCAAATATATAACCTGCAGCCTATAACAATGGCTAAGGTATACCTCTAACAACTGTAATACCAAGTGCTCGTGTCAGTGCCTCAGATAGCAATATATCATATGGATGAGGTATGAATGCATGAAAACAGAATACATGAAAACGAAGAAACTGCTTTCATAACTTAGAGAGATTTCTGTATTTTCAAAATGAGGTATCATAAATGAAATCAGTATAAACAGTGTCTAGCATCGACACAAAACATAAATCCCAATGTCTCAAAATCCCAGGCTCCGGCTATCCGGACTGGCCTGTATCATCAAATCTCAGTACCTCAATATCTCAAAATCTCTGTATCAATCTCACTATCTAGGGCGCCGTCAGTCCATACCGGCCCCTACCATCAATCTCAAGACCACGACGGTATCCTCCGGATATCCGACGCGTCGGGAAAAATCACCGGTCGGTAGTGCTCCCCTGCCAGGCTCAACGCCATCCTCTACGACCTTCTCACCCCAGGGTACCGCACCGGGCCCACCAAGTACCCGAAACGGTTCATCCAACTCCTCGAATCGGGTCTCGAAATCCATCAGCAAACTCATGGTGGACGACTCATACATCATGGGAAAATCGCACTTTTTATTTAAAAAGAGAGAGAAGAAGTTTATTTTTGTTTTTGCGGTTTTCCCCCAAATCCAAGAAATCTCATGGAAATCCGAATCCAAATCATCTATAGCCCGTAAAACAGTGAATATAGGCATAAAAATCCATGAATGCGGCATAACAGTGAATAATAACATGCATGAAGTATCAAGTAATAACAGCAATGTCTAAACTGGCATATAAGGCAAGTACACTAATATCAGGTCGAAACTATTAGCTAACAAGCTACGTCAATGTAATAGTATTCTCTAAAGTGTACGTGACATTTCAATTACCGATGAAGATGTGTGTGAGCCGGCAAGTAAGTGTGCGTGGAACATACGCATCATCGGTAATGGTGCTGGTGTCCTAACAGCATGATATCACAATAGAATATGAAATTACAACATAAGTATGCGATGCGGAGCAAACAGCAAAAATATGCGGGAGCTGAATACTAGACACAACGATAACTAATCGGCATTTAATAAAATATGAGTTCTACAGTGGTGCCATTTGAAATAACATGAATCGTGGGGTTTTGAAAATAAGGGCTACGGTGTTTTTAAGAAAAGATACTTCTTTTGAAATATCCGTAGAATCCCTTGACCTGTCTTTTAAAATACCCGCGATCCGTTAGATTTTGAAATAGGTAGGAATCTAATCTAGGCTAACAACTACACTAAACTATAAGGCTGAACTAACAGTCTAACTGAAGGTAAGGAAATCGCCTAACGTCTTAGTCGATATATATACATACATGTATATGTTAGTCGGTGATCCTGCCTCAATAATATCACATCCGATACCATATCTATAATCAGACATTCCCAAGGCAAGAGTGCGGATCAAACATCAATATATAGCTCGTACGTAAATCCGCCGGACGGCATCCCAAATCTGGGTACGGGTCAATATCACATTCTTCACACTATTCATCTGGTATCCTCTTTATCAAAGTTCATTATCCGGGGTACTGACCTACGTCTAGTACAATGCTAATATCATCAATAATCATGATCTGACTGCTGATCTACAGCCTCACACAAACCGATGTCATCACCACATATCATCATAAAGAGGTATACATCGCCCAAAGTGACCTATTATAATTATCTTAACATATCACATCTCATATCCCGATCACATGTCAACCATTTTATATATGTCACTTTTCACATGGTATCGTCGTCCAAAGATCCGCTATAACATCATGACGTATCTCAAATACGAATCCTGCCATATCACCGATCTCACGGTCTCAAATCGCATCTCATCGACTCACCTCAAATCCCAAGTACTATCCTCAAATCCAGTATATGATCACATAGTCCCATACCCATGTGAACACATAAATATATTCCCACATAAGCACAATTGAAAGAAGAATGTATGCAAGTATGGGTGTGTGTGTGTGTATGTGTGGTGCAACCACTACTCTAGGGTTGCGCAACACTAAACTAATCCAATCACACCAAATATCCATTTTTATCATCAACAATCTCAACAATAATCAATATATGTGTGTATACGTGTTGGATATTGTGCCCTCAGAGTTAATTATTGGATCACATGCACGTGATTGCAATGATTGAGGGAGGACCTATACTGGTTGGACAGTCTTACTCGAGATGATAATATGCTATCTGGTTTATCTTTATCATCGTGTACTACTTTAGGTGACTTTACAGGTCACTATTGCACGTTGATAGAGCCTTACGATTCTTGCTTGACTGCCAGCAGTATGATAGCGATCATATACGTGGGAGCTGGGGTCTATATCCGCATCCTTAAATGGTCCCTAGTTATGGGTGTTTCGAGACAGGGCATCGACACTCCAGAGTAGACTAGTGTATACAGTCGAGATCCCGACGAGGGGCGGTGGCCGGCCTCACAAGCCACTGGTGTCAGTTGGTTCACCTAAGATGTATACAGGTGCTCATTGGGTTATGAGTACACCGGACAGGACTCGCCGGGAACATTGTAGTTGGGATTATACCAGACATCAGATAGCAGTTCCATGGTGACATGTATACAGGTTAGTTCATCAACCTGAGATCGTCATTTGTCTCGTGTGAGTTCCCACTGTGCTTTGATTACTACCTTACTACGGCTCAAAGGAGTCGTGCAAACAGGTTTTAGTTGGGTACAGTCCCGAGCCACATGGAGGAAGTGAGCGGATCGGCAGGGGTTTCGTCTTTCCCGGTATTGGGGGTGAGATCGCGCAGTGTCTAGGAGAGCCATTACACAAAGCCCTCGGCCGAGGCAGGAGATTTACTGGTAGGTATTCCCGTAGTATCTCAGGGTGTTCTGGGCTACACTCCGACACGACTTGTACCGCTTTTGGGGGTCTGACTTTCACCAACGCCCTAGGCCCGCCATCCAATGCTCATAGACAAACGGACCGGACTGTACGGATATTGTCACTGACAGGCTCGGTATGGTGTCAGGATGAGTTCGCTCATCGACCTCCCTTTTGGTCAATACTTGGAAGCCCGTTACGTACGGGTAATACCTCTGACGTGCTAGTGGTTAAATACACAGCCAAAGTATTGACGAGTCTTTAGAGTCCCCCACAGACAGTTTCTAAAGTTTTGGGCGAAACGCTGTAGAGGTCGTATGGTTATATGGCAGGGTTCGATCATATACGTGCGGTATTGCACGGATCATGATCGGACGGATAATACTAGCGGGCTTTGGTTTAAGCCGGATCCTAGTATTGTACTGTGTATATTTTGTCTCATTGCATTTGTATTCGGTCGGAATACAAATGTGGGTATGTATATACGGTCGCTGGGTTTTCCTGTAATTAATTACGGGATCGTCTTTTTGAAGTTTCCAGTTTCCATTCCGTTTCAGCCAGTTTCTCATTCTTCCATTCTTTGGCTGAATTTTCCATGGGAGGGGTTTTCTTGCAAAGTGGCATTTAGCTAATTGCAAGGGTGTTATTTATGACTTGAGGGTTCTTGATTATTCTAGCATCTTTTGATGCTTTTCTTGTTCTCATCATGACTTGCATTAAATGAGATGAGAGTTGATTTGTTATGAGGGTGACATAATTTCCTCTTTATCATACATTTTCCCACTTGCTTTATTCTTGGATTTTTCCTTCTCCCTTTCATGATGGCCAGCCACAGAGAATGGTGGGGGAAAATTCATTTTGGTGGGGGGAAATTAATCATCTCATATTTGGCTTGAAACAAAATATATCATCCCTCTCCAAAGTTCTTTTTCTTCTCCAATCTAAACATAACCACATCAATTAACCCATTGAGACAAACCATCCTACACTTCGCCTACAGTATCCTTGCGCACGTCGACTCGCCAACTTCGTGCTCGAGTTGCCTCGGTCCAGACGTGGGAGCCCGTAAAAGAACCCAGCGATGTGGTGCCCTTTCCGACGAGAAGGTGAAGACCGAAGATTCCGCTAGGAAATCGGGACGGAGGCCGAAGACCGAAGGACACGGATCGCTCGGTATAGCTTTCTACCCATTCTTTAGTTAGCTAGCATTAGGTTAATGGTTACGATCCGGGTTTTAAGCATACGATAGCGCCGGTTTTTTAGTTGTGAAAAATTTTCGTTTCCGCATTTTGGCCTTGGAAAGACGGTCGGGGCGCTACCGTAGACTTACATGGTATCAGAACCACACCATTAACCTAGTCTAGCTTGCTCTAACATGTTTACAAGTTCGATCGAATGGATTTTCCGAAAACACGATTTCAAAAGTGCAATTTCTGTCGATTTTGTTTTGTGCTCGAAAAAATATTTGGTACATTGCAGAAATACTTGCAGGAAATTCTAAGAATTCTGTAGAAATCTGGTCACATGATGTTACTGTTCCACCGCGGAACCGCGGCCAAACCCATGCTCTGGCCGTGGTTCCACGGCCAACTCATCTCTTCTCTGCACCAGATTTCTACAGTGGGTCTTAGATTGGCAAATGGGGTTTTTGGTATGTTCTGTTTGGGCCCAGATTTATTTTGAGTGCTACAGTTGTGCTTGGGGGCCTACTTCTGGAATTTTAGTCGATCGAAAGTTTTAAACATGTTAGTTCACATTATTTACATTATATCTGCGACCGTGAATGTCATTTGATCGGTAAATCCTGTCTAACTGCTATAGCCCTTTTAGAAGGATTTGCGAACGTGACATTCACGTTGATGTTCTGTATTGTGCTGTGATGTTGCGGATTTGTCATGGTGGATAGCCTGGATGCAATGTTAGTACAGTTTGGTTGTATATGTACATTTGATATTGCGGGGCGAGCGTCCGACATGTGGACTGCCGTTACAGCCTGTTTGTATATTATTCTTTTGGGGCACGACCGGGCTGAGGTCGATGTACCCGTTGTATATTTTACTTTCTGTACTAGGATTACCCCGCGGAGGGGTGCACGAGTAGCCGGGTTCTAGAGGGCAACGGGCCTGCATCTCATGGCGTTAAGACGAAGAGGGCTTCACTCTAGAATTGGCGGGCGGTTCGCCGCACTCGTAGGGGGTACAGGTTGACCCAAGGAGGGGTGCTCAAGTTACCGAATTCCGTGAAGTGCTGCGTGGTCCATTCACGCTGCTGAAGGGGGCTGCCTCGCTTCAGGTTTTGGCGGGTAACTTGCCGCGCCCGTAGGGGTCTAGGATTTCATTGCACAGGCTATCCACACGACCAGGGGAACGTCGGGTTTCAGTAGCGGCTCTATGAAACCCGGGGATCCCAGATATCTGTATTGTTCTATGATGCTGATTATATTTCTGTGATGTTGCATTTTATCAAGCCTTGAGCAAATATTAAATATTGATATATATACTAGTAGATGTTGTATATGTTTTACACCCGCGCTAGTCCAGTCCCCGCTCTGTCGTTAGTTAAGTAACCTAACGGGTGATGACGGGACCCAGTGGCGAATGCGAATGGCATATACGTACATCATTATTTTCGTTCTTTATTGGTGTGATCAATTGATGGGACTGCGTTGATTCGGATCAATGCAAGCTAAACAAACCTATTCTGATGTTGTTGGAACAATTTTTCAAAAAGCTGTTATTGCAAGGACGTTCTCTTTTGTTTTGCACAGTGGTATTCGGTTATGAATATCCAGCACCTCAGTCGACGAGGCAAGGGCCGAGATCCCTTCACCGGGAGTGACCCCTTGGACAGAAGTTTGCGTCAGGGAAATAACTTCACTATAGTCGATTACTTTTGCTTTGCATCGTGGTATTCTGTTTGAATATCCTGCACCTCATTTTACGGGGAAAGAGCCGAGATCCCTTCACCGGGAGTGACCTCTTTAGCAAAGGTTTTCGCCACTATATTTTTATAAAAAGTTATCCGGTTCCTTCAACGATATCAAGTTCATTACGTTAATGGTTTTTCGCCAAAAACCAGCCGTAACCCTCCGTCATTTCAGATTAGTATTGCTTAGTATTCGTGATACGTATGTCATGCATTGCCGAGGCGTAGTGTTCGGTAGCTCTGTAATGCTTTTCTGTCGCATGGATATGTGGATTGGCTAGGACAGTTGTACGATTATGTTGGCATTGTCAAGGACTCGTACGGGTGGGTTTAACGCAATCAAGATAATGACGGGTTGAACTTGACTAGGACTCTTTGATATGTTGGCATTGTCAAGGTCACTTGGGTCATAGGGGTAAAAATCACATCGGGAGTTTCAAAAGAAACTGAAACTTGCCAGGCATGCGCATACCTTCTGTAGTGTGATAACGTGAGTGGATTCCGTCACATTATCATGCGATGTTAGTTGGATCCCGATTCCCACTGATGAGTTTGTTTACTCCTCGGGTGATCCTGACTAATTCTTCTTTCAGGTTTGGAGGAGAATTTAAGGTTACAGTAGGAGGTTTCCTGATTAGATAAAGTGATAACCATTCTGATCTAGGTTAGAGTGCACGCTGAGTGTTTCTTTTCTCTCTCTCTCTCTCTTGCAGCAACCATGGCCCGACCCTTGACTATGACTCAGTGACCAAGTTGACCGAACCTTCTTAAAACACTGGCTTTTGGATTTTCAGAATTGCATACTTCATTGCCACTCCTACTTTTACCCTTTTCTCCAGAACACCCCGTATTATTACGAACATCCACTTCCATTGGATAAAACCATCGTATGGTTATATACGAACTCGAAGGAATTTATTCGAGGATGGTTTCCGGTTCTGGAGAAAACGGATAGGACTATTCAGTTGTCTTTTCCTTTTACCTTCTCTCAGGTTGCGAGTGCTCCTTGGATTAGGGGATAGTACACCTGTTACGCGTATTGGATAGTCTTCTTCAAACCATAGGCAGGTGCCGAACGGTAGAGAATGAAGAAAACCAATTAGCCTAACGATGGTGTACAGAAGGTATTATGTAAAGACAAATAAAGGGATTAGTATGAGGGCAAAGTAAACTGCGACTGCTATTCACGACCAAACCAAGTATTTCATTACCACTCCCATTTCACCTTTGTATTTCTCCAGAACACTCCGTATCACTACGAAGATCCACAGTTATTTGGATACTCTATCGTATGGTTATATACGAACTCGAAAGGAACTTGTTCCAGTTCGGGGATGGATTCTGGTTCAGGAGAAATAGGAATAAGCTTTATTCAGTTGTCTTTTATCTTTACCTTCTCTCGCGTTACGAGTGCTCCTAGGATTAGGACAGTACACCTATTACGCTTACTGGATAGCCTTCTTCCAAACCATAGGCTGGTGCCAAACGGTAGGGAAGGAAGAAAATCATTTAGCCTAAGAGGGTGTGTAGAAGGTAATGACTAAAGACATATAAAGGGATTTGGAGAGATGGCAAGGAAATATACGGTTACAGTTGTGAATCTGGATAGTGGAAGAGGCATTACTAGGAATACCCGGATACCCCTACGAAACATTTCAATGTTTCAGTTTCACTGTGTACCGTTAAAATAAAACTGATTTCCTAATTAGACCCTTGCTACAGGGTATGTATTTACAAGGTTTGATTCTCACATCTGTATGGTTTTACAGATGATGAGTGGGAGTAAGTTATTGGGAATTGGGTGATTATCCTCATTATATCGGGATTCGTTGTAATTGGTGATATTTGAGGAAATCGCCTGGGTTGTTTGCCGGACGGCAAATATTTGGTTTTGAATATCCGTTGTTATGCACCAATTTCAAATTGATATATCTGTACATTTATTTTTTTAAAGTGAGATATAACTTTTTGAAATTATGTCTATGACATTTACCTATATCAGAGGATAGTTAGGTAAGGAGCATTAAACAGCGGTGTAATTCTTCTTAACCATAAGTACAGTTTTCAACCCACGACACACAGGGAATGAGTTATTAGACTCAAAGGTCTTATATAGAGTATTGTATATTGTCCAGTGTCCATTAGGACAGAGGGGTTGGTCCTCGTACTATATTCGGTTTACTTGTGACTTCTCTAGTTCTAAGACATGTGTTTCGTACAAATGCAAGATCCATGTTTTGAGAAGTTATAGGTATATGAATAAAGTAGAGAACCAAGTATTGCAAGTATTAAGATTCTTCAAGGTGATCGAAGATGTAGATACTTGTGTATGGTATTCAGTTAATAGTAATGATTAAGAGAACTTTCTTCTCTTTCAGGTTACTCATATCTGGATGTATTCCTAAGTTGAGTAATGCTGATCGGCCTCTCTCCATTTAGTTGACAAGCACTTGAGACAACTGCATGATTTGAATCTGGTTCCAATTAAATCAGTGCCTCTACTTCTATATTAGATATAGAATAGTTCATATCTTAACAATGTTAAGGTACGGGGAGTTGTCCCGCTTATGCTTCAAACCAGACTCTGGATAACTCAAGGCACGTTTCTGTAATGGCTGTTTGTGGGTTGACCCGGACTATGATGAGGGTTAACTTTCTACCATCTGTAAGATCAATAGGGATATTGTTCTTGACTCACCACAGTTTTAATAAAAATGGATTTTTTCAGAAAACAGTAGTGGGTGTATGGTAGAATTGGAAGTGATTCCAGAACCGCAAACGATTACTGAAAATTTGATAAGAACCTAAAGATTCAATCTGGTTTGACATTCCATTGGCCACTCCACAGATATGGTGGGTAACTTGAGGCACCCGAGAGGTACTCCGGTAGCCTCAAGGACGGTGATAGGGAGGTTCTTGTTTACCCAGACTTGCCATTGCTGTTGTTCCAGACTGTGAGACCCGGCAGGAAGATGAGTATAACGTCGTTCTAAACTAGCTTTAGAAGTGTACGTGTATATGACTCTGCCAGAGTGTTGTCGTAGTCAGTGGGAGCAGCGGAAGCATAGTGGACAAGTGGCTTATGTCTATTTATAGACTAAAGCAGATATAGCGGAGATAGATCATCCATTTCTGATATGATAGTCATAGGTTTGACTTCATCAAAATAGGGGATGGATCTATTAAGAAGGTAGTAGGGTGTGATGTCCTGGTATTTGGATGACAAACACAGAATAGGAAGTGAAATTCCTATACTACGATCGGTTATACTTTGGTTGTCACACAGTGGTTTCTCCACATAGGACTTGGATATTATATCAGATATTCTGGTTACTAGATCTATGGCTTTAGATCTAGATTTGGGTAGTTTCCCAATCTGGGTACTTAGACAGCATTCTAAAGTTATTTAAAATGGACGACTCCTGGCACGGTAGTGTACCTGCAGGTGATGGAGTCACCCTCTCTATAGGTGTCTTACAGACTAAAGGGGGGAGGGATATGCATGATCGGCAAATCACTTGCTTAGGCAATTGAGTTGATCATGAAATGTCAAGTACCACACCAGATGTTCTTTTTGCAGTAGATGCAATAAGTTGATATTGATCCAATCCAGGAGAAACATTCGGAAGCAGTTTTAGAATATAAGTGGATGTTCTAGGGATATGATAACAACAGCCTCTTTTAGGAGACGGTTATAATTTCAGGCTTCCAAGGTGACCTGGATGACAGAGTGACTGTCAGAGTTATATTTTTCCCTCTGACGAGGGGCAGTATTTTGGACAGGTGGTCTAAGCGGATAATGAGGGAGGCATGGCGCAGGATGCTGATTGGTTTCAGTTGACGATACAGTATAAGAAGTTTGGATTTGGAGTTCATTTATGAACTAGGTCCCATCTGATATCCAGACATATTCTAAGACAGGTATTGCTCATTTCGGGAGATGGTTTTCTCTGCGAACTTGAGATAAAGAGAGACATGGAAAGAAACATCAGGGCGGATCCACTCACTGAGGCTTCCTCGAACACAATAGTTTCGCAAACGGGTTTTGTGAGACTGATTAGTAGAGGAGTTGGGTGTTCGGTATCACACGGGCTGTGAGTATGCGACATCGCAATAATTAGCCTTGAGTGCAAGTGGGTGATTGTTGGATATAGTGCCCTCAGAGTCAATTATTGGATCACAGGCACATGATTGCAATGATTGAGGGAGGACCTATACCGGTAGGACAGTCTTACTTGAGATGATAGTATGTTATCTGGTTTATCTTTATCATCGTGTACTGCTTTAAGTGACCTTACAAGTCACTATAGCACGTTGATAGAGCCCTTAGGATTCTTTCTTGATTTCCAGCAGTATGATGGCGATCATATACGTGGGAGCTGGGGTCTATAAGCGCATCCTTAAATGGTCCCCAGTCATGGGTGTTTCAAGACAGGGCATCGATACTCCAGAGTAGACTAGTGTATACAGTCGAGAACCCGACGAGGGGCTGTGGCCGGTCTCACAAGCCACTGGTGTCAGTTGGTTCACCTAAGATGTATACAGGTGCTCATTAGGTTATGAGTAAACCGGACAGGACTCGCCGGGAACATGCTAGTTGGGATTATACCAGACGTCAGATAGCAGTTCCCTGGTGACATATGTACAGGTTAGTTCATCGACCTGAGATCATCAATTGTCTCGTGTGAGTTCCCACTGTGCTTTGATTACTACCCTACCACGGCTCAAAGGAGTCGTGTAAACAGGTTTTAGTTGAGTACAGTCCCGAGCCACATGGAGGCAGTGAGCGGATCGGCAGGGATTTCATCTCTCCCGGTATTGGGGGTGAGATCGTGCTGTGTCTAGGAGAGCCATTACACAAAGCCCTCGGCCGAGGCAGGAGATTTACTAGTAGGTATTCCAGTATTATCTCAGGACGTTCTGGGATACACTCCGACATGACTTGTACCGCTTTTGGTGGTCTGACTTTCACCAACCCCCTAGGCCCGGCATGCGATGCTCATAGACGAACGGACCGGACTGTACGGATATTGTCACTGACAGGCTCAGTAGGGTATCAGGATGAGTTCGCTCATCGACCTCCCTTTTTGTCAAGACTTGGTAGCCCGTTACGTACGGCTAATACCTCTGACGTGCTAGTGGTTAAATCCACAGCCAAAGTATTGACGAGTCTTTAGAGTCCCCCATAGACAGTTTCTAAAGTTTCGGGCGAAACACTGTAGAGGCCGTATGGATATATGGCAGGGTTCGATCATATACGTGCGGTATTGCATGGATCATGATCGGACGGATAATACTAGCGGGCATTGGTTTTAGCCGGATCCTAGTATTGTACTGTATAGATTTTGTCTCATTGCATTTGTATTTGGTTGGAATACAAATGCGGGTATGTATATACGGCGCGGGGTTTTCCTGTAATTAATTACGGGATCGTCTTTTTGAAGTTGCCAGTTTCCATTCCGTTTCAGCCAGTTTCTCATTCTTCCATTCTTTGGCTGAATTTTCCATGGGAGGGGTTTTCTTGCAAAGTGGAATTTAGCTAATTGCAAGGGTGTTATTTGTGACATGAGGGTTCTTGATTATTCTTGCATCTTTTGATGCTTTTCTTGTTCTCATCATGGCTTGCATTAAATGAGATGAGAGTTGATTTGATATGAGGGTGGCATAATTTCCTCTTTATCATACATTTTCCCACTTTCTTTATTCTTGGATTTTTTCTTCTCCCTCTCATGATGGCCGGCCATAGGGAATGGTGGGGGGCAATTCATTTTGGTGGGAGGAAATTAATCGTCTCATATTTGGCTTGCATCAAAATATATCATCCCTCTCCAAAGTTCTTTTTCTTCTCCAATCTAAACATGGCCACTTCAATTACCCCATTGAGACAAACCATCCTACACTTCACCTACAGTATCCTTGGGCACGTCGACTCGCCAACTTCGTGCTCGAGTTGCCTCGGTCCTGAGGTCGGAGCCCGTAAAACAACCCGACGATGTGGTGCCCTTTCTGACGTGGAGGTGAAGACCGGAGATTCCGCGAGGAGATTGGGACGGAGGCCGAAGACCGAAGGTCACGGATCGCTCGGTATAGCTTTCTACCCATTCTCCAGTTAGCTAGCATTAGGTTAATGGTTACGATCCGGGTTTTATGCATACGATAGTACCGGTTTTCTAGTTGTGAAAAATTTTCGTTTCCGCATTTTGGCCTTGGAAAGATGGCCGGGGCGCTACCGTAGACTTACAATACGTATTCGTATACATCACCACGAACTGCGGGGGTGCTATACGCCATCCACCCGACTTCTCCCCGTAGATATAAATCTACTCACCTTTCTTTATGTATGCCGATGCCGATGTCGCCACCTTTATCTTCAACGCCTCGACGTCACGTGGGGTACCTACAAGGATATCACAAACGCTAAAGTACATAAAAATCACATCAGAAACCAAAACGGCACACGCTCCTCTCATAGGTTAAAACCTACAGTCTCGCATGCAAACACTATCAATAACCCCTTGCCGTTGACGTTCAAACGCCACCCGATGGAAACAAATCACCAAATACCAAAATCCATGCTAAAACAAGTCGTAAACCATGCGCCAACTCAAGAAAACTAACCCAGATTTTACCCTAAATGGAATCAGACAAAATTGCACATGCCAGGGGTCAAGTTTACTGGAGATAGGGCTATGGAGCAAAAACGAGACCAAACCCCCCTGCTCTGGCCGCAAATTGCGGCCAGAAGAGATAAATTAGCGTCCTGGGGAAGGAGATAGGGGCTAGGGTTTTGTGTGGTGGTTCCAGTGTGCCTGCACATCTCACTGTCCAACCGAAATTATTTTAGGAGTCTCGGGGTGAAAGCATATTTCAAAACACACTCACAGAATTACAGTTTTTCCCGATATCGATTCTATAAATCCATATTCTGGGTTCTACTCTCAGGTCTGGTCCAATGTAAAATCACTAACAGGAGTTCTAAGGTCACAACAAGCCTCAATTCCACTTTACAACTCAATTCAACTCCTAACCCTAACTTGAAATTTCTCAAGTCCTCAAAACTACCCAATATCGACATGAACCAAGTATAGAAGCACAAGGAATTGGAATACTATACTAAGGGTGCAGAAATTACCGACTTTGGCAACTCAAGAATTTTGTTAAGTTGCTCAAAGTCCTCAAGATCCACTCTTTCTTAGTCCTATGCGATCCTCTCGAGCTTGTGAACAAGTTTTGTGAAGTCGAAATGGGGTTTCGGGGTTGTTTCCATAGTGTTATGGGGCTTTGAAGATGGAGGAGGAAAAGGGGGAGCAGGAGCAGCAGCAGCTCATGGAAGAAGGAGAGAGAAAAGGTGTGAAGAAATGATGGGGGATGGTTCAAAATAAGGTTGACTTACTCTTTCTCTCTCTTCATCATACCATACCTTCACCTTTTCTTTTCTTTACCTTTTTCCTTTATTTCATCTCACACAATGGTAACCCTAGGCAAACATATACCCACAACATATAAGAAAATGTGACAAGTGTGGAAAAATGATATGTGCATGTTTTGCACAAAAAAGCTAAAAAAAACCGATTAGCGATTTTTAATCGCGATTAGCACTAAATTAGCATATAACTAACCATAAAAACTTTAAAATGGCATAATTCCATAAAATATCCTATTTTAGAATTTTCCATAATTTTTCCAAAATTTTTCCCATTTATCGGTATTTAATTATACCGAAATATTAAAATATTCATTAAAAATTAATATTAAATTATAAAAATTCCCAAAAATAATATTTTATTTTTTTTGAAATGTTACAATCTTCCCCCCTTAAAGAAATTCGGTCCCCGAATTTAAATTTAAACCCCCAAATTCTAAAACATTTCAATAAAATGTCGAACTCGTCGGTGCTCCAAAATCATCAATACATAAAACGCATCATAGCGCAATGCATGCGCATGAGTAATGAGCAGATAACTCAAAATCGAAACTCCGTCAAGCGTCCCGCAATCATCGGAGTCAAGGTAAAGACACGAATGCCAAATCCAAGCAAAACCAATATGATATAATTCGAAACTATACATGTAAATATCTGGAGGAAATGCATGCCAAATCTTTTAAAGTCGCTGTGCAATACGCATAACACTGCACAGTGGCGGACGTCAATCATAATAAAATAATCATATACATATATATCTTTTGTTTAATATGTACGTTCCGCCGTTTTGGAAACAATTTAGAAGGGTTTCTTTGTTTTAAACGTTTCGTGTCATATTAGACACGTAGGTAAATACAGAGACTATAGCTCGCTTTTTGGAAATCCCTTTGAAATCTATCAATGCATGCAAAATATACTCAAGTATTGTCCTCTGACTAGTCCTGCTCAGTACGAAAACAATAATAAACATCATAAAAACGTACTGCTCCATAAGAAAATCAATCCCCAAAATATGCACATGAATACTACGTGCGTCCGGTGCGCACGGAAATCAAATCCATATATGTGCCATACATGCGCACAAAAACAATATCTAAGTGCATCGGGTGTGCACGAAACATCTGTCATAGGCAACGTATGTTCCTGTCGGCAAAATCAGGTGCATCTAACATGCACGAAGAATCTCGATTTAGTGCATCTGGTGTGCACCAAAACTGTATCTCAAAACATGCGCTCATCATGCGCGAAAACCCAAATCAGGTGCATCTATCATGCACGAAATCATGAAATCCAATATTAAGCGCCTAACATGCGCAAAATCCAATCAGGTGGACAAGGTGCACAAAACAAATATCGAACATCACAATCGAATCGAAGTCCAGTGCAACTGTGGTGCATAAAATGTGTAGGGTTCCTAGGCACTCTCAAGGTCTCACTAGGCATCAACCATGGCATTTTCAAATTTTACGGTGCCGAGAAACCCTAGACTACGGATCGTTAACTAGATATTTAGGCGAAAGATGCAACTAGTAAACTACTTTACTAAGAGAACGGAAATACAACCTTTGTAGATCCGGTCATCCACCTCCATAGCTCTGCAATGAAGTCCTCTCCGCTGTCCAAATCGAACCATGACTCTAGCATCGGCTTCAACGGAGAAAAAGCGGGCTAGGTCATCGACAACGATGCCGAAGATGATCTACGTCGAGGTATCACTAGATCAAGCTCCACCTTCACCAAGCCATGAAAACTTATGAAGGAAACACCCTATACTACTTGGCAAGAGGTAGAGGATGAAGAAATAGGAAGTGGGTTCACTTTAGAATTGGATTTCTCACTCATTTTCATCAATCACCATTGATAGAATCAAGGTTCTTCATCTTCAAGAAGAAGAAGAAGAAGATGATAATATTATGATAAGTATATCTAAAAAGAATAATAAAATCATTCTTATCATAATATTAACCATGGTTATGTGTAGAGAATTGACTAAGGTTAAATGAATGGTTAGGGTTAATGAGATGAAGACAAAAGGGTTTCTTTGGTCAAAGCTTCATGAAGCTTCATCAAGCTTCATGAAAGAAAGAAACCTTTTGTTTTTCTTTTCTCTTTTTCTTTTAATCCAAATATAAAGATAAATGAATGAATAAAAGAAAACCCTAACCATTTACTTAACCAAGGTTTAACTCTTCACACATACCCTAGCAATCTTGCATCATCAAACATGATACGTTCAAGTGCACAGAAAAAATATATCACATATACGATGTGCACATGCGAGTGAGAAAATCCATTTAAAGTGAACCAATACTAGTTAATGCAAAGTAATATATCAAATATATAATTATGCATTAAATCATTAAATCAACACTTGATTTAACGATCCGGTCATATCGCATATAACCGACTAATATACAATGTATCGATTTATCGAATAAATCCTTGATTCGATAACTAGGTTATATCGCATACAACCATATCGATACATTCATCGCGAGAATGAAATACGGTATCACATACATGCATTATTCTCGGTCCCGCACATATCTCATATGCGCTCCTATTTCGTTTCGCTTGAGCCAGGAAACCTCTGTGTAGGACTCTAAAGACTCGTCAATACGCCGGCAGCAGGTGATGATCATATCAAACACCCACAAGCCGCAAGCGGTATGCTAAACGTAACGGCCACCCGGGTATTGAGCGATCAGAAGATCAACGAGCAAGCCCGCTCACACTCCTGTGAATCCAACCAGTAACACTTACCGTACAGTCCGGTCTGATCGTCTGATCTGTCGCATATCTCGCCTAGGGGTGGTAAACGTCAGACCCCAATAGCTCGATAAATCGTGTCGATATGAGGTCTATAACAATTCGAGAAACTACAGGTAAATCTCACCAGTAAATCTCAGCAACCCTGGCCAGGGATTTCCGGTTATAGCCAATCGAACATAGCGCAACATCAACTCCCTATACCGGGAGAGACGAATCCCCTCCTATCGCTCATTGCCTCCATGTGATTCGGGACTGTACCCAAAAGCCACCGTTTTGCACGCCCTCTTGGACGTGGTAAGGTGGAAATCAAAGCACAGTGGGAACCACACAAGACTCTATGACGATCTCGGGTCAACAGACTACTCTGTACCAGTGTCACCAGAGAACTGCCATCTGACGTAAGGTATAATACCATCTGGGAGTTCTCGGCGAGTCCGTCCAGTGTACCCAGTCTCCACTGAGCACCCGTATATCATCTCTGATGTCAAACACCAATGGATATGGGATCTGTCCATCGCCCATCTATATGGGTCGAGAGGGTATACGCTAGTCTACTCTGGTATATCGATGCCCCGTCTCGATACACCCACGACTAGGGACCTTGAAGGATGTACTTATGGACTACCATGTCCCCACTAGTATGATCCTCATCATAGTCCAGGTAGTCAAGTACACATCCTAAGGGCTTTACCAACATGTAACAGAGAGACAATCAGTGTACACGTTAAGGTAAAGAGCAACCAGATAGCATACTATCATGTCGAGCAAGAAAGTCCTCCCTATATATATCCCAGCATCCACTGCAATATACATCCTATGTATAGCAATGGCCTCTAGGGCATACATATAACTAACAAAATGCGTATCTCTGCACTGCAAGCATATGTGAACTATACCGAGTGCAAAAACCAAATTGTGTGCGTACATATGCAAAAAATCAACTCAACTGTATAAAACCCATAAATCATAAACATGTCAAAGAAAGGCACGGAAACGATATCAAGTGCAACAATTGCGGAAAAGTCATAAATACTCAGTAGGTGCAACCATAGTCTATGAAAACAAATAGCATGAAACTCTACCATCAAAATCAATCATGCGAATAGATCGCTCAAAAATACCGAAATCTAGTATGGCGGAATAGTCCCGCTCAAGCACATCCTCCAAGTATCTCTAGCCAACTGTCGTGGTCACTCATAGCATGTCTCGTCGACGATCCTGAACTCTGGCCTGCGGGTGTGCGTAACATGACCACTCCTGTTTTAGTTATATGTATGCCCTAGAGGCCATTACTGTACATAGGATGTATATTGTAGTGGATGCTGGGACATATATAGGCAGGACTTTCTTGCTCGACATGATAGTACACTATCTGGTTACTCTTTACCTTAACGTGTACACTGATTGTCTCTCTGTTACATGTTGGTAAAGCTCTTAGGATGTGTACTTGACTACCTGGACTATGATGCGGATCATACTAGTGGGGACATGGTTGTCCATAAGTATATCCTTCAATGTCCCTAGTAGTGGGTGTATCGAGACAGGGCATCGATATACCAGTTTAGACTAGCGTATACCTTCTCGACCCATACAGATGGGCGATGGATGATCCCATATCCATTGGTGTTTGACATTAGAGATGATATACGGGTGCTCAGTGGAGACAGGGTACACTGGATGGACTCGCCGAGAACTCCTAGATGGTATTATACCTTACGTTAGATGGCAGTTCTCTGGTGACACTGGTACATGTTAGTCTGTAGACCCGAGATCGTCATGGAGTCTTGTGTGATTCCTACTATGCTTTGATTTCCACCTTACCACGTCCAAGAGGGCGTGCAAAACGGTGGTTTTTGGGTACAGTCCCGAATCACATGGAGGCAATGAGCGATAGGAGGGGATTCGTCTCTCCCGGTATAGGGAGTTGATATTGTGCTGTGTTCGATTGGCTATAACCGGAAATCCCTGGCCAGGGTTGCTGAGATTTACTGGTAAGTGTTACCAGTAGTTTCTCGAACTGTTATCGACCTCATATTGACACGACTTATCGAGCTACTGGGGTCTGACGTTTACCACCCCTAGGCGAGATATGCGACATATCAGACGACGAGACCGGACTGTACGGTAAGTATTACTGGTTGGATTCACAGGAGTGTGAGCGGGCTTGCTCGTTGATCTTCTGATCGCTCAATACCCGGGTGGCCGTTACGTTTAGCAGACCGCTTGCGGCTTGTGGGTGTTTGATATGATCATCACCTACTTCCGGCGTATTGACGAGTCTTTAGAGTCCTATAGAGGGGTTTCCTGACTCAAGCGAAACGAAATAGGAGCGCATATGAGATATATGCGGGACCGAGAATAATACCAGTATGTGATACTGTATTCTATTCTTGCGATTTGTATCATTGGACGGTTATATGAGATATAGCCGGGTTACCGAATCAAGTGTTGATTCGATACATTGATACACTTGATATTAGTCGGTTATATGCAATATGACCGGATCATTAAATCAAGTGTTGATTTAATGATTTAATGTATAATTATATATTTGATATATTACTTTACATTAACTAGTATTTGTTCACTTAAGATTGATTTTCTCACTTGATTGTGCACATTGTATATATGATATATGTTTGTGCACTAGTTTGTATCATGTTTGATGATACATGCAAACTTGGGTGTGTATGCTTTAAACCATGATTAGGAAAAAGGTTTAGGGTTTTATTTTCTTTATTTATTTTGATTAAACAAAATGGTGGAATTTCTTGTTTTATGCTTGCAGCTTCATGAGGCTTTTTAAGCATCTTTGAAAAAGTCTTACAATTTTGTTTTATTCCTTAACCCTAACCATTTACCTAAACCCTAGTTTAATCTCTACAAGAGTTTACTCACCCATGGTTGCAACATGATATGTCTTCACTTGATTATTCATTTTTGAATTAATTCTTTTTCATTTTCCTTCTTCATCTTCATCATGAGGTGAAGAAAGCTTACTAGAAAATTCTAAGTGATGAATCTAAGTGAGAAATCCAAATCCAAAGTGAACCCACTTCCTATTTCTTCATCCTCTACCACTTGCCATGTAGTAGAGTGTGTTATCTTCACAAGTTTCATGACCTAGTGAAGATGGAGCTTGAGTTTGAGTCGCCTCGACGTAGATCATCTTCGGCATCGAAGTCAACGACCTCGCCCGATTATTTCTCCGACGAAACCATCGCTAGAGTCCGGGATTCCGATGATCGTAGCGGAGGGATGTCAACACGGAGCTAAAGAAGTGGTGAAGCGGATCTACAAAGGTTGTAGTCCCTTTCACTTAGCAATAAAGTTGTTTACTTGCATGTTTTTCGCCTATCCTCTAGTTAACGATCTAGCATAGGGTTTCTCGGCACATAATTTTTGAATTTGCATGGTTGATACCTAGTGGAACTTCTTGAGTGTGCTTAGGAACCCTACAGTAGTATCAGAGCCTAGCTAGAGCTTTAGGCGATGTGTAGACGAAGTTAGAAACCCGATCAAACCCCGAAACCCTAATTGCAACCCCTCTCTGTACATTTTTACAAACTGTGGATTTTTCCAAATTAAAAATATCCAAAAAATACAGCAGATAATTTTAGGAGTTACTGTAGAGCACGTGCTCCTAAGTTGGCTAATGAGCCGCGGAACCGCGGCGCCACCCTGGCTTTAGCGGCGGTTCCGCGGCCATAAATGTGACTCTTGTCACGTGCTCTGCAGGGTAATGTCCAACTGAATTTCCAGTGTTTTCTGGGAATTTTTAAATTACACTCAAGAGTTGAGTTATCTGAGGTGTATTAGGGACTCGATGATTCGATCAGATTGTTTAATTTTGTCTATGTGTTTTTCCGGGTAATTTTAGAATATGTTAAAAAGTTCGACCGGATATAAATACCCACTTTTTCCCCTGTCGGGAAATTTCCAAGTGTTGGATCTTTCCGTAGTTTAAAGACGTTCTAAGTAGTGCAAGTAACTCGATGGACCCTCTAGAAGACAACAAAGCTTAACTCGATTATGTGACCGTCTTGAACTGCCCTTTGAACCTTAGGGTTTGGGGCAGTACGGCGTGCCACATGTGAGGCGTTGGCTTGACCCTTCTACGGCTGGACCGTTAGTACTGTGGCATGAAGTGAATGTTTTTAAACTAATTTCATTTGTTGAGCTGTTTCAGGAAAACTTGGGTGTTTGATTGTTCGATCGAAAAGTTTAACATTTTCTATTTATCTGGAATGTGATACAATATTTGGAATCCACAAGTAGTTATGAGATAACTGATAAGAATATTATAAATCTAGCATTCTAGTCTTACTTGATCGGTTGCCACGGAATTTTGATGCGATCAAAAGTCCGTCGCAATCACGTAGCGTACGCGGATACTCGCCGGGTAAATTTAATAGACAGCTACACCCCATAGCCCCGACCAAGTGACTGTAAGAGAACCCCGTCGCCAAAAGCATCCGTTCGGATGCTCGCGGCAGCGGAGTTCCGCCTTAGTGCACTTCGTCGACGGTATAGGGGGTGCGGCTATCTACTAAAGTTTGCGACGAGCATTCGATCAGGATGTCGGGAATCTTGTTGAATTGCCCGACTTGATATTGAAAAGAGTTTTCGATAATGAGACTAAAATGCGGGGTTTATAATTTTTAGGCATGCGATGTCTAAGGAATTCATTGAGTTAGGCATGCGATGTCTAAAGAGTTTGCGGATTCCAACTGTTGTAGTTTTACACTTTATTTTCTGTGACCGTAAGTGTAATATGTGATATCGCCGGTTTCGTTGCTATATGTCAACGACAATTGGGATGGACATATTTACTTACGTTGATGACATGTGATGTTATGTGTTGCTGGATATGTTATATTGGATCGTCGTGTTTGAATAGCCGGGGGTTTTTATGTGAGATGAGTTTTTTTCATTTTCATTCATGTAAAAACTTGTATGTAATATTCTTTTATTGGGGCACTTCCAGGTTGCGGAAGATGTCACCGTTGATGTATATTATTTACTTTTCCGCACTAGGATCGACCCAAGGAGGGGAGCACAAGTAACCGGGTTCTAGGGTCCAGTGGGAGACCATCTCGAGGAGTCGAGTCCGGGTCTCCTAACTCTAGAATTGGTAGGGTTGCTTGCTGCTCTCGTAGGGGACTTAGGGTGTGGGTTTGGCTATTCATCACGACCGTGGAATCCGTGTTTTATACAGGCTCGTATTGAAAACACGGATGTCCTAGTATATCCAATATTTCATATATGATTCTTCTGCTGCGTTATCTGTGATGTGATCATGTGATTTGTTCAGATAGATGCTGTATATAGTATATATGATATATTATATAGACGTTACTTATGTTTTACACCCGCGCTAGCCCTGCCTCGCTCTGCCGTTAGTTATCTAACCTAACGGTGCACGAGGGGACATCGAGGCGAATGCGAATGGCATAAGTGTCCGTCGTATTTATCTGTGATATTTAGGTGCTTAAATGATGGGACTTCATTAATGTGATTAATGAAAGAAAAAGAAACCTAAAAGATGTTGTGGAATCGAATTTTCAAAAACAGGTAGCTACAGTTCTTGCTTTGTATCGCGGTGTTCCTTGTAGAACATCCAGCACCTTATTCGATGAGGAAAGGGCCGAGATCCCTTCACCGGGAGTGACCCCTTTAGCAATAACTGGCAGATGCTACAACCCTTGGTTTGTATTTTGATTGCTTCTATAGTTCTTGCTTTGCATAGTGGTATATATGATATATCCTGCACCTCATTCGACGAGGAAAGGGCCGACGATCCCTTCACCGGGAATGACCCCTTTAGCAAAACTAGAAAAGCCTAAAAAACACTCCATTTCAAAATCATTTGATTCTACAACGATATCAAGTTCATTACGCAATAGGTTTTCAGAAAAACCTGTCGTAGCCCTCCGTCATTTCAGATAAGTCCTGCTTAGTATTCGTGCTGCGTTTCTTGACCTTGTCAAGGCGCAGTGTGCGGTAGCTAACCAGTATTTATCTTCTTATGCATATGATGCAGATTGGATTTGGGTAGTCGTACGGCCTTGTTGACCTTTTCAAGGGTCGTGCGGGTGGGTTTAATTCAATCACGAAATGACGGGATGAACTTGACTTCGGGTCTATGGTTTGTTGACCTTGTCAAGATCATAGATCGTTTGGGGCAAAATATTATCGGGAATTTCAAGTGTTGAAATTTTCAATGAGATTGCATACCTTCTATGAGATAGTTGGATCCCGATACCCGCTGCGAGTAAGAGTTACTCCTGGGAGAGTTTTGCACATTACAATTAGCCGATCGAGTAGGTGTCTAGAAAGGTGTTAATGAGGTTACGCCTCTGGGAAAACGAGGTTTACTTTAATCAGGTTCGTGCGAAACCACGGGGGACCTCCCTCAAAATACCGACACTGGCCTGGCTGAAAAATTTGCGAACTTGTAGCGTGTAATTAATCCCGGCTAGTCTTTCCTTTTAGGGTTTGAAGGAAGATTTGATAAAAACAGTAGGAGCCATCCTGATTAGATAAAATAATAACCAATCAGATCTTGCAAGAGCGCACGCAGAGTGTTTTCTTCTCTCTCTCTCCAGGTAGCGACCATATCACGCCTTAATCAAGATAATAATACGGATGAATTGACCGAACCCGCTTGTTATACTGCGCTGGGGAACGATGGTCTCGCTCCAACTTATAATTGTTATAAGACAGAGCAGGAAATAGGGGATTACCAGAATTCCCGTGCCGCCCAAACGAAGAAAGTGCATGTTGATGCATCATCTTCGGGTGTGTTCATTACACAGAACTGTTTCTCAATATCCTTTACGTCCTGGGTATTTGATACCGGATCAGGATCCTGCATATGTAATTTGTTACATGGGCTACAGAAATGTAAAGAACTGAGAACGGGTGATAAGTTTCATGAGACAGAAAACGGTGCAAGTGTTGCAGCCAAGTCTGTTGGTCACTGTCACCCTGTATTACAAATACGTTGATTCTGAACAAATGCTATTAGATACCGAACCTGATATACAAAATCATATCAGTCTCTCTATTAGTAAAGAAGGATATAATTTTGTATTGTTGGATAATGTTTTGCACATTTCCTATATCAAAAGTTGATCAGTTCAGGCACGTTATCTAAAAGTATTGACGTTCTAAATCAAACTACAGTTCTTAGTATATAGAACACACACAAGAGGAAGAGTTCAGAAATGAACAAATCCTTCTTGAGGTATTGTAGACTAGGTCATATCAATGCGACCCGACTAGCTGAAGTTACATATAGATGCATATTTAAATAAGTTTGAATTTACATCTTGTGAAACTTGCCAGTCATGTCATAGAGATAAGATGACCACAGCTCTGTTTATTGGAAACAGAGAAAGAGTTAGTAAACTCTTGGGACTGATACATGATGATGTATGTAAGATCCCCTGTCTACACTTGCCAGGACCGGTTCTTTGTACTTCATTACATTCTCTGATAATCTCTCAAGATTCAGACATATGTTCCTGTTGAAACACAAGTCCGAAACTTTTGAGATATTCACAGAATATAAGTTAGAAGTAGAGAACCAAAATACGGGTATAAGTATTATGTCCTTTGATGTGATCAGGGAGGAGAATACTTGAGCACGGGATTCCTGGACAATTCTAAGAAAAAGATTCTCTCTCAGCATTACTCCTCCGTATACACCATAGCACGATTGTACATCGGGGCGGAGCAATAGCACCATATGTGATATGGTGTGCTCTTTGATGAGTACTACTGAGTTTCCTATTTCCTTTTGGGAGTTATGCACTTGAGAAGCTACATACCTATTGAATAGGGTTTCGATCAAATCAGATGCCTACCACTTCATATGTGATATGGAAAGAGAAGAGCCCATATCTTAAGTTGGTTAAGATTTGGGGTTGTCCGGGTTATGTCTAAAAGCATAATCCGGACAAGCTCGAGGCAAGGTCTGTAATGTATAATTAGAAAGGTTCCAGCTATACAAACTACAGCAGATGATTTGATAGAACCAAAGGATTCAATAGTTACCAACGAACCTTAGCCTCTCCAACGATCTAGTAGGGTTCCTCACCCACCTGAGAGATACTTCGGTTTCTCTATGACAGTGGGAGCGAGGATTGCATCATGAGATGATGACCCAACTAGTTTCGAGCTGGCCATCAGGAGTAGGACTCTGTAAGAATGGCTGGATGCTTAGTGGTCTGAGATGGAATCCATAGACACCAACAAAGTATGGACTTTGGTTGCTTTATCTGAAGGGTTAAATCCCCATTAGGAGCAAGTATATCTTGAGAAGATTACTTGGTGTACATGGAAAAGTTGAGACTTTCAAAGCTGGACTTGTTAAAGGTTTGCATCATAGACCAGTTGTGGCTAATGATGAAACCTTTTTCTGGGGCCTATGCTTAAGTCCATCCAGATCCTACTTGCCACGGCTACATACCTTGACTACGATATCAGGTGGTTGGGTGTCATGACAGCTTTTCTAAATGATGTTTTAGAAGAGAGCGTCTATAAGTACACAGCCAGAGGGCTTCGTAGACAGTGGGAGCAGCGGAAACGTGTACAAGGTGCTTTACAGGATAAAGCAGGCATCGCGGAGTTGGAACGTCTGTTTTGATGTTGTAGTCAAAGAGTTTGACTTCATCAAAATGGTAGATGAACCTTGTATATACAAAAAGGTAGTAGGGAGTATGGTGGTGATCCTCGTAGAGTACGTGGATGACATACTCTTGATAAGGAAGAGGTTTCCTATGCTACGCTCGGTCAATCTCCGCTTATCATAAGGATTCTCCATATAGGATCAAAGTGATACCTACTAAATCCTGGGTTTTGGATCTATGAGATAGATCTAATTGGATGTTAGGATACTCACTAGTTGTAGTGAGAAGGTATCAATGGATCCTGGGGAGAATCACTGGAAAAGTTCCAGGGTGATAAGGACGACTGAATGTCAGTCGCAGGCATTGTCTTTACCCTCAATAGAGGGACGGTATGTTGGAAGAGTTCCAAGCTAGATACCGTGACATACTAGATGATTAAAAGCATGATACATCGTTATCAAAGATACTGCCAAAGAGGAAGTTTGGGTGTATAATGGTTCATAAGATGAACTAGGTTCCTACCATTGTGTGACAATGGAAGTGTGGCTTTGGCCCAGGAACCCTGGTCCCATCAGAGACCTAGACATATTCTGAGGCAGCATCACCTGATCATGGAGATGGTTGATCTCCAGGGTGATCGAGGTTAGGAGAGTAGACTCAGAGGACAACACGGCGGATCCACTCACAAAGGCCTTTTCCCAGAGAGAGACTTTTATGGGATGGTTGAGTATGAGATACTGCAACCACTGCTATAGATGGCCCTAGTGCAAGTGGGAGATTGTTAGTTATATGTATGCCCTAGAGGCCATTACTGTACATAGGATGTATATTGTAGTGGATGCTGGGACATATATAGGTAGGACTTTATTGCTCGACATGGTAGTATGCTATCTGGTTACTCTTTACCTTAACGTGTACACTGCTTGTCTATCTGTTACATGTTGGTAAAGCCCTTAGGATGTGTACTTGACTACCTGGACTATGATGTGGATTATACTAGTGGGGACATGGTAGTCTATAAGTACATCCTTCAAGGTCCCTAGTCGTGGGTGTATCGAGACAGGGCATCGATATACCAGTGTAGACTAGCGTATACCTTCTCGACCCATACAGATGGGCGATGGATGATCCCATGTCCATTGGTGTTTGACATCAGAGATGATATACGGGTGCTCAGTGGAGACTGGGTACTCTGTACGGACTCGCCGAGAATTCCCAGATGGTATTATAGCTTACGTCAGATGGCAGTTCTCTGGTGACACTGGTACAGGTTAGTCTGTAGACCCGAGATCGTCATAGAGTCTTGTGTGATTCCCACAGTGGTTTGATTTCCACCTTACCACGTCCAAGAGGGCGTGCAAAATGGTGGTTTTTGGGAACAGTCCCGAATCACATAGAGGCAATGAGCGATAGGAGGGGATTCGTCTCTCCCTGTATAGGGAGTTGATGTTGTGCTGTGTTCGATTGGCTATAACCGGAAATCCCGGGCCATGGTTGCTGAGATTTACTGGTAAGTGTTACCATTAGTTTCTCGAACTGCTATAGACCTCATATCGACACGACTTATCGAGTTACTGGGGTCTGACGTTTACCACCCCTAGGCGAGATATGCGACATATCAGACGACGAGACCGGACTGTACGGAAAGTGTTATTGGTTGGATTCACAGGAGTGTGAGCGGGCTTGCTCGTTGATCTTCTGATCGCTCAATACCCGAGTGGCCGTTACGTTTAGCAAACCGCTTGCGGCTTGTGGGTGTTTGATATGATCATCACCTACTGCAGGCATATTGACGAGACTTTAGAGTCCTACACAGGGGTTTCCTGACTCAAGAGAAACGAAATAGGAGTGCATATGAGATATGTACGGGACCGAGAATAATACCAGTATATGATACTGTATTCTATTCTCGTGATTTGTATCATCGGACGGTTATATGAGATATAACCGGGTTACCGAATCAAGTGTTGATTCGATACATTGATACACTTGATATTAGTCGGTTATATGCAATATGACCGGATCATTAAATCAAGTGTTGATTTAATGATTTAATGTATAATTATATATTTGATATATTAATTTACATTAACTAGTATTTGTTCACTTAAGATTGATTTTCTCACTTGATTGTGCACATTGTATATATGATATATGTTTGTGCACTAGTTTGTATCATGTTTGATGATACATGCAAACTTGGGTGTGTATGCTATAAACCATGATTAGGAAAAAGGTTTAGGTTTTTATTTTCTTTATTTATTTTGATTAAACAAAATGGTGGATTTTCTTGTTTTATGCTTGAAGCTTCATTAAGCTTTTTAAGCATCTTTGAAAAAGTCTTACCATTTTGTTTTATTCCTTAACCCTAACCATTTACCTAAACCCTAGTTTAATCTCTACAAGAGTTTACTCACCCATGGTTGCAACATGATAAGTCTTCACTTGATTATTCATTTTTGAATTAATTCTTTTTCATTTTCCTTCTTCATCTTATTCATGAGGTGAAGAAAGCTTACTAGAAAATTCTAAGTGATGAATCTAAGTGAGAAATCCAAATCCAAAGTGAACCCACTTCCTATTTCTTCATCCTCTACCACTTGCCATGTAGTAGAGTGTGTTATCTTCATAAGTTTCATGACCTAGTGAAGATGGAGCTTGAGTTTGAGTCGCCTCGACGTAGATCATCTTCGGCATCGAAGTCAACGACCTAGCCCGATTATTTCTCCGACGAAACCATCGCTAGAGTCCTGGATTCCGATGATCGCAGTGGAGGGACGTCAACACGGAGCTAAAGAAGTGGTGGAGCGGATCTACAAAGGTTGTAGTCCCTTTCACTTAGCAATAAAGTTGTTTACTTGCATGTTTTTCGCCTATCCTCTAGTTAACGATCTAGCTTATTGCTTCTCGGCACCTAATTTTTGAATTTGGCATGGTTGATGCCTAGTGGAACCTCTTGAGTGTGCCTAGGAACCCTACATCCTGGGTCCAAGTCTTCTCGTAATTTGTTCCAGAAAGGTCCTGTCGAGATCTCTCCCAAATCTTGTCTCTGCCTAACTGTCCGGAAGTCATCGTCCTTTACTATATCTGTTTCTTGTTCCGTAACGGCTGCATACTCATCGCGACTCCTTCTGGAAGGTATATCCAAGTACAACGCCTCGGCATGCGTATCACATCTCTGATGTCGGCAGAGTGGAACGTCATCTTATCCAGATCTTGTACGAACCTCATAATCCACTTTCTCTAATGTCGACTGCTTCGGACTCGTCTCGTCGTGGCTGTATGGACTGAGCTCCAATGGCTATCCTCGTATCTGGAGTCTCCCAAGAAATGCATCACACCACCTAGCATCCGAATGAAGTCGAACCATCCGATCGATTCATCAAAACCTCATAATCCCCCAAGAGCTCAACGTCTTGGGTACATTTTAATAGTATCGAGTACATACCACAGCATCGATGGTCCAGCCGTAGAAGGGCAAACCCAAGCCTCACTAATGGCGCCGCTGAACTGCCGCAAACCCTAAGCTTCAAAGGCTTTCACACGGTCATTATGTCGAGTTAGGGTTTCATTCTTCTAGAGGGTCCATAGAATTGCCTGCATGCAATTCCAAATACTTTAAACTTGGAATAATAGGTTTCTGACATTCGATCGCCTCTATCGACTCTCAACGTATCCGCGTGAAGTCGTATCTAGCTGGAATCAATCTATCTGATGACCTCGCATCAGGGTAGCGAACGAACCACATGTCCTAGTCATTTATCCTCGATGACTAGTGACCTTCTATCATCTCTTAGTACAACTCGTACCGCAATAGCTCCAGCATCTGGGGCGATATCTCGTCGCTCGCAGCAACAACTGGCTCACTCGTCTGCACGCTGAACAGTGCCTCAATCATCATGAATAAGCAATACATCAACGGTCATCAAAATCTGGCTGGCCTCGGTCAGTGGCCCAATCCTCTGGTGCCGATCAGCACATCCGGGAAATCTCGTAAAAGCGATCAGTCAAACGCTCATGGCGCGAAAACACAGTAAGATGACGCCTCTATATGCAATCGTATGTCGCCGGAATTACGCCCTGGTCAGTCCTCGTTCGTGTCGAGCTCGTGCTGACCGCAACTCTATCCGTAGCTCTCCCTGCCCGTAATCGTGGCAGCAAAACCATATCTGGTACCGATGAGGCTAGATCAGGAATGAATATAATACTGAGCAAAGAAATGTACATCCTAAGGCTTCTTAAGTGGAGTAGCGTATCGTAAATATGCCGCGGAACATACGTACGGTACGTCACTCTACTCAAGCTACCTATTCCATCAACCAAGGGTCATCCTACGCTCCGAAGGTAAAACCTGGCTCTGATACCAACTTTGTCATGACCCGAAAGTACGGAACATGACCGGCACTTAAACTACGAATGTCTCGAGGCGTACGTAATCTAAGTAAACTGAAAACCCAGAAATCCAAACCAAGAAAAGTAGTAGAGTGGAGGAAAACCCATTTTAAATCAAATAGTTTGCAGCATAAGCCGAAATATGTATTTTTAAAATCACAAGTCTTTTCTAAAAATTTCGGCAGAGTTTCCTTTGTAAAAACAGACCCCAAACGGGTACAAAACCTGATAAAGCATATATAATGAAAAATGCATCCCCAAGCGGGAGCTAGCTCTTCGTCAATCGATGGTCACAACCACATAAGAAATATAAAATACAACGCCGAAAGGCGATGATCACAACAGAAAGGAAACTCAAAACAGCATGAAATCTAAAGAAAAATAACACGCGACTCTAGGGTCGAAAGAATAAGCAACACTGGTCTCTATCTGAAATAAATACATGTTTGATTGATGGAACTTCTAGATACAACTGAATAATAATATACAAAATATACTGATGGTCACGATACAAGTTAACCCACCTACTAGCAAATCACCCGGAAATGGAAGTAGTGCCAGCAAAGACGTAATGAAACCTGTACGGCAAACCTGCAAGAAACCGTGCCACAACGGGGGTGAGTTGCCAACTCGTGAGTAGAAAAACATCTACGAACAGAAACCGCATGAACAACGCAATCTTAGGTCATATGATTATAATATATCCTCAAATATATAACCTGCAGCCTATAACAACGGCTAGGGTATATCTCTAACGACTGTAATACCAAGTGCTCGTGTCAGTGCCTCAGATAGCAATATATCATTTGGATGAGGTATGAATGCATGAAAACAGAAAACATGAAAACGAAGAAACTGCTTTCATAACTTTGTGAGATTTCTGTATTTTCAAAACGAGGTATCATAAGTGAAATCAGTATAAACAGTGTCTAGCATCGACACAAAACATAAATCCCAATGTCTAAAAATCCCAGGCTCCGGCTATCCGGTCTGGCCTGTATTATCAAATCTCAGTACCTCAATATCTCAAAATCTCTGTATCAATCTCACTATCTAGGGCGCCGTCAGTCCATACCGGCCTCTACCATCAATCTCAAGACCACGACGGTATCCTCCGGATATCCGACGCGTCGGGTAAATTCACCGGTCGGTAGTGCTCCCTTGCCAGGCTCAACGCCATCCTCTGTGACCTTCTCGCCCCGGGGTACCGCACCGGGCCCACCATGTACCCGAAACGGTTCATCCAACTCCTCGAATCGGGTCTCGAAATCCATCAGCAAACTCATGGTGGAGGACTCATATATCATGGGAAAACCGCACTTTTTATTTAAAAATAGAGAGAAGAAGTTTATTTTTGTTTTTGCGGTTTTCCCCCAAATCCAAGAAATCTCATGGAAATCCGAATCCAAATCATCAATAGCTCGTAAAACAGTGAATATAGGCATAAAAATCCATGAATGCGGCATAACAGTGAATAATAACATGCATGAAGTAGCATGTAATAACTGCAATGTCTAAACTGGCATATAAGGCAAGTACACTAATATCAGGTCGAAACTATTAGCTAACGAGCTACGTCAATGTAATAGTATTCTCTAAAGTGTACGTGACATGGCAATTACCGATGAAGATGTGTGTGAGCCGGCAAGTAAACGTGCGTGGAACATACGCATCATCGGTAATGGTGCTGGTGTCCTAACAGCATGATATCATAATAGAATATGAAATTACAACATAAGTATGCGATGCAGAGCAAACAGCAAAAATGTGCGGGAGCTGAATACTAGACACAACGATAGCTAATCTCCATTTAATAAAATATGAGTTCTACAGTGGTGCCATTTGAAATAACATGAATCGTGGGGTTTTGAAAATAAGGGCTACGGTGTTTTTAAAAAAAGATATGTCTATTGAAATATCTGTAGAATCCCTTGACCTGTCTTTTAAAATACTCGCTATCCGTTATTTTTTGAAATAGGTAGGAATCTAATCTAGTCTAACAACTACACTAAACTATAGGGCTGAACTAACAGTCTAACTGAAGGTAAGGAAACCGCCTAACGTCTGAGTCGATACATATACATACATGTATATGTTAGTCGGTGATCCTGCCTCAATAATATCACATCCGATACCATATCTATAATCAGACATTCCCAAGGCAAGAGTGCGGATCAAACATCAATATATAGCTCGTACGTAAATCCGTCGGACGGCATCCCAAATCTGGGTACGGGTCAATATCACATTCTTCACACTATTGATCTCGTATCCTCTTTATCAAAGATCATTATCCGGGGTACTGACCTGCGTCTAGTACAATGCTAATATCATCAATAATCATGATCTGACTGCCGATCTACAGCCTCACACAAACCGATGTCATCACAACATATCATCATAAAGAGGTATACATTGCCCAAAGCGACCTATTATAATTATCTTAACGTATCACATCTCATATCCCGATCACATGTCAACCATTTTATATATGTCGCTTTTCACATGGTATCGTCGTCCAAAGATCCGCTATAACATCATGACGTATCTCAAATACGAATCATTCCATATCACCGATCTCACGGTCCCAAATCACATCTCATCGACTCACCTCAAATCCCAAGTACTATCCTCAAATCCAGAATATGATCACATAGTCCCATACCCATGTGAACACATAAATATATTCCCACATAAGCACAATTGAAAGAAGAAAGTATGCAAGTATGGGTGTGTGTGTGTATGTGTGGTGCAACAACTACTCTAGGGTTTCGCAACACTAAACCAATCCAATCGCACCAAATATCCATCTTTATCATCAATAATCTCAACAATAATCAATATATGTGTGTATACGTATTCGTATACATCACCACAAACTGCGGGGGTGCTATACGCCATCCACCCGACTTCTCCCCGTAGATATAAATCTACCCACCTTGCTTTATGGATGCCGATGCCGATGTCGCCACCTTTATCTTCAACACCTCGACGTCACGTGGGGTACTTACAAGGATATCACAAATGCTAAAGCACATGAAAATCCTATCGGAAACCAAAACGGCACACGCTCCTCTCATAGGTAAAAACCTACAGTCTTGCATGCAAACACGATCAATAACCCCTTGCCGTTGACGTTCAAACGCCACCCGACGGAAACGAATCACCAAATACCCAAATCCATGCTAAAACAAGTCGTATACCATGCGCCAACTCAAGAAAACTAACCCAGATTTTACCCTAAATGGAATCAGACAAAATTGCACATGCCAGGGGTCAAGTTTACTGGAGATAGAGCTATGGAGCAAAAACGAGACCAAACCCCCCTGCTCTGGCCGCAAATTGCGGCCAGAAGGGATAAATTGGCGGCCGGGGGAAGGAGATAGGGGCTAGGGTTTTGTGTGGTGGTTCCAGGGTGCCTGCACATCTCACTGTCCAACCGAAATTATTTTAGGAGTCTCGGGGTGAAAGCAGATTTCAAAACACACTCACAGAATTACAGTTTTTCCCGATATCGATTCTATAAATCCGTATTCTGGGTTCTACTCTCGGGTCTGGTCCAATGTAAAATCACTAACAGGAGTTCTATGGTCACAACAAGCCTCAATTCCACTTTACAACTCAATTCAACTCCTAACCCTAACTTGAAATTTCTCAAGTCCTCAAAACTACCCAATATCGACATAAACCAAGTATAGATGCACAAGGAATTGGAATACTATACTAAGGGTGCAGAAATTAACTCCTTTGGCAACTCAAGAATTTTCTTGAGTTGCTCAAAGTCCTCAAGATTCACTCTTTCTTAGTCCAATGCGATCCTCTCGAGCTTGTGAACAAGTTTTGTGAAGTCGAACTGGGGTTTCGGGGTTGTTTCCATGTTGTTATGGGGCTTTGAAGATGGAGGAGAAAAAGGGGGAGCTGGAGCAGCACCAGCTCATGGAGGAAGGAGAGAGAAAAGGTGTGAAGAAATGATGGGGGATGGTTCAAAATAGGGTTGACTTACTCTTTCTCTCTCTTCATCATACAATACCTTCACTTTTTCTTTTCTTTTCCTTTTTCCTTTATTTCATAACACACAATGGTAACCCTAGGCAACCATATACCCACAACATGTAAGAAAATGTGACAAGTGTGGAAAAATGATATGTGCATGTTTTGCACAAAAATGCTAAAAAAACCGATTAGCGATTTTTAATCGCGATTAGCACTAAATTTGCATATAACTAACCATAAAAACTTTAAAATGGCATAATTCCATAAAATACCGTATTTTAGAATTTTTCATAATTTTTCCAAAATTTTTCCCATTTATCGGTATTTAATTATACCGAAATATTAAAATATTCATTAAAAATTAATTTTAAATTATAAAAATTCCTAAAAATAATATTTTAATTTTTTTGAAATGTTATAAACAAATCCATCTTCTTTTTCTACACCACCTAGGACATCAAGAATAGCAAACTTGTTGCCCTAGTTACCTCGGCTTGAGGTGGTGCTCGGACTACAGACTCTCGGGTGGATCGTCTTCGAATTTAGGAGGTCGCGGAGGTGACCAAGATCCGGATAGATCCTCGGAGCTTGCATGAACGAGGAGGACAGTGGAGAGAAGACCCGAAGGACTTGTTGCATGATGTATAATCTCCTGAGTATAGTAGATAGAACCTCATGTAGTTTGTTAGCAATGGTTTGGCAAAGATCTTCAAGTTTTAGTCTATGTTACCTTGTGTTAAAAATTTGTCTTTTAACTATTCTGCCTCCCCATAAGTACCGGGGTGGGTAACAAAGACTTACAATACCATGTTGGTTTTCGCCGGTGCCCTGGCCATCTACCGTGGCCGATGCGGAATAAAAACTGGCATTTAAAATTTTTGGCACAAACAAAACCCGCCCAAGGTCTAAATCATAAACCTATACTAGCAACTAAAAATAATCTAGCTAAAGGGTTAGAAGTGTTATACCAAAAGAACCAAGTTCATCAATCTTCCGTCATCCTCCTTAGCTCCTTAAGGCATGCTCGAGTGAACTTGGTCACCGATTTTCCTCCGTCGAAAATGATCAACCCGATGTATGTAGCTCATGGCTCTAGCTCAACATCAAAAGCAAGTGAAGCAACTAGGAATTCTAGGATGCTAGTCTAGAATGCCTTGGATGTAGTCAGTGCACTAAATGTCTATCTATCTCATCTCACCTCCTCTCATGATTCTCAACACATGAGAGGGTTGAGAGGAGTTGGAAGATGAAGGTGGAAAGAGAACCAAGAGGAGAGTGATGCTAATGGTGAGGAGAAGAGAAGGCTCATAAAAGGAACCATCTCAAAAATAATGAATCCTCTTAGAGAGAGAAAAACTCATGGCTTGGTTTTGTAAAACAAATTCTTTCATTTTAAAAAACCACCCATACTTGAGTAGTATTCACAAATGAATTAATAATTCATTTGTGCACACTATGAAGCATGGTCCTCACTATAATCCCCTCAAATCTTTACCACCTCATTTATCAATTTAAAAAATAAATGTCCAAGCCCAAAAAAATAAGGTGTCCACCTTCTAGAATGTCATCTGTAAAAAATACGGATTACATTCTATTGGATATACAAACCTGTATTCGTACCGAAACACGAATACCCGACGAGATAGACTAACATAAAGAACATAATACTAGAATATACGTATCGAAATATATATACGTAAATTATTAAATCAATACCTGATTTAATAATCCGGCTCAAACCTGAGCTGGCTAGTATTATCAACTGTTCGATCGAAAGTCCGGGTACATAGTACAATCATTCGATCGGAACCCTGCACATATCCAATACGGCTACTACATCGTTTCGACAGAACCAGGGAAACCCTCTGTTTGAGACTCTAAAGACTCATAAATACGCTGGCAGTGGGTTTAATCACAAGTACGTCAGCGCCACTAGCTGTACGTAACGGCTACCCAGATATTGAGCGAAAGGAAGGCCGACGATCAAACTCATCCGAACCCCTGCTGAGCATGTTTGTGACAATCAGTCTAGTCTATTCGTCTAAGAGTAGTTTAGGAGGGTGGATAAAGTCAGACCCCTAATAACATGACATTTCGTGTCGGTATGAAGCCCATCACCCACTGAGAAACTACTGATCCAAATCAGTAATTCTCGTCCACCTCGGCCGAGGATTTTTGGTGATGGCCACCCATGCACAACACGACATCAACCCCCAATACCGGGAGCGACGAATCCTCGACGATCCGCTCACTTCCTCCATGGGGCTCGGGACTGTACCCAACTAAAACCTGTTTGCACGACTCTTTTGAGCCGTGGTAGGGTAGTAATCAAAGCACAGTAGGAACTCACACGAGACAAATGACGATCTCAGGTCGACAGACTAACCTCTAGTCGTGTCACCTGGGAACTGCTATCTAACAATAGGTATAATACCAACTAGTATGTTCCCGGCGAGTCCGTCCAGTGTACTCATAACCCAATGAGCACCTGTATATTATCTTAGTTGACTAACTGACACCAATGGCTTGTGAGACCTACCACCACCCCTCGTCAGGGTCTCGATAAGTATACACCAGTCAACTCCGGAATATCGAAGCCCAATCTCGATACTCCCATGACTAGGGACATTTAAGGCTGTACTTATAGACCACCCAGCTCCCACTTATATGATCGCCATCATAATGCCGGTAGTCAAGAAATAATCCTATATGCTCTATCAACATGTAATAGTGATCTTTATTGCCGCCTAACGCAAGTACATGATGATAAAGACAAACCAGTTACCATACTAACATCTCGAGTAAGACTGTTCTACCCATTTAGGTCCTCCCTCAATCATCACAATCGCATGCCTACGATTCAATAATTGACTTGAGTGTTAGTGTATATGCCCTAGAGGCCATTACAGTATCATACTAGTATGTATATTACTTAATGGAAGCTTGGGATATTCACCTTGTATTGACAATCTTGCTCAAAATAGTAGTATGCTACTTGGTTTGTTTATGCTTCAATGTGTACATGTGTTTATTTTAGTATATCACCTATACACATTAGTGGAGCCCTTAGGATCTTTGCTTGATTACCAGCGTTGTGATGGCAGTCACACTAGTGGGGGCTGGGTAATCTATAAGCACATCCTTATGCTGGTCCCTGGTCGCAGGACTATCGAGACAGGGCATCGATACTCCGGAGTAGACTAGCGCATGCGCTTCTCATCCCAGTGTGGGAGACGGTCTGACCCACAGCCGTCGGTACGTCGTACTTGAGATAGTATGCGTGTGCTCGTTGGGTTACAAGTACACAGGACAGGACTCGCCGGGAACTGACTAGTTGGTATTATGCCTATCGTCAGTTATCAGTTCCCAGGTGACATGAGTACAGCTTAGTCCGCTGACTTGACACTGTCACTTCGCCTCGAGTGTGTTCCCACTGTACTTTGATTACTACCCTACCACGGCTCAAAGGAGTCGTGCAAACAGGTGGTAGTTGGGTGCAGTCCCGAAGCACTTGGAGGCAGTGACGGTTAGACCGGATTCATCTCTCCCGGTATTGGGGGTTGACATCGCGCTGTGTCTAGGAGAGCCATTACACGAGTAGTCCCTGGCCAGGGCAAACGAGATATACTGGTAGGCTTCCAGTGTTATCTCAGGGTGTTATGGGCTTCACTCCGACACGACTTGTACCGCTATTAGGGGACTGACGTTTACCGCCCCCTAGGCCCGCCATGCGATGTATCAGACGAACAGACCGGACTGTACGGAGAATGTCACATTCAGGCTCAGTAGGAGTTCAGATGGGTTTCACCTCGTCAGTCTTCTTGTCGGCACCTACCTGGGGACCGTTACGCACAGCTAGTGCAGCTTGCGGTCTGTGGTTAAACCCACTGCCAGCGTAGTGTCGAGTCTTTAGAGTCCCACACAGAAAGCTATTCGTCTTTAGGCAAAAAGAGTAGAGGTCGCATTGTTTTGCGACAGGTCGCATGGTTTTGCGACAGGGTTCAGTCACATCCGTGCACTTGTGCACGTTTAATGTCCGGACAGTTTACACTAGCAGGCTTTGGTTTAAGCCAGATCCTAGTGTACGTATTGGGATTGGTTTTATCCAGTTTGTATTCGTGTTCCTCGGAACACGGATGCGGGTGTGTATGCACAGTTGACGGAGAGACAGAGGCAGAGGATTCTCATTAGGGTTGTTGACCGTTGACTGTTGACTATTGACTTTTTGCTCAACCCTAATAAGAATATGATATATGATTAACAATTATATTAATTAAGTATTATGGTGACATGGTTGTTGAGGGATTGACTTTGTTGACTTGTTGACTTTTGTTGACTTGTTGACTTTGTTGACCAGTTGACTAGGCTTGACTAGTTGACCATCATGATAATTATAGCTATCATTTCATGGCAAAGACTTTTGCTTGCTTGCTCTTTCGTGCAAAATGAGTGCATGAAATGATATGGCTATGGTTGCTTAAACCATCACATAATACTTGATTGATATGAGGTGTTATGATTGTTTTGGATTATGAGAGCCAAATTAGAAAAGTCTTCTCTCATTCTTTCATGCTCATTTCTCTCTCTTGTTCTTGAGCTCTCATCTCCTCCTATTGCTCTTCCTCTCTTGACTCTATGGTTCACTTATCTCATGAGTTGAGAACCAAGAACCATAAATAAAATCCCATACAAACTCTTCTCTACTCACTCTAGTTCACAAGGTTTAGCAAACCGAGTGAACTAGTTTCTTCAAAGTTCGAAGAAGGAGCCAAGGTTGAAGCTTTCAGGTGGATCTATCTTCGGCGCAAGGAGACGACGGGGAGAAGCCGATTCGGACGACCATCGAAGCTTGAAGACGAAGGAGTTCGAGAAAAAGAAAGGTATAACCCCCTAACCGAGTAGTTAGCAACTCGTAGTTAGGTTGTTAATTAGATGTTTAACAAAGATCCGGGTTTTAAGTCCATATTACCACCTCTAAGAAAATCATTTTTTATCAAATTCCGCTTGCCCGAAAGTACCGGGAGAGGTAGCATGGACTTACAGTGGTATCAGAGCCTAGTTAAACTCTATCTAACATGTTAGCAAAGTAGCTAGAAGATCGATCAAAGAAAAAGTCCCGAAATGAACCCTGATATCATGCTTGCTGTCGAATTTTTCCTCTGTTCCAAAAATGATAAATCATACTTTAAAATTCGGCTCAGGGTTTTTATAACAAACTGACAAAATTTCGTCCACTGAACCGATCAAAGCGCCGCGGAAACGCGGCGGGAGCGTGCTCCCGCCGCGGTTCCGCGGCCGAGTTGACTCGGCAGTGGGAAATTTTGGTTGCAGTTTGTTTAGTGGGGTATTTTGGGATTTTTTGAATATGTATTTTCTGCCCAGATTTTCCACAACGAAAATTTTGTGTTTGGGGCCTGAAAATCCGTATTTTTGATCGAACTTCTAAAAGACTTAAGCTGACGGGTTTTTCTGTGATGTGATATTTGTATTGAACCTCTGCTAATCGCTATATGTCGATTAGTGGGGGTTATACAAATCTGTGATCTGTAATGTTAATTGGAATGTGTATATGAATTCATTGGATTGTCGCGGGTGAATAGCCGGGGGTTGTGAGACGAGAGTTTTCTTTTCTTTCAATTCATGTAAATTTGTAAATTGATGTAATAATTATTTGTATGGCCGCACAACCGGGTCGGGGTTGTAGCCGTCATTGTATAATTTCTTTTTACTGTTTTTGCTCCTAGGATAGACCCATGGAGGGGGTGCACAAACTACCGGGTATGCCGAAGTGCCGAGTGGCCTACTCACTGAGTTGAGGGAGGTTGCTTTGCTTCGGGTATTTGGCGGGTAGTTTGCCGCACCCGAAGGGGTCTTGGGGTGGTATTGGCTATTCACCGCGACCGTGTAATCTGCTTTTCGTTACAGGCTCGTACGAATTGCGGATTTCTAGTATATCCAATGTGTTCATCTGTGATCTGAAATGGCTATCATTGCAGTATATCTATATATGATATTATTTAGGCGTTGCTTATGTTTTACAGCCGCGCTAGCCCAGCCCCCGCTCTGTCGTTAGTTATGTAACCTAACGGGTAATGACGGGGCCCCGTGGCGAATGCGAATGGCAAAAGCGTACGTCATATTTTGGTTGTTTTCTGCAATGGTAGGATTAAATGATGGGACGCATTAAAAGAACTAATGCAAGAATATCACGCATTAAAAGAACTAATGCAAAAAAATAAACCAAGTAAAAATCGTTGGAACACTTTCGAAAAACCACTCGGTTCTTTTCAAAACTAACTTTTAAATGCGGAGTTTGAGCCACTCCTTCTAAAAGCTATCTCGTTCCTTCGATTATATCAAGTTCACTACGTTCAAGGTTTCGCCAAAACCATTCGTAGCCCTCCGTCGTTTCGTATGAATATTCAATAGTATTCAAGCTATGTTTGTTGACCTTCGTCAAGGCATAGTGATTGGTAGCTATTGGGTGTTCATATGTAGCATAGATAGATGCGTTGGTTTGGGACAGTCGTATTACCTTGTTGACCTTCGTCAAGGGTATATACGGGTGGGTTCAAATTAACCTGGATAATGACGGGTAGAACTTGACATGTGACTTATGATTTGTTGACCTTCGTCAAGGTCATAAGGGCATGGGGCAAAAATCCACATCGGGAGTTTCAAAAGAACTGAAACTTGCTAGTGTTGCATACCATTTGGAGTGTGATGATTCTGGTAGGATTCCTTCAGTTTCGTCACACGATGATATTTGGATCCCGATCCTACTGTGAGTATATGCTACTCCTCGGGAAATTTCTCACTTAACGATCAATGCTATAAACCAAGTAGGTGTCTAGAAAGGTGTTGGCGGGGCTACGCCCACAGGGAAAAGAGGTTATTTAATTAAGGAACTTCGCGAAAGCGTTGGAAAACCTCCCTCGAAGTACCGACACCAGCCTAGCCGAACGGTTAAGCAAGAATTGTACGGTGAGATTGATCCTAACTAATTCTTCCTTTTTGGTTTGAGGAGGGATTCGAGAGACAGTGGGAGCCATCCTGTTTAGACAAATTAAAAACCACTCTAAACTTGCAAGAGCATCATGCTGAGTGTTTTCTTCTCTCTCTCTTAATTGCAGCGACCAAGTGACCGCACCTAGGTTACATCTAGATAATAAAATGACTGAATCTGACTGTTGTGACTGGCAAAGATCTGTCCAGATGTCCATTACCCATGACAAGCTGGGACACCTCTTAACTAATCAAACCCCTGCCGTCTCAGGTCCAGTTTCCCCTGTCACGGATGTTTACATCCAAAGGACATCGGAAAAGGATTGTGCGAAAGCCAAGTGCCTCGTGTTAGCCTCAGTTGATGGTGCAAAACAGGGGCAGCACGAGAAGATGGACTCAGTTTCTATCTTCCTCCATAACAAAGATTTATATGGAGAGCAATCTCGTATCGCAAGATATGAGACCTCGAACGAATTGCTTCAAGCGAGGTTGGCTGTCGGGTCATCTGTAAGGGACAACGTCCTTACAGAGACCAGCTATTTTAAGCTCACGGACCTGGAGACCACGTTGAAGAATGGGTCAAGTACTGACTTAATTCTACAGTCCCTGCCCTCTGCTTATACCCTGAAAGAAACCAGGGAAGAAAAAGGAAAAGCAAGGGCAAAAGTTTCAGGACTGGATATAGTAAAAGTGGGACGTTCCTATTGTAACGGGAATGAACAATGGCAGAAAGATTGCAGGGCTTGCAAAGCCAGTAGCCAGAATTCGAAGCATGTTGTGGCTTCGGCTTCGAGTGTGTTTGTAATAGAGAACTGTTTGTCAGTTAACCCTACTTCCTGGGTATTGGATACCGGATCAGGATCTCATATCTGTAATTAGTTACAGGCTCTGAGAAACCGTAGGGTTATCAGGAAAGGTGATATGACTCTCAGGGTTGCTAACGGAATGAGCATGGATGCTGTATCCGTAGGGGAATATCACCTAGGACTGACAACTGGGCAGATATTGATTCTGCGTAACTGTTTGTATGTACCAGGTGCGACTTGTAATATCATATCTGTATCCTTACTTTCTAAGGAAGGATATGATTTTGCTTTTGTAAGCGATGTAGTAAACATCCACCTAAATCAAGTACTGATTGGGTCAGGTACATTAAATAACGGTATATATGTATTGAATCAAGCTCAGATATTCAGTGTCCAAAACACACTTAAAAGAAAGTCTCCAGAATTAAATCAGGCTTTCTTATGGCATTGTAGACCGGGTCACATCAATGAGACACGGTTGACTAAGTTACATAAAGAAGGATACTTGGATCCGTTCGAGTACCAGTCTTATGCCACTTGTGAATCTTGTCTCATGGGAAAGATGACAAAGACTCCGTTCACTGGACACGGAGTAAGAGCGAGCTCGCTCTTGGGACTCATACACAGTGACGTGTGTGGTCCAATGTCTACACATGCGCGAAGCGGTTATTCATACTTCATTACTTTCACAGATGATTTCTCTAGGTATGGACATGTCTTCTTAATGAAGCACAAATTCGAGGACTTTGAGAAATTTCGGGAATACAAGAATGAAGTTGAAAAACAAACAGGCAAAAGTATTAAGACACTAAGATCTGATCGAGGTGGAGAATACTTGAGTGCCGAGTTTCTGGACTACTTAAAAGAGAATGGAATTCTCTCTCAGCGTACTCCTCCATACACACCACAACACAACGGTGTATCGGAAAGGCGGAATCAGACCCTATTGGATATGGTTCGTTCCATGATGAGTAAGGCGGAGTTACCGCGATCTTTCTGGGATTATGCACTAGAAGCAGCTGCATATCTCTTGAACAAGGCTCCAACCAAGACTGTGCCTACCACCCCATATCAGATGTGGAGTGGGAAGAAACCCTGTCTTAAGTATCTTAAGGTATGGGGATGTCCAGCTTTTATAAAAAAGCGGCATGCGGACAAGCTCGAGGCACGCTCAGTACTGTGTAAGTTTGTGGGATACCCAAAGAACTCCAGGGGGTATCTTTTCTATTCCGCAGAAGAACAAAAAGTTTTTGTTTCTCCGTATGCCCACTTCTTGGAAACTGAATTTTTTGAAAATCAGATAAGTGGGAGCGCAATAGAACTGGAAGAAATTCCAGAACCACAAGCTATTACTGAAAGCTTGGAAGAGCCAGTAGTTTCAGGAGAACCAGACATTCCTGCGCCACTCCGCAAGAGTAGTAGGCAGTCTCATCCGCCCGAGAGATACTACGGTTTTCTCATAGACGGGGATAGAGAGGATTGCACCATGGATTATGGTGAGCCTACTAGCTTCCAACAAGCCATTCAGAGCGGTGACTCGGTAAAATGGCTGGATGCAATGCGGACCGAGATGGAGTCCATGTACACCAACAAAGTTTGGACTTTGGACTTTGCTCCAGAAGGGGTAAAACCCGTAGGCTGCAAATGGATCTTCAGAAAGAAGATTGGTGTAGATGGGCAGGTTGAAACCTATAAAGCTAGGCTCGTTGCGAAGGGTTTTCGTCAAAGACCTAGTTTGGACTATGACGAGACCTTTTCTCCGGTAGCCATGCTTAAATCCATTCGGATCCTTCTTGCGATTGCTGCCTTCCACGATTATGAGATCTGGCAGATGGACGTAAAGACGACTTTTCTAAATGGAAATTTGGAAGAGTGCGTCTATATGGATCAGCCAGAAGGATTCATTTAGAGTGGGAGCAGCGGTAAAGTGTGCAAGTTGCTCAAGTCCATCTATGGACTCAAGCAGGCATCGCGGAGTTGGAACATCTGCTTTGATGATACTGTCAAAGAATTCGACTTTGTCAAAAACCCAGATGAACCATGCATTTACAGTAAGATTGTAGGGAGAAATGTGGTATTCCTCGTCTTGTACGTCGATGACATTCTCATAATAGGAAATGATATTCCTATGCTACAGTCAGTCAAAGGATTCTTGTCACAGAGGTTCTCCATGAGGGACCTGGGCGATGCCAACTACATTCTGGGGATCCAGATCTATCGTAATAGATCTAAGAGGATGTTGGGACTTTCACAGTCAAGGTACATCGACACCATACTGAAACGATTCAGTATGGAAGATTCCAAGCGCGGTAATCTACCGGCTTGTCACGGAATCACCCTCTCCAAAGAGATGTCTCCCAAGACTGATTTGGAAAGGGCTCGCATGTCATCAATACCCTACGCATCTGCGGTAGGCTCTATTATGTATGCGATGTTGTGTACCAGACCAGATGTAGCATACGCATTGAGCGTTGTAAGTCGGTATCAGTCGAACCCAGGGGAGAAACACTGGATAGCAGTAAAGAACATTCTCAAGTACCTGAGAAGGACTAAGGAGATGTTCTTGGTGTATGGCGGAAAAGACCTCCAGATTGAGGCCTTTGCTGACTCCAGCTTCCAGAGTGACAAGGATGACTCCAAGTCCATGTCGGGTTATGTCTTTACCCTCAATGGAGGGGCGGTTTGCTGGAAGAGTTCCAAGCAGGAAACCGTTGCTGACTCAACTATGGAAGCGGAGTACATAGCTGCTTGCGATGCCGCAAAGGAAGCTGTCTGGATGAAGAAGTTCCTCACGGAACTTCAGGTGGTTCCTACCAGTGTTGATCCAATACTGCTGTATTGTGACAACAACGGCGCTATAGCTTTAGCGAAGGAACCCAGGTCCCATCAGAAGTCCAGGCACATTTTGAGGCGGTTCCACCTGATCAGGGAGATCATTGATCGCCGGGAGATCGAGGTAAAGAGATTAAATTCAGAAGATAAAACTGCAGATCCACTCACGAAGGCCCTACCCCAGACTCAGTTCAGCGGCTAATCGAGATGATAGGTCTTCGATACGCCAGTACATGGCCTTAGTGCAAGTGGGAGATTGTTAGTGTATATGCCCTAGAGGCCATTACTATATCATACTAGTATGTATATTACTTAATGGAAGCTTGGGATATTCACCTTGTATTGACAATCTTGCTCAAAATAGTAGTATGCTACTTGGTTTGTTTCTGCTTCAATGTGTACATGTGTTTATTTTAGTATATCACCTATACACATTAGTGGAGCCCTTAGGATCTTTGCATGATTACCAGCGTTGTGATGGCAGTCACACTAGTGGGGGCTGGGTAATCTATAAGCACATCCTTATGCTAGTCCCTGGTCGCAGGACTATCGAGACAGGGCATCGATACCCCGGAGTAGACTAGCGCATGCGCTTCTCAACCCAGTGTGGGAGACGGTCTGTCCCACAGCCGTCGGTACGTCGTACTTGAGATAGTATGCGGGTGCTCGTTGGGTTACGAGTACACTGGACAGGACTCGTCAGGAACTGACTAGTTGGTATTATGCCTATCGTCAGTTATCAGTTCCCAGGTGACATGAGTACAGCTTAGTCCGCTGACTTGACACTGTCACTTCGCTTCGAGTGTGTTCCCACTGTACTTCGATTACTACCCTACCACGGCTCAAAGGAGTCGTGCAAACAGGTGGTAGTTGGGTGCAGTCCCGAAGCACTTGGAGGCAGTGACGGTTAGACACGATTCTTCTCTCCCGGTATTGGGGGTTGACATCGCGCTGTGTCTAGGAGAGCCATTACACGAGTAGTCCCTGGCCAGGGCAAACGAGATATACTGGTAGGCTTCCAGTGTTATCTCAGGGTGTTATGGGCTTCACTCCGACACGAGTTGTACCGCTATTAGGGGACTGACGTTTACCGCCCCCTAGGCCCGCCATGCGATGTATCAGACGAACAGACCAGACTGTACGGAGAATATCACATTCAGGCTCAGTAGGAGTTCAGATGGGTTTCACCTCGTCAGACTTCTTGTCGGCACCTACCTGGGGACCGTTACGCACAGCTAGTGCCGCTTGCGGTCTGTGGTTAAACCCACTGCCAGCGTAGTGTCGAGTCTTTAGAGTCCCACAAAGAAAGCTATTCGCCTTTAGGCATAAAGAGTAGAGGTCGCATGGTTTTGCGACAGGGTTCAGTCACATCCGTGCACTTGTGCACGTTTAGTGTCCGGACAGTTTACACTAGCAGGCTTTGGTTTAAGCCAGATCCTAGTGTACGTATTGGGATTGGTTTTATCCAGTTTGTATTCGTGTTCCTCGGAACACGGATGCGGGTGTGTATGCACAGTTGACGGAGAGACAGAGGCAGAGGATTCTCTTTAGGGTTGTTGACCGTTGACTGTTGACTATTGACTTTTTGCTCAACCCTAATGAGAATATGATATATGATTAACAATTATATTAATTAAGTATTATGGTGACATGGTTGTTGAGGGATTGACTTTGTTGACTTGTTGACTTTTGTTGACTTGTTGACTTTGTTGACTGGTTGACTAGGCTTGACTAGTTGACCATCATGATAACTTTAGCTATCATTTCATGGCAAAGACTTTTGCTTGCTTGCTCTTTTGTGCAAAATGAGTGCATGAAATGATATGGCTATGGTTGCTTAAACCATCACATAATACTTGATTGAGATGAGGTGTTATGATTGTTTTGGATTATGAGAGCCAAATGAGAAAAGTCTTCTCTCATTCTTTCATGCTCATTTCTCTCTCTTGTTCTTGAGCTCTCATCTCCTCCTCTTGCTCTCCCTCTCTTGACTCTATGGTTCACTTGTCTCATGAGTTGAGAACCAAGAACCATAGATAAAATCCCATACAAACTCTTCTCTACTCACTCTAGTTCACAAGGTTTAGCAAACCGAGTGAACAAGTTTCTTCAAAGTTCGAAGAAGGAGCCAAAGGTTGAAGCTTTCAGGTGGATCTATCTTCGGCGCAAGAAGACGACGGGGAGAAGCCGATACGGACGACCATCGAAGTTGAAGACGAAGGAGTTCAAGAAAAAGAAAGGTATAACCCCCTAACCGAGTAGTTAGCAACTCGTAGTTAGGTTGTTAGTTAGATGTTTAACAAAGATCCGGGTTTTAAGTCCATGTTACCACCTCTAAGAAAATCGTTTTTTATCAAATTCCGCTTGCCCGAAAGTACCGGGAGAGGTAGCATGGACTTACATTGAGAGCATTATAACCAATAGATTTTGGGCACTGTCCTGAGTCACATAGAGGCAATGAGCGATAGGAGGGGTTTCGTCTCTCCCGGTATAGGGAGTTGATGTTTCGCTATGCTCGATTGGCTATAACAGGATGTCCCTTGCCAGGGTTGTTGATGGGATTTACTGGGAACAGTTATTAGTAGTTTCTCATACCATTATAAGCCACACATCGGCATGACTTATCAAGTTATTGGGGTCTGACGAATCCACCCTCAGACTCAATGTGCGACATATCAGATGAAGAGACTGGACTATACAGTAAGTGTAACTTATTAGCTTCATGGGAGTTTGGACAAGCTTGCTTGTTGATCTTCTAATCGCTCAATAAATTGGTAGCCGTTACGTCCCGCTAGTACTACTGACGGCTTGTGGGTGACTGATGTGATCATCATCTACTGCTGGCGTATTGACGAGTCTTTAGAGTCCCACACAGAGCTTTCCAAGTTCAAGCAAAAAGAAGTAGGGCACATATGCTGATATACACGGGAGCCTTATTAAATACGAGTATGTAATACTATTTTGTAATCTGGCAAATATTTGTTATCGGTTAGGTTATATGTTATATAACCGGATTATCGAATTAAGTGTTGATTTGATAATGTGGTATACAGATAAATGATATTAGTAGGTTATATGTGATATAACCGGATTATTGAATTAAGTGTTGATTTAATAATATATATATATTTATATTTGATATAATTATATATTAAAGAATATTATTGCTTACTAATTATTTGCTTATCTTCATAATATATATTAATATATATATATATATATATATATATATATAAAGCATGGTTTGATTTTCTATTTTGTGAAAATAGAAATGAGGTGAAAAATAGGGAGACTTTTGAGGAATGGTGAGGCATGTCTTTTTATATTTATTAATTCATTTGCTTGCACTATTGAAGCATGGTTCATTTGATTTATAGGAGTTTATTCCATGCTTCAATAATGAGAGGTATTTGTTAAGCCATTATTCACATGAGAAGAAGAGTGGGTTCATTTTCTTCACTTGAGCTCATTTGCTCTCTAGCGCTCTCCATCTTCTTTACCTTCACCTCCAAGCTCAATCCCTCATATGAGTTGTGAACTCTTGAGCTTGTGAGAACCTTAGTGAGCAAACAACATCCCTACTTTACCAACCTACACTAGATTAGCACTTTTGTGTAGTGTGTTTACTTCACTAAAGGGTTTAGTGAAGAGGTAGCTTGGATTAGCGGAGATTCGGGTTGATCATCTTCGGCACGAAAATCATAAATGAAGCTCGATCCAACTTCAGGTGTTGCCTAGTAGAGTTGTGTGGACTACTACATGCAGCTTGAGAAGAGAAGGACACGGTCTATAAAGGTTGTAGCCTCTTTCTCTTAGTGTAAATTTTTTTATATCATGTTAAACCCTAATCATCTAGTTAGATTCTAGGTTAGTGTTGATTGGCACCCTGAAATTTTTGAAAATGGCATGCTTGATGCTAGTAAAACCCAGTGGTAGTGCTAACAAACACTTTCAGTCACTAGCTGTACGTAAAGGCTATCCAAGTTTTGAGCGAAAGAAAGGCCGATGAGCAAACTCATCTGAACCCCTACTGAGCCTGTCCGTGACAATCTCCCTAAAGTCTGGTCTATTCGTCTAAGTGTATCGCATATCGAGTTTAGGGGGGTTGATAAAGTCGGACCCTTAATAACGTGATATTTCGTGTCGGTATGAAGCCCACCACCACTAAGAAAGTACTGATCCAAATCTGTAATTCTCGACTACCTTGGTCAAGGATTTCTGGTGATGGCCACCCGTACACCGCGCGACATCAACCCCCAATACCGGAAGAGACGAATCCCCGACGATGCGCTCACTGCCTCCATGTGGCTCGGGACTGCACCCAACTAAAACCTGTTTGCACGACTCCTTTGAGCCGTGGTAGGGTAGTAATCAAAACACAGTGGGAACTCACACGAGATAAATGACGATCTCCGGTCGACAGACTAATCTGTACACGTGTCACCTGTTAACTGCTATCTGAAAATAGGTATAATACCAACTAGCATATTCCCGTCGAGTCCGTCCAGTGTACTCATAACCCAATGAGCACCTGTATACTATCTTAGGTGATTAACTGACAACAATGGCTTGTAAAACTGGCCACCGCCCCTCATCGGGGTCTCGATAAGTATGCACCAGTCTCTCTGGAGTATTGATGCCCAGTCTCGATACTCCCACGAGTAGGGACATTTAGGGATGTGCTTATAGACCATACATCTCTCACGTATATGATCGCCGTCATAATGCTTGTAGTCAAGCAAGAATCCTATGGGCTCTGCCAACATGTAATAGTGATCTGTAATACCACATAATGCATGTACATGATGATAAAGGAAAACAAGATAGCATACTATCATTTTGCGTAAGACTGTTCTATCCGTATAGGTCCTCCCTCAATTATCATAATCACCTACTTGTGAATAAAAAAATTGCCTTGAGGGAATTATAGACAACAATATTCCTTCAAGGATACAACATCCATGCTCATTCTGTTAGCAAGCCTTACAGTCATATCACGTATCTTGATAACTCTACGGTTTCTGAAAGCCTTCAATGAATTACAGATATGAGATCCTGATCTGGTATCAAGTACCCAAGAAGTCAATGTTGCACACCCCTCGCACTTGTGGGTGTTAGTTATATGTATGTCCTAGAGGCCATTACTGTACATATGATGTATATTGTAGTGGATTCTCGGACATACATAAGAAGGACTTTCTTGCTCGACATGATAGTATGCTATCTAGTTGCTCTTTATCTTAACATGTACACTGATTGTCTCTATGATACATGTTGATAAAGCCCTTAGGATAAGTACTTGACTACCAGGACTACGATGCAGATCATAATAGTGGGGAAAGTATAATCGCTAAGTAAATCCTCTAAAAGTACCTAGTCGTAGGTGTATCGAGACAGGGCATCGATAACAAGAGTAGACTAGCGTATAGCTTCTTGACCCATGTAGATGAGCGATGGATGATCCCATATCCATTGGTGTTTGACATCATAGATAGTATACGGGTGCTCAGTGGAGACTGTGTACACTGGACGGACTCACCGAGAACTTCCAGATGGTATTATATCTATCGTCAGATGGCAGTTCTCTGGTGACACTGGTACAGGTTAGTCTGTAGACCCGAGATCTTTATAGAGTCTTGTGTGATTCCCACGGTGCTTTGATTTCCACCTTAACACGTTCACGAGAACATGCAAAACGGTGGCTTTTGGGTATAGTCCCTAGTCACATGGAGGCAATGAGCGATAGGAGGGATTTCGTCTCTCCCGGTATAGGGAGTTGATATTACACTGTGCTCGATTGGCTATAACAGGAAATCCTTAGCGAAGGCTACTTCAGAGATATACTGGTAAGTGTTATCAGTAGTTTCTCGACCCGTTATGAGCCTCATATTGACACGACTTATCGAGTTACTGTGGTCTAACGTTTACCACCCCTAGACGAGATATGCGACATATCAGACGAAGAGACCGGACAGTACGGTAGTGTTACTAATTGGATTCGCAGGAGTGTGAGCAGGCTTGCTTGTTAATCTTCTGATCACTAATACCCGGGTGGCCGTTACGTTTGGCAGACCGCTTGCGGCTTGTGCGTGTTTGATATGATCATCATCTACTGCCGGCGTATTGAGGAGCCTTTAGAGTCCCAGAGGGGTTTCCTGGCACAAGCGAAACGGAGTAGGAGCACATATGTGATATGTGCGGGACCGAGATTGATACGCTATGAGATACCGTTTTCTATTCTCGCGAAATGTGACATTGGTCGGGTATATGCGATATAGCCGGGTTATCGGATCAGGTGTTGATTCGATAAGTTGTTACACATGATATTAGTCGGTTATAACAGGATTATTAAATCAAGAGTTGATTTAATAATTTAATATATAATTATATTTTAGATATATTGCATTACATTAACTAGTATTAGTTCACTTAAGATTTCTTTTCTCACTAGATTGTGCATATTGTATATATGTGATATATGCAAGTGTACATGTTTGTGTCATGCTTGATGATACATACAAGATGGGTGTATGAGACCTAAACCATATTAAGGTTAAATTAGGGTTTATTTATTTCTTAAAGAATAATGAAAGAGAGAAGAGTTGGTCAATGTTGTCAAGCTTTCATGAAGCTTGTAGGAACATTGACAAAGTCCACTCTTTTGTCATTCCTTAAGATATTACTTAACCCAACCCTTAACCTTCTAGCTTGGTTAATTCTCTACATGAGTTAAGCATGAGGACATAACTCACCCATGGTTACATAATTCATTTGGACAAATTATTAACTTGAGTTCATCATCTTCTTCTTCTTCCTCCTCAAAAGCTTTCTAGCTCTAATGGAGTTATGAGAAAAAGTGTGAGAAAATCAATTCTAAATTGAGCCCACTTCCTACTTCATCATCCTATACTACTTTCCATTTAGTATGGGGTGTTCTTTTCACAAAGTTCTTGACCGAGTGAAGAAATAGCTTGGGTTAGTGTCTCCTCGACGTAGATCATCTTCAGCCTCGAAGTCATCGAAGCAAGCATGTTCGTTTCTTCATGGAGCCTCTCTAGAGTCCGGAGTTTACGATCGCAGTTAAGGGGACTAATACACGAAGCTATTAAAGTGAAGGACCGGTCTACAAAGGTTGTATTACTTGTTCACTTAGATTGTAAAGTGTTTGCATCTGTTATTCCGTCGACTTCTAATATACGAATCTTGTTTAGGGTTAGCTAAAACGGAAAATTTTTAATTTGGCATGGACGATACCTCCCGAAACCTTGCTTCCATCTTGGGTAACCCTACAGTGGAATCAGAGCCATGCTAGAAATTTATACGGATTTTGGTAAGATTACAAAACCGAAATACTGCGAAACTTGCAATGCCTATACCTGCTCTCTGTCGTTTTTAAATAGTTGTCAAAAAAAATTTCAAACAAGTACAGAGTGATGTATGGGATATATCATGAACACACACAAAATTTCAAGGCATTCCATGAAAATTTGGCCGAGCACAACCATGCCAATCTCGGCCAAATCCGAGACCCCCTCCCCCCCTAATTTTTTTCAGTGTTCAAGTGACTAGGTTTTGGTGTTTCAGGTGTTGTTTCTTTTTGCTAATTTTGCATGTGATGTAATTTTACACTATAAGCAATTTGGAGTGTTTCGTATTCGTAGTTTCAACATTGTTTCGATTGTTCGCGCGTTGTCTAGGCGATGTCAGAAAGTTCGATCAAATGTCAAAACCCCATTTTTCCATGTTTAACGTATTCGAAAAAATATGCAAGTGATTCTGTGGACCCTCTAGAAGAACGTAAACCTTAACTCGATTATGTGGCCGTCAAAACCGCCACTTGAACCCTAGGGTTTGTGGTGGTTTAGCGTTGTCACATGTGAGGCGTTGGTTTGACTCTTCTACAGCTGGTTCATAGGTACCGTGGCATCTTCTGGGTATTATTAAAATTGTGCTCAAGTGTTGAGCTGTCGGGAAATTGTGGGACTTTGATGAATCGATCGAAGAGTTTAACATCGTCCGGATATTATGTGATGGGATACAATATTTGGAATCCACAAGTGGTTATGAGATAACTAATTTGAATGTTATAAATCTAGCAATTTAGTCTCATTTGATCGGTTGCCACGGGATTTTGATGTGATCAAAAGTCCGTCGCAATCACGTAGCGTACGCGGATACTCGCCGGGTAAACTTAATAGATAGCCATGCCCCATAACCCCGACCAAGTGACTGTAGGATAACCCCGTCACCAAAAGCTTCCGTTCGGGTGCTCGCGGTAGCGGTGTTCCGCCTTAGTGCACTTCGTCGACGGCATCGGGGGGTGCGGCCGTCTATTAAAGTTTCCGACGAGCATTCGATCAGGATGTCGGGAATCTTGTTGAATTGCCCGACTTGTTATTAATAATTTTTTTCAGTAACGATACTAAATTGCGGGGTTTATAACTGTTAGGCATGCGATGTCTAAGGAATTCATTCGGTTAGGCATGCGATGTCTAAGGTGGTTGCAGATTCTAATTGTTGTAGTTTTTCACTTTCTTTTCTGCGACCGTACGTGTAATATGTGGTGTTTCGCCGGTTTCGTTGATATATGTAAACGATAATTGGATCGTCGTGTTTTGACTAGCTGGGGGTTTTATGTGAAATGAGAGTTTTTCATTTTCATTCATGTAAAATTCTTTGTATGTAATATTCTTTTATTGGGGCACTTCCAGGTAGAGGATGATTTCATCATTGTATATTATTTATTTTTCCGCATTAGGATAGACCCAAGGCGGGGAGCACAAGTAACCGGGTTCTAGGGTCCAGTGGGAGACCATCTCGAGGAGTCGAGACCGGGTCTCCTAACTCTAGAATTGGCAGGGTTGCTTGCCGCTCTCGTAAGGGTCTAGGGGTGTGGGATTGGCTATTCATCACGACCGTGGAATCCGTGTTTTATACAGGCTTCAAATAAAACACGGAAATCCCAGTATATCGAATACTTCATATGTTGTTTTCTGCTGCGATATATGTGATGTGATCATTTGATACATTAATGAGATGAATACAGGATATAGTATATGTGATATATTATATAGACGTTGCTTATATTTTACACCCGCGCTAGCCCTGCCCCGCTCTGCCATTAGTTACCTAACCTAACAGTGCACGAGGGGACATCGAGGCGAATGCAGATGGCATAAGCGTACGTTGTATTTATCTGTGATGGTTAGGTAACTTAAATGATGGTGACTTCATTAATGAGATTAATAAAAGAAAAGAAACCTAAAGATGTTGTGGAATCGAATTTTCAAAAACAGGTAGCTACAGTTCTTGCTTTGCATAGCGGTATTCCTTGTAGAATATACAGCACCCTATTCGATAAGGAAAAAGCCGAGATCCGTTCACCGGGAGTGACCTCTTAAGCGAAACTAGCAGATGCTACAAACTTGGTTTGTCTTTTGATTGCTTTTATAGTTTTTGCTTTGCATAGTGGTATTTGTGAAATATCCTGCACCTTATTCGATAAGGAAAGAGCCGAGATCCCTTCACCGGGAGTGACCTCTTTAGCAAAATTAGTAAAAGCCTCAAAAGCACTCCTTTTCAAAATCACATGATTCTACGACGATATCAAGTTCATTACGGAAACCGTTTTCTTAAAAACCTGTCATAGCTCTCCGTCATTTCAGATAAGTACTACTTAGTATTCATGCTACGTTTGTTGACCTCCGTCAAGGCGTAGTGTGCGGTAGCAGACTAGTGCTTATCTGCTGCATACGATGCGATTGGATTAGGGTAGTCATGCGACCTTGTTGACCTCCGTCAAAGGTCGTGCGGGTGGGTTTATTTCAATCAAGAAATGACGGGTTGAACTTGACTAACAGCCTTTGGTTTGTTGACCTCCGTCAAGGTCATAAGATGCTAGGGGCAAAATATTATCGGGAATTTCAAGTTTTTAAATTTGCAATAAGATTGCATACCATCGATGAGATCGTTGGATCCCGATACCCACTGCGAGTAAGAGTTACTCCTGGGAGTATTTACACATTACAATTAGCCGATGAAGTAGGTGCCTAGAAAGGTGTCAATCGGGTTACGCCCTTGGGAAAACAGGTTTATTTTAATTAGGTCTGTGCGAAAGCACGGGAAACCTCCCTCAAAGTACCGACACTGATCTGGCTGAAAGATTGACGAACTTGTAATGTGTAATTAATCCCGTCTTGTCTTTCCTTTTAGTGTTTGAAGGAAGATTTGACTAAAACAGTGGGAGATATCATGATTCGATAAAATAATAACCAATCTAATCTTGCAAGAGCTTACGCTGAGTGTTTTCTTCTCTCTCTCTCCAGGTAGCGACCATGTCACGCCTTAATCAAGATAATAATACGGATGCATTGACCGAACCCGCTTGTTATATAGCGCTAAGGAACGTTGGTCCCGCTCCAACTTATAATTGTTATAAGACCGAGCAGGAAATAGGGGATTACCAGGATTCCCGTGCCGCCAAAACGAAGAAAGTGCATGATGATGCATCTTCTTTGGGTGTGTTCATTACAGAGAACTGTTTCTCAGTATCCTTTACGTCCTGGGTATGAGTTACCGGATCAGAATCCCGCGTATCTAATATCATACATGGGCTACAGATAGGTAGAGAACTGAGAATTGGATGATAAGTTTCAAGAGTTGGAAATGGTGCAAGTGTTGAAGCCAAGAATGTTAAGAGTTATCATCCTGTATTACCAAATACATTGATTCTGAACGAATGTTATTAGATACCGAACCTGATATACAACATCATATCAGTCTCTTTATTTAGTAAAGAAAGATAAAATTTTGTATTGTTGGGTAATATTTTGAACATTTTCTATATCAAGAGTTGATCGATTCAGGCATGTTATCTAAAAAGCATATACGTTCTAAATCAAACCACAGTTCTTAATATAGAACACACACAAGAGGAAGTGTTCAGAAATGAACGAATCCTTCTTGAGGCATTGTTGATTAGGTCATATCAATGCGACCCGACTAGCTAAGTGACATTTATATGCATATTTAAATCAGTTTGAACTTACATCTTCTGAAACCTGCAAGTCATGTCACAAAGATAAGATGACCATAGCTCCGTTTATTGGAAACAGAGAAAGGGTTAGTGAACTCTTGGAATTGATACTTGCTGATGTATGAAACTACATTGTCTACACATGCCAGGACCGGTTCTTTATAATTCATTACGTTCACTGTTCATCTCTCAAAATTCGGACATATGTTCCTGTTGAAAAACAAGTCTGAAACTTTTGAGAAATTCATAGAATATAAGTCAGAAGTAGAGAACCAGAATGGGTATAAGTATTATGTCCTATGATTAGATCGGGGAGGAGAATACTTGAGCACAGAATTCCTGGACTGTTCAAAAGGAGAATGAGATTCTCTCTCAGCATTACTCCTCCGTATACACCACAGCATGTCGGTGTATCGGGGCAGAGCAATCGCACCCTATGTGATATGGTGTGCTCTATGATGAGTACCACTGAGTTACCTATTTCCTTTTGGTGGTTATGAACTTGTGAAGTTGCATTCCTATTGAATAGGACTCCAATCAAATCAGGAGCCTACCACTCCATATGTGATATGGTATGGGAAGAGCCCATCTCTTAAGGAAGTTAAGATTTTGGGTTGTCCGGCCTATGTCTAAAAGCAAAATCCGGACAAGCTTGAGGCAAGATCCGATCTGTGGAAGTTTGTTGGATATCCCAAGCATTCGCAAGGGAATATCTTCTACAACACTGAGGAGCAAAAGATGTTTTTTTTTCTTAGCATGCCACCTTTTGAGAAAGGGAATTTCTTGTGAAGAAATTAGTTGTCATGAGGTAGAACTGGAAGGAGTTCCAGCTATACAAACTACAGCTGATGATTTGGTAGAACCAAAGGATTCAATAGCTCCCAACGAACCTCAGCCTCTCCCCCGATCTGGTAGGGTTCCTCACCCACCTGAGAGATACTTCGGTTTTCTCTATGACCGTGGGAGCGAGGATTGCATCATGAGATGATGACTAAACTAGTTTCGAGCAGGCCATCAGGAGTGGAGACTCTGTGAGAATGGCTGGATGCTAAGAGATCTGAGATAGAATCCATATACACCAACAAAGTATGGACTTTGATTGCTATATCTGAAGGGTTAAATTTCCATCAGGAGCAAGTATATCTTAAGAAGATTACTTAGTGTACTTGGAAAAGTTGAGACTTTCGAAGCTAGGCTTATTGCAATAGGTTCTCGTCATCGACCAGGTGTGGATAATGATGAAACCTTTTCTAGTGCCTATGCTTAAGTCTATCCGGATCCTACTTTCCATTGCTACATACCATAACTACGATATTTGGCGGTTGGGAGTCATGACTGCTTTTCTAAATGATGATTTAAAAGAGAGCGTCTATAGGTATACAGCCAAAGGTCTTCGTAGACAGTGGGAGAAGCGGATCGTGAGCAAGTTGCTTTATGAGTTAAAGCAGGCATTGCGGTGTTGGAACATCTGTTTTGATGTGGTAGTCAAAGAGTTTGACTTCATCAAAATGGTAGATGAACCTTGTATATACAAAAAGGTAGTAGGAAGTATGGTGATGATCCTCGTATTGTACGTGGATGACATAATCTTGATAGGAAAGGAGTTTCCTATGCTACGCTCGGTCAATCTCCTCTTATCATAAGGATTCTCCATATAGGATCAAAGTGATACCTCCTAAATCCTGGGATTTGGATCTGTGAGATAGATCTAATTGGATGTTAGGATTCTCACTAGGTGTAGTGAGATGGTATCAATCGATCCTGGGGAGAATCACTGGATTGCTTCCACAGTGGTAAGGTCAACTGAATGTCAGTCACAGGCATTCTCTTAACCCTCAGTGGAGGGACAGTATGTTGGAAGAGTTCCAAGCTAGATACCGTGGCATACTAGACGATAAAGGCTGGATACATTGCTACCAAGGATGCTACCAAAGAGGTAGTCTGGATGTATATTAGTTCATGCGATGAACTTCGTTCCTACCATTATGTGACAATGGAGTTGTGGCTTTGGCCTAGGAACCCCCGTCCCATCAGCGATCCAGACATATTCTTAGGCAGCATCACCTGATCATGGAGATGGATGATCTCTAAGGAGATCGAGGATAGGAGAGTAGACACATAGGACAACTGCGCGGATCCACTCACAAAGGCCTATTGCCAGGAGAGACTTTTATGGGATGGTTGAGTATGAGATGCTACAACCACTGCTATTTATTGGGTATGAGATACTACAACAGATGGCCCTAGTGCAAGTGGGAGATTGTTAGTTATATGTATGCCCTAGAGGCCTTTACTATACATACGATGTATATTGTAGTGGATGCTTGGACATATATATGGAGGACTTTCTTGCTCGTCATGATAGTATGCTATCTGGTTGCTCTTTATCTTAACATGTATAAAGATTGTCTCTATGTTACATGTTGATAAAGCCCTTAGGATGAGTACTTGACTACCAGGACTATGATGCAGATCATACTTGTGGGGACAGTGTAGTCGCTAAGTACATCCTTCACAATTTCCTAGTCGTAGGTGTATCGAGACAAGGCATCGATATACCAGAGTAGACTAGCGTATAGCTTCTCGGCCTATGTAGATGGGCGATGGATGAACCCATATCCATTGGTGTTTGACATAAGAGATAGTATATGAGTGCTCAGTGGAGACTGGATACACTGGACGGACTCGCCGAGAACTCCCAGATGGTATTATACCTATCGTCAGATGGCAGTTCTCTGGTGACACTGGTACAGGTTAGTCTGTAGACCCAAGATCGTCATAGAGTCTTGTGTGATTCCTACTGTGCTTTTATTTCCACCTTACCACGTTCAAGAGAACGTGTAAAACGGTGGCTTTTGGGTACAGTCCCGAGTCACATGGAGGCAATGAGCGATAGGAGGGGTTTCGTCTCTCCCAGTATAGGGATTTGATGTTGCGCTGTGCTCGATTGGCTAAAACAGAAGTCCTTGGCCAAGGATGCTTCAGAGATATACTGGTAAGTGTTATCAGTAGTTTCTCGACCCGTTATGAGCCTCATATTGACACGACTTATCGAGTTACTGGGGTCTGACGTTTACTACTCCTATACGAGATATGCGACATATCAGACGAAGAGACCGGACTGTACGGTAGTGTTACTGATTGGATTCGCCGGAGTGTGAGCAGGCTTGCTTGTTAATCTTCTGATCGCTCAATACCCGCATGGCCGTTACGTTTGGCAGACCGCTTGCGGCTTGTGGGTGCTTGATAGGATCATCATCTACTGCCGGCGTATTGACGAGTTTTTAGAGTCCTACATAGGGGTTTCCTGGCTCAAGCGAAACGGAGTAGGAGCAAATATGTGATATGTGCGGGACTGAGATTGATACGATATGAGATACCGTATTCTATTCTCGCGAAATGTGACATTGGTCGGGTATATGCGATATAGCCGGGTTATGAGATCAAGTGTTGATTCGATAAGTTGTTACACCGGATATTAGTCGGTTATACCCGGATTATTAAATCAAGATTTGATTTAATAATTTAATGTATAATTATATATTAGATATATTATATTACATTAACTAGTATTAGCACACTTAAGATTTCTTTTCTCACTAGATTGTGCACATTGTATATATATGATATATACAAGTGTACATGTTTGTGTCATGCTTGATGATACATACAAGATGGGTGTATGAGACTTAAACTATATTAAGATAAATTAGGGTTTATTTATATCTTAAAGAATAACAAAAGAGAGAAGACTTGGTCAATGTTGTCAAGCTTTCATGAAGCTTGTAGAAACATTGACAAAGTCAACTCTTTTATCATTCCTTAAGATATTACTTCACCCAACCCTTAACCTTATAGCTTGGTTAATTCTCTACATGAGTTAAGCCTGAGGACATAACTCACCCATGGTTACATAATTCATTTGGATAAATTATTAAATTGAGTTCATCTTCTTCTTCTTCCTCCTCCTCAAAAGCTTTCAAGCTCTAATGGAGTTAAGAGCAAAAGTGTGAGAAAATCAATTATAAAGTTAGCCCACTTCCTACTTCATCATCCTCTACTACTACTTGCCATTTAGTATAGGGTGTTCTCTTCACAAAGTTCTTGACCTAGAGAAGAAATAGATTTGGTTAGTATCTCCTCGACATAGATCATCTTCGGCCTTGAAGTCATTGAAGCAAGCACGTTCGTTTCTTTGTGGAGCCTCTCTAGATTCCGGAGTTTATGATCGCAGTGAAGGAGACTACTACACGGTGCTATTAAAGTGAAAGACCGGTCTACAAAGGTTGTATTCCTTGCACACTTAGATTGCAATGTGTTTGCATCAGTTATTCCGTCGATTTCTAGTATACGATTCTTGTTTAGGGTTAGCTAAAATGGAAAAATTTTAATTTGTCATGGACGATGCCTCCCGAAACCTTGCTATCGTCTTGGGTAACCCTACAGTGGGTAGGCAGAATTTAAAAAAAAAAAATTTCATACTTTGCAACACCGACTTTAACTCGAGGATATTAACAGGAACCTTAACTAGCTATATCTACTAGGAGGTTCTAAATACTGTGTTAGGGTTTATACCTCCTTGTTTACAAGTCTTTCGGGTCTTCTTATTCTCCTCCTCTTCTTGAGCTCCTCGATGATCCGGATTGCGCTTGATCGTCGGCCTCCTGGTGTCGAAGATGATCCACTCGAGAGTGTATACATCAAGCTCCAACCTCTAAACCGAGCTAACTAAGATACCTAGTTCGCTAAGCTATGTAGCTTAGAAGATGTAGAGTGTCTAATGGAGTATCTAATCTCAAATGACCTAATGATTCACAACTCATGTGAATGTTTTAGGTCTTGATGAAGAAGAAGAGAAAAATTGGAGAGAGAAAGCAAATGAGCAAATGATCAAGTGTTAGCTAGTTTGGAGAATGACTCATACTCATCTCATAAGAAGCATGGACTATTTTCCAATTGAAAATAGCAACCATGCTTCAATAGTAAATACAAACCAAAAAAATGTAATGATCCATGCTTCACCCCATGACACAAATATCTCCAATTTCCACCTCATTAATCTATTTCCAAAAATAGATAAACAAAATAATGAGGTGTCCCCTTCTAGAAACATCACTTGTGAAATTACAAGAACTCCCTCACCGTATATATTTACCCGTATTCGTATTCCGAAAAATACGAATACAATGAGATAATAACAATCCAATAATATAATACTAGAATCCGGCTTAAACCAAAGCCGCTAGTATAATCCGTCTGAAAAACATCCGTGTAGCCAGTACACGTATATGATCGGAACCCTGCCGTAAAACCATACGACCTTTACATCGTTTCGCCCGAAGCAGAGAAACCCTCTGTGTAGGACTCTAAAGACTCGATAGTATGCTGGCAGTGGGTTTAACCATAAGTCCGTCAGGGGTATTAGCTGCACGTAACGGCTATCGAGTTATCTGTTGATAAGAAGGCCGATGAGCAAACTCATCTGAACTCCTACTGAGCCTATCTTTGACAATCTCCATACAGTCCGGTCCGTTTATCTAAGATACTCGCTTATCGGGCCTAGGGCGATGGTAACTGTCAGAACCCTAATAACGCAATAAGTCATGCCGGGATAGAGCCTAATACACCCTGAGAAACTACTGGAGTACCTACCAGTAAATCTCGGTTGCCCTGGCCAAGGACTTTGTGCAATGGATTTCCGAACACAGCGCGATATCATCCCCCAATACCGGGAGTGACGAATCCTATCTAACTATTACTGCCTCTTAGTGCTTCGGGACTGTACCCAACTACTACCTATTTGCACGACTCCTTTGTGCCGTAGTAGGGTGGTAATCTAAGTACAGTGGGAAAACACTCGAGGCGAAGAGTGATGTAAAGTCAACGGACTAATCTGCACTCATGCCACCCAGGAACTACTACCTGATGATAGGTATAATACCAACCAGCAGTTCCCAACGAGTCCATCCAGTGTAACTCATAACCCAATGAGCACATGTATACTATCTCCGGTACAACATACCAATGGCTGTGGAACAGACCATCTCCACTGCTGAGATGAGAAGCGTATGCACTAGCCTACTATGAAGTATTGATTTCCTGTCTCGATAATCGTAGGACTAGGGACATGTATAAGGATATGCTTAAAGACTATCCAGCCCCCAATAGTTTGACTGCCATCACAACGCTGGTAGTCAAGAAAAGATCCTAAGGGCTCTACCAATATGTATTAGCGATATGCTAAAAGAAACATATACACATATTGGGGTAGAATCAAACTAAGTAGCATACTTCCATTTTGAGAAAGACTGTTATTATATCTTTGTATATCCCATGCTTCCAAAATATAATATACAAACCAGTACTATAAAATAATGGTCTCTAAGGCATATATCACTATTAAATATGTCGATGATGGCGAATGTACAAGATATCAATATGATGCAAGCTACATGAATAACTAGAAGATTTATATGTCAGTAATGATGTAATGCAAAAATGCAGGTTATGAAGTGAGTTCTACAGTGTCCGTGACATAGAAATTACCAATGGCGTGTGTGTACATATAGGATAGTGCACATGCGGCATGAACCATTGGCAATGGTGTAAGTGTCCTAGTATGATGATATCAATGTGTATGATGATGCGTATTCAATATGGAAATGTGTATAAGTATATGTAAACAAGAATTTGCAATTAGTACTAAACAACGGACACTTTACGCCATCCGAATGATTCCCCTATAGATGTTAAATCTACTCACCGGAACAATCTCGGCTACTCTAATCCGACAACCTCTTTTTCTTTCCTAGCCGCGTCCGACGTCTCCGTAACCGATCCTAGAATCGTATAAAACATAGCAATGAAGCTAGAAATCCGATATGACACGAAATCAAATACTACACGAACGAACTAACTCCTACGAGTTAATACATGTGAACTTGGTGTGTTAAGCATGTGCAACATCGTCGAAGACTACTCCTAAAGGCTATAGTCCAAAGGAAACACTAAATCAAGAATCGAAATATTGTATCGAATGTTAACATAACACCTAAATTAAGGTAAAACTGTTCCAGATTTTCCTATACAAACAATTAGAGAAAGTTGCACACACTAGAAACTTATTTAGAGTTGCAGAGAGCTCCCTATAAAATCATACTACCATCTTCCCTAACCTGACCGCAAATTGCGGCCAGAACCAATAAATCTGTAGCCTCAAAGTTGAGATAGGGGCTCGGGTTTTGAGGATGTATTCCTAGTCTTATATATATATCTTCCAGTAATTGCAACTTCTCAAAAAGGTTTCTGGGTTGATAGCAGATTCGAAAGGAAACCCTATACTTAACTAAATACGATATTTAACACTAATTGAAGCATTAAGGTGTTTTAGTGAAAACTAGGTAGTTAAACAAGACTATTAGGCACTAAACTACTCTTAACTACCCTAATTTGAGTTATGATTACCCTAAAGTCATTATAACCCCAAATACAACTTAACCCACTCTTAAAACATTAAATTTGTTTTAGACACTACCCTAAATTCTAATTAAGAATAATTAAGGCAAGGGATTAACAAAACATGTTATAAACTTGACTTATACCTCGAAGGTGACTAGAAGTGATCCTAACTTGAAGAATGACCTCAAGATGATGACTTTCTTCTAAAGAAACTCTTGAAGAGTTCTAAAATAGAATTTTTGAAAGATTAGGGAAGGATTTTTGTAGGGTTTTTAGTGATTAAAGAGAGGTTTTTGAGTGGAAGAGAAATAAAACGAAGAGAAGAAGACAAGAGAATGAGTGAGAAGTGTTAGTTGTATGTATGCCCCAGAGGCCATTATTGTACATGATTGTATATTATAGTGGATGCTTGGACGTATATAGGGAGAACTTTCTTACTCGACCTGTGTCATGACCCGAAAGAGCACGTGACTGGCCCTTGAACCATATGAAGTCTATAGGACTCCATCTGACCCAAGTAAGCCAAAAGCGCAGAAATCTAAAACCATTTTAAGGAGTAAGTAAAGAAAACTGGATTTTAATAAGTAAAGAAACATGTTTTGAAGTCAAGCTTTTTAAATAACTAAACCGAATATGCATTTTTAAAATGTGTAGTCTTTTCTGAAAATTTCGGCAGAGTTTCCTATGTAAAAACTGGCCCCGAACAGGGTATAACAAGAATAATATATAAATGCAGTGATAAAAGGCATCCCCAAGCGGGAGCTAGCTCTTCGTCAATCGACGGTCACAACCACGCAATCAATAGAATATACAACGCCGAAGGGCGAGGATCAAAACTCAAAAGAAACTCAACTACCTAAAAATCCGTAATACTACAAGCGCGACTCAAAGGTCGAAATATTACATAACTGATTTCTATGTCTGAAACAAAAATACAAGTTTTGGTTGATGGAATTTCTAGATACAATGAATAGTACAAGTACAATGGCGGTTCTGATACAAAAGAACCCACCTACCCAAGCAAGTCACCCGTATGAAAGCAGTGTGCCAGAAAAGCCGCTATGAAACCTGTACGGAAAAACCTGCAAGAACTGTGGCACAACGGGGGTGAGTTGCCAACTCGTGAATAGAAAATATCTACAAGCAGAGATCGAATGTATGACCCATCCTAGGTCAATACGATCAGATATAAATAAACCTCAATATGAATAAATCTGAAGCATGCTAAACTGGCAATGTAATCTCTATACATGAGTGTAGTGCCAAGTGCTCGTGCCAAGTGCCTCAAGTAATAGCATGTCATAAATATGAGGTATGATTAATGTAATCAATCTACATGTACGTGGATCCCATCCACTCGTCACCCAATGACAATAAGCATCATGCATGTAAATGTCATAGAGCATATGCATGGAAAATATGAGGATATAACCAAAATCATGGAACCTGAGTGCCTAGCATCGACACTCGAAAACATCATGAAAACCTGTGCCTAGCATCGGCACGTAAATCCTCCATATACCGGGCATCCGTCAGTCCGGGTCAGCCCACTCTCTGATATATCGGGCATCCGTCAGTCCGGGTCAGCCCTCTCTCAATATATCGGGCATCCGTCAGTCCGGGTCAGTCCACACTCAACATATCGGGCATCCGTCAGTCCGGGTCAGCCCACTCTCAATATATCGGGCATCCGTCAGTCCGGGTCAGACCACCCTCAACATATCGGGTATCCGTCGGTCCGGGTCAGCCCACTCTTAATATATCGGGCATCCGTCAGTCCGGGTCAGCCCTCTCTCAATATATCGGGCATCCGTCAGTCCGGGTCAGCCCTCTCTCAAAACCAGAAATTTCATAGAAACAACATATCTCAATGCGCAAATCAGAAAGCATGATGCATGTGACATATAAATGAAATTCAAGTAACAATATATCCTAAAGCATGGAATAATAGTATGCACATACAAGGTCATATCCTGATGCAATAGTACTACAGTGTAGTGACATGGAAATTATCGATGATGAAGTGTGTGAGCTGGCGAGCAGTGTACGTGGAACATATGCATCATCGATAATGGAGTTGGTGTCCTAGCAGCATGATAATAATATATCAATAAATACAAGCAATGCAATGCAAATAGCATGAATATGCGGAATCGAATAATCGACGCAACAATAAAGAATCTACCTCAATAAATATATCATGTAGCCTTGCCTTTTGAAATAAGACGAATCAGGGTTTTTAGTAAAATAAGGGCTACGGTGTTTTAAGAGAAGATGCGTCGTTTGAAAATATCCGTAGAATCCCTTTTTCCTATCCTTAAAATATCCCCGATTCGTTAGTTTTCAAATAGGTATGACTCGGGTCTAGTCTAACGCCTACTATGCGAATTACGGACCTAACTATCAAGCCAAACAGGAGGGGTATGGAAACCACCTAAATCTGAGTCGATATATATACATATAAATATAATAGTCGGTGATCCCGCCTCAATAGTTTCACAACGATATAATATCCTCGAGTCAGGAGCGCGGATCTATCATCAATATAGGCTCGTACGGTAAATCGTCGTACGGCATCCCAATTGCGGGGTACGGTCAATATCACATTATCTTATCACATTTCAGGTATCACTATCATCATATAACATAACCTGAGGTACAGATCTAAGTCTAGTTCAATCGATACCATTTACATTAGTATGAATGCGGGGTAAAACACATGCCCAATGGCACGCTAAACCATCATGTCGCATCTCGAATACGAAACCTGCCATATCGCCGATCTCACGGCCTCAAATCGAATCTCATCGACTCAACTCACATCCCAAGTACTATCCTCAAATCCCGTATATGAACACATAGTCCCATACCCATGTGTAGATATGCACACCTCCAAATGCGCACAGATAAAAAAAAGAATGTATGCAACTATATGTGGACGTGTATGTGTGGATGCAACCACTACTCTAGGGTTGCGCACTATACTACACCAATACATCCTTATCATCACTAATCCATTATTAGCATCACCACAGACTGCGGGGGTGCTATATGCCATCCACCCGACTTCCCTCGTAGATATAATCTACTCACCTGGTCTTCGCTCGCCGAAATCGATGACGCCCCGTTTCTTGGCCTCGGAATCCTTGCGAGGATACCTACAATAATAAAACATCGCAATACATATTAAAATCGAGGCAGAAAACCAATACAGCGCACCGTGTGCTCATATGTTGGAATCTATGGCCTAAACGAGCAAATCAATTAAACAATCCCTGTTGTCGATGTACGAACACCCGACAACCAAATACAAATCCAAATATCAAGAAAATACAGTTTAAAATACGGAAAATATCGCCCAAAACACACTAAAATGCTCCCAAATTTTCCCCAGGTGACAATTAGCCAAAACTGCATATAGGAGGGGTCTAATTTAGTGCAAAATGAGCCCTGGAACAAAAATCAACACATTCCCTTCTACTCTGGCCACAAATTGCGGCCAGAATGATTAAATCTGCGGCCTGGGGTTTGAATTAGTGGCTCGGGTCTTGGTGGTAGCTTCCTAGGTGCCTGCACGACTCACTGTCAGCTCAATTTTATTTTTGGGGTCTCGGGGTGATAGCAGATTCCTAAAACCTTCACAGATTTCACAATATCTCCGATATCGGTTTTCTAAATCCGTATTCCGGGTTTCAAATCTCAGGTTTGGGTCTCAATTCGATCACTAGGGTGTTTGTGCAGCCTCCACTAAGCTCAATTTCACAATACAACTCACAATTTCTTCAAAGCCTAACTAGGTTTCCTTTAAGTCCACAACACCACCCGATATCGATTCAATTTTAACATAGGGGTATAAGTAATGCAAAAACTAATCCAATGATCCAGAAATTTCCTCATTTGGCAACTTAAGAATTTTCTTGAGTTGCCCCTAGTGGCCAAAATCCTTGCTTCCTTAGTCCAATGTGTAGCTCTTGAGCTTGTGCACACTTTTAATGAAATGGGGGTAGGGTTTTGGTATTGTTTTCATCGTGATTTAAGGCTTTGAAGAGTGGAGGGAGATGAAGGAGCAGTAGCAGCAGGAGAAGGGGAAGAGGGAGAGAGAAAATGGAAGAAGTATGAAGAGAATGGCTAAGTCCAAAGTCAAAGATAACCCATACCTCTCTCTCTCACCATACCTCATATAATAATCCCTTATTCCATTTTCTTTTCTTTTTCTCCAAAACCTTCTCACTAGAATAGTAACCCAAAAAGAAACATGGCAAGTGAAAATGTAACACAAGTATAGAAAAAGATATGTGTATGTTTTGCACAAAATTGCTTAAAAGCCGAATAACGATTTTTAATCGCGATTAGCACTAAATTTGCATATAACTAATCATAAAAACTTAAAAATGACATAATTCCATAAAATACCCTATTTTAGAATTTTCCATAATTTTTCCCAATTTTTTGTGTATTTAATTTTATCAAAATATTAAAATATTCAATAAAATAATATTAAATTATAAAAATTCCCAAAAATAATAAATTTTTTTTTAAAATGTTACAATCTTCCCCCCTTAAATAAATTCGGTCCCCGAATTTAAATTTAATCCCCCAAAAACTAAAACATTTCAGTAAAAATCCAAATTGTCAGGGTTCCGAAAGCATCAATACACAGCGAATATCCTATAAATGTACTGCATAAGATAGGCGTGAAATCACAATCAATACCTCAAATGTAATAACTATGCGCAAAATATAAATACCCAGTGGGTGCATGAAAACAAATATCATGAAACTCAGCCATCAAGACTAATCATACAAACAGAACGCCCAAAATTCCGAAATCCAAGATGACGGATACGTGATAACCGAATCACAAAATCACAAATCATAAATACCGTCGTCGGTAGTCCCTCCTTCAAAGTCGAGAAGGTGTCGGTGCATCCAATACTAGCAGCGCAAGATATCTACTTGCCTCTTGCTTACGGTCTGGCGTCCTCTGCCTCTGGGTCCTTATCTTCTTGCGGATTACCTATCTCGCAATCAATCGGCTCATCGGCCCTGTCAGGTGTGCTAACGGGAACGATTTCGTTCTGGCACTTCTCTGGTCATCTCTCGGTCAACACCCACGACCGCTCTAAAGCGGCATGTCACTGGCATCGGCCTCTGGTCCTCTGAATACACAGTACACATCCGATCTGGGGTGCAAATATCGTTGCAGCAGTGTCCTGGAAGGAATCCCGCTCAAGGTCTCTTCCGATCTTGCCTATGCCGGCCTGTATAGAGGCTGGTACTTTTGCATATCTCTTTTCTCACTCGATGGACGTCTGCGTCCTCAGCACAGTATTTTTTCGCGAATTGGTCGCATCCCAACGCCTCTGTAAGTATATCAGGTCTCTAGTCTCGACGGGAAGTAATGACAGCTCGTCAGCGTCTCGCACGAACCTCTTATCCCACTCGTCTGTATCATCGTCCATTTCGACGTCGCGTCTCTAACTGCGCACTGTAATATCCTCGGCTATGGTCCATCTGAAGTCTTTTACATGGGCTCGAAATCACGAACTCGGTATCTTCATCACTTCGTAGAAGGTATCTAGTCGAACACGTCCTCAACGTGCATATCACAATCTCTGATGTCAGCGGAGTAGTACGTCATCTCGTCGAAATCTCGTGCGAACTATTTACTCCACTTTCCCCAACGTCGACTGATTCAGACTCATCTACTCGTGGCTGCATGGACTACGCTCCAATGGCTATGCTCGTATCTGGGGTCTCCCAAGCAATGTGTCCCATCCCATGATATCCGAATAATGTCGAACCATCCGATCGACTCGTCAGAACCTCATAATCCCCCAAGAGCTCAACATCTTGGGTACAGTTTAATAGTATCGAGTATATACCACAGCATCGGTGGTCCAGCCGTAGAAGGGCAAACCCAAGCCTCACTAATGTCGCCGCGGAACTGCCGCAAACCCTAGGGTTCAAAGGCTTTCACACGGTCATTATGTCGAGTTAAGGTTTCATTTTTCTAGGGGGTCCATGGAATCGCTTGGATGTCTATCCGAATACTTTAAACTTGGAAAATGGGTTCCTGACACTCGATCGTCTCTATCAACTCACAACGAATCTGCGTGAAGTCGCCTCTAGCTGGAATCAATTTATCTGTTGACCTCGCATCGGGGTAAGCGAACGAACCACATGTCCTAGTCATTCATCCTCGGTGACTAGCGACTCACCATCATATCTCTAAGTATATACCCATGCTGCAGTAGCTCCAATCATCGGGGCGATATCTCGCCATTTGCAGCAACAACTGGCTCATTCATCCGTACGCTGAATAACGCCTCAATCCTCCAGGAAAGGCGATACATTGGCGGCCATCTCTAGATCTGAGTAAGACTCTCCATACTGGAATTCTTCAACTCCACTGAGCCTGCTCCGCCGCATAAATCGGACGAATCACCTTCGTCTCTCAAATCGGGGTAGACTAGCTACCAACTGTCTCATATCTGCCTGGAAGCTCCGGCGATCTCAGCTCGTAAGCACCGGAAGCGACATCCTATCAATCTCAGCAATAGCTGGTCCATCTGTCTGCATGGTAGGCGACACCATAATCTCTGAGGTATGCTGTACCTCAACAGTCCTCTTTCAACTGGCAGCGCTAACAATGGCCCGATCATCCGGTGTAAAACCAAGCACTCGCCTCCACAAGAAGTCACAATCATCATGAACAAGCGATATCTCATTGGTCATCACATCCTGGCTGGCCTCTATCAGTGGCTCAATCCTCTGATACCGATCGGCACGTCCGAGAAATCTCGTAAAAGAGATCTGTCAAAAGCTCATGGCGCGAAAACACAATAAAATGAAGCCTCTATATGCAATCGTATGTCTCTGGAATAACGCCCTGGTCAGTCCTCGTCCGTGACGAGCTCATGCTGACGCAACTCGAGCCGTAGCTCACTCTGCCCGTGCAATCGGGGCAGCAAAACCATAACCAGTCTCGATAAGAATAGATCATAGGAAGGAATATAATACTGTGCAAGGAAATGTACATCCTAAGGTTTCTTAAGCGGAGTGGCGTGTCGTAAGTATGCCGCGGAACATATGTACGGTACGTCCCTCTACTCAAGCTACCTACTCCATCAACCAAGGTTCATCCTATGCGACGAAAGTTCGGGTATAATACCCCCTCGACTAAGTCTAAGTTCCGTAAGGTCAAGCCTAAGTTCCGTATATATATAAAAGCTCTAGGCTCCACATAGTCAAATTTAGACTTGAACCAAGGTTAACCTAGCGCTCTGATACCAACTTTGTCACGACCCGAAAGAGCACTTGACTGGCCCTTGAACCATATGAAGTCTATAGGACTCCATCTGACCCAAGTAAGCCAAAAGCCCAGAAATCTAAAACCATTTTAAGGAGTAAGTAAAGAAAACTGGTTTTTAATAAGTAAAGAAACATGTTTTGAAGTCAAGCTTTTTAAATAACTAAGCCGAATATGCATTTTCAAAATGTGTAGTCTTTTCTGAAAATTTCGGCAGAGTTTCCTTTGTAAAAATTGGCCCCGAACGGGGTACAACAAGAATAATATATAAATGCAGTGATACAAGGCATCCCCAAGCGGGAGCTAACTCTTCGTCAATCGACGGTCACAACCACGCAAGCAATAGAATATACAACGCCGAAGGGCGAGGATCAAAACTCAAAAGAAACTCAACAGCCTAAAAATCCGTAATACTACAAGCGCGACTCTAAGGTCGAAATAATACATAACTGATTTCTATGTCTGAAACAAAAATACAAGTTTTGGTTGATGGAATTTCTAGATACAATGAATAGTACAAGTACAATGGCGGTTCTGATACAAAAGAACCCACCTACCCAAAGAAGTCACCCGTATGAAAGCAGTGTGCCAGAAAAGCCGCTATGAAACCTGTACGACAAAACCTGCAAGAACTGTGGCACAACGGGGGTGAGTTGCCAACTCGTGAATAGAAAATATCTACAAGCAGAAATCGAATGTATGACCCATCCTAGGTCAATACGATCAGATATAAATAAACCTCAATATGAATAAATCTGAAGCATGCTAAACTGGCAATGTAATCTTTATACATGAGTGTAGTGCCAAGTGCTCGTGCCAGTGCCTCAAGTAATAGAATGTCATAAATATGAGGTAAGATTAATGTAATCAATCTACATGTACGTGGATCCCATCCACTCGTCACCCAATGACAATAAGCATCATGCATGTAAATGTCATAGAGCATATGCATGGAAAATATGAGGATATAACCAAAAGCATGGAACCTGAGTGCCAAGCATCGACACTTGAAAACATCATGAAAACCTGTGCCTAGCATCGGCACGTAAATCTTCCATATACCGGGCATCCGTCAGTCCGGGTCAGCACACTCTCTCATATATCGGGCATCCGTCAGTCCGGATCTGCCCTCTCTCAATATATCGGGCATCCGTCAGTCCGGGTCAGCCCACCCACAACATATCGGGCATCCGTCAGTCCGGGTCAGCCCACTCGCAATATATCGGGCATCCGTCAGTCCGGGTCAGCCCACTCTCAATACATCGGGCATCCGTCAGTCCGGGTCAGCCCTCTCTCAATATATCGTGCATCCGTCAGTCCGGGTCAGCCCTCTCTCAAAACCAGAAATATCATAGAAACAACATATCTCAATGTGCAAATCAGAAAGTATGATGCATGTGACATATAAATGAAATGCAAGTAACAATATATCCTACAGCATGGAATAATAGTATGCACATACAAGGTTATATCCTGATGCAACAGTACTACAGTGTAGTGACATGGAAATTATCGATGATGAAGTGTGTGAGCCGGCGAGCAGTGTACGTGGAATATATGCATCATCTATAATGGTGCTGGTGTCCTAGCAGCATGATAATAATATATCAATAAACACAAGCAATGCAATGCAAATAGCATGAATATGCGGAATCGAATAATCGATGCAACAGAAAAGAATCTACCTCAATAAATATATCATGTAGCCTTGCCTTTTGAAATAAGACGAATCGGGGTTTTTAGTAAAATAAGGGCTACGGTGTTTTAAGAGAAGATGCGTCGTTTGAAAATATCCATAGAATCCCTTTTTCCTATCCTCAAAATATCCCCGATTCGTTAGTTTTGAAATAGGTATGACTCGGGTCTAGTCTAACGCCAACTATGCGAACTACGAACAAAACTATCAAGCCAAACAGGAGGGGTATGGAAACCACCTAAATCTGAGTCGATATATATACATATAAATATAATAGTCGGTGATCCCGCCTCAATAGTATCACAACGATATAATATCCTCGAGTCAGGAGCGTGGATCTATCATCAATATAGGCTCGTACGGTAAATCGTCGTACGGCATCCTAATAGAGGGGTACGGTCAATATCACATTATCTTATCACATATCAGGTATCACTATCATCATATCACATAACCTAGGGTACAGATCTAAGTCTAGTACAATCGATACCATCTACATAAGTATGAATGCGGGGTAAAACACATGCCCAAAGGCCCGCTAAACCATCATGTCGCATCTCTAATACGAAACCTGCCATATCGCCGATCTCACGGCCTCAAATCGAATCTCATCGACTCAACTCACATCCCAAGTACTATCCTCAAATCCAGTATATGAACACATAGTCCCATACCCATGTGTAGATATACGCACCTCCAAATGCGCACAGATAAAAGAAAGAATGTATGCTACTATATGTGGACGTGTATGTGTGGGTGCAACCACTACTCTAGGGTTGCGCACTATACTACACCAATACATCCTTATCATCACTAATCCATTATTACCATCAATAATCTTAAACAACACATAATAAATATACGTGTGTATACGTATCCGTATACATCACCGCAGACTGCGGGGGTGCTATATGCCATCCACCCGACTTCCCCCGTAGATATAATCTACTCACCTGGTCTTCGCTCGCCGAAATCGATGACGCCGCGTTTCTTCGCCTCGGAATCCTTGCGACGGTACCTACAATAATAAACCGTCGCAATACGTATTAAAATCGAGGCAGAAAACCAATACAGCGCACGGTGTGCTCATAGGTTGGAACCTATGGCCTAAACGTGCAAATCTATCAAACAATCTCTATTGTCGATGTATGAACACCCGACAACCAAATACAAATCCAAATATCAAGAAAGTGCATTTTAAAATACGGAAAACATCGCCCAAAACACACTAAAATGCTCCCAGATTTTCCCCAGGTGACAATTAGCCAAAATTGCATATAGGAGGGGTCTAATTTAGTGCAAAATGAGCCCTGGAACAAAAATCAACACATTCCCTTCTACTCTGGCCGCAAATTGCGGCCAGAATGATTAAATCTGCGGCTTGGGGTTTGAATTAGGGACTCGGGTCTTGGTGGTAGCTTCCTAGGTGCCTACACGACTCACTGTCAGCTCAATTTTATTTTTGGGGTCTCGGGGTGATAGCAGATTCCTAAATCCTTCACAGATTTCACAATATCTCCGATATCGGTTTTCTAAATCCGTATTCCGGGTTTCAAATCTCAGGTTTGGGTCTCAATTCCATCACTAGGGTGTTTGTGCAGCCTCCACTAAGCTCAATTTCACACTACAACTCACAATTTCCTTAAACCGTAACTAGGTTTCCTTTAAGTCCACAACACCACCCTATATCGATTCATTTTTAACATAGGGGTATAAGTAATGCAAAAACTAATCCAATGATCCAGAAATTACCTCATTTGGCAACCCAATAATTTTCTTGAGTTGCCCCTAGTGGCCAAAATCCTTACTTCCTTAGTCCAATGTGTAGATCTTGAGCTTGTGCACACTTTTAATGAAATGGGGGTAGGGTTTTGGTATTATTTTCATGGTGATTTGGGGCTTTCAAGAGGGGAGGGAGATGAAGGAGCAGCAGCAGGAGGAGAAGGGGAAGAGGGAGAGAGAAAATGGAAGAAGAATGAAGAGAATGGCTAAGTCCAAAGTCAAAGAAAACCCATACCTCTCTCTCTCTCACCATACCTCATATAATAATCCCCTATTCCCTTAGTCCAAAGTCAATTATAAGTTGGAGCGGGACCAATGTTCCCCAGCTCAGTATAACAAGCGGGTTCGGTCAATATTCCGTATTATTATCGTGATTAAGACGTGATATGGTCGCTACCTAGAGAGAGAGAGAAGAAAACACTCAGCGTGCGCTCTAGCAAGAATAGATTGGTTATTATTTTATCTAATCAGGATGGCTCCCACTGCTTTTCATCAAATCTTCCTTCAAACCCTAAAAGGAAAGACTAGCCGGGATTAATTACACACTATAAGTTCGCCAATCTTTCAGCCAGGCCAGTGTCGGTACTTTGAGGGAGGTCCCCCATGCTTTAGCACGAACCTAATTAATGTAAACCTCGTTTTCCCAGAGGCGTAACCCCGTTGACACCTTTCTAGACACCTACTTGATCGGCTAATTGTAATGCGTAAAATTCTCCCAGGAGTAACTCTTACTCGCAGCGGGTATCGGGATCCAACTATCTCATAGAAGGTATGCAATCTCATTGCAAATTTCAACACTTGAAATTCCCGATAATATTTTGCCCCTAACGTGCTATGACCTTGACGAAAGCCAACAAACCATAGCCCGCTAGTCAAGTTCAACCCGTACATTTCTTGATCGAATTAAACCCACCCGCACGACCCTTGACGAAAGCCAATAAAGCCGCACGACTACCCTAATCCAATCGCATCGTATGCTGGCAGATAAGTAGCATATAGCTACCGCACACTGCACCTTGACGAAAGCCAACAAATGCAGCACGAATACTATATACAACTTATCTGAAATGACGGAGGGCTACGACAGGTTTTTCTGAAAACCTATTGCGTAATGAACTTGATATCGTTGTAGGATCGAATGAATTTTGAAATGGAGTGTTTATTAGGCTTTTCTAGTTTTGCTAAAGGAGTCACTCCCGGTGAAGGGATCGTCGGTCCTTTCCTCGTCGAATGAGGTGCGGGATATATCATATATATCACTGTGCAAAGAAAAAACTCTTAAAAGCAATCAAAAGACAAACCGAGTGTGTAGCATCAGCCAGTTATTGCTAAAGGAGTCACTCCCGGTGAAGGGATCTCGGTCCTTTCCTCATCGAATAAGGTGCAGGATATATCACATATACCTCTGTGCAAAGCAAGAATTGTAGCTACCCCTTTTATTTTTAGAAATTCAATTCTACAACATCTTAGGTTTCTTTTATTTCATTAATCATATTAATGAAGTCCCATCATTTAAGTTACCTAAACATCACAGATAAATACGACGCACACTTATGCCATCCGCATTCGCCTCGATGTCCCCTCGTGCACCGTTAGGTTAGGTAACAAACGGCAGAGTAGGGCAGGTCTAGCGCGGGTGTAAAACATAAGTAACATCTATATAATATATCATATATACTATATACAGTATCCATCACAGAACATCACATGATCACATCACAGATATCGCAGCAGAAGAATCATATGAAATATTGGATATACTAGGACGTCCGTGTTTTTAATACGAGCCAGTATAAAACACGGATTCCACGGTCGCGATGAATAGCCAAACCCACACCCCTAGACCCCTACGAGAGCGGCAAGCAACCCTACCAATTCTGGAGTTAGGAGACCCGGACTCGACTCCTCGAGTTGGTCTCCCACTGGACTCCAGAACCCGGTTACTTGTGCTCCCCTCCTTGGGTCTATCCTAGTGCGGAAAAGTAAATAATATACAAACGGTGACATCTTCCGCAACCAGGAAGTGTCCCAATAAAAGAATATTACATACAAGTTTTTACATGAATGAAAATGAAAAACACTCATCTCACATAAAAAAACCCCCGGCTATTCAAACACGACGATCCAATATAACATATCCAGCAACACATAACATCACATGTCATCAACGTAAGTAAATATGTGCATCCCAATTGTCGTTGACATATAGCAACGAAACCGGCGATATCACATATTACACTTACGGTCACAGAAAAGAAAGTGTAAAACTACAACAGTTGGAATCCGCAATCTGCATAGACATCGCATGCCTAATCAAATGAATTACTTAGACATCGCATGCCTAACAATTATAAACCACGCATTTTAGTCTCATTATCGAAAACTCTTTTCAATATCAAGTCGGGCAATTCAGCAAGATTCCCGACATCCTGATCGAATGCATGTCGCAAACTTTAGTAGACGGCCGCACCCCCGACGCCGTCGACGAAGTGCACCAAGGCGGAACACCGCTGCCGCGAGCACCCGAACGGATGCTTTCGGCGACGGGGTTCTCCTACAGTCACTTGGTCGGGGCTATGGGGCGAGGCTGTCTATTAAGTTTACCCGGCGAGTATCCGCGTGCGCTACGTGATTGCGACGGACTTTCGATCACATCAAAATTCCGTGGCAACCGATCAAGTGAGACTAAAACGCTATGTTTATAACATTCATTCAGTTATCTTATAACTATTGTGAATTCCAATTATTGTATCACATTCCGAATAAGATAGAAAATGTTAAACTTTCCGATCGAACAATCGAACACCCAAGTTTTCCCGAAACAACTCAACTCATGAAATAAGTTCAAAGACATTCACTTCGTGCCTCAGTACCAACGGTCCAGCCGTAGAAGGGTCAAGCCAACGCCTCACATGTGGCACGCCGTACTGCCCCAAACCCTAAGGTTCAAAGGGCAGTTCAAGACGGTCACATAAACGAGTTAAGGTTTGTTGTCTTCTAGAGGGTCCATCGCGTTACTTGCACTACTTAGAACGTCTTTAAACCTCGGAAAAATCCAACACTTGGAAATTTTCCGGCAGGGGAAAAGTTGGGTATTTATATCCGGTCGAACTTTTTAACATATTCTAAAATATCCGGAAAGCCACATAAACAAAGTCTGACAATCCGATCGAAACACCGAGTCCCAAATACAACCCAGAAAACTCAACTCTTGAGTTCAGAAAAAAATATCCCAGGAAAACCAGCACTGCAAAATAGGAATTATTGTGCAAAATTTAATGGGAGAAGAGACAAAAGGGCCGCGGAACCGCCGCATTAGCACGCTAATGCCGCGGTTCCGCCGCACTTTTATGGAATTAGGTCATCGAACTTCACAGTAATTCTTATAAATTCCTGCTGGTTTTTCTGCATATTTTTAATTCTGGAAAAACCCCGAATTTCAAAAATGTCCAGAGAGCATTTTGGATGTAGGTTTTCGGTTCGATCGGACTTCAAACTCCGTCTACGGATCGCCTAAGGCTCTAGCTAGGCTCTGATACCACTGTAGGGTTCCTAGGCACTCACAAGAGGTCTCACAAGGCATCAACCATGCCAATTTCAAACTTTACATGTGCCGAGAAACCCTAATACGGATCGTTAACTAGATTTTAGGCGACAAAATGAAACTAGTTTACAACTAAACTAAAAGAACGGAAATACAACCTTTGTAGATCCGTTTCTCCACCTCCATAGCTCCGTGATGAAGTCCTCTCTGCTGTCCAAATCAAACCATGACTCTTGCATCGGCATCATCGGAGAAAAAGCGGGCTAGGTCATCGACGACGATGCTGAAGATGATCTACGTCGAGGCATCACTAGATCAAGCTCCACCTTCACCAAGCCATGAAAACTTGTGAAGGAAACACCCTATACTACTTGGCAAGAGGTAGAGGATGAAGAAATAGGAAGTGGGTTCACTTTAGAATTGGATTTCTCACTCTTTTTCTCAAGTTGCCATTGATGAGGCAAGCTTTTTCTTCAAGAAGAAGATGAAGAAGAAGAAGATAATATTATGGTAAGTTATTAAAATGAAAAGGAAAAACAATACTTATCATAATACTAACCCTAGTTTAGTGTAGAGAATAGACCATGGTTAGATATGATGGTTAGGGTTAAGCAAGAGACAAGAATGGTGGACTAGGTCAAAGTTTCATGAAGCTTCAACTAAACTACAAATAAAGCCACCATTCTTTTCTTATCATTTCCAAAATGAATAAACAAGTAAATAAATGAATAAGAAAATGAAAAACAAAACCCTAACCATTATCAAGTAACCATGGTTTGATTTTTACACAAAAACCCTAGCAAACATGTATCATCAAACATGATACAATCCAGTGCACAAAAGTATATCACATATACAATGTGCACATCCGAGTGAGAATATCCATTTAAAGTGAACCAACACTAGTTAATGCAAAGTAATATATCAAATATATAATTATGCATTAAATCCTTAAATCAACACTTGATACAATGATCCGGTCATGTCGCACACAACCGACTAGTATACAATGTATCGATTTATCGAATCAATCCTTGATTCGATAACTAGGTTATATCGCATACAACCATTCGATACAATCATCGCGAGAATGGAATACGGTATCACATACACGCATTATTCTTGGTCCCGCACATATCTCATATGCGCTCCTATTTCGTTTCGCTTGAGCCAGGAAACCACTGTCTAGGACTCTAAAGACTCGTCAATACGCCGGCAGCAGGTGATGATCATATCAAGCACCCACAAGCCGCAAGCGGTCTGCTAAACGTAACGGCCACCCGGGTATTGAGCGATCAGAAGATCGACGAGCAAGCCCGCTCACACTCCTGTGAATCCAACCAGTAACACTTACCATACAGTCCGGTCTGATCGTCTGATATGTCGCATATCTCGCCTAGGGGTGGTAAACGTCAGACCCCAATAGCTCGATAAGTCGTGTCGATATGAGGTCTATAACAGTTCGAGAAACTACTGGTAACACTTACCAGTAAATCTCAGCAACCCTGGCCAGGGATTTCCGGTTATAGCTAATCGAACACAGCGCAACATCAACTCCCTATACCGGGAGAGACGAATCCCCTCCTATCGCTCATTGCCTCCATGTGATTCGGGACTGTACCCAAAAACCACCGTTTTGCACGCCCTCTTGGACGTGGTAAGATGGAAATCAAAGAACAGTGGGAACCACACAAGACTCTATGACGATCTCGGGTCAACAGACTACTCTGTAACAGTGTCACCAGAGAACTGCCATCTGACGTAAGGTATAATACCATCTGGGAGTTCTCGGCGAGTCCGTCCAGTGTACCCAGTCTCCACTGAGCACCCGTATATCATCTCTGATGTCAAACACCAATGGATATGGGATCATCCATCGCCCATCTGTATGGGTCGAGAAGGTATACGCTAGTCTACTCTGGTATATCGATGCCCCGTCTCGATACACCCACGACTAGGGACTTTGAAGGATGTACTTATAGACTATCTGTTCCCACTAGTATGATCTGCATCATAGTCCAGGTAGTCAAGTACACATCCTAAGGGCTTTACCAACATGTAACAGAGAGACAATCAGTGTACACTTTAAGGTAAAGAGCAACCAGATAGCATACTATCATGTCGAGCAAGAAAGTCCTCCCTATATATGTCCCAGCATCCACTACAATATACATCCTATGTACAGTAATGGCCTCTAGGGCATACATATAACTAACATCACCGCTATCTTGTAGGATAGGGTGCCGTAGTGAGCGGTGTGTGGTTAATTTAACTAGAGTCCTATTATAAAAATTATATGGGCAAAGAAAAGAGAGAGTGATTTACTTCTCAGAAACGTTCCCAATCCAAACCCTAATAAGTGAGTAATTACTCACTCATTAGGGAAGTTATGATAAGATTTATTTTTATAATTTTAAAAGACAATCTAAGTTGTAGATAATAAGACAGATAAAAATTCAGGAATTAAATTCAGATAAAAGAATGCACGATAAAAAAAATACCTTTATTGATGACCTCTTGAAGATTACAAGGAAATTAAAATTTAATCTAGAAATTAGAAAGAGGCATCTCAAAAGAGGCACCCAAAAGAGGCACACCAAAAAGAGGCTGTAGGCTTTCCTTTTTATAGATAGGGGAAACCCTAGGGTTTACATCTGATCCATATTTTAAAATTACAAGACTACCCTAAGAAAGCTGGGCCAAAGCACCGACACCACCGACAATTTGCACCGACACGTGCACAGCACGGCCGCGGATCAACGGCGGAATGCCATGTTTGGCCGCGGATCCACGGCCATCTTGAGGGATCTTTGACTCTTCTTTTCAGGGTTGCTTTAGGTTGCTATTTCCTTCTATTTTCTTCTCTTGGTTCTTCAGAATCTTTTCTACTTTATTCCAGATTTCCAACGGTGCAGAATTTGTGGACTTTTACCGAAAGCTTAGCGTTGAAGTCTTGAATCTTTGTGCTACCCTCGTACTTTGTGCTATCGAACTGTTCATTGATCTTCGTTTGTTCCTCAAACTGGTAGGCGGCATCTTGAAGATTCATCTATTTGTTGGTCGTAGTCTCACATTTGCAGCGTCTTTTCACCATTTTCATTGTAATGTTCTGAGAACCTGTAACCTGCAACTATTTAGCAGACATAGATCAAAAGCACCTATTTATTTGCAATATGATTAAAGATGGGGAAAATAATGATGCAAAATTCTTATATGAAAAAATACCCCCAAACTTATATTTTGCTCGTCCCGAGCAAAACTATTTATTCTCGAAAAAACCTAAACTCACTTTCGCAGGGAATCGTGATTGCACAGAGCTCGTGCAACAAGCCGTTAAACCTCTATGTGTCCCTAGTAGGAAGAGTGTTGTCTCCTGAGGGTTTTCAGCGGATACTACCCACAAAATCCGATCAATTTGGCATGTTGACTTTCATTCTTCAATTCGGTATTCTTGCAAGAAATTCTATTATCTTCAACTTAGAAATCATTAACCCATATTTTTCACTCACTTATCATTTAACTTAAGATCGTATATGTTTTGCAAATTTATTAAACCTTCAGCATCTTTTGAATTTTCCTTCTAAGGTTCCATCTAAACTTAGGAACTTTTATCATCTCTACTGAAAATATAAGACCTATCTTTCATTCCTATCTCTCATCTAAACCCCAATCATATACCCCTACATGTGTGTATGTATCTCACCCCTACACTTGGAAATTCAATTCTAGCTATCATACTCTTGTCCATCTTCCAAAATACTTTTAGTTGGTGAATTTTTGATGAAATTGCTCACACATTCTTCATGCGACCATTAATACTTCTGGAGGTACTAGACGACCGATTACAAAATGTGCTTGCGTATTTAGGCTAAATTCCTCGTTTTGTAATACCTAAGGATTTAGGAGTGACTCCCAAACCAGTTGGTCTAAGGCACTAGGTGATAAAGCACTCTCGCTATATTTTTTTTTTATGCAGCCTTAAGTAATTACAAAACCAGTGTTCATTTTTTTTATATCTCTTATTTCACACTTATACTTTAATTTTTTTCTCATATTAAGGATTTAGACAAGAGCATTTCAAGGTATCCTTTACTATCCCAAGTTTCAAGGTGCGTGTATGTATGAGTTGTAGGGTATATATTTTCAGAATTTAGACTAAAGGTTCGGAGTTGTTTTTCATACTTGCACTTCAATAAAAATTTCAATACTCTTCCCTTATTTTGACTTTGCCCAAGAACTGAACTCAAAATTTTGCCTATTTCTAAATAAACTGCAAGGACATATATTTTCTACAGTTAAACTTTAAGAAAGGTTATTTTTGGGGTTTTTTAATTTACTAAGTTTAGGATCTAGTTTTTCCTAACTATTCAACCGTCATGTTGAACTTAAGTCAAATATGGCCAAAATTGAACTTTTCAATTTTATTAATTTTTTTTTTATATTTATGTATTTTAAAATAAGTATGCAAATGCAAAAATATTCACATGAATTCGAAGGAAGAAAGCTTACCAAGCATACCTCCGAACTTAAACCTGATAGTGTCCTCACTGTCAGGCTATACCAAGAGGGTCAAAATTGTCGGCACCCCCCTGTTTGTTTTTTTTTATCTCTCTTTTTTTTTATTATTATTAACAGAAAAAGAAAACAAAAAAAGGCCCCCCCCCAAACTTAAGTGAAACAGTGTTTCCATTGTTGAAGCATTAAAGTTCAAAGTTAGCGAGGAGAAAAAACACAGTATCAAGCTGTACAAGGCCTTACACAGGCCAAAAGTTAGCACCAACCATTCAAAAATTTTATCGTTATAATGGTCTGGTTTGTGAAAGAATGGAGTGTGGAGAAAAGAAATGAGAAACACTCGAGACCATGTGGAGATAGAAGCAGTATACGGTCTCAGTGGAGGAGAAGAATGGCGGAAGGGAAAAAAATGGTAGTGGTTCGACTTCTTTAGGTGAAGGTTGATTAATCAAAAAATCCTTGTCATTTAGGAATGCGAGTTCGTCGGCGAAAATATCTTCGAAACATTCATCGATGTAATTGAACATTTTGCTGTCAGTAAGTTTTGTGCCAGAATTTATTATACTTGATTTACCAAAAATTATGGAGGTAGGAGACTCGAAAAACTCATCTACCTCATTTTCAAAAGTATCCAAATCAAGTTGGCTTTTTAGAATGATCAAACTTGAATTATCGGATTGTGATTCATCAACACTCACTGAAATTATAGGAAGAATAGAAGAGGAACCTGAGAAAGTGGGAGAAAGAAGTTGAATACGAACTTGAGGGTAGAGATGGAGTGTATAAATTAGCACAATTTATAATAACCGATATGTAAAAAGCGATTGTGCTAATCTATCAACCCACTGAGAAATGAGCTCAAATCCCTCAAGATTCGTGAGAAAACCAAGGTACTTCGAACTTGGTAAACTAGACATTGAAAATGAAAGTGCAACGGTTTCTTGCATGGTCGGAACGAGTATAGAGGGAAGTGATTGAGGAAGGGTATCGGTTAAAGATTTAGGAGGGTGTGCGCAGTCAATGAAAGGGATAGAATGAATTGGAAAATCCGATTCCTTACGTAAAACTGCATCATCCTCAATAATTTCTTCAATACTCTCATCAAAATTTAGCTTATCCATGCCATTCTCATCAAAATCAAGACGCATATGAAGTTCGGGAGAAACATTTAATGACTCGGGATGATGAATTGGAGAGAAAAATTCAATAAAATCTGCGGGTTCATCATCCAAAATATTCCCAGCATCGATATCCTCAATCAAGTGAAAATCAATTTTTTCAGACACCTCATCAAAAGCATGGATATTTATCAATTCAGGTTCTAGAGTGGAGGTGTAGAGGTCAAAAGGATTGGGTATGGGTTCACTCGAAAAGGACCCTTTATAATCAGGTAAATCAAACACTACAAAGTCGCACAACTCATTAGACGTTTTATCTTCAACTGGTGAATCATTTGGAACACTAGATAGACATTCAAAGCCTAAATTGTGGGATTCAATTGGGGATGGGTAGGTTTGATTTGGAAGGGTGTACAGCTCACTCTCACCACTCAAATTCTCAATCTGTCCAACCGCCTCATCATACATTGGAAAATTTGGAGCTAGTTGGAAACTAGCTACCGGGTCATTAGGTTGTAATAGGGCGTCCATGGACGCATTCAAATCCATTATCTGTTGTCTTGACGCTAGCATAAAATCTTCCAACGACTGTTCCAGACTAGACATGGTTTGTTAAGGGGTTTCAGTAAAAGATTCAAAGTTGTTTGGATACTGGAAACTCCTAAATGGCTGTGTAGAAGCAATATCTATGGTAGGTGCGAAAGTTGGGTAGGACTGGTAGGAATTGAATGGTTGGATAGGAGTAGGATCAATATTTGGATAAGAAGGTGAATGGAATTGTTGATCCAAAGAATTCACAGTGGTGAAAGTAGTGAAAGATCGGTTACCAGATTGTTCAATATATTCAGCAATAGATATGGGTTTCGGAGTTACAACAGGACTCGAAAAAGGGGTATCAACGTAAGAAGGTGGTGAAGGTTGAAATGGTTGATAGAAAGTGGATTGCGGAGTCCAACTGTTTCTCCTAGATGCGTCTATTCGATCTTTCAAAGAAATTTTGGGCATGGAGGGGTCGTCCGAAATTCGACCAAAACAATGCACGTAGGAAGTGATGTCTGGTTGAGGGTACCAAAGTTCGGCAAGAGTTTTGCGAAGTGGGGTACCCATGATGTGAGAAAGGAGAAGAGAGAATGTGATGATTTTTTTTTATATTTTACTTTTTAAAATTTTTTTTATTTAAAAAAAATTGTTTGTTTTCGTAGTTTTGAAATTTTTGAAAGTGTTTTTTTTTAGAAAGAGTTTTGCAAAAATTTGTACAGAACTACGGCACAATTTCAAACAATCACAATTTATACATGCACAATCAAGCCTAGAGTTAGGGTCTCCTAAGACAACTAGACTGCTCCTAATTGTTCCAAAGGGCAAGTTGTGAGATATCCCTCAAATCGCCTCTTCACCGCCAATTCTGGCCAGGTAAGCACAAATGAAGAAAGGAGGGTTCCGCTCACGAATCACCGTGAGACGGGCCTTTTAAAATTACCTTTCTCACTTGTCTAGCCTAGTCACTACAAAGTCAGGTTTAGATAAACGATTGAATACGCACAACCTTCCTCTGTCTTACTGAGCACGACAGTCCTTAGTTGGCTGAGCCTAAATATTTTTTAATTAACTCAAGAGTGATGCATATGCTTTTTAGTAATTTTGGGGTCTTAAAAAGGGTAATGAAATCCCCACCCAATCTTGATTGGTGTTATAGCCCCTTAGAGTCCATATTAATTATGCAAAGCAGTTAACACACCAAAAATCTAAAACACTTACAAATTTTTTTTTTATTTCGCAGGGCAAAGAATCCTGCAGAAAAACAATTTATTGGAGAGGGAGAAAGATTTTGCGCAATGAATGCCTGCAAGAAATTATTATTTTTTTAGTGGAGTGCAGAGGAGAGGAGAGGAGAAAAAAGATACTCACAGAGAATTTTTAACTGCTGACGTCACAGGTTGACCGCGGTTCCGCGGTCAAATGCTTGAATCTTCCACGGTTTCGCAGCAGTTTAGTTCGTTTAGATCTCTAAAAATTTTCTCTGTGTTGTTTGGATTCTCCCTTGTCTGTTCAGAACCTCTGTTTCTTGATTTGTTTACTGGGCTTGCTCCAGATCTGAAATAGAGTTTGCTCCAAGCCTGCACACTTGCACAAAAACCTTTGAAAAAGACCAAGATGATTTTTTTTTATTTAAATTTTTTTCAATTTTTATAATTTTTTTTTATTTTTTTTATTATTAACCCGAAATTACACAAAGAAAGAGACTACCGTCTCCCCGTCAACGGCGCCATTTGATTCAAGAGCTTTTGCGTATGCGTGTGTTTTAAAAATCAAAGTAAAGAATGCCGCAATCAATAACCGTGTCGCTTGGAAGCTAGCCGGTTGAGTACGGGTCGGTCCATAGGGAGATGAATTCCTTTTCTTTATGTTCTAACGAGTTAATCCGATCAAGTCGGGATTTGTTTTACAATCTAAGAATGAGATTAAATTGATTAAAAGTATTTCTAGGGTTAGGATTAGGTTAGTTTGGAAAAGGGATTCTAACCACTGCTTTCAATGTCCTAATGAAGAATATAGGTGTTAGGGTAATAGTCAACAAAGGGGATTAGCACGACTAGGAAGAAACTTAGTTTCTTCCTTTTGGTCCTTGTCCGTCCTTTCTTAACTCTTAGCCCCAACCTCTATTTAAATCAACCACAACCGGTCTAACTAGGGAATCACCGCTATCTTGTAGGATAAGGTGCCATAGTGAGCGGTGTGTGGTTAATTTAACTATAGTCCTATTATAAAAATTTTATGGGCAAAGAAAAGAGAGAGAGAGATTTACTTCTCTCAAACCTTCCCAATCCTAACCCTAACAATTGAGGAATTACTCACTCATTAGGGAAGTTATGATAAGATTCATTTTTATAATTTTAATAGACTATCTTAGTTGCAGATAATAAAAAACAGATAAAAATTCAGGAATTAAATTCAGTTAAAAGAATGCACGATAAAAAAAATAGCTTTATTGATGACCTCTTGATGATTACAAGGAAATTAAAATTTAATCTAGAAATTCAAAAGAGGCATCTCAAAAGGGGCACACCCAAAAGAGGCTGTAGGCTTTCCTATTTATAGATAGGAGAAACCATAGGGTTTACATCTGATCCATATTTTAAAATTACAAGATTACCCTAAGAAAGCCGGGTCAAAGCACCGACACCACCGACACTTTGCACCAACACTTGCACAGCACGGCCGCGGATCCGCGGCGGAATGCTATGTTGGGCCGCGGATCCACGGCCATTTTGAGGGATCTTTGACTCTTCTTTTCAGGGTTGCTTTGGGTTTCTATTTCCTTCTATTTTCTTCTCTTGGTTCTTCAAAATCTTTTATACTTTCTTTCAGATTTCCAACAGTGCAGAATTTGTGGACTTTTACCGAAAGCTTAGCGTTGATGTCCTGAATCTTTGTGCTGCCCTCGTACTTTGTGCAATCGAACGGTTCATTGATATTCGTTTGTTCCTCAAACTGGTAGGTGCCATCTTGCAGATTCAACTATTTGTTGGTCGTAGTCTCACATTTGTAGCATCTTTTCACCATTTTCACTGTATTGTTCTGAGAACCTGTAACCTGCAACTATTTAGCAGAGATAGATCAAAAGCACCTATTTATTTTCAATATGATTAAGGATGGGGAATATAATGATGGAAAATTCTGATATGAACAAATGGGAGAAGACGTAATCTCATAGCATCCACACAAAGCTGTGAAGTACCCATCATAGCGCATACATTTTCAAATTTGGTAATAAAGATGTATGCGTCTTTAGACTCGAGACCGTGATATTTTGGTAGAAGATTGATGTGTTGAGATTTTATTTCAAAATTGTCCTCATTGGCTTGTTGAATGGTAAGACAGGTCAAAAGAGGACCTCGAATAGGGTAACATCTCTCTTGGAGAGAGATGCGAGGCGGATTCTGCGCACCTGCGGACGGTGGCATCGTAGTGTTAAAGAAGTTCGATGGAGAACCGTCCATCAAAGTGGGTGTGGTAGTGGGAGAAGAAAAATTAGACGTAGAAATACCAACTTCGGAGTCGATAAGAGGAACGCGGACAAGACGGGCACTAGAATCCCGTGTCCAACCGAGCATGCACTAAATGGTTTAGCACAAGTGGCAGCGTTGTGATAATTAAGGAAAAGATGAGTTTGGTGTTTGTTTTGAAAAAGACGGATTTTTGAAAAATCACATAAACAAAGCACATGCAACCCTAATTTTAGTGGTCACCTAGGTCAAGTCTCTAGACCGCTCCTAGACTTCCAGAAGACAAGTCGCAAGATAGATCCTCTACTGCTTCTTTATCCCTTCTGTAGCCAGGTAAGTGCCAGGTAAATGGGAGGTTCTCCACTACGTAAGTAGTGGGCCTAATTAAGTAACCACTTACATTAGACACACTTGCCTTAGACACCACAAAAGAAACCCAGATAAGCAATAGATTACCCATGACCTCCTTCTGTCCTAATTGAGCGCGACGGTCCTTAGAGTCATGTCTAGATATTTTTTAGTTAATGAGGGTGATGCAGATGAAAGTTTGTGATTTTTGGGGCTTAGGAAGGGTAATGAAATCTCCACCTAATCTGAATTTGGTCTTTGCCCCTTGATTTCCGTGTTAAAAATGCAAACAACCAAGATCAAACACGCACAATTTTTCTTTTTAGCGGCGCTGCGAATTTTTGCAAAGAATCTTGCAGAAATTGGTTAATGGACATAGCACGGAGGCGATAACAAAGACAGAAATTCACCTAGAAAATTTGGTGCAGTGAAGCCCTAATATCGCCACGGAACCGCCACGAGATGCCTTCTTTGGCCGCGGATGCTCTGTCTGAAGATGAGATCTCTGCAAAAAAAATTCACTCACTGAACTCTCTAAGATGTCCTAAAAATTTTTCCTCTCGCTCCAGAGATTCCAGATTTTCTTGCAGCAAATCACAACAAATTGTTAAGCACTTGTTGCGAATTTAGATCTAAGAATTCTGATGGAATAATAAATTTTTCAACTCAATTAACAAAAACGAACAAATTAGCACATGATCCTCGGCAACGGCACCAATTGATTAATCTTTTCTTCGTGTGTATTTAGAAATGTTTCACAACCAAAGAAATTTATACCTCAATCAATTGACGGTGTCTATTGTAAGTTCGTCGGTGAATGCAGATCGTCCACTGGGAATGTGTGATTTGTTCGTTATCGTTTCAGTTGAGTTGAAAATTAAAAGATAAAAGAAAATGCAAGAAAATTGATTCAATATTTGTGAAATTTAGTTTCAAGAATCATAAAGAAAATAAAGATCTAGAATCAAGAAATGTCCCAATAAATTTAGTTATCAAGATTTGTGAAGAAGCTTGTAGGAATCGATCAAATTGATAGTGATGATGAATACTAATGATTACAAATTCTTATCTATTGAAGATATGTTGCTAGATCGATGACGATCAATGATGTTTAGGGATCTATTGAAGAAACTAGGTTTTCTTCATCATCATCCCATGTCCTTTCATTGATTATCATTCAAATTCTAGCCTCTAGCAAATTAAATCACCGATCGTTGATCTTTAATTTAGAGCAAAGAAATCGATCTCGCTCAAATTAGGTTTTCGATGATTCAATTTCCTAAAGTTTACAAAACTTATAAGACTTAAGAATCGTTCAAGAATTTAATCATCATCATCTACCTATTTTCTCGATTCTTCTACAAGTGGATATTTCACTCACACATCATGAAAAAGGAAAGAATCTAGAATTGATAACTTTTCATAATGCAAGAATGTAAAGAGAAGCAAGATTTACAATATTCACCTTTATTAATCGACGATTAGGTACAATTCACTCAACTCGAAGTTACAAGATTTGAGGAGGTAAGTAGATCCGCCGAAATTAGCTTCGCATCGACCTTCTTGAGTCGCGGATTGTCGTGGATCTCTTGCTCGGATGAAGGTCGGCGTTGCTTCAAAGCCTCGTTGAAGGCTTTCTTGATTCGCTTCTCGATGGATCTTGATTTGGCTTTGGAATTGGATTTGGGCTAGGGTTTTGAATCACAAGTTGTGTCACTCAACTTGCGGGTGAATTGATGTAGAATGATCAACAACCAACAACATTTCTAATGAAGCCCTAGGTACCCTTTTATAGTTTTCCCTTTAGGTTCCCCTCGAAGCTAGGTCTAGTTTCCCTTGGAAGCTTGGTTGTTATGAGGCTTGCATAGGAAGCTAGGTAGTTGTAGAGAAGTTTCTAGATTAAGGTAGTTAGCTAGCTTACAAGAGAAGACTTGCTGTTGGAGGGAAGCTTATGGAGAATTCGAGGAACTGAAGCGTCTTGAAGAAGTTTTGCAGTTGAAAGGAAGCCTCTGTAGAAAATTTCTGCCGACAACTAGTCGGATCGGCCGCGGATCCGCGGCGGATCGGCCTGACTCGGCCGCGGATCTGCGGCCGTTTGGTGGATTCAGTGCATGGAAATATCTGAGTTTTCTGGTGTTGGCTTAATGTCACTTTCCTGATATCTGGAATATTTTTATACTTTCTTGTTCTCTGCCAGATCTCAAGTCTTGGACTAGGTGTATTTTATCAGCACTTTTAGCAGTTCCGGCTCTTTTACCTGGAGAATTTCCTGTACACAATCTCGAGACAAGTGTTGATATATGAAGATCATGCGTGTAGTAATAAACACACAATTTCTCTCATAATACTGGTTATAATGTATAACATATGTTATTTGATATTTTGCAGACGAATTGCTAATATGTGCTATATTTATAACAAACACCTTTAGATGATTAAAAAGAGTAGGGAAATTGATGTGTTAAAAATGCAATATTTTCGACTGATCAATGGACCTCATTGTATATCCAATATTTCATATGTTGTCTTCTGCTGCAATGTTCTGTGACGAGATCATATAACTGCCTGAGAAGAATGCGTTATATTATATATATGATATATAATAAACGTTGCTTATATTTTGCATCCGCGCTAGTCCTGTCCCCGCTGTGCCGTTAGTTAACTAACCTAACGGTGTATGATGGGATCCCGTGGCGAATGCGGATGGCATAAGCGTACGTTGTATTTTCGTTTATTTATCTGTAATGCTTAGGAAGCATAAATGATGGGACTTCATTAATGAGATTAATGAAAAGAAAATAAACTCAATGATGTTATGGAATCAAATTTTCAAAACTGGTAGCTCTAGTTCTTGCTTTGCATAGTGATATTCTTTTATGAATATCCCGCACCTCATTCGATGAGGAAAGAGCCGAGATCCCTTCACCGGGAGTGACCTCTTTAGCAAAAGCTAGCAGATGCTACACCCACTCGGTTTATTTTTAAAAACTCGATTTTAAAAACGGACCTAAAACTACTCATTTTCAAATCACTCGATTCTACAACGATATCAAGTTCATTATGCAAAAGGTTTTGTTAAAAACCTGTCGTAGCCCTCCGTCATTTTAGATAAGTACTATTTAGTGTTCATGCTTCGTTTGTTGGCCTGCGTCAAGGCGTAGTGTGCGGTCGCTAATTAGTGCTTATCTGCTGCATATGATGTGATTGAATTACGGTAGTCGTGCGACTTTGTTGGCCAGCGTCAAGGGTCGTGCGGGTGGGTTTAATTCAATCATGAAATGTACGGGTTGAACTTGACTCGCGGACTGTGGTTTCTTGGCCTACGTCAAGGTCATAGGACGGTAGAGGCAAAATATTATCGGGAATTTCAAGTGTTGAAATTTGCAATGAGATTGCATACCTTCTATAAGATAGTTGGATTCCGATACCCACTACAAGTAAGAGTTACTCCTGGGAGAGTTTTGCACTTTACAATTAGCCAATCAAGTAGGTGAATAGAAAGGTGTCAACGGGGTTATGTCTCTGGGAAAACGAGGTTTATTTTAATTATGTCCGTACGAAAGCACGGGGAACCTCCCTCAAAGTACCGACACTGGCCTGGCTAAAAGATTGGCGAACTTGTAGTGTAATTAATCCTGGCTAGTCTTACCTTTTAGGGTTTGAAGAAAGATTTGATAAAAACTGTGGGAGCCATCCTGATTAGATAAGATAATAACCATTCTAATCTTGCAAGAGCGCACGCAAGTTTTTTCTTTTCTCTCTCTACAGGTAGCGACCATGACACGCCTTAATCAAGTTAATAATATGGATGTATTGACCGAACCAGCTTATTATACTGAGGTGGAGAACGTTGGTTCCGCTCTATCTTATAATTATTATAAGTCCGAGCAGGAAATAGAGGAATATTCGGATTCCCACACAACCCGAACGAGGAATGAGCATATTGATGCATCGTCTTCGGGTGTGTTTGTCACCGAGAATTGTTTCTCAGTACACTCTACATCCTAGGTATTAGATACCGGATCAGGATCCCACATATGTAATATGTTACATGGGCTAAATAAAGGTAGAGAACTGGGAAAAGGTGATCATTCTCTAAAAGTAAGGAATGGTGCAAATGTTACGGCCAAAACAGTTGCAAATATCACCTTGTATTATCAACTGGTAATACATTGATTCTGAACGAATGTTATTACATACCGAACCTGATATGTAATATTATATCAGTTTCTTTATTAAAAGAAGGATATAATTTTGTATTGCAGGATAATGTTATGAATATCTTCCTAAATCAAAAGTTGATTGGATCAAGCACATTATGTAATGGCATATACGTTCTAAATCAAACTACTGTTCTTAACGTACAGAACACACACAAGAGGAAAAGTTTAGAAATGAACGAATCCTTCTTGTGGCATTGTAGGCTAGGTCATATCACTGCAACACGACTAGCTAAGTTGCATAAAGATGGATATTTGAATCTGTTCGAATTTACATCTTAGGAAACTTGCCAGTCATGTCTCAAAGGTAAAATGACCAAAACTCCGTTAGTGGACACGGAGAAAGAGCTACTGAACTCTTAGAAATGATACATAGTGAAGCATCTGGTCCCATGTCTACACATGCTAGGAATGGTTCCTCGTACTTCATTACATTCACAGACGATCTCTCAAGATTCGGACATGTGTTGTTGTTGAAACACAAGTCTGAAGCTTTTGAGAAATTCAAAGAATATAAGTGTGAAGTTGAAAACCAGACGGGTAAAAGTATTAAAATCCTTCAATCTGATCGGGGAGGGGTATAATTAAGCACGGAGTTCCTGGATTATTTAAAAGAGAATGGAAATCTCTCTCAGCTTAGTCCTCCGTATACACTACAGCACAACGGTGTATCGGAGCGGAGGAATCGCACCATATTAGATATAGTGCGCTCTATGATGAGTACTGCTGAGTTACCTTTTGGGGATATGCACTTGAGACAGCTGCATACCTATTGAATAGGATTCCGACAAGATCAGCGCCTACCACTCCATATACGATATGGTATGGTAAGTGACCATGTCTTTAACGAGTTAAGATATGGGGTTGTCCGGCCTATGTTGAAAGGCAAAATCCGGACAAGCTCGAGGCAAGGTCAGTTCTGTGTAAGTTTGTTGGATATCCCAAACATTCGTGAATGTATAGGTGACAGATCGGCCATAGGAGTACTCCGGGATATACGTCTCCAGATTGAGTCTCAACTATTGGTAAAGTAAGATTGTCTAAAAGATTGACAGGTTCTCTCGTCCAATAGGCACCCTTTCGGGAGCTCTATGATGCTTACCACACCGAGGAACAAAAGGTGTTTTGTTTCTCGGCATGCCACCTTTTTAGAAAAAGGAATTTATTAAAAAACAAATTAGTGGTCATGAGGTAGAATTGGAAAAGGTTCCAGCTACACAAACAACTGATGATTTGGTGGAACCGGAGGATTCAATAGTCCCCGACGAACCTCAGCCTCTCCGCAGATCTAGTAGAGTTCCTCATCCACCGGAGAGATACTACGGTTTTCTCATTGATGGTGGGAGTGAGGATTGCATCATGGAAGATGATGACCCAACTAGCTTCAAGAAGGCCATCACGAGTGGGGAGTCTGTGAAATGGCTGGATGTAATGCGATCTAAGATGGAATACATGTACACCAAAAAAGTATGGACTTTGGAAGTTGCTCCTGAAGGGGTAAAACCCATTGGGAGCAAGTGGATCTTGAGAAGATTCTTGGTGTAAATAGAAAAGTTGAGACTTTCAAAGCTAGACTTGTAGTAAAAGGTTTTTGTCAATGACCAGGTGTGGATTTTAATGAAACCTTTTCTCTAGTGGATATACTTAAGTCCATCTGGATCTTACTTGCAATCGCTGCATACCATGAATACGAAATCTGGCAGATGGACGTCAAGACCACTTTTCTAAATGGTGATTTAGAATAGAGCGTGTATATGACACTGCTAGAGGGCTTCATAGACCGCGGGAGCAGTGGAATGGTGTGCGAGCTGCATACATTAATCTACGGATTAAAGATGGCATCACAGAGTTGGAACATCTGTTTTGATGTGGCAGTCAAAGAATTTGACTTCATTAAAAATGTAGATGAACCTTGTATATACAAAATGGTTGTAGAGAGTAAGGTTGTCTTCCTCGTATTGTACATGGATGACATACTCTTGATTGGAAATGATGTTCCTATGCTACACTCGGTCAAGCTCTTCTTATCACAATGTTTCTCCAAGAAGGAGCTGGGTGATGCTTCCTACATCCAGTGATTAAGATCTATAGAGATAGATCTAAGAGGATGTATCATACTCACTAGGTGTCAATCAAATCGTGGAGAGAAACACTGGATAGCTGTGAAGAACATTCTTAAGTACATGAGAAGGACTAAAGAAATGTTCTTGGTGTATGGTGACGGTGAATTCCAGATGGAGTCCTTTACCGATTCGAGCTTCCGGAGTGGTAAGGTCGGCTGTAAGATAGTCTCGAGTTTTGTCTTTACCCTCAGTGGTGGGACGGTATGTTGGAAAAGTTCCAAACTAGATACCGTAGCAGACTCGACGATAAAGGCTGAATACATCGCTACCGACGATGCTGCCAAAGAGGCTTTCCGGATGAAGATGTTCAGAAGATGAACTTGGTGAGGTTCCTACCATTGTGATGACAATGGAACTGTGGTTTTAGCCTAGGAACCCAGGTCCCATCAGTGATCCAGACATATTCTAAGGCAGTATCACTTGATCAGGGAGATGGTTGATCTCCGGGAGATCAAGGTCAGGAGAGTTGACACGAAGAATAACATGGCGGATCCACTCACGATGGCCTTTCCCTAGAGAGACTTTAATGGATGTTGGGTATGAAATACTACAACAACTGGCCTTAGTGCAAGTGGGATATTGTTAGTTGTATGTATGCCCAAGATGCTATTATTGTACATGATTGTATTTATAGTCGATGCTTGGACATATATAGGGAGTACTTTCTTGCCCGACCTGATAGTATGCTATCTGGTTACTCTTTATCTTAACATGTATACTTGTACCGTCTCTCTGTTACATGTTGATAAAGACCTTAGGATGTGGACTTGACTACCAGGATTATGATGCAGATCATACTAGTGGGGCCAGGGTAGTCCACAAGTTCATCCTTTAATTATTCATAGTCGAGGGAGTATCGAGACGGGGCATCGATATTCCAGAGTAGACTAGTGTGTACGATTCTTGACCCAGTATGGGGCAATGGTTGATCCCACAACCATTGGTGTTTGACATCAGAGAATGTGCACAGGTGCTCATTGGAAAATGAGTACACTGAACATGACTCGCCGAGAACTCCTAGATGGTATTATACCTAACGTCAGATAGCAGTTCTCTGGTGACACTGGTACATGTTAGTCTATTGAGCCGAGAACCTTAAAGAGTCTTGTGTGATTCCCACTGTGCCTTGATTTCCACCCTACCACGTTCAAGAGAGTGTGCAAACAAGTGGTTTTTAGGTACAGTCCCGAGTCAATTTAGGCAATGAGCGATAGGAGGGATTTCATCTCTCCCGGTATTGGCGGTTGATGTTACGCTATGCTCTATTGGCCATAATAGGAAGTCCCTGGCCAGGGCTGATACTGAGATTTACTGGTAAGTGTTATCATTAGTTTCTCAACCCGTCATGAGCCTCACATCGGCATGACTTATCAAGTTATTGGGGTCTGACGTTTACCACCCCCATACTAGATATGCGACATATCAGATGAAGAGACCAGACTGTACGGTAGAGTTACTTATTGGATTCACGGCAGTATGAACAAGCTTGCTTGTTGATCTTTTGATCACTCAATACCCGGGTAGCCGTTACGTCCAGCTAGTACCGTTGACGGCTTGTGGGTAAATGATATGATCATTACCTACTGCCGGCGTATTGACGAGTCTTTAAAGTCCTAAACAGAGGTTTCCTGGCTCAAGCGAAACGAAATAGGGCACATATGTGATATGTGCGGGACCGAGATTAATACGTGTATGTGATACCGTATTCTAATCTCGCGATATATGATATTAGTCGGTTAAATGTGAAATAGCCGGATTATTAAATCAAATGTTGTTTTAATAATTTAATATATAATTATATATTTGATATATTAATATATATTAACTAATATTAGCTCACTTAAGAATTTCTTTTCTACTTATACATTTAATATATATATGATATATGTAAATGTATTTATCTATTGTGTCATGCTTGATAATACGTTGGACATGGGTGTATGAGACTCATATCATACTTAAGATAATTTGGGGATTTAATTATTAAGGGAAAAACAAAATTCGGTAGAAAAAGCCACGGTTTAAGATGCTTGTGGAAATATTGACTTAGTCCACTAATTTTGTTTTACTCTAGATATTTATTAACCCAACCATAATCTTTAGCCATGTTAAGTCTCTACATATATCATTTATGATATTTTCTCATCCATGGTTGCCATAATTCACCATTTCTTCTTTTTCATCATCTCATTTGAGCTCATTAGATTTTTTTTGAGTGAAGAAAAGAGAGAGAGAAAAATAATTCTAAAGTGATTAAAATTCCTACTTCACCAATCTATACCGAACTAGCTATTTAGTATAGGTTGTTTCATTCACTAATTCTCAGTTAGTGAAGAGATATCTTGAGCTAGAGATTACTCGATGTAGATCATCTTCGGCCTCGATGATCCTTAAGCCAGCTTGTTCCTTTCGCCTAGTGGAGCCTAACAAGAGTCCGGGAGACCACCACTTGGAGTTAAGAGACTACTACACGGAGCTTTAGAAGTGACGGACCGGTCTACAAAGCTTGTTTTCCTTTTTTACTTAGAGTAAAGTTGTTTACTTGCTTAGTTAAACCCTAATTCTATTGTTAGATCCGTGGTCGGGCTCGCTCGGCATCATAAATTTTTTAAAATAGCATACTTGATGCTTTCCGAAACCCGTCGGGGGTGCTAAGCGAACCCTGCAAGATGAGTCTAGAGAGTGAGAGAGAATGAATCAACCATGGATCACCTTTCTCCTTATTTAATGCACCATGCCTTAATTTCCATTTTTATTTTTCATTTTCTTTTTCTCAATAATTCTAGAACCATCCATCTTTAAAATAAAATAACCATATTAATAAATTGTGTTTTTGTTGTCATGGTTGCATAAACTTGTTTTAACCTACAGTAACATAATGTTAACACTATATTAGGGTGCATGTGCATATAAATAATTTAATAAATAAATAATTAAATAAATATGTAAATAATTAAATACCTAAATAATTAATTAAATACATAATTAATAAATAATTGCATAAGTAAATAAGTATATTTATGTCTATGTGAAAAATAATTATTAACTAGTTTTATTGAAAAACGCATGTTATACCGCTAATTAATCTATAGTTATTTAAACAATTTTTAAAATGTTACAATTTTCCCCCCTTATGGAAATTCAGTCACCGAATTTAAAATTTAATTACGCGTACCTTTGAAAAGATGGAGATAATTCTTTCACATCTCACCCTCGGCTTCCCAGGTGGCCTCTTCGCTATTCGGGCCACACCAAAGAACCTTCACGGACGGTAAAACCTTTGACCGTAATTTCTTCACCTGCCGATCCAGGATAACTACCGGCTACTCTGTGAAAGAAAAACCGCGCTCCAGCCGTATCGTCTGATGCTGAATTGCGTGAGAAGGGTTATGAAGATACTTGCGAAGCATCGATATATGAAATATGGGGTGTACATCCGGAAAACTGGACAGAAGTGCTAAGCGATAGGCGATTGTTTATCACATAAAATAGCATTTCAATACCGCTCATTCATTATCTATTTTGTTATATATCGGTATTATTAACCAGTGTCTGCTCAGTATTACAGATTACAGGTATCCGTGACATAATACTGGAAAAACGCTTAAAACCACGGATATATCATATGTGAGCAGACACTGCAACCAGAACTGGAAACCGATAAAGAATCAAAGAGTTTTTGTAAATAAACTAGTATACACACATTTTGGTCCAACACATGATAAGTTGTGCACTATCTCTTTAATGGCTTTGACTTAGTGGGGGGGCTGCCCAATGCAAGACAAAAGAGGGCATGAAGTGATGTGTATTCAATGCAAAAGATTGTGTGTTGACTTAAAAATCCATGTTCCCTCCATGCCCTGAGTGCATCCAGAGCCTTTACTGAGAAAACAAACTGCACCAAAGTGATGTGGGAGAAAACAATTGACCACACACCAAATCCGAGCCAGAGAGCTCGGTTTTGGGCCGAGATCAACACCCTTGTGGCCGCCCCACTTCCTCCATTAGCCCCCAGAATTCTGTGGGCCCTCCCCTGATGCCACCTCAGCTCATTTTTATTTTTTGTTTAATTTTCTTTTGAGCCTATAAATACATAACAAGGCAGCAAGCGAGAGGGGTCTCACATTGTATCTTTCATTTTACACTTCAACTTATTTGTTTTCTTTTGTTCTCTTATACATAGATAACCCCTTGAGTTCTTTGCCTTAACTTGATCTTTCAACCTCTTCTTTGAGCTTGCAAGGTTAAGCTTTGGTTATTGCACTTAAGGGTTGTATCATTCTTCAAGTTTAATAAAGCTCTCTTCTTTTTGTGCCTTCATTCACCATGAGTTCTTTGCCTCTTCTTGATCTTGCAACCTCTTAATTGAGCTTGCAAGTTTAAGATTAGGTTATTGAACCCATGTCTTGTATTTTGTTATATGGTTCTTAGTGTTACTTTCTTGCTCTTTTATTACCCGCTTTACATTCTTGCAATTTACATTCCATGGTTTACTTTCATGCACTACTAAAATAGGGCGTTGCCCCTACGGATATTGAAATCCGTAGGGGCAGATTTATTTTGGTCCTACAGACTAATCCGTAGGGCCAGACGGTTTCCCCTACGGTCCAAGACGTTTAATTTAAAAATATTAAATCTTAATTTGTTGTTTGCCCTACGGAGCCGCAAACCAAGGACCTACAGACTAATCCGTAGGGGCATATAAATATTGATTTAATAGAAAAGGCACATAATTTCCCTACTTGCTGATTATCTCTCCTCTCTCTCGCTCGAGCGCGCGAAACTCCCAAATCCCCTTTTCCCGTCGCCGCGTCGCCGATCTCGTCGCCGTTCTCTCTCTCTCGTTCCCGATCTCATCGTCGTTCTTCCTCCACCGAACAGGTAAGTAATTAAATCTTCAATTTAAGAAATTTTTGATTATTTTAGGGCGCTAGGGTTCAGGGTATGGCGATGAGGGTTAGGGTTAAGCATCGGTTGGGGTTAGTGTTAGGGTTGGGGCTGGGGTTGCGGTTGGGGTTGGGGTTCGGCTGGGGTTGCTGTTCGGGTTGGGGTTGGGGTTAGGGTTAGTGTTAGGGTTGGGGTTCGGCTGGGGCTGGGGCTGGGCCTGGCATGGGGCTGGGGCTGGGGTTAGGGTTAGGGTTAGGGTTGGGTTTTTCTGGGGCTGGGGTTGGGGTTAGGGTTAGGGTTGCGGTTGGGGTTGGGGATTAGTGCTGAAGTGATGAAGGATTAGTGATGTTTATATTGAAGATGAAGGCTCTTTTGATTTTTGTTGTTTAGAGCTGGAAAGGGTTTTAGTTCTTTAATTAGCAACAGGTTTTCTCTACTGTTTGCAGCATCATTTATGAACACGTTTTTGTTGTTGTTGTATTCAATCAATGAGTTTAGGTGAGGATACGGTGAGCATGTGGGCTATTCTCAGTACTGTCTCAGATATTGATGCTACTTATATAGGGGGAAATCCATCCAAGGGCTATCTAAGGGCTTGCACCATGCAAGCCTTATATAGTAGTTCTTCTCATCTGCCATTGCTTTCAAATTGTTTGATTTTCAAAATGCTTCTGTCAAAAAAATAATGTTCATCTCTCTGAACAAGTAAGACGTACTAAATTAGTAAAGAACAGATTCAAGGAACGCATTAAGACAGGTCGAATAGACAAACCACCTACTAGGATCTCGTGATTCACTTTAGGGAGGTGAATCTTCAGCACTAATCCTTCATCACAAAGGATTGAATCTTCAGCACTAATCCTTCATCACAAAAATCCAAAATAAGCATCTTAGTTCTTTAATGCTCAATTCTTCATATATCTTATTCTCAACTTGCAACTTGCAAGTAACTTAGCAAGTATTATTTCATAAGTTTAAAATTATGTTATATCAGTTACTTTATATTTTTTTTAAATACTTCGAATAGTTAATGTGACGAGAAGATTCAATCGTATGATAACCGATAGAAGCCTTACCCTCGACAGCCGAAACACACACAAACAACAAGAATACCCAACAAATGCATCATTAGAGAGTGATTCAAGATGTTCAAGTTAAAACCTATATATGATACTTGATGATAATATGAAACTTTTATATTCTCATCGATACTCGTATATGAAACTAAAAGCGCCACTTAGTCCCTGTCTATCGGTTAACATACGTTCGATGTTCGTCGTGACATAGAATTATACGAAGGTTGTTAAATATCGGACGGTATAGCTCGATAGTAACAACCGTCGTATAGTCTTTGTGACGAGAAGATTCAATCGTATGATAACCGATAGATTTCTCCCGTGTGGACAAGTTAGGAACGTATAAAGAAAACACCTTCATTCACTTGTCTTTTCATCCGTTTTGAGATATTTCGTCGGTACCTTTCCACTGGTTCTCCGTGTATAAAGATAGATTAGATGTTCATTTCAATGTTGTTTCACAGCTTTGAAATGATTATCGATTCTATTACAGTGTACTCGGAGAACAGCGGGGAGGTGCTGCCGAAATTTACTCGAAACGGTTGAAAGCACAAACGAATGGGTGTTCGCTCTATACATTCTTAATGGGATAGAAGCCTTACCCCCGACAGCCGAAACACACACATACAACAAGAATACCCAACAAACGCATCATTAGAGAGTGATTCAAGATGTTCAAGTTAAAACCTATATATGATACTTGATGATAATATGAAACTTTTATATTCTCATCGATACTCATATATGAAACTAAAAGCGCCACTTAGTCCCCGTCTATCGGTTAACATACGTTCGATGTTCGTCGTGACATAGAATTATACGAAGGTTGTTAAATATCGGACGGTATAGCTCGATACTAACGACCGTCGTATAGTCTTTGTGACGAGAAGATTCAATCGTATGATAACCGATAGATTTCTCCCGTGTGGACAAGTTAGGAACGTATAAAGAAAACACCTTCATTCACTTGTCTTTTCATCCGTTTTGAGATATTTCGTCGGTACCTTTCCGCTGGTTCTCCGTGTATAAAGATTGATTAGATGTTCATTTCAATGTTGTTTCACAGCTTTGAAATGATTATCAATTCTATTACAGTGTACTCGGAGAACAGCGGGGAGGTGCTGCCGAAATTTACTCGAAACGGTTGAAAGCACAAGCGAATGGGTGTTCGCTCTATACATTCTTAATGGGATAGAAGCCTTACCCCCGACAGCCGAAACACACACACACAACAAGAATACACAACAAACGCATCATTAAAGAGTGATTCAAGATGTTCAAGTTAAAACCTATATATGATACTCGATGATAATATGAAACTTTCATATTCTCATCGATACTCATATATGGAACTAAAAGCGCCACATAGTCCCCGTCTATCGGTTAACATACGTTCGATGTTCGTCGTGACATAGAACTATACGAAGGTTGATAAATATCGGACGGTATAGCTCGATACTAACAAACGTCGTATAGTCTATATGACGAGAAGATTCAATCGTATGATAACCGATAGATTTGTCCCGTGTGGACAAGTTACGAATGTATAAAGCAAAGACCTTCATTCACTTGTGTTTTCATCCTTTTCGAGACATTTCGTTGGTACCTTTCCGCTGGTTCTCCATGTACAAAGATAGATTAGATGTTCATTTCAACGTTGTTTAACAGCTTTGAAATGATTATCTATTCTATTACAGTATACTCGGAGAACAGCGGGGAGGTGCTGCCGAAATTTACTCGAAACTGTTGAAAGTACAAGCGAATGGGTGTTCACTCTATACATTCTTAATGGGATGGAAGCCTTACCCCCGACAACCAAAACACACACATACAACAAGAAGACACAACAAACGCATCATTAGAGAGTGATTCAAGATGTTCAAGTTAAAACCAATATATGATACTCGATGATAATATGAAACTTTCATATTCTCATCGATAATCATATATGAAATTAAAAGCGCCACTTAGTCCCCGTCTATCGGTTAACATACGTTCGATATTCGTCGTGACATAGAACTATACGAAGGTTGTTAAATATCGTACGGTATAGCTCGATACTAACAACCATCGTATAGTTTATGTGACGAGAAGATTCAATCGTATGATAACCGATAGATTTGTCCCATGTGGACAAGTTAGGAATGTATAAAGCAAACACCTTCATTCACTTGTGTTTTCATACTTTTCGAGATATTTCGTCGGTACCTTTCCGCTGATTCTCCGTGTACAAAGATAGATTAGATGTTCATTTCAACGTTGTTTAACAGCTTTGAAATGATTATCTATTCTATTACAGTGTACTCGGAGAACAGTAGGGAGGTGCTGCCGAAATTTACTCGAAACGGTTGAAAGCACAAGCGAATGGGTGTTCGCTCTATACATTCTTAATGGGATAGAAGCCTTACCCCCGACTGCTGAAACACACACACAACAAGAAACACAACAAACGCATAATTAGAGAGTGATTCAAGATGTTCAAGTTAAAACCAATATATGATACTCGATGATAATATGAAACTTTCATATTCTCATCGATACTCATATATGAAACTAAAAGCACCACTTAGTCCCCGTCTATCGGTTAACATACGTTCGATAATTTATTCTTTTCAACGACAAACGCACACACAAAGCATATACACGGATTTTCTCCTTTGTCAGTAACTATCCCGTTCTTAGATTTCTCAATATAGTCACTATAACCTACAATTTATATGTTATACAGTCTAACATGGCCCATGAGTATGTCAGAGTTAAGGACTGGATGTATGTGGATTGGCAACAACGTATGGAACCTAAATTTGTCGCAGGAGTTGCTGCTTTTATTGAATTTTCATGCGCACATAATAAGATCGTGATAGAGAAGATTCTCTGCCCGTGCGATAGATGTGGCAATAAGTACTGGCAGAAGGTAGAATTGACAGAGCTTCATATCGTAAAATATAGGTTTACTAGACTTTATACAACTTGGAATTATCACGGGGAAGGAGAAGAACGCAGTAATGCGGCAGAAGAAGAAGGAGAACACGATAATGCGGCAGGAGAAGAAGGAGAAGTCGGTAATGCGGCAGAAGAAGAAGACCGGTAATTTATTTCCATCAGAAGAAATGGAGGATATGGTAGAGGCTGCCCTAGGTGAATCTATCCGTATCGAAGATGACATTACTTCCGGTCAAGGACCGCGTGCGGATAAATATGAAAATTTCATGAATGATGATAGAAAACCAATTTATGAGAATGCAAAGTATTCCACCCTCTCACGGTTCGTCCAACTTTTCCAGATTAAGTGCCTAAATGGATGGAGCAATAAGTCATTCACAATGCTTCTTTCATTCTTGAAAGATTCTGTGCCCCCGGGAAATAACGTGCCCGACAGCTATTACGGAGCCCAGAAGATGATGTCTGATTTGGGTCTAAAGTGCGAGAAGATTCAAGCATGTCCTAAAAATTACGTGTTGTACCGGAAAGAGAATTCAGCATTGAAAGAGTGTCCAAAATGCGGAGAGGCCAGGTATAAGCCGAAAGATTCTGATAAGAAGCCTGATATACCTGTCAAGATAGCACGATACTTTCTCATAACACAGAGGCTACAGAGGCTATTCATGTGCAAGAAAACAGCCGAGGCAATGATTTGGCATCACCGTGCTCCTCCAAGTGAAGATGGAAAAATGAGCCATCCAAGATATTCACCGGCATGGAAGGATTTCGATAGGAGGCACGCAATATTCAGTAGCGATCCTCGCAATGTCCGGCTTGGACTGGCTAGTGATGGCTTCTGCCCATTCAACTATATAGCTGGAAGTCACAGCACATGGCCCGTTGTAATGATAATTTATAATCTGTCGCCTTGGTTGGCTATGGACCAATCATACTTTATGATACCTCTTGTTATCGACGGACCAAACTCACCGGGAAACAATATCGACGTCTATCTCCGACCTCTGATCGAGGAGTTAAAATCTTTGTTCATTGATGGTGTAGAGACATACGATGCAAACACAAATACAACCATCATACTGCGTGCGGCTTTAATGTGGACAATTAATGACTTTCCTGCGTATGGAATGCTATCAGGTTGGTCCGTACATGGTCACAAAGCATGTCCTTATTGCCATCAACACATAACATCGAAATTCTTGAATTTTAGTAGGAAGGTTTGTTATTGCGGCCATCGACGTTTCCTATCTCTAGACTACCCATACAGGTTAGACATTGTTCACTTTGATGGTCATCAAAAGCTTCTTAGACCTCCAGCCCCATTTTCCGCGGAGGACGTGACTGCTCAGTGGGATGGTTACAATAATGTGACCTTCGGGATGGATCCGACAAAACAGGTCAAACCACCATTTTGGAATAAGTTAAGTATTTTCTTTGAGCTTCCGTACTGGTCAACAAATTTAGTGCGTCATTTTCTGGATGTCATGCATATAGAGAAGGGAGTATCAGAGCACATACTCAACTTGCTTCTTTGTAAAGACGGGAAATCGAAAGACAACCTGAATACTCGGATTGATCTACATGAGGTGGGAATAAGAAGTGAATTGCACCCTAGACCGGTAGCGGGTAAACCAGGCAAGTTTGTACTTCCCAATGCCGCTTATCATATGTCACAACCGGAGAAGAAAAAATTCCTGCAGGTGTTGCATGATTTGAAAGTTCTCACAGGTTTCTCAGGATCATCCACCAAGAAAATAAAAATTGTGAAAGGAAAGATCGATGGGTTGATCATGATCACCATGTTATCGTGGAGCACCTTCTTCCATTAGCCCTCAGGACTTCTCTCCCCGAATAGGTTGGTCTAGTAATCAACGACCTATGTTGTTTTTTCTGAGAGTTGTGTGCTAAAACACTGAAAGTTGTGACGCTGGATAAACAAGAAAATTCTATTGCGTTGATACTTTGCTAGTTTGAGCGTATTTTTCCACCGTCATTCTTCGATATCATAATACACTTAACGGTTCATCTTGCAACTGAGGCTAAGTTAGCCAGACCGGTACAATATCGATGTATGTATCCCGTCGAGAGGTACATGGAATTTTTCATTTCGCGCAATTTTTAAAATTATTGTTGTCCTGTATGCCCGTATTCATTTATTCAACATATTTTCTTTAGGTACCTCTACACTCTTAAAAAGTACATACGCAATAAAAATCGACCAGAGGGTTCTATCATGCAAGGCTATCTTCTTGATAAAGCAACCATATTTTGTTCCCTCTATCTGGACGAGAACATTGAGATGAGACTTAACCAGCCTCGAAAAATTCAAGACGGGCCATATGGTAAGCCGATTATAAGAGGGTAGACACTGTTTATCAACAAGATATACCGGTTTATCTTGCTTAATTGCGCATGTCTTGAACAAATTAGAGAGTAAGTTTTTTTTGATTAATTCTTATATTTGTGTTTGTGTGTGTATGAAATGATATAATATTAATGTCACCATTATTTGTCGAAAACAGAATTCATTTTAACGAGGTACGTGAGGGGCATCCTTATTGGAACGAAGAACGATTGGAAAAATATCATCAGGATAATTTTTGTTATTGGGTCACAGATCATGTAAGTTATTCGAATAACATGTCATTGCTATCAGTTTTAATCTAAACTTATATCGCTATGTATTTGTCATAAAATTTGTTTTGTTAGATCCACGATTTGAACTTGTCTGCATCATTTGAGAGTAATTCAAGATGTTTAGCTCAATTTCCTAGTATGGAGGTTGCATATTATAAAGGATTCGGTGTCCTTGGATACAAATTCGAAGTTAAGGACATAGAAACATCTAGAACCAGTCAGAATAGTGGGATTGCGACGGTAGGATCGGACGGTGTGATTTATTATGGGTACTTAAATTGTATACTCGGCATCCACTATCCCGGATGATCAGAACCCTTTTATATATTCCAGTGTACTTGTTACGATACCCGAACCGATACAGATAAGTGGAGAAGCAATCTTGGGACTTGGAAAGATGAATATGGATTGACTAGTGTGAACACACTTCGATTTTATGGTCAGGAAGATCCGTTTATCTTTACGAACCAAGCGTTCCAAGTATACTGCTCACAGTGTTCGAAGCATCCAGGATGGAGTGTCGTATGCCGTTGAAAACCCAGGGATATCTACAATGTCCCAGAATTCGAGGACAGCGATGAGGATGAAGAAGAGAGAAGGCTTAGAGTGCTCCGACCGTCTGTTTCGAAGGACGGGTTGTCTTCGGCCGATCATGAAGTTACGTGGGTTAGAAATGATATCGATGATGAAATCCAAGTAGATATGTGTAATGCGCCCATGAAACGAAAAAGGTTATCAGTAATGTTATATTATTACTTCACATTTTACAATCTATACATATATAGTAAATACTTGTAATTATTGTCTAATGCGTCCACGAACAGTTTATCTAGATTTGATGACGATGACGGGCGCAGCGAGGGGCGGCAGGAGCTCCAGCCGTGGCACCGGCAGAGGTAGAGGCAGAGGCAGAGCGGTTCTGTCGCCCGGAGAGCTGCGTAAGGAGCTTCAGAGGGCCGGTCTTGCACCCAGATTGGAGACCCCTTAGGATGCCTCCTTCCGTGTGGACTTTTCCACACCTCCAGGTATATTGCACGCATATCCATTTTGAATGTAATATTATATATATTCATGCATGTTCATGTCAAAATTACTTATACTGTCAATGTTTGATTGTCTAGTTGTTGGTGATGCATCCACATCAGGGACAGAGGCCACTCCCGCACCTCCAGGTATGTTTATATATAATATAGTGCATGTAAATTGATTTAGAATGCTATATCATAAATACACACACATTCCTTTTGCTCTTACTTAGATAGTAATTTTATTATTGTCTAGTTGTAGGTGGTTATACCACCGGACGTGTGGGTATGTTTATATATCCTATAGTGCATGCATATTGATTTGGAATGTTATATTATTGATCTACACATTCGTTTTGCAATTACTTACATAATCTATTTTTAATTGTCTAATTATAGGTGGTGCATCCACATCTGACGTAGGGGCCACTCCGGCCACTTCCGTACCCTCCGCATCGTCTGTAGGTTAGTATGAATAAATATAAAATATTTATTAATTTTACATATCCTTTATAGAATAAATATGAACTTCATGAACTCCTGCCACTTCAATGTTTATTTTCTTGTTGGAGGGGATGCGTCCGCGTCCGGGACACCGGCTGTTCGTCACCGGAGGAACTATCGTCTCGCTAGTGCTGCTGCCCAGGCTCAGGCTCGTGCTTTAGTCACCGGAGGTATATATCACACTTTAATTTTTGTTTAACCTTGTTTTCTTAATACAACTTTGTCTTAATATTGATTGTCTTGATATTTCTTGCAGACGCAGGGCCTCCCCATCCGCAGAGGGGGACTCGAGGCCCGAATCAGCCCCACAGGCTGAGGCCTGACAGAGCTAGGGGGAGGCAGCATTCCTCCTCTTTTTTACCCCTGATTATCGCTATACCGGCGATCATGCCGAGAGATTCGGCCGGTAAATGGGGGATGAGAGCCGGCTCGTGAAGAACTATCCACTTCATGTTGAGTGGGGCGACCAGCACCGGCGCTCATTCGCCCTCTTCTTTGATCAGGCTCGGTTATTAATATATATTTTCATTTGATTTATCCAATATATTTATTATTAATACTTGCAATCTAGTAACAATGTTTTTTTTGTATTTTCAGTTGGATTCAGATTTTCAGCCTGTACCCGACCCTGATCACCCTGGGAGGGTGCTCGACCTTCATGCTCTGTACAATGGCTTGATGAAGAACATGCAGACCAAGGTCCGATACAACAGGAATGAGCTGAAGGCCGACTACTACTCCCTGTGGATGACGACCCCCGAGGCAGAGAGAGTGGCCCTCCTAATTACTCCGTCCTTTGCGAGAGTCGACGTAGAGACATGGCCTCTATTGTGCGAATATTTCGACTCTCAACGCTAACAGGTATGTATTTTAAATTTAATTCATTATTTAGTATATAATTTATTTTTTTGTGTTCCGTAATTAGAAAACTAAATATGAATGTGTTGTACAGAAATAGGTCGCTCAAAATATAGAGAATAAGAAGTCGGCGAAGTGGGGTCGCCCCATTTATACAGGTGGCTTGAGGAATATTACTCGAGCCATGGAGTTATCGGTAAATTACAATAGACCGGCCTTTGTGATATAATGCAATATTAAGAGTTTTTTTCTAATATATCTAATATTAAGAGTTATTTTCTAATATTGCAGAGAGCTCAGACCCTGGCGCAAGGTGGTACACCGAGCGTGCTGCCCTCATATCTTGCCGTCCACAGCACCTCGACAGATCCCGCCACGGGCAAGCTTCGATACCCCGACGTCGCTATCCAGGAGTATTGCGTAAGTGTTAATATTTATTCAACCCCTATTTGAACTTTTAGTTTTGAAAGTTTCAAATTTAAATGATATACTTATATTTTACTGGTTAATGTAGGTGTAGGAGCGGGTGGTTGAGTAGGTCGAGGCATCGGGGATCGATTTTACTTGACAGAGCAATTCGATGCTGCTGTCCCCAGTTATGGACGCCGCACACGGAGGGCACCACGGAGGTTGGGAGAGAGGCCAGGGACTGGGCCCTAGCAGGGCTCATATGAGATTGGACTCCACCCTGGTGGTTACTTCCTCCGTCTCCAGTGACCGACGTTTCCAGTAGGAACTGGAAAGCATTAATGCCACCGTTCAGGAGTTGAAGGAAATGCTGGTATGTATACTACTTAATAGTAAAATATTATATCATATTATAGATAGCAACATATCCAATATTAGTACGTAGCCTGAGCTTATTTGGTTCTAGACATAGTTTTGATTAATCATACATACATATCTAATTAAAATAAACACGATTTTCCAAACTAGATATCCAAACGAGGCCTAAGTCCCTAAGTATACATAGATTGGGGTTTCAAAATAACTTGATAATGATATGAATTCGAATAATACACAGTTCTTACTCGCTTATTACACACGTAGGTCTAGACACAACAGGGTACATCGGCCGAGCCTCCACTTGCATCTCCTTCGGCTGCGGTTCCGCAAGCCACTACATCGGCTGCGGTTCCGAAGACAGCTCCTATAGTTCCACCGCCCACTCAGACTCCCGCAGCCTCAGTTCTGCAAGCCACTACCTCGACGGCGGCTGCGCAGACCACATCGCCAGCTCCACAGCCCGCTCAAACTCCCGCACGCTCCGCATTGCATGATTTGTTGACCGTAGAGCAGGCGCGCCAGATTCTGGCGTTTATCAGAGGTGGAGCTGGACCGAGCTTGGGTAGCTTTTTGATTTTTATATTTTAAACATATATTTATTTATATGATACATATTGTACTACATTTTGGACGATATTGATATTGGTGGTGTTTGCGTGTTTATATTGATATCATATTTTGCTTGTTGGTTTCTTTTGTATATTATGCGTAAGATGTGATTATGAATACTGCGATATATGTTCTGTGTGATGATTAATTTTATATATGATAAATGTATATATTATTTTGCACAGGGCGAGAAAAAAATAAGCTGCCATTTTTTATAAAAAAACGTGATAATATGTACCTACGGATTTAACCGTAGGGCCCTTCATTGCCCCTACGAATTAATCCGTAGGGCCCAACAATGTACCTACAGATTTATCCGTAGGGGCAGAATATCAGGATACCTGATATTCTGCCCCTATGATCTCAGTATTAGGGGTTACGCATGCCCCGACGGATATATCCGTAGGGGCAAACGAATGCCCCTACACAGGTATCCGTAGGGACAAAATAACAGGTATCCTGATATTTTGACCCTACGGATTTATACCTACGCACTTATCCGTAGGTGCAACCTGTTGTCCCTACGGATAAGTCCGTAGGTTCACCTAATCTAATTTATAAAACTGTAAATAAAATAAATTTTTTGTCCCTACGGCCTAATCCGTAGGGAAAACTGGACCTACAAATAACTCCGTAGGGGCAATTTTTAGTCCGTAGGGGCATGTTCAAGGCTGCGACTTGCACCTACGGGGTTTGTACCTACAGGGTATTTTCTTGCCCCTACGGATATAGCCGTAGGGGCAGTGGTTTGTGTAGGGTTCCTAGGCACACTAATGAGGTTCCATAAGGCATCAACCATGCCAAATTCAAATTTTTCTTATGCCGCGAAACCCTAATGTAAGATCGATTACTAGAGGATAGGCGAAACAACAACTAGTTAACAACTTTAACTAAAAGGAAAGTGACTACAACGTTTGTAGATCCGGTCCTCCACTTCCTTAGCTCCGTGATGATGTCCCACCGCTGCAACCATCGGAATCCTAGACTCTCGCGGTGGTTTCATCGGAGAAAAGATCGGGCTAGGTCGTTGACTTCGATGCCGAAGATGATCTACGTCGAGGCCACTCAAGATCAAGCTCCAGCTTCACCAAGTCATGAAACTTGTGAAGAAAACACCCCATACTACATGGCAAGTGGTAGAGGATGAAGAAATAGGAAGTGGGTTCACTTTGGATTTTGATTTCTCACTTGGAATCATCACTTGATCATTTTCAAGCAAAGGTTTTCTTTTTCTCTCTTGAAGAAGAAGAAGAAGGAAAAAAGAATAATAAATTAAAATAAAATCAAGTGATGGTTATCATTTTGCAACCATGGTTAAGTGTAGAGAATAAACTAGGGTTTAGTTAAAATGGTTAGGTTAAGAATAAAACCAAATGGCTTAGACTTTGTCAAAGGTGTTATGAAGCTTCATGAAGCTTCAAGTCAAAGTGAGAAAACCCACCACCATTTTGTTTTAGTTTCATGCCAAAAATAAATAAATGAAATAAATAAACAAGGCAAATGAAACCCTAACCATTAACTAAACATGGTTTAAAATAAACACAAACCCAAGTTTGCATGTATCATCAAACATGATACAAACTAGTGCACAAACATATATCATATATACAATGTGCACATTCAAGTGAGATAATCAATCTTAAGTGAACAAATACTTGTTAATGTAAAGTAATATATCAATTATATAATTATACATTAACTCATTAAATCAACACTTGATTTAATGATCCGGTCATACTGCATATAACCGACTAATATCAAGTGTATCAATGTATCGAATCAACACTTGATTCGGTAACCCGGCTATATCTTATATAACCGTCCAATGATACAAATCGCGAGAATAGAATCCAGTATCTCATACTGGTATTATTCTCAGTCACGCACATATCTCATATGCGCTCCTATTTCGTTTCGCTTGAGCCAGGAATTCTCTGTGTAAGACTCTAAAGACTCGTCAATACGCTGGCAGTAGATGATGATCATATCAAACACCCACAAGCCGTAAGCGGTCTGCTAAACGTAACGGCCACACGGGTATCGAGCGATCAGAAGATCAACGAGCAAGCCCACTCATACTCCTGTGAATCCAACCAGTAACACTTACCGTACAGTCCGGTCTCGTCGTCTGATATGTCGCTTATCTTTCCTAGGGGTGCTAAACGTCAGAGCCCAATAGATCGATAAGTCGTGTCGATATGAGGTCTATAACAGTTCGAGAAACTACTGGTAACACTTACCAGTAAATCTCAGCAACCCTGGCCAGGGATTTCCGGTTATAGCCAATCGAACACAGCGCAACATAAACTCCCTATACCGGGAGAGACGAATCCCCTCCTATCGCTCATTGCTTCCATGTGATTCGGGACTGTACCCAAAAACCACCGTTTTGCATGCCCACTTAGACGTGGTAAGGTGGAAATCAAAGCACAGTAGGAATCACACAAGACTCTATGACGATCTCGGGTTTACTGACTAACCTGTACCAGTGTCATCAGAGAACTGCCATCTGACGTAAGGTATAATATCATCTGCGAGTTCTCGGTGAGTCCGTCCAGTGTACCCAGTCTCCACTGAGCACTCGTATATCATCTCTGATGTCAAACACCAATGGATATGGGATCATCCATCGCCCATCTGTATGGGTCGAGAAGGTATACGCTAGTCTACTCTGGTATATCGATGCCCCGTCTCGATACACCCCCGACTAGGGACCTCGAAGGATGTACTTATGGACTACCATGTCCCCACTAGTATGATCCGCATCATAGTCCAGGTAGTCAAGTACACATCCTAAGGGCTTTACCAACATGTAACAGAGAGATAATCAGTATACACGTTAAGATAAAGAGCAACCAAATAGCATACTATCATGTCGAGCAAAAAAGTCCTCCCTATATATGTCCAAGCATCCACTACAATATACATCCTATGTAATGTAATGGACACTAGGGCATACATATAACTAACAATCTCCCACTTGCACTAGGGCCATCTGATAGCAGTGGTTGCAGTATCTCATACTCAACCATCCCATAAAAGTCTCTCTCTGGGAAAAGGCCTTTGTGAGTGGATCCGCCGTGTTGTCCTCTAAGTCTGTTCTCCTAACCTCGATCACCCTGGAGATCAACCATCTCCATGATCAGGTGATACTGTCTTAGAATATGTCTGGATCACTGATGGGACAGGCGTTCCTAGGCATAAGCCACAACTCCATTGTCTCACAATGGGAGGAACGAAGTTCATCTCATGAACTAATATACACCCAGACAGCCTCTTTGGTAGCATCTTAAGTAGCGATGTATCCATCCTTAATCGTCTAGTATGCCACGGTATCTAGCTTGGAACTCTTCCAACATACCGTCCCTTTACTGAGGGTAAAGACAATGCCTGTGACTGACATTCAGTCGTCTTTATCACCCTGGAACCCTTCCAGTGATTCTCCCCAGGATCGATTGGTACCATCTCACTACATCTAGTGAGTATCCTAACATCCAATTACATCTATCTCATAGATGAAAACACAGGATTTAGGAGGTATCACTTTGATCCTATATGGAGAATCCTTGTGATAAGCGGAGATTGACCGAGCGTAGCATAGGAAACTCCTTCCTTATCAAGAGTATGTCATCCACGTACTCTACGAGGATCACTACCATACTCCCTACTACCTTTTTGTATATACAAGGTTCATCTACCATTTTGATGATGTCAAACTGTTTGACTAACTCATCAAAACAGATGTTCCAACTCTGCGATGCCTGCTTCATCACATAAAACGTCTTGCATACGTTTCCGCTGCTCCCACAGTCTACAAAGCCTTCTGACTGTGTACTTATAGACTTTCTCTTCTAAAACATTATTTAGAAAAGCAGTCATGACACCCAACCGCCAGATATTGTAGTCATGGTATGTAGCCGTGGCAAGTAGGATCTGGATGGACTTAAGCATAGCTCCTTAGAAAAAGTTTCATCATGATCCATACCTGGTCAATGATGCAAACCTTTAACAAGTCTAGCTTTGAAAGTCTCAACTTTTCCATGTACACAAAGTAATATTCTCAAGATATACTTGCTCCTGATGGGGATTTAACCCTTCAGCTAAAGCAAACCAAAGTCCATACTTTGTTGTGTATAAGGATTCCATCTCAGATCGCTAAGCATCCAGCCATTCTTACAGAGTCCCACTCATGATGGCTAGCTCGAAACTAGTTGGGTCATCATCTCATGATGCAATCCTCGCTCCCACTGTCATAGAGAAACCGAAGTATCTCTCAGGTGGGTGAGGAACCCAACTAGATCGGCGGAGAGTCTGAGGTTCGTTGGAATCTACTGAATCCTTTGGTTCTACCAAATCATCAGCTTCAGTTTGTTTAGTTAGAACCTTTCTAGTTCTACAGAACTGACCTTGCCTCGAGCTTTTCCGGATTTTGGTTTTAGACATAGGCCAGACAACCCCAAATCTTAACCAACTTAAGATATGGGCTCTTTCCTTTCCATATCATATATGAAGTGGTAGACATCTGATTTGATTGAAGCCTTATTCAATAGGCATGCAACTTCTCAAGTACATAACTCCAAAAAAAAAGGAAATAGGAAACTCAGTAGTACTCATCATAGATCACACCATATCATATAGGGTGCTATTGCTCCGCCCCGATATACCATCGTGCTATGGTGTATTCGGAGGAGTAATGCTGAGAGAGAATCTCATTCTCCTTTAGAATAGTCCAGGATTTCCGTGCACAAGTATTCTCCTCCCTGATCTCATCAAAGGACATAATACTTATACCCTTATTGGTTCTCTACTTCTAACTTATATTCTGTGAATATCTCAAAAGGTTTTGACTTGTGTTTCAACAGGAACATATGTCTGAATTTTGAGAGATCATCAGAGAATGTAATGAAGTATGAAGAACCAGTCCTGGCATGTGTAGACAGGGGACCTCACATACATCATCATGTATCAGTCCCAAGAGTTCACTAACTCTTTCTCTGTTTCCAATAAACAGAGCTATGGTCATCTTATATTATCTTTGTGACATGTCTGGCAAGTTTCATAAGATGTAAATTCAAACTCTTTAAATATGCATCTAAATGTAACTTTAGCCAGTCGGGTCGCATTGATATGACCTAGTCTACAATAAGGATTCGTTCATTTCTGAACTCTTCCCCTTGTGTGTGTTCTGTATACTAGGAACTGTAGTTTGATTTAGAACGTCAATGCTTTTAGATAACGTGCCTGAACCGATCAACTTTTGAAATAGGAAATGTTCAAAACATTATCCAACAATACAAAATTATATCCTTTCTTTACTAATAAAGAGACTGATATGATTTTGTATATCAGGTTCGGTATCTAATAGAATTTGTTCAGAATCAATGTATTGGTAATACAGGGTGACAGTGACCAACAGACTTGGCTGCAACACTTGCCCCGTTTTCTGTCTCATGAACTTATCACCCGTTCTCAGTTCTTTACCTATCTGTAGCCCATGTAACAAATTACATATACGGGATCCTGATCCGGTATCTCATATCCAGGATGTAAAGAATACAGAGAAACAGTTCTGTATAATGAACACACCTGAAGATGATGCATCAGCATGCACTCTCTTCGTTTGGGCGGCATGGGAATTCTGGTAATCCCCTATTTCCTGCTCTGTCTTATAACAATTATAAGTTGGAGCGGGACCAACGTTCCCCAGCTCAGTATAACAAGCGGGTTCGGTTAATACATCCGTATTATTATCTTGATTAAGGCGTGATATGGTCGCTACCTTGAGAGAGTGAGAAGAAAACACTCAGCGTCCGCTCTTGCAAGAATAGATTGGTTATTATTTTATCTAATCAGGATGGCTCCCACTGTTTTTATCAAATCTTCCTTCAAACCCTACAAGAAAAGACTAGCCGGGATTAATTACACGCTACAAGTTCGCCAATCTTTCAGCCAGGCCAGTGTCGGTACTTTGAGGGAGGTCCCGCGTGCTTTCGCACGAACCTAATTAATGTAAACTTCATTTTCCGAGAGGAGTAACCTCGTTGACACCTTTCTAGACACCTACTTGATCGGCTAATTGTAATGTGTAAAACTCTCCCAGGAGTAACAATTACTCGCCGCGGGTATCAGGAACCAACTATCTCATAGAAGGTATGCAATCTCATTGCAAATTTCAACTCTTGAAATTCCCGATAATATTTTGCCCCAAACGATCTATGACCTTGACAAGGTCAACAAACCATAGACCATAAGTCAAGTTCAACCCGTCATTTCTTGATTGAATCAAACCCACCCGCACGACCCTTGACAAGGTCAACAAGGCCGTACGACTACCCTAACCCAATCTGCATCATATGAATAAGCAGATAAATACTGGTTAGCTACCGCACACTGCGCATTGACAAGGTCAACAAACGCAGCACGAATACTAAGCAGGACTTATCTGAAATGACGGAGGGCTATGACAGGTTTTTCTGAAAACCTATTGCGTAATGAACTTGATATCGTTGTAGGATCGAATGAATTTTGAAATGGAGTGTTTTTTAGGCTTTTCTAGTTTTGCTAAAGGGGTCACTCCCGGTGAAGGGGTCGTCGGCCCTTTCCTCGTCGAATGAGGTGCGGGATATATCATATATATCACTGTGCAAAGCAAAAACTATAGAAGAAATCAAAAGACAAACCGAGGGGTGTAGCATCTGCCAGTTATTGCTAAAGGGGTCACTCCCGGTGAAGGGATCGTCTGCCCTTTCCTCATCGAATAAGGTACAGGATATATCATATATACCGCTGTGCAAAGCAAGAACTGTAGCTACCTGTTTTATTTTTGAAATTCGATTCTACAACATCTTTAGGTTTCTTTTACTTTCATTAATCATATTAATGAAGTCACATCATTTAAGTCACCTAAACATCACAGATAAATACAACGTACACTTATGCCATCCGCATTCGCCTCGATGTCCCCTCGTGCACCGTTAGGTTAGGTAACTAACGGCAGAGCGGGGCAGGGCTAGCGCGGGTGTAAAACATAAGTAACGTCTATAATATATATCATATATAATAAATATAGTATTTATCACAGAACATCAAATGATCACATCAAAGATATCGCAGCAGAAGAATCATATAAAACATTAGATATACTAGGACGTCCGTGTTTTCAATACGAGCCAGTATAAAACACGGATTCCACGGTCGCGATGAATAGCCAAACCAACACTCCTAGACCCATACGAGAGCGGAAAGCAACCCTACCAATTCTAGAGTTAGGAGACCCGGACTCGACTCCTCGAGTTGGTCTCCCTCTGGACTCCAGAACCCGGTTACTTGTGCCCTCCTCCTTGGGTCATTCCTAGTGCGGAAAAGTAAATAATATAAAAAGGGTGACATCTTCCGCAACCTGGAAGTGCCCTAATAAAAGAATATTACATACAAGTTTTTACATGAATGAAAATGAAAAAACACTCATCTCACATAAAAAAAACCCGGCTATTCAAACACGACGATCCAATATAACATATCCAGCAACACATAACATCACATGTCATCAACGTAAGTAAACATGCGTATCCCAATTGTCGTTGACATATAGCAACGAAACCGGCGATATCACATATTACACTTTCGGTCACAGAAAAGAAAGTGTAAAACTACAACAGTTGGAATCCGCAACCTCCTTAGACATCGCATGCCTAACCATCTGAATTCCTTAGACATCACATGCCTAACAATTATAAACCCCGCATTTTAGTCTCATTATCGAAAACTCTTTTCAATATCAAGTCGGGCAATTCAACAGGATTCCCGGCATTCTGATCGAATGCTCGTCGCAAACTTTAGTAGATAGCCGCACCCCCGATACCGTCGACGAAGTGCACTAAGGCGGAACACCGCTGCCGCGAGCACCCGAACGGATGCTTTTGGCGGCGGGGTTCTCCTACAGTCACTTTGTTGGGGCTATGGGGTTAGGCTGTCTATTAAGTTTACCCGACGAGTATCCGCGTACGCTACGTGATTGCGACGGATTTTTTATCGCATCAAAATTCTGTGGCAACCAATCAAGTGAGACTAAACTGCTATGTTTATAACATCCAAATCAGTTATCTCATAACTGCTTGTGGATTCCAAATATTGTATCACATTCCAGATAAGATAGAAAATGTTAAACTTTCCAATCGAACAATCAAACACCCAAGTTTTCCCGAAGCTGCTCAACACATGAAATAAGTTTAGAAACATTCACTTCATTCCTCAGTACCAACAGTCCAGCCGTAGAAGGGTCAAGCCAACGCCTCACATGTGGCACGCCGTACTACCCCAAACCCTAAGGTTCAAAGGGCAGTTCAAGACGGTCACATAATCGAGTTAAGGTTTGTTGTCTTCTAGATGGACCATCGCGTTACTTGCACTACTTAGAACGTCATTAAACAACGGAAAAATCCAACAATTGCAAATTTCCCGGCAGGGGAAAAAATGGGTATTTAGATCCTGTCGAACTTTTTTAACATATTCAAAAATTACCCGGAAAAACACAGACGAAATTAGACTTCCCGATCGAAACACCGAGTCCCCAATACAACCCAGAAAACTCAACTCTTGAGTAGAAGTTAAAAATTCCCAGAAAATACAGCACTAAAATATAGGAATTACAGTGCAATTTACAAATGGTGATGTGACTATATGGCCACGGAACCGCCGCACGAGCCATGCTCGTGCCGCGCTTCCCCGGCGCTTTAGAGGATTCAGGCGCACGTGCAGCACAGTATTTCTTAAAATTCCCTGCTGATTTTTCTGCATATATTTAATTCGGAAAAAACCTAGTTTTGAAAAAATGTACAGAGAAGGGTTTTAAACTAGGGTTTCGGGTTCGATCGGACTTCTAACGCCGTCTACACTTCGCCTAAGGCGATAGCTAGGCTCTGATACCACTGTAGGGTTCCTAGTCACACTAATGAGGTTCTATAAGGCATCAACCTTGCCAAATTCAAATTTTTCTTGTGCCGAGAAACCCTAATGTAAGATCGATTACTAGAGGATAGGCGAAACAACAACTAGTTAACAACTTTAACTAAAAGGAAAGCGACTACAACCATTGTAGATCCGATCCTCCACTTCCTTAGCTCCGTGATGACGTCCCTCCACTGCAACCATCGGAATCCTAGACTCTCGCGGTGGTTTCATCGGAGAAAAGATCGGGCTAGGTCGTTGACTTCGATGCCGAAGATGATTTACGTCGAGGCCACTCAAGATCAAGCTCCAACTTCACCAAGTCATGAAACATGTGAAGAAAACACCCCATACTACATGGAAAGTGGTAGAGGATGAAGAAATAGGAAGTGGGTTCACTTTGGATTTTGATTTCTCACTTGGAATCATCACTTGATCATTTTCAAGCAAAGGTTTTCTTTTTCTCTCTTGAAGAAGAAGAAGAAGAATGAAAAAAGAATAATAAATTAAAATAAAATCAAGCGATGGTTATCATTTTGCAACCATGGTTAAGTGTAGAGAATAAACTACGGTTTAGTTAAAATGGTTAGGTTAAGAATAAAACCAAATGCCTTAGACATTGTCAAAGGTGTTATGAAGCTTCATGAAGCTTCAAGTCAAAGTGAGAAAAGCCACCACCATTTTGTTTTAGTTTCTTGCCAAAAATAAATAAATGAAATAAATAAACAAGGCAAATGAAACCCTAACCATTAACTAAACATGGTTTAAAATAAACACAAACCCAAGTTTGCATGTATCATCAAACATGATACAAACTAGTGCACAAACATATATCATATATACAATGTGCACATTCAAGTGTGATAATCAATCTTAAGTGAACAAATACAAGTTAATATAAAGTAATATATCTAATATATAATTATACATTAAATCATTAAATCAAAACTTGATTTAATGATCCGGTCATACTGCATATAACCGACTAATATCAAGTGTATCAATGTATTGAATCAACACTTGATTCGGTAACCCGGCTATATGTTATATAACCGTCCAATGATACAAATCGCGAGAATAGAATCCAGTATCTCATACTGGTATTATTCTTGGTCCCGCACATATCTCATATGCGCTCCTATTTCGTTTCGCTTGAGCCAGGAAACCTCTGTGTAGGACTCTAAAGACTCGTCAATACGCCGGCAGTAGATGATGATCATATCAAACACCCACAAGCCGCAAGCGGTCTGCTAAACGTAACGGCCACCCGGGTATCGAGCGATCAGAAGATCAACGAGCAAGCCCGCTCACACTCCTGTGAATCCAACCAGTAACACTTACCGTACAGTCCGGTATCGTCGTCTAATATGTCGCATATCTTGCCTAGGGGTGGTAAACGTCAAACCCCAATAGCTCGATAAGTCGTATCGATATGAGGTCTATAACAGTTCGAGAAACTACTGGTAACACTTACCAGTAAATCTCATCAACCATGGCCAGGGATTTCCGGTTATAGCCAATCGAACACAGCGCAACATCAACTCCCTATACCGGGAGAGACGAATCCCCTCCTATCGCTCATTGCCTCCATGTGATTCGGGACTATACCCAAAAACCACCGTTTTGCATGCCCACTTGGACGTGGTAAGGTGGAAATCAAAGCACAGTGGGAATCACACAAGACTCTATGACGATCTCGGGTCTACAGACTAACCTGCACCAGTGTCACCAGAGAACTGCCATCTGACGTAAGGTATAATACCATCTGGGAGTTCTCTGCGAGTCCGTCCAGTGTACCCAGTCTCCACTGAGCACTCGTATATCATCTCTGATGTCAAACACCAATGGATATGGGATCATCCATCGCCCATCTGTTTGGGTCGAGAAGGTATACGCTAGTCTACTCTGGTATATCGATGCCCCGTCTCGATACACCCACGACTAGGGACCTTGAAGGATGTACTTATGGACTACCATGTCCCCACTAGTATGATCCGCATCATAGTCCAGGTAGTCAAGTACACATCCTAAGGGCTTTACTAGCGTGTAACAGAGAGACAATCAGTGTACACGTTAAGATAAAGAGCAACCAGATAGCATACTTTCATGTCGAGCAAGAAAGTCCTCCCTATATATGTCCAAGCATCCACTACAATATACATCCTATGTATAGTAATGGCCTCTAGGGCATACATATAACTAACAGTTTGCTCCTACGGATAAATACGTAGGGGCAACCCTTATTTTTAGTAGTGATGCAACTTCTATTCCATGCCCTTTACATACTCGCTTGTATTGTTTTTCTTTTCTTTTCTATTTTCTTTTGCTCTTTTGGTTTGTTGTTGTGAATGGTTTATGAATATATGTTGTTAGGAAAAGAATACGATATTATAAGTTAACGTTCCATTTCTCATTTCCTTTTCCCGTATTTTCCATTGAACTCCGTCCAAACGTTACGCAAGCGCTCCGTTAGGCATCCTACCCTACAAAGGTAACGGTGATTTCTAACCGCAATCGGTTGCGTTCGGTTTGGCAGGAGGCGAAAGCAAGTGACAAGAACGGACGGACAAGGGTCAATAAGCCGGATTCTACGAATGCCGTGCTTAAGCACCCTAATACACATTGTTACCGATTTCTCTAGCTTTAATCGTTTAGTTCGGCTCAAAGGTTTTAGTGTGGATTTCCTTAGCTTACACTATTGTATATTTTCCTAACAACTTTACATTGCATATACACATAGGATAGATAAGAACAAATTCCGCCTCGCGCATTAACTCGTTACGACAAGATCTTAAAACACTCCGTCTCCCTTCGGACGACCCGTGCTCATCACGGCTAGCTACAAAGTGACACCGTCCTGACCGTGGTTAGATTTTAGAAATTCAAAACATGACACGCAAAAAGCGTGCTATCAAATGGAGCCGTTGCCGGGGAGACGGTAACGTTTTTGTTTTTGTTATTTCGGGTTAATCTTGTTAATATCCATCTAACCCTATTTTTCAAAACAAACTAAAATTTCAAAAAATTTCAAAACCAACAGAAAAAACTAACTTTCTTAACATTTTTGTTCTCTGGAATTCTTACCTGCAAGCACTGTAGCTCTGAACTAAAAAGTCAAACAATACCAGTGAGACTCTGGTGGAACATAGTGAACATAGAAGAAGTTTTGAGCCTATCTGCCACAACTTGGCCGGCGACACACCCACCAAATCCGGCGACGCCGGCCCAAGCATCCCTATTTGATCCAAAAATTTCTTCTGCGCTCCAGTGTTCTGTTTCTGTCCAATTTTTATTGTTTGTTTTTTATAATTTTTAGTGTGCAGGTATTTGGGCATTCGTATCGCTTTTCCGCACTAAAATCCATTTTACGACATCGGTATATTTTTACGGAATTGCGAACTGCGGTCTTGGGAGCAAAGTGTACATTCAAAGATTTAGTGATTGCGAAGTACAATGCCATAGATCCGGGTAGTTTGACCAGCGCAAGCGAACTTTTCAAGCTACTTGAATTTAACTTCAACGGGGGTTTCTTAACCCGAAAATTTATCGGTAAGAACTTTACAAACACCTTCTTCTCAAATCCGACGCATCCAATATAATATATTTTCAGGATTCTTTGCAAGTTCGCTGTCAAACACCAAAATTGACTAACCCGTATTTTTTGCAGTGCTGTGCGTAAACGTAAAAAATGATTGTTTGATTCTTTGAATTTTTATTGAATTGCGCATTGCAAACATTAATACGGACTTAGGGGCAAGCAAACCCCACAACATACGGTAAAAGATTTCATCCCCTTTTTTGTGTCCCACAAATCACGAACTCGAGCATAACGATTACTCGTACAAATTTTAAAAGAAACTAGACTTTAAGCCTTAAGGACTCATGCTCACTAGGAGAAGTTAACTGTGTTTAGAACACCGCTTAACGGTATATCGTTCTCGGAGTGTCTAGGAAAGTGTTCACGGCAAAACTGCCAAAAAAGAAAGGGTTATTTAATTAAGGACCTTCGCGAAAGCGTCGGAAAACCTCCCCTTATCTCTGCACTTACCCGGCCTCGTGATCAGTATATCTTGAGCCCGTTTCTCGACACAGTTTTACTTCAACAATCAAGTTCTTGAGCAGGTCTAGTTGACCAAGGTGGATCCTATACCGATTAGGTGCGTGGTATTTTTGTGTCGTGATAGTTTTTGTTCAGATTCTTTTTGTGTGTATATTTCATTCTTTAGTTGATAACTAACTTAAAAAAAACTTTAAAAAAAATCACATTATTTTTCTTCTCCTTTCTCTCATCATATCATGGGTACCCCACCTCGAAAAACTCTTGCCGAATTTTGGTACCCACAACCAGACATTTCTTCTTACGGTTCTTACTTTGGCCGAACCTCGAACGACCCCACCATGCCCAAAATTTCTTTGAATGATCGGATAGACGCGTCTAGGACTACCAATTGGACTCCGCAATCCACCTTGTATCAACCATTTCAACCTTCACCACCTTCTTACGTTGATACCCCTTTTGAGAGTCCAGTTGTAACTCCAAGACCTATGTCTTTTGCTGAACATATTGAACAATCTCGTAACCGATCTTTCACTCTTTTCACCACTGCGAATTCTTTGGATCAACAATTCCATTCACCTTCTTATCCGTATGTTGATCCTACCCCTATCCAGCCATTCAATTCCTATCCATCCTACCAAACTGTTGCAACTTCCCTAGACATTGCTTCTACACAGCCCTTTGCGAGTTTCCAGTATCAAAACAACTTTGAATCTTTTACTGAAACCCCTTCACAACCCATGTCTAGTATGGAACCGTCGTTGGAAGACTTTCGTGTAGCGGCGTACCAACATATGATGGATTTGAATGCGTCCATGGCTGCCCTCATACAACCTAGTGACCCGGTTGCTAGTTTCCAGCTAGCTGCAAATTTTCCAATGTATGATGAGGCCGTTGGACAGGTTGAGAATTTGAGTGGAGAGAGTGAGCAGTACACCCTTCCAAAACAAACCTACCTATTCCAAATTGAATCCCACAACTCCGGTTTTGAATGTCTATCTAATGTTCCAAACGATTCACCGATTGAAGATAGAAGTATTAATCAGTTGTGCGACTTTGTAGTGTTATGATTTACCAGATTGTGAAGGGACCCTGTCAAGTGAAACCACACCCAATCCTTTTGAACTCTACACCTCCATCTTAGAACCACAATCGATTGAAATCCATGCTTTTGATGAAGTGTCTGAGAAATTTGATTTTCACTTGATTGAGGATATCGATGCTGGGGATATTTTGGATGATGAACCCACAGTTTTGGTTGAGTTTTTCTCTCTAATTCATCATCCCGAGTCATTAAATGTTCTTCCCGAACTGCATATGCGTCTTGATTTTGATGATAAATTCATGGATGAGCTTAGCTTTGAGGATATTTTTGAGGATGAACCACTTTTGCTTGATGAGTCGGATTTTCCAATTCATCCTATCCCCTTCATTGACTGTGTACATCCTCCGGAACCTTTAACCGATAACCTTCCTCAACCACTTCCCTCCATCCTTTCCATCGTTCCGACCTTGCAAGACACCGTATCAATTTCATTTCTTATGTCTGGTTTACTAAGCTCGGCCTACCCATGTTTTCTCACGAATCTTAAGGGATTTGACCCCATTTCTCGACGGGTTAATAGATTAGTATAATAGCTTTTTAAACATCGGTCATCACAGATTGTGCTAATTTATTCACTCCATTTTCACCCTCAATTTCGTACACCATTTCTTTTTCCCTTCCGCCATTCTTCCTCTCATATACCAAGACCGTATCCTGCTTCTATCTCCATACGGTTTCACGTATTCTCCATTTTGTTCCTCACCGTATTCTTTCACCAACCTGCACATTATAGAGCTAAAATCATTGAATGGTTGGTGCTCACTTTTGGCCTGTGTAAGGCCTTGTATAGATAGATACTGTTCTCTCCCCCCTAAACCTGAACATTAACGCTTAACAGTGGTAACACTGTTTCACTTAAGTTTGGGTGGGGGACCTTTTTGTGTATATAATTTTGTTTTGTATAAAATTTTCTTTGGGAAGCGCCGACAATTTTGACCCTCTTGGTGTAGCCTGACAGTGAGGGCACTATTAAGTTTAAGTTTGGGGGTGTTCTCGGTAAACTTTCTTCCTTCACATTCATTTGTATATTTTGCATTTGCATACTCATTTAAAAACCCATAAAAATCGAAAAATTTTACAAAAATATAAAAACTTTGTTGTCATGTTAGCTAATAGGGTAACTTAGATTTTTATTCCGAAAGCTTAATTGATACGTTAGAAATAACTAAATTCTAGGCTTAGGAATTGAAAAACCTAAAAATAACCCTCATTTTATTTAACCTTGGTGATTATACATCCTTGAATTTTTTTTATAGAAGTAGGTAATCTTAAGTTCAGTTCTTGAGTTAAGTCAAGATGAAGGGAAAGTATTGAAACTTTACTGAAGGATAAGTCTGAAAAATAGTTTCTATTCTTGAGTCCAAATTTAGAAAGTATATACCCTACAAACTACACTTACACGCACCCTGAAACTTGGGATAGTAGAGGATAACTAGAAATACTCTTGCCTGAAAACCTAGTATGAAAGAAAAAACGGTATTTAAAGCTATACACCAAAAGAGCATCAATGAAAAATATATCCGGTCTTGAAAAAGAAAAATAAAGAAAAGAAAAAGAAATAAAGTTAAGACCTGGAAACTGCTATTTACACTTTAAGCTCTTACATTCAGTAATCGGCCGTTAGTGTCTCAAGAAACATTAATAGTCGCATGAAAGGTGTGTGAGCAACACCATCCATCATTAATGAAAATAAGTAGTATTAGGTATTAAGGAAAGGATACTATAGCTTGAATTGAATTCTTAAGTGTAGGGGTGAAATAAAACACACACGTAGGGGTATACAGTCGATGCTTGGAGGAAAAATAGAAATAAAGAATAAGACTTATGTTTTCCGTAAAACTGATAAAAATACTTGATTTGAGACCGCACTTTAGAAGGAAAACTCAGGAGAACCAACATATTTCTAAACTTTTTTGAACGTATAGGATCTGGGGTTAAATAAATTGGTGGTGTGAAACATAAGGGTAGGATATTTCTAACTTAGGATAATAGAATTTTTAACTTAGATACTAAATTGTAGGAGTAGAATTGACGTTAACTTATGAAACTAGTTTGACAGGATTTTGTGGATAGTATCCGCTGAAAACCCTTAGTAGACAGCATTCATTCTACTAGGGACACCTAGAGGTTTAACGGCTTGTTGCATGCGCTCAGTGCAATCGCGTTCCATACGAAAGTGAGGCTAGGATTTTGTTTTGCTCGGGACGAGCAAAAGATAAGTTTGAGGGTATTTGTTTATCACAGAAAACTGCATTTCAATACCGCTCATTCATTATCTATTTTGTTATATATCGGTAATATTAACCAGTGTCTGCTCAGTATTACAGATTACAGGTATCCGTGACATAATACTGGAAAAACACTTAAAACCACGGATATATCATATGTGAGCCGACACTGCAACCAGAACTGAAAACCGATCAAGAATCAAAAAGTTTTTTAAATAAACTAGTGTAAACACATTTTGGTCCAACACATGACAAGTTTTGCACTAGCTCTTCGATGGCTTTGACCTAGTGGGGGGGCTGCCCAATGCAAGACACAAGTGGGCATGAAGTGATGTGCATTCAATGCAAAAGATTGTGTGTTGACTTAAAAATCCATGTTCCCTACAAGCCCTGAGTGCATCCAGAGCCTTTACTGAGAAAACAAACTGCACCAGAGTGATATAAAAGACAACAATTGACCACACACCAAATCCGAGCTAGAGAGCTCGGATTTGGGCCGAGATCAACACCCTTGTTGTCGGCCCCACTTCCTCTATTAGCCCCCAGATTTCTATGGGCCCTCCCCTAATGCCACCTCAGTTCATTTTTATTGTTTGTTTAATTTTTTTTAGCCTATAAATACAGAACAAGGCAGCAAGGGAGAGGGGTCTCACATTGTATATTTCATTTTACACTTCAACTCTTTTGTTTTCTTTTGTTCTCTTGTACAAAGCTAACCCCTTGAGTTCTTTGCCTTAACTTGATCTTGCAACCTCTTCTTTGAGCTTGCAAGGTTAAGCTTTGGTTATTACACTCAAGGGTTGTATCCTTCTTCAAGTTTAATAAAGCAATCTGCTTTTTGTGCCTTCATTCACCATGAGTTCTTTGTCTCTTACTGATCTTGCAACCTCTTAATTGAGCCTGCAAGTTTAAGATTAGGTTATTGAATCTATGTATTGTATTTTGTTCTATGGTTCTTAGTTTTACTTTCTTGCTCTTTTATTACCCGCTTTACATTCTTGCAATTTACATTCCATGCTTTACTTTCATGTAACTTTTATTCCATGCCCTTTACATACTCACTTGTATTGTTTTTCTTTTCTTTTCTCTTTTCTTTTGCTCTTTTGGTTTGTTGTTGTGAATGGTTTGTGAATATGTGTTGTTAGGAAAAGAATACCATATTGTAAGTTAACGTTCCATTTCTCATTTCCTTTTCCCGTATTTTCCATTGAACTCCGTCCAAACGTTACGCAAGCGCTCCGTTTGGCACCCTACCCTACCAAGGTAACGGTGATTCCTAACCGCAACTGGTTGCGTTCGGTTTGGCCGGAGGTGAAAGAAAGAGACAAGAACGGACGGACAAGGGTCAATAAGCCGGATTCCACGAATACCATGCTTAAGCACCCTAATCCACATTGTTGCCGATTGCTCTAGCTTCAATCGTTAAGTTCTGCTCATAGGTTTTAGTGCGGATTTCCTTAGCTTACACTATTGTATATTTTCCTAACAACTTTACTATGCATATACACATAGGATAAATAAGAACAAATTCCGCCTCGTGCATTAAATCGTTACGACAAGAACTTAAAACGCTCCGTCTCCCTGCAGATGACCCGTGCTTATCGCGGCTAGCTGCAATGCGACACTGTCTTGATCGCGGATAGATTTTAGAACTTCAAAACACGACAAGCTAAAAGCGTGCGATCAGCGATGGTACCGACTTTCTCAAGAATCTCAAAATGACCTACATATCTGGGACTAAGTTTCCTTTTCTTTCCGAACCTCATCACACCCTTTATCGGTGAGACCTATAAGAAAATGTGATCACCCACAGTGAACTCATATCTGCGACAATGGCGAACGGCATAAGACTATTGCTTGCTCTGGGCTGCTCTCATCCTATCCTTAACTGAATCTTCTCAGTAGTCTCTTGGACTAACTACGGTCCTAAAATCCTCCTTTCGCTGAGCTCGGTCTAACAGACTGGAGATTGACACTTTTTCCCATACAAAGCGTTGAAAGGTGTCATCCGAATCATCTTCTAAAAACTATTACTATAGGAGAACCTTATCAAGGGCAAGTGACGATCCCATTTGCCACCAAAATCTAGTATGTACGCTCGGAGCATATCCTCGAGAGTCTGTATAGTCCGCTCTGACTGACCATCGGTCTTCGGATGGAAAGCTGTACTAAAACTCAAACAGGTGCCCAAAGCATCCTGAAGTTTCTGTCAAAGACGGCTGGTAAACCGAGTGCCTCTGTCGGAAACAATGCCTGTCGGAACGCCGTGTAGCCACACAATCTCATCAATATATAACTAAGCATACTGAGCAAATTTGAAAGTGGTCTTCACTGGAAGGAAGTGAGCCTCTTTCATCAAGCGGTCTACAATCAACCAAATGGAGTCATACCCTCTACTGGACCTAGGTAGACCTACAACGAAATCCATGGAGATCTGCTCCTATTTCCACTACGAAATAGGTAATGCTTGTAATTCTCCTGCCGGCCTCTAATGGTCGGTCTTGACTTGCTGGCAAGTCAGGCATCTCAAAACGAAATCTGAAACATATTTCTTAATTCTTTCCCACCAGCAGATATCTCTCAAATCACGATACATCTCGGTGGAACCCGGATGAACGCTGTATGCTGACTGATGTGCCTCCTCTAGGATCTCACGTCTCAGCCCTTCATAATCTGGTACATATACAAGATTCCTAAATCTAGCACTCCCTGGCTATCAATCATAAACTCTGAATCTCTCCCCTGCTAAACCTGCACCATAATCTCAGACAAACAAGCATCGTCGGACTGCAGCTCTCGAATGCGATCAAGTAAAAGTGGACGGGCGTGGCCATGAGCATGCTGTCCTCCTATGGAAATGAACTCGAACTGTACTCTGCTGTCACATAAGATCTGACAATCTATTGAAGATTGTCTCTGAACTGCGTTCACAAAGGACAAACTACCTCCGGGCCTCCGACTCAAAGCACCAGCTATAACATTCGCCTTGCCTGGGTAATAAAGGATCCCACAATCACAGTTCTTCATGTGCTCCATCCAACGGTGCTGCCTCAAATTCAGATCCCGCTGCTGGAAGATGTACATCAAGATTTTATGGTTCATAATGATCTGGCACGACTCACCGTTTAAGTAATGTCTCTAAATCTTGAGCGCAAAGACCACCGCGGTTATCTCTGGATCATGAGTAGGATAGTTTTGCTCATACTTCTTCAACTGTTTAGAAGCATAAGCGATGACTCTACCATGCTGCATTAACACGCAACCTAGACCCACTTGAAAAGCATCACAATAAACAACATGGCCGCCTGATCCTGAAGGCAAAGATAGAATTGGTGTAGTCGTCAAACGAGTCTTCAACTGCTGAAAACTCTGCTAACATGCCTTGGTATAAAGAAATGGAATTCCCTTCCAAGTCAGTCTGGTCAGCGATACGAGATAAATCCTGTACAAAACGTCGGTAATAACCGGCTAAGCTCAAGAAGCTGCGAACCTCTATCACTGAAACAGGTCTGGGCCATTGCTGTACGGCCTCGATCTTCTTTGGTTCCACTCGTATACCATCTCTTATAACCACATGACCTAAGAAATCAACACTGTTAAGCCAGAAAGCACACTTCGAGAATTTAGCAAACAACTGTTGCTCTCTCAATGTCTGCAATGTAACCCTCAAATGCTGCTCATGCTCCTCTCGACTCTTGGAGTACACCAGAATGTCATCTATGAATACGATAATAAACTGGTCGAGAAACGGCCTGAAGATCCGGTTCATCAAATCCATGAATGCTGCTGGGGCATTGGTGAGCCTGAACGATATCACCAAGAACTCGTAATGCCCGTAGCGCATCCGAAAAGCAGCCTTCGGAATGTCATCATTCTAGCCATGCAACTGATGATAACCCGACCGCAAGTAAATCTTCGAAAAATGTCCCGCACCCTGGAGCTGATTGAACAAATCGTCAATGCGAGGTAGAGGATACCTATTCCGCACCATAACTTGGTTCAGATGACGATAATCAATGCACAATCTTATACCGCCGTCCTTCTTCTTAACGAACAGGACATGAGCTCCCCAAGGAGACACACTCGGACGAATAACTCCCTTGTCAAGAAAATCTTGGAACTGATCCTTAAGCTCTTTAAGTTCCACTGGGGTCATCCGATAAGGCTGTATAGAAATAGGCCCAGTGCCGGGGATCAAGTCGGCGCAGAACTTGATATCGTTCTCTGGCGTTAATCCAGGTAACTCATCAGGAAATTCATCGGGAAACTCTCTCACAATCGGAACCTGGTCCAACGGGACCCTTGTAGCTCCAGCATCACGAATATATGCCAAGAATCCCCGACATCCTTTCCTCAAGAGCCGACTAGCGCAAAGGACATAAATCAAAATGGGAAGGGTGGCACTACAGTCTCCCTGAACAACAAGAACTGGCTCACCCAAAAAACTAAATCTGACTTCCTTCTTTCGGTAGTCCACGGATGCATAATAAGTGGCTAACTAGACCATGCCGAGTAGAATGTCGAAGTCTAACATGTCGAGGAGGATCAAATCAACAGAAGAATCTCTATCCCTAATACGAACGGAACATGACCGAAACACAAGTCGACCGATAAAATACTCTCCCACGGGAGTAATCACGACGAGTGGCAGATCTAACAAAGACGAACCTCGGCCCAACCTCGGTACGAAGTGTGTGGCTACATAAAAGTGTGTGGAACCAGGGTCGAATAATATGCGCACGTCGAAAGAACATACTGAAAGAGTACCTGTCACAACTGCATTCGATGCCTGCACATCCTGAGGAGTCAAAGAAAAAACTCGGAACTTTCCTTTACCGGTACCCGGCTGTCCTCTGCCTCTGCCACCTCGTCCTCTTTGAATAGGATAGCCACGACTATGGCTTCTCGGAGCATCGGTCTGGTGTGGAGCGACAATGGGCGTAGGAGGTAAAGCTCTCGGAAGAAGGGTGAAAGTGGTAAGGTAATCTGTGGAACTGCTGCCTCGCCCTGGCGCCTTAAAGTATAATGTCTGACACAGTGATGCAGACTCCCACACCGAAAACATCCTAGTGATGGCTGCTGACCCGGTAGGTAAGAGCTAAATAACTGGCCCCGTATCATGCCTCGGCAACCACCACAGTCTAGAAAGAATCCGCTGCGACCTCTACTTGCCATACCTCTGCCAAACTTCCCGGAAGCTGATACACCGGTATGAACCCGCTATGGTCATGGAACAGTAGTAGTCTCAGTAATACACACCTCCACTAATATGGTTGCATCCATCGCTGCTGCATAGGTGTCAAAGTGCTGGGCACCAATAGAAAGGAACAACTGTGTGTGAAGTCCTTGCAAAGATCTCTTGATGTGCTTCTCTTCGGTGTCTGCCAAATAAGGAGCATATCTGGATAGCTGGGTGAACTGGATGTCGTACTCGTCCACGGTCATACCAGGAGTCTGGCGTAAAGACTCAAAACTGTGAGCTCGAGAAACCCTGACACTCTGCAGAAGGAAACGAGCAAGAAACACCGTCGAAAGCTCATTCCATGACATAAGAGGAAGACATGCAGCTCGGCCTCTCTCAATGGACTCACACCAACTCTGGGCAAGACCCTATACACGGAAATTAGTAAGTTCGGCCGATCATGCATCAGAACACCTTAAGGAACGAAAAATCCTGGCCATCCTGTTGAGGAATGTCTGTGGACAATCTACTGCGCCAGTGCCAGTGAAACAAGATGGCTTCAGCCTCATAAAATCCTGTAGTGATATCGCGATAGTCTCGGTAGCTGCAAGTACAACTTTCTGAGCAGTATGTACAATCACAGTCTCTGTAGTAGGAGAAACTGAAAGTGTGTCTTAGCACCTCTACTAGGTTTCCACATGCATCAAGTATGCAATTTTAAAAAAAACTAGAGGTAGAAGCTACACTAAACAAGAATCGAACTAGAGAATTAGGGTTTGATCGCAAGAAAACACTTTCTAAACTAAGTGAAAAAGGTTACAACCTTTGTAGACCAAGTCTTTCACTTCAATAGCTCTAAGTAGTAGTCCCTAAGCTTCAAGTAGTGGTCCCTAGAACTCTTCTTGGCTCCACTTGTTGAAAGGAACAAACTTGCTATGCGATCGTCGAAGCCGAAGATGTTCCACCTTGAAGCCTCTCTAGGTCAAGCTAACTCTTCACTAATCTATGTATTAGTAAAGAAAACAACCTACACTAAAGTGCTAGGATAGTGTAGGTTGATGAAGTCGGAATATAACTAACATTAGAAATATTTTTCTTTCTCTTTTATCAACTCAAGAAAAACCCTAGATAGGTTTCTTAATGAAGAAGAACTTGGGTGAATAAGAAAATATCTTATGTTGAGAGAATGTACCATGAGGATTAGATAATGTTGTGATGAATAAATATCTAGAGAAAGACAAAGAGAGAGGATGAGTCATGGGTTCTCAATACTTCTACAAGTATCCAAGCTATGACTCATTTCTTAATCAATTTGATTTTCCTTTAAATATAAATCATCACAATAATCTAAAACCCTAGGTGTGAGTCTCATATACCCATATTCTATGTATCATCAACTATGATACAAATTCAAATACATATATAAATATATATCACATATATATTAAATGTATTTCAAGATAAGAAAATCATAAGTGAGCAATAATATTAGTTAATATATAAATATATGAAATATAAATATATATCAAATTATTGAATCAACACTTGATTCAATAATCCAGTTATATCATATATAACCGACGAATATCATACTTATATGTATATCATATTATAAAATCAATACTTGATTCGATAATCCTTTTATATCACAGATAACGGACAATATTCAAAATCAAATCAACACTTGATTCAATAATCTGGTCATATCATATATAACCGGCCAATATCAAATATATATACATATAACAAATCATTGAATCAATACTTGATTCAATAATCCGGTTATATCTTATATAACCTAACCGATATCAAATATCGCGAGATTAGAATACGGTATCACATACTCGTATTTAGTCAAGCAAATGCACATATCACCATATATGCCCTACTTCGTTTCGCTTGAGCTAGGAAACCTCTGTGTATGACTCTAAAGACTCGTCAATACGCCAGCAGTAGGTAATGATCACGTCGGTCACCCACAAGCCGTCAGCGGTACTAGCTTGACGTAATGGCTACCTAGGTATTGACCAAATAGAAGATCAACAAGCAATCTTTTCCAAACTCCTGCAAAGCATATAAGCAACACTTATCGTATATTCCGGTCTCTTCATCTAATATGTCGCATAAACAGTCTAGGGGTGGAATCGTCAGACCTCAGTAACTTGATAAGTCATGCCGATGTGTGGCTTATAACGGTTCGAGAAACTACTGATAACACTAACTAGTAAATCTCATCAGCCCTAGCCAAGGACTTGCTGTTATAGTCAATCAAGCATAGCGCAAAATAAACTCCCTATACCTAGAGAGTCAAAACCCCTCCTATCGCTCACTGCCTCTATGTGACTCGGGACTGTACCAAAAATCCACCTGTTTGCACGACTCCTTTGAGCCATAGTAGGGAGGAAATCAAAGCATAATGGGAACCATACAAAACACTATGACGATCTCAGGTCTACAGACTAACTTGTATAAGTGTCACCAAAGAACTACTATCTGACGATAGATATAGTACATTCTGGGAGTTCTCGGCGAGTCCTGTTCTGTGTACCCATTCTCTAATAAGCACCTGTGTACAACCTTTGATGTCAAACACCAATGGTTGTGGGATCAACCATCGCCCCATACAGGGTCAAGAAACGTACATATTAGTCTACTTTAGAATATCGATGCCCTGTCTCGATAATCTCTCGACTAGGAACGGTTAAAGGATGTGCTTGCGGACTACACAAGCCCAACTAATATGATCTGCATCATAGCCCTGGTAGTCAAGCCAACATCCTAAGGGCTTTATCAGCATGTATCAGAGAGACAGAATAATAATAATAAGTGTACATGTTAAGATAAAGAGAAACCAGATAGCATACTTGTTAGTTATATGTATGCCTTAGAGGCCATTACTGTACATAGGATGTATATTGTAGTGGATTCTGGGACATATATAGGGAGGACTTTCTTGCTCGACATGATAGTATGCTATCTGGTTGCTCTTTACCTTAACGTGTACACTGATTGTATCTCTGTTACATGTTGGTAAAGCCCTTAGGATGTGTACTTGACTACCTGGACTATGATGTGGATCATACTAGTGGGGACATGTTAGTCTATAAGTACATCCTTCATGGTCCCTAGTCGTGGGTGTATCGAGACATGGCATCGATATACCAGTGTAGACTAGCGTATACCTTCTTGACCCATACAGATGGGAGATGGATGATCCCATATCCATTGGTGTTTGACATCAGAGATGATATACGTGTGCTCAGCGGAGACTGGGTACACTGGACGGACTCGCCGAGAACTCCTAGATGGTATTATACCTTACGTCAGATGGCAGTTCTCTGGTGACACTGGTACAGGTTAGTCTGTAGACCCGAGATCGTCATAGAGTCTTGTGTGATTCCCAATGTGCTTTGATTTCCACCTTACCACGTCCAAGAGAGCATGCAAAACGGTGGTTTTTGGGCACAGTCCCGAATCACAAGGAGGAAATGAACGATAGGAGGGGATTCGTCTCTCCCGATATAGGGAGTAGATATTGCGCTGTGTTCGATTGGCTATAACCGGAAATCCTTGGCCAGGGTTGTTGAGATTTACTGGTAAGTGTTACCAGTAGTTTCTCGAACTGTTATAGACCTCATATTGACACGACTTATCGAGCTACTGTGGTCTGACGTTTACCACCCCTAGGCGAGATATGCGACATATCAGACGAGACTGTACGGTAAGTGTTACTGGTTTGATTCACAGGAGTGTGAGCGGGCTTGCTCGTTGATCTTCTAATCGCCCAATACCCGGGTGGCCGTTACGTTTAGCAGACCGCTTGCGGCTTATGGGTGTTTGATATGATCATCACCTGCTGCCGGCGTATTGACGAGTCTTTAGAGTCCTACACAGAGGTTTCCTGGCTCAAGCGAAACAAAATAGGAGCGCATGTGAGATATGTGCGGGACCGAGAATAATAACAGTATGTGATACTGTATTCTATTCTCGCGATTTGTATCATTGGACGGTTATATGAGATATAGCCGGGTTACCGAATCAAGTGTTGATTCGATACATTGATACACTTGATATTAGTCGGTTATATGCAGTATGACCGGATCATTAAATCAAGTGTTGATTTAATGATTTAATGTATAATTATATATTTGATATATTACTTTACATTAACTAGTATTGGTTCACTTAAGATTATTTTCTCACTAGATTGTGCACATTGTATATATGATATATTTTTGTGCACTTTATTGTATCATGTTTGATGATACATGCAAACTTGGGTGTATGTTTGATTTAAACCATGTTTAGGTAAATGGTTAGGGTTTTTATTTATTTATTTATTCCTTTTGGCAAAGATAAAATGGTGGCATTCTTTGTTTTTATTTGAAGCTTCATGAAGCTTTGAAAAGTTAAAACCATTTTGTTTTTTCCTTAACCTAACCATTTTCCTAAACCCTAGTTTATTCTCTGCATGAGTTAGCCTCACCCATGGTTGCTAAATGATAAGCATCACTTGAATTTTCTAATTAGATTATTCATTCTTTTCTATTCTTCTTTATCTTCTTCATGAGTTGAAGAAAGCTTACTAGAAAATTCCAAGTGATGATTCCAAGTGAGAAATCCAAATCCAAAGTGAACCCACTTCCTATTTCTTCATCCTCTACCACTTTCCATGTAGTAGAGTGTGTTATCTTCACATGTTTCATGACCTAGTGAAGGTGGAGCTTGAGTTTGAGTCGCCTCGACGTAGATTATCTTCGGCATCGAAGTCAACGACCTAGCCCGCCCATTTCTCCGACGAAACCATCGCTAGAGTCCAAGATTCCGATGATCACAGCAGAGGGACGTCAACACGGAGCTAAAGAAGTGGTGGACCGGATCTACAAATTTTTTATTTCCATTCACTTAGCAATAAAGTTGTTTACTTGCATCTTGTTTCGCCTATCCTCTAGTAATCGATCTAGTTTTGGGTTTCTCGGCACCGGAAAATTTGTATTTAGGATGGTTGATGCCTTGTGGAACCTCTTGAGTGTACCTAGGAACCCTACAGTAGTATCAGAGCCTAGCTAGAGCTTTAGGTGATTGGTAGACGGTGTTAGAAACCCGATCGAACCCCGAAACCCTATTTTACACCCCTCTCTGTACAATTTTTAAAACAGTGGATTTTTCCAGATAAAAAATTTCCAAAAAATTCAGCAGGGAATTGTAGAAGTTACTGTGCAGCACGTGCACTTAACTCGACAGAAGAGCCGCGGAACCGCGGCCCCACCATAGTTTGTGCGGCGGTTCCGCGGCCAGTTTGTTGAATTGGTGCACGTGGTTTGCATAGTAATTTGGTTCTGTTAGTGCTGTGTTTTATAGGAATTTTTAATATTTACTCAAGAGTTGAGTTTTCTGGGTTGTATTGGGGACTCGGTGTTTCGATCGGAAAGTTTAACTTTGTCTATGGGTTTTTCCGGATAATTTTAGAAAATGTTGAAAAGTTCGACCGGATATAAATACCCACTTTTTTCCCTGTCGGGAAATTTCCAAGTGTTGGATCTTTCCGTAGTTTAAGAACATTCGAAGTAGTGCAAGTAATGCGATGGACCCTCTAGAAGACAACAAACCTTAACTCTATTGTGTGACCGTCTTGAACTGCCCTTTGAACCTTAGGGTTTGGGGCAGTATGGTGTGCCACATGTGAGGCGTTGGGTTGACCCTTCTACGGCTGGACCGTTGGTACTGTGGCATGAAGTGAATGTTTTTAAACTTATTTCATGTGTTGAGCTGTTTCGGGAAACATTGGGTGTTTGATTGTTCCATTGGAAAGTTTAACATTTTCTATTTATCTGGAATGTGATACAATATTTGGAATCTACAAGTAGTTATGAGATAACTGAATGAATGTTATAAATCTAGCGGTTTAGTCTCACTTGATCGGTTGCCACGGAATTTTGATGCGATCAAAAGTCCGTCGCAATCACGTAGCGTACGCGGATACTCGTCGGTAAACTTAATAGATAGCCACGCCCCATAGCCCCGACCAAGTGACTGTAGGAGAACCCCGTCGCCGAAAGCATCCGTTCAGGTGCTCGCGGCAGCGGTGTTTCGCCTTGGTGCACTTCGTCGACGGTATCGGGGGTGCGGCCGTCTATTGAAGTTTGCGACGGGCATTCGATCAGGATGTCGGGAATCTTATTTAATTGCCCGAATTGGTATTGAAAAGAGTTTTCGATATTGAGACTAAAATGCGGGGTTTGTAATTGTTAGGCATGTGATGTCTAAGAAATTCATTTGATTAGGCATGCGATGTCTAAGGAAGTTGCGGATTCCAAATGTTATAGTTTTACACTTTCTTTTCTGCGACCGTAAGTGTAATATGTGATATCGCCGGTTTCGTTGCTATATGTCAACGAAAATTGGGATGGGCATATTTACTTACGTTGATGACATGTGATGTTATATGTTGCTGGATATGTTATATTGGATCGTCGTGTTTGAATAGCCGGGGGGTTTTATGTGAGATGAGTGTTTTTCATTTTCATTCATATAAAAACTTGTATGTAATATTCTTTTATTGGGGCACTTCTAGGTAGCGGAAGATGTCACCGTTGATTTATATTATTTACTTTTCCGCATTAGGATAGACACAAGGAGGGGAGCACAAGTAACCGGGTTCTAGGGTCCAAAGGGAGACTAACTCGAGGAGTCGAGTCCGGGTCTCCTAACTCTAGAATTTGTAGGGTTGCTTGTCGCTCTCGTAAGGGTCTAAGGGTGTGGGTTTGGCTATTCATCGCGACCGTGGAATCCGTGTTTTATAGAGGCTCAAAATAAAACACGGACGTCCTAGTATATCCAATATTTCATATGATATTTTCTGCTTCAATATCTGTGATGTGATCATTTGATATGTTCTGTGATAGATACTGTATATAGTATATATGATATATTATATAGACGTTACTTATGTTTTACACCCGCGCTAGCCCTGCCCCGCCTGCCGTTAGTTACCTAACCTAACGGTGCACGAGGGGACATTAAGGCGAATGCGGATGACATAAGTGTACGTCGTATTTATCTGTGATGTTTAGGTACGTAAATGATGGGACTTCATTAATATGATTAATGAAAGTAAAAGAAACTTAAAAGATGTTGTGGAATCGAATTTTCAAAAACAGGCAGCTACAGTTCTTGCTTTGCATCGCGGTGTTCCTTGTAGAACATCCTGCATCTTATTCGATGGGGAAAGGGCCGAGATCCCTTCACTGGGAGTGACCTCTTTAGCAATAACTGGCAGATGCTATACACTCGGTTTGTATTTTGATTGCTTCTATAGTTTCTGCTTTGCACAGTGATATATATGATATATCCCGCACCTCATTCGACGAGGAAAGGGCCGACGATCCCTTCACCGGGAGTGACCCTTTTAGCAAAACTTGAAAAGCCTAAAAAACACTCCATTTTAAAATCATTTGATTCTACAACAATATCAAGTTCATTACGCAATAAGTTTTCAGAAAAACCTGTCGTAGCCCTCCGTCATTTCAGATAAGTCCTACTTAGTATTCGTGCGATGTTTGTTGACCTCCGTCAAGGCGTAGTGTGCGGTAGCTAACTAGTATATATCTGCTTATGCATATGATGCAGATTGGATTAGGGTAGTCGTGCGACCTTGTTGACCTCCGTCAAGGGTCGTGCGGGTGGGTTTGATTCAATCAAGAAATGACGGGTTGAACTTGACTAGTAGCCTATGGTTTGTTGACCTCCGTCAAGGTCATAGGGTGCTAGGGGCAAAATTATCGGGAATTTCAAGTGTTGAAATTTGCAATGAGATTTCATACCTTCTATGAGATAGTTGGATCCCGATACCCGCTGCGAGTAAGAGTTACTCCTGGGAGAGTTTTACACATTACAATTAGCCGATCAAGTAGGTGTCTAGAAAGGTGTTAACGAGGTTACGCCTCTGGGAAAACGAGGTTTACATTAATTAGGTTCGTGCGAAAGCACGGGGGACCTCCCTCAAAGTACCGACACTGGCCTGGCCGAAAGATTGGTGAACTTGTAGCGTGTAATTAATCCCGGCTAGTCTTTCCTTTTAGGGTTTGAAGGAAGATTTGATAAAAACAGTGGGAGCCATCCTGATTAGATAAAATAATAACCAATCTATTCTTGCAAGAGCGCACGCAGAGTGTTTTCTTCTCTCTCTCTCCAGGTAGCGACCATATCACGCCTTAATCAAGATAATAATACGGATGTATTGACCGAACCTGCTTGTTATACAGAGCTGGGGAACGTTGGTCCCGCTCCAACTTATAATTGTTATAAGACAAAGCAGGAAATTGGGGATTACCAGAATTCCCGTGCCGCCCAAACGAAGAAAGTGCATATGATGCATCTCCTTCGGGTGTGTTCATTATAAAGAACTATTTCTTAATGTCCTTTACGTCCTGGGTATGAGATACCGGATCAGGATCCCACATTTGTAAACTGTTACATGGGCTACAGAAAAGTAGAGAACTGAGAACGGGTGATAAGTTTCATGAGACAGAAAACGGTGCAATTGTTGCAGCCAAGTCTGTTGGTCACTGTCATCCTGTATTACCAGAATACATTGATTCTGAATAAATGTTATTAGATACCGAACCTGATATACAGCATTATATCAATCTCTTTATTAGTAAAGAAAGAATATAATTTTGTATTGTTGGATAATGTTTTGAACATTTCCTATATCAAAAGTTGATTGGTTCATGCACGTTATCTAAGAGCATTGACGTTCTAAATCAAACTACAGTTCTTAGTATACAGAACACACACAAGAGGAAGTGTTCAGAAATGAACGAATTCTTCTTGTGGTATTGTAGACTAGGTCATATCAATGCGACCCGACTAGCTGAAGTTACATATAGATGCATATTTAAATTAGTTTGAATTTATATCTTGTGAAACTTGCTGGTCATGTCATAGAGATAAGATGACCATATCTCTGTTTAATAAAAACAGAGAAAGAGTTAGTGAACTTTTGGGATAATACATGTTGATGTATGGAGGTCCCCTGTCTACACATACCAAGACCGGTTCATTGTACTTCATTACATTCTCTGATGATCTCTCAAGATTCAGACATATGTTCCTGTTGAAACATAAGTCCGAAGCTTTTGAGATATTCACAGAATATAAGTTTGAAGTAGAGAACCAAAACGGGTATAAGTATTATGTCCTTTGATGTGATCAGGGAGGAGAATACTTGAGCACGGAAATCCTGGAATATTCTAAAGGAGAATGAGATTCTCTCTCAGCATTACTCCTCCATATACACCACAGCAAGTCGGTGTATCGGGGCGGAGCAATCACACCCTATATGATAAGGTGTGCTCTATGATGAGTACTATTGAGATACCTATTTCCTTTTGGGAGTTATGCACTTGAGAAGCTGCAAACCTATTGAATAGGGTTCAAATCAAATCAGTTGCCTACCATTTCATATTTGATATGATAGGGGAAGAGCCCATCTCTTAAGTCAGTTAAGATATGGGGTTGTTCGGGCTATGTCTAAAAGCATAATCCGGACAAGCTCGAGGCAAGGTCTGTTATGTAGAACTGGAAAGGTTCCAGCTATACAAACAACATCAGATGATTTGGTAGAACCAAAGGATTCAGTAGATTCTAACGAACCTCAGCCTCTCCGCCGATCTAGTAGGGTTCCTCATCCGCCTGAGAGATACTTCGATTACTCGATGACAGTGGGAGCGAGGATTGCATCATGAGATGATGACCCAACTAGTTTCGAGCAGGCCATCGAGAGTAGGGACTCTATAAGAATGGCTGGATGCTTAGCGATCTGAGATGGAATCCATGTACACCAACAAAGTACGGACTTTGGTTGCTATATCTGAAGGGTTAAATCCCCATCAGGAGCAAGTATATCTTGAGAAGATTACTTTGTGTAGATGGAAAAGTTGAGACTTTCAAAGCTAGACTTGTTAAAGGTTTTCGTCATCGACCAGGCATGGATAATGATGAAACCTTTTCCATTGGCTATGCTTAAGTCCATCCGGATCCTACTTGCTACGGCTACATACCATGACTATGATATCTGGCGGTTGGGTGTCATGACTGCTCTTCTAAATGATATTTTAGAAGAGAGAGTCTATAAGTACACTGTCAGAGGGCTTCGTAAACAGTGGGAGCAGCGGAAACGTGTACAAGATGCTTTATAGGATAAAGCAGGCATCGCGGAGTTGGAACATCTGTTTTGATGTAGTAGTCAAATAGTTTGACTTCATCAAAATGGTAGATGAACCTTGTATATACAAAAAGGTAATAGGGAGTATGGTGGTGATCCTCATAGAGTACGTGGATGACATACTCTTGATAGGGAAAGAGTTTCCTATGCTACGCTCAGTCAATCTCCGCTTATCACAAGGATTCTCTATACAGGATCAAAGCGATACCTCCTAAATCCTGGGTTTGGGATCTATGAGATAGATTTAAATGGATGTTAGGATTCTCACTAGGTGTAGTAAGGTGGTATCAATCGATCCTGGAGAGAATCGCTGGAAAGGTTCCAGGGTGATGATTGTTAGAGTTTCTGCGTGTTCAAGTTTAGTTACTTACCGCAATCAAAACGGTTTCGCTTGTGGCTAGCCGGTTGAGTACGGGTCGTCCGCAGAGAGATGGGAATCTTTTTCTATGTGCTTTAACGAGTTAAGTCCAAAAGTCCAGATTTGTTTGTGATTAACTAAGTGTTAAAATGATATGTAAAGAGAGCTTGTTAGTGTTAGGATTAGGTTAGTTTGAGTTAGGAGTCGCTCACTTCTTTCGTTTCCACTCTTAATATCGGTGTTACGGTAATCGGCAACAACGGTGATTAGCACGACTATGAAGGAACTTGCGAGTATAAGCTAGGCTTTCCAACGCTTAAGTTCTTCCTTTTGGTGCTTTTTCGTCCGTTCTTGGCTCTTAGCCATAACCTCCGGTTAATTCGACCACAACTGGTCTCACTACAGAATCACCACTATCATGTAGGATAGGGTGCCGTAGGGAGCGGATTGTGGTTCAATTAACGGGAGTCGATTTAAGATGTTGGGGAGGAAAGAGTGAGAGAGATTTCCTTCTCTCAAACTTCCCTTATCCTACCCTAACAATTATGAAACTACTCACGCATTATACGGAAAAGAAAATAAAACAAAAGAGGAAGATAGAAAGAAGGAGATTAGAAGATAACAACTAGCTATTTGCGACCTCACCTCGGCAAGGATCAAGCGTAAGCATCATGGTTGTTTAAGGATAAAGAAAAAGAGAAAAGAAAGAAACAAACACAAATAACAACAACTAAGTTAACAAATGAAAATTACAAGCAATAACAATTTAACTAAAGAACAAGACAAGCATGATAAGTATAATAACTCCTTTAATCATTCTTCACTCACAAAAGCTCAATACAAGTTTTTTAATGGAGAAGAGATGAGAGGAGGAAGAAGAACAACAACTAAAACCTAAAATCTAAATACAAGATTAAACACCCTTGGCTTCACAAGGTTCTGGGCTATTTATAGGCAGGGAACTGGAAATCTAGGGCAAAATTCTGCCTCTACATGAAAATACCAAAATACCCTTAAAAAATCTTCAACTGCGGCACCTAAACGGCCGCGGAACCGCGGCCTAGACCCCCTATTGGCCGCGGTTCCGCGGCCGTTTAGGTGAGTTGGGCTCTCTGCTTTTTTGTGCTTCCCTGGTCTTCTATTTCCTTTATTCTGGTACATTTTTTTTCTCAGATTGTCTTCACGATTTTTCCAGAATTCCTGTTGAACAAAAAGGTGATGAATGTGGATCTTTTTGTCATGATTTTCTTGAGCTCCGTGTAGATTTCTTGGATCTTGTGTTGCCATTGAGCCTTGTGCATGAAAATGACAATCGATTTGCTATTTTGACTCTTAAACTGGTGTGTGGCAACATACGGATAGAGAGCGGAGACCCGTGTTTTATTTGTGGTTAGCAGGAACCCGGATTTTGTCGTGCTTTTCCATGAATTTTATCTTTTAGAGCCGAGAAGCTGTATCCTGCAATTGACTAGCAAACACGGCTCAAGAGTACCTACCGATAAGCAATATGATAAAAATTGGGCGGTATAAAAATGCAAAAATCTGATATGAACAAATACCCCCAAACTTATCATTTGCTCGTCCCGAGCAAAACCAATTTATTCACAAAAAAATTCCTAACCTCACTTTCGCAGGGAACGCGATTGCACGGAGCATGTGCAACAAGCCGTTAAACCTCTAGGTGTCCCTAGTAGGAGGAGTGTTGTCTCCTGAGTGTTTTCAGCGGATACTACCCACAAAATCCGGTCAAGCTAGTTTTGCAAAATAACTATGATTCAAACCCTAAAGTTTTGTTTCAGAAAATAACAATTGTATTATCCTAAGTCTAGACTATCGAACCATTATTTTTCACACCTCTCTTCTTATTTAACTACAGATTTTATATGTCTTTACGTGCAGTCCAAATACTGTCGTTAAGTTTTCAGAAGGATCGATTTAAGTCATCATGTCACACAACAAAGCCCAGATAAAAATTTTAAAAGGATCACATAAGTTTTATAATGATTTAAGCATTTTTCAAGTTTCGTTTTCCAGTAAAGTTTCAATTTCAGAATTTCTATCTTCCCTAACAGTAAACTAGGTCTTATTTTTCACTCCACCTTTTTCTTGTTTTCATTTCATACACACCTCTGTGAACGTGCAATAGTCTTTATCATAGAATAAAACCTTCATATCTCCGCTAATTTTTTTTATAAAACCCTGTCTTTTATCAAGATTATTCTCACACAAAGAACTGTTAGGAATTTTAACTCGGAGAGAACACTTGCTTGACTTTGTTTTAATCTGGACTTTCTAGGCTTCTTAGCGAGCTTTGGGCCAATGCACCCAAACCGGTTGGCTTTAGGTCATTAGGTGTAGAAACACCCCAGCGGACTTAATTACTCAAGTTACCTAGGTCCAAAAACAAAAGACAGTTTGGCGTGAAAATCATGATGATTCAATACGAACGGAGACATAACCGGCAGTTCAATTATTTTTTTGGATAAAAGACGTGTTTAGTGGGTTCGGTGTGTAATCATTCCAATCAAGTTTCAGATGGGTTATTTTTCAGAATTAGTTCCAATTAAGGCATCAATAACATTCCTTCATATTCACTTCACTTCATAAACTATTATTGATATTACTTATTTCAGAACAAACCTATTTTATCCTCAGAAAATCATTTATCCATTTAAAAGTTTTTAGACATAAAAGACTTGTCATCTAATTTTCAAAACTCACGACACGTGTAGTGTGATATAAAGACGTATATCAGCTATAGTTAACTTCAAAGGAGAGTTATCTTTCTGGTTTTCAAAATCTAAAAACAAGATTTAGTTATTTTTATTTTATCAAACAAAACCGTCGAAATGTTGAATCAGAGTCCTCCCACTAGCTAACTTGACAAAAAAGTTTTTATGTTTTTAAATTTTTTTCTGATTTTATGGATTTTATGGATTTTAATATGCAGATGCAAAATATACATATGAATGCGAAGGTAAGAAATGCGTACCGAGCGTACCCCCAAACATAAACTGGACAGTGTCCTCACTGTCATTGCACGAAGAGATCATTTGAAGGGTCAAAATTGTCGGTTAAATATACACATTTTTTTTTGTTTTGTTTTTAAAGAAGAAAAAGAGAAAAAATGGAAAAGAATATCCATAAATATATACAAAATGGTATATACATACCCCCAAACTTATTTGGAACAGTGTCCACTGTTCTTGGCTGGATAAACGAAGTTTGGTGGTAGGCAGAGGAAGATTATGCAGGGTAAACCGGCTCCTGTAAGAACATGAGCTCTTCTGTTGGTTCGGCGCTAAGGTACGGTTTTAGTCGGTGTCCGTTCATTTCGAAAAATGAACCATCCTTTGGATTCTCCAAATCCACAGCGCCATGCGGATACACATTCCACACACAATACGGCCCTTTCCAGCGAGATCTGAGCTTTCCTGGATGGAAGTGTAGTCTGGTGTCGTAAAGCAGTACCTGTTGACCAGGTACGAAAGTTTTGTGCAAAAGGTGTTTATCGTGAAACACCTTCGTTCGGTTCTTAACGACAACCGTGTTATCGTAAGCCTTATCCCTAAGCTCGCTTAATTCGTTCAACTGCAGCTTCCGATGGCTGCCCGCATCTTCGAGAGACAGATTCAGCTCCTTTATCGCCCAAAGTGCGCGATGCTCTATTTCGACAGGTAGGTGGCAAGCCTTTCCGTACACAAGCCGATAGGGAGACATGCCAAGATCGGTCTTATAAGCGGTTCGAAATGCCCAAAGGGCATCAGTGAGTTTCAGCGACCAATCCTTACTGTTTTTGGAAACCGTCTTCTCCAGTATCTGCTTGATTTGCCGATTTGAAACTTCGGCCTGCCCGCAGGTTTGGGGGTGGTAGGGCGTAGAGATCTTATGATTAATGGAATATTTCCGCATCAAGGCCTCGAAAGTCTTATTGCAGAAATGAGTTCCATTGTTGCTAATGATCGCTCGGGGGTGACCAAAACGGGAGAAAATGTTTTCTTTAAGAAACCTAACGACAACCTTGTTGTCGTTAGTCCGGCTGGGCACAGCCTCGACCCACTTAGAGACGTAATCAACAGCGAGAAGGATGTACAAGTTCCCGAAAGAGCTGGAAAACGGCCCCATGAAATCTATCCCCCAAACGTCAAAAATCTCCACAACCAAGATTGGTTGGAGCGGCATCTCGTTCCTCCGAGATATCCGGCCCATGTGTTGGCACCGGGAACAAGTCTTGTAATAGTCATGAGCGTCTTTGAAGAGTTGTGGCCAGTAGAAAACACATTGCAAGATCTTCTCAGCTATCTTTCTAGGGCCAAAATGCCCGCCACAAGCTTGATCGTGGCAAAACGACAGCACACTCTTGAATTCATCGTCAGGGACACACCGACGAATAATCTGGTCGGGACAGTACTTGAACGGATAGGGTTCGTCCCAGTAAAAGTGTTTTACTTGGGATAAGAAGCGAAGTCTGCCCTGACTTGACCATTCAGTCGGTAGTAATCCTGTGGTCAAATAGTTCACAATATCTGCGAACCAGGGTTCGCAAGATACTGTTAAGAGCTGTTCATCCGGGAAAACGTCGTTGATCGGAATTGGAAGTGAAGGCGAAGAAGGAAGTCGTGAGAGATGGTCGGCAACTACGTTTTCACATCCTCGTTAGTCCTTAATGACAAGGTCAAACTCTTGAAGCAAGAGGATCCAACGTATTAGCCGAGATTTTGCATCTTTCTTCGCAAAAAGATGGCGCAGAGCAGAATGGTCTGTTAGTTATATGTATGCCCTAGAGGCCATTACTATACATAGGATGTATATTGTAGTGGATGCTGGGACATATATAGGGAGGACTTTCTTGCTCGACATAATAGTATGCTATCGGGTTGATCTTTACCTTAACGTGTATACTGTTTGTCTCTCTGTTACATGTTGGTAAAGCCCTTAGGATATGTACTTGACTACCTGGACTATGATGAAGATCATACTAGTGGGGACATGGTAGTCCATAAGTACATCCTTCAAAGTCCCTAGTCGTGGGTGTATCGAGATGGGGCATCGATATACCAGAGTAGACGTATACCTTCTCGACCCATACAGATGGGCGATGGATGATCCCATATCCATTGGTGTTTGACATCAGAGATGATATACGGGTGCTCAGTAGAGACTGGGTACACTGGACGGACTCGCCGAGAACTCCCAGATGGTATTATACCTCACGTCAGATGGCAGTTCTCTGGTGACACTGGTACAGAGTAGTCTGTTGACCCGAGATCGTCATAGAGTCTTGTGTGGTTCCGACTGTGCTTTGATTTCCATCTTACCACGTCCAAGAGGGCGTGCAAAACGGTGGTTTTTGGGTACAGTCCCGAGTCACATGGAGGCAATGAGCGATAGGAGGGGATTCGTCTCTCCCGGTATAGGGAGTTGATGTTGCACTGTGTTCGATTGGCTATAACAGGAAGTCCCTGGCCAGGGCTGCTCAGAGAATTGTTGGTAAGTGTTACCAGTAGTTTCTCGACCCGTTATGAGCCTCATATCGACACGACTTATCGAGCTATTGGGGTCTGACGTTTACCACCCCTAGGCGAGATATGCGACATATCAGACGATCAGACCGGACTGTACGGTAGTGTTACTGGTCGGATTCACTGGAGTGTGAGCGGGCTTGCTTGTCGATCTTCACATCACTCAATACCCGGGTGGCCGTTACGTTTAGCATACTGCTTGCGGCTTGTGGGTGTTTGATATGATCATCATCTGCTGCCGGCGTATTGACGAGTCTTTAGAGTCCTACACAGAGGTTTCCTGGCTCAAGCGAAACGAAATAGGAGCGCATATGAGATATGTGCGGGACCGAGAATAATGCGTGTATGTGATACCGTATTCTATTCTCGCGATGAATGTATGAAAGGTTGTATGCGATATAACCTAGTTATCGAATCAAGGGTTGGTTCGATAAGCCGATACATAGAATACTAGTCGGTTATATGCGATATGACCGGATCGTTAAATCAAGTGTTGATTTAATGATTTAATGCATAATTATATATTTGATATATTACTTTGCATTAACTAGTATTGGTTCACTTTAAATGGATTTTCTCACTCGGATTGTACACATTGTATATGTGATATACTTTTGTGCACTTGATTGTATAATGTTTGATGATACATGTTATGCTAGGGTTTTTGTGTAAAGATCAAACCATGGTTACATGATTATGGTTAGGGTTTTGTTTTATTCACTTATTTATTTATCCATTTCATTTTGGAAAATAAATGAGAAGAGAAAAGAATGGTGGCTTTATTTGTTGTTTAGTTGAAGCTTCATGAAGCTTTGACTTTGTCCACCATTCTTATCTCATCCTTAACCCTAACCATTCCTTTAACCCTTGGTTAATTCTCTACACATAACCATAGTTAGAATTATGATAAGGATGGTTTTTCTATTCTTTTTAATTAACTTATCATATATCATTTTCTTCTTCTTCTTCCTTGAACTCAAAAAGAAAACCATTCTTCATCAATGGTGATTGATGAAAACAAGTGAGAAATCCAATTCTAATGTCTACCCACATCCTATTTCTTCATCCTCTACCTCTTGCCAAGTAGTAGAGTGTGTTTCCTTCACAAGTTTTTAGGGCTTGGTGAAGGTGGAGCTTGATTTAGCGATGCCTCGACGTAGATCATCTTCGGCATGGACATCGACGACCTAGCTCGCTTTTTCTCCGACGAAGCCGACTCTAGAGCCCGGATTCCTTTTGGACAGCGGAGACGACTTCGTTGCGGAGCTATGGAGGTGGAGCACCGGATCTACAAAGGTTGTATTTCCGATATCCCATTAGTTAAGTTGTTAACTAGATTGTTTTTCGCCTAGTTTTCTAGCAAACGATCCGTAGTCGGGTCTCTCGGCACCCGTAAAATTTTATAATGGCATGTTCGATGCCTTGTGAGACCTCATTAGGGTGCCTAGGAACCCTACATGGTCTGTGTAGACAATGACTGGAGAGCCGATGAGGTAGGGCCTGAACTTTTCTAAAGCAAATACAACAGCCAAGAATTCCTTCTCAGTTGTTGTATAATTGAGTTGGGCGTCGTTCAGGGTTCGGCTCGCATAATAGATTACGTGCGGCATCTTGTTGATGTGTTGTCCAAGGACAGCACCAATGGCAAAGTCGGATGCATCGCACATAATCTCAAATGGGTGTGTCCAGTCAGGTGAAGAAAGAACGGGAGCAGAAGTGAGTGAGCTTTTCAATGACTCGAACGCGGTCACACAGCTCGAGTTGAAGTCGAATGGCGTGTCCTTGGCCAGTAGAAGAGTCAAGGGCCTAGCAATCTTGCTAAAGTCCTTGATGAACCGTCTATAGAAACCGGTATGGCCAAGGAAGGCTCGGATGTCTCGGATGCATCTGGGAGGAGGGAGATTGGAAATGACCTCAATCTTCGCTTTGTCAACCTCTATACCATTTTGCGAGATGATATGTCCTAAGACAATACCTCCGCGCACCATGAAGTGGCACTTCTCCCAATTCAATGTGAGGTTCTTGTCCTTACATCGGGTAAGGACAGCGTCGAGATGCATCAAACACTCGTTGAAGGAATCGCCGAAGATGGAGAAATCGTCCATGAAGATCTCCAGAAATTTTTCCACCATGTTTGAGAAGATTCCCATCATACACCGCTGGAAGGTAGCGGGCGCATTGCATAACCCAAAGGGCATGCGACGATATGCAAACGTGCCGAAAGGACAAGTGAATGTGATCTTGTCCTGGTCTTTTTCGGCGATGGGAATTTGATTATAGCCGGAGTAGCCATCAAGAAAGCAGTAGTACTCGTGTCCGGCCAATCGTTCAAGCATTTGGTCAATGAAAGGTAGCGGAAAGTGGTCCTTCAGCGTTGCGGCGTTGAGTTTTCTGTAATCAATGCATACTCGCCACCCAGTTTTGGTGCGAGTAGGGATTAACTCGTTCGCCTCGTTGGTTATGACCGTGATGCCTGACTTCTTGGGGACAACATGAATGGGGCTAACCCACTGGCTATCAGAGATAGGGTAAATGATACCACTATCCAGACATTTTACGATCTCCTTCTTCACAGCCTCTTTCATGACTGGGTTGAGACATCTTTGTGGATCCCTGGCTGGTTTGGCATCATCCATCAGATGAATGTGATGTTCAACGATTAGGGGACTAATCACCTTGATGTCCTCCATGGACCAGCCAAAAGCTTGCCTATTGCTGTGCATGACCGCAAGAAGGGCTTTCTCTTGCTCGGATGCTAGAGAAGCCGAGATGATAACCGGGAGGGTCTCGTTCTCACCCAAGTAAGCGTACTTAAGGTGAGACGGCAAAGGCTTGAGTTCGAGCGTTGGAGGTGAAACGATGGAAGGCAAGATTGGTGAAGAGGTCTCGAACTCAAAGGACTCCAGCAAAGGTTCAAAACGAGTGTAAGCGACCGAGTTGGATGGTTCAGGTAACTCATCGGGAAATTCGAAGGATTCAAACTCGGGTGGTGAGTGGCTAAGATCGTTCGTGAAAGTGAAACACTCGTAGTCATTGTCGGGCGCAGAAACAGCAGCAGGTTCGAAGAGGAACGCACTAGTGGGGTTAAGATTATCGTGATCGAACAGAAACTCCTCGAATTCACACTCTTCTGGGGTGATCTCCTGGATTGAGCAAACGTCGAGTATATTAGCATTAGGTTCGGAGGGATGATTCCCCAACCTGAAAATGTTGAGTTCAATTGTCATATTTCCAAAAGATAGGTTCATCGAACCATTGCGACAAATGATAACAGCATTTGAGGTTGCAAGGAATGGGCGACCGAGTATCACCGGAATTTGATTCCGGGGGTTAGCTACAGGCTGTGTGTCTAATACAATGAAGTCAATGGGGAATATGAAGTCCCCGACTTTGATTAACACATCCTCTAGCTCACCCTTAGGATGGGTGATCGATCGGTTGGCCATTTGGAGAGTACAGTGTGTGGGTTTCAGCTCTCCTACACCTAATTGCTCGTATACTGAGTACGGAAGCAGGTTAACACTGGCACCAAGATCTAATAGTGCGCGGTTGAAGTTCTTATCCCCAATGGTAATAGAAATCGTAGGACAGCCAGGGTCCTTCCGTTTTTGTGGTAAAGATTGGGTAAGAGCATCACTCACAGCACTAGCTAAGAAAACTTTCTTGGGTACCTGAGACTTCCTCTTTTTCGTGCACTTTAGGATTTTTACGTAGGACGGGACTTGTTGGACAGCATCTAAAAGGGGAATGTTAATGTTAACCTGCTTAAATAACTCCAGAATCTTCTCCATTTGTGGATTTTGTTTGGTGGACTTCAACCGGTTTGGAAATGGAACGTTTTAAAAATTGGTTGAGTCCAATGCTGGAGGAGGAGATTGTGGAGTTGGAACGGATCCCAGAACTGGTGTTTTCGTGGAGTAAGAATTAGGTCCGTTCAGAGCAGAAGAAGAAGAAGAGGAGCCTTTTGACGAATGGAGAATAAGCTCAGAAGACGAAGAAGAAGAAGAAGAAGCAGCGGCCGGGGTGTCATCGTCGATTCGTGTGCCAATGTTGTTTTGCAGCATCCTTCCCGATCTCAATGTGGTCACGGCACTCACATTATGATTCTGTTGTTCAAGAGCAACATGTACATTATGTAGGTGACCGGGATTTGGGAGCGGCTGGGACGGGAGCTTCCCCTTCTCTCGCTCGCTTAAGGCCGCATTCAGCTGTGCTATCTGGGCTTCGATGGGTTTGATGCTTTGCCCGTGAGCGGCAGTGTGTTGCACTAAGGACTGAATGGAAGACTGGATGTTGGCGGTGGACTGAGTCGATTGTTTAACGAACGCCTCCCGACTTCGTTCGAGCGAGGAAACCTTATCGTTGTTTGACGGAACAAAATTGTTTTGGGGAAAAGAATTGTTGGGTGCAAAGTTGTTCGTCTGATTTTGAAAAGGTTGGGGTTGGAAGGGCTGCTGAAACTGATGTTGAGTTTGTTGTTGCGCTTGTTGTTGCGGAGGAGGGGGCCTCTGGAAATTGTTTCCTTGGAATTGATGCTGATTCTGATTCCAGGCGAAATTGGGGTGGTTCCTCCAACCGGGATTGTAGGTGGAAGAGTATGGATCATTCCTCGGTCTTTGCTGAAATGCAGCATTAACCTGATCCTGTCCTTGAGATGGTGGATTGTAAGGACACTCTTCGGTTAAGTGAGAAGGATCGGAACAACAAGCGCAAATGGTACGAAGGGGAAGAATAGGGTAGGAGCAGGAGAAGAAAATTTTCTCTCTATCGCTTCAAGCTTTCTCGTTATTGCAGCCATTTCAGCTTTCATCACAATAGAGACATCAAGTTGGTGAATTCCTACCCTAGGCTGACCGGTAGAAGTGGAGGTAGAAGAAGAAGTAGTCGGTCTGGTGCTCTCCCATTGTAGCGTTTGCTCCACAAGGTCGTCGAAGAATTGCCACGCTTCCTCGTCAGATTTCGATACGAAGTGGCCCTGACAAATGGTTTCCAACAACTGCTTGGTTGCTGGGTTCAGGCCCTCGTATAAGGTTTAGCAAAGTTGCCATTTCTCGATACCATGGTGAGGACACTGAACAAGAAGGTCTTTATACCGGTCAAAGCACTTCCAGAAGGGTTCAGAAGGAAGCTGGGAGAATTGGTTGATTTCATTACGGATCCTTGCGGTTTTATGATTCGGATAGAATTTTTTGAGAAACGCTTTAACAAACTCATCCCAACTGGTTATGGAGTGGGAAGCGGTGCTATACAGCCATTTTTCAGCAAGATCGCATAAAGTGAACGGAATGACCCGTAGACGTATAGCATCGTCCGACAGCTGGGTGGTTTTCATCATGGCACAAACGTTTTGAAATTTGTTGATGAAGATATAGGCATCTTCATATTCAAGCCCATGAAATCGCGGAAGCATGTTAATGAAGTGGGGCTTAATTTCAAAATTATCCCCATTGGCCGGTGGAAGAGAAAGATAGGTGGGAAGTGCAGAACGGGTGGGATAGAAACGATCCTGGAGCGCGATTCGCTGCGGCGCTACAACAGGCGGTGGTGGTGGGTTATTTGCCTCCATAGGAGGTGGAGTCAATCCCGGGAGAGTCAAAGAGATGTTTGGATTAAATCCTGACATAGCGGAAGAAGAGGTTGGTGATGGTGAAGGTGAAGATGTATGAACAGAATTCTGGTCAACGTTGGAGTTGGCCGGCAAAGGTAAGGGTGAAAGAGGCGTGGATGGAGTTTCGACGTCTGAGTCGATCGCGTAGTCGGTAGCGACTAACGTAACGCGGTCTAGGAGGGCTCTAGTGTCCCGAGTCCAAGCGGACATACACTAAACGAGTTTAGTATAGTCAAAGCGGAGAAGGTGAGTGTAAGAAAACGTCAATGGAGAAATACGAAGGGTGGTGGGTGAAAAATGGATTTTGGCGACAAATGGCAAGTTTTTATAAAAGTTTTTGAATTTTTCCCTTTTTTTTTATTTTTTAGAAAGAGCTTTACAGAAATATGTACGGATTTACGGCTCTAAGCAATCACAAACAAGATATGCATAATCACACCTAGATCTAGGGTCACCTAGGTCAGCTAGACAGCTCCTAACTGTTCCAAAGGGCTAGAAACAGGACCTCAAACCGCCCCTTCTCCAACAATTGCGGCCAGGTATGTGCCAGGTAAGTGGGAGGCTCCCCACTATGTAAGTAGTGGTCCTAATTAAGTAACCACATGCCTTCGACACACTTGCCTAGACACCGCAAAAGTCAGGATAGGATAAACGACCGATGCTTGTAACTAGTCCTCTGTCCTATTGAGCGCAAAGTCCTTAGGGCTGAGTCTAGTATTTTTTAATTAACAATGGTCAATGCATATACTTTTTGTGATTTCTGGGGTCCTGGGAAAGGTGATGAAATCCCCACCCAATCTGAATTGGTTTCAAGCCCCTTAAGTCCGTATTAATGAATGCAAAACGATAACAAATCAACTGCAAATTTTTTTTATTTTTTTAGCGCGGCAGAAAGAATCCTGCACAAGAACAGTTTATTGGAAGGGGGAAGAGAATTTGCGCAAAGAATGCTGCAGAAAACACAGTTTATTGGAGTCCGGAGGAGTTGGGAGAGGGAAAGAAACTTACCCAGAAAGTTTTGCACCCTGAAGGCACCAAACGGCCGCGGTTCCGCGGCCTAAGCTTGCTTATGCCGCGGTTCCGCGGGCGAAAGATGAGATTGGGACATCATTTTTCTTGGGTTTGCTGAGTTGGGTGTCCTCTTCTGTTTTCAAGACCCTGAATCTGGATTTGCTCACTGGAACTGCTCCAGAATCTTTCAGTAGACCATTTTTTCCGTCTTGAATCTGTCGCAGTGTAGCCGCGAAATATGGGTCTATCTTCCCACGTCTTTGGCACTGAACTCGAACTTCGTATATCCCACGTCTTTGGCACTGAACTCGTCCTTCTTTTGTTCCTGCACACTTGCACAAAAACTAATCAAAAATAACAAGATGGTTTTTTTTTCAATGTATATTTTTTTTTGTTTTTTCGGTTAGCATTATATTCACAAATTAACTCGAAATTATACAAAGAAATAAACTACCGTCTCCCCGGCAACGGCGCCATTTGATTGTTAGAGTTTCTGCGTGTTCAAGTTTAGTTAATTACCGCAATCAAAACGGTTTCGCTTGTAGCTAGCCGGTTGAGTACGGGTCGTCCGCAGGGAGATGGGAATCTTTTTCTATGTGCTTTAACGTGTTAAGTCCAAAAGTCCAGATTTTTTTGTGATTAACTAAGTGTTAAAATGATATGTAAAGAGAGCTTGTTAGGGTTAGGATTAGGTTAGTTTGAGTTAGGAGTCGCTCACTTCTTTCGTTGCCACTCTTAATATCGGTGTTACGGTAATCGGCAACAACGAGGATTAGCACGACTAGGTAGGAACTTGCGAGTATAAGCTAGGCTTTCCAACGCTTAAGTTCTTCCTTTTGGTGCTTGTCCGTCCGTTCTTGGCTCTTATCCATAACCTCCGGTTAATTCAACCACAACCGGTCTCACTACGGAATCACCGCTATCATGTAGGATAGGGTGCCGTAGGGAGCGGATTGTGGTTCAATTAACGGGAGTCGATTTAAGATATTGGGCAAGGAAAGAGTGAGAGAGATTTCCTTCTCTCAAACTTCCCTTATCCTACCCTAACAAGTATGAAACTACTCACCCATTATAAGGAAAAGAAAATAAAACAAAAGAGGAAGATAGAAAGAAGGAGATTAGAAGATAACAATTAGCTATTTGCGACCTCACCTCGGCAAGGATCAAGCGTAAGGATCATGGTTGTTTAAGGATAAAGGAAAAGAGAAAAGAAAGAAACAAACATAAATAACAACAACTAAGTTAACAAATGAAAAATACAAGCAATAATAATTTAACTAAAGAACAAGACAAGCATGATAAGTATAATAACTCCTTTATTCATTCTTCAGTCACAAAAGCTCACTACAAGTTTTTTAATGGAGAAGAGATGAGAGGAGGAAGAAGAAAAACAACTAAAACATAAAATCTAAATACAAGATTAAGCACCCTTGGCTTCACAAGGTTCTGGGCTATTTATAGGCAGGGAACTGGAAATCTATGGCAAAATTCTGCCTCTACATGAAAATACCAAAATACCCCTAAAAGATCTTCAACTGCGGCGCCTAAACGGCCGCGGAACCGCGGCCTAGACCCCCTATTGGCCGCGGTTCCGTGGCCGTTTAGGTGAGTTGGGCTCTCTGCTTTTTTGTGCTTCCCTGGTCTTCTATTTCCTTTATTCTGGTACATGTTTTTTCTCAGATTGTCTTCACGATTTTTCCAGAATTTCTGTTGAACAAAAAGGTGATGAATGTGGATCTTTTTGTCATGATTTTCTTGAGCTCCGCGTAGATTTCTTGGATCTTGTGTTGCCATTGAGTCTTGTGCATGAAAATGACAATCGATTTACCATTTTGTCTCTTAAACTGGTTTGTGGCAACATACGGATAGAGAGCGGAGACCCGTGTTTTATCTATGGTTAGCAGGAACCCGGATTTTGTCGTGCTTTTCTATGAATTTTATCTTTTAGAGCCGAGAACCTGTATCCTGCAATTGACTAGCAAACACGGCTCAAGAGTACCAACCGATAAGCAATATGATAAAAATTGGGCGGTATAAAAATGCAAAAATCTGATATGAACAGGTGATAAGGACGAATGAAAGTCAGTCGCAGGCATTGTCTTTACCCTCAGTAAAGGGACAGTATTGTTGGATATAGTTCCCTCAGAGTCAATTATTGGATCACAGGCACGTGATTGTAATGATTGAGGGAGGACCTATACCGGTAGGACAGTCTTACTCGAAATGATAGTATGCTATCTGGTTTATCTTTATCATCGTGTACTGATTTAGGTGACCTTTGTCACGACCCGAAAGTACGGAACGTGACTGGCACTTAGATTACGAGACGTCTAAAGGCGTACCGTAACCTAAGTCAGCCAAAGCCCAGAAAAATCTAAACCAAAATCAAAAGAGAGTGAAGGAAAACCTTTAATGAAAATGGTTTTTAAAATCATTTAAGTTGCATAGAATCCCTTTTTAAAACATCAAAAATTTCCGAAAATTTCGGTAGAGTCTCCCCTGTATTTTCTATCCCCCAAAATGGGTACAACAAGATAATAAACCTGTAATCATAAAAATGGCATCCCCAAGCGGGAGCTAGCTCTTCGCCCAAGGCGGATCACAACCACATGCAATATAATAGCAATATCAAGAAAAGAGCATAAAAGAAACGCAAAATATCAGAAAACACAACGCCGGCTCAAGTGAGCTCGACCTAAAAGAAACCACAAATATACAAATCTCTCAGTCTCATCACTAGGTCGCATATACAATATAAAGTGGTAGATGGAGTATACTAGATACAATGATAAAGCAAAAAGAAATAAAGTGTGCTCGCAACCCACCTACGGGCGATGTCGCGAGTCTGAGCAAAAGGAACTGATGATAAGATAGCCCGCCGCTACAAGACTAACGGGTCCGACCTGCAAGACACTGTGGCACAACGGGGGTGAGTTGCCAGCTCGTGAGTAAATATAACATCTAATAAGGCAATCGTAAGAATGCACGCAATGCACCACAACACGCATATCCATATGTGATATAATATCTCTAGTATGCATGCACAGGTATGCAATGTCATTATTAAGTCTTTAAGTGTTTTAAATGCTAAGGGTATTGAATTCTTAACTTTAAAAAATGAATATCTATATAATAGCTAAGTACCATCAAGAAATCATCTGAAAACCCGTGTCAAGCATCGACACCAAATAGGAATCATATCTGTCTCAATATCGGGCTCCGTCAGTCCGGATCGGCCCATATCATAAATCTCACGGCAACGGTCGGTATTCTCCGGATATCTGCCGCGCCAGACATCACCGGTAGGTAGTCTTCCCCTGCCAGGCTCATCGTCTACAACTCGATCTTCTTGCCCCGGGGTACCATACAGGGCCCACCATGTACCCGAGACGGTTCATCCACTCCTCGAATCGGGTCTCGAAATCCAACAGAAAACATGAAAACTCATGGTGGACGACACATACATCACGAGAAAACCGCAACTTTGTTTTAAAAATGATAAATATAAGCTTTTGTTAAATTCCTGCGGTTTTCCCCAAAAATCCAGAAATCACAGAAAAACATGAAATCCTCAAGAAAATCATAGTGTCCACATGTTAAATATGATAAATGTCTATGATATCAATGTATATGATGTGAATTTTGGATAGAATCTATGTAATTGTGATGATAATGCGAGGTATATGCATGCTACGCAATTTCATATATCATGTATGAATGCAAATGGCGATATTAAGTTAAACCGGTCCTATAGTGCACGTGGCATGGCAATTACCAAAGGCGTGTGTGTCACATGAATAGTGCGCGTGCAACAGATGCCAATGGTAATGGTGTTCGTGTCCTACGAAGGGATATCGCATAAGTATAGATGAATGTCCATGCAATCTAATATACTGTTCGCTATAAGGGTATGCAGTGTACATGAATGGATAAGCTAGCTAACAATATGAATCATGCAAAAAGTAGGGTAATCCTAACTAAGGGGGAGGCGCCTCGCGCCATTCAGACGATTCCCCCATAGATGAATACATCTACTCACCTGAAATCTCCGTTAATCCGATCCGGCTACCGCCTTGCCTTTTCGCGCCGTGTCCGATGTTTCCCCGACCGATCCTATATCTGCACAACACCAAGCATAAGATTACAAAACCTAAAACGATGCAAGTCACAATATACAATTATCAACGCTCTCGAATTAATCATAGCATGCACTCGGTGCGCGGAAAAACGCACGAAAATCGCTAACCTTTAACTAGAATTGTCATTTCGGGGAAATCGACTAAACTACAACCCGACTAGACGAAACCCCGCATTCGCACACTCTAATAGTCCTATACGAAGCTAATTATATCGCTAACATAACGCATTTTGATCGCATTCTAATTTTCGTAAAAATCTAGTAAGCAAATTCAATACCGATTCGATGCAAACATCGAAATTTAAATCATTTAGCGAGCATATCATTACACAATTAACCACTCTAATCAATTAGATAACCAAAACCCTAACTTAATTCTAACAACCATGTTTCAAACCCTAACTCAACATCAAAACCCATTCTTGATTTTTCATGAACAAGGATTTACAACTAAATTAATACTTCAAAATTAGATTTTAGCACAAATAAACTACAAGTTAGCAAACTAGTTTAGAATTTTTACCTCACAAGTGGAACCCTAGCATGATCAAGTCACCAAGAAGCCTCCTTTCATCATGTTTTGAACTAAATTTGGTTGAGGAGAGAGTGGATTAAGGTTTAGTGTTGAATTGAGAATGAAATTTGTGAGTTTTTATTGAATTTTAGCAAGGAAATTGAAGCAAAAAGAAGTGGGAAGTGAGGGAATTCTGCAGCAAAGGGGGGTCGGCCAGCAGCAAGGGAGGGGGTTTGTGGATTTTTGGAGAAGTTTCTAGGTCCAAAAACACCCCATGTTGTCATTTAATGCTTTCATGTCAACAATTTACAAAAAAACCCTCATTTTACACCATTTTTCCATTAAATTTCCCACCCTAAAACCAAAAGTTTGCAAGTCATGATACAATTTTATTAACACCATATTTTAGCTTATAAAGACTCCTAATTATGAAATTTACCTAATTAAATTTGTATTTATCACTAATTTAATGTATTTAAAAAGGCATAAAATAATAAAAAAATTAATTAATTACGATTTTTTTTTTATTTAACTAGAAAATTATAAGTGACATTTTAGTGACAAAATTATAGTAATATCTTATCTAAATTTTGTATAATTAGTTCTACAATGAAAAATACCTATTTTGACTTTTTACGGAAAAAGCCGAAAATTTAGCCGATTACCGAAAAACTGCCTAAACGATTTTCGAAGGGTTACAACCTTACAGGTCACTATTGCAAGTTGATAGAGCCCCTAGGATTCTTGCTTGTCTACCAGTAGTATGAGGGCGATCATATACGTGGGAGCTGGGGTCCATAAGCACATCCTTAAAAGGTCCCTGGTGGTTGGGAGTTTCGAGACAGGGCATCGATTCTCCAGAGTAGACTAGTGTATACAGTCGAGACCCCGACAAGGGGCGGTGGCCGGTCTCACAAGCCACTGGTGTCAGTTGGTTCACCTAAGATGTATACAGGTGCTCATTGGGTTATGAGTACACCGGACAGGACTCGCCGGGAGCCTGCTAGTTGGTATTATACCTGACGTCAGATAGCAGTTCCTTGGTGACATGTGTACAGGTTAGTTCATCGACCTGAGATCGTCATTTATCTCGTGTGAGTTCCCACTGTACTTAGATTACTACCCTACCACGCTCAAAGGAGATGTGCAAACAGGTTTTAGTTGGGTACAGTCCCGAGCTACATGGAGGTAGTGAGCGGATCTGCAGGGTTTCGTCTCTCCCGGTATTGGGGGTGAGGTCGCGCTGTGTCCAGGAGAGCCAGTACATGAAAATTCCTTGGCCAAGGCAGGAGATTTACTTGTAGGTATTCCAGTAGTATCTCAGGGTGTTCTGGGCTGATCTCCGACACGACTTGTACCGCTTTTAGGGGTCTGAATTTTACCAACCCCCTAGGCCCGCCATGCGATGCTCATAGAAGAACGGACCGGACTGTACGGATATTGTCACTGACAGGCTCAGTAGGGTGTCAGGATAAGTTCGCTCATCGACGTCCCTTTTGGTCAATAGCTGGTGGCCCGTCACGTATAGCTGATACCTCTGACGTGCTAGTGGTTAAATCTACAGCCATAGTATTGACGAGTCTTTAGAGTCCACCACACGCACAATTACTCAAGTTTTGGGAGAAACGCTGTAGAGGCCGTATGGAGATATGGCAGGATTCGATCAGATACGTGCGGTATTGCACGGATCGTGATCGGGCGGTTTTTACTAGCCGGCTTTGGTTTAAGCCGGATCCTAGTATTTTACAGTGTAGATTTTGTCTCTTTGCATTTGTGTTCAGTGGGAATACAAATGCGGGCATGTATTTGCAGTAGCGGGGTTTTCCTGTAATTTATTACGTGATCATTTTTCTGAAGTTGCCAGTTTGCATTCCGTTCCAGCCGGTTTTCCTTTATTCCTTCACGGCCGGACTTTCCGATGGAGGGGGTTATTTGCAAGTTTGCAAATAACTTTTTGTGGAGGGGGTTTTCTTGCATTTGTGGCATTATGATAGATTTAGCATCATGAGATTCCATATTTTCTGATCCTTTGCTTTAATGAGATAAGAAAAGATTTGAAATGGTGTGACTTTTATTCCTAGTTTTTTTCACATCTCTTATGGTCACCTTGAGCTATCCTACACTCACCACCCTTCTTGTTTTCTCTCCACCATTTTTTGATAAGGGGGCCGGCCACAATTTGGGAAGGGAGAGGGTGAGTTCATTTTTCATGAGGGAAATTTGATCATCTCATTTGCTTGCTCCAAAAATCCCTGACCCCTCTCCAAAGTTCATTTCATTCTTTTCTCCATCAAATGGCAACAAAAACCCCAAAAGAGACATGGATTCTACACTTGCCTACAGCACTCCTTGGACACGTCGGCTAGCCAACTTCGCGCCCGAGTTGCCTCGGTCCAGAGGTGGGAGCCCGTAAAAGAACCCGGCGATGTGGTGCCCGTTTCGACGAGGAGGCGACGACCGGAGGTTCCACGAGGAGATCGGAGTGGAGATGAAGACCGAAGGATACGGATCGCTCGGTATAGCTTCTCTACTCCCTTTCTTGTTTGCTAGTAGATAGGTTAATGGCCCGATCCGGGTTAAAATTGCGCGGTGGTGCTGGTTTGCAAGTTTAGCAAAGTTTTTCGTTTCCGCATTTCCGGCGTCGGATTGACGGCCGGGGCGCCGCCGTGCACTTACAATGGTATCAGAGCCATGCCATTAACCTAGTCTAGCTTTGTCTAATGTGTTTACATTTCCGATCGAACAAAAATCCCAAAACCGCATTTTCATGTACATCAGTTTCTGTCGAAATATTTTTGGCTCGAAATATTTTTCAGGTTGTTTCAGAAACATGTGCAGGGAATTGTAAGAGCACTGTAAAATTTTGGTGACCTGATCCTTCTAAAGGACCGCGGAACCGCGGCCATAACCCCATTTTGCCCGCGGTTCCGCCGCAGTAATTGGGCTTCGTTTCACCAATTTTTTGCAGTGGGCTTTTGGGCTGAAAATAGGGGTTTTTGTATGTTCTTTTTGGGCCCAGAATTTCTTTATGTGCTACAGTAGTGCTTGGGGCCCACCTGGATAAATTTGATCGATCGAAAATTTTAAACACATTAGTTCACAGTATTTACATTATATCTGCGACCGTGAATGTCATTCTATCGGTAAATCCTGTCTATTTGCTATAGCCCTTTTATACGGATTTGCGAACGTGACATTCACGTTGATGTTCTGTGTTGTGCTGTGATGTTGCGGATTGGTCGTAGAGGATAGCCTGGTTGCAGTGGTAGTACAGTTTTGCTTTATATGTACATTTGATATTGCGGCGCGAGCGTCCGACAAGTGGACTGCCGTCACTGCCTGTTTGTATTATTCTTTTGGGGCACGACCGGGTCGAGGTCGATGTACCCGTTCTATGTATATTTTACTTTCTGTACTAGGATTACCCCGCGGGGGGGGGTGCACGAATAGCCGGGTTCTAGAGGGCAACGGGCCCGCATCTCATGGCATTGAGACGGAGGGGGCTTTACTCTAGAATTGGCGGGCTATTCGCCGCACTCGTAGGGGGTATAGGTTGACCCAGGAGGGGTGCCCAAGTTACCGGATTCCGTGAAGTGCTGGGTGGTCCATTCACGTTGCTGAAGGAGGCTGCCTTGCTTCAGGTTTTGGCGGGTGACTTTTCGCGCCCGTAGGGGTCTAGGATTTTCATTGCACAGGCTATCCACACGACCAGGGGAACGTCGGGTTTCAGTAGCGGCTCTATGAAACCCGGGGTTCCCAGATATCTGTATTGTTCTGTGATGCTGTACATTTCTGTGATGTTGCATATTATCATGCCTCGAGCGAAATAAAATATATTGATATATATACTAGTAGATGTTGTATATGTTTTGCATCCGCGCTAGTCCAGTCCCCGCTCTGTCGTTAGTTAAGTAACCTAACAGGTGATGACGGGACCCAGTGGCGAATGCGGGTGGCATATACGTACATCATTATTTTCGTTCTTTGTTGGTGTGATCAATTGATGGGACTGCGTTGATTCGGATCAATGCAAGCTAAACAAACCTATTCTGATGTTGTTGGAACAATTTTCAAAAAGCTGTTATTGCAAGGACGTTCTCTTTTGTTTTGCACAGTGGTATTCAGTTGGAATATCCTGCACCTCAGTCGACGAGGCAAGGGCCGAGATCCCTTCACCGGGAGTGACCCCTTAGACAGAAGTTTACGTCAGGGCAATAACTTCACTATAGCCGATTACTTTTGCTTTGCATCGTGATTTCAGTTGGAATATCCTGCACCTCATTCTACGGGGAAAGAGCCGAGATCCCTTCACCGAGAGTGACCTCTTTAGCAAAGGTTTTTATCACTATATTTTTATAAAGCTATCCGGTTCCTTCAACGACATCAAGTTCATTACGTTAAAGGTTTTCGCCAGAAACCATTCGTAGCCCTCCATCATTTCAGTTAAATATTCGGTAGAATTCAAGCTATGTATTTTGACCTCACGCCGAGGCATAGTGATTGGTAGCTGCCGGATATTTATCTGTTGCATAGATAGATGTGTTGGTTTGGGACAGTCGTACTACTATTTTGGCCTACGTCAAGGGTATGTACGGGTGGGTTCAAATTAACCTGGATAATGATGGGTAGAACTTGACATGTGACTTATGACATTTTGACCTGATTGTTATGAATTCTCGTTATGTTTGTAAAAGCAAGTATCGAATCAATTGTTTCCCGATAACGGTTTCATTTGATCGATAACAGTATCTTGTATCAGTATTTAGAAAATTGTATAAAGAAATCACAACCAAAGAATTATATTTGACCGCAATCAATTACGGTGTCAGTTGTAGATCGTAAGCGAGTGCGGATCGTCCACAGGGATTGTGCGATTCGTTTCAATGTTCGATTTGTTTGAATTGAAAAGTTAATCGAAAAGAAAAGAAAGCATGATTCAAGATTTATCAAATGTTTCAAGTGTCACTATTCTATTCAAGAATCAAGAAAAAGATAAACAATCAAGAATCGGGTTTCGATGATATTTCCAACCAAATGTCAAGAATCTAAATGAGGCTCGTAGGAATCGATCGGATCTATAGACGTGATGTAATCATCAAGATATCGTGTTCTTGTCCTTCGAATAATTGATACTAGATCGATGATGATCGACGAGAGCTAGGGCTTTCTCGTGAAACTAGGGTTTCATCATTTAACCCTTGTTCTTTCGTCGATATCATTCACATTCTAGCCTCTAGCAATTTCAAGAAACGATCGTAACTCCCCAATTTCGAGCGATATCAATCAAGAAAGCATCGCAACAAAATTGGGTCGTCGATTCTTGAACTTGCTAGGGTTTACAAAACTCGTAGGAATCAAGAATCGTTTTCAGATATATTACATCATCATTCTATTGATCGTCTCGACTCCTCGACGAGCGGAGTTTATTCACACATCATCACACAGAAAGCATTCAAGAATTGAAAAGATATCATGATGCAAGAATTTAAAGAAAACAAGATAAAAGAATATCACCTTTTATTTATATCAACATTTTGATTACAGTCGCTCAAGAACAACAAGAGGAAGAACTAAATTGTCGATCTGGCGTCGCTTTTCTCCGTGAATCGTGGATCGGCTTGGACCACTAGCTCTGTTGAAGATCGGCTCCTCTCATAAAAGGTTGAAGGGCTTCTTGCTCGATTTAGTACTCGGGATCTTGGCTTTTGATTGGAATTAGGGTTAGGGTTTCACACAAGTCTTCTCACTAGACTTGTGGAAGAAGATGAAGAATGAGGTGAATGGATCAATCAATTTCAATGAATGAATTTTTCTTTATAAGTGAGCCTAGGGTCCTATTTATAGATCTCCCAAACCCTAAGCCTTGAGTTTAAAATAGAAATTCCCTCCAAAAGTTTGTTGAAAGACATCTAGAAGTAGTTAGTTAGGCTTAGCTTAGGGTTTAAGCTAGGGTTTAGGGAGAACATTCTAGAATACAAGGCTAGTTTAGTATAGATCAAAGGGTTTGCTGATCTGGCAGAAGCTTCTGGGGCTTTCTGGAAATTGTTGTGTCATTCTGTGCTGTACACACTGAGGGAGGAGTTATGGTGCAAAATTGGGGTGATGAAGAGTCAAGACCACCGCGGAACCGCGGCACAAGGCGGCTTAGGCCGCGGTTCCGCGGCCAAGTAGGTGACTTAGGTCTTCAAACTTCATGTCTTAGCTTCTGATGTCTTCCTATGTATTTTCTGATATGTTGAATTGCTGAATGCCTTTTAGATCAATACCAGATTCCAAATTCTTGAGTTGGCGTATCTTTTAGCGGTGTAAATCTGAGCAAGTTTCTGATTTTCCTGCACAGACTTCGAAACACGGGTTGCGATATATAGGAATGATGCCATGCTATGAAATGCAGTCAATTTCCCTAGAAATGCCGGTTTTAAGGTCTAACACATGTAATCTGATATTTTGCGACAGATTTTCTAATATGTGAAATATGAATGCCGAACACTTCTATATGAATGCAAATGATAGGGAAATTGCCTGTTAAAATATGCAATATTTTCGAGTAATCAAATTCCCCCAAACTTAATTTTGATCGTCTCGAGCGAACTTTTTATTAAAAAGAGAAGGAGAAAATAAAGAAAGATAAAAACTAACAAGCACACTTTCGTAGGCAACACGATTGCACTGAGCACGTGCAACAAGCCTTTAAACCTCTAGGTGTCCCTAGTAGGAGGAGTGTTGTCTCCTGAGGGTTTTCAGCGGATTGCACCCACAAAATCCAATAATAAAAGAAAGATCATGAATATTACATTTAAAGGCAAGAATTGTAAAAGAAAAGCCTTGAAAATTAGGGTTTACAACTAAGCTAGCTTTTCGGTTGTCATGATCCCTATCTTAATGTCATGAAAAAATGTTAGAAATCACGTCCTCCCTCAATAAAACGTCGTCTTATTCTTCATTCCTATCTTTCTTCCAAACATCGATCATATAACCCTGCGTGTGTGTAAAGGACATCCCTACACCCAGAGAATTCAATTCAAGCTATCATACTCTTGCCCATCAGCCTCAGTACTTTTTAATTAATGAATATTTAGATGAGATTGCTCACACACTTTCATGCGACCGTTAATACTTCTTGAGGTACTAACCGACCGGTTACTCATGTGCTAGCTTACTTGGTGTATTTTCCTCGTCTTGCACCACCTCAGGCATAGCAGTGACTCCTAGACCAGTTGGCCTTAGGTCACTAGGTGAAGAGGCACCCTCGCTATACATTTTTATTGCCCTCGGCGATAACAAAACCAGTGTCCATTTTTCTCACCACTTTATTTTTTTTTTTTATTCATTTTTTTTTTCTTTTTATTTCCTTCATACATCGGCTTTAAGACAAGAGCATTTCAATGTAAGTCCACGTTGCCGTCCCCGGTTCTTGCGGGGAGGCGGAAACGGTATAAAAATCAAATTTTTAGCGCAAAGGGCAACATGGACTATCAAAGTCGGGATCTTTTCTAAACTAAACTAGCTAACATGCTAAAGAGAGTTAGCTACTCAGATAAAAGGTTATACCTAACTTGAACTCCTTCTTCTTGAAACCTTTGTAGGGTTTGATGGTGCTTTCCTCGTTGCCTTCTTCCGTCAAAGATGGATCCACCTGAGGGTTCAACCTTCGGGCTCTTTCTCGAACTTTGAGTGAACTAGGATCTTTGGTTTGCTAAACCTCTAACCCAAGAGTGAGTAGAGAGTGGCTTTGGGGTGTTTTTATCTCAAGGAGATGGATTCTCAACACATGAGAAGGGAGCTCCTTGAACTAGAGGAGGAGGAAGAAGAAGAGATTAGAGAGAAGTGTTATGATAGAATGAGCTATCCTTTTCATTTTACAACTATAACTAAAATGAAAAGAATTATCAAATTAACAATAATAATAAAAATGAAATAGTTGATGGAAGGTTTGGAATGACCATTATCATTACATTCATTAAATGGTTTTGCTAGAATCAAAGAGCATCTTTGATATGTAATGATGATGGTCAAACTTTCAACCATGGTCAACAAGTCAACCTTGGTCAACAAGTCAACAAAACCAACCATGACACAATTTCATTTAATTAATATTATTAATTGATATAACATAAATTCAATAGGGTTTGGAAAAAAAGACGACTGTCAACTGTGCATACGCACCCGTTCCGAAACTCGTATGAATATCCTCTTCCTCCGCCTCAATCAACTGTGCATACACACCCGCATTCTTGTTCCGAGGAACATGAATACTAAGAGATAAAATCAACCCCAAAACATATACCAGTATCTGGCTCAAACCAGAGCCTGCTAGTAATATCTGTCCGGACTCCAAACGTGCACAAGTGCGCGGATGAGAACGAACCCTGTCGTAAAACCATGCGACCTCTACTCTGTTTTGCCCAGAGGCGAATAGCCCTCTGTGTGGGACTCTAAAGACTCGACACTACGCTGGCAGTGGGTTTAACCACAGACCGCAAGCAGCACTAGCTGTGCATAACGGTCCCCGGGTAGATGCCAATAAGAAGACTGACGAGATGAACCCCATCTGAACTCCTACTGAGTCTAAATGTGACAGTCTCAGTACAGTCCGGTCTGTTCGTCTGATACATCGCATGTCGGGCCTAGGGGGCGGTAAACGTCAGTCCCCTAATAGCGGTACAAGTCGTGTCGGAGTGAAGCCCAAAACACCCTGAGATAACACTGGAAGCCTACCAGTATATCTCGCTTGCCCTGGCCAGGGACTACTCGTGTAATGGCTCTCCTAGACACAGCGCGATGTCAACCCCCAATACCGGAAGAGATGAATCCTGTCTAACCGTCACTGCCTCCAAGTGCTTCGGGACTGCACCCAACAACTACCTGTTTGCACGACTCCTTTGAGCCGTGGTAGGGTAGTGATCAAAGTGCAGTGGGAACACTCTCGAGGCGAAGTGCCAGTGTCAAGTCAGCGGACTAAGCTGTACTCATGTCACCTGGGAACTGATAACTGACGATAGGTATAATACCAACTCGTCAGTTCCCGACGAGTCCTGTTCAGTGTACTCGTAACCTAACGAGCACCCGCATACTATCTCAAGTACGACGTACTGACGGCTGTGGGACAGACCGTCTCCCATACTGGGATGAGAAGCGCATGCGCCAGTCTACTCCGGAGTATCGATGCCCTGTCTCGATAGTCCTGCGACTAGGGACCTGTATAAGGATGTGCTTATAGATTACCCAGCCCCCACTAGTGTGACTGCCATCACAACGCTGGTAATCAAGCAAAGATCCTAAGGGCTCCACTAATGCGTATAAGTGATATGATAAAATAAACACATGTACACATTGAAGTAGAAACAAACCAAGTAGCATACTACTATTTTGAGCAAGATTGTATATACAAGGTGAATATCCCAAGCTTCCATTAAGTAATATACAAATCGGTATGATACAGTAATGGCCTCTACGGCATATACACTAACAATCTCCCACTTGCACTAAGGCCACGTATTGGCGTATCGAAGACCTATCATCTCGATCAGCCGCTCGAACTGTGTCTGGGGTAGGGCCTTGGTGAATGGATCTGCAGTGTTATCTTCTGAAGCAACCCTCCGAACCTCGATCTCCTTGCGATCCACGATCTCTCTGATCTGGTGATACCGCCTCAAGATGTGTCTGGATCTCTGATGGGACCTGGGTTCCTTCGCTAAAGCTATAGCCCCGTTGTTGTCGCAATACAGAGGTATTGGGTCAACAATGGACGGAACCACCTGAAGTTCTTTCAAGAACTTCCTCATCCAGACAGCTTCTTTTGCGGCATCAGATGCAGCGATGTATTCCGCTTCCATCGTCGAGTCTGCAACGGTTTCCTGTTTTGAACTCTTCCAACACACCGCCCTCCCATTGAGGGTAAAGACAAAACTCGACATGGACTTGGAATCATCCTTGTCACTCTGGAAGCTGGAATCAGCAAAGGCCTCGATCTGGAGGTCTTTTCCGCCGTACACAAAGAACATCTCCTTAGTCCTTCTCAGGTACTTGAGAATGTTCTTTACTGCTATCCAGTATTTCTCCCCAGGGTTTGACTGATACCGGCTTACCACACTTAGTGCATAAGCTACATCCGGTCTGGTACACAACATCGCATACATTATAGAGCCTACCGCAGAAGCGTAGGGTATAATAGACATGCGATCCCTCTCTAAATCAATCTTGGGAGACATCTCTTTAGAGAGGGTGATCCCATGACAAGCCGGTAGGTTACCGCGCTTGGAATCTTCCATACTGAATCTCTTCAGTATAGTGTCGATGTACCTGGACTGTGAGAGTCCTAATATCCTCTTGGATCTATCACGATGGATCCGGATCCCCAGGATGTATGAGGCATCACCCAGGTCTTTCATGGAGAACCTGTGTGACAAGAATCCCTTGACAGATTGTAGCATAGGAATGTCATTTCCTATTAAGAGAATGTCATCCACGTATAAAACGAGGAATACTACAGTTCTCGCTACAAATCTACTATAGATGCATGGTTCATCTGGATTTTTGATAAAGCCAAATTCCTTGACCGTCTCATCAAAACAGATGTTCCAACTCCGCGATGCCTGCTTTAGTCCATAAATGGACTTAAGCAACTTGCACATCTTTCCGCTGCTCCCACTCTGAATGAAACCCTCTGGCTGGTCCATATAGACACACTCCTCTAAATTTCCATTTAGAAAAGCGGTTTTTACGTCCATCTGCCAAATCTCATAATCGTGGAAGGCAGCAATGGCAAGAAGGATCCGAATGGATTTCAGCATAGCCACTGGAGAAAAGGTTTCGTCATAGTCCAAACCAGGTCTTTGACGAAAACCCTTTGCAACAAGTCTAGCTTTATAGGTCTTAACCAGTCCATCTACACCAATCTTCCTTTTGAAGATCCACTTGCATCCTACGGGTTTTACCCCGTCTGGAGCAATGTCCAACGTCCATACTTTGTTGGTGTACATGGACTCCATTTCGGTCCGCATTGCATCCAGCCATTTTACCGAGTCAACGCTCTGAACGGCCTGTTGGAATCTAGTAGGCTCATCATAATCTATGATGCAATCCTCTCTATCCCCGTCTATGAGAAAACCGTAGTATCTCTCGGGCGGATGAGACTGCCTACTACTCCTGCGGAGCGGCGTAGGAATGTCCTGTTCTTTTGAACCCTCTGGTTTCACTAAGCTTTCAGTAATAGTCTGTGGTTCTGGAATTTCTTCCAGTTCTACTGCGCTCCCACTAATTTCCTTTTCTAAGAACTGGTGTTCTAGAAAGTGGGCATCACGGGAAATAAGAACTTTTTGTTCCTCTGCGTAGTAGAAAAGATACCCTCTGGTGTTCTTTGGGTATCCCACAAACTTGCACAGTACTGAGCGTGCCTCGAGTTTGTCCGTATGCTGCTTTTTGACAAAAGCTGGACATCCCCAGATCTTCAGATATTGAAGATAGGGTTTCTTCCCACTCCATAGCTCATATGGTGTGGTAGGCACAGTCTTAGTGGGAACTCGATTCAAAAGGTATGCGGCTGATTCTAGCGCATATCCCCAGAATGATCGCGGTAACTCAGCGTTACTCATCATGGACCGTACCATATCCAATAGGGTGCGGTTCCGTCTCTCCGATACACCGTTATGTTGCGGAGTGTATGGAGGAGTAAGCTGAGAGAGAATTCTATTATCTTTTAAATAGTCCAGGAACTCGGCACTCAAGTATTCACCACCTCGATCCGATCTTAGAATCTTGATACTTTTGCCGGTTTGTTTTTCTACCTCATTCTTATATTCCTGGAATTTTCCAAAGGCTTCGGATTTATGTTTCATTCAGAAGACATGTCCGAACCTTGAAAAATCATCCGTAAAAGTAATGAAGTACGAAAAACCGCTTCGCGCATGTGTAGACATTGGACCGCACACGTCGCTGTGTACGAGTCCCAAGAGCTCGCTCGCTCTTACTCCGTGTCCAGTGAATGGAGTCTTTGTCATCTTTCCTTTGAGACAGGATTGACAAGTGGCATACGATTGATATTCGAACGGATTCAAATATCCTTCTGTATGTAACTTAGTCAACCTTCTCTCATTGATGTGACCCAGCCTACAATGCCATAAGAAAGCCTGATTTATATCTGGAGACTTTCTTTTGTGTGTATTCTGGACATTGAAAATCTGTGGTTGGTTTAATACGTATATACCATTGCTTAGTGTACCTGACCCAATCAGAACTTGATTAAGGTGAATGTTTACAACATTACTTACGAACGCAAATTCATAACCTTCTTTAGAAACCAAAGATACAGAAATGATATTACAAGTTGCGTTAGGTACAAAAAAGCAATTACGTAAAACCAAAACATGTCCATCTGACATTCCCAGGTGATAGTCCCCCACGGCTTTAGCATCTATGCTAGCTCCGTTCGCAACTCTGAGGGTCATGTCACCTGCCTTCAAAACCCTACGGTTTCTCAACGCCTGCAAAGAATTACAGATATGAGATCCTGATCCGGTATCCAATACCCAGGAAGTAGAGTTTATTGAAAGACAGTTTTCAATAACATATACCTGAAGCTGAAGCCGCAACCTGCTTCAGTTCCTATGTCTTGGCTTTACAAGCCCTGCAATCTTTCTTCCAGTGTCCACTTTTATGACAATAGAAGCATTCTTCTTTACCCACAAGCTTCCCCGCTATCTTTGTTGCCTTTGCCTTTCCCTTCGTATCCACTTTACTAACACCGCCCCTTGGTTTGGCGGGGGCTTTCTTCTTCTTTCCCTTGGCTTTCGCCTTGGACCTAGAAGAAGAAGATCCTCCTACAAACAAAGTGGGTGTTTCCCTACCTTTCTGTAGGGTGCCCTCTGCGCTCCTCAGCATGTTGAGGAGTTCTGAAAGTTCCTTTTCTTGTTGAAGTTCAGTATAAACTGGGCGTAAGTGGAAGGAAGGGACTGGAGAATCAAGTCCGTATAGAGCTCACTCTCCAACGTGGTCCCAAGTTCTGCGAGCTCCTCAATGTAGCCAATCATCTTAAGCACGTGTTCCGCTACCGATGACCCGACGGCCAATCTTGCTGAAAATAACTTTTTCGATATTTCGTATCTTGCGATACGAGACTGCTCTCCATACAGTTCTTTTGTATGGAGAAATATGGATTCCAGGTCCATATTCTCGTGCCTCCTCTGATGTTCGTTGTCCATAGAGGCAAGCACGAGGCACTTGGCCTTCGCGCAATCAATCTCCCAAGTCTTACGGATTTCCTTATCCGCGACGCTGGAGGTGGGACCTGGGACGGGGGGGAGCTTTGGTGGTAAGAAGATACCCCAGCTTGTCGTAAGTGATTGCCATCTTGACATTCCTGAGCCAATCTTTGTAGTTTGGCCCTGTCAGTATGTTTTTATCTAGAAGTAACTTAAGTCCAGTCATGTTGATTGGTCGCTGCAATTAGGAGAGAGAGAAGAAACACTCAGCACGATGCTCTTGCAAGTTTAGAATGGTTTTTAATTTGTCTAAACAGGATGGCTCCCACTGTCTCTCGAATCCCTCCTCAAACCATAAAGGAAGAATTAGTCGGGATCAATCCCACCGCACAATACTTGCTTAACCGTTCAGCCAGGCCAGTGTCGGTACTTCGAGGGAGGTTTTCCAACGCTTACGCGAAGTTCCTTAATTTAAGAACCTCTTTTCCCTGGGGGCGTAGCCCCGCTAACACCTTTCTAGACACCTACTAGGTTTATAGCATTGATCGTTTAGTGAAAAATTTCCCGAGGAGTAGCATATACTCACAGTAGGATCGGGATCCAAATATCATTGCGTGACGAAAATGAAGGAATCCTACTATAATCATCACAATCCAAATGGTATGCAAATCTAGCAAGTTTCAGTGCTTGTGAAACTCCCGATGTGTATTTTTGCCCCATGCTCTTATGACCTTGGCGTGAGGTCAAAATGTCATAAGTCACATGTCAAGTTCTACCCATCATTATCCCTGTTGATTTGAACCCACCCGTATCTACCCTTGACGTAGGCCAAAATGGCAGTACGGCTGTCCCAAAACAACGCATTCTATCTATGCAACAGATAAATATCCGGTAGCTACCAATCACTATGCCTTTGCGTGAGGTCAAAATACATAGCTTGAATACTACCGAATATTTAGCTGAAATAATGGAGGGCTACGAATGGTTTTGGCTAAACCGTGAACGTAGTGAACTTGATATAATCGATGGAACGAGATAGCTTTTAAAAGGAGTGGCTCGAGCTCCGCATTTAAAAGTTAGTTTTGAAAAGAACCGAGTGGTTTTTCGAAAGTGTTCCAACGACTTTAGCTTGGTTTTTTATCTTGCATTAGTTCTTTTAATGCGTGATATTCTTGCATTAGTTCTTTTAATGCGTCCCATCATTTAAGCCTACCATTGCAGAAAACAACCAAAATGTGACGTACGCTTATGCCATTCGCATTCGCCACGGGGTCCCGTCATCACGCGTTAGGTTACTTAACTAACGACAGAGCGGGGGCTGGGCTAGCGCGGCTGTAAGACATAAGCAACGCCTAAATAGTTATAAATATATAGCAATGATAGACATTACAGATCATAGATGAATACATTGGATATTCTAGGAATCTGCAATCCTTTCGAGCCTGCAACGAAAAGCGGATTACACGGTCGCGGTGAATAGCCAATACCCCACCCAAGACCCCTACGGGTGCGGCAAACTACCCGCCAAGTACCCGAAGTGGAGCAACCTCCCTCAACGCCGTGAGTAGGCCACTCGGCACTTCAAGATACCCGGTAGTTTGTGCACCCCTCCATGGGTCTATCCTAGGAGCAAAAACAGTAAAATGAATTATACAATGACGGCTACAACCCCGACCCGGTTGTGCGGCCATACAAATAATAATATTACATCAATTTACATTTTACATGAATGAAAGAAAAAGAAACACTCATTTCACATCCACCCCGGCTATTCACCCGCGACAGTCCAACGCATTCATATACACAAACCATCATCAAACACAGATCAGAGATATGTATAACCCCGACTAATCGACATATAGCGATTAGCCGACGTTCAATACATATAAACATCACAGATATAACCAATATAGTCAAAGTGTAGTGAAGTTCGATAAAAATACGGATTTATAGGCCCCCAAAAACAAATTTCTTTTCTGGAAAACCTGGGCACAAATAAACCATCTGTAAAATCCCAAAACCATACCAGAAGAACACTGCACAAAACCCGATCACGAGAGGAGCCTAAACGGCGGCGGTTCCGCGGCAAATGCATACCTATTGCCGCGGAACCGCGGCGGTTTGAGGGAATCAGGGGATCGTTTTTGGTGGGTGTTCTCACAAAACCCTGATCCGATTTTAGGAGTAAAACATTTTAATTTTAAAGCACAAAAATTTTCAACAGAAAGTTAGGGTTTTGTTTTTCCGGTTTTTGCGATTTTTTCCGTTCGAACATCCATACACTTTACTACTAAGCTAGTTTAAGTTTAGTTAGGCTCTGATACCACTGTAAGTCCACGTTGCCGTCCCCGGTTCTTGCGGGGAGGCGGAAACGGTATAAAAATCAAATTTTTAGCGCAAAGGGCAACATGGACTATCAAAGTCGGGATCTTTTCTAAACTAAACTAGCTAACATGCTAAAGAGAGTTAGCTACTCGGATAAAAGGTTATACCTAACTTGAACTCCTTCTTCTTGAAACCTTTGTAGGGTTTGATGGTGCTTTCCTTGTCGCCTTCTTCCGTCAAAGATGGATCCACCTGAGGGTTCAACCTTCGGGCTCTTTCTCGAACTTTGAGTGAACTAGGATCTTTGGTTTGCTAAACCTCTAACCCAAGAGTGAGTAGAGAGTGGCTTTGGGGTGTTTTTATCTCAAGGAGATGGATTCTCAACACATGAGAAGGGAGCTCCTTGAACAAGAGGAGGAGGAAGAAGAAGAGAGGAGAGAGAAGTGTTATGATAGAATGAGCTATCCTTTTCATTTTACAACCATAACTAAAATGAAAAGAATTATCAAATTAACAATAATAATAAAAATGAAATAGTTGATGGAAGGTTTGGAATGACCATTATCATTACATTCATTAAATGGTTTTGCTAGAATCAAAGAGCATCTTTGATATGTAATGATGATCGTCAAACTTTCAACCATGGTCAACAAGTCAACCTTGGTCAACAAGTCAACAAAACCAACCATGACACAATTTCATTTAATTAATATTATTAATTGATATAACATAAATTCATTAGGGTTTGGAAAAAAAGACGACTGTCAACTGTGCATACACACCCGTTCCGAAACCCGAATGAATATCCTCTTCCTCCGCCTCAATCAACTGTGCATACACACCCGCATTCTTGTTCCGAGGAACATGAATACTAAGAGATAAAATCAACCCCAAAACATATACCAGTATCTGGCTCAAACCAGAGCCTGCTAGTAATATCTGTCCGGACTCCAAACGTGCACAAGTGCGCGGATAAGAACGAACCCTGTCGCAAAACCATGCGACCTCTACTCTGTTTTGCCCAGAGGCGAATAGCCCTCTGTGTGGGACTCTAAAGACTTGACACTACGCTGGCAGTGGGTTTAACCACAGACCGCAAGCGGCACTAGCTGTGCGTAACGGTCCCCAGGTAGATGCCGATAAGAAGACTGACGAGGTGAACCCCATCTGAACTCCTACTGAGTCTGAATGTGACAGTCTCCGTACAGTCCGGTCTGTTCGTCTGATACATCGCATGTCGGGCCTAGGGGAGGTAAACGTCAGTCCCCTAATAGCGGTACAAGTCGTGTCGGAGTGAAGCCCAAAACACCCTGAGATAACACTGGAAGCCTACCTGTATATCTCGCTTGCCCTGGCCAGGGACTACTCGTGTAATGGCTCTCCTAGACACAGCGCGATGTCAACCCCCAATACCGGGAGAGATGAATCCTGTCTAACCGTTACTGCCTCCAAGTGCTTCGAGACTGCACCCAACCACTACCTGTTTGCACGACTCCTTTGAGCCGTGGTAGGGTAGTGATCAAAGTGCAGTAGGAACACACTCGAGGCGAAGTGCCAGTGTCAAGTCAGCGGACTAAGCTGTACTCATGTCACCTGGGAACTGATAACTGACGATAGGTATAATACCAACGTGTCAGTTCCCGACGAGTCCTGTTCAGTGTACTCGTAACCTAACGAGCACCCGCATACTATCTCAAGTACGACGTACTGACGGCTGTGGGACAGACCGTCTCCCACACTGGGATGAGAAGCGCATGCGCCAGTCTACTCCGGAGTATCGATGCCCTGTCTCGATAGTCCTGCGACTAGGGACCTGTATAAGGATGTGCTTATAGATTACCCAGCCCCCACTAGTGTGACTGCCATCACAACGCTGGTAATCAAGCAAAGATCCTAAGGGCTCCACTAATGCGTATAAGTGATATGATAAAATAAACACATGTACACATTGAAGTAGAAACAAACCAAGTAGCATACTACTATTTTGAGCAAGATTGTATATACAAGGTGAATATCCCAAGCTTCCATTAAGTAATATACAAACCAGTATGATACAGTAATGGCCTCTAGGGCATATACACTAACATTCAAGGTATCCTCTACTTTCCCAGGCTTCAAGACGTGTGTATGTGCGAATAGCAGGGTATCAACGTTCAAAATGTTTGGCTTCCAGAATAGAAAGTATTTTTCAGACTTAGTTTTATCCTCAGATTAGTGACGTCCTTCATCTTACTAACCCTTGGGACAACGGCTCATAACTACTTATTACTAGTTCGTATAAGAAAACTTCTAATTTTCTTAGTTTTCTTAAATTTTTCTAATCTCATGGATGTAATTGTTCATTATCTAAACTTTTATTATCTTATTTATGTACAAAAAAGTTTAAATATTAAAATATTTTTATATTTGCAAAATTTTTTAAAAATTTTTGTGGGTTTTGAAAATTTTTAAATTTTTATAGATTTTTAAAAGAAATGTTTTGTGCTTATGCAGATGATATGCAAATGATGCAAAAATAAGCACAAACCTCTCCCAAACTTGATTTCAACAGTGTCCTCACTGTTGCCAATCGCTATACCTACAAAAACTGTAAGCCTGAGGGGAATTATTAGTGGGGGCAAAATATATAAGTGAAGAACTTCCCCCAAACTTATTCTTTTCACTCACCTTCATTCAAAAGATGATGCAGTGATATATAGGATATGAAGGTGAGACGGAGGAATTTTAATCCAAATAAACTGGCTCTTGTAAGAACAAGAGCTCCGCCGTCGGGTCAGTGGAAAAATACGGCTTTAGTCTATGTCCATTTACTTTGAAAAATGTGCCGTTTTTAACATTTTCTACTTCTACTGTCCCGTGCGGGTATACAGACCGCACAATAAAAGTTTCCTTCCACCGAGATCGAAGCTTACCCGCGTGAAGGTGTAATCGTGAATCATAAAGAAGGACTTGTTGACCAGGTGAAAATGTTTTCCTCAAAATTTTTTTATCGTGAAAAACCTTAGTCCTATTCTTTACAATTACAGCGTTATCATAAGCTTCATCGCGGAGTTCGCTTAGCTCATTAAGTTGCAGCTTCCGAAAGGTGCAGGCTTGGTTTAGATCAAAATTTATTTCCTTAATAGCCCACAATGCTTTATGCTCTATCTCGACGGGTAAATGACATGCCTTCCCGAACACTATCCTATATGGAGACATCCCTAGGTCGGTTTTATACGCAGTTCTGAATGCCCAAAGAGCATCCGTCAGTTTGGTCGACCAGTCTTTTCTATTCCTAGCAACAGTCTTCTCCAGGATAAGTTTGATCTGTCTGTTTGAGATCTCAGCCTGCCCGCTCGTTTGGGGATGATAGGGTGTAGAAAGTCGGTGGTTGATTGCGTATTTCCGCATCAGAGTCTCGAAAGATCTGTTGCAGAAATGTGTCCCATTATCGCTAATGATAGCGCGTGGGTGTCCAAATCGCGAAAAGATATTTTCTTTTAAGAACTTAATGACAACTTTCCTGTCATTAGTATGACATGGAATGGCTTTAACCCACTTGGAGACGTAATCAACCGCCAGCAGTATGTACAAATTCCTAAAGGAGTTGGGAAAGGGACCCATAAAATCAATGCCCCAAACATCGAATATTTCAACAACCAAGATGGGTTGCTGAGGCATTTCATTTCTCCAGGAGATTCTACTCGTGTACTGACATTTTGTACAGGTTTTGCAATAGTCAAATGCGTCCTTGAATAAGGTCGGCCAATAAAATCCACATTGCAAAACCTTTTCCGCCGTCTTTTTAGGACCGAAGTGATCCCCACAGGCCTGATCATGACAAAAAGAAAGAACACTCTTGAACTCTTCTTCCGGGACACACCGGCGAATGATCTGATCAGGACAATACTTAAACATATATGGATCATCCCAGTAATAGTGTTTACTTGGGATAGAAAACGGTATTTGTCCTGTTTTGACCAATTGCTGGGTATAAGTCCCGTGACAAGATAGTTCACAATATCCCTGAACCATGGTTCAGCGGATACGTTCAAGAGTTGTTCATCAGGGAACGAATCATTGATCGGCAGGGTCACAGCGGAAGAAATGATGCGTGAAAGATGGTCGGCTACGATGTTTTCACATCCTTTCTTATCTTTGATAACAAGATCAAATTCTTGTAACAGAAGGATCCAACGTATCAGTCGACCTTTTGCATCTTTCTTCGCCAAAAGATGTTTTAAGGCGGAATGGTCAGTGTACACAACTATAGATGAGCCAATTAAGTAAGGCCTGAATTTTTCTAATGCAAATACAACCGCTAAAAGTTCTTTCTCGGTGGTTGTATAGTTGATTTGTGCATCGTTCAGGGTCTTACTTGCATAGTAGATCACGTGTGGTATCTTTTCAATGTGCTGTCCTAAGACTGCACCAACTGCAAATTCGGATGCGTCACACATTAGCTCAAAGGGGTAGTCCCGGTTTGGTGATGATAAAACGGGGGCTGAAGTGAGTGATTGTTTAAGTGAGTCGAAAGCTGTCTCACAGTCCGAGTCAAAGTGGAAGGTCATATCCTTGGCCAGGAGAAGAGTTAAAGGTCTAGCAATTTTGCTAAAGTCCTTAATGAATCTCCTATAAAAGCCCGCATGGCCAAGGAAAGATCGAATATCTTTGACGCTTTTGGGATGAGGGAGGTTTTGAATGACATCTATCTTAGCTCTGTCCACCTCAATGCCTTTCTGTGAAATAACATGTCCAAGTACAATTCCTTCTTGGACCATGAAATGGCATTTTTCCTAGTTCAAAGTTAAGTTCTTCTCTTTGCAACGAGTAAGAACTGCGTCAAGATTCGATAGGCAATCAGAAAAAGAGTCTCCAAAAATCGAGAAATCGTCCATAAAATCTCCAGAAAATTCTCTACCATATCAGAGAATATCTCCATCATACACCGCTGAAAGGTAGCGGGAGCATTGCATAGCCCAAAGGGCATGCGACTGTATGCAAAGGAACCAAAAGGACAAGTAAAAGTGGTTTTATCTTGATCCTTTTTGGCGATGGGAACCTGATTATAGCCTGAGTATCCGTCCATAAAGCAATAATACTCTCGTCCCGCTAAGCGTTCCAGCATTTGATCAATGAATGGTAGAGGAAAGTGGTCTTTCCTCGTAGCAGCATTGAGTTTTCTATAATCAATACATATATGCCACCCAGTTTGGGTGCATGTCTGAATCAACTCATTTGCCTCATTGGTTATAACAGTGATGCCGGATTTCTTAGGAACGACATGTATAGGACTCACCCATTGGCTATCGGAGATGGGGTATATAATACCATTATCTAGGCATTTGACGATCTCTTTCATCACCGCTTCCTTCATGACGGGATTCAACTGTCTCTGTAGTTCTCGGGTTGGTCTGGCATCATCCATCACATGTATATGATGTTCAACAATCAAGGGACTAATCCCTTTGATGTCCGCCATACTCCAACCGAACGCCTCTTTGTTAGATCTCAATACCGATAAAAGTGCGTTCTCTTGCTCTGATGCAAGAGAAGCGGAAATGATAACCGGTAAAGACTCATTCTCACCTAGGTAAGCATATTTAAGGTGAGAAGGTAAAATTTTGAGATCTAATTCAGACGGAGAAATAATAGAAGGTGGGATCATCGAGTGATTTTTGGAATTACAAAGAAGCTCAGAGCCTGTGAAAGATACAAACTCGGGTGGAGTAAAGTCAGGAGTGCAGGACTCAAGTGTAGGAAAAGTGTCCTCACTAAGATCATGCATGAGATCAAGCATAGATGTGGAAATGTCGTCGAGATCTAGAAAGCAAAGATCCTCAGCTCCACAACTATCGGGAGCGATCTCGTGGACAGAGCACACATCTAGAATATGAGCAGAGGGTTCTGATGGCTGACTTCCAACTTTATAGATATTTAGTTCATTGGTCATATTTCCAAATGATAAGTTCATTGAACCATTTCTACAGTTTATAACAGCATTGGATGTGGCAAGGAAAGGACGACCCAGAATCACCGGAATTTGGCCCCAGGGGTTTGCTACAGGCTGTGTATCGAGTACAATGAAGTCTACAGGGAAAACAAATTCCACGACCTTTATCAACACATCCTCTAGTTCACCCCTTGGTTTGGTGATTGAACGGTCTGCCATTTGGAGAGTGCAGTGAGCAGGTTTCAACTCTCCAATCCCTAATTGCTCATATACAGAATATGGGAGTAGGTTAACACTTGCGCCAAGGTCTAAAAGAGCACGATTTATGTTTTTACCCCCAATAGAAATCGATATCGTAGGACAACCTGGGTCCTTACGTTTCTTTGGTAGCTGTGGGATAAAAGCAGTGCTGATATTATTAGACATGAAGACCTTCTTCGGCACTTGAGTCTTCCTCTTCCTAGTGCACAAGTCCTTAAGAATTTTCGCATAAGCGGGGACTTGCTGAATCGCATCTAGGAAAGGGATATTGATGTTAACCTGTTTGAACATTTCTATAATTTTCTCCATATGTGGACTCGTTTTATTACCCCTTAACCGATTCGGGTAAGGTGCTTTCGCAATGAGCGTCGGGTCCATCATAGGAGAAGGAAGAGGGGGTTGACGAGATCCCAAAAGAGGTGTGGGGACCGTCTGTGGAGAACTAGAAGAGCTATACTGAGGAGTCGAGCCTAGTGGGAAATGGAGAATAGGCTCGCTAAAGGAGGTGTGGTAGAAGAACAAGGATCAGAAGGAGAAGTGTGTGTGTGTGGAAAGGTCTCAGCCGGGGTGTTGATATGATTTTTAGTATCATCAACTTCTTCCCCAACATGGTTGTTCAGCACTCTTCCTGATCTCAACGTTGTGACGGCATTGACATTGTAATGCTCAGGATTCTGTAGGGGTTGAGAGGGAAGTTTCCCTTTTTCTCTCGCACTCATTTCGGCTTTAAGTCGTGCGATTTCAGCTTCCATCGTTCTGATACTCTCAGGTTGGGATGCTGAGTTTTTCTTTATCTCACCGACGGAAGATCTAACCTCAGCCGAAACCTCTATGAAATTTGACAAAAGTGATTTCATGTTTTGAGTGAATTGAGAGAATTCGTCAGAACAGGTCATAGGATTAGACTGTGCAGGAGTGTTGACCTGATTTTGGAAGTTTTGTGACTGGTAGGGGTGCTGAGTGAGTTGAAAGGGTTGCTGTGGTGGAGGAAGAGCCATTTGAAATTGACTCGTGTTTGGAACCGTGTTTTGAGATCGGTTTTGGTTCCAAGCGAAATTCGGGTGATTCCTCCTACCCTGATTGTACGTGGAAGAATATGGATCGTTTCGAGGTCTTTGAAATGCGGCATTAGAATGCTCGTGACCTTGAAACGCAGAGTTTAATGGACATTCTTCCGTTAAATGAAATGGATCAGAACAGCACCCACAAACAGTTTTGGGGAGCGACATTGGGTTTAGGGAGGCTGGTGCAAATTTGTGTTCCATAGCGTCGAGCTTCTTTTGCATTGCTGCCATCTCAGCTCGAACACCTATGGACACATCTATTTGGTGTATGCTACCCCTATTCAATGGTTGGGTTCCACTCTCCCACTGTAGTGATTTTTCAGCAAACTCTTCTAAATACTTCCAAGCTTCCCCATCATCTTTGGTCATAAAAGTACCTTGACACATGTTTTCAAGGCTCTGTTTAGTGTTTGGGTTAATGCCCTCATAAATGAATTGGAAAAGCTCCCATCTCGGGATGCCGTGATGTGGACACTGAACCAATAGATCCTTGAAACGTTCAAAGCATTTTAAGAATGGTTCAGTAGGGAGCTGGGCAAATTGATTCAGTTCGCTACGGATTCGAGCTGTCTTTTGTATTGGGCAAAATTTCTTAAGGAATGCAGCGATGAATTCTTCCCAATTCATAATGGAATGTGCGGTAGTATTATATAGCCACTTCTCGGCTATATCGCACAAAGTAAATGGAAGAAATCGTAGACGCATAGCATCCACTGAAAGTTGTGACGTACCCATCATTGCGCATACGTTTTCAAATTTGGTAATGAAAACGTAAGCGTCTTCAGTCTCGAGTCCGTGGAATTTGGCTAAAAGATTGATATATTGGGGCTTAATCTCAAATTTATTCCCGTTGGCTGGTGGTTTGGATAAGCAGGTCAAAAGAGGACCTCGAATAGGGTAGCACCTCTCCTGGAGAGAGATACGGGGTGGATTCTGCGCACCAACGGACGGCGGCAGATTAGGGTTAAAGAAGTTTGATGGATTCGGATCCATCGGTGTGGGTGTGGTAGTGGGTAAAGAAGAAGTAAATGGAGAAATATCGACTTCGGAGTCGATAGGAGGTACGCGGACTAAACGGGCACTAGAATCCCGTGTCCAGCCTATCTTGCTCTAAAAAGGGTTAGTACAAGTGGCAGCGTTGACTTATAATTAGGGTTATGAATGAATGCGGTGTTTGCTTTGAAAAAGTGACAGATTTTTGAAAAAATGATGCGACACAACAAATGCAACAACAAAGACCCTAGAATCTAGTGGTCACCTAGGTCCGGCTCTAGACCGCTCCTAACTGCCAAAAGACAAGTCGCAGGATAGAATCCTCCACTGCCTCTTTGTCCTCCTGTGGTCGGATAAGTGCCAGGTAAGTGGGAAGGTACTCCACTACGTAAGTAGTGGGCCTAATTAAAAACCACTAGCCTTAGACACACTTGCCTAGGCACCACAAGAAAACGCGGATAAGCAATGAATTACCCACGGCCTTCTTCTGTCCTAAGTGAGCGCGACGGTCCTTAGAGTCATCTCTAGATATTTTTTAGTTAATGTGGGTCAATGCGGATGCAAGTTTTGCGATTTTTGGGGCCCAGGAAGGGTAATGAAATCCCCACCTAATTTGGATTTGGCCGTGCTCCTTAATATCCGTATTTAGAATGCAAACAACCAAGAAACAAAATCACGCACAAATTTAATTTTTGCAATTTGCGAGCTGCGATTATTTGGAAAGAAACCTGCACAAAATTATTAGTTGGAGCTAAAAAGAGGAGAGAGGAGAAGGTAAGAAGTCACCTGCAGTAAAATTTTCACAGAGAACCCTCAAACTAGCCGCGGTTCCGCCGCAATTGGGTCTTATTGCCGCCCTTCCGCGGTCGAATGATAGAATCACTGCACCAAAATTTTTCAGAGAGGCTCTCCAGACTCCCTCTGCTCTCTGGTATATTCCAAATTTTTTTTCCAATTTCCAGCATTTTCCAGATCTCCTTGCAATGAACCACAACAAATCGTTTAGGGTTTGCACGAATTTTGATCTCAAAAATCACAATGGAATAAATCTTTCAATTCAAACTTTAATATGAAACGAATTAGCGTGCGATCCCCGGCAACGGCGCCATTTGATTGTTATGAATTCTCGTTGTGTTTGTAAAAGCAAGTATCGAATCAATTGTTTCCCGATAACGGTTTCATTTGATCGATAACAGTATCTTGTATCAGTATTTAGAAAATTGTATAAAGAAATCACAACCAAAGAATTATATTTGACCGCAATCAATTACGGTGTCACTTGTAGATCGTAAGCGAGTGCGGATCGTCCACAGGGATTGTGCGATTCGTTTCAATGTTCGATTTGTTTGAATTGAAAAGTTAATCGAAAAGAAAAGAAAGCGTGATTCAAGATTTATCAAATGTTTCAAGTGTCACTATTCTATTCAAGAATCAAGAAAAAGATAAACAATCAAGAATCGGGTTTCGATGATATTTCCAACCAAATGTCAAGAATCTAAATGAGGCTCGTAGGAATCGATCGAATCTATAGACGTGATGTAATCATCAAGATATCGTGTTCTTGTCCTTCGAAGAATTGATACTAGATCGATGATGATCGACGAGAGTTAGGGCTTTCTCGTGAAACTAGGGTTTTATCATTTAACCCTTGTTCTTTCGTCGATATCATTCACATTCTAGCCTCTAGCAATTTCAAGAAACGATCGTAACTCCCTAATTTCGAGCGATATCAATCAAGAAAGCATCGCAACAAAATTGGGTCGTCGATTCTTGAACTTGCTAGGGTTTACAAAACTCGTAGGAATCAAGAATCGTTTTCAGATATATTACATCATCATTCTATTGATCGTCTCGACTCCTCGATGAGCGGAGTTTATTCACACATCATCACACAGAAAGCATTCAAGAATTGAAAAGATATCATGATGCAAGAATTTAAAGAAAACAAGATAAAAAAATATCACCTTTTATTTATATCAACAATTTGATTACAGTCGCTCAAGAACTACAAGAGAAAGAACTAAATTGTCGATCTGGCGTCGCTTTTCTCCGTGAGTCGTGGATCGGCTTGGACCACTTGCTCTGTTGAAGATCGGCTCCGCTCATAAAAGGTTGAAGGGCTTCTTGCTCGATTTGGTACTCGGGATCTTGGCTTTTGATTAGAATTAGGGTTAGGGTTTCACACAAGTCTTCTCACTAGACCTGTGGAAGAAGATGAAGAATGAGGTGAATGGATCAATCAATTTCAATGAATGAATTTTTCTTTACAAGTGAGCCTAGGGTCCTATTTATAGATCTCCCAAACCCTAAGCCTTGAGTTTAAAATAGAAATTCCCTCCAAAAGTTTGTTGAAAGACTTCTAGAAGTAGTTAGTTAGGCTTAGCTTAGGGTTTAAGCTAGGGTTTAGGGAGAACATTCTAGAATACAAGGCTAGTTTAGTGTAGATCCAAGGGTTTGCTGATCTGGCAGAAGCTTCTGGGGCTTTCTGGAAATTGTTGTGTCATTCTGAGCTGTACACAGTGAGGGAGGAGTTATGGTGCAAAATTGGGGTGATGAAGAGTCAAGACCACCGCGGAACCGCAGCACAAGGGGGCTTAGGCCGCGGTTCCGCGGCCAAGTAGGTGACTTATGTCTTCAAACTTCATGTCTTAGCTTCTGATGTCCTCCTATGTATTTTCTGATATGTTGAATTGCTGAATGCCTTTTAGATCAATACCAGATTCCAAATTCTTGAGTTGGCATATCTTTTAGCGGTGTAAATCTGAGCAAGCTTCTGATTTTCCTGCACAGACATCGAAACACGGGTTGCGATATATAGGAATGATGCCATGCTATGAAATGCAGTCAATTTCCCTAGAAATGCCGGTTTTAAGGTCTAACACATGTAATCTGATATTTTGCGACAGATTTGCTAATATGTGAAATATGAATGCCGAACACTTCTATATGAATGCAAATGATAGGGAAATTGTCGGTTAAAATATGCAATATTTTCGACTAATCATGACCTCACGCCAAGGTCATAAGAGCATGGGGCAAAAAAATCACATCGGGAGTTTCTAAAGAAACTGAAACTTGCCAGATATGCGCATACCTTCTGGAGTGTGATAACGTGAGTGGATTCCGTCACGTTATCATGCGATAATAGTTGGATCCCGATTCCCACTGATGAGTTGGTTTACTCCTCGGGTGATCCCGACTAATTCTTCTTTCAGGTTTGGAGGAGAATTTGACGGTACAGTGGGAGGTTTCCAGATTAGATAAAGTGATAACCATTCTGATCTAGGTTAGAGTGCACGCTGAGTGTTTTTTTCCTCTCTCTCTTTGGCAGCGACCATTGACCCGACCCTAGACTATGACTCAGTGACCAAAATTGACCGAACCTTCTTAAACACTGGCTTTTGGATTGTCAGAGTTGCAAACCTCATTGCCACTCCTACTTTTATCCTTTTCTCCAGGACACCCCGTATTACTACGAACGTCCACTTCCATTGGCCAAAGCCATTGTATGGTTATATACGAACTTGAAGGAATTTATTCGAGGATGGTTTCCGGTTCTGGAGAAAACGAATAGGATTATTCAGTTGTCTTTTCCTTTTACCTTCTCTCAGGTTGCGAGTACTCCTTGGTTTAGGAGATAGTACACCTATTACTCAAATTGGATAGTCTTCTTCCAAAGCTTAGGCAGGTGCCGACCGGTAGGGAATGAAGAAAACCAATTAGCCTAAACGGTGTACAGAAGGTATTAAGTTAAGACAAAAAAAGGGATTAGTAAAAGGGCAAAGTAAATTGCGACTGCTATTCACGACCAAACCAAATATTTCTTCGCCAATCCTAAATCACCTTTGTATTTCACTAGGACATTCCGTATCACTACGAAGATCCACAGTTTATTGGATATTCCATCGTATGGTTACATACGAACTCGAAAGGAACTTGTTCCAGTTCGGGGATGGATTCTGGTTCAGGAGAAATAGGAATAAGGTTTATTCGGTTGTCTTTTATCTTCACCTTCTCTCGCATTGCGAGTGCTTCTAGGATTAGGGCAGTACACCCATTTTGCTTATTGGATAGTCTTCTTCCAAACTATAGGCTGGTGCCGAACGGTAGGGAAGGAAGAAAACCATTTGGCCTAAAGGGGTGTACAGAAGGTAATGACAAAAGACATATAAAGGGATTTGGAGAGGTGGCAAAGATTTATATGGTTACAGTTGTGAATCTGGATAATGGAAGAGGCATTACTAGGAATACCAGGATACCCCATCGAAACATTTTAATGTTTCAGTTTCACTGTGTGCTGTTAAAAGAAAACTGATTTCCAAATTAGACACTTGCTCCAGGGTATGTATTTACCAGGTATGATTCTCACATCTGTATGTGTAACACATTAGGATAAGGGTTGGTGAATAATTATAATTAAATAATGATTTTTAATAAAAAGTTTACCAAACTGTGTTTTAAATATTTTTCCAAATTTAATAAATATTTTTCCAAAATTTTCCTAGGCTTGCACACACATGTGCATGTAAACTAGGGTTTTTAAATTTAGTAAATACCATAATTATTAACCATGGTGGGTTAATTGTAGGATTAATTCTTTTGGGTTATAAGTGAGTTTAATTAATTAGTTAAGAGGTTACTTTAATTTGAATTTTTGATTAAGTGTTGACTTGTGAGAGAGAGAGAGAGTGCATCATGGCTTTAGGCCATGCTTGCATTAAATGAAGTGAGAGAGAGAGGGGGGTGACTTTTGTGTGATGATTGTAGCCTCTCATTTCCTTTTGGTTTTCTCTCAAGCTCTCACACTCTCACACACACACACTCACCTTGCAACACCCCCAGCAGCAGCAGCAAGCAAAGCAACAGCAACAACTGAGCAGCAGCAGCAGCAGCAACATGAAGCAGCAGCAGCAGCAACATTCAGCAACAGCAAAGCCCCAGTGAGCAGCAGCAGCCCCAGTTCCTAGTGCAGCCTCTTCCCTTCACTTCTTCTTCTTCCTGCAGCTCCCTAGGGTCGAGAGTGAGGTATACTTCCTATCTTGCTTCCCTAGTTTGCCTTGTTAAGTGTAGTTTTGCATCGGTTAATGGATTTTAGTGCGTTTTAGTGAGTTATGGGGTGTTTAGTGAGAACTTTGTGCTAATGAGGTGTAGATTGGTTTCAGTAGGATGCTTGAGGTTTGTTGAGACCATGTTAACCTAGTCTAACCCCTATTACACTAAAATACCACCAGTTTTTCCTATTTGATGCAAAATGTCGTATTTGTGCAAAGTGAACTTTTCTGGAACTGCTTTTGACTCGGTGAGTTCAGAATGATTTTGAGAGTACTGTGGTATAGTGGTATTGTGCTGATACATCAGGTGAAACCCGACCCCCTACCTGCTACAGTTGGCCGCCGAAATCCTCATTCTGGCCGCAATTTGCGGCCAGATGGGAGGGGTTTTGGGTATTTTTGGGTTCTGTAGGTGTCTTCTAGTGTGTAGGGTCCTTTGATATATATATTTTTGTAAGTTTAGTTCTGTAGAAAAATCTGGGACCAAATACCTGTTTTGCCGTTTTGTAAACCTTCGCGACACGCGTGATACGTGAGTAGGTTTGGGTTTCTGCGTATCGCGGCGCGTCGGGGTAGTTTCGTGGCGCGTGATTACACGTTTTAGCGTATCGCGCACACGCGCGATTGGTTTGCGATACGAGTTTCTAGTTGACTGTAATGTCGCGTTTTTGGTGAAATTGAGCTTATATGTGTGATATGTATATGTGATTCTAGGTTCGCAGGCCAGTGAGACGGACACTGCGAAGAAGGGCAAGCAAGTTGTCGGCTACACTTAGCGCGAGACACGGTGAGTAGATTTCACATCTACGGGGATATCGCCCGCATGGCGTTATGCGTCAGGGCTGATAGGACCTTATTGTATATACTGCATATACCATACCATGGATTGTCATCACATATTGCATTCCCTGCCATCTTTATATATTGCTTAGAACTGATAGAACTGCCATGATCACACTGTTGTATATTGTTGTAGCTCATCTATATATGACATGACTAGAATTTCATACTTGATGCACATATCACATCACAATTACTTGTATTACTGGTTGAGATTTCTTGTGATTTCTGGATTTGGGAACCGTGGCCCTTTTCAAATAAGTAATCATTTAAAAACCCGGTTCCCTTGATATGATGTTTTGGGGCGTCGCCCCGTGTTTTCTCGGTGCTAGAGGCATGTACTGAGAGAGGGCTGACCCGGAATGACGGATGCCCGATGTATTGAGAGAGGGATGACCCGGACTGACGGATTCCCGATATATCCTTTGAGAGAGGGCTGACCCGGAATGACGGATGCCCGATGGATTGATATAGGGCTGACCCGGAATGACGGATGCCCGATGTATTGAGAGAGGGATGACCCGGACTGACGGATTCCCGATATATACCTTGTGAGAGGGCTGACCCGGAATGACGGATGCCCGATACAGGATGTTTTACGTGTCGATGCTAGACACGAGTATTTATGATATTTGGGTGCCGATGTTGGGCACTCGGGATTTTCAGGGATATACAGGATATGAGGGCCGATGGAGTACCGGCGTTTGGGATGTTAGGATTTGTGGTGCATACATACATATGTAGTCCTCCTTGATACTTCATGTAGATACTATATTCCCATGCTCAGCATTTATTATCACACCTCATCCTGTAGTTATATCACCTGATAGAGGACTTGCATTATTATTACGCATACTGCTTACCCGCATTGATATCATCTGCTGGCATTGGTTAGAGTAGCGCTGTACGTGCATGCTTGCGATCACCTTTATATGTTATCTCTATTCACGAGTTGGCAACTCACCCCCGTTGTGCCACAGTATTTGCAGGTTGCCCTGGGGAGTAGTCACGGCTGGCTGTTACCGCATCTTTTGGCACAGATACCCTTTTTGAGCAGAGATAGCCTTTTGCTGATAGGTGGGTTTTGTACGGTATCTGTTATCTTTCAGTTGTATATTGATGTATCAAGTATTCTCCATCTACCTTTCTGAATTGACTTAGAGACAGTTGAGAGGACGATATGTATGATTTTATATTCTGGTGTCGAGCTCGCATGTGAGCCGACTTTACTTTTGCAGTCTCATCTTTTATGATATTGTCCTTGCTTTACTGTGTATTCTTCGCTACGGCGTCGTATATCTCATTGTGATGCTTCATTTATTTTACTCGTCATTTCTGTTACACCTTGTTTCAACCCGACTGGCAGGGCAAATGTTTTAAAAAGGAAATGTTACCAAAATTATAAAACTTATAACTTTTGAACTTAAAAAGGATTTCTACTAAATAAATGGAAGTTTTTCAGACATGTACGATTGTTTTTACAAAATGTTTTAAAATCACTCTATATTTATTGGTTTTGATTTCTGGGTTCGGCTTACTTAGCCGCGTTACGCCTGTAGACGTTGCGTGGTTAAGTGCCGGTCACGAGTCGAATTCTCGGGTCGTGACAAAGTTGGTATCAGAGCGTAGGTTTTACCTTCAGAGTGTAGGATGACCCTGGTATGATGGAGTAGGTAGCTGCAGCAGGGTAGCGTAGCGTGCGTATGTTTCGCGGCATACTCATGACACGGTACTCCGCCTACGCGACCTTAGGACTTATTGATTTGATCCCTCCTTATATTCTTGCGATTCGATTTCCGTGTTCTTATCGAATCCAAATTTTCTTTCAGCCAGTATGCCGCCTAAGACTACGAGGGCACAGAGAGCGGCCGCGAGGGCCGAGATTCGAGTTGACTCGTCCGAGACACGGACTGATCCGGGCAGTACGCCGGTTGTACCCGAGCAGGCTGTTCCTGCCGTGACAGAGCAGATCGCCACGTTAGGGGCTGGTATGCAGGAGATGCGCCAGACGGTGGGATCTAGAATGCAGGAGATGCGCCAGACGGTGGGATCTAGCATGCAGGAGATGCGCCAGATGATAGGATCGCTAGTTGAGACGCTTCGAGCGCAGCGACCAGAAGTAGCTCCACCTGTTCCAGAGACCGTGATGGTACCTACCGCACAGCCAGTTGCCCCTGCAGCCACGGAGGTGATTACAGTATCGCTACAAGAGTTCATGAGGCTGAAGCCTCCAGTATTCACAGGCACCGATACAGCCGAGGACCCACAGTCTTTCATCGACAGGATGGCTAGGATATGCCGTTCCCTCAGATGCGCAGATGCGAGATGGGTCGAGTTCGCGAGCTTTCGCCTGGAAGGTCTTGCGCAGAAATGGTGTGATTCGGTGGAGAAGGGCAGAGCAGCAGGTCTTCCTCCTATGACCTGGACGGAGTTCGTGACCATATTTCTAGCCCGTTTCCTTCCCCAGAGTGTTAGGGATGCCCGAGCACGCAGATTTGAGTCCTTGCGCCAGACGCCAGGGATGACGGTGGCAGAGTATGATGTGCTGTTTACAGAGCTAGCAGTCTATGCCCCATATTTAGTGGCTACCGAGGAGTTGCGAGTCAGGAGATTTGTTCGAGGCTTGCTTACACCATTGTTCCTCGCGATCAGCGCACAGCACTACGAGACCTATGCAGCAGCTGTAGACGCAGCCCTAGTGGTCGAGGAGCACCTTGCTGAGACTTCGGTAGTTCCAGAGCCGAAGAGAGTTCGTGCGGATACATCAGCATAGAGACAGCCTTTTCGGCTCCGTGATAGACGTATTGCAGGCAGCAGAGATTCAGGGCGGCGCCGGTTATTCAGCTCCTATTCCCAGGACGGTCAGCGGTCGTCGTCGGGATGTTTTCGCTGTAGGAGTTCTTACCATCGTATACGGGATTGTCCTGAGTTACCCCGGAGGGAGGCGACAGCACCGCATGTCACATTACCGCCTTCACCACCCCAGAGGGCGTTGCCTATCGTACCTACCGTTGCTCCGCGCCAGACTCATACACAGCGAGGTCGTGGGCGTGGAGGAGTTGCTCAGAGAGGGCGAGACGACCGAGGCAGAGGTCAGTCAGTTACAGGTGGTGGACAGGAGAGGGTCTTTGCTTTGACGCATCAGGACGCGCAGGCGTCCAATGCAGTGGTTTCAGGTATCCTCCCTGTATGTTCAGTTGATGCACATGTATTGTTCGATCCCGGATCCACACACTCGTACGTATCCACGCACTTTGTGCCGAGTTTGGGTAGAGAGTCCGGCTTGCTTGATCAGCCGCTTGTGGTGACTACTCCCGTGGGAGAGTCGTTTGTTGCTAGGCACGTGTTCTGATCCTGTACCGTCTGTATTGGCGAGAGAGAGTTGCCTGCCGACTTGATCCTTCTGGAGATGTTGGACTTCGACGTTCTTTTGGGTATGGATTGGTTGGCCACGTGCTATGCTTCTGTGGACTGCCGTGAGAAGACAGTTAGATTCTGCTTTCCCAGTGAGTCGGTTTTTGTTGTGTTGGGGGACCTTAGTGCCGCCCCTCACAGTGTGATTTCTTCTTTTCGCGCTGGACAGCTTTTGAGGAAGGGATGTCAGGGAATTCTCGCCTATGTTTGCGATGCTCGCGCTATACAGGTTCCATTGGACCAGGTTCCGGTTGTTAGCGAGTTTCCTGATGTGTTCCCTGACGAGCTTCCTGGGTTGCCGCCCGAGCGCGACATTTCTTTCTGTATTGATTTGGTTCCCGGCTCGGGGCCTATTTCCATACCGCCTTATCGGATGGCCCCGGCTGAACTTCGAGAGTTGAAGGGCCAGTTGCAAGATTTGCTGGACAAGGGACTTATTCGACCCAGTGTTTCTCCTTGGGGTGCTCCAGTCCTGTTCGTCAGGAAGAAGGACGGCAGTTTGCGTCTTTGTATCGACAACCGCCAGCTGAACAGGGTGACAGTGCGGAACAGGTATCCTTTGCCGCGTATCGACGATTTGTTCGACCAGCTTCAGGGGGCAGGGTACTTTTCGAGGATCGATTTGCGATCGGGCTATCATCAGCTGCGGGTTCGACAGGAGGACATTCCCCGGACAGCCTTCCGTACGCGCTACGGCCATTACGAGTTTTTGGTGATGTCGTTCGGACTCACCAATGCGCCAGCAGCCTTCATGGATTTGATGAACCGTATTTTCCGGCCTTATTTGGATCTGTTCATCATAGTCTTCATTGACGATATCTTGGTGTATTCCCGGAGTAGTGAGGAGCACGAGCAGCACCTGCGGATTACATTGCAGACATTGAGGGAGCACCAGCTTTATGCGAAATTCTCCAAGTGTGCTTTTTGGCTGGACAGCGTAGATTTCTTGGGGCACGTGATTTCACGAGACGGTATATGTGTAGACCCGAGGAAGATCGAGTCCGTTCAGCGTTGGCCCAGACCTACATCGGTGACGGAGATTCGCAGCTTTTTGGGATTGGCCGGTTACTACAGGCGTTTTGTGCAGGACTTCTCCCGTATTGCTACACCTTTGACCGGGTTGACCCGGAAGGGAGTTCCTTTCGTTTGGACGAAGGAGTGGGAGCACAGTTTTCAGCAGTTACGGACTCAGCTGACGACGGCACCGGTGTTATCTTTACCTTCCGGACCGGGCGGATTTGTGGTCTTTTGTGATGCTTCTCGAGTGGGGCTGGGATGCGTTCTGATGCAACATGATAGGGTGATCGCGTATGCCTCGCGACAATTAAAGAAGCATGAACAAAACTACCCCACTCATGATTTGGAAATGGCAGCAGTGGTCTTCGCACTTAAGATCTGGCGACATTATCTCTATGGCGAGTCGTGCCAGATATTCACGGATCACAAGAGTTTGAAATACATATTCCAGCAGCGGGATCTGAACCTTCGACAGCGTCGATGGATGGAGTTAGTGAAGGATTACGACTGCGAGATCTTATATCACCCGGGCAAGGCAAATGTGGTGGCGGATGCTTTGAGCAGGAGGCCCGGGAGTAGTTTATCTTGTTTGAGCGCAGTACAGGAGCAGTCATCCGCAGATTGGCAGATATTATGCGACAGTCGAGTACAGTTCGAGTTCACGCCGATTGGAGGACAGATAGCGCATGTCCGTGCACGCCCACAGTTGATCGATCGTATACGTGAGGCACAGCTCAGTGATGACCGATGCTCAGAGATCATGGCACAGATTGGACAGGGCAGATTTTCCGAGTTCGTGATCGACGATCAGGGAGTACTACGGTTTGGAGTCAGACTGTGCATACCATATGCTGAGGGACTGAGGCGCAAGATTCTTGAGGAGGCACATCGATCGGTATATAGCGTCCATCCCGGTTCCACCAAGATGTATCATGATATGAGAGATGTTTATTGGTGGGACGGAATGAAGTGGGACATTGCAGATTTTGTGTCGAGATGCCTGACTTGTCAGCAAGTCAAGGCTGAGCACCAGAGGCCCGCGGGAGAGCTACAGCCGTTACCCATTCCGGAGTGGAAATGGGAACAGATTTCGATGGATTTCGTGGTAGGTCTACCCAGGACTAGTCGAGGGTATGACTCCATATGGGTGATCGTGGATCGTTTGACGAAAGCGGCTCACTTCCTACCGGTGAAGACGACTTTCGGATTTACTCAGTATGCCCAGATCTACATTGATGAGATAGTGCGACTACACGGAGTCCCGACGTGCATTGTGTCCGACAGAGGCACCCAGTTTACTAGTAGACTATGGCAGAGGCTTCAGGAGGCTTTAGGCACTCGTTTGAGTTTCAGCACGGCATTTCATCCGCAGACCGACGGACAGTCAGAGCGGACCATTCAGACTCTCGAGGACATGCTCAGAGCTTGTGTATTAGATTTCGGAGGTAGCTGGGATCATCATTTGCCCTTAGTAGAGTTCTCCTACAATAACAGCTACCAGGAGACTATTCAGATGGCACCATTTGAGGCTCTTTATGGGAGGAGATGCAGGTCACCTACTTGTTGGACAGAGCTCAGTGAGAGCAGTATCTTAGGGCCACAGATCGTTGAGGAGACGACCGCGAAGATCCAGTTGATTCGCGATAGGATGAGAGCAACGCAGAGTAGGCAGAGAGCTTATGCAGACCATCGACGATGCAGACTTGAGTTTTCTGTTGGAGATCATGTTTTCTTGAGGGTCTCCCCAATGAAAGGTGTGATGAGGTTTGGGAAGAAGGGGAAGCTCAGTCCCAGGTATGTGGGCCCCTTCGAGATCCTCGAGCGTGTTGGTGCAGTAGCCTACCGTTTAGCCCTTCCGCCCAGCTTTCCAGATGTGCACCCCGTATTCCATGTCTCGATGCTCCGCAGATATCTTCATGATCCTTCGCATGCGATTCAGCATCCGACGATCCAGCTTGAGCGTGACCTTTCCTATGCAGAGCAACCGGTGATGATCTTAGATCGACAAGTGAAGAGATTGAGATCGAAGGACATTCCATCAGTTAAGGTACTTTGGCGTGGTCAGAACCGTGAGGAGGTCACTTGGGAGACCGAAAGCGAGATGATGAAGACGTATCCCCATCTTTTTCAAGGTGCGTGTAGTTAGATTTTTGAAATTCGGGGACGAATTTCTTTAAGGGGGAGAGATTGTAACACCTTAGGATAAGGGTTAGTGAATAATTATAATTAAATAATGATTTTTAATAAAAAGTTTACCAAACTGTGTTTTAAATATTTTTCCTAATTTAATAAATATTTTTCCAAAATTTTCCTAGGCTTGCACCCACATGTGCATGTAAACTAGGGTTTTTAAATTTAGTAAATACCATAATTATTAACCATGGTGGGTTAATTGTAGGATTAATTCTTTTGGGTTATAAGTGAGTTTAATTAATTAGTTAAGAGGTTACTTTAATTTGAATTTTTGATTAAGTGTTGACTTGTGAGAGAGAGAGAGAGTGCATCATGGCTTTAGGCCATGCTTGCATTAAATGAAGTGAGAGAGAGAGGGGGGTGACTTTTGTGTGATGATTGTAGCCTCTCATTTCCTTTTGGTTTTCTCTCAAGCTCTCACACTCTCTCACACACACACTCACCTTGCAACACCCCCAGCAGCAGCAGCAAGCAAAGCAACAACAACAACTGAGCAGCAGCAGCAGCAGCAACATGAAGCAGCAGCAGCAGCAACATTCAGCAACAGCAAAGCCCCAGTGAGCAGCAGCAGCCCCAGTTCCTAGTGCAGCCTCTTCCCTTCACTTCTTCTTCTTCCTGCAGCTCCCTAGGGTCGAGAGTGAGGTATACTTCCTATCTTGCTTCCCTAGTTTGCCTTGTTAAGTGTAGTTTTGCATCGGTTAATGGATTTTAGTGCGTTTTAGTGAGTTATGGGGTGTTTAGTGAGAACTTTATGCTAATGAGGTGTAGATTGGTTTCAGTAGGATGCTTGAGGTTTGTTGAGACCATGTTAACCTAGTCCAACCCCTATTACACTAAAATACCACCAGTTTTTCCTATTTGATGCAAAATGTCGTATTTGTGCAAAGTGAACTTTTCTGGAACTGCTTTTGACTCGGTGAGTTCAGAATGATTTTGAGAGTACTGTGGTATAGTGGTATTGTGCTGATACATCAGGTGAAACCCGACCCCCTACCTGCTACAGTTGGCCGCCGAAATCCTCATTCTGGCCGCAATTTGCGGCCAGATGGGAGGGGTTTTGGGTATTTTTGGGTTCTGTAGGTGTCTTCTAGTGTGTAGGGTCCTTTGATATATATATTTTTGTAAGTTTAGTTCTGTAGAAAAATCTGGGACCAAATACCTGTTTTGCCGTTTTCTAAACTTTCGCGACACGCGTGATACGTGAGTAGGTTTGGGTTTCTGCGTATCGCGGCGCGTCGGGGTAGTTTCGTGGCGCGTGATTACACGTTTTAGCGTATCGCGCACACGCGCGATTGGTTTGCGATACGAGTTTCTAGTTGACTGTAATGTCGCGTTTTTGGTGAAATTGAGCTTATATGTGTGATATGTATATGTGATTCTAGGTTCGCAGGCCAGTGAGACGGACGCTGCGAAGAAGGGCAAGCAAGTTGTCTGCTACACTTAGCGCGAGACACGGTGAATAGATTTCACATCTACGGGGATATCGCCCGCATGGCGTTATGCGTCAGGGCTGATAGGACCTTATTGTATATACTGCATATACCATACCATGGATTGTCATCACATATTGCATTCCCTGCCATCTTTATATATTGCTTAGAACTGATAGAACTGCCATGATCACACTGTTGTATATTGTTGTAGCTCATCTATATATGACATGACTAGAATTTCATACTTGATGCACATATCACATCACAATTACTTGTATTACTGGTTGAGATTTCTTATGATTTCTGGATTTGGGAACCGTGGCCCTTTTCAAATAAGTAATCATTTAAAAACCCGGTTCCCTTGATATGATGTTTTGGGGCGTCGCCCCGTGTTTTCTCGGTGCTAGAGGCATGTACTGAGAGAGGGCTGACCCGGAATGACGGATGCCCGATGTATTGAGAGAGGGATGACCCGGACTGACGGATTCCCGATATATCCTTTGAGAGAGGGCTGACCCGGAATAACGGATGCCCGATGGATTGATATAGGGCTGACCCGGAATGACGGATGCCCGATGTATTGAGAGAGGGATGACCCGGACTGACGGATTCCCGATATATACCTTGTGAGAGGGCTGACCCGGAATGACGGATGCCCGATACAGGATGTTTTACGTGTCGATGCTAGACACGAGTATTTATGATATTTGGGTGCCGATGTTGGGCACTCGGGATTTTCAGGGATATACAGGATATGAGGGCCGATGGAGTACCGGCGTTTGGGATGTTGGGATTTGTGGTGCATACATACATATGTAGTCCACCTTGATACTTCATGTAGATACTATATTCCCATGCTCAGCATTTATTATCACACCTCATCCTGTAGTTATATCACCTGATAGAGGACTTGCATTATTATTACGCATACTGCTTACCCGCATTGATATCATCTGCTGGCATTGGTTAGAGTAGCGCTGTACGTGCATGCTTGCGATCACCTTTATATGTTATCTCTATTCACGAGTTGGCAACTCACCCCCGTTGTGCCACAGTATTTGCAGGTTGCCCTGGGGAGTAGTCACGGCTGGCTGTTACCGCATCTTTTGGCACAGATACCCTTTTTGAGCAGAGATAGCCTTTTGCTGATAGGTGGGTTTTGTACGGTATCTGTTATCTTTCAGTTGTATATTGATGTATCTAGTATTCTCCATCTACCTTTCTGTATTGACTTAGAGACAGTTGAGAGGACGATATGTATGATTTTATATTCTGGTGTCGAGCTCGCATGTGAGCCGACTTTACTTTTGCAGTCTCATCTTTTATGATATTGTCCTTGCTTTACTGTGTATTCTTCGCTACGGCGTCGTATATCTCATTGTGATGCTTCATTTATTTTACTCGTCATTTCTGTTACACCTTGTTTCAACCCGACTGGCAGGGCAAATGTTTTAAAAAGGAAATGTTACCAAAATTATAAAACTTATAACTTTTGAACTTAAAAAGGATTTCTACTAAATAAATGGAAGTTTTTCAGACATGTACGATTGTTTTTACAAAATGTTTTAAAATCACTCTATATTTATTGGTTTTGATTTCTGGGTTCGGCTTACTTAGCCGCGTTACGCCTGTAGACGTTGCGTGGTTAAGTGCCGGTCACGAGTCGAATTCTCGGGTCGTGACAGTATGGTTTTACAGATGATGAGTGGGAGTAAGCTATTGGGAATTAGGTGATCATCCTCATTATATCGGAATTCGTTGTAATTGGTGATATTTGAGGAAATCGCCTGGGTTGTTTGCCGGACCGCAAATATTTGGTTTTGAATATCCGCTGTAATGCACCAATTTCAAATTGATATATCTGTACGTCTATTTTTATAGAGTAGGATATACCTTTTTGAAATTATGTCAATGACATTTACCTATATCAGTGGATGGTTAGGTAAGGAGCATTGAACAGTGGTGTAATTCTTCTTAACCATAAGTACATATTTCAATCTACGACACACAGTGAATGAGTCACTAAACTCAAGAGACTTATACAGAGTATTGTATGTTGTCCAGTGTCCCTCAGGACATAGGGGTTGGTCCCCGTACTATATTCGGTTTACTTATGACTTCTCTAGTTTGACAGGTGTTTCGTAGAAACACAAAGTCCAAGTTTTGAGAAGTTATAGGTATATGAATAACGTAGAGAACCGGGTGTTGCAAGTATCAGGATTCTTGAAGATGATCGAAGATGTAGATACTTGTGGGTATTCAGTTGATAGTAATGACTAAGAGAACTTGCTTCTCTTTCAGATTACTCATAATTGGAAGCACTCCTAAGTTGAGTAACGCTGATCGGCCTCTCTCCATTTAGTTGACATGCACTGGAGACAGCTGCATGATTTGAATCTGGTTCAATTAAATCAGTGCCTCTGTTTCTATATTGGATATAGAACTGTTCATATCTTGATATTGTTAAGATACGGGGAGTTGTCCAGCTCATGCTTAAAACCAGACTCTGGATGACTCAAGGCACGTTTCTGTAATGGCTGTTTGTGGGTTGACCCGGGCTATGACGAGGGTTGACTTTCTACTATCTGGAAGATCAATAGTGATATTGTTCTTGACTTGCCACAGTTTTAATAAAAATGGATTTTTTCAGAAAACAGTAGTGGGAGTATGGTAGAACTGGAAGTGATTCCAGAACCGCAAACGATTACTGAAGATTTGATAAAGAACCTAAAGATTCAATCTGGTTTGACATTCCATTGGCCACTCCGCAGATGTGGTGGGTAACCTCAGGCACTCGAGAGGTACTTCGGTATGCTTAAGGACAGTGGCAGGGAGGTTCTTGTATACCCAGACATGCCATTGCTGTTGTTCCAGACTGTGAGACCCGGCAGGAGGATGAGTATAGCATCGTTCTAAGCTAGCTTTAGAAGTGTACGTGTATATGACTCTGCCAGAGGGTTGTCATGGTCAGTGGGAGCAGCGGAAGCATGGTGGACAAGTAGCTTATGTCTATTTATAGACTAAAGCAGTTATAGCGGAGATAGATCATCTATTTCTGATGTGACAGTTATAGGTTTGACTTCATCAGAATAGGGAAGGTAGTAGGGTGTGATGTCCTGGTATTTGGATGACATACACAGAGTAGGAAGTCATATTCCTATACTACGATCGGTTATACTTTGGTCGTCACAAAGTAGTTTCTCCACATAGGAATTGGATCTTATATCGTACATTCTAGTTACTAGATCTATGGTTTTAGATCTAGATTTGGGTGGTTTCCCAATCTGGGTGCTTAGACAGCATTCTAAGAGTATTTAGAATAGACGACTCCTGGCATGGTGGTGTACCTTCTGGTAATGGAGTCACCCTCTCTAAAGGTGTCTTACAGACTAAAGGGAAGAGGGATGTGCATGATTGGCAGATCACTTTCTTAGGCAATTGAGTTGATCATGAGATGTCAAGTACCACACCAGATGTTGTTCTTGCAGTAGATGCAATAAGTTGATATTGATCCAATCCTGGAGAAACAGTCCGAAGCAGTTTTAGAACATAAATGGATGTTCTAGGGATATGATAACGACAGCCTCCTTTAGGAGACGGTTATCATTCCAGGCTTCCAAGGTGACCTGGACGGCAGAGTGGCCGTCAGAGTTATAGTTTTCTCTCTGACGAGGTGTGGTATTTTGGACAGATGGTCCAGGTGGATACTGAGGGAAGGATGGCGCAGGATACTGATTAAGTTCAGTTGACGATACAGTCTAAGAAGTTTGAATTTGGAGTTCATTTATGAGCTAGGTCCCATCAGACATCCAGACATTCTAAGACAGGTATTGCTCATTTCGCGAGATGGCTTTCTTCGCGAACTTGAGATATAGAGAGACATAGAAAGAAACATCAAAGCGTATCCACTCACTGAGGCTATTCCTCGAACGCAATTGTTTCGCAAACGAGCTTTGTGAGACTGACTCGTAGAGGAGTTGGGTGTTCGGTATCGCACGGGCTGTGAGTATGAGACATCGCAATAATTAGCCATGAGTGCAAGTGGGAGATTGTTGGATATAGTGCCCTAGAGTCAATTATTGGATCACAGGCACGTGATTGCAATGATTGAAGGAGGACCTATATCGGTAGGACAGTCTTACTCGAGATGATAGTATGCTATCTGGCTTATCTTTATCATCGTGTACTGCTTTAGGTGACCTTACAAGTCACTATTGCACGTTGATAGAGCCCCTAGGATTCTTGCTTGACAACCAGCAATATGAGGGCGATCATATACGTGGGAACTGGGGTCCATAAGCACATCCTTAAAAGGTCCCGAGTCGTGGGAGTTTCGAGACAGGGCATCGATTCTCCAGAGTAGACTAGTGTATACAGTCGAGACCCCGACGAGGGGCGGTGGCTGGTCTCACAAGCCACTGGTGTCAGTTGGTTCACCTAAGATGTATACAGGTGCTCATTGGGTTATGAGTATACCGGACAGGACTCGCCGGGATCCTGCTAGTTGGTATTATACCTGACGCCAGATAGCAGTTCCCTGGTGACATGTGTACAGGTTAGTTCATCGACCTGAGATCGTCATTTGTCTCGTGTGAGTTCCCACTGTACTTAGATTACTACCCTACCACGCTCAAAGGAGACGTGCAAACAGGTTTTAGTTGGTTACAGTCCCGAGCCACATGGAGGCAGTGAGCGGATCTGCAGGGGTTCGTCTCTCCCGGTATTGGGGGTGAGGTCGCGCTGTGTCTAGGAGAGCCAGTACATGAAAAGTCCTTGGCCAAGGCAGGAGATTTACTGGTAGGTAATCCAGTAGTATCTCAGGGTGTTCTGGGCTGATCTCCGACACGACTTGTACCGCTTTTGGGGGTTTGACTTTTACCAACCCCCTAGGCCCACCATGCGATGCTCATAGACGAACGGACCGGACTGTACGGATATTGTCACTGACAGGCTCAGTAGGGTGTCAGGATGAGTTCGCTCATCGACGTCCCTTTTGGTCAATAGCTGGTGGCCCGTCATGTATGGCTGATACCTCTGACGTGCTAGTGGTTAAATCTACAGCCATAGTATTGACGAGTCTTTAGAGTCCACCACACACACAATTACTCAAGTTTCGTGCGAAACGCTGTAGAGGCCGTATGGAGATATGGCAGGGTTCGATCAGATACGTGCGGTATTGCACGGATCGTGATCGGACGGTTTTTGCTAGCCGACTTTGGTTTAAGCCGGATCCTACTATTTGACAGTGTAGATTTTGTCTCTTTACATTTGTGCTCAGTGGGAATACAAATGCTGGCATGTATTTGCAGTAGCGGGGTTTTCCTGTATTTTATTACGGGATCATTTTTCTGAAGTTGCCAGTTTGCATTCCGTTCCGGCCGGTTTTCCTTTATTCCTTCGCGGCCGGACTTTCTGATGGAGGGGGTTATTTGCAAGTTTGCAAATAACTTTTTGTGGAGGGGGTTTTCTTGCATTTATGGCATTATGATAGATTTAGCATCATGAGATTCCATTTTATTCTTATCCTTTGCATTAATGAGATAAGAAAAGATTTGAAATGGTGTGACTTTTATTCCTAGTTTTCTTCACATCTCTTATGGTCACCTTGAGCTATCCTACACTCACCTCCCTTCTTGTTTTCTCTCCACCATTTTTTGATAAGGGGGCCGGCCACAATTTGGGAGGGGAGAGGGTGAGTTCATTTTTCATGAGGGAAATTTGATCATTTCATTTGCTTGCTCCAAAAATCCCTAACCCCTCTCCAAAGTTCATTTCATTCTTTTCTCCATCAAATGGCAACTGTCACGATCCGAAAGTATGGAACATGACCGGCACTTAAACTACGAACGTCTCGAGGCGTACGTAATCTAAGTAAACCGAAAACCCAGAAATCCAAACCAAAAAAAAAGTAGTAGAGTGCAGGAAAAACCAACTTAAAGCAAGTAGTTTCAATAGCATAAGCCGAATTATGCGGTTTTTAAAAACATCAAAAATTTACTGAAAATTTCGGCAGAGTCTCCTTTGTAAATACTGGCCCCCAAACGGGATACAACATGAATAGTATACGAAATCAAGAAAAAGGCATCCCCAAGCGGGAGCTAGCTCTTCGTCAATCGACGGTCACAACCACACAAGCAATATAATATACAACGCCAACGGCGAGAATCAAAACTCAAAAGGAAACTCAAAACCACCAAATATATAACGAGCGACTCTAAGGTCGAAAGAATAAACAACACTGGTCTCTATCTCAATAAATACATGTTTGGTTGATGGAATTTACTAGATACAACTGAATAATATTATACAAGGTAATATGATGGGTACGATACAAGAAAAACCCACCCACTAGCAAGTCACCCGAATGAAACTGAGCCCGCAAAGCCGTAATGAAACCTGTACTGCAAAACCTGCAAGAAACTGGGGCACAACGGGGGTGAGTTGCCAACTCGTGAATAGAAAAACATCTACGCACAGAAATCGCATAAATAACGCAATCCTAGGTCAATGATCATAATATGTCCTCAAATATAGGAATAACACGTAGCCTATAACAAGGCTAGGGTAAATATCTAACCCGAGTGTAATCTCATGTGCCCGTGTCAGTGCCTCAGGTAGCAATATATCATATGAATGAGGTATGAATGCATGAAAACAGAATACATGTAAATGAAGAACTGTTTTCATAAATTAGTGAGATTTCCTTTGTATTTTTAAACTGAGGTATCATAAATGAAATCAGTATCAACAGTGTCTAGCATCGACACAAAACATAAATCTCAATGTCTCGAAATATCAATGTCTCAATCTCAATATCTAGGGCGCCGTCAGTCCAGACCGGCCCCTACCATCCATCTCAAGACCACGACGGTATCCTCCGGATATCCGACGTGTCGGGTAATATCACCTGTAGGTAGTGCTCCCCAGCCAGGCTCAACGTCAACACCACATTCCTCTTGCCCCGGGGTACCATACCGGGCCCACCATGTACCCGTGACGGTTCCTCCACTCCTCGACACGGATCTCCAAAACCACAGAAAACTCATGGTGGACGATACTTTACATCACTAGAAAACCGCAACATTTTATATTTTAAAAGATCATAAGTTGTAAATTTTGCGGCTTTCCCCGAAATCCAGAAATATCATAAATCTCAAGAAATCATCACAAGTGCATATGTCAATGATAATGAACTAGGCATGAACAACTGAATAACAGTATGCATGAAGTGGTAGGTAATAACTACAATGTCTAATATGACATATAAGGGAAGTACACTAATATCATGTCAACACTACTAGCTAACAATCTAAGTCAAGCAATTATATTCTCTAAAGTGTACGTGACATGGCAATTACCGATGAAGATGTGTGTGAGCCGGCAAGTAGGTGTACGTGGTACATACGCATCATCGGTAATGGTGCTGGTGTCCTAACAACATGATATCAATAATGGAATATGCAGCAAAATAAATATGCGAGGCAGAGCGAACAACAATAATGTGCGGGAGCTGAATACTAGACACAACGATAACTAATCTGCAATAATCTAATATAAGTCCTACAAATGGTGCCTTTTGAAATAACACGAATCATGGGGTTTTGAAAATAGGGGCTACGGTGTTTTTATGAAAAGATACGTCGTTTTTGAAATATCCGTAGATTCCCTTGAGCTGTCTTTAAAAAATGCCCACGATTCGTTAGTTTTTGAAATAGGTAAGAAGTCTAATCTAATCTAACAACTACACTAAACTATACGGCTGAACTAACAAGCTGAACTACAGGTAAGGAAACCGCCTATCATCTGAGTCGATACATATACATACCTGTATATGTATAGTCGGTGATCCCGCCTCAATAATATCATATCCGATACCATATCTATAATCAGGCATCCCAAGTCAAGAGTGCGGATCAATCATCAATATAGCTCGTACGTAAATCCGTCGTACGGCATCCCAATCTGGGTACGGTTCAATATCACATTCATCATACTATTCACCCGGTATCCTCTTTATCAAATATCATGATCGGGGTACTGATCTACGTCTAGTACCATACTGATACCGCCTACGTATGCATTGACGTGTGTGAAACACTACATCAAGGACCCGCTACAACGTCATGTCGTATCTAAGATACGAACCCTGCTATATCACCGATCTCACGGCCTCAAATCAAATCTCATCGACTCAGCTCAATCCCAAGTATCATCCTCAATCCGTATGTGAACACATAGTCCCATACCCATGTGAACACATAACTATAAAGAATCCCATGAGCACATATCAATAGGAATGTATGCAAGTATGTATGTGTGTATGTGTGTGTGTAACACTACCCTAGGGTTCGCAACACTAAAGTAATCCAACACACCAATATCCATCCTAAGCATCGTTATTAATCCCAAATAACATATAATAATTGTTGGTGTGTATACGCATCCGTATACACCACCACGGACTGCGGGGGTGCTATACGCCATCCACCCGACTTCTCCCCGTAGATATAAATCTACTCACCTGGTCCTCGCTAGCCGGTGCCGACGTCGCCACGCGCTTGCTTGTCGTCTCGAAGTCCACATGGGGGTACCTACATATCATAACGTACCATATCGCATTAAAACTAAATTCGAAATCGAAACAGCATACGAAAATCAAATCGGCACGCGTATCACGCATAGGTCCAAACCTATCGCCTACGCATGCAAGAATAGTCAAACCAACCCTCGATGTCGATGTACAAACGTCAAACCATCGAGAAAAATCCAATCACACTCATTTGTACATTCCCGCACACTAATTTTAATATAAACTAGGTTAAAACTCACAAAAACCCCAAATTCACTTTAAAAGCCGTTTTTCCGAAAAACTAGCAAGCAAAATTACCCGTTTTAGTGCAAAACTCGATGTTTAAACAATTCTAGCGGCCATAATACTTATTAAATAACTTAAATAAGTCATAAAAACCATTTCCATAATTTAATCACATAAATTTGCATAATTTCCAAAATCCTAGATTGCAAAAATATCAATTTTAACACTTTTTATTGTAAAATTCACAATTTTACAATTAAACTTGGTTTTGCATATATTAAATGGTTAAACCACTCATGGAAACCTTAATGATGTGCTAAAAATCCTAACTAGATTTTAATCCCACGTTTTTATTTAATTTCTAAAACCTAGTTAGCAATTTAGCATAATTATCACCATTTTTAAACTAACAAATTAGCAACTAGTAACCAAATTAGATTTTGCATTCAATTACATGTTAATCCCCTCATTACAATCATAAGCTAATGATAAAGAACCTAATTTAATTCAAACCCTAGCTTCAATTCAAAATTCCCAATTGAATTTCCAAACATTCAATTAAACCCACAATTTAACACCTAATTAGCTTCATTAAGGAATTTAAATCAAAAAAATGAATAATGGGTCAAAAGTTATACCTCACAAACCATGATCAAACTTGAATTCTAGACCTCCATTTTAAAATCCTTGCACCAAGATCCATGCTAAAGGAGATGAGGGAAAATGGGTAGGAGGTGGATTTTGATTTGGATTTTTGCTTGATTTTTTGTGGATTTTTCAAGCATTTTTGAAGAACTTTTTTAAAGAGGAGGAGATGAAGAATGAAGGGCTGTTGGGGTTCAGATTTTGGCCAGAAAATGAGTGGGGGAGGAGAGAGAGGGAGGTGGAGAAAAATGGGGAGAAAGTCAAAGTCAATTCAAGGTCAAAAGTCTAACTAATTTATCCATTTTCTTTTCTTTTCTTTCATTTCTTTTCCTTTGAAATTCAAGTGGGGAAAAAAAATGGGGGCTGCTGAATTTAGCTAAGGGGAGAAGTAAGTGGGGGTGTGTGGGTGTGGGCACGGGTGTGGGGTGATGAAAAATGATAAATACAATACCCCAAACATCCATTTACGCTAAAAAAAAGCCTTTTTTCTTCAATAATTTCTAAACCGTTTTGGCAAATGATTTCGTTCCAAAAACCACATGATAAATTTTTATTTAAAGTTTTATGATGCACAAAATTTTTTTCAACTCATTCCAATTTGTAATTTTCCCTAATTAAATGTATTAGTGACGGCTTAAAATAATAATAAAATAATATTTTTTTCAGAAAATTTGAAATTTCACCAGCGGCTCAATAAACACCAAATAATAGCAATTACATAGCTAGAATATGTATATTTAATTTTTATAATAAGATATTTGTATTTTGACTTTTTACAGAAAACCCCTTTATTTTACCGATTTTTCGAAATTTCACCGAAACGATTTTCAAAACGCTACTGCAACATAAACCCCAAAAGAGACATGGATTCGACACTTGCCTACAGCACTCCTTGGACGCGTCGGCTAGCCAACTTCGCGCCCGAGTTGCCTCGGTCCAGAGGTGGGAGCCCGTAAAAGAACCCGGCGATGTGGTGCCCGTTTCGACGAGGTGGCGACGACCGGAGGTTCCGCGAGGAGATCGGAGTGGAGATGAAGACCGAAGGACACGGATCGCTCGGTATAGCTTCTCTACTCCCTTTCTTATTTGCTAGTAGCTAGGTTAATGGCCCGATCCGGGTTAAAAGTGCGCGGTGGTGCCGGTTTGCAAGTTTAGCAAAGTTTTTCGTTTCCGCATTTCCTGCGTCGGATTGACGGTCGGGGCGCCGCCGTGCACTTACAGGTATGTTGGAAGAGTTCCAAGCTAGATACCGTGGCATACTAGACGATAAAGGCTGGATGCATCGCTACTTAAGATGCTACCAAAGAGGAAGTCTGGGTGTATATTAGTTCATGCGATAAACTTAGTTCCTCCCATTGTGTGACAATGGAGTTGTGGCTTATGCCAAGGAACGTCCGTCCCATCAGTGATCCAGAGTTCTAAGGCAGTGTCACCTGATCATGGAGATGGTTGATCACCAGGGTGATCGAGGTAAGGGGAGTAGACTCAGAGGACAACACGGCGGATCCACTCACAAAGGCCTTTTCCCAGAGAGAGACTTTTATGGGATGGTTGAGTATGAGATACTGCAACCACTGCTACAGATGGCCCTAGTGCAAGTGGGAGATTGTTAGTTATATGTATGCCCTAGAGGCCATTACTGTACATAGGATGTATATTGTAGTGGATGCTGGGACATATATAGGGAGGACTTTCTTGCTCGACATGATAGTATGCTATCTGGTTGCTCTTTACCTTAACGTGTACACTGATTGTCTCTCTGTTACATGTTGGTAAAGCCCTTAGGATGTGTACTTGACTACCTGGACTATGATGCGGATCATACTAGTGGGGACATGTTAGTCCATAAGTACATTTTTCAAGGTCCCTAGTCGTGGGTGTATCGAGACAGGGCATCGATATACCAGTGTAGACTAGCGTATACCTTCTCGACCCATACAGATGGGCGATGGATGATCCCATATCCATTGGTGTCTGACATCAGAGATGATATACGGGTGCTCAGTGGAGACTGGGTACACTGGACGGACTCGCCGAGAACTCCCAGATGGTATTATACCTTACGTCAGATGGCAGTTCTCTAGTGACACTGGTACAGGTTAGTCTGTAGACCCGAGATCATCATAGAGTCTTGTGTGATTCCCACTGTGGTTTGATTTCCACCTTACCATGTCCAGGAGGGCGTGCAAAACGGTGGTTTTTGGGCACAGTCCCGAATCACATGGAGGTAATGAGCGATAGGAGGGGATTCGTCTCTCCTGGTATAGGGAGTTGATGTTACGCTGTGTTCGATTGGCTATAACCGGAAATCCTTTGCCAGGGTTGCTGAGATTTACTGGTAAGTGTTACCAGTAGTTTCTCGAACTGTTATAGACCTCATATCGACACGACTTATCGAGCTACTGGGGTCTGACGTTTACCACCTCTAGGCGAGATATGCGACATATCAAACGACGAGACAGGACTGTACAGTAAGTGTTACTGGTTGGATTCACAGGAGTGTGAGCAGGCTTGCTCGTTGATCTTCTAATCGCTCAATACCCGGGTGGCCGTTACGTTTAGCAGACCGCTTGCGGCTTGTGGGTGTTTGATATGATCATCACCTGCTGCCGGAGTATTGACGAGTCTTTAGAGTCCTACACAGAGGTTTCCTGGCTCAAGCGAAACGAAATAGGAGCGCATATGAGATATGTACGGGACCGAGAATAATAACAGTATGTGGTATTGTATTCTATTATCGCGATTTGTATCATTGGACGGTTATATGAGATATAGCCGGGTTACCGAATCAAGTGTTGATTCGATACATTGATACACTTGATATTAGTCGGTTATATGCAGTATGACCGGATCATTAAATCAAGTGTTGATTTAATGATTTAATGTATAATTATATATTTGATATATTACTTTACATTAACTAGTATTGGTTCACTTAAGATTATTTTCTCACTAGATTGTGCACATTGTATATAAGATATATTTTTGTGCACTTGATTGTATCATATTTGATGATACATGCAAACTTGGGTGTATGTTTGATTTGAACCATGTTTAGGTAAATGGTTAGGGTTTTTATTTATTTATTTATTTATTCCTTTTGGCAAAGATAAAATGGTGGCATTCTTTGTTTTTATTTGAAGCTTCATGAAGCTTTGAAAAGTTAAAACCATTTTGTTTTTTCCTTAACCTAACCATTTGCCTAAACCCTAGTTTATTCTCTACATGAGTTAGCCTCACCCATGGTTGCTAAATGATAAGCATCACTTGAATTTTCTAATTAGATTATTCATTCTTTTCTACTCTTCTTCATCTTCTTCATGAGTTGAAGAAAGCTTACTAGAAAATTCCAAGTGAGAAATCCAAATCCAAAGTGAACCCACTTCCTATTTCTTCATCCTCTACCACTTGCCATGTAGTAGAGTGTGTTATCTTCGCAAGTTTCATGACCTAGTGAAGGTGGAGCTTGAGTTTGAGTCGCCTCGACGTAGATCATCTTCGGCATCGAAGTCAACGACCTAGCCCGCCCATTTCTGCGACGAAACCATCGCTAGAGTCCGGGATTCCGATGATCGCAGCGGAGGGACGTCAACACGGAGCTAAAGAAGTGGTGGACCGGATCTACAAAGGTTGTATTTCCATTCACTTAGCAATAAAATTGTTTACTTGCATCTTGTTTCGCCTATCCTCTAGTAATCGATCTAGTTTAGGGTTTCTCGGCACCGGAAAATTTGTATTTGGCATGGTTGATGCCTTGTGGAACCTCTTGAGTGTGCCTAGGAACCCTACAATACTATCATGTCGAGCAAGAAAGTACTCTCTATATATGTCCAAGCATCCACTATAATATACAATAATGGCCTCCAGGGCATATATATTTCTAACAATCTCCCACTTGCACTAAGGCCAGTTATTGTAGTATCGCATACCCAACATCCCAAAAAGTCTCTACAAACTGCGTCTGGGGGAGGGCCTTCGTGAGTGGATCCACTGTGTTATCCTTCGTGTCACTTTCCTGACATCGATCTCCCGACAATTTACTATCTTCCGAAACAGGTGTTACCGCCTAAGAATATGTCTGGATCGCTGATGGGACTGGGGTTCCATGGACAAAGCCACAGCTCAATTGTTATCACAATACAAAGGTATTGGATTCTTAATGGAAGGAACTACACCAAGTTCAGCAATGAACTTCTTGATCCAGATAGCCTCTTTGGCAGCATCTTTGGCATTGATGTATTTAACCTCCATCATCGAGACTGCTACGGCATCTTGCTTGGAACTCTTCCAACATACTGCCCCTCCATTGAGGGTGAAGACAAAACCCGAGACCGAATTACAGTCATCCTTTGTTAGTTATGTATATGCCCTAGAGGCCATTGTTGTACATTTGATGTATATTATGATGGATGCTTAGATATATACAGAGATGACTTTCTTGCTCGTCATTATAGTATGCTATTTGGTTTCACTTTATCTTAACATGTTGACTTGTATTGGTTTATTGTCTGACTCTCACATGTTGATAAAGCCCTTAGGATCTGTACTCGACTACTGGGACTATGATGAGATCATACTAGTGGGGCTATAGTAGTCGATGAGTACATCCTATAACTGTTCCTGGTCGAGGGTATATCGAGACAGGGCATCGATACACCAGAGTAGACTAGCGTATATGCATCTTGACCCATATGATGGGCGATGGATGATCCCATATCCATCGGTGTTTGACATCAAGGATGGTGTACGGGTGCTCAGTGGAGACTGGGTACACTGGACGGACTCGCCGAGAACTCCCAGTTGGTGATATACCACACGTTAGATGGCAGTTCTCCGGTGACACTGGTACAGGGTAGTCTGTAGACCCGAGATCGTCATAGAGTCTTGTGTGATTCCCACTCTGCTTTGATTTCTACCTTACCACGTCCAAGAGGGCGTGCAAAACGGTGGCTTTTGGGTACAGTCCCGAATCACATGGAGGCAATGAGCGATAGGAGGGGATTCGTCTCTCCCGGTATAGGGAGTTGATGTTGTGCTGTGTTCGATTGGCTATAACTGGAAGTCCCTGGCCAGGGCTGATATAGAGATTTACTGGTAAGTGTTACTAGTAGTTTCTCGACCTGTTATGAGCCTCACATCGACACGACTTATCGGTTACTGGGGTCTGACGTTTACCACCCCTAGACTTGATATGCGACATATCAGACGAACAGACCGGACTGTACAGGAGTGTTACTGATTGGATTCACAGGAGAACGGACAGGCTAGCTTGTTGATCTTCTAATCGCTCAATACCTGGGTGGCTGTTATGTTTAGCTGACCGCTTCCAGCTTGTGGGTGTTTGATATGATCATCACCTGCTACCGGCGTATTGACGATTCTTTAGAGTCCTACACAGAGGTTTCTTGGCTCAGGCGAAACGGAGTAGAGGCACATATGAGATATGTGCAGGACCGAGGATAATACGATATGAGATACCGTATTATATTCTCGCGATATTTTGATATGAATCGGGACATCGGATCAAGTGTTGATTCGATGAATCGGTACATGATATATTAGCCGGTTATATTCGATATAGCCGGATCGTTGGATCAAGTGTTGATTCGATGATTTAATGTATAATAATATATATGATATATTGTATTACATTATCTAATATTGGCTCACTTTATTATTTCATTTTCTCACTGGATTAATACATTGATATATATGCGATATATGTTAAATGTATTATTTTCTTATGTTGCAAATATATAATATATATGTGATATATATTATTGTAACATGATATGATTTATTATTAAACATGTTTAAGGATGATAATGAGGGATTAGGGTTTGATTAGGGTTAGCTCTTTCAAGTTCTTTCTAGAAGGATTCTATTTTGTCTTGGTTAAGATATTATGGTTGATCTTTTTCTTTAACCTAACCAAACCCTAACCCTAGTTTATTCTCTACAACTTCTTAGCCTATCATCCTTGACCATGGTTGATATATCAATCATATAGTTTTCTTTCCTATTCATCACAAAAAAGGATTATCTTTTTCATTCTCATCTTCTTCTCTCTTGAGTTCTAAAAAGAAAAAGCTTACTAGTTAATTCTTATGTGATGATTTCAAGTGAGAAAGTTAATAAAAAGAAAGCATAAATACTACTCCCTCATCCTCATCTCATCTAGCCCATGAGCTTAGGGTGTTCATCTCTTTAGAGTGAGAAAGCTTGGGTTTTTGCAACTTCGACGTAGATCATCGGAGATTCGGAACACTTCAAGCTAGCATGGATCGTTCGAGTCGTGGAGCCTCTCTTGAGTCCGGGAGATCCTGGATCGCGGCGAAGGGACTACTACTCGGAGCTTGTAAAGCGAAGGAGCGGACTACAAAGGTTGTAATCCCTCACACTTAGCTTTAAAGATATCATCTTGCATGCTAAACCCTAATAATCTAGCAAAGATCCCGTCTTTGGGTTGTTCGGCACGTCTAAAATTTTATCCGGGCAAGTTTGATGCCTTATGAACCTTCACAAGAGTGTCTAGGAACCCTACAGTGGTATCAGAGCCTAGCTAGAGCATTAGGCGACGTGTTTACTAAGTTAAAACTCCGATCGAACCCGAACTGATGAAATTTACCCCCTCTCTGGAATTTTTTCAAAATCCGGGGTTTTTCTGAATTAAAAATACCTGAAAAATACAGCAAGAAAAGATAAGAATTACTGTGAAATTCGTGCCTCTAATTCGACCACGTGGCCGCGGAACCGCGGCAAATACCCCCCATCGGCGGCGGTTCCGCGGCAGTATTAGTGTATTAGGCATGGGTTTTTGTACAGTAATTCTTGTATCTGTATTTACTATTTTATGGGTATTTTTATTCTGACTCAAGTGTTGAGTATTCTGGGGTTTCTTTTGTAATCGTAGATTCGATCGGAATATTTAAATTCATTTTTATTTCCGGATATTTAGAAACTGTTAAACTATTTGAACGAATATCATTAACCCACTTTATCCCGGAACGGCAAACTTTCAAGTGTTGAATTTTTATTGGGTTTAAATCTTTCGGAAAATTTGTACAAGTTAAGCGGTGGACCCTCTAGAAGACAACAAACCTTAACTCGATTATGTGACCGTCTTGAACTGCCTTTTGAACCTTCGGGTTTGGGGAAGTACGGCGTGCCACATGTGAGGCGTTGGCTTGACCCTTCTACGGCTGGATCACTGGTACTATGACATATTCTGGGATTATTTGAACTCCGCTCAAGTGTTGAGCACTTTGGGAAATTTTGGGTATTTGATTATCTGTTCGAAAAGTTTAATACTGTCTATTTATCTGGAACGTGATACAATATGTGGAATTCATAGAGTTAGGCATGAAATGCGAAGTATGTGATATTTCAGATTTATGATGTCTAAAGTGATTGTGGATTCCAAATATTGTAGTTTTACACTTTCTTTTCTGTGACCGTAAGTGTAGTATGTAGTTGTATTGCCGATCTTCGTTGCTATACATCGGCGACGATCGGTGTATGCATACTTACTTACGTTGATGATATGTGATATTATGTGTTGCTGAGATATGATGTGCAGGATTGTCGCGATTGAATAGCCGGGGGTTTTATGTGAGATGAGAGTTTTATATTTTCATTCATGTAAATTCAATTGTAATGTAATATTCTTTTATTTGGGGCACTTCCAAGTTGAGGTTGATGCCACCAGTGTTGTATATTATTTACTTTTCCGCATTAGGATGGACCCAAGGAGGGGAGCACAGGTGACCGGGTTCTGGGGTTCAGTGGGAGGCTATCTCGAGGAGTCGAGACCGGGTCTCCTAAACTCCAGAATTGGTAGGGTCGCTTTCCGCTCTCGTAGGGGTCCAGGGTGTGGGCTTGGCTATTCATCGCGACTGTGGAATCCGTATTTTCTATTGTTGGCTAAATACTAAATACGGACGTCCTAGTATATCCCACATTATATCTATGTTTCTGCTGCGATATCTGTGATGTGATCATTTGATATGTTCTGATGGATACAGTATATAGTATATATGATATATTATATAGACGTTACTTATGTTTTACACCCGCACTAGCCCAGCCCTGCTCTGTCGTTAGTTACCTAACCTAACGGTGCACGAGGGGACATCGAGGCAAATGCGGATGGCATAAGTGTACGTCGTATTTATCTGTGATGCTTAGGAAGCATAAGCTGATGGGATTTTATTAATGAGATTAATAAAAAGAAAAGAAACCTAAAAGATGTTGTAGAATCAAAACTTTATAAAAAGGGTAGCTACAGTTTTTCTTTGCACAGTGATATATATGATATATCCTGCACCTTATTCGATGGGGAAAGAGCCGAGATCCCTTCACCGGGAGTGACCTCTTTAGCGAAACTGGCAGATGCTACAAAACTCGGTTTATCTTTTGATTGCTTTTAGAGTTTTGCTTTGCACAGCGATATATATGATATATCCAGCACCTTATTCGATAAGGAAAGGGCCGACGATCCCTTCACCGGGAGTGACCCCTTTAGCGAAACTAAGAAAAGCCTCAAAAACACTCCCTTTCAAAAACACTTGATTCTACGACGATATCAAGTTCATTACGCTCAGGGTTTTCTGAAAAACCTGCGTAGCCCTCCGTCATTTCAGATAAACACTAGTTAGTATTCGTGCTGCGTTTGTTGACCTTAGCCAAGGCATGGTGTACGGTAGCTAATTAGTATTTATCTGCTAAAACATGAGATGTGATTGAGTTAGGGTAGTCGTGTGACTTTGTTAACCTTAGCCAAGGGTCGTACGGGTGGGTTTAATTCAATCAGGAAATGACGGGTTGAACTTGACTAGCGCTTATGATTTGTTGACCTTAGCCAAGGTCATAGGTTGCTAGGGGTAAAAGCATTATCGGGAATTTCAAGTGTTGAAATTTGCAATGAGATTGCATACCTCCTATGAGATAGTTGGATCCCGATACCCACTACGAGTAAGAGTTACTCCTGGGAGAGTTTTACACAGGACAATTAGTCGATCAAGTAGGTGTCTAGAGAAGTGTTAACGGGGTTACGCCTCTGGGAAAACGAGGTTTACTTTAATTAGGTCCGTGCGAAAGCACGGGGAACCTCCCTCAAAGTACCGACACTGATCTGGCTGAAAGATTGACGAAATTGTAGGGTGTAATTAATCCCGGCTAATCTTACCTTTTAGGGTTTGAAGGTAGATTTGATAAAAACAGTGGGAGACATCCTGATTAGATAAGATAATAACCAATCTAATCTTGTAAGAGCATACGCTAAAGTGTTTTCTTTTCTCACTCTCCAGGTAGCGACCATGTCAGGCCATAATCAAGATAATAATATGGATGTATTGACTGAACCCGCTTATTATACTGAGCAGGGGAACGTTGGACCCATTCTTTCTTATAAGAGTTATAAGACTGAACAGGGAATAGAAGAATATCTAGATTCTCAAGCCGCCCAAAAGAACATGCATGTTGAAGCATCTTCTTCGGGTGTCTTAGTTATTGAGAACTGTTTCTCAGTTCACCCTACGTCCTGGGTATTAGATACCGGATCAGGATCCCACATATGTAAACAGTTACATGGGCTACGTAAAGGTAGAGAACTGGGAAAAGGTGATCATTCCGTTCAAGTAGGGAACGGTGCAAGTATTGCAGCCAAAGCAGTTGGTGAATATCACCTTGTATTGCCAAGTCGTAATACACTGATTCTAAATGAGTGCTATTATATACCGAACATGATGTGCAAAATTATATCAGTTTCTTTATTAACTAAAGAAGGATATAATTTTGTAGTACAGGATAATGTTATGAACATATTCCTAGATCAAAAGTTTATTGCATCAGGCTCGTTATATAATGGCATATTCATTTTAAATCAGAATACAGTCCTCAATATACAAAACACACACAAGAGGAAAAGTTCATAAATGAACGAATCTTTCTTGTGGCATTGTAGACTTGGTCATATCAATGCGACACGACTGGCTAAGTTACATAAAGATGGTTATTTGAATCCGTTCGAATTATCATCTTATGATACTTGCCATTCATGTCTCAAAGGAAAAATGACCAAAGCTCCGTTTAGTGGACACGGAGAAAGAGTTACCGAACTCTTAGGACTGGTACATAGTGATGTATGCGGTCCCATGTCTATGCATGCCAGGAACGGTTGTTCCTACTTCATTACATTCACTGACGATCTCTCAAGATTCGGATATGTGTTCCTGATGAAACACAAGTCTGAAGCTTTTGAGAAATTCAGAGAATATAAGCACGAAGTAGAGAATCAAACGGGCAAAAGTATTAAGATTCTTCGATCTGATCGAGGAGGTGAATACTTAAGCAATGAGTTCCTAGATTATCTAAAAGAGAATGGGATTCTCTCTCAGCTTACTCCTCCTTATACACCACAGCACAACGGTGTATCGGAGCGGAAGAATCGCACCCTATTAGATATGGTGCGCTCTATGATGAGTACAGCTGAGTTATCTATTTCCTTCTGGGGGTATGCGCTGGAGACAGCCATATACCTATTGAATAGAGTTCCAACTAAATCTGTGCCTACCAGTCCATATGAGATATGGAATGGAAAGAGACCATCTCTTAAAAGAGTTAAGATATGGGGTTGTCCGGCTTATGTTAAAAAGCAAAATCCGGACAAACTCGAGGCACGATCAGTTTTTTGTAAGTTTGTAGGATATCCAAGCAATTCGTATGGATATCTATTCTACCACAGTGAACAACAAAAGGTGTTTGTTGCTCAACATGCCACCTTTTTAGAAAAGGAATTTCTTACAAAAGAAATTAGTGGCGATGAGGTAGAGCTGGAAGAGGTTCCAGCAACACAAACTACACCTGAAGATTTAGTGGAACCAGAAGATTCAGTAGTACCCGATGAACCCCAGCCTCTCCGCCGATCTAGCAGGGTTTCTCATCCGCCTGAGAGATACTACGGTTTTCTCATTGATGGTGGAAGAGAGGATTGCATCATGGAAGATGATGATCCGACTAGTTTCGAGCTGGCCATCACGAGCGGTGACTCTGTGAAATGGCTGGATGCAATGCGATCTGAGATGGAATCCATGTACACCAATAAAGTATGGGCTTTGGAAAATGCTCCTGAAGGGGTAAAACCCATTGGGAGCAAGTGGATTTTTAAAAAGAAATTTGGTGTAGATGGAAAAGTTGAGACTTTCAAAGCTAGACTTGTAGCAAAGGGATTTCGTCAACGACCAGGTGTGGACTATGACGAAACCTTTTCTCCAGTAGCTATGCTTAAGTCCATCCGGATCTTACTTGCCATTGCTGCATACCATGACTACGAAATCTGGAAAATGGATGTTAAGACCGCCTTTCTAAATGGTGATTTAGAAGAGTGCGTGTACATGACTCAGCCAGAGGGCTTCGTAGATAGTGGGAGCAGCGGAAAGGTGTGCAAGCTGCTTAAATCCATTTATCGGTTAAAGCAAGCATCGCGGAGTTGGAACATCTGTTTTGATGTAGTAGTCAAAGAGTTTGACTTCATCAAAAACATAGATGAACCTTGTATCTATAAGAAGGTAGCAGAGAGTAAGGTTGTCTTCCTCGTATTGTACGTGGATGACATACTCTTGATAGGAAATGATATTCCTATGCTGCAATCAGTCAAGCTCTTCTTATCATAGAGATTCTCAATGAAAGATCTAGGTGATGCCTCCTGCATATTGGGAATCATGATCTATAGAGATAGATCTAAACGGATACTGGGATTGTCCCAATCCAGGTACATTGACACCATCCTAAAGAGGTTTAGTATGGAAGAATCCAAGCGTGGGAACCAACCTACGATTTCTGGACTCACTCTCTCCAAAGAGATGTCTCCCAAGACTGATTTGGAGAGAGCTCGCATGCAAGGAATACCCTATGCTTCGGCAGTAGGATCTATCATGTATGCGATGCTATGTACCAGACCCGATGTTGCATACTCACTAAGTGTAGTGAGTCGGTATCAAGCAGATCCTGGAGAGAGTCACTGGACAGCTGTAAAGAACATTCTCAAGTACTTGCGAAGGACTAGAGACATGTTCTTGGTGTATGGTAACGGAGAACTCCGGGTGGAGTCCTTTACTGATTCCAGCTTCCAGAGTGATAAAGACGACTCTAAGTCGCATTCGGGTTTTGTCTTTACCCTCAATGGAGGGGCGGTATGTTGGAAGAGTTCCAAACAGGATACCGTTGCAGACTCGACGATGGAGGCTGAATACATCGCTGCCAACGATGCTGCCAAAGAGGCTGTCTGGATGAAGAAGTTCATTAGTGAACTTGGAGTGGTTCCATCCATTGATCATCCAATACCTCTGTATTGCGATAATAATGGAGCTGTGGCTTTGGCCAAGGAACCCAGATCCCATCAGAAGTCCAGACATATTCTGAGGCGGTATCACCTGATCAGGGAGATAGGAGATCGCCGGGAGATCGAGGTCAGGAGAGTAAATACGAAGGACAACACTGCGGATCCACTCACGAAGGCCATTCCCCAGATACAGTTTGAGAGATTATTCGGGATGCTAGGTATGAGATACTACAGCAGCTGGCCTTAGTGCAAGTGGGAGATTGTTAGTTATGTATATGCCCTAGAGGCCATTGTTGTACATTTGATGTATATTATGATGGATGCTTAGATATATACAGAGAGGACTTTCTTGCTCGTCATGATAGTATGCTATTTGGTTTCATTTTATCTTAACATGTTGACTTGTATTGGTTTACTGTCTGACTCTCACATGTTGATAAAGCCCTTAGGATCTGTACTCAACTACTGGGACTATTATGAGATCATACTAGTGGGGCCATAGTAGTCGATGAGTACATCCTATAACTGTTCCTAGTCGAGGGTATATCGAGACAGGGCATCGATACACCAGAGTAGACTAGCGTATACGCATCTTGACCCATATGATGGGCGATGGATGATCCCATATCCATTGGTGTTTGACATCAAGGATGGTGTACGGGTGCTCAGTGGAGACTGGGTACACTGGACGGACTCGCCGAGAACTCCCAGTTGGTGATATACCACACGTCAGATGGCAGTTCTCCGGTGACACTGGTACAGGGTAGTCTGTAGACCCGAGATCGTCATAGAGTCTTGTGTGATTCCCACTCTGCTTTGATTTCCACCGTACCACGTCCAAGAGGGCGTGCAAAACGGTGGCTTTTGGGCACAGTCCCGAATCACATGGAGGCAATGAGCGATAGGAGGGGATTCGTCTCTCCCGGTATAGGGAGTTGATGTTATGCTGTGTTCGATTGGCTATAACTGGAAGTCCCTGGCCAGGGCTGATATAGAGATTTACTGGTAAGTGTTACTAGTAGTTTCTCGACCTGTTATGAGCCTCACATCGACACGACTTATCGGTTACCGGGGTCTGACGTTTACCACCCCTAGACTTGATATGCGACATATCAGACGAACAGACCGGACTGTGCGGGAGTGTTACTGATTGGATTCATAGGAGAACGGACAGGCTAGCTTGTTGATCTTCTAATCGCTCAATACCTGGGTGGATGTTACGTTTAGCTGACCGCTTGCAGCTTATGGGTGTTTGATATGATCATCACCTCCTACCGGCGTATTGACGATTCTTTAGAGTCCTACACAGAGCTTTCTTGGCTCAGGCGAAATGGAGTAGAGGCACATATAAGATATGTGCAAGACCGAGGATAATACGATATGAGATACCGTATTATATTCTCGCGATATTTTGATATGAATCGGGACATCGGATCAAGTGTTGATTCGATGAATCGGTACATGATATATTAGCCGGTTATATTCGATATAGCCGGATCGTTGGATCAAGTGTTGATTCGATGATTTAATGTATAATAATATATATGATATATTGTATTACATTATCTAATATTGGCTCACTTTATTATTTTATTTTCTCACTGGATTAATACATTGATATATATGCGATATATGTTAAATGTATTATTTTCTTATGTTGCAAATATATAATATATATGTGATATATATTATTGTAACATGATATGATTTATTATTAAACATGTTTAAGGATGATAATGAGGGATTAGGGTTAGCTCTTTCAAGTTCTTTCTAGAAGGATTCTATTTGTCTTGGTTAAGATATTATGGTTGATCTTTTTCTTTAACCTAACCAAACCCTAACCCTAGTTTATTCTCAACAACTTCTTAGCCTATCATCCTTGACCATGGTTGATATATCAATCATATAGTTTTCTTTCCTATTCATCACAAAAAAGGATTATCTTTTTCAGTCTCATCTTCTTCTCTCTTGAGTTCTAAAAAGAAAAAGCTTACTAGTTAATTCTTATGTGATGATTTCAAGTGAGAAAGTGAATAAAAAGAAAGCATAAATACTACTCCCTCATCCTCATCTCATCTAGCCCATGAGCTTAGGGTGTTCATCTCTTTAGAGTGAGAAAGCTTGGGTTTTTGCAACTTCGACGTAGATCATCGGAGATTCGGAACAATTCAAGCTAGCATGGATCGTTCGAGTCGTGGAGCCTCTCTTGAGTCCGGGAGATCCTGGATCGCGGCGAAGGGACTACTACTCGGAGCTTGTAAAGCGAAGGAGCGGACTACAAAGGTTGTAATCCCTCACACTTAGCTTTAAAGATATCATCTTGCATGCTAAACCCTAATAATCTAGCAAAGATCTCGTCTTTGGGTTGTTCGGCACGTCTAAAATTTTATCCGGGCATGTTTGATGCCTTATGAACCTTCACAAGAGTGCCTAGGAACCCTACATCCTTAATACTCTGGAAGCTCGAATCGGTAAAGGACTCCACCTGGAGTTATCCGTTACCATACACCAAGAACATTTTTATAGTCCTTCTCAAGTACTTAAGAATGTTCTTCACAGTTGTCTAGTGTTTGTCCTCAGGATCTGATTGATACCTACTTACCACACTAAGTGCGTAAGCACATCTAGTCTGGTGCATAATATAGTGTAGTGAATAAACCCAACTGCAGAAGCATAGGGTATCACGGTCATTAGAGCCCTCTCTAAATCAGTCTTGAGAGACATCTCTTTGGAGAGAGTGATTCCTAAGAAAATGAGTAAATTACTATGCTATGAATCTTCCATACTAAAGCTCTTTAATATGGTGTCTATGTACCTAGATTGGGACAATCCCAACATCCTTTTATATCTATCTCTATAGATCTTAATCCCCAGGATGTAGGAGGGATCACTCGGATCTTTCATGGAGAACTTTTGTGATAAGAAGAGCATGACCGAGTGTAGCATAGGAACATCATTTCCTATCAAGAATATGTCATCAACGTACAATACGAGGAAGAAAACCTTACTCTCTACTACCTTCTTGTATATACAAGGTTCATCTACGTTTTTTATGAAGTCAAACTCGTTGAATACTACATCAAAACAGATGTTCCAGCTCCTCAATGCCTGCTTTAATCCGTAGATTGATTTAAGCAGCTTGTATGCCATTCCACTGCTCCTACTGTCTACGAAGCCCTCTGGCTATGACATGTACACGCTCTCTTCTAAATCACCATTTAGAAAAGCTGTCTTGATGTCCATCTAACAGATTTCATAGTCATGATATGCAGTAATGGCAAGTAGGATCCTGATGGACTTAAGCATAGCTAAAGGATAAAAGGTTTCATCATAATCAAAACCTGGTCATTGACGAAAACCTTTTTCTATAAGTCTAGCTTTGAAGCTCTTAACCTTTCCGTCTACACCAATTTTCTTCTTAAAGATTCACTTGCTCCCAATGGGTTTTACCCCTTCAGGAGCAACTTCCAAAGTCCATACATTGTTAGTGTACATAGATTCCATCTCTGATCGCATAACATCCAGCAATTTCACAGAGTGTTCACTTGTGATGGCCTGCTCGAAACTAGTTGGATCATCAACTTCCATGATGCAATCCTCACTTCCACTGTCTATGAGAAAACCGTAGTATCTCTCAAGTGGATGAGGAACCCTACTAGATCTGCGGAGTGGCTGAGGTTTGTCTGGGACTATCGAATCCTCCGGTTCTACTAAATCATCATTGTTAGTTTGTGTAGCTAGAACTTCTGCCAGTTCTACCTCATTACCAATAATTTCTTTCACAAGAAATTCATTTTCTAAAAAGATGGCTTGTCAAGAAACAAAGACCTTTTGTTCCACGGTGTGGTAAAACATATACCCTCGCGAATGCTCGGGATATCTAACTAACTTACACACAACAGACCTTGCCTCAAGCTTGTCCGGATTTTGCGTTTTAACACAAGCCGGACAACCCCATATCTTAATAAAATTAAGATATGGTCTCTTCCCCTTCCATATCTCATATGGAGTGGTAGGCACAGATTTGGTAGGAACTATATTCAATAGGTATCCAGCTGTCTCAAGTGCATAACCCCAAAAGAAAATAGGTAACTCAGCAATACTCATCATAGAGAGCACTGTATCTAATAGGGTGCGATTCTTCCGCTCAGAAACTCCATTGTGCTATGGTGTATGCAGAGGAGTAAACTGAGAGAGAATCCTATTCTCCTTTAAATAATCTCGGAATTCCGTGCACAAGTATTTTTCCTCCTTGATCAGATCGAAGAACTTTAATACTTTTACCCGTATGGTTCTCAACTTCGTACTTATATTCCTTGAATTTCTCAAATGCTTCAGATTTGTGTTTCAACATGAACACTTGTCCGAATCTTGAGAGATCATCGGTGAATGAAATGAAGTACGAGAAACCATTCCTGACATGTGTAGACATAGGACCGCATACATCACTAGGTATCAGTCCTAAGAGTTCAGTAGCTCTTTATCCGTGTCCGGTAAACGAAGTTTTGGTCATTTTGCCTTTGAGACATGACTGGCAAGTTTCATAAGATGTAAATTCGAACGGATTCAAATATTCATTTTTATGCAACTTCACTAGTCTTTTCTCATTGATATGACCAAGTCTACAATACCACAAGAAGGCTTCGTTCATTTTAGAACTTTTTCTCTTGTGTGTGTTCTGTATATTTAGAACTGTATTTTGATTTACAACATATATACTGTTACACAATGTACCAAACCCAATCAACACTTGATTTAAGAAAATGTTCATAACATTTTTCTCTTGTACAAAGTTATATCCTTCTTTATTTAATAAAGAAATAGATGTTATGTTGCACATCATCGATAGTACGTAATAACAGTCGTTCAAAATCAATGTATTACCATTTGGCAATACTAGGTGATATTCGCCGATAGCTTCGGCAGCAACAATTACTCCGTTCCCTACACTGATAGACATATCATCCTTTCCCAGTTCTCTACTTCTTCTTAACCCTTGTAACATATTACAAATATAGGATCCTGATCCGGTACCTAATACCCAGGACGTAGAGCAAACTGAGAAACAGTTCTCAATAACGAACACACCCGAAGAAGATGCATCAGCATGCACTTTCTTCGTCCGGGTTACGTGGGAATCCTGATATTCCATTATTCTTTGCCCAGACTTATGACAATCATAAGATAGAGCGGAACCAATGTTCCCCAGCCCAGTATAATAAGCTGGTTCGGTCAATACATCCATATTATTATCTTGATTAAGACGTGTCATGGTCGCAACCGAGAGAGAGAGAGAGAAGAAAACACTTTAGCTTGCGCTCTTGCAAGATTAGATTGGTTATTATCTTATCTAATCAGGATGGCTCCCACTGTTTTTATCAATTCTTCCTTCAAACCCTAAAAGATAAGATTATCCGGGATTAATTTCACCCTACAAGTTCGCCAATTAGTCAGCCATGCAAGTATTGGTACATCAAGGGAGTCTCCCCATGCTTTCGCATGGAACTAATTAAATAACCTCATTTCCACAGGGGCATGACCCCATTAACACCTTTCTTAGACACCTACTGGATCAGCTAATTGTAAACTGGAAAACTCTTCCAGGAGTAACTCTTACTCGCAAAGGGTATCAAGATCCAACTATCTCATAGAATGTATGCAATCTCATTACAAATTTCAACACTTGAAATTCCCAATATCTGTTTTTACCCCTAACGACCTATGACCTTGACGGAGGCCAATAAACCATAAGCTGCTAGTCAAGTTCAACCCGTCATTTCCTAATTGAATTGAATCAATCTGCACGACCCTTGACGGAGGCCAGCAAGGTTGTACGAATACCCTAATCCAATAACATTATATGCTGCAGATAAGCACTAATCAGCTACTGCTGGGTTTTGCCGGCGCCCTGGCCATCTACCGTGGCTGATGCGGAACAAAAATTGGCGTTTATAAATTTTGACGCAAACAAAACCCGTCTGGAAACAATAAACCCATACAAGATAACTTCAAATGAGCTAAACTATGAGGTTAGAATGTTATACAGAACGAACCAAGTCCTTCGGTCTTCCATCAACTTCCTTAGCTCCTTGAGGCGTGCTCGAACAAACATGGCCACCGGTCTTCCTCTGTCGAAGATGGTCCACCTGAGGAATATAGCTCATGGCTCTTGCTCCACATAAAAAGCAAGTGAAGCAACTAGGGATTCTAGGTTGCTAATTTAGAAAACCTTGGATGTAATGAGTGTTCTAAGTGTTCGTCTATCTCATCTCACCTCCTTTCATGATTCTCAACACATGAGAGGGTTGAGAAGAGGTGGAAGATGAAGGTGGAGGAAACCATGAAACTCAAGAGAGGAGTGAAGCTAAAAGAAATGAGATGAGAGGAACCTAGGGAAAAAGGAACCATCTCATATTTTTCTCCAAGTGACCAAGTGTGGAAAAACCAAGTGAAGAATGGTTTTACAAAACAATTTTTTCGAATAAAATATGCAACCCATGCTTGAATAGTAAGCACAAATGAATTATTAATTAATTTGTGCACATTATGCAAGCATGGTCCTCACCATACTCCCATCAAGTCAATGCCACCTCTTTATCCATTTATAAATAAATGGTCAAACCCAAAATGAGGTGTCCACCTTCTAGAATGTTATCTGTAAAAAACAGAGATTACATTCTACTGTATATACATACATGTATTCATACCGAAATACGAATACCCAAAGAGATAGAATAACACAATGAATATAACACTAGAATATACATATCGAAATACATATACATAAATTATTAAATCAATACCTGATTTAATAATCCGGCTCAAACCTGAGCCGGCTAGTATTATCAACTGTCCGATCGAAATTCCGGGTATATAGTACAATCAATCGATCGGAACCCTGCACGTATCCAATACGGCTACTACATCATTTCGCCTGAACCAAGAAAACCCTCTGTGTGGGACTCTAAAGACTCGTCAATACGCTGACAGTAGATTTAACCACAAGCACGTCAGTGGCACTAGCTGTACGTAACGGCTACCTAGGTATTGAGCGAAAAGAAGGCCGACGAGAAAACTCATCCAAACCCCTCCTGAACCTGTCCGTGACAATCTCCATACAGTCCGGTCTGTTCGTCTAAGAGTATCGCATATCGAGTCTAGGGGGTGGATAAAGTCAGACCCCTAATAACGCGATATTTCATGTTAGTATAAAGCCTATCACCCATTGAAAAACTACTGATCCAAATCAATAATTCTCATCCACCTTGGCCAAGGATTTCTGGTGATGGCCACATGTGCACTACACGACATCAACCACCAATACTGGGAGAGACGAATCCCCGACGAGCCGCTCACTGCCTCCCTGTGGCTCGGGACAGTACCTAACTAAAACCTGTTTGCAAGACTACTTTGAGCCATGGTAGGGTAGTAATCAAAGCATAGTGGGAACTCACACGAGACAAATGACGATCTCAGGTCGATAGACTAACCTGTACTCATGTCACCTGGGAATTGCTATCTGACATTAGGTATAATACCAACTAGCATGTTCCCGGCGAGTTCGTCCAGTGTACTCATAATCCAATGAGCACCTGTATACTATCTTAGTTGACTAACTGTATACTATCTTAGGTGACTAACTGACACCAATGGCTTGTGAGACCGGCCACCGTCTCTCGTCAGGGTCTCGATAAGTATACACTAGTCTACTCTGGAGTTTCGATGCCCAGCCTCGATACTCCCATGACTAGGGACATTTAAGGATGTGCTTATAGACCACCCAGCTCTTACATATATGATCGCCATCATAATGCTGGTAGTCAAGAAAGAATCCTATGGGTTCTATCAATATATAATAGTGATCTCTAATGCCACCTAATCCATGTACATGATGATAAAGACAAACCAGATAGCATACTATCATCTCAAGTAAGACTGTTCTCCCCGTATAGGTCCCCCTTCAATCATCACAATCGCTTGCCTGCAATTCAATAATTGACTTGATGGCACTATATCACTTGCACTTAAGGATAATTATTGCGGTGTTGCATACTCACAGCCCATATGATACCGAACACCCAACTTCTCTACTAATCAGTCTCGCAATGCCTGTTTGCAAAATTATTGCGTTTGAGAAATAGCCTCAGTGAGTGGATACGCTCCAGTGTTTCTATTTTTATCTCTCTATATCTCAACTTCGCGGAGAAAAATTATCTCCCGAAATGAGCAATAACCGTCTTAGAATTTGTCTGGATATCAGATGGGACCCAGCTCACAAATGAACTCAAAATCCAGCAAACTTCATACACCGTATCGTGCACTGAATTTAATCAGTATCCTGCGCCATGCCTTCTTCAGTTCTGCTTGGAGCATCTGTCCAACATACTTCCACTCAAATGAGGGAAAACTATAACTCTGATAGCCACTCTGTTATCTGTAAGTGCACGGCGGCGCCCCGGCCGTCAATCCGACGCCGGAATGCGGAAGCGGTGAATAACTTAAATTTTGCGGACTTAGCAAACCGGCACCACCGCGTACTAAACCCGGATCGAACCATTAACTAGTCTAAGCTACTTAACAAGATGGGTTAGAGATATATACCATACGATCCAAGTCCTCCGGTCTTCATCTCCAATCCGATCTCCTCGCGGGATCTCCGTCCGTCTCATCCTCGTCGCCGGAAGTGCACCACGTTGCCTACATCGTTTACGGGCTCCCACCTCAATGCCGAGGCAACTCGGGCACGAAGCCGGCTACTCGACGTGCCCAAGGTTCGTTGTAGAATATGTAGTGAGCAAGTCTCATTTTTGGGGTTTGTGGAATTGCCATTGGTGAAGGAAAAGAGAGCTTGGAGAGAGGTGAGAAAAATGGAGCATACTCAAGAAGGAATGTATCATATTTTTCTCCACACATCAAAATGAAAATCAATCCCCTTGCCTCCAAGGAATGCCCCCCCCCCCCCTTCATGTGTGATTGGAGAGAGAGAGAGAGAGCAAGGTCAAGGGGTGGGTGGAAGCAATGATGCAAGAGGGCATCATGAAAGAATATGATCACAAGCAAAAACCACACACAACCACAACCATCATCAACAACCATGATGCTAACAAAGTCAAGCCATCATGAAGTATGAAGTCAAGCAAGTCAAAGGAGGGTGCTATCATGATACAACAAAATGCAAAGACCCCCTTCCACAAATGCCTATTTGCAACAATGCAAATAAGCCCTCCTCCACCAATCTTCGGCCAATGAACGGAACAATGGAAATCGGCCGAAACGGAAAGCAAACTGGCAACTCCAGAAAACTGGTCCCGTAATAAATTACAGGAAAACCCCGATACTGTGCATACACACCCGCATTTGTATTCCGACCGAAATACAAATGCAATGAGACAAAATCTACACTGTACTATACTAGAATCCGTCTTATACCAAAACCGGATAGTAATATCTGTTCGATCCTGATCCGTGCAATACCGCACGTATCTGATCGAACCCTGCCATATAACCATACGGCCTATAGTACAAACTGTCCGATCCTGATCCGTGCAATACCGCACGTATCTGATCGGACCTTGCCATATCTCCATACGGCCTCTACAACCTTTCGCCCGAAAGCTGAGTAACTGAAATGTGGGGGACTCTAAAGACTCGTCAATACTATGGCTGTGGATTTAACCACTAGCACGTCAGAGGTATAAGCCAATACGTAACGGGCCACCAGCAATTGACTAAAAGGGACGTCGATGAGCGAACTCTTCCTGACACCCTACTGAGCCTGTCAGTGACAATATCCGTACAGTCCGGTCCGTTCGTCTATGAGTATCGCATGGCGGGCCTAGGGGGTTGGTAAAAGTCAGACCCCCAAAAGCGGTACAAGTCGTGTCGGAGTGTAGCCCAGAACACCCTGAGATACTACTGGAATACCTACCAGTAAATCTCCTTGCCTTGGCCAAGGACTTTGTGTAATGGCTCTCCTAGACACAGCACGACCTCACCCCCAATACCGGGAGAGACGAACCCCTGAAGATACGCTCACTGCCTCCATGTGGCTCGGGACTGTACCCAACTAAAACCTGTTTGCACGACTCCTTTGAGCCGTGGTAGGGTAGTAATCAAAGTACAGTGGGAACTCACACGAGACAAATGACGATCCCCAGGTCGATGAACTAACCTGCACACATGTCACCAGGGAACTGCCATCTGACGTCTGGTATATGACCAAGTAGCATGTTCCCGGCGAGTCCTGTCCGGTGTACTCATAACCCAATGAGCACCTGTATACATCTTAGGTGATCCAACTGACACCAGTGGCTTATGAGACCGGCCACCGCCCCTCGTCGGGGTCTCGACTGTATACACTAGTCTACTAATGGAGTATCGATGCCCGGTCTCGAAACTCCCACGACTAGGGACCTTTTAAGGATAAGCTTATAGACCCCCAGCTCCCACTTATATGATCGCCCTCATACTACTGGTGGTCAAGCAAGAATCCTAGGGGCTCTATCAACGTGTAATAGCGACGTGTCATGTCACCTAAAGCAGTACACGATGATAAAGGTAAACCAGATAGCATACTATCATCTCGAGTAAGACTGTCCTACCGGGATAGGTCCTCCCTCAATCATTGCAATCACGTACCTGTGATCCAATAATTTACTCTGAGGGCACTATCTCCAACAATCTCCCACTTGCACTCAAGGGTAATTATTGCGATGTCGCATACTCACAGCCCGTGTGATACCGAACACCCAACTCCTCTACTAGTCAGTCTCACAAAGCTCGTTTGCGAAACTATTGCGTTCGAGGAATAGCCTCAGTGAGTGGATCCGCTTAGTTGTCTCTTTCCATGTCTCTCTAAATCTCAAGTTCGCGGAGAAACCCATCTCCCGAAATGAGCAATACCTGTCTTAGAATGTGTCTGGATGTCTGATGGGACATAGCTCATAAATGAGCTCCAAATCCAAACTTCTTAGACTGTATCGTCAACTGAACTTAATCAGTATCCTGCGCCATGCCACCCTCAGTATTGCCTTGGACCACCTATCCAAAATACTGCCCCTCATCAGAAGGAAAACTATAGCTCTGACAACCTCCTTGTCGTCCATGTCACCTTGGAAGCCTGGAATGATAACTGTTTCCCGAATGAGGCTGTCGTTATCATATCCCTAGAACATCCACTTATGTTCTAAAACTGCTTCCGACTGTTTCTCCAGGATTGGATTAATGTCAACTTATTGCATCTAGTGCAAGAACAACATCTGGTGTGGTACTTGACATCTCATGATTGACTCAATTGCCTGAGCAAGTGATCTGCCAATCATGCACATCCCTCTCCCCTTTAGTCTGTAAGACACCTTTGGAGAGGGTGACTCCATTACCTGCAGGTACACTACCGTGCCAGGAGTCGTCCATCCTAAATACTCTTAGAATGCTGTCAAGTACCCTGATTGGGAAACCACCCAAATCTAGATCTAAAACCATAGATCTAGTAACCAGTATGTCTGATATAAAATCCATTTCTTTTGTGGAGAAACAACTGTGTGACGACCAAAGTATAACCGATTGTAGTATAGGAGTTTCCTTTCCTATTCTGTGTATGTCATCCAGATACCAGGACATCACACCCTACTACCTTCTCAACAGATCCATCCCCTATTCTGATGAAGTCAAACCTATGACTGTCACGTCAGAAATAGATGATCTATCTCCGCTACATCTGCTTTAGTCTATAAATAGACATAAGCTACCTGTCCACCAATGCTTCCGCTGCTCCCACTGACTACGACAACCCTCTGGCAGAGTCATATAGACGTACACTTCTAAAACTGGTTTAGAACGACGCTATACTCATCCTCCCGCCGGGTCTCGCACCCTGGAACAACAGCAATGGTAATTGTGGGTAAACAAGAACTTCCCTGTCACCGTCCTTGAGGCTACCGTAGTACCTCTCGGGTGCCTGAAGTTACCCACCTTATCTGCGGAGTGGCCAATGGAATGTCAATCCAGATTGAATCTTTAGGTTCCTTATCAAATCTTCAGTAATCGTTTGTGGTTCTGGAATCACTTCCAGTTCTACCATACTCCCACTACTGTTTTCTGAAAAAATCCATTTTTATTAAAACTGCGGCGAGTCTAGAACAATATCGCTATTGTTCATCCAGATGGTAGAAAGTCAACCCTCGTCATAGCCTGGGTCAACCCACAAACAGCCATTACAGAAACGTGCCTTGAGTTGTCCAGTGTCTGGTTTTAATCATAAACCGGACAACTCCCCGTACCTTAACATCGTTAAGATATGAACTGTTCTATATCCCATATAGGACCAGAGGCACTGATTTAATTGAACCAGATCCAAATCATGCAACTGTCTCCAGTGCATGTCAACTAAATGGAAGGAGGCCGATCAGCGTTACTCAACTTAGGAGTGCTTCCAATTATGAGTAACCTGAAAGAGAAGCAAGATCTCTTAATCATTACTATCAACTGAATACCATACACAAGTATCTACATCTTCGATCTCTTTGAAGAATCCCGATACTTGCTATACCTGGTTCTCTACTCTATTCAAATACCTATAACTCCTCAAAACTTAGACCCTGTGTTTCTACGAAACACATGTCTAAGAACTAGAGAAGTTAAAAGTAAACAGAATATAGTATGAGGACCAACCCCTCTGTCCTAATGGACACTGGACAATATACAATACTCTGTATAAGTCGCTTGAGTCTGATAACTCATTCACTGTGTGTCGTAGGTTGAAAACTGTACTTATGGTTCAGAAGAATTACACCGCTGTTTAATGCTCCTTACCTAACCATCCACTGATATAGGTAAATGTCGTAGACATAATTTCAGAAAGGTATATCTCACTCTATGAAAATAGACGTACAGATATATCAATTTGAAATTGGTGCATAACAGCGGATATTCAAAACCAAATATTTGCCGACCGGCAAACAACCCAGGTGATTTCCTCAAATATCACCGATTACAACGAATCCCGATATAATGAGGATAATCACCCAATTCCCAATAACTTACTCCCACTCATCATCTGTAAAACCATACAGATGTGAGAATCGTATCTGGTAAATACATACCCTGGAGTAAGTATCTAATCGGGAAATCAGTTTTCTATTAACAGTACACAGTGAAACTGAAACATTGAAATGTTTCGATGGGGTATCCTGGTATTCCTAGTAATGCCTCTTCCAGATTCACGACTGTAACCGTATAGTTCTTTGCCACCTCTCCAAATCCCTTCATATGTCTTTAGTCTTTACCTTCTGCACACCCCTTTAGGCCAAATGGTTTTCTTCCTTCCCTACCGTTCGGCACCAGCCTATGGTTTGGAAGAAGACTATCCAATAAGCATAATGGGTGTACTGTCCCAATCCTAGGAACACTCGCAACACGAGAGAAGGTGAAGATAAAAGACACCTGAATGTACTTAATTCTTATTTCTCCTGAACCAGAATCCATCCCCGAACTGGAATAAGTTCCTTTCGAGTTCGTATATAACCATACGATGGAGTATCCAATAAACTGTGGATCTTCGTAGTGATACGGAGTGTCCTGGAGAAATACAAAGGTGATGTGGGAGTGGTAACGAAATATTTGGTTTGGTCGTGAATATCTGTTGCAATTTACTTTGCCCTCTTACTAATCCCTCGCTTTGTCTGAACTTAATACCTTCTGCACACCATCGTTATGCTAATTGGTTTTCTTCATTCCCTACCGGTCGGCACCAGCCTAAGGTTTGGAAGAAGACAATCCAATTTGCGTAATAGGTGTACTACCCCTAAACCAAGGAGTACTCATAACCTGAGAGAGGGTAAAAGGAAAAGACAACTGAATAATCCTATCCGTTTTCTCCAGAACCGGAAACCATCCTCGAATAAATTCTTTCGAGTTCGTATCTAACCATACGATGGTTTTGTCCAATGGAAGTGGACGTTCGTAGTAAAACGGGGTGTCCTGGAGAAAAGGGTAAAAGTAGGAGTGGCAATGAGGTTTGCAATTCTGACAATCCAAAAGTCAGTGTTTAAGAAGGTTCGGTCAACTTGGTCACTGAGTCATAGTCTTAGGGTCGGGTCAATGGTCGCTGCCAAAGAGAGAGAGAAAAGAAAACACTCAGCGTGCACTCTAACCTAGATCAGAATGGTCACCAATTTATCTAATCTGGAATCCTCCCACTGTACCTCAAATTCTCCTCCAAACCTGAAAGAAGAATTAGTCGGGGTCACCCGAGGAGTAAACTAACTCATCAGTGGGAATCGGGATCCAACTCTCATCGCATGATAACGTGACGGAATCCGCTCACGTCATCACACTCCAGAAGGTATGCGCATATCTGGCATGTTTCAGTTCTTTTGAAACTCCCGATGTGATTTCTGCCCCATGCTCTTATGACCTTGGCGTGAGGTCAAAATATCATAAGTCACATGTCAAGTTCTGCCCGTCATTATCCAGGTTAATCTGAACCCACCCGTACATACCCTTGACGTAGGCCAAAATAGTAGTACGACTGTCCCAAACCAACGCATCTATCTATGCAACAGATAAATACCCGGCAGCTACCAATCACTATGCCTTGGCGTGAGGTCAAAATACATAGCTTGAATACTACCGAATATTTAACTGAAATGACGGAGGGCTACGAATGGTTTCTGGCGAAAACCTTTAACGTAATGAACTTGATATCGTCGAAGGAACGGATAGCTTTTAAAAATATAGTGACGAAAACCTTCGCTAAAGAGGTCACTCCCGGTGAAGGGATCTCGGCTCTTTCCCCGTAGAATGGGGTGCAGGATATTCCAAATGAATACCGCGATGCAAAGCAAAAGTAATCGGCTATAGTGAAGTTAATGCCCTGACGCAAACTTCTGTCCAAGGGGTCACTCCCGGTGAAGGGATCTCGGCCCTTGCCTCGTCGACTGAGGAGCAGGATATTCCAATGAATACCACGATGCAAAACAAAAGTAAACGTCCTTGCAATAACAGCTTTTTGAAAAGTGTTCCAACAACATCAGATTAGGTTTGTTTTAACTTGCATTGATCCGAATCAATGCAGTCCCATCAATTGATCACACCAAAAAGAACGAAAATATACTGATGTACGTATATGCCATCCGCATTCGCCACTGGGTCCCGTCATTACCCGTTAGGTTAGCTTACTAACGACAGAGCGGGGACTGGACTAGCGCGGATGCAAAACATATACAACATCTAATAATATATATACCAATATATTATATTCGCTCAAGGCGTGAATAAAATGCAACATCACAGAAATGTACAGCATCACAGAAACAATACAGATATCTGGGATCCCCGGGTTTCACAGAGCCACTACTGAAACCCGACGTTCCCCTGGTCGTGTGGATAGCCTGCGCAATGAAATCCTAGACCCCTACGGGCGCGGCAAGTTACCCGCCAAAACCTGAAGCGAGGCAGCCCCCTTCAGCACCGTGAATGGACCACCCAGCACTTCACGGAATCCGGTAACTTGGGCACCCCTCCTGGGTCAACCTGTACCCCCTACGAGTGCGGCGAATAGCCCGCCAATCCTAGAGTGAAGCCCCTTCCGTCTCAATGCCATGAGATGCGGGCTTGTTGCCCTCCAGAACCCGGCTATCCGTGCACCCCTCCGCGGGGCAATCCTAGTACAGAAAGTAAAATATACATACACCGGGTACATCGACCGCAACCAGGCCGTGCCCCAAAATAATAATACAAACAGGCAGTGACGGCAGTCCACATGTCGGACGCTCGCCCCGCAATATCAAATGTACATAATACAACCACAACTGTACTAGCATTGCATCCAGGCTATCCCCCACGACCGATCCGCAACAACACAGCAAATACATAGAACATCAACGTGAAAGTCACGTTCGCAAATCCGTCTAACCGGGCTATAGCAGTTAGACAGGATTTACCGATCGAGTGACATTCACGGTCGCAGATATAATGTAAATACTGTGAAAAATGTGTTTAAAATTTTCCGATTGACCAAAAATTAACAAGTGGGCCCCAAACCAATACTGCAGCACTCACAGAAATAATTGGCCCAATTTTAATATTCCAAAACCCCTAATTACACCCCTGAAGCCCACTGGAAAAAGATGGCCCACTGAACTCTCAAGACTGCGGCGGAACCGCGGCCCAATAGAAGGGTGGGGCCGCGGATCCGCGCTCTGTGTGAGAGATCAGAGTGTCGAATTTTCCCAGAGTTCTTAGAATCTCCTGCACATCATTCTGAGACCACCTAAAAAATTTTTAGACACCAAAAATTCTCAACAGAAAACTGATGTGAGGTAAAATGTGTTTTTGGAATTTTGGTCGATCGGAACCGCAAAACACATCAAACGAAAGCTAGACGAAGTTAATGGCGAGTCTCTGATACCACTGTAAGTGCACGGCGGCGCCCCGGCCGTCAATCCGACGCCGGAATGCGGAAGCGGTGAATAACTTAAATTTTGCGGACTTAGCAAACCGGCACCACCGCGTACTAAACCCGGATCGAACCATTAACTAGTCTAAGCTACTTAACAAGATGGGTTAGAGATATATACCATACGATCCAAGTCCTCCGGTCTTCATCTCCAATCCGATCTCCTCGCGTGATCTCCGTCCGTCTCATCCTCGTCGCCGGAAGTGCACCACGTTGCCTACATCGTTTACGGGCTCCCACCTCAATGCCGAGGCAACTCGGGCACGAAGCCGGCTACTCGACGTGCCCAAGGTTCGTTGTAGAATATGTAGTGAGCAAGTCTCATTTTTGGGGTTTGTGGAATTGCCATTGGTGAAGGAAAAGAGAGCTTGGAGAGAGGTGAGATAAATGGAGCATACTCAAGAAGGAATGTATCATATTTTTCTCCACACATCAAAATGAAAATCAATCCCCTTGCCTCCAAGGAATGGCCGGCCCCCCCCTTCATGTGTGATTGGAGAGAGAGAGAGAGAGCAAGGTCAAGGGGTGGGTGGAAGCAATGATGCAAGAGGGCATCATGAAAGAATATGATCATAAGCAAAAACCACACACAACCACAACCATCATCAACAACCATGATGCTAACAAAGTCAAGCCATCATGAAGTATGAAGTCAAGCAAGTCAAAGGAGGGTGCTATCATGATACAACAAAATGCAAAGACCCCCTTCCACAAATGCCTATTTGCAACAATGCAAATAAGCCCTCCTCCACCAATCTTCGGCCAATGAACGGAACAATGGAAATCGGCCGAAACGGAAAGCAAACTGGCAACTCCAGAAAACTGGTCCCGTAATAAATTACAGGAAAACCCCGATACTGTGCATACACACCCGCATTTGTATTCCGACCGAAATACAAATGCAATGAGACAAAATCTACACTGTACTATACTAGAATCCGGCTTATACCAAAACCGGATAGTAATATCTGTTCGATCCTGATCCGTGCAATACCGCACGTATCTGATCGAACCCTGCCATATAACCATACGGCCTATAGTACAAACTGTCCGATCCTGATCCGTGCAATACCGCACGTATCTGATCGGACCTTGCCATATCTCCATACGGCCTCTACAACCTTTCGCCCGAAAGATGAGTAACTGAAATGTGGGGGACTCTAAAGACTCGTCAATACTATGGCTGTGGATTTAACCACTAGCACGTCAGAGGTATAAGCCAATACGTAACGGGCCACCAGCAATTGACTAAAAGGGACGTCGATGAGCGAACTCATCCTGACACCCTACTGAGCCTGTCAGTGACAATATCCGTACAGTCCGGTCCGTTCGTCTATGAGTATCGCATGGCGGGCCTAGGGGGTTGGTAAAAGTCAGACCCCCAAAAGCGGTACAAGTCGTGTCGGAGTGTAGCCCAGAACACCCTGAGATACTACTGGAATACCTACCAGTAAATCTCCTTGCCTTGGCCAAGGAATTTGTGTAATGGCTCTCCTAGACACAGCACGACCTCACCCCCAATACCGGGAGAGACGAACCCCTGAAGATACGCTCACTGCCTCCATGTGGCTCGGGACTGTACCCAACTAAAACCTGTTTGCACGACTCCTTTGAGCCGTGGTAGGGTAGTAATCAAAGTACAGTGGGAACTCACACGAGACAAATGACGATCCTCAGGTCGATGAACTAACCTGCACACATGTCACCAGGGAACTGCCATCTGACGTCTGGTATATGACCAAGTAGCATGTTCCCGGCGAGTCCTGTCCGGTGTACTCATAACCCAATGAGCACCTGTATACATCTTAGGTGATCCAACTGACACCAGTGGCTTGTGAGACCGGCCACCGCCCCTCGTCGGGGTCTCGACTGTATACACTAGTCTACTAATGGAGTATCGATGCCCGGTCTCGAAACTCCCACGACTAGGGACCTTTTAAGGATAAGCTTATAGACCCCCAGCTCCCACTTATATGATCGCCCTCATACTGCTGGTGGTCAAGCAAAAATCCTAGGGGCTCTATCAACGTGTAATAGCGACGTGTCATGTCACCTAAAGCAGTACACGATGATAAAGGTAAACCAGATAGCATACTATCATCTCGAGTAAGACTGTCCTACCGGGATAGGTCCTCCCTCAATCATTGCAATCACGTACCTATGATCCAATAATTGACTCTGAGGGCACTATCTCCAACATTATCCAGGTCACCTTGGAAGCCTAAGGTGGTAACCGCCTCCCGAAAGAGGCTGCCGTTACCATATACCAAGAACATCCACTTATGTTCATAACTGTTTCCTAACGTTTCTCCAGGATTGGATTAATATATATGCTTATTGCAGCTCGTGCAAAAGCAATATCTGGTATGGTACTTGACATTTTATGGTTGACCCAATTACCTAAGCAAGTGATATGTCAATCACGCAAATCCCTCTCCTCATCAGTCTTAAAGACATCTCTTTAGAGAGGGTGACTCCATCACCTGTGGGTACACCACCATGCCAGGAGTCGTCCATTTTAAAACGCATTAGAATAGTGTCAAGTACCCAAATTGGGACGCTTCCTAAATCTAGATCTTAAATCCATAGATCTAGTAACCAAAATCCCTGATATTTTATCCAAATCCTATATGGAGAAACCCGTTGTGACAATCACAGTATAACCGATCGTAGTATAGGAAAATCACTTCCTATAAAGAGCATGTAATTTAAAAACTAGGACATCACTCCCTATTACCTTCTTACCAGGTCCATCTATTGTTCTGATGAAGTCAAACTCTATGAATGTCACATTAAAACTAGACGATCTATCTCTGCTATACCTGCTCTAGTCTAAATTGACATATGCTACTTGCCCACTACATTTCCACTGCTCCCACTGACTACAACAACCTTATGGCATAGTCATATACATGTGCACTTCTAAAGCTAATTTAGAACAACGTTATACTCATCTTCCTGCCAGATCTTATAGTCTATAACAGAAGCAGTGTCAAGTTTGGCTAATCAAAAACATCCCTGTCACCATCTTTGAGGAGACCGAAGTACCTCTATGGTGCCTGAGGTTACCCACAAAATCCGCGGAGTGGCTAATGGATTGTCAAATCCAATTGAATTTTTAGGTTCTACTAAATTTTCAGTAATCGTTTGTGGTTCTGGAATAATTTCCAGTTCTACCATACTCCCACTAATGTTTTCTGAAAAAAATCCATTTTACTAAAAATGTAGCAAGTCAAGAACAATATAACTATTGATCTTCCAGATGGTAGAATGTTAACTCTCGTCAAAGCCCAGAATAACCCATAAACAGCCATTACTGAAATGTGCCTAGAGTTTATATGGATTCTAATTTTAAGCATAAGCCGGACAACTCCATATACCTTAACATCGTTAAGATATGAATCCATTCTATATATCCAATATAGAAACAAAGGCACTAATTTAATTTGCATCAGATTCAAAATACATGTAGCCATTTCCAGTGCATATCAACAAGATGGAAGGAGGCCAAGCAGCATTACTCATCAAGGAGTGCACCCGCGTATGAGTAAACTGAAAGAGAAGCAAGTTCTTAAAACTATTACTTACAATGGAATACCTAACACAAGTGTCTACGTCTTCGATCACCTTGAAGAATCTTGATACTTGCAACAAATCGTTCTCTACTTTATTCTTATACCTATAACTTCTCAAAATTTTGACCTTGTATTTCGACGAAATACTTATCTAAAACTAGAGAAGTCATGAGTAAACAGAATATAGTACGAGCACCAACCCCTTTGTCCTAACGGACACTAGACAACATACAATACTCTGTATAAATCAATTGAGTTTAATAACTCAAACCCTGTGCATCGTAGGTTGAAAACTGTGCTATGGTTATGAAGAATTACACCGCTGTTGAATGCACCTTACCTAACCATCAACTGATACAGGTAATTGTCATAGACATAATTTCAAAAAGTTATATCTCACTTTATAAAATAAACGTACAGATATATCAATTTGAAATTGGTCCATAACGACGGATATTCAAAACCAAATATTTTCCATTTAGCATAAATTACAATGAACGTGACAGTAACCGTATATTCAAAACCAGATATATCAATTTGATACAGGCAAAAACCAAGGCGATTTCCTCAAATATCATAAATTACAAAGAATTCCAATATATAGAGGATCTAATCACCCAATTCCCAATATCTTACTCCCACTCAGCATCTGGAATGCCAAACAGTTGTGAGAATCAAGTCTGGTAAATATATACCTAGGAGTCATAATCTAATTGGGAAAACAGTTTTCAATTAACACCGCAAAGTAAAACCGAAACATAAAAATGTTTCGAACGGGTAGCTGGGTATTCCTAGTAATGCCTCTTCCACTATACAGATTCATGACAGTAACCGTATATTTCCTTTCCCTCACTCCAATCCCATCATATGTCTTACTTCTTACCTTCTGTACACCATACTAAAGCTAATTGGTTTTCTTCCTTCCCTACCTTTCAGCACCTACCTATGGTTTGGAAGAAGAATATCCAGTAAGAAAAATAGGTGTACTCTCCTAATAGCAGGAGCTTTCGCACCCTGAGAGAAGGTAAAGAGAAAAGACAACTGAACAGTCCTATTCAATTTCTCCCGAACCAGAGACCATCCTCGAACTGGAACAAGTTCCTTCGAGTTCGTATGTAACTATACGACGGCATACCTAAAAAATTGTGGATCTTCGTAGTGATATGGAATGTTCCTGTCACGACCCTAAAAGTACGGAACATGAACGACACTTAAATTACGAAACATCTCGACGCGTACGTAATCTAAGCAGAAATCCAAACCAAGTAAAGCAGTAGAGTTAAAGAAAACCAATTTTTTTAAATCAAGTAGTTTAACATCATAAGCCGAAGTATGCAATTTTAAAATCTCGAGTCTTCTCTGAAAATTTCGGCAGAGTTTCTTTTATAAAAATTGACCCCAAATAGGTACAAACCCGATAAGGCATATATAATGAATAAAGGCATCCCCAAGCGGGTGCTAGCTCTTCGTCAATTGAAATATACAACGCCGAAGGGTGAGGATCAAAACTCAAAAGAAAGCCCATATCCACCAGAAAACCATAATAATACAAGCACGACTGTAAGGTCGAAAGAATATACAACTGGTTTTCTAAGTCTCAAAATATACATGTCTGGTTGATGGAGTTTACTCGATACAACTGAATATAAATAAATACAATGGTGGTCACGATACAAGTGAACCCACCTACCAATGTAATCACCCGAAATGAAAGCAGTGTGCCGGCAAGCCGTCAAAATACCTGTACAGCAAAACCTGCAAGAAACTGTGGCACAACGGGGGTGAGTTGCCAACTCGTGAGTAGAAAATATCTACGAGTAGAAATCGCATGTATGACGCTATCCTAGGTTATAATAAGTAATATCCTTAAATAAATATCCCGATCCATCTACACATAAGTGCAATACCACGTACTCGTGTCAGTACCTCATATAGCGACATATCAGATATATGATGTATGAATGCATTACTAATGGAAACAGAATACATCATGAATGAGACAGTTGTTTTCTTTATTTAATGAGATTTCGCTATGTATATAAATCGAGTATCATCAATGAAATCAACAGAGAAATCAGTGTCAAGCATCGACATAAAACATAAATCTCAATATCTCAGGCTCCGGCTATCCGGACTGGCCTGTATCATCAAATCACAATATCTCAGTGTCTCAAATCTCAATATCTCAATATCTCAATACTCGGGCTCCGTCAGTCCGGATCGGCCCATATCATCAATCACACGACCACGAACGTTATTCTCCGGATATCCACCGCGCCAAACAATCACCGGTAGGCAGTCTACCTCTGCTGGGTTCATCATCCTCCATGAAATCACTCTCGCCCTGGGGTACCATACCGGGTCAACCATGTACCCGAGACGGTTCATACTACTCCTCGAAAAGGGTCTCGAAATCCAATAACTATCCTGAAAACTCATGGTGGACAACTCATACAACACGAGAAAACCGCAACTTGCATTTTAAAAAGAGAGAGAGAGAAGTTTATATATATATTCTTGCGGTTTTCTCCTAAATCCCAAAATCTAATGAAAATCTGATGTCCAAAAATACAGAGTAAGCAAACAGTGAATATCGGCATAAAACTCCATAATACTGCATGACCAATGAATATATGAATGCCTCTGATATCATCCAATGAGTGCAATAGTTAAACTAGCATATAACAGTGATAACATATTGCAATTATCAGCTAGCAAGCTATGTCAATGAAATAATATTCTCTAAAGTGTACGTGACATGGCAATTACCGATGATGATGTGTGTGAGCTGGCAAGAAGGCGTACATGGAACATACGCATCATCGGTAATGGTGTTGATGTCCTGACAGCAGGGTTTCATAATAATTACAGATAACATATGTATAAGCATGCAATGCGATGAAATATCATGAATATACAGAATGTGATATAGTAACAGCAACACTGAAGAATAAACCTACCCAATATACGAGTCATACAGTTTGGTATTTAAAATACTCACGATTCTCCACTTTTGAAAATGTGTATGTCTCGAACCCAGTCAAAAGGGTAAGGGAATCTACCTAAGTCTGAGTCGATCTATATATATATCTAGGAGTCGGTGATCTCGCATCATTAGTATCACATATGATACAATATATATATATATATATGACATCTCGAGTCAAGAGTGCGGATCTAACATCATTATTATATCTCGTACGGTAAATCTATCGTACGACATCCCAAATATGGGTATGGGTCAAATATCATATTTATCTCATTACTCATCTGATAACTTTATTCTCACATATCGTGAACATGGGGTACTGATCTAAGTCTAGTACAATACTAATAACATCAACCTATATATCTGCGTGTGTGTGAATACACATCGCTCATCAATCTGCTAATATCATGTCATATCTCATAATACGAACTAAATCACATCACCGATCTCATGGCACCATGCCTAATCTCATCGACTAATTTCCAAATACCATATAATATCCTCAATCATCCGTGTATACGTATATGTATATATATATAAACCCACACATCCACATCTATCCACATACGTAAAACGTATACACCCATAACCATATCCTGTGCGTGCATGTGTACGTGTAACCACCTTACTCTAGGGTTCGCGACTAAGAAACCAACTAAAACACTATCCTCAAATCTCGCTAACACTAACCAATGATCACTTAAAGATTTTCTTGCTAAGGTTTATATCTCGAAATAACCCATATATGTATATCTATATCACATCACAACATTTCTTACTACTTTATGGGGGTGCTATACGCCATCCACCTGACTTCCTCCGTAGATATAAATCTACTCACCTGCTCTTGCTTGCCAATGTCGGTGCCGCCATGCCCATCCTTGTTGCTCCGAACCCACTCGAGGGTACCTACGTATATATCACATGACATTGTAATTTGAAATCGCATACGAAAACCAAATCGACACGCGTATCACACATGGGTTAAAACCCATGGTCTACGTATGCAAGAATAACTAACACCCTCGACGATTGATGTATGAACGTGAATCGTCCGATAAAAACACCAATATCAAAACCTTATTTCATAAATTACACGAAACATAAAGCAGCAACTTTGAAAACATGCTCCAGATTGTACCCTAGGACAAACTAGCCAAAGTTGCATATTTCAAGGGTCTAGTTTACTTGAGATAAAGCCACAGAACAAACACGAGACCAAATGATCCTACCCTGACCGCAATTTGCGACCAAATTTTTTAAATCTGCTGCCATGGTGAGGGATTAGGGGCTAGGGTTTCAGTGGGGGGTCCTAGGTTGCCTGCATGTATCACTGTCTTTGCTAAATAATTTTCCTGGTCCCCGAGTGTTAGCAGATTCAATTTTCACATCAAAATTTCAACAATTTCCGTATCTGCAGAATTTCAAAGTTCGTATTTGGGGTTTTAGTCTCAAATTTAGTCTACTATATCATCACAACAGGGTTTGTATAGCCTCTACTAATCTCAATTACGCTTTTGGAATCAATTCAAACCCTAATCCTTTTCTAGGAATTTCCCAAGTTCACATATTCTTACTAAATCGGTTCTAAACAAACATGGATATAAAGGCAATGATAATACTATGCTAATGGTTAAGAAAATACCTCATTTGGCAACTCAAGAATTTTCTTAAGTTGCCCCAAGTCTCCAAAATCCTTGCTTTCATGGTCCAAAGTGTAGCCAATAAGCTTGTGCACATTTTTTGTGAAAAGGAGATGGACTTTTGAGTAGATTTTGATGGTGTTTTGTTGCTTGAAGATGGGGAGGGAGAGTGTGCTGCTATGGGGAGAAGAGGAGAGGAAAGCGAAGAGGAAAATAATGAAGGAGGGAAATGCCAAGACCAAGATTTGACCCTCTCATGTCCATCCCTCAATTCTTTAATGTTTTCTTTTCTCTTTTCTTTTCTTTTCTATTATTTTCTTCTCTTTAAATTTTAGAACCATTTATGATAAAAAAGAAGAAAGCATGAAAGAAAAATGTAACAAGTTCTAAAAATGACTTAGTGCGTGTCATGTGCACAAAACCAGATTAATGCGATATTAGCGATATTTAATCGCAATTAGCACTAAAATGGTGTATAATAAATCCTAAAAACTTATAATTTGCATAAATCACATAAACCACCATCTTTTTAGTGATTTCTATAATTTTCCAAATTTTTCCCTATTTATCGGTATTTAATTATACCGCCCTATTAAAATATTCAATATATACATTATTTAATTATATAAATTCCTAAAAATAATATTTTATTCTTTCTGAAATGTTACAGTCTTCCCCCCTTAAAGAAATTCGGTCCCCAAATTTAAATTTAAACCCCTCAAATACTAAAACATTTGAGTAAAAGTCCAAGTCGTCGGGGCTCCGAAATCATCAATACATGAAACGCATCGTAGCGCAATGCATGCGCATGAACAATGAGCAGATAACCCAAAAACAAAACTCCGTCAAGCATCTGCAATCATCGGAGTCATGGTGAAGACACACATGTCAAATCCAAAACGAAACCAATATGATATACATCAAAACTTTACATGTAAACATCAAATCTATACATGTAAACATCTGAAGGAAAAGCATGTAAAACCTTTCATGTTGCTGTGCGATGCGCATAACACTGCACAGTGGCGGATGTCAATTGTAAGAAAATAATCATATATGTATATATCTTCTGTTTAATATGCATGTCCCATCGTTTTTAAAAACAATTTAGAAGGGTTTCCTTGTTTTAAACGTTTCATGTCATATCAGACACGTAGGTAAATACTGAGACTATATCTCCCTTCTTCGAAATCCCTTCGATTGCTATCAATGCATGCAAAATATATCCAGGTACTGTCCTCTGACTAGTCCTGCTCAGTACGAAAACAAATAGCAAATATCATAAAAACGTACTTCTCCATAAGAAATCAATCCCAAAATGTATATAAGAATACCCTGTGCGTCTAGTGCGCACTGAAATCGAATCCATGAATGTGCCATACATGTGCACAAAAACAAAATCTAAATGCATCGGGTGTGCACGAAACATTTGTCAAGGGCAACTGGTGTGCCTGACAGCAATATCTGGTGCATCTGATATGCACGAAGAATCTTGATTTAGTGCATATGGTGTGCAACAAAATCGCATCTCATAATATGTGCTCAACATGCACGAAAAATCCAAATCAAGTACATTCATCATTGTAACATTTCAAAAAACTAAAATATTATTTTTGGGAATTTTTATAATTTAATATTAATTTTTAATAAATATTTTAATATTTCGGTATAATTAAATACCGATAAATGGGGAAAATCTTGGAAAAGTTATGGAGAATTCTAAAATAGGGTATTTTATGGAATTTTGCCATTTTTAAGTTTTTATGTTTAATTATATGCCAATTTAGTGCTAATCACGATTAAAAATCGCTAATCGGGTTTTTAGCATTTTTGGTTCAAAACAAGCACATTGTCATTTTTCCACACTTGTTACATTTTCTTACATGTTGTGGGTAGTTGGTTGCCAAGGGTTACCTTTGAGTGAGAATGAATAAAGGAAAAGAAAAGAAAAAGGTTGGAATGATTAGGAGAGAGAGAGGAATGGGTCAACCCTTCTTATTTTAAACTATCCCCCATCATTTTCCCCTTCTCATTCTCTCTTCTCTCCTTCAATTGCTGCTGCGGCCCCTCCCTCTTCTTCCTCCTCCCTCTTCAAGCTTAGATCCACCATGGAAACGACCCCGAAACCTCATTTCAACTTCACAAAACTTGCTCACAAGCTCGAGAGGATCGCATTGGACTAAGAAAGAGTGCATCTTGAGGACTTTGAGCAACTCAAGAAAATTCTTGAGTTGCCAAAGGAGGTAATTTCTGCACCCTTAGCATAGTATTTCAATTCTTATTGCATCCATACTAGTTTCATGTCGATATGGTGTCGTTTGATGGACTTTTGAAATTTCAAGTTAGGGTTAGGAGTTGAATTGAGTTGTAAAGTGAAATCGAGGCTTGTAGTGACCTTAGAATCCTATTAGTGATGTTACATTGAACGAGACCTGAGAGTTCAACCCAAAAATACGGAATTACGGGACTTCCGTATCGGTTTGTGAGATGTTTTAGTTTGCAGGAAAATCTGGAATGTGCTGGGAGTTTTGCTGGAAAATTAAACAACTCCAGGGACCCATTTGAGACCATAGGAACCCACTGTAGCGAGACAAACCCTATTGGATGAGCCAGGGCCGGCCAGGCCGGTTTTGCCTTCTGAGGGGCTCGGCCACTTGGTGAGGGGATGGGTACGGGTTTCTACTGTAGGTCACATATACCCTATACATCACTCTAGACTTGTTTGCATGCCTTTATTTGGCCTGAGTCGAAATCTGGGATCATTTTCTTGGGTTGCTGCTTTGAAATGAGTTTAGGTTTTGCGTATTCCGATTTCCAGATTTTGATATTTGTGTGTTATCTCGATCGTGGGACGTTTGTACGTCTATATCGAGTGATTTCGGGTTGTTTTGCGAAGGCTGACCATAGGTTCTAACCTATAGGCCTTTTAGCGTATCGTGTTGGTTTTCGCGTGTCGTTTTAAGTTTCGATTTGGTTTTAATGCGATGCGATACGTGTGATATGTAGGTACCCCCATGGCGATCCGAGACGATGCAGAAGATGAAGGCGACATCGACACCGACACACAGGATACAGGTGAGTAGATTTATATCTACGGGTAGAAGTCGGGTGGATGGCGTATAGCACCCCCGCAGTTCGTGGTGATGTATACGAATACGTATACACACATATCTTTATTATATATAGTTGAGTTTATTGATGATAAAGATAGATTTTAGGTGTGATTGGATAGGTTAGTGTTGCGAAACCCTAGAGTAGTGGTTGCACCACACCACACACACCCACACTTGCATACATTCTTCTTTCATTTGTGCTTATACGGGAATATGTATTTATGTGTTCTGATGGGTATGGGACTATGTGTTCACATACTGGATTTGAGGATAGTATTTAGGATTTGAAGTGAGTCGATGAGATTGATTTGTGACCGTGAGATCGGTGATATAGCAGGATTCGTATTTGAGATACGTCATGATGTCATAGCGGATCTTTGGATGACGATACCATGTGAATAGTGATAATAATGAAATGATCGACATGTGATCGTGTTATGAGATATGATATGTTGGGATATTTATAATAGTCCGTATTTTGCGATGTGTGCCTCTTTATGATGATATGTGCCGATGATATCGGTTTGTTTGAGACTGTCGATCAGTAGTCAGATCATGATTATATTGATGATATCAGTATTGTACTAGGCATAGATCAGTACCCGTATTATGATCTTTGATAAAGAGGATACCAGCTGAATAATGTGATGAATGTGATATTGACCGTACCCAGATTTGGGGATGCCGTACAACGGATTTACGTACGAGCTATAAATTGATGTTTGATCTGCACTCTTGACTTGGGAATATTTGATTATAGATATGGTATCGGATGTGATATTATCGAGGCGGGATCACCGACTAATATATATATATATATATATGTATGTATCGACTCAGATGTTAGGTGGTTTCCTTACCTTCAGTTAGCCTGTTAGCTCAGCCCTATACTTTAGTGTAGCTGTATGACTCATATTACTTTAAATGCAGATTTGTTATCGTTTTGTTTAGTATTTAGTTCCCGCTCATTATTGTTGTTCGCTCCGCATCGCTTGCTTACATTATGATTCATATTCTATTGTTGATATGATACTGTTAGGACACCAGCACCGTTACCGATGACGCGTATGTACCACGTACACTTATTTTCCAGCTCGCACACATCTTCATCGGTAATTGCCATGTCACGAACACTTTAGAAAATACTATCTCATTGACATAGGTTGTTAGCTAATAATTTAGACATGATATTAGTGTACTTGCCTTATATGCTAGATTAGACATTGTAATTATTACTTGCTACTTCATGCATGCTATTATTCACTGTTATGCCGCATTCATGGATTCTCATGCCTATATTCACTAGTTTATGTGCTATTGAGGTTTTGGATTCGGATTTCCATGATATTTCGGGATTTGCGAACCGTGGGGATTTCAAAAGAGAATATGTAATTGTTTTAAAAAACCCGGTTACCCTTGATATGATATTTCAGTGCGTCCACCATGTGTTTTCTCGGTGCTGAGAGCGATATGTGAGACCCGAGTTCGAGGAGTGGAGGAACCGTTTCGGGTACATGGTGGACCCGGTAAGGTACCCCGGGGCAAGAAGCGCGTGGTGATGACGATGTGAGCCTGGCAGGGGAGCACTACCCACCGGTGATTTTACCCGACGCGTCGGATATCCGGAGGATACCGTCGTGGTCTTGTGATGGATGTTAGAGGCCGGTCTGGACAGACGGCGCCCTAGATAGTGAGATTGAGACATTGAGATTTTTGATATTTTGGTACAGAGGTTGTGACACTGAGACATTGAGATACTAGGATTTATGTTTTGTGTCGATGCTAGACACTTTTTTATGCTTATTTCATTATGATACCTCATTTTATATATATACAGAAAATCTGACTAATTTATGAAAGCAGTTTCTTCAGTACATGCATTCTGTTTCATGCATTCATACATCATCCATATGACATATTGCTACCGGATGCACTGACACGGGCACATGGGATTAAACTTGGGTTAGATATTTACCCTAGCCATTGTTATTGGCTGCTTGTTATATATTTAAGGATATATTATGATCGTTGACTTAGGATTGCGTTCAAGCGATTTCTGTTCGTAGATGTTTTCTACTCACGAGTTGGCAACTCAACCCCATTGTGCCACAGTTTCTTGCAGGTATTGCCGTACAGGTTTCTTTACGGCTTTGCTGGTACTGCTTCTTTTCGGGTGACTTGCTAGTAGGTGGGTTTATTTGTATCGTACTCATCATTATACTTTGTATATTATTATTCTGTTGTATCTAGAAGTTCCATCAACCAAACATGTATTTATTTCAGAAATAGAGACCAGTGATGTTATTCTTTCGACCTTAGAGTCGCGTGTTGTATTTCTATGGATTTCTTGCTGTTCTGAGTTTCCTTTTGAGTTTTGATCCTCACCCTTGGCGTTGTATGTTATATTGCTTGTGTGGTTGTGACCGTCGATTGACGAAGAGCTAGCCCCCGCTTGGGGATGCCTTTTTTTATTGATTTCGTATACTATTCATGTTGTATCCCGTTTGGGGGCCAGTATTTACGATGGAGACTCTGCCGAAATTTTCAGAAAATATTTGCTTTTAAAACGCATAATTCGGCTTATGCTATTAAAACTACTTGTTTTAAGTTGGAATTTCCTTCACTCTAATACTTTTCTTGGTTTGGATTTCTGGGTTTTTGGCTTACTTAGATTACGTACGCCTCGAGACGTTTCGTAGCTTAAGTGCCGGTCATGTTCCGTACTTTCGGGACGTGACAAAGTTGGTATCAGAGCATTAGGTTTTACCTTCGGAGCGTAGGATGACCCTTGGTTGATGGAATAGGTAGCTTGAGTAGTGTGACGTACCGTACGTATGTTCCGCGGCATATTTACGATACGCTACTCCACTTAAGAAGCCTTAGGATGTACATTTCTTTGCTCAGTATTATATTAATTCCTGATCTAGCCTCCTCAGTACCAGTTATGTTTTTGCGGCCACGATTACGGGCAGGGAAAGCTACGGCTAGACTTGCGGTCAGCACGAGCTCGTTACGAACGAGGACTGACCAGGGCATGATTCCGGCAAGACACGATTGCATAGATGTGTCTTTTATGGTGTTTTTGCGCCACAAGCGTTTGATGGATCGCAGTATGAGGTTACTCGGATGTGCTGATCGACACCAGAGGATAGGGCCACTGCAAGAGGCTAACCAGATTTTGATGATCGTTGATGTATTGCTCATTCATGATGATTGAGGCACTGTTCACCGTGCAGACGATTGAACCAGTTGTTGCTGCGAACGACGAGATATCACCCCAGATGTTAGAGCTATTGCAGTACAAGTTGTACCAAGAGATGATAGAATGTCGCTAGTCACTGAGGATGAATGACTAGGAGAAGTAGTTCGTTCGCTACCCCGATGCGAGGTCATCAGATAGATTGATTCCTGCAAGAGACAACTTCACGCGGAGACGTTGAGAGTCGACAGAGACGATCGAATGTCAGAAACCTATTATTCCAAGTTTAAAGTATTCGGAAAGACATGCAGGACATTCTATGGACCCTCTAGAAGAATGAAATCCTAACTCGACATAATGACCGTGTGAAAGCCTTTGAACCTTAGGGTTTGTGGCAGTTCTGCGGCGCCATTAGTGAGGCTTGGGTTTGCCCTTCTACGGCTGGACCACAGATGCTGTGGTATGTACTCGATACTATTAAACTGTACCCAAGATGTTGAGCTCTTAGGAGATTATGAGGTTCTGACGAATCGATCGGATGGTTCGACTTCATTCGGATGCGAGGTGGTGAGATGCACTTCTTGGGAGACTCCAGATACGAGGATAGCCGTTGGAGCTCAGTTCATGCAGCCATGATGAGATGAGTCCGAAGCAGTCGACATTAGAGAAAAGTGGAGTAAGAGGTTCGCATGAGATCTGGATAAGATGACGTTCCACTCCGCCGACATCAGAGATGCGATATGCATGCCGAGACATTGTACCTGGATATACCTTCAGAAGGAGTCGTGATGAGTATGCAGCCGTTCCGGAAAAAAAAATATATAGTAAAGGACGATGACTTCAGGACAGTTGGGCAGAGACGAGATTTGGGAGAGACCTCGACAGGACCTTTATGGAATAAATTACGAGAAGACTTGGACCCAGGAGTGGTCATGTTACGCACACCAGCAGGCCAGATTTCAAGATCGTCGACGAGACATGCCGTAGGTGACCAGGAGCAGAAGTGTGATGTGCATTCAGAGGACCAGAGGTCGACGCCAGTGACGCGCTACTTTACGAGTGGTCGTGAGGATTGACCAAGAGATGACCAGAGAAGTGCCAGAACGGAATTGTCCCCGTTAGCACACTTGACAGGGCCGATGAGCCGATGGATTGCGAGATTGGTAACCCACAGAGAAGATAGGACCCGGAGACCGAGGACGCCAAGCGTGAGCAAGAGGCAAGTAGATATCTTGCGCTGCTAGCATTGGATGCACTGACACCTTCTCGACTGCGAAGGAGGGAATATTGACGACAGTATTTATGATTTGTGATTGTGTGATTCGATTATCACGTATCCGTCACTATGGATTTAGGTATTTTGGGCGATTTATTCGCATGATTTGGTTTTGATGGCTGAGTTTCATGATATTTGTTTCTTTATGCACCATGGTTGCACCTACCGAGTATTTATGATTTTTGCACAATTGCTGCACTTGATATCGTTTTCGTGCCTTGGTTTCACAGGTTTATGATTTTATGGGTTTCATACAGTTAAGTTGATTTTGTGCATATGTACGCACACGATTTGGATTTTGCACTCAGTATAGTTCACATATGCTTGCAGTGCAGTGATGCGCATTTTGTGCACTTAGATGCACTGGACTTCGATTTCGATTGTGATGTTCGATATTTGTTTTGTGCACCTTGTGCACCTGATTGGATTTTGCGCATGTTCGGCGCTTGATATTGGATTTCATGATCTCGTGCATGATGGATGCACCTGATTTGGGTTTTCACGCATGTTGGGCGCATGTTATGAGATACGATTTGGCGCACACCATATGCACTAAATCGAGATTTTTCGTGCATGTCAGATGCACCTGATTTTGCTGTCAGGCACACACGTTGCCTATGACAGATGTTGTGTGCACACCCGTTGCACCTAGATGTCGTTTTGTGCACCTGTATGGAACATGTATGGATTTTGATTTCCGTGCGCACCAGACGCACGTAGTATTCATATGCACATTTTGGGACTGATTTTCTATGGAGCAGTACATTTTATGATATTTGCGATTTGTTTTTGTACTGAGCAGGTCTAGTCAGATGACAGTACCTGAGTATGTTTTGCATGCATTGATAGATCCCAAAGGGATTTCCGAAAAGCGAGCTATAGTCTCAGTATTTACCTACGTGTCCGATATGACACGAAACGTTTAAAATAAGGGGACCCTTCTAAATTGTTTCCAAAACGGTGGAACGTACACATTAAACAAAAAATATATATACGTATATGGTTATTTTCTTACGAGAGACGTCCGCTACTGTGTAGTGTTATGCGCATTGCACAGCGACTTTAAAAGATTTGGCATGCATTTCCTTCAGATATTTACATATATAGATTTGATAATTACATGAATAGTTTCGATTTATATCATATTAGTTTTGATTGGGATTTGGCACTCGTGTCTCTACCTTAACTCCGATGATTGCGGGATGCTTGACGGAGTTTCGTTTTTGAGTTATCTGCTCATTACTCATGCGCATGTATTGCGCTATGATGCGTTTTTGTATTGATGATTTCGGAGCCCCGACGACTTGGACTTTTATTGAAATGTTTTAGAATTTGGGGGTTTAAATTTAAATTCGGGGACCGAATTTTTTTAAGTGGGGAAGATTGTAACATTTCAAAAAAATAAAATATTATTTTTGGGAATTTTTTAATTTAATATTAATTTTTAATGAATATTTTAATATTTCGGTATAATTAAATACCGATAAATGGGGAAAATCTTGGAAAAATTATGGAGAATTCTAAAATAGGGTATTTTATGGAATTTTGTCATTTTTAAGTTTTTATGATTAATTATAAGCTAATTTAATGCTAATCACGATTAAAAATCGCTAATCGGGTTTTCAGCATTTTTAGTGCAAAACATGCACATTGTCATTTTTCCATACTTGTTATATTTTCTTACATGTTGTGGGTAGTTGGTTGCCTAGGGTTACCTTTGAGTGAGAAGGAATAAAGGAAAAGAAAAGAAAAAGGTTGGAATGATTAGGAGAGAGAGAGGAATGGGTCAACCCTTCTTTTTTTAAACCACCTCCCATCATTTCCCCCTTCTCATTCTCTCTCCTCTCCTTCCCTTGCTGCTGCAGCCCCTCCCTCTTCTTCCTCCTCCCTCTTCAAGCATAGATCCACCATGGAAATGACCCCGAAACCTCATTTCAACTTCACAAAACTTGCTCACAAGCTCGAGAGGATCGCATTAGACTAAGAAAGAGTGCATCTTGAGGACTTTGAGCAACTCAAGAAAATTCTTGAGTTGCCAAAGGAGGTAATTTCTGCACCACTAGTATAGTATTTGAATTCTTATTGCATCCATACTAGTTTCATGTCGATATGGTGTCGTTTGATGGACTTTTGAAATTTCAAGTTAGGGTTAGGAGTTGAATTGAGTTGTAAAGTGAAATCGAGGCTTATAGTGACCTTAGAATCCTGTTAGTGATGTTATATTGAACCAGACCTGAGAGTTAAACCCAAAATTATAGAATTATGGGACTTCCGTATCGGTTTGTGAGATGTTTTAGTGTGCAGGAAAATCTGGAATGTGCTGGGAGTTTTGCTGGAAAATTAAACAACTCCAGGGACCCATTTGAGACCATAGCTACCCACTTTAGCGAGATGAACCCTATTGGATGAGCCAGGGCCGGCCAGGCCAGTTTTTCCTGCAGAGGGGCTCGGCCACTTGGTGTGGGGATGGGTCCGGGTTTCTACTGTAGGTCACATATACCCTATACATCACTCTAAACTTGTTTGCTTGCCTTTATTTGGCCTGATATGAAATCTGGGATCATTTTCTTGGGTTGCTGCTTTGAAATGAGTTTTGCTTTTGCGTATTCCGATTTCGAGATTTTGATATTTGTGCGTTATCTCGATCGTGTGACGTTTGTACGTCTATAACGAGTGATTTCGGGTTGTTTTGCGAAGGCTAACCATAGGTTCAAACCTATAGGCCTTTTAGCGTATTGCGTTGGTTTTCGCGTGTCATTTTAAGTTTCAATTTGGTATTAATGCGATGTGATACGTGTGATATGTAGGTACCCCTATGGCGATTCGAGACGATGCAGAAGATGAAAGCGACATCGACACCGACACATAGGATACAGGTGAGTAGATTTATATCTACGGGGAGAAGTTGGATGGATAGCGTATAGCACCTCAGCAGTTCGTGGTGATGTATACGAATACGTATACACACATATCTTGATTATATATTGTTGAGTTTATTGATGATAATGATAGATTTTAGGTGTGATTAGATAGGTTAGTGTTGCAAACCCCTAGAGTAGTGGTTGCACCACACATACACACACACCCATACTTGCATACATTCTTCTTTCATTTGTGCTTATACGGGAATATGTATTTATGTGTTCACATAGGTATGGGACTATGTGTTCACATACTGGATTTGAGGATAGTATTTGGGATTTGAGGTGATTCGATGAGATTGATTTGAGACCGTGAGATCCGTGATATAGCAGGATTCGTATTTGAGATACGTCATGATGTCATAGCAGATCTTTGGACGACGATACCATGTGAATAGTGATAATAATGAAATGATCGACATGTGATCGTGTAATGAGATATGATATGTTGGGATATTTATAATAGGCCGTATTGGGCGATGTGTACCTCTTTATGATGATATGTGCCGATGATATCGTTTTGTTTGAGACCGTCGATCAGTAGTCAGATCATGATTATATTGATGATATCAGTATTGTACTAGGCATAGATCAGTACCCGGATTATGATCTTTGATAAAGAGGATACCAGCTGAATAATGTGATGAATGTGATATTGACCATACCCAGATTTGGGGATGCCGTACGATGGATTTACGTACGAGCTATATATTGATGTTTGATCTGCACTCCTGACTTGGGAATATTTGATTATAGATATGGTATCGGATGTGATATTATCGAGGCGGGATCACCAACTAATATATATATATATATATATATATATATATATATATGTATGTATGTACCGACTCAGATGTTAGGTGGTTTCCTTACCTTCAGTTAGCCTGTTAGCTCAGCCCTATACTTTAGTGTAGCTGTATGACTCATATTACTTTAAATGCAGATTTGTTATCGTTTTGTTTAGTATTTAGTTCCCGCTCATTATTGTTGTTCGCTCTGCATCGCCTGCTTACATTATGATTCATATCTATTGTTGATATCATGCTGTTAGGACACCAGCAGCGTTACCGATGACGCGTATGTACCACGTACACTTACTTGCCGGCTTACACACATCTTCATCGGTAATTGCCATGTCACGAACACTTTAGAAAATACAATCTCATTGACATAGGTTGTTTGCTAATAATTTAGACATGATATTAGTGTACTTACCTTATATGCTAGATTAGACATTGTAGTTATTACTTGCTACTTCATGCATGTTATTATTCACTGTTTTGGCCTATTCATGGATTCTCATGCCTTTATTCACTAGTTTATGTGCTATTGAGGTTTTGGATTCGGATTTCCATGATATTTCTGGATTTGCGACCCGTGGGGATTTCAAAAGAGAATAAGTAATTGTTTTAAAAAACCCGGTTATCCTTGATATGATATTTCAGTGCGTCCACCATGTGTTTTCTCGGTGCTGAAAGCGACATGTGAGACCCGAGTTCGAGGAGTGGAGGAACCGTTTCGAGTATATGGTGGACCCGGTAAGGTATCCCGGGGCAAGAAGCGCGTGGTGATGACGATGTGAGCCTAGCAGGGGAGCACTACCTACCGGTGATTTTACCCGACGCGTCGGATATCCGGAGGATACCGTCGTGGTCTTGTGATGGATGTTAGGGGCCGGTCTGGACTTACGGCGCCCTAGATATTGAGATTGAGACATTGAGATTTGAGATATTATGGTACAGAGGTTGCGACACTGAGACATTGAGATACTAGGATTTATGTTTTGTGTCGATGCTAGACACTGTTTTATGCTGATTTCATTATGATACCTCATTTTATATATATACAGAAAATCTCACTAATTTATGAAAGCAGTTTCTTCAGTACGTGCATTCTGTTTCATGCATTCATACATCATCCATATGACATATTGCTAGCTGAGGCACTGACACGGGAACATGGGATTACACTTGGGTTAGATATTTACCCTAGCCATTGTTATAGGCTGCTGGTTATATATTTAAGGATATATTATAATCGTTGACCTAGGATTGCGTTCATGCGATTTCTGTTCGTAGATGTTTTCTACTCACGAGTTGGCAACTCACCCCCGTTGTGCCACAGTTTCTTGCAGGTATTGCCGTACAGGTTTCTTTACGGCTTTGCTGGCACTGCTTCTTTTCGGGTGACTTGCTAGTTGGTGGTTTTATTTGTATCGTACGCATTATTATACTTTGTATATTATTATTCTGTTGAATCTAGAAGTTCCATCAACCAAACAGGTATTTATTTCAGAGATAGAGACCAGTTATGTTATTCTTTCGACCTTAGAGCCGCGCGTTATATTTCTATGGATTTCTTGCTGTTCTGAGTTTCCTTTTGAGTTTTGATCCTCGCCCTTGGCGTTGTATATTATATTGCTTGTGTGGTTGTGACCGTCGATTGACGAAGAGCTAGCTCCCGCTTGGGGATGCCTTTTTTTATTGATTTCGTATACTATTCATGTTGTATCCCGTTTGGGGGCCAGTATTTACAATGGAGACTCTGCCGAAATTTCCAGAAAATACTTGTTTTTAAAACGCATAATTCGGCTTATGCTATTAAAACTACTTGTTTTAAGTTGGTTTTCCTTCACTCTACTACTTTTCTTGGTTTGGATTTCTGGGTTTTCGGCTTACTTAGATTACGTACGCCTCGAGACGTTTCGTAGCTTAAGTGCCGGTCATGTTCCGTACTTTCGGGACGTGACAGTCATGCACGAATGAAGGCTAAATCATGGGCATGGAACATGCATGAATACGAACATCAAGTGCAGACGCGCACAAAACACAAATCTGGAAACACAAATGCTGAAAGACATAAATCGGGTGCAACCAAGGTACGGAGTATAATTCCGGTTCAACCAATGCACAAAATATCTAGCTGGTGCAACAAATGCTCGAAATATGAATCCGGTGCATCCAGTGCATGAAATAGAATACAGTGCAACAATCGCATAAAAATACAAATATGGTGCATCAAGTGCACAAAATACCAACTCCAGTGCATCCAGTGCACGAAATACCAAATACAGTGCATCCGGTGCACAATATACAATATGGTGAAACAATGCACAGCGTAAAAACCTAGTGCAACAACTGTACAAAATACAAATCTAGTGCAATAAGTGCACGGAAATACATCAATAACTCAAATGCGTATAAAAAGCAACACCGAGTGTGCCAAGGTGTATAAAATCATAAACGCGTGCAACTACGTGCACAAAACACGTATCCACGCACTACAAGAACATGTAAGCTATACCGAGTGTAAAATCCAAATCGAGTGCATACCACCTGCACAAAAATCAAATCATCTGTATGCAATCCATGAAATCATTAACATGTGCAGCCATGGCACAAAACTGAATCAAGTGCAATAAACCTGCACAAATCATAAATCAACACAACGGTGTATAAAGCATATCTCAGGTACAATAACTAAGAACAAACGTAAATACTCAGTAGGTGTAGCCATGGTACACAAAACAATACCATAAAGCCCAATCATCAAAACTCAAATCCAAGTGACATAAGCATGATATTCAGATCACAACGTAAATCGCAATGAAGGACATTGAGGTACGCCTCCTACAATGTCGAAAAGTGTCGGTGTGCCCAAAACTGGCAGAGCAAGAACATTCGTAGCCTCCTGCTCACAGTCTGGCATCTTTTGTCTCTGGTCTTCATTTCTCTGTGGATTACCAATATTTCAATCCATTGGCTCGTCGGCCCGGTTCGGTGTACTAACGGAAACTATCTGCTCTAGCATATCCTCTATATATCTCTGGCCAATTATCATGGTCACTCATTGTAAGTCTACGTTATCCACCCCGTTATTTACGGGGAGGCGGAATAGGTAAAAAACAAATTTTTATCTCAAGGTAACATAGACTAAAGCTAAAGGATCTTTTTCAAACCATTACTATCAAACTACATGAGGTTCTATCTACTATGCAAGGAGATTATACTTCATGCTACTAGTCCTTCGGGTCTTCTCCGCTACCCTACTCGTTTCCGTAGGCTCCATGGGTCGATCCTGATCTTGGTCACCTCTGCGGCCTCCTAGAATCGAAGACGATCCACCCGAGAGTCTATAGTCAGAGCTCCACCTCATGCCGAGGTAACTAGGGCATCAAGTTTGCTACTCTTGATGTCCTCGGTGATGTAGAGGAAGAATATGGATTTTTTTGTCTAGTTAGATCATTATTTTCTTAACACATGAGAGCTTAAGGATTTTGTAGTGAGGAGGAAGAAGAAGCAACCATGGGAGCTCTCTTTTGATGAGAGAGAATGAGAAGAAGATAATGATCCATAAGAAAAATAATTACCATTCTTTTGTCATGATAAAGTGTGATGGTTACCATTGATTTGACCATTATCATGTCAAATTAAATCCAAGCCATAAGAAGAGTCTAGAGCTCACAAGAAATATCCAAGTCAACAATGGTCAACAAGGTCAAATGGTCAACTTGGTCAAATGGTCAAAGCAATTAGCCATAACACAATTATCATTAAAAAGATTAGTAAATATTTTCCTCACCTCATAATGGTTTTGACCGAATCAATGGTCAAAACCCCAATGTGGCAACTCCTTCTTCGCTCCTCACAACCGTGCATACACAGCCGCATCCGCATTCCGTAGAATACGAATGCACAGAAGACAAAACTAATCCATCTGTATAATGCTAGGATCCGGCTTAAATCAAAGCCCATTAGTATCGTCTGCCTGAACATCATACGCGCACAAGTGCACATAAGTGATCGTAGCCCTGCCGTAAAACCATACGGCCTCTACACATTTTTTCCAGTGCAGGGAAACTCTCTTTGTGGGACTCTAAAGACTCGACACTACGCTAGCAGTGGGTTTAACCACAGACCACAAGCGGCACTAGCTGTACGTAACGGTCCCCAGGTAGATGTCGATAAGAAGGCCGATGGGGTAAACCCATCCGAACTCCTACTAAGCCAGAATGTGACAATCTCCGTACAGTCTGGTCTGTTCGTCTAAGAGTATCGCATGTCGGGCCTAGGGGGCGGTGAATGTCAGACCCCTAATAGCGGTACAAGTCGTATCGGAGTGTAGCCAGAACACCCTGAGAAACTACTGGAAACACTACCAGTAACTCTCGCTTGCCCTGGCCAGGGACTTTTTGTAATGGCTTCCCCAGACACAGTGCGATATCAACCCACAATACCGGGAGAGACGAATCCTGTCTAACCGCTACTGCCTCCAAGTGCTTTGGTACTGCACCCAACTACTACCTGTTTGCATGACTCCTTTGAGCCGTGGTAGGGTAGTAATCAAAGTACAGTGGGAACACACTCGAGGCGAAGTAGCAGTGTCAAGTCGACGGACTAAGATATACTCCAGTCACCTGGGAATTGTTATCTGACGATAGATATAGTACCAACCAACAGTTCCCAATGAGTCCTGTCCAGTGTACTCGTAACCTAACGAGCACCCTCATACTATCTCCAGTACGGCATACTAATGGCTGCGGGACAGACCATCTCCCCTGCTGGGATGAGAAGCGTATACGCTAGTCTACTCCGGAGTATCGATGGCCCGTCTCGATAATCCTACGACTATGGACGTGTATAAGGATGTGCTTGTAGATTACCCAGCCCCCACTAGTGTGACTGCCATCACAACGCTGGTAATCAAGCAAAGATCCTAAGGGCTCCGCTAATATGTACAAGCGATATGTTAAAAGAAACACATGCAGATATTGAAGTAGAAACAAACTAAGTAGCATACTACCATTTTGAGCAAGATTGTCTATACAACTGTGAATATCCCAAGCTTCCATTAAGTAATATACAAACTAGTATGATACAGTAATGGCCTCTAGGGCATATACACTAACAATCTCCCACTTGCACTAGGGCCATGTACTGGCGTATCGAAGACCTATCATCTCGATCAACCGCTCGAACTGAGTCTGGGTTATGGCCTTTGTGAGCGGATCTGCAGTGTTATTCTCCGAATCTACTCTCCTTACCTCGATCTCCCGGCGATCTACGATCTCCCTGATCAGGTGGTACCGCCTCAAAATGTGTCTGGACTTCTGATGGGACCTGGGTCCCTTCGCTAAAGCTATAGCGCCGTTGTTGTCACAATTCAGCGGTATTGGATCAACAATGGTAGGAGCCACCTGAAGCTCCGTGAGGTACTTCTTCATCCAGACAGCTTCCTATGCGGCATCGCAAGCAGCTATGTACTCGGCTTCCATCGTCGAGTCAGCAACGGTTTCCTGCTTGGAGCTCTTCCAACAGACCGCCCCTCCATTGAGGGTAAGACATAATCCGACATGGACTTGGAGTAATCCTTGTCACTTTGGAAGCTGGAGTCAGCAAAGGCCACGATCTGGAGGTCTTTTCCGCCATACACCAAGAACATCTCCTTAGTCCTTCTCAGGTACTTCAGAATATTCTTTACTACTATCTAGTATTTCTCCCCTGGGTCTGACTGATACCGGCTTACAACGCTCAATGCGTATGCTACATCTGGTTTGGTACACAACATCGCATACATTATAGAGCCTACCGCAGATGCGCATGGTATAGATGACATGCGAGCCCTTTCCAAATCAGTCTTGGGAGACATCACTTTAGAGAGGGTGATTCCATGACAAGCCGAAAGATTACCGCGCTTTGAATCTTCCATACTGAATCATTTCAGTATGGTGTCGATGTACCTGGACTGTGAAAGTCCTAACATCCTCTTAGATCTATCACGATAGATCTGGATCCCCAGAATGTAGTCGGCATCGCCCAGGTTCTTCATGGAGAACCTTTGTGAGAAGAATCCTTTGACTGAGTGTAGAATAGGAATGTCATTTCTGTTAGTTATATGTATGCCGTAGAGGCCATTGCTGTACATAGGATGTATATTGTAGTGGATGCTGGGACATATATATGGAGGACTTTCTTGCTCGACATGATAGTATGCTATCTGGTTGCTCTTTATCTTAACGTGTACACTGATTGTCTCTCTGTTACATGTTGGTAAAGCCCTTAGGATGCGTACTTGACTACCTGGACTATGATGCGTATCATACTAGTGGGGACATGGTAGTCCATAAGTACATCCTTCAAGGTCCCTAGTCGTAGGTGTATCGAGACGGAGCATCGATATACCCGAGTAGACTAGTGTATACCTTCTCGACCCATACAGATGGGCGATGGATGATCCTATATCCATTGGTGTTTGATATCAGAGGTGATATACGGGTGCTCAGTGGAGACTGGGTACACTGGAAGGACTCGTAGAGAGCTCCCAGATGGTATTATACCTTACATCAGATAGCAGTTCTCTGGTGACACTGGTACAGGTTAGTCTGTAGACCCGAGATCGTCATAGAGTCTTGTATGATTCCTACTGTGCTTTGATTTCCACCATACCACGTCCAAGAGGGCATACAAAATGTTGGTTTTTGGGTACACTCCAGAATCACTTGGAGGCAATGAGCGATAGGAGGGGATTCGTCTATCCCGGTATAGGGAGTTGATGTTGCGCTGTGTTCGATTGGCTATAACCGGAAATCCCTGGCCAGGGTTGCTGAGATTTACAGGTAAGTGTTATCAGTAGTATCTCGAACTATTATAGACCTCAAATCGTCACGACTTATCGAGCTACTGGGGTCTGACGTTTACCACCCCTAGGCAAGATATGCGACATATCAGGCGAACAGAACGGACTGTGCGGTAAGTGTTACTGGTTGGATTCACAGGAGTGTGAGCGGGCTTGCTCGTTGATTTTCTGATCGCTCAATACCCGGATGGCCGTTATGTTTAGCAGACCGCTTGCGGCTTGTGGGTGTTTGATATGATCATCACCTACTGCCGGCGTATTGACGAGTCTTTAGAGTCCTACATAGAGGTTTCCTGGCTCAAGCGAAATGAAATAGGAACGCATATGAGATATGTGCGGGACCGAGAATAATACTAGTATGTGATACTGTATTCGATTCTCGCGATTTGTGACATTGATCGGTTATATACGATATAGCCGGGTTATCGGATCAAGTGTTGATTCGATAAGTTGTTACTATTGATATTAGTCGGTTATATGCAATATGACCGGATCATTAAATCAAGTGTTGATTTAATGATTTAATGTATAATTATATATTTGATATATTATTTTACATTAACTAGTATTGGTTCACTTAAGATTATTTTTCTCACTAGATTATGCACAAGTTGTATATGTGATATAGTTTTGTGCACTTGTTTGTATCATGATTGATGATACATGCAAACTTGGGTGTGTGTTTGGCTAACACCATATTTAGGTTAATGGTTAGGGTTTTATTCTTTTCATTTATTTTGGTAAAAATAAAATGGTCTTTTTCCTTTGTCTTTGCTAGAAGTTTCATGATACTTCAAGCATCTTTTGACAAAGTCAAAACCATTTTGTTTTTATTCTTTAACCTAACCATTAATATAAACTCTAGTTTAGTCTCTACACACGTTAACTCACCCATGGTTGCAAGATGATAAGTCTTCACTTGATTTATTATTTTAATTAATCTTTTTTCATTTCCTTCTTCTTCTTCTTCATGAAGAAAAGAAAAGCTTTCTAGAAAAATTTCAAGTGATGAAATCAAGTGAGAAATCCAAATCCAAAGTGAACCCACTTCCTATTTCTTCATCCTCTACCACTTGCCATGTTGTATAGGGTATTTTCTTCACAAGGTTCATGACCAAGTGAAGATGGAGCTTGAGTTTGAGTCGCCTCGACGTAGATCATCTTCGGCATCGAAGTCAACGACCTAGCCCGATCATTTCTCCGACGAAACCATCGCTAGAGTCCGGGATTCCGATGATCGCAGCGGAGGGACGTCATCACGGAGCTTTAGAAGTGGAGGACCGGATCTACAAAGGTTGTAATCCCTTTCACCTATTAGTAAAGTTGGTTGCTAGCTTATAGTTTCGCCTATCCTCTAGTTAACGATCTTGCATTAGGGTTTCTCAGCACATAAATTTTTGAATTTGGCATGGTAGATGCCTTGAGTAACCTCTTGAGTGTGCCAAGGAACCCTACAGTGGTATCAGAGCCTAGCTAGAGCCTTAGGCAAAATGTAGACGAACTTAGAAGTCTGATCGAACCCGAAACCCTAATCGAATACCCCTCTCTGTACATTTTTGTGAATTAAAAATTGTCAAAAAATTCAGCAGGGTTTTCTAGAAGTTACTGTGCAACACGTGGCCCTAACTCGACCAATGAGCCGCGGAACCGCGGCCCCACCCTGGCTTGCGCGGCGGTTCCGCGGCCATAGTGGTAAATCTTGCCACGTGGTTTGCACAGTAATTCCTATCTGTTAGTGCTGTGTTTTCTGGGAATTTTTAACTTCTACTCAACAGTTGAGTTTTCTGGGTTGTATTGGGATTTCGTTAATTCGATCGGAAAGTTTAACTCTGTCTGTGTTTTTCCGGATATTTTAGAACATATTAAAAGGTTCGACCGGATATGAATGACCCACGTTTTCCCCTAACGAGAAATTTCCAATTGTTGGATCTTTCCGTAGTTTAAGAACATTCTAAGTAGTGCAAGTAACGTGAAGGACCCTCTAGAAGACAACAAACCTTAACTCGATTATGTGACCGTCTTGAACTGCCCTTTGAACCTTAGGGTTTGGGGCAGTACGGCCTGCCACATGTGAGGCGTTGGCATGACCCTTCTATGGCTGGACCGTTGGTACTGTGGCATGAAGTTGATGTTTTTAAACTTATTTCATGTGTTGAGATTTTCGGGAAAACTTGGGTGTTTGATTATTCGATCGCGAAGTTTAACATTTTCTATTTATCTGGAATGTGATACAACAATTGGAATCAACAAAATTTGAATGTTATAGACATAGCAGTTTAGTCTCGTTTGATCGGTTGCCACGGAATTTTGATGTGATCAAAAGTCCGTCGCAATCACGTTGCGTACGCGGATACTCGCCGGTAAACTTAATAGACTACTACACCCCAAAGCCCCGACCAAGTGACTGTAGGAGAACCCCGTCGCCGAAAGCATCCGTTCGGGTGCTCGCGGCAGCGGTGTTCCGCCTTAGTGCACTTCGTCGACGGTATCAGGGGTGCGGCCGTCTACTAAAGTTTGCGACGAGCATTCGTTCAGGATGTCGGGAATCTTGTTGAATTGCCCGACTTGATATTAAAACGTGTTTTCGATAATGAGACTAAAATGCGGGGTTTATAATTGTTAGGCATGCGATGTCTAAGGAATTCATTTGATTAGGCATGCGATGTCTGAGGAGGTTGCAGATTCCAACTGTTGTAGTTTTACACTTTCTTTTCTGCGACCGTAAGTGTAATATGTGATATCGCCGGTTTCGTTGCTATATGTCAACGACAATTGGGATGGGCATATTTACTAACGTTGATGACATGCGATGTTATGTGTTGCTGGATATGTTATATTGGATCGTCGTGTTTGAATAGCCGGGTTTTTTTTATGTGAGATGAGTGTTTTTCTTTTTCATTCATGTAAAAACTTGTATGTAATATTCTTTTATCCTAGTATATCCAATATTTCATATGATATTTTCTGCCGCGTTATCTGTGATGTGATCATGTGATATGTTTAGATAGATATTATATATAGTATATATGATATATTATACAGACGTTGCTTATGTTTTACACCCGCACTAGCCCTGCCTCGCTCTGCCGTTAGTTACCTAACCACGGTGCAGACGGGACATCGAGGCGAATGCGGATGGCATAAGCATACGTTATGTTTATCTGTGATGTTTAGGTGGACTTAAATGATAGGACTTCATTAATGAGATTAATGAAAGAAAATAAACCTAAAAGATATTGTGGAATCGAATTTTCAAAAACAGGTAGCTACAGTTCTTGCTTTGCATCGCGGTGTTCCTTTTAGAACATCCTGCACCTTATTCGATAAGGAAAGGGCCGAGATCCCTTCACCGAGAGTGACCCCTTTAGCAATGACCAGCAGATGCTACACCCCTCGGTTTGTCTTTTGATTGCTTCAATAGTTCTTGCTTTGCATAGTAATATATATGATATATCCTGCACTTTATTCGATGAGGAAAGGGCTGACGATCCCTTCACCGGGAGTGACCCCTTTAGAAAAACTAGAAAAGCCTCAAAAATACTCTATTTCAAAATTCATTCGATTCTACAACGATATCAAGTTCGTTACGTAATAGGTTTTCTTAAAAACCTGTCGTAGCCCTCCGTCATTTCAGATAAATCCTACTTAGTTTTCGTGCTACGTTTGTTGGCCTGCGTCAAGGCGTAGTGTGCGGTAGCTAAATAGTATTTATCTGTTTATGCATATGATGCAGATTGGATTAGGGTAGTCGTGCAACTTTGTTGGCCTGCGTCAAGGGTCGTGCGGGTGGGTTTAATTCAATCAAGAAATGACGGGTTGAACTTGACCAGCGGACTATGGTTTGTTAGCCTGCGTCAAGGTCATAGGACGCTAGGGGCAAAATATTATCGGGAATTTGAGGTGTTGAAAATTGCAATGAGATTGCATACCTTCTATGCGATAGTTGGATCCCGATACCCACTGCGAGTAATTGTTACTCCTGGGAGAGTTTTACACATTATAATTAGCCGATCAAGTATGTGTCTAGAAAAGTGTCAACGAGGTTACGCCTCTGGGAAAACGAGGTTTACTTTAATTAGGTTCGTGCGAAAGCACGGGGGACCTCCCTCAAAGTACCGGCACTGGCCTGCCTGAAAGATTGGCGAAATTGTAGAGTGTAATTAATCCCGGCTAGTCTTTCCTTTTAGGGTTTGAAGGAAGATTTGATAAAAACAGTGGGAGCTATCCTGATTAGATAAAATATATAACCAATCTAATCTTGCAAAAGCGCACGCAGAGTGTTTTCTTCTCTCTCTCTCCAGGTAGCGACCATATCACGCCTTAATCAAGATAATAAAACAGATATTTTGACCGAACCCGCTTGTTATACTGAGCTGGAAAACGTAAGTCCCGCTTCAACTTATAATTGTTATAAGACCGAGCAGGAATTAGGGAAATACCAGGATTCCCATGCCGCCCAAATGAAGAAAGTGCATATGATGCATCTCCTTCGGGTGTGTTCATTAAAAAGAACTGTTTCTCAGTGTCCTCTACGTCCTAGGTATTAGATACCAGATCAGGATCTCGCAAATGTAATCCGTTACATGGGCTACAGAAAGGTTGAGAACTGGGAACGGGTGATAAGTTTCATGAGACAGAAAACGGTGGAAGTGTTGCAGCCAAGTCTGTTGGTCACTGTCACCCGGTATTACCAATACATTGATTCTGAACAAATGATATTAGATACCGAACCTGATATACAAAATCATATCAGTCTCTGTATTAGTAAAGAAGGATATAATTTTGTACTGCTGAATAATGTTTTGAACATTTCAAAAGTTGATCGGTTCAGGCACGTTATCTAAAAGCATAGAAGTTCTAAAACAAACTACAGTTCCTAGTATACAGAACACACATAAGAGGAAGAGTTCAGAAATGAACGAATCCTTCTTAAGGTATTACAGACTAGGTCATATCAATGTGACCCGACTAGCTAAAGTTATTAGATGCATATTTAAATCAGTTTGAATTTACATCTTATGAAACTTACCAGTCATGTCACAAAGATAAGATGACCATAGCTCTGTTTACTGGAAACAGAGAAAGAGTTAGTAAACTATTGGGACTGACACATGATGATGTATGTAAGGTCCCCTGTCTACACATGCCAGGACCGGTTCTTTGTACTTCATTACATTCTCTGATGATCTCTCAAGATTCAGACATTTGTTCCGGTTGAAACACAAGTCCGAAACTTTTGAGATATTCACAGAATATAAGTTAGAAGTAGAGAACCAAAAATCGGGTATAAGTATTATGTCCTATGATGAGATCAGGGAGGAGAATACTTGTGCATAGAATTCCTGGACTATTCTAAAGAAGAATGAGATTCTCTCTCGGTGTTACGCCTCTGAATATACCACAGCACAACGGTGTACCGGGGCGGAGCAATTACACCATATTAGATATGGTGTACTCTATGATGAGTACTGCTGAGTTACCTATTTCCTTTTGGGGTTATGCACTTAAGAAGCTGCATACCTATTGAATTAGATTCGAATCAGATCACTGCCTACCACTCCATATGAGATATGGTATGGGAAGAGCCCATCTCTTAAGCAAGTTAATATTTGGGATTGTCCGGCCTATGTCTAAAAGCAAAATCCGGACAAGCTCGAGGCAAGGTCTGTTATGTAGAACTGGAAAGGTTCCAGCTATACAAACTGCAACTGATGATTTGGTAGAACCAAAGGATTCAATAGTAACCAACGAACCTCAGACTCTCCGCTGATCTAGTAGGGTTCCTCACCCACCTGAGAGTGATTTAGAGTGGTTTTATCGATCAAAACATATTTACCGCAATCAAGAACGGCGTCGCATGAAGCTAGCCGGTGAATACGGGTCGGTCCACAGGGATGTTGTAAATCTCCTTTAAGTTCTTACGAGTTAATTCCAAATGGTGTTTGGTCTTATAATTAAATCTAAAAATTGAAGTTGTGTGATACTAGGATTAGAAACTTGCTAGGATTAGGTTTAGGGAAAATTTGGTAAACAAAGATCTACACCTCTTTCCAATGCCTTTAATTAAAGATATCATATTAGTGTTATGGTAAATCTTAATAAAAGGGATTAGGATGATTGGGAAGATGATTCTTCCTCTAGATCCTTGTCCTTCCTTTCTTAACCTTTACCCTAACCACCATTGAAAACCTTAAAATCCGGGCCTTTAGACTACGGAATCACCGTTACCTCGAGGGTAGAGTGCCGTAGGGAGCGGAATAAGAAGGTATGCATGGAGTTCTAATGTTCATAAGAGATTGGCAAAGAAAAGAGATGAGAGATCTTCATCTCTCAAATCCTTCCCTATTCCTAACCCTGACAAACGAGGAAACTACTCGCTCATTGAGGGGATTAAGAAAGACCTGAATTTTGTTTTGTTTTTATTAAAGAGAAGAAACACCTATTGCAAGTTAATAAAATTCTAAACTAAATTAAACTAGGGCAAGAAAATAATTTACCTAGGGCAGATATAAAAAACTAGAACTAGGGCAAGAAAAATAACCTACTTACGATTGATGCGCTCTAACTTCAAGAAAACAGAATTTTATTCATGAATAGAGGCATCCCTAATACAATCTCTAGAATACATTTTATAGGGAATGGGAAAAATTAGGGTTACAATTGCTCGCATAGGTGTTATTACAGATATACCCCCGAAAAATCCCAACAAAACCACCGACGCACCGTCGGAAGAAATTTGCACCGACACGTGCGTCAGATGGCCGCGGAACCGCGGCCAATGTGGGGCTAGGGCCGCGGTTCCGCGGCCCTTTGATGAGATCACTGAGTGAAACTTTCTGTGCTGCTTTCTGATGTCTTGTTCTCTTTATTTCTTCAGTACTTTTCTCTATTTGGATTCTAGATCTTCTCCGGATCTTTCAGTGAAACTTGTAGTGGTCTTTTAACTGTTTCCTTTGACATTTTGGACCATGCGTTGCCTTGTACACTTGTGAATTGTTCTTCGTCTAGGCTTGACTAGGGTCCTTCTACTTGTTGGTCAAAAGTCCCTCTTTTCTATCATCTTTTGTCTTTTTCACTGTTTTCGCTCCAAGAACCTGTATCCTGTAATATGCAGCAGACATGCGTCAAAAGCACCTGTTTATTTATAAAACGCATAAGAATGGGAAATATAAAATGCAATATTATGATATGAACAAATACCCCCAAACTTATCTTCTGCTCGTCCTCGAGCAAACTTATTATTCTCGATAAAACCTAACCCCACTTTCGCAGAATGTTTCTGATTGCCGCACCTAATATTTCTGATTGCCGGTTAAAAGATCCATTGCAAAATGTTCACTAAAAGATCTGGAGAAGATCTAGAATCCAAATAGAGAAAAGTACTGAAGAAATAAAGAGAACAAGACATGAGAAAGTTTCACTCAGTGATCTCATCAAAGGGCCGTGGAACCGCGGCCCTACCCCCACATTTGCCGCGGTTCCGCTGCCATCTGACGCACGTGTCGGTGCAAATTTCTTCTGACGGTGCGTCGGTGGTTTTGTTGGGATTTTTCGGGGGTATATCTGTAATAGCACCTATGCGAGCAATTGTAACCCTAATTTTTCCCATTCCCTATAAAATGTATTCTAGAGATTGTATTAGGGATGCCTCTATTCATGAATAAAATTCTGTTTTCTTGAAGTTAGAGCTCATCAATCGTAAGTAGGTTATTTTTCTTGCCCTAGTTCTAGTTTTTTATATCTGCCCTAGGTAAATTATTTTCTTGCCCTAGTTTTATTTAGTTTAGAATTTTATTAACTTGCAATAGGTGTTTCTTCTCTTTAATAAAAACAAAACAAAATTCTTGTCTTTCTTAATCCCCTCAATGAGCGAGTAGTTTCCTCGCTTGTTAGGGTTAGGAATAGAGAAGGATTTGAGAGATGAAGATCTCTCATCTCTTTTCTTTGCCAATCTTTTATGAACATTAGAACTCCATGCGTACTTTCTTATTCCACTCCCTACGGCACTCTACCCTCGAGGTAACGGTGATTCCGTAGTCTAAAGGCCCGGATTTTAAGGTTTTCCATGGAGGTTAGGGTAAAAATTAAGAAAGGAAGGACAAGGATCTAAAGGATGAATCATCTTCCCAATCATCCTAATCCCCTTTATTAAGATTTACCATAACACTAATATGATATCTTTAATTAAAGGTATTGGAAAGACGTGTAGATCTTTGTTTACCAAATTTTCCCTAAACCTAATCCTAGAAAGTTTCTAATCCTAGTATCACACAACTTCAATTTTTAGGTTTAATTATAAGACCAAATACCATTTGGAATTAACTCGTAAGAACTTAAAGGAGATTTACAACATCCCTGTGGACCGACCCGTATTCACCGGCTTGCTTCATGCGACGCCGTTCTTGATTGCGGTAAATATTTTTTGATCGATAAAACCTCTCTAAATCAAATGGCGCCGTTGCCGGGGATGGCATAGAAATCTCCTTTTTGCAATTTCGGGTTAATCTAAAATTAAAAAAATCTAAAAAATCTAAAAAATCACAAAAAAAATTTATAAAAATATATCAATTGTTATTTTTTTTTTAAAGGATACATTGTTGTGTGAAATCTTGCAGGAACAATTAATACGGATTTGGAGATTTCCAGAAAGCAAAACAGGAAACAAAAGATCGGAACAGAGGAGGATTTTCAAAACAGAGAGGCAGAAAAATTTTGGAGCCCTAAATCCCCCACCCCGCCGCGTTTCCGCGGCCAAAACCAGCCTTAGGCCGCGGAAACGCGACCGTCTTGTCGAGTTGTCGTACGGAAAAAATTCCGAGGACCCGCGCCCGCTTCTTCACCGCGGAACCGCGGCGGTAGAGCCCTTTTGGCCGCGGTTCAGCTGCTCTCGGGTGACATCATCAGGTGAAAATTCCTCTGTAAGCTTCACTGGTCTTTCTCTAGAGATCTAGATATATCTTTTTCTGAAATATTCCTGCAAGATTTCGTGCGCTTTAAAAATATATTCCCTTCCATATAACAACCTTGTGCAGGATTTTTGCGCCTATTTGAAATTAGAGATAGATTGCAAGTAATATTTTTCTGTTGCATATCTTTTATCAAAATCTTTTTGCAGAAATTTCCAAATAAAGAGAAAAAGAAAAAGGACAAATCTTTTAAAGAAACTTGCAAAAACTTTTGCCGCAAATAAATCTTTGCATCACCACCCAACATTCTTTCTTTTCCCCTTTCTTCTAATATGGGTACCCCACATCATAAATCTCTTGCTGAACTTTGGTATCCCGAACCTAACTTTGCTTCGTACATCAATTGTTTCGCTCGATTTAAGGAAAATCCCTCCATGCCAAAAATATCTTTGAAAGATCAAATAGAAGCGTCTAGGAGAAACAGTTCGACTTTGCAACCCACTTTGTGTCAACCAAGTCAACCTTTACCACCTTCATATGTTGATACCACTTTTTCAAGTCCTGCTGTAACTCCTAAACCGATGTCCATTGCTGAGCATATTGCTCAATCTCGTAGCCAATCTTTCACCCCTCTCCACTTATCTAGTTCTAGGGATCAACAAGACTATTCACCTTTTTATCCACATGTTGATGTTGGAGATAGTGCCCTCATAGTCTATTATTGGATCGCAGGTACGTGATTGCAATGATGGCGGAGGACCTATACCGGTAGGACAGTCTTACTCGAGATGATAGTATGCTATCTGGTTTGCCTTTATCAGTCGTGTACATGTTCAGGTGACTGATTACATGTTACACTTTGATAGAGCCCTTAGGATCTTACTTTACTACCAACTGTATGATGGCGATCATATACGTGAGAGTTGTGTAGTTTATATGCATATCCTTAATTGTGGTCCCTAGTCGTGGGAGTTTCGAGACAGGGCATCGATACTCCGGAGTAGACTAGTGTATACAGTCGAGACCCCGACGAGGGGCGGTGGCCGGTCTCACAAGCCACTGGTGTCAGTTGGATCACCTAAGATGTATACAGGTGCTCATTGGGTTATGAGTACACCGGACAGGACTCGCCGGGAACCTGCTAGTTGGTATTATGCATATCGTCAGATAGCAGTTCCCTGGTGACATGGGTACAGGTTAGTTCATCGACCTGAGGTCGTCATTTGTCTCGTGTGAGTTCCCACTGTGCTTTGATTTCTACCCTACCACGGCTCAAAGGAGTCGTGCAAACAGGTAGCTTTTGGGTACAGTCCCGAGCCATATGGAGGCACGTGAGCGGATCGGCAGGGGATTCGTCTCTCCCGGTATTGGGGGGTGAGATCGTGCTGTGTCTAGGAGGGCCATTACACAAAGCCCACGGCCGTGGCAGGAGATTTACTGGTAGGTACTCCAGTAGTATCTCAGGGTGTTATTGGGCTACACTCCGACACGACTTATACTGCTATTGGGGGTCTGACGTTACTAGCGCCCTAGGCAGATATGCGATACTCATAGACGAACGGACCAGACTGTATATACATTGTCACTGTTAGGCTCAGTAGGGTTTCCGGATGAGTTCGCTCATCGTCATCCCTTGAGGTCAGTCCATGGGCAGCCGTTACGCATTGCTAGTGCTACTGACGGTTTGTGGTTAAACCCACTGCCAGGGTACTGACGAGTCATTAGAGTCCCCCACAGACAGTTTCCCAAGTTCGGGCGAAATGTTGTAGTGGCCGTATGGTTTTATGCCAGGGTTCGGAAAATGCACATGCGTTTACGCACGTGTCAGATTTCGGACAGATGATACTGGTCGGCTTTGGTTTAAGCCGGGTCCGAGTATTATATTGAGTAGATATAATATCTTTGTCTCAGTTGCATTTGTATTCGGTCGTAATACAAATGCGGGTATATTTATACAGTTACGGGGTTATCCTGAAATTCGTTTCGGGATCACTTTTGGAAGTTGCCAGTTTCCAGTTTTCTATCAGCCGTCTTTTAACATTCGGTTAAAGACGGATTTATCTTTTATTGAGATGAGTGTGGAAGTTTCTAGAAGCATCTAGATGAGGTGACTAGGTTAAATGGTGTAGTGTTTTCATTGGTTGCTTTTGGTGTGTTCACACTTTGTGTTCATACTAGAGATATTTGTTTGTGTTCACACTAGAGATATTTGTTTGTATTCATACATGATATTTTCTCGTGGTCACCTCCCTCCTCCTACACTCACCCCCCCACCTCCCTATATATGGCCGGCCCCTTCCCCCTCTCCTCCTACTCTCACTTTGTAGAAAAAGATTATGATAGTTTTCGGTGTATGGAATTTCACAGCTCATTTCATTCCATCACCCGATTCCCACGGCAACTTCATTAACCGTTTGTCCATAGATTTGGACGGAACGAGACAAAGTCTTCTACTCATTCTCTACATCATTCTTGGTCGTCTCTTTTGGCAAACTTGACGACCGAGTTGCCTCGAGTCAGAGGAGGGAGCCCGTTTAAAGAATCGTTGACGTGGTGCCACCTGGACGAGCAGATCGGAGATCGACGAGATCGGAGCAGCCGCAACGGAGCGTGGGATGATGGTTAAAGAACGAAGGACTCGAATCGTTCGGTATAACCTTTCAACTCTCTTTACAGTTTGTTAGTTTAGCAATAATGGAAGATCCGGGTTAAAGTATACGATAGCGCTAGTTAAAAGGTTTTTGTTCCGCATTTGGCGTCTGTAGACGGCCTGGGCGCTAACGTAGACTTACAGTTGACCCTACCCCTGTCCAACCACCCACTTCCTACCAGTCCTACCCGACCTTCCCACCTACACTAAACACTATTTCTACACAGCCTGTTGGGAGTTTTGCATATCCACACGATTTCGAATCTTTTACCGAAACCCCCTCACCACCCAAGTCTAGTTTGGAAGAGTCGTTGGAAGCTTATATCTTAGCAACAAACAAAATGACTAGGAATGTGAAAGCGTCCGTGGCCGCCATTATGCAACCTAGTGAAACGGTAGCTAGTTTCCCGCTTGCTTCAAATTTTTCAATGTATAAGGAGGCGGTTGGACAGAGTGAGAATGAGAAAGGATTTCTAAATCAAACCTACCCTTACCCAATTGAAGCCCACAACTCCAGTTTTCCATCGAATGTCCTAAATGATTCACAAGTTCAAAATAAAAATGAGTTGTGTGATTTTGTAGTGTTTGATTTGCCAAATTGTGAGGAACTCCTTTCGAGTGAAACTGCACCTAATCCGTTTGACCTTTACACCTCCACTCTAGAACCTAAATTGATAAATATCCATGCTTTTGATGAGGTGTCTAAAGAAATTGATTTTCACTTGATTGAGGATATAGACGCCGGGAATATTTCGGATGATGAACCTGTAGATTTGATTGAAATTTTATGTTCAACTCATCATCCTGAGACATTAGATGTTTCTCCCGAACTTCATATGCGTCTTGATTTTGATGATAATGGCATGGATGAGTTGAATTTTGAGGAGAATTATAAGGATAGTATTGAGGAGAGTTTTGAGGATCATATTGAGGTTGGACCATTTTTGTTTGATGTGTCGGATTTTCCAATTCATCCTCCTGAACCTTTGACTATTATATCACCCTCCCTCTTTTACATCGTTCCGACCTCGCTTGACGACTGTGAGCTTGAAAACTTTTCCTTTGAATCTGACACAGTTCTCACAGAGGAGTGTTTCACTTTTTCGGACGATGTTGATGTCTCACCGTCCGAGTTTGAGTCCTTTACATTTTCAGATGAGTTAGTTGAACCATCAGACTCGGTTGCCTATAGTAGTTTCGAACCATTAATGGAATCGTTCAAGTTCGAGATAGTTTACTACGGTGAGAATGATACTATCCCTAATTCACTCCCTTTCGTCCTTCATATTCTTCCGACCGTACAAGTGACCGTTACGCTTTCATCTCAAATACCAAGTTCGGCGTACCCATGTTTTCGTGCGAATCTTGAGGGATTTAATCCCATTTCTCGGGTTGATAGGTTAGCGCAATCTCTTTTAACACATCGATCATCACAAATTGCGCTAATTTATTCTTTCAATTTACACCCTCAAAATCGTACTCCACTTCTTTCTCTTTTCCTTCATTCTTATCCCCCACCGAGACCATATTCTACCATTCTTCTTTCCACACGGTCTCGCGTGCTTCTCATTTCTTTCCTCTACATCCCATTATTTCACCAACTTGGCCATTACCACGATAAGATTTTTGAATGGTTGGTGCTAACCTTTGGCTTGTGTAAGGCCAAGCTTAAGTTTGGGGGAAACCTTGTTGTATATATGTATATATATTTTTTGTTTTCTTTTTCAATAAAAAAATAAAAAAAATTTCAAAACATTAAAAATATAAAAAAAAATTATAAATAAATAAACAGGGGAGTGCCGGTATTTTGACCTTCTTGGTTTAGCATGACAGTGAGGACACTGTCAAGTTCATGTTTGGGGGTATATGCTCGGTACGTCTTCTTCCTTCGCATTCATTTGTACATATTTTTGCATTTGCATACTTATTTGAAAACCCAAAAAAATTGAAAAATTTCAAAAATTATAAAAATTATTGTATTCAATTTTGGTCTAATTGACTTGAGTTAGACAAATAGGTTAACTGGCGAGGAACAACTAGATCTTAGACTTAGTAAATTTAAAACCCTAAAAATAACCTTCCTTAAAGTTTAACAGTAGAGAGTATATGTCTTTGTAGTTTATTTAGAAATAGGCAAATTTTGGGTTCACTTTTTGGGCTAAGTTGAAACAAGGGAAAAGTATTGATGTTCTTATTAGAGTATAAATTTGAAAAATAGTTCCTAGCTTAAGTCTAGATTCTGAAAATGTATACCCTACAATTTGCACAATCACGCACTTGAAACTTGGAATAGTAGAAGAGACCTTGAAATGCTCTTGTCTAAAGTCCTTAGTACGAAGAAAATAAAAGAAAATACAAGTGTGAATAAAGAAAAAAAAATGAACACTGGTTTTTGTGATTACTTAAGGCTGCAAAAATAGAAAAATATTTAGCGAGGGTGCTTCATCACCTAGTGCCTTAGACCAACTGGTTTGGGAGTCACTGCTAAAGGCTTGGGTGTTGCAAGAATAGGAATTACGCTTTAAAGTGCAAAAGCATTTTGTAATCGGTCGTTGGTACCTCAAGAAGTATTAACGATCGCACGAAGGATGTGTAAGCAAAATTCATTTAAAAAAATTCACCAATTAAGAAGTGCTTTGGACAACGGGCAAGAGTACGATTGCTTGATTTGAATTTCCAAGTGTAGGGGTGATATATACACACACATAGGGGTATGTGATTGGGATTTAGATGAGAGAAAGGAGTGAAGAAAAGAACTTGTATTTTTAGTAGAGTTGATAGAAATTCCTAAGTGGAGATGGAACCCTAGAAGGAAAACTTAAGAAATGCCGAAAGCTAAGTAATTCTATAGAACATATATAATCTTAAGTTAAATGATGAGGAAGTGTGAAGAATGTGGGTGGATAATTTGCGGGTCGATGATAATAGAATTCCTTGTTAGAAACCCTAAATGGAGAACAAAAGTCGAAAAGCCAAATTGGAAGGATTTTGTGGGTGTAATCCGCTGAAAACCCTCAGGAGACAACACTCCTCCTACTAGGGACACCTAGAGGTTTAACGGCTTGTTGCACGAGCTCAGTACAATCGCGTTTCCCTGCGAAAGTGCGGCTAGGTTAGATTTTTATCGAGAATAAAAAATATAAGTTTGCTCGAGGTCGAGCAAAAGATAAGTTTGGGGGTATTTGTTCATATCATAATATTGCATTTTGTATTCCCAATTCTTACGCATTTTACAATAAAAACAGGTGCTTTTGACCCATGTCTGCTACATGTTACAGGTTACAGGTTCTTGGAGAGAAAACAGTGAAAAACACAAAAGACGACACAAAAGAAGGACTTTTGACCAACAATTAGGAGGATCTTAGTCAAGCCTAGACGAAGAACAGTTTACAATCAACAAGGCAACGGAAGGTCCAAAATGTCAAGGCTAACGGTTAAAAGATCCATTGCTAAATGTTCACTGAAGATCTGGAACCAATGTAGAAGCCCAATTGATAAAATAACCCAGGAACCAGAAGCCCAAAGAACTCTGAAGAAGCCCATAAAAAAATGATCAACTAAACTCATCAAAGGGCCGCGGAACCGCGGCCCAAACCCACTATTGACGCGGTTCCGCGGCAGTATAAAGCCCGTGTTTGGTGAAAATTTTACCATAATGCATTGGCGGCTCTGAAAAGATTTCCTAAGGGTATATTTGTAATTGTAGACATGCGGAGCAATTGTAAACCTAGGGTTTCTATGTCCTATAAATAGAACCCAAAACCATTGTATTTTCCTATGCCTCCTTTCAATGAAATAAAATTCAGATTTAATTCAGTGGGAAGAGCATCGTTCCTGTAAGATCTTATTTTAATTTCTGCCTTAGTTGATAATTTAATTATTGCCCTAGATTTAATTAATCTTTTGCCTTAGTTTAATCTAGTGTAATCTTTCTTAAACTGCTGTAGGTAAGTTATTTTAAAATGTTATTTTTAGAAGATCCCCTAATGAGAGAGTAATTTCCCCGCTTGTTAGGGTTAGGAATAAGGGAGGGATTGAGAGATGAATATCTCTCATCTCTTTCAAGCCCTATAACTTGTAACAACTAGAACTTCATGCACACACGCATGATCCGCTCCCTACAGCACCCTACCCACGAGGTAACGGTGAAACCGTAGTATAAAGAACCGGACATGCATGACTTCCATGAAGGTTATAGCAATTAGTAAGAAAGGACGGACAAGGATCTAGAGGAAGAAACTTCGTTTCTTCCCAATCATCCTAATCCCCTTTACTAATAATTGTTATAATTTCTAAAAAGATTTAATCGAGGGCATTGAAAGCGTTGAGATTTACTTGCATTTCCAAACCATCCCTAAACCTAACCCTAAGAAGACTAGATCTAGATAATCGTAGTATAGAATAAATAGGTTTTTAGATTTAATAATCAATCCGAACACTCTTCGGAATTAACTCGTTAGCGTGATTAGGAGATTCACAACATCCTTGTGGACCGACCCGTACTCACCGGCTAGCTTCATGCGACGCCGTTCTTGATTGCGGTTATTAGATAGTTTTTGAGACAAACCAAATGGCGCCGTTGCCGGGGATACGGGAAACCGCGGCAACGGCGCCATTTGATCATTGTAGGTTTTACGATCACCAAAAATATTTTACCGTAATCAGAAACGGCGTCGCATGAAGCTAGACGGTGAATACGGGTCGATCCACAGGGATGTGTAATTTTCCTAAGTGTTCTTACGAGTTGATTCCAATGGTTGTTTGGTTTTGTTGATTGATTCTAAAAACTAATTTGTACGATAGTTAAGGAACTTGCTAGGGTTAGGTCTAAAGTAGGGTTTGATAAGATTAATATTAACACCTCTTTCAATGCCCTCGATTAAATCTTTTTAGAAGTTATAACAATTATTAGTAAAGGGGATTGGGATGATTGGGAAGAAATGAAGTTTCTTCCTCTAGATCCTTGTCCGTCCTTTCCTACTAATTGCTATAACCTTCATGGAAGTCATGCATGTCCGGTCCTTTATACTACAGTTTCACCGTTACCTCGTAGGTAGGGTGCTGTAGGGAGCGGATCATGCGTGCGTGCATGAAGTTCTAGTTGTTACAAGTTATAGGGCTTGAAAGAGATGAGAGATATTCATCTCTCAATCCCTCCCATATTCCTAACCCTAACAAGCGAGGAAATTACTCGCTCATTAGGGGATCTTCTAAAAATAACATTTTAAAATAACTTACCTACAGCAGTTTAAGAAAGATTACACTAGATTAAACTAGGGCAAAAGATTAATTAGATCTAGGGCAATAATTAAATTATCAACTAAGGCAGAAATTAAAATAAGAACTTACAGGAACGATGCTCTTCCCACTGAATTAAATCTGAATTTTATTTCATTGAAAGGAGGCATAAGAAAATACAAGGGTTTTGGGTTCTATTTATAGGACATAGAAATCCTAGGTTTACAATTGCTCCGCATGTCTACAATTACAAATATACCCTTAGGAAATCTTTTCAGAGCCGCCAATGCATTATGGTAAAATTGTCACCAAGCAAGGGCTTTATACGGCCGCGGAACTGCGGCAATGGTGGTCTTGGGCCGCGGTTCCGTGGCCCTTTGATGAGTTCAGTTGATCATTTTTTTATGGGCTTCTTAAGAGTTCTTTGGGCTTCTGGTTCCTGGGTTATTTTGATCATCAGTGATCATTTTGCAATGGATCTTTTAACCGTTTGCCTTGACATTTTGGACCTTCCGTTGCCTTGTTGATTGTGAACTGTTCTTCGTCTAGGCTTGACTAAGATCCTCCTAATTGTTGGTCAAAAGTCCTTCTTTTGTGTCGTCCTTTGTGTTTTTCACTGTTTTCGCTCCCAGAACCTGTAACCTGTAACATGTAGCAGACATGGGTGAAAAGCACCTGTTTTTATTGTAAAATGCGTAAGAATGGGGAATACAAAATGCAATATTATGATATGAACGGAGAGTTACTTCGGTTTCTCTATGACAGTGGGAGCGAGGATTGGATCATGAGATGATGACCCAACTAGTTTCGAGCTGGCCATCAGGAGTGGGACTCTGTAAGAATGGCTGGATGCTAATCGATCTGAGATGGATTCCTTATACACCAACAAAGTATGGACTTTGGTTGCTTTATCTGAAGGGTTAAATCCCCATCAGGAACAAGTATATCTTGAGAAGATTACTTGGTGTACATGGAAAAGTTGAGACTTTCAAAGCTAGACTTGTTAAAGCTTTGCATCATTAACCAGGTATGGATTATGATGAAACCTTTTCTAAGTAGCTATGCTTAATTCCATCCGGATCCTACTTGGCACTGCTACATACCATGACTACGATATCTGGTGGTTGGGTGTCATGACTGCTTTTCTAAATGATTATTTAGAAGAGAGCATCTATAAGTACACAGCCAGAGGGCTTCGTAGACAGTGGGAGCAGCGGAAACATGTGCAAGATGTTTTATGTGATAAAACAGGCATCGCGGAGTTAGAACATCTGTTTTGATGTGGTAGTAAAAGAGTTTCACTTCATCAAAATGGTAGATGAACCTTGTATATACAAAAAGGTAGTAGGGAGTATGGTGATGATCCTCGTAGAGTACGTGGATGACATACTTGTTAGTTATATGTATGCCCTAGAGGCCATTACTATACATAAGATGTATATTGTAGTGGATGCTTGGACATATATAGTGAGGACTTTCTCGCTCGACATGATAGTATGCTATCTGGTTACTCTTTACCTTAACGCGTATACTGATTGTCTCTCTGTTACGTGTTGGTAAAGCCCTTAGGATGTGTGCTTGACTACCTGGACTATGATGCGGATCATACTAATGGGGACATGGTAGTCCATAAGTACATCCTTCAAAGTCCCTAGTCGTGGGTGTATCGAGACGGGGCATCGATATACCAGAGTAGACTAGCGTATACCTTCTCGACCCATACAGATGGGCGATGGAAGATCCCATATCCATTGGTGTTTGACATCAGAGATCATATACGGGTGCTTAGTAGAGACTGGGTACACTGGACGGACTCGCCGAGAACTCCCAGATGGTATTATACCTTACGTCAGATGGCAGTTCTCTGGTGACACTGGTACAGAGTAGTCTGTTGACCCGAGATCGTCATAGAGTCTTGTGTGATTCCCACTGTGCTTTGATTTCCACCTTACCACGTCTAAGAGGGCATGCAAAACGGTGGTTTTTGGGTACAGTCCCGAGTCATATGGAGGCAATGAGCGATAGGAGGGGATTCGTCTCTCCCGGTATAGGGAGTTGATGTTGCGCTGTGTTCGATTGGCTATAACCGGAAATCCCTGGCCAGGGTTGCTGAGATTTACTGGTAAGTGTTTCCAGTAGTTTCTCAAACTGTTATAGACCACATATCGACACGACTTATCGAGCTATTGGGGTCTGACGTTTACCACCCCTAGGCGAGATATGCGACATATCAGACGATCAGACCGGACTTTACGGTAAGTGTTACTGGTTGGATTCACAGGAGTGTGAGCGGGCTAGCTCGTCGATCTTCTCATCGCTCAATACCCGGATGGCCGTTACGTTTAGCAGACCGCTTGCGGCTTATGGGTGCTTGATATGATCATCATCTGCTACCGGCGTATTGACGAGTCTTTAGAGTCGTACACAGAGGTTTCCTGGCTCAAGCGAAATGAAATAGGAGTGCATATGAGATATGTGCAGGACCGAGAATGATGCGTGTATGTGATACCGTATTCCATTCTCGCGATGGATGTATCGATTGGTTATATTCGATATAACCTAGATATCGAATCAAGGATTGATTCGATAAGCCGATACATAGGATACTAGTCGGTTATATATGATATGACCGGATCGTTAAATCAAGTGTTGATTTAATGATTTAATGTATAATTATATATTTGATATATTACTTTGCATTTACTAGTATTGGTTCACTTTAAATGGATTTTCTCACTTGATGTGCAAGTTGTATATGTGATATACTTTTTTGTGCACTACCATGTGTCATGTTTGATGATGCATGTAAATTGGTTTTGTGTTAAGACTTAAACCATGGTTATGATAATAGTTAGGGTTTTGATTTATTTACTTATTTATTTATCTATTCTTTCTTGATAAATAAATAAATGATAACAAAATGGTTTCTTTCATGAAGCTTGATGAAGCTTCATGAAGCTTTGACTAAAGTGACCATTTTGTCATCATGCTTAACCCTAACCATTCTCACTTGACCATGGTCTATTCTCTACACTTAACCAAGGTTAGAAGATGATAAGTATTCATTTTTATTATTCTTTTAGACTTACTTATCATATTCTTTCTTCTTCTTGATCATCTTCTTCTTCAAGAAAAGCTTAAGTCCATCAATGGCAACTTGAGCTAAAGTGAGAGAAATCCAATTCTAAAGTGAACCCACCTCCTATTTCTTCACCCTCTACCTCTTGCCAAGTTGTTTTGGGTGTTTTCTTCACAAGTTTCACAACTTGGTGAAGTCGGAGCTTGAACTTGTGATGCCTCGACGTAGATCATCTTTGGCACGAAGCCGACGACCTAATCCGCCCATTTCTCCGATCAAGCCGACGATTGAGTCCGGGATTCGAGATGGACAGCGAGAGGATGCCTACGTGGAGCCAAGGAAGTGGATATCCGGATCTACAAAGGTTGTAGCTTCTTATCTTTAGTTAAGTTGTTAACTAGATTCGTATTTCGCCTAAATTTCTAGTCAACGATCTAGTCTAGGGTTTCTCGGCACCGTAATATTTGAAATTGGCATGGTTGATGCCTTATGAGACTTCATTAGCATGCCTAGGAACCCTACAATACTCTTGATAGGGAAGGTGTTTCCTATGCTACGCTCGGTCAATCTCCGCTTATCACAAGGATTCTCCATATAGGATCAAAGTGATACCTACTAAATCCTGGGTTTTGGATCGATGAAATAGATCTAATTGGATGTCAGGATACTCACTAGTTGTAGTGAGAAGGTATCAATGGATCCTGGGAAGAATCACTGGAAAAGTTGCAGGGTGATAAGGACGACTGAATGTCAGTCGCAGGCATTGTCTTTACCCTCAGTGGAGGGACGGTATGTTGGAAGAGTTCCAAGCTAGATACCGTGACATACTAGACGATTAAAGGCATGATACATCATTACCAAAGATGCTACCAAAGAAGCAGTCTGTATATATATTAGTTCATGAGATGAACTTCGTTCCTACCATTGTGTGACAATGGAGTTGTGGCTGTTTCCTAGGAACGCCCCTCCCATCAGAAATCCAGATATAATTCTTAGGCAGTATCACCTGATCATGGAGATGGATGATCTCCAGGGTGATCGAGGTTAGGAGAGTAGACTCAGAGGACAACACGGCGGATCCACTCACAAAGGCCTTTTCCCAGAGAGTGACTTTTATGGGATGGTTGAGTATGAGATACTGCAACCGCTGCTACAGATGGCCCTAGTGCAAGTGGGAGATTGTTAGTTATATGTATGCCCTAGAGGCCATTGCTGTACATAGGATGTATATTGTAGTGGATGCTGGGACATATATAGGGAGGACTTTCTTGCTCGACTTGATAGTATGCTATCTGGTTGCTCTTTATCTTAACGTGTACACTGATTGTCTCTCTGTTACATGTTGGTAAAGCCCTTAAGATGTGTACTTGACTACCTGGACTATGAGGCGGATCATTCTAGTGGGGACATGGTAGTCCATAAGTACATCCTTCAAGGTCCCTAGTCGTGGGTGTATCGAGACGGGGCATCGATATACCAGAGTAGACTAGCGTATACCTTCTCGACCCATATAGATGGGCGATGGATGATCCCATATCCATTGGTGTTTGACATCAGAGATGATATACGGGTGATCAGTGGAGACTGGGTACACTGGACGGACTCGACGAGAACTCCCAGATGGTATTATACCGTACGTCAGATGGCAGTTCTCTGGTGACACTGGTACGGGTTAGTCTGTAGACTCGAGATCGTCATAGAGTCTTGTGTGATTCCCACTGTGCTTTGATTTCCACCTTACCACGTCCAAGAGGGCATGCAAAACGGTGGTTTTTGGGTACAGTCCCGAATCACATGGAGGCAATGAGCGATAGGAGGGGATTCGTCTCTCCCGGTATAAGGAGTTGATGTTGCGCTGTGTTCGATTGGCTATAACCGGAAATCACTGGCCAGGGTTGCTGAGATTTACTGGTAAGTGTTATTAGTAGTATCTTGAACTGTTATAGACCTCAAATCGTCACGACTTATCGAGCTACTGGGGTCTGACGTTTACCACCCCTAGGCAAGATATGCGACATATCAGGTGAACAGACCGGACGGTGCGGTAAGTGTTACTGGTTGGATTCACAGGAGTGTGAGCGGGCTTTCTTGTTGATCTTCTGATCGCTCAATACCCAGGTGGCCGTTACGTTTAGCAGACCGCTTGCTGCTTATGGGTGTTTGATATGATCATCACCTACTGCCGGCGTATTGACGAGTCTTTAGAGTCCTACACAGAGCTTTCCTGGCACAAGCGAAACGAAATAGGAGCGCATATGAGATATGTGCGGGACCGAGAATAATACCAGTATGTGATACTGTATACGATTCTCGCGATTTGTGACATTGATCGGTTATATGCGATATAGCCGGGTTATCGGATCAAGTGTTGATTCGATAAGTTGTTACTATTGATATTACTCGGTTATATGCAATATGACCGGATCATTAAATCAAGTGTTGATTTAATGATTTAATGTATAATTATATATTTGATATATTATTTTACATTAACTAGTATTGGTTCACTTAAGATTATTTTTCTCACTGGATTGTGCATAAGTTGTATATGTGATATATTTTTGTGCACTTGTCTGTATCATGATTGATGATACATGCAAACTTGGGTGTGTGTTTGGCTAACACCATGTTTAGGTTAATGGTTAGGGTTTCATTCTTTTCATTTATTTTGGTAAAACTAAAATGGCCTTTTTCCATTATCTTTGCTAGAAGTTTCATGATACTTCAAGCATCTTTTGACAAAGTCAAAACCATTTTGTTTTTATTCTTTAACCTAACCATTAACATAAACTCTAGTTTAGTCTCTACACAAATTAACTCACCCATGGTTGCAAGATGATAAGTTTTCACTTGATTTATTATTCTAATTAATCCTTTTTCATTTCCTTCTTCTTTTTCTTCTTCATGAAGAAAAGAAAAGCTTTCTAGAAAAATTTCAAGTGATGAAATCAAGTGAGAAATCCAAATCCAAAGTGAACCCACTTCCTATTTCTTCATCCTCTACCACTTGCCATGTTGTATAGGGTGTTTTCTTCACAAGGTTCATGACCAAGTGAAGATGGAGCTCGAGTTTGAGTCACCTCGACGTAGATCATCTTCGACATCGACGTCAACGACCTAGCCCGATCATTTCTCCGACGAAACCATCGCTAGAGTCCGGGATTCCGATGATCGCATTGGAGGGACGTCATCACGGAGCTTTAGAAGCGGAGGACCGGATCTACAAAGGTTGTAATCCCTTTCACTTATTAGTAAAGTTGTTTGCTAGCTTGTAGTTTCGCCTATCCTCTAGTTAACGATCTTGCATTAGGGTTTCTCGGCACATAAATTTTTGAATTTGGCATGGTAGATGCCTTGAGTAACCTCTTGAGTGTGCCTAGGAACCCTACAATTTCCTATTAAGAGAATGTCATCCACGTACAAGACGAGGAATACCACAGTTCTCCCTACAATGTTACTGTAATTGCATAGTTCATCCGGATTTTTGATAAAGTCGAATTCTTTGACAGTATCATCAAAGCAGATGTTCCTACTCCACGATGCCTGCTTTAGTCCATAAATGGACTTAAGCAACTTGCACACTTTACTGCTGCTCCCACTCTGAATGAAACCCTCCGGTTGATCCATATAGACGCATTCTTCAAAATTTCCATTTAGAAAAGCCGTCTTTACGTCCATTTGCCAGATCTCATAATCGTGGAAGGCAGCAATGGCATGAAGGATCCGAATAGATTTGAGCATAGCCACTGGAGAAAAGGTTTCGTTATAGTCCAAACCAGGTCTTTGACGAAAACCATTCGCAACAAGTCTAGCTTTATAGGTTTCAACCTGCCCATCTACACCAATCTTCTTTCTGAAGATCCACTTGCAGCCTACGGGTTTTACCCTTCCTGGAGCAATGTCCAAAGTCCAAACTTTGTTGGTGTACAAGGACTCCATCTCGGTCCGCATTGCATCCAGCCATTTTACTGAGTCTCTGCTCTGAATGGCTTGCTGGAAGCTAGCAGGCTCATCATTATCAATGATGCAATCCTCTCGATCCCCGTCTATGAGAAAACCATAGTATCTCTCAGGCGGATGAGACTGCCTACTACTCCTGCGGAGTAGCGCTGGGATATTCGGTTCTCCTGAAACTTCCGGTTCTACCAAGCTTTCAGTAATAGCTTGTGCTTCAGGAATTTCTTCCAGTTTTATTGCGCTCCCACTTAAAAATTCAGTTTCTAAGAAGTGGGGATGCTGAGAAACGAAAACCTTTTGTTCCTCTGCGGAATAGAAAAGATACCCCCTGATGTTCTTTGGGTATCCCACAAACTTACACAGTACTGAGCATGCCTCGAGCTTGTCCGCATGCTGCCTCTTTAGAAAAGCTGGACACCCCCATATCTTAAGATACTTAAGACAGGGTTTCTTCCCACTCCACATCTGATATGGTGTGGTGGGCACAGTCTTGGGTGGATCCTTGTTCAAAAGATATGCAACTGTTTCCAGTGTATAACCCTAGAAAGATCGTGGTAACTCAGCCTTACTCATCATGAAACGAACCATATCTAATAGAGTTTGATTCTGCCTTTCCGATAAACCATTGTGTTGTGGTGTGTATGGAGGAGTAAGCTGAGAGAGAATACCATTCCCTTTTAAGTGGCCCAGAAACTCGGCACTCAAGTATTCACCACCTCGATCAGATCTCAGTGTCTTGATACTTTTGCCTGTTTGTTTTTCAACTTCATTCTTGTATTCCCGAAATTTCTCAAAGGCATCAGATTTATGCTTCATAGGAAGACATGTCCATACCTAGAGAAATCATCCATAAAATTAATGGAGTATGAATAACCACTTCGCGCATGTATAGACATTGGTCCACACACGTGACTGTGTATGAGTCCCAAGAGCTCGCTCGCTCTTACTCCGTGTCCAGTGAACGAAGTCTTTGTCATCTTTCCCATGAGACAAGATTCACAAGTAGCATAAGACTTATACTCGAACGGATTCAAGTATCCCTCTTTATGTATCTTTGTTAACGGTGTCTCATTAATGTGACCCAGTCTACAATGCCATAAGAAAGCCTGATTTGTTTCCGGAGACATTCTTTTAAGTGTGTTCTGGACACTGAAAACCTGAGCTTGATTCAGTACGTATATTCCATTTTCTAATCTACCTGACCCAATCAGAACTCGATTTAGGTGGATGTGGACCACATCGCTTACAAAAGTAAAATCATATCCATCCATAGAAAGTAAGGATATAGATATGATATTACAAGCTAGACTAGGTACATAGAAACAGTTACGCAGAATCAATATCTGCCCACTTGTCAATCCAAGGTGATGTTCCCTACGGATTTAGCGTCCACGCTCATTCCGTTAGAAACCCTGAGAGTCATATCACCTAACCTGATAACTCTACGGTTTCTCAAAGCCTGTAATGAATTACAGATGTGAGATCCTGATCCGGTATCTAGTACCCAGGAAGTAGAGTTAATTGACATACAGTTTTCTATTACAAACACACCCGAAGCCGAAGCTACAACATACTTCGAATCCTGGCTATCTGCTTTCAAAGCCCTGCAATCCTTCTACCAATGTCCTTTCCCATAACAATAGGAACGTCCCTCCTTCACTACATCTAGTCCCAAAACTTTTGCCCTTTCCTTTCCTTCTACTTCCCTGGTTTCCTTCAGTGTGTAAGTAGAGGGTAGAGATTGTAGAATCAAGTCAGTATTTGACCCGTTATTCAACGTGGTCTTCAGGTCCGTGAGCTCATCAAAATAGCTAGTCTCTGTAAGGATGTTGTCCCCTACAGATGACCCGACAACCAACCTCGCTTAAAGCAATTCATTCGAGGTCTCATATCTTGCGATACGAGATTGCTCTCCATATAAATCTTTGTTTTGGAGGAAGAGATAAACTAAGTCCATCTTCTCGTCCTGCCTATGGTATGCAGCATCAACTGAGGCCAGCATGAGGTACTTGGCATTCGCACAGTCCTTTTCCGATGTCTTACAGATATCAATACCCGTGACAGAGGAAACTGGTCCTGAAATGGCAGGGGTTTGATTAGCTAAGAGATGTCCTATCTTGTCATGGGTAATGGACATCTGGACAGACCTTTTCCAGTTATAACAGTCAGATTCAGTCATTTTATTATCTAGATGTAATCTATGTCTGGTCACTGGGTCGCTGCAATTAAGAGAGAGAGAAGAAAACACTTAGCATGATGCTCTTGCAAGTTTAGATTGGTTTTTAGTTTATCTAATCAGGATGGCTACCACTGTTTCTCGAATCCTTTCTCAAACCATAAAAGAAGAATTAGTCGGGATTGATCTCACCATACAATACTTGCTTAACCGTTCAGCCAGGCTGGTGTCGGTACTTCGAGGGAGATTTTACGATGCTTTCGCGAAGTTCCTTAATTAAATAACCTCTTTTCCCTGTGGCCGTGGCCACGCTAACACCTTTCTAGACACCTACTTGGTTTATAGCATTGATCGTTAAGTAAAATGTCTGCCGAGGAGTAGTGGATACTCACAGTAGGATCGGGATCCAAATATCATTGTGTGATAATGCTGAAGGAATCCTACCAACATTATCAAACTCCAAATGGTATGCAGCACTAGCAAGTTTCAATTTCCTTAGAAACTACCGATGTAGAATTTTTGCCCCATGCTCTTATGACCTTGACGAAGGCCAACAAATCATAAGTCACATGTCAAGTTTACCCATCATTATCCAGGTTAATTTGAACCCACCCGTATATACCCTTGACGAAGGTCCATAAGGTAATACGACTGTCCCAAACCAACGCATCTATCTATGCTACATATGAACACCCAACAGCTACCAATCACTATGCCTTGACGAAGGTCTACAAACATAGCTTGAATACTATTGAATATACATATGAAATGACGGAGGGCTACGAATGGTTTTGGCAAAACCGTGAACGTAATGAACTTGATATAATCGAAGAAACCTTATAGCTTTTAAAAGGAGTGGTTTAAGCTCCGCGTTTTTAAAAGTTTTGCTGTTTTGAAAAAACCGAGTGGGTTTTGAAATTGTTCTAACGATTCAGCTTTGGTTTGTTTTCTATCCATTAATTTAATGCGTTCCATCAATTAACCCTACCATTGCAGAAAACAACAAAAATATGACGTATGCTTATGCCATCTGCATTCGCCACTGGGCCCCGTCATCACCCGTTAGGTTACTTAACTAACGATAGAGCGGGGTCTGGACTAGCGCGGATGCAAAACATAAGCAACGCCTACTAGATATCATATATAGATATATACTTTCGTCAGATGCAATGATAGCCATTCGAGATCATAGATGAACGCATTGGATATACTAGGAATCCACGCTTCGTTTGAGCCTGCAACGAAAGACGGATTACACGGTCGCGATGAATAGCCAAACCCCACCCTGGACCCCTACGGGTGTGGCAAACTACCCGCCAAGTATCCGAAATGAAGCGACCTCTCTCAACAACGTGAGTAGGTCACTCGGCACTTCAAAATACCCGGTAGTTTGTGTATCCCACCTTGGGTCTATCGTAGGAGCAAAAACCGTAAAACAAATAATATACAATGCTGGCTACAACCTCAACCTGGATGTGCGACCATAAAATAATATTACACCAAATTACAAATTTACTTCGAATGAAGAATGAAAACTCTCATCTCACATCCCCGGCTATTCATCACGATGATCCAACAAGTTCATATACACAAACCAATAACACAGATCATAGATATATACCATCCCTACTAATCGACGTATAGCGATTAGTAGACGTTCAGTACATATATCACATCACAGAAGATCAGATTAGCTAAAGTACTTAGAATTTCAATCAATAACTTGATTTGAAACTACCCCAAGCACACCACAGTACTCAACAAAATCTGGGCAGAAACAAAGTATCAGAAAAATCACAAAATACAAATCTGGACAGACTGCAGGAAAAACGAGTTGACTCGGCGTCGACCCGGCCGCGGATCCGCGGCGAAACACTTGGTTTCATCGCGCTTCCGCGGTGGTCTGACCGATTCACGAGCTCGTTTTTCTTGTGTGTCCTTCAAAAAGCCTGCACGTATTTTTAAGGTTCACGAAATAATTTTTGGACCAGTTTATAAAATTAACAGAAAACATGCATTTTTGACGTATTTTTGCGATTTCTCCGGTGATCGAATTTCTAACACTTTGCTAACATGTTAGTAATGGTTTAGCTAGGCTCTGATACCACTGTAAGTCTACGTTATCCACCCCGGTACTTACAGGGAGGCGGAATTGGTAAAAAACAAATTTTTATCTCAAGGTAACATAGACTAAAGCTAAAGGATCTTTGCCAAACCATTACTAACAAACTACATGAGGTTCTATCTACTATGCAAGGAGATTATACCTCATGCTACTAGTCCTTCGGGTCTTCTCCGCTATCCTCCTCGTTTCCGTAGGCTCCATGGGTCGATCCGGATCTTGGTCACCTCCGCGGCCTCCTAGAGTCGAAGACGATCCACCCGAGAGTCTATAGTTCGAGCTCCACCTCAAGCCAAGGTAACTAGGGCAATAAGTTTGCTACTCTTGATGTCCTAGGTGATGTAGAGGAAGAAGATGGATTTGTTTGTCTATTTTTATCCTTATTTACTCAACACAGGAGAGCTTAAGGATTTTGTAGTGAGGAGGAAGAAGAAGCAACCATGGGAGCTCTCTTTTAATGAGAGAGAATGAGAAGAAGATAATGATCCATATGAAAAATAATTACCATTCTTTTATCATGATAAATTGTGATGGTTACCATTGATTTGACCATTATCATGTCAAATTAAATCCAAGCCATAAGAAGAGTCTAGAGCTCATAAGAAATATCTAAGTCAATAATGGTTAACTAGGTCAAATGGTCAACATGGTCAAAGCAATTAGCTATAACACAATTATCATTAAAAAGATTAGTAAATATTTTCCTCACCTCATAATTATTTTGACCGAATCAATGGTCAAAACCCTAATGAGGCAACTCCTTCTCCGCTCCTCACAACCGTGCATACACACCCGCATCCGCATTCCGTAGAATACAAATGTACAGAAGACAAAACTAATCCATCTGTACAATGCTAGGATCCGGCTTAAACCAAAGCCCACCAGTATCGTCTGCCCAAACATCATACGCGCACAAGTGCACATAAGTGATCGTAGCCCTGCCGTAAAACCATACGGTCTCTACACCTTTTGCCCAGTGCAGGGAAACTCTCTGTGTGGGACTCTAAAGACTCGACACTATGCTTGCAGTGGGTTTAAGCACAGACCGCAAGCGGCACTAGCTGTACGTAACGGTCCCCAGGTAGATGTCGATAAGAAGGCCGATGAGGTAAACCCATCCGAACTCCTACTGAGCCTGAATGTGACAATCTCCGTACAGTCCGGTCTGTTCGTCTACGAGTATCGCATGTCGAGCCTAGGGGCGGTAAACGTCAGACCCCTAATAGCGGTACAAGTCGTGTCGGAGTGTACCCCAGAACAACCGGAGAAACTACTGGAAACACTACCAGTAATTCTCGCTTTCCCTGGCCAGGGACTTTGTGTATTGGCTCTCCCAGACACAGCGCGATATCAACCCCCAATACCGGGAGAGACGAATCCAGTCTAACCGCTACTGCCTCGAAGTGCTTCGGGACTGCACCCAACTACTACCTGTTTGCACGACTCCTTTGAGCCGTGGTAGGGTAGTAATCAAAGTACAGTGGGAACACACTCGAGGCGAAGTAGCAGTGTTAAGTCAACGGACTAAGCTGTACTCCTGTCACCTGAGAACTATTATCTGACGATAGTTATAGTACCAACCAACAGTTCCCGACGAGTCCTGTCCAGTGTACTCGTAACCTAACGAGCACCCGCATACTATCTCTAGTACGACGTACTAATGGTTATGGGACAGACCATCTCCCCTGCTGGGATGAGAAGCGTATACGCTAGTCTACTCCGGAGTATCGATGCCCCGTCTCGATAATCCTACGACTAGGGAGCTGTATAAGGATGTGCTTGTAGATTACCCAGCCCCCACTAGTGTGACTGCCATCACAACGCTGGTAATCAAGCAAAGATCCTAAGGGATCCACTAATATGTATACGCGACATGCTAAAAGAAACACATGCACATATTGAAGTAGAAACAAACCAAGTAGCATACCACCATTTTTAGCAAGATTGTCTATACAACTGTGAATATCCCAAGCTTCCATTAAGTAATATACAAACTAGTATGATACAGTAATGGCCTCTAGGGCATATACAATAACACTCATAACATATCTCATCAATGATGCCGAACTCTGGTCTCCTGGGTTTGCGTAATTCAACTGATCCTGGGTCCAGCTCTTCTCGTATAGTATTCTAGAAAGGTTCTGTCGAAATATCTCCCAAATCTCGTTTCTGCCGAACTGCCCGGGAGTTATCATCCTTTACTAAATCTGTTTCTTATTCCGCAACGGCTGCATACTCATAACGACTCCTTCTAGAAGATATATTCATATGCACTGCCTCTACATTCGTATCACATCTCTGATGTCAGCGGAGTGGAACGTCATCTCATCAAGATCTCGTATGAACCTCTTACTCCCCTTTTCTCTAATGTCGACTAATTCGGACTTGTCTCTTCGTGGCTGTATAGACCGCGCTCCAATGGCTATACTCGTATCTGGAGTCTCCCAAGAAATGTATCCCATCACATGATATCCGAATGATGTCGAACCTTTCGATCGATTCGTCAAACTTCCATAATCCCCCAAGAGCTCAACATCTTGGGTACAATTTAATAGTATACCAGTATATGCCACAACACCTTTGGACCAACCGTAGAAGGGCAAACCCAAGTCTCACAAATAGCACTGCTGAACTACCGCAAACCATAAGGTTCAAAGGCGTTCTATGGTCATTACGTCGAGTTAGGGTTTCATTCTTCTAGAGGGTCCATAGCATTACTTGTATTTGTCTCTGAATACTTTAAACTTTGAATCTTATGACCTCGCATCAGTGTAAGCGAACGAACCGCATATCTTAGTCATTCATCCTCGAATGACTAGCGATCTTCTGTCATATCTTTAAGTACAAATCGTACTGCAATAGCTCTAATATCTGGTGCGATATCTCATCGTTCTCAGCAACTACTGGCTCATTCTTCTACCCGCTGAACAGTGTCTCAATCATCCTGAATAAGCAATACATCAATGGTCATCACATTCTGGATGGACTCTATCAGTGGCTCAATCCTCTGCTGCTAATCTGCACGTCCGAGAAATCTCATAACAGCGATCTATCAAATATTCACGGCGCGAAAACACAATAAAACGATGCCGCTCTATGTAATCGTATGTCCTTGGAATCACGCACTGGTCTGTCCTCGTCCGTGACGAGCTCGTGCTGACCACAACTCTAGCCGTAGCTCTCTCTGTCTATGCAATCGTGATAGCAAAATCCTAAACCGATATTGATGAGGATAGATCAATGAACGAATATAATAATGTGTAAGGAAATGTACATCCTAAGATTTCTTAAGCGGAGTATCGTATCGTAAGTATGCCGCGGAACATACACACGGTATGTCACTCTACTTGAGTCACCTACTCCATCAACCAAGGGTCATCCTACACTCAGAAGGTAAAACCTAATGCTCTGATACCAACTTTGTCATGACCCGAAAAGTACGGAACATGACCGACACTTAAATTACGAAACGTCTCAAGGCGTACGTAATCTAAGTAAGCCAAAACCCAGAAATCCAAACCAAGTAAAGCAGTAGAGTGAAGGAAAACCAATTTTTTTTAAAGCAAGAAGTTTAACAACATAAGCCAAAGTATGAATTTTTAATATCTCTAGTCTTTTCTGAAAATTTCGGTAGTGTTTCCTTTGTAAAAATTGACCCCAAACGGGTACAAACCCGATAAAGCATATATAATGAATAAAGGCATCCCCAAGCGGGAGCTAGCTCTTCGTCAATTGACAGTCATAACCACGCAAGCAATATAATATACAACGCCGAAGGGCGAGGATCAAAACTCAAAAGAAAGCCCATATCTACAAAAAAACCATAATAATACAAGCGCGACTCTAAGGTCGAAAGAATTTGCAACTGGTTTTCTAAGTATGAAAATATACATGTCTGGTTCATGAAGTTTACTAGATACAACTGAATATAAATAAATACAATGGTGGTCACGATACAAGTGAACCCACCTACCAAAGCAATCACGCGAAATGAAAGCAGTGTGCCAGCAAGCCGTCATAATACCTGTACAGCAAAACCTGCAAGAAACTGTGGCACAACGGGTGTGAGTTGCCCACTCGTGAGTAGAAAATATCTATGAGTAGAAATCGCATATATAACGCTATCCTAGGTCATAAAAAGTAATATCCTCAAATAAAAATTGTAACGTTTTGAAAATCGTTTCGGTGAAATTTCGGAAAAACGGTAAAATAAGGGGATTTTCTATAAAAAGTAAAAATACAAATATTTTTATTATAAAATTAAATATACATATTCTAGCTATGTAATTGCTAGTATTTGGTGTTTATTTAGCCACTGGTAAAATTTCAAATTTTCTGAAAAAAATTATTTTAATATTATTTTAAGCCGTCACTAATACATTTAATTAGGTAAAATTACAAATTGGAATGGGTTGATACAAATTTTATAATTCTTGACACACTAAACTGACATGTAAAATATTGTTTCTGAAACGAAATCGTTTGCCAAAACGGTTCAGAAATTATTGAAGAAAAAAGGTTTAAATAGTGAATTTAGTGTAAATGGATGTTTGGGGTATAGTATTTATCATTTTTCCTCACCCCACAAACACACCCACACTCACACACCCTCACTTGACATCTTGGCCGAGCCTTGCTTCCCCAAACCTCTTTTGGCCCACTTCATTTCTCACAAAACAAAGAAATAAAAAGAATTGAAGTGTAGATTATTATATAGTAATTGAGGTATGGGTTTATATACTTAATGTATGGGTTCTTGACTTGGTCAAACACCCCACACCCTCTCTCTCCTCTCCCCATCTGCATTTGGCCGAGCCCCCCCATTTAGAACAGCCCCTCACTTCTTCATCTCACATTCTCTTCAAAAAAATCCACAAAAATGCTTAAAAACCCACAAAATTTCAAAGCAAAATCCAAATCCAAATCCAACTCCAACTCCTACCCATTATTTCTTTGCCTTAGCTAACATAGATCTTGGAGCTAGAGAGCAAGTTGGGAGGCCAAGTTTGCATGGGAGATCTCTAAAATTGTGGAGGTAAATCCTAACCCTAGTGTTTAGTTGTAGGTTAATTTCTTTGAATCAACTTAATTAGCTGTTTAATTTAGGTTTTTAAATTGGAAGTTTAAATTCTAGAAAAGGGTTTAATTTTTTTATTAGGCTTGTTATCATTAGATTGTGGTCTTAATGAGTAGATTAATATGTTATTGCTATGTAAAACTTAATCTTGTTGCATCTTGCTAATCGCTACTTTTAAATTGTCCAAATTGTATAATATTGCAAACTAGGTTTTAAAAATTAAGTTAAATTGTTAGATAAAAATTCTAATTTTGGTTTCATAGCATTATTAACATTATAATGAGTGGTTTAGTAGCTTAGGTTATGCAAAACTAAGCTTAATTGTTTAATTGTGAATTTTTGCTTGAAAATTGTTAAAATTGGATAATTTGTAAACTAGGTTTTTTGGGATTAATGAAATTTAATGAGATTAAATTATGGAAATGGTTTATATAACTTAGTTATGATATTTAGTGGATATTATAGCCATTAGTTTTTTTAAAACGTCAAGTTTCGAATTAAAACGGTAATTAAGTGTTTTCTAGGTTTTGTGAAATAAACCGATTTGATCAATTTATTGTTTTTGATGATTTGCATCGTATTTCATATATTTTTAGTGATTTATGAAACCATGATTGGTATGTTTGGTTTTAACTCGATGATCTGACATTTGTACGACGACATCGAGGGTTGGTGGTGGTTTTGAAAGCGTGGTCCATAGGTTCTAACCTATAGGCCTTTGGCGTGTCGATTTGGTTTTCCGATGTGATTTTAATGCGCATTTGTGATTATGTATATGTGTAGGTACCCCACGTGATGTCGAGACGTTGAAGATGAAGAGGGTGATATCGGCATCGGCACACAAGGAGCAGGTGAATAGATTTATATCTACGGGGAGAAGTCGGGTGGATGGCGTATAGCACCCCCGCAGTTCGTGGTGATGTATACGAATACGTATACACACATATATATTGATTATATATTGTTGAGTTTATTGATGATAAAGATGGACTTTTGGTGATTCTGTAATTGGTTTAGTGTAGTTGCGAAACCCTAGAGTAGGGGTTGCACCTATACACACACACACGCGCACATAATTGCATACATCTTTTCTTTTACTTGTGCGTATATGGGATTATATATTTATGTGTTCACATGGGTATGGGACTATGTGTTCATATACTGGATTTGAGGATAGTACTTGGGATTTCAGATGAGTCGATGAGATTTGATTCGAGATCGTGAGATCGGTGATTTGGCAGGGTTCGTATTTGAGATACGACATGACGTTGTATCAGGTCCTTTGACGTAGTGTTTCACACACGTGCATGCATACGTAGGTGGTATCAGTATTGTACTAGATATAGATCAGTACCCGGATTATGATCTTTGATAAAGGGGATACCAGATGAATAATGAGATGAATGTGATATTGACCCGTACCCAGATTTGGAGACGCCGTACGATGGATTTACGTACGAGCTATATATTGGTGATTGATCCGCACTCTTGACTTGGGATGTCTGATTATTGATATGTTATTGAATATATGATATTATTGAGGCGGGATCACCGACTAATATATATACGGGTATGTATACGTATCGACTCAGATGTTAGGCGGTTTCCTTACCTATAGTTCAACTTGTTAGTTCAGCCGTATAGTTCAGTGTAGTTGTAGACTAGATTAGACTCCTACCTATTTCAAAACTAACGAATCGTGGGTATTTTAAAAGACAGGTCAAGGGATTCTACGGATATTTCAAAAGACGTATCTGTTCTTAAAAACACCGTAGCCCTTGTTTTCAAAACACCGCGATTCATGTTATTTCGAAGGCACTATTGTAGGACTTATATTAGGGTAATGCAGTTTAGTTATCGTTGTGTCTAGTATTCAGCTCTCGCATGTTATTGCTGTTGCTCCGCATCGCATACTTATTGTAATTCATATTTCATTATTGATATCATGCTGTTAGGACACCATCACCATTACTGATGATGCGTATGTACCACGTACACTTACTTGCCGGCTCAAACACATCTTCATCGGTAATTGCCATGTCACGAACACTTTAGAAAATACTATTTCATTTGACATAGGTTGTTAGCTAATAGTTTAGACATGATATTAGTGTACTTGCCTTATATGCTAGTTTAGACATTGTAGTTATTACTTGCTACTTCATGCATGTTATTATTCATTGATATGCCGCATTCATGGATTTTTATGTCCATATTCACTGTTTACATGCTATTGAGGAATTGGATTCGGATTTTCATGAGATTTTCTGGATTTGGAGGAAAACCGCAAAAACACTTATAAACTTCTTTCTCTTTTTTTTAAGAAAAAGTGCGGTTTTCCCATGATGTTTGAGTCGTCCACCATGAGTTTGCTGATGGATTTCGAGACCTGATTCGAGGAGTTGGATGAACCGTTTCGGGTACATGGTGCACCCGGTAAGGTACCCCGGGACAAGAAGGTCGTGTTGCTGACGTTGAGCCTGGAAGGGGAGCACTACCTACCGGTGATTTTACCCGACGCGTCGGATATCCGGAGGATACCGTCGTGGTGTTGACATTGATGATAGGGGCCGGTCTGGACTGACGGCGCCCTAGATAGTGAGATTAATACAGAGATTCTGAGATATTGAGGTACAGAGATTTGCTGATACAGGCCAGTCCGAATAGCCGGAACCTGAGATTTTGAGACATTGGGATTTACGTTTTGTGTCGATGCTAGACACTGTTTATGCTGATTTCATTATGATACCTCGTTTTAAAAATATAGAAAATCTCACTAATTTATGAAAGTAGTTTTTTTCAGTACATGCATTCTGTTTCGTGCATTCATACATCATACATGTGATAGATTGCTACGTGAGGCACTGACATGAGCACTTGGTATTACCGTTGTTTAAAGGTATACCCTAACCATTGTTATAGGCTGCTGATTATATAATTGAGGATATATTATGATTGCATGACTTAGGATTGCGTTGTTCATGCGATTTCTGTTCGTAGATGTTTCTATTCACGAGTTGGCAACTCATCCCCGTTGTGCCACAGTTTCTTGCAGGTTTTGCCGTACAGGTTTCATTACGGCTTTGCTGGCACTACTTCCATTCAGGGTGATTTGCTAGTAGGTGGGTTTATTGTATCGTACCCATCAGTATACATGGTATATATTATTATTCAGTTGTATCTAGAAGTTCCATCAACTAAACATATAATTATTTTGAGATAGAGACCAGTGATGTTATTCTTTCGACCTTAGAGTCGCGCGTTATATTTATGTGGATTCTTGTTGTTTCGAGTTTCCTTTTGAGTTTTGATCCTCGCCCTTGGCATTGTATATTATATGGCTTGTGTGGTTGTGACCGTCGATTGACGAAGAGCTAGCTCCCGCTTGGGGATGCCTTTTATTGATTTCGTATACTATTCATATTGTATCCCGTTTGGGGGCCAGTATTTACAAAGGAGACTCTGCCGAAATTTTCAGGAAATATTCGATGTTTTAAAAACGCATAATTCGGCTTATGCTATTAAAACTACTTGATTTAAATTGGTTTTGCTTCACTCTACTACTTTTCTTGGTTTGGATTTCTGGGTTTTCGGCTTACTTAGATTATGCACGCCTCGAGACGTTTCGTAGTCTAAGTGCCGGTCATGTTCCGTACTTTCGGGTCGTGACAAAAATCCTGATCCGTCTACACATAAGTGCAATACAACGTGCTCGTGTCAGTGCCTCAGATAGCAACATATCAGATATATGATGTATGAATGCATTACTAATGGAAACAGAATACATCATGATTGAGACAACTACTTTCTTTATTTAATGAGATTTATGTATGTATATAAATCGAGTATCATGAATGAAATCAATAGAGAAATCAGTGTCAAGTATCGACACAAAACATAAATCTCCATATCTCAATATCTCAGGCTCCGGCTATCCGGACTGGCCAGTATCATCAAATCTCAATATCTCAGTGTCTCAAATCTCGATATCTCGATATCTCAATACTTGGGCTCCATCAGTCTGGATCGGCCCATATCATCAATCACACGACCATGAACGGTATCCTCCGGATATCCTCCGCGGCAAACAATAACCGGTAGGCAGTCTGCCCCTACCGGGCTCATCATCCTCCATGAAATCACTCTCGCCCCGGGGTACCATACCGGGTCCACCATGTACCCGAGGCGATTCATACTACTCCTCGAAACGGGTCTCAAAATGCAACAACTATCATGAAAACTTATGGTGGACGACTCATACATCACGAGAAAACCACAACTTGCATTTTAAAGAGAGAGAGAGAGAGAGAGAGAGAGAAGTTTATATATATATTCTTGCCGTTTTTCCCCAAATCCCGAAATCCCATGAAAATCTGAAGTCAAAAAATACAGAGTAAGCAAACAGTGAATATCGCCGTAAAACTCCATAATACTACATGACCAATGAATATATGATTGCCTCTGATATCATACAATGAGTGCAATAGTTAAACTAGCATATAACAGTGATAACATATTGCAACTATCAGCTAGCAAGCTATGTCAATGAAATAATATTCTCTAAAGTGCACGTGACATGGAAATTACCGATGATGATGTGTATGAGCCGGCAAGCAGGTGTACGTGGAACATACGCATCATCGATAATAGTGTTGGTGTCCTGACAGCAGGGTTTCATAATAATTACAGATAACATATGTATAAGCATGCAATGCCATGAAACATCATGAATATACAGAAAGTGATATAGTAACAGCAACACTAAACCTACCGAATATACGAGTCATACAGTTTGGTATTTAAAATACTCATGATCCTCCACTTTTGAAAATGAGTATGACTCGAGCCCAGTCAAAAGGGTAAGGGAATCTACCTAAATCTGAGTCGATCTATATATATCTAGTAGTCGGTGATCTCGCCTCAATAGTATCACATACGATACAGTATATATATATATATATATTTATATATATATTTGACATCCTCGAGTCAAGAGTGTGGATCTAACATCATTATTATATCTCGTACGGTAAACATATCGTACGGCATCCCAAATCTGGGTATGGGTCAAATATCATATTTATCTCATTACTCATCTGATACCTTTATCATCACATATCGTGAAAAGGGGGTACTGATCTAAGTCTAGTACAATACTAATATCATCAACATATATGTATGCGTGTGTGTGAATACACATCGCTCATCAATCCGCTAATATCATGTCGTATCTCACGAACCAAATCACATCACCGATCTCATGGCGCTATGCCTAATCTCATCAACTCATCTCCAAATACCATATAATATCCTCAATCATCCGTGTATACGTATATTTATATATATAAACCCACACATCCATATCTCCACATAAGTAAAACGTATACACTCATAACCATATCCCGTGCATGCATGTGTACGTTTAACCACCTTACTCTAGGGTTCGCGACTAAGAAACCAACTAAAACACTTTCCTCAAATCACGCTAACACTAACCCATGATCTCCTAAAGCTTTTCTTGCTAAGGTTCATATCTCGAAATAAGCCATATATGTATATCTATATCACATCACAACATTTCTTACTACTTTGCGGGGGTGCTATACTCCATCCACCCGACTTTCCCCTTAGATATAAATCTACTCACCTGCTCTTGCTTGCCGATGTTGATGCCGCCACGCCCATCCTTGTTGCTCCGAACCCACTCGAGTGTACCTACATGTATATCACATGACATTGTAATTCAAAATCGCATACGAAAACTAAATCGGCATGTGTATCACACATGGGTTAAAACCCATGATCTACATATGCAAGAATAACTAAGAACCCTTGACGATTGACGTATGAACGTGAATCGTCCGATAATAACACCAATATCAAAACCTTATTTCATAAATAACAAGAAACATAAAGCAACAACTTTGAAAACATGCTCCAGATTTTATCCTAGGCCAAACCAGCCAATGTTGTATATTTCAAGGGTCTAGTTTACTGGAGATAAAGCAACAGAACGAACACGAGACCAAATGATCCTACCCTGAACGCAATTTGCGGCCAGATTGATTAAATCTGCGGCCATGGTGAGGGATTAGGATCTAGGGTTTCAATAGGGGTCCTAGGTCGCCTGCATGTATCACTGTCTTTGCTAAATAATTTTCCAGGTCCCTTAGTGTTAGCAGATTCAATTTTCTCATCACAATTTCCACAATTTCGGTATCTGCAGAATTTCAAAGTTCGTATTTGGGGTTTTAGTCTCAGGTTTAATCCACTATATCATCACAACAGGATTTGTATAGCCTTTACTAACCTCAATTACGCTTTTGGAATCAATTCAAACCCTAATCCTTTTCTAGGAATTTGCAAAGTTCACATATTCTCACTAAATCGGTTCTAAACAAACATGGATGTAAAGGAAATAGTAATACTACGCTAATGCTTAAGAAAATATCATTTGGCAACTCAAGAATGTTCTTGAAGTGCCCCAAGTCTCCAAAATCCTTGCTTTCTTGGTCCAAAGTGTAGCTCATGGGCTTGTGCACATTTTTTGTGAAAAGGAGATGGACTTTTGAGTAGATTTTTATGGTGTTTTGTGGCTTGAAGAGGGGGTGGGAGAGTGTGCTGCCATAGGGAGAAGAGGAGAGGAAAGTGAAGAGGAAAATAATGAAGGAGGGAAATGCCAAGACAAAGGTTTGACCATCATGCACCTCTCTCTCTTATGCCAATCCCTCAATTCTTTAATGTTTTCTTTTCTCTTTTCTTTTCTTTTCTATGCTTTTCTTCTCTTTGAATTTTAGAACCATGTATGATAAAAGAGAAGAAAGCATGAAAGAAAAATGTAACAAGTGCTAAAAATGACTTAGTGCATGTCATGTGCACAAAACCGGATTAATGCGAGATTAGCGATATTTAATCGCGATTAGCACTAAAATGGTGTATAATAAAGCATAAAAACTTATAATTTGCATAAATCATATAAAGCACACTCTTTTTAGTAATTTCTATAATTTTCCTAATTTTTCTTCATTTATCGGTATTTAATTATACCGCCCTATTAAAATATTCAATATATTCATTATTTTATTATAAAAATTCCAAAAAATAATATTTTATTTTTTCTGAAATGTTACGGTTTCGGAGAAATGCAAAGGGGAAGTAGGAGTGACAGGTGTAGGGATTGTATAGCACCACACTAGGCTTAGTGTTGCATCACAAATGCTATAACAAAAATTTTAGAGCGTGCTAAACAATTCCAACCATGAATCAAACTAGAAAGATAGAGTAACAGCAGGCTAGTATCATATACTACAAGTGTATAACACTAAGTGGGAGAGAATACAACCTTTGTAGACCACCTTCTAGACTCCTTGGATCGATTGAGGTTTGAACCGGTTGGCTTGTGTCCTTCCGAGTCCACGATGATCCACCACGAAGTCTCTTTGCACCAAGCTCCAAGCTTCTCCTGATCAAGGATGAAGAAGAAGCTAACACTCCACACTAGTGGGCAAGACTAAAGTAGAATGGTGATTTGGGTTTGGATCTCAATTAAAAACCTTTTCTTTTTAATCCTTTCTCTTTCTTTTGAAACCCTAGTGAGCTTTGAGGAGTGAGAAGAAGAAGGAGATGGCACAAAACAAACTCATGAGAATAATATGATAACCATCCCTAAACTCAAGAGAGTAAGAGCGTGTCATCCATGCTAAACCATGGTTACAAAATATCTAGATATTTTGTAACTTCAGTTTAAGCAAAACCATGGGCTAAAAAACCATTGACCATTGTCAACTCAAGAGAGTTGAATAGTCAACCACGATTATGTTGGCATTTTTCTTTTCTCAAATAAACAAAATATCTAAAAAATGTTACCATGTGTGTCTTGCATTGCCACCACGAATGTATCATCAACCATGACACATGTATGCTTGCATGTGTGCATGCATATCAACATATACATACACTCATGCATGCAACAAAAGAAATTGGTTTTAATAAATGAGCTAATGGACTTAATATTAAATCCACACTTGATTTAATAACCCGGTCATATCACATATGACCCGTCCAATAGAAAATGCCCGATTAAAATACGGTATCCAATACACGCAATTAATCCAGCTCCCACGCATATCACATATGCACCCCAAATCATTTCTCATGAACTAGGAGACTCCTTTGTGGGACTCTAAGGCTCGTCAATACGCTAGCAGTAGGCAATGATCACATCACATGCCCACAAACCGTCAGTGGCACAAGCAGTACGTAACGGCTCCTAGGTATTGAGCGATCAGAAGAAACACAAGCAAATCTGCTTACACTCCTGTTGAGCCAACTGGCAACACTTACCGTACAGTTTGGTCTCTTCGTCAACTATGCTGCATATCAGGTCTAGGGATGGTATCGTCGGCCCCAATAACTCAGATAAGTCATGCCGGTATATGGCTCATAATAGATCGAGAAACTACTGATACCACTTATTAGTATATCTCAGCAGCCCTGGCCAGGGACTTCCTGCTATAGCCAATCGTACATAGTGCAACATCAACCCCCAATACCGGGAGAGACGAAACCCCTCCTATCGCTCATTTCCTCCATGTGCCTCGGGACCGTACCTAAAATCCACCTGTTTGCATGACTCAGCAGAGCCGTGGTAGGGTGGAGATCAAAATACATTGGGAGACACACAAGACTCTATGACAATCTCGGGTCTACTGACTAACTTGTACCAGTGTCTCCTGAGAACTGCTATCCGACCTTAGATATAATACCACATAGGAGTTCTCGGCGAGTCCGTTCAGTGTACCCAGTCTCCACTGAGCACCCGTATACGATCTTTGGTGTCACCACAACAATGGATATGAGATCATCCATTGCCCATCATGGGACAAGTAATGTATACGCTAGTCTACTATGGTGATATCGATACCCCGTCTCGATACACCCACGACTAGGAACATTTCAAGGATATGCTCATAGACTACACTGTCCCACTCGTATGATCCTCATCATAATCTCAGTAGTCCTGCAGCATCCTAAGGGCTATATCAACATGTACCGAATGAATGAAAGCATGATCAAATGAACATGTCAAGATAAAAGCTGCAACCAGATAGCATACTATCTTGTCGAGCAAGAATGTCCCCTAAATATATATATATATATATATATATATATATATATATATATATTGACACATACATACCGGTACATACACTATCATATAATGGCCTTTAGGGCATACATATATCCAACAATCTCCTACTTGCACTAAGACCAATTATTAGCGCATCTCATACCCAATCTCTCAAAAAGTCGCTCATGCTGCGGCAAAGGGAGGGCCTTGGAGAGTAGATCAGCAGTGTTATCTTTTTTATCTACTCTCCGAATCTCGATCTCGTGGCGATCAACTATCTTCCGGATCAAATGATATCGCCTGAGGATGTGTCTGGATCGCCGATGGGACCTGGGCTCTTTGGCTAACGCCATAGCCCCATTATTATCACAATACAATGGTATTGGATCAATAATGGTCCAAACTACTCCTAGCTCTGAGACGAACATCCTCATCCAGACGGCTTCCTTGGCAGCATCATTTGCAGCAATATACTCAGCTTCCATTGTGGACTCTGTAACGGTATCCTATTTGGAACTCTTCCAGCACACCGCCCATCCATTGAGGGTAAAGACAAACCCGGAGATAGATTTGCTGTCATCTTTGTTACTCTGGAAGCTTGAATCGGTAAAGGCCTCCATTTGGATATTTCCGTTACCATACACTAAGAACATTTCTTTAGTCCTTCGCAAGTACTTAAGAATGTTCTTCACTGCTGTCCAATGATTCTCCCCTGGGTTGGATTGATACCTGCTTACTACACCTAGTGCATAAGCTACATCAGGGTGTGTACATAACATCGCATACATTATTGATCCTACTGCAGAAGGGTAGGGTATAATGCTCATGCGAGCTCTCTCTTCATCAGTCTTTGGGCAAAAGTCCTTAGAGAGATTGACTCCATGACTAGCGGGTAAGGAACCCCGCTTAAAGTCTTCCATACTAAAACTCTTTAGGATGGTGTTAATGTACCTAGTTTGGGACAATCCCAATAAACTTTTAGATCTATCCCTATAGATCTTTATGCCCAATATGTACGAGGCATCACCCAGGTCCTTCATGGAGAACCATTGTGATAAGAACAGTTTGACCAATTGTAGCATAGGAATGTCGTTTCCTATCAATAGAATGTCATCCATGTAAAATACGAGGAATGTGACAGTACTTCCCACAATCTTCTCATAAACACAAGGTTCATCTGGATTTTTGATGAAATCAAACTCTTTGATAACATCATCAAAACAGATGTTCGAACTCCATGATGCCTTCTTTAATCCATAAATGGATTTAAGAAACCTACATGCTTTCCCGCTGCTCCCACTATCAATGAAACCCTCTGGCTGATCCATATAAACGCACTCTTCTAAATCACCATTTAGAAAAGCAGTTTTAACATCCATCTGCCAGATTTTATAGTCGTAGTGAGCAGCAATGCAAGTAGGATCCGAATGGATTTAAGCATGGTTACAGGAGAAAAGGTTTCGTCATAGTCCAGTCCTGGTCTTTGTCGAAATCCTTTCTCCACGAGCCTTGCCTTATAGGTCTCTACTTGCCCATCTACATCGATCTTTATCTAAAAGATCCATTTGCACCTTACGGGTTTTACCCCGGAGGGTACAACATCCAAAGTCCACAATTTTTTGGTGTACATAGACTCCATTTCGGATCTCATGGCATCCGGCCACTTCACAGAGTCACTACTCGTGATAGCTTGCTGAAAAATGGTAGGGTCATCGCCGTCCATGATGCAATCTTCTCCATCACCATCAAAGAGAAAACCGTAGTATCTCTCCGATGGGCGAGAAGTCCTACCAGATCTACGGAGCGGCTGAGGTTCATTAGGTTCTGTTGCAACATTAGGTTCATCCAAGTCGTCATTCGTAACTTGTGTCTCTAGTGATAGTTATATGCATGCCCTAGAGGCCAGTACTATACATGAGATGTACATTGTAGTGGATGCTTGAACATATATAGGGAGGACTTTCTTGCTCGACATGATAGTATGCTATCTGGTTACTCATTACCATAACGTGTATACTGATTGTCTCTCTGTTACATGTTGGTAAAGCCCTTAGGATGTGTACTTGACTACCTAGACTATGATGCAGATCATACTAGTGGGGACAGAGTAGTCTATAAGTACATCCTTTAATGTCCCTAGTCGTGGGTGTTTTAGATAGTGCCCTCAGAGTCAATTATTGGATCACAGGCACGTGATTGCAATGATTGAGGGAGGACCTATCCCGGTAGGACAGTCTTACTCGAGATGATAGTACGCTATCTGGTTTACCTTTATCATCGTGTACTGCTTTAGGTGATCTGACATGTCGCTATTGCACGTTGATAGAGCCCCTAGGATTCTTGCTTGACTACCAACAGTATGAGGGCGATCATATAAGTGAGAGCTGGAGTCTATAAGCACATCCTTAAAAGGTCCCTAGTCATAGGAGTTTCGAGACAGGGCATCGATACTCCAGAGTGGACTAGTGTATACAGTCGAGACCCCGACGAGGGGTGGTGGCCGGTCTCACAAGCCACTGGTGTCAGTTGGATCACCTAAGATGTATACAGGTGCTCATTGGGTTATGAGTACACCGGACAGGACTCGCCGGGAACATGCTAGTTGGTCTTATACCTGACGTCAGATAGCAGTTCCCTGGTGACATGTGTACAGGTTAGTTCATCGACCTGGGGATCGTCATTTGTCTCGTGTGAGTTCCCACTGTGCTTTGATTACTACCCTACCACGGCTCAAAGGAGTCGTGCAAACAGGTTTTAGTTGGGTACAGTCCCGAGCCACATGGAGGCAGTGAGCGGATCTTCAGGGGTTCGTCTCTCCCGGTATTGGGGGTGAGGTCGCGCTGTGTCTAGGAGAGCCATTACACGAAGTCCTTGGCCAAGGCAAGAGATTTACTGGTAGGTATTCCAGTAGTATCTCAGGGTGTTCTGGGCTACACTCCGACACGACTTGTACCGCTTTTGGGGGTCTGACTTTTACCAACCCCCTAGGCCCGACATGTGATGCTTATAGACGAACGGACCGGACTGTACGGATATTGTCACTGACAGGCTCAGTAGGGTGTCTGGATGAGTTCGCTCATCGACGTCCCTTTTGGTCAATAGCTGGTGGCCCGTTACGTATTGGCTTATACCTCTGACGTGCTAGTGGTTAAATCCACAACCATAGTATTGACGAGTCTTTAGAGTCCACCACACTTTCAGTTACTCAGCTTTCGGGCGAAACGCTGTGGAGGCCGTATGGAGATATGGCAGGGTCCGATCAGATACGTGCGGTATTGCACGGATCAGGATCGGACAGTTTGTACTAGAGGCCGTATAGTTATATGGCAGGGTTCGATCTGATACGTGCGGTATTGCACGGATCAGGATCGGACGAACATTACTAGCCGGCTTTGGTTTAAGCCGGATACTAGTTTAGTACAGTGTAGATTTTGTCTCTCATTGCATTTGTATCCGGACGGAATACAGATGCGGGTGTGTATGCACAGTATCGGGGTTTTCCTATAATTTATTACGGGACCAGTTTTATGGACTTGCCAGTTTGCATTCCGTTCCGGCCGATTTTCCTTTGTTCTTTCCCGGCCGGACTTTTCCGATGGAGGGGGTTATTTGCAAGTTTGCAAATAACATTTTGTGGAGGGGTTTATTGCAAAAGGATTTATTATGAGAGCATCTTTTCTTTTGTTGCACCATTCTTGCATTTAATTGTGATTGGAAAGGGTATGGGTTGATTAAGGAGTAAGCATGGTTGATGTTTGTTTATGGTCACCTTTCTACATCTCCTACACTCACCTCCCTCTTGTGATATACTTGTTTTCCCTCCACCTTTTCCTTGGAAGACTGGGCCGGCCACACATTCGATGAGGGAAAATGAGAGAGGTTCATTTGTGTGGAGTATCATTTGTTCATCTCATTTCCTTGCAAAATTGATAGCATCATTTCCTTAAAAAGTTCATTCTTCCCTCCACATCAAATGGCAACCAATACCCCAAAGTGAGACATGCACTCTACGCTATATTCTACAGCAAATCTTGGGTGCGTCGGCTAGCCAACTTCGCTCCCGAGTTGCCTCGGTATTGAGGTGGGAGCCCTTAAAAGAAACAGGCGATGTGGTGCCCTTCCGGCGAGGAGATGGAGACCGGACATTCCGCGAGAGATCGGGACGACGACAAGAAGACCGGAGGACTCGGATCACTCGGTATATCTCTAACCCGTCTTGTTGTTAGCTAGATATAGTTTAATGGCCCGATCCGGGGTTTAGTGCGCGGTGGTGCCGGTTTGCAAAGTTCGCAAAAATAAAGTTTATCACCGTTTCCGCATTTGGCCATCGGATTGACGACCGGGGCGCCGCCGTGCACTTACAGTGGTATCAGAGCCTCTCCATTAACTTCGTCTAGCTTCGTTTGATGTGTTTTTTAATTTCCGATCGACCAAAATTCCAAAACTTGCATTTTTTGTTCACGACAGTTTTCTGTTGAAATTTTTTGTTCTCCAAAAATTTTTCAGGTTGTATAAAAGTACTGTTCTAGAAGACCTAAGACTTCTGTAAAAATTCGACGCAGTCATTCGACACCTCAGGCGTGGAACCGCGGCCAAACCCCCCCTTGGGCCGCGGTTCCGCCGCACTTTTGTGTCTTCACTGTGTCCAAATTTTCCAGTGGCCTTGTGAGCTTATTTTGGGGGTTTTGGGATATTGAATTTGGGCCCAGATTTTCTGTGACTGCTACAGTATTGCTTGGGGGCCCACTTGTTAATTATTTGATCGATCGGATATTTTAAACACATTTTTCACAGTATTTACATTATATCTGCGACCGTGAATGTCACTCGATCGGTAAATCCGGTCTAACTGCTATAGCACGGTTAGACGGATTTGCGAACGTGACTTTCACGTGATGTTCTATGTATTGCTGTGTTGTTGCGGATCGGTCGTGGGGATAGCCTGGGTGCAATGCTAGTACCGTTTTGTTGTATTATGTACATTTGATATTGCGGGGCGAGCGTCCGACATGTGGACTGCCGTCACTGCCTGATTGTATTATTCTTTTGGGGCACGACTGGTTGCGGTCGATGTACCCGTTGTATGTATATTTTACTTTCTGTACTAGGTTTACCCCACGGTGGGGTGCACGGATAGCCGGGTTCTGGAGGGCAACAATCCCGCATCTCATGGCATTGGGACGGAGGGGGCTTCACTCTAAAATTGGCGGGCTATTCGCTGCACTCGTAGGGGGTACAGGTTGACCCAGGAGGGGTGCCCAAGTTACCGGATTCCGTGAGGTGCTGGGTGGTCCATTCACGGTGCTGAAGGGGGCTGCCTCGCTTCAGGTTTTGGCGGGTGACTTGCCGCGCCCGTAGGGGTCTAGGTTTTCATTGCACAGGCTATCCACACGACCAGGGGAACGTCGGGTTTCAGTAGTGGCTCTGTGAAAGCCGGGGATCCCAGATATCTGTATTGTTCTGTGATGCTGTACATTTCTGTGATGTTGCATTTCTTATCACGCCTTGAGCGAAATATAATATATTGGTATATATATTAGTAGATGTCGTATATGTTTTTCATTCGCGCTAGTCCAGTCCCCGCTCTGCCGTTAGTTAGCTAACCTAATGGGTGATGACGGGACCCAGTGGCGAATGCGGATGGCATATACGTACGTCAGTATATTTTCGTTCTTTGTGGTGTGATCAATTGATGGGACTGCATTGATTCGGATCAATGCAAGTTAAACAAACCTATTCTGATGTTGTTGGAACACTTTTCAAAAAGCTATTATTGCAAGGACGTTCACTTTTGTTTTGCATCGTGGTATTCATTTGGAATATCCTGCTCCTCAGTCGACGAGGCAAGGGCCGAGATCCCTTCACCGGGAGTGACCCCTTGGACAGAAGTTTGCGTCAGGGCATTAACTTCACTATAGCCGATTACTTTTGCTTTGCATCGTGGTATTCATTTGGAATATCCTGCACCCCATTCTATGGGGAAAGAGCCGAGATCCCTTCACCGGGAGTGACCTCTTTAGTAAAGGTTTTCGTCACTATATTTTCTAAAAAGCTATCCGTTCCTTCAACGATATCAAGTTCATTACGTTAAAGGTTTTCGCCAGAAACCATTCGTAGCCCTCCGTCGTTTCATATGGGTAGTCAATGGTATTCAAGCTGTGTTTGTTGGCCAAAGTCAAGGCACAGTGTTTGGTAGCTGTTGGTTATTCATATGCAGCATAGATAGATGCGTTGGTTTGGGGCAGTCGTATAGCCTTGTTGGCCAAAGTCAAGGGCTTGTACGGATGGGCTCAAATTAACCTGGTGAATGACGGGCAGAACTTGACATGTGACTTATGATTTGTTGGCCAAAGTCAAGGTCATAAGAGCATGGGGTAAAAATCATATCGGAAGTTTCAAAAGAACTGAAACTTGCCAGATATGCGCATACCTTCTGGAGTGTGAAAGCGTGAGCGGATTCCGTCACGTTATCATGCGATGATAGTTGGATCCCGATTCCCACTGATGAGTTGGTTTACTCCTCGGGTGACCCCGACTAATTCTTCTTTCAGGTTTGGAGGAGAATTTGAGGTACAGTGGGAGGTTTCCAGATTAGATAAATTGGTAACCATTCTGATCTAGGTTAGAGTGCACGCTGAGTGTTTCTTTTCTCTCTCTCTTTGGCAGCGACCATTGACCCGACCCTAGACTTTGACTCAGTGACCAAGTTGACCGAACCTTCTTTACACTGGCTTTTGGATTGTCAAAGTTGCATACCTCATTGCCACTCCTACTTTTACCCTTTTCTCCAGGACACCCCGTATTACTACGAACGTCCACTTCCATTGGACAAAACCATCGTATGGTTAGATACGAACTCGAAGGAATTATTCGAGGATGGTTTCTGGTTCTGGAGAAAACGGATAGGATTATTCAGTTGTCTTTTCCTTTTTGCCTCCTCTCAAGTTACGAGTACTCCTTAGTTTAGGAGATAGTACACCTATTACGCAAATTGGATAGTCTTCTTCCAAACCTTAGGCTGGTGCCGACCGGTAGGGAATGAAGAAAACCAATTAGCCTAAACGGTGTGCAGAAGATATTAAGATTAAGACATAGAAAGGGATTAGTAAGAGGGCAAAGTAAATTGCGACTGATATTCACGACCAAACCAAATTTTTCTTCGCCAATCCTAAATCACCTTTGTATTTCTCCAGGACACTCCGTATCACTACGAAGATCCACAGTTTATTGGATACTCCATCGTATGGTTATATACGAACTCGAAAGAAACTTGTTCCAGTTCGGGGATGGATTCTGGTCTAGGAGAAATAGGAATAAGGTTTATTCGGTTGTCTTTTATCTTCACCTTCTCTCGCATTGCGAGTGCTCCTAGGACTAGGACAGTACACCCATTATGCTTATTGGATAGTCTTCTTCCAAACCATAGGCTGGTGCCGAACGGTAGGGAAGGAAGAAAACCATTTGGCCTAAGGGGTGTGCAGAAGGTAACGACTAAAGACATATAAAGGGATTTGGAGAGGTGGCAAAGAATTATACAGTTATAGTTGTGAATCTGGATAATGGTAGAGGCATTACTAGGAATACCAGGATACCCCATCGAAACATTTCACTGTTTCAGTTCACTGTGTACTGTTAAAAGAAAACTGATTTCCCGATTAGATACTTACTCCAGGGCATCTATTTACCAGGTATGATTCTCACATCTGTATGGTTTTACAGATGATGAGTGGGAGTAAGTTATTGGGAATTGGGTGATCATCCTCATTATATCGGGATTCGTTGTAATCGGTGATATTTGAGGAGATCATCTGGGCTGTTTGCCGGTCGGCAAATATTTGGTTTTGAATATCCGCTGTTGTGCACCAATTTCAAATTGATATATCTGTACGTCTATTTTCATAGAGTGAGATATACCTTTTGATATTATGTCGATGACATTTACCTATATCAGTGGATTGTTAGGTAAGGAGCATTAAACAGCGGTGTAATTCTTCTTAACCATAAGTACAGTTTTCAACCTACGACATACAGTGAAAGAGTTGTTAGACTCAGCGGACTTATACAGAGTATTGTATGTTGTCCAGTGTCCATTAGGACAAAGGGGTTGGTCCTCATACTATATTCTGTTTACTTTTAACTTCTCTAGTTCTTAGACATGTGTTTCGTAGAAACACAGGGTCTAAGTTTTGAGGAGTTATAAGTATTTGAATAGAGTAGAGAACCAAGTGTAGCAAGTATCGGGATTCTTCAAAGTGATCGAAGATGTAGATACTTGTGTATGGTACTCAGTTGATAGTAATGATAAAGAGAAATTGCTTCTCTTTCAGGTTACTCATAATTGGAAGCATTCCTAAGTTGAGTAACGCTGATCGGCCTCTCTCCATTTAGTTGACATGCACTGGAGATAGCTGCATGATTTGAATCTGGTTCAATTAAATAGTGCCTCTGGTTCTATATTGGATATAGTACAGTTCATATCTTAACATTGTTAAGGTACGGGGAGTTGTCCGGCTTATGATTAAAACCAGACTCTGGATAACTCAAGGCACGTTTCTGTAATGGCTGTTTGTAGGTTGACCCAGGCTATGACGAGGGTTGACTTTCTACCATCTGGAAGATCAATAGAAATATTGTTCTAGACTCGCCACAGTTTTATTAAAAATGGATTTTTATTTCAGAAAACAGTAGTGGGAGTATGGTAGAACTGGAAGTGATTCCAGAACCGCAAACGATTACTGAAGATTTGATAAGGAACCTAAAGATTCAATCTGATTTGACATTCCATTGGCCACTTCGCAGATAAGGTGGGTAACTTCAGACACCCGAGAGGTACTCCGGTAGCCTCAAGGACGGTGATATGGAAGTTCTTGTTTACCCACACTTGCCATTGTTGTTGTTCCAGGCTGCGAGACCCGGCAGGAGGATGAGTATAGCGTCGTTCTAAACTTGCTTTAGAAGTGAACGTCTATATGACTCTGCCAGAGGGTTGTCGTAGTCAGTGGGAGCAGCGGAAGCATTGGTGGACATCTGGCTTATGTCTATTTATAGACTAAAGCAGATGTAGCGGAGATAGATCATCTATTTCTGATGTGACAGTCATAGGTTTGACGTCATCAGAATAGGGGATGGATCTGTTGAGAAGGTAGTAGGAAGTGATAATCCTATACTACGATCGGTTATACTTTGGTCGTCACACAGTAGTTTCTCCACAAAATGACTTGGACATTATATCAGACATACTGGTTACTAGATCTATGGTTTCAGATCTAGATTTGGGTGGTTTCCCAATCAGGGTACTTTGACAGCATTCTAAGAGTATTTAGAATGGATGACTCCTGGCACGGTACTGTACCTGCAGGTGATGGAGTCACCCTCTCTAAAGGTGTCTTATAGACTAAAGTAGAGACGGATGTGCATGACTGGCAGATCACTTGCTTAGGCAATTGAGTCAATCATGAGATGTCAAGTACCACACCAGATGTTGTTCTTGCAGTAAGTGCAATAAGTTGATATTGATCCAATCCTGGGGAAACAGTCGGAAGCAGTTTTAGAACATAAGTGAATGTTCTAGGGATATGATAACGGCTGCCTCCTTTAGGAGACGGTTATCATTCCAGGCTTCCAAGGTGACATGGACGACAAGGAGGTTGTCAGAGTTATAGTTTTCCTTCTGACGAGGGGCAGTATTTTGGACAGGTGGTCCAAGGCAATACTGAGGGAGGCATGGCGCAGGATACTGATTAAGTTCAGTTGACGATACAGTCTAAGAAGTTTGGATTTGGAGTTCATTTATGAGCTAGGTCCCATCAGACATCCAGACATTCTAAGACAGGTAATACTCATTTCGGGAGATGGCTTTCTCCGCGAACTTGAGATATAGAGAGACATAGAAAGAAACATCTCAGCGGATCCACTCACTGAGGCTATTCCTCGAACGCAATAGTTTCGCAAACGAGCTTTGTGAGACGGACTAGTAGAGGAGTTGGGTGTTCGGTATCACACGGGCTGTGAGTATGCGACATCGCAATAATTAGCCTTGAGTGCAAGTGGGAGATTGTTGGAGATAGTGCCCTCAGAGTCAATTATTGGATCACAGGCACGTGATTGCAATGATTGAGGGAGGACCTATCCCGGTAGGACAGTCTTACTCGAGATGATAGTACGCTATCTGGTTTACCTTTATCATCGTGTACTGCTTTAGGTGACCTGACATGTCGCTATTGCACGTTGATAGAGCCCCTAGGATTCTTGCTTGACTACCAACAGTATGAGGGCGATCATATAAGTGAGAGCTGGAGTCTATAAGCACATCCTTAAAAGGTCCCTAGTCGTAGGAGTTTCGAGACAGGGCATCGATACTCCAGAGTGGACTAGTGTATACAGTCGAGACCCCGACGAGGGGCGGTGGCCGGTCTCACAAGCCACTGGTGTCAGTTGGATCACCTAAGATGTATACAGGTGCTCATTGGGTTATGAGTACACCGGACAGGACTCGCCGGGAACATGCTAGTTGGTCTTATACCTGACGTCAGATAGCAGTTCCCTGGTGACATGTGTACAGGTTAGTTCATCGACCTGGGGATCGTCATTTGTCTCGTGTGAGTTCCCACTGTGCTTTGATTACTACCCTACCACGGCTCAAAGGAGTCGTGCAAATAGGTTTTAGTTGGGTACAGTCCCGAGCCACATGGAGGCAGTGAGCGGATCTTCAGGGGTTCGTCTCTTCCGGTATTGGGGGTGAGGTCGCGCTGTGTCTAGGAGAGCCATTACACGAAGTCCTTGGCCAAGGCAAGAGATTTACTGGTAGGTATTCCAGTAGTATCTCAGGGTGTTCTGGGCTACACTCCGACACGACTTGTACCGCTTTTGGGGGTCTGACTTTTACCAACCCCCTAGGCCCGACATGTGATGCTCATAGACGAACGGACCGGACTGTACGGATATTGTCACTGACAGGCTCAATAGGGTGTCAGGATGAGTTCGCTCATCGACGTCCCTTTTGGTCAATAGCTGGTGGCCCGTTACGTATTGGCTTATACCTCTGACGTGCTAGTGGTTAAATCCACAACCATCGTATTGACGAGTCTTTAGAGTCCACCACACTTTCAGTTACTCAGCTTTCGGGCGAAACGCTGTAGAGGCCGTATGGAGATATGGCAGGGTCCGATCAGATACGTGCGGTATTGCACGGATCAGGATCGGACAGTTTGTACTAGAGGACGTATAGTTATATGGCAGGGTTCGATCTGATACGTGCGGTATTGCACGGATCAGGATCGGATGAACATTACTAGCCGGCTTTGGTTTAAGCCGGATACTAGTTTAGTACAGTGTAGATTTTGTCTCTCATTGCATTTGTATCCGGACAGAATACAGATGCGGGTGTGTATACACAGTATCGGGGTTTTCCTGTAATTTATTACGGGACCAGTTTTCTGGACTTGCCAGTTTGCATTCCGTTCCGGCCGATTTTCCGTTGTTCTTTCCCGGCCGGACTTTTCTGATGGAGGGGGTTATTTGCAAGTTTGCAAATAACATTTTGTGGAGGGGTTTATTGCAAAAGGATTTATTATGAGAGCATCTTTTCTTTTGTTGCACCATTCTTGCATTTAATTGTGATTGGAAAGGGTATGGGTTGATTAAGGTGTAAGCATGGTTGATGTTTGTTTATGGTCACCTTTCTACATCTCCTACACTCACCTCCCTCTTGTGATATACTTGTTTTCCCTCCACCTTTTCCTTGGAAGACTGGGCCGGCCACACATTCGATGAGGGAAAATGAGAGAGGTTCATTTGTGTGGAGTATCATTTGTTCATCTCATTTCCTTGCAAAATTGATAGCATCATTTCCTTAAAAAGTTCATTCTTCCCTCCACATCAAATGGCAACCAATACCCCAAAGTGAGACATGCACTCTACGCTATATTCTACAGCAAATCTTGGGCGCGTCGGCTAGCCAACTTCGCGCCCGAGTTGCCTCGGTATTGAAGTGGGAGCCCGTAAAAGAAACAGGCGATGTGGTGCCCTTCCGGCGAGGAGATGGAGACCGGACATTCCGCGAGAGATCGGGACGACGACGAGAAGACCGGAGGACTCGGATCAGTCGGTATATCTCTAACCCGTCTTGTTGTTAGCTAGATATAGTTTAATGGCCCGATCCGGGGTTTAGTGCGCGGTGGTGCCGGTTTGCAAAGTTCGCAAAAATAAAGTTTATCACCGTTTCCGCATTTGGCCGTCGGATTGACGACCGGGGCGCCGCCGTGCACTTACAGTGGGTGTATCGAGACGGGGCATCGATATACTAGAGTAGACTAGCGTATAGCTTCTCGACCCATACAAATGGGCGATGGATGATCCCATATCCATTGGTGTTTGATATCAGAGATGATATACGCGTGCTCAGTGGAGACTGAGTACACTGGACGGACTCGCCGAGAAGTCCCAGATAGTATTATACCTCACGTCAGATGGCAGTTCTCTGGTGACAATAGTACAATTTAGTTTGTAGACCCAAGATCGTCATAGAGTCTTGTGTGATTCCCACTGTGCTTTGATTTCCACATTACCTTGTCCAAGAGGGCGTGCAAAACGGTGGGTTTTAGGTACAGTCCCGAGTCACATGGAGGCAATGAGTGATAGGAGGGGTTTCGTCTCTCGGTATTGGGAGTTGATGTTGCGCTGTGCTCGGTTGGCCATAACAGGGAAGTCCCTGGCCAGGGCTGGTTTAGAGATTTACTGGAAAGTGTTACCAGTAGTTTCTCCACCCGTTATGAGCCTCATATCGGCATGACTTATCGGTTATTGGGCTATGACGTTTACCACCCCTAGACTTGATATGCGACATATCAGACGAGGAGACCGGACTACACGGTAGTGCCATTGTCAGGCTTTTGCTGGAGTTAGAGCGGGCTTGCTTGCTGATCTTTTGATCGCTTGTATATGATAACGTATTCTATTTTTGCGATGTTTGTATCGATCAGTTATATGCGATATAACCAGGTTATCAAATCAAGGGTTGATTCGATAAGTCGATACATTGGATGTTTGTCGGTTATATGTGATATATCCGGATTATTAAGTCAAGTGTTGATTTAATAATTTAGTGTATAATTGTATATGTGATATACTAATTTACATTAACTAACATTGGTTCACTTAATCATTTCTTTTTCTCACATGTGCACAGCTTAATATATATGTGATATATATTAAATTGTGTATTGTTTTGTATCATGGTTGTCGATACACACTACATGGGTGTATGAGACTTACACCAAGCTAATTATGATGTTGGGTTTTGATATTTAAAGTAATTCTAAAATTAGTGGATAATAAGCACAAGTATGAAGCTAGTGAAAGCTTGTGGATGCTTTGACTAAGTCCACTAGTTTTGTTTTACTTAAGATATTTAGTAACATTACCATGATAATTAGCCATGGTTATGTCTCTACATGAGTTCGTATATGATACCCACTCACCCTTGGTTAGCTCACTCACTTGATCATTTTCATTCTCATCTATTTGTTCATCTTCTTCCTCAAAGCCAAAAGCTTTCTAGAGTTTGATCTAAAGTGAGAAATAATATGAGAAAAGAAATGCTAAAGTGTACCCACTTCCTATTTCATCATCCTCTACTAGACTAGCACTTTAGTATAGCGTGTTTGCTTCACTTTGCTGAAGTGGTAGCTTGAGTTAGTAATCACTCGACGTAGATCATCTTCGGCCTCGAAGACTTCATGCAATACCATTGCTATCTTCTCATGGAGCCGTCCGAGAGTCCGGGAGCACGATGATCATAGCGAAGGGACTACTACAAGGAGCATATGAAGTGAAGGACCGATCTACAAAGGTTGTATTTCATCTTCACTTAGATAGTAAATGGTTCACTATATGTTTTCCGTATTATATTCTAGTTATCGATTCTTGTTTAGAGTTCCTTGAAACGGCAAATTTTTGAAAATGGCATGGACGATGCCTCACGAAACCTTGCTGCCGTCGATGGGAACCCTACAGTGGTATCAAAGCCTAGCAAGGAAATTATACAGATAATGTTAGATTACGAACAAGAAACAAACTTCGAACTTGAAACCCTAAAAATCATGTTTCTGTCAATTTTAATCCGAGCCCTAAAATATTTTTAAACAAGTACAGAGTCATATATATGTGATAACATGAACACTGATGAAATTTAGAGGCATTTGGCAACATTTGGGCCGGCGAGACCCCCCCATACCGGCCATTTCAGAGACCCCCTCCAAATTTCTCCAGTGTTCTGTTACATGGGTTTTTGTGCTTCAGGTGTTGTTTATTTTTGCTAAATTGTCATGTGATGTTAATTTACTATAGTAACAACTCGGAGTGTTTCGTAGTCATATTTTAACTGTTTTCGGGATACTTTAGACGTTATTAAAAAGTTCAATCGGATGTCAAATACCTACTTTAACCCTTGCCGGGAAAATTTCCACGTGTTGGATTTTTCCCGTAGTTAAAAAGCTTTCAAAGATCATGCAAGTTTTTCGAAGGACCCTCTAAAAGAACAAAACCTTAACTTGATTATATGACCGTCAAAACCGCCACTGAACCCTCGGGTTTGTGGTGGTTCAGCGGTGCCACATGTGAGGCGTTGGTTTGGCCCTTCTACGGCTGGTTCATTGGTACTGTGGCGTGTGCTAAAAAACTTTATAACTATGCTCAAGTGTTGAACTTTCTGGGTAATTTTGGGTGTTTAATGATTCGATTGGAATGTTTAATATCGCCTAGCTTTTCCTGTAAAGTGATACAATATGTGGAATTCATACTGTTAGGCATGAAATGCGAAGTATGTGATATTTCGGATTTATGATGTCTAAGGTGTTTGTGGATTCTAAATGTTGTAGTTTTACAGTTTCTTTTCTGCGGCCGTAAGTGTAATATGTGATATCACTTGTTTCGTTGCTATATGTCAACGACAATTGGGATACGCATATTTACTTACGTTGATGACATGTGATGTTATGTGTTGCTGGATATGTTATATTGGATCGTCGCGTTTTGAATAGCCGGGGGTTTTATGTGAGATGAGAGTTTTTATTTTCATTCATGTAAAAATAAATGTATGTAATATTCTTTTATTGGGGCACTTCAGGGTTGAGGATGATGTCACCATTTTATATTATTTACTTTTCCGCACTAGGACAGACCCGAGGAGGAGAGCACAAGTAACCGGGTTCTAGAGTCCAGTGGGAGACCAACTCGAGGAGTCGACTCCAGGTCTCCTAACTCTAGAATTGGTAGGGTTGCTTGCCGCTCTCGTAGGGGTCTAGGGGTGTGGATTTGTCTAATCATCGCGACCGTGGAATCCGTGTTTTATAGAGGCTCAAAATAAAACACGGACCTCCTAGTATATCAAATATTTGATATGTTTCTTCTGCTGCGATATCTGTGATGTGATCATTTGATATGTTGAGATAAATACTGTATATAGTATATATGATATATTATATAGACATTGCTTATGTTTTACACCCGTGCTAACCCTGCCCCGCTCTGCCGTTAATTACCTAACCTAACGGTGCATGACGGGACAACGAGGCGAATGCGGATGGCATAAGTGTACGACGTATTTATCTGTGATTTTTAGGTGACTTAAATGATGGGAATTCATTAATATGATTAATGAAAGAAAAGAAACCTAAAAGATGTTGTGGAATGGAATTTTCAAAAACAGGTAGCTACAGTTCTTGTTTTGCATAGCGGTGTTCCTTGTAGAACATCCTGCACCTTATTCGATAAGGAAAGGGCCGAGATCCCTTCACCGGGAGTGACCCCATTAGCAATAACTGGCAGATGCTACAACCCTCGGTTTGTATTTTGATTGCTTTTATAGTTTTTGCTTTGCATAGTGATATATGTGATATACCCTGCACTTCATTCGACAAGGAAAGAGACGAGATCCCTTCACCGGGAGTGACCTCTTTGGCGAAACTAGCAAAAGCTTCAAAAACACTCCACTTTAAAATCATTTGATTCTGCAACGATATCAAGTTCATTACGCAGAAGGTTTTCTTAAAAACATGTCGTTGCCCTCCGTCATTTTAGATAAGTCCTACTTAGTATTCGTGCTACGTTTGTTGACCTCCGTCAAGGCGTAGTGTGCGATAGCTAACTGGTATTTATCTGCTTATGCATATGATGCAGATTGGATTAGGGTAGTCGTATGACCTTCTTGACCTCCGTCAAGGGTCGTGCGGGTGGGTTTGATTCAATCAAGAAATGACGGGTTGAACTTCACTAGTAGCCTATGGTTTGTTGACCTCTGTTAAGGTCATAGGGTGCTAGGGGCAAAATTATCGAGAATTTCAAGTGTTGAAATTTGCAATGAGATTGCATACCTTCTATGAGATAGTTAGATCCCGATACCCACTGCGAGTAATTGTTACTCTTAGGAGAGTTTTGCACTTTACAATTAGCCGATCAAGTAGGTGTCTAAAAAGGTGTCAACGGGGTTAAGCCCATTGGAAAACAAGGTTTATTTTAATTAGGTCCGTGCGAAAGCACGGGGAACCTCCCTCAAAGTACAAGCACTGGCCTGGCTGAATGATTGGCGAACTTGTAGGGTGTAATTAATCCTAGCTATTCTTTTCTTTTAGGGTTTGAAGGTAGATTTGATAAAAACAGTGGGAGCCATCCTGATTAGATAAAATAATAACCAATCTAATCTTGCAAGAGCGCACACAGAGTGTTTTCTTCTCTCTCTCTCCAGGTAGCGATCATGTCACGCCTTAATCAAGATAATAATATGGATGTATTGACCGGACCAGCTTGTTATACTGTGCTGGGGAACGTTGGTCCCGCTCTAACTTATAATTGTTATAAGACCGAGCAGGAATTAGCCGATTACCAGGATTCCCGTGCCACCCAAATGAAGAAAGTGCATGATGATGCATCTTCTTCGGGTGTGTTCATTACTTAGAACCGTTTCTTAGTATCCTCTACGTCCTGGGTATGAGATACCGGATCAGGATCCCATATATGTAATCTGTTACATAGGCTACATACAGGTAGAGAACTGAGATCGGGTGATAAAATTTCAAAAGTTGGAAACAGTGCAATTGTTGCAGCCAAGATGTTGGCAGTTATCACCCTGTATTACCGAATACATTGATTTTGAACGAATGTTATTAGATACCGAACCTAATATACAAAATCATATCAGTCTCTTTATTTAGTAAAGAACTATATAATTTTGTATTGTTGGATAATCTATTGAACATTTTCTATATCAAGAGTTGATCGGTTTAGGCACGTTATCTAAAAGCATATACGTTTTAAATCAAATCACAGTTCTTAACGTATAAAACACATAAAAGAGTAAAAGTTCAGAAATGAACGAATCCTTCTTAAGGCATTGTAGACTAGGCCATATCAATGCGACCCGACTAGCTAAATTACATTTAGATGCATATTTAAATCAGTTTGAACTTACATCTTGTGAAACTTGTCAGTCATGTCATAAAGATAAAATGACCATAGCTCCGTTTATTGGAAACAGAAAAAGAGTTGGTGAACTCTTGGGATTGAAACATTAATGTGTATGTAGGTACCCAGTCTACACATGCCAGGTATGGTTCTTTGTACTTCATTACATTCACTAATGATCTCTCAAGATTCGGACATATGTACCTGTTGAAACATAAGTCTGAAACTTTTGAGATATTCAATGAATATAAGTCAGAAGTAGAGAACTAAAATGGTTATAAGTATTATGTCCTTTGATGTGATCAGGGAGGAGAATACTTATGCACGGAATTCCTGGACTATTCTAAAGGAGAATGAGATTCTCTCTCAGCATTACTCCTTCGTATACACCACAGCACAACGGTGTATCAGGGCAGAGCAATTGCACCCTATATGATATGGTGCGCTCTATGATGAGTATTACTGAGTTGCCTATTTCCTTATCGGGGTTATGCACTTGAGAAGCTGCATACCTATTGAATGGCGTTCCTACCAAATCAGATGCCCAACACTCCATATGAGATGTGGTATGGGAAGAGCCAATCTCTTAAGTAAGTTAAGATTTGGGGTTGTCCGGCCTATGTCTAAAAGCAAAATTCGGACAAGCTCGAAGCAAGGTCAGTTCTATGGAAATTTGTTGGATATCCCAAGCATTTGCAAGGGAATATCTTCTACCACACCGAGGAACAAAAGGTGTTTTGTTTCTCGGCATGCCACCTTTTTAGGAAAAGGAATTTATTTTGGAAACAAATTAGTGGTCATGAGGTAGAACTGGAAAGTGTTCCAGCTATACAAACTACAGCAGATGATTTGCTAGAACTGGAGGATTCAATAGCTCCCAACGAACCTCAGCCTCTCCGCCGATCCGGTAGGGTTCCTCACCTACCTGAGAGATTCTTTGGTTTCTCTATGACAGTGGGAGCGAGGATTTCATCATGAGATGATGACCCAACTAGTTTCGAGCAGACCATCAGGAGTGGGGACTCTTTAAGAATGGCTGGATGCTTTGCGATCTGAGATGGAATCTATGTACACCAACGAAGTATGGACTTTGGTTGCTATATCTAAAGGGTTAAATCCCAATTAGGAGCAAGTATATCTTGAGAAGATTACTTGGTGTACATGGAAAAGTTGAGACTTTCAAAGCTAGAATTGTTAAAGGTTCTCATCATCAACCAAGCTTGGATAATGATGAAACCTTTTCTGGGGCCTATGCTTAAGTCCATCCAGATCCTACTTGCCACTGCTACAAACCATGACTACGATATCTGGCGGTTGGGTGTCATGACTGCCCTTCTAAATACTGATTTAGAAGAGTGCATCTATAAGTACACAGCCAGAGGGCTCTGTAGACAGTGGGATCAGCGGAAACGTGTACAAGTTGCTTTACAGGTTAAAGAAGGCATCGCGGAGTTAGAACATCTGTTTTGATGTGTTAGTCAAAGAGTTTGACTTCATCAAAATGCTAGATGAACCTTGTATATAAAAAAGGGAAGTAGGGAGTATGGTGGTGATTCTCGTATTGTACATGGATGACATACTCTTGATAGGAAAGGAGTTTCCTATGCTACGCTCAATCAATCTCCTCTTATCACAAGGATTCTCCATATAGGATCAAGGTGATACCTCCTAAATCCTGGGTTTTGGATCTATGAGATAGATCTAAATGGATGTTAGGACCCTCACTAGGTGTAGTGAAATGGTATCAATCGATCCTGGGGAGAATCACTGCATAGCTTCCTGGATGGTAAGGTCGACTGAATGTCAGTCACAGGCATTGTCTTTACCCTCAGTAAAGGGACGGTATTGTAGAAGAGTTCCAAGCTCGATACCGTGACATACTAGACGATAAAGGTTGGATACATCGCTACCAAAGATGCTAACAAAGAGGTAGTCTGGGTGTATATTAGTTTTTGAGATGAACTTCGTTCCTACCATTGTGTGATAATGGAGTTATGGCTTATGCCTGGGAATGCCCGTCCCATCAGAGATCCAGACATATTCTAAGGCAGTATAACCTAATCATGGAGATGGATGATCTCCAGGGGATCGAGGTTAGGAGAGTAGACTCAGAGGATAACACGGTAGATCCACTCACAAAGGCCTTTTCCCAAAGAGAGACTTTTATGGGATGGTTGGGTATGAGATACTACAACCACTGCTATCAGATGGCCCTAGTGCAAGTGGGAGATTGTTAGTTATATGTATGCCCTAGAGGCCATTACTATACATGAGATGTATATTGTAGTGGATGCTTGGACATATATAGGGAGGACTTTCTTGCTCGACATGATAGTATGCTATCTGGTTACTCTTTACCTTAACGTGTACACTAATTGTCTTTCTGTTACATGTTGGTAAAGCCCTTAGGATGCGTACTTGACTACATGGACTATGATGCAGATCATACTAATGGGGACAGAGTAGTCCATAAGTACATCCTTTAATGTCCCTAGTCGTGGGTGTACCGAGACGGGGCATCGATATAACAGAGTACACTAACGAATAGCTTCTCGACCTATACAGATAGGCGATGGATGATCCCATATCCATTGTTTGACATTAGAGATGATATATGGGTGCTCAGTGGAGACATGGTACACTAGACGGACTCGTCGAGAACTCCCAGATGGTATTATACCTCACGTCAGATGGCAGTTCTCTGGTGACACTAGTACAGGTTAGTCTGTAGACCCGAGATCGTCATAGAGTCTTGTGTGATTCCCACTGTTCTTTGATTTCCACCTTACCACGTCTAAGAGGGCGTGCAAAACGGTGGTTTTTGGGTACAGTCCCGAGTCACATGGAGGCAATGATCGATAGGAGGAGTTTCGTCTCTCCCGGTATTGGGGGTTGATGTTGCGCTGTGCTCGATTGGCCATAACAGGGAAGTCCCTGGCCAGGGCTGGTTTATGGATTTACTGGTAAGTGTTACCAGTAGTTTCTCGACCCGTTATGAGCCTCATATCGGCATGACTTATCAGTTATTGGGGTCTGACGTTTACCACCTTTAGAATTGATATGCGACATATCAGACAAGGAGAACGGACTGTACGGTAGTGTCACTGTCAGGCTTTTGCTGGAGTTGGAGCGGGCTTGCTTGCTGATCTTCTGATCGCTCAATACCTGGGTAGCCGTTACTTCCAGCTAGTACCGCGACGGCTTGTGGGTGCTTGATATGATCATCACCTACTGCTGGCGTATTGACGAGTTTTTAGAGTCCTACATAGAGGTTTTACTGGCTCAGGCAAAACGAAAATAGGATCATATATGTGATTTGTGCGGGACCGAGAATAATGCGTGTATATGATACCGTATTCAATTCTCGCGATGTTTGTACCGATCGGTTATATGCGATATAACCAGGTTATCGAATCAGGGGTTGATTCGATAAGTCGATACATTGGATGTTAGTCGGTTATATGTGATATGACCGGATTATTAAGTTAAGTGTTGCTTTAATAATTTAGTGTATAATTGCATATGTGATATACTAATTTACATTAACTAACATTAGTTCACTAAAGCATTTGTTTTTCTCACATGTGCACAACTTAATATATATATGATATATATTAAATTGTGTATTGTTTTATATCATGGTTGTTGATACACACTACATGGGTCTATGAGACTTATACCATGCTAATTATGATGTTGGGTTTTGATATTTAAGGTAATTCTAAAATTAGTGGATAATTAGCACAAGCATGAAGCTAGTGGAAGCTTGTGGATGCCTTGAGTAAGTCCACTAGTTTTGTTTTACTTAAGATATTTAGTAACCTAACCATGATAATTAGCCATGGTTATGTCTCTACATGAGTTAGTATATGATACCCACTCACCCATGGTTAGCTCACTCACCTGATCATTTTCATTCTCATGTATTTGTTCATCTTCTTTCTCAAAGCCAAAAGCTTTCTGGGGTTTGATCCAAAGTGAGAAATAATGTGAGAAAAGAAATTCTAAAGTGTACCCACTTCCTATTTCATCATCCTCTACTAGACTTGCACTTTAGTATAGGATGTTTGCTTCACTTTAGTGACGTGGTAGCATGAGTTAGTAATCCCCCGACGTAGATCATCTTCGGCCTTGATGACTTCAAGCAATACCATTACTATCTTCTCATGGAGCCGTCCGAGAGTCCGGGAGAACGATGATCGCAGCCAAAGGACTACTACAAGGAGCATATGAAGTGAAGGACCGATCTACAAAGGTTGTATTTCCTCTTCATTTAGATAGTAAATGGTTTACTATATGTTTTACGTATTATATTCTAGTTATCGATTCTTGTTTAGAGTTCCTTGAAACGACAAATTTTTCAAAATGGCATGGACGATGCCTCCCGAAACCTTGCAGCCATCGATGGGAGCCCTACATCTAGAAGCTCTTCTAGATCTACCACATTGCCATAAGTATCATTTGGAAAAATCTCATTTTCTAAAAATGTGGCATTCCGAGAAACAAATACCATTTGTTCCTCTTTGTTGTAGAACAGATATCCATATGAATCTTTTTGATATCCCACAAATAAACATTTGAACGATTGTGTCTCGAGTTTGTCCGGATTCTGCTTTTTGACAAAAGACGGACAACCCTAAATCTTAACTCGCTTAAGAGATGGTCTTTTCCCATACGATATCTCATATAGACACCGTCTTGGTCGGAACCCTGTTCAACAGAAAAGCTGCAGTCTCCAATGCCTGCCCCAAAAAGGAGAGGGGAAACTCAGCATCACTAATCATGAATCGTACCATATCTAACAGGGTTCGATTCCGCCGCTCTCACACACCGTTGTGCTCTGGTGTGTAAGAGGGAGTGAGCTGAAAGAGAATCCCATTCTCTTTTAGGAAGTTCGAAAACTCTGTACTAAGATACTCTCCACCTCGATCCGATAGAAGTATCTTGATGCTCAATCCAGTTTGTTTTTCTACTTCAAATTTGTACTCCTTGAATTTCTCAAAAGCTTCAGATGATGCTTTATAAAAAAAACACATGACTGAATCTTGAGAAATCATCAGTAAAAGTTATGAAGTAAGAAAAACTGCCACTTGCATGTGTAGATATTGGCCTCCATACATCACTATGTATGAGGCCCAAGAGCTCAGTAGCTCTTTTTCTGTGTCCAGTAAACGGAGTTTTGGTCATTTTCCTTTTGAAACAAGACTGGCAAGTCGCATAAGATTTATACTCAAAAGAATTTAAATATCCATCTTTATGAAACTTGTTTAGTCATGTTTCATTAATATAACCAAGTTTACAATGCCAAAGAAAAGCTTCATTTATATCTGAAAATTTTCTTTTGTTTGTGTGTTGTATATTGAAAACTGTGTGTTGATTAAGGACGTAATCCCGTTATTATGTGTACCACAACCAATCAACTCTTGATTATGTTTAATGTTTATAACATTATGATGCAATACAAAATGATACCCTTCATTGTCCAAAAAAGAAACGGATATAATATTACAAAGCATGCTTGGTACAAAATAACATGGGTTTAAAACAAATATACAACCCGATGGCAACCCCAGATGATACTTTCCTACTGAAACTGCATATACATTGGAACCATTTCCAACCCGGAGAGTATGATCAACTGTCATCAAAACTCTGCTATTTCTCAGCCCCTGCACAGAATTGCAGATATGAGAACCCGAACCGGTATCCAATACCCAGGAAGCAGAGTTTATAGGAAAACAGTTTTCAGTTACGAACACACCTGAAGCTGAAGCATCAACATGCTTCCCTTTCTTGAGATCAACGTACTAAGAATAATTCTGCTTCCAGTGTCCCGTCTTCTTGCAGTATAAACATTCTCCTTTTCCCGACTCCGCAGCATTGGATTTGTCTTTTCCCTTTGCCTTTTTTATTCCACCTCTCGGCTTGGTGGATTTCTTCTTGTTCTTTCCCTTGGCCTTTGCTTTTGAGACGGAAGAAGAAGATTGTCCAATAAGCAGGGAGGGAGACTTCGCCTTGACTGTGCTCTCTGCATTTCTCAACATATTGAGAAGTTCGGGTAGTGTCTTCTCTATGTTGTGCATTTTGAAGTTCACTATGAAAAGAGCAAAGGCAGAGGGAATAGACTGTAGAACAATATCCGTGTATTGCTCATTGTCCATTTTCCATCGTCCATCGGAGGCCCTCAAGCTCTTCAATAAGAGCTATCATCTTCGAAACGTGGTCACCTACTAAAGCGCCTGGAGCCATCCGCATCTGAAACAGCTTTCGAGATGCTTCATATCGTATGATACGAGACTGCTCCCCATACAACTCCTTTGTATGGAGAAAGATTGATTGTACATCCATCTCCTCATGCTGCTTTTGATGTGTATTGTCCATCGATGCAAGCACGAGGCATTTGTCGGTGGCACAGTCAATATCCCATGTTTTGCGGATCTCCCTATCCGCAACAGAAGATTCAGGGCCTGGTTTCGGCGGGGCTGTGGCAGTGAGGACATATGATACTTTATCATATGTGAGAGCAATGTTAATATTCCTCAACTAGTCTTTATAGTTCGGTCCGGTAAGCTTATTTTTCTCTAATAGTAGCTTAAGTCCAGTCATGGTTATCTGCCATTAGGAGAGAGAAAAGAATACACTCAGCGAAACCTCTCGCAAAGATTAGATTGGTTTATTATCTTATCTAATCGATATCTCCCACTGCTTTTATCAAATTCTCGTTCAAACCATAAAAGGAAAAAATTAGCTAGGATTAATTACATTATACAACTTCGCTAACCGTTCAGCCAGGCCAGTGCAAGTACTTCTGAGGGAGGTTCCCCGTGCTTTCGCATGGACCTAATTAAAATAAACCACATTTTCCCAGAGGCGTAGCCCCGTTGACACCTTTCCAGACACCTAATGAGTTAGCTAATTGTAAAGTGCAAAATTCTCCCGGGAGCAACTATTGCTCAAAGTGGGATCGGGATCCTACTATCACATAGAAGGTATGCGATCTCATTGCAAATTTCAACAATTGTAACTCCCGATATTGTTTTTACCCTTAGCACTTATGACCTTGACTATAATCAATATATCATAAGTACTAGTCAAGTTCTATCCGTCATTTCATGATTAATTAGACCCACCCATATGACCCTTGACTATAATCAACATAATCACATGAATGTCCTAATTAATCTCATCATATGTTTTGTAGGAAGACATCATTTAGCTACCTACACTATGCCTTGACTATAATCAACTTATGTAGCACGAATACTAAGTACTCTACTTCCTAAAATGACGGAGGGCTGCGTATAGCTTTTAAGAAAAACTTTAAGGCTTCGAACTTGATATCGTTATACAATCTAATGGTTAAAAGGAGTGGCTTAAGCTCCGCCTTTTGAAATCTTGCTTTTTCATAAAAAGCCGAGTAAGTTTCATATCTGATTGTACAATATCTTTTTAGATTTCTTTTGTTTACATTAATCATATTAATGTAGTCCCATCATTTAAGTCCTTAGACATTACAGAAAAGAAACGAAAATAGAATGTACGCTTATACTATCCGCATTCGCCACAATGTCCCGTTATGGACCGTTGGGTTACTTAACTAATGGTATAGCGGGGCGGGACTAGCGCGGATGCAAAACATAAGAAACATTTATTATATATCATATATATAATATATCATTCATCTTAGCAGATAAAGTAATCACATTACAGAATAACCACAACAGAAGCACATATTTGAAAATATAGGATATACTAGGAGGTCCGTATTTTGTATTTGGACAACAATAGAAAATACGGATTCCACAGTCGCGATGAATAGCCAAGCCCACACCCCTAGACCCCTACGAGAGCAGCAAGTGACCCTACCAATTCTAGAGTATAGAGGACCCGGTCACAACTCTTCGAGATGGCCTCCCACTAAACCCTAGAACCCGGTCACTTGTGCTCCCCTCTTTCGGTCTATCTAAATGCGGAAAAGTAAATAATATACAACAATGGTGACATCATCCACAACCCGGAAGTGCCCCAATAAAAGAATATTACATACATTTAATTTTAAATGAATGAAAAGAAAAACTCTCATCTCATATAAAACCCCCGGCTATTCATTTGCGGCGATTCTGTAGATCATATCTCAGCAATACATAATATCACATATTATCAACGTAAGTAATTATGCGTACCCTAATTGTCATTGATGTATAGCAACGAAACCGGCGATACACCACATACTACACTTACGGTCGCAGAAAAGAAAGAGAAAAACTACAACAATTGGAGTTGACGGTGCCTTTGGACATCATAAACCCGGAATATCACATATTGAGGATTTCATGCCTAACAATGCAAATCTTATATTTAGGTCTCAATTATGAAAACACCTTTTCAAAAGAAACCGGGTAATTCAACAAGATTCCCGATTCTACCGAGACCAAAATATTAGATTTACACATAACTAATTACTTTTCACAAAACTAATTAGTGTAGATTCCAATTATTATATCACATTACATATATCTAGACAATGTTAAACGTTTCAATCGAATCAACAAGCAGCCAAAAATTACCCCGATGAGCTCAACACTTGAGCAAAGTTAAAATACCCAAAAACGAGCTACAGTACCTTTGATCCATCCGTAGAAGGCCCAAACCAATGCCTCACCTCTGACATCGCGGAACTACGGCAAATCCAGGGTTTAGTCACGGTTTCGAGGGCATAGAATCGAGTTAAGCTTTTGTTCTTCTCGAGGGTCCATAGAGTTACTTGCATGACTATCGAATATAATTAACTTATGAAAATTCCAACACTTGGAAATTTTCAGCTAGGGCAAAGGGGGGTTATTGATGTTCGGTTGAACTGTCAAATATCGTCCAAGTTACCATTACAATGTTAAAAAATACCACTACGAAATACTCTGAATAAGGCCCTAAGCACAATTTGCATCACATGAAAATTTGGCCTAAACAAACAATACCTGAAACCCCAAAACCTACACACCAGAGCACAGAAAATTTTTTGGGCAAAACAAGGGAAGGGGGGCAGCCACATCGGATTTTTATGGTGTTGGATATATGTATGCCATAGAGGCCATTATATGATAGTGAATGTATTTATACATGTATATATATATATATATATATATATATATATTCAGTGTACATTCAAGCTCGACATGATAGTATGCTATCTGGTTCTTCTTTATCTGACATATCGATTTGATCATGCTTTTATTCATTCACATATGTTGATAAAGCCCTGAGGATATAAGCTTGACTACTGTGATTATGATAGAGATCATACTAGTGGGACATCTGTAGTTTATAAGCATATCCTGGAATGTCCCTAGTCATAGGTGTATCGAGACGGGGCATCGATATACCTGAGTAGACTAGCGTATATGATACTAGACCCTTATGATGGGCGATGGATGTTTCCACATTCATCGATGTTTGACATCGAGGTCATATACGGGTACTCAGTGCTGACTGGGTACAATGGACGGACTCACCGAGAACTCCTATATGGAATTATATCTATCGTCGGATAGCAGTTCTCAGGTGACACTGGTGCAGGTTAGTCTGTAGACCCGAGATCATCATAGAGTCTTGTGTGTTTTCCCACTGTACTTTGATTACCACCCTACCACGGCTCTACTGAGTCGTGCAAACAGTACAGTCCCGAGACATACGAAGGTGATGAGCGATAGGAGGGGTTTCGACTCTCCCGGTATTGGGAGTTGATGCTGTGCTGTGCTCGATTGGCTATATCAGTAAGTCCCTGGCCAGGGCTGTTGAGATTTACTGATAAGTGTTATAAATAGTTTCTCGATCTGTTATAGACCATTCATCGGCATGACTTATTGAGTTATTGGGGTCGACGTTACCATCCCTAGCAGCATATCTGACGAAGAGACCGGACTGTACGGTAGTGTTGCCGGTTGGCTCGACGGGAGTTGTGACAGGTTCGCTTGTTTTCTTCTGATCGCTCAATACCCGGGTGGCCGTTACGTTTAGCTGACCGCTTGCGGCTTGGGGGTGCTTGATATGATCATCACCCACTGCCAGCGTATTGACGAGTCTTAGAGTCCCACAATGGAGTTGCCTAGTCCAGGAGAAACGATGTGGTGCGCATATGAGATATGCGCGTGGACCCGGTTAAAATGCGCGTATGAGATACCGTATATTAATCGGGTGGTTTGCATTTGGTCGGGTCGTATGCGATATGACCGGTTTGCTAAAACCAAGTGTTGATTTATCATTGACCATTAGTTTCCCACTTTAAACCCTTTCTTGTCTTTTTGTTGTATGCATGCATGTATGCATTTATTCTCATTCATGCATATAGGATGTGCATGCACACATACATGCATACATAATTCTATCATGGTTGTTGATATAGTGGATGGTGGCAATATAAGACTCACATCATATATATATATATATATAGATAGATATTATTTTTGGAAAAAGAAAAATGGAAATGGAAATTTTTTATCATGGTTTAATATTTTATTCTTGCACTAACCCTTTAGTTTAACTAAGATTCATTTTCTATGGCCATTTTTGTTCCAAACTAAATATCTGGATATTTTATAACTATGGTTAAGAATGAGAAAATGAAAATATATATATTTTCATTTCTCATTTTTATATATATGCTTATCATTATCTTGAGCTCTTTACAAGCCATCATTTCTTCCTCCTTTCTCTCTTGCTCTCTAGTTTTCTCTTGTGAGCAAAAGAGTAACCAAGTTAGGATTTTGAAGTGAGAAAATAAACCACATCACCATTCTACACTAGTATTGCCCATTTGTGTAAAGTGTTAGCTTCCATTTCTTCTCTTGATCTAGTGAAATTTCAAGCTTGGACAAAGAGGACTCCGGGTGGATCGTCGTGGACCTAGAGGATCTCAAGCGAACCTTTTTCCAACCCTCAAGTAGCCAAGGAGTCTAGCTTAGGGAGCTACAAAGGTTGTACTCTCAAAACCCTAGCTTTTACTACTTGTGTTTATGTTAAAGTTATGTTACCCTATATTTTCTAGCATGATCCTTAAGATAGTTTCTTTAGCACCATATAAATTTTGAAATATGGCATGTGTGTTGCCTCCAAACCCTTGTAGTGGTGCTGTTGGAAACCCTTCATAGTATCAGAGCCTAGCTAGAGCCTTAGGGTAACCTAGACGATGTTGAAAACACTCGAACGAACGAAATACGACGCCCGGGGGTGCTCTGTGGAAATTTTTCTAAAACCTGGATTTTTGTCAAATTAAAAATACTTAAAAAATTCTGTAGGGTTTTTTATGGGCCCACCAGAAATACGAAGCCCTGACTCATCCATACGACCGCGGAACCGCGACCATAGTGGCCTTTCTGCGGCGGTTCCGCGGCGCAGTAGGAGTGTTATGGGCCGTAGTTTCTTGTGCATGCCCGTATGTATTTCCTGCAGTTACCGGTATTTTTTAAAACTGCTCAGGTGTTGAGCTTTCTGAGAAGTCTGTTGGTGTTCAATCGTTCGATCGAATGTTTTAACGTCGCCTAGTTTATTAATATCAGATACAATAATTGGAATCTACAAATTTATTTGTTGTGTGTAAATCTAGCAGTTCGGTCTCGGCAACAATCGGAAATCTTATTGAATTATCCGGCCTGTATTGAAAAGGTGTTTTCATGGATTAGACCGAAATGCGAGCTTTGCATTGTTAGGCATCAAATCTTGTATATGTGATATTCCAGGTTTTTGTTGTCTAAAGGCGGTTAAGATTCCAATTGTTGTAGTTTTTCATTTTGTTTCTCTGTGACCATAAGTGTAGTATGTAGCATATCGCCGGTTTCGTTGCTATACATCAACGACAATCGGGGTACGCAGACTTACTTACGTTGATGATATGTGTTATTATGTGTTGCTGAGATTTGAAACGTAGGATTGTCGTGATTGAATAGCCTGGGGGGTTTGTTGTGAGATGAGAGTTTTCTTTTCATTCATGTAAAATTCAAATGTAATGTAATATTCTTTTATTTGGGGCACTTCCGGGTTGAGGTTGATGTCACCAGTGTTGTATATTATTTACTTTTCCGCATTAGGATAGTCCCAGGGAGGGGAGCACAAGTGACCGGGTTCTGGGGTTCAGTGGGAGGCCATCTCGAGGAGTCGAGACCGGGTCTCCTAAACTTCAGAATTTGTAGGGTCCCTTGCCGCTCTCGTAGGGGTCTAGGGGTGCGGGATTGGCTATTCATCGCGAATGTGGAATCCGTATTTTCTATTGTTGGCTAAATACTAAATACGGACGTCCTAGTATATCCTATATTATCATATCTGTGTTTCTGCTGCCTGTATTCTGTGATGTGATATCTGAGATGAATGATATAATATATATAAGATATATAGTAGAGGTTGCTTATGTTTTATACCCGCGCTAGTCCCATCCCGGTATGCCGTTAGTTAATTAACCTAACGGTGCATAACGGAACATTGCGGCGAATGCGGATGGCATAAGCGTACGTTGTATTTTCGTTTCTTTTCTTTGATTGGCTTAAGGACTTAAATGATGGGGCTACATTAATATGATTAATGTAAAGAAAATAAACCTAAAAAGATGTTGCAGAATCGGATTTGAAAACCACTCGGCTCTTTATGAAAAAGCTACATTTCAAAACTGCGGAGCTCAAGCCACTCCTTTAGAAAACCATTTGATTCTACGACGATATCCAGTTCAAAGCGTTAAAGATTTTCCTAAAAATCATCCACAACTCTCCATCATTTTAGGAAGTAGAGCACTTAGTATTCGTGCTACGTTTGTTGACTATAGTTAAGGCGTAGTGTACGGTAGCTAAGTGATGTCTTCCTACACTGCATATGATGCAGATTAATTAGGACATTCATGTGACTTTGTTGACCATAGTTAAGGGTCATGTGAGTGGGTCTAATTAATCAAGAAATGACGGGTAGAACTTGACAAGTACTTATGATTTGTTGACCATAGTTATGGTCATGGGTACTGTGGGTAAAAACCACATCGGGAATTTCAATAGTTGAAATTTGCAATGAGATTGCATACCTTCCATAGGATGGTTGGATCCCGATCCTACTGTGGGCAATAGTTGCTCTCAGGAGAGTTTTACAGTTTATAATTAGCTAACCCATTAGGCGTTTAGAAAGGTGTTAACGGGGCTACGCCTCTGGGAAGACGAGGTTTACTTTAATTAGGTCCGTGCGAAGGCACGAGGAACCTCCCTCAAGCACCGACACTAGCCTGGCTGAACGGTTGGCAAAATTGTAGACTGTAATTAATCCTGGCTAGTTTTCTTTTTAAGGTTTGAAAAAAAAACTTGATTAAAGCAGTGGGAGACATCGATTAGATAAGATAATAACCAATCTGATCTTTGCAAGAGCTTTCGCTGAGTGTATTCTTTTCTCTCTCTTAATGGCAGATACCAATGACAGGACTCAAGCTTCTACTAGATAAAAATAAACTGAATGGGACCAATTATAAAGTCTGGCTGAGGAATCTGAACATTGCCTTGACTTATGATAAGGTATCATATGTCCTCACGCTCCAGCCCCGCCCGTCCCAGGTCCAAAATCCTCAGTTGCGGATATTGAAGTCCACAAGACATGGGACGCTGACTGTGCCACGGCCAAATGCCTCGCGCTTGCATCGATGGATAACACACATCAAAAGCAGCACGAGAATATGGACATTCACGCCATATTCCTCCATACAAAGGAGTTGTAAGGAGAGCAATCCCGCGTATTACGATACGAAGCATCAAGGAAACTGTTTCAGATGCGAATGGCCCCTGGCACACCAGTAGGAGACCATGTTCTGAAGATGATAGCTCTCATAGAAGAGCTTGGGGACCTTGGATGGACGATGGACAATGAACAATATACGAATATTATTCTGCAGTCCCTCCCCTCCACCTTTGCTCAATTTATAGTTAATTTCAACATGCACAACATGGAGAAGGAACTACCTGAACTCCTTAATATGTTAAGGAGTGCAGAGAGCACACTGAAATCAGTGAAAACTCCCGTTTTGAGTGTTGGGCAATCTTCCTCTTATCGCCCAAAGGCTAAGGCCAAGGGAAAGATGAAGAAGAAGCCCACCAATCCTAGGGGTGGAGTTAAAAAGGTTAAGGGGAAGGACAAGTCCAAAGCTGGAGAATCGGGGAAAGGGGAAAGTTTTCACTGCCACAAAACAGGACATTGGAAGCGCAACTGCATGGAGTACTTAAATCTCAATAAGAAGCATGGGGATGCTTCCGCTTCAGGTGTGTTTGTGACAGAAAACTGTTTTTCAATAAACTCTGCTTCCTGGGTAATAGATACCGGTTCAGGTTCTTACATTTGCAATTCTATGCAGGGGCTGAGAAATAGCAAGGTTTTGAAGACAGGTGACCATACTCTCCGCGTTGGAAATGGTTCCAATGTAGATACAGTTGCAGTGGGAGAGTATCACTTGGGGTTGCCATCTGGGTGTATATTGGTTTTGAACCCATGTTATTATGTACCTAGTATGCTTTGTAATATAATATCCGTTTCCTTGTTAGACAATGAAGGATATAATTTTGTATTGCAGAACAATGTTATGAACATTCACCTGAATCAAATGTTGGTTGGGTATGGTACGCTTAATAACGGTATATACGTCCTAAATCAACACACATTTTTCAGCATACAACACACTAATAAAAGAAAACTTTCAGAAATAAATGAAGCTTTTCTTTGGCAGTGTAGACTTGGTCATATTAACAAAACAAGGCTAAACAAGTTAAACAAAGATGGATATTTAAACCTTTTTAAATATAAATCTTATGCGACTTGCTAGTCTTGTATCAAGGGTAAAATGACCAAAACTCCGTTTACAGGACACGGAGAAAGAGCTACTGAGCTCCTATGTCTCATACATAGTGATGATGTGGGCCAATGTCTACACAGGCTAGAGGCGGTTTTTCATACTTCATTACTTTCGCTGATGATTTCTCAAGATTCGGTCAAGTATTTTTTATTAAAGCACAAATCCGAAGCTTTCGAGAAATTCACTGAATATAAACAAGAAGTAGAAAAACAAACCGGCTTGAGTATCAAAATGCTTCGATCAGATTGAGGTGGGGAGTACCTCAGTACAGAGTTTGCAAACTTTCTAAAAGAGAATGGGATTCTCTCTCAGCTCACTCCTCTTTACACACCACAGCACAACGGTGTGTCAGAACGATGGAATTAGACCCTATTAGATATGGTCCGTTCCATGATGAGTGATGCTGAGTTACACGTCTCATTTTGGGGGCATGCATTGGAGACTGCAGCGTTTTTACTGAACAGGGTCCCAACCAAAGCTGTGTCTACCACACCATATGAGATATGGCATGGGAAGAGACCATCTCTTAAGAGAATTAAGATTTGGGGTTGCCCGGCCTATGTTAAAAAGCAGAATCCGGACAAACACGAGACACAGTCGGTCATGTGTAATTTTGTGGGGTATCCAAAAAATTCTTATGGATATCTATTCTACCACAAGGAGGAACAAAAGGTGTTTGTTTCTCAGTATGCCACATTCTTGGAAAAAGATTTTTTCACAGATAAAGCTGATGGCAATGTGGTGGATCTAGAAGAGGTTCTAGAGACACAAACTACAAATGACGACTTGGTTGAACCGGCTGTTGCAATAGAAACTGAGGAACCTAGACCACTCCGTAGGTCTGGTAGGACTTCTCGCCCACCGGAGAGGTACTACGGTTTCCTCATTGATGGTGACAGAGAAGACTGCATCATGGAGGATGATGATCCTACCAGCTTTCAGCAAGCTATCACAAGTGGAGACTCTGTGAAGTGGTTGGATGCCATAAGATCCGAAATGGAGTCTATGTACACCAACAAAGTATTGGCTTTGGACGTTTTACCCCCTGGGGTAAAACCTGTGGGGTGCAAATGGATCTTTAATGAAAGATTGGTGTAAATGGGCAGGTAGAGACCTATAAGGCAAGACTTGTGGCGAAGGGTTTTCGTCAAAGACAAGGTTTGGACTATGACGAGAGTTTTTCTCCCGTAGCCATGCTTAAATCCATTCGGATCCTACTTGCTATTGCTGCTCACTACGACTATGAAATCTGGCAGATGGACGTTGAAACGGCATTTCTAAATGAAGATTTATAGGAATGCGTTTATATGGATCAGCCAGAGGGCTTCATTGACAGTGGGAGCAGCGGGAAAGCATGTAGATTGCTTAAATCCATATATGGGTTAAAGCAGGCATCACGGAGTTGGAACATCTGTTTCGATGATGTTATCAAAGAGTTTGATTTCATCAAAAATCCAGATGAACCTTGTGTTTATAAGAAGGCTGTCGGGAGAGCTGTAACATTCCTCGTATTGTACGTGGATGACATTCTTCTGATAGGAAATGATATTCCTATGGTACAGTCGGTCAAATCTTTCTTATCACTAAGGTTCTCCGGGAAGGACCTGGGTGATGCCACATACATTCTGGGCATTAGGATCTATAGGGATAGATCCAAGAGGTTATTGGAATTGTCCCAAACCAGGTACATCAACACCATCCTAAAAAGATTTAGTATGGAAGACTCCAAGCGGGGTGCCTTACCCGCTTGGCATGGGGTCAAGCTCTCTAAGGACTTCTGCCCAAAGACCGATGAAGAGAGAGCTCGCATGAGCATTATAACCTATGCTTTAGCAGTATGATCTATGATGTATGCGAGGTTATGTACACGCCAAGATGTAGCTTTTGCACTTAGTGTTGTAAGCAGGTATCAATCCAACCCAGGGGAGAACCACTGTATAGCTGTGAAGAACATTCTTAAGTACTTGCGAAGGACTAAAGAATTGTTCTTGGTGTATGGTAATGGAGATCTCCAAATGGAGGCCTTTACCGATTCGAGCTTCCAGAGCGATAAGGACGACAACAAATCTATCTCCGGGTTTGTATTTACCATCAATGGAGGGGTGGTAAGTTAGAAGAGTTCCAAACAGGATACCGTTGCAGACTCTACGATGGAGGTTGAGTACATTGCTGCGAATGATGCCGCCTAGGAAGTCGTCGAGATAAAGAAGTTCGTCTCGGAGCTAGGAGTAGTTCCAACCATTATTGATCCAATACCATTGTATTGTGATAATAATGGGGCTATGGCGTTAGCCAAGGAGCCCAGGTCCCATCAGCGGTCCAGACACATCCTGAGGAGCTTTCATTTGATCCGGAAGACTGTTGATCGCCGCGAGATCGAGATTAGGAGAGTAGACACAAAGAATAACACCGCGGATCCACTCACCAAGGCCCTCCTTCAGCCGCAGCATGAGCGACGTTTTGAGATGTTGGGTATGAGATACGCCAATAACTGGCCTTAGTGCAAGTGGGAGATTGTTGGATATATGTATGCCCTAGAGGCCATTATATGATAGTGGATGTATTTATACAAGTCTATATATATATATATATATATTCAGTGTACATTCTTTCTCGACATGATCGTATGCTATGTGGTTCTTCTTTATCTGGCATGTCGATTTGATCATGCTTTTATTCATTCACACATGTTGATAAAGCCCTGAGGATATAGGCTTGACTACTGTGATTATGATAGAGATCATACTAGTGGGACATCTGTAGTTTATAAGCATATCATGGAATGCCCCTAGTCGTATGTATATCGAGACGAGGCATCGATATACCAGAGTAGACAAGCGTATATGATACTAGACCCATATGATGGGCGATGGATGTTCCCACATCCATCGATGTTTGACATCGAGGTCGTATACGGGTGCTCAGTGGTGACTGGGTACACTGGACGGACTCACCGAGAACTCCTATATGGAATTATATCTATCGTCGGATAGCAGTTCTCAAGTGACACTAGTGCAGGTTAGTCTGTATTCCCGATATCGTCATAGAGTCTTGTGTGTTCAACCACTGTACTTTGATTACCACCCTACCATGGCTCTACTGAGTCGTGCAAACAGGTGGCCGTTGGGTACGGTCCCGAGACACACGAAAGCGATGAGCGATAGGAGGGGTTTCGTCTCTCCCGGTATTGGGAGTTGATGCTGTGCTGTGCTCGATTGGCTATATCAGTAAGTCCCTGGCTAGGGTGTTTGAGATTTACTGATAAGTGTTATCAGTAGTTTCTCGATCTGTTATAGACCATTCATCGAAACGACTTATTGAGTTATTGGGGTCGACGTTACTATCCCTAGACTCGATATGCAGCATATCTGACGAAGAGACCGGACTGTACGGTAGTGTTCCCGGTTGGCTCGACGGGAGTTGTGACAGGTTCGCTTGTTTTCTTCTGAACGCTCAATACCCGTGTGGCCGTTACGTTTAGCTGACCGCCTGCGGCTTGGGGGTGCTTGATATGATCATCACCCACTGCCGGCGTATTGACAAGTCTTAGAGTCCCACAATGGAGTTGCCTAGTCCAGGCGAAACGATGTGGTGCGCATATAAGATATGCGCGTGGACCCGGTTAAAATGCGTGTATGAGATACCGTACATTAATCGGGCGGTTTGCTTTTGGTCGGGTCGTATGCGATATGACCGGTTTGCTAAATCAAGTGTTGATTTATCATTGACCATTAGTTTCTCACTTTAAACCCTTTCTTGTCTTTTTATTGTATGCATGCAAGTATGCATTTATTCTCATTCATGCACATAGGATGTGCATGCACACATACATGCATACATAATTCTATCATGGTTGTTTATATAGTGGATGGTGGCAATATAAGACTCACACCATATATATATATATATATATATATATTATTTTTGGAAAAAGAAAAATGGAAATGGAATTTTTTTGTCATGGTTTAATATTTTATTCTTGCACTAACCCTTTGGTTTAACCATGATTCATTTTCTATGGCTATTTTTGTTCCAAACTAAATATCTAGAAATTTTATAACTATGGTTAAGAATGATAAAGTGAAAATATATATATTTTCATTTCTCATTTTTATATATATGCTTATCATTATCTTGAGCTCTTTACAAGCCATCATCTTCTTCCTCCTTTCTCTCTTGCTCTCTAGTTTTCTCTTGTGAGCAAAAGAGTCACCAAGTTAGGATTTTGAAGTGAGAATACAAACCACATCACCATTCTACACTAGTATTGCCCATTAGTGTAGATTGTTAGCTTCCATTTCTTCTCTTGATCTAGTGGAACTTCAAGTTTGGACAAAGAGGACTCCGGGTGGATCGTCGTGGACCTAGAGAATCTCAAGAGAACCTTTTTCCAACCCTCAAGTAGCCAAGAAGTCTAGCGTAGGGAGCTACAAAGGTTGTACTCTCAAAACCCTAGCTTTTACTACTTGTGTTTATATTAAAGTTATGTTACCCTATATTTTCTACCATGATCCTTAAGATAGTTTCTTTAGCACCATATAAATTTTAAATATGGCATGTGTGTTGCCTCCAAACCCTTGTAGTGGTGCTGTAGGAAACCCTTCATATGGGGCGCTCGGCTAAAATCAGAGGGGTTTGGCTCAAATTTACTCTGTGCTCATAGTATTGTGTCAGTAAGCTTCTACAGTTGTTTGAAAAAAATTTCTAGCACTATAAAAATTCGACAGAGAAGCTAATTTTGAGGGTTGCAGTTTTATAATTCGGAGTTGTTTCGTTTCCGTATTCTATCTAACATTGTCTAGGTTTCTAGCTTGGCTCTGATACCACTGTAGGGATTCTTTAGCACCACACTAGATTTAGGGTTGCATCACATATGCTATAACAAAAATTTTAGAGGGTGCTAAACAATTCCAACCATGAATTGAACTAGAAAGATAGAGTAACAATAGGCTAGTATCATATACTACAAGTGTCTAACACTAATTGGGAGAGAATACAACTTTTGTAGACCTCTTCCTAGACTCCTTGGATCGATTGAGGTTTGAACCGGTTGGCTTGTGTCCTTCCGAGTCCACAATGATCCACCACGAAGCCTCTTTGCACCAATCTCCAAGCTTAACTTGATCAAGGATGAAGAAGAAGCTAACACTCCACACTAGTGGGCATGACTAAAGTAGAATGGTGATTTGGGTTTGTATCTCAATTAAAAACCATTTATTTATCCATTTCTCTTTCCTTTGAAACCCTAGTGAATTTTGAGGAGAGAGAGGAAGAAGGAGATGGCACAAAACAAACTCATGAGAATAATATGATAACCATCCCTATACTTAAGAGAGTAAGAGGGTGACATCCATGCTAAACCATGGTTATAAAATATCTAGATATTTTGTAACTTGAGTTTAAGCAAAACCATGGGCTATAAAACCATTGACCATTGACAACTCAAGAGAGTTGAATAGTCAACCATGATTATGTTTCCATTTTGCTTTCCTCAAATAATCAAAATATCTAAAAAATGTTGCCATGTGAGTTTTGCATTGCCACCACCATTGTATCATCAACCATGACACATGTATGTTTGCATGTGTGCATGCACATCAACATATACATACACTCATTCATGCAACAAAAGAAATAGGTTTTAATAAATGAGCTAATGGACATAATATTAAATCAACACTTGATTTAATAACCCGGTCATATCACATATGACCCATCCAATAGAAAACGCCCGATGAAAATACGGTATCCAATACACACATTTAATCAAGCTCCCGTGCATATCACATATGCACCCCAAATCATTTCGCCCGAGCTAGGAGACTCCTTTGTGGGACTCTAAAACTCATCAATACACTAGCAGTAGGCAGTGATCACATCACATGCCCACAAACCGTCATTGGCATAAACAGTACGTAACGACTCCTATCTATTGAGCGATCAGAAGAAACACAAGCAAACCTGCTAAAACTCTTGTCGAGCCAACTGGCAACACTTACCGTATAGTCCGGTATCTTTGTCAAATATGCTGCATATCAGGTCTAAGGATGGTGTCGTCGACCCCACTAACTCAGATAAGTCATGCTGGTATATGGCTCATAACAGATTGAGAAACTATTGATAACACTTATCAGTAAATCTCAGCAGCCCTGGCCGGGGACTTCCTGTTATAGCCAATCGTACATGGTGCAACATCAATTCCTAATACTGGGAGAGACGAAACCCCTCCTATCTCTCATTTCCTCCATGTGCCTCGGGACTATACCCAAAATCCACCTGTTTGCACTACTCAGTTGAGCCGTGGTAGGGTGGAGATCAAAATACAGTGGGAGACACACAAGACTCTATCATCTCGGGTCTACAGACTAACCTGTACCAGTGTCAACTGAGAACTGCTATCCGATGATAGATATAATACCACATAGGAGTTCTCGGTGAGTCTGTTCAGTGTACCCAGTCTCCACTGATCACCCATATACGATCTTTGGTGTCACCACATCAATTGATATGGGATAATCCATCGCCCATCATATGGGACAAGTAACGTAAATGCTAGTCTACTCTGGTGATATCGATGCCCTGTCTCGATACACCCACGACTAGGAAATTTTCAAAGATATGCTAACAGACTACACATGTCCCACTAGTATAATCCGCATCATAATCTCCGTAGTCCTGCATCATCCTAAGGGCTATATCAACATGTACCAAATGAATGAAAGCACGATCAAATGAACATGTCAAGATAAAAGGTGCAACTAGATAGCATACTATCATGTCGAGCAAGAATGTCCCATGTATACACACACACACACACACACATACCGGTACATACACTATCATATAATGGCTTCTAGGGCATACATAGATCCAACAACAGGGGTATATGCAGTTTTGTCGTGAATGATAGAAGTCGCAACTTCCTTTGGCCTTATTCTAATCCCTTTATATGTCTTTACTTGTTACCTTCTATACACCACGCTTAGGCTAATTGGTTTTCTTCCTTCCCTACCATTCAGAACCTGCCTATGGTTTGGATGAAGAATTTCCAATAAGCGCAATAGATGTACTCTCCTAATACCAGGAGCCCTCGCAACCTAAGAAAAGGTATAGAGAAAAGACAACCGAATAATTTTATTCAATTTCTCCAGGACCATAATCCATCCTCGAACTGGAACTAGTTCCTTCGAGTTAGTATATAACTATACGATGGAATATCCAAGAAATGTGGATCTTTGAAGTGATACGGAGAGTTCTGAGGAAATGCAAAGGTGATATAGGAGTGGCAATGATATATGCGACTAAACGACAATCCAAAAGCCAAAGTGTTTTTAAGATGGTTCGGTTAACTTGGTTCATGAGTTTTAATTTGAGTTCAGGACATGGTCGCTGCCAGAGAGAGAGAGAGAGAGAGAGAGAGAGAGAAAAGAAACACTCAGTATGCACTCTAACCTAGATTAGATTAGTTTATCACTTTATCTAATCCGGATGGCTCCAACTGTTTCCTTGAATTCTCATTGAAACCCAAAAAGGAGAATTAGTCGGGATCATCTAAAATCACCCGATGAGTAACACCTACTCATCAGTGGGAATCATGATCTAACTATCATCGCATGATAACTTGATGGAAGCCATTCAAGTCACCACACTCCAGAAGGTATGCTTATGCATGGCAAGTTTCCTATATATTTGAAACTCCCGATATGCTTTTTACCCCTACGACCCAAGTGACCTTGACATAGTCAACATATCAAAGGGCCCTAGTCAAGTTCAACCCGTCACTATCTTGATTGCATTAAACCCACCCGAATAATACCCTTGACACAGTTAAAATGGTTATACGGCTGTCCTAACCAATCCACTTATCCATACGACAGAAAAGCATTACAGAGCTACCGTACACTACGCCTTGACACAGTCAACATATGCAGCATGAATACTAAATAATACTAATCTAAAATGACGGGGGGCTACGGCTGGTTTTTGGTGAAAAACCATTACCGTAATGAACTTGATATCGTTGAAGGAACCGAGTGGTTTTTTTTTACAAATATATAATGGCGCAGACTTTTGCTAAAGAGGTTACTCCCGGTGAAGGGATCTCGGCTCTTTCCTCATCGAAATATAAGCTGGATATTCCTAACTAAATACCACGATGCAAAACAAATAAATCAACTATAGTGAAGTTATTACACTGGCGCAAACTTTTGCCAAAGAGGTCACTCCCGATGAAGGGATCTCGGCTCTTGCCTCGTCGAATAAGGTGTTGGATATTCTGAACCGAATACCACTGTGCAAAGCAAAAGGAAACGTCCTGTAATAATAATTTTTGAAAATTTTGTTCCAACAACATTATATAGGTCTGTTTTTCTTGCATTAATCAGAATTAATGCAGCCCCAAACAATTAATCCATATCACACCACAGAAAAGGAACGAAAAAAATACGTATATGCCATTCGCATTTGCCACTGGGCCCCGTCATGCAACGTTAGGTTACTTAACTAACGGCAAAGCATGTTGGGTTTCCCTTGTACCTAATCTAGGGTTTGGAAGCATTACACATGCCACATTAAAATTTAGAGAGGTGCAAAGCAAACTAACCATGAATCTTTAACTATAATATTTAGGGTAACAAGCAAAGTATCATATACAAATAAGAAACTATCACTAAGTGAAGAGATTACAACCTTTGTAAACCTCCCTTGGTGACTCCTTGGACCTTTGAGAGTTTGGAATGGATCGCTAGAGGGCTTCCTCGTCCACGATGATCCACCCGAAGTCCCTTTGCCCAAAGCTCCTTACTTTACTTGATGTATGAAAGAAGTATAGCAAACACCCTACACAAATGGGCAAGAGAGGTGTAGAATGATGAGGTGGTTTGTATTCTATAATCAAAACCCTTTCTTTTTTATCAACCTGACTCTTTAGAAATATGAAGAGAGCTTGGAGGAAGAAGAAGATAATGGTGGCTAAGCTTTTTTCTCAAAAGATAATGATTTGATGAATAATAATAATCAACATGAGAATGAATAATCTATATTATATCATTCTCACGTCAAACAATGGTTAGTAAATATCTAGATATTTACAATTGAGTTCAAAAGCCAAAAGAAAATTAACTCATGGTTAATAGTTAGGTGAAGTTTAGTCAAAGTAGATAAATATCAACCATGAGTGAATTATCTTTAACTTTAACTCAAAAATAAATATAAATATTATACAACCATGCGAGTCTTGCATTGCCACCATCCATTGTATAAACAATCATGATACAATGTATGTTTGTATGTGTCCATGCACATCAACATGTGCATACATGCATGCATACAACTATTTAGAAAAATTGTTTAAATAAAGAATTGTTCTAAAAGTCAAATGTTAAATCAACACTTGATTTAACAAACCGGTCATATCACACGACCCGACCAGTAGAAAAATGCCCGATTAATATACGGTATCACATACCCGCATTTAATCGGGTCCCTGCGCATATCTCATATGCACTCCAAATCGTTTCGCCTGAGCTAGGAAACTCTTATGTGGGACTCTAAGACTCGTCAATACGCCGGCAGTAGGTGATGATCATATCAAACACCCATAAGCCGCAAGCGGTCAGCTAAACGTAACTGCCACGCGAGTATTGAGCGATCAGAAGAAAACCAGCGAAGCTATCAAAACTCCCATCAAGCCAACTGGCAACACTTACTGTACAGTCCGGTCTCTTCGTCAGATATGGTGCATATCGAGTCTAGGGATGGAATCGTCGACCTCAATAACTCAATAAGTCATGCTGGTGTATGGCTCATAACAGATCGCGAAACTACTGATAACACTTATCAGTATATCTCAGCAGCCCTGGCCTGGGATTTCCTGTTATAGCTAATCGTGCATAGCACAACATCAACCCCCCAATACTAGGAGAGACGAAACCCCTTCTATCGCTCATTGCCTCCATGTGCCTCGGGACTGTACCCAAAGTCCACATGTTTGCACGACTCAATAGAGACGTGGTAGGGTGGAGATCAAAGTACGGTGGGAGGACACACAAGACTCTATGACCATCTTGGGTCTACAGACTAACCTGTACCAGTGTTATCTGAGAACCGCTATCCGACAATAGATATAATACCACATAGGAGTTCTCGGTGAGTCCGATCAGTGTACCCAGTCACCACACCAGATGGATATGGGATCATCCATCGCTTGTCATATGGGACAAGAATAGTATACGCTAGTATACTCTGGAATATTGTTGCCCCGTCTCGATACACCCATGACTAGGAACAGTTAAAGGATATGCTTATAAACTACAAGTGTCCCACTAGTATGATCAGCATCATAATCCCAGTAATCCAGCAAATATCCTAAGGGCTTTATCAACATGTACCAAATGAATAAGATGCATGATCAAATGAACATGTCAAGATAAAGTAAACCTGATAGCATACTATCATGTCGAGCAAGAAAGTCATCTATATACATATATACATGTCCAAGCATCCACTATACATATAATGGCCTCTAGGGTAAACATATATCCAACAATCTCCCACTTGCACTAAGGCCAATTATTGGCGTATCTCATACACAACATTTCAAAAACTCGCTCATGCTGCGGCTGTGGAAGGGCCTTGGTGAGTGGATCGGCGGTGCTATTCTTTGTATCTACTCTCCGAATCTCGATCTCTTGGCGATCTACAATCTCCTGGTTCAAATAATATCGCCTCAGGATGTATCTAGACTTCTGATGGGACCTTGGTTCTTTGGCTAACACCATAACTCCATTATTATCATAATACATTGGTATTGGATCAATAATGGTTGGAACTACTCCTAGTTCCGCGATGAACTTCTTCATCCAGACGGCTTCCTTGGCAGCATCATTTGCATCAATATACTCAGCTTCTATCGTGTAGTCTGCAACGGTATCCTGTTTGGAACTCTTCCAACTAACCGCCCCTCCATTGAGGGTAAATACAAACCCTGAGATAAATTTACTGTCATCCTTATCACTTTGGAAGCTGGAATCGGTAAAGGCCTCCATTTGGAGATCCCCATTACAATACACCAAGAACAATTCTGTAGTCCTTCGTAAGTACTTAAGAATGTTCTTCACTGCTATCCAATATTTCTCCCCTGGGTTGAATTGATACCTGCTTACTAGAGCTAGTGCATAAGCCACATCAGGTCGAGTACATAACATCGCCTACATTATAGATCCTACGGCTGAAGCGTAGGGTATAATACTTATGCGAGATCTCTCTTCATCATTCTTCGGGCAGAAGTCCTTGGAGAGAGTGATTCTATGACAAGCGGGCAAGGCACCACGCTTAGAATCTTCCAAACTAAACCTTTTTAGGATGGTGTCTATGTATTTTGATTGGGACATTCCCAATAACCTCTTGGATCTATCTCTATAGATCCTAATGCACAAAATGCAAGAGGCATCACCCAGGTCTTTCATGGAGAACCTTTGTGATAAGAATAGTTTGACCGATTGTAGCATATGAATATCATTTCCTACGAAGATAATGGCATCCATGAACAATATGAGGAATGTGACAGTACTCCCTACAATCTTCTTATAAATGCATGGTTCATCTATATTTTTGATAAAATCAAACTCTTTGATTGTATCATCAAAGCAGATGTTCCAGCTCCGTGGGGCCTACTTTAAACCATAAATGGATTTAAGCAACCTACATACCTTTCCGCTGCTCCTGCTGTCAATTAAGCCCTTTGGCTGATCCATATAAACGCATTCTTCTAAATCACCATTTAGAAATGTAGTTTTAATATCCATCTGCCAGATTTCATAGTCGTAGTGAGCAGCAATAGCAAATAAGATCCGAATGGATTTAAGCATTGCTACTGGAGAGAAAGTTTCATCATAGTCTAATCCTGGTCTTTGACGAAAACCTTTCGCTACAAGCCTTTCTTTATAGGCCTCCACTTGTCCATCTATACAAATCTTTCTCTTAAAGATCCATTTTCACCCAACGGGTTTTATCCCTGGATGTACAACGTCCAAATCCATACTTTGTTGGTATACATTGACTCTATTTCGGATCTCATGGCATCCGGCCACTTCACCGAGTCACCACCCATGATAGCTTGCTGAAAACTAGTAGGGTCATCATCATCCATGATGCAATCCTCTCTATCACCATCAATGAGAAACCCATAGTATCTCTTTAGTGGGCGAGAAGTTATACCAGTTCTCCGGAGTGGCTGAGGTTCTTGAAGTTCTACTGCAACATCAGTTTCAACCAATTCGTCCTAAGCAATTTGTGTCTCTAGAACCTCTTCTAGTTCTACCGGATTACCATCATGACCTTTTATAAAAATCTCATTTTCTAAAAATATGGCATGTTGAGAAACAAACACCTTTTGTTCCTCCTTGTAGTAGAATAGATTACCATACGAATGTTTTGGATATCCCACAAATTTACACATGACCAATCGTGTCTCGAGTTTATCCGTATTCTGCTTTTTGACAAAAGCCGGACAACCCTATATCCTAACTCTTTGAAGAGATGGTCTCTTTTCATACCATATATCATTTGGAGTGGTAGACACGGTCTTGGTTAAAGCCCTATTTAACAGATATATTGTTGTCTCCAATGCATGTCCCCAAAAGGAAAGCGGTAACTCAGCATCACACATCATGGAACGTACCATATCTAATAAGGTACGATTCCTCCATTCTGACACACCATTGTGCTGTGCTGTGTAAGGAGGAGTGAGCTGAGAGAGAATCCCATTCTCTTTTAAGAAGTCTGAAAACTCTGTATTCAAATACTCACCACCACGATCGGATAGAAGTTTCTTGATACTCAAGCCTGTTTGTTTTTTCACTTCATGTTTATACTGTTGGGTTAGCCTAGCACCTCATGAAGAGTTTGGAAGCATCACATGAACCAAAGGTGGAGTCTTTAGGGTGCTAAGTTAACAAGCATCGGACCGTTCCTAGAAAAATTAGGGTTTCAAAAATTTCACATCAACATATGAAAAGAAAAGCTAGGGTTTAGAGAGTAGAACCTTTGTAGCTCCCTACGCTAGACTCCTCGGCTACTTAGGGTTTGAAAAAGCTCCGCTTGAACTCCTCGAGATCACCGATGATCCACCCGGAGTCCGCTTTGTCCAAGCTAGCAACTTTATCCGATGAAGTGAACGAAATCAAGCTAACACTCTAAACAAGTGGGCTAGACTTGTGTAGAATGGTGTTGTGGTTCTCTTTCTCACTTCAAAATCCAATCTTGATGAGTATATTGCTCACTACAAAGAACTAGAGAGCAAAATGAGAGAGGTTGATGAAGATGATGGCCTTTTAGAAGATGATAAGTTCAACTCTTCAAGAAAATAGAAAAAATATATCAATATATATTTTCTATCTCTCATCTCAAACCATGGTTGAATCATAATTGTACTTGAGTTAAAAACTAAAAGGAAGAGTAAACCATGGTTAAATGGTGGGTGAGTGAGGTTAGGTCAAGAAGAGTGTAGAAACAATCCAAAACAAACCCATTTCTTTTTCCTTTTGTTTTTAGCTTAAATACAATAGTATTCCATAAAAAAAAAACCATGGTGTGAGTCTTATATTTCCACCATTTCCTTGTATAATCAACCATGAAAGATGTATGTATGTATGTATGTGTATATGTACATCCATATGCGCATGAATCAAAAAGAAGGCATACATGCATGCATACATCCAACTAACTCAAGAAAGGATTTCAAGTGAGAAGCTAATGGTTAAATGATAAATCAACACTTGATTTATCAATCCGGCCATATCACATATGACCCCCTACCAAAAGCAAGCCGCCCGATCAATATACGGTATCCTATACGCGCATTTTAATCGGGTCCATACGCATATCGCATACGCGCACCACAATGTTTCGCCTGGACTAGGAAACTCCATTGTGGGACTCTGAGACTCGTCAATACGCCGGCAGTGGGTGATGATCATATCAAGCACCCCCAAGCCGCAAGTGGTCTGCTAAACGTAACGGCCACCCAGGTATTGAGCGATCAGAAAAGAACAAGCGAACCTGCTACAACTCCCGTCGAGCCGATCGGCAACACTACCCGTACAGTCCGGTCTCCTCATCTGATATGTCGCATATCATGTCTAGGGGTGGTAAACGTCAGACCCCAACAACCGATAAGTCGTGCCGATGTGAGGCTCATAACGGGTCGAGAAACTACTGGTAACACTTACCAGCAAATCTCTGAAACAGCCCTGGCCAGGAGCTTCCCTGTTACGGCCAATCGAGCACAGTACAACATCAACCCCCAATACCGGGAGAGACGAAACCCCTCCTATCGCTCATTGCCTCCATGTGACTCGGGACTATACCCAAAAACCATCGTTTTGCACGCCCTCATGGACGTGGCAAGGTGGAGATCAAAGCACGGTGGGAATCACACAAGACTCTATGAAGATCTCGGGTCTACAGACTAACCTGTACAAGTGTCACCTGAGAACTGCCATCTGACGTGAGGTATAATACCATCTGGGAGTTCTCGGCGAGTCCGTCCAGTGTACCCAGTCTCCACTGAGCACCCGTATACCATCTCTGATGTCAAACAAAAATGGATATAGGATCATCCATCACCCATCTCATGGGTCAAGAAGCGTATACGCTAGTCTACACTGGTATATCGATGCCCCGTCTCGATACACCCACGACTAAGGACCTTGAAGGATGTACTTATGGACTACCATGTCCCCACTAGTATGATCTGCATCATAGTCCAGGTAGTCAAGTACACATCCTAAGGGCTTTACCAACATGTAACTATAAGACAGTTTAAAGAGACTAGTATACATGTTAAGATAAAGAGCAACCAGATAGCATACTATCATATCGAGCAAGAAAGTCATCTCTATATATGTCCAAGCATCCAATATAATATACATCATCTGTACAATACTGGCCTCTAGGGCATACATACAACTAACAATCTCCCACTTACACTAGGGCCAGCTGCTGTAGTATCATATACCGAGCATCCCGAAGAGTCTCTCAAACTGTATCTGGGGAATGGCATTCGTGAGTGGATCTGCCGTGTTGTTCTTCGTGTCAACCCTCCTGACCTCGATCTCCCGGCGATCAACTATCTCCCGGATCAAGTGATACCGCCTCAGAATATGCCTGGATCGCTGATGGGACCTGGGTTCCTTGGCCAAAGCCACCGCTCCATTGTTATCGCAATACAAAGGTATTGGATGCTCAATGGATGGAACCACTCTAAGTTCAGTAATGAACTTCTTGATCCAGACAGCCTCTTTAGCAGCATCGTTGGCAGTGATGTATTCAGCCTCCATCGTCGAGTCTGCCACGGTTTCCTGCTTGGAACTCTTCCAGCTAACCGCCCCTCCGTAAAGGGTAAAGACAAATCCCGACTGCGACTTAGAGTCGTCCTTATCACTCTGGAAGCTTGAATCGATAAAGGACTCCACTTGGAGTTCTCCGTTACCATACACCAAGAGCATCTCTTTAGTCCTTCGTAAGTACTTGAGAATGCTCTTCACAGCTGTCCAGTGACTCTCTCCAGGATCATCTTGATACCTGCTCACTACACTTAGTGAGTATGCAACATCGGGTCTGGTACATAGCATCGCGTATATGATAGAGCCTACAGCCGAAGCATAGGGTATCCCTTACATGCGAGCCTCTCCAAATCAGTCTTGGGAGACATCTCTTTGGAGACAGTGACTCCAGAGATCATGGGAAAGTTCCCACGCTTGGATTCTTCCATACTAAACCTCTTTAGTATGGTGTCAATGTACCTGGATTCGGACAATCCCAATATCCGTTTGGATCTATCTCTATAGATCCTGATTCCCAATATGCAGGAGGCATCACCAAGATCTTTCATTGAGAATCTTTGTGATAAGAAGAGCTTGACCGATTGCAGAATAGGAATATCATTTCCTATCAAGAGTATGTCGTCCACGTACAATACGAGGAAGACAACCTTACTCTCTGCCACTTTCTTGTAAATACAAGGTTCATCTGGGTTTTTGACGAAATCAAACTCTTTGATAACGACGTTAAAACAGATGTTCCAACTCCGCGATGCTTGCTTTAATCCATAAATGGATTTAAGCAGCTTGCACACCTTCCCGCTGCTCCCACTGTCTACGAAGCCCTCTGGCTGAGTCATGTACACGCACTCTTCTAAATCACCATTTAGAAAGGCGGTCTTAACATCCATTTGTCATATTTCGTAATCATGATATGCAGCGATGGCAAGCATGATCCGGATAGATTTAAGCATAGCCACTGGAGAAAAGGTTTCGTCATAGTCCACACCTGGTCTTTGACGAAAACCTTTTGCAACAAGTCTAGCTTTGAAAGTCTCCACTTTCCCATCTACACCAAGTTTTTTCTTGAAGATCCACTTGCTCCCAATGGGTTTTGCCCCCTCAGGAGAAACTTCCAAAGTCCACACTTTGTTGGTGTACATGGATTCCATCTCGGACCGCATTGCATCCAGCCATTTCACTGAGTCTTTACTCGTGATGGCCTGCTCGAAACTAGTTGGGTCATCATCCTCCATGATGCAATCCTCGCTCCCACCGTTAATGAGAAAACCATAGTATCTCTCAGGTGGACGAGAAACCCTACTAGATCGGCGGAGAGGCTGGGGTTCGTCGGGTACTACTGAATCTTCTGGTTCTACCAAGTCTTCTGTTATAGTTTGTGTCGCTGGAACCTCTTCCAGTTCTACCTCAATGCCACTTGTCTGTTTCATAAGAAAACCTTTTTCTAAGAAAGTGGCATGTCGAGAAACAAACACCTTTTGTTCCTCGGGATGGTAGAAGATATACCCTTGTGAATTTTTGGGTTATCTAATAAACTTACATAAGACTGATCTTGCCTCGAGTTTGTCCGGATTTTGTCTTTTGACATAGGCTGGACAACCCCATATCTTAACATAGTTAAGACATGGTCTCTTCCCTTTCTATATCTCATATGGAGTGGTAGGCACAGATTTGGTGGGGACCATATTCAGTAGATGTATGGCTGTCTCTAGCGCATACCCCCAGAAGGAAATAGGTAACTCAGCTGTGCTCATCATAGAGCGCACCATATCTAATAGGGTGCGGTTCCTCCGTTCTGATACACCGTTGTGCTGTGGTGTATATGGAGGAGTTAGCTGAGAGAGAATCCCATTCTCTTTTAAATAATCCAGAAAATCATTGCTCAAGTATTCTCCTCCTCGATCAGATCGAAGGATCTTAATACTTTTGCCCGTTTGGTTCTCTACTTCGTGCTTATATTCTCTGAATTTCTCAAAAGCTTCAGACTTGTGTTTTATTAGGAACACATGTCCGTATCTAGAGAGATCGTCAGCGAATGTAATGAAGTATGAAGAACCATCCCTGGTATGTGTAGACATGGGTCCGCATACATCATTATGTATCAGCCCTAAGAGTTCCATAACTCTTTCTCCGTGTCCACTAAACGGAGTTTTGGTCATTTTTCCTTTGAGACATGAATGGCAAGTGTCATAAGATGATAATTCGAACGGTTTCAAATATCCATCTTTATGTAACTTAGCTAGTCGTATCGCATTGTTATGACCAAGTCTACAATGCCACAAAAAAGATTCATTCATTTCTGAGCTCTTCCTCTTGTGTGTGTTTTGTAAATTGAGGACTGTATTTTGATTGAGAATGAATATGCCATTATACAACGAGCCTGATGCAATCAACTTTTGATTTAGGAATATGTTCATAACATTATCCTTTACTACAAAATTATATCCTTCTTTACTTAATAAAGAAACTGATATAATGTTGCACATCATGTTTGGTATATAATAGCATTCATTTAGAATCAGTGTATTACCACTTGGTAATACTAGGTGATATTCGCCAACTGCTTTGCCTGCAACATTTGCCCCATTCCCTACTTGAACGGAATGATCACCTTTTCCCAGTTCTCTACCTTTCCGTAGCCCATATAACTGCTTACATATGTGGGATCCTGATCCGGTATCTAATACCCAGGACGTAGGGTGAACTGAAAAACAGTTCTCAATAACAAACACACCCGAAGAAGGTGCATCTTTATGCATGTTCTCCGTTTGGGCGGCGTGAGAATCTAGATATTCTCCTGTTTCATGTTCAGTCTTATAACACTTATAAGATAGAACGGGTCCAATGTTCCCCTGCATAGTATAACATGCGGGTTCGGTCAATACATCCATATTATTATCTTGATTAGAGCATGACATGGTCGCTACCTGGAGAGAGAGAGAAGAAAACACTTTAGCGTATGCTCTTGCAAGATCAGATTGGTTTATTATCTTATCTAATCAGGATGGCTCCCACTGGTTTTTATCAAATCTTCCTTCAAACCCTAAAAGGAAAGATTAGCCGGGATTAATTACACCCTACAACTTCGCCGATCTTTCAGCCAGGCCAGTGTCTGTACTTTGAGGGAGGTTCCCCGTGCTTTCGCACAGACCTAATTAAAGTAAACCTCATTTTCCCAGAGGCGTAACCCCGTTGACACCTTTCTAGACACTTACTTGATCGGCTAATTGTAATGTGTAAAACTCTCCCAGGAGTAACTCTTACTCGCAGTGGGTATCGGGATCCAACTATCTCATAGAAGGTATGCAATCTCATTGCAAATTTCAACACTTGAAATTCCCGATAATGCTTTTGCCCCTAACGTACTATGACCTTGACGAATGCCAAACAACCCATAGTGCGCTAGTCAAGTTCAACCCGTACATTTCTTGATTGAATTAAACCCACTCGCACGACCCTTGATGAATGCCAAACAACGTCGTACGAATACCCTAATCCAATCGCATCATATGCTACAGATAAATAGTACATAGCTACCGTACACTACGCCTTAACGAATGCCAAACAACCGTAGCACGAATACTAAGTAATATCTATCTGAAATGTCGGAGGGCTACGCAGGTTTTTCAGAAAAACCATGAGCGTAATGAACTAGATATCGTTGTAGAATCAAGTAAAGTTTTGAAATAGAGTGATTTTGAGGCTTTTCTAGTTTTGCTAAAGGGGTCACTCCCGGTGAAGGGATCGTCGGCCCTTTCCTCGTCGAATGAGGTGCGGGATATATCATATATATCACAGTGCAAAGTAAAACTCCAAAAGCCGTCAAAAGTCAAACCGAGTGTTGTAGCATCTGCCAGTTTCGCTAAAGAGGTCACTCCCGGTGAAGGGATCTCGGCTCTTTCCTCATCGAATAAGGTGCAGGGTATATCATATATACCGCTATGCAAAGCAAAACTGTAGCTACCCTTTTTATTTAAAATTTGATTCTACAACATCTTTTAGGTTTCTTTTCTTTCATTAGTCACATTAATGAAGTCCCATCATTTAAGTTACCTAAACATCACAGATAAATACGACGTACACTTATGCCATCCGCATTCGCCTCGATGTCCCCTCGTGCACCGTTAGGTTAGGTAGCTAACGACAGAGCAGGGCTGGGCTAGTGCGGGTGTAAAACATAAGTAACGTCTATATAATATATCATATATACTATATACTGTATCCATCAGAACATATTAAATGATCACATCACAGATATCGCAGCAGAAACATAGATATAATGTGGGATATACCAGGACGTCCGTATGTAGTATTTAGCCAGAATAGAAAATACGGATTCCACAGTCACGACGAATAGCCATGCCCACACCCTGGACCCCTACGAGAGCGGCAAGCGACCCTACCAATTCTGGAGTTTAGGAGACCCGGTCTCGACTCCTCGAGATGGCCTCCCACTGAACCCCAGAACCAGGTCACCCGTGCTGCCGTCCTTGGGTCCATCTTAATGCGGAAAAGTAAATAATATACAACACAGGTGGCATTGACCTCAACCCGGAAGTGCCCCAAATCAAAGAATATTACATTACATTTGAATTTACATGAATGAAAATATAAAACTCTCATCTCACATAAAACCCCCGGCTATTCAATCGCGACAATCCTCCACATCATATCTCAGCAACACATAATATCACATATCATCAACGTAAGTAAGTATGCATACACCGATTGTCGTCGACGTATAGCAACGACAATCGGCAATACCACTACATACTACACTTACGGTCACAGAAGAGAAAGTGTAAAACTGCAATATCTGGAATCCACATTCTCTTTAGACATCGTAAATGTGAAGTATCACATACCTCGTATTTCATATCTTATAATATGAATTCCACACATTGCATCAAATTCCAGATAATTAGACAGTATTAAAGTTTTCGAACGAACGATCAAATACCCCAGATTCACTAAAGCTCAACAGTTGAGCGAAGTTCAAAAACCTGGAGTGTGACACAGTAGTAGCAGTCCAGCCGTAGAAGGGTCAAGCTAAGACCTCACATGTGGCACGCCGTACTGCCCCAAACCCTAAGGTTCAAAGGGCAGTTCAAGACGGTCACATAATCGAGTTATGGTTTGTTGTCTTCTAGAGGGACCACCACAAAACTTGCACGAACCTCCGAAGGATTTAAACCCCGTGAAAAGTGAGCAAATGATACTCGTTCAAACACTTCACTACTTTCTAATTTACCCGGAAAAGTCACAAAATCAAAATTCCGATCGAATCGACGAGTCCAAAACCATCTCCAGAATTTTTCAGAACTAAATACAGATTAAAAATACCCTAAAAAATATACTAGCAGAAATAAGCAATACAGCATAAAAATTATACAGTGATTGAGGAGTACGGCCGCGGAACCGCGGCCTAAGCAAGCTTAGGCCGCGTTTCCGCGGCAGAAAAGACTGTTCATGGAAAACTTTTTATACCGTAATTCTTATTTTTACCTGCTGAATTTTTCACATAATTTTAATTCTGAATATAACCAGATTTTGAAAAAAGTCCAGAGAGCACCCAAAAATCCGTATTTTCGGTTCGATCGGAGTTTTAACTTCGTAAAGGTGTCGCCTAATGTTCTAGGCCGGCTCTGATACCAATGTTGGGTTAGCCTAGCACCTCATGAAGGGTTTGGAAGCATCACATGAACCAAAGTTGGAGTCTTTAGGGTGCTAAGTTAACAAGCATCGGATTGTTCCTAGAAAAATTAGGGTTTAAAAAATTTCACATCAACATATGAAAAGAAAAGCTAGGGTTTAGAGAGTACAACCTTTGTAGCTCCCTACGCTAGACTCCTCATCTACTTAGGGTTTGAAAAAGCTCTGCTTGAACTCCTCGAGGTCACCGATGATCCACCCGGAGTCAGCTTTGTCCAAGCTTGCAACTTTATCCGATCAAGTGAACGAAATCAAGCTAACACTCTAAACAAGTGGGCTAGACTTGTGTAGAATGGTGTTGTGGTTCTCTTTCTCACTTCAAAATCTAATCTTGATGAGTATATTGGTCACTACAAAGAACTAGAGAGCAAAATGAGAGAGGTTGATGAAGATGATGGCCTTTTAGAAGATGATAAGTTCAACTCTTCAAGAAAATAGAAAAAATATATCAATATATATTTTCTATCTCTCATCTCAATCCATGGTTGAATCATTATTATACTTGAGTTAAAAACAAAAAGGAAGAGTAAACCATGGTTAAATGGTGGGTGAGTGAGGTTAGGTCAAGAAGAGTGTAGAAACAATCCAAAACAAACCCATTTCTTTTTCCCTTTGTTTTTAGCTTAAATACATTAATATTCCATATAAAAAAACCCATGGTGTGAGTCTTATATTGCCACCATTTCCTTGTATAATCAACCATGAAAGATGTATGTATGTATGTATGTGTATATGTACATCCATATGTGCATGAATCAAAAAGAAGGCATACAAGCATGCATACATCCAACTAACTCAAGAAAGGATTTCAAGTGAGAAGCTAATGGTTAAATGATAAATCAACACTTGATTTATCAATCCGTCCATATAACATATGACCCCTTACCAAAAGCAAGCCGCCCAATCAATATACGGTATCCTATACGCGCATTTTAATCGGGTCCATGCGCATATCGCATACGTGCACCACAACGTTTCGCCTGGACTAGGAAACTCCATTTTGGGACTCTGAGACTCGTCAATACGCCGGCAGAGGGTGATGATCATATCAAGCACCCCCAAGCCGCAAGCGGTCAGCTAAACGTAACGGCCACACGGGTATTGAGCGATCAGAAGAGAACAAGCGAACCTGCTACAACTCCCGTCAAGCCGATCGGCAACACTTCCCGTACAGTCCGGTCTCCTCGTCTGATATGTCGCATATCAAGTCTAGGGGTGGTAAACGTCAGACCCCAATAACCGATAAGTCATGCCGATGTGAGGCTCATAACGGGTCGAGAAACTACTGATAACACTTACCAGAAAATCTCTGAAACAGCCCTGGCCAGGGACTTCCCTGTTACGGCCAATCGAGCACAGTACAACATCAACCCCTAATACCGGGAGAGACGAAACCCCTCCTATCGCTCATTGCCTCCATGTGACTCGGGACTGTACCCAAAAACCACCGTTTTGCACGCCCTCATGGACGTGGTAAGGTGGAGATCAAAGCACAGTGGGAATCACACAGGACTCTATGACGATCTCGGGTCTACAGACTAACCTGTACAAGTGTCACATGAGAACTGCCATCTGACGTGAGGTATAATACCATCTGGGAGTTCTCGGCGAGTTCGTCCAGTGTACCCAGTCTCCACTGAGCACCCGTATACCATCTCTGATGTCAAACACCAATGGATATGGGATCATCCATCGCCCATCTCATGGGTCGAGAAGCGTATACGCTAGTCTACACTGGTATATCGATGCCCCGTCTCGATACACCCACGACTAGGGACATTGAAGGATGTACTTATGGACTACCATGTCCCCACTTGTATGATCTGCATCATAGTCCAGGTAGTCAAGTACACATCCTAAGGGCTTTACCAACATGTAACTATAAGACAGTTTAACGAGACTAGTAAACATGTTAAGATAAAGAGCAACCAGATAGCATACTATCATATCGAGCAAGAAAGTCATCTCTATATATGTCCAAGCATCCAATATAATATACATCATCTGTACAATACTGGCCTCTAGGGCATACATACAACTAACATATACTCCTTGAATTTCTCGAAAGCTTCGGATTCATGCTTTAATAAAAACACGTGTCCGAATCTTGAGAAATCATCAGTAAAAGTAATGAAGTATGAAAAACCGCCTTTAGCATGTGTAGACATTGGTACGCATACATCACTATGTATGAGGCTTAAGAGTTCCACAGCTCTTTCTCCGTGTCCAGTAAACGGAGCTTTGGTCATTTTACCGTTGATACAGGACTTGCATGTCGCATAAGATTTAAATTCAAAAGGATTCTAATATCTATTTTTATGTAGCTTGTTTAGTCTTGTTTCATTAATATGACCAAGTCTACAATGCCAAAGAAAAGCTTCATTTATATCTGAAAACTTTTATTTATTAGTATGTTGTATATTGAAGATTGTCTGTTGGTTCAGGACGTAAATACCGTTATTTAATGTACCATACCCAATCTACTATTGATTCAAGTTAATGTTCATAATATTATTTTGCAACACAAAATGATATCCTTCATTGTCCAACAAAGAAACGGATATTATATTACATAGCATACTAGGTACATAATAACAAGGGTTCAAAACCATAATACAACCCGAAGGAAACTCAGATGATACTCTCCTACGGGTACAGCATGTATATTGGAACCATTTCCAACCAATAGAGTATGGTCGCCAGTCTTCAAAACTCTATTGTTTCTCAATCCCTGCATACAATTGTAGATGTGAGAACCAGAACCGGTATCTAAAACCCAAGATGCAGAGTTTATTGAAAAACAGTTTTTAGTTACAAACACACCTGAAGCGGAAGTATCAGCATGCTTCTTCATCTTGAGATCAGCAAGATATAGAACACAGTTGCGTTTCCAATGTCCCGACTTGTGGCAGCAAAAATATTCTCCTTTTCCACTTCCCACGGCGCCGGATTTGCCTTTCCCCTTCGCCTTTCGAACACCACCTTTCGGTTTGATGGGTTTCTTCTTCTTCTTTCCCTTGGCCTTGCCTTTTAGGATGGAAGAGGAAGATGGCCCAACAAGCAGATGGGAGTTCTTACTGTCTTACGCGTGCTCTCTGCACCTCCCAACATATTGAGAAGTTCATGCAATGATTTATCCAAATCGTTCATATTGAAATTCACAATGAACCGAGCAAAGGCAGGGGGGGAGACTGTAGAAAAATATCCGTATATTGCTCATTATCCATAGTCCATCCCAGTTCCTCAAGTTCTTCTATAAGACCAATCATCTTTAGAACATGTTCTCCTACTGATATGCCAGGGGCCATATGCATCTGAAACAACTTTTTAGATGCCTCGAATCGTAAAGACCGATATTGCTCTGCATGCAACTCTTTTGTATGAAGAAAGATAGATTGTACATCCATATTCTCGTGCTGCTTCTGATGAATACTGTCCATAGAAGCAAGCGCGAGGCACTTGGCCGTGTCATAGTCAATATCCCATGTTTTTCGGATCTCCCTATCTGAAACAGATGATTCAGGTCCTGGGACGGGTGGAGCTTTGGTAGTGAGGACATATGATACTTTATCATATGTGAGTGCAATTTTCATGTTCCTCAACCATTCTTTATTATTCGGTCCTGTCTGTTTATTTTTCTCTAAAAGAAGCTTAAGTCCTGTCATCGGTATCTTCCATTAGGAGAGAGAAAAGAATAAACTGAGCGAAATGCACTTGCAAAGAATTAGATTGGTTATTATATTATCTAATCGATGTCTCCCATTGCTTTAATCAAATTTTCTTACAAAACCTGAAAAGAAAACTAGTCAGGATTAATTACATTCTACAGTTTCGCTAACCGGTCAGCCAGGCCAGTGTCGGTAGTTTGAGGGAGGTTCCCCGTGCTTTCGCACGGACCTAATTAAAATAAACCTCGTTTTCCCAGAGGTCAAACCCCGTTGACACCTTTCTAAACACCTACTGGATTAGCTAATTGTAAAGTGGAAAACTCTCCTGGGAGTAACTCTTACTCACAGTGGGATCGGGATCCAACAATCATATAAATGGTATGCAATCTCATTGCAAATTTCAACTCTTGAAACACCCGATATGGTTTTTACCCCTAGCTGCTTATGACCTTAGCTATGGTCAACATATCATAAGCACTAGTCAAGTTCTACCCGTCATTTCGAGATTAACTAGACCCATCCATATGACCCTTGACTATGATCAACACAATCACATGAATGTCCTAACTGATCGCATCATATGTTTTGTAGGAAGACATCACATAGCTACCGTACACTACGCCATGACTATGATCAAAATACGCAGCACGAATACTAAGTACTCTGCTTCCTAAAATGACGGAAGGTTGCAGATGGTTTTTATGAAAACCTTTAACGCTTTGAACTTGATCTCGTTGTAGAATCAAAACAGCTTTAGAAAAGGAGTGGCTTAAGCTCCAAATCTTTTGAAACTTGCATTTTTCATAAAAAGGCCGAGTAGGTTTCAAATCTGATTCTACAATATCTTTTTGGTTTCTTTTTCTTTACATTAATCTTATTAATGTAGTCCCATCATTTAAGTTCCTAAGCCGTCACAGAAAAGAAAAGAAAATAGAATGTACACTTTGTTGGATATAGTGCCCTCAAAGTCAATTATTGGATCGCAGGAAAGTGATTGCAATGATTGAGGGAGGACCTATACTGGTAAGACAGTCTTACTCCAGATGATAGTAAGCTATCTGGTTTATCTTTATCATCGTGTACTGTTTTAGGTGACATGATATATCACTATTGCACATTGATAGAGCCCATAGGATTCTTGTTTGGCTACCAGCAGTATGATGGCGATCATATACGTGAGAGTTGGGTTGTCTATAAGCACATCCTTAAATGTGGTCCCTAGTCGCGGGAGTTTCGAGATAGGGCATCGATACTTCGGAGTAGACTAGTGTATACAGTCGAGACCCCGACGAGGGGCGATGGCCGGTCTCACATGCCATTGGGGTCAGTTGGTTCACCTAAGATGTATACAGGTGCTCATTGGGTTATGAGTATACCGGATAGGACTCGCCGGGAATATGCTAGCTGGTTATTAAAACCTGTCGTCAGTTAGAATTTCCCAGGTGACATGTGTACAGGTTAGTCTATCGACCTGAGATCGTCATTTGTCTCGTGTGATTTCCCACTATGCTTTGATTATTACACTACCACGGCTCAAAGGAGTCGTGCAAACATGTTCTAGTTGGGTACAGTCCCGAGCCACATGGAGGCAGTGAGCAGATCAGCAGGGGATTCGTCTCTCCCAACGTTGGGAGTGAGATCATGCAGTGTCTAGAGAGCCATTACACAAAATCCATGACCATGGTAAGCGAGATTTACTGGTAGGTATTCTAGTAGTATCTCAGGTGTTTTGGGCTACACTCCGACACGACTTATACCGCTTTTGGGGGTCTGACGTTTACCAGCTCCGTAGGCCCTATATGCTATACTCATAGACGAATGGATCGGACTGTACGAATATTGTCACACATAGGCTCAGTAGGGTTCCAGGATGAGTTCGCTCATCGGACTCCCTTACGCTCAGTACACTGGCAGCCGTTACGCACAGCTAGTACCGCTGACGGCTTGTGGTTAAACCCACTGCCAGTGTATTGACGAGTCTTTAGAGTCCCCCACTGAAAGTTTCCCAGTTCGGGCGAAACGTTGTAGAGGCCATATAGTTTTATGGCAGGGTTCGAGCGTACACGTGCACTTGTGCACGTGTCATGGTTCGGACGGATAATACTAGCGGGCTTTGGTTTAAGCCGGATCCTAGTATTATACTATGTAGATTTTGTCATATTGCATTTGTATTCGGTCGGAATACAAATACGGGTATGTATATACAGTTGCGGAGTTATCCTCTAATTTTGTTATGGGATCACTTTTTGAAGTTGCCAGTTTGCATTCCGTTTCGGCCAATTTTCTTTCATTCCTTCTTTGGCTGAATTTTTGCTTGAGGGGGCTTTTTACCAAGTGGCTTTTGTTAATGGAGGGGTCTTTTTGTGGTGGCTGGTTCTCCAGTAGCAAGTGGGGGTTTCATGAGGCTTCTAGATTGAATATTGTATTATTGGTGCATTAATTGTGAATGGATTGAAATAGACATTGTTGTGACATTTTTTCCTTGTGATCACCACTTAAGCTTGTGCTCACCACTACCACCATTCCACTTACTGCCTTGGCCGAGAGTTTTTTTTGGGCAGGCCCCCATTTTTGAGTGTGAGATGGAGATTCATTTCATTGCAACAAAAAAATCCTTAGCATTTTCAAAGCTCATTTCTCCTCATACTTCTCTTATGGCAACTTCGATTAACCTTCATCCATTCACTTGGATGCTTTGAGACAAAGGGTTCTCAACTTATTCTACAGCATTCTTGGACACGTTGGCTACCAAACTTCGTGTCCGAGTTGCTTTGGTTCAGAGACGGGAGCCCGTATAAAGATTCGTTGATGTGGCGCAGTGCTTGGCGAGGAGAAGATCGGAGATCGAGCGAGATCGAGGAGAGAACTTCATCGACGCATCCGCAACATGCTAGGGGCAGAGGTTAAAGACCGAAGGACACGGATCGATCTGTATAATCTCTAAACCCACTTTACAGTATACTAGTTTACGGGTAATGGAACGATCCATAATTCCGATGCGGTTAGCGCCAGTTTGTAAAAAGTTTTTTGTTCCACATTTGGCCTCGGAAAGACGGCCAGGGCACTGCCGCAACCCAACATGGTATCAGAGCCAAACTATTAACCGTTAACTAGCTTGTTCTAACTTGTTTAAAACATCGATCGGACGAAATTTCCAAAACTGCAATTCCAAGTTCAAAGTTTCTGTCGAAAATTTTTTGTCGTTGAAAAATTATTTTGAGTGTTTCAGAAAATCAGACAGGCTTTTCTAAGACCACTGTAAAAATTTTGTAGCATGATCCCTCTGTAGCGCCACGGAACCGCGGCAGTACCGACGTTTTGGCCGTGCTTCCGCCGCTGTGTTGGTGATTCAGTGCACTAAAATTTTCCTTGGGGTCTTTAACATGGAATTGGGGTTTCTGAATTTTTGATTTTGGCCCAGATTATTTTGAGTACTGGGATTTGTACTTGGGGCCCACTTCGGGAAATATTGTCGATCGAAAATTTTAAATAAGTTAGTTCACAGTGCTTACTTTATATCTGCGACCGTGAATGTCATTCGATCGGTAAATCTTGTCTAATTGCTATAGCTCTTTTAGACGGATTTGCGAACGTGACATTCACGTTATGTTCGGTGTTGTGCTGTGATGTTGCTGATTTGTCATGGTGGATAGCTTGTGTGCAATGGTAGTGCAGTTTGGATATATTTGTACATTTAATAATGCGAGTCGAGCGTCCGACATGTGGACTGCCGTCACTGCCTGTTTGTATATTATTCTTTTGGGGCACGACCGGGTTGAGGTCGATGTACCCATTGTATATATTTTCTTTTCTATACAAGGATTACCCCGCGGTGGAGTGCATGGATAGCCGGGTTCTGGAGGGCAACGGGTCCGCATCTCATGTCTTTGAGAGGGAGAGGACCTCACTATTGGATTAGCGGGCTATTTGCCGCACTCGTAGGGGGTATAGGATGGCCCAAGGTGAGGTGCTCAAGTTACCGGATTCCGTGAAGTGCTGGGTGGTCCATTCACGATGCTGAAGGGGGCTGCCTTGCTTCTGGTTTTGGCGGGTGACTTTCTGCACTCGTAGGTGTCTAGGTTTTAATTGTACAGGCTATCCACACGACCGGGGAACGTCGGGTTTCATTTTTGGCTCTATGAAACCCGGGGATCCCAGATTATCTGTATTGTTCTGTGATGCTTATTACTTTTCTGTGATGTTGCATTTTATCACGCCTGGAGTGATTATTCTATATTGATATATATACTAGTAGCTAGTCCAGTCTCCGCTCTGTCATTAGTTAAGTAACCTAACGGGTGATGACGGGACCCAGTGGCGAATGCGGATAGCATATAGGTACATTTTATTTTCGTTTTTTCTGGTGTGATTAATTGATGGGAGTGCGTTGATTCGTATCAATGCAAGGAAAACAGACCTGTACAGATGTTGTTGGAACAAATTTTCAAAAAGCTGTTATTGCAAGGACGCTTTCATTTATTTTGAACAGTGGTATTCAGTTTAGAATATCCAGCACCTCATTCGACGAGGCAAGGGCCGAGATCCCTTCACCGGGAGTGACCCCTTGGACTTAGGTTTGCGTCAGGGCAATAACTTCACTATAGCCGATTACTTTTGCTTTGCATCGTGGTCTTCAGTTAGAATATCCTGCACCTCATTCTACGGGGAAAGAGCCGAGATCCCTTCACCGGGAGTGACCTCTTTAGCAAAGGTTTTCGTCACTATATATATTTATAAAAGCTATGCAGTTCCTTCAACGATATCAAGTTCATTACGCAAAAGGTTTTTCGCTAAAAACCAGTCATAGCCCTCCGTCATTTCTTGCAAGTAGTACTTAGTATTCATGCTGCGTTTGTTGACTCCGTCAAGGCATAGTGTACGGTAGCTAAGTGGTGCTTGTTTGTAGCATATATATGTGATTGGTTAGGACATTTGTGTGGCCATGTTGACTTCGTCAAGGGTACGTACGGGTGGGTTTAATGCAATCCAGATTATGACGGGTTGAACTTGACTAAGACGCTTTGATTTGTTGACTCCGTCAAGGTCACTTGGGTCCTACGGGTGAAAAAAGACATTGGGAGTTTTTAAAGAAACTGAAACTTGCCAGGCATGCGCATACCTTCTGGAGTGTAATAACATGAGTGGATTCCGTCACGTAATCATGCGATGATAGTTGGATCCCGATTCCCACTGATGAGTTGGTTTACTCTTCGGGTTATCCCGACTAATTCTTCTTTCTGGTTTGGAGGATAATTTGAGGATACAGTGGGAGATTTCCTGATTAGATAAAGTGATAACCATTCTGATCTAGGTTAGAGTGCATGCAGAGTGTTTCTTTTCTCTCTCTCTCTTTGGCTGCGACCATGACCCGACCCTAGACTATGACTCAGTGACCAAGTTAACCGAACTTTCTTAAAACACAGCCTTTTTGATTATTTGAGTTGCATACATCATTGTCACTCCTTCTTTTACCCTTTGCATTTCTCCAGAACACCTCGTATTACTACGAAATCCACTTCTATTGGATAAATCTATCGTATGGTTATATACGAACTTGAAGGAGCTTGTTCCAAATTCGAGGATGGCTTCTGGTTCTGCAGAGATTGAATAGGACTATTCAGTTGCCTTTTCCTTTTACCTTCTGTCAGGTTGTGAGGCCTCCTAGGAGTAGGAGAGGGTACACCTATTGCGCTTATTAGATAGTCTTCTTCCAAACCATAGGCTGGTGCCGAAAGGGAGGGAACGAAGAAAACCAATTAGCCTGACTGTGATGTGCAGAAGGTAATAAGTAAAGACAAATAAAGGGATTAGAAAGAGGGCAAAGTAAAATGCGACTGCTAATCACGACCAAACCAAGTTTCTCATCGCCGCTCCTACTTCACCTTTGTATTTCTCCAGAACACCCCGTATCACTACGAAGATCCACAGTTATTTGGATAATCCATCGTATGGTTATATACGAACTCGATGGAACTTGTTCCTTTTCGGGGATGGATTCTGGTTCAGGAGAAATAGAATAAGGTTTATTCAGTTGTATTTTGTCATCACCTTCTCTCAAGTTGTGAGTACTCCTAGGATTAGGAGAGTACACCTATTATGCTTATTGGATAGTCTTCTTCCAAACCATAGGCTAGTGCCGAACGGTATGGAAGGAAGAAAACTATTAAGCCTAACGATGGTGTACAGAAGGTAACGACTAAAGACAAATAAAGGGATATGGAGAGATGGCAAGGAAATATACGGTTACAGTCATGAATCTAGATAATGGAAGAGGCATTACTAGGAATACCCGGATACCCCTTCGAAACATATTCATGTTTCAGTTTCACTGTGTATTGTTAATAGAAAACTGATTTCCCAATTAGTCCTTACTCCAGGGTATGTATTTACCAGGTATGATTCTCACATCTGTATGGTTTTACAGATGATGAGTGGGAGTAAGTTATTGGGAATTAGGTGACTATCCTCATTATATCGGAATTCGTTGTAATTGGTGATATTTGAGAAAATCGCCTGGGTACAGTTTTCAACTTACAACACACAGGGTTTGAGTTATTCAACCCAGGGGACTCATACAGAGTATTGTATCTTGTCCAGTGTCCATTAGGACAAAGGGGTAGGTCTTTGTACTATATTCTGTTTACTTGTGACTTCTCTAGTTTTAGACATGTGTTTCGTAGAAATACAAGGTCCAAGTTTGAGATGTTATAGGTATAAGAATAAAGTAGAGAATCGGGTGTTATAGGATTCTTCAAGCTGATCGAAGGTGTAGATACTTGTGGTTGGTATTCAGTTGATAGTAATGGTTTAGAGAAATCGCTTCTCTTTCAGGTTACTCATAATTGGATGAACTCCTAAGTTGAGTAATGCCGATCTGCCTCTATCCATTTAGTTAATATGCACTGGAGACAGCTGCATGATTTGAATCTGGTTCTAATTAAATCAGTGCCTCTGTTTCTATATTGTATATAGAATGGATCATATCTTAACGATGTTAAGGTATATGGAGTTATCCGGCTTATGCTTAAAACCCGACTCTGGATAGCTCAAGGCACGTTTCTGAAATGGTTGTTTGTGGGTTGACCTTGGCTTTGACGATGGTTGACTTTCTACCATCTGGAAGATCAATAGTGATATTGTTCTTGACTCGCCACAGTTTTAGTAAAATGGATTTTTTCAGAAAAATAGTAGTAGGGGTATGGTAGAACTGGAAGAGATTCCAGAACCGCAAACGATTACGGAAAATTTAATAGGACCTAAAGATTCAATAAGGTTTGGCATTCCATTAGCCACTCCGCAGATATGGTGGGTAACCTCAGACACCCGAGAGGTACTCCGGTAGCCTCAAGGACGGTGACATGGAGGTTCTTGTTTACCCAGACTTGCTATTACTGCTGTTCCAGACTATGAGACCCGGCAGGAGGATAAGTATAGCGTCGTTCTAAACTAGTTTTAGAAGTGCATGCGTATGTTATTCTTCCAGAGGGTCGTCGTAGTCAGTGGGAGCAGCGGAAGCATAGTGGACAAGAAGCTTGTGTCTATTTATAGACTAAAGCAGATATAGCGGAAATAGATCATCTATTTTTTATGTGACAGTCATGGGCTTTGAGTTCATCAAAATAGGGGATGGATCTGTTAAGAATGTAGTAGGGTGTGACGTCCTGGTATTTGGATGACATACACAGAGTAGGAAGTAAAATTCCTATACTACGATCGGTTATACTGTGGTTGTCACACAGTGTTTTCTCCACATAAGATGTGGATATTATATCAGACATTTTGGTTACTAGATCTATGGTTTTAGATCTAGATTTGGGTAGTTTCCTAATCAGGGTACTTAGACAGCATTCTAAAGGTAATTAGAATGGAAGACTCCTTGCATGGTGGTGTACCGACATGTGGTGGAGTCACCCTCTCTAAAGGTGTCTTATAGACTAAAGGGGAGAGGGATGTGCATGATTGGTAGATCACTTGCTTAGGCAATTAAGTTGATCATGAGTTGACAAGTAGCACACCAGATGTTGATTTTGCGCTAGATGCAATAAGTTGATATTAGTCTAATCCTGGAGAAACGTTCGGAAGCAGTTTTAGAACGTAAGTGGATGTTCTAAGGATTTGATAACGGTAGCCTCCTTCGGAAGACAGTTATCATTCCAGGCTTCCAAGGTGACATGGATGACAGAGTGACTGTCAGAGTTATATTTTTCCCTCCGACGAGGAGCAGTAGTTTGGACAACTGGTCTAAGCGGAAACTGAGGGAGGCATGGCGCAGCATACTGATTAAGTTCAGTTGACGATACAGTCTAAGAAGTTTGTATTTGTAGTTCATTCGTGAATTAGGTCCCATCAGATATCCAGACATATTCTAAGACAGGTATTGCTCATTTCGGGAGATGGATTTCTCCGCGAACTTGAGATATAGAGAGACATAGAAAGAAACAACAGAGCGGATCCACTCACTGAGGCTATTTCTCGAACACAATAGTTTTACAAATGAGCTTTGTGAGACTGATCAGTAGAGGAGTTGGTTGTTCGGTATCACACGGGCTGTGAGTATGCGACATCGCAATAATTATCCTTAAGCGCAAGTAGGAGATTGTTGGATATAGTGCCCGCAAAGTCAATTATTGGATCGCAGGCACGTGATTGCAATGATTGAGGGAAGACCAATAACGGTAGGACAGTCTTACTCGAGATGATAGTAAACTATCTGGTTTATCTTTATCATTGTGTACTGCTTTAGGTGACATGATATATCGCTATTGCACGTTGATAGAGCCCATAGGATTCTTGCTTGACTATCAGCAGTATGATGGCGATCATATAAGTGAGAGTTGGGTAGTCTATAAGCACATCCTTCAATGTGGTCCCTAGTCGCGAGAGTTTCGAGATAGGGCATCGATACTCCGGAGTAGACTAGTGTATACAGTCGAGACCCCGACGAGGGGCGATGGACGGTCTCACAAGCCATTGGTGTCAGTTGGTTCACCTAAGATGTTTACAGGTGCTCATTGGGTTTTGAGTACACCGGATAGGACTCGCTGGGAACATACTAGCTGGTTATTAAAACCTGTTGTCAGATAGCAATTCCCAGGTGTCATGTGTACAGGTTAGTCTATCGACCTGAGATCGTCATTTGTCTCGTGTGAGTTCCCACTATGCTTTGATTATTACCCTACCATGGCTCAAAGGAGTCATGCAAACATGTTCTAGTTGGGTACAGTCCCGAGCCACAGGGAGGCAGTGAGCGGATCGGCAAGGGATTCATTTCTCCCGACGTTGGGAGTGAGATCGTGCTGTGTCTGGAGAGCCATTAAACAAAATCCATGGCCATGGTTAGAGAGATTTACTGGCAGGTATTCCAGTAGTATCTCAGGTGTTTTGGGCTACAATCCGACATGATTTATACTGCTTTTGGGGGTCTGACGTTTACCAGCTCCTTAGGCCCGATATGCGATACTCAGAAACGAACGGACCAGACAGTACGGATATTGTCACACATAGGCTCAGAAGGGTTCCAGGATGAGTTCGCTCATCAGACACTCTTTCGCTCAGTACATGGGCAGCCGTTACGACAGCTAGTATCGCTGACGGCTTGTGGTTAAACCCTCTGCCAGTGTATTGACGAGTCTTTAGAGTCCCTCACAGAATGTTTTCCAGTTTGGGCGAAACAATGTAGAGGCCGTATGGTTTTATTGCAGGGTTTGAATGTACACGTGCACTTGTGCACGTGTCATTGTTCGGACGAATAATACTTGCGGGCTTTGGTTTAAGTCGGATCCTAGTATTATACTGTGTAGATTTTGTCTCATTGCATTTGTATTCGGTCGGAATACAAATGCGGGTATGTATATACAGTTACGGAGTTATCCTGTAATTTTGTTACGGGATCGCTTTTTTGAAGTTGCCAGTTTGCATTCCGTTTCGGCCATTTTTCTTTCATTCTTTCTTTGGCTGAATTTTTGCTTGAGGGGTTTTTTGCAAAGTGGCTTTTGTTAATGGAGGGTTCTTTTTGTGGTGGGCGGTTCTCCAGCAGCATGTGGGGGTTTCATGAGGCTTCTAGATTGAATATTGCATTATTGGTGCATTAATTGTGAATGGATTGAAATAGACATTGTTGTGACATTTTTTTCTTGTGATCACAACTTAAGCTTGTGCTCAACACCACCACCATTCAACTTACTGCCATGGCCGAGAGTTTTCTTAGACAGCCCCCATTTTTGAGTGTGAGATGGAGATTCATTTCATTGCAACAAAAAAATCCTTAGCATTTTCGAAGCTCATTTCTCCTCACACTTCCTTTATGGCAACTTCAATTAACTTTCATCCATTCACTTGGATGCTTTGAGACAAAGGGTTCTACACTTATTCTATAGCAACCTTGGACACGTCGGCTAGCAAACTTCGGGTTCGAGTTGCCTCGGTTCAGAGGCGGGAGCCCGTATAATGATTCATTGATGTGGCGCAGTTTTCGGCGAGGAGAAGATCGGAGATCGAGCGAGATCGAGGAGAGAACTTCGTTGACGAATCCGCAACATGCTAGGGGACGAGGTTAAAGACCGAAGGACACAGATCGATCGGTATAATCTCTACCCACTTTACAGTATACTAGTTTACGGTTAATGGAACGATCCGGGATTCGGATGCGGTTAGCGCCAGTTCGTAAAAAGTTTTTGTTCTGCATTTGGCCTCGGAAAGACTGCCGGGGCGCTGCCGCAACCAAACACACTTATACCATCCGCATTCGCCACAGTGTCCCGTTATGCACCGTTAGGTTACTTAACTAACGGCATAGCGGGGCGGGACTAGCGCGGGTGTAAAACATAAGTAACGTTTTTTATATATCATATATATAATAAAAATCCATTCCTCTCAGATACTAAATAACCTCATCATAGAATATCAATCAGCAGAAGCACATATGAAAATAGGATATCTAGGAGGTCCGTATTTTGCATTTAGCCAATCAATAGAAAAAACGGATTCCACGGTCGCGATGAATAGCCAAGCCCACACTCTTAGACCCCTACGAGAGCAGCAAGTGACCCTGCCAATTCTAGAGTTTAGGAGACCCGGTCTCGACTCCTCGAGATGGCCTCCCACTGAATCCTAGAACCCGGTCACTTGTGCTCCCCTCCTTGGGTCTATCCTAATGTGGAAAAGTAAATAATAAACAATAATGGTGACATCATTCTTGTAGGGTTCCTAGGCACACTAATGAGGTCTCACAAGGCATTAACTGTAGGTTTCCTAGGCATACTAATGAGGTCTTACAAGGCATCAACCATGCCAATTTCTAATTTTACAAGTGCCGAGAAACCCTAATACGGATCGTTAACTAGAATTTTAGGCGAAACAAGCAACTATTTAACTACGTAACTAAAAGAACGGAAATACAACCTTTGTAGATCCGGTCCTCCACCTCCATAGCTCCATGATGAAGTCTCCTCGCTGTCCAATTTTGATCACGGGCTCTAGCGTCGGCTTCATCGGAGAAATGGGCAGGCTAGGTCATCGACTACGATGCCGAAGATGATCTACGTCGAGGCAACACTAGATCAAGCTCCAACTTCACCAAGTCAAGAAACATGTGAAGAAAACACCCTATACTACTTGGCAAGAGGTAGAGGGTGAAGAAATAGGAGGTGGGTTCACTTTAGAATTGGATTTCTCACTCATTTTCACATTTCACCATTGTTGGTAGAAAGCTTTCTTCATTAAGATGAAGAAGAAGAAGATGATATTAATATGATAAGTATTATGATAAAGGAAAATAATATGAATACTTATCATATACTAACCATAGTTAGGTGTAGAGAATAAATCATGGTTAGTTTGAAGGGTTAGGGTTAAGCATGAAGACAAAATGGTCACTTGGTCAAAGCATCATGAAGCTTCAACTAGAAAACAAATCAAGCCACCATTTTCTTTTCATTTGCCAAAAAGAAATAAATAAATAAATCAATAAATAGATAAATGAATAAGCAAAACCCTATTCATCAATTTAACCATGGTTTAGTTCTTTACACTTAACCAAATAAGCATGCATCATCAAACATGATACAATCATGTGCACAAAAGTATATCACATATACAACTTGCACAATACAAGTGAGAAAATCCATTTAAAGTGAACCAATACTAGTTAATGCAAAGTAATATATCAAATATATAATTATACATTAAATCATTAAATCAACACTTGATTTAACGATCCGGTCATATCGCATATAACCGACTAGTATCCTATGTATCGGCTTACCGAATCAATCCTTGATTCGATAACTAGGTTATATCGCATACAACCTTTCGATACATTCATCGCGAGAATGGAATACGGTATCACATACACGCATTATTCTCGGTCCCGCACATATCTCATATGCGCTCCTATTTCGTTTCGCTTGAGCCAGGAAACCTCTGTGTAGGGCTCTAAAGACTCGTCAATACGCCGGCAGCAGATGATGATCATATCAAACACCCACAAGCCGCAAGCGGTCTGCTAAACGTAACGGCCACCCGGGTATTGAGCGATCAAATGATCGACGAGCAAGCCCGCTCATAGTCCTGTGAATCCAACCAGTAACACTTACCGTACAGTCCGGTCTGATTGTCTGATATGTCGCATATCTTGCCTAGGGGTGGTAAACGTCAGACCCCAATAGCTCGATAAGTCATGTCGATATGAGGCCTATAACAGTTCGAGAAACTACAGGTAACACTTACCAGTAAATCTCAGCAACACTGGCCAGGGATTTCCGGTTATAGCCAATCGAACACAGCACAACATCAACTCCCTATACCGGGAGAGACGAATCCCCTCCTATCGCTCATTGCCTCCATGTGATTGGGGACTGTACCCAAAAACCACAGTTTTGCACGCCCTCTTGGACGTGGTAAGATGGAAATCAAAGCACAGTGGGAACCACACAAGACTCTATGACGATCTCGGGTCAACAGACTACTCTGTACCAGTGTCACCAGAGAACTGCCATCTGACGTAAGGTATAATACCATCTGGGAGTTCTCGGCGAGTCCGTCCAGTGTACCCAGTCTCCACTGAGCACTCGTATATCATCTCTGATGTCAAACACCAATGGATATGGGATCATCCATCGCCCATATGTATGGGTCGAGAAGGTATACGCTAGTCTACTCTGGTATATCGATGCCCCGTCTCGATACACCCACGACTAGGGACTTTGAAGGATGTACTTATGGACTACCATGTCCCCACTAGTATGATCCGCATCATAGTCCAGGTAGTCAAGTACACATCCTAAGGGCTTTACCAACATGTAACAGAGAGACAATCAGTGTACACGTTAAGGTAAAGAGCAACCAGATAGCATACTATCATGTCGAGCAAGAAAGTCCTCTCTATATATGTCCAAGCATCCACTACGATATACATCCTATGTATAGTTGTGGCCTCTAGGGCATACATATAAGTAACATTAACCATGCTAAATTCAAAATTTTCCGGTGCCGAGAAACCTTAAACTAGATCGTTAACTAGAGAATAGGCGAAAACACAAGCTAGTAAAAAACTTTACTTCTTAGTGAAAAAGACTATAACCTTTGTAGATCCGGTCCTCCTCTTCCTTAGCTCCGTGATAATGTCCCTCAGCTGTGATCATCGGATCACGGACTCTAGCGATGGTTTCGTCGAAGAAATGATCGGGCTAGGTCGTCGACTTCGATGCCGAAGATGATCTACGTCGAGGCAACTCAAGATCAAGCTCCAACTTCACCAAGTCATGAAACTTGTGAAAAAAACACCCTATACTACTTGGCAAGTGGTAGAGGATGAAGAAATAAGAAGTGGGTTCACTTTGGATTTGGATTTCTCACTTGGAATCATCACTTGACATTTTTCAAGAGAGCTTTTCTTTTTCTTCACTTGAAGAAGAAGATGAAAAAGAAGAAAAAGAATGAATTAAATAAAATAGAAAATCAAGTGATGCCTTATCATAATGCAACCATGGGTGAGGCTAACACATGTAGAGAATAAACTAGGGTTTAGGATGTAATGGTTGGGTTAAGGAAAAAATAAAATGGTCAACACTTTCAAAGATGCTATGAAGTTTCATGAAGCAAAGAAAGAAACCATTTTGTTTTTGCCATAAATAAATAAATAAAAAGAATAAGTAAATAATTTAAAACCGTAACCATTAACCTAAACATGGTTTAAAGTAAACACACACCCAAGTTTGCATGTATCATCAAACATGATACAAACTAGTGCACAAACATATATCATATATGCAATGTGCACAATCAAGTGAGAAAATAATCTTAAGTGAACCAATACTAGTTAATGTAAAAAGTATATCAAATATATAATTATACATTAAATCATTAAATCAACACTTGATTTAACGATCCGGTCATATCGTATATGACCGACTAATATCCAATGTATCGACTTATCGAATCAATCCTCGATTCGATAACTAGGTTATATCCCATACAACCAATCGATACATTCATCGTTAGAATAGAATACGGTATCACATACACGCATTATTCTCGGTCCCGCACATATCTCATATGCGCTCCTATTTCGTTTCGCTTGAGCCAGGAAACCTCTGTGTAGGACTCTAAAGACTCGTCAATACGCCGGCAGCAGGTGATGATAATATCAAACACCCACAAGCCGCAAGCGGTCTGCTAAAGGTAACGGCCACCCGGGTATCGAGCGATCAGAAGATCAACGAGCAAGCCCGCTCACACTCCTGTGAATCCAACCAGCAACACTTACCGTACAGTCCGGTCTCGTCGTCTGATATGTCGCATATCTCGCCTGGGGGTGGTAAACGTCAGACCCCAATAGCTCGATAAGTCGTGTCGATATGAGGTCTATAAAAGTTCGAGAAACTATTGGTAACACTTACCAGTAAATCTCAGCAACCCTGGCCAGGGATTTTCCGGTTATAGCCAATCGAACACAGCACAACATCAACTCCCTATACCGGGAGAGACGAATCCCCTCCTATCGCTCATTGCCTCCATGTGATTCGGGACTGTACCCAAAAACCACCGTTTTGCACGCCCACTTGGACGTGGTAAGGTGGAAATCAAAGCACAGTGGGAATCACACAAGACTCTATGACGATCTCGGGTCAACAGACTACTCTGTACCAGTGTCACCAGAGAACTGCCATCTGACTTAAGGTATAATACCATCTGGGAGTTCTCGGCGAGTCCGTCCAGTGTACCCAGTCTCCACTGAGCACCCGTATATCATTTCTGATGTCGAACACCAATGGATATGGGATCATCCATCGCCCATCTGTATGGGTCGAGAAGGTATACGCTAGTTTACACTGGTATATCGATGCCCTGTCTCGATACACCCATGACTAGGGACCTTGAAGGATGTACTTATGGACTACAATGTCCCCACTAGTATGATCCGCAACATTGTCCAGGTAGTCAAGTACACATCCTAAGGGCTTTACTAACATGTAACAGAGAGACAATCAGTGTACACGTTAAGGTAAAGTGCAACCAGATAGCATACTATCATGTCGAGCAAGAAAGTCTTCCCTATTTATGTCCAAGCATCAACTACAATATACATCCTATGTATAGTAATGGCCTCTAGGTCATACATATAACTAACAATCTCCCACTTGCACTAGGGCCATCTGATAGCAGTGGTTGTAGTATCTCATACTCAACCATCCCATAAATGACTCTCTCTAGGAAAAGGCCTTTGTGAGTGGATCCGCCGTGTTGTCCTCTGTGTCTACTCTCCTAACCTCGATCACCCTGAAGATCAACTATCTCCATGATTAGGTGATGCTGCCTCAGAATTCGTCTGGGTCACTGATGGGATCGGGGTTCCTTGGCATAAGCCATAACTCCATTGTCACACAATGGGAGGAACTAAGTTCATCTCATGAACTAATATACACCCAGACAGCCTCTTTGGTATCATCTTAAGTAGCTATGTATCTTGCCTTTAATCGTCTAGTATGTCACGGTATCTAGCTTGGAACTCTTCCAACATATCGTCCCTCCATAGAGGGTAAAGACAATTCCTGTGACTGACATTCAGTCGTCCTTATCACCTTGGAATACTTCCAGTGATTCTCCCCAGGATCGATTGATACCATCTCACTACATCTAGTGAGAGTCCTAACATCCATTTAGATCTATCTCATAGATCCAAAACCCAGGATTTAGTAGGTATCACTTTGATCCTATATGGAGAATCATTGTGATAAGCGGAGATTGATCGAGCGTAGCATAGGAAACTCCTTCCCTATCAAGAGTATGTAATCCACGTACTCTACGAGGATCGTCACCATACTCCTTACCACCTTTTTGTTTATACAAGGTTCATCTACCATTTTGATGATGTCAAACTCTTTGACTAATACATCAAAACGAATGTTCCAACTCCGCGATGCCTGCTTTATCACATAAAATATCTTGCACACGTTTCCGCTGCTCCCATTGTCTACGAAGCCCTCTGACTGTGTACTTACAGATGCTCTCTTCTAAAACAACATTTTAGAAAAGCAGTCATGACACCCAACCGCCAGATATCGTAGTCATGGTATGTAGCCATGGCAAGAAGGATCCGGATGGACTTAAGCATAGACACTGGAAAAGCTTTCATCATTATCCACGCCTGGTCGATGACGAAAACCTTTAACAAGTCTAGCTTTGAAAGTCTCAACTTTTCCATCTACACCAAGTAATCTTCTCAAGATATACTTGCTCCTGATGGGGATTTAACCCTTCAGATATAGCAACCAAAGTCCATACTTTGTTGGTGTATAAGGATTCCATCTCAGATCACTAAGCATCCAGTCATTCTTATAGAGTCTTACTCCTGATGGCCAGCTCGAAACTAGTTGGGTCATCATCTCATGATGCAATCCTCGCTCCCACTGTCATAGAGAAACCGAAGTATCTCTCAGGTGGGTGAGGAACCCTACTAGATCGGTGGAGAGGGTGAGGTTCGTTGGTTGCTATTGAATCCTTTGGTTCTACCAAATCATCAGCTGCAGTTTCTATAGCTGGAACCCTTCCAGTTCTACATAACAGATCTTTCCTCAAGCTTGTCCGAATTTAGCTTTTAGACATAGCCCGGACAACCCCAAATCTTTACCAACTTAAGAGATGGGCTCTTCCCTTTCCATATCACATATGAAGTGGTAGGCATCTGATTTGATCGAAACCCTATTCAATAGGTATGCAGCTTCTCAAGTGCATAACTCCCAAAAGGAAATAGGTAACTCAGTAGTACTCATCATAGAGCGCACCATATCGAATAGGGTGCAATTGCTCCGCCGCGATATACTATCGTGCTATGGTGTATACGGAGGAGTAATGCTGAGAGAGAATCTCATTCTCCTTTAGAATAGTCCAGGAATTCCGTGCTCAAGTATTCTCCTCCTTGATCACATCAAAGGACATAATACTTATACCCGTTTTGGTTCTCTACTTCTAACTTATATTCCGTGAATATCTCAAAAGGTTCGGACTTGTGTTTCAACAGGAACATATGACTGAATCTTGAGAGATCATCAGAGAATGTAATGAAGTACAAAGAACCGGTCTTGGCATGTGTAGACGGGGGACCTTACATACATCAACATGTATCAGTCCCAAGAGTACACTAACTCTTTCTCTGCTTCCAATAAACAGAGCTGTGGTCATCGTATCTTTGTGACATGACCGACAAGTTTCATAAGATGTAAATTCAAACTAATTTAAATATGCATCTAAATGTAACTTCAGCCAGTCGGGTCGCATTGATATGACCTAGTCTACAATGCCTCAAGAAGGATTCGTTCATTTCTGAACTCTTCCTCTTGTGTGTGTTCTGTATACTAAGAACTGTAGTTTGATTTAGAACATCAATGCTTTTAGATAACGTGCCTGAACCGATCAACTTTTGATATTGGAAATGTTCAAAACATTATCCAACAATATAAAATTTTATCATTTCTTTACTAATAAAGAGAGGTTCGGTATCTAATAACATTCATTCAGAATCAATGTATTTGGAATACAGGGTGATAGTGACCAACAGACTTGGCTGCAACACTTGCACCGTTTTCTGTCTCATGAAACTTATCACCCGTTCTCAGTTCTCTACCTTTCTGTAGCCCTATGTATCAGATTACATATCTGGGATCCTGATCTGGTATCTAATACCCAGGACGTAGAGGATACAGAGAAATAGTTCTTTGTAATGAACACATCCGAAGATGATGCATCAGCATGCATTTTCTTCGTTTGGGCGGCACGGGAAATCTGGTATTCCCCTATTTCCTGCTTTGTCTTATAACAATTATAAGTTAGAGCGGGACCAACGTTCCCCAGCTCAGTTTAACAAGCGGGTTCGGTCAATACATCCGTATTATTATCTTGATTAAGGCGTGATATGGTCGTTACCAGGAGAGAGAGAGAAGAAAACACTCAGCGTATGCTCTTGCAAGATCAGATTGGTTATTATTTTATCTAATCAGGATGGCTCCCACTGTTTTTATCAAATCTTCCATCAAACCCTAAAAGGAAAGACTAGCCGGGATTAATTACACGCTACAGGTTCGCCAATCTTTCAGCCAGGCCAGTGTCGGTACTTTGAGGGAGGTCCCCCGTGCTTTCGCACGAACCTAATTAATGTAAACCTCTTTTTCCCAGAGGCGTAACCTTGTTAACACCTTTCTAGACACCTACTTGATCGGCTAATTGTAATGTGTAAAACTCTCCCAGGTGTAACTCTTACTCACAGCGGGTATCGGGATCCAACTATCTCATAGAAGGTATGCAATCTCATTGCAAATTTCAACACTTGAAATTCCCGATAATTTTGCCCCTAATCTCCTATGACCTTGACAAAGGCCAACAAACGATAGGATGCTAGTCAAGTTCAACCCGTCATTTCTTGATTGAATTAAACCCACCCGCACGACCCTTGACAAAGGCCAACAAGGTCGTACGACTACCCTAACCCAATCTGCATCATATGCATAAGCAGATAAGCACTAGTAAGCTACCGCACACTACGCCTTGACAAAGGCCAACAAACGCAGCATGAATACTAGCTACTACTTATCTGAAATGACGGAGGGCTACGACAGGTTTTTCTGAAAACCTATTGCGTAATGAACTTGATATCGTTGTAGAATCAAATGATTTTGAAATGGAGTGTTTTCGAGGCTTTTCTAGTTTTGCTAAAGGGGTCACTCCCGGTGAAGGGATCGTCGGCCCTTTCCTCATCGAATAAGGTGCGGGATATATCATATATATTACTGTGCAAAGCAAAAACTCTTAAAAGAAATCAAAAGACAAACCGATGGTTGTAGCATCTGCCAGTTATTGCTAAAGGGGTCACTCCCGGTGAAGGGATCATCGGCCCTTTCCTCATCGAATAAGGTGCGAGATATATCATATATATCACTGTGCAAAGCAAGAACTGTAGCTACCTGTTTTAATTTTGAAATTCGATTCCACACATCGTAGGTTTCTTTTTCTTTCATTAATCACATTAATGAAGTCCCATCATTTAAGCAACTAAACATCACAGATAAAGAAGACGTACACTTATGCCATCCGCATTCGCCTCGATGTCCTCTCGTGCACCGTTAGGTTAGGTAACTAACAACAGAGCGGGGTAGGGCTAGCACGGGTGTAAAACATAAGTAACGTCTATATAATATATCATATATACTATATACAGCATTTATCACAGAACATATCACATGATCACATCACCGATAACGCAGCAGAAAATATCATATGAAATATTGGATATACTAGGACGTCCTTGTTTTTAATACGAGCCAGTATAAAACACGGATTCCACGGTCGCGATGAATAGCCAAACCCACACCCCTAGACCCCTACGAGAGCGGCAAGAAACCCTACCAATTCTATAGTTAGGAGACCCGGACTCGACTCCTCGAGTTGGTCTCCCACTGGACTCCAGAACCTGGTTACTTATGCCCTCCTCCTTGGGTCTATCCTAGTGCGGAAAAGTAAATAATATACAAAAGGTGACAACTTCCGCAACCTGGAAGTGCCCCAATAAAAGAATATTACATACAAGTTTTTACATGAATGAAAATGAAAAACACTCATCTCACATAAAAAACCCCGTCTATTCAAACACGACGATCTAATATTATCCAGCAACACATAACATCACATGTCAACAATGTAAGTAAATATGCGCATCCCAATTGTCGTTGACATATAGCAACGAAACCGGCGATGTCACATATTACACTTACGGTCGCAGAAAAGAAAGTGTAAAACTACAACAGTTGGAATCTGCAACCCCTTTAGACATCACATGCCTAACCAAATAAATTCCTTAGACATCGCATGCCTAACAATTATAAACCCCGCATTTTAGTCTCATTATTGAAAACACTTTTCAATATCAAGTCGGGCAATTCAACAACATTCCCGATATTCTGATCGAATGCTCGTCGCAAACTTTAGTAGACGGCCGCACCCCCGATACCGTCGACGAAGTGCACCAAGGCGGAACACCGCTGCCGCGAGCACCCGAACAGATGCTTTCGGCGACGGGGTTCTCCTACAGTCACTTGGTCGGGGCTAAGGGATGTAGCTGTCTATTAAATTTATCCGGCGAGTATCCGCGTACGCTACATGATTGCGACGGACTTTTGATCACATCAAAATCCCGTGGCAACCGATCAAGTGAGACTAAACCGCTATGTTTATAACACTCATATTGGTTATCTCATAACTACTTGTGGATTCCAAATATTGTATCACATTCCAGATAAATAGAAAATGTTAAACTTTCCGATCGAATAATCAAACACCCAAGTTTTCCCGGAAGAGCTCAACATATGAAATAAGTTTAAAAACATTCACTTCATGCCTCAGTACCAACGGTCCAGCCGTAGAAGGGTCAAGCCAACGCCTCACATGTGGCACGTCGTACTGCCCCAAACCCTAAGGTTCAAAGGGCAGTTTAAGACGGTCACATAATCGAGTTAAGGTTTGTTGTCTTCTAGAGGGTCCATCGCATTACTTGTACTACTTAGAACATTCTTAAACTACGGAAAAATCCAACACTTGGAAATTTCCCTGCAGGGGAAAAAGTGGGTATTTATATCCGGTCGAACTTTTTAACAGTTTCTAAAATATCCGGAAAAACATAAACGAAGTTAAATTATCCGATCAAATTAATGAGTCCCCAATAAAACCCTAAGAAAACTCAACACTTGAGTGGAATTAAAAAATTCCCATAAAAAATTGCCAAGAAAGGACATAAGAATAAATATATGAAATTTTAGGGACTAAGTCAAATTTTGGTCGCGGAACCGCCGCCGAAACCTTGGTTTCGCCGCGGTTCCGCGGTCAAATTATTGACTTAGTGGACCGTACTTCATAGTAATTCTTAGTTTTTCCTGTTTGTTTTTCTGAGAATTTTTAATTCACAAAAATCCACTGTTTTGAAAAATGTACAGAGAAGGGTTTTGTCGGGGTTTACGGGTTCGATCTGAGTTCTATCTTCGTCTACACTTCGCCTAAAGCTCTAGCTAGGCTCTGATACCACTGTAGGGTTCCGAGGCACACTAATGAGGTCTCACAAGGCATTAACCATGCCAAATTCAAAATTTTCCGGTGCCGAGAAAGCCTAAACTAGATCGTTAACTAAAGAATAGGCGAAAACACAAGCTAGTAAACAACTTTACTGCTATGTGAAAGAGACTACAACCTTTGTCGATCCGGTCCTCCACTTCCTTAGCTCCGTGATGATGTCCCTCCGCTGCGATCATCGGATCCCGGACTCTAGCGATGGTTTCGTCGAAGAAATGATCGGGATAGGTCGTCGACTTCGATGCCGAAGATGATCTACGTCGAGGCAACTCAAGATCAAGCTCCAACTTCACCAAGTCATGAAACTTGTGAAGAAAATACCCTATACTACTTGGCAAGTGGTAGAGGATGAAGAAATAGGAAGTGGGTTCACTTTGGATTTAGATTTCTCACTTGGAATCATCACTTGACATTTTTCAAGAGAGTTTTTCTTTTTCTTCACTTGAAGAAGAAGATGAAGAAGAAGAAAAAGAATGAATTAAATAAAATAGAAAATCAAGTGATGCCTTATCATAATGCAACCATGGGTGAGGCTAACAAATGTAGAGAATAAACTAGGGATTAGGATGTAATGTTTGGGTTAAGGAAAAAACAAAATCGTCAACACTTTCAAAGATGCTATGAAGTTTCATGAAGCAAAGAATGAAACCATTTTGTTTTTTCCAAAATAAATAAATAAAAAGAATAAGTAAATAATTTAAAACCCTAACCATTAACCTAAACATGGTTTAAAGTAAACACACACCCAAGTTTGCATGTATCATCAAACATGATACAAACTAGTGCACAAACATATATCATATATACAATGTGCACAATCAAGTGAGAAAATAATCTTAAGTGAACCAATACTAGTTAATGTAAAGTAATATATCAAATATATAATTATACATTAAATCATTAAATCAACACTTGATTTAACGATCCGGTCATATCGCATATGACCGACTAATATCCAATATATCGACTTATCGAATCAATCCTCGATTCGATAACTAGGTTATATCGCATATAACCAATCGATATATTAATTGCGAGAATAGAATACGGTATCACATACACGCATTATTCTCGTTCCCGCACATATCTCATATGCGCTCCTATTTCGTTTCGCTTGAGTCAGGAAACCTCTGTGTAGGACTCTAAAGACTCGTCAATACGCCGGCAGCAGGTGATGATCATATCAAACACCCACAAGCCGCAAGCGGTCTGCTAAACGTAACGGCCACCCGGGTATCGAGCGATCAGAAGATCAACGAGCAAGCCTGCACACACTCCTGTGAATCCAACCAGCAACACTTACCGTACAGTCCAGTCTCGTCGTCTGATATGTCGCATATCTCGCCTAGGGGTGGTAAACGTCAGACCCCAGTAGCTCTATATGAGGTCTATAACTGTTCGAGAAACTACTGGTAACACTTACCAGTAAATCTCAGCAACCCTGGCTAGGGATTTCCGGTTATAGCCAATCGAACACAGCGCAACATCAACTCCCTATACCGGGAGAGACGAATCCCCTCCTATCGCTCATTGCCTCCATGTGATTCGGGACTGTACCCAAAAACCACCGTTTTGCACGCCCTCTTGGACGTGGTAAGGTGGAAATCAAAGCACAGTGGGAATCACACATGACTCTATGCCGATCTCGGGTCAACAGACTACTCTGTACCAGTGTCACCAGAGAACTGCCATCTGACGTAAGGTATAATACCATCTGGGAGTTCTCGGCGAGTCCGTCCAGTGTACCCAGTCTCCACTGAGCACCCGTATATCATCTCTGATGTCAAACACCAATGGATATGGGATCATCCATCACCCATCTGTATGGGTCGAGAAGGTATACGCTAGTCTATACTGGTATATCGATGCCCTGTCTCGATACACCCACGACTAGGGACCTTGAAGGATGTACTTATGGACTACCATGTCCCCACTTGTATGATCAGCATCATAGTCCAAGTAGTCAAGTACACATCCTAAGAGCTTTACCAACATGTAACAGAGAGACAATCAGTGTACATATTAAGGTAAAGAGCAAACAGATAGCATACTATCATGTCGAGCAAGAAAATCCTCCCTATATATGTCCAAGCATCCACTACAATATACATCATATGTATAGTAATGGCCTCTAGGGCATACGTATAACTAACAATCCTGAACCTGGAAGTGCCCCAAATAAAAGAATATTACATATAATTGATATTTACATGAATGAAAATAAAGTCTCTCATCTCACAGAAAACTCCCGGCTATTCAATCGCGACTATCTTGCACATCATATCTCAGCAACACATAATATCTCATATCATCAATGTAAGAAAGTATGCGTACCCCGATTGTCGTTGATGTATAGCAACGAAATCGGCGATACACCACATACTACACTTACGGTCGCAGAAAAGAAAATGAAAAACAACAATTGCAATTATCACATTCACATTTATCAAGACAGTGTTAAACGTTTCGATCGAATCAACATACATCCACAAATTACCCCTAGCGCTCAACACTTGAGCAAAGTTAAAATACTCAAAAACGAGCTACAGTGTCTATGGACCGACCGTAGAAGGGGTTAACCAATGCCTCACTTATGGCACCACGGAACTACGGCAAACCGTATCGATCGATCGTGGTTCCATAGGCATAGAATCGAGTTAAGGTTATTATATTCTTCTAGAGGGGCCATAGGGATACTTGCACGACTATTGAATATAATCAACTTAGGAAGATTACAACACTTGAAAATTTCAGCGGGGTACAAGATGTTGTGTTCGAAGTTCGTTCGAACTGCTAAACATTTTCAAGGTTACCTTTGCAGTGTTAAAATATACGACTACGAAACACTACGAATTAGCCCCTAATCAAAATAATCATCAAATGAAAATTTGAGCTAAAAAAAAATACCTGAAACCCTAATTCCTACAGTACAGAGCAAAGGTGAAATACGAAGTGGGAAGGAGCACAAGGGACTGGCGTCGCCGGATTTGGGAAGGAGGGGCTCGGCCAAAATCCGAGATGAGGGCCTCGTATTTCACGTGTGTTCATAGTGTATCATACAAACTTCTGCAGTTGTTTAAATATTTTTTCAACGCCTTTTAAAAAAATTCCAGAGAGAAAATTAGGGTTTCATAATATCATATTTTCGAATTCGATTTTGTTTTCGTAATTGTTTTAACACCGTGTCTAAAATTCTAGCTTTACTTTGATACCACTGTTGGGTTTCCCTTGTTAGTTATATGTATGCCCTAGAGGCCATTACTGTACATAGGATGTATATGGTAGTTGATGCTGGGACATATATAGGGAGGACTTTCTCGCTCGACATGATAGTATGCTATCTGGTTACTCTTTACCTTAATGTGTATGCTGATTGTCTCTCTGTTACATGTTGGTAAAGCACTTAGGATGTGTACTTGACTACCTGGACTATGATGCGGATCATACTAGTGGGGACATGGTAGTCCATAAGTACATCCTTCAAAGTCCCTAGTCGAGGGTGTATCGAGACGGGGCATCGATATACCAGAGTAGACTAGCGTATACCTTCTCGACCCATACAGATGGGCGATGGATGATCCCATATCCATTGGTGTTTGACATCAGAGATGATATACGGGTGCTCAGTAAAGACTGGGTACACTGGACGGACTCGCCGAGAACTCCCAGATGGTATTATACCTCACGTCAGATGGCAGTTCTCTGGTGACACTGGTACAGAGTAGTCTGTTGACCCGAGATCGTCATAGAGTCTTGTGTGGTTTCCACTGTGCTTTGATTTCCATCTTACCATGTCCAAGAGGGCATGCAAAACGGTGGTTTTTGGGTACAGTCCCGAGTCACATGGAGGCAATGAGCGATAGGAGGGGATTCGTCTCTCCCGGTATAGGGGGTTGATGTTGCGCTGTGTTCGATTGGCTATAACAGGAAATCCCTGGCCAGGGTTGCTGAGATTTACTGGTAAGTGTTACCAGTAGTTTCTCGAAGTGTTATAGACCTCATATCGACACGACTTATCGAGCTATTGGGGTCTGACGTTTACCACCCCTAGGCGAGATATGCGACATATCAGACGATCAGACCGGACTGTACGGTAGTGTTACTGGTTGGATTCACTGGAGTGTGAGTGGGCTTGCTCGTCGATCTTCAGATCGCTCAATACCCGGGTGGCCGTTACGTTTAGCAGACTGCTTGCGGCTTGTGGGTGTTTGATATGATCATCACCTGCTGCCGGCGTATTGACGAGTCTTTAGAGTCCTACACAGAGGTTTCCTGGCTCAAGCGAAACGAAATAGGAGCGCATATGAGATATGTGCGTGACCGAGAATAATGCGTGTATGTGATACCGTATTCTATTCTCGCGATGAATGTATCGAATGGTTATATGCGATATAACCTAGTTATCGAATCGAGGGTTGATTCGATAAGCCGATACATTGGATACTAGTCGGTTATATGCGATATGACCGGATCATTGAATCAAGTGTTGATTTAATGATTTAATGCATAATGATATATTACTTTGCATTAACTAGTATTGGTTCACTTTAAATGGATATTCTCACTCGGATGTTCACATTGTATATGTGATATACTTTTGTGCACTTGATTGTATCATGTTTGATGATACATGTTTATTTGGTTAAGTGTAAAGAATTAAACCATGGTTAAACATATAATTAGGGTTTTATTTTCCATTACTTATTTATTCATTTATTTATTTGTTTATACATTTTGGAAAATAAATGGAAAAGAGAAAAGAATGGTGGCTTTATTTGTTGTTTAGTTGAAGCTTCATGAAGTTTTGACTTTGTCCACCATTCTTATCTCATCCTTAACCCTAACCATTCCTTTAACCTTGGTCAATTCTCTACACATAACCATAGTTAGAATTATGATAAGTATTGTTTTTCTATTCTTTTTAATTAACTTATCATATTTCTTTCTTCTTCTTCTTCATCTTCTTCAATGAAGAAAAAGCTTTCTTCATCAATGGTGATTGATGTATTTGAGTGAGAAATCCAATTCTAAAGTGAACCCAACTCCTATTTCTTCATCCTCTACCTCTTGCCAAGTAGTAGAGTGTGTTTCCTTCACAAGTTTTCTTGACTTGGTGAAGTTGGAGCTTGATCTAGCGATGCCTCGACGTAGATCATCTTCGGCACGTCGTCGATGACCTAGCCCGCTTCTTCTCCGATGAAGCCGACGCTAGAGCCCTGGATTGGATGAGGACAGCGAGGAGACTTCATTGCGGAGCTATGGAGGTGGAGAACCGGATCTACAAAGGTTGTATTTCCGTATTCTTGTAGTAAAGTTTTAACTAGTTTTCTTTTTCGCCTAGATTTCTAGCCAACGATCCGTAGTCGGGTTTCTCGGCACCTAGAATTTTTGAAATTGGCATGGTTGATGCCTTGTGAGACCTCATTAGGATGCCTAGGAACCCTACAGTGGTATCAGATCCTAGCTAGAGCCTTAGGCGAAGTCCAGACGGAATTTGAAGTCCGAACGACCCGAAACCCAACACCAAACATGCTCTCTGTCCTTTTTCTAAAATCTGGGTTTTTTCAAAATTAAAAATATGCAGAAAATCAAGCAGGGTTTTCTAGGAATTACTGTAAATTTAGTGGACCTAATTCAACTATTCCACCGCGGTTCCGCGGCCGTACGGCCACAGTATTTAAATTATTTTGCACAGTAATTCTTAGTTTCCAGTGGTGATTTTTCTGGGAATTTTTAATATTTTTTCAAGAGTTGAATTTTCTGGGGTTGTTTTGGGGATTCGGTGTTTCGATCGGAGTATCAAATTTTGTCTATGTGGCTTTCCGGATAAATTTTAGAATATGTTAAAAAGTTCGACCGGATATAAATACCCAATTTTTCCCCTGTCGGGAAATTTCCAAGTGTTGGATTTTTCCGTAGTTTAACGACGTTCTAAGTAGTGCAAGTATCGCGATGGTCCCTCTAGAAGACAACAAACCTTAACTCGATTATGTGACCGTCTTGAACTGCCCTTTGAACCTTCGGGTTTGGGGCAGTACGGCGTGCCACATGTGAGGCGTTGGCTTGACCCTTCTACGGCTGGACCGTTGGTACTGAGGCACAGACTGAATGTTGTTAGACTTATTTCATGTGTCGATGTTTCGGGAAAACTTGGGTGTTCGATTTTTCGATCGGAAAGTTTAACATTTTCTATTTATCCGGAATGGGATACAATAATTGGAATTCACATAAAGTTATGAGATAACTGAATGAATGTTATAAACATAGCAGTTTAGTCTCACTTGATCGGCTGCCACGGAATTTTGATGTGATCAAAAGTCTGTCGCAATCACGTAGTGTACGCGGATACTCGCCGGGTAAACTTAATAGACAGCCTCACTCCATAGCCCCGACCAAGTGACTGTAGGAGAACCCCATCGCCGAAAGCATCCGTTCGGGTGCTCGCGGTAGCGGTGTTCCGCCTTGGTGCACTTCGTCGACAGTATCAGGGGTGCGGCCGCCTACTAAAGTTTGCGACGAGCATTCGATCAGTTTTTTGGGAATCTTGTTGAATTGCCCGACTTGATATTGAAAAGTGTTTTCGATTTTGAGACTAAAATGCGGGGTTTATAATTGTTAGGCATGCGATGTCTAAGTAATTCATTTGATTAGGCATGCGATGTCTATGCAGGTTGCGGATTCCAACTGTTGTAGTTTTACACTTTCTTTTCTGTGACCGTAAGTGTAATATGTGATATCGCCGGTTTCGTTGCTATATGTCAACGACAATTGAGATGCGCATATTTACTTATGTTGATGACATGTGATGTTATGTGTTGCTGGATATGTTATATTGGATCGTCGTGTTTGAATAGCCGGGGGTTTTTATGTGAGATGAGTGTTTTTCATTTTCATTCATGTAAAAACTTGTATGTAATATTCTTTTATTGGGGCACTTCCAGGTTGCGGAAGTTGTCACCTTTTGTATATTATTTACTTTTCCGCACTAGGATAAACCCAAGGAGGAGGGCACAAGTAACCGGGTTCTGGAGTCCAGTGGGAGACCAACTCGAGGAGTCGAGTCCGGGTCTCCTAACTCTAGAATTGGTAGGGTTGCTTGCCGCTCTCGTAGGGGTCTAGGAGTGTGGGTTTGGCTATTCATCACGACCGTGGAATCCGTGTTTTATACTGGCTCGTATTGAAAACACGGACGTCCTAGTATATCCAATATTTCATATGTTTCTTCTGCTGCGATATCTGTGATGTGATCATGTGATGTTCTGTGATAGATACAGTATTTAGTATATATGATATATTATATAGGCGTTACTTATGTTTTACATCCGCGCTAGCCCTGCCCCGCTCTGCCGTTAGTTACCTAACCTAACGGTGCACGAGGGGACATCGAGGCGAATGCGGATGGCATAAGTGTACGTCGTATTTATCTATGATGTTTAGGTACTTAAATGATGGGACTTCATTAATGTGATTAATGAAATAAAAGAAACCTAAGATGTTGTAGAATCGAATTTCAAAATAAAAACAGGTAGCTACAGTTCTTGCTTTGCACAGCGGTATATGTGATATATCCTGCACCTTATTCGATGAGGAAAGGACCGAGATCCCTTCACCGGGAGTGACTCCTTTAGCAATAACTGGCAGATGCTACACACTCGGTTTGTCATTTGATTGCTTTTAAGAGTTCTGCTTTGCACAGTGATATATATGATATATCCCGCACCTCATTCGACGAGGAAAGGACCGACGATCCCTTCACCGGGAGTGACTCCTTTAGCAAAACTAGAAAAGCCTCAAAATCACTCCATTTTAAAATCATTCGATCCTACAACGATATCAAGTTCATTACGCAATAGGTTTTCAGAAAAAACCTGTCGTAGCCCTCCGTCATTTCAGATAAATCTTGTTTAGTATTCGTGCTGCGTTTGTTGACCTTGTCAAGGCGCAGTGTGCGGTAGCTAACCAGTATTTATCTGCTTATGCATATGATGCAGATTAGGTTAGGGTAGTCGTGCGGCCTTATTGACCTTGTCAAGGGTCGTGCGGGTGGGTTTGATTCAATCAAGAAATGACGGGTTGAACTTGACTTGCGGTCTATGATTTGTTTACCTTGTCAAGGTCATAGATCGTTCGGGGCAAAATATTATCGGGAATTTCAAGTGTTGAAATTTGCAATGAGATTGCATACCTTCTATGAGATAGTTGGATCCCGATACCCGCTGCGAGTAAGAGTTACTCCTGGGAGAGTTTTATACATTACAATTAGCCGATCAAGTAGGTGTCTAGAAAGGTGTCAACGGGATTACGCCTCTGGGAAAACGAGGTTTACATTAATTAGGTTCGTGCGAAAGCACGGGGGACCTCCCTCAAAGTACCGACACTGGCCTGGCTGAAAGATTGGCGAACTTGTAGTGTGTAATTAATCCCGGCTAGTCTTTCCTTTTAGGGTTTGAAGGAAGATTTGATAAAAAGCAGTGGGAGCCATCCTGATTAGATAAAATAATAACCAATCTATTCTTGCAAGAGCGCACGCTGAGTGTTTTCTTCTCTCTCTCTCCAGGTAGCGACCATATCATGCCTTAATCAAGATAATAATACGGATTATTGACCGAACCCGCTTGTTATACTGAGCTGGGGAACGTTGGTCCCGCTCCACCTTATAATTGTTATAAGACAGAGCAGGAAATTGGGGAATACCAGAATTCCCGTGCCGCCTAAACGAAGAGAGTGCATGCTGATGCATCATCTTCGGGTGTGTTCATTACAGAGAACTGTTTCTCAGTATCCTCTACGTCCTGGGTATGTGATACCAGATCAGGATTCCAGATATGTAATATGTTACATAGGGCTACAGAAAGGTAAAGAAATGAGAACGGGTGATAAGTTTCATGAGGCAGAAAACGGGGCAAGAGTTGCAGCCAAGTCTGTTGGTCACTGTCACCCTGTATTACCAATATATTGATTCTGAACGAATGTTATTAGATACCGAACCTGATATACAAAATCATATCACTCTCTTTATTAGTAAAGAAATGATAAAATTTTGTATTGTTGGATAATGTTTTGAACATTTCCTATATCAAAAGTTGATCGGTTCAGGCACGTTATCTAAAAGCATTGATGTTCTAAATCAAACTACAGTTCTTAGTATATGGAACACACACAAGAGGAAGAGTTCAGAAATGAACGGATCCTTCTTAAGGTATTGTAGACTAGGTCAGATCAATGTGACCCGACTAGCTGAAGTTACATGTAGATGCATATTTAAATCAGTTTGAATTTACATCTTGTGAAACTCGCCAGTCATGTCACAAAGATAAGATGACCATAGCTCCGTTTACTGGAAACAGAGAAAGAGTTAGTGAACTCTTGGGATGATACATGTTGATGTATGTAGGTCTCCTGTCTACACATGCCAGGACTGGTTCTTTGTACTTCATTACATTCTCTGGTAATCTCTTAAGTTTCAGACCTATGTTCCTGTTGAAACACAAGTCCGAACCTTTTGAGATATTCACAGAATATAAGCGAGAAGTAGAGAACCAGAATACGGGTAAAAGTATTATGTCCTTTGATGCGATCAAGGAGGAGAATACTTGTGCACGGAATTCCTGGACTATTCTAAAGGAGAATGAGATTCTCTCTCAGCATTACTCCTCCGAATACACCATAGCACGTTGGTGTATCGGGGCGGAGCAATCACACCCTATATGATAAGGTGTGCTCTATGATGAGTACTACTGAGCTACCTATTTCCTTTTTTGGGAGTTATGCACTTGAGAAGATGCATACCTATTGAATAGGGTTCCAATCAAATCAGTTGCCTACCATTTCATATCTGATATGGAAAGGGAAGAGCCCATTTCTTAAGTTAGTTAAGATTTGGGGTTGTCCGGCCTATGTCTGAAAAGCAAAATCCGGACAAGCTCGAGGAAAGGTCAGTCATGTAGAACTGGAAATGTTCCAGCTATACAAAACTGCAGCTGAAGATTTGACAGAACCAAAGGATTCAATAATTACCAATGAACCTCAGCCTCTCCGCCGATCCAGTAGGGTTCCTCACCCACCTGAGAGATACTTCGGTTTCTCTATGACAGTGGGAGCGAGGATTGCATCATGAGATGATGACCCAACTAGTTTCGAGCTGGCCATCAGGAGTAGGACTCTGTGAGAATGGCTGGATGTCTATCGATCTGAGATGGAATCCTTATACACCAACAAAGTATGGACTTTGGTTGCTATATCTGAAGGGTTAAATTCCCATCAGGAGCAGGTATATCTTGAGAAGATTACTTGGTGTACATGGAAAAGTTGAGACTTTCAAAGCTAGACCTGTTAAAGGTTTTCGTCATTGACCAGGCGTGGATAATGATGAAACCTTTTCAAGTAGCTATGCTTAAGTCCATCCGGATCCTACTTGCCACGGCTACATACAATGACTACGATATCTGGCGGTTGGGTGCCATGACTGCTTTTCTAAATGATGATTTAGAAGAGTGCGTCTGTAAGTACACAGCCAGAGGGCTTCGTAAACAGTGGGAGCAGCGAAAACGTGTGCAAGATGTTTTATCTGATAAAGCAGGCATCGCGGAGTTGGAACGTCTGTTTTGATGAATTAGTCAAAGAAGTTGACATCATCAAAATGGTAGATGAACCTTGTATAAACAAAAAGGGTAGTAGGGAGTATGGTAATGATCCTCGTAGAGTACGTGGATGACATACTCTTGACAGGGAAGGAGTTTCCTATGCTACGCTCGATCAATCTCCGCTTATCACTAGGATTCTCCATATAGGATCAAAGTGATACCTACTAAATCCTGGATTTTGGATCTATGAGATAGATCTAATTGGATGTTAGGATACTCACTAGTTGTAGTGAGATAGTATCAAATGATCCTGGGGAGAATCACTGGAAGTGTTCCAGGGTGATAAAGACGACTGAATGTCAGTCACAGGCATTGTCTTTACCCTCAGTAAAGGGACGGTATGTTGGAAGAGTTCCAAGCTAAATACCGTGACATACTAGACGATAAAGGCAGGATACATCGCTACTTAAGATGCTACCAAAGAGGCTGTTTGGGTGTATATTGGTTCATGAGATGAACTATGTTCCTCCCATTGTGTGACAATGGAGTTGTGGCTTATGCCAAGGAACACAGGTCCCATCAGTGATCCAGACATATTCTAAGGCAGTATCACCTGATCATGGAGATGGTTGATCTCTAAGGGATTGAGGTTAGGAGAGTAGACTCAGAGGACAAACACAGCGGATCCACTCACAAAGGCCTGTTCCCAGAGAGAGACTTTTATGGGATGGTTGAGTATGAGATACTGCAACCACTGCTACATATGGCCCTAGTGCAAGTGGGAGATTGTTAGTTATATGTATGCCCTAGAGGCCATTACTGTACATAGGATGTATATGGTAGTGGATGCTGGGACATATATAGGGAGGACTTTCTCGCTCGATATGATAGTATGCTATCTGGTTACTCTTTACCTTAACGTGTATGCTGATTGTCACTCTGTTACATGTTGGTAAAGCCCTTAGGATGTGTACTTGACTACCTGGACTATGATGCGGATCATACTAGTGGGGACATGGTAGTCCATAAGTACATCCTTCAAAGTCACTAGTCGAGGGTGTATCGAGACGGGGCATCGATATACCAGAGTAGACTAGCGTATACCATCTCGACCCATACAGATGGGCGATGGATGATCCCATATCCATTTGTGTTTGACATCAGAGATGATATACGGGTGCTCAGTAAAGACTGGGTACACTGGACGGACTCGCCGAGAACTCCCAGGTGGTATTATACCTCACGTCAGATGGCAGTTCTCTGGTGACACTGGTACAGAGTAGTCTGTTGACCCGAGATCGTCATAGAGTCTTGTGTGGTTCCCACCGTGCTTTGATTTCCATCTTACCACGTCCAAGAGGGCGTGCAAAACGGTGGTTTTTGGGTACAGTCCCGAGTCACATGGAGGCAATGAGCGATAGGAGGGGATTCGTCTCTCCCGGTATAGGGGGTTGATGTTGCGCTGTGTTCGATTGGCTATAACAGGAAATCCCTGGCCAGGGTTGCTGAGATTTACTGGTAAGTGTTACCAGTAGTTTCTCGAAGTGTTATAGACCTCATATCGACACGACTTCTCGAGCTATTGGGGTCTGACGTTTACCACCCCTAGGCGAGATATGCGACACATCAGACGATCAGACCGGACTGTACGGTAGTGTTACTGGTTGGATTCACTGGAGTGTGAGCGGGCTTGCTCGTCGATCTTCAGATCGCTCAATACCCGGGTGGCCGTTACATTTAGCAGACCGCTTGCGGCTTGTGGGTGTTTGATATGATCATCACCTGCTGCCGACGTATTGACGAGTCTTTAGAGTCCTACACAGAGGTTTCCTGGCTCAAGCGAAACGAAATAGGAGCGCATATGAGATATGTGCGGGACCGAGAATAATGCGTGTATGTGATACCGTATTCTATTCTCGCGATGAATGTATCGAATGATTATATGCGATATAACCTAGTTATCGAATCGAGGGTTGATTCGATAAGCCGATACATTGAATACTAGTCGGTTATATGCGATATGACCGGATCATTGAATCAAGTGTTGATTTAATGATTTAATGCATAATGATATATTACTTTGCATTAACTAGTATTGGTTCATTTTAAATGGATATTCTCACTCGGATGTTCACATTGTATATGTGATATACTTTTGTGCACTTGATTGTATCATGTTTGATGATACATGTTTATTTGGTTAAGTGTAAAGAATTAAACCATGGTTAAACATATAATTAGGGTTTTATTTTCCATTACTTATTTATTCATTTATTTATTTGTTTATACATTTTGGAAAATAAATGGAAAAGAGAAAAGAATGGTGGCTTTATTTGTTGTTTAGTTGAAGCTTCATGAAGCTTTGACTTTGTCCACCATTCTTATCTCATCCTTAACCCTAACCATTCCTTTAACCTTGGTCAATTCTCTACACATAACCATAGTTAGAATTATGATAAGTATTGTTTTTCTATTCTTTTTAATTAACTTATCATATTTCTTTCTTCTTCTTCTTCATCTTCTTCAATGAAGAAAAAGCTTTCTTCATCAATGGTGATTGATGTATTTGAGTGAGAAATCCAATTCTAAAGTGAACCCAACTCCTATTTCTTCATCCTCTACCTCTTGCCAAGTAGTAGAGTGTGTTTCCTTCACAAGTTTTCTTGACTTGGTGAAGTTGGAGCTTGATCTAGCGATGCCTCGACGTAGATCATCTTCGGCACGTCGTCGATGACCTAGCCCGCTTCTTCTCCGATGAAGCCGACGCTAGAGCCCAGGATTGGATGAGGACAGCGAGGAGACTTCATTGCGGAGCTATGGAGGTGGAGAACCGGATCTACAAAGGTTGTATTTCGTATTCTTGTAGTTAAGTGTTAACTAGTTTTCTTTTTCGCCTAGATTTCTAGCCAACGATCCGTAGTCGGGTTTCTCGGCACCTAGAATTTTTGAAATTGGCATGGTTGATGCCTTGTGAGACCTCATTAGGGTGCCTAGGAACCCTACATCCCTTGCACCTAATCTAGGGTTTGGAAGCATCACACATGCCACTTTAAAATTTAGAGAGGTGCAAAGCAAACTAACCATGAATCTTTAACTAGAATATTTAGGGTAACAAGCAAAGTATCATATACAAATATGAACTATCACTAAGTGAAGAGATTACAACCTTTGTAGACCTCACTTGGTGACTCCTTGGACCGTTGAGAGTTTGGAACGGATTGCTAGAGGCCTTCCTCGTCCACGATGATCCACCCGAAGTCCCTTTGCCTAAAACTCCTTGCTTTACTTGATGTTATGAAAGAAGTATAGAAAACACCCTACACAAATAGGCTAGAGAGGTGTAGAATGATGAGGTGGTTTGTATTCTATAATCAAAACCCTTTCTATTTATCAACCTCACTCTTTAGAAATATCAAGAGAGCTTGGAGGAAGAAGAAGATAATGGTGGCTAAGCTTTTTCTCAAAAGATAATGATATGATGAATAATAATAATCAAGATGAGAATGAATAATCTATATTATATCATTCTCACTTCAAACCATGGTTAGTAAATATCTAGATATTTACAATTGAGTTCAAAATCCAAAAGAAAATTAACTCATGGTTAATAGTTAGGTGAAGTTTAGTCAAAGTAGATAAATATCAACCATGAGTGAATTATCTTTAACTTTAACTCAAAAAATAAATATAAATATTATACAAACATGTGAGTCTTGCATTTCTACCATCCATTGTATCAACAACCATGATACAATGTATGTATGTATGTGTCCATGCACATCAACATGTGCATACATGAATGCATACATCTATTTAGAAAATGGGTTTAAATAAAGAATTGTTCTAAAAGTCAAATGTTAAATCAACACTTGATTTAACAAACCTGTCATATCACATACGACCCGACAAATAGAAAAACGCCCGATTAATATACGGAATCACATACCCGCATTTAATTGGGTCCCTGCGCATATCTCATATGCACACCACATCGTTTCGCCTGAGATAGGAAACTCCTATGTGGATTCTAAGACTCGTCAATACGCCAGCAGTAGGTGATGATCATATCAAACACCTACAAGCCGCAAGCGGTCAGCTAAACGTAACGGCCACCCAGGTATTGAGCGATCAGAAGAAAACTAGCGAAGCTGTCAAAACTCCCGTCGAGCCAACTGGCAACACTTACCGTAAATTCCGGTCTCTTCGTCAAATATGCTAATATCGAGTCTAGGGATGGAATCATCGACACCAAAAACTCAATAATTCATGCCGGTGTATGGCTCATAACAGATCGAGAAACTACTGATAACACTTATCAGTAAATCTCAGCAGCCCTTCCCAGGGACTTCCTGTTATAGCTAATCGAGCATAGCATAATATCAACCCCCAATACCGAGAGAGATGAAACCCCTCCTATCTCTCATTGCCTCCATGTTCCTCGGGACTGTACACAAAGTCCACCTGTTTCCACGACTCAATAGAGTCGTGGTAGGGTGGAGATCAAATTAAAGTGGGAGGACACACAAGACTCTATGACGATCTTGGGTCTACAGACTAACCTGTACCAGTGTTACCTGAGAACTGCTATCCGATGATAGATATAATACCACATAGGAGTTCTCGACGAGTCCGTTCAGTGTACCCAGTCTCCACTGATCACCCACATACAATCTTTGGTGTCACCACACCAGATGGATATTGGATCATCCATCGCCCATCATATGGGACAAAAATGGTATACGCTAGTCTACTATGGAATATCTATGCCCCGTCTCGATACACCCACGACTAGGAACAGTTAAAAGATATGCTTATAAACTACATGTGTCCCACTAGTATGATCTGCATCATAACCCCAGTAGTCCAGCAAATATCCTAAGGGCTTTATCAACATGTACCAAATGAATAAGATGCATGATCAAATGAACATGTCAAAATAAAGTAAACCAGATAGCAAACTATCATGTCGAGCAAGAAAGTCATCTATATACATATATACATGTCCAAGCATCAACTATACATATAATGGCCTCTAGGGCATACATATATCCAACAGAGCGGGGGTTGGACTAGCGCGGGTGCAAAGCATATACAACATCTACTAGTATATATCAATATATATATATATAACATTCATCCCAGGCATGATATAAGCAACATCACAGAATCTCAGCAAGCAACACAGAATGGTGGATAATCTAGGAGCACCGGGTTTCCTTTGAGCAGCAAATGAAACACGATGTTCCCCGGTCGTATGGATAGCCTGTGCAATGTAAACATGGATCCCTACGAGCACGGCAAGTTACCCGCCAATCCCAGAAGTGAGGCAACCCCAATCAACAAAGTGAATGGGCCACCCAGCACTTCACGGAATCCGGTAACTTGGGCACTCCTTGTGGGTCATCATATACCCCCTACGAGTACAGTGAATTGCCCGCTAATTCTAGAGTAAGGTCCCCTCCGTCTCAACGCTATGAGATGCAGACCCGTTGTCCTCTAGAATCCGGCTATTCGAGCACTCCACCGTGGGTATTCCAAGTACAGAAAAGGACATATATATACAATGGCGACATCGACCTCAACCCGGTTGTGCCCCAATAGAAGAATATAAAAACTAGCAGAGATGGCAGTCCACATATTGGACGCTCGACCCGCAATAACAAATATACAAATGAATCTAAACTGTACTACTATCATTGCACCATAGGCTATCCACCACGACAATCCAACTACAGAATAAGAACAACACAGAACATCAACGTGAATATTAAGTTCGCACACCCGTATAGTTGAACATATAGCGACTATTCGGGTTGTACCGCTCAATGATATTCATGGTTGCAGATATCATCACATATACTGATAATCACATACTTAAAATTTCGGTCGACTAAACTTTTCCGTAATTGGCCCCAAATGCAAACTAGCACTCAAACAAAACTGAGCCAAAACTAAACATGCCAAAAATCATATTTCCATGTCAGAGAGTGCCTGAAGAAATTTGGACCAAAACATCCAGAAATCCACCGCGGAACCGCGGCCAAAGGGCAAGTAATGCCACAGAACCGCGACCATTTGGTGGGGTCACGTGACCAATTTTCGTGAGGTTCCCTAGAATTGCCTGCACGTATTTTTAGATACCCAGAAATATTTTTTTGAACACTTTTCAAAATCGGCAACAAGCATGTGAAAATGGAATTTTGATTCAGAAAAATTGGTCGATCGATATTCTAACCTTGTGTAAACTAGCTAGTATTGGTTTATGGGTGGCTCTGATACCATGCTGGGTTTTGCCAGCGCCCTGGCCATCTACCGTGAAAACTGACGTTTAAATTTTTTAGCGCAAACAAAACCCTTCCTAAGATGGAAACCATAAACCTATACTAGCTAACTTCAAATGGGCTAAACTATGAGGTTAGAATGTTATACCGAATGAACCAAGTCATTCGGTCTTCCATCAACATCCTTAGCACTTTGAGGCGTGCTCGAACAAACTTGGCCGCTGGTCTTCCTCCATCAAAGATGATCCACCCGAGAGATGTAGCTCATAGCTCTAGCTCTACATCAAAAGCAAGTGAAGCAACTAAAGATTCTAGGTTGCTAATATAGAAAACCTAGGAAGTAGTGAGTTTTCTAAATGTTTGTCTATCTCATCTCATCTCCTCTCATGATTCTCAACATATGAGAGGGTTGAGACGAGATGGAAGATGAAGGTGGTGGAAACAATTAAACTCAAGAAAGGAGTGAAGCTAATGGTTAGGAGATTAGAGGAACCAAGGGAAAAAAGGAACCATATCATATTTTTCTCCAAGTGACCGAGTGAGGAAAAACCAAGTGAAGCATGGTTTTACAAAATAAATTTTTCCAATAAATTATGCAACCTATACTTGAATAGTATGCACAAATGAATTAATAATTTATTTGTGCAAACTATGCAAGCATGGTCCGCACCATCCTCCTATCAAGTCAATGCCACATCATTATCCATTTATAAATAAATGGTCAAACCCAAAATGAGGTGTCCACATTCTAGAATGTTATCCGTATAAAATACGGATTATATTTTACTGTATATATACATACCTGTATTCATACTGAAATATGAATACTTAAAGAGATAGAATAACACAAAGAATATAATAATAGAATATACATATCGAATTACATATACGTAAATTATTAAACCAATACCTGAATTAATAATCCGGCTCAAACCCGAGCCGGCTAGTATTATCAACTGTCTGATCGAAAGTCCGGGTATATAGTATAATCAATCGATCGGAACTCTGAACGTATCTAATATGGATACTACATCATTTCGCCTGAACCAGGGAAACCCTCTCCGTGGGACTCTAGAGACTCATCAATACGTTGGCAGTGGGTTTAACCACTAGCACGTCAGCGGCACTAGCTATACGTAACGGCTACCCAGCTATTGAGCGAAAGGAAGGCCAATGATCAAACTCATCCAAACCCCTACTGAGCCTATCCGCGACAATCTCCATACAGTCCGGTCCATTCGTCTAAGTGTATCGCATATCGAGTCCATGGGGTGGATAAAGTCAGACCCCTAATAACACGATATTTCGTGAAAGTATGTAGCCCATCACCCACTAAGAAACTACTGATCCAAATCAGTAATTCTCGTCCACCTTGGCCAAGGATTTCTGGTGATGGCCACATGTGCACAACGTGACATCAACCCCCAATACTAGGAGAGACGAATCCCCGACGATCCGCTCACTGCCTCCATGTGGCTTGGGACTGTGCCTAACTAAAACCTTTTTGCACGACTCCTTTGAGCCATGGTAGGGTAGTAATCAAAGGACATTGGGAACTCACACGAGACAAATGACGATCTCAGGTCGACAGACTAACCTGTACTCATGTTACTTGGGAACTGCTATTCGACAATAGGTATAATACCAACTAGCATGTTCTCGGCAAGTCCGTCCAGTATACTCGTAACCCAATGAGCACCTGTATAATATCTTAGGTGACTGACTGACACCAATGGCTTGTGAGACCGGCCACCGCCCCTCGTCAGGGTCTCGATAAGTATACATTAGTCTACTCCGGAGTATCGATACACAGTCTCGATACTTCCATGACTAGGGACATTTAACGATGTGCTTATAGACCACCTAGCTCCCATTTATAGGATCGCCATCATAATGCTGGTGGTCAAGCAAGAATCCTATTGGCTCTATCAACATTTAATAGTGATCTTTAATGCCACCTAATGCATGTACATGATGATAAAGACAAACCATATAGCATAATATCATCTCGAGTAAGACTGTTCTCCCCGTATAGGTCCTTCCTCAATTAGCACAATCGCTTGCCTATGATTCAATAATTGATTTGAGGGCACTATATCCAACAGCTACCGCACACTATGCATTGACGGAAGCCAACAAACGCAGCATGAATAATAAATATTCTTTATCTGAAATGACGGAGGGCTACGACTGGTTTTGAAGTAAACCTTTAACGTAATGAACTTGATATCGTTGTAGAATCTAGTGATTCGAAAAGGAGTGGTTTAAGCTCCACTTTAAAATCGAGTTGTTTTCAAAACAAACACAGTGGGTTGTAGCATTTGCTAGTTTTGCTAAAGAGGTCATTCACGACAAAGGGATCTAGGCTCTTTCCCTATCGAATGAGGTGCTGGATATTCATAATGGAATACCACTAAGCAAAGTAATAACTAGAGCTACCTTTTTAAAAAAATTGATTCTACAAGATCTTTTAGGTTTCTTTTCTTTTCATTAATCTCATTAATGACGTCCCATCATTTATGTTTCCTAAACATCACAACAGAAACGAAAATAGAATGTATGCTTATGTCATCCGCATTCACCACGGGGCCCCGTCATGCACTGTTAGGTTACCTAATTAACGGCAGAGCGGGGGATGGACTAGCACGGGTGCAAAACATAAGCAACGTTTATTATATATATCATATATATATATATATATAGCATTCATCTCATGCAGTTATATGATCATATCACATAACTCAAGAAGCAGAAGCAAACATATGAAATATTGGATATACTCGGAGGTCTGTGTTTTAAATTAAGCCAGTAATGAAAAACACGGATTCCACGGTCGTGATGAATAGACAAACCCACATCCCTAGACCACTACGAGAGAGGCAAGCAACCCTGCCAATTTAAGAGTTAGGTGACCCGGTCTCGACTCCTCGAGACGGACTCCCACTGGACTCTATAACCCAGTTACTTATGCTCCAGTCCTTGGGTCTATCGTAATGCGGAAAAGTAAATAATATACATCAATGGTGAAATCATCCTCAACCCGGAAAAAAATATTGCATATAAGTTTTTACATGAATGAAAATGAAAAACTCTCATCACATGCAAAAAACCCTCGGCTATTCAAACACGACGATCCAATATAACATATCACAGCAACACATAACATCACATGTCATCAACGTAAGTAAATATGCGTATTTCTAATGTTGTTGACATATAACAACGAGATTGGGGACACACCACATATTACACTTACGGTCGCAGAAAAGAAATGAAAAATACAATAATTAAAATCCGCATCTAACCTTAGACATCATAAACCCGGAAAATCTCATATCTCGAATTTCATGCGTAACCCAATAAATCTTGCATTCAAGTCTTGAATTGAAAATACTTTTCAATAAAAAGTCGGGTAATTCAACAATATTCCCGATAAAATGATCGAATGCTTGTCAGTAACTTTAGTAGATTGCTGCACCCCCGATGCCGTCAACGAAGTGCACTTGGGTGGAACACCACGGCCGTGCGCACTCGAGTGGATGCTTTTGGCAACGGGATTCTCCTATAGTCACTTGGTTAAAGCTATAGGGCGTGGATATCTAGTAGTGTTACCAAGCGATTGTTCGCATACTATACGAGATTGCGACGGAGTTTTGATCCGAATCGAAACTCAGTGGCAATCGATCAAATGAGACCAAAATGCTAGATTCACAAAACATAAACTAGCTTTCACAAAACTAATTAATGTGGATTCCAAAAATTGTATCACATATCATTAATATCTAGACGATGTTAAACATTTTGATCGATATATCAAACACCTACAAATCGTAGAGACCTCAACAACTTGACTTTCAATAAAAACCCAGAAAATCCAAAATGAGAAAATTGAGCAGCATAAGAAAAACGATCCCTCAACTCTTCAAGATTGCGGCAGAACCGCGGCAAAACAAGGGGTTTGGCTGCGGTTCCGTAGCGCCTTGACAGGGTTAGAGCCTTGTACTTTTTGGGGCTCCATCAAATAACCTTCATGATTTTCTGAATATTTTTAATCTGCCAAGTATCAACTTTTGAAAAAATGGACAGAAACTTGGAAATTTTTGGGTTTTGAAGTTCGATCGAACACTTTAACGTCGTTTAGACTTCGCCTATAGCTTTAGCTTGGCTCTGATACCATGAAAATGTGTCTTAGCACCTCTACTAGGTTTCCACATGTATCTAGTATGCAATTTAAAAAAAGCTAGAGATCTAAGCAACACTAAACAAAAATCGAACTAGAGAATTAGGGTTTGATAGCAAGAAATCACTTTCTAAACTAAGTGAAAAGGGTTACAACCTTTGTAGACCAACTCCTTCACTTCAATAGCTCCAAGTAGTAGTCCCTATGTCATGACCCGAAGGTATGGAACGTGACTGGCAGTTAAACTACGAAACGTCTCAAGCGCAACGTAATTTAAGTAAGCCAAAGCCTAGAAAACTAAAGCGTTTAACAATTAGTGAGAAGGAAAGCTTGTTTTAAAAGCAAGTGGTTTTAACAAAATATGTGGCATTAAACATTTAAAAGCAACATCATATTTTGCCGAAAATTTCGGCAGAGTCTTCTTTGTAAATACTGGCCCCCAAAACGGGTACAACACATGAAAATACATATAAATGATAAATAAGGCATCCCCAAGCGGGAGCTAGCTCTTCGCCAATGGCGGAATCACAACCACGTGCAATATGTATATTAAAAGTGCACAATAAGCATATGAAAGTAAGAAATAAGAAAATACCACGTCGTCTTAAGTGAGCATTGACACCAAATACCACAAATACATGTTTCACGAGTCTCACCGTCTAGTCAAATATACAAGGGTAGATGGAGTATATTAGATACAAATAATACACATGATGGGATAAAATATCCTCGCAACCAACCTACGAGCAATGCCACAAGTCCAAGCAGAAGAAACTGAATGAGGAAGTGTGCCCGCCGCTACTGTGGTGGAGGGTCGGACCTGCAAGAAAATGTGGCACAACGTAGGTGAGTTGCCAACTCGTGAGCAGTAAGTAACATCTAATAAGGCTATCTTAAGCATGCACACCAATGCATCACAACCTACGCATATCGATATGATACGATATACTAACATGAATGCAACATGAATGCATAATCAAAACGAAACTTGAACAATTCTGGTATGAGAAAATAATTGGTCTTATCTTAGAAAAAGCTCTGTGTAATAACTGAAGTATCATTAATGAAATCAACAGAAAATCCGTGTCAAGCATCGACACAAAATATATGTCCCAATATCTCAATGTCTTAATATCTTAATATCTCGATGTCTCAATGTCTCAATGTTTCAATATCTTATTGTCTCAATATCTCAATATCTCGGGCTCCGTCAATCCGGATCGTCCTATATCATCAAATCTCACGACTACGTCGGTATCCTCCGGATATCTGCCGCGTCATAAATAACCGGTCGGTAGTGCTCCCCTATCGGGCTTAACGCCATCATCTTCGACCATCTTGCCTCGAAGTACCATACCGGGTCTACCATGCACCCACAAACGGTTCATCCTCCTCCTCGAATCGGGTGTATGATATCGCTCAAGCCCCGAGAAAACCTATGGTGGACACCACACACATCATATCACGAGAAAATCGGAACTTACATTTTTAAAATGGTAATACGTTCTTAAAATCCTTGTGGTTTCTCCAAAATCCATAAATCTCATAAATACTGAAATTCTTGAGAAGAATCAAAATATGTAAACATGTTGCTGATGATGGATGTCTATGATACGATAGTATATACCATGCAAAGTACAACCAGAAGCTATGCATGAATCATGATGCAATGAGGTATGTATATATGATTAACAATCTTACGTATCCATCCTGATGAAATGACTATACAGGTACAGGTTTACAGATCATATATGATGCAATGCACAGATACCGATTCTAAGCAAGTTCTATTGTGTTCGTGACATAGAAATTACCAAAAGCGTGTGTGTTCGCATGAATAGTGCACGTGGCATGAACCAATGCTAATGGCGCAAGTGTCCCATGAGATAATATCATATATATTTATGATGATGCAATGCAATGAGATGAATGACTATAAGACCACGCATATAATTTCAAGCACTACTAGTAATCCAGACTATCGGGTGCCTTGCGCCATCCTGACGATTCCCCCGTAAATGTGTATATCTACTCACCAGGACGCCTCGGCTAATCTGATCCGATTTCAGCTCTTCCATTTCCGCGCTACATCCGACACCTCTGCACCTAACCCTAGAAATGTACACAAGTAAATAAGAGAATAAATATACGAATAGTCGCGAAAACAATGATATAAGTAAACCTCGCGCACTGACTAGACGCGCACACACTTGGTGCACAAAACGCACTAGTAACAACGCCAAAACCACCACTAGGGTCGCTAATACGTGACCACTACCACGTCTAGAACCTAATCGCGTGTTCACAACACACTAGACATTATACAAAATATGTTATAGCTCAATTCAACCTCAACTCACTTAAAACCTATTTACTCCAAAAGCCTAGTAAGCATTCCTAAACGCTTTAGTGCAAATCTGGATATTTTAACAAATCTAGTGGCAAAAATGTTTATTTAAAATCTTAACTAGGTTACAAAACCCTTAACTAAATTTTTAATCTCACATATTAACATTAAACAAGAAATTAGTTTCCATTGTTATATGATTAGGACAAATTAAAAGTAACTATTAGCAAATTAACAACTAGGTTAGATTTTGAAAATCTTAAGATGTTAAACTACATATTATAATCTTAATGATGTGAAAAAAACCCTAATTTTAGTTTAAACCCTTTCTTGAAATTTCAAGTTAGCAATTAGAAGCATAATTAAACATCAAAATTAACTAAATTGAAGTAATAACTAACAATTTAACCATTGGGTTAAAATTATACATCAAAATCATGAGATCAAACATGCAAACTTGATCTCCAAAATGCTAACTTTTCACCAAGATCCAAATTAGTTGGCCAAAGAAAATTATGGGTAAAGGTTTAATTAGGATTTAGTAAGAATCTGTGTTGATTTTGATGCATTTCTTGATGATTTTGTAGGTGAAATGAGGTAGGGAATTTTGGGGTGCTGTTGAAATGGGGGGGGCTTGGCCAGAAATTTGGGAGGGGGAAAGAGAGTGAGGTGAGTGTATAATGCCAAGTAAAGAAAAGCCCATACCTCTATTATTAAACCCATACTTCTTTCTTTATACTTTTCATTTCATTTTATTTTTTTAAGTTTTAGAAGTTGGAATTAGTAGGGAATTGGGGGAGGCTGCTGCCAAGGCCGAACCATGAAGAGGGGGAGAGAGAGTGTGGGGTGGGGCTCTAGTCAAAGCACACACAACCATACCTCATATTACACCTTACCTTAATTATTCTATTTTATTTTGTTATTCCTTTTTTCCCTAGAATTGACTAGAAGTTTGCAAACAAAAAGAGAAAAGAAAGCATGTTCCAAACTTGGTTTAAAGTTGTCATGGTTCACATTTGAGTAACTAACCCAATCTCATTTGTAATTAACACTAATTAAATGTATAAGTGAAAACTTATAATAATATTTAAAATAATTAATTAAGGAAAAATATTTAAGTAAACTAAGAATTTATAAGTGACTAAATAAATACCAATACTAGCCATTACGTATCTAAAATAGGTATAATTAAGTCTATGTTGAAAAATAATCATATCTTGATTTTTACGGAAAACACCAGTACTTTTACCGAATATCGGAAAATTCACCGAAACGATTTTTAAAACGTTACACCCAAAGCTCCAAGTAATGGTCCTTAGAACTATTCTTGGCTCCACTTGTCGAAAGGAACGAACTTGCTATGCGATCATCGAAGCAGAAGAAAGCCTCTCTAGTTCAAGCAAACTCTTCACTAATTTAGGTATTAGTGAAGCAAACAGGCTACACTAAAGTGCTAGGTTAGTGTAGCTTGATGAAGTAGGAATATAGCTCACTTTAGAAATATTTTTTTCTCTTTTTTATCAACTCAAGAAAACCCTTAGATAGGTTTCAAGAGAAAGAAGAAGAACTTGGGTCAATGAGAAAATATCTTATGTTGAGAGAATGAACCATGAAGATAAGATAATGTTGTGATAAATAAATATCTAGAGAAAGACAGAGAGAGGATGGGTCATGGCTTCTCAATGCTTCTACAAGCATCCAAGTCATGACTCATTTTTTAATTAATTTGATTTTGCTTTAAATATAAATCATCACAATAATCTAAAACCCTAGGTGTGAGTTGATGGAAACTCTCCCGCGCGCGCAAACGCGTATATTTTGGAAACAGATATGATTTTAAGGAAACAGATTGCGCACGCGAGATAGTCCTCGTTTTAAAATTTATAAACCGCAAATGCACAGCGAGTTGTAGCAAGCCAGCAAGTACGAGTCGATCCGTAGGGAATTGTATATTAGGTCTTGTTATTTAAGGTTCAACAAAACACGAATGGGTTGGTTGTCACTAAAATAAAGAATACGATAACAAAGAAAGCAAGGAAAACAAGTTAAGGAAGAAGTGGTTATGGCTTTGGCTCGGAAGGTCGAATCATGACGATTCCTTCGACGCTCCCTTGATCATGAGTTGTTCGTCCTTACGTCGATCCCAGCATGAAGTATGACTTGTCAAGGTGGTTGCGAAGCACAAATCATTAAATTTCGATATTCACCGCAAAACACAAATCGAGTCCGTTTTGTTCACTTATCGTTTGTATGACCAAGCTTGAGGTATCAACACAAAACAGAAGCGTTAGCAAGCATATAACAACATCAAAAATACAAAGTAGCTAGTGAGAGCAAATAGTTTTAGTGTTAACTTTGGTAAGGGTTTGCGATAGTATAGGGTATATGAAAACCGAGGGTTTGTCAAGCACTCGGTCACAAAATACTGTATCAAAACTTAGCAAACTTAACACCAATTTGATTTTAACTTAAACATTGTGAAATAGGGAAGGGGAGTGAATATGGTGTATGAAGATGTTGCAAAGTAACCATGGTTTCAAAATACCATATCACCTTAATATATAAAACAATCCTTAAGTTATAATCATGTTAAGCAAATTAAACATAAACAAGAGGAAGAGGAAGGAAAAGCCTTTCATCTCACTTTCTTACCATTACCACCACCAAAGAGATTAGCTAAGCATGATAAGAAGAAAAGCAAATAAGGACAAGAAGCAAGTAATAAAAGAAACAACAAATTTATTAACACTTGAAGAAGAGGTACAAGATATTGGTAACTTGTTCATCCTCCTTAATTAAGCTCACAAGAGAAAACTTCAAGAGGGAAGAAGAAGAAGAAACCATGTGATAGCCCACTCACTCTCAAGCTTAAACCAAAAACAAAAGAAAACAAAAAAATTGGATATACTATGTGAGTATGATAGATCCGTTCCCTTGCTCACTGATCCGGCTTTTATAGGCACTAAAAAAGATTAAACATGTAATAAAAATAAGGTGGAAGGGACATAGAAAAGATGGGGGAAAATGGGGCAAGGGGGGCCGGCGAGCTCGGATTTCTTGAGGGTGTGGCCGGCCAAAATCTGAGCACATGGGCTCATGTTGGTTGTGTGGTCTTGTGTGAACACCAACATCACCCTGGTGCTGTTTGATTTGTCTAAAATAACCTGATTTGCATTTAGAGATTTTAAGGGAAACTTGAAACAATATATCACATCAACACTTTTAGCATTTATCACACATGTCCCCTCACTTGCACAAGCCATCATTTGTGTGCCATGGGCTGTCCCACTATGGTCCATGCCAATGAGCTAGTGTTACACATGTATTGTGTTGGACAAAAAATTGTGTGCACACTTGTTTATTGCAAAAGTGCTCTTTGGATATCGGTTGGTTCTCTGTTCTGATTACAATGTCGGCTCCCAAATGCTATATCCATGATTTGAGTGTGTCTTTAGTGTTGTATCATGAATACTTGTAATCTGTAATTACTGAGCAGACATTGGTTAATAGCACCGATATATAAAAAAATAGATAATGAATGAGCGGTCTTAAAATGCAGTTTTTTGAGATGAACAAATACCCACAGACTAATCTTTTGCTCATCCCGAGCAAAACAAAAATCCTAGCCTCACTTTCCCAGGGAACGCGATTGCACTGAGCATGTCAAACTAGCCGTTAAATCTCTAGGTGTCCCTAGTAGGAGGAGTGTTGTCTCCTGAGGTTTTTCAGCGGATTACACCAACAAAATTTGTTTATCATAAGCTTATACGTGTCTTTACGTGATTGTGCAGATAGTGTCAATAAGTTTTTAAGAATTTGATTAGGGTTTTTATGTCATAAATATGGACCAAGAAAAACTTCTAAAGGATCACACCATTTTGAAAGGAGTTGAGATTTTCTCATGTTTTTGTTTACAAGTAAGGTTTCAAGTCAGAATTTATATCATTTTTAACAGAGAACCTAAGTCTTATTTTTCACTCCTCCCTTTCACTCGTTGTTGTTCATACACACCTTCGTTATCGTGCAAAATGTTTTAATAAATATACCATCATATCTCTGTGAAAAAAACTGTTTTAATAGAAAATTCGTCTCCGCCAAGATTATTCTCCCACAAAGAACCGTGAGGATTTTTAACTCAGAGAGAACACTAGCATAACTTCTTTTATTTGGCGATTGGGAACTTAGTGAGCTTTGGGTCAATGGCTCCCAAACCAGATGGTTTTAGGGAATTAGGTGTAATGACACCCGAAGGACTTAATTACCCAAGTTACCAAGCCCACAAAATAAAAGACTCATTTTATTTTAAAATATTCTGAATTCAGTGAAAACGGAGATATAGCCAGCATCTCTTTTAAATCCGAAGACGTTATATGTGAATAATGTGTGTAATTACTCCAACAGGGGTCCAGATGGGTTATTTTTCAGACTTCTAGCTTCAATTAAAACTTCAATAATAACCTTCATATTCACTTAACTGTATGAACTGTTAGTGTGTATGCCCTAGAGACCATTACTGTATCATACTAATATGTATATTACTTGATGGAAGCTTGGGATATTCATAGTTGTATAGACAATCTTGCTTGAAATAATAGTATGCTATTTGGTTTGTCTCTGCTTTAATGTGCACATGTGTTTCTTTATTATATCACCTATACGCATTAGTAGAGCCCTTAGGATCTTTGCTTGATTACCGGCGTTGTGATGGCGATCACACTCGTGGGGGCTGGGTAATCCACAAGCACATCCTTATACACGTCCCTAGTCGTGGGATTATCGAGACAGGGCATCGATACTCCGGAGTAGACTAGCGTATGCGCTTCTCATCCCAGCACGGGAGACGGTCTGTCCCACAGCCGTCAGTACGTCGTACTTGAGATAGTATGCGGGTGCTCGTTAGGTTACGAGTACACTGGACAGGACTCGTCGGGAACTGATGGTTGGTATTATACCTATCGTCAGTTATCAGTTCCCAGGTGACTTGAGTACAGCTTAGTCCGCTGACTTGACACTGTCACTTCGCCTCGAGTGTGTTCCTACTGTTCTTTGATTACTACCCTACCACGGCTCTACCGAGTCGTGCAAACAGGTAGTAGCTGAGTGCAGTCCCGAAGCACTTAGAGGCAGTGACGGTTAGACAGGATTCGTCTCTCCCGGTATTGGGGGTTGACATCGCGCTGTGTCTAGGAGAGCCATTACACATGTAGTCCCTGAACAGGGCGAGCGACATATACTGGTAGGTTTCCAGTGATGTCTCAGGGTGTTCTGGGCTACACTCCGACACGACTAGTACCGCTATTAGGGGACTGACGTTCACCACCCCCTAGGCCCGCCATGTGATGTATCAGACGAACAGACCGGACTGTACGGAGATTGTCACATACAGGCTCAGTAGGAGTTCGGATGGGTTTACCTCATCGGCCTTCTTATCGACATCTACCTGGGGACCGTTACGTACAGCTAGTGCCGCTTGCGGTCTGTGGTTAAACCCACTGCCAGTGTAGTGTCGAGTCTTTAGAGTCCCACACAGAGAGTTTCGCTGCATTGAACGAAACGTGTAAAGGCCGTATGGTTTTACGGCAGGGCTACGATCACTTACGTACACTTGTGTGCGTATGCTTCTCGGGCAGGCAATACTAGTGGGCTTTAGTTTAAGCCAGATCCTAGTATTACACAGATAGATTTGTTTTGTTTTCTGCGCATCCGCATTCTACGGAAATCGGATGCGGGTGTGTATGCACAGTTTTGAGGAGAGATGAAGGAGGAGGTGTCCCATTAGGGTTTTGGCAGTTGGTTCGGCCAAAACCGTAATGTGGCACACTCATTGGCGTTTTGACAATTCGTTTGGTCAAAACCGTTATGAGCCGGAGACATTGTTTACTGATCCTTTTAGTGATAGATTAGTGATGGCTAATTGCATTGACCATTTGACCACTTAGATCTCTCTTGACTTTGTTGACCCGTTGACCGTGTTGACCATTGACCTTCAAGAGAGATCCACACTCTTCTTTCATTTTCTTTTTATTTCTTGTGTTATGATAATGGTCAATTCAATGTGCCATCAACTTTTATCATGATAGGATTAGTAATGATGATTTGGTGTATTATTGCAACCATGGTTCATTTCATTTGGCTTAAACTTTTCATTATTCTCTTCTCATTCTCTCTCTTGAAGTGAGAAGAAAGAGAAAAGCTCCATGGTCGCTAAGTTTCTCCTTCTTCTTCCTCCTCTTGATCTCATCTTTTGATCTCATGTGTTGTGAGAAAAAGATCCCACAAAGACAAACACATCCATACATCTCCTCTACACATCCTAGGGCTTCTTGACTAGCAATCTCTTTGCCCTAGTTGCCTCGGCTCGAGGTGGAGCTCTGTGTACATCTCTCGGGTGGATCGTCTTTGACTCAAGGAGGCCGCGGAGGTGACCAAAGTCCGGATCAACCCTCGGAGCAAGCAAGGAGAAGAACAACAAGAAGAGAAGGAGTTCAAGTTGAGGTATAACCCCTAACCGAGTAGATAAATCTCTAGTTAGGATGCTAGTGTGTTGTTTACCGAAGATCCGGCTTTTACGGTCCATGTTACCAAGTCCAGAAAAATTTTTGTTTTACCGTTTCCGCCACCCCGAAAGTACCGGGAGAGGTAACGTGGACCTAACAGTGGTATCAGAGCCTAACTAAACACACCCTAGCATGTTAGCAAAGTATTTAGAATATCGACCAAACGAAAAACCGCAAAACACCCCGGAATTTCAAGTTTCTGCCGATTTTTAGAACTCTTCCAAAATTAATAAATCATACACTAAAAATCGGCTCAGGCTTTTTGTAGAATACTGAAGAAAAATGATCACCCAACTCGGTTAAAGCGTCGCGGTTCCGCGGCATAAGCTTGCTTATGCCGCGGAACCGCGGCCGAGTTAACTCGGTTGGGGATCCTGTTTGCTGCAGTGTTCTTATATGGGTATTTTGGGATTTTTGAAATATGATTTTTCTGCCCAAATTTTCCGGAAAGCAAAATTTGTTTTTGGGGCTCAAAAATCCGTATTTTTTGGTCGATGTTCTGTAGACTTTGGCTAATGGTTATATTTGTAATGTTATATGTGTATTGAACGTCTACTAATCGCTATATGTCTATTAGTGAGGGTTATACATATCTGTGATCTGTGTTGTTGATGGTTTGTGTGTATGAACTCGTTGGATTGTCGCGGATGAATAGCCGGGGTGGATGTGAGATGAGAGTTTCTTTTTCTTTCATTCATGTAATAAATTTGTAAATTGATGTAATATTATTTGTATGGCCGCACAACCGGGTCGGGGTTGTAGCCGTCATTGTATAATTATTTTTACTGTTTTTGCTCCTAGGATAGACCCATGGAGGGGGTGCACAAACTACCGGGTATCTCGAAGTGCCGAGTGGCCTACTCACGGTTTTGAGGGAGGTTGCTTCGCTTCGGGTACTTGGCGGGTAGTTTGCCGCAGCCGTAGGGGTCTTACGTGGGGTATTGGCTATTCATCGCGACCGTGTAATCCGCTCTTTGTTGCAGGCTCGAACGAATCGCGGGTTTCTAGTATATCCAAAGTGTTCATCTGTGATTTAGATTGGCTATCATTGCTATATATCTATATATATATAATAACTATTTAGGCGTTGCTTATGTTTTTCAGCCGCGCTAGCCCAGCCCCCGCTCTGTCGTTAGTTAAGTAACCTAACGGGTGATGACGGGGCCCCGTGGCGAATGCGAATGGCATAAGCGTACGTCATATTTTGGTTGTTTTCTGCAATAGTAGGATTTAAATGATGGGACGCATTAAAAGAACTAATGCAAGAAAAGAAACCTAAAAGACGTTGGATTTTTTTCTTCAAAAAGCTGTTATTGCAAGGACGTTCATTTTTGTTTTGCATCGAGGTATTCGGTTATGAATGCCCAGCACCTCATTCGACGAGGCAAGGGCCGAGATCCCCTCATCGGGAGTGACCCCTTGGACAAAAGTTTGCGTCAGGGTAATAACTTCACTATAGTCGATTATTCTTGCTTTGCATCGAGGTATTCATCTTATGAATGCCCAGCACCTCACTCGACGAGGAAAGAGCCGAGATCCCTTCACAGGGAGTGACCTCTTTAGCAAAAGTTTTCGTCACTATATTTTCAAAAACTGTATCACGTTCCTTCAATGATATCAAGTTCATTACGTTAACGGGTTTTCGCCAAAACCCAGTCGTAGCCCTCCGTCGTTTCGGATTGATATTGCTTAGTATTCGTTCTACGTATTTCGTGCTCAGCCGAGGCGTAGTGTACGGTAGCTATGTAATATTTTTCCGTAGGATACAAAGTGATTGGTTAGGACAGTCGTGCGGTCATTTTGGCTCAGTCATGGACTCGTACGGGTGGGTCTAATGCAGTTAAGATAATGACGGGTTGAACTTGACTAGGATCCTTTGATATGTTGGCTCAGTCAAGGTCACTTGGGTCCTAGGGGCAAAAACTACATCGGGAGTTTCAAAAGTACTGAAACTTTTTAGTGTTGCATACCATTTGGAGTGTGATGATTCTGGTAGGATTCCTTCAGTTTTGTCACGCGATGATATTTGGATCCCGATCCTACTGTGAGTATATGCTACTCCTCGGGAATTTTCTCGCTTAACAATCAATGCTATAAACCAAGTAGGTGTCTAGAAAGGTGTTAGCGGGGCTACGCCCACAGGGAAAAGAGGTTACTTAATTAAGGAACTTTGCGAAAGCGTTGGAAAACCACCCTCAAAGTACCGACACTGGCCTGGCTGAACGTTTAAGCAAGTATTGTACGGTGAGATTGATCCCGACTAATTCTTTCTTTATGGTTTGAGGAGGGATTCGAGAGACAGTAGGAGCCATCCTATTTAGATAAATTAAAAACCAATCTAAACTTGCAAGAGCGCACGCTAAGTGTTTCTTTTCTCTCTCTCCAGGTAGCAACCATTTCACGCCCTAATCAAGATAATAAAATGTATCGCTTGACCGATCCGAATTCTTATTCGAGGCTGGGGGACGTTGGTTCGGCTCTAACTTGTGACAACAGTCATAAGTATGAGCAAGGGAAAGGGGATTGTATGGATTCCCTGGATACCCAGTTGAAGAAGAAGCATGGTTTTGCATCTACTTCAGGTGTTCTTGTAATTGAGAACTGTTTTACGGTCAGCCCTACCTCCTGGGTACTTGATACCGGATCAGGATCTCATATCTGTAATTTATTGCAGGGACTGAGAAAAAGTAGCAAAGTTGCACCGGGTGATATGTCGCTCAGAGTAGCGAACGGAGCACAAGTTAATGCGGCAGCCGTCGGTGAATATCACCTAGTATTTCCAAATGGCAAGACTATGATTTTGAATGATTGCTACTATGTACCTTCCATGGTTTGCAACATCATATCAGTTTCTTTACTCGATAAAGATGGATATAACTTTGTTCTTGATAGAAATATCATGAAAATTTACCTTCATAAGGTACTGGTTGCAGAAGGTACACTGTGTAATGGTATCTACGTTCTAAATCAGAATACAGTTCTCAATATGCAAAACAAACGCAAGAGGAAGAATTCAGATACGAATGAATCCTACTTGTGGCATTGTAGACTTGGTCATATCGGAGAGAAAAGACTGAGTAAGTTGCATAAAGATGGACTCTTGGATGCGTTCGAGTTTTCATCTTATGAAACTTGTCAGTCTTGTCTCAAAGGGAAGATGACCAAATCTCCGTTCACCGGACATGGAGAAAGAGCAGCAGAGCTCTTGGGACTCATACATAGTGATGTATGTGGTCCGATGTCTATACATGCAAGGGGTGGGTTCTCGTACTTCTTCACATTCACTGACGATCTCTCTAGCTTCGGATATGTGTATTTGATGAAACACAAATCTGAAGCTTTTGAGAAATTCAGGGAATTCAGAAACGAAGTAGTGAACCAGACTGGCAAAATTATCAAGATTCTCCGGTCTGATAGAGGAGGGGAGTACTTAAGCATGGAATTCCTAGATTACTTAAAAGAGAATGGTATTCTCTCTCAGCTTACTCCTCCTTATACACCACAGCACAACGGTGTATCGGAGCGGAAGAATCGTACCCTACTGGATATGGTTCGCTCCATGATGAGTAATGCCGAGTTACCTCTTTCATTTTGGGGACATGCGCTGTTGACAGCAGCATATCTATTGAACGATGTTCCGTCTAAATCTTTGCCTAAGACACCGTTCGAGATATGGAATGGTAAAAAGCCGTATCTTAAACGTATTAAGATATGGGGTTGTCCGGCCTATGTAAAAGTACAAAATCCGAACAAACTTCAGGCACGTTCAGTTCTATGTAAATTTGTGGGATATCCTAAGAACTCCACAGGATATCTGTTCTACCACACCGAGGAACAGATGGTGTTTGTATCTCGCCACTCTACCTTTTTAGAGTGGCAATTTCTTGCAAAAGAAACAAGTGGGAGTTCAGTAGAACTCGAAGAAATTCAGCGACCACAAAATGAAACTGAAGATTTGACAGAACCTCAGAATTCAATAACCCCAGACGAACCTCAGCCACTCCGCAGATCTGGTAGGATTTCTCATCCGCCCGAGAGATACTACGGTTTTCTCATAGACGGGGATCGAGAGGATTGCATCTTGGAAGAAGATGACCCTACCAGTTTCAGGCAGGCCATTATCAGTAGGGACTCTGATAAGTGGCAGGAAGCAATGCAATCCAAAATGGAGTCCATGTACGCCAATAAAGTGTGGACCTTGGATATTGCTCCACCTGGGGTAAAACCCGTTGGATGCAAATGAATCTACAAAAGGAAACTTGGTGTAGATGGGCAGGTGGAAACCAATAAGGCTAGACTCGTTGCAAAAGGTTTTCGTCAAAGACCTGGTTTGGACAATGACGAAACTTTTTCTCTGGTCGCTATGCTCAAATCCATTCGGATCCTACTTGCCATTGCTGCCTTCCATGACTATGAAATCTGGCAGATGGATGTTAAAACGGCTTTCTTAAACGGTTGTTTGGAAGAGTGCGTTTACATGGATCAGCCAGAAGGTTTCGTAGACAGTGGGAGCAGAGGGAAGGTGTGCAAGTTCCTTAAATCCATTTATGGATTAAAGCAGGCATCGCGGAGCTGGAACATCTGTTTTGATGAGGCAATCAAGGAATTTGATTTCATCAAGAACGAAGATAAACCTTATGTCTATAAGAAGATTGTAGGATGAACTGTCGTATTCCTAGTCTTGTACGTGGACGACATTCTTTTGATAGGAAATGACATTCCTATGCTACAATCGGTCATGCTATTTTTATCACAACGGTTCTCCATGAAGGACCTGGGTGATGCCTCGTACATTCTGGGGATCAAGATCTATAGAGATTGATCCAAGAGACTACTGGGACTTTCGCAGTCCAGGTACATAGAGACCGTACTAAAGAGATTTAGTATGGAGGGTTCCAAGCGCGGTAACATACCCGCATTGCACGGAATTACCCTCTCCAAGAAGATGTCTCCTAAGACTGACGAGGAGAGGGTTCGCATAAGCACTATACCCTACGCTTCGGCGGTAGGATCTATAATGTATGCGATGCTATGTACAAGACCAGATGTAGCTTACGCGCTGAGCGCGGTGAGCCGGTATCAGTCAGACCCAGGTGAGGACCACTGGACAGCAGTGAAGAACATTCTCAAGTACCTAAGAAGGACTAAGGAGATGTTCCTGGTTTACGGTAATGGAGACCTCAGGGTCGAGTCCTTTACCGATTCAAGCTTCCAGAGTGACAAAGATGACAGCAAGTCTGTCTCGGGTTTTGTGTTTACCCTCAACGGAGGGGCGGTATGTTGGAGGAGTTCCAAACAGGATACCGTCGCAGACTCGACGATGGAGGCTGAATACATTGCTACAAGCGATGCCGCAAAAGAGGCGGTCTGGATGAATAAGTTCATTAGTGAACTTCAGGTGGTTCCGTCCATTGTTGACCCAATACCTTTGTATTGCGATAACAATGGGGCTATAGCTTTAGCGAAGGAACCAAGGTCCCATCAGAAATCCAGGCACATATTAAGGCGGCATCACCTGATCAGGGAGATCGTTGATCGCCAGAAGATCGAGGTGCGGAGAGTGGACACAAAGTGTTGGTGCGGAGAGTGGACACAAAGGACAACACAGCGGACCCATTCACGAAGGCCTTGCCCCAGACTCAGTTCGAGCGACTGATCGAGATGATAGGTCTTCGATACGCCAGTACATGGCCTTAGTTCAAGTGGGAGATTGTTAGTGTGTATGCCCTAGAGGCCATTACTGTATCATACTAGTATGTATATTACTTAATGGAAGCTTGGGATATTCACAGTTGTATAGACAATCTTGCTCGAAATAGTAGTATGCAACTTGGTTTGTCTCTGCTTTAATGTGTATATGTGTTTCTTTATTATATCACCTATACGCATTAGTAGAGCCCGTAGGATCTTTGCTTGATTACCGGCATTGTGATGGCGATCACACTCGTGGGGGCTGGGTAATCCACAAGCACATCCTTATACACGTCCCTAGTCGTGGAATTATCGAGACAGGGCATCGATACTCCGGAGTAGACTAGCGTATGCGCTTCTCATCCCAGCACGGGAGACGGTCTGTCCCACAGCCGTCAGTACGTCGTACTTGAGATAGTATGCGGGTGCTCGTTAGGTTACGAGTACACTGGACAGGACTCGTCGGGAACTGATGGTTGGTATTATACCTATCGTCAGTTATCAGTTCCCAGGTGACATGAGTACAGCTTAGTCCGCTGACTTGACACTGTCACTTCGCCTCGAGTGTGTTCCCACTGTTCTTTGATTACTACCCTACCACGGCTCTACTGAGTCGTGCAAACAGGTAGTAGTTGGGTGCAGTCCCGAAGCACTTGGAGGCAGTGACGGTTAGACAGGATTCGTCTCTCCCGGTATTGGGGGTTGACATCGCGCTGTGTCTAGGAGAGCCATTACACATGTAGTCCCTGGCCAGGGCAAGCGAGATATACTGGTAGGTTTCCAGTGATGTCTCAGGGTGTTCTGGGCTACACTCCGACACGACTTGTACCGCTATTAGGGGACTGACGTTCACCACCCCTTAGGCCCGCCATGCGATGTATCAGACGAACAGACCGGACTGTACGGAGATTGTCATATACAGGCTCAGTAGGAGTTCTGATGGGTTTACCTCATCGGCCTTCTTATCGACATCTACCTGGGGACCGTTACGTACAGCTAGTGCCGCTTGCGGTCTGTGGTTAAACCCACTGCCAGCGTGGTGTCGAGTCTTTAGAGTCCCACACAGAGAGTTTCCCTGCATTAAGCGAAACGTGTAGAGGCCGTATAGTTTTACGGCAGGGCTACGATCACTTACGTACACTTGTTTGCGTATGCTGTTCGGGCAGGCAATACTAGTGGGCTTTGGTTTAAGCCAGATCCTAGTATTTCACAGATGGATTTGTTTTGTCTTCTGTGCATCCGCATTCTACGGAAAGTGGATGCGGGTGTGTATGCACAGTTTTGAGGAGAGATGAAGGAGGAGGTGCCCCATTAGGGTTTTGGCAGTTGGTTCGGCCAAAACCGTAATGTGGCACACTCATTAGGGTTTTGACAATTCGTTTGGTCAAAACCGTTATGAGCCGGAGACATTGTTTACTGATCCTTTTAGTGATAGATTAATGATGGCTAATTGCATTAACCATTTGACCACTTAGATCTCTCTTGACTTTGTTGACCCGTTGACTATGTTGACCATTGACCTTCAAGAAAGATCCACACTCTTCTTTCATTTTCTTTTTATTTCTTATGTTATGATAATGGTCAATTCAATGTGCCATCAACTTTTATCATGATAGGATTAGTAATGATGATTTGGTGTATTATTGCAACCATGGTTCATTTCATTTGGCTTAATCTTTTCATTATTCTCTTCTCATTCTCTCTCTTGAAGTGAGAAGAAAAAGAAAAGCTCCATGGTTGCTAAGTTTCTCCTTCATCTTCCTCCTCTTGATCTCATCTTTTGATCTCATGTGTTGAGAGGAAAAAATCCCACAAAGGCAAACACATCCATACATCTCCTCTACACATCCTAGGGCTTCTTGACTAGCAATCTCTTTGCCCTAGTTGCCTCGGCTCGAGGTGGAGCTCGGTGTACATCTCTCGGGTGGATCGTCTTTGACTCAAGGTGGCCGCGGAGGTGACCAAAGTCCGGATCAACCCTCGGAGCAAACAAGGAGAAGAACAACAAGAAGAGAAGGAGTTCAAGTTGAGGTATAACCCATAACCGAGTAGATAAATCTCTAGTTAGGATACTAGTGTGTTGTTTAGCAATGATCCGGCTTTTACGGTCCATGTTACCAAGTCCAGAAAAATTTTGTTTTACCGTTTCCGCCACCCCGAAAGTACCGGGAGAGGTAACGTGGACCTAACATGAACTATTGCTGATAATGTTCAACTAAAAACAAACCTTTTTGATCCTAAAGATATTTATGAGTTTTCAAAAGTTTAAGACGTGTAAGGCTTTTCATCTAATTCTCAAGAACATATGACACGTGTAAAGTGATATAAAAGACGCATATCAGCTACGATTAAACACAAGGGAGGGTTATTTTTCGGGTTGTCAGTCTCATAAAAAGGATTTAATTATTTCAACTTATCAACCGAACCATCAGACTTCGAATCTAAGTCCCCCCGCTAGCTAACATGACAAACAAGTTTTTATATTTTGAAGGAATTTTTCAATTTTTATAAGTTTTTCAATACAATGCAATACAAAAGAAGATATGAAATGCAACTATATGCAAAGAAAAGAAAAATACATAATGAAAGTGCTGAAATGCAGAAAATATGCACATGCAAATTATATGCTGATACAAAATACAACCAAAACAGCTCCACCCCCAAACTGAATATGACGATGTCCTCATCGTCGCTTGGCTTTGCCCTTGCCTCTGCTGCATCCGCTTGCTACTTCCTGGTTTACTAAGATTTGGCTGAGTTGTTCTTTTATTTTCTTATTCTGCCTGATTAAAGTCTTGATGCCACGGACCTCCATCATGTGTAATTCATAGGGATCTGTTGGAACGTCCTCTCCCAAGTAAGTCTCTGAGGAAGTCTGCGGTGCCGCATGCACGCTTGGGTCAGTGGGTGACCAAATCTGCTGTTCACTACTACCGTCTGTGTAGCCTGGTGAGATCCTCTCTATCTCCACCGGGACGGTGTCATACATCGTGATGCAGGCCACGAAATCATCGTCCTCTATATAGTAGCAACGAATTTGGGTGATGAGGACGGGAAGTAAAGATTTTTGCGCGGCGACACTTTCCTTGACTGCATGCTCGCCACGCAAAATTGATAATCGTTGGTCATTAAACAATGAACCATGTGCCCCACAATCGCTGGAAAAGATGAAACTCGAGCGATTCTCCTGTTAGTTATATGTATGCCCTAGAGGCCATTACTGTACATTGGATGTATATTGTAGTGGATGCTGGGACATATATAGGTAGGACTTTCTTGCTCGACATGATAGTACGCTATCTTGTTGCTCTTTATCTTAACATGTATACTTTCTATCTCTCTGTTACATGTTGATAAAGCCCTTAGGATATGTACTCGACTTCCAGGACTATGATGCAGATCATACTAGTGGGGCCTGGGTAGTCCAAGAGTACATCCTTCAATGTTCCTAGTCGTGGGAATATCGAGACGGGGCATCGATATTCCAGAGTAGACTAGCGTATATCTTCTCGACCCATGTGATGGGCGATGGATGATCCCATATCCATTGGTATTTGACATCAGAGATGGTATGCGGGTGCTCAGTGGAGACTGGGTACACTGAACGGACTCGCCGAGAACTCCCAGATGGTATTATACCTCACGTCAGATGGCAGTTCTCTGGTGACACTGGTACAGCTTAGTCTGTTGACCCGAGATCGTCATAGAGTCTTGTGTGTCTCCCACTATGCTTTGATTTCCATCCTACCACGGCTCTACTGAGTCGTGCAAATAGGTGGTTTTTGGGTACAGTCCCGATTCACATGGAGGCAATGTGCGATAGGAGGGGATTCGTCTCTCCCGGTATTGGGGGTTGATGTTGCGCTATGCACGACTGGCCATAACAGGAAATCCCTGGCCAGGGTTGCAGTGATATACAGGTAAGAGTTATCAGTAGTTTCACGAATGTTATGGACCTTACGTCGGCATGACTTATCAAGCTACTGGGGTCTGACGTTTACCACCCCTAGGCGAGATATGCGACATATCAGACGAACAGGACCGGACTGTATGGTAAGTGTTACTGGTTGGATTCATAGGAGTGTGAGCGGGCTTGCTCGTCGATCTTCTGATCGCTCAATACCCGGGTGGCCGTTACGTTTAGCAGACCGCTTGGGCTTGTGGGTGTTTGATATAATCATCATCTACTGCCGGCGTATTGACGAGTCTTTAGAGTCCTACACAGAGGTTTCCTGGCTCAAGCGAAAAGAAATAGGAGCGCATATGAGATATGTGCAGGACCGAGAATAATGCGTGTATGTGATACCGTATTCCATTTTCGCGATGAATGTATCGATTGGTTGTATGCGATATAACCTAGTTATCGAATCAAAGATTGATTCGATAAGCCGGTACATTGGATATTAGTCGGTTATATGCGATATGACCGGATCGTTAAATCAAGTGTTGATTTAATGATTTAATGTATAATTATATATTTGATATATTACTTTACATTAACTAATATTAGTTCACTTTAAATGGATTTTCTCACTTGAAATACACAAGTTGTATATGTGATATACTTTTGTGCATTTGTTTGTATCATGTTTGATGATACATGCAAACTTGGTTAAGTATATGATTAAACCATGGTTATGTAATGTTTAGGGTTTTGATTTTATTAACTATTTATTTATTTATTATTCCTTTTTGAAAGATGAAGAGAAATGGTGGCTTTCTTTGTTTGTTATTGAAGTTTCATGAAGCTTTGACTAAGTGACCATTTTGTCTTCATGCTTAACCCTAACCATTCAAACTAACCATAGTACATTCTCTACACTTGACCATGGTTGCCATATAATAAGTATTCATTTTATTTTCTATTTGAAATATACTTATGATATTATCTTCTTCTTCTTCTCCTTCTTCAACATGAAGAAAGCTTGCCTCCATCAATGGCAACTAGTAAAAAAGAGTGAGAAATCCAATTCAAAAGTGAACCCACTTCCTATTTCTTCATCCTCTACCTCTTGCCAAGTAGTATAGGGTGTTTTCTTCACAAGTTTCATGACTTGGTGAAGTGGGAGCTTGATCTTGTGATGACTCGACGTAGATCATCTTCGGCATCGAAGTCGACGACCTAGCCCGCCCATTTCTCCGATAAAACCGATGCTACAGTCCGGAATCCGATAAGGACAGCGGAGGGACATCATCACGAAGCCTAGGAGGTGGAGGACCGGATCTACAAAGGTTGTAGCCCCTTTCCTTTAGCATTAAATTCGTTTACTCGCATTGCATCGCCTCATTATCTAGTTAACGATCCGTATTAGGGTTTGTAGGCACATGAAATTTTTCAATTGGGCATGTTTGATCACTTGTGAGACTTCATTAGTGTGCCTAGGAACCCTACAGTGGTATCAGAGCCTAGCTAGAGCTTTAGGCGATGTGTAGACGAAGCTAGAAGTCCGATCGAACCCGATATTCCCCGATTTCAACCCTCTCTGTACAATTTTTCAAACAGTGGATTTTTGTGAATTAAAAATTCTCAAAAAATTAAGCAGGAAAAACTAAGAATTACTGTGAAGTACGGTCCCCTAAGTCAACAATTTGACCGTGGAACCGCGGCGAAACCATGGGTTTTGCGGCGGTTCCGCGGCCAAAATTTGGACTTAGTCCCTGAAATTTCATATATTTATTCTTAGGTCCTTTCTTGGCAACTTTTTATGGGAAGTTTTTAATTCCACTCAAATGTTGAGTATTCTAGGGTTTTATATGGGACTCGTTAATTTGATCGGATAATTTAAGTTCGTTTAAGTTTTTCCGGATATTTTAGAAACTGTTAAAAAGTTCGACCGGATATAAATACTCACTTTTTCCCCTGCCGGGAAATTTCCAAGTGTTGGATCTTTCCGTAGTTTAACGACGTTTTAAGTAGTGCAAGTAACGCGATGGTCCCTCTAGAAGACAACAAACCTTAACTCGATTATGTGACCGTCTTGAACTGCCCTTTGAACCTTAGGGTTTGGGGCAGTACGGCGTGCCACATGTGAGGCGTTGGCTTGACCCTTCTACGGCTGGACCGTTGTTACTGAGGCACGAAGTGAATGTTTTTAAACTTATTTCATGTGTTGAGCTGTTTCGGGAAAACTTCGGTGTTCGATTGTTCGATCGGAAAGTTTAACATTTTCTATTTACCCGGAATGTGATACAACATTTGGAATTCACAAGTAGTTATGAGATAACTGAATGAATGTTATAAACATAGCAGTTTAGTCTCACTTGATCGGTTGCCACGGAATTTTGATGCGATCAAAAGTCCGTCGCAATCACGTAGCGTACGCTAATACTTGCCGGTAAACTAAATAGATAGCCATGCCCCATAGCCCCGACCAAGTGACTGTAGGAGAACCCCGTCGCCGAAAGCATCCGTTTGGGTGCTCGCGGCAGTGGTGTTCCGCCTTAGTGCACTTCGTCGACGGTATCGGGGGTGCGGCCATCTACTAAAGTTTGCGACGAGCATTCGATCAGTTTTTCGGGAATTTTGTTGAATTGCCCGACATGATATGGAAAAGTGTTTTCGATAATGAGACTAAAATGCGGGGTTTATAATTGTTAGGCATGTGATGTCTAAGGAATTCATTGGTTTAGGCATGCGATGTCTAAGGAGGTTGCGGATTCCAACTTTTGTAGTTTTACACTTTCGTTTCTGTGACCGTAAGTGTAATATGTGATATCGCCGGTTTCGTTGCTATATGTCAACGACAATTGGGATGCGCATATTTACTTACGTTGATGACATGTGATGTTATGTGTTGCTGGATATGTTATATTGGATCGTCGTGTTCGAATAGCCGGGTTTTTTTTTATGTGAGATGAGTGTTTTTCATTTTCATTCATGTAAAAAACTTGTATGTAATATTCTTTTATTGGGACACTTCCAGGTTGCGGATGATGTCACCATTTGTATATTATTTATCTTTCTGCATTAGGATAGACCCAAGGAGGGGAGCACAAGTAACCGGGTTCTAGGGTCCAGTGGGAGACCATCTCGAGGAGTCGAGTCCGGGTCTCCTAACCCTAGAATTGGTAGGGTTGCTTGCCGCTCTCGTAGTGGTCTAGGGGTGTGGGATTGGCTATTCATCACGACCGTGGAATCCGTCTTTTATACTGGCTCGTATTAAAAAACACGGACGTCCTAGTATATCCAATATTTCATATGATATTTTCTGCTGCGTTATCTGCGATGTGATCATGTGATTTGTTCAGATAGATATAGTATATAGTATATATGATATATTATATAGATGTTGCTTATGTTTTACACCCGCGCTAGCCCTGCCTCGCTCTGGCGTTAGTTACCTAACCTAACGGTGCAGACGGGACATCGAGGCGAATGCGGATGGCATAAGCGTACGTTATATTTATCTGTGATGTTTAGGTGGACTTAAATGATGGGATATTCATTAATGAGATTAATGAAAGAAAATAAACCTAATTGATGTTGTGGAATCGAATTTCAAAATAAAATAGGTAGCTACAGTTCTTGCTTTGCATCACGGTGTTCATTATAAAACATCCTGCACCTTATTCGATGAGGAAAGGACCGAGATCCCTTCACCGGGAGTGACTCCTTTAGCAATAACTGGCAGATGCTACAACCCTCGGTTTGTCTTTTGATCGCTTCTATAGTTTCTGCTTTGCACAGTGATATATATGATATATCCCGCACCTCATTCGACGAGGAAAGGGCCGACGATCCCTTCACCGGGAGTGACCCCTTTAGCAAAACTAGAAAAGCCTCAAAAACATTCCATTTAAAAACCATTTGATTCCGCAACGAGATCAAGTTCAAAGCGTTAAAGGTTTTCATAAAAACCATTCGCAACCCTCCGTCATTTTAGGAAGTAGAGTACTTAGTATTCGTGCTGTGTTTGTTGACATTAGTTAATGCACAGTTTACGGTAGCTAAGTGATGTCTTCCTACACCGCATATGATGCGATTAGTTAGGACAATCGCGTGACTTTGTTGACCTTAGTTAAGGGTCATGTGGGTGGGTCTAATTAATCACGAAATGACAGGTAGAACTTGACTAGTGCTTATGATTTGTTGACCATAGTTAAGGTCATAAGTGCTAGGGGTAAAAACCTTTATCGGGAGTTTCAAGTGTTGAAATTTGCAATGAGATTGCATACCTTCTATGTGATAGTTGGATCCCGATACCCACTGCGAGTAATTGTTACTCCTGGGAGAGTTTTGCACTTTGCAATTAGCCGATCAAGTAGGTGTCTAGAAAGGTGTCAACGGGGTTTCGCCTCTGGGAAAACGAGGTTTACTGTAATTAGGTCCGTGCGAAAGCACGGGGAACCTCCCTCAAAGTACCGACACTGGCCTGGCTGAAAGATTGACGAACTTGTAGAGTGTAATTAATCCCGGCTAGTCTTTCCTTTTAAGGTTTGAAGGAAGATTTGATAAAAACAGTGGGAGCCATCCTGATTAGATAAAATATATAACCAATCTGATCTTGCAAGAGCGCACGCAGAGTGTTTTCTTCTCTCTCTCTCTCCAGGTAGCGACCATATCACGCCTTAATCAAGATAATAATATGGATGTATTGACCGAACCCGCTTGTTATACTGAGCCGGGGAACGTTGGTCCCGCTCCAACTTATAATAGTTATAAGACCGAGCAGGAAATAGGGGAATACCAGAATTCCTATGCCGCCCAAACGAAGAAGGTGCATATGATGCATCTCCTTCGGGTGTGTTCATTACAAAGAACTGTTTCTCAGTATCGTCTGAATCCTGGGTATTTGATACAGGATCAGGATCTCAGATATGTAATCTGTTACATAGGGCTACAAAAGGGTAGAAAACTGAGAACGGGTGATAAGTTTCATGAGACAGAAAACGGGGCAAGTGTTGCAGCCAAGTCTGTTGGTCACTGTCACCCTGTATTACCAATACATTGATTCTGAACAAATACTATTAGATACCGAACCTGATATACAAAATCATATCAGTCTCTTTATTAGTAAAGAAATGATAAAATTTTGTATTGATGGATAATGTTTTGAACATTTCCTATATCAAAAGTTGATTGGTTCAGGCACGTTATCTAAAAGCATTGATGTTCTAAATCAAACTACAGTTCCTAGTATACAGAAAACACAAAAGAGGAAGAGTTCAGAAATGAACGATTCCTTCTTGAGGCATTGTAGACTAGGTCATATCAATGCGACCCGACTGGCTGAAGTTACATCTTAGATGCATATTTAAATCAGTTTGAATTTACATCTTGTGAAACTTGCCAGTCATGTCACAAAGATTAGATGACCATAGCTCTGTTTATTGGAAACAGGGAAAGAGTTAGTAAACTCTTTGGATTGATACATGATGATGTATGTAAGGTCTCCTGTCTACACATGCCAGGACCGGTTCTTTGTACTTCATTACGTTCTCTGAAAATCTCTCAAGATTTAGACATATGTTCCTGTTGAAACATAGGCCTGAAGCTTTTGAGATATTCACAGAATATAAGCTAGAAGTAGGGAACCAATACGGGTATAAGCATTATGTCCTTTGATGTGATCAGGGAGGAGAATACTTGTGCATAGAATTCCTGGATTATTCTAAAGGAGAATGAGATTCTCTCTCAGCATTACTCCTCCGTATACACTATAGCATGATGGTATATCGGGGCGGAGCAATCACACCCTATATGATATGGTGCTCTCTATGATGAGTACTACTGAGTTTTCTATTTCCTTTTTGGGAGTTATGCACTTATGAAGTTGCATACCTATTGAATAGGGTTCGATTCAAATCAGTGCCTACCACTCCATATAAGATATGGTATGGGAAGAGCCTATCACTTAAGTAAGTTAAGGTTTAGGATTGTCCGGCCTATGTCTAAAGCAAAATACGGACAAGATCGAGGCAAGGTCAGTTCTGTAGAACTGGAAAGGTTCCAGCTATACAAAACTGCAGCTGATGATTTGACAGAACCAAATGATTCAATAGTTTCCGACGAACCTCAGCCTCTCCGCCGATCTGGTAGGGTTCCTCATCCGCCTGATAGATACCTTGGTTTCTCGATGACAGTGGGAGCGAGGATTACATCATGAGATGATGACCCAACTAGTTTCGAACTGGCCATCATGAGTGGGACTTTGTAAGAATGGCTGGATGCTTAGCGATCTGAGATGGAATCCTTATATACTAACAAAGTATGAACTTTAGTTGCTTTATCTAAAGGGTTAAATCCCCATCAGGAGCAAGTATATCTTGAGAAGATTACTTGGTGTACATGGAAAGGTTAAGACTTTCAAAGCTAGACTTGTTAAAGGTTTGCATCATTGTCCAGGTATGGATTTTGTTGAAACCTTTTCTAAGTAGCTATGCTTAAGTCCATCCAAATCCTACTTGCCATGGCAACATACCATGACTACGATATCTGGTGGTTGGGTGTCATGACAGCTTTTCTAAATGATGTTTTAGAAGAGGGCATCTATAAGTACACAGCCAGAGGGCTTCGTAGACAGTGGGAGCAGCGGAAACGTGCACAAGTTGCTTTATGGGATAAAGCAGGTATTGCGAAGTTGGAACGTCTGTTTTGATGTGGTAGTCCAAGAGTTTGACTTCATCAAAATGGTAGATGAACCTTGTATATACAAAAAGGGTAGTAGGAAGTATGGTGGTGATCCTCGTAGAGTACGTGGATGACATACTCTTGATAGGGAAGGAGTTTCCTATACTACACTCGGTCAATCTCCGCTTATCACAATGATTCTCTATATAGGATCAAAGTGATACCTACTAAATCCTGGGTTTTGAATCTATGAGATAGATCTAATTGGATATTAGGATACTCACTAGTTGTAGTGAGATGGTATCAATCGATCCTGGGGAGAATCACTGGAGGAGTTCCAGGGTGATAAAGACGACTGAATGTCAGTCACAGGCATTGTCTTTACCCTTAGTAAAACGACGGTATGTTGGAAGAGTTCCAAGCTACATACCGTGGCATACTAGACAATAAAGGCTGGATACATCGCTACTTAAGATGCTACCAAAGAGGCTGTCTGGGTGTATATCAGTTCATGAGATGAACTTAGTTCCTCCCATTGTGTGACAATGGAGTTGTGGCTTATGCCAGGGAACGCCCGTCCTATCAGTGATCCAGACATATTCTAAGGCAGTATCACCTGATCATGGAGATGGTTGATCTCCAAGGAGATCGAGGTTAGGAAAGTAGACTCGGAGGACAACACGGCGGATCCACTCACAAAGGCTTTTTTCCCCGAGAGAGACTTATATGGGATGGTTGAGTATGTGATACTGCAACCACTGCTACAGATGGCCCTAGTGCAAGTGGGAGATTGTTAGTTATATGTATGCCCTAGAGGCCATTACTGTACATTGGATGTATATTGTAGTGGATGCTGGGACATATATAGGTAGGACTTTCTTGCTCGCCATGATAGTACGCTATCTGGTTTCTCTTTATCTTAACATGTATACTTTCTATCTCTCTGTTACATGTTGATAAAGCCCTTAGGATATGTACTCGACTTCCAGGACTATGATGCAGATCATACTAGTGGGGCCTGGGTAGTCCAAGAGTACATCCTTCAATGTTCCTAGTCGTGGGAATATCGAGACGGGGCATCGATTTTCCATAGTAGACTAGCGTATATCTTCTCGACCCATGTGATGGGCGATGGATGATCCCATATCCATTGGTGTTTGACATCAGAGATGGTATGCGGGTGCTCAGTGGAGACTGGGTACACTGAACGGACTCACCGAGAACTCCCAGATGGTATTATACCTCACGTCAGATGGCAGTTCTCTGGTGACACTGGTACAGCTTAGTCTGTTGACCCGAGATCGTCAGAGAGTCTTGTTTGTCTCCCACTGTGCTTTGATTTCCATCCTACCATGGCTCTACTGAGTCGTGCAAACAGGTGGTTTTTGGGTACAGTCCCGATTCACATGGAGGCAATGAGCGATAGGAGGGGATTCGTCTCTCCCGGTATTGGGGGTTGATGTTGCGGTATGCACGACTGGCCATAACAGGAAATCCCTGGCCAGGGTTGCAGTGATATACTGGTAAGAGTTATCAGTAGTTTCACGAATGTTATAGACCTTACGTCGGCATGACTTATCAAGCTACTGGGGTCTGACGTTTACCACCCCTAGGCGAGATATGCGACATATCAGACGAACAGGACCGGACTGTACGGTAAGTGTTACTGGTTGGATTCACAGGAGTGTGAGCGGGCTTGCTCGTCGATCTTCTGATCGCTCAATACCCGGGTGGCCGTTACGTTTAGCAGACCGCTTGCGGCTTGTGGGTGTTTGATATGATCATCATCTGCTGCCGGCGTATTGACGAGTCTTTAGAGTCCTACACAGAGGTTTCCTGGCTCAAGCGAAAAGAAATAGGAGCGCATATGAGATATGTGCAGGACCGAGAATAATGCGTGTATGTGATACCGTATTCCATTCTCGCGATGAATGTATCGATTGGTTGTATGCGATATAACCTAGTTATCGAATCAAAGATTGATTCGATAAGCCGATACATTGGATATTAGTCGGTTATATGCGATATGACCGGATCGTTAAATCAACTGTTGATTTAATGATTTAATGTATAATTATATATTTGATATATTACTTTACATTAACTAATATTAGTTCACTTTAAATGGATTTTCTCACTTGAAATACACAAGTTGTATATGTGATATACTTTTGTGCACTTGTTTGTATCATGTTTAATGATACAAGCAAACTTGGTTAAGTATATGATTAAACCATGGTTATGTAATGTTTAGGGTTTTGATTTTATTAACTATTTATTTATTTATTATTCCTTTTTGAAAGATGAAGAGAAATGGTGGCTTTCTTTCTTTGTTATTGAAGCTTCATGAAGCTTTGACTAAGTGACCATTTTGTCTTCATGCTTAACCCTAACCATTCAAACTTACCATAGTTCATTCTCTACACTTGACCATGGTTGCCATATAATAAGTATTCATTTTATTTTCTATTTGAAATATACTTATGATATTATCTTCTTCTTCTTCTCCTTCTTCAACATGAAGAAAGCTTTCCTCCATCAATGGCAACTAGTGAAAAAGAGTGAGAAATCCAATTCAAAAGTGAACCCACTTCCTATTTCTTCATCCTCTACCTCTTGCCAAGTAGTATAGGGTGTTTTCTTCACAAGTTTCATGACTTGGTGAAGTGGGAGCTTGATCTTGTGATGCCTCGACGTAGATCATCTTCGGCATCGAAGTCGACAACCTAGCCCGCCCATTTCTCCGATGAAACCGATGCTAGAGTCCGGAATCCGATATGGACAGCGGAGGGACATCATCACGAAGCCTAGGAGGTGGAGGACCGGATCTACAAAGGTTGTAGCCCCTTTCCTTTAGCATTAAATTGTTTACTCGCATTGCATCGCCTCATTATCTAGTTAACGATCCGTATTAGGGTTTGTAGGCACATGAAATTTTTCAGTTGGGCATGTTTGATCACTTGTGAGACTTCATTAGTGTGCCTAGGAACCCTACACCTCCTGACGTTACGGTAAGCTCAGCGGCAAGCCGTATAGACGTTTCTATAAATCGGCTGGGCATTTAGCCCAGCATCTCGTAACTCGCACCTATCCCCCATAATCGTCCTTTACTGGGCCAGCTCTAATAGTCTCTGAAAACCAAGTCGAATAGGGATGTTGGTGACGTTGGATATCGTATCAGTTGAAAATACCCTCCGTCTACCCTGAAAGTGAAATCTAATGCAATCCTGGAGTATCTCACCATTTCTAAGCGCATCATAGAACTCATCTACTAAATGTTTGCAAGCACATAATCCCTCATCCCCGTACAACAAAAACTTCCACCCCAACTGTCGGATAGCATCATGGAAATAGCTCCCGAACACCTCATGGGTGAATGCATCGACAAAATTTCGCTCTAATTCGAAAGGGGCCATGATCTATAGGTTGGTTAAGTTTGCAGAAAATTTAAACAAAGCAGGAGAGGGGGGAAGAGAAAATCTTATAGCTCTGACAAAGGAAAACGGCGATCGAGGACAACGAGACCGGTGGCGCCAGATTTTTCGATGATGTCGCCAGTCGGATTCCGAGGAGATGGGCTAGGGTTTTGGAGGAAGGTGAGGGGAAAGCAAAGAAGAATTCAAGATCTGTTTAAGTAGTGAGGAGAAAGGGTCGGGGTCAGGGGTCTGCTTAACTTTTAAAGGGCATTTTACAAAAGCCCCCCAAACAAAAAGAAAACCCCATTGTTTTACAATTTTACTCCAAAAAAGATAAATCATTGCTGTCCCCAAAAATTTAGCACCAACCCCTAACGAGTGAGATCTTATTTTTTAAAAAAAATAAAAATCAAAGATTAATTACAATATTCACAAGTTAAACGACATTGTTAGTCCAGAAGTTAATACCAGCAGCTCAAAAAATTTGTCGATATAATGTAGAGGCTGGTAAAAGAATAAGTATATGAAAAAGAAAAAGAAAAAGAATGTGTTAGTTGTTAGTGAAAGGCATGGGTGTGTATGAGTAGGAATCCGTAGATGTTGAAAGTGAAAATGAAATTTTGAAGAGGTCAAAGAATTGTTGCCCGGATGAATTGAATGTTAAAAAAGCACATGTTGAGTTTCGGAGTCAATCTCGTTTAAAAACTGGATTTCATCCGCCAAAAATTTGGAAAAGGAAAGGTTCAAGGGATGTTCCCTAATTGATCCTGAATCACACTCACCGAGAATATCAAGTTTATCCGCAAATAATTCTTCAAAACACTGTATGAAAGACTGTTTTTCAAGACTGTCTTCCTCCCTATAATTCTGTACAATCCTATACTCACTTCTATAGCTCACAATTCCCAAATCACGTTCTTCTTTATCACATTCAAATCTGGGTAGGTTCATGTCATTTAAAAAGGTAGGTTCCGACCATAACGTTTCTTCCGAAACAATATCACTAGGTGATACAAAAATTATGGGTTCTTGATCATTGATCTCTTCTAACAATCTATCCAAACCGTACCCGTCAAAATCATAAGATTCCTCCTCTAAAATTGGAATGCAAAAATCAATCGGTGGTTTTTCTTGTGTGTCCTGATAACACTTAGTCAATTCTGTAGGGTTCCTAGGCACACTAATGAAGTCACACAAGTGATCAAACATGGCTAATTCAAATTTTACAAGTGCCTACAAACCCTAATATGGATCGTTAACTAGATATATAGGTGATGCGAAGCAAGTAAACAACTTTAACATAAAGGAAAGAAGCTACAACCTTTGTAGATCCAGTCCTCCACCTCCTAGGCTTCATGATGACGTCCCTCCGCTGTCCAAATTGAATCCATGACTCTAGCATCGGCTTCATCGGAGAAAAGGGCGGACTTGGTCGTCGGTTCGATGCCGAAGATGATCTACGTCGAGGCATCACAAGATCAAGCTCCAACTTCACCAAGCCATAAAAACTTGTGAAGGAAACACCCTATACTACTTGGCAAGAGGTAGAGGATGAAGAAATAGGAGGTGGGTTCACTTTAGAATTGGATTTCTCACTCATTTGCTCAAGTTGCCATTGATGTAGAAAGCTTTTCTTTCTTGCTCAAGATGAAGAAGAAGAAGAAAAAATATGATATGTGTTGAATAATTAGATAAATAAATCAATACTTATCATATATTAACCCTTGGTTAATTGTAGAGAATGGACCATGGTTAACTTGAATGGTTAGGGTTAAGTATAAGACAAGAATGGTGGACTAGTTCAAAGCTTCAAGAACCTTCAACTAGCAAACAAAGAAAATCCACCATTTGTCATTCTCTTTTCCAAAATGAAAAAGATAAATAAATAGATAAATAAGTAAATGAAAAAACAAAACCCTAATAATTAGTTTAACCATGGTTTAATTCTTTACACTTAACCAAGTAAGCATGTATCATCAAACATGATACAATCATGTGCACAAATGTATATCACATATACAACTTGCACAATTCAAGTGAGAAAATCCATTTAAAGTGAACCAATACTAGTTAATGCAAAGTAATATATCAAATGTATAATTATGCATTAAATCATTAAATCAATACTTGATTTAACGATCCGGTCATATCGTATATAACCGACTAGTATCCTGTGTATCGGCTTATCGAATTAATCCTTGATTCGATATCTAGGTTATATTGCATATAACCATTCGATACATTCATCGTGAGAATGGAATACGATATCGCATACACGCATTATTCTCGGTCCCGCACGTATCTCATATGCGCTCCTATTTCGTTTCGCTTGAGCCAGGAAACCTCTGTGTAGGACTCTAAAGACTCGTCAATACGCCGGCAGCAGATGATGATCATATCAAGCATCCACAAGCCGCAAGCGGTCTGCTAAACGTAACGGCCACCCGGGTATTGAGCGATCAGAAGATTGACGAGCAAGCCCGCTCACACTCCTGTGAATCCAACCAGTAACACTTACCGTACAGTCCGGTTTGTTCGTCTGATATGTCGCATATCTCGCCTAGGGGTGGTAAACGTCAGACCCCAATAGCTTGATAAGTCATGCCGACGTGAAGTCCATGACATGTGTGAAACTACTGATAACACTTACCAGTAAGTCACTGCAACCCTGGCCAGGGATTTCCTGTTATGGCCAGTCGAGCATTGCGCAACATTAACCCCCAATACCGGGAGAGACGAATCCCCTCCTATCGCTCATTACCTCCATGTGAATCGGGACTGTGCCCAAAAACCACCTGTTTGCACGACTCAATAGAGCCGTGGTAGGGTGGAAATCAAAGCACAGTGCGAGACACACAAGACTCTACGATGATCTCGGGTCAACAGACTAAGCTGTACCAGTGTCACCAGAGAACTGCCATCTGACGTGAGGTATAATACCATCTGGGAGTTCTCGGCGAGTCCGTTCAGTGTACCCAGTCTCCACTGAGCACCCGCATACCATCTCTGATGTCAAACACCAATGGATATGGGATCATCCATCGCCCATCATATGAGTCGAGAAGATATACGCTAGTCTACTCTAGAATATCGATGCCCCGTCTCGATATTCCCACGACTAGGAACAATGAAGGATGTACTCATGGACTATCCAGGCCCCACTAGTATGATCTGCATCACAGTCCTGGAAGTCGAGTACACATCCTAAGGGCTTTATCAATATGTAACAGAGAGACAGAAAGTATACATGTTAAGATAAAGAGCAACCGGATAGCATACTATCATGTCGAGCAAGAAAGTCCTACCTATATATGTCCCAGCATCCACTACAATATACATCCAATGTACAGTAATGGCCTCTAGGGCATACATATAACTAACAATCTCCCACTTGCACTAGGGCCATCTGTAGCAGTGGTTGCAGTATCACATACCCAACCATCCCATATAAGTCTCTCTTTGGGAAAAGGCTTTTGTGAGTGGATCCGTCGTATTGTCCTCTGAGTCTACTCTCCTAACCTCGATCACCCTGGAGATCAACTATCTCCATGATCAGGTGATGCTGCCTCAGAATATGTTTGGGTCACTGATGGGACCAGGGTTCCAGGGCCAAAACCACACTTCCATTGTCACACAATGGTAGGAACCTAGTTCATCCTCTGAACCAATATATACCCAAACTGCCTCTTTGGTAGTATCTTTAATAGCGATGTTACCAGCCTTTATCGTATAGTTTGCCACGGTATCTAGCTTGGAACTCTTCCAACATACCGTCCCTTTACTGAGGGTAAAGACAATGCCTGTGACTGACATTCAGTCGTCTTTATCACCCTGGAACCCTTCCAGTGATTCTCCCCAGGATCGATTGATACTATCTTACTACATCTAGTGAGAATCCTAGCATCCATTTACATCTATCTCATAGATGAAAACTCAGGATTTAGGAGGTATCACTTTGATCCTATATGGAGAATCCATGTGATAAGAGGAGATCGACCGATCGTAGTGTAGGAAATCCCATTCCTATCAAGAGTATGTCATCCACGTACTCTACGAGGATCGTCACCATACTCCCTACTACCTTTTTGTATATACTTGGTTCATCTACCATTTTGATGATGTCAAACTGTTTGACTATCACATCAAAACAGACGTTCCAACTCCGCGATGCCTGCTTCATTATCTAAAGCAAATTGCGTACGTTTCCGCTGCTCCCACTGTTTACGAAGCCCTCTGGCTGTGTTCTTATAGACGTTCTCTTCTAAATCAATATTTAGAAAAGTAGTCATGGCACCCAACCACCAGATATCGTAGTCATGGTATGTAGCAATGGCAAGTAGGATCTAGATGGACTTAAGCATAGTCCCTAGAAAAGGTTTCATCATTATCCACACCTGGTTGATGACTAAAACCTTTAACAAGTCTAGCTTTGAAGGTCTCAACTTTTCCGTCTACACCAAGTAATCTTCTCAAGATATACTTGCTCCTGATGGGGATTTAACCCTTCAGATACAGCAACCAAAGTCCATACTTTGTTGGTGTATATGGATACCATCTCAGATCGCTAAGCATCCAGCCATTCTTATAGAGTCCCTACTCTTGATGGCCTGCTCGAATCTAGTTGGGTCATCATCTCATGATGCAATCCTTACTCCCGCTGTCATCGAGAAACCGAAGTATCTCTCAAGCAGGTGAGGAACCCTGCTAGATCGGCGGAGAGGCTGAGGTTCGTCGGGAACTATTGAATCCTTTGGTTCTGTCAAATCATTAGCTGCTGTTTTGTATAGCTGGAACCTTTTCAGTTCTACACAACTGACTTTACCTCGAGTTTGTCCGGATTTTGCTTTTAGACATAGGCCGGACAACCCCAAATCTTAAGTAGCTTATGACATGGGCTCTTCCCTTTCCATATTACATATGGAGTGGTAGGTAACTGATTTGATTCAAACTTATTCAATAGGTATGCAGCTTCTCAAGTGCATAACCTCTAAAAAGGAAACAGGTAACTCAGTAGTACTCATCATGGAGCACACCATATCATATAGGGTGTGATTGCTCCGCCCCGATACACCATTGTGCTGTGGTGTATTCAGAGGAGTAGTACGGAGAGAGAATCTCATTTTCCTTTAGAATAGTCCAGGAATTCCGTGCTCAAGTATTCTCCTCCCTGATCACATCAAAGGACATAATACTTATACCCGTTTTGGTTCTCTACTTCTAACTTATATTCTGTGAATATCTCAAAAGGTTCAGACTTGTGTTTCAACAGGAACATAGGTCTGAATCTTGAGAGATCATCAGAGAATGTAATGAAGTTCAAGGAACCGGTCCTGGCATGTGTAGACAGGGGACCTTATATACATCATCATGTATCTGTCCCAAGAGTTTACTAACTCTTTCTCTGCTTCCAATAAACAGAGCTATGGTCATCTAATCTTTGTGACATGACTGGCAAGTTTCACAAGATGTAAATTCAAACTGATTTAAATATGCATCTAAAATGTAACTTCAGCTAGTCGGGTCACATTGATATGACCTAGTCTATAATGCCTCAAGAAGGAATCGTTCATTTCTGAACTCTTCCTCTTGTGTGTGTTCTGTATACTAAGAACTGTAGTTTGATTTAGAACGTCAATGCTTTTAAATAACGTGCCTGAACCGATCACCTTTTGATATAGGAAATGTTCAGAGCATTATCCATCAATACAAAATTTTATCATTTCTTTACTAAAAGGGACTGATATGATTTTGTATATCAGGTTCGGTATCTAATAGTATTTGTTCAGAATCAATGTATCGGTAATACAGGGTGACAGTGACCAACAGACTTGGCTGCAACACTTGCCCCGTTTTCTGCCACATGAAACTTATCGCCCGTTCTCAGTTTTTCTACCTTTTTGTAGCCCTATGTAACAGATTACATATCTGGGATCCTGATCCGGTATCAAATATCTAGGATGCAGAGGATACTGAGAAACAGTTCTTTGTAACGAACACACCCGAAGATGATGCATCAGCATGCACTCTCTTCGTTTGGGCGGCACGGGAATTCTGGTATTCCCCTTATTTCCTGCTCTGTCTTATAACAATTATAAGTTGGAGCGGGACCAACGTTCCCCAGCTCAGTATAACAAGCGGGTTCGGTCAATACATCCATATTATTATCTTGATTAAGGCGTGATATGGTCGCTGCCTGGAGAGAGAGAGAAGAAAACACTCAGTGTGCGCTCTTACAAGATTAGATTGGCTATATATTTTATCTAATCAGGATGGCTCCCACTGTTTTTATCAAATCTTCCTTCAAACCCTAAAAGGAAAGACTAGCCGGGATTAATTACACTCTACAAGTTCGCCAATCTTTCAGCCAGGCCATTGTCGGTACTTTGAGGGAGGTTTCCCGTGCTTTCGCACGGACCTAATTACAGTAAACCTCGTTTTCCCAGAGGCGTAACCCCGTTGACACCTTTCTAGACACCTACTTGATCGGCTAATTGCAAAGTGCAAAACTCTCCCAGGAGTAGCAATTACTCGCAGTGGGTATCGGGATCCAACTATCACATAGAAGGTATGCAATCTCATTGCAAATTTCAACACTTGAAACTCCCGATAAAGGTTTTTACCCCTAGCACTTATGACCTTAACTATGGTCAACAAATCATAAGTACTAGTCAAGTTCTACCCGTCATTTCGTGATTAATTAGACCCACCCACATGACCCTTAACTAAGGTCAACAAAGTCACGCGACTGTCCTAACTAATCGCATCATATGCGGTGTAGGAAGACATCACTTAGCTACCGTACACTGTGCCTTGACTATGGTCAACAAACACAGCACGAATACTAAGTACTCTACTTCCTAAAATGACGGAGGGTTGCGAATGGTTTTTGTGAAAACCTTTAACGCTTTGAACTTGATCTCGTTGCGGAATCAAATGGTTTTTAAATGGAATGTTTTTGAAGCTTTTCTAGTTTTGCTAAAGGGGTCACTCCCGGTGAAGGGATCGTCGGCCCTTTCCTAGTCGAATGAGGTGTGGGATATATCATATATATCACTGTGCAAAGCAGAAACTATAGAAGTAATCAAAAAAAAACAGAGGGTTGTAGCATCTGCCAGTTATTGCTAAAGGAGTCACTCCCGGTGAAGGGATCTCGGTCCTTTCCTCATCGAAAAAGGTGCAGGATGTTCTACAAGGAACACCGCGATGCAAAGCGAGAACTGTAGCTACCTGTTTTATTTTGAAATTCGATTCCACAACATCTTTTAGGTTTATTTTCTTTCATTAATCTCATTAATGATTATCCCATCATTTAAGTCCACCTAATCATCACAGATAAATACAACGTACGCTTATGCCATCCGCATTCGCCTCGATGTCCCGTCTGCACCGTTAGGTTAGGTAACTAATGGCAGAGCGAGGCAGGGCTAGCGCGGGTGTAAAACATAAGCAACGTCTATATAATATATCATATATACTATATATAATATCTGTCACAGAACATCACATGATCACATCACAGATTAATCACAGCAGAAGAAACATATGAAATATTGGATATACTAGGACGTCCGTGTTTTCAATACGAGCCAGTATAAAACACGGATTCCACGGTCGTGATGAATAGCCAATCCCACACCCCTAGACCCCTACGAGAGCGGTAAGTAACCCTACCAATTCTAGAGTTAGGAGACCCGGACTCGACTCCTCGAGTTGGTCTCCCACTGGACCCTAGAACCCAGTTACTTATGCCCTCCTCCTTGGGTCTATCCTAGTGCAGAAAAGTAAATAATATACAAATGGTGACAACATCCGCAACCTGGAAGTGCCCCAATAAAAGAATATTACATACAAGCTTTTACATGAATGAAAATGAAAAAACACTCATCTCACATAAAAACCCCCGGCTATTCAAACACGACGATCCAATATAACATATCCAGCAACACATAACATCACATGTTATCAACGTAAGTAAATATGCGCATCCCAATTGTCGTTGACATACAGCAACGAAACCGGCGATATCATATATTACACTTACGGTCACAGAAAAGAAAGTGTAAAACTACAACAGTTGGAATCCGCTAACTCTTTAGACATCGCATGCCTAATCAAATGAAATACTTAGACATCGCATGCCTAACAATTATAAACCCCGCATTTTAGTCTCATTATCGAAAACACTTTTCAATATCATGTCGGGCAATTCAACGGGATTCCCGACATTCTGATCGAATGCTCGTCGCAAACTTTAGTAGGCGGCTGCACCCCCGATACCGTCGACGAAGTGCACCAAGGCGGAGCACCGCTACCGCGAGCACCCAAACGGATGCTTTCGGCGACGGGGTTCTCCTACAGTCACTTAGTCGGGGCTATGGGGTGAGGCTGTCTATTAAGTTTACCCGGCGAGTATCCGCGTACACTACGTGATTGCGACGAACTTTTGATCACATTAAAATTCCGTGGCAACCGATCAAGTGAGACTAAGCTGCTATGTTTATAATATTCATTCAGTTATCTCATAACTGCTTGTGAATTCTAATTATTGTATCACATTCCGGATAAGATAGAAAATGTTAAACTTTCCGATCGAGCAATCGAACACCCAAGTTTTCCCGATCAACCGAATGAAATAAGTTCAAAGACATTCACTTCATGCCTCAGTATCAACGGTCCAGCCGTAGAAGGGTCAAGCCAACGCCTCACATGTGGCACGCCGTACTGCCCTAAACCCGAAGGTTCAAACGGCAGTTCAAGACGGTCACATAATCGAGTTAAGGTTTGTTGTCTTCTAGAGGGTCCATCGCGTTACTTGCACTACTTAGAACGTCTTTAAACCCTAGAAAAGTCCAATAATTGGAAATTTCCCAACAGTGGAAAACTTGGGTATTTATATCCAGTCGAACTTTTTAACATATTCTAAAATTATCCGGAAAAGCACACAGACAAAATTAGACAATCCGATCGATACACCGAGTCCCCAATACAACCCAGAAAATTCAACTCTTGAATAAATATTAAAAAATCCCATAAAATCCAGCATCATAGAATAAGAATTACTGTGCAAATTTTATTGGATGATGTGACCTTATGGCCGCGGAACCGCGGCAGAAGCCATGCTTCTGCAGCTGTTCCTCGGCGGTTTAGATGAGATAGGTTCTCGTTTTGCACCATAATTCTTAGGTCTTCCTGCTGAATTTTTTAGGAATTTTTAATCTGGAAAAATCCCAGTTTTTCAAAAATGTCCAGAGAGCCGTTTAAAGTCGGGGTTTCGGGTCGATCGGACTTCTCACTCCGTCTACGCATCGCCTAAGGCTCTGGCTAGGCTCTGATACCACTGTAGGGTTCCTAGGCACACTAATGAAGTCACACAAGTGATCAAACATGGCTAATTCAAATTTTACAAGTGCCTACAAACCCTAATACGGATCGTTAACTTGATATATAGGTGATGCGAAGCAAGTAAACAACTTTAACATAAAGGAAAGAAGCTACAACCTTTGTAGATCCGGTCCTCCACCTCCTAGGCTCCGTGATGACGTCCCTCCGCTATCCAAATTGAATCCATGACTCTAGCATCGGCTTCATCGGAGAAAAGGGCAGACTTGGTCGTCGGTTCGATGCCGAAGATGATCTACGTCGAGGCATCACAAGATCAAGCTCCAACTTCACCAAGCCATAAAAACTTGTGAAGGAAACACCCTATACTACTTGGCAAGAGGTAGAGGATGAAGAAATAGGAGGTGGGTTCACTTTAGAATTGGATTTCTCACTCATTTGCTCAAGTTGCCATTGATGTAGAAAGCTTTTCTTTCTTGCTCAAGATGAAGAAGAAGAAGAAGAAATATGATAAGTGTTGAATAATTAGATAACTAAATCAATAATTATCATATATTAACCCTTGGTTAATTGTTGAGAATGGACCATGGTTAACTTGAATGGTTAGGGTTAAGTATAAGACAAGAATGGTGGACTAGTTCAAAGCTTCAAGAACCTTCAACTAGCAAACAAAGAAAATCCACCATTTGTCATTCTCTTTTCCAAAATGAAAAAGATAAATAAATAGATAAATAAGTAAATGAAAAAACAAAACCCTAATCATTAGTTTAACCATGGTTTAATTCTTTACACATAACCAAGTAAGCATGTATCATCAAACATGATACAATCATGTGCACAAATGTATATCACATATACAACTTGCACAATTCAAGTGAGAAAATCCATTTAAAGTGAACCAATACTAGTTAATGCAAAGTAATATATCAAATTTATAATTATACATTAAATCATTAAATCAATAGCTTCGCCACACTGTCACACAGTGAGAACCCCCATAGGTCGACATCTAATGCCTAGTGGGAGACACACAAGACTCTATGACGATCTCGGGTCAACAGACTAAGCTGTACCAGTGTCACCAGAGAACTGCCATCTGACGTGAGGTATAATACCATCTGGGAGTTCTCGGCGAGTCCGTTCAGTGTACCCAGTCTCTACTGAGCACCCGCATACCATCTCTGATGTCAAACACCAATGGATATGGGATCATCCATCGCCCATTACATGGGTCGAGAAGATATACGCTAGTCTACTGTGGAATATCGATGCCCCGTCTCGATATTCCCACGACTAGGAACAATGAAGGATGTACTCATGGACTATCCAGGCCCCACTAGTATGATCTGCATCACAGTCCTGGAAGTCGAGTACACATCCTAAGGGCTTTATCAACATGAAACAGAGAGACAGAAAGTATACATGTTAAGATAAAGAGCAACCGGATAGCATACTATCATGTCGAGCAAGAAAGTCCTACCTATATATGTCCCAGCATCCACTACAATATACATCCAATGTACAGTAATGGCCTCTAGGGCATACATATAACTAACAAATTCAATTGCATCGTCATATATGAAATCATCAAAATTGAATTGATTATTTATCTTACGTGGGTGACTTCCTAGATGACATATATTAACATTATGTGGTTCTAATTGACTGTGTTCACTCTTTAGAATCACTACAGCTACATGCTCTTCAATTCTAGCCAAAGATTGAGCTTGAGCGTGAAACAATTGCTCAGACTGTTCTATACAAAGGGCTAGCATAGCAGCTATTTGATTCTCGACCGCAATCATCACTTCAATATCTTTCTCTAAAGCGGTCAACCTATCATCCTTCTCTCCATCATTCCCTAATGATGGGTCAGTTGTTTCAGGAAGAGAGGGTTTTGAAGGTGGTGATGCTAAAGTAGTTACCCCGTCGACCTCTTTCTCTAAATCTCTAATCATTAGGTCTCTAATTGAAGCGGGACTGGGTTCAAGAGTGTTAGGTGGGTGACCATTATCAAAAATTTAGGCCGGTTGGTCACCCCGTAGAAAAGGACATTTTTCATAAATGTGGGAAGAATCGTGACAATTTGAACAAAAGAATTGGGAATGAGTATAAACAAAAGAATAAGAATCGTGAGAAATTGAATTAAATCATGTATTATCCATATCAACAAGACTTCACAAATGTCACAAAGATAAAGGATATCACACCCCTAGCAGTCTATGATATGATAGTCAACTAGACCTGCTCATGAACCAGATTGTCGAAGTAAAACTGTGTCGAGAAATATGCTCAAGATAACAGATCACGAAGCTAGGTAAGTGCAAGAGAGAAGGGGTGGTTTTCCAACGTTTTCGCAGAGTTCCTTAATTAGATAACCATTTCTCTTGAACACTTGCCTAGACACCCCGTGAACGATATACCGTTAAGCGGTATTCTAAACACAGTCAACTTCTCTTAATGAGCGCGAAGTCCTTAAAGTCAAAGTTCTAGTTGATTTTAAATTACTGTGGGTTTGCAAGAATGCAGTTTAGTGACTTGTGGGCCAAGGAAAAAGGTGATGAAATCCTTTACCGTATCTTGTTTGGTCTTTTTGCCCTTAAATATGTATTAAGATGCTAAGGCGCAATCAATAAAAGAATTCATGACATCAAGCAATTTAATCAATTCTTTGTCGTTTAAGGTTTAAGCGCTGCAACAAATACGGTTAGTTCTCTGTGGAATTGGTGGCAAGCTTGTGCAAAGAATCCTGCAGAAGATAGAATAGTGGAATGCGTCGGATTCAAGAGGAATGTGTTAGGAAATAAGTACCGATGTGATTTGGTTAAGAAAACCCCTTTTTGAAGTGATCCCGAGACTTTGATGTTGGGTTTACCTAGTACCTCATCAAGGGTTTAGAAGCATCACATATGCCACAATCAAATTTTAAAGATGCTAAGTGAACTTGACAAGAATCATAACTAGAAATTTAGGGTTCCTTTTCAACTAAGCATCACATGCAAATGGAAAAACTATCACTATGGGTAGAGATTACAACCTTTGTAGACCTCCCTTGGTGACTCCTTGGCACTATGAGGGTTTGGAACGGATCGATGGAAGCCTTCCTAGTCCACGAAGATCCACCCGAAGTCCCTTTGCCCAAAACTCCTTGCTTTACTTGATATGTGAATGAAGTAGAGTAAACACCCTAAACAAATGGGCTAGATGTGTGTAGTATGATGATGTGGTTTGTATTCTATAATCAAAACCCTTTCTCTTTAGCAACTTCACTCAAAGAAAAATCTCAAGAGAGGAAGAAGAAGATAATGGTGGCTAAGCTTGAGCTCAAAGGATAATATCATCAATTATCGAGATGAGAATGAATAATCTATATTATATCCTTCCCACTTCAACCATAGTTAGTAATTATCCAGATCTTTATCAATGAGTTAATAAAGCAAAAGGATAATTAACTCAAGGTTAAAAAGTAGTTGAAGTATGGTCAAAGATGATAAACATTAACCATGAGTGAATTATCTTTTCTTTTAATTCAAAATGATAAATAAATAAATAATAACTACAATTTGAGTCTTGCATTACCACAAAATATGTATCAACAACCATGATACAATTTATGTATGTATGTGTCCATGCACATCATCATGTGCATACATGCATGCATGATATAATTTTGCAAACCGGTCATATCACATTCGACCCGACCAATAGAAAATGCCCGATTAATATACGGTATCACATATCTGCATTTAATCGGGTTCCCGCGCATATCTCATATGCACACCACATCTTTTCGCCTGAGCCAGGAAACTTCATTGTGGGACTCTAAGACTCGTCAATACGCTGGCAGTAGGTGATGATCATATCAAATACCTACAAGCCGCAAGCGGTCAGCTAAACATAACGGCCACCCGGGTATTTGGCGATCAGAAGAAAACCAGCGAAGCTGTCAAAACTCCCGTCGAGCCAACTGGCAACACTTACCGTACAGTCCGGTCTCCTCGTTAGATATGTTGCATATCGAGTCTAGGGATGGAATCGTCAACCCTAATAACTCAATAACTCCTGCTGATGTATGGCTCATAACAGATCGAGAAACTACTGATAACGCTTATCTGTAAAGCTCAGCAGCCTTGGCCAGGGACTTCCTGTTATAGCCAATTGAGCATAGGACAACATCAACTCCCAATACTGGGAGAGACAAAACCCCTCCTATCGCTCATCGCCTCCATATGCCTCGGGACAGTACCCAAAGTCTACCTGTTTGCACGACTCTGTAGAGCCATGGTAGGGTGGATATCCAATTACAGTGGGAGGACACATAAGACTCCATGACGATCTTAGGTCTACAGACTAACCTATACCAGTGTCACCAGAGAACTGCTATCCGACGATAGATATAATACTACATAGGAGTTCTCTGTTAGTCCGTTCAGTGTACCCAGTCTCCACTGAGCACCCGTATACAATCTTTGGTGTCACCTCACCAGATGGATATGGGATCATCCATCGCCCATCATATGGGACAATAATAGTTTACGCTAGTCTAGTCTGGACTATCGATGCCCCGTCTCGATACACCCATGACTAGGAACAGTTCAAGGATATTCTTATAAACTAGACATGCCCCACTAGTATGATCCGCATCATAGTCACAGTCGTCAAGCAAATATCCTGAGGGCTTTATCAACATGTGCAAATGAATAAAAGTATGATCAAATCAACATGTCAAAATAAAGTAAACCAGATAGCATACTATCATGTTGAGCAAGAAAGTCATCTATATTCATATATACATGTCCAAGCATCCACTATATATATAATGGCCTCTAGGGAATACATATATCAAACAATCTCCTATTTGCACTAAGGCCAATTATTGATGTATCTCATACCCAACATCCCAAAAAGTCGCTCATGATGCGGCTGTGCAAGGGCCTTGGTGAGTGGATCCGCTGTGTTATCCTTTGAATCTATTCTCCGAATCTCGATCTCCTGGCAATCTTCTATCTCCCGGATCAAATGATATCGCCTCAGGATGTGTCTGGATTTCTGATGGGACCTTGGTTCTTTGGCAAACGCCAAAGCTCCATTATTATCACAATACAATGGTATTGGATTAACAATGTTTGGAATTACTCTTAGTTCCGCGATGAACTTCCTCTTCCAGACGGCTTCCTTGGCAGCATCATTTGCAGCAATATACTCAATTTCCATCGTAGAGTCTGCAACAGTATCCTGTTTGGAACTCTTCTAACTAACCGTCCATCCGTTGAGGGTAAATACAAACCCTGAGATAGATTTGCTGTCATCCTTATCACTTTGGAAGCTCGAATCGGTAAAGGCCTCCATCTGGAGATCCCCATTACCATACACCAAGAACAATTCTTTAGTCCTTCGCAAGTATTTTAAGAATGTTCTTCACTGCTATCCAATGTTTCTCCCCTGGGTTGGATTAATACCTGCTTACTACAGCTAGTGCATACGCTACATCAGGGCGAGTACATAACATCGCATACGTTATAGATCCTACGGCTGAAGCGTAAGGTATAACGCTCATGCGAGCTCTCTCTTCATTAGTCTTCAGACAGAAGTCTTTAGAGAGTGATTCCATAACAAGCAGGCCAGGCACCACGCTTGGAATCTTCCATAGTTAACCTTTTTAAGATGGTGTCTATGTACTTTGATTGGGACAATCCCAATAACCTATTGGATCTATCTCTATAGATCATTATGCCCAAAATGCATGAGGCATCACCCAGGTCCTTCATGCAGAACCTTTGTGATAAGAATAGTTTGACCGATTGTAGCATAGGAATATCATTTCCTATAAGGAGAATGTCATCTATGAACAATACGAGAAATGTGACAGTATTCCCTATAATCTTCTTATAAATGCATGGTTCATCTATATTTTTGATAAAATCAAACAGTTTGATTTTGTCATCAAAGTAGATGTTCCAGCTCCGTGAGGCCTGCTTTAATCCATAAATGGATTTAAGAAATCTACATGCTTTCCCGCTGCTCCCACTGTCAATGAAGCCCTCTGACTGATCCATAAAAACGCATTCTTCTAAGTCACCATTTAGAAATGCAGTTTTAACGTCCATCTGCCAGATTTCATAATCATAGTGAGCAGCAATAGCAAGTAGGATTCTAATGGATTTAAGCATTGCTACTAGAGAGAAAATTTCATCATAGTCCAATCATGGTCTTTGACAAAAACCTTTCGCTACTAGCCTTGCTTTAAAGGTCTCTACATGTCCATCTATACCAATCTTTCTTTTAAAGATCCATTTGTACCCAGCGGGTTTTATCCCAGGGGGCACAACGTCCAAAGTCCATACTTTGCTGGTATACATGGACTCCATTTCGGATCTCATGGCTTCCAGCCACTTTACTAAGTCACCACTCGTGATAGCTTGCTGAAAACTAGTAGGGTCATCATCATCCATGATGCAATCTTCTCTATCACCATCAATGAGAAACCCATAGTATCTCTCTGGTGGGCGAGAAGTTCTGCTAGATCTCCGGAGCGGCTGAGATTCTTGAAATTCTACTGCAACATTAGTTTCAACCAATTCGTCCTGGGTAATTTGTTTCTCTAGAACCTCTTCTAGTTCTCCCGCATTGCCATCAGTACTATCTGTAAAGATTTCATTTTCCAAAAATGTGGCAAGCTGAGCAACAAACACCTTTTGTTCCTCCTTGTGGTAGAATGGATATCCATACGAATGTTTTGGATACCCCAAAAATTTACACATGACAGATCGTGTCTTGAGTTTGTCTGGATTCTGCTTTTTAACAAAAGCCGGATAACCCTAAATCCTAACTCTTTTAAGAGATGGTCTCTTTCCTCTCCATATCTCATATGGAGTGGTAGACACGGTCTTGGTTGGAACCCTGTTTAAGAGATACATCGCTGTCTCTAATGCATGCCCCGAAAAGGAAAGCGGTAACTCAGCATCACACATCATGGATTGTACTATATCTAATAGGGTACGATTCCTCCGTTCTGACACACCATTGTGCTGTGGTGTGTAAGGAGGAGTGAGCTGAGAGAGAATCCCATTCTCTTTTAAGAAGTCTAAAAACTCTGTACTTAAATATTCTCCACCTCGATCTGATCGATGTTTCTTGATGCTCAAGCCTGTCTGTTTTTCTACTTCAAGTTTGTACTCCTTGAATTTCTCGAAAGCTTCGGATTTGTGCTTTATCAAAAACACGTGTCCGAATCTTGAGAAATCATCAGTAAAAGTAATGAAGTATAAAAAACCACCTCTAGCATGTGTACACATTGGTCCACATACATCACTATATATGAGGATTAAGAGTTCCACAGCTCTTTCTTCGTGTCCAGTAAACGGAGTTTTGGTCATTTTACCTTTGATACAAGACTGACAAGTCGCATAAGATTTATATTCAAAAGGATTTAAATATCCATCTTCATGTAGTTTGTTTAGTCTTGTTTCATTAATATGACCAAGTCTATAATGCCAAAGAAAAGCTTCAATTATATCTGAAAACTTTCTTTTATTAGTATGTTGTATATTGAAAACCGTGTATTGGTTCAAGACGTAAATATCGTTATTTACTGTACCATACCGAATCAGCTCTTGATTCAAGTTAATGTTCATAACATTATTTTGCAATACAAAATTATATCCTTCATTGTCCAGCAAAGAAATGGATATTATATTACATAGCATACTAGGTACAAAATAACACGGGTTCAAAACCAAAGTACAACCTGAAGGCAACCCAAGATGATACTCTCCTACAGATACAGCATGTACATTGGAACCATTTCCAACCCGCAGAGTATGGTCACCTGTCTTAAAAACTCTACTGTTTCTCAATCCCTGCATACAATTGCAGATGTGAGAACCAGAACTGGTATCTAATACCCAAGATGCAGAGTTTAAAGAAAAACACTTTTCAGTAACAAACACACCTGAAGTGGAAGCATCAGCATACTTCTTCTTCTTGAGATCAGCAAGATACACAGCCAGTTGCGTTTCCAATGTCCCGACTTATGGCAGTAAAAACATTCTCCTTTCCCTCTTGCCGCAACCCCGGATTTCTCTTTCCCCTTTGCCTTTTTAACTCCACTTTTCTGTTTGATGGACTTCTTCTTTTTCTTTCCCTTAGCTTTTGGGACTGAAGAGGAAGATGGCCCAGCAAGCAGAGCGGGTGTCCTCGTTGTTTTCAACATGCTCTCTGAACTTCTCAACATATTGAGAAGTTCAGGCAATGATTTCTCCAAATCATTCATATTGAAATTTACTATGAACGGAGCAATGGCTGGGGGGAGACTGCAGAACAATATCCGTATATTGCTCATTATCCATGGTCCATCCTAGTTCCTCAAGTTCTTCTATAAGACCAATCATCTTCAAAACAGGGTGTCCTAAACTCTAGAATTGGCAGTATCACTTGCCTCTCTTGTAGGGGTCTAGGGGTGTGGGCTTGGCTATTCATCGCGATCGTGGAATCCGTATTTTTTATTGTTGGCTAAATACAAAATACGGACATAGTAGATATCCTTTTATTTTCATATGTGCTTCTGCTGTTGATATTCTTTAATGTGATTACTTAGTATCTGAGACGAACGGATTATTATTATATATATGATATATAATAAATGTTACTTATGTTTTACACCCGCACTAGTCCTGCCCTGCTTTGCCGTTAGTTAAGTAACCTAACGGTGCATAACGGGACACTGTGGCGAATAAGGATGGCATAAGTGTACGTTCTATTTTCGTCTTTTTTCTGTGATGGCTTAGGAACATAAATGATGGGATTACATTAATGAGATTAATGTAAAGAAAAAGAAACCTAAAAGATATTGTAGAATCAGATTTGAAACCTACTCGGCCTTTTTATGAAAAATGCAAGTTTCAAAAGATTTGGAGCTTAAGCCACTCCTTTTCTAAAGCTGTTTTGATTCTACAACGAGATCAAGTTCAAAGCGTTAAAGGCTTTCATAAAAACCATCCGCAACCTTCCGTCATTTTAGGAAGCAGAGTACTTAGTATTCGTGCTGCGTATTTTGATCATAGTCATGGCGTAGTGTATGGTAGCTATGTGATGTCTTCCTACAAAACATATGATGCGATCAGTTAGGACATTCATGTGATTGTGTTGATCATAGTCAAGGGTCATATGGGTGGGTCTATTTAATCTCGAAATGACGGGTAGAACTTGACTAGTGCTTATAATATTTTGACCATAGCCAAGGTCATAAGCAACTAGGGGTAAAAACCATATCGGGAGTTTCAAGAGTTGAAATTTGCAATGAGATTGCATACCATCTATATGATAGTGGGATCCCGATCCCACCGTAAGTAAGTGTTACTTCAAGGAGAATTTTGCACTTTATAATTAACTAATGCAGTAGGTGTCTAGAAAGGTGTTAACGGGGTTTGACCTCTGGGAAAACGAGGTTTATTTTAATTAGGTCCGTGCGAAAGCACGGGGAACCTCCCTCAAACTACCGACACTGGCCTGGCTGACCGGTTAGCGAAACTGTAGAATGTAATTAATCCTGACTAGTTTTCTTTCCAGGTTTTATAAGAAAATTTGATTAAAGCATCACATATGCAAAAATCAAATTTTAAAGGTGCTAAGTGAACTTGACAAGAATCATTACTAGAAATTTAGGGTTCCTTTTCAACTAAGCATCACATGCACATGGAAAAACTATCACTAAGGGTAGAGATTACAACCTTTGTAGACCTCCCTTGGTGACTCATTGGTACTATGAGGGTTTGAAACGGATCGATGGAAGCCTTCCTAGTCCACGAAGATCCACCCGAAGACCCTTTGCCCAAAGCTCCTTGCATTACTTGATATGTGAATGAAGTAGAGCAAACACCCTACACAAATGGGCTAGATGTGTGTAGTATGATGTGGTTTGTATTCTATAATCAAAACCCTTTCTTTTTATCAACTTCATTCAAAGAAAAATCTCAAGAGAGGAAGAAGAAGATAATGGTGGCTAAGCTTGAGCTCAAAGGATAATATCATCAATTATTGATATAAGAATGAATATTCTATATTATATCCTTCTCACTTCAACCATGGTTAGTAATTAACTAGATCTTTATCAATGAGTTAATAAAGCAAAAAGATAATTAACTCAAGGTTAAAAAGTAGTTGAAGTATGGTCAAAGATGATAAACATTAATCATGAGTGAATTATCCTTTCTTTTAATTCAAAATGATAAATAAATAAATAATTACTACAATATGAGTCTTGCATTGCCACCAAATATGTATCAACAACCATGATACAATATATGTATGTATGTGTCCATGCACATCATCATGTGCATACATGCATGCATACAAAAATAGAAAAGGGTTTAATTAAAGAATTAATCTAAAAGTTATTTGTTAAATCAACACTTGATTTTGCAAACTGGACATATCACATACGACCCGACCAATAGAAAATTCCCGATTAATATACGGTATCACATATCCGCATTTAATCGGGTCCCCGCGCATATTTCATATGCACACCACATCTTTTCGCCTGAGCCAGGAAACTTCATTGTGGGACACTAAGACTCGTCAATACGCCGGTAGTATGTGATGATCATATCAAATACCTACAAGCCGCAAGCGGTCAGCTAAACGTAACGGCCACCCGGGTATTGAGCGATCAGAAGAAAACCAGCGAAGCTGTCAAAACTCCCGTCGAACCAACTGGCAACACTTACCGTACAGTCCGGTCTCCTCGTCAGATATGTTGCATATCGAGTCTAGAGATGGAATCATCGACCCGAATAACTCAATAAGTCATGCTGATGTATGGCTCATAACAGACCGAGAAACTACTGATAACGCTTATCGGTAAATCTCAGTAGCCCTAGCCAGGGACTTCCTGTTATAGCCAATCGAGTATAGCACAACATCAACTCCCAATACAGGGAGAGACGAAACCCCTCCTAACGCTCATCGCATCCATGTGCCTCGGGACTGTAACCAAAGTCCACCTGTTTGTACGACTCAGTAGAGCAGTGGTAGGGTGGATATCAAAGTACAGTGGGAGGACACACAAGACTCTATGATGATCTTGGGTCTGCAGAATAACCTGTACCAGTGACACCTGAGAACTGCTATCCGACGATAAATATAATACCACATAGGAGTTCTCTGTGAGTCCGTTCAGTGTACCCAGTCTCCACTAAGCACCCGCATACAATCTTTGGTGTCACCTCACCAGATGGATATGGGATCATCCATCGCCCATCATATGGGACAAGAATAGTATACGCTAGTCTACTCTGGAATATCGATGCCTCGTCTCGATACACCCACGACTAGGAATAGTTCAAGGATATGCTTATAAACTACACATGCCGCACTAGTATGATCCGCATCATAGTCACTGTAGTCAAACAAATATCCTGAGGGCTTTATCGAATGTGCAAATGAATAAAATCATGATCAAATCAACATGTTAAGATAAAGTAAACCAGATAGCATACTATCATGTTGAGCGAGAAAGTCATCTATATTCATATATACATGTCCTAGCATCCACTATACATATAATGGCCTCTAGGGCATACATATATCTAACATTTGATTGTTCGCTTGCGAGGGTCAAACTACCCGGATCTTTGGCACTATACTTCACTAACATTTTGCAATTGAATTTGAGCCTCGCTCCGCATGATCGCTGGTCGTAATTCCTTAAAAACGAAAATGTCGGAAAAATGCGATATTTAGTGTCAAAAGAGATATATCTGCCCAAATTCCTGCACACATAAAATTAGAAAAATCAAATAATACCACTAGAATACCAACGCCGCACTGGAGATCACACAAAACAAAAAATCGCAATTCACCTCTCTGGACCCGGCGGCGCTGGAAATTTCGATGATGTCGCTGGTCGAAATCCGAAGAGAGGGGCTATAATTTTGTGTGGGTTCTCTAGGCACTATTAATAATATAATGGTATAGTTTGATTTTTCAATTGAATCACAGAGTGCTAGCAGGCTGCAAAGACAGAGAACAAGGTGAAAAGAATTTGTTAGTTTTGAAAAAATTGAGTTAAAAGTTAGTGAGTTAATACGAACCAGAAATGACAATTCCTAATAACTACCAACTCCCCGGAAACGGTGCCAAAAACTTGTTGGTAACTGGCCCGCGCGCACAAACGTGTATGTTTTGGAAACAGATATGATTTTAAGGAAACAGATTGCACACGCGAGATCGTTCTCGTTTTAAAATTTATATACCGCAAGTGCACGACGCGTTGTAGCAAGCCGGCAAGTACATGTCGATCCACAGGGAATTGTGTATTAGGTATTGTTGTTTAAGTTTCAACAACTAACGAATGGGTTGGTTTGTCACTAAAATAAAGAATACGAAAACAAAGAAAATAGGGAAGAGAAGTTAAGGAAGAAGTGGTTGTGGCTTTGGCTCGGAAGGTCGAATCATGACGATTCCTTCGACACTCCCTTGATCATGAGTTTTCCGTACTTACGTCGATCCCGGTATGAAGCATGACTTGTCAAGGTGGTTGCGAAGCAAAAAACATCAAATTCCGATATTCGCCGAAAAACACGAATCGAGTCCGTTTTGTTCACTTACCGTTTGTATGTCCAACCTTGAGGTATCAATACTAAACACAAGGGTTAGCAAGCATACGACAACATCAAAACCACAAAGTAGCGAGTGAGAGAAAATAGTTTTAGAGTTAACTTTGCTAAGGGTTTGCGATAGTATGGGGTATATGAAAACCGAGGGTTTGTCAAGCACTCGGTCACAAAATACCAAATCCAAACTTAACAAACTTAACACCAATTTGATTTTAACTTAAACATTGTGAAATAGGGAAAGGGGAGTGAATATGGTATATGAAGAGGTTGAAAAGTAACCATGGTTTCAAAATACCATATCACCTCAATATATAAAACAATCCTTAAGTTATAATCATGTTAAGCAAACTAAACATAAACAAGAGGAAGAGGAAGAGGAAGCCTTTCATCTCATTACCTTACCACTAGCATCACCAAAAAGATTAGCTAAGCATGATAAGAAGAAAATCAAATACGAACAAGAAGCATGTAATAAAAGAAATAACAAATATATTAACACTTGAAGAAGAGGTACAAGTTATTGGCAACTTGTTAAACTTCCTTAATGAAGCTCTCAAGAGAAAGATTCAAGAGAGAAGAAGAAGAAGAAACCAAGTGATGGCCCACTCACTCTCAAGCCTAAAACAAAAACTAAAGAAAACAAAAAAATGGATATACTATGTGAGTATGATAGATCCCTTCCCTTGCTCACTATTCCGGCTTTTATAGGCACCAAAAAAGATTAAACAAGTAATAAAAATAATGTGATGTTACTGTAAGGAAGGGACAGAGAAAAGATGGGGCCAAACGGGGCATGGCGGCCCGGTGAGCTCGGATTTCTTGAGGGTGTGGCCGTCAAAAATCCGAGCACATAGGCTCGTGTTGGATGTGTGGTCTTGTTTCAACTCCAACATCATCCTGGTGTTGTTTGATTTGTCTAAAATAACCTGATTTGCATTTAGAGATTTGAAGTGAAACTTGAAGCAATATATCACATCAACACTTTAAGCATTTATCACACATGTCCCCTCACTTGCACAAGCCATCATTTGTGTACAATGGGCAGCCCCACCATGGTCCATGTCAAAGAGCTAGTGTCACACATGTATTGTGTTGGACCAAAAATTGTGTGCACACTTGTTTATTGCAAAAGTGCTCTTTTGATATCGGTCGGTTCTTTGTTCTGATTTCAGGGTCAGCTCCCAAATGCTATATCCGTGATATTGAGTGTGTCTTCAGTGTTGTATCACGAATACCTGTAATCTGTAATTACTGAGCAGACACTGGTTAATAGCACCGATATATAACAAAATAGATAATGAATGAGTGGTATTAAAATGAAATTTTCTGAGATGAACATGAGTCTCATATACCCATAATCTATGTATCATCAACCATGAAACAAATTCAAATACATATATGAATATATATCACATATATTAAATGTATTTCAAGAGAAGAAAATCATATGTGAGCAATAATATTAGTTAATATACAAGTATATCAAAAATAAATATATATCAAATTATTAAATCAACACATAATTCAATAATCTCGTTATGTCATATATAACTGACTAATATTATATTTATATGTATATCATATTATCAAATCAACACTTGATTCAATAATCCGGTTATATCACATATAACCGACAATATTCAATATTCAATATCAAATCAACACTTGATTCAACAATCCGGTCATATCATATATAACCGGCTAATATCAAATATATATATATATATATGTATGTTTAATAAATCATTGAATCCACACTTAATTCAATAATCTGGTTATATCTCATATAAGCTAACCGATATCAAATATCGCGAGATTAGAATACGGTATCGCATACTCGTATTTAATCAAGCTCCCAGACATATCACCATACGTGCCCTATTTCATTTCGCTGGAGCTAGGAAACCTCTGTGTGGGACTCAAAAGACTTGTCAATACGCCAGAAGTAGGTAATGATCTCATCAGTTACCCATAAGCCGTCAGCGGTAGTAGATGGACGTAACGGCTGCCCAGGTATTGAACGAATAGAAGATCAACAAGCAAGCTTGTCCAAACTCCTGCAAAGTCTATAAGCAACACTTACCGTATAGTCCGGTCTCTTCATCTGATATGTCAGATATCGAGTCTAGGGGTGGAATCGTCAGGCCCCAGTAACTTGATAAGTCATGCCGATGTGTGGCCTATAATGGTTCGAGAAACTACTGATACACTTACTAGTAAATCTCATCATCCCTGGCAAGGGACTTGCTGTTATAGCCAATCGAGCATACCGCAACATCAATTCACTATACCGGGAGAGACGAAACCCCTCCTATCGCTCAATGCCTCCATGTGACTCAGGACTGTACCCAAAATCCACCTATTTTCCCGACTCCTTTGAGCCATGGTAGGGAGGAAATCAAAGCACATTAGGAACCACACAAGACAGTATGACGATCTCGGACCTACAGACTAACCTGTACAAGTGTCACCAGAGAACTGCTATCTGACGATAGGTATAGTACCATCTAGGAGTTCTCGGCTAGTCCTATTCGGTGTACCCATTCTCTAATAAGCATCCATGTACAATCTTTGATGTCAAATACCAATGTTTTTTAGATCAACCATCGCCCCATACAGGGTCAAGAAACGTACACACTAGTCTATTTTGGAACATCGATGCCCTGTCTCGATACTCCCTCGACTAGGAACGGTTAAAGTATGTGCTTATGGACTACACAAGCCCCACTAGTATGATATGCATCATAGTCCTGGTAGTCAAGCCAACATCTTAAGGGCTTTATCAACATCTATCAGAGAGACATAATAATAATAATAATAATAAGTATACATGTTATGATAAAGAGCAACCAGATAGCATACTATCATGTCGAGCAAGAAAGTCCTTTATATATATGTCCAAGCTGTAGGGATTCTATAGAACCACACTAGGTTTAGGGTTGCATCACACATGCTATAACAAAAATTTAGAGGGTGCTAAACAATTCCAAACAAGAATCGAACTAGAAAAATAGAGTAACAATTAACTAGTATCATATACTACAAGTGTCTAACGCTAAGTGTGGAAAGATACAACCTTTGTAGACCTCCTCCTAGACACCTTGGATCGTGCAGGGTTTAAGTTGGTTGGCTTGTGTCCTTCCGCATCCATGATGATCCACCACGAAGTCACTTTGCACCAAGCTCCAAGCTTCTCTTGATCAAGGATGAGGAAGAAGCAAACACTCTACTCAAGTGTGCTAGACTAAAGTGGAATGGTGATTTGGGTTTTGATCTCAATTAAAAATATTTTCTTTTTAATCCTTTCTCTTTCTTTTAAAACCCTAATGAGCTTTGAGGAGAGAGAGGAATAAGGATATGGCTCAAGCTAAACTCAAGAGAGAGAATAACATAAGAATAATATGATAACCCTCTCTAAACTCAAGAGAGTAAGAGTAGTCATCCATGCTAAAACATGGCTATAAAATATCTAGATATTTTGTAACTTGAGTTTAAGCAAAAACCATGGGCTAAAACCATGGGCAAATGAAACCATGGTTTTGACTTTGTCAACACAAGAAAATAAGAGTTAAATAGTCAACCATGATTTAATTTGCCATTTTGCTTTTTCTCAAATTAACAAAATATATGTATAAATATGGTGTCATGTGAGTCTTGCATTGCTGCCACCAATGTATCATCAACAATGACACATATATGCTTGCATGTGTGCACGCACATCAACATATACATGCACTCATGCATGCATCATAAAGAAATAGATTTTAATAAATGAGCTAATGGACTTAATATTAAATCAAAACTTGATTTAATAACCCAGTCATATCACATATGATCCGTCCAATAGTAAACGCCCGAATAAAATACGGTATCCAATACACGCATTTAATCGAGCTTCCGCGCGTATCACATATGCACCCCACATCATTTCTCCTGATCTAGGGGACTCCTTTGTGGGGCTCTAAGACTCGTCAATATGCTAGCAGTAGGTAGTGATCATATCGCATGCCCACAAACCGTCAATAGCATAAGCTGTACGTAATGGCTCCCAGGTATTGAGCGATCAGAAGAAATACAAGCAAACCTGCTAAAACTCCCGTCGAGTCAACTGGTAACACTCACCGTACAGTCCGGTCTCTTCATCAAAATATGCTGCATATGTGAGTCTAGGAATGGTATCGTCGACCCCAATAACCCAATAAGTCATGACGGTATATGGCTCATAACAGATCGAGAAACTACAGATTACACTTATCAGTTAATCTCAGCAGCCCTTGTCAGGGACTTCCTGTTATAGCCAATCGTACATGGTGCAACATCTACCCCCAATACTGGGAGAGACGAAACCCCTCCTATCGCTCATTGCCTCCATGTGCCTCGGGACTGTACCCTAAATTCACCTGTTTGCCCGAGTCAGTAGAGCCATGGTAGGGTGGAGATCAAAGTACAGTTGGAGACACACAAGACTCTAAGACGATCTCGGGTCTACAGACTAACCTGTACTAGTGTCACCTGAGAACTGCTATCCGATGATAGATATAATACCACATAGGAGTTCTCGGCAAGTCCGTTCAGTGTACCCAGTCTCCACTGAGCACCCGTATAAGATCTTTGGTGTCACCACACCAATGGATATGGGATCATCCATCGCCCATCATATGGGACAAGTAACGTATACGCTAGTCTACTCTGGTGATATCGATACCCCGTCTCGATACACCCATGACTAGGAACATTTCAAGGATATACTCATAGACTACACATGTCCCACTAGTATGATCCGCATCAAAATCTCAGTAGTTCTGCATCATCCTAAGGGCTATATCAACATGTACCAAATGAATGAAAGCATGATCAAATGAACATGTCAAGATAAAAGGTGCTACAAGATAGCATACTATCATGTCGAGCACGAATATCCCCTGAATATATATATATACACATACCGGTACATACACTATCATATAATGGCCTCTAGGCATACATATATCCAACAATCTCCCACTTGCACTAAGGCCAATTATTGGTGTATCTCATACCCAATCTCTCAAAAAGTCGCTCATGCTGCGGCAAAAGGATGGCCTTTGTGAGTGGATCTGCGGTGTTATCTTTTGTATCTACTCTCCGAATCTCGATCTCCTGGCGATCATCTATCTCCCGGATCAGATGATATCGTCTAAGGATGTGTCTGGATCACTGATGGGACCTGGGCTCTTTGGCTAATGCCATAACCCCATTATTATCACAATACAGTAGTATTGGATCAATAATGGTCGGAACTACTCCTAGCTTCGAGACGAACTTCCTCATCCAGATGGCTTCCTTGGCGGCATCATTTGCAGCAATATACTCAGCGTCCATCATGGAGTCTACAACGGTATCCTGTTTGGAACTCTTCCAACACACTGCCACTCCATTGAGGGTAAAGACAAACCTAAAGATAGATTTGCTGCCATCCTTGTCACTCTGGAAGCTCGAATCGGTAAAGGCCTCTATTTGGAGATCTCCGTTACCATACACCAAAAACAATTCTTTAGTCCTTCGCAAGTACTTAAGAATGTTCTTCACTGCTATCTAGTGATTCTCCCCTGGGTTGGATTGATACCTGCTTACTACACCCAGTGCATAAGCTACATCAGGGCGTGTACATAACATCGCATACATTATAGATCCTATAGCAGAAGCGTAGGGTATAATGCTCATGCGAGCTCTCTCTTCATCGGTCTTTGGGCAAAAGTCCTTAGAGAGAGTGACTCCATGACTAGCGGGTAAGGAACCCCGCTTGGAGTCTTCCATACTAAATCTCTTTAGGATGGTGTTAATGTACCTTGTTTGGGACATTCCCAATAAACGTTTAGATCTATCCCTATAGATCTTTATGCCCAATATGTACGAGGCATCACCCATGTCCTTCATGGAGAACCTTTGTGATAAGAAAAGTTTGACCGATTGTAGCATAAGAACGTCGTTTCCTATCAGAAGAATTTCATCCATGTACAATACCAGGAATGTGACAATACTTCCCACAATCTTCTTATAAACACAAGGTTCATCTGGATTTTTGACGAAATCAAACTCTTTGATAACATCATCAAAACAGATGTTCCAACTCCGTGATGCCTGCTTTAATCCATAAATGGATTTAAGCAACCTACATGCTTTCCCACTGCTCCCACTATTAATGAAGCCCTCTGGCTGATCCATATAAACGCACTCTTCTAAATCACCATTTAGAAAAGCAGTTTTAACGTTCATCTGCCAGAGTTCATAGTCGTAGTGAGTAGCAATAGTAAGTAAGATCCGAATGGATTTAAGCGTGGGTACAGGAGAAAAGGTTTCGTCATAGTCCAGTCCTAGTCTTTGTAGAAATCCTTTCGCCACAAGCCTTACCTTATAGGTCTCTACGCGCCCATCTACACCGATCTTTCTCTTAAAGATCCATTTGCACCATACGGGTTTTACCCCAGAGGATACAACATCCAAAGTGCACACATTATAGGTGTACATAGACTCCATTTCGGATCTCATGGCATCCAACCACTTCACAGAGTCACCACTCATGATAGCTTGCTGAAAACTGGTAGGGTCATCATCATCCATGATGTAGTCTTCTCTATCACCATCAACGAGAAAACCATAGTATCTCTCCGGTGGGTAAGAAGTCCTACCAGATCTACGGAGCTGCTGAGGTTCATTAGTTTCTGTTGCAACATTAGGCTCAACCAAGTCGTCATTTGTAACTTATGTTTCTAGAACCTCTTCAAGATCTACCACATTCCCATCAGTATCATTTGGAAAAATCTTATTTTCTAAAAATGTGGCATTCCGAGAAACAAACACCTTTTTTTCCTCTTTGTTGTAAAACAGATATCCATATGAATATTTTGGATATCCCATAAATAAACATTTGAACTATCGTGTCTCGAGTTTGTCCGGATTCTACTTTTTGACAAAAGCCGGACAACCCCAAATCTTAACTAGCTTAAGAGATGGTCTCTTATCATACCTTATCTCATATGGAATGGTAGACACGGTCTTGGTCGAAACCCTGTTCCACAGAAAAGCTGCAGTCTCCAATGCTTGCCCCCAAAAGGAGAGGGGCAACTCAGCATCACTTATCATGGATCGTACCATATCTAATAGGGTTCGATTCCGTCTCTCTGACACACCGTTGTGTTGTGGTGTGTAAGGGGGGTGAGCTGAGAGAGAATCTCATTCTCTTTTACGAAGTTCGAAAACATTGTACGAAGATACTCTCCACCTCGATCTGATCGAAGTACCTTGATGCTCATTCCAGTTTGTTTTTCTACTTCAAGTTTGTACTCCTTGAATTTCTCGAAAGTTTCAAACTTATGCTTTATCAAAAACACATGACCGAATCTTTAGAAATCATCAGTAAAAGTTATGAAGTATGAAAAACCACCTTCGCATGTGTAGACATTGGCCTACATACATCACTATGTATGAGGCCCAAGAGCTCAGTAGTTCTTTCTCCGTGTCCAGTAAATGGAGTTTTGGTCATTTTCCCTTTGACACAAGACTGGCAAGTCGCATAAGATTTATATTCAAAAAAATTTAAATATCCATCTTTATGAAGCTTGTTTAGTCTTGTTTCATTAATATGACCAAGTCTACAATGCCAACAAAAAGCTTCATTTATATCTGAAAATTTTCTTTTGTTTAAGTGCTGTTGAAAACTGTGTGTTGATTAAGGACGTATATCCCGTTATTAAGTGTACCACAACCAATCAACTCTTGATTAAGTTTAATGTTCATAACATTGTGCTGCAATATAAAATGATATCCTTCATTGTCCAACAAAAAACGGATATAATATTACAAAGCATACTTGGTACAAAATAACATGGGTTCAAAACCAATATACAACCCGATGGCAACCCCAGATGATACTCTCCCACTGAAACTGTATGTACATTGGAACCTTTTCCAACCCAGAGGGTATGATCACCTGTCTTCAAAACTCTGCTATTTCTCAGCCCCTGCACAGAATTGCAGATATGAGAACCCGAACCGGTATCCAATACCTAGGAAGCAGAGTTTATAGAAAAACAGTTTTCAGTTACGAACACACCTGAAACTGAAGCATCGCAATGCTTCCGTTTCTTGAGACCAAGGTACTCAGTACAATTCCGCTTCCAGTTTCTCATCTTCTTCCAGCAAAAACATTCTCCTTTTCCCGACTCCGTAGATTTGGATTTGTCTTTGTCCTTTGCCTTTTTTATTCCACCTCTCGGCTTGGTTGATTTCTTCTTGTTCTTTCCCTTGGCCTTGGGTTTTGGGACGGAAGAAGAAGATTGTCCAACAAGAAGGAAGGGAGACTTTGCCTTAAGCGTGCTCTCCGCATTTCTATACATATTGAGAAGTTCGGGTAGTGACTTCTCCATGTTGTTCATGTTGAAGTTCACTATGAAAGGAGCAAAGGAAGAAAGAAGAGACTGTAGAACATTATCCGTTTATTGCTCTTTGTCCATTTTCCATCCAAGGCCCTCAAGCTCTTCAATTAGAGCTATCATCTTCAGAACGTGGTCGCCTACTGAAGTGCCAGGAGCCATCCGCATCTAAAACATCTTTCGAGAAGCTTCGTATCGTAGGATACGAGATTTCTCTCCATACAACTCCTTTGTATGGAGAAAGATGGATTGAACATCCATCTCCTCGAGCTGCTTTTGATGTGTATTGTCCATCGATGCAAGCGCGAGGCATTTGGCGGTGGCACAGTCAATATCCCACGTTTTGCGGATCTCCCTATCCGCAATCGAAGATTCAGGGCTTGGTTTGGGCAGGGCTGTGGCAGTGAGGACATATGATACTTTATCATATGTGAGAGCAATCTTAATGTTCCTCAGCCAATCTTTATAATTTGGTCCGGTAAGCTTATTTTTCTCTAATAGTAGCTTAAGTCCAGTCATGGTTATCGGCCATTAGGAGAGAGAAAATAATACACTCAACGAAAGCTCTTGCAAATATTAGATTGGTTTATTATCTTATCTAATCGATGTCTACCACTGCTTTTATCAAATTCTCCTTCAAACCTTAAAATGAAAAAATTAGTCAGGATTAATTACATTCTACAGCTTTGCTAATCGTTCAGCCAGGCCAGTGCCGATTCTTCTGAGGGAGGTTCCCCATGCTTTCGCACGGAACTGATTAAAATAAACCTCATTTACCCAGAGACTTAGCCCCGTTGACACATTTCTAGACACCTAATGAGTTAGCTAAATGTAAAGTGCAAAATTCTCTCGGGAGTAACTATTGCTCACAGTAGGATCGGCATCCTAGTATCACATAGAAAGTATGCAATCTCATTGCAAATTTCAACACTTGAAACTCCCGATATGGTTTTTACCCCTAGCACTTATGACCTTGACTATAATAAACATATCATAAGTACTAGTCAATTTCTACCCATCATTTCGTGATTAATTAGACCCAACCATATGACCCTTGACTATAATCAACATAATCACATGAATTCCCTAATTAATCTTATCATATGTTGTGTAGGAAGACATCACTTAGCTACCGTATACTACGCCTTGACTATAATCAACATACGTAGCACGACTACTAAGTACTCTACTTCCTAAAATGACGGAGGGCTACGTATAGTTTTTAAGAAAACCTTTAACGCTTCGAACTTGATATCGTTGTAGAATCTAATGGTTTTAAAAGGAGTGGCTTATGCTCCGCCTTTTGAAATCTTGCTTTTTCATAAAAAGCCGAGTAGGTTTCAAACCTGATTCTACAGCATCTTTTTAGGTTTCTTTTGTTTACATTAATCATATTAATGTAGTCACATCATTTAAGTCCTTAGCCATTACAGAAAAGAAACGAAAATAGAACGTACACTTATTCCATCCGCATTCGCCACAATGTCCCGTTATGGACCGTTAGGTTACTTAACTAACAGCATAGCGGGGCGGTACTAGCGTGGATGCAAAACATAAGCAACGTTTATTATATATCATATATATAATACATCATTCGTCTCAACATATAAAGTAATCACATTAAAGAATATCCACAGCAGAAGCACATATATGAAAATACAGGATATACTAGGAGGTTCGTATTTTGTATTTAGCCAACAATAGAAAATACGGATTACACGGTCGCGATGAATAGCCAAGCCCACACCCCTAGACCCCTACGAGAGCGGCAAGTGACCCTACCAATTCTAGCGTTTAGGAGACCTGGTCTCGACTCCTCGAGATGGCCTCCCACTGAACCCTAGAACCCGGTCACTTGTGCTCCCCTCCTTGGGTCTATCCTAATGCGGAAAAGTAAATAATATACAACAATGATGACATCATCCACAACCCGGAAGTGCCCTAATAAAAGAATATTATATACAATTAATTTTACATGAATGAAAAGGAAAACTCTCATCTCACATAAAAACCCCCGGCTATTCATTCACGATGATCCTGCACATCATATCTCAGCAACACATAATATCACATATCATCAACGTAAGTAAGTATGCGTACCCTAATTGTCGTTGATGTATAGGAAGGAAACTGGTGATACACCACATACTACACTTACGGTTGCAGAAAAAAGTGAAAAACTACAACATTTGGAATCAACACTGCCTTTAGACATCATAAACCCGGAATATCACATATTCAGGATATTATGCCTAAAAATGCAAATCTTTTATTTAGATCTCAACCATGAAAACACCTTTTCAAAAGAAGCCGGGTAATTCAACAAGATTCCCGATTCTTCCGAGGCCAAAATATTAGATTTACACGCAACTAATTACTTTTCACAAAACTAATTAGTGTAGATTCTAATTATTGTATCACATTAAAAAATAAACTAGGCGCAATTAAAATATCTGATCGATCGATTAATCATCCAAAGAATTCTTAGATGCTCAACACTGGAGTCAGATCAAAATATACCAGAGACTGCATCAAGCACATATGGGCCAGCACAAGAAGCCACAGTCCAAGCCTCACAAACGGCGCCGCGAACCGCCGCCAAAAGACCCTTTTGGCCGCTGTTCCGCGGTCGTTAAGTCGAGTTAGGACTTCGTTCTTCTTGGGGGCCCATACAATACCCTGCATTATTTTCTGAGTTTTTTTAATATGAAAAATTCCAACTTTTTAAAAAATTTCCAGAGAGCACTACTTTACATGTCGGTTTTCGTTCGTTCGAACTTTTTAACGTCGTCAAGGTTACTCTAAAGTTCTAGCTTTGCTTTGATACCACTGTAGGGATTCTATAGCACCACACTAGGTTTAGGGTTTCATCACACATTCTATAACAAAAACTTAAAGGGTGCCAATCAATTCCAAATATGAATCGAACTAGAAAAATAGAGTAACAACTAACTAGTATCATATACTACAAGTGTCTAACACTAAGTGGGGAGAGATACAACCTTTGTAGACCTCCTCCTAGACTCCTTGGATCGTGTTGGGTCTGAGTTGGTTGGCTTTTATCCTTCTGCGTCGAAGATGATCCACCACGAAGTCTTTTTGAACCAAGATCCAAGCTTCTCTTGATCAAGGATGAAGAAGAAGCAAACACTCCACACAAGTGGGCTAGACTAAAGTAGAATGGTGATTTGGGTTTTGATCTCAATTAAAAATATTTTCTTTTTAATCCTTTCTTTTTCTGTTAAAACCCTAGTGAGCTTTGAGCAGAGAGAGGAAGAAGGAGATGGCTCAAGCTAAACTTAAGAGAGAGAATAATATGAGAATAATGTGACAACCCTTTCTAAACTCAAGAGAGTAAGATTAGTCATCCATGCTAAACCATGGTTACAAAATATCTAGATATTTTTTAACTTGAGTTTAAGCAAAAACCATGGGCTAAAATCATGGCCAAAAGAAACCATGGTTTTGACTTTGTCAACACAAGAAAATGAGAGTTGAATAGTCAACCATGATTTAATTTTCCATTTTTCTTTTCTCAAATTAACAAAATATATGTATAAATATGTAACTATGTGAGTCTTGCATTGCCACCACCAATGTATCATCAACCATGACACATATATGCTTGCATGTATGCATGCACATCAATATATATATACACTCATGCATGCATCATAAATAAATAGGTTTTAATAAATGAGCTAATGGACTTAATATTAAATCAACACTTGATTTAATAACCCGGTCATATCACATACGATCCTTCCAATAGTAAACGGCCGAATAAAATATGGTATCAAATACACGCATTTAATCGAGCTCCCGCGCATATCACATATGCACCCCACATCATTTCTCCTGAGCTAGGAGACTCCTTTGTGGGACTCTAAAACTCGTCAATACGCTAGAAGTAGGCAGTGATCATATTATATGCCCACAAACCGTCAGTGGCACAAGCTGTACGTAACGGCTCTCAGGTATTGAGCGATCAGAAGAAATACAAGCAAACATGCTAAAACTCCCGTCGAGCCAATTGGTAACAATTACCGTACAATCCGGTCTCTTCGTCAAAATATGCTGCATATTTGAGTCAAGGGATGGTATCGTCGACCCCAATAACCCAATAAGTCATGCCGGTATATGGCTCAAAACAGATCGAGAAACTACTGATAACACTTATCAGAAAATCTCAGCAGCCCTGGCCAGAGACTTCCTGTTATATCCAATCGTACATGGTGCAACATCAACCCCCAATACCGGGAGAGACGAAACCCCTCCTATCGTTCATTGCATCCATATGCCTCGTAACTGTACCCAAAATCCACCTGTTTGCACGACTCGGAAGAGCCGCGGTAGGGTGAAGATCAAAGTACAGTAGTAGACACACAAGATTCTATGACGATCTCGGGTCTACAGACTAACCTGTACCAGTGTCACCTGAGAACTGCTATCCGACGATAGATATAGTACCATATAGGAGTTCTCGGCGAGTCCGTTTATTGTACCCAGTCTCCATTGAGCACCCGTATACGATCTTTGGTGTCACAACACCAATGGATATGGGATTATCCATCTCCCATCATATGGGACAAGTAACGTATACGCTAGTCTACTCTGATGATATCGATGCCCAGTCTCGATAGACCCACGACTAAGAACATTTCAATGATATGCTCATAGACTACACATGTCCTACTAGTATGATCCGCATCATAATCTCAGTAGTCCTGCATCATCCTAAGGGCCATATCAACATGTACCAAATGAATGAAATCATGATCAAATGAACATGTCAAGATAAAAGGTGCAACCAAATAGCATACTATCATGTCGAGCAAGAATGTCCCCTGAATAAATATATATATACACATACCGGTACATACACTATCATATAACGGCCTCTAGGGCAGACATATATCCAACACAAGCATCCACTATAATATACAATAATGGCCTCTAGGGCATACATATTCCTAATAGGAACATCATCAAATCTCTGTGCTTGGCTGACCTCGACCAAAGATCCGACCATCTGGCGTAAATCCTGAATACTCGCCTCCAGCCTAGCTATCAGGCCTGGAGAAGGGGGATCAATCTGCCCCAATGGGTAGGCGTCTCAGACGAGCCTGCCCTGGCCTCATCTTTGGCGGTAGCCCTCTGGGCCCTCCTACTCTTCGGCGTCATAGTGACTGGAACAAGAAACATGATTCATTCATAATATTGCAATTGAAACAAAAGGAAATATGGAATCAAGGAAGGAATTACAAGCAAATATCCTAAGGTCACTTAGGCGGAGTATCGTATCGTGAGTATGCCGCGGAACATACACACACTACGTCACTCTGCTTAAGTCACCTACTCCATCATACCAAGGGTCATCCTATACTCAGAAAGGTAAAACCTAGCGCTCTGATACCAATTTTGTCACGATCCGAAGGTTGAACGTCACTGGCACTTAAATCAGGCAACTTCTAAAGGCGTAACATAATTTAAGTAAGCCAAAATCCCAGAATCTAAAACATGAAATAAAATAGAGTGGTAAAATACTTTTTTAAAATGTTAATTTTAGAAAGCAACAGTTATATGAAAATTCTTTGAAGATTCATGTTTTATAAAAAATTCGGCAGCATCTCCTTTGTAAAATCCATCCCAACCAGTACATAACAAGAATATACTGCATAGCAATAATAATAGGCATCCTCAAGCGGGAGCTAGCTCTTCGCCGAATTAGCAGAACACAACCACAATCCATAATGTATCATCATAGTGCGAAGTAATAACAAAGCAAGAAAAGAAAAACATCGCCTACAAAGAAAACATAAAAGCCGACTCACACGAGCTCGACACCAAAGGTCAAATATAATACATGTCTTACAGTCTCGTCTCTAAGTCAATTGTACAAGTGGTAGATGGAGTATACTTGATACAAAGAAAGAATACAAGGTGGAAAAACCAAAAGAATGACCGCATAACCCACCTACAAAATATCGCGTCAAAAATTCGAAGCAAAAGAAGTAGCAGTTTGCCCGTCGCCACTATGCTAACGGGTCAGTCCTTTAAGACACTGTGGCATAATGGGGGTGAGTTGCTACCTCGTAAGTAGTAACATCATACGAGATAATCGCAAGCATGCACATAAAGGCGTCAGTTACTAAGAATGAAATTATGATGCGATGTACTAGTATAAATGAGAGATGAATAAGTGATCAAGTATGAAATCTGGATATATCTGCTATGAGAAAACCGAGTATTTCTTAATAAATTATAGTATAGTAGAACCAAAGAATCATCAATAAAAACAACATAATCCCGTGTCAAGTATCGACACTCAAATCTCAATATCTCGGGTGCTGTCTCTCGGATCGGCCCTCAAATCCATCTGAATCACGTGACTCCGATCGGTATCCTCCGGATATCTGTCGGGCCAAACAGTCACCGGTAGGTATTGTTCCCCTGAGAACTTCACCGGGTCCACCATGTACCCGCAGAAGGTGCCTCCTCTCTCCTCGAATCCGGTATACACATAACTCATGAATCGAGAAAACACATGGTGGATGCCACACATCATATCATAATAAACCACATTTTTTCTTTTAAAATGATCATAAGTTTTCAAAATTCACATGCAGTTTCCAAAATCCAGAAATCTCATGAAAACGGAAATCTTCAAGAACATCATAATATGTGAATATGTCGATGATGGCGAATGTACATGATATTAATATTGTTTGTTCAATATATGCCCTAGAGGTTATTATTGTACATGATTGTATATTATAGTGGTTGCTTGGACATATATAGGGAGGACTTTCTTGCTCGACATGTTAGTATGCTATCTGGTTACTCTTTATTTTAACATGTATACTTATACTGTCTCTCGGTTACATGTTGATAAAGCCCTTAGGATGTGTACTTGATTACCAAGATTATGATATAGATCATGCTATTAGGGCCAGGGTAGTCCACAAGTACATCTTTTAATTGTTCCTAATCGTGGTTGTATCGAGACGGGGCATCGATATTCCAGAGTAGACTAGCGTATACGCTTCTTGACCCATTTGATGGGCGATGGATGATCCCATATCCATTGGTGTTCGACATAAAAGATGGTATATGGGTGCTCAGTGGAGACTGGGTACACTGAACAGTACTCGTCAAGAACTCCTAGATGGTATTATACATATCGTCAGATAGTAGTTCTCTGGTGACACTGGTACAGGTTAGTCTGTAGAGCCGAGATCGTCAAAGAGTCTTGTGTGATTCTCACTGTGCTTTGATTTCCACCTTACCACGTTCAAGAGAGCATGCAAAACGGTGGTTTTTAGGTACAGTTCAGAGTCATATGGAGGCAATGAGCGATAGGAGGGGTTTCGTCTCTCCTGGTATTGGGGGTTGATATTGCGCGATGTTCGATTGTCCATAATAGGAAGTCCGTGGCCAGGGCTGATACTGATATTTACTGGTAAGTGTCATCCGTAGTTTCTCGACCCGTTATGAGCCTCACATCGGCATGACTTATCAAGCTATTGGGGTCTGACGTTTACCACCCCCGGGCTAGATATGTGACATATCAGATGAAGAGACAGGACTGTACGGTAGTGTTACTTATTGGATTTACGGAAGTATGAGCAGGCTTGCTTGTTGATCTTCCGATTGCTCAATACCCGGGTAGCCGTTTCGTCCAGCTAGTACCGTTGACGGCTTGGGGGGAATTGATATGATCATTATCTACTGTCGGCGTATTAACGAGTCTTTAGAGTCCTAGACAGAGGTTTCCTGGCTCAAGCGAAAGGAAGTAGGGAACATATGTGATATTTGCGGGACCGAGATTAATATGTGTATGTGATACCGTATTCTAATCTCGCGATTTGTGATATCGATCGGTTATATGTGATATAGCCGGATTATTGAATCAAGTGTTGATTCGATAAGTTGATATAGATGATATTAGTCGGTTGTATGCGATACCGCCGGGTTATTAAACCAAGTGTTGATTTAATAATTTAATGTATGATTATATATTTGATATATTATTATGCATTAACTAATATTAGCTCACCTAAGAATTTCTTTTTCTCTTTGTACATTTAATATATATGTGATATATATTAATGTATTATTTTCTTTATGTCATGCTTGATGATACATTGTACATGGGTGTATGAAACTCATACCATACCTTAAGATAATTATGGTGAATATTTATTTAGAGAATAAACAAAATTAGGTAGAAATAAGCATGGCTAAGAGGCTTGGAGAAGCTTGTGGAAGCTTTGACTTAAATCCACTAATTTTGTCTTTACTTTAGATATTTATTAACCCAACAATTATCTTTAGCCTTGGTTAAGTCTCTACATGAGTTATATATGATATTTTCTCACCCATGGTTCGCACTTGATCATTCATCTTCTTCTTCATCTCCATTTTTGCTTTCTAGCTTTCTTGTGTGAAGAAAAAGAAAAAGAGAAAATAATTCTAAAGTGACCAAAATTCATACTTCACCAATCTCTTCCAAACTAGCCATTTAGTATAGGTTGTTTCTTCACTAGTACTTCAATTAGTGAAGAGGTAGCTTCAGTTAGAGATTTTTCGACGTAGATCATCTTCGGCCTCGAAGATCCTTGAGCAAGCTTGTTCCTTTCGCATAGTGGAGCCTAACGAGAGTCCAGGAGACCACTAGTTGGAGCGAAGGGACTACTATACGGACCATTTGAAGTGAAGGACCGGTCTACAAAGGTTGTATTCCTTGTTCACTTAGAGTAAAGCCCTTAGGATATGCACATGGAGTGGTTCAATCCATTGAGCATCCAATACCATTGTATTGTGATAACAATGGAGCGGTGGCTTTGGCCAAGGAACCCAGGTCCCGTCAGCGATCCAGAAATATTCTGAGGCGGTATCACCTGATCCGGGAGATAGTTGATCGCCGGGAGATCGAGGTCAGGAAGGTGGACACGAAGAACAACACAGCGGATCCACTCACGAAGGCCATTCCCCAGATACAGTTTGAGAGACTCTTCGGGATGCTCGGTATGCGATACTACAGCAGCTGTCCCTAGTGCAAGTGGGAGATTGTTAGTTGTATGTATGCCCTAGAGGCCAGTATTGTACAGATGTATATTATATTGGATGCTTGGACATATATAGAGAGGACTTTCTTGCTCGATATGATAGTATGCTATCCGGTTGCTCTTTATCTTAACATGTATACTTATATCTTTATACTGTCTTATAGTTACATGTTGGTAAAGCCCTTAGGATATGTACTTGACTGCCTGGACTATGATGTGGATCATACTAGTGTGGACATGGTAGTCCATAAGTACATCCTTCAAGGTCCCTAGTCGAGGGTGTATCGAGACAGGGCATCGATATACCAGAGTAGACTAGCGTATACGCTTCTCGACCCATGAGATGGGCGATGGATGATCCCATATCCATTGATATTTGACTTCAGAGATGGTATGCGGGTGCTCAGTAGAGACTGGGTACACTGGACGGACTCGCCAAGAACTCCCAGATGGTATTACACCTTATGTCAGATGGCAGTTCTCTGGTGACACTTATGCAGGTTAGTCTGTAGACCCGAGATCGTCATAGAGTCTTGTGTGATTCCCACTGTGCTTTGATTTCCACCTTACCACGTCCATGAGGGCGTGCAAAACCGTGGTTTTTGGGTACAGTCCCGAGTCATATGGAGGCAATGAGCGATAGGAGGGGTTTCGTCTATCCCGGTATTAGGGGTTGATGTTGCGCTGTACTCGATTGGCCGTAACAGGGAAGTCCCTGGCCAGGGCTGATTAGAGATTTACTGGTAAGTGTTACCAGTAGTTTCTCGACCCGTTATGAGCCTCACATCGGCACGACTTATCAGTTATTGGGGTCTGACGTTTACCACCCCTAGACTTGATATGCGACATATCAGACGAGAAGACCGGACTGTACGGGAAGTGTTACCGGCAGGATTTTACAGGAGTTGGAGCGGGCTTGCTTGCTGATCTTCTGATTGCTTAATACCCGGGTAGCCGTTATGTCCAGCTAGTACCGCTGACGGCTTGTGGGTGCTTGATGTGATCATCACCTACTGCCGGCGTATTGACGAGTCTTTAGAGTCCTGCATAGAGGATTTACTGGCTCAGGCAAAACGAAATAGGAGCGCATATATGATTTGTGCAGGACCGAGAATAATGCGTGTGTGTGATACCATATTCTATTCTCGCGACTTTTTGTATCGGTCGGTTATATATGATATGACCAGGATATCGAATCAAGTGTTGATTCGATAAGTCGATACGATGAGTGTGAGTCGGTTATATGAGATATGACCGGATTATTAAGTCAAGTGTTGATTTAATAATTAAGTGTATAATTGTATATTAGATATACTAGTTTACATTTACTAACACATGTTCACTTAGGGTTTTTTTCTCACATGTACACATTTTTACTATATATGTTATATATGAAAATGTGTTGTATTTTTGTATCATGGTTGATGATACACTTTACATGGGTGTATGAGACTTACACTATGCTAATTTTTATTTAGGGTTTTTAATATCTAAAGTAATTACAAAATCAAGTGGAGGATTAGAAAATGCATGAAGCTTGTGGAAGCTTGTGGATGCATTGACCAATTCAACTTGGTTTTGTTTCTACTATGGATATTTCTTAACCCAACCATAAAGATTAGCCTAGGGTTAAGTCTCTACAAGGGTTAGTATATGATACTCACTCACTATGGTTAGACTTCTCACTTGATCATTATCCTTTCCTCTTTCTTTTGTTCATCTTCTTCATTGAACAAAAGAGAAAGCAAACTAGGATTTTGAAAAGAGAGCAAAACATTGTGAGATATAAAATTCCAAAGAGAACCCACTTCCTATTTCTTCATCCTCTGCTAGACTAGCACTTTAGTTTAGGGTGCTTACTTCACTAATTCTCTAGTTTGTGAAGTAGGAGCTTGAGTCGGCATTCCCTCGACGTAGATCATCTTCGGCCTCGGCGACTTCAAGCAAGGTCGCATCATTCACCTCGTGAAGCCATGCAAGGGTCCAGGAGAACCACGATCGCAGTGAAGGAACTTCATCAAGGAGCTAAAGAAGTGGAGGAGCGATCTACAAAGGTTGTATTTCTCATCTCTTTAGAGTACTGTTGTTTACTTGCTTTATATTTCTCTTAAACTCTAGTATACGATCTTGCTTAGTGTTATTCGGCACATAAAAATTTAATTTTGGCATGGTCGATGTCTTGTAGAGCCTTGATAGTGTGGCTAGTAACCCTACAGTGGTATCATAGCCTAGCTAGAGTATTAGGCGATGTGTTAACGAAGTTAAAACTCCGAACAAACCCGATAACCTCAAAATCAACCCCTCTCTGGACATTTTTTCAAATCTATGATTTTTCAGAATTAAAAATACCTAAAAAATTCAGCATGTGAATATAAGAATTATTGTGAAAAACGAGAACACAATACATCTAAACCTCCACGGAACCGCGGCCGTACCGCGCTTGGGCCGCGGATCCACGGCAGTACAAGGGATATTGGTACTCATTTTTACACAGTAATTCCTAGTTCTGTTATTTGTATTTTATGGGTATTTTTATTATGACTCAAGGGTTGAGTATTCAGGGGTCTATTTTGTAATTGTCGATTCGATCGGAGTATTTAATTTTGTTTTGTTATCCCCGGATAATTTAGAAAGTACTAAAATGTTCGAACGAATGCCATTAACTCATTATTTCCCGGCATGAAAAACATTCAAGTGTTGAATTTTTCTCGGGTTTAAATCTTTCGGAAAAACGTGCATGTGAAGCGATGGACCCTCTAGAAGACAACAAACCTTAACTCGATTATGTGACTGTCTTGAACTGCCCTTTGAACCTTAGGGTTTGGGGAAGTACGGCGTGTCACATGTGAGGCGTTGGCATGACCCTTCTACGGCTGGACCGTTGCTACTGTGACGTATTGTGGATTCCAAATGTTGTTGTTTTACACTTTCTTTTCTGCGACCGTATGTGTAATATGTGATATCGCCGGTTTCGTTGCTATATGTCAACAACAATTGGGATGCGCATATTTACTTACGTTGATGACATGCGATGTTCTGTGTTGCTGGATATGTTCTATTGGATCGTCGCGTTCTGAATAGCCGGGTTTTTTTTATGTGAGATGAGAGTTTTTATTTTCATTCATGTAAAATTTAAATGTATGTAATATTCTTTTATTGGGGCACTTCCGGGTCGAGGTTGCTGTCACCATTTGTATATTATTTACTTTTCCGCACTAGGATAGACCCAAGGAGGGGAGCATAAGTAACCGGGTTCTAGGGTCCAGTAGGAGACCAACTCGAGGAGTCGAGTCCGGGTCTCCTAACCCTAGAATTGGAAGGGTTGCTTGCCTCTCTCGTAGGGGTCTAGGGGTGTGGGTTTGGCTATTCATCGCAACCGTGGAATCCGTGTTTTATAGAGGCTCAAAATAAAACACGGACGTCCTAGTATATCCATTGTTTCATATGTTTCTTCTGCTGCGATATCTGTGATGTGACCATTTGATGTTCTGTGATAAATACTGTATATAGTATATATGATATATTATATAGGCGTTACTTATGTTTTACACCCGCGCTAGCCCTGCCCTGCTCTGCCATTAGTTACCTAACCTAACGGTGCACGAGGGGACATCGAGGCGAATGCGGATGGCATAAGTGTACGTCGTATTTATCTGTGATGTTTAGGTGACTTATATCGTGGGACTTCATTAATATGATTAATGAAAGAAAAGAAACCTAAAAGATGTTGTAGAATCAAAACTTTATAAAAAGGATAGCTACAGTTTTGCTTTGCATAGCGGTATATATGATATACCCTGCACCTTATTCGATGAGGAAAGAGCCGAGATCCTTTCACCGGGAGTGACCTCTTTAGCGAAACTGGCAGATGATACAAAACTCGGTTTGTCTTTTGATTGCTTTTAGAGTTTTGCTTTGCACAGTGATATATATGATATGTCCTGCACCTTATTCGATGAGGAAAGAGCCGAAATCCCTTCACCGGGAGTGACCTCTTTAGCGAAACTAATGAAAGCCTAAAAAACACTCCATTTCAAAATTTCACATGATTCTACGACGATATCATGTTCATTACGCTCATGGTTTTCTGAAAAACCTGCGTAGCCCTCCGTCATTTCAGATAAAGACTAGTTAGTATCATGCTACGTTTGTTGACTTTGTTAAGGCGTAGTGTGCGGTAGCTAATTAGTACTTATCTGCTAAAACATGAGATGTGATTGGATTAGGGTAGTTGTACGACTTTGTTGACTATGTTAAGGGTCGTGCAGGTGGGTTTAATTCAATCGGGAAATGACGGGTTGAACTTGGCTAGCAATTATGATTTGTTGACTATGTTAAGGTCATAAGTTGCTAGGGGCAAAATATTATCGGGAATTTCAAGTGTTGAAAATTGCAATGAGGTTGCATACCTCCTATGAGATAGTTGGATCCCGATACCCACTGCGAGTAAGAGTTACTCCTGAAAGAGTTTTGTTGGAGATAGTGCCCTCAGAGTCAATTATTGGATCACAGGCACGTGATTGCAATGATTGAAGAATGACCTATCCCGGTAGGACAGTCTTACTCGAGATGATAGTATGCTATCTGGTTTATCTTTATCATCGTGTACTGCTTTAGGTGATCAGACAGGTCGCTATTACACGTTGATAGAGCCCCTAGGATTCTTGCTTGACTGCCAGCAGTATGAGGGCGATCATATACATGGGAGCTGGTGGTCTATAAGCACATCCTTAAATGGTCCCTAGTCATGGGAGTTTCGAGACAGGGCATCGATACTCTAGAGTAGACTAGTGTATACAGTCGAGACCCCGACGAGGGGCGGTGGCCGGTCTCACAAGCCACTGGTGTCAGTTGGTTCACCTAAGATGTATACATGTGCTCATTGGGTTATGAGTACACCGGACAGGACTCGCCGGGAACATGCTAGTTGGTCTTATACCTGACGTCAGATAGCAGTTCCCTGGTGACACGTGTACAGGTTAGTTCATCGACCTGGGATCGTCATTTGTCTCGTGTGAGTTCCCACTGTACTTTGATTACTACCCTACCACGCTTAAAGGAGACGTGCAAACAGGTTTTAGTTGGGTACAGTCCCGAGCCACATGGAAGCAGTGAGCGGATCTTCGGGGTTTCGTCTCTCCCGGTATTGGGGGTGAGGTCGCGCTGTGTCTAGGAGAGCCAGAATATGAAAAGTCCTTGGCCAAGGCAGGAGATTTACTGGTAGGTATTCCAGTAGTATCTCAGGGTGTTCTGGGCTGATCTCTGACACGACTTGTACCGCTTTTGGGGGTCTGACTTTTACCAACCCCCTAGGCCCGCCATGCGATGCTCATAGACGAACGGACCGGACTATACGGATATTGTCACTGACAGGCTCAGTAGGGTGTCAGGATGAGTTCGCTCATCGACGTCCCTTTTGGTCAATACCTGGTAGCCCGTTACGTATTGGCTTATATCTCTGACGTGCTAGTGGTTAAATCCGCAACCAAGGTGTTGACGAGTCTTTAGAGTCCTCCACATTCAGTTGCTCAAGTTTTCGGGCGAAATGCTGTAGACGCCGTATGGAGATATGGCAGGGTTTGATCAGATACGTGCAGTATTGCTCGGATCAGGATCGAATGGATAATACTAGCCGGCTTTGATTTAAGCCGGATCCTAGTATAGTACAGCGTAGATTTTGTCTCATTGCATTTGTATTTCGGTCAGAATACAGATGCGGGTGTGTATACACAGTATCGGGGTTTTCCTGTAATTTATTACGGGACCAGTTTTCTAGAGTTGCCAGTTTGCTTTCCGTTTCGGCCATATTTCTTTGTATCTTTCTATGGCCGAAGTTTGGTGGAGGAGGGCTTATTTGCATTTGTGCAAATAAGTATTTGTGGAAGGTGTTCTTTGCATACTTTTGTGTCATGATGGTTTCATGATGGAGCCCCATCCTTTGACCTTCCATGGTTCATGATTGCTTGACTTTTTGTAGCAATCATGGTTGTTGATTGTTGGTGGAGTGTGGATTTGTTAGTGTTCATTGCTTGACTTTGGAGTCATCATGCTTTTGATGATGGTTGAATATGATAACCATTTCCTTTCACTTGCTTATTGGTGTGGCTATCCTTTTTCACTATCTCACTCTCTCTCATTCTTCCCTCTCCAATATGCAGGGCCGGCCAAGCTCCTTGAGGGCTGTCCAAAATTCTAGAGGTGGGGTTTTTGTGCTTTTGCTTTGATAAAAATCCAACAAGATCAATCTCCATTAGCTTGTATCATCCCTCCACCAAAAAGCAACCTCCATGAACCCCAAATTGAGACATGAGCACTACACGCATTCTACAGCAAACCTTGGGCACGTCGGCTCGCCAACTTCGTGCCTGAGTTGCCTCGGTATAGAGGCGGGAGCCCGTAAAAGAAGCAGGCGACGTGGTGCCCTTCCCGCGACGAGGTGGAGACCGGAGCTTCCGCGGGAGATCGGGACAACGACGAGAAGACCGGAGGACACGGATCACTCGGTATATCTCTCTTCCCCATCTTGTAGTTAGCTAGGACTAGTTTAATGGCACGATCCGGGTTTTAGTGCGCGGTGGTGCTGGTTTGAAAAATTAAAGTTAACCATCGCTTCCACATTTGGCCTCAGAATGGAGGCCGGGGCGCCGCCGTGCACTTACAAGTTTTACACAGGACAATTAGCCAATCAAGTACGTGTCTAGAAAGGTGACAACGGGGTTACCCCTCTGGGAAAATGAGGTTTACTTTAATTAGGTCCGTGCGAAAGCATGGGGAACCTCCCTCAAAGTACCGACACCGGCCTTGCTGAAAGATTGGCGAAGTTGTAGGGTGTAATTAATCCCGGCTAGTCTTTCCTTTTAGGGTTTGAAGGAAGATTTGATAAAAAACAGTGGGAGCCATCCAGATTAGATAAGATAATAACTAATCTCATCTTGCAAGAGCATACGTTAAAGTGTTTTCTTCTCTTTCTCTCCTGGTAGCGACCATATCATGCCTTAATAAAGATAATAATATGGATGTATTAACCGAACCCACATGTTATACTGTGCTGGGGAACGTTGGTTCCGTTCATTCTTATAAGAGTTATAAGACTGAACAGGATATAGGGGAATACCAGGATTCTCATGCCACCCGAATGAAGAAAGTACATGTTGATGCATTTTCTTCGGGTGTGTTCGTTACAGAGAACTGTTTCTCCATTTCCTCTACGTCCTGGGTATTAGATACCGGGTCAGGATCCCATATATGTAATCAGTTACATGAGCTTAGAAAAGGTAGAGAACTTGGAGAAGGTGATAAAGACATAAGGGTTAGAAATGGTGCAATTGTTGCAGCTAAAACCGTTGGGGAATATCACCTTGTATTGCCAACTGGTAATACATTGATTCTGAACGAATGCTATTACATGCCGAACCTGATATGCAACATTATATTGGTTTCTTTGTTGAGTAAAGAGTGATATAATTTTTTATTACAGTATAATGTTATGAACATTTTTTCCTAAACCAAAAGTTGGTCGGATCAGGCACGATGTGCAATGGCATTTATGTTCTAAATCAATCAACAGTTCTGAGCATAACAAACACACACAAGAGGAAGAGTTCAGAACTGAACGATTCCTTCTTATGGCATTGTAGACTGGGTCACATCAATGCGACACGACTCGCTAAGTTGCATAAAGATGGATATTTGAATCCGTTTGAATTTTCATCTTATGACACATGCCAGTCATGTCTCAAAAGCAAAATGACCAAAACTCCGTTTACGGGACACGGAGAAAGAGTTACCGAACTCTTGGGACTGATACATAGTGATGTATGCGGTTCCATGTCTACACATGCTAGGGATGGTTCTTCGTACTTCATTACATTCACTGACGATCTCTCTAGATTCGGAAATGTGTTCCTGATGAAACACAAATCAGAAGCTTTTGAGAAATTTAGAGAATATAAACAAGAAGTCGAGAACCAAACCGGGAAAAATATTAAAATCCTTCGATCTGATCGAGAAGGTGAATACTTGAGCAATGAATTCCTGGACTTCCTAAAAGAGAATGGGATTCTCTCTCAGCTAACTCCTCCATATACACCACAACACAACTGTCACGACCCGAAATTGGCACGTGACGGCCCTAATACTACGCAACGTCTACAGGCGTAACACAGTAAAAGAAAGCCAAAACCCAGAAATCTAAACCAGTAAAAGACAAGAAAAGATAAGAATTATTGTTTAAAAGTCTTTAAAATCACAACCCAAATTCTTTAAAAGTCCAACTTTATTTCCTTAAAATTTTGGCAGCACCTCCTTTATAAAAACCAACCCCAAAAGTGGGTACAACATAAATAAAAAGTAAAGCAGCCCCAACGGGAGCAAATCCACACCCAAAGGCGGAAAACAATCACCAGCACAAATATACGACGCCGTAACGAAGAAATAGAAGACGATAGAAAGGAAACTGTATAAAAGACAACAAATCCAACATAATATACAACATCGTCCTCACCAAGTCTCTAAGTCAATATGAAAATAGTAGATGGAGAATACTGGGATACAACGAATATATAATACAACGAATAACCACAAAACCCATCTAAGCAAACTGCACACTGTGAGATGATGCGGTATCCGTAGCAAAAGATAATGAGATGTGTGATAATAGCCTGCCTCTGACTATCCTGAGGAACACCTGCAAACACTGTGGCACAACGGGGGTGAGTTGCCAACTCGTGAATAGTAAATAACATATGCAGGTAATCGCAAGTATGCACGTAAAGCGTGAATCTAAGATAAGCAATTAACAGTAATAACATGTCATATGAATGCAGAATAATGAAAAGTACACTAGCAGGTACAACCAATATATATAAAGCAATAATGATATGACAACAGTATGCAATAATCATGCGATAGGGATATGAGAATGTAAATGTGCAACAATCATGAAAGGTACACTAACAGGTACTACTAGTACATGAAACAGTGCACAAACAGATAAGGTGAGGTATGGAGTGAAGTATGTCATTTCCACGGAATCCTGACATCGTGGTAGGATCACAATCCAGCAAGACAATTTAAATCCCAATTCCTCAAATCAGCCCCCAAATTGGCTCTCATATTATCTAAGTATCACATCTCCTCAATTGCATAATAACAAGTAAATCCCATTTTTTCCGAATGTACAAACTCAAATATATCTCACATATATCGAATGTACAATTTTCAAGTATATCTCGTATATATCGAATGTACAAAATCAAGTGGATCTCACATATCTCGTATGTACAATATCAAGTATATCTCATATATCTCGAATGTACAACAGCAAGTAGATCTCATATATCTCGAATGTACAATATCAAGTAGATCTCACATATCTATCCAGTATCCAATCTCCAATGAATCTCTTATATCCCGAATGAAATCTCCAGCAAAATTCTAACATCCTAAATATAATGACATAAATAAACATGATGAGGTCAATACACATATATTAGCGTCCCATTCCACTAATATTGGTGTAAAGGTATATATAACAGCGGCTCAATCCCCTGTTATATATACAAAAGAGTAATTAGAAATATCATGAAACCAATGTGCCAAATATCGACACCGAAATACTGATCTATCAGGTGCTGTCACCACGACTGGCCCCCTGATAGGTACATATCATACGCAATCCCGAATGCTCGAGTGCCTAGCTCTGACCCTCGCCTCTCGACGTATCTATACGTACATGACTCCCAACGGTATCCCCACGATCCCCGCCGAGTCATTGGTACTGTCACCGGTAGGTACTCGCCCGCCTCCAGGCTCAATCGGCAAAGTCCATCGATCTTTTTGCCGAGGGGAACCATACCGGGCCACACCATGTACCCTCATACGGCATCCACACCTCGTATGGAGTATATAATCAGAACCGATAAATCTCATGGTGGCTGCGCAAATATCATATCAAGGAAACCGGGTTTTTCAATTAATGCATAATTTCATGAACTCCCGCGGTTCCCAAATCCAGAAAAGATCATGTAAAATCCAAATAACAATGCGCAAATCCAGGAATAAATATGTGCGATATATCTGAAATGCGAGCATATAAATGAAAATATGTAGCTCAAACAAGATGTATGCGAAATCAATATGGTACAGCTAAGTATAGGTGTCTACCTATAAGCAAATAATGTAGTATACCCCCTGGGTATAGTAAAATATGTAGGGTACCCCCCGGGTATAAGTAACATATATGCAAAGTATACCTTAGTTATATCTTAAAGTGTGTATGCACCTATCACTAATGGTACGATACACTATAGGTATACAGATAACTAGCATGTAAGTATGTCAGAACATATGTGTAAGCATGTAGGTATACAGGTATGCTATAAGTCAATGCGTAAATAAATCTGAATCAAAGTCTCAATGTCCCTAAACAAGCAATATTATATCTATAAGTGGGTTATGCGTGACATGGCAATTATTGACGGTGTGTGTAGCATACAATCAGTGCTCGTACAACATAAATCGTCAATTATATGTGCAGTGTCTTACTAGTACTAGTCCAGGCACAACTACATCTAAGTAGTAGGGTAAAGACGCAATTCTAACAATAACATAGAATATGCGACAAGTAATAAAATCTCTAGCCCTGACGCATAACGCCATGCGGGCGATTCCCCTGTAGATGTTAAATCTACTCACCAACGCTCCTGGCTAAGTGAAGTCTACCACCTGTTTTCCCTTGTCGTAGAGTCCGAAGTCCCCGCTTGCGAACCTAAAGTTTCACAAACACATCACATAAGCAAATATCCTATATCGACGAAAAGACATGGAAATGCAAGAATAACGCCCTGAAAATTGTACTGCGCACTTAGCGCATCTATCGCGCACGACATCGGCCAAAAACCCTAATTGGGGTCGCTAAACTACGAAACACCTAGTCTTGATTCCGATCGCCCCGATCGCGCCTTCAAAACACAATAATAAACATGGACTCAAAATAAATAACGTCGCAACGTCAAAAGAAACCCACGCCTAAAAGTTACCGAAATCTAGTAAGCAGCCTACCGCAATATTTCGCACTAGTTTCAAGCTAACGCATATCTAGCGATTATAAACACCTTAAAATAGCTTAACTAAGCTATAAAAATCATTTCTATATTTTTAACACTTCCTAAATAAATTTTTGCAAAAACCTAGTAAGCAAAATTGCATAATTAAACAAAGTGTTCATTCGCAAAAATTAACATTTTCTACTAGGTTAATCTTCTCCAAAACACAAATTAACACTTCAATAATATAATAAACACATAAATCAAGTTTTACCCTAACTATATTATCATAAAAATCAAGTCTTGAATTTCGAACAGGAAATTAAAAGCTTAAATAAACAATTAATATGCTAATTAAGAATTTAGAAACAACAAAAAGGATTAGGGTTAGGCTTTTATACCTCCACAAAAGATCAAAACCGAGAAACCAAACTGATCATTTTTTCATCCAAAATGTTGTTTTGAATGTAGATCCAAGCTAGCTTTTGTGAAGAAGAAAGAAGGAAAATGAATATATTTGAGTTTTTGTGATTTTATTTGTATTTTTCATGATTTATTTGATGCAAAATGAGTTGAAAATGGGTCGAAATGATTGAGGGCAGCAAGGGGAAGGGAAGGGCCGGCCAAGGGGAGAATGGGGGGATTTTTGGTGAAGTGTGTGGAATTTTCTAGCAAAAGAAAACAATTAATGCACATTTAATGCAAAAATGTCACCTTTTATTCATTTTCTTTTCTTTTTTAATTCAAAACTTTTTGCACTAAAAAAATATCTAGATATTTAAAAATAAGGTTCTAAAAATAATTGTAGTGATGATTTCCAAGAATTTTCATTTAGAAAATTTTTCCCGATTTACGCGCATATTTTACCGGCTAAAATAATATTTTATTTGGAAAAAATTCTATCTGAACCAAAACCTCCCAAATACACCTAAAGTTCGCGCACAAGCTTTATTTTAGCTAAAAAAAGTGCCGGTAAGGTTATACGGACGTTTGATCGAAATCGGGTTAAAACAGGAAAAACCGACAATTTTGCCCTAAAACGGGAAAATTCGCAAAACGATTTCTGAAACGTTACAATCTCCCCCCTTATAAAAATTCGTCCCCGAATTAAAAATTTTTACTAAGCGTACCTTCAAAGAGAGGATTACTAAACTCTCATATCTCGTTCGCAGTCTCCCAAGTGACTACCTCACTATACGGCTACGTCCAAAAAAAAACCGTTCGCAGATGGCAAGACCCTTGACCGAAGTTTCTCCATCCGCCTAGCCATTAACACAATTGGCTGCTGGTGAACGGAAGATCGCGTCCAAACTAAATGTTCTGGTGCTGAATCATGTGAGAAAGGTCATGAAGGTAATTGCAAAGTATCGACACAAGGAATACGGGGTGAATACTCAATAATCTGGGCGGAAGTGCCAAATTAAAGGCAATGAAACTAACTCACTTTAAGGATCTCGAATGGAACTACAATTCTGGGTAAGCTTCCCAAAACACAACACGTCCGTCATCGGCAAAAATCCGTAGGAATACATGATCTCCCACTGCGAACTCGAGCCTGCGACCACCATGGTCGGCATAAGACCTATGTCCGCACAGGACTGTCATCATCCTCACCTGAAACAGCTGGATCATTTCCGAAGTCTCTAGACAAGCTGGGGTCCAAAAATCCTACTACGAAGATTCATAAAAACAGACTGGAGATCGACATCACCTAACAAACAAAACTTAAAGGTTGCCAATTGGAATGTCTCCTGATAACGGCTATCGAAGGAGAATCGGAACAATGGCAAGTGACGATCCGAACTGCCGAAAACAAATAATACGTACGCACAAGCATATCCTCCAGAGTCAGTGTAGCCCTCTCTCACAAAACCATCATCCTATGGATGGAAAAATGGAGCTAAAGCTCAACCAGTACGCAAGGCTTCCTGAAGCTCCTGCCCAAGACGGCAAGCGAACAGGGTGCCTTCATTAGATACGACCCTCGAAGGAACTCCATACAACGCACAAACTTAATAAAGAACAACTGAACAGACTGAGAAAAAACGGACAACAAGCATCCGAATGGAATCACACCCTGACTAAACCTGGGCAGACACCATAATGAATTTCATGGAGATCTACTCCCATTCCCACTTCGGAACAGTTAAAGATTGCAACTCTCCAGCCGGTCTCAGATGCTCAACCCAAAACACACAACAAGACAAACACCTTGAAACGAAATCTGAAATTTCTCTTTACATTCCTGCCCACCCGTAACTATCTCACAAGTCAAATCAATGTCGATGGAACTTGAATGAATACAGAGAATTGACAGATGTGCCAGCTCTAGGATTTCACGTCTCTACCCGATAATATTAGGTACACAAACGCATTCCTAACTTAGCACACCATTGTCACAAATCAAGGACTCCGAATCATTACCCAGCCGACTATGCTCAAGTATCTCTGACGAACGAGCATCGGCGGGCAGTGTCTCTCGAAAGCGATTAAAGAAAAGTGGTCGGGCACGGACATGAGCAAGCTGTCCCTTCTGTAGAGACAAACTTAAGCTGTACTCAACGATCGTACAAGAACTGTAAATCTGCAGAAGACTATCACAACAATCAAAATCCGCTGCAGAAAGATTGTATTAAGCTCTGGTGGTCCGTGAGAATCTGACATGACTCTCGAACAAATAGTGTCTCCAAATCCCCAACACAAAACCACCGCGGCCATTTCCAGATCATGAGTGGGGTATCCTGCTCGTGCTTCCTCCAAATATAGGGAAGCAAAAGCGAATACTCTGTAGTGTCACCTCAGTACACAATCGAGCCCCACTCGCGAAACATCACAGTTAAAACAACAAAGTCGCCCGAACCTAAAAGCAAGAAAGAACTGGTGCAGTTGTTAACCGAATCTCCAACTTCTGAAAAACTCCGCACGCATGCCTCAGTCCGAAGAAAAAGAAACCTCCTTTAAGGTCAGTCCAGTCAACGGTGCAGCACTACACTAACGATCCTGCACGAAACGGCGGTAGAAACCTGCTAAGCCCAAAAATCTGCGAACCTCCGTCCTGCACACAAGTCTAGGCCTAAGCTGCACGGCCTCGATCTTCCTCGGAACCATGCGAAAACCGTCTCCCGTGACTACGAGACCTAGGAGTCAACACAAACAAGCCTGAAGAAACACTCCAAGAATCTAGCAGCTGGTGGTGCTCTCCTAGTATCTGCATAACAAATCCTCAAGTGTTGCTCCTGTTCCTCAAGACACATTAATTAGACCAGAATGTCGTAAATAACACAACAATAACTGGTCGAGGAACGGCCTGAAGAAATCCGGTTCATCAAATCTACGAATGCTGTTAGGGCATCAGTGAATCCAATGACTCACCAAAACACACAAAGCACGTAGCACGTACAAGGCAGTCTTCGGAATGCCATCACTCCGAACCCGCAACAATGATGACCTGATCCCAACCACTTAGAAAAAGTCTCGTACTTAGGAGCCGATCGAAGAAATCGTCAATGCGAGGTAAATGATACCTATCAGCATCGTAAGCCGGTTCAATTGACGATCTATAAATACACAACCTCAACTGCCGTCCTTCTCTTGGACGAACAGAAATAGGAGCTCCTCCAGGTGAAACACTCAGACGCACAAACCCCCCAACAAACAACTCTGCCGCTGATCCTTAAGCTCCCTAAGCTCCGCCGGCTCATCTGGAACGTCGGAAAACTCTCGCACGATAAAAACCCGGTCCAACAAACCCACTATGCCTCCGGTTTCACGAATGAACGCAAAGAATTTTCGACGTCCTCTCCTCAAAAGTCGACTAGCGAAAAAGGATGAATTTGAGCTGTGAGAGGCGACACCACTGTCCCCCTGCACAACAAGAACTGGCTTGCCGGAAAAACAAACCTGACTGTTTCCTCGCGGACGCCTAGCACGTAACTAACCAGTCAGTGCCCAGGAGAACGTCAAATCCAACATCTCTAGAAGGATCAAGTGACGGATGAATCTCCTAACCGATTGGCATACGACTGAAATACGTGTCGCGCAACAAAAGAATCGCTGACAGAAGTTAACACAACAAACGGCAGATCTAGCTAACACGAATCCCCTCGTCCTAAACCTCTGCTACTCCCGCAACGGTCACGAAAGCTGTCTCGACGACTAAGCCTCTGTCTCTGAGCTGATACCCCGGTACGAGTCCTCCACGGTTCCGGAACTCCTGAAGTCTCTGGTATACGTGTCTCGTAAACTTGGGCTGCATCCACTGGTGTTATGTAAGTGACGGAAAGCTGTGTGCTGATCGCAAGGAACAACTGGGTAACAGTGGTGACAACCTCCTGTCGCTGCGCTCGAATGGTCTCCACCAAAGAACTCATCGTCTGGCGCATGTCCTGCATCTCTGCAACAAGCCTAGCGATAATATCTGTCAAAGGCGGATCCGTCTGCACCTATGCAACGAGCGTGCCATCCTGGTCAGTCCTCGCTCTCCCCGAGTCAATACTGACCTCGTCCCTCGCTGCACCTCACTGAGTCCCCATAGTCGTCGTCGGCAAAGGCTATAAATAGGAATAGGATTCGATATGAACACGAAAATCGAATCACAAGGATATGAATCATCAAGGAAGGAATTTCAAGTAATTGTACTTAGGTCACTTTAGGCGGAGTACTGCATCGTGAGTATGCTGCAGACATACACACACTACGTTACTCTGCTTAAGCTACATACTCTATCATATCAAGGTCATCCTACACTCCGTAAGGTAAAAACCTAGCGCTCTGATACCAAATTTGTCACAACCCGAAATTGGCACGTGACAGCCCTAATACTACGCAACGTCTACAGGCGTAACACAGTAAAAGAAAGCCAAAACCCAGAAATCTAAACCAGTAAAAGACAAGAAAAGATAAGAATTATTGTTTAAAAGTCTTTGAAATCACAACCCAAATTCTTTAAAAGTCCAACTTTATTTCCTTAAAATTTTGGCAGCACCACCTTTATAAAAACCAACCTCAAAAGTGGGTACAACATAAATAAAAAGTAAAGCATCCCCAACGGGAGCAAATCCACGCCCAAAGGCGGAAAACAATCACCACCACAAATATACGATGCCGTAGCGAAGAAATAGAAGACGATAGAAAGGAAACTGTATAAAAGACAACAAATCCAACATAATATACAACATCGTCCTCACCAAGTCTTTAAGTCAATATGAAAATAGTAGATGGAGAGTACAGGGATACAACGAATATATAATACAACGAATAACCACAAAACCCACCTAAGCAAACTGCACACTGTGAGTTGATGCGATATCCGTAGCAAAAGATGATGAGATGTGTGATAATAGCCTGCCTCTGACTATCCTGAGGAACACCTGCAAACACTGTGGCACAACGGGGGTGAGTTGCCAACTCGTGAATAGTAAATAACATATGCAGATAATCGCAAGTATGCATGTAAAACGTGAATCTAAGATATGCAATTAACAGTAATACCCTGTCATATAAATGCGGAATAATGGAAAGTACACTAGCAGATACAACCAATATATATAAAGAAATAATGATATGACAACAGTACGCAATAATCATGCGATAGGGATATGAGAATGTAAATGTGCAACAATCATGAAAGGTACACTAACGGTACTACTAGTACATGAAACATAGCACAAACAGATAAGGTGAGGTATGGAGTGAAGTATGTCATTTCTACGGAATCCTGACATCTTGGTAGGATCACAATCTAGCAAGACAATTTAAATCCCAATTCCTCAAATCAGCCCCCAAATTGGCTCTCATATTATCTAAGTATCATATCTCCTCAATTGCATAATATCAAGTAAATCTCATATATCCCGAATGTACAACCTCAAGTATATCTCACATATATCGAATGTACAATCATCAAGTATATCTCGTATATATCGAATGTACAAAATCAAGTGGATCTCACATATTTCGTATGTACAATATCAAGTATATCTCACATATCTCGAATGTACAACAGTAAGTAGATCTCATATATCTCGAATGTACAATATCAAGTAGATCTCACATATCTATCCAGTATCCAATCTCAAATGAATCTCTTATATCCCGAATCAAATCTCCAGCAAAATTCTAACATCCTAAATATAATGACATAAATAAATATGATAAGGCCAATACACATTTATTAGCGTCCCATTCCACTAATATTGGTGTAAGGGTATATATAACAGCGGCTCAATCCCCAGTTATATATACAAAAGAGTACTTAGAAATATCATGAAACCAATGTGCCAAACATCGACACAGAAATACTGATCTATCAGGTGCTGTCACCACGACTGGACCCCTGATAGGTACGTATCATACGCTATCCCGAAAGCTCGAGTGCTTAGCTCAGACCCTCGCCTCTCGACGTATCTATACGTACATGACTCCCAACGGTATCCCCACGATCCCCGCCGAGTCATTGGTACTGTCACCGGTAGGTACTCACCCGCCTCCAGGCTCAATCGGCAAAGTCCATCGATCTTCTTGCCGAGGGGAACCATACCGGGCCCCACCATGTACCCTCATACGGCATCCACACCTCGTATGGAGTATATAATCAGAACCGATAAATCTCATGGTGGCTGCGCAAATATCATATCAAGGAAACCTGGTTTTTCAATTAATGCATAATTTCATGAACTCCCGCGGTTCCCAAATCCAGAAAATATCATGTAAAATCCAAATAATAATGTGCAAATCCAGGAATAAATATATGCGATATATCTGAAATGCGAGCATATAAAGGAAAATATGTAGCTGAAACCAGATGTATCCGAAATCAATATGGTACAGCTAAGTATAGGTGTCTACCTATAAGCAAAAGATGTAGTATACCGCCCTGGGTATAGTAAAATATGTAGGGTACCCCCCGGTTATAAGTAACATATATGCAAAGTATACCTGTAGTTATATCGTAAAGTGTGTATGCACCTATCACTAATGGTACGATACACTATAGGTATACAGATAACTAGCATGTAAGTATATCAGAACATATGTGTAAGCATGTAGGTATACAGGTATGCTATAAGTCAATGCGTAAAGAAATATGAATCAAAGTCTCAATGTCCCTAACCAAGCAATATTATATCTAAATATGGGTTATGCGTGACATGGCAATTATTGACGGTGTGTGTAGCATACAATCAGTGCTCGTGCAACATAAATCGTCAATAATATGTGCAGTGTCCTACTACTACTAGTCCAGGCACAACTACATCTAAGTAATAAGGTAAAGGCGCAATTCTAACAATAACGTAGAATATGCGACAAGTAATAACATCTCTAGCCCTGACGCATAACGCCATGCGGGCGATTCCCCTGTAGATGTTAAATCTACTCACCGACGCTCCTGGCTAAGTGAAGCCTACCACCTGTTTTCCCTTATCGTAGCGTCCGAAGTTCCCGCTTGCGAACCTAAAATTTCACAAACACATCACATAAGCAAATATCCTATATCGACGAAAAGACATGGAAATGCAAGAATAACGCCCTGAAAATTGTACTGCGCACTTAGCGCATCTATCGCGCACGACATCGGCCAAAAATCCTAATTGGGGTCGCTAAACTATGAAACACGTAGTCTAGATTCCGATCATCCCGATCGCGCCTTCAAAACACAATAAATAACGTCGAAACGTCAAAAGAAACAACGTCGCAACGTCAAAAGAAACCAACGCCTAAAAGTTACCGAAATCTAGTAAGCAGCCTACCGCAATATTTCGCAATAGTTTCAAGCAAACGCATATCTAGCGATTATAAACATCTTAAAATAGTTTAACTAAGCTATAAAAACCATTTCTATATTTTCAACACTTGGTAAATAAATTTTAGCAAAAACCTAGTAAGCAAAATTGCATAATTAAACAAAGTGTTCATTGGCAAAAATTAACATTTTCTACTAGGTTAATCTTCTTCAAAACACAAATTAACACTTCAATATTATAATAAACACATAAATCAAGTTTTATCTTAACTAGATTATAATAAAAATCAAGTCTTGAATTTCAAACATGAAATTAAAAGCTTAAAAAAACAATTAATAAGCTAATTAAGAATTTAGAAACAACAAAAAGGATTAGGGTTATGGTTTTATACCTCTACAAAAGATCAAAACCAAGAAACCAAACCCATCATTTTTTCATCCAAAATTATGTGTTGAATGAAGATCCAAGCTAGCTTTTGTGAAGAAGAAAGAAGGAAAATGAATAGATTTGAGTTTTTGTGATTTTATTTGGATTTTTCATGATTTATTTGATACAAAATGAGTTGAAAATGGGTGGAAATGATTGAGGGAAGCAAGGGGAAGGGAAGGGCCATCCAAGGGGAGAATGGGGGGATTTTTGGTGAAGTGTGTGGAATTTTCTAGCAAAAGAAAACAATTAATGCACATTTAATGCAAAAATGCCACCTTTTATTCATTTTCTTTTCTTTTTTAATTCCAAACCTTTTGCACTAAAATAATATCTAGATATTTAAAAAGAAGTTTCTAAAAATAATTGTAGTGATGATTTCCAAGAATTTTCATTTAAAATTTTTTTCCCGATTTACGCGCATATTTTATCGGCTAAAATAATATTTTATTTGGGAAAAATTCTATCTGAACCAAAACCTCCCAAATACCCCTAAAGTTTGCACACAAGCTTTATTTTTGCTCAAAAAGGTGCCGGTAAGGTTATACAGACGTTTGATCGAAATCGGGTTAAAACGGGAAAAACCGACAATTTTGCCCTAAAACGGGAAAATTCGCAAAACGATTTCTGAAACGTTACAACAACGGTGTATCTGAACGGAGGAACCACACCCTATTAGATATGGTGCGCTCTATGATGAGCAAAGCTGAGTTACCTATTTCCTTCTGGGGGTATGTGCTTGAGACAGCAGCATACCTATTGAATCAAGTTCCGTCTAAATCTGTACCTACCACACCATATGAGATATGGAGTGGGAAGAGACCATATTTTAAATGAGTTAAGATATGGGGTTGTCCGGCCTATGTCAAAAGGCAAAATCCAGACAAACTCGAGGCACGGTCAGTTCTTTGCAAGTTTGTGGGATATCCTAAGAATTCCCAAGGATATTTTTTCTACCACGCTGAAGAACAAAATGTGTTTGTTTCTCAATGTGCCACCTTTTTGGAAAAGGAATTTCTTGAAAAAGAAATTAGTGGCAAAGTGGTAGAGCTGGAAGAGGTTCTAGATACACAAACTGCAACTGAAGATTTAGTGGAACCAGAGAATTCGGTAGTTCCCAACGGACCTCAGCCTCTCCGCCGATCTAATAGGGTTCCTCACCCACTTGAGAGATACTACGGTTTTCTCATGGATGGTGGGAGCGAGGATTGCATCATGGTTGATGATGACCCAACTAGCTTCGAGCAGGCCATCACGAGTGGGGACTCAGTGAAATGGCTGGATGCAATGCGGTCCGAGATGGAATCCATGTACACCAACAAAGTGTGGACTTTAGAAGTTGCTCCTGAAGGGGTAAAACCCATTGGGAGCAAGTGGATCTTCATGAAAAAACTTGGTGTAGATGGGAAAGTGGAGACTTTCAAAGCTAGACTTGTTACAAAGGGTTTTCGTCAAAGACCAGGTGTGGACTATGACGAAACCTTTTCTCCAGTGGCTATGTTTAAATCCATCCGGATCATGCTTGCAACAAGTCTTGCACACCTTCCCGCTGCATATCATGACTACGAAATCTGGCAAATGGATGTTAAGACCGCCTTTCTAAATGGTGATTTAGAAGAGTGCGTGTACATGACCCAGCCAGAGGGTTTCGTAGATAGTGGGAGCAGCGGGAAGGTGTGCAAGCAGCTTAAATCCATTTATGGATTGAAGAAAGCATCGCGGAGTTGGAACATCTACTTTGACGTCGTTATCAAAGAGTTTGATTTCGTCAAAAACGTAGATGAACCTTGTATCTACAAGAAGGTGGCCGAGAGTAAGGTTGTCTTCCTCGTATTGTACGTGGACGACATACTCTTGATAGGAAATGACATTCCTATGCTGCAATCGGTCAAGCTCTTCTTATCACAAAGATTCTCAATGATAGATCTAGGTGATGCCTCCTGCAAATTGGGAATCAGGATCTATAGAGATAGATCTAAAAGAATATTGGGATTGTCCCAGTCCAGGTACATTGACACCATACTAAAGAGGTTTAGTATGGAAGAGTCCAAACGTGGGTTTTTACCCACGATCTCAGGGCTCACTCTCTCCAAAGAGATGTCTCCCAACACTGATTTGGAGAGAGCTCGCATGCAAGGGTTACCCTATGCTTCCGCAGTAGGCTCTATCATGTATGTGATGCTATGTACCAGACCCGATGTAGCATACTCACTAAGTGTAGTGAGTAGGTATGAAGCTGATCCTGGAAAGAGTCACTGGACAGCTGTGAAGAGCATTCTGAAGTACTTACGAAGGACTAAAGAGATGCTCTTGGTGTATTGTTATGGAGAACTCCAAGTGGAGTCCTTTACCGATTCGAGCTTCCAGAGTGATAAGGACGACTCTAAGTCGCAGTCGGGATTTGTCTTTACCCTTTACGGAAGGGCGGTTAGCTGGAAGAGTTCCAAGCAGGAAACCGTGGCAGACTCGACGAAGGAGGATGAGTACATCGCTGCCAACGATGCTGCCAAATAAGCTGTCTAGATCAAGAAGTTCATTACTGAACTTGGAGTGGTTCCATCCATTGAGCATCCAATACCTTTGTATTGCGATAACAATGGAGCGGTGGCTTTGGCCAAGGAACCCAGGTCCTATCAGCGATCCAGACATATTCTGAGGCGGTATCACCTGATCCGGGAGATAGTTGATCGCCAGGAGATCGAGGTCAGGAGGGTTGACACGAAGAACAACACAGCGGATCCACTCATGAAGGCCATTCCCCAGATACAGTTTGAGAGACTCTTCGGGATGCTCGGTATGCGATACTACAGCAGCTGGCCTTAGTGCAAGTGAGAGATTGTTAGTTGTATGTATGCCCTAGAAGCCAATATTGTATAGATGTATATTATATTGGATGCTTGGACATATATAGAGAGGACTTTCTTGCTCGATATGATAGTATGCTATCTGGTTGCTCTTTATCTTAACATCTATACTTGTCTCTTTATACTGTCTTATAATTACATGTTGGTAAAGCCCTTAGGATATGTACATAACTGCCTGGACTATGATGTGGATCATACTAGTGGGGACATGGTAGTCCATAAGTACATCCTTCAAGGTCCCTAGTCGAGGGAGAATCGAGATAGGGCATCGATATACCAGAGTAGACTAGCGTATACGCTTCTCGACTCATGAGATGGGCGATGGATGATCCCATATCCATTGATGTTTGAAATCAGAGATGGTATGCGGGTGCTCAGTAGAGACTGGGTACACTGGACGGACTCACCGAGAACTCCCAGATGGTATTATACCTTATGTCAGATGGCAGTTCTCTGGTGACACTTGTGCAGGTTAGTCTGTAGACCCGAGATCGTCATAGAGTCTTATGTGATTCCCACTGTGCTTTGATTTCCACCTTACCACGTCCATGAGGGCGTGCAAAACGGTGGTTTTTGGGTACAGTCCCGAGTCACATGGAGGCAATGAGCGATAGGAGGGGTTTCGTCTCTCCCGGTATTGGGGGTTGATGTTGCGCTGTGCTCGATTGGCCGTAACAGGGAAGTCCCTGGCCAGGGCTGATTAGAGATTTACTGGTAAGTGTTACCAGTAGTTTCTCGATCCGTTATGAGCCTCACATCGGCACGACTTATCGGTTATTGGGGTCTGACGTTTACCACCCCTAGACTTGATATGCGACATATCAGACGAGGAGACCGGACTGTACGGGAAGTGTTACGGCAGGCTTTTACAGGAGTTGGAGCGGGCTTGCTTGCTGATCTTCTGATTGCTCAATACCCGGGTAGCCGTTACGTCCAGCTAGTACCGCTGACGGCTTGTGGGTGCTTGATGTGATCATCAACTACTGCCTGCGTATTGACGATTTTTTAGAGTCCTACATAGAGGTTTTACTGGCTCAGGCAAAACGAAATAGGAGCGCATATGTGATATGTGCAGGACCGAGAATAATGCGTGTGTGTGACACCGTATTCTATTCTCGCGACTTTTTGTATCGGTCGGTTATATATGATATGACCGGGTTATCGAATCAAGTGTTGATTCGATAAGTCGATACGATGAGTGTTAGTCGGTTATATGAGATATGAACGGATTGTTAAGTCAAGTGTTGATTTAATAATTAAGTGTATAATTGTATATTAGATATACTAGTTTACATTTACTAACACTTGTTCACTAAGGGTTTTTTTCTCACATGTACACATTTTTACTATATATGATATATATGAAAATGTGTTGTATTTTTGTATCATGGTTGATGATACACTTTACATGGGTGTATGAGATTTACACTATGCTAATTTTTATTTAGGGTTTTTAATATCTAAAGTAATTACAAAATCAAGTGGAGGATTGGAAAATGCATGAAGCTTGTGGAAGCTTGTGGATGCATTGACTAATTCAACTTGGTTTTGTTTTTACTATGGATATTTCTTAACCCAACCATAAAGATTAGCCTAGGGTAAAGTCTCTACAAGGGTTAGTATATGATACTCACTCACCATGGTTAGACTTCTCACTTGATCATTATCCTTTTCTCTTTCTTTTGTTCATCTTCTTCATTGAACAAAAGAGAAAGCAAACTAGGGTTTTGAAAAGAGAGCAAAAGATTGTGAGATATAAAATTCCAAAGAGAACCCACTTCCTATTTCTTCATCCTCTACTAGACTAGCACTTTAGTTTAGGGTGTTTACTTCACTAATTCTCTAGTTGGTGAAGTAGGAGCTTGAGTCGGAATTCCCTCGACGTAGATCATCTTCGGTCTCGGAGACTTCAAGCAAGGTCGCATCATTCACCTAGTGAAGCCATGCAAGGGTCCAGGAGAACCACGATCGCAGCGAAGGGACTTCATCAAGGAGATAAAGAAGTGGAGGAGCGATCTACAAAGGTTGTATTTCGCATCTCTTTAGAGTAAAGTTGTTTACTTGCTTTATATTTCGCCTAAACTCTAGTATACGATCTTGCTTAGTGTTATTCGGCACATAAAAATTTAATTTTGGCATGGTCGATGCCTTGTAGAGCCTTGTTAGTGTGCCTAGTAACCCTACATAGTTAAACCCTAATTCTCTAATTCTCTAGTTAGATCCTCAATCCGGCTTGCTTAGCACTCTAAATTTTATTTAAATTGCATGCACGATGCCTTAGAAAATGTAGTGAGGGTGCTAAGAAACCCAGCAGTGGTATCAGAGCCTTGATAGAGCATTAGGAGTGGCCTAGGTTAAGTTAAAGTGTTTGATCAACTCTACGAAACCCTAAGTTTCATGCTGTCCGGAAATTTTTCTAAATGTTGGATTTTTCCAAGTTAAAAATATTCAAAAAATCAAGCAAGTTATTCTATGGATCCCCAAGAAAAACGATGGCCCAACTCGACCATACGACCGTGGAACCGTGGCCAAAAGAAGCTTTTTCCGGCAGTTCCGCTGCGGCTTTGGTGAGGTAGGGAGCGTGCCTTTCTTGTGCTGATCCGTATTTCTGGGTATTTCTAGTGACATGTTCTGGGTATTTCTAACTGTGTCTTAAGTGTTGAGCTCTCTGGAAAATGTGGGTGTTTGTTGATTCGATCGAAATATTTAACATCGTCTAGCTATCTGGGATATGTGATACAATATTTCGAATCCACAATAATTAGTTTTGTCAAAACAGATTTGAATTTTATAAATCTAGCAATTTAGTCTCATTTGATCGGTTGACACGGGGTTTTGATTTGGATCAAAATTCCGTCGCAATCTCATATCATACGCGAACACGCGGCGGGTAACACTAATAGATAGCTACGCCCCATAGCCCCGACCAAGTGACTATAGAAGAACCCCATAGCCAAAAGCATCCGTTCGGGTGCTCATAGCCACAGAGTTACGCCTAAGTTCACTTCGTCGACGGCATCGGGGGTGCGGCCGTCTACTAAAGTTTCCGATGAGCAATCGATCAGGATGTCGGGAATCTTCTTTAATTTCCCGACAAGTTATTGAAAAGTGTTTTCAATATCGAGACTAAAATGCGGGGTTTTTAGGCATGAAATTCAGAATATAAGATATTCCGGGTTTATGATGTCTAAGGAAATCATTTGGTAAGGCATGAAATGCGAAGTATGTGATATTTTGGATTTATGATGTCTAAGGTTGTTGCGGATTCCAATTGTTGTAGTTTTCACTTTCTTTTCTGCCACCGTAAGTGTAATATATGGTGTATTGCTGGTTTCGTTACTATACGTCAACGACGATTGGGATACGCATATTTACTTATGTTGATGACATGTGATGTTATGTGTTGCTGTGATATGTTATATTGGATCGTCGTGTTTGAATAGCCGTGATTTTTTGCGTGAGATGAGAGTTTTTCGTTTTCATTCATTTAAAAACTTGTATGTAATATTCTTTTATTGGGACACTTCCGGGTTGAGAATGATGTCACCATTGATGTATATTATTTACTTTTCTGCATTAGGATAGACGCAAGGCGGGGGGCACAAGTAAGCGTGTTCTAGAGTCCAGTGGGAGACCATCTCGAGGGGTCGAGACTGGGTCTCCTAACTCTAGAATTGATAGGGTTTCTTGCCGCTCTCGTAGGGGTCTAAGGAAGTGGGTTTGGCTATTCATCACGACCGTGGAATTCGTGTTTTTTACTGGCTTGATTTAAAACACGGACCACCTAGTATATCCTATATTTCCTATGTTGACTTCTGCTGCAATATTCTGTGATGAGATCATATAACTGCGTGAGACGAATTCTTATTATTATATATATGATATATAATAAACGTTTCATATGTTTTGCATCCGCGCTAGTCCTGCCCCGCTCTGCCGATAGTTAAGTAACCTAACGGTGCATGACGGGACTCCGTGGTGAATGTGGATGGCGTAAGCGTACGTTGTATTTTCGTTTCATTATCTATGTGCTTTGGAAGCATAAATGATGGGACTTCATTAATGAGATTAATGAAAATGAAACAAACATAAAGATGTTGTAGAATCCTGTTTTAAAAACTGGTAGCTCTAGTTCTTGCTATGCATAGTGGTATTCCTTGATGAATATCCAGCACCTCATTCGATGAGGAAAGAGCCGAGATCGCTTTATCGGGTGTGACCTCTTTAGTGAAACTAGCAAATGCTACAACCCACTCGGTTTTGTCTTTTGATTGCTTCTTTAGTTCTTGCTTTGCAAAGTGGTATTCCTGAATATCCATCACCTCATTCGATGAGGAAAGAGCCGAGATCCCATTACCGGGAGTGACCTCTTTAGCAAAACTAGTAAAAGCCTAAAAACACTCCTTTTCAAAATCACTCGATTCTATAACGAAATCAAGTTCATTACGGAAAAGGTTTTCTTAAAAGCCTGTCGTAGCCCTCCGTCATTTTAGATAAGGACTATTTAGTATTCGTGCTACGTTTGTTGGCCTACGTCAAGGCGTATTATGCGGTAGCTGATTAGTTCTTATTTGCTGCATATGATGCGATTGGATTAGGGTAGTCGTGCGACATTGTTGGCCTGCATCAAGGGTCGTGCGGGTAGGTTTAAATCAATCACGAAATGTACGGGTTGAATTTGACTAGCGGACTATGCTTTGTTGGCCTGCGTCAAGGTCATAAGACGCCAGGGTAAAATAATATTGGGAATTTCAAGTGTTGAAATTTGCAATGAGATTGCATACCTTCTATGAGATAGTTGGATCCCGATACCCACTGCGAGTAAGAGTTACCCCTGGGAGTATTTTGCACTACACAATAAGCCGATCAAGTAGGTGACTAGAAAAGTGTCAATGGGGTTATGCCTTTGGGAAAATGAGGTTTATTTTAATTAGGTCCGTGCGAAAGCACGGGGAACCTCCCTCAAAATACCGACAATGTCCTGGCTGAAAGATTGGCGAACTTATAGGGTGTAATTAATCCCGGCTAGTCTTACCGTTTAGAGTTTGAAGGAAGATTTGATAAAAACAGTGGGAGCCATCCTGATTAGATAAAATAATAACCAAGCTAATCTTGCAAGAGTGCACGCGAGTGTTTACTTCTCTCTCCAAGTAGCGACCGTGACATGCCTTAATCAATATAATAATATGGATGTATTGACCGAACCCGCATGTTATACTAAGCTGGGGAACGTTGGTTCCGCTCAATCTTATAAATGTTGTAAGTTCGAGAAAGAAATAGGGGAATATCCGGATTCCCATGCGACCCAAACGAGGAATGAGCATGTTAACGCATCTTCTTCGGGTGAGTTGTTCACCGAGAACTGTTTCTCAGTACATTCTACGTCCTGGGTATTAGATACCGGATCAGGATCCAACATATGTAATATGTTATATGGGCTAAAGAAAGGTAGACAACTGAGAAAGGGTGATCATTCTTTAGAATTAGGGAATGGTGCAAATGTTACAGCCAAAGCAGTTGGCAAATATCACCTTGTATTACCAACTGGTAATACATTGATTCTAAACGAATGTTATCACATACCGAACCTAATATGCAATATTATATCAGTTTCTTTATTATGTAAAGAAGGATATAATTTTGTATTGTAGGATAATGTTATGAACATTTTCCTAAACCAAAAGTTGATTATCAGGCATGTTATGTAATGGAATATACGTTCTAAATCAAATTAAAGTTCTTATTGTATAGAACACACGTAAGAGAAAAAGCTCAGAAATGAACGAATCCTTCTTGTGGTATTGTAAACTAGGTCATATCAATGCGACACGACTAGATAAGTTACATAAGGGTGCATATTTGAATCCGTTCGAATTTTCATCTTATGAAACTTGTCAGTCATGTCTCAAACGTAAAATGACCAAAACTCCATTTACTAGACACGGAGAAAGAGCTACTGAATTCTTAGGACTAATACATAGTGATGTAAGCAGTCCCATGTCTACACAGGCAACGAATGGTTCCTCATACTTCATTACATTCACCGAAGATCTCTCAAGATTCGAACATGTTGTAACATTTCAGAAAATATAAAATATTATTTTTGGAATTTAATATTAAAATAATATATTTTACGAAATCTACCCGATTTGTGAAATTGGGTTTTCGTAAAATGGTATAAATATATACCAATATTTATGAAATTATTCCTTTTCAAAAATCACTTGTTTCTACAACTATATCAAGTTCATTACACTCATGCTTTTCTTAAAAACCTGTATAGCCCTCCGACATTTCAGATAAGTATTATTTAGTATTCATGCTACGTTTGTTGGCTTTCGTCAAGGCGTAGTGTGAGGTAGCTAATTAGTGCTTATCTGCTAAAGCATGAGATGTGACTGGATTAGGGTAGTCATACGGTTTTGTTAGCTTTCGTCAAGGGTCGTACGGGTAGGTTTAATTCAATCATGAAATGTACGGGTAGAACTTGACTAGCGCACTATGGTTTGTTGGCTTTCGTCAAGGTCATAGGACGTTAGGGGTAAAAGTATTATCGGGAATTTCAAGTGTTGAAATTTGCAATGAGATTTGTTCATATCAGATTTTTGCATTGTTATATCACCCATTCTTAATCACATTGCATATAAATAGGTGCTTTTGATACATGTCTGTTAAATAGTTGCAGCTTACAGATTCTCAGCTCTTTACAGTGAGATCGTGAAAATTCGCAACAAATGTGGGACGGCGATCAATAACAGATGGATACTGATCCGCATGATGCCGTAAACCAGTTCAAGCGGAGTTCAAGGCAAAAGTCCACTACTAAATATCTGGAAGAGAACATAAGAGATTTTAAGAAACCAAGTGTACCAAATGGAAGATAAAAGCAACTGGTAGAATACCTGAAAAGATGAACCCAAGATTTCACCATATGGCCGCGGAACCGCGGCCAAACAGGCACTTCTATCGCGGTTCTACGGCCGTGCATTGCACGTGTCGGTGGCAGTGTCGGTGCATTGACTCGGCTCTTTTGGGGTAGTTATGTGATTTCGTGTATGGATCAGAATGTAAATTTATGGTTTTCCTATCTATAAATAGGAGGGTTCAAAGGCAAATTAGGAGGCCTCTTTTTAGTTTTAGAGTTTAGAATTTTAATTCTGTTCTTTATCTTTCTTAATGCAAAATTGTAGAGAGTTTTTGGGAGGTTATCAATAAAAGTAAATCTTTATTTTTATTTGTCTCGCATTTTCTTATCGCATTTTTATCTGCAATTTTCTTTTGTCAACTTAGACGTAGAATTAAATTAGTGTTTTTCTTGTCTTTTATTCTTTTATATTTCTTTTTAACAACGATGATGCTTGAGTAAGTTCCTTGCCGAGGTGAGGTCTCAAATAGCTAGTTGTAAAATTCTTCTTAAACCTAAATTCTTTGTACCATCCCTTTTGTTTTATTCTTATATTTTTAATGAGTGAGTAATTCCTCACTTGTTAGGGCAGGTGAAGGAAGGTTTGAGAGAAGGAAATCTCTTTCACTCATTTCTTTGACCGATACATTAAATTCGGACTCCCTTTAATTGAACAATAATCCGCTCACTACGGCACCCTATCCTATATGGTAGTGGTGATTCCCTAGTTAGACCGGTTGTAGTTGAATTAACTGGAGGTTGGGGCTAAGAGCCAAGAACGGATGAATAAGGACCAAAAGGAAGAAACTAAGTATGGAAATCCTAGCTTAAACTTGTAAGTTTCTTCCTATTCCGTGCTAATCCCCGTTGTTGCCGATTACCATAACACCGATATTTATAACTAAGGCATTGAAAGAAGTAAGAAATTTCTAAACTAGAACTAACCTAATCCTAATCCTAGCAAGTATTTTATCACCTTTTATCAAATTCGTAGATTTTAAAAGAAAACCCGACTTAATCAGATTAACTCGTTAAAACATAAAGAAAAAGATTCCATCTCCCTGTGGATCGACCCGTACTCAACCGGCTAGCTACTAAGTGAAACCGTCTTGATTGCGGTAATTAAAATTACGCAAAAACGTAACAATCAAATGGCCCCGTTGCCAGGGAGACGGTAATTTCCTTCTTTGTTTAATTTCGGGTTAATTAAAAATTTAAAAATATAAAAGTTTCAAAAATTGAAAAATATAAAAATGTTTACAAAACAAAAAAAAACCATCTTTTTATTTTTGAAACATCTATGTGCAAGTGTGCAGGATTGGAAGAAGTGCCTGATTCAGATCTGGAGCAAACTCAGTGAACAAATCCAGAATCAGGGGATCTAAACAGAAAGAGGAGAACCAACTCACCACAGGGAAAAATTCAGAAGATCCAAACCAACTAATCAACCGTGGAACCGCGACAGAAGCAAGGGTTTGACCGTAGAACAGCGGTCAACTGGTGACATCAGCACCCAATTTTCTCTGTAATTTTTTTTTCTCTCCTCTCCTCTTCTCTGAACTCCACTGAAATATTTTTCCGGCAGGATTCTTTGCACAGATTCTTTTTCCCCCTATCCAATAAATTGTTTTTTGTGCAGGATTCTTTGCGCTGCCAAATAAATAAAAAATTGCAAGTGTTTTAGATTTTTTGGTGTGTTACTGCTTTGCATAATTAATACGAAATTTAAGGGGCTATAACACCAACTTAGATTAGGTGGTGATTTCATCACCCTTCCTAAGACTCCAAAAATCACTAAAAGCATATGCATCACCCTTGAGTTAATTAAAAAATATCTAGACTCAGCCAACTAAGGACTGTCGTGCTCATTAGGACAGAGGAAGGTTGTGGGCATTCAATCGTTTATCTAAACTTGATTTTGTGGTGCCCAGGCTAGACAAGTGAGAAAAGTAATTTTAAAAGGCCCGTCTCACGGTGATTCATGAGTGGAACCCTCCTTTCTTCATTTGTGCTTACCTGGCCACAACTGGCATTGAAGAGACGATTTGAGGGTTATCTCACAACTTGTCACTTTGGAACAGTTGGGAGCAATCTAGTGGACTTAGAAGACCCTAGCTCTAGGTTTGATTGTGCATGTTTTAAACTGTGATTGTTTAAAGTAAGTCCATACACATTCTTGCCAAAACTCTTTCTGAAAAAATATAAAAAGAAAACAAAACAAAACAAAAACTTTTATAAAAACTTAACCCTTTTGTCACTAGAATCCCATTCCACCCACCTTTCCTCCGCATTTTCTTCATTGACGTTTTATTATCCTCACATTATACGCCTTGACTATACTAAACTCGTTTAGTGTATGTCCAGTTGGACTCAGGACAACAGCGCCCGACTAGTTCGTGTTTCGTTAGTCGCTACCGACTACGCGATCGACTTCGATGTCGAAACTCCCTCCACACCTCTTTCACCTTTACCTTTGCCGGCCAACTCCGAAGTTGACCGGAATTCTGTTAATACATCTTTACCTTCATCTTCATCTTCTGAGATGTCAGGATTCAATCCTAACAACCCTTTACCTCCCCCGGGACTGATTCCACCTCATCTGGGTGCGAATAACCCGCAACCACCTCCTGTTGAAGTGCCTCAGCGAATCGCGCTCCAGGAACATTTCTATCCTACCCGCTCCGCACTTCCTACCTGTCTTTCACTTCCGCCGGCTAATAGGAATAATTTCGAAATTAAGCCCCACTTCATCAACATGCTGCCTAAATTTCACGGGCTGTAATCCGAAGATGCCTATATCTTCATTAACAAGTTCCAGAATGTTTATGCAATGATGAAGACCACTCAACTATCTGACGATGCTATACGGCTATGAGTCATTCCTTTCACCTTGTGTGACCAAGCTGAAAAGTGGTTGTATAGCACCGCATCGCAATCCAAACTGTTGGGAAGAGTTTGTAAAAGCGTTTCCAAAAACATTCTACCCAAATCACAAGACCGCGAGAATACGAAATGAAATTAACCAATTTTCCCAGCTTCCTGCAAAACCTTTTTGGAAGTGCTTTGACCGATACAAAGACCTTCTTGTTCAGTGCCCTCATAACGGTATTGAGAAATGGAAACTTTGCCCGACCTTATATGAAGGACTGTACCCAGCAACTAAGCTGTTGTTGGAGACCATTTGTCAAGGCCACTTCCTATCCAAATCTGACGAGGATGCTTGGCAATTTGTTGATAATTTCGCGGAGCGAACGTGTCACGACCCGAAATTGGCACGTTATGGCCCTAATACTATGCAACCTCTACAGGCGTAACGTAGTAAAAGAAAGCCAAAACACAGCAATCTAAACCATCAAAAGCAGCAAGAAAGTGATAATAGTATTTTCAAAACCTTAGAAATCACAACCCAAATTCTTTAAAGTCTCACTTTTATTTCTTAAAATTTTGGCAGCACCTCCTTTGTCAAACAAGCCCCCAAAATGGGTACAACATAATATAAAGTAAAGCATCCCAAACGGGAGCAAAATCCACGCCCAACGGCGGAAAACAATCACCACAACAGATATACGACGCCGTAGCGAAGAAAGAAACGATATAAATAAAACTGCATAAAAACCTCCAAGTCACAAAATAATATACAATATCGTCCTCACACCAAGTCACTAAGTCATACATAATACTGGTAGATGGAGAGTACATGGGTACAACGAATATACAATACAACATCGGATAACCACAAAACCCACCTGAGCAAAACTGCACACTGTCAGGCGAAGTGGTATCCGCAGAAAAAGATGACACGATGGATGAAAATAGCCCTGCCTCTGACTATCCTGAGGAACACCTGCAAGACACCGTGGCACAACGGGGGTGAGTTGCCAACTCGTTAATAGTAAATAACATATGCAGGTAATCGCGAGTATGCACATACAACGCGAATCTAACATAAGCATTTAATATCAATGAATGGTCATATGTTGTGCAATGATCATGAAAAGTACACTAGCAGGTACAATTAATACATGAAGCAATAATATGACGATATGTAGGTAACAACCATGTAATAATCATGCAATAATAATATGAAGATGTATATATGCAACAGTCATGAAAGGTACTCTAACAGGTACTACTAATACATGAAACCGTGCATAAACAATACATGTGGAGTATAGAATGAAATATGTTATTTCCACGGAATCCTGACATCGTGGTAGGATCACAATCCATCAAGACAATCCAAATCCCAATTCCTCAAATCAGCCCCCAAATTGGCTCTCATATCAAATAAGTCTCACACATCCAGAATGTACACCAACAAGTAGATCTCACATATCCCGTATGTACAATATCAAGTGTATCTCGTATACCCCGAATGTACAATATCAAGTAGATCTCACATATCCTGAGTGTACAAAATCAGCAATCTCATATATATCCTATAATCAATATCAAATGAATTCTCAAATGTCCTAAATCCAATGTCAATGAGTCTTTTAAATTCTAGGTATATTTGCATGAATAAATATGATGATGTATATAATTTAATGTCAATACACATATATTAGCGTCACATTCCACTAATATTGGTGTAAGGGCATATATAACAGCAGCCAAATCCCCTGTTATATATACAAAAGAGTAAGAAGAAATATCATGAAACTAATGTGTCAAGCATCGACACAGAAATGTTGATCTATCAGGTGCTGTCACCATGATCGGCACCCTGATAGGTATGTATCATACACTATCCCGAAAGCACGAGTGCCAAGCTCTGACCCTCGCCCCTCGACGTATTAATACGTATATGACTCCCGTCAGTATCATTATGATAACCGCCGAGTCATTGGTAATGTCACCGGATTGTATGGTTCCCCCACTAGCTCATCGTCTAGCACCACGACCTCATTCTTGCCCCGGGGTACCTCCGGTCCCCACCATGTACCCGCACATGGACCCCTCCTTTCCTCGCGTGGGGTAATATAACATACCCGATAAATCTCATGGTGGCTGCTGAATAATCATATCAAGGAAAACCGGGTTCACTACTAAAAATAAGGGTTGCCCCTATGGATTTATCCGTAGGGGCAACCCACTGCCCCTACGGATATATACGTAGGGGTGAAAAAATACCCCGTAGGTGCAAAGGCCGCAGGTGCAAGTTGAAGCCCTGAACATGCCCCTACGGGCAAGTTTTTGCCCCTACGGATTTCTGTGTAGGTCCTGTTGCCCCTAAGGAGTAGTCCGTAGGGTAAAAAAATTTATATTATTTACGGTTTTTTTAATATATTAAATGTACCTACGGACATAACCGTTGGGCCATGTTCTACCCCCTACGGCTATCTACGTAGGTATTTCTCCGTAGGGGCAAAATATCAGGAATCCTGATATTCTTCCCCTACGGATAACTCCGTAGGGGCTAGGTAATGGCTCCTACGGATATGTCCGTAGGGGCACTCCCAACCCTCTGGTACTGAGATCAGGGGGAAATATCAGTTACTGCTGATATTGTGCCCCTATGGATATAACCGTAGGGGCAACATGTGTACCTACGGATTAATCCGTAGGTACGTTTTATCTGTATTTTTTTTTTAAAAATGGGCTGCTTGATTTTTTCCTGCCCTGTGCACAATAATATATACATCAATCAAATATAAAATTAATCATCACACAACATATATCGCAGTATTCATAATCACATCTCACGCATATATATAATATACAAAAGAAACCCAAAAACTGAATATGATATAAATATAAACCAATATCAATATCGTTTCAAAATGTAGTACAATGTGAATGATATAAATAAATACATGTTTCAAAAAATAAGAACCAAAAAGCTACCCTAGCTCGGTCCAGCTCCACCTCTGAATAACGATAGAATAACGCGCTCCTGCTCCTCGGTCAATAAACAATGCAATTCGGCGCGAGCGGGAGTCTGAGCGGCCTGTGGAGCTGGCGATGTGGTCTGCGCAGCCGCCGTCGAGGTAGTCGCTTGCGGAGCCGCGGCTGCGAGAGTCTGAGCGGGCGGTGGAGCTATAGGAGCTGTCTGCGGAACCGCAGCCGATGTAGTAGCTTGCGGAGCCGCAGCCGAAGGAGATGCATGTGGAGGCTCGGTCAATGTACCATGTCGCGTCTGGACATAACGTGTGTAAGAAGCGTATAAGAACTGTGTATTATTCGAATTCGTATCATTATTAAGTTATTTCGAAACCCCGTTTGGATATTTAGTTTAGAAAACCGTTGTTTATTTTAACTACATATGTATGTTTTTATTAATCAAACTTAAGTCTAAAACCAAATAAGCTCAAGCTACGTACTAATTATGGATATGTTGATATGTATATAATATGAAATGATATTTTGCTATAAAGCAGTATACATACCAGCATCTCCTTCAACTCCTGAACGGTGGCCCTCAAGCTCTCCAGTTCCTGATGGACACGTCGGTCACTGGAGACGGAGGAAGTAACCGCCGGGGTGGAGTCCAACCTCATATGGGCCCTGCTAGGGCCCAGTCCCCGGCCTCTCTCCCAACCTCCGTGGTGCCCTTCGTGTACGGCGTCCAGAACTGGGGTCAGCAGCCTCGGATCGCTCTGACCGGTAAAATCGATCCCCGATGTAAGTGCACGGCGGCGCCCCGGCCGTCAATCCGACGGCGGAATGCGGAAGCGGTGAAAAACTTAAATTTTGCGGACTTAGCAAACCGGCACCACCGCGCACTAAACACCCGGATCGTAACCATTAACAAGTCTAAGCTAACTAGAAGATGGGTTAGAGATATACCGACGATCCAAGTCCTCCGGTCTTCTCGTCATGGTCCCGATCTCCTGCGGAAAAGTCCCGTCTCCTCCTCGTCGCCGGAAGTGCACCACATCGCCAACTTTGTTTACGGGCTCCCACCTCAATGCCGAGGCAACTCGGGCACGAAGCCGGCTACTCGACGTGCCCAAGAATCGCTGTAGAATGTTTGGTAGAGCTTGTGTCTCATTTTTGGGGTTGTGGAATTGCCATTGGAGGAGGGATTGAACTTGGAGCTTTTTAGATGGAACTTGTGGGATTTTTGCAACATCAAATGAAGCAAAATCCCACCTCAAAATATTTGGACAGCCCCTTCAAGGGGGAGGCCGGCCATGCTCTAGTGAGGGAGGGAGAGAATGAGAGGTCTTCCAAAAAAAAATGAGAAGCCACCATGACAATAATGCAAAGAGGGCATCATGAAAGAATATGATGACAATACCAAAACCACACTCAACACCATCATCATCACCTCACAAAGTCCAACCATGATGAGAAAGGAAAAGTCAAGCCATCATGATAGCTAGAAGTCAAGGTCAAGGAGAGACTATCATGATACAAATATATGCAAAGACCCCCATCCACAATTGCCTATTTGCAACAATGCAAATAAGCCCTCCTCCACCAATCTTCGGCCAATGAACGGAACAATGGAAATTGGCCGAAACGGAAAGCAAACTGGCAACTCCATAAAACTGGTCCCGTAATAAATTACAGGAAAACCCCGATACTGTGCATACACACCCGCATTTGTATTCCGACCGAAATACAAATGCAATGAGACAAAATCTACACTGTACTATACTAGGATCCGGCTTATACCAAAGCCGGCTAGTAATATCCGTTCGATCCTGATCCGTGCAATACCGCACGTATCTGATCGAACCCTGCCATATAACCATACGGCCTATAGTACAGACTGTCCGATCCTGATCCGTGCAATACCGCACGTATCTGATCGGATCCTGCCATATCTCCATACGGCCTCTACAACCTTTCGCCCGAAAGCTGAGTAACTGAATGTGGGGGACTCTAAAGACTCGTCAATACCTTGGTTGTGGATTTAACCACTAGCATATCAGAGGTATAAGCCAATACGTGACGGGCTACCAGGTACTGACCAAATGGGACGTCGATGAGGAAACTCACCCCGACACCCAACTGAGCCTGTCAGTGACAATATCCGTGCAGTCCGGTCCGTTCGTCTATGAGCATCGCATGGCGGGCCTAGGGGGTTGGTAAAAGTCAGACCCCCAAAAGCGGTACAAGTCGTGTCGGAGTGTAGCCCAGAACACCCTGAGATACTACTGGAATACCTACCAGTAAATCTCCTTGCCTTGGCCAAGGACTTTGTGTAATGGCTCTCCTAGACACAGCACGACCTCACCCCCAATACCGGGAGAGACGAACCCCTGAAGATACGCTCACTGCCTCCATGTGGCTCGGGACTGTACCTAACTAAAACCTGTTTGCACGACTCCTTTGAGCCGTGGTAGGGTAGTAATCAAAGTACAGTGGGAACTCACACGAGACAAATGACGATCCCCAGGTCGATGAACTAACCTGCACACATGTCACCAGGGAACTGCCATCTGACGTCTGGTATATGACCAACTAGCATGTTCCCGGTGAGTCCTGTCCGGTGTACTCATAACCCAATGAGCACCTGTATACATCTTAGGTGATCCAACTGACACCAGTGGCTTGTGAGACCGGCCACCGCCCCTCGTCGGGGTCTCGACTGTATACACTAGTCTACTAATGGAGTATCGATGCCCGGTCTCGAAACTCCCACGACTAGGGACCTTTTAAGGATATGCTTGTAGATCCCCAGCTCCCACTTATATGATCGCCCTCATACTGCTGGTGGTCAAGCAAGAATCCTAGGGACTCTATCAACGTGTAATAGCGACGTGTCAGGTCACCTAAAGCAGTACACGATGATAAAGGTAAACCAGATAGCATACTATCATCTCGAGTAAGACTGTCCTACCGGGATAGGTCCTCCCTCAATCATTACAATCACGTACCTGTGACCTAATAATTGACTCTGAGGGCACTATCTCCAACAATCTCCCACTTGCACTCAAGGCTAATTATTGCGATGTCGCATACTCACAGCCCGTGTGATACCGAACATCCAACTCCTCTACTAGTCAGTCTCACAAAGCTCGTTTGCGGAACTATTGCGTTCGAGGAATAGCCTCAGTGAGTGGATCCGCTTAGTTGTTTCTTTCTATGTCTCTCTATATCTCAAGTTCGCGGAGAAAGCCATCTCCCGAAAAGAGCAATACCTGTCTCAGAATATGTCTGGATGTCTGATGGGACCTAGCTCATAAATGAACTCCAAATCCAAACTTCTTAGACTGTATCATCAACTGAACTTAATCAGTATCCTGCGTGCCATGCCTCCCTCAGTATTGCCTTGGACCACCTGTCCAAAATACTGCCCCTCATCAGAAGGAAAAACTATAACTCTGACAACCTCCTTGTCGTCCATGTCACCTTGGAAGCCCGGAATGATAACTGTCTCCTGAATGAGGCTGTCGTTATCATATCCCTAGAACATCCACTTATGTTCTAAAACTGCTTCCGACTGTTTCTCCAGGATTGGATCAATGTCAACTTATTGCATCTAGTGCAAGAACAACATCTGGTGTGGTACTTGACATCTCATGATTGACTCAATTGCCTGAGCAAGTGATCTGCCAATCATGCACGTCCCTCTCCCCTTTAGTCTGTAAGACACCTTTAGAGAGGGTGACTCCATTACCTGCAGGTCCACTACCGTGCCAGGAGTCGTCCATTCTAAATACTCTTAGAATGCTGTCTAAGTACCCAGATTGGGAGACTACCCAAATCTAGATCTAAAACCATAGATCTAGTAACCAGTATGTCTGATATAAAATCCATTTCCTTTGTGGAGAAACCACTGTGTGACGACCAAAGTATAACCGATCGTAGTATAGGAGTTTCCTTTCCTACTTTGTGTATGTCATCCAAATACCATGACATCACACCCTACTACCTTCTCAAGAGATCCATCCCCTATTCTGATGAAGTCAAACCTATGACTGTCACGTCAGAAATAGATGATCTATCTCCGCTACTGGTGCTTCAGTCTATAAATAGACATAAGCTACCTGTCCACCAATGCTTCCGCTGCTCCCACTGACTACGACAACCCTCTGGCAGGGTCATACAGACGTCCACTTCTAAAACTAGTTTAGAATGACGCTATACTCATCCTCCCGCCGGGTCTCGCAACCTGGAACAACAGCAATGGCAATTGTGGGTAAACAAGAACTTCCCTGTCACCGTCCTTGAGGCCACCGTAGTACCTCTCGGGTGCCTGAAGTTACCCACTTTATCTGCGGAGTGGCCAATGGAATGTCAATCCAGATTGAATCTTTAGGTTCCTCTTCAGTAATCGTTTGTGGTTCTGGAATCACTTCCAGTTCTACCATACTCCCACTACTGTTTTCTGAAAAAATCCATCTTTAATAAAACTGTGGCGAGTCTAGAACAATATCGCTATTGTTCATCCAGATGGTAGAAAGTCAACCCTCGTCATAGCCTGGGTCAACCCACAAACAGCCATTACAGAAACGTGCCTTGAGTTGTCCAGTGTCTGGTTTTAATCATAAACCGGACAACTCCCCGTACCTTAACATCGTTAAGATATGAACTGTTCTATATCCAATATAGAAACAGAGGCACTGATTTAATTGAACCAGATTCAAATCATGCAGCTGTCCCCAGCGCATGTCAACTAAATGGAAGGAGGCCGATCAGCGTTACTCAACTTAGGAATACTTCCAATTATGAGTAACCTGAAAGAGAAGCAAGATCTCTTTATCATTACTATCAACTGAATACCATACACAAGTATCTACATCTTCGATCTCTTTGAAGAATCCCGATACTTGCTATACCTGGTTCTCTACTCTATTCAAATACCTATAACTTCTCAAAATTTGGACCCTGTGTTTCCGCGAAACACCTGTCTAAAAACTAGAGAGGTCATAAGTAAACCGAATATAGTACGAGGACCAAGCCCTCTGTCCTGATGGACCCTGGACAACATACAATCCTTTGTATAAGTCCCTTGAGTCTGATAACTCATTCACTGTGTGTCGTAGGTTGAAAACTGTACTTGTGGTTAAGAAGAATTACACCGCTGTTTAATGCTCCTTACCTAACCATCCACTGATATAGGTAAATGTCGTAGACATAATTTCAGAAAGGTATATCTCACTCTATGAAAATAGACGTACAGATATATCAACTTGAAATTGGTGCATAACAGCGGATATTCAAAACCAAATATTTGCCGACCGGCAAACAGCCCAGGTGATTTCCTCAAATATCACTGATTACAACGAATCCCGATATAATGAGGATGATCACCCAATTCCCAATAACTTACTCCCACTCATCATCTGTAAAACCATACAGATGTGAGAATCGTACCTGGTAAATACATACCCTGGAGTAAGTATCTAATCGGGAAATCAGTTTTCCTTTAACATTACACAGTGAAACTGAAACATTGAAATGTTCCGATGGGGTATTCTGGTATTCCTAGTAATGCCTCTTCCAGATTCACGACTGTAACCGTATAGTTCTTTGCCACCTCTCTAAATCCCTTCATATGTCTTTAGTCTTTACCTTCTGCACACCCTTTTAGGCCAAATGGTTTTCTTCCTTCCCTACCGTTCGGCACCAGCCTATGGTTTGGAAGAAGACTATCCAATAAGCATAATGGGTGTACTGTCCCAATCCTAGGAACACTCGCAATGAGAGAGGGTGAAGATAAAAGACAACCGAATAAATCTTATTCCTATTTCTCCTGAACCAGAATCCATCCCCGAACTGGAACAAGTTCCATTCGAGTTCGTATATAACCATACGATGGAGTATCCAAATAAACTGTGGATCTTCGTAGTGATACGGAGTGTCCTGGAGAAATACAAAGGTGATGTGGGAGTGGTAACGAAATATTTGGTTTGGTCGTGAATATCTGTTGCAATTTACTTTGCCCTCTTACTGATCCCTTTCTTTGTCTTAACTCAATACCTTCTGCACACCATCGTTATGCTAATTGGTTTTCTTCATTCCCTACCGGTCGGCACCAGCCTAAGGTTTGGAAGAAGACAATCCAATTTGCGTAATAGGTGTACTACCCCTAAACCAAGGAGTACTCGTAACCTGAGAGAGGGTAAAAGGAAAAGACAACTGAATAATCCTATCCGTTTTCTCCAGAACCGGAAACCATCCTCGAATAAATTCTTTCGAGTTCGTATCTAACCATACGATGGTTTTGTCCAATGGAAGTGGACGTTCGTAGTAATACGGGGTGTCCTGGAGAAAAGGGTAAAAGTAGGAGTGGCAATGATGTTCGCAACTCTGACAATCCAAAAGCCGGTGTTAAGAAGGTTCGGTCAACTTGGTCACTGAGTCATAGTCTAGGGTCGGGTCAATGGTCGCAGCCAAAGAGAGAGAAAAGAAACACTCAGCGTGCACTCTAACCTAGATCAGAATGGTTACCAATTTATCTAATCTGGAATCCTCCCACTGTACCTCAAATTCTCCTCCAAACCTGAAAGAAGAATTAGTCGGGGTTACCCGAGGAGTAAACTAACTCATCAGTGGGAATCAGGATCCAACTCTCATCGCATGACAACGTGACGGAATCCGCTCACGGTGTCACACTCCAGAAGGTATGCGCATATCTGGCAAGTTTCAGTTCTTTTGAAACTCCCGATGTGATTTCTGCCCCATGCTCTTATGACCTTGACGAAGGTCAACAAATCATAAGTCACATGTCAAGTTCTACCCGTCATTCTCCAGGTTAATTTGAATCCACCCGTACAAGCCCTTGACGAAGGTCAACAAGGCTATACGACTGTCCCAAACCAACACATCTATCTATGCTGCAGAAAGGTAACAAGCAGCTACCATACACTATGCCTTGACGAAGGTCAACAAACATAGCATGAATACTACGTGCTACCCGTCTGAAACAACGGAGGGCTACGAATGGTTTCTGGCGAAAACCTTTAACGTAAAGAACTTGATATCGTCGAAGGAATGGATAGCTTTTTAAAATATAGTGACGAAAACCGTTGCTAAAGAGGTCACTCCCGGTGAAGGGATCTCGGCTCTTTCCCCGTAGAATGGGGTGCAGGATATTCCAAATGAATACCGCGATGCAAAGCAAAAGTAATCGGCTATAGTGAAGTTAATGCCCTGACGCAAACTTTTGTCCAAGGGGTCACTCCTGGTGAAGGGATCTCGGCCCTTGCCTCGTCGACTGAGGAGCAGGATATTCCAACTGAATACCGCGATGCAAAACAAAAGTGAACGTCCTTGCAATAACAGCTTTTTGAAAAGTGTTCCAACAACATCAGATTAGGTTTGTTTTTAACTTGCATTGATCCAAATCAATGCAGTCCCATCAATTGATCACACCAAAAAGAACGAAAATATACTGATGTACGTATATGCCATCCGCATTCGCCACTGGGTCCCGTCATTACCCGTTAGGTTAGCTAACTAACGACAGAGCGGGGACTGGACTAGCGCGGATGCAAAACATATACAACATCTACTAATATATATACCAATATATTATATTCGCTCAAGGCGTGAATAAAATGCAACATCACAGAGAATGAACAGCATCACAGAAACAATACAGATATCTGGGATCCCCGGGTTTCACAGAGCCGCTGAAACCCGACGTTCCCCTGGTCGTGTGGATAGCCTGTGCAATGAAATCCTAGACCCCTACGGGCGCGGCAAGTTACCCGCCAAAACCTGAAGCGAGGCAGCCCCCTTCAGCAACGTGAATGGACCACCCAGCACTTCACGGAATCCGGTAACTTGGGCACCCCTCCTGGGTCAACCTGTACCCCCTACGAGTGCGGCGAATAGCCCGCCAATCCTAGAGCGAAGCCCCCTCCGTCTCAATGCCATGAGATACGGGCTTGTTGCCCTCCAGAACCCGGCTATCCGTGCACCCCTTCGCGGGGCAATCCTAGTACAGAAAGTAAAATATACATACACCGGGTACATCGACCGCAACCAGGTCGTGCCCCAAAATAATAATACAAACAGGCAGTGACGGCAGTCCACATGTCGGACGCTCGCCCCGCAATATCAAATGTACATAATACAACAAAACTGTACTAGCATTGCATCCAGGCTATCCCCCACGACCGATCCGTAACATCACAGCAAAAACAAAACATCAACGTGAAAGTCACGTTCGCAAATCCGTCTAACCGGGCTATAGCAGTTAGACCGGATTTACCGATCGAGTGACATTCACGGTCGCAGATATAATGTAAATACTGTGAAAAATGTGTTTAAAATTTTCCGATTGACCAAAAATTAACAAGTGGGCCCCCAATCAAACTGTAGCACTCACAGAAAACCTGGGCCCAATTTTAATATCCCAAAACCCCTGAAATAAGCCCATAAGCCCACTGCAAAAAAATAATCACACGAGCCCACAAACTTGCGGCGGAAGCGCGGCCAGAAGAGGGTTTTGGCCGCCCTTCCGCGGTCGTACGGAGGGATCGTGCTACGAAATTTTTTCAGTGTTCTTATAACTCCCTGCACATCATTCTGAGACCACCTGAAAAATTTTTAGAGACCAAAAATTTTCAACAGAAACTGATGCGAAGGCAATACGGGTTTTGGAACTTTTTGATCGATCGGAAATGCAAACACATTACACAAAGCTAGACTAAGTTAATGGCGAGGCTCTGATACCACTGTAAGTGCACGGCGGCGCCCCGGCCGTCAATCCGACGGCGGAATGCGGAAGCGGTGAAAAACTTAAATTTTGCGGACTTAGCAAACCGGCACCACCGCGCACTAAACACCCGGATCGTAACCATTAACAAGTCTAAGCTAACTAGAAGATGGGTTAGAGATATACCGACGATCCAAGTCCTCCGGTCTTCTCGTCATGGTCCCGATCTCCTGCGGAAAAGTCCCGTCTCCTCCTCGTCGCCGGAAGTGCACCACATCGCCAACTTTGTTTACGGGCTCCCACCTCAATGCCGAGGCAACTCGGGCACGAAGCCGGCTACTCGACGTGCCCAAGAATCGCTGTAGAATGTTTGGTAGAGCTTGTGTCTCATTTTTGGGGTTGTGGAATTGCCATTGGAGGAGGGATTGAACTTGGAGCTTTTTAGATGGAACTTGTGGGATTTTTGCAACATCAAATGAAGCAAAATCCCACCTCAAAATATTTGGACAGCCCCTTCAAGGGGGAGGCCGGCCATGCTCTAGTGAGGGAGGGAGAGAATGAGAGGTCTTCCAAAAAAAAATGAGAAGCCACCATGACAATAATGCAAAGAGGGCATCATGAAAGAATATGATGACAATACCAAAACCACACTCAACACCATCATCATCACCTCACAAAGTCCAACCATGATGAGAAAGGAAAAGTCAAGCCATCATGATAGCTAGAAGTCAAGGTCAAGGAGAGACTATCATGATACAAATATATGCAAAGACCCCCATCCACAATTGCCTATTTGCAACAATGCAAATAAGCCCTCCTCCACCAATCTTCGGCCAATGAACGGAACAATGGAAATTGGCCGAAACGGAAAGCAAACTGGCAACTCCATAAAACTGGTCCCGTAATAAATTACAGGAAAACCCCGATACTGTGCATACACACCCGCATTTGTATTCCGACCGAAATACAAATGCAATGAGACAAAATCTACACTGTACTATACTAGGATCCGGCTTATACCAAAGCCGGCTAGTAATATCCGTTCGATCCTGATCCGTGCAATACCGCACGTATCTGATCGAACCCTGCCATATAACCATACGGCCTATAGTACAGACTGTCCGATCCTGATCCGTGCAATACCGCACGTATCTGATCGGACCCTGCCATATCTCCATACGGCCTCTACAACCTTTCGCCCGAAAGCTGAGTAACTGAATGTGGGGGACTCTAAAGACTCGTCAATACCTTGGTTGTGGATTTAACCACTAGCACGTCAGAGGTATAAGCCAATACGTGACGGGCTACCAGGTACTGACCAAATGGGACGTCGATGAGGAAACTCACCCCGACACCCAACTGAGCCTGTCAGTGACAATATCCGTGCAGTCCGGTCCGTTCGTCTATGAGCATCGCATGGCGGGCCTAGGGGGTTGGTAAAAGTCAGACCCCCAAAAGCGGTACAAGTCGTGTCGAAGTGTAGCCCAGAACACCCTGAGATACTACTGGAATACCTACCAGTAAATCTCCTTGCCTTGGCCAAGGACTTTGTGTAATGGCTCTCCTAGACACAGCACGACCTCACCCCCAATACCGGGAGAGACGAACCCCTGAAGATACGCTCACTGCCTCCATGTGGCTCGGGACTGTACCCAACTAAAACCTGTTTGCACGACTCCATTGAGCCGTGGTAGGGTAGTAATCAAAGTACAGTGGGAACTCACACGAGACAAATGACGATCCCCAGGTCGATGAACTAACCTGCACACATGTCACCAGGGAACTGCCATCTGACGTCTGGTATATGACCAACTAGCATGTTCCCGGCGAGTCCTGTCCGGTGTACTCATAACCCAATGAGCACCTGTATACATCTTAGGTGATCCAACTGACACCAGTGGCTTGTGAGACCGGCCACCGCCCCTCGTCGGGGTCTCGACTGTATACACTAGTCTACTAATGGAGTATCGATGCCCGGTCTCGAAACTCCCACGACTAGGGACCTTTTAAGGATATGCTTGTAGATCCCCAGCTCCCACTTATATGATCGCCCTCATACTGCTGGTGGTCAAGCAAGAATCCTATGGGCTCTATCAACGTGTAATAGCGACGTGTCAGGTCACCTAAAGCAGTACACGATGATAAAGGTAAACCAGATAGCATACTATCATCTCGAGTAAGACTGTCCTACCGGGATAGGTCCTCCCTCAATCATTACAATCACGTACCTGTGACCTAATAATTGACTCTGAGGGCACTATCTCCAACACCCGAGGCCTGGGCCTGCTCAACCACCCGCTCCTACACCCACATTAAGCAGTAAATTATAAGTATAAAATTTAAACTTGAACCTTCCAAAACTAAAATTTCAAATTTGGGTAGAAAAAATATTAACACTTACGCAGTACTCCTGGGTAGCGATGTCGGGATATCGAAGCTCGCCCGTGGCGGGATCTGTCGAGGTGCCGTGGACGGCAATATATGCGGACAACACGCTCGGTGTACCACCTGACGCCACGGTCCGAGATGTCTGCAATATTAGAAAGTAACTCTTAATATTAGAAATATTAGAAAATAACTCTTAATATTGCAGAATATCACAAAGGTCAGTTTATTGTAATTTACCGATAACTCCATAGCTCGAGTAATGTTCCTCGAGCCACCTGTGTAAGTGGAGCGACCCCTCTTCGCCGACTTGCTGTTCTCTGTATTCTGAGCGGCCTGTTTCTGCACAACGCATTAACATTTAGTTTTCTAATTAAGAAACACAAAGAAATATATTATATCATAAATAATGAATTACATTTAAAATACATACCTGTTTGCGTTGGGAGTCGAAATAAGGGCACAATAGAGGCCATGTCTCTACGTCGACTCTCGCAAACGCCGGAGTAGATAGGAGGGCCGCTCTCTCTACCTCGGGGGTCGCCATCCACAGGGAGTAGCAGTCGGCCTTCAGCTCATTCCTGTTGTATCGGACCTTGGCCTGCATGTTCTTCATCAGGCCATTGTACAGAGCATGAAGGTCGAGCACCCTCCCCGGGTGATCAGGGTCGGCTACAGGCTGAAAATCGTAATCCAACAGAAAATACAAAAAAAACATTGTTTTTAGATTGCAAGTGTTAATAATAAATATATTGGATAGATCAAATGAAAATATATATTAATACATACCCGAGCCTGATCAAAGAAGAGGGCGAATGAGCGCTGGTGCTGCTCGCCCCACTCAACGTGAAGTGGATAGTTCTTCACGAGCCGGCTCTCGTCCCCCAAATACCGGCCGAACCTCTCGTCATGAGGACCCGTATAGCGATAGCCAAAGGTAAAAAAAGGGGGAATGCTGCCTCCCCCCTAGCTCTGTCAGGCCTCAGCCTATGGGACTGATTCGGGCCTCGAGTCCCCCTCTGGGGATGGGGAGGCCCTACGTCTGAACGAAATATCAAGACAATCAATAATAAGACAAAGTAGTATTAAGAAATCAAGGTTAAACAAAAATTCAAGTGTGATATATACCTCCGGTGACTATCGCACGAGCCTGGGCCCGGGCAGCAGCACGAGCGGGACGATAGTTCCTCCGGTGAGGAACAACCGGGGTCCTGGATGCGGACGTATCCCCTCCAACTAGAAAATAAACATCGACGCTAAATTTTCATGAAGTTCATATTTATTTTATTGAGCATATATAAAATGAATAAATATTTTAAATTTATTCATACTAACATGCAGACGATGCGGAGGGTATGGAAGCGGCAGGAGTGGCCCCTACGGAAGATGTGGACGCACCACCTATAATTAGACAATTAAAAATAGATTATATAACTAATTGCAAAAAGAATGTGTAGATCAATAATATAACGTTCTAAATCAATATGCATGCACTATAGGATATACAAACATACCCGCAGGTGCGGTGGTGTCACCACCTACAGCTAGACAATAATAAAAATTGCTAAGTAAGAGCAAAAGGAATGTCTGTATTTATGATATAGCATTCTAAATCAATATACATACACTATATGATATATAAACATACCTGGAGGAGCGGGGGTGGCCTCTGTCCCAGATGTGGACGCATCACCAACAACTAGACAATCAAACATTGACAATATAAGTAATTTTGACATAAACAGGCATGAATATCTGTAATATTACATTCAAAATGGATATGCGTGCAGTATACCTGGAGGTGTGGCAAAATCCACACGGAAGGAGGCATCCGAAGGGGTCTCCGATCTGGGTGCAAGACCGGCCCTCTGAAGCTCCCTACGGAGCTCTCCGGACGGCAGAACCGCTCTGCCTTTGCCTCTGCCTCTGCCGCAGCTGGAGCTCCTGCCGCCCCTCGCTGCTCCCGATATCGTCATCAAATCTAGATAAACGGTTCGTGGACGCATTAGACAATCATTAAAAGTATTGACTATATATGTATAGAGCGTAAAATGTGAAGTAATAATATAACATTATTGATAACCTTTTTCGTTTCGTGGGCGGATCATACATATCTACTTGGATTTCATCGTCGATGTCATTTCTAACCCACGCAACTTCATGATCGGTCGAAGACAACCCGTCCTTCGAAACAGACGGTCGGAGCACTTTAAGCCTTCTCTCTTCTTCGTCCTCATCGCTGTCCTCGTATTCTGGGACATCGTAGACATCTCTGGGTTTCCATCGGCATACAACACTCCAACCCGGATGCTTCAAACACTGTGAGTAGTATACTTGGAATGCTTGGTTCGGAAAGATAAACGGATCGTCCTGACTGTAAAATCGAAGTGTGTTCACACTGGTCAATCCATATTCATCTTTCTAAGTCCCAAGACTGCTTCTCCACCTGTCCGTATCGGTTCGCGGATCGTACCAAGTACACTGGAATATATAAAAGGGTTTTGATCGTCAGGGATAGTGGATGCCGAGTATACAATTTAAGTACCCATAGTAAATCACACCGTCCGATCCTACCGTCGCAATCCCACTATTCTGAGTGGTTCTAGAAGTTTCTATGTCCTTAACTTCGAATTTGTATCCAAGGACACCAAATCCTTTGTAATATGCAACCTCCATACTAGGAAATTGAGCTAAACATCTTGAATCACTCTCAAATGATGCAGACAAGTTCGGATTGTGGATCTAAAAAAACAAATTTTACGAAAAATACATAACGATACAAGTTTAGATTAAAACTGATAGCAATAAAATGTTATTCGAATAATTTACATGATCTGTGACCCAATCACAAAAATTATCCTGATGATATTTTTCCAATCGTTCTTCGTTCCAATCAGGATGCCCCTCACGTACCTCGTTAAAATGAGTTCTGTTTTCGACAAATAATGGCGACATTAATAATATATCATTTCATACACACACAAACACAGATATAACAATTAATTCGAAAGAACTTACTCTCTAATTTGTTCAAGACATGCGCGATTAAGTAAGATAAACCGGTATATCTTGTTGATAAACATAGTGTCTACCCTCTTATACTCGGCTTTACCATATGGCCCGTCTTGAATTCTTCGTGGTCGGTTAAGCCTTGTCTCAATTTTCTCATCCAGATAGAGGGAACAAAATGGGGTTGCTTCATCAAGAAGATAACCTTGCATGATAGAACCCTCTGGTCGATTTTTATTGCGTATATACTTCTTAAGAGTGTAGAGGTACCTAATGAGAATATGTTGAATAAATAAATACGGGCATACAGGACAGCAATAAATTTATAAATTGCGCGAAATGAAAAATTACACGTACCTCTCGACGGGATACATCCATCGATATTGTACCGGTCCGGCTAACTTCGCCTCAGTTGCAAGATGAACCGTCAAGTGTATTATGATATCGAAGAATGACGGTGGGAAAATACGCTCAAACTTGCAAAGTATCAACGCAATAGAATTTTCTAGTTTATCCAGCGTCGCAACCTCCAGTGTTTTAGCACACAACTCCCTGAAAAAACAAAATCGGTCATTGATTACTACACCAACCGAGTCGGGGAGAGAAGTCCTGAGGGCTAATGGAAGAAGGTGTTCCACGATAACATGGTGATCATGACTTTTCAGCCCATCTATCTTTCCCTTAACAATTTTTATTTTCTTGCTGAATGATCCTGAGAAACCTGTGGGGACTTTCAAATCTTGCAACACCTGCAGGAATCTTTTCTTCTCCGGTTGTGACATATGATAAGCGGCATTGAGAAGTACAAACTTGTCCGGTTTACCCGCTACCGGTCTAGGTTGCAATTCACTTCTTATTCCCCACTCTTGCAGATCCATCCGAGCATTCATGTTGTTTTTCGATTTCCCGTCTTTACACAGAAGCAAGTTAAGTATGTGCTCTGATACTCCCTTCTGTATATGCATGATGTCCAGATAACGACGCACTGAATTTGTAGACCAGTACGGAAGCTCGAAGAAAATGCTTAACTTGTTCCAATATTGTGGTTTGACCTGTTTCGTCGGATCCATCCCGAAGGTCAAGTTATTGTAACCATCCCATTTAGCAGTCACGTCCTCTCCGGACAATGGGGATGGAGGTCCAAGAAGCTCCTGATGACCATCAAAGTGAACCGTGTCTAACATATAGGGGTGGTCTGGAGGCAGAAAAGGTCGATGGCCGCAATAACAAACCTTCCTGCTAAAATTCAAAAATTTTGATGTGGTGTGTTCATGGCAATGAGGACATTCTTTGTGACCATGTATGGACCAACCTGATAGCATTCCATACACAGGAAAGTCATTAATTGTCCACATTAAAGCCGCACGCAGTATGAAGGTTGTATTTGTGTTTGAATCATATGTCTCTACACCATCAATGAACAAAGATTTCAGCTCCTCGATCAGAGGTCGGAGATAGACGTTGATATTGTTCCCCGGTAAGTTTGGTCCGTCGATAAGAAGAGGCATCATAAAGTATGATTGGTCCATAGCCAACCAAGGCGACAGATTATAAATTATCATTACAATGGGCCATGTACTGTGACTTCCAGCCATATAGTTGAATGGGCAAAAGCCATCGGTAGCCAGTCCGAGCCGGACATTGCGAGGATCACTACCGAATATTGCGTGCCTCCTATCGAAATCCTTCCATGCCGGTGAATCTCTTGGACGGCTCATTTTTCCATTTTCTCTTGGAGGAGCACGGGGATGCCAAATCATTGCCTCGGCTGTTTTCTTGCACCTGAATAGCCTCTGTAGCCTCTGTGTTATGGGAAAGTATCGTGCTATCTTCACAGGTATATCAGGCTTCTTATCAGAATCTTTCGGCTTATACCTGGCCTCTCCGCATGTTGGACACTCTTTCAAATCTGAATTCTCTTTCTGGTACAACACGCAATTTTTAGAACATGCTTGAATTTTCTCGCACTTTAGACCCAAATCAGACATCATCTTCCGGGCTTAGTACCAGCTTTCGGGTACATTATTTCCCGGAGGCATAGAATCTTTCAAGAACTAAAGAAGCATTGTGAATGACTTGTTGCTCCATCCATTTAGGCACTTAATCTGGAAAAGTTGGACGAACCATGAGTGGGTGGAATACTTCGCATTCTCATAAATTGGTTTCCTAGCATCATTCAGGAAATTTTCATATTTATCCGCACGCGGTCCTTGACCGGAAGGAATGTCATCTTCGGTACGAATAGATTCACCTAGGGCAGCCACTACCATATCCTCCATTTCTTCTGATGGAAATAAATTTCCGTCTCCTGCCGCATTACCGAATTCTTGTTCTTCTCCTGCCGCATTATCGTGTTCTCCTTCTTCTTCTACAGCAGTACTGCATTATTCTCCTTTCCAGTGATATTTCCAAGTTGTATAAAGTCTAGTAAACCCATGTTTTACAATATGAAGCTCTGCCAATTCTACCTTCTGCCAGTACTTATTGCAACATCTATCGCACGGACAGAGAATCTTCTCTATTATGATCTTATTATGTGCGCGTGCAAATTCAAGAAAGCAGCAACTCCCGTGACAAACTTAGGTTGCATACGTTGTTTCCAATCCACATACATCCAGTCCTTAACTCTGACGTACTCATGGGCCATGTTAGACTGTATAACATATAAATTGTAGGTTATGCTGACTATATTGAGAAATATAAGAACGGGATAGTTACTGACAAAGGAGAAAATCCGTGTATATGCTTTGTGTGTGCGTTTTTCGTTGAAAAGAATAAATTATCGCACGTATGTTAACCGATAGACGGGGACTAAATGGCGCTTTTAGTTTCATATATGAGTATCGATGGGAATATGAAGGTTTCATATTATCATATATTGGTTTTAACCCGAACATCTCGAATCGCTCTCTAATTATGCGTTTGTTGTGTATTCTTGTTGTATGTGTGTGTTCCGGCTGTCGGGGGTAGGCTTCTATCCCATTAAGAATGTATAGAGCGAACGCCCATCACTTGTGCTTTCAACCGTTTCAAGTAAATTTCGGCAGCACCTCCCCGCTGTTTTCCGAGTACACTTTAATAGAATAGATAATCATTTCAAAGCTGTGAAACAACGTTGAAATGAACATCTAATCTATCTTTGTACACGGAGAACCAGCGGAAAGGTACCGACGAAATATCTCGAAACGGATGAAAACACAAGTGAATGAAGTCGTTTGCTTTATACATTCTTAACTTGTCCACACGGGACAAATCTATGGGTTACCATACGATTGAATTTTCTCGTCGCGTAGACCATACGACGGTTATTAGTATCGAGCTATACTGTCCGATACTTAACAACCTTCGTATAGTTCTAGGTTACGACGAGCATCACACGTATGTTAACCGATAGACGGGGACTAAGTGGCGCTTTTAGTTTCATATATAAGTATCGATGGGAATATGAAGGTTTCATATTATCATATATTGGTTTTAACCCGAACAACTCGAATCGCTCTCTAATTATGCATTTGTTGTGTATTTTTGTTGTATGTATGTGTTCCGGCTGTCGGGGGTAGGCTTCTATCCCATTAAGAAAGTATAGAGCGAACGCCCATCACTTGTGCTTTCAACCGTTTCGAGTAAATTTCGGCAGCACCTTCCCGCTGTTCTCCGAGTACACTGTAATAGAATAGATAATCATTTCAAAGCTATGAAACAACGTTGAAATGAACTTCTAATCTATATTTGTACACGGAGAACCAGCGTAAAGGTACCGACAAAATATTTCGAAACGGATGAAAACACAAGTGAATGAAGGCGTTTGCTTTATACATTCTTAACTTGTCCACACGGGACAAATCTATGGGTTACCATACGATTGAATTTTCTCGTCGCATAGACTATACGACGGTTGTTAGTATCGAGCTATACTGTCCGACATTTAACAACCTTCGTATAGTTCTAGGTCACGACGAGCATCGCACGAATGTTAACCGATAGACGGGGACTAAGTGGCGCTTTTAGTTTCATATATGAGTATCGATAGGAATATGAAGGTTTCATATTATCATATATTGGTTTTAACCCGAACATCTCGAATCGCTCTCTAATTATGCGTTTGTTGTGTATTCTTGTTGTATGTGTGTGTTCCGGCTGTCGGGGGTAGGCTTCTATCCCATTAAGAATGTATAGAGCGAACGCCCATCACTTGTGCTTTAAACCGTTTCGAGTAAATTTCGGCCGCTCCTCCCCGCTGTTCTCCGAGTACAATGTAATAGAATAGATAATCATTTCAAAGCTGTGAAACAACATTGAAATGAACATCTAATCTATCTTTGTACACAGAGAACCAGCGGAAAGGTACCGACGAAATATCTCGAAACGGATGAAAACACAAGTGAATGAAGGCGTTTGCTTTATACATTCTTAACTTGTCCACACGGGACAAATCTATGGGTTACCATACGATTGAATTTTCTCGTCTCGTAGACTATACGACGGTTGTTAGTATCGAGCTATACTGTCCGATATTTAACAACCTTCGTATAGTTCTAGGTCACAACGAGCATCGCACGTATGTTAACCGATAGACGGGGACTAAGTGGCGCATTTAGTTTCATATATGAGTATCGATGGTAATATGAAGGTTTCATATTATCATCGAGTATCATATATTGGTTTTAACCTGAATATCTCCAATCGCTCTCTAATTATGCGTTTGTTGTGCATTCGTGTTGTATGTGTAACATGATTTTAAACCATTGAGATCAAGATTGATAGAACTGATCATCCTATATTGCAATAGCATTCATCAACCAAAAACTATTATTGCAATGGTATTCATCTATAACAATCAACAATTAAAACTACAAATATAGGATACTGATATCATAAAGCGTTATACGCAACATTGATAGAACTGATAAATAAAAAAACGAAACACAAACCGTATCAAGATTTAACAACTTTGATTATGTCATATATGCGGGCCGATATTTTCATATTAGCCAATAGGCAAAAATAGATTGCGGTCTGGATATGGCATATTGGCAGATGTTACCTATATGCATACATCCATGTTGTCTCCCTATTTTTTCATAAATTAAACCAACTTTTCTATACATGCTAGTAATTACTGGATACATTCAGGTTAAATGCGTAGAGCTAGCCGTAATTTCCTCTACGGTAAACATTCATCAATGCAACACTTTGGTTTGCCTAACTAGATCGCCATTCACGAACACGATCTATTTATATGGCATGATTTTATACACTTAATTTTACCACATTTATTGAAAATGAATCATTCATGATATGATACACTTAATTTTACCACATTTAATGAAAATGAATCAATATGTTCCTTGGATACTAATATTAATTAATTAGACCAACTTGATTAGGATTGGATTTGTTTTGATTGCTTATGGAGGAAAAATGCAAACAAGTGTAGTGTAGATCGCACCATTAGCTATTGCAAATTAGTCTAGTCATTCTCCATTTAGTAGTTAAAAAAAACAAGTTGAAGAGCCTATTTGTTTCCTTTTTACTTCAAAGACTCTAGATTCCCATTTTTGAACTATTCTTCCTTTGTCCTCCTGTACCAAAGTCTCCTTCAGCTTTCTATAAATTCTCATTCATAATTGCCAAAGTCCATCACTCAATTATACACACACACACACACACACACAGAGAGAGAGAGAGAGAAAGAGAGAGAGAGAGAGAGAGAGAGAGAGGGAGAACAACAGGGAAAGATGCCATAGGAGATAATTTCCTCATATGACGTCGAAAAATTAGTCCTCCCTTATTTTTTCCGATGATCGGTATTCATCATTTTCTTCGTTATCATCTAAGAAATTTGTTGTACCCACATCTTAGATGATAACGAAGAATATGATGTATGTCGATCGTCGGAAAAAATAAGGAATGACGTATTTTTTCGACGCCATAAGAGAAAATTCCCTCCTTCATTATATATATATATATATATATATATAATTTTCCAACAAGGAATTAGGATATCATCAAGTCATGAGACAACACTAGATAAATTAATCTTAATGGAGTTTTTGTCTAATCAAATTCAACTCCAACCATCATTTTAAAAGAACGAACCAACATCATTAAAAAAATATAAATACCAACTCCAAATTCCCAAAAAAGTAACAAGTAGGATGAAAATAAAGCCTAGCCGTGCTTTCTGTTCCCTTTGTAAGCAGCATTATAAATGGCCGAGTTACGAAATATGTTGTTAGGCATGAGTTAAGCCGATAAACAAATTCAGATCATTTAATCATATTTATCTTCCTAAAAACCCGTCATTGATTAAAAGTTGATAGCAATGATCAAGCAACACGGGAATTTAACCAACACTGTTCACGTATAATCAATCTTGCACAACTAATCATTCCTACGACAACCGTTACTCGACAATCAGATGGATCTCTCTAAAAATCATACCTGCTGTCAAACGTTTTTCTCCCATCAAATCAATTATACTAGTATAGGTCGCGATGAGTACAACCGTCAAAACCAATCACACCGCCCACACACGAAAACTAGCCATGCTCATAACATTTACATATCCTCAACTAACCCATTAAAACTCTCTCAGAGTTGGATATTAGTTGACCAACCACCATTGAACCGCCCACACACGAAAACTAGCCATGCCCACCCTAGCCCCAGCCCCAACCCCAACCTAACCCTAGCCCCAGCCCCAGCCCTGCCCCAGCCCAGCCGCGCCCCAACCTTACCCTAACCCCAGCGCGCCCCCGCTAAACCCTAACCCCAACCCTAAGCCAAACCCGAACCCCAGCCCCAGCCCCAGCCGCAGCCGAACCCCAACCCTAACCTAACCCCAACCCCGACCCCGACCTCGACCGCGACCCTTGCCGAACCCCAACTCCAAACTCAACCCCAGACCCAGCCATGAACCCTAGCCCTAAATAATCAAAAATTTCTTTAATTTAGTCGAAGATTTACTAACTTGAACGGCGGTGGCGACGACCTGAACGGCGGTGGCGACGACGAGAACGGTGGTGGCGACGAGAACGGCGGTGGTGACGAGGAGAACGGCGGTGGCGATGACGAGAACGGCGGTGGCGATTTGGGGATTTTCTTTCACGCGCGATCGAGAGAGGAAGAAAGAAAGCGTAGGCAATCGATCTGTGCCTTTATTAAATCGATATTTAGTTACCCCTACGGATTTGTCCGTAGGTCCTTGGTTTGCGGCTCCGTAGGGGCAAACACCAAATTAAGAATTAATATTTTTATTCTTGAACGTCTGGGCCCGTAGGGGAAACCTTTTAGCCCTACGGATTAATCCGTAGGGCCTACTTAAATCTGCCCCTACGGATTTCAATATCCGTAGGGGCAACCCCCTATTTTACTAGTGGTTTTTAAAATAATGCATAATTTCATTAACTCCCACGGTTCCCAAATCCAGAAAACATCATGAAAAATCTATATCTCAGTGCGAAAATCCATGAATATAATATATGCAACATAAAACTGTAATGAAAGCATATAAAGGAAAATCTGCTATTTAACTACAACCAGTTAATATAAATATCATGCGGTTCCTAATATCTGCAATTCTTAATAATACATCAATAAGGGTAAATACGTAGCTATAGCCAGATATATGTGAACACATAAACGTATAGCAGAAAATATAGGTATCTACCTATTAGTAATGATGTGAAATACCCTCCAGGTATAAGTGAAGTATGAATTGCAAAGTACACCTGTAGCTATGTCCTTAGGTGTATATGTACCTATCGCTAATAGTACGATACCCTATAGGTATACAGGTAACTAGCATGTCAAAGCATATGTGTAAGCATGTCGGTATACAGGTATGCTATATGTCATATGCGATAAGAAATATGAATCAATGTCACAATGTCCCTAACCAGACAATATCATTTCTATATGTGGTTTGTGCATGACATGGCAATTATTGACGGTGCGTGTGGCATACAATCAGTGCTCGTGCAACATGAGCCGTCAATAAAAGTGCAGTGTCCTAAGGATACTAGTCCAAGCACAACAATTTACTAAGCAGTAGGGTAAGTGCGAAATTCTAAATATGACATAGAATATGCGAAAAAATTAACATCTCTAGCCCAGACGCATAACACCATGCGGGCGATTCCCCTGTAGATGTTAAATCTACTCACCAACACTCCTGGCTAAGTGTAGCCAACCACCTGTTTTCCCTTTGTAGCTGTGTCCGTAGTCCCCGCCTGCGAACCTACAATATTAAGACAATAACACAAGTGTATATTAATAATAACCCTAAAACACGTACACACTACATTAGACCGACCCAACAACACAAAACATACTCTCAAGTGTTCGTATTGTGGCTAACGCACGCAGCGACACGACGAAAACAACCTAAGAGTAAAACCACACAAAGTGCACGATCCGTGTCGTATAACGTATCGCGCGAACACAAAACACTACAACCTACCTAAGTGATCCCAGTATTTTAATACAGCAAACACTAAAAAGTAAACAGTACCAAACACCCCTAACCAACTGCTGACAACTACCCGCAAAAACCCAACACCCCAACTCCTCTACAAAACCGGTGTCGCCGGAATTTCTATTTGGGTCGCCGGCCCTTGCCGGTGAGGTGGGTCTCGTGTCTCAGGTGGTGCTCCAGGGTCACTAGTACATCACTACAATTTTGTTTGGTTTTCTAGTATTTTCTCGGGATCACAGCAGGTCACAGATATCGCAAATCGATACAAAATACGATATGATGCACACCAATCTTAACTTTACACTATCTAAACTGAAATAAAAAGGCTACACATCCCTACCACAACCAAAAAGAACAAATAGAGATCATACCTAGCTCCAAGATGTAAATCAAGACTTGGGGTATTTTTATGATTTATTTTGGAATTTTGGGGATTTATGAGCTTGGAATGATGCAAGAAATGAAAGGAAATGATTAAGAGCAGAATGGAGAGGAAGGTGCTCGGCCAAGGGAGGGAAGGGAAGGATTTGTGTAGGGTTTTCTAGTTCATTCAACAATAAATGCACACTTAATGCATTCACACACACATGCATGCACCTCTTCTCAATTCTTCTCTTTTCTTTTAAATTTAAAACTAAAACCCATACAAATATCTAGATGCTATGTGAGGGGTTTTATTAACTCAAACTTAATTTTTGAAAAGAAGACTTAAGAGAAAATTACCCAAAATGTGAATACCGCATTAAAATATTATTAAAATTGAAAAAAATTCAAATTGAACCAAAACGTCCCATATACCCCCAAAGCTTGCGCACTAGCTTTATTTTAGCTAATCTAGATGCTGGCAAGTCTATATGGTCGTTTGATCACAGTCGGATTAAAACGGAAAATACCGACAATTTACCCAAAAATGGAAAATTCACATAACGATTTCTAAAACGTTACAATCTCCCCCTTATAAAAATTCGTCCCAGAATTTAAAATTCTCACTAAGCGTAACTTCAAAGAGAAGAGTACAAAACTCCCAATCTTGCTCGAAGCCTCCTAAGCGATTACCTGACCAAACGGCTACGTCCAAGAAAACCCTTCACAGATAGCAAGACCCTTGACCGAAGTTTCTCCACCTGCCGAACCATTTACACCAATTTCTGCCGGTGAACGAAAAGGTCGCGTCAAAGCTAAATGGTCTGGTGCTGAATCATGTGAGAAAATCATGAAGGAAATTGCAAAGTATCAACACAAAGGAAACGGGGTGAATTGTCAAAAATCTGGGCGGAAGAGCTAAGTTAAAGGCAACGAAACTAACTCGCTTTAAGGATCTCTAATGGACCTATAATCCTGTGATAAGCTTCTCAAAACTCAACATGTCATTCATCGGAAAAGTCCGTAGGAATACATGATCCCCCACTGTGAACTCAAGTCTGCGACCATCACGGTCGGCATAAGACCTCTGTCTGCACTGGCTGTCATCATCCTAACCTGAACAACTGGAACATCTCCGAGGTCTCTAGACTAGCTGTGGTCCAAAAATCCTACTAAGCAGAGTCAGAAAAACAGATTGGTGATCGACACCACCTAACAACTAATTTAAAGGCTGGCAATTGGAGTGCCTCCTGATAACTGCTATCGAAGAAGAATCCTAACAATGGTAAGTGACGATCCCAACTGCCGACAACAATTAGTACGTACGCACAAACATATCCTCCATACTCGGTATAGCCCGCTCTCACAAGACCATCATCCAGCGGATGGAAAAGCGGAGCAAAAGCTCAACCAGTACCCAAGGCTTCCTGAAGCTCCTGCCCAAGAGGGCAAGCGAACAGGGTGCCCCCTTTGGATATGACCCATGAAGGAACTCCGTGCAACGCACAAACTTAACAAAGAACAACTGACCAAACTGAGCAAAACTGGACAACAAACATCCAAATGGAGTCACACCCTGTCTAACCCTGGATAGACACCAAAACGAAATTCGTGGAGATCTGCTCCCACTCCCACTCCAGAACGGTTAAACGTTGCAACTCTCCAGCCGGTCTCAGATGCTCAACAAAAACACACAACTAGACAAACACCTAGAAACGAAATCCAAAACTTCACTTTTCATCCCGGTCCACCAGTAACTATCTCACAAGTCACGCCAAATGATGGTGGAACTTGAATGAACACCGAAGCCGACTGATGTGTCTGTTCTAGGATTTCGCGTCTCTCCCATTAGCAACAGGTACACACAAACGCGTCCCTAAACATAGCACACCTTGGTCACAACTCAAGGACTCCGAATCATTACCCAGCCGAGAATGCTCAAGTATCTCAGACGACGAGCATCAGCGGGCTGTACCTCGCGAAAGCGATTAAGGAAAAGTGGTCGGGCGTGTACATGAGCAAGCTGTCTCCTCAGAGGAGGCGAACCTAAGTTGTACTCCACGATCGAACAAGAACTGTAAATCTGCAGAAGACTGTCTCAAAAATCAAAACCCGCTGCAGGAGGATATACATTTAGCTCTAGTGGTTCATGAAAATCTGACACGACTCTCCAAACAAGTAGTGTCTTCAGACCTTCAACGCATGACCACAGCGGCCATCTCCAGTTCATGAGTAGGATATCCTGCTCATACTTCCTCCAACTGTCGGGAAGCCAAAGCGATAACTCTATAGCTTCACCTCAGTACACAGTCGAGCCCCACTCGTGAAACATCACAGTTAAACAACAAGTTGCCCGATCCAGAAAGGAAGGAAAGAACTGATGCAGTTGTCAACCGAATCTCCAACTGCTAAAAACTCCGTACGCATGCCTCAGTCCGAAGAAAAGAACCTCCATTCCAGTCAGTCGACTCAACGGTGCAACAATACGCTAGTAATCTTGCACGAAACGGCGGTAAAACCTGCTAAGCCCAAAATCAACGAACCTCCGTCCGTACACAAATCTGGGCCAAAGCTGTACGGTCTCGATCTCGGAACCATACGACACCGTCTCCCGTAACTACAAGACCTAGGAGTCAACAAAAAAAAGCCTGAAGGAACACTCCGAGAATCTAGAAAACAGCTGGGGCTCTCCCATTGTCTGCAAAAAAAATCCTTAAGTGTTGCTCCTGTTCCTCAAGGCACGTTAGAATAGAACAGAATGTCGTCAATAACACAACAATAACTGGTTGAGGAACGGCCTGAAGAAATCTGGTTCATCATATCTACGAATGCTGCTAGGGCATTAGCGAGTCCAACGACACCACCACAACACAAATTGCCCGTAGCACGCACAAAAGCAGTATTCGGAATGCCATTACTCCGAACCCGCAACAATGATGACCCAATCCCTGAACAAACTTAGAAAATGTCTCACACTCTGGAGATGATCGAAGAAATCGTCAATGCGAGGTAAAGGATACCTATCCGCACCGTAAGCCGGTTCAACTGATGATCAATCAATACACAACCTCAAACTCACTACTACAAATAAGGGTTGCCCCTACGGATATATGCGTAGGGGCGAAAAAATACCCCGTAGGTGCAAAGGCCGCAGGTGCAAGTTGAGGTCCTGAACTTGCCCCTACGGGAAAATTCTTGCCCCTACGGATTTATCTATAGGTCCGGTTGCCCTTACGGAGTAATCCGTAGGGTATAAAATTTTATATTATTTACGGTTTTTTTTAATATATTCCATGTACCTACGGATATAACCGTAGGTCCATGTACTACCCCTTACGGATATCTACGTAGGCACTTTTCCGTAGGGGCAAAATATCAGGATTCCTAATATTTTGCCCCTACGGATAACGCCGTAGGAGAGAAGCAGTGGCCCCTACGGATATGTCCGTAGGGGCACTCCCAATATCCCTGGCATTGAGATCAGTGGGAAAATATCAGTTACTGCTGATATTTTGCCCCTACGGATATCTTCGTAGGGGCAACATGTGTACCTACGGATTAATCCGTAGGTACATATTATCTTAATTTTTTTTTAAAATGGGCTGCTTGATTTTTTCCCGCCCTGTGCACAATAATATATACATCAATCAAATATAAAATTAATCATCACACATCATATATTGCAGTATTCATAATCACATCTCACGCATATATATAATATACAAAAGAAACCCAAAAACTGAATATGATATAAAAATAAAACAATATCAATATCGTTTCAAAATGTAGTACAATGTGTATGATATAAATAAATACATGTTTCAAAAAATAAGAACCAAAAAGCTACCCTAGTTCGGTCCAGCTCCACTTCTGAATAACGATAGAATAACGGGCGCCTGCTCCTCGGTCAAAAAACTCTGCAATTCGTCGCGAGCGGGAGTCTGAGCGGCATGTGGAGCTGGCGATGTGGTCTGCGCAGCCGCCGTCGAGGTAGTCGCTTGCGGAGCCGCGGCTGCGGGAGTCTGAGTGGGCGGTGGAGCTACAGGAGCTATCTGCGGAACCGCAGCCGATGTAGTGGCTTGCGGAGCCGCAGTCGAAGGAGATGCATGTGGAGGCTCGGCCGATGTACCCTGTCGCGTCTGGACCTAACGTGTGTAATAAGCGTGTAAGAACAGTGTATTATTCGAATTCGTATCATTATTAAGTTATTTCGAAATCCCGTTTGGATATCTAGTTTGTTGTTTATTTTAATTACATCTGTATGTATGATTAATCAAACTTAAGTCTAAAACCAAATAAGCTCAAGCTACGTACTAATTATGGATATGTTGATATCTATATAATATGACATGATATTTTACTATAAAGCAGTATACATACCAGCATCTCCTTCAACTCCTGAACGGTGGCCCTCAAGCTCTCCAGTTCCTGATGGACACGTCGGTCACTGGAGACGGAGGAAGTAACCGCCGGGGTGGAGTCCAACCTCATATGGGCCCTGCTATGGCCCAGTCCCCGGCCTCTCTCCCAACCTCCGTGGTGCCCTACGTGTGCGGCGTCCAGAACTTGGGTCAGCAGCCTCAGATCGATCTGTCCGGTAAAATCGATCCCCGAGGCCTGGGCCTGCTCAACCACCCGCTCCTACACCCACATTAAGCAGTAAAGAATAAGTATAAAATTTAAACTTGAACCTTCCAAAACTAAAATTTCAAATTTGGGTAGAAAAAATATTAACACTTACGCAGTACTCCTGGGTAGCGACTTCGGGATATCGAAGCTCGCCCGTGGCGGGATCTGTCGAGGTGCCGTGGACGGCAAGATATGCGGACAGCACGCTCGGTGTACCACCTGACGTCACTGTCCGAGATGTCTGCAATATTAGAAAGTAACTCTTAATATTAGAAATATTAGAAAATAACTCTTAATATTGCAGAATATCACAAAGGTCGGTCTATTGTAATTTATCGATAACTCCATGGCTCGAGTAATGTTCCTCGAGCCACCTGTGTAAGTGGGGCGACCCCTCTTCGCCGACATCCTGTTCTCTGTATTCTGAGCGGCCTGTTTCTGCACAACGCATTAACATTTAGTTTTCTAATTAAGAAACACAAAGAAATAAAATATATCATAAATAATGAATTACATTTAAAATACATACCTGTTTGCGTTGGGAGTCGAAATAAGCGCACAATAGAGGCCATGTCTCTACGTCGACTCTCGCAAATGCCGGAATAGATAGGAGGGCCGCTCTCTCTGCCTCGTGGGTCGCAATCCACAGGGAGTAGCAGTCGGCCTTCAGCTCATTCCTGTTGTATCGGACCTTGGCCTGCATGTTCTTCATCAGGCCATTGTACAGAGCATGAAGGTCGAGCACCCTCCCCGGGTGATCAGGGTCGGCTACAGGCTGAAAATCGTAATCCAACTGAAAATACAAAAAAAACATTGTTATTAGATTGCAAATGTTAATAATAAATATATTGGATAGATCAAATGAAAATATATATTAATACATACCCGAGCCTGATCAAAGAAGAGGGCGAATGAGCGCTGGTGCTGCTCGCCCCACTCAACGTGAAGTGGATAGTTCTTCACGAGCCGGCTCTCGTCCCCTAAATACCGGCCGAACCTCTCGGCATGAGGACCGGTATAGCGATAGTCAAGGGTAAATAATGGGGGAATGCTGCCTCCCCCTAGCTTTGTCAGGCCTCAGCCAATGGGACTGATTCGGGCCTTGAGTCCCCCTCTTGGGATGGGGAGGCCCTGTGTCTGCACGAAATATCAAGACAATCAATAATAAGACAAAGTTGTATTAAGAAATCAAGGTTAAACGAAAATTCAAGTGTGATATATACCTCCGGTGACTATCGCACGAGCCTGGGCCCGGGCAGCAGCACGAGCGGGACGATAGTTCCTCTGGTGAGGAACAACCGGGGTCCCGGATGCGGACGCATCCCCTCCAACTAGAAAATAAACATCGACGCTAAATTTCCATGAAGTTCATATTTATTCTATAGAGCATATGTAAAATGAATAAATATTTTAAATTTATTCATACTAACTTGCAGACGATGCGAAGGGTATGGAAGCGGCAGGAGTGGCCCCTGTGGAAGATGTGGACGCACCACCTATAATTAGACAATTAAAAAAAGATTATATAAGTAATTGCAAAAAGAATGTATAGATCAATAATATAACGTTCTAAATCAATATGCAGGCACTATAGGATATATAAACATACCCGCAGGTGCGGTGGTGTCACCACCTACAGCTACACAATAATAAAAATTGCTAAGTCAGAGCAAAAGGAATGTGTGTATTTATGATATAGCATTCTAAATCAATATACATACAATATATGATATATAAACATACCTGGAGGAGCGGGGGTGGCCTCTGTCCCAGATGTGGACGCATCACCAACAACTAGACAATCAAACATTGACAGTATAAGTAATTTTGACATAAACAGACATGAATATCTGTAATATTACATTCAAAATGGATATGCGTGTAGTATACCTGGAGGTGTGGCAAAATCCACACGGAAGGAGGCATCCGAAGGGGTCTCCGATCTAGGTGCAAGACCGGCCCTCTGAAGCTCCCTACGGAGCTCTCCGGGCGGCAGAACCGCTCTGCCTCTGCCTCTACCTTTGCCGCCACTGGAGCTCCTGCCGCCCCTCGCTGCTCCCGACATCGTCATCAAATCTAGATAAACGGTTCGTGGATGCATTAGACAATCATTAAAAGTATTGACTATATATGTATAGAACGTAAAATGTGAAGTAATAATATAACATTACTGATAACCTTTTCCGTTTCGTGGGCGCATCATACATATCTACTTGGATTTCATCGTCGATGTCATTTCTAACCCACGTAACTTCATGATCGGTCGAAGACAACCCGTCCTTCGAAACCGACGGTCGGAGCACTTTAAGCTTTCTCTCTTCTTCGTCCTCATCGCTGTCCTCGTATTCTTGGACATCGTAGACATCTCTGGGTTTCCATCGGCATACAACACTCCACCCCGGATGCTTCAAACACTGTGAGTAGTATACGTGGAACGCTTGGTTCGGAAAGATAAACGGATCGTCCTGACCATAAAATCGAAGTGTGTTCACACTGGTCAATCCATATTCATCTTTCCAAGTCCCAAGACTGCTTCTCCACCTGTCCGTATCGGTTCACGGATCATTCCAAGTACACTGGAATATTTAAAAGGGTTCTGATCGTCCGGGATAGCGGATGCCGAGTATACAATTTAAGTACCCATAGTAAATCACAGCGTCCGATCCTACCGTCACAATCCCACTATTCTGAGTGGTTCTAGATGTTTCTATGTCCTTAACATCAAATTTGTATCCAAGGATACAAAATCCTTTGTAATATGCAACCTCCATACTAGGAAATTGAGTTAAACATCTTGAATCACTCTCAAATGATGCTGACAAGTTCGGATCGTGGATCTAACAAAATAAATTTTACAACAAATACATAACGATACAAGTTTAGATTAAAACTGATAGCAATAAAATGTTATTCGAATAACTTACATGATCTGCGACCCAATCACAAAAATTATCCTGATGGTATTTTTCCAAACGTTCTTCGTTCCAATCAGGACGCCCCTCACGTAACTCGTTAAAATGAGTTCTGTTTTCGACAAATAATTGTGACATTAATATTATGTCATTTCATACACACACAAACACAGATATAATAATTAATCCATAAGAACTTACTCTCTAATTTGTTCAAGACATGCGCAATTAAGCAAGATAAACCGGTATATCTTGTTGATAAACAAAGTGTCTACCCTCTTATACTCGGCTTTACCATATGGCCCGTCTTGAATTCTTCGTGGTCGGTTAAGCCCTGTCTCAATGTTCTCGTCCAGATAGCGGGAACAAAATATGGTTGCTTCATCGAGAAGACAACCTTGCATGATAGAACCCTCTGGTCGATTTTTATTGCGTATATACTTCTTAAGAGTGTAGAGGTACCTAATGAGAATATGTTGAACAAATAAATACGGGCATACATGACAACAATAAATTTATAAATTGTGCGAAACGAAAAATTACACGTACCTCTCGACGGGATACATCAATCGATATTGTACCGGTCCGGCTAACTTCGCCTCAGTTGCAAGATGAACCGTCAAGTGTATTATGATATCGAAGAATGATGGTGTGAAAATACGCTCAAACTTGCAAAGTATCAACGCAATAGAATTTTCTAGTTTATCCAGCGTCGCAACCTCCAGTTTTAGCACACAACTCCCTAAAAAAATAACATAGGTCGTTGATTACTAGACCAACCGGGTCGGGGAGAGAAGTCCTGAGGGCTAATGGAAGAAGGTGCTCCACGATAACATGGTGATCATGATTTTTCAGCCCATCGATCTTGCCCTTCACAATTTTTATTTTCTTGCTGAATGATCCTGAGAAACCTGTGGGGACATTCAAATCATGCAACACCTGCAGGAATCTTTTCTTCTCCGGTTGTTACATATGATAAACGGTATTGGGAAGTACAAACTTGCCCGGTTTACCCGCTACCGGTCTAGGGTGCAATTCACTTCTTATTCCCCACTCTTGTAGATCCATCCGAGCATTCATGTTGTCTTTCAATTTCCCGTCTTTACACAGAAGCAAGTTAAGTATATGCTCTGATACTCCCTTCTCTATATGCATGACGTCCAGACAATGACGCACTGAATTTGTAGACCAGTACGGAAGCTCGAAGAAAATGCTTAACTTGTTCCAATATTGTGGTTTGACCTGTTTCGTCGGATCCATCCCGAAGGTCACGTTATTGTAACCATCCCATTTAGCAGTCACGTCCTCTCCGGACAATGGGGATGGAGGTCCAAGAAGCTCCTGATGACCATCAAAGTGAACCGTGTCTAACCTATAGGGGTGGTCTGGAGGCAGAAAACGTCGATGGCCGCAATAACAAACCTTCCTGCTAAAATTCAAAAATTTTGATGTTGTGTGTTCATGGCAAAGAGGACATGCTTTGTGACCATGTACGGACCAACCTGATAGCATTCCATACGCAGGAAAGTCATTAATTGTCCACATTAAAGCCGCACGCAGTATGAAGGTTGTATTTGTGTTTGAATCATATGTCTCTACACCATCAATGAACAAAGTTTTCAGCTCCTCGATCAGAGGTCGGAGAATGACGTCGATATTGTTCCCCGGTGAGTTTGGTCCATCGATAAGAAGAGGCAACATAAAGTATGATTGGTCCATAGCCAACCAAGGCGACAGATTATAAATTATCATTACAACGGGCCATGTACTGTGACTTCCAGCCATATAGTTGAATGGGCAGAAGCCATCGGTAGCCAGTCCGAGCCGGACATTGCGAGGATCACTACCGAATATTGTGTGCCTCCTATCTAAATCCTTCCATGCCGGTGAATCTCTTGGATTGCTCATTTTTCCATTTTCGCTTGGAGGAGCACGGTGATGCCAAATCATTGCCTCGGCTGTTTTCTTGCACCTGAATAGCCTCTGTAGCCTCTGTGTTATGGGAAAGTATCGTGCTATCTTCACAGGTATATCAGGCTTCTTATCAGAATCTTTCGGCTTATACCTGGCCTCTCCGCATATTGGACACTCTTTCAAATCTGAATTCTCTTTCCGGTACAACATGCAATTTTTAGGACATGCTTGAATCTTCTAGCACTTTAGACCCAAATGAGACATCATCTTCTGGGTTTCGTACCAGCTTTCGGGCACATTATTTCCCGGAGGCATAGAATCTTTCAAGTACGAAAGAAGCATTGTGAATGACTTGTTGCTCCATCCATTTAGGCACTTAATCTGGAAAAGTTGGACGAACCATGAGAGGGTGGAATACTTCGCATTCTCATAAATTGGTTTCCTAGCATCATTCATGAAATTTTCATATTTATCCGCACGCGGTCCTTGACCGGAAGAAATGTCATCTTCGGTACGAATAGATTCACCTAGGGCAGCCTCCACCATATCCTCCATTTCTTCTGGTGGAAATAAATTTCCGTCTCCTGCCGCATTACCGAATTCTTCTTCTTCTCCTGCCGCATTATCGTGTTCTCCTTCTTCTTCTACCGCAGTACTGCATTCTTCTCCTTCCCCATGATATTTCCAAGTTGTATAATGTCTAGTAAACCCATGTTTTACAATATGAAGCTCTGCAAATTCTACCTTCTGCCAGTACTCATTGCCACATCCATCGCACGGACAGAGAATCTTCACTATTATGATCTTATTATGTGCGCGTGCAAATTCAAGGAAAGCAGCAACTCCTGCGACAAACTTAGGTTGCATACGTTGTTTCCAATCCACATACATCCAGTCCTTAACTCTGACGTACTCATAGGCCATGTTAGACTGTATAACATATAAATTGTAGGTTATGTTGACTATATTGAGAAATATAAGAACGGGATAGTTACTGACAAAGGAGAAAATCCGTGTATATGCTTTGTATGTGCGTTTGTCGTTGAAAATAATAAATTATCGCACGTATGTTAACCGATAGACGGGGACTAAGTGGCGCTTTTAGTTTCATATATGAGTATCGATGGGAATATGAAGGTTTCATATTATCATATATTGGTTTTAACCCGAACATCTCGAATCGCTCTCTAATTATGCGTTTGTTGTGTATTCTTGTTTTATGTGTGCGTTCCGGCTGTCGAGGGTAGGCTTCTATCCCATTAAGAATGTATAGAGCGAATGCCCATCACTTGTGCTTTCAACCGTTTCGAGTAAATTTCGGCAGCACCTCCCCGCTGTTCTCCGAGTACACTGTAATAGAATAGATATTCATTTCAAACCTGTGAAACAACGTTGAATTGAACATCTAATCTATCTTCGTACACGGAGAACCAGCGAAAAGGTACCGACGAAATATCTCGAAACGGATGAAAACACAAGTGAATGAAGGCGGTTGCTTTATACATTCTTAACTTGTCCACACGGGACAAATCTATGGGTTACCATACGATTGAATTTTCTCTTCGCGTAGACTATACGACGGTTGTTAGTATCGAGCTATACTGTCCGATATTTAACAACCTTCGTATAGTTCTAGGTCACGACGAGCATCGCACGTATGTTAACCAATAGACGGGGACTAAGTGGCGCTTTTAGTTTCATATATGAGTATCGATGGGAATATGAAGGTTTCATATTATCATATATTGGTTTTAACCCGAACATCTCGAATCGCTCTCTAATTATGCGTTTGTTGTGTATTCTTGTTGTATGTGTGTGTTCCGGCTGTCGGGGGTAGGCTTCTATCCCATTAAGAATGTATAGAGCGAACGCCCATCACTTGTGCTTTCAACCGTTTCGAGTAAATTTCGGCAGCACCTCGCCGCTGTTCTCCGAGTACACTGTAATAGAATAGATAATCATTTCAAACCTGTGAAACAACGTTGAAATGAACATCTAATCTATCTTTGTACACGGAGAACCAGCGGAAAGGTACCGACGAAATATCACGAAACGGATGAAAACACAAGTGAATGAAGGCGTTTGCTTTATACATTCTTAACTTGTCCACACGAGACAAATATATGGGTTACCATACGATTGAATTTTCTCGTCGCGTAGACTATACGACGGTTGTTAGTATCGAGCTATACAGTCCAATATTTAACAACCTTCGTATAGTTCTAGGTCACGACGAGCATCGCACGTATGTTAACCGATAGACGGGGACTAAGTGGCGCTTTTAGTTTCATATATGAGTATCGATGGGAATATGAAGGTTTCATATTATCATATATTGGTTTTAACCCGAACATCTCGAATCGCTCTCTAATTATGCGTTTGTTGTGTATTCTTCTTGTATGTGTGTGTTCCGGCTGTCGGGGGTAGGCTTCTATCCCATTAAGAATGTATAGAGCGAACGCCCATCACTTGTGCTTTCAACCTTTTCGAGTAAATTTCGGCAGCACCTCCCTGCTGTTCTTCGAGTACACTGTAATAGAATAGATAATCATTTCAAAGCTGTGAAACAACGTTGAAATGAACATCTAATCTATCTTTGTACACGGAGAACCAGCGGAAAGATACCTACGAAATATCTCGAAACGGATGAAAACACAAGCGAATGAATGCGTTTGCTTTATACATTCTTTACTTGTCCGCAAGGGACAAATCTATGGGTTACCATACGATTGAATTTTCTCGTCGCGTAGACTATACGACGGTTGTTAGTATCGAGCTATACTGTCCGATATTTAACAACTTTCGTCTAGTTCTAGGTCACGACGAGTATCGCACGTATGTTAACCGATAGACCGGGACTAAGTGGCGCTTTTAGTTTCATATATGAGTATCGATGGGAATATGAAGGTTTCATATTATCATCGAGTATCATATATTGGTTTTAACCTGAATATCTCGAATCGCTCTCTAATTATACGTTTGTTGTGCATTCGTGTTGTATGTGTAACATGATTTTAAACCATTGAGATCAAGATTGATAGAACTGATCATCCTACATTGCAATAGCATTCATCAACCAAAAACTATTATTGCAATGGTATTCATCTATAACTATCTACAATTAAAACTACAAATGTAGGATACTGATATCATAAAGTGTTATACGCAACATTGATAGAACTGATAAATAAAAAAACGAAACACAAACCGTATCAAGATTTAACAACTTTGATTATGTCATATACGCGGGCCGATATTTTCATATTAGCCAATAGGCAAAAATAGATTGCGGTCTGGATATGGCATATTGGCAGATGTTACCTATATGCATACATGCATGTTGTCTCCCCATTTTTTTATAAATTAAACCAACTTTTCTATACATGCTAGTAATTACTGGATATATTCAGGTTAAATGCATAGAGCTAGCCGTAATTTCCTCTACGGTAAACTTTCATCAATGCAACACTTTGGTTCGCCTAACTAGATCGCCATTCACGAACACAATCTATTTATATGGCATGATTTTATACACTTAATTTTACCACATTTAATGAAAATGACGTCGAAAAAGTACGTCCTCCCTTATTTTTTCCGATGATCGGTATTCATCATTTTCTTCGTTATCATCTAAGATGTGGATACATCAAATTTCATGCGATTCTATAACTTTTTCATCGTTGATTTAGCAATGTAAAAAATTTTATTGCCCTTAATTTTGAACCCACTAAATCAACGGTGAAAAGTTGTAGAATCACATGAAATTTGTTGTACCCACATCTTAGATGATAACGAAGAATATGATGTATGTCGATCGTCGGAAAAAATAAGGAAGGACGTATTTTTTCGACGCCATAAGAGAAAATTCCCTCCGTCATTATATGTATATATATATATATATATATATATAATTTTCCAACAAGGGATTAGGATATCATCAAGTCATGTGACAACACTAGATAAATTAATCTTAATGGAGTTTTTGTCTGATCAAATTCAACTCCAACCATCATTTTAAAAGAAGCAACATCATTAAAAAAATGTAAATAACAACTCCAAATTCCCAAAAAATTAACGAGTTGGATGAAAATAAAGCCTATCCGTGCTTTTTGTTCTCTTTGTAAACAGCATTATAAATGGCTGAGTTACGAAATATGTTGTTAGGCATGAGTTAAGCCGCTAAACAAATTCAGATCATTTAATCATATTTATCTTCCTAAAAACCCGTCATTGATTAAAAGTTGATAGCAATGATCAAGCAACACGGGAATTTAACCAACACTGTTCACGTATAATCAATCTTGCACTACTAATCATTCCTACGACAACTGTTAGTCGACAATCAGATGGATCTCTCTCTAAATCATACCCTGCTGTCAAACGTTTTTCTCCCATCAAATCAATTATACTAGTATAGGTCGCGATGAGTACAACCGTCAAAACCAATCACACTGCCCACACACGAAAACTAGCCATGCTCATAACATTTACATATCCTCAACTAACACATTAAAACTCTCTCCAAGTTGGATATTAGTTGACCAACCACCATTAAACCGCCCACACACGAAAACTAGCCATGCCCACCCTAGCCCCAGCCCCAACCCCAACCTAACCCTAGCCCCAGCCCCAGCCCCGGCCTTAGCCCAACCCCGCCCCAACCTAACCCTAACCCCAGCGCGGCCAGCTAAACTCCAACCCCAACCCTAAGCCAAACCCTAACCCCAGCCCTAGCCCCAGCCGCAGCCGAACCCTAACCCTAACCCTAACCCCAACCCCGACCCCGACCCCGACCGCGACCCCTGCCGAACCCCAACTCGCGCGCCCTACCCCAGACCCAGCCATGAACCCTAGCCCTAAATAATCAAAAAATTCATTAATTTACTTGAAGATTTACTCGCCTGAACGGCAGTGGCGACGACCTGAACGGCGGTGGCGACGACGAGAACGGCGGTGGCGAAGAGAACGGCGGTGGCGACGAGGAGAACGGCGGTGGCGATGACAAGAACAGCCGTGGCGATTTAGGGATTTTCTTTCGCGCGAGATCGAGAGAGGAAGAAAGTGAGCGTAGGCGATCGATCTGTGCCTTTATTAAATCGATATTTAGTTGCCCCTACGGATTTGTCCGTAGGTCCTTGGTTTGCGGCTCCGTAGGGGTAAACACCAAATTAAGAATTAATATTTTTATTCTTGGACGTCTGGGCCCGTAGGGGCAACCTTTTAGCCCTACGGATTAATCCGTAGGGCCTACTTAAATCTGCCCCTACGAATTTCAATATCCGTAGGGGCAACCCCCTATTTTACTAGTGACTGCTGTCTTTCTCCTTGACGGACAGAAATAGGAGCTCCCCAAAGCGAAACACTCAGACGCACAATCCTCCCAACCAACAACTCTGCAGCTGATCCTTAAACTCCCTAAGGTTCGCTGGCTCATCAGGAACAATGTCGGAAAACTCTCGCATGAAAGGAAACCGGTCCAACAAATCCATTATGGCTATGGTATCTTGAATGAACGCCAAGAATCCACGACATCCTCTCCTCAAAAGCCGACTAACGAAAAAAGGCTGAATTCAAGCTGTGAGAGGCTGCACCACTGTCGTCCCGCATAACAAGAACTGACTTGCCGGGAAAACAAACCTGACTGTTTCTCGCGGTAGTTCACAGACGCCAAACACGTAGATAACCAATCCGTGCCCAGGAGAACGTCAAATCCAACATCTCTAGAAGGATCAGGTGACGGATGAATCTCCTAACCGATTGGCACACGACTGTAATACGTGTCGTGCAACAAAAGAACCGCTGACAGAAGTTAACACAACAAACGACTGATCTAGCTAACACGAATCCCCTCGTCCCAAACCTCTGCTACTCCCGCAATGGTCACGAAAGCTGTCACGACGACTAAGCCTCTGTCTCTGAGCTGATACCCCGGTACGAGTCCTCCACTGTTCCGGAACTCTGAAAGTCTCGGGAAGATGTATCTCGTCAACTGGGGGCTGCATCCACTGGTGCTATGTAGGTGACGGAGAGCTGTGTGCTGATCATAAGGAACAACTAGGTTAAAGGGGTGACAACCTCCTGTCGCTGCGCTCGAATGGCCTCAACCAAAGAACTCATCATCTGGCACAAGTCCTGCATCTCTTCCACAAGCCTAACGATACTATCAGTCGAAGGCGAAACCGTCTGCACCTGTGCAACGAGCATGCCATCCTGGTCAGTCCTCCCTCTTCCCGAGTCAATACTGACCTCGGCCCTCGCTGCACCTCTCTGAGTCCCCATAGTCGTCGGCAGCAAAGGCTATAAATAGAGATATGATTCAATAGGAACACGGAAATCGAATCACAAGGATATGAATCATCAAGGAAGGAATTTCAAGCAATTTGTACTTAGGTCACTTTAGGCGTAGTACCGCATCGTGAGTATGCTGCATACATACACACACTACGTTACTCTGCTTAAACTACCTACTCCATCATCCCATGGTCTTCCTACACTCCGAAAGGTAAAACCTAGCGCTCTGATACCAACTTTTTCACGACCCGAAATTAGCACGTGACGGCCCTAATACTACGCAACGGCTACAGGCATAACGTAGTAAAAGAAAGCCAAAACCCAGCAATCTAAACCATCGAAAGCAGCAAGAAAGTGATAATAGTAATTTCAAAACCTTTGAAATCACAACCCAAATTCTTTAAATTCTCACTTTTATTTATTAAAATTTTGGCAGCACCTCCTTTGTAAAACAAGCTCCAAAAATGGGTACAACATAATATAAAGTAAAGCATCCCAAACGGGAGCAAAATCCACGCCCAACGGCGGAAAACAATCACCGCAACAGATATACGACGCCGTAGCGAAGAAAGAGACGATATAAATGAAACTGCATAAAAACCTCCAAGTCACAAAATAATATACAATACCGTCCTCACACCAAATCACTAAGTCATACATAATACTGGTGGATGGAGAGTACATGGGTACAACGAATATACAATACAACATCGGATAACCACAAAACCCACCTAGGCAAAACTGCACACTGTCAGGCGAAGTGGTATCCGCAGCAAAAGATGATACGATGGATGATAATAGCCCTGCCTCTGATAATCCTGAGGAACACCTGCAAGACACTGTGGCACAACGGGGGTGAGTTGCCAACTCGTGAATAGTAAATAACATATGCAGATAATCACGAATATGCACGTACAACGCGAATCTAACATAAGCATTTAATATCAATGAATGGTCATATGTAGTGCAATAATCATGAAAAGTACACTAGCAGGTACAATTAATACATGAAGCAATAATATGATGATATGTAGGTAACAGCCATGTAATAATCATGCAATAATGATATGAAGATGTATATATGCAACAGTCATGAAATGTACTCTAACAGGTTCTACTAATACATGAAACAGTGCATATACAATACATGTGGAGTATGGAATGAAATATGTCATTTCCACGGAATCCTGACATCGTGGTAGGATAACAATCCATCAAGACAATCCAAATCCCAATTCCTCAAATCAGCCCCCAAATTGGCTCTCATATCAAATAGTCTCACACATCCAGAATGTACACCGATAAGTAGATCTCACATATCCCGTATGTACAATATCAAGTGTATCTCCTATACCCCGAATGTACAATATCAAGTAGATCTCACATATCCCGAGTGTACAGAATCAGCAATCTCATATATATCCTGTAATCAATATAAAATGAATTCTCAAATGTCCTAAATCCAATGTCAATGAGTCCTTTAAATTCTAGGTATATTTGCATTAATAAATATGATGATGTATATAATTTAATGTCAATACACATATATTAGCGTCCCATTCCACTAATATTGGTGTAAGGGCATATATAACAGAGGCCAAATCCCCTGTTATATATACAAAAGAGTAAGAAGAAATATCATGAAACCAATGTGTTAAGCATCGATACAGAAATGCTGATCTATCAGGTGCTGTCACCATGACTGGTACCCTGATTGGTACGTATCATACGCTATCCCGAAAGCACGAGTGCCTAGCTCTAACCCTCGCCTCTCGACGTATTAATACGTACATGACTCCAGTCCGTATCCTCATGATAACCGCTGAGTCATTCGTAATGTCACCGGATGGTATGGTTCCTCTACTAGCTCATCGTCTAGTACCACGACCTCATTCTTGCCCCAGGGTACCTCCAGGCCCCACCATGTACCCGCACACGGACCCCTCCTTTCCTCGCGTGGGGTAATATATCAGACCCGATAAATCTCATGGTGGCTGCTGAAATATCATATCAAGGGAAACCGGGTTTTTCAAATAATGCATAATTTCATGAACTCCCACGGTTCCTAAATCCAGAAAACATCATGAAAAATCCATATCTCAGTGCGAAAATCCATGAATATAATATATGCAACATAAAACTGTAATGAAAGAATATAAAGGAAAATCCGCTATTTAACTGTAACCAGTTAATATAAATATCATGCGGTTCCTAATATCTCCAATTCTTAATAATACATCAATAAGGGTAAATACGTAGCTATAGCCAGATATATGGGAACACATAAGGGTATAGCAGAAAATATAGGTATCTACCTATTAGTAATGATGTGATTTACCCTACAGGTATAAGTGAAGTATGAATTGCAAAGTACACCTGTAGCTATGTCCTTATGTGTATATGTACGTATCACAAATGGTACGATACCCTATAGGTATACAGGTAAGTAGCATGTCAAAGCATATGTGTAAGCAGGTCGGTATACAGGTATGCTATATGTCATATGCGATAAGATATATGAATCAATGTCACAATGTCCCTAACCAGACAATATCATTTTTATATGAGGGTTGTGCGTGACATGGCAATTATTGATGTTGTGTATGGCGTACAATCAGTGCTCGTGCAACATGAGCCGTCAATAATAGTATAGTGTCCTAAGGATACTAGTCCAAGCACAACAATTTACTAAGCAGTAGGGTAAATGCGTAATTCTAAATATGATATAGAATATGCGACAAAATTAAAATCTCTAGCCCAGACGCATAACGTCATGCGGGCGATTCCCCTGTAGATGTTAAATCTACTCACCAACACTCCTGGCTAAGTGTAGCCACCACCTGTTTTCCCTTTGTAGCTGTGTCCGTTGTCCCCGCCTGCGAACCTACAATATTAAGACAATAAAACAAGTGTATATTAATAATAACCCTAAAATACGTACACACTACATTAGACTGACTCTACAACATAAAACATACTCTCAAGTGTTCGTATTGTGGCTAACGTGCGTAGCGACACGACGAAAACAACCTAAGAGTAAAACCACACAAAGTGCTCGATCCGTGTCGTATAACGTATCGCGCGAACAAAAAACACTACAACCTACCTAAGTGATCCCAGATTTTTAATACAGCAAACACTAAAAAGTAAACAGTACCAAACACCCCTAACCAACAGCAGACAACTACCTACAAAAACCCAACACCCCAACTCCTCTACAAAACCGGTGTCGCCGGAATTTCTATTTGGGTCTCCGGCCCGTGCCGGTGGGGTGGGTCTCGTATCTCAAGTGGTGCTCCAGGGTTACTAGTACAGCACTACAATTTTGTTTGGTTTTCAAGTATTTTCTCGGGATCACAGCAGGTCACAGATATCGCAAATCGACACTAAATACGATATGATGCACACCAATCCTAACTTTACACTATCTAAACTGAAATAAAAAGGCTACACATCCCTACACAACCAGAAAGAACAAATAAAGATCATACCTATCCTCAAGAACACAAAGATCTAAACTTTCCTAGCTCCAAGATGCTAAATCAAGACTTGGGGTATTTTTATGATTTATTTTGGAATTTTGGGGATTTATGAGCTTGGAATGATGCAAGAAATAAAAGGAAATGATTAATAGCAGAAGGGAGAGGAAGGTGCTCGGCCAAGGGAGGGAAGGGAAGGATTTGTGTAGGGTTTTCTAGTTCATTCAACAATAAATGCACACTTAATGCATTCACACACACATGCATACACCTCTTCTCAATTGTTCTCTTTTCTTTTAAATTTAAAACTAAAACCCATACAAATATCTAGATGCTATGTGAGGGGTTTTATTAACTCAAACTTAATTGTTGAAAAGATGACTTAAGAGAAAATTTCCCAAAATGTGAATACCGCATTAAAATAATATTAAAATTAGGAAAAATTCAAATTAAACCAAAACGTCCCATATACCCCCAAAGATTGCGCACTAGCTTTATTTTAGCTAATCTAGGTGCTGGCAAGTCTATATGGTCGTTTGGTCACAGTCGGTTTAAAACGGAAAATACCGACAATTAACCCAAAAACGGAAAAATTCACATAACGATTTCTAAAACGTTACAGAACGCTTCAGTGGGAAAGAAACAGACCTAGCACTTCATCTACTATTTCTTCCGGTCCCTCTAGGGCAGGCATTCATCAACTTGATCTATCGATTGCAATGAAGGCCGAAATGGCTGTGATCAAGCGAAAGCTAGAAGCAATTGAGAGCAAATTCTCATCGCCTTCTCCTACCCCTGCTCTTCCCCCTCGTACCATCTGCGCTTGTTGTTCGGATCTATCATATTTAACCGAAGAGTGTCCTTACAACCCAACTGCTCAAGGATAGGATCAAGTCAATGCTGCATTTCTGTAAAGACAAAGAAATGATCCATACTCTTCAACTTACAATCCTGGTTGGAGGAACCACCCCTATTTCTCCTGGAATCAAAATCAACAACAATTCCAAGGCAACAACAATTTCCAAAGGCCTCCTCCTCCTCAACAACAAGCATAGCTACAAACTCAGCATCAATATCAGCAGCCTTTCCAACTCCAACCATACCAAAATCCTCCGAACAATTTTGCACCCAACAATTCTTTTCCTAAAAACAATTTTGTTCCGCCAAATAACGATAAGGTTTCCTCGCTAGAACGAAATCTGGAGGAATTTTTAAAACAATCAACTCAATCCTCCAACGACATCCAGTCTTCCATTCAGTCTTTGGTGCAACACACTGCTGCATACGGGCAAAGCATCAAAACCATTGAAGCCCAGATTGCACAACTGAATGCATCTTTAAGCGAGAGAGAGAAGGGAAAGCTTCCATCTAAACCACTTCCAAATCCTGGTCATCCACAGAATGCACATGTTGCTCTTGAACAACAAAACCATAATATGAGTGCCATGACTACGTTGAGATCTGGAAGGATGCTGCACAACAACGTTGACATAGATGATGACACCCTGGCCGCTTCTTCTTCTTCTTCTGCTTCTTTTTCGTCTTCTGAGCCTGTTCTCCATTCTTCAAAAGGCTATACTTCTTCTGCTATTCCGAACGGACCCACTTCTCAATCCACGAAAACACCAGTTCTGGTGTCCGTTCCTGCTCCACAATCTCCTCCACAAACATTGGACTCAACCGATTTCCAAAATGTTCCATTTCCAAACCGATTGAGATCCAATAAACAAAATCCAAAAATGGAGAAGATTGTGGAGTTATTTAAACCGGTTAACATTAATATTCCTCTCTTGGATGCAATCCAACAAGTCCGTTCCTACGCAAAATCTTTAAGGACTTGTGCACTAAGAAGAAGAAATCTCAGGTACCAAAGAAGGTTTTCTTAGCTCGTGCCGTGAGTGATTCTCTTACCCAAGCTTTACCTCAAAAATGAAAGGACCCTAGCTGTCCTACTATTTCAATAACTATTAGGGATAAGAACATCAACCGCGCACTGTTGGACCTTGGTGCCGGTGTTAACCTGCTTCCTTATTCGGTATATGAACAATTAGATGTAGGAGAGCTAAAACCCACACATTGTACTCTCCAAATGGCCGACCGATCTATCACCCACCCTTAGGGTGAGCTAGAGGATGTGTTAATAAAGGTAGGGGGACATCATATTCCCCGTTGATTTTATTGTTCTCGATATACAACCTGTAGCAACCCCCGGAATCAAATTCCGGTGATACTCGGTCGTCCATTCCTTGCAACCTCGAATGCTGTGATCAATTGTCGCAATGGTTCGATGAACATATCTTTTGGAAATATGACAATTGAACTCAACATTTTTAAGTTGGGAAATCACACCTCCGAACCTAATGCTCATATATTAGATGTTTGTTCGATCCAAGAGATCGTCCCGGAGGACTGTGAGTTTGAGAAATTTCTGTTCGATCACAGCAATCTTGACGCCACTAGTGCGTTCCTCCTTGAATCTGATACTGCTCTCGACAGTGATTATGAGTGTTTCACTTTCTTGAACGATCTTGACTTGTCGCCACCCGAGCTTGAATCCTTTGAATTTTCGAATGAGTTAGCTGAACTATCCAACTCGGTCGCGTACACTCGTTTTGAGCCTTTGTTAGAATCCTTCGAGTTCAAGACATTTTTGCCGATGTTGCCTTCAATCGTTTCACCCTCAACGCTCGTACTCAAGCCATTGCCGTCTCCCCTCAAGTATGGTTATTTAGGTGACAACGAGACCCTACCTATCATCATCTCGGCTTCTCTAGCTTCAGAGCAAGAGAAAGCCCTTCTGACGGTCTTGCAGAGCAATCGACAAGCTTTTGGCTGGACTATAGCGGACATCAAGGGGATTAGTCCCTTGATCATTGAACATCACATACATATGATGGATGATGCCAAGCCAGCTAGGGATCCACAAAGACGACTCAATCCAGTCATGAAGGAGGCTGTTAAAAAATAGATCATAAAGTGTCTTGATAGTGGTATCATTTACCCTATCTCTGATAGCCAGTTGGTCAGCCCGATACATGTTGTCACTAAAAGTCGGGCATAAAGGTCATAACTAATGAGGCGAATGAGTTAATACCTACTCGCACCCAAACTGGGTGGCGAGTATACATCGATTATAGAAAAGTCAACCCCGCGATGCGGAAAAACCACTTTTCGCTGCCTTTCATTGACCAGATGCTTGAACAATTGGCTGGGCATGAATACTACTGCTTTTTGGATGGCTACTCCGGCTATAACCAGATTCCCATCGCTAAAAAAGACCAGGACAAGACCACATTCACATGTCTATTCAGAACGTTTGCGTCGCATGCCTCTTGGGCTATGCAATGCGCCCGCTACCTTCCAGCGGTGTATGATGGGAATTTTCTCAGATATGGTGGAAAAATTCATGGAGATCTTCTTGGATGATTTCTCCATTTTCGGCGATTTCTTTGATGAGTGTTTGCTGCATCTCGATGCAGTCTTTACCCGGTGTAAGGATAAGAACCTCACTTTAAACTGGGAGAAGTGCCACTTCATGGTACGAGAGGGTATTGTCCTAAGACATATCATCTCGCAAAATGGCATTGATGTAGATATAGCAAAGATTGAAGTCATTTCCAATCTCCCTCCTCCCAAAAGCGTCCGAGATATCCGAGCTTTCCTTGGCCATGCCGGTTTCTATAAACGGTTCATCAAGGACTTTAGCAAGATTGCTAGGCCCTTGACTCTTTTGCTGGCAAGGGACACCACATTCGATTTCGACACAAGCTGTATGAATGCGTTCGAGTCATTAAAAAACTCACTTACTTCTGCTCCCGTTCTTTCTTCTCCTGACTGGAAATATCCATTTGAGATTATGTGTGTTGCATCTGATTTTGCCATCGGTGCTATCCTTGGACAGCACATCGATAAGATGCCGCATGTAATCTATTATGCTAGCCGAACCTTGAACGATGCACAACTGAATTACACAACAACCGAGAAGGAATTCTTAGCTGTTGTGTTGCCTTAGAAAATTTCAGGCCTTACGTGATCGGCTCTCCAGTCATCGTATACACGGACCATTCGACTTTTCGCAATTTTTTTGCGAAGAAGGACGCAAAATCTCGGCTAATACATTGGATCCTCTTACTTCAAGAGTTTGAACTTGTCATCAAAGACAAAAGAGGATGCGAAAACGTAGTCGCCGACCATCTTTCACGCCTCCTTTCTTCGCCGACACTTCAAATTCCAATAAATGACGTTTTTCTGGATGAACGGCACTTGACAGTATCTTGCGAACCTTGGTTCGCAGATATTGTTAACTATTTAGACGCAGGATTACTACCGAATGAATGCTCAAATCAGGACAGACTCCGATTCTTATCCCAGGTAAAACACTTTTACTAGAACGAACCTTATCTGTTCAAGTACTGTCCCGAACAGATTATTCCTCGGTGTTTCCCTGACAATGAATTTAAGAGCGTGCTGTCGTTTTGTCACAATCAATCATGTGGCGGGCATTTAGGACCCAGAAAGACAGCCAAGAAGGCCTTGTAGTGTGGCTTCTACTGGCCACAACTCTCCAAAGACGCACATAATCACTGTAAAACTTGCTCCCGGTGCCAACACTTGGGCCGGATATCTAGGAGAAACGAGATGCCGCTCCAACTAATCTTGGTTGTGGAGATTTTCGATGTTTGGGGGATTGATTTTATGGGGCCATTTCCCAATTCTTTTGGGAACCTATATATTCCTTTACCTATAGATTATGTCTCTAAATAGGTCAAGACCGTGCCCAGCCGGACTAATGACTAGATTCCTTAAGGAAAACATCTTTTTCCGGTTTGGACACCCCCGAGCGATCATTAGTGACAATGGAACACTCTGTAATAGGACTTTCGAGTCCTTAATGCGGAAATATTCCATTAATCATAAACTATCAACTCCCTACCACCCCCAAACATGTGGGTAAGCCGAGATTTCAAATCGTCAAATCAAACAGATTTTGGAGAAAATGGTTTCCAAGAACCGTAAGGATTGGTCTTTAAAACTTACTGATGCCCTTTGGGTTTTTCGAACTGCTTATAAGACTGATCTAGGCATGTCTCCTTATCGGCTTGTTTATGGAAAGGCTTGCCACCTTCCAGTAGAAATTGAGCATTGTGCATTTTGGACGATAAAGGAGCTGAATTTATCTCTTGATAATGCGGGCAGCCATCGGAAGCTGCAGTTAAATGAATTGAATGAGCTTCAGGATGAAGCTTACGAAAACGCGGTTGTCGTCAAAAACCGAACGAAGATGTTTCACGATAAACACCTTATACGCAAAACATTCACACCTGGTCAAAAGGTATTGCTATACGACACCCGGTTACATTTCCATCCCGGCAAGCTCAAATCTCACTGGAAAGGACCATTCTTTGTGCAGACTGTATATCCGCACGGTGCGGTTAACTTAGAAAATCCTAAGGACGGTTCACTCTTCAAAGTGAACGGACATAGGTTAAAACCGTTCCTCACAGCGGACCCATCGGAGGAGCTCCTGATGTTGCAGGAGCCTGTTTACATTGACTGATCTTCCTCCATCTACCCCCAAATTTCTGTTATCCAGCCATAAACAGTGGAGACACTGTTTCAAATAAGTTTGGGGGTATGTCTGTAAAATTTTCACATTTCTAACTAATTATAGAATAAAATAAAACAAATAGAAATAAAAATAGAAATAAAATTGAAATTTTCAGGGGTATTTTTGTAAATATTCAGAACCATAAATAAAATAAAATAAAACTAATATTTTCTTTTAATTCCACTTTTTAGAGGGACTTTTGTATAAATCACCAATACCCCGATATAAACAACCCGACCCCTCTTCTGCATTTACAAAACTTTAAAATTATCCCTCACAGAAGCCCTAACCGCCGCTTCTGAAATCGCAGCGAGATCGCCTTGCGCCGCCGCCCAACCGCCACCGAAGCCCTCCTTCTGCTGCGCTTCCGCCGCTCATCTGCTTCGTCTCCCTCTGAAATTTTCAGAGGAGGTTCGATCTTCTCTGCTGTGCACTGTTAAATTTTTATCTTTCTGAAATTTTATTTCAATGGCACCTACACTGCAATTTGAAAGGGACTTTTTCCAAATGTTCGCACACACTATTTACGGTAGTTACTTCGGTGAAGAGATCCGAAGGCGCGGATGGATCTTTCTCTTATTTAACCATCCGAATTCATTCGCGCTTCCGGATCATGTCACCCATTTTTATGAATGTATGGTGGAGGGTTGTCTTGCACAACACGGGTACATTAGGTTAATGTGGGGGGATAAGGAAATTATAATTGATAGGGACTTCATTCACGAAGTCACCTTAATTCCACGACTTCCCATTCACAATCAACCCCTCCGATTCGAGGACTACCTACCCTTAATGGGAAACGACTTTTCTAGGGAGCCACGAAAAGGCATTCAAGCTCGAACACTTTTTGCGAATGTTTTAACTGTGTGTCGTTGGACACAAAATAATATTTTTGGAAGTTCGCACAATACAACCTTTTTTACACCATCCCTACACATAGTGCACACACTAATGACTCGAAACCCTAGCTACGATATTTGCACTGTGTTGCTTCACTCGATTAGCGCCGGGAAACGGGCGGCCAATTATCCATGCCCTATGTTGGTGACACAACTGTGTCGAAATTTCCTCCCTGTTGAGGAATTTGAATTTTATATTCATAGTGGGATTCCAATTCGATCCCTTCTTGAGGGTGTCTACATGTCCAACACTCGTTTACATGATTTATGGTCGCGCACCGAGCCAGCCAAGGACGTGATGGCCAAGACCCCTAGCTCGAGCTCCACAGTGAGCGACAAGGAGCTTACCCCCGCTGCGCAAGCGTGTTTAGTTAGAAGAACCCATAGGGGGAAGAACGATTAATAGGGATGATGACCAACTTAGATCAACGAGTAACGGGTCTGGAAGAGGGAATGACAACCCTACTTGCCAGACAGGTACGATCCCGCTCACGATCGAGGGACGGGGGCTGATAGGGATGAGGCTGGGACTAGTGAAGCCGCGTCTAGTAGACGCCGCAGTGAGCAGTGAAGACACTGCTATTAATAAGTTTGGGGCTGTGGGTATTGTAAATAGTTATCTTTGCATTGCATCTGCATATTTTTATTTTTGTACATATTTTTTTCTTTGTATATTTAATTCTGCGTTGCATCTTTATAAAATATATATATAAATTAAAAAATTAAAATATAAAAAAAATTAAAATCAATAAAAATTGAGAAATTTTAAAAATTATAAAAATTGAAAAGTTCAATTTTGGCCATATTTGACTTAAGTTCAACATGACGGTTGACTAGTTAGGAAAAACTAGATTCTAAACTTAGTAAATTAAAAACCCTAAAAATAACCCTTCTTCAAAGTTTAACTGTACAAAATATACGTCCTTGTAGTTTATTTAGAAATAGGTAAATTTTGAGTTCTGTTCCTGGGCTAAATCGAAATAAGGGAAGAGTATTGAAAGTTCTATTTGAAGTATAAGTCTGAAAAATAATTCTGAACCTTAAGTCCAAATTCTGAAAATATATACCCTACTTTATGCACTCACACACATCTTGAAAGTTGGGATAGTAGACAATACCTTGAAATGCTCTTGTCTAAAAATCCTTAGTCTGAAGGAAAGTAAAATAAAAGTATAATTGGTGAATAAAGAGATAAAAAAAATGAACACTGTTTTTGTAATTACTTAAGGCAGCATAAATAAAAAATTATTGTGAGGGTGCTTTATCACCTAGTTCCTTAGACCAACTGGTTTGTGAGTCACTGCTAAGACTTAGGTATTGCAAGACGAGGAATTACGCCTAAATGCGCAAGCACATTTTGTAATCGGTCGTTTAGTACCTCAAGAAGTATTAACGGTCCCATGAAGGATGTGTGAGCAATTTCATCTAAAATTCACCAACTAAAAGTATTTTGGAAGATGGACAAGAGTATGATAGCTTGAATTGAATTTCCAAGTGTAGGGGTGATAATTAGACACACGTAGGGGTATATAATTGGAGTTTGGAGGAGAGATAGGATTAAAAGATAGAGCTTATATTTTCTGTAGAGATGATAAAAATTTCTGAGTTAAGATTGCACCTTAGAAGGAAAACATAGGAGATGGTGAAAGCTTTATAAACTGGCAAAACATATATGATCTTAAGATAAATGAAAAGGAAGTGTGAAAAATACGGGTTGATAATTTCTAAGTTGAAGATAATAGAATTTCTTGCTAGAATACTGAATTGAAGAATTAAAGTAAATGGCCAAATTGATCGGATTTTGTGGGTAGTATCCGCTGAAAACCCTCAAGAGACAACACTCCTCCTACTAGGGACACCTTGAGGTTTAACGGCTTGTTGCATGAGCTCAGTGCAATCGCGTTACCTGCGAAAGTGAGGCTAGGATTTTTCGAGAATAAAATTGGCTTTGCTCGGGACGAGCAAACGATAAGTTTGGGGGTATCTGTTCATATCAGATTTTTGCATTGTTATATCGCTCATTCTTAATAACATTGCATATAAATAGGTGCTTTTGATCCATGTCTGCTAAATAGTTGCAGGTTACAGATTCTCAGCTCATTACAGTGAGATTCGTAAAAAGTCGCAACAAATGTGGGACTACAACCAATAAAGATGAATACTGATCCGCATGATGCCGCATACCAGTTCAAGCGGAGTTCAAGGAAAAATTCCATTAACGAATATCTGGAAGAGAACAGAAGAGATTTTGAGAAACCAAGTGTACCAAACAGAAGATAAAAGCAACTGGTAGAATACCTGAAAAGATGAACCCAAGATTCCACCATATGGCCGCGGAACCGCGGCCAAACAGGCACTTCTGGCGCGGTTCCACGGCTGTGCAATGCACGTGTCGGTGGCAGTGTCGGTGCATTGACTCGGCTCTCTTGGGGTAGTTCTGTAATTTCGTGTATGGATCAGAATGTAAACCTTGGGTTTTCCTATCTATAAATAGGAGGGTTCAAAGCCAAAATAGGAGGCCTCTTTTTAGTTTTAGAATTTAGAATTTTAGTTCTGTTCTTTATCTTTCTTAATGCAAAATTCTAGAGAGTTTTTGAGTGGTTATCAATTAAAGTATGTCTTTATTTTTATTTGTCTCACATTTTTCTTATCGCAATTTTCATTTGTCAACTTAGACGTAGACCTAAATTATTGTTTTCCTTGTCTTTTATTTTTTATATTTCTTTTTAACAACGATGATGCTTGAGTAAGATCCTTGCCTAGGTGAGGACTCAAATAGCTAGTTGTAAAATTCTTCTTAAACCTAAATTCTTTTTACCGTTCACTTTTATTTTATTTTTAACTTTTTAGTGAGTGAGTAATTCCTCACTTGTTAGGGCAGGAGAAGGAAGGTTTGAGAGAAGGAAATCTCTCTCACTCCTTTCTTTGCCCGACACATTAAATTCGGACTCCCTTTAATTGAACCATAATCCGCTCACTACGGCACCCTATCCTACATGATAGCAGTGATTACCTAGTTAGACCGGTTGTGGTTAAATTAACTGGAGATTAGGGGTAAGAGCCAAGAACGGACGGACAAGGACCAAAAGGAAGAAACTAAGCATGAAAAGCGTAGCTTAGACTTGTAAGTTTCTTCCTATGCCGTGATAATCCCCGTTGTTGCTGATTACCATAACACCGATATTTATAACTAAGTCATTGAAAGAAGTGAGAAATTCCTATATTCGAACTAACCTAATCCTAACCCTAGCAAGTATTTTATCACCTTTGATCTCAATCGTAGATTTTAAAACAAAACCCGACTTAATCGGATTAACTCGTGAAAACAAAAAGAAAATGATTCCATCTCCATGTGGATCGACCCGTACTCAACCGGTTAGCTACTAAGAGAAACCGTCTTGATTGCCGTAATTAAAAATACGCAAAAATGTAACAATCAAGTTTGCATACGTTCTATGAGATAGTTGGATCCGGATAACCACTGTGAGCAATAGTTAATCCTGGGAGAGTTTTGCACGTTGCAATTAACTAACTCATTAGGTGTCTCGAAAAGTGTCAACGGGGCCAAGCCCTTGGGAAAATGTTGTTTATTTTAATTAGGTCCGTGCGAAAGCACGGGGAACCTCACTCCGAAGTACCGGCTCTGGCCTGGCTAAACGGTTAGCGAAGTTGTAGAATGCAATTAATCCTGGCTGAATTTTCTTTTTAAGGTTTGAAGGAAATTTTGAGAATAGCAATGGGAGATATCGATTAGATAAGATAAATAACCAATCTGATCTTTGCAAGAGCATACGCTAACAGTTTTTTCTCTCTCTCAAGGTAGTGACCATGTTAGGCCTTAATCAAGATAATAATATGGATGTATTGACCGAACCCGCTTTTTATGCTGAGCAGGGGAACGTTGGTTCCGCTCCTACTTATAATTGTTATAAGTCCGAGCAGGAAGAAGGAAAATATCCGGATTTCCATGCTACCCAAATGAAGAATGAGCATGTAGATGCATCTTCTTCGGTTGTGTTAGTCACCCAGAACTGTTTCTCAGTACACTCTATGTCCTGAGTATTAGATACTGGATTAGGATCCCATATATGTAATATGTTACATGGGCTAAGGAAAGGTAGAGAACTGGTAGTAGGTAATCATTTCGTACTAGTAGGGAATGGTGCAAATGTTGCAGCCAAAGCAGTTGGTGAATATCATCTTGTATTACCAAATGGTACTACATTGATTCTGAATGAATGCTATTACATACCGACCCTGATATGCAATCTTATATCAGTTTCTTTATTAAGTAAAAAAGTATATAATTTTGTAATATAGGATAATTTTATGAACATCTTCCTGAATCAAAAGTTGATTGGATCAGGCTCGTTAAATAATGGCATATACATTATAAATCAAACTACAGTTCTTAACGTACAAAACACATACAAGAGGAAGAGTTAAGAAATGAACGAATCTTTCTTGTGGCATTGTAGACTAGGTCATATCAATACGACACGACTAGCTAAGTTACATAAAGATGGATATTTGAACCGTTCGAATTTTCATCTTATGACACTTGCCAGTCATGTCTCAAAGGTAAAATGACCAAAACTCCGTTAACTGGACACGGAGAAAGAGTTACGGAACTCTTGGGACTGATAGATAGTGATGTATGCGGTCCCATGTCAACATATGCCAGGAATAGTTCTTCATACTTCATTACATTCACTTACGATCTATCAAAATACGGACATGTGTTTCTGTTGAAAGACAAGTCTGAAGCTTTTGAGAAATTCAAAGAATATAAGCATGAAGTTGAGAACTAGACGTGCAAAAGTATTAAAATCCCGTGATTCGATCGGGAAGGATAATACTTGAGCATGGAATTCCGTGACTATCTAAAAGAGAATGGGATTCTCTCTCATCTTACTCCTCTGTATACACCACAGCACAACGGTGTATCGGAGCGGAGGAATCGCACTCTATTGGATTTGATGCGCTCTATGATGAGCACTGCTGAGTTACCTATTTCCTTTTGGGGGTATGCGCTTGAGAAAGCCATACACCTATTGAATATGGTCCCTACCAAATCTGTGCCTACCAATCCATATGAGATATGGATGGGGAAGAGACAGTGTCTTAATTATGTTAAGATATGGGGTTGTCCGGCTTATGTCAAAAGGCATAACCCGGACAAACTCGAGGTAAGGTCTATTCTGTGCATGTTTGTAGGATATCCCAAAAACTCACAAGGGTATATCTTCTACCACATCGGTGAATAAAAAGCGTTTGTTTCTCAGCATGCCACCATTTTAGAAAAGGAATTTCTTGCAAAAGAAATTAGTGGCGAGGAGGTAGAAGTAGAAGAAGTTCCAGTGATACAAACTACGACAGAAGATTTGGTAGAACGAGAGGATTCGATAGCTCCCAATGAACCCCAGCCTCTCCGCCGATCTAGTAGGGTTCCTCATCCACCTGAGAGATACTGCGGTTTTCTCGTAGACGGTGGGAGCGAGGATTGCATCATGGTAGATGATGACCGAACTAGCTTCGAGCAGGCCATCACGAATGGGGACTCTATGAAATGGCTGGATGCAATGCGATCTGAGATGGAATCTATATACACCAACAAAGTATTGACTTTGGAAGTTGTTCCTGAAGGGGTAAAAACCATCGGGAGCAAATGAATCTTTACGAAGAAACTTGGTGTAGATGGATAAGTTGAGACTTTCAATACTAGACTTGTTGCAAAAGGTTTTCGTCAATGACCAGGTGTGGAATATGATGAAACCTTTTCTCCAGTGGCTATGCTTAAGTCCATCCGAATCCTGCTTGCCATCGCTGCATACCATGATTACGAAATCGGGCAAATGGATGTTAAGACAGCATTTCTAAATGGTGATTTAGAAGAGTGCATGTATATGACTCAACCAGAGAGCTTCGTAGACAGTGGGAGCAGCGGAAAGGTGTGCAAGCTGTTTAAATCTATTTACGGGTTAAAGCAGGCATCGCAGAGTTGGAACATCTGTTTTGATGTGGTAGTCAAAGAGTTCAACTTCATAAAAAATGTAGATTAACCTTGTAAATACAAGAAGGTGGCAGAGAGTAAGGTTGTCTTACTCGTATTGTACGTGGATGACATACTCTTGATAGGAAATGATGTTCCTATGCTGCAATCGGTCAAGCTCTTCTTATCACAAAGATTCTCAATGCAAAATCTAAGGGATGCCTCCTATATCTTGGGGATTAAGATCTATAGAGATAGATCTAAAAGGATACTGGGATTGTCCCAATCCAGGTATTTTGACTCCATACCATAGAGGTTTAGTATGGAAGAATCCAAATGTGGGAATTAACCACGATCCCTGGACTCACTCTCTCTAAAGAGATGTCTCCCAAGACTGATTTTGAGAGAGCTCGCATGCAAGAGATACCCTATGCTTCGGCAGTAGGCTCTATCATGTACGCGATGTTATGTACCAGACCTGATGTAGCATACTCACTATGTGTTGTGAGTAGGTATCAAGCAGATCCAGGAGAGAGTCACTGGACAGCTGTGAAGAACATTCTCAAGTACTTGAGAAGGACTAAAGAGATGTTCTTGGTATATGGTAATGGGGAACACCAAGTGGAGTCCTTTACCGATTCGAGCTTCCAGAGTGATAAGGACGACTCTAAGTCGGTCTCGGGATTTGTCTTTACCCTTAATAGAGGGGCGAGTAGTTTGAAGAGTTCCAAACTAGAAACCGTGGTAGACTCGACGATGGTGGCTGAATACATCGCTGCCAACGATGTTGCCAAAGAGGCTGTCTGGATGAAGAAGTTCATAACTAAACTTAGTGTGGTTCCATCCATTGAGCGTCCAATACCTTTGTATTGCCATAACAATGGAGCAGTGGCCTTAGCCAAGGAACCCAGGTCCCATCAGTGATCCAGGCATATTCTGAGGCAGTATCACCTGATCCGGGGGATAGTTGATCGCCAGGAGATTGAGGTCAGGAGAGTTAACACGAAGGACAACACGGCGGATCCACTCACCAAGGCCATTCCCAAGATAGAATTTGAGAGACTATTCGGGATGTTGGGTATAAAATACTACAACAACTGGCCTTAGTGCAAGTGGGAGATTGTTAGTTATATGTATTCCCTAGAGGCTATTATTGTACATGTGACGTATATTATAGTGGATACTTGGATATATAAAGAGAGGACTTTCTTGCTCGACATGATAGTATGCTATCTGGTTGCTCTTTATCTTAACATGTTGACTTGTATATATGATGTTGTCTTGCTCTCACATGTTGATAAAGCCCTTAGGTTGTGTACTTGACTACCAGGACTATGATGGAGATTATACTAGTAGGGCCAAGGGTTGTCCGCAAGTACACCCGAAAATTGTTACTAGTCGAGGGTGTATCGAGACAGGGCATCGATATTCTAGAGTAGACTAGCGTATACGCATCTTGACCCATATGATGGGTTATGGATGATCCCACATCCATTGGTGTTTGACATCAAAGATGGTGTATGGATGCTCAGTGGAGGCTGGGTACACTGAACGGACTCGCCGAGAACACCTAGCTGGTATTATATCTATCGTCAGATAGCAGTTCTCAGGTGATACTGGTACAGGTTAGTCTGTAGACCCGAGATCGTCATAGAGTCTTGTGTTATTCCCATCGTGTTTTGATTTTCACCTTACCACGTTAAAAAGAACGTGCAAAACGGTGGCTTTTGGGTACAATCCCGAATCATATGGAGGCAATGAGCGATAGGAGGGGATTCATCTCTCCGGGTATTGGGGGTTGATGTTGTGCTGTGCTCGATTGGCTATAATGATAAGTCCCTGGCTAGGGCTGCTACGGAGATTTACTGATAAGTGTTATCAGTAGTTTCTCGACCCGTTATGAGCTTACATCGGCACGACTTATCGGTTATTAGGGTCTGGCGTTTACCACCCCTAGACTAGATTTGCGACATATCAGACGAAGACACCGAACTGTACGGTAGTGTTACTGACAGGCTTTTGCAGGAGAAAAAGCATGCTTGCTTGTTTATCTTCTGATCGTTCAATACCCAGGTAGCCGTTACATCCAGCTAGTACCACAGACGGCTTGGGGGTGCTTGATGTGATCATCACCAACTGTCGGCGTATTGACGAGTCTTTAGAGTCCTACAGAGAGGTTTCACTGGCTCAGGAAAAACGAAGTAGGAGCACATATGCGATATGTGCGGGACCGACATTAATACGAGTATGTGATACCGTATTCTATTCTCGCGATACTGTATCGGACGGTTATATGCTATATAGCCGGGTTATCGAATCAAGTGTTGATTCGATAAACTGATACAAATAATATTAGTTGGTCATATATTATATAGCCGGATTATTAAATCAAATGTAGATTTAATGATTTAATGTATAATGATATATGTGATATATTAATTTACGTTAACTAATATTAGCTCACTTAAGCATTTCTTTTTCCCACATGTGCACACTTAATATATATGTGATATATATTAATTGTGTTTTATTTTTGTGTAATGGTTAATGATACATGCAACATAGGTGTATGAGACTTAAACCATGATAAAGATAATGAAGGGTTTTTTTAATTTGTGTAAATCAATTATTAGTTGGATAATCGTCACATGGAATGAAGCTTGTAGAAGCTTGGAGACCCATTGACTAGTCCACTAGTTTTGTTTTATACTAGATATTTGTTAACCCAACCATTATCTAAACTCATGGTTAAGTCTCTACATGAGATATATTAGATATTTTCTCACCCATGGTTTCCATTCACTCTCTCCTCTATTATTTGCTACTTCTTCCTCTTGATATGAGAGAGCTTTCTAGGTTTTGAAAGAAGAATAAAAACTAGTGAGAGAAGTAATTCTAAAGTGAGCAAAAATCCTACTTCATTATCCTCTACTATATTAGCACTTTTGTATAAGGTGTTAGCTTCACTAATCCCACATTAGTGAAGAGGGTAGCATGGGTTTGTGACTCCTAGACGTAGATCATCTTCGGCTTTGATGACTTCAAGTAAGCATGCATCTTTCTTCTTGTGGAGCCGTTCGAGAGTCCGCAAGATCACAACTTGGAGCGAAGGGACTACTACAATGACCTAAAGAAGTGAAGAACCGGACTAAAAAAGGTATAATCCCTACTCACTTAGATGTAAAGTAGTTTACACATCGTATTGTCTAAATCCTTAGTTAAGATTCTAGGGTTAGTTGTAGGGTTCCTAGGCACTCTAAAGAGGTCTCACAAGGCATCAACCATGCCAATTTCAAATTTTACAAGTGCCGAGAAACCCTAATACGGATTCGTTGACTAGAGTTTAGGTGAAAAGTGAAACTAGTTAACACCTTAACTAAAAGAAAGAGCCTACAACCTTTATAGATCCGGTTCTCCACTTCCTTAGCTCCATGTAGACGTCCCCTCGCTGTCCATATCGGATCTCGGACTCTAGCATCGGCTTCATCAGAAAAATGGGCGGACTAGGTTGTCGACTTCGATGCCGAAGAAGATCTACGTCGAGGCAACTCAAGATCAAGCTCCAACTTCACCAAGTCGTGAAACTTGTGAAGATAACACCCTATACTACTTGGAAAGAGGTAGAGGATGAAAAAATAGGAGGTGGGTTCACTTTAGAATTGGATTTCTCACTCATTTTCATAAGTTTCCATTAAAGCTAGTAAGCTTTTCTTCTTGTTAAAGAATCAAGAAGAAGAAAGAATACCATATGTTCTTCTTAAAAAGAAAAATAATATGAATACTTATCATATCCTAACCTTGGTTAGGTGTAGAGAATAGACCATGGTTAGTTTGAATGGTTAGGGTTAAGCATGAAGACAAAATGGTCACTTTAGTCAAAGCTTCATGAAGCTTCAACTTCAAACAAAGAAAGCCACCATTTTCTCTTTTATCTTTTCCAAAATAAATAAATAAATAAATAAGTAAGAAAAAGAAAAACCCTAACTATTATATAACCATGGTTTAATCTTTACACAAACTCAAGTAAGAATGTATCATCAAACATTATACAATCAAGTGCACACAAAAATATATCACATATACAATGTGCACATCAAGTGAGAAAATCCTTTTAAAATGAACCAATACTAGTTAATGCAAAGTAATATATCAAATATATAATTATACATTAAATCATTAAATCAACATTTGATTCAATGATCCGGTTATGTCACACATAACCGACTAGTATCCAATGTATCGATTTATCGAATCAATCTTCGATTCGATAACTAGGTTATATCGCATACAACCAATCGAAACATTCATCGCGAGAATGAAATACGGTATCACATACACGCATTATTCTCGGTCCCGCACATATCTCATATGCACTCCTATTTCGTTTCGCTTGAGCCAGGAAACCTCTGTGTAGGACTCTAAAGACTCGTCAATACGCCGGCAGCAGATGATGATCATATCAAGCACCCACAAGCCGCAAGCGATCTGCTAAACGTAACGGCCACCCGGGTATTGAGCGATCAGAAGATCGACGAGCAAGCCCGCTCACACTCCTGTGAATCCAACCAGTAACATTTACCGTACAGTCCGGTCTGTTCGTCTGATATGTCGCATATCAAGTCTAGTGGTGGTAAACGTCAGACCCCAATAACCGATAAGTCGTGCCGATGTGAGGCTCATAACGGGTCGAGAAACTACTTGTAACACTTACAAGAAAATCTCTGATCAGCCCTGGCCAGGGACTTCCCTGTTACGGCCAATCGAGCACAGAGCAACATCAACCCCCAATACCGGGAGAGAGGAAACCCCTCCTATCGCTCATTGCCTCCATGTGACTCGGGACTGTACCCAAAAACCACCGTTTTTCATGCCCTCATGGACGTGGTAAGGTGGAGATCAAAGCACAGTGGGAATCACACAAGACTCTATGACGATCTCGGGTCTACAGACTAACCTGCACAAGTGTCACCTGAGAACTGCCATCTGACGTGAGGTATAATACCATCTGGGAGTTCTCGGCGAGTCCGTCCAGTGTACCCAGTCTTCACTGAGCACCCGTATACCATCTCTGATGTCAAACACCAATGGATATGGGATCATCCATCGCCCATCTCATGGGCCGAGAAGCGTATACGCTAGTCTACACTGGTATATCGATGCCCCGTCTCGATACACCCACGACTAGGGACCTTGAAAGATGTACCTATGGACTACCATGTCCCTACTAGTATGATCTGCATCATAGTCCAGGTAGTCAAGTACACATCCTAAGGGCTTTATCAACATGTAACTATAAGACAGTTTAAAGAGACTAGTGTGCATGTTAAGATAAAGAGCAAACAGATAGCATACTATCATATCGAGCAAGAAAGTCATCTCTATATATGTCCAAGCATCCAATATAAAATACATCATCTGTACAATACTGGCCTCTAGGGCATACATACAACTAACATTAGTATTGTTAAGCATGGCGAATTTTTGAAAATGGCATGGACGGTGCCTCACAAAACCTTGCTGTCGTGCCTGGCAATCCTACAGTGGTTTTAGAGCCAAGCTAGAGATTTAGACGATATATATAGAATTATGAAACCGAAACAACTCCGAAAGACCCGATACACATGTTCAGTTTCAGTCGAAATTTTAAAGTCATCAAATTTTTTTTAAACAACCACAGAATGTTGTATGAGATGCAACATGAACACAGCACAAAATTGGACCCCATAACTCAGATTTTGGCCGGCCACAGTGTAGGGTTCCTAGGCACACTAAGGAGGTCTCACAAGGCATCAACCATGCCAATTTCAAATTTTACGGGTGCCGAGAAACCCTAATACGGATCGTTAACTAGATATATAGGCGAAACAAATACAAGTAAAAGACTTTACTCTAAGTGAACGGAAATACAACCTTTGTAGATCCGGTTCTCCACCTCCATAGCTCCATGATGAAGTCCCTTTGCTGTCCAAATCAAATCCATGACTCTAGCATCGGCTTCATCGGAGAAATGGGCGGGCTTGGTCGTCGGTTCGATGCCGAAGATGATCTACGTCGAGGCATCACAAGATCAAGCTCCAACTTCACCAAGCCTTGAAAACTTGTGAAGGAAACACCCTATACTACTTGGCAAGAGGTAGAGGATGAAGAAATAGGAGGTGGGTTCACTTTAGAATTGGATTTCTCACTCATTAGCTCAAGTTGCCATTGATGGAGCAAGCTTTCTTCATGTTGATGATGAAGAAGAAGAAGACGGAATATTATGATATGTATATCCAAAATGAATAATAAAATCAATACTTATCATATGGCAACCATGATTAGGTGTAGAGAATAGACTATGGTTAATTGGAAGGGTTAGGGTTAAACATGAAGACAAAATGGTCACTAGGTCAAAGCTTCAAGAAGCTTCAAAAACAAACAAAGAAAGCCACCATTTTCTCTTCATCATTTTCTTTTACTAAAATAAACAAAATGGATAAATAAATGAATAAATGAATAAGTAAATGAAGCAAAAGAAACCCTAACCATTGACCAACCATGGTTTAAACTATACACCAAACTATCATGTATCATCAAGCATGATACAATCAAATGCACAAAAGTATATCATATATACAATGTGCACATCAAGTGAGAAAATCCATTTAAAGTGAACCGATACTAGTTAATGCAAAGTAATATATATCAAATATATATATTTATGCATTAAATCATTAAATCAACACTTGATTTAACGATCCGGTCATATCGCATATAACCGACTAATATCCAATGTATCGACTTATCGAATCAATCCTTGATTCGATAACTAGGTTATATCGCATACAACCAATCGATACATTCATCGCGAGAATAGAATACGGTATCACATACACGCATTATTCTCGGTCCCGCACATATCTCATATGCGCTCCTATTTCGTTTCGCTTGAGCCAGGAAACCTCTGTGTAAGACTCTAAAGACTCGTCAATACGCCGGCAGCAGGTGATGATCATATCAAACAGCCACAAGCCGTAAGCGGTCTGCTAAATGTAACGGCCACCCGGGTATTGAGCGATCAGAAGATCGACGAGCAAGCCCTCTCATACTCCTGTGAATCCAACCAGTAACACTTACCGTACAGTCCGGACTGATCGTCTGATATGTCGCATATCTCGCCTAGGGGTGGTAAACATCAGACCCCAGTAGCTCGATAAGTCGTGTCGATATGAGGTCTATAACAATTCGAGAAACTACTGGTAACACTTACCAGTAAATCTCAGCAACCCTGGCCAGGGATTTCCGGTTATAGCTAATCGAACACAGCGCAACATCAACTCCCTATACCGGGAGAGACGAATCCCCTCCTATAGCTCATTGCCTCCATGTGATTCGGGACTGTACCCAAAAACCACCGTTTTGCATGCCCTCTTGGACGTGGTAAGATGGAAATCAAAGCACAGTGGGAACCACACAAGACTCTATGACGATCTCGGGTCAACAGACTACTCTGTACCAGTGTCACCAGAGAACTGCCATCTGACGTAAGGTATAATAACATCTGGGAGTTCTCGGCGAGTCCGTCCAGTGTACCCAGTCTCCACTGAGCACCCGTATATCATCTCTGATGTCAAACACCAATGGATATGGGATCATCCATCGCCCATCTGTATGGGTCGAGAAGGTATACGCTAGTCTACTCTGGTATATCGATGTCCCGTCTCGATACACCCACGACTAGGGACTTTGAAGGATGTACTTATAGACTATCTGTCCCCACTAGTATGATCTGCATCATAGTCCAGGTAGTCAAGTACACATCCTAAGGGCTTTACCAACATGTAACAGAGAGACAAGCAGCATACACGTTAAGGTAAAGAGCAACCAGATAGCATACTATCATGTTGAGCAAGAAAGTTCTCCCTATATATGTCCCAGCATCCACTACAATGTACATCTTATGTACTGTAATAGCCTCTAGGGCATACATATAACTAACAATCTGCCATTTGTAGCAGTGGTTGTAGAATCTCATACACAACCATCCCATAAAAATTTCTCTCTGGGAAAAGGCCTTCGTGAATGGATCCGCCGTGTTGTCCTCTGAGTCTACTCTCCTAACCTCGATCACCCTGGAGATCAACCATCTCCATGATCAGGTGATACTTCCTTAGAATATGTCTGGATCACTGATGGGATGGGCGTTCCTTGGCATAAGCCACAACTCCATTGTCGCACAATGGGAGGAACTAAGTTCATCTCATGAACAAATATACATCCAGACTGCCTCTTTGGTAGCATCTCAAGTAGCGATGTATCGAGCCTTTATCGTCTAGTATGCCACGGTATCTTGCTTGGAACCCTTCCAACATACCGTCCCTTTACTGAGGGTAAAGACAATGCCTGTGACTGACATTCAGTCGTCTTTATCACCCTGGAACCTTTCCAGTGATTCTTCCTAGGATCAATTGATACCATCTCACTATAACTAGTGAGAATCCTAACATCCAATTAGATCTATCTCATACATCCAAAACTCAGGATTTAGGAGGTATCATTTTGATCCTATATGGAGAATCATTGTGATAAGCGGAGATTGACCGAGCGTAGCATAGGAAACTTCTTTCTTATCAAGAGTATATCATCCACGTACTCTACGAGGATCGCTACCATACTCCCTACTACCTTTTTGTTTATACAAGGTTCATCTACCATTTTGATGAAGTCAAACTCTTTGACTAACACATCAAAACAGATGTTCCAACTCCGCGATACCTGCTTTAACCTATAAAGCATCTTGTACACGTTTCCGCTGCTCCCACTGTCTACGAAGCCTTCTGGCTGTGTACTTATAGACGTTCTCTTCTAAAACATCATTTAGAAAAGCAGTCATGACACCCAACCGCCAGATATCGTAGTCATGGTATGTAGCCGTGGCAAGTAGGATCTGGATGGACTTAAGCTTAGCTACTTGAAAAGGTTTCATCATTATCCACGCCTGGTCAATGACGAAAAGCTTTAACAAGTCTAGCTTTGAAAGTCTCAACTTTTCCATCTACACCAAGTAATCTTCTTAAGATATACTTGCTCCTGATGGGGATTTAACCCTTCAGATATAGCAACCAAAGTCCATACTTTGTTGGTGTACATGGATTCCATCTCAGATCGCTAAGCACCCAGCCATTCTTACAGAGTCCCACTCCTGATGGCCAGCTCGAAACTAGTTGGGTTATCATCTCATGATGCAATCCTCGCTCCCACTGTCATCCAGAAACCGAAGTATCTCTTAGGCGGATGAGGAACCCTACTAGATCGGCGGAGAGGCTGAGGTTCGTTGGTTACTATTGAATCCTTTGGTTTTACCAAATTATCTGCTGTTAGTTTGTATAGCTGGAACCTTTCCAGTTCTACATAACTGACCTTGCCTCGAGCTTGTCCGGATTTTGCTTTCAGACATAGGCCGGACAACCCCAAATCTTAACTAGCTTAAGACATGGGCTCTTCCCATACCATATCTCATATGGAGTGGTAGGCTGTGATCTGATTCGAACCCTATTCAATTGGTATGCAGCTTCTCAAGTGTATAACTCCCAAAAGGAAATAGGAAACTCAGTAGTACTCATCATAGAGCACACCATATCACATAGGGTGCTATTGCTCCGCCCCGATATACCATCGTGCTATGGTGTATACGGAGGAATAATGCCGAGAGAGAATCTCATTCTCCTTTAGAATAATCCAGGATTTCCGTGCTCAAGTATTCTCCTCCTTGATCTCATCAAAGGACATAATGCTTATACCCGTATTGGTTCTCTACTTCTAACTTATATTCTGTGAATATCTCAAAAGGTTCTGACTTGTGTTTCAACAGGAACACATGTCTGAATCAAAAGAGATTATCAGAGAATTTAATGAAGTATAAAGAACCGGTCTTGGCAAATGTAGACAGGGGACCTACATACATCAACATGTATCATCCCAAGAGTTCACTAACTCTTTCTCTGTTTCCAGTAAACGGAGATATGGTCATCTTATCTCTGTGACAGACTGGCAAGTTTCACAAGATGTAAATTCAAACTGATTTAAATATGCATCTAAAATGTAACTTCAGCCAGTCGGATCGCATTGATATGACCTAGTCTACAATGCCTCAAGAAGGATTCGTTCATTTCTAGACTCTTCCTCTTGTGTGTGTTCCGTATACTAAGAACTGTAGTTTGATTTAGAACATTAATGCTTTTAGATAACGTGCCTGAACCGATCAACTTTTGATATAGGAAATGTTCAAAACCTTATCCAACAATACAAAATTTTATCGTTTCTTTACTAATAAAGAGACAGATATGATTTTACATATCAGGTTCGGTATCTAATAACATTCGTTCAGAATCAATGTATTGGTAATACAGGGTGACAGTGACCAACAGACTTGGCTGCAACATTTGCTCCGTTTTCTGCTTCATGAAACGTATCACCCGTTCTCAGTTCTCTACCTTTTTGTAGCGCTATGTAACAGATTACATATCTAGGATCCTGATCTGGTATCACATACCCAGGACGTAAAGCATACTGAGAAACAGTTCTTTGTAATGAACACACCCGAAGATGATGCATCAGCATGCACTCTCTTCGTTTGGGCAGCACGGGAATTCTGGTAATCCCCAATTTCCTGCTCTGTCTTATAACAATTATAAGTTGGAGCGGGACCAACGTTCCCCAGCTCAGTATAACAAGCGGGTTCGGTCAATATCCGTATTATTATCTTGATTAAGGCGTGATATGGTCGCTACCTGGAGAGAGAGAGAAGAAAACACTCAGCGTGCGCTCTTGCAAGAATAGATTGGTTATTATTTTATCTAATCAGGATAGCTCCCACTGTTTTTATCAAATCTTCCTTCAAACCCTAAAAGGAAAGACTAGCCGGGATTAATTACACACTACAAGTTCACCAATCTTTCAGCCAGGCCAGTTTCGGTACTTTGAGGGAGGTCCCCCGTGCTTTCGCACGAACCTAATTAATGTAAACCTCGTTTTCCTAGAGACGTAACCCCGTTAACACGTTTCTAGACACCTACTTGATCGGCTAATTATAATGTATAAAACTCTCCCAGGAGTAACTCTTACTCGCAGTGGGTATCGGGATCCAACTATCTCATAGAAGGTATGCAATCTCATTGCAAATTTCAACACTTGAAATTCCCGATAATATTTTGCCCCTAGCGTCCTATGACCTTGACGGAGGTCAACAAACCATAGGCTATTAGTCAAGTTCAACCCGTCATTTCTTGATCGAATTAAACCCACCCGCACGACCCTTGACGGAGGTCAACAAGGCCGCACGACTACCCTAATCCAATCTGCATCATATGCATAAACAGATAAATACTAGTTAGCTACCGCACACTACGCCTTGACGGAGGTCAACAAACGTAGCACGAATACTAAGTAGGATTTATCTGAAATGACGGAGGGCTACGACAGGTTTTTCTGAAAACCTGTTGCGTAATGAACTTGATATCGTTGTAGAATCAAATGATTTTAAAATGGAGTGCTTTTGAGGCTTTTCTAGTTTTGCTAAAGGAGTCACTCCCGGTGAAGGGATCGTCGGTCCTTTCCTCGTCGTATGAGGTGCGGGATATATCATATATATCACTGTGCAAAGCAAAACACATAAAAGCAATCAAAAGACAAACCGAGTGTGTAGCATCTGCCAGTTATTGCTAAAGGAGTCACTCCCTGTGAAGGGATCTCGGTCCTTTCCTCATCGAATAAGGTGCAGGATATATCATATATACCGCTGTGCAAAGCAAGAACAGTAGCTACCTGTTTTATTTTTGAAATTCGATTCTACAACATCTTTAGGTTTCTTTTATTTCATTAATCACATTAATGAAGTCCCATCATTTAAGTACCTAAACATCACAGATAAATACGATGTACACTTATGCCATCCGCATTCGCCTCGATGTCCCCTCATGCACCGTTAGGTTAGGTAACTAACGGCAGAGCAGGGCAGGGCTAGCGCGGGTGTAAAACATAAGTAACATCTATATAATATATCATATATACTATATACAGTATTCATCACAGAACATATCACATGATCACATCACAGATATCGCAGCAGAAGAATCATATGAAATATTGGATATACTAGGACGTCCGTGTTTTCAATACGAGCTAGTATAAAACACGGATTCCACGGTCGTGATGAATAGCCAAACCCATACCCCTAGACCCCTACGAGAGCGGCAAGCAACCCTCCCAATTCTAGAGTTAGGAGACCCGGACTCGACTCCTCGAGTTGGTCTCCCACTGGACTCCAGAACCCGGTTACTTGTGCTCCCCTCCTTGGGTCTATCCTAGTGCAGAAAAGTAAATAATATACAAACGGTGACATCTTCCACAACCTGGAAGTGCCCCAATAAAAGAATATTACATATAAGTTTTTACATGAATGAAAATGAAAAACACTCATCTCACATAAAAACCCCCGGCTATTCAAACACGACGATCCAATATAACATATCCAGCAACACATAACATCACATGTCATCAACGTAAGTAAATATGCGCATCCCAATTTTCGTTGACATATAGCAATGAAACCGGCGATATCACATATTACACTTACGGTCACAGAAAAGAAAGTGTTAAACTACAACAGTTGGAATCCGCAACCTGCATAGACATCGCATGCCTAATCAAATGAATTCCTTAGACATCGCATGCCTAACAATTATAAACCCCGCATTTTAGTCTCATTATCGAAAACTCTTTTCAATATCAAGTCGGGGAATTCAACAGGATTCCCGACAATTTTGATCGAATGCTCGTCGCAAACTTCAGTAGACAGCCACACCCCCGATACCGTCGACGAAGTGCACCAAGGCGGAACACCGCTGCCGCGAGCACCCGAACGGATGCTTTCGGCGACGGGGTTCTCCTACAGTCACTTGGTCGGGGCTATGGAGTGAGGCTGTCTATTAAGTTTACCCTGACGAGTATCCGCGTACGCTACGTGATTGCGACGGACTTATGATCGCATCAAAATTCCGTGGCAACCGATCAAGTGAGACTAAACTGCTATGTTTATAACATTCATTCAGTTATCTTATAACTACTTGTGAATTCCAATTGTTGTATCACATTCCGAATAAGATAGAAAATGTTAAACTTTCCGATCGAACAATCGAACACCCAAGTTTTCCGATTCAGATCAACACATGAAATAAGTTCAAAGACATTCACTTCATGCCTCAGTACCAACGGTCCAGCCGTAGAAGGGTCAAGCCAACGCCTCACATGTGGCACGCCGTACTGCCCCAAACCCGAAGGTTCAAAGGGCAGTTCAAGAAGGTCACATAATCGAGTTAAGGTTTGTTGTCTTCTAGAGGGTCCATCGCGTTACTTGCACTACTTTGAACGTCTTTAAACCACGGAAAAATCCAACACTTGGAAATTTCCCGACAGGGGAAAAATTGGGTATTTATATCCGGTCGAACTTTTTAACATATTCAACAAATTATCCGGAAAACACATTGACAAAATTAGACAGTCCGATCGAATCTCCGAACCCCCAATACAACCCAGAAAATTCAACTCTTGAATAATTATTAAAAATTCCCAGGAAAACCAGCATTGCATAGTAAGAATTACTGTGTGAAATTATTTGTATAATGATGCCGTACGGCCGCGGAACCGCCGCACGAGCCATTCTCGTGCCGCGGAACCGCGGCGGTTTAGTGGAATTTGGAGCTCGAATTTCACAGTAACTTTAATAAACACCTGCTGATTTTTCTGCATATTTTTAATACTCAAAAATCCACTATTTAAAAAAATGTACAGAGAGCATGTTATGAATTAGGGTTTCGGCTCGATCGGACTTCTAACTCCGTCTACGCGTCGCCTAAGGCTCTAGCTAGGCTCTGATACCACTGTAGGGTTCCTAGGCACACTAAGGAGGTCTCACAAGGCATCAACCATGCCAATTTCAAATTTTACGGGTGCTGAGAAACCCTAATACGGATCGTTAACTAGATATATAGGCGAAACAAATACAAGTAAAAGTCTTTACTCTAAATGAACGGAAATACAACCTTTGTAGATCCGGTTCTCCACCTCCATAGCTCCATGATGAAGTCCCCTTGCTGTCCAAATCAAATCCATGACTCTAGCATCGGCTTCATCGGAGAAATGGGCGGGCTTGGTCGTCGGTTCGATGCCGAAGATGATCTACGTCGAGGCATCACAAGATCAAGCTCCAACTTCACCAAGCCTTGAAAACTTGTGAAGGAAACACCTTATACTACTTGGCAAGAGGTAGAGGATGAAGAAATAGGAGGTGGGTTCACTATAGAATTGGATTTCTCACTCATTAGCTCAAGTTGCCATTGATGGAGCAAGCTTTCTTCATGTTGGTGATGAAGAAGAAGAAGAAGGAATATTATGATATGTATATCCAAAATGAATAATAAAATCAATACTTATCATATGGCAACCATGATTAGGTGTAGAGAATAGACCATGGTTAATTGGAAGGGTTAGGGTTAAACATGAAGATAAAATGGTCACTAGGTCAAAGCTTCAAGAAGCTTCAAAAACAAACAAAGAAAGCCACCATTTTCTCTTCATCATTTTCTTTTGCTAAAATAAACAAAATGGATAAATAAATGAATAAATGAATAAGTAAATGAAGCAAAAGAAACCCTAACCATTGACCAACCATGGTTTAAACTATACACCAAACTATCATGTATCATCAAGCATGATACAATCAAATGCACAAAAGTATATCATATATACAATGTGCACATCAAGTGAGAAAATCCATTTAAAGTGAACCGATACTAGTTAATGCAAAGTAATATGTCAAATATATATATTTATGCATTAAATCATTAAATCAACACTTGATTTAACGATCCGGTCATATCGCATATAACCGACTAATATCCAATGTATCGACTTATCGAATCAATCCTTGATTCGATAACTAGGTTATATCGCATACAACCAATCGATACATTCATCGCGAGAATAGAATACGGTATCACATATACGCATTATTCTCGGTCCCGCACATATCTCATATGCGCTCCTATTTCGTTTCGCTTGAGCCAGGAAACCTCTGTGTAGGACTCTAAAGACTCGTCAATACGTCGGCAGCAGGTGATGATCATATCAAACACCCACAAGCCGCAAGCGGTCTGCTAAACGTAACGGCCACCCGGGTATTGAGCGATCAGAAGATCGATGAGCAAGCCCGCTCATACTCCTGTGAATCCAACCAGTAACACTTACCGTACAGTCCGTTCTGATCGTCTGATATGTCGCATATCTCGCCTAGGGGTGGTAAACGTCAGACCCCAGTAGCTCGATAAGTCGTGTCGGTATGAGGTCTATAACAATTCGAGAAACTACTGGTAACACTTACCAGTAAATCTCAGCAACCCTGGCCAGGGATTTCCGGTTATAGCCAATCGAACACAGCGCAACATCAACTCCCTATACCGGGAGAGACAAATCCCCTCCAATCGCTCATTGCCTCCATGATTCGGGACTGTACCCAAAAACCACCGTTTTGCACGCCCTCTTGGACGTGGTAAGATGGAAATCAAAGCACAGTGGGAACTACACAAGACTCTATGACGATCTCGGGTCAACAGACTACTCTGTACCAGTGTCACCAGAGAACTGCCATCTGACGTAAGGTATAATACCATCTGGGAGTTCTCGGCGAGTCCATCCAGTGTACCCAGTCTCCACTGAGCACCCGTATATCATCTCTGATGTCAAACACCAATGGATATGGGATCATCCATCGCCCATCTTTATGGGTCGAGAAGGTATACGCTAGTCTACTCTGGTATATCGATGCCCCATCTCGATACACCCACGACTAGGGACTTTGAAGGATGTACTTATAGACTATCTGTCCCCACTAGTATGATCTGCATCATAGTCCAGGTTGTCAAGTACACATCCTAAGGGCTTTACCAACATGTAACAGAGAGACAAGCTGTATACACGTTAAGGTAAAGAGCAACCAGATAGCATACTATCATGTTGAGCAAGAAAGTCCTCCCTATATATGTCCCAGCATCCACTACAATGTACATCCTATGTACAGTAATGGCCTCTAGGGCATACATATAACTAACACACAGAGCCTAGAAATCCGGCCTGCTCGGTTTTTCTATGGTTTCCAGGGTTGAAATTTGTACTGTGTTCCAGGCTCTGGGTTTTGGTGTTTCAGGTATTGTTTGTTTTTGCTAAATTTTCATGTGATGTTAACTTTCTGCAAAGGCAACTCGGAGTGTTTCGTAGTCGTAATTCTAACTGTTTTTCAGGTTATTTTAGACGGTGTTAATAAGTTCGAACGGATATCAAATACCCACTTTAACCCTTGCCGGAAAATTTTCCAAGAGTTGGATTTTTTCCGAGTTAAAGAACATTCAAATATCATTCAAGTAATACGGTGGACCCTCTAAAAGAACAAAACCCTAACTCGATTCTATGACCGTAAGAACCTCCGCAAAAACCTAAGGTTTGCGGTAGTTTCGCGGCGCCATAGGTGAGTCAAGGGTTGACCCTTCTACGGTTGGTCCATTGGTGTTGTGGCATGAGATGAGTATTTTTTAAACCGCTCTCAAGTGTTTAGCTTTTTGGGAAATTTTGGATGTATGTTGATTCGATCGGATTGTTTAACATCATCTAGCTTTTTCTGGAATGTGATACAATATGTAGAATTCATATAGTTGGGCATGAAATCCAAAGTATGTGATATTTTGGGTTTATGATGTTTAAGGTGATTGTGGATTCCAAATGTTGTAGTTTGACATTTTCTTTTCAGCGACCGTAAGTGTAATATGTAGGGTATCACCATTTTCGTTGCTATTTGTCAATGACGATTGTGATATGAATATTTACTTATGTTGATGACATGTGATGTTATGTGTTTCTGTGATATGCTATATTGGATCGTCGTGTTTTGAATAGACGAGGGTTTTATGTAAGATGAGAGTTTTTATTTTCATTCATGTAAAATTCATTGTATGTAATATTCTTTTATTGGGGAACTTCCGGGTTGAGGATGATGTCACCATTGTTATATATTATTTACTTTTCCGCATTAGGATAGACCAAAGGAGGGGAGCACAAGTAACCGGGTTCTAGAGTCCAGTGGGAGACCATCTCGAGGAGTCGAATCCGGGTCTCCTAACTCTAGAATTGGTAGGGTTGCTTACCGCTCTCATAAGGGTCTAGGGATGTGGGTTTAGCTATTCATTACTACCGTGATATCCGTGTTTTATACTGGCTTAAATTAAAACACGGAATTCCATGCATATCCAATATTTATATGTTATATTCTGCTGCTGATTTTCTGTGATGTGATCACTGTGGATTCTAAGACGAATGGCTATATATTATATATGAGATATATAATAGACGTTGCTTATGTTTTGCACCCACCTAGACCCGTCCCGGTATGCCCTTAGTTAAGTAACCTAACGGTGCATAACGAGACATTGTGGCTAATGCTGATGGCTTAAGCGTACGTTATATTTTCGTTTCATTTTCTGTGATGCTTAGTAGTCTTTAAATGTTGCGACTTCATTAATGAGATTAATGAAACGGAAGAAACCAAAAAAATGTTGTAGAATCATATTTTCAAAAAAGGTAGCTCTAGTTTTTGCTTTGCATAGCGATATTCCTTATAGAATATCCAGCACCTCATTCGATGAGGAAAGAGCCGAGGTCCCTTCACCTGGAGTGACCTCTTAAGAGAAACTGGCAGATTCTACAACCCACTCGGTTTTGTCTTTTGATTGCTTCTTTTAGTTTTTGCTTTGCATTGCGGTATTTATGAAATATCATGCACCTTATTCGATAAGGAAAGAGCCGAGATCCCTTCACCGGGAGTGACCTCTTTAGGAAAACTAGTAAAAAGGCTAAAAAAATATTCCTTTTCAAAAATCACTTGTTTCTACAACTATATTATGTTCATTATCTCATGGTTTTCTTAAAAACATGCGTAGCCCTCCGACATTTCAGATAAGTATTATTTAGTATTCGTGCTACGTTTTTTGCCTTTCGTCAAGACGTAGTGTGCGGTAGCTAATTAGTGCTTATCTGCTAAAGTATGAGATGCTATTGGATTAGGGTAGTCGTATGGCTTTGTTGGTTTTCGTCAAGGGCCGTGCGGGTGGGTTTAATTCAATCATGAAATGTATGGGTAGAAATTGACTAGCGCACTATAGTTTGTTTGCTTTCGTCAAGGTCATAGGACGTTAGGGGTAAAAGCATTATCGGGAATTTCAAGTGTTGAAATTTGTAATGAGATTGCATACCTTTTATGAGATAGTTGGATCCCGATACCCACTATGAGCAATAGTTGCTCTCTGGAGAGTTTTGCACTTTACAATTAGCTAACTCATTAGGTGTCTAGAAAGGTGTCAACGGGGCTACACCTTTGGGAAAATGAGGTTTGTTTTAATTAGGTCCATGCGAAAGCACGGGGAACTTCCCTCAGAACTACCGGCACTGGCCTGGCTGAACGGTTAGCGAAGTTGTAGAATGCAATTAATCTTGGCTGAATTTCTTTTTAAGATTTGAAGGAAAATTTGAGAATAGCAGCGGGAGACATTGATTTGATAAGATAAATAACCAATCTGATCTTTGCAAGAGCGTACACTAAGAGTTTTCTTCTCTCTCTCTCCAGGTAACGACCATGCCAGGCCTTAATCAAGATTATAATATTGATGTATTTACCGAACCCGCTTTTTATGCTGAGCAAGGGAATGTTGGTTCCGCTCCCAATTATAATTGTTATAAGTCTGAGCAGGAAGTAGGAAAATATCCAAATTTCCACGCCACCCAAACGAAGAATTAGCATGTTGATGCATCTTCTTTGGGTGTGTTAGTTACCCAGAACTGTTTCTCAGTACACTCTACGTCCTGGGTATTAGATACTGGATGAAGATCCCATATATGTAATATGTTACATGGGCTAAGGAAAGGTAGAAACTAGGAGTAGGTGATCATTTCGTACTAGTAGGGAATGGTGCAAATGTTGCAGCCAAAGTAGTTGGCGAATATCACCTTGTATTACCAAATGGTAATACATTGATTCTGAATGAATGCTATTACATACCGACCCTGATATGCATTCTTATATCAGTTTTTTTATTAAGTAAAGAAGGATATAATTTTATAGCACAGGATAATGTTATGAACATCTTCCTGAATCAAAAGTTGATTGGATCAGGCTCGTTAAATAATGGCATATACATTCTAAATCAAACTACAGTTCTTAACATACAAAACACACACAAGAGGAAGAGTTCAGAAATGAACGAATCCTTCTTGTGGCATTGTAGACTAGGTCATATCAATGCGACACGACTAGCTAAGTTACATAAAGAGGGACATTTGAAACCATTCGAATTTTCATCTTATGTCACTTGCCAGTCTTGTCTCAAAGGTAGAATGACCAAAACTCCGTTTACTGGACACGGAGAAAGAGTTACGGAACTCTTGGGACTGATACATAGTGATGTATGCGGTCCCGTGTCTACACATGCAAGGAATGGTTCTTCATACTTCATTACATTCACTGACGATCTCTCAAAATACGAACATGTGTTCCTGTTAAAACGCATGTCTGAAGCTTTTGAGAAATTCAAAGAATATAAGCATGAAGTTGAGAACCAGACGGGCAAAAGTATTAAAATCCGACGATCCGATCGGGGAGGGGAATACTTGAGCACGGAATTCCGTGACTATCTAAAAGAGAATGGAATTCTCTCTCAGCTTACTCCTCCGTATACACAACAGCACAACGGTGTATCGGAGCGGAGGAATCGCACACTATTGGATATGGTGTGCTCTATGATGAGCGCTACTGAGTTACCTATTTCCTTTTAAGGGTATGCGCTTGAGACAACCATACACCTATTGAATATGGTCCCTAACAAATCTGTTCCTACCACTCCATATGAGATATTGATGTGGAAGAGACCGTGTCTTAATTATGTTAAGATATCGGGTTGTCCGGCCTATGTCAAAAGGCATAATCCGGACAAACTCGATGCAAGGTCTGTTCTGTGCAAGTTTGTAGGATATCCCAATACTCAGAAGGGTATATCTTCTACCACATCGAGGAACAAAAAGAGTTTGTTTCTCGGCATGCCACCTTTTTAGAAAAGGAATTTATTGCAAAGGAAATTAGTGGCGAGGAGGTAGAACTGGAAGAAGTTCCAGCGAGACAAACTATGACAGAAGATTTGGTAGAACCAGAGGATTCGATATCTCCTAACGAACCTCAGCCTCCCTGCTGATCTAGTAGGGTTCCTCATTCACCTGAGAGATACTACGGTTTTCTCATAGACGGTGGGAGCGAGGATTGCATCATGGTAGATGATGACCCAATTAGCTTCGAGTAGGCCATCACGAGTGGGGATTCTGTGAAATAGCTGGATGCATTGCGATCTGAGAAGGAATCCATCTACACCAACAAAGTATAGACTTTGGAAGTTGTTCCAGAAGGGGTAAAACCCATCAGGAGCAAATCGATCTTAAAGAAGAAACTTGGTGTAGATGGAAAAGTTGAGACTTTCAAAGATAGACTTGTTGTAAAAGGTTTTCGTCAGCGACCAGGTGTGGACTATGATGAAACCTTTTCTCCAGTGGCTATGCTTAAGTCCATCCAAATCCTGCTTGCCATCGCTGCATACCATGACTAAGAAATCTGGCAAATGGTTGTTAAGACCGCTTTTCTAAATGGTGATTTAGAAGAGTTCATGTACATGACTCAGCTAGAGGGCTTCGTAGACGGTGGGAGCAGCGGGAAGGTGTGCAAGCTGCTTAAATCTATATACGGGTTAAAGAAGACATCGCGGAGTTAGAACATCTGTTTTGATGTGGTAGTCAAAGAGTTTGACTTTATAAAAAATGTAGATGAACCTTGTATATATAAGAAGGTGGCAGAGAGTAAGGTTTTCTTCCTCGTATTGTATGTGAATAAGATACTCTCGATAGGAAATGATATTCCGATGCTGCAATCGGTCAAGCTCTTCTTATCGCAAAGATTCTTAATGAAAGATCTAGGGGATGCCTCCTACATCTTGGGGATTAAGATTTATAGAGGTAAATCTAAAAGGAGACTGGGATTGTCCCAATAAAGGTATATTGACACCATACTAAAGAGATTTATTATGGAAGAATCCAAACGTGGGAATTTACCCATGATCTCTGGACTTACTCTCTCCAAAGATATGTCTCCCAAGACTGATTTAGAGAGAGCTCGTATGTAAGGGATACCCTATGCTTCGGCAGTAGGCTCTATCATGTACGCGATATTACGTACCAGACCCGATGTAGCATACTCACTAAGTGTAGTGCGTAGGTATCAAGCAGATCAAGGAGAGAGTCACTGGACAACTGTGAAGAACATTCTCAAGTACTTGAGAAGGACTAAGGAGATGTTCTTGGTGTACGGTAACGGGGAACTCCAAGTAGAGTTCTCTACCGATTTGAGCTTCCAGAGTGATAAGAACGACTCTAAGTCGGTCTCGAGATTTGCCTTTACCCTCAATGGAGGGGCGGTTTGTTGGAAGAGTTCCAAACAGGAAAACATGGCAGACTCGACGATGGAGGCTGAATATATCGCTGCGAACGATGCTGCCAAAGAGGTTGTCTAGATGAAGAAGTTCATAACTGAACTTGGTGTGGTTCCATCCATTGATCGTCCAATACCTTTATATTGCGATAACAATAGAGCTGTGGCCTTACCGAAGGAACCCAGGTCCCATCAGCGATCCAGGCATTTACTGAGGTGGTATCACCTGATCTGGGAGATAGTTGATCACCGGGAGATCGAGGTCAGGAGAGTTGACGCGAAGGACAACATGGCGGATCCACTCACCAAGGCCATTCCCCAGATACAGTTTGAGAAACTCATTGGGATGATGGGTATAAGATACTACAACAACTGGCCTTCGTGCAACTAGGAGATTGTTAGTTATATGTATGCCCTAGAGACTATTATTGTACATGTGATGTATATTATAGCAGATACTTGGATATATATAGAGAGGACTTTCTTGCTCGATATAATAGTATGCTATCCGGTTGCTCTTTATCTTAACATGTTGACTTGTATATGTGATACTGTCTTGCTCTCATATGTTGATAAAGCCCTTAGGTTGTCTATATGACTACCAGGACTATGATGGAGATCATACTAGTGGGGCCAAGGGTAGTCCGCAAGTACATCATAAAATTATTCCTAGTCAAGGGTGTATCGAGACAGGGCATCGATATTCCAGAGTAGACTAGCATATACACATCTTGACCCATATGATGGGCGATGGATGATCCCACATCCATTGGTGTTTGACATCAAAGATGGTGTACGGGTACTCAGTGGAGACTGGGTACACTGAATGGACTCACCGAGAACTCCTAGCTGGTATTAAACCTATCGTCAGATAGCAATTCTCAGGTGACACTGGTACAGGTTAGTCTGCAGACCCGAGATCGTCATGGAGTCTTGTATGATTCCCACGGTGCTTTGATTTCCACCATACCATGTTCAAGAGAACGTGCAAAGCGGTGGCTTTTGGGTACATTCCCGAATCACATGGAGGCAATGAGCGATAGGAGGGGATTCGTCTCTTCCGGTATTGGTGGTTGATGTTGCGCCGTGCTCGATTGGCTATAATGATAAGTCCCAGGCCAGGGCTGCTACGGAGATTTACTGATAAGTGTTATCAGTAGTTTCTCGACCCGTTATGAGCTTACATCGGCACGACTTATCTATTTTTGGGGTCTTACGTTTACCACCCCTAGGCTAGATATGCGACATATCAGATGAAGAGAGCGGACTGTACAGTAGTGTTACTGACAGGCTTTAGCAGGAGAAAGAGCAGGCTTGTTTGTTGATCTTCTAATCGTTCAATACTCGGGTAGCCGTTACATCCATGTAGTACCACTAACGGCTTGTGGGTGCTTGATGTGATCATCATCTACTGCCGGCGTATTGACGAGTCTTTAGAGTCCTACACAGAGGTTTTACTGGCTCATGCAAAACGAAGTAGGAGCACATATATGATATGTGCGGGACTGAGATTAATACGAGTATGTGATACTGTATTCTATTCTCAGGATACTGTATCGGACGGTTATATGAGATATAGCCAGGTTATCGAATCAAGTGTTGATTCGATAAACCAATACAAATAATATTAGTCGGTCATATATTATATAGCCGGATTATTAAATCAAATCTTGATTTAATGATTTTATGTATGTAAGTGCACGGCGGCGCCCCGGCCGTCAATCTGAGGCTAAAATGCGGAAGCGATGATTTACTTTAACTTTTTGAACCGGCACCACCGCGCACTAAAATCCCGGATCGTGCCATTAATCTAGTCCTAGCTAACAAGAGAAAGGGTAGAGAGATATACCGAGCGATCCGTGTCCTTCGGTCTTCTCATCGTCGTCCCGATCTCCCCGCGGAATCTCCGGTATTCACCTCCTCTCCGGAAGGGCACAACGTCGCCGGCTTCTTTTACGGGCTCCCACCTCTAGACCGAGGCAACTAGGGCACGAAGTTGGCGAGTCGACGTGCCCAAGGGTGTTGTAGATTAACTGTAGAATGTTTTGTCTCTTGGGGTTGTAGGATGTTGCCTTTTGTGGAGGAAATGAGATATGAGCTTTTGGAGGAGGAGCTAAAATGATTTTGCCAAGCCAAATGAGTGTACATCCCCCACCCAAAAATTGGGACAGCCCCCCTTGTTATGGCCGGCCTTGGCATGAGGGAATAATGAGAGGAGAGTGTGAAAGAGGTAGCTACAAGTATAATGCAAGAGAGAGAAAAGGTCATCATAATAAGCAATGATCACAATCAAAGAACCTCACTCCAAAACCCAATCATGACCAACAAAGGTCAAGCCATGATGACAAGGAGTCAAAAGGTGGTAGGATTATCATGATACAACAATATGCAAATAACACCCTCCACTAAACAAATTTGCATGCTTGCAAATAAACCTTCCTCCATCAATCTTCGGCCAATGAAAGATACAATGAAAATTGGCCGAAACGAAAAACAAACTTGCAACTCCAAAAACTGATCCCGTAATAAATTACAGGAAAACCCCGCTACTGTATATACATACCCGCATTTCTATTCCGACCGAATACAAATGCAATGAGACAAAATCTACACTGTGCAATACTAGGATCCGGCTTAAACCAAAGCCCGCTAGTATTTTCCGTCCGATCATGATCCGTGCAATACCGCTCGTATCTGATCGAACCCTACCATATCTCCAAACGGCCTCTACAGCGTTTCGCCCGAAAACTTAAGCAACTGAATGTGGGGGACTCTAAAGACCCGTCAATACTATGGCTGTGGATTTAACCACTAGCACGTCAGAGGTATAAGCCATACGTGACGGGCTACCAGCTATTGACCAAAAGGGACGTCGATGAGCGAACTCATTCTGACACCCTACTGAGCCTGTCAGTGACAATATCCATACAGTCCGGTCCGTTCGTCTATGAGCATCGCATGGTGGGCCTAGGGGGTTGGTAAAAGTCAGACCCCCAAAAGCGGTACAAGTCGTGTCGGAGTGTAGCCCAGAACACTCTGAGATACTACTGGAATACCTACCAGTAAATCTCCTGCCTTGGCCAAGGACTTTCATGTACTGGCTCTCCTAGACACAGCGTGATCTCACCCCCAATACCGGGAGAGACGAACCCCTGAAGATCCGCTCACTGCCTCCATGTGGCTCGGGACTGTACCCAACTAAAACCTGTTTGCACGTCTCCTTTGAGCGTGGTAGGGTAGTAATCAAAGTACAGTGGGAACTCACACGAGACAAATGACGATCCTCAGGTCGATGAACTAACCTGTACACATGTCACCCGGGAACTGCTATCTGACGTCAGGTATAAGACCAACTAGCATGTTCCCGGCGAGTCATGTCCGGTGTACTCATAACCCAATGAGCACCTGTATACATCTTAGGTGAACCAACTGACACCAGTGGCTTATGAAACCGGCAACCGCCCCTCGTCGGGGTCTCGACTGTATACACTAGTTTACTCTGGAGTATCGATGCCCTGTCTTGAAACTCCCACGACTAGGGACCTTTTAAGGTTGTGCTTATAGACTACCAGCTCTCACGTATATGATCGCCCTCATACTGCTGGCAGTCAAGCAAGAATCCTAGGGGCTCTATCAACGTGTAATAGCGACCTGTCAGGTCACCTAAAGCAGTACACGATGATAAAGGTAAAGCAGATAGCATACTATCATCTTGAGTAAGACTGTCCTACTGGGACAGGTCCTCCCTCAATCATTGCAATCACGTGCCTGTGATCCAATAATTGACTCTGAGGGCACTATCTCCAACAATCTCCCACTTGCACTCAAGGCTAATTATTGCGATGTCGCATACTCACAGCCCGTGTGATACCAAACACCCAACTCCTCTACTAGTCAGTCTCACAAATCCCGTTTGCAAAACTATTGCGTTGGAGGAATAGCCTTAGCGAGTGGATCCGCTTTGATGTTTCTTTCTATGTCTCACTATATCTCAAGTTCGCGGAGAATGCTATCTCCCGAAATGAGCAATACTTGTCTTAGAATGTGTCTGGTTGTCTGATGGGACCTAGCTCATAAATGAACTCCAAATCCAAACTTCTTAGACTGTATCGTCAACTGAACTTAATCAGTATCCTGCGCCATGCCTCCCTCAGTATTTCCTTGGACCACCTGTCCAAAATACTGCCCCTCGTCAGAAGGAAAACTATAACTCTGACAACCTCCCTGTCGTCCAAGTCACCTTGGAAGCCTGGAATGATAACTGTCTTCCGAATGAGGCTGTCGTTATTATATCCCTAGAACATCCACTTATATTCTAAAACTGCTTCCGACTGTTTCTCCAGGATTGGATCAATGTCAACTTATTGCATCTAGTGCAAAAACAGCAACTGGTGTGGTACTTGACATCTCATGATTGACTCAATTGCCTAAGCAAGTGATCTGCCAATCATGCACATCCCTCTCCCCTTTAGTCTGTAAGACACCTTTAGAGAGGGTGACTCCATCACCTGCAGGTACACTACCGTGCCAGGAGTCGTCCATTCCAAATACTCTTAGAATGCTGTCTAAGTACCCTTAATTGGGAAACCACGCAAATCTAGATCTAAAACCATAGATCTAGTAACCAGTATGTCTGATATAATGTCCAAGTCCCATATGGAGAAACCACTGTGTGACGACCAAAGTATAACCGATCGTAGTATAGGAATATCACTTCCTACTCTGTGTATGTCATCCAAATACCAGGACATCACACCCTACTACCTTCTTAACAGATCCATCCCCTATTCTGATGAAGTCAAACCTATGACGGTCATGTCAGAAATAGATGATCTATCTCCGCTACATCTGCTTTAGTCTATAAATAGACATAAGCCACTTGTCCACCAATGCTTCCGCTGCTCCCACTGACCACGACAACCCTCTGGCAGAGTCATATAGACGTACACTTCTAAAGCTAGTTTAGAACGACGCTATACTCATCTTCCTGCCGGGTCTCACGGTCTGGAACAACAGCAATGGAAAGTCTGGGTAAACAAGAACTTCCCTGTCACCGTCCTTGAGGCTACAGGAGTACCTCTCGGGTGCCTGAAGTTACCCACCTCATCTGCGGAGTAGCCAATGGAATGTCAAACCAGATTGAATCTTTAGGTTCCTATCAAATCTTCAGTAATCGTTTGTGGTTCTAGAATCCCTTCCAGTTCTACCATACTCCCACAACTGTTTTCTGAAAAAATACATTTTTATTAAAACTGTGGCGAGTCTAGAACAATATCACTATCGATCTTCCAGATGGTAGAAAGTCAACCCTCGTCATAGCCTTGGTTAACCCAAAAACAGCCATTACAGAAACATGGCTTGAGTTATCCAGAGTCTGGTTTTAAGCATAAGCCAGACAACTCCCTGTACCTTAACAATGTTAAGATTGGAACTGTTCTATATCCAATATAGAAACAGAGGCCCTGATTTAATTGAACAAGATTCAAATCATGCAGCTGTATCCAGTGCATGTCAACTAAATGGAAGGAGGCCGATCAGCGTTACTCAACTTAGGAATGCTTCCAATTATGAGTAACCTGAAAGAGAAGCAAGTTCTCTTAATCATTACTATTAACTGAATATCCTACACAAGTATCTACATCTTCGATCACCTTGAAGAATCCTGATACTTGCAATACCTGGTTCTCTACTTTATTCAAATACCTATAACTTCTCAAAATTCGGAACCTGTGTTTCTACGAAACACCTGTCTAAAAACTAGAGAAGTCATAAGTAAACCGAATATAGTACGAGAACCAACCCCTTTGTCCTCATGGACGCTGTACAACATACAATACTCTGTACAAGTCCCTTGAGTGTAATAACTCACTCCCTGTGTGTCGTAGGTTGAAAACTGTACTTATGATTAAGAAGAATTACACCGCTGTTTAATGCTCCTTACCTAACCATCAACTGATATAGGTAAATGCCATCGACATAATTTCAAAAGGGTATATCTCACTCTATAAAAATAGACGTACAGATATATCAATTTGAAATTAGTGCATTATAACGGATATTCAAAACCAAATATTCGCCGTCCGGCAAACAACCCAGGTGACTTCCTCAAATATCACCAATTACAACGAATTCCGATATAATGAGGATGATCACCTAATTCCCAATAAGTTACTCTCACTCATCATCTGTAAAACCATACAGATGTGAGAATCATACCTGGTAAATACATACCCTGGAGTAAGTATCTAATCGGGAAATCAGTTTTCCTTTAATAGTACACAGTGAAACTGAAACATTGAAATGTTTCGATGGGGTAACCTGGTATTCCTAGTAATGCCTCTTCCATTATCAGATTCACAACTGTAGCCGTATAAATCTCTGCCACCTCTCCAAATCCCTTTATATGTATGTCTTTAGTCATTACCTTCTGTACACCCCTTTAGGCCAAATAGTTTGCTTCATTCCCTACCTTTCGGCACCAGCCTATGGTTTGGATGAAGACTATCCAATAAGCATAATGGGTGTACTGTCCTAATCCTAGGAGCACTCGCAATGCGAGAGAAGGTGAAGATAAAAGACAGCTGAATAAACCTTATTCCTCTTTCTCCTGAACCAGAATCCATCCCCGAACTGGAACAAGTTCCTTTCGAGTTCGTATATAACCATACGATGGAATATCCAATAAACTGTGGATCTTCGTAGTGATACGGAATTTCCTGGAGAAATACAAAGGTGAAGTGGGAGTGGCAATGAAATACTTGGTTTGGTCGTGAATATCAGTCGCAATTTACTTTGCCCACCTTCCAATCCCTTTCTTTGTCTTAACTTAATACCTTCTGTACACCGTTTAGGCTAATTGGTTTTCTTCATTCCCTACCGGTCGGCACCTACCTATGGTTTGGAAGAAGACTGTCCAATTTGCGTAATGGGTGTACTATCCCCTAATCTAAGGGGCACTCGCAACCTGAGAGAAGGTAAGAGGAAAAGGCAACTGAATAGTCCTATTCGTTTTCTTCAGAACCTGAAACCATCCTCGAATAAATCCCTTCGAGTTCGTATATAACCATACGATGGTTTTGTCCAATGGAAGTGGACGTTCGTAGTAATATGGGGTGTTCTGGAGAAAAGGGTAAAAGCAGGAGTGGCAATGAGGTGTGCAACTCTGACAATCCAAAACCCAGTCTTATAAGAAGGTTCGGTCAACTTGGTCTCTGAGTCATAGTCTAGGGTCAGGTCAATGGTCGCTGCCAAAGACAGAGAGAAAAGAAACACTCAGCATGCACTCTAACCTAGATCAGAATCGTTACCAATTTATCTAATCAGGAAACCTCCCACTGTACCGTCAAATTCTCCTCCAAACCTGAAAGAAGAATTAGTCAGGATCACCCGAGGAGTAAACCAACTCATCAGTGGGAATCGGGATCTAACTATCATCGCATGATAACGTGATGGAATCCGCTCACGTTATCACACTCCAGAAGGTATGCGCATATCTGGCAAGTTTCAGTTTCTTTAGAAACTCCCGATGTGATTTTTGCCCCATACTCTTATGACCTTGGCGTGAGGTCAAAATATCATAAGTCACATATCAAGTTCTACCCATCATTGTCCAGGTTAATTTGAACCCACCCGTACATACCCTTGACGTAGGCCAAAATAGTAGTACGACTGTCCCAAACCAACGCATCTATCTATGCAACAGATAAATATCCGGCAGCTACCAATCACTATGCCTTGGTGTGAGGTCAAAATACATAGCTTGAATACTACCGAATATTTAACTGAAATGATGGAGGGCTACGATTGGTTTCTGGCGAAAACCTTTAACGTAATGAACTTGATATCGTTGATGGAACGGATAGCTTTATAAAAATATAGTGACGAAAACCTATGCTAAAGAGGTCAGTCCCGGTGAAGGGATCTCGGCTCTTTCCCCGTAGAATGAGGTGCAGGATATTCCAACTGAATACCATGATGCAAAGCAAAAGTAATCGGCTATAGTGAAGTTATTGCCCTGACGCCAACTTCTGTCCAAGGGGTCACTCCCGGTTTAGGGATCTCAGCCCTTTCCTCGTTGACTAAGGAGCAGGATATTCCAACTGAATACCACGATGCAAAACAAAAGTGAACGTCCTTGCAATAACAGCTTTTTGAAAAAATGTTCCAACAACATCAGATTAGGTTTGTTTAACTTGCATTGATCTAAATCAACGCAGTCCCATCAATTGATCACACCAATAAAGAACGAAAATAATGACGTACGTATATGCCATCCGCATTCGTCACTGGGTCCTGTCATTACCCGTTAGGTTAGCTAACTAACGACAGAGCGGGGACTGGACTAGCACGAATGCAAAACATATACAACATCTACTAGTATACATATATCAATATATAATATTTCGCTCAAGGCGTGATAAAATGCAACATCACAGAACTGTACAACATCACAGAACAATACAGATATCTGGGATCCCCGGGTTTCACAGAGCCGCTACTGAAACCCGACGTTCCCCTGGTCGTGTGGATAGCCTGTGCAATGAGAATCCTAGACCCCTACGGGCGCGGCAAGTTACCCGCCAAAACCTGAAGCGAGGCAGCCCCCATCAGCAACATGAATGGACCACCCAGCACTTCGCGGAATCCGGTAACTTGGGCACCCCTCCTGGGTCAACCTGTACCCCCTACGAGTACGGCGAATAGCCCGCCAATTTTAAAGTGAAGCCCCCTCCGTCTCAATGCCATGAGATGCGGGCTCGTTGCCCTCTAGAACCCGGCTATCCGTGCACCCCTCCGCGGGGCAATCCTAGTACAGAAAGTAAAATATACATACAACGGGTACATCGACCTCGACCCGGTCGTGCCCTAAAAGAATAATATACAATCAGGCAGTGACGGCAGTCCACATGTCGGACGCTCGCCCCGCAATATCAAATGTACATAATACAACAAAAACTGTACTAGCATTGCATCTGGACTATCCCCCATGACCAATCCGCAACATCACAGCACAATCACAGAACATCAACGTGAATGTCACGTTCGCAAATCCGTCTAACCGGGCTATAGCAGTTAGACAGGATTTACCGATCAAGTGACATTCACGGTCGCAGATATAATGTAAAAACTGTGAATTAATGTGTTTAAAATTTTCCGATCGATCAAATTTACCCAAGTGGGCCCCAAGCACTACTTTAGCACTCACAGAAAATCTGGGCCCAAAAGGAATGTTACAAAACCCCTATTTTCGGCCCAAAAGCCCTCTGTGAAAAATTGGACCAACGAACAGTCAATACTGCGGCGGAACCGCGGCCAATGCGTGGGTTTGGCCGCCGTTCCGCGGTGATATGGTGACGTCACGCGACCAATTTTTCTCAGACTGCTTAGAATTCACTGTAAATCATTCTGCAACATACTGAAAAAAATTTCGAGCCAGAAAAAAATCGACAGAAAACTGATGCAAAGAAAACGCGGGTTTTTGGAATTTTGTTCGATCGAAAGTGTAAACACATTAGACAAAGCTAGACTAGGTTAATGGCGAGGCTCTGGTACCACTGTAAGTGCACGGCGGCGCCCCGGCCGTCAATCCAAGGACAAAATGCGGAAGCGATAATTTACTTTATCTTTTTGAACCGGCACCACCGCGCACTAAAATCCCGGATCGTGCCATTAATCTAGTCCCAGCTAACAAGAGAAAGGGTAGAGAGATATACCGAGCGATCCGTGTCATTCGGTCTTCTCGTCGTCGTCCCGATCTCCCCGCAGAATCTCCGGTCTTCACCTCCTCTTCGGAAGGGCACCACGTCGCCGGCTTCTTTTACGGGCTCCCACCTCTGAACCGAGGCAACTTGGGCACGAAGTTGGCGAGTCGACGTGCCCAAGGGTGATGTAGATTAACTGTAGAATGCTTTGGCTCTTGGGGTTGTAGGATGTTGCCTTTTGTGGAGGAAATGAGATATGAGCTTTTAGAGGAGGAGCTAAAATGATTTTGCCATGCCAAATGAGTGTAAATCCCCCACCCAAAAATTGGGACAGCCCCCCTTGTTATGGCCGGCCTTGGCATGAGGGAATAATGAGAGGAGAGTGTGAAAGAGGTAGCCACAAGAATAATGCAAGAGAGAGAAAAGGTCATCATAATAAGCAATGATCACAATCAAAGAACCTCACTCCAAAACCCAATCATGACCAACAAAGGTCAAGCCATGATGACAAGAAGAAGTCAAAAGGTGGTAGGATTATCATGATAAAACAATATACAAATAATGTTAGTTATATGTATGCCCTAGAGGCCATTACTGTACATAGGATGTACATTGTAGTGGATGCTGGGACATATATAGGGAGGACTTTCTTGCTCAACATGATAGTATGCTATCTGGTTGCTCTTTACCTTAACGTGTATACTGCTTGTCTCTCTGTTACATGTTGGTAAAGCCCTTAGGATGTGTACTTGACTATTTGGACTATGATGCGGATCATACTAGTGGGGACATGGTAGTCCATAAGTACATCCTTCAAAGTCCCTAGTCGTGGGTATATCGAGACGGGGCATCGATATACCAGAGTAGACTAGCGTATACCTTCTCGACCTATACAGATGGGTGATGGATGATCCCATATCCATTGGTGTTTGACATCAGAGATGATATACGGGTGCTCAGTGGAGACTGGGTACACTGGACGGACTCGCCGAGAACTCCCAGATGGTATTATACCTTACGTCAGATGGCAGTTCTCTGGTGACACTGGTACAGAGTAGTCTGTTGACCCGAGATCGTCATAGAGTCTTGTGTGGTTCCCACTGTGCTTTGATTTCCACCTTACCACGTCCAAGAGGGCGTGCAAAACGGTGGTTTTTGGGTACAGTCCCGAATCACATGGAGGCAATGAGCGATAGGAGGGGATTCGTCTCTCCCGGCATAGGGAATTGATGTTGCGCTGTGTTCGATTGGCTATAACAGGAAATCCCTGGCCAGGGTTGCTGAGATTTACTGGTAAGTGTTATCAGTAGTATCTCGAATTGTTATAGACCTCATATCGACACGACTTATCGAGCAATTGGGGTCTGACGTTTACCACCCCTAGGCGAGATATGCGACATATCAGACGATCAGACCGGACTGTACGGTAAGTGTTACTGGTTGGATTCACAGGAGTGTGAGCGGGCTTGCTCGTCGATCTTCTGATCGCTCAATACCCAGGTGGCCGTTACGTTTAGCAGACCGCTTGCGGCTTGTGGGTGTTTGATATGATCATCACCTACTGCCCGCGTATTGACGAGTCTTTAGAGTCCTACACAGAGGTTTCCTGGCTCAAGCGAAACGAAATAGGAGCGCATATGAGATATGTGCGGGACCGAGAATAATGCGTGTATGTGATACCGTATTCCATTCTCGCGATATGTAACATTGATCGGTTATATGCGTTATAGCCAGGTTATCGGATCAAGTGTTGATTCGATAAGTTGTTACTATTGTTATTAGTCGGTTATATGCGATATGACCGGGTCGTTAAATCAAGTGTTGATTTAATGATTTAATGTATAATTATATATTTGATATATCACTTTACATTAACTAATAAAGGTTCACTTAAAAAGGATTTTCTCACTTGAAGTGCACATTGTATATATGATATACTTTTGTGCATTTGATTGTATCATGTTTGATGATACATGATAGTTTGGTGTATAGTTTAAACCATGGTTGGTCAATGGTTAGGGTTTCTTTTGCTTCATTTACTTATTCATTTATTCATTTATTTATCCATTTTGTTTATTTTAGCAAAAGAAAATGATGAAAAGAAAATGGTGGCTTTCTTTGTTTGTTTTTGAAGCTTCTTGAAGCTTTGACCTAGTGACCATTTTGTCTTCATGTTTAACCCTAACCCTTCCAATTAACCATGGTCTATTCTCTACACCTAATCATGGTTGCCATATGATAAGTATTGATTTTATTATTCATTTTAGATATACTTATCATAATATTTCTTCTTCTTCTTCTTCATCATCAACATGAAGAAAGCTTGCTCCATCAATGGCAACTTGAGCTAATGAGTGAGAAATCCTATTCTAAAGTGAACCCACCTCCTATTTCTTCATCCTCTACCTCTTGCCAAGTAGTATGGGGTGTTTCCTTCACAAGTTTTCAAGGCTTGGTGAAGTTGGAGCTTGATCTTGTGATGCCTCGACGTAGATCATCTTCAGCATCGAACCAACGACCAAGCCTGCCCATTTCTCCGATGAAGCCGACGCTAGAGCCCGGGATTCGATTTGGACAGCGAGGAGACTTCATTGCGGAGCTATGGAGGTGGAGAACCGGATCTACAAAGGTTGTATTTCCGTTCTTGTAGTTAAGTTGTTAACTACTTTCATTTGTTGCCTAAAATTCTAGTTAACGATCCGTATTAGGGTTTCTCGGCACTTGTAAATTTTGAAATTGGTATGGTTGATTCCTTGTGAGACCTCATTAGTGTGCCTAGGAACCCTACAAATAACACCCTCCACTAAACAAATTTGCATGCTTGCAAATAAACCCTCCTCCACCAATCTTCGGCCAATGAAAGATACAAAGAAAATTGGCCGAAACGGAAAACAAATTGGCAACTCCAAAAACTGATCCCGTAATAAATTACAGGAAAACCCGCTACTGTATATACATACCCGCATTTGTATTCCGACCGAATAGAAATGCAATGATACAAAATCTACACTGTGCAATACTAGGATCTGGCTTAACCAAAGCCCGCAAGTATTTTCCGTCCGATCATGATCCGTGCAATACCGCTCGTATCTGATCGAACCCTGCAATATCTCAATACGGCCTCTACAGCGTTTCGCCCGAAAACTTGAGCAACTGAATGTGGGGGACTCTAAAGACTCATCAATACTATGGCTGTGGATTTAACCACTAGCACGTCAGAGGTATTAGCCATACGTGACGGGCTACCAGCTATTGACCAAAAGGGACGTCGATGAGCGAACTCATCCTGACACCCTACTGAGCCTGTCAGTGACAATATCCGTACAGTCCGGTCCGTTCGTCTATGAGCATCGCATGGCGGGCCTAGGGGGTTGGTGAAAGTTAGACCCCCAAAAGCGGTACAAGTCGTGTCGGAGTGTAGCCCAGAACACCCTGAGATACTACTGGAATACCTACCAGTAAATCGCCTGCCTTGGCCAAGGACTTTCATGTACTGGCTCTCCTAAACACAGCGTGATCTCACCCCCAATACCGGGAGAGACGAACCCCTGAAGATCCGCTCACTGCCTCCATGTGGCTCGGGACTGTACCCAACTAAAACCTGTTTGCACGTCTCCTTTGAGCGTGGTAGGATAGTAATCAAAGTACAGTGGGAACTCACACGAGACAAATGACGATCCTCAGGTCGATGAACCAACCTGTACACATGTCACCAGGGAACTGCTATCTGACGTCAGGTATAAAACCAACTAGCATGTTCCCGGCGAGTCCTGTCCGGTGTACTCATAACCCAATGAGCACCTGTATACATCTTAGGTGAACCAACTGGCTCCAGTGGCTTGTGAGACCGGCCACCGGCCCTCGTTGGGGTCTCGACTGTATACACTAGTCTACTCTGGAGTATCGATGCCCTGTCTCGAAACTCCCACGACTAGAGACCTTTTAAGGATGTGCTTATAGGCTGCCAGCTCTCACGTATATGATCGCCCTCATACTGCTGGCAGTTAAGCAAGAATCCTAGGGGCTCTATCAACGTGTAATAGTGACCTGTCAGGTCATCTAAAGCAGTACACGATGATAAAGGTAAACCAGATAGCATACTATCATCTTGAGTAAGACTGTCCTACTGGGACAGCTCCAACCTCAATCATTGCAATCACGTGCCTGTGATCCAATAATTGACTCTGAGGGCACTATCTCCAACAATGTATAATGATATATATGATATATTAATTTACATTAACTAATATTAGCTCACTTAAGCATTTCTTTTTCTCACATGTGCACACTTAATATATGTGATATATATTAATTGTGTTTTATTTTTATGTCATGGTTGATGATACATGCAACATGGGAGTATGGGACTTACACCATGATAAAGATAATGAAGGGTTTATTTAATTAGTGTAAATCAATTATTAGTTGGATAATGGTCACATGGAATGAAGCTTGTAGAAGCTTGGAGACCCATTTATTAGTCCACTTGTTTTGTCTTATACTAGATATTTGTTAACCCTACCATTATCTAAACACATGGTTAAGTCTTTATATGAGATATATCAGATATTTTCTCACCCATGGTTGCCATTCTGTCATGACCCGAAGGTACGGAACGTGACTGAAACCTAAATTACGAAACGTCTAAAGGCGTAACGTAATCTAAGTAAGCCAAAGCCCAGAAATCTAAACCATTTAAAAGAAGAAGTGTACGAAAACATGTTTAAAAGCAACATCAAATTTTCTCGAAAATTTCGGCAGAGTCTTCTTTGTAAAAAACTGGCCCTAAATAGGTACAAACAAGAAAATATATATAAAAGCAACAATAATGGCATCCGCAAGCGGGAGCTAGCTCTGCGCGAAATGGCGGAAACAACCACACAATTCACTATAATATACAACGCCGAAGGGCAAGGCTCAAAACTCAGAAGAAAACCAAAATCCACCAAAAAACCATAATAATACGATCGCGCCTCTAAGGCCGAATGAATAAACAACTGGCCTACTAAATCTATCAAATGATACAACTCTTGTTGATGGAGCTTATTAGATACAACTGAAATAAATAAAAGTACAATGGCAGTCAAGAAACAAGTGAACCAACCTACCAAGTAATCGCCTTGAATGAAGTGGTGTGCCAACAAGCCGCTAAGGAAACCTGTACATCCGAACCTGAAAGAAAAATTGTCACAACGGGAGTGAGTTGCCAACTCGTGAGTAGAAGACATCTGTGGATAAAAATCACATGCACGACGATCTCCTAGGTTATAATAATATACTTAACATAACACAAGTCATTTAGTAGTGACAGGGTAATAATTTATGCGTAAGTGCAATACTCAGTGCCCGTGTCAGTGCCTCAAGCAGTAACATGTCATATGTATGGGTATGCATGCATCATGAATGTAAAACAATCAACCATGAAATCTGGATATATCTATATATGAAATCTTTACCTTTATCATGATAAAATGTTCCGAAATAACCGAAGTATCATCAATGAAACCATGGAAATCCGTGTTAAGCATTGACACAAAACATGTAAATCTTAAAGTCTTAATACCTCATAGTCTCAATATCTCGGGCTCTGTCAGTCCGGATCAGCCCATATCATCAAATCACACGACAACAGTCGGTATCCTCCGGATATCCGCCGCGCCAGACATCACCGGTAGGTAGTCTTCCCCAGCCAGGCTCATCGTCATCCCTACAAAAATACTCTCGCCCAGGGGTACCATATCGGGCCCTCCATGTACCCGAGACGGTTTCTTCACTCCTCGAATCAGGTCTCGAAATCCAACAGAAAACATGAAAACTCGTGGAGGACGACCCATACATCACGAGAAAACTGCAACTTACATTTTAAAAATGATAATAATAAGCTTTTATTAAATTCATGCGGTTTTCCCCCAAAATCCAAAAATCTCATAGAAATCCAAAATCCCAAAATCATGAGTAAGTAAATAATAAGTATCGGCATAAGCCTCACAATACTGCATGATAATATGAATATGTGAATGCATGAAGTATCTAAGTAATAAATGAAATGTCTAAACTAGCACATGAGAGTAATCACACAATATTATATTGGACTATCATTTAGCTGATTATATCAATAAAAAGATAATATGTTCTAAAGTGTACGTGACATGACAATTACCGATGATGATGTGTGTGAGCCGGCAAATAAGTGTACGTGGAACATGCGGATCATCGGTAATGGTGCTGGTGTCCTAACAGGCAGAGTTTTATATTAGTTAAAGAACATATGTATGAACATGCAATGCGATGAATACAACATGAATATAACGGTGAATGTGTAGTAAACGCACAACTAGAGAACACATACTAATTACGAGTAATACATTTTGTTGTTTGAAAAAGCATGAATCGTGGTTTTTAGAAAATTAGGGGCTACGAGGCTTTTAAGAAAAGACATGTCCTTTGAAAAATCCATAGTATCCTTCAGGCTGTCTTTAAAAATGTGCACGATTCGTTAGTTTTGAAAATAAGTATGACTAGATCCTAAACTAAGATCTACCTAACCAACTAAGGAACTAACTAAAGACACTAGTCGAAAGATAAGATGAATCCTCCTAAAGTCTGAGTCAGTATCTCTAGTAGTCGGCGATCCAGCCTCAATAGCGTCACATACGTAGTACGACTTCCTCAAGTCAAGAGTGCGGATCAAGCATCACATCTATGCCTCGTATGGTAAAATCCATCGTACGACATCCCAAAATAGGGGTACGGGTCAACTATCATATATATATATATATATCATCGTTCGTATAGTATCATCATCAAACAATATCATGATCAAGGGTATTGTACTATAATCACATACATTCCAATATCATCAAACATATATCATCGTCTATGTAAATATACATCGTCAAATGATCCACTAAAATATCATGTCATATATCATATCGTGATTAAGTCACATATTACGACCAGGGATTTATTCTAGAGTCTCGCTCATTTCAATGCCATCTACACATATCATCGTTTATATATTTCCTCATTACCCAACGATCCATTAATATCGTAACACATTTCATATCATATCTCGATCATATATCCAATATCTCACGGCATCATGCCTGATCATATCGACTCATCCCCAAGTATCATATAATACCTTCATATTACATGTATATGTTGTGTGTATGTATATATATGTATATATATATATACCTACACACATTCCTATACACACACACACACATATACACCAAGTCAAGTTTATGTGTGTGTGCGTGTGTGTGTCTACATGAAACCTACGAATTCCCTCCAAGGCAATCATCCTCTGGTTAAGTCTTTCTAAATCAGTCTAATCCAACGTAAACTCTTCAATAGTACCCTACTCGCCAAGAATCTAAGTCACGTTGGACTTCCTAATAATAGTACATAATATTCTTACTCCACGTTTGCGGTAGTGATATACGCCATCCACCCGATTTCCCCCGTAGATATACATCTACTCACCTGGTCCTTGTCTGCCGAAGTCGATGCCGCCATCCTCTTCTTCATCGTCCGAAGTCCACGTGAGAGGTACCTATATGTAAACATATATAATATCGTAAATCGAAATCGTGGATAAAAATCAAAATTGCGCACGAAAAGCGCATAGGTTAAAACCTATGACCCACTCATGCAAAAAACCAAATAACCCTCGACATCGGCGTACAAACTCCGATTGGTCGAGATAAAACAAAAACGTGCAAATCGAATTTCCAAATCACACTAATTATAATATAAAATAGGGTTTATGTCGGAGATAGTGCCCTCAAAGTCAATTATTGGATCACAGGCATGTGATTACAATGTTTGAGGGAGGACTTATGCCGATAGGACAGTCTTACTCAAGATGATAGTATGCTATCTGGTTTATCTTTATCATCATGTACTGCTTTAGGTGACCTTACAGGTCACTAATGCGCGTTGATAGAGCCCTTAGGATTCTTACTTGACAGCCAGCAGTATGATGGCGATCATATACGTGGGAGCTGGGGTCTATAAGCACATCCTTAAAAGGTCCCTAGTTGTAGGAGTTTTCGAGACAGGGCATCGATACTCCATAGTAGACTAGTGTATACAGTCGAGACCCCGACGAGGAGCGGTGGCCGGTCTTACAAGCCACTGGTGTCAGTTGGTTCACCTAAGATGTATACATGTGCTCATTGGGTTATGAGTACACCGGACAGGACTCGCCGGGAACATGCTAGTTGGTCTTATACCTGACGTCAGATAGCAGTTCCCTGGTGACATGTGTACAGGTTAGTTCATCGACCTGAGATCGTCATTTTTCTCGTGTGAGTTCCCACTTTACTTTGATTACTACCCTACCACGGCCCAAAGGAGTCGTGCAAACATGTTTTAGTTGGGTACAGTCCCAAGCCACATGGAGGCAGTGAGCGGATCTGCAGAGGTTCGTCTCTCCCGGTATTGGGGGTGAGGTCGCACTGTGTTTAGGAGAGCCATTACACAAAGCCCTCGGCCAAGGCAGGAGATTTGCTGGTAGGTATTCCAGTAGTATCTCAGGGTGTTCTGGGCTACAGTCCGACACGACTTGTACCGCTTTTGGTGGTCTGACTTTTACCAACCCCGTAGGCCCGCCATGCAATACTCATAGACGAACGGATCGGACTGTACGGATATTGTCACTGACAGGCTCAGTCGGGTGTCAGGATGGGTTCGCTCATCGACGTCCCTTTTGGTCAATACCTGGTAGCCCGTCACGTATGGCTAATACCTCTGACGTGCTAGTGATTAAATCCACAGCCAAAGTATTGAAGAGTCTTTAGTGTCCCCCACAGACAGTTTCTCAAGTTTCGGGCGAAACGCTGTAGAGGCCGTATGGAGATATGGCAGGGTTCGATCAGATACGTGAGGTATTGCACGGATCATGATCGGACGGATAATACTACCGGGCTTTGGTTTAAGCCGGATCCTAGTATTGTACAGTGTAGATTTTGTCTCTTTGCATTTGTATTCAGTGGGAATACAAATGCGGGTATGTATATGCAGTCGCGGGGTTTTCCTATAATTTATTACGGAATCAGTTTTTTGAAGTTGCCAGTATGCATTCCGTTTCGGCCAGTTTTCCTTTGTTCCTTCATGGCCGAATTTTTCTGATGGAGGGGCTTATTTGCAAATGTGCAAATTAGTCATGTGGAGGGTGTTATTTGTAAATGGAGGCATCATGATGGTTCTTGATGAGATTGATTTAGTTTTGTGCATCATTACTTGCTTAAATAAGGATGGGATTGATTTGGATCATGGAAGTGAGACTTGCTTTTAGACTTATGGTCACCACTTGCTTTTACTACACTAACCTCCCTTCATTGCGTTTCCTATCTCTTTTTTGGCCGGCCACTTAAGGAGGCAGCACATTCATTTTGGTGAGGGGGGTAATTCATTTTTGTGTGAGGATTTTTGGTTCACTTTCATTGCAAAAGAAAAATCCCAAAGTTCATTCCTCTTGCTCATTTCCTTCTCCACTACATATAGCAACATCACAAACCCTATTAGGAAAACCATTCTACACTTAGCCTACAGCATTTCTTGGACACGTCGGCTCGCCGACTTCGTGCCCGAGTTGCCTCAGTCCAGAGGTGGGAGCCCGTAAAAGAACCCGGCGATGTGGTGCCCGTTCCGACGACGAGATGAAGACCGAAGATTCCGCGAGGAGATCGGAGTGGAGGCCGAAGACCGAAGGACATGGATCACTCGGTATAGCATTCTATCCTATCTCTAGTTAGCTGGAATTAGGTTAATGGTTACGATCCGGGTTTTAAGCATACGATAGCGCCGGTTTTCTAGTTGTGAAAATTTTTGTTCCCGCATTTTGGCCTCGGAAATACGGCCGGGGCGCTACCGTAGTCTAACATTATATCAGAGCCATGCCATTAACCTAGTCTAGCTTGCTCTAACATGTTTACAAGTTCGATCGAACGGATTTTCCAAAAACCGCATTTTCCATGTCGTACTTTCTGTCAAATTTTTCTGTGCTTTAAAAATTATTTGGTACGTTGGAAAATTACGTGCAGGGTTTTTTATGAATTCTGTGAAAATTTGGTATGCTGATGTTACTGTAGCGCGGCGGATCAGCGGCTAAAACCACGTTTTGGCCGCGGATCCGCTGCTGTTCTGTGGCCAAACTGCACCAAATTTTTACAGTGGCTCTCTGACATGGAAATAGGGTTTCTGGTATATTCTTTTTAGGCCCAGATATTTTTGAGTGCTACAGTTGTGCTTGGGGCACACTTCGAGAAATTTAGTCGATCGAAAATTTTAAACATGTTAGTTCACAGTATTTACATTATATCTGCGACCGTGAATGTCATTTGATCGGTAAATCCTGTCTAACTGCTATAGCCCTTTTAGACGGATTTGCGAACGTGACATTCATGTTGATGTTCTGTGTTGTGCTGTGATATTGCAGATTGGTCGTGGGGGATAGCCTGGATGCAATGGTAGTACAGTTTGGTTGTATATGTACATTTGATATTGCGGGGCGAGCGTCCGACATGTGGACTGCCGTTACTGCCTGTTTGTATATTATTCTTTTAGGGCACGACCGGGCTGAGGTCGATGTACCCGTTGTATGTATATTTTACTTTCTGTTCTAGGATTGTCCCGCGGAGGGGTGCACGGATAGCCGGGTTCTAGAGGGCAACGGGCCCGCATCTCATGGCATTGAGACGGAGGGGGCTTCACTCTAGAATTGGCGGGCTATTCGCCACACTCGTAGGGGTATAGGTTGACCCAGGAGGGGTGCCCAAGTTACCGAATTCCGTAAAGTGCTGGGTGGTCCATTCACGTTGCTGAAGGGGGCTGCCTCGCTTCAGGTTTTGGCGGGTAACTTGCCGCGCCCGTAACGGTCTAGGATTTCATTGCACAGGCTATCCACACGACCAGGGGAACGTCGGGTTTCAGTAGCGGCTCTATGAAACCCGGGGATCCCAGATATCTGTATTGTTCTGTGATGCTTATTACATTTCTGTGATTTGCATTTTATCACGCCTTGTATATGTTTTGCACCCGAGCTAGTCCAGTCCCCGCTCTGTCGTTAGTTAAGTAACCTAACGGGTGATGACGGGACCCAGCGGCGAATGCGGATGGCATATACGTACATCGTATTTTCGTTCTTTAATGGTGTGATCAATTGATGGGACTGCATTGATTCGGATCAATGCAAGTTAAACAAACCTATTCTGATGTTGTAGGAACATTTTTCAAAAAAAAGCTGTTATTGCAAGGACGTTCTCTTTTGTTTTGCACAGTGGTATTCGGTTATGAATATCCAGCACCTCAGTCGACGAGGCAAGGGCCGAGATCCCGTCACCGGGAGTGACCCCTTGGACAGAAGTTTGCGTCAGGGTAATTACTTCACTATAGCCGATTACTTTTTGCTTTGCATCGTGGTATTCATTTGGAATATCCTGCACCTCATTCTACGGGGAAAGAGCCGAGATCCCTTCACCGGGAGTGACCTCTTTAGCAAAAGTTTTCGTTATTATATTTTATAAAAGGTTATCCAGTTCCTTCAACGATATCAAGCTCATTACGTTAAAGGTTTTTCGCCAAAAACCTACCTGAGCCCTCCGTCATTTCAGATTAGTATTGCTTAGTATTCGTGCTACGTTTGTCGTGCATTGCTGAGGCGTTGTGTTCGGTAGCTCTGTAATGCTTTTCTGTCGCATGGATAAGTGGATTGGTTAGGACAGTCGTACGGTTATGTTGGCATTGTCAAGGACTCGTACGGGTGGGTTTAACGCAATCAAGAAAAGCCTGCTGAATTTTTTGGATATTTTTAATCTGGAAAAATCCACAATTTCAGAAAATGACCAGAAAGGGGTATGGATTAGGGTTTCGGGGTTCGATCGGGTTTCTAACATCGTCTACACATCGCCTAAAGCTCTAGCTAGGCTCTGATACCACTGTAGGGTTCCTAGGCATACCCATGAGCTTCTACAACTGATCAACCAAGTCCAATTCAAATTTTTATTTGCCGAGAAACCCTAAACTAGATCGTTAACTAGAGGATAGGCGAAACTAGAAGCCAGTAAACTACATTCCTGCTAAGTGAAAGTGACTACAACCTTTGTAGATCCGATCCTCCACTTCTTTAGCTCCGTTTTGACGTCCCTCCACTGCGATCATCGGAATCCCGGACCCTCGCGTTGGTTTCATCGGAGAAATGTTCGGGCTAGGTCATTGACTTCGATGCCGAAGATGATCTACGTCGAGGCAACTCAAACTCAAGCTCCATCTTCACTAGGTTTTGAAACTTATGAAGAAAACACCCTATACTACATGGCAAGTGGTAGAGGGTGAAGAAATAGGAAGTGGGTTCACTTTGGATTTGGGTTTCTCACTTGATTTCATCACTTGGAATTTTCAAGAATGGTTTCTTCACTTGAAGAAGAAGATGATGAAGAAGAAAGAATATGAATTATTTTTGAAAATAAAAATCAAGTGATTCTTATCATAATGCAACCATGGGTGAAGTAAACACATGTAGAGAATAAACTAAGGTTAGGTATAATGGTTAGGTTAAGGAAAAAACAAAATGGTTGATAATGCTAAGAAGCTTCATGAAGCTTAAAGCAAAAAACAAAGTTAGCCACCATTTCATTTTTGCCAAAAGTAAATAAAATGAATAAGTGAATTACTTTAAACCCTAACCATTAACCTAAACATGGTTTAAAGCATACACACACCTAAGTTTGCATGTATCATCAAACATGATACAAACCAGTGCACAAACATATATCACATATACAACTTGTGCACATCAAGTGAGAAAAACCATCAAAAGTAAACAAATACTAGTCAATGTAAAGTAATATATCAAATATATAATTATACATCAAATCATTAAATCAACACTTGATTTAATGATCCGGTCATACTGCATATAACTGACTAATATCAAGTGCATCAATGTATCGAATCAACCTTTGATTCGGTAACCCGGCTATATCTTATATAACCGTCCGATGATACAAATCGCGAGAATAGAATTCAGTATCACATACTGGTATTATTCTCGGTCCCGCACATATCTCATATGCGCTCCTATTTCGTTTCGCTTGAGCCAGGAAACCTATGTGTAGGACTCTAAAGACTCGTCAATACGCTGGCAGCAGGTGATGATCATATCAAACACCAACAAGCCGCAAGCGGTCTGCTAAACGTAACGGCCACCCGGGTATTGAGCGATCAAAAGATCAACGAGCAAGCCCGCTCACACTCCTGTGAATCTAACCAGCAACACTTACCGTACAGTCCGGACTGTTCGTCTGATATGTCGCATTTCTTGCCTAGGGGTGGTAAACGTCAGACCCCAGTAGCTCGATATGTCGTGTCGATATGTGGTCTCTAACCGTTCGAGAAATTACTGGCAACATTTACCAGTAAATCTCAGCAACCCTGGCCATGGATTTCCGGTTATAGCAAATCGAACACAGCACAACATCAACTCCCTATACCGGGAGAGACGAATCCCCTCCTATCGCTCATTGCCTCCATGTGATTCGGGACTGTACCCAAAAACCACCGTTTTGCACGCCCTCATGGACGTGGTAAGGTGGAAATCAAAGCACAGTGGGAATCACACAAGACTCTATGACGATCTCGGGTCAACAGACTACTCTGTACCAGTGTCACCAGAGAACTGCCATCTGACGTGAGGTATAATACTATCTGGGAGTTCTCGGCGAGTCCGTCCAGTGTACCCAGTCTCCACTGAGCAACCGTATATCATCTCTGATGTCAAACAGCAATGGATATGGGATCATCCTGTTGGGTTCCTAGGCACACAAATGAAGTCTCACAAGTGATCAAACATGACAAATTCAAATTTTACAAGTGCCTACAAACCCTAATACGGATCGTTAACTAGATATATAGGCTATGCGATGCAAGTTAACAACTTTTAACTAAAGGAAAGAAGCTACAACCTTTGTAGATCCGGTCCTCCACGTCCTAGGCTCCGTGATGAGGTCCCTCCGCTGTCCCAATCAAATCCATGATTCTAGCATCGGCTTCATCGGAGAAATGGGCGAGCTTGGTCGTCGGTTCGTTCCCGAAGATGATCTACGTCGAGGCATCACAAGATCAAGCTCCAACTTCACCAAGCCTTGAAAACTTGTGAAGGAAACACCATATACTACTTGGCAAGAGGTAGAGGATGAAGAAATAGGAAGTGGGTTCACTTTAGAATTGGATTTCTCACTTGTTTTCATAACTTGCCATTGATGTAGCAAGATTTTCTTCATGGAAGAAGAAAATGAAGAAGAAGAAGAAGATATGATAAGTTATTATTAAAAAGAAAATAAAAAGAATACTTATCATAACTTCAACCATGGTTTAGTGTAGAGATTTAACTAAGGTTAGATGAGTGGTTAGGGTTAGAGAAGAGACAAGAATGGTGGACTTGTTCAAAGCTTCAAGAAGCTTCAAGGAAAAAACAAAACTAGCAACCATTCTTTTCTCTTTATCTTTCCAAATGAAATAAATAAAATAAATAAATAGATAAATGAATAAGTGAATGAAAAGAAACCCTAATCACTAACTAACCATGGTTTAATTCTTTACACAAACCCATGCTAGAATGTATCATCAAACATGATACAATCATGTGCACAAAAATATATCACATATACAATGTGCATTTCAAGTGAATAAATCCATTTAAAGTGAACCAATACTAGTTAATGCAAAGTAATATATCAAATATATAATTATACATTAAATCATTAAATCAACATTTGATTCAATGATCCGGTTATGTCGCATATAACCGGCTAGTATCCAATGTATTGGCTTATCGAATCGATCCTTGATTCGATAACTAGGTTATATCGCATATAACCAATCAATACATTCATCGCGAGAATGGAACACGGTATCACATACACGAATTATTCTCGGTCCCGCACATATCTCATATGCGCTCCTATTTCGTTTCGCTTGAGCCAGGAAACCTCTGTGTAGGACTCTAAAGACTCGTCAATACGCCGGCAGCAGATGATGATCATATCAAACACCCACAAGCCGCAAGCGGTCTGCTAAACGTAACGGCCACCCGGGTATTGAGCGATCAGAAGATCGACGAGCAAGCCCGCTCACACTCCTGTGAATCCAACCAGTAACACTTACCGTACAGTCCGGTCTGTTCGTCTGATATGTCGCATATCTCACCTAGGGGTTGTAAACGTCAGACCCCAGTAGCTTGATAAGTCATGCCGACTTGAGGTCCATAACATTCGTGAAACTACTGATAACTCTTACCAGTATATCACTGCAACCCTGGCCAGGGATTTCCTGTTATGGCCAGTCGAGCATAGCGCAACATCAACCCCCAATACCGGGAGAGACGAATCCCCTCCTATCGCTCATTGCCTCCATGTGAATCGGGACTGTACCCAAAAACCACCTGTTTGCACGACTCAGTAGAGACGTGGTAGGGTGGAAATCAAAGCACAGTGGGAGACACACAAGACTCTATGACGATCTCGAGTCAACAGACTAAGCTGTACCAGTGTCACCAGAGAACTGCCATCTGACGTGAGGTATAATACCATCTGGGAGTTCTCGGCGAGTCCGTTCAGTGTACCCAGTCTCCACTGAGTACCCATATACCATCTCTGATGTCAAACACCAATGGATATGGGATCATCCATCGCCTATCACATGGGTCGAGAAGATACACGCTAGTCTACTCTGGAATATCGATGCCCCGTCTCGATATTCCCACGACTAGGAACAATGAAGGATGTACTCATTGACTACCCAGGCCCCACTAGTATGATCTGCATCATAGTCCTGGAAGTCGAGTACTCATCCTAAGGGCTTTATCAACATGTAATCAGAGAGACAGAAAGTATACATGTTAAGACAAAGAGCAACCAGATAGCGTACTATCATGTCGAGCAAGAAAGTCCCACCTATATATGTCCCAGCATCCACTAGAATATACATCAAATGTACAGTAATGGCCTCTAGGGCATACATATAACTAACAATCTCCCACTTGCACTGTAGGCTTCCTAGGCACCCTAGTGAGGTCTCACAAGGCATCGAACATGCCAATATAAAAAAATATGGGTGCCGAGAGACCCGACTACTGATCGTTTGCTAGAAAACTAGGCGAAAATGCAAACTAGTTAACACTTAACTAAGGGATACGGATATACAACCTTTGTAGATCCGTTTGTCCACCTCCATAGCTCCATGAAGAAGTCATCTCCGCTGTACAAATCCGAAATCCGGGCTCTTGCGTCGGCTTCATCGGAGAAGAAGCGGGCTAGGTCATCGACGACGTGCCGAAGATGATCTACGTCGAGGCATCGCTAAATCAAGCTCCGACTTCACCAAGTCAAGAAACTTGTGAAGTAAACACACTCTACTACTTGGCAAGAGGTAGAGGATGAAGAAATAGGAGTTGGGTTCAATTTAGAATTGGATTTCTCACTCATCTTCATCAATCACCATTGATGAAGTGGAGGTTTCTTCATGGAAGAAGATGATGAAGAAGAAGAAAGAATTATTATAAGTAATTTTAAAATGAAAAGTGTAAGTCTACGTTGCCCACCCCGGTGCTTACGGGGAGGCGGAAAACATAATAAAAATTGGATTTTTATCAACTATAGGCAACATGGACTAAGCTTTAAGGATCTTTGCTAAACATAAACTTGCTAAAGCTAACTACAAAGTAGCTAAGTGATGGAAAGGTTATACCTTGAGCTCAAAGTCCTTCTCTCCTTGCTCCTTGGAATGGTAGAAAGAGGTCACCTTGCTTGTCTTCTCCCGTCAAAGAAGGATCCACCCGAAAGCCTCGACCTTTAGCTTCAACTCCAAGCTAGGAGTAACTAGAGTGCAAGAAATGCTAAGACTTGAACCCTAGAAGAGAGTAGAGAAGATCAAGTGAAGGTTTTTCTCAAGCTTTTTGTTTCTCAACACATGAGAGGGAGAGAGCTTGAGGGAGAGGATGAACAAGAGAGAGAAATGATATGAGAGAATGAATTATTAGTGAGCCATTCTCACTAATATGTGTGCATTATTTTAATTCAATAATTAGCTTGAAAATTGTCATGGTAAATCATGACATGACCATTATCATTTCAATTTTGCAAAGATCAAAGAGCATCTTCCAAAAGAAATGATGATGGTCAAAGTGTCAACCTTGGTCAACAAGTCAATGAAGTCAAATTGTCAACAACAACAACCATGCACAACTATTAAGCTAATTATCAATTAACTATAATACACACAAAAGCAATAGGGTTAATAAAATGACAATAGCCATTAACCCTAAACAAGGTCCTCTCCCCCAATCTCAAGCAACTGTGCATACGCACCCGCATTCGTGATCCGAGGAACACGAATACACTGAGAAAAACCAATCTCAAATCATATACTAGGATCCGGCTTAAACCAAAGCCCGCTAGTATAAACTGTCCGGACAGCAAACGTGCACAAGTGCGCGGATGCGAACGAACCCTGTCGCAAAACCATGCGACCTCTACTCATTTTGCCTAAAGGCGAACAGCTCTCTGTGTGGGACTCTAAAGACTCGACACTACGCTGGCAGTGGGTTTAACCACAGGCCGCAAGCTGCACTAGCTGTACGTAACGGTCCCCAGGTAGATGTCGATAAGAAGACTGACGAGGTGAACCCCATCTGCACTCCTACTGAGCCTGTATGTGACAGTCTCCGTACAGTCCGGTCTGTTCGTCTGATACATCGCATGACGGGCCTAGGGGGGCGGTGAACGTCAGTCCCCTAATAGCGGTACAAGTCGTGTCGGAGTGTAGCCCAGAACACCCTGAGATAACACTGGAAACCTACCAGTATATCTCGCTTGCCCTGGCCAGGGACTACTCGTGTAATGGCTCTCCTGGACACAGCGCGATGTCAACCCCCAATACCGGGAGAGACGAATCCTGTCTAACCGTCACTGCCTCCAAGTGCTTCGGGACTGCACCCAAAAACTATCTGTTTGCACGACTCCTTTGAGCCGTGGTAAGGTAGTAATCAAAGTGCAGTGGGAACACACTCGAGGCGAAGTGGCAGTGTCAAGTCAACGGACTAAGCTGTACTCATGTCACCTGGGAACTGATAACTGACGATAGGTATATTACCAACCAACAGTTCCCGACGAGTTCTGTCCAGTGTACTCGTAACCTAACGAGCACCCGCATACTATTCAAGTACGACGTACTAACGGCTGTAGGACAGACCGTCTCCCACACTGGGATGAGAAGCGCATACGCTAGTCTACTCCGGAGTATCGATGCCCTGTCTCGATAGTCCAACGACTAGGGACCTGTATAAGGATGTGCTTATAGATTACCCAGCTCCCACGAGTGCGAGCGCCATCACAACGCTGGTAATCAAGCAAAGATCCTAAGGGCTCTACTAATATGTATACCAGCAATATGCTAAAAGAAACACATGCACATATTAAAGCAGAGACAAACCAAGTAGCATAGTACCATTTCGAGCAAGATTGTATATACAACTGTGAATATCCCAAGCTTCCATTAAGTAATATACAAACTAGTATGATACAGTAATGGCCTCTAGGGCATATACACTAACAATCTCCCACTTGCACTAAGGCCATGTACTGGCGTATCGAAGACATATCGTCTCGATCAGCCGCTCGAACTGAGTCTGGGGCAAGGCCTTGGTGAATGGATCTGCTGTGTTATCCTCTGATGCAACTCTCCGGACCTCGATCTCCTGGCGATCCACGATCTCCCTGATCAGGTGATACCGCCTTAAGATGTGTCTGGATTTCTGATGGGACCTGGGTTCCTTCGCTAAAGCTATAGCCCCGTTGTTGTCGCAATACAGAGGTATTGGGTCAACAATGGACGGAACCACCTGAAGTTCTTTCAAGAACTTCCTCATCCAGACAGCTTCTTTTGCGGCATCAGATGCAGCGATGTATTCTGCTTCCATAGTCGAGTCAGCAACGGTTTCCTGTTTGGAGCTCTTCCAACACACCGCCCCTCCATTGAGGGTAAAGACAAAACCCGACATGGACTTAGAATCATCCTTGTCACTCTGGAAGCTGGAGTCAGTAAAGGCCTCAATCGGCAGGTCTTTTCCGCCATACACCAAGAACATCTCCTTAGTCCTTCTCAGGTACTTGAGAATGTTCTTTACTGCTATCCAATGTTTCTCCCCAGGGTTTGACTGATACCTGCTTACCACACTCAGTGCATAAGCCACATCCGGTCTGGTACACAACATCGCATACATTATAGAGCCTACCGCAGAAGCGTAGGGTATAATAGACATGCGATCCCTCTCCAAATCAGTCTTGGGAGACATCTCTTTGGAGAGGGTGATCCCGTGACAAGCCGGTAGATTACCGCGCTTGAAATCTTCCATACTGAATCTCTTCAGTATGGTGTCGATGTACCTGGACTGCGAGAGTCCTAATATCCTCTTGGATCTGTCACGGTAGATCCGGATACCCAGAATGTATGAGGCATCACCCAGGTCTTTCATGGAGAACCTGTGTGACAAGAACCCCTTGACAGATTGTAGCATAGGAATGTCATTTCCTATTAATAGAATGTCATCCACGTATAAAACGAGGAATACTACAGTTCTCGCTACAAATCTACAATAGATGCATGGTTCATCTGGATTTTTGATAAAGCCAAATTCTTTGACCGTCTCATCAAAACAGATGTTCCAACTCCGCGATGCCTGCTTGAGTCCATAAATGGACTTGAGCAACTTGAACACCTTTCCGCTGCTCCCACCCTGAATGAAACCCTCTGGCTGGTCCATATAGACACACTCCTCTAAATGACCATTTAGAAAAGCTGTCTTTACGTCCATCTGCCAAATCTCATAATCGTGGAAAGCAGCGATGGCAAGAAGGATCCGAATGGATTTCAGCATAGCTACTGGAGAAAAGGTTTCGTCATAGTCCAAACCAGGTCGCTGACGAAAACCCATTGCTACTAGTCTAGCTTTATAGGTCTCAACCTGTCCATCTACACCAATCTTCCTTTTGAAGATCCACTTGCATCCTACGGGTTTTACCCCGTCTGGAGCAATGTCCAAGGACCATACTTTGTTGGTGTACATGGACTCCATCTCGGTCCGCATTGCATCCAGCCATTTTACCGAGTCGACGCTCTGAATGGCCTGCTGGAAGCTAGTAGGCTCATCACAATCTATGATACAGTCCTCTCTATCCCCGTCAATGAGAAAACCGTAGTACCTCTCGGGCGGATGAGACTGCCTACTACTCCTGCGGAGTGGCGTAGGAATGTCCTGTTCTTTTGAACCTTCTGGTTCCACTAAGCTTTCAGTAATAGTTTGTGGTTCTGGAATTTCTTCCAGTTCTATTGCGCTCCCACTTATTTCTTTTTCTAAAAACTGATGTTCCAGAAAATGGGCATTACGAGAAACAAGGACTTTTTGTTCCTCTGCGTAATAGAAAAGTTACCCCCTGGAGTTCTTTGGGTATCCCACAAACTTGCACAGTACTGAGCGTGCCTCGAGCTTGTCCGTATGCTGCTTTTTGACATAAGCTGGACATCCCCAAATCTTCAAGTATTGAAGATAGGGTTTCTTCCCACTCCATAACTCATATTGTGTGGTAGGCACAGTCTTAGTGGGAACACGGTTCAAAAGAATGCAGCTGTTTCTAGCGCATATCCCCAGAATGATCGCGGTAACTCAGCGTTACTCATCATGGACCGTACCATATCCAATAGGGTTCGGTTCCGTCTCTCCGATACACCGTTATGTTGCGGAGTGTATGGAGGAGTAAGCTGAGAGAGAATTCCATTCTCTTTTAAGTAATTCAGGAATTCGGCACTTAAGTATTCTCCTCCTCGATCCGATCTTAGGATCTTGATACTTTTGCCTGTTTGTTTTTCTACTTCATTCTTATATTCCTGGAACTTATCAAAAGCTTCGGATTTATGCTTCATTAAGAAGACATGTCCGAATCTTGAGAAATCATCCGTAAAAGTTATGAAGTAAGAAAAACCGATTCGCGCATGTGTAGACATTGGACCGCACACGTCGCTGTGTACGAGTCCCAAGAGCTCACTCGCTCTTTCTCCGTGTCCAGAAAACGGAGCCTTTGTCATCTTTCCTTTGAGACAGGATTGACAAGTTGCATACGATTGATATTCGAACGGATCTAAATATCCTTCAGTATGTAACTTAGTCAATCTTCTCTCATTGATGTGACCCAGTCTACAATGCCATAAGAAAGTTTTATTAATTTCTGGAGACTTTCTTTTGTGTGTATTTTGGATATTGAAAACCTGTGGTTGGTTTAAAACGTATATACCGTTGTTCAATGTACCTGACCCAATCAAAACTTGATTAAGGTGAATGTTCACTACATTACTTACAAATGCAAATTCATAACCTTCTTTAGATAATAAAGATACAGAAATGATATTACAGGTTGCATTTGGTACATAATAACAACTACGCAAAACCAAAAAGTGTCCATCTGATAATCCCAGGTGATAGTCCCCCACGGCCTCAGCATCCATGCTAGCACCGTTCGCAACTCTGAGGGTCATGTCACCTGCCTTCAAAACTCTACGCTTTCTCAACGCCTGCAAAGAATTACAGATATAAGATCCTGATCCGGTATCCAATACCCAGGATGTAGAGTTTATTGATAGACAGTTTTCAATAACATACACACCTGAAGCTGAAGCTGCAACTCGCTTCAAATCCTGTGTTCTGGCTTTCCAAGCCTTGCAATCTTGTTTCCAGTGACCACTTTTGTGACAATAGAAGCATTCTTCCTTCCCCACCAGCTTCCCCGCTACCTTTGTTGCTTTACCCTTTCCCTTCGTATCCACTTTACCGACACCGCCTCTTGGTTTGGCGGGGGCTTTCTTCTTCTTGCCCATGGCTTTCGCCCTGGGCCTAGAAGAGGAAGATCCTCCTACAAACAAAGTGGATGTCTCCCTACCCTTCTGTAGGGTGCCCCTCAGCAGTCCTCAATATGTTCAGAAGTTCGGCAAGTTCAACCTCCTTTCCTTGCATGTTGAAGTTAAGAATGAACTGGGCGTAAGTGGAAGGAAGGGACTGGAGAATCAAATCAGTATAGAGTTCATTCTCCAACGTGGTCCCAAGGTCCGCGAGCTCCTCTATGTAGCCGATCATCTTAAGCACGTGGTCCGCTACCGATGATCCGACGGCCAACCTTGCCGAAAAAAGCTTCTTCGACACTTCGTATCTTGCGATACGAGACTGCTCTCCATACAGTTCTTTCGTATGGAGAAATATGGACTCTAGGTCCATATTCTCGTGCCTCCTCTGATGGTCGTTGTCCATCGAGGCTAGTATGAGGCATTTGGCCCTCGCGCAATCTATCTCCTATGTCTTACGGATTTCTACATCCGCGACGCTGGAGGTGGGACCTGGGACAGGTGGAGCTTTGGTGGTAAGTATATACCCCAGCTTGTCATAAGTGATAGCCATCTTGACATTCCTGAGCCAATCTTTGTAGTTTGGCCCTGTCAATATATTTTTATCTAATAGTAACTTAAGTCCGGTCATCTTGAATGGTCGCTGCAATTAGGAGAGAGAAAATAAACACTTTAGCATGATGCTCTTGCAAGTTTAGAGTGGTTTTTAGTTTGTCTAAACTGGATGGCTCCCACTGTCTCTCGAATCCCTTCTCAAACCGTAAAGAAAGGATTAGCCGGGATCATTCTCACCGTACAATACTTGCTTAACCGTTCAGCCAGGCCAGTGTCGGTACTTCGAGGGAGGTTTTCCAACGCTTTCGCGAAGTTCCTTAATTAAGTAACCTCTTTTCCCTGTGGGCGTAGCCCCGCTAACACCTTTCTAGGCACCTACTAGGTTTATAGCATTGATCGTTAAGTGAGAGTTTTCCCGAGGAGTAGCATATACTCACAGTAGGATCGGGATCCAAATCTCATCGCGTGATAAAACCGAAGGAATCCTACCAGAATTATCACACTCCAAATGGTATGCAACGCTAGCAAGTTTCAGTACTTATGAAACTCCCGATGTGGATTTTTGCCCCATGCTCTTATGACCTTGGCGTGAGGTCAAAATGTCATAAGTCACATGTCAAGTTCTTCCCATCATTATCCTGGTTAATTTGAACCCACCCGTACCCACCCTTGACGTAGGCCAAAACGGCAGTACGACTGTCTCAAATCAACGCATTCTATCTATGCAACGGATAAATATCCGGCAACTACCAATCACTATGCCTTGGCGTGAGGTCAAAATACATAGCTTGAATACTGCCGAATATTTATCCGAAATGATGGAGGGCTACGGATGGTTTTGGCGAAACCGTGAACGTAGTGAACTTGATATAATCGATGGAATGCGATAGCTTTTAAAAGGAGTGGTTCAAGCTCCGCGTTTAAAAGTTTAGTTTTGAAAAGAACCGAGTGGTTTTCAAAATGTTCCAATCTACTTTTACTTGGTTTATTTCTTGCATTAGTTCTTTTAATGCGTCCCATCATTTAATCCTACCATTGCAGAAAACAACCAAAATATGACGTACGCTTATGCAATTCGCATTCGCCACGGGGCCCCGTCATCACCCGTTAGGTTACTTAACTAACGACAGAGCGGGGGCTGGGCTAGCGCGGCTGTAAAACATAAGCAACGCCTAAATAGTTATTATATATAAATATATAGCAATGATAGACATTACAGATCACAAATGAATACATTGGATATACTAGGAATCCGCAATGCGTTCGAGCCTGCAACGTAAAGCGGATTACATGGTCGCGGTGAATAGCCAATACCCCACCCAAGACCCCTACGGGTGCGGCAAACAACCCGCCAAGCACCCGAAGCGAAGCAACCTCCCTCACCACCGTGAGTAGGCCACTCGGCACTTCGAGATACCCGTTAGTTTGTGCACCCCCTCCATGGGTCTATCCTAGGAGCAAAAACAGTAAAAAGAATTATACAATGACGGCAAAAACCCCGACCCGGTTGTGCGGCCATATAAATAATATTATTACATCAATTTACATGTTACAAATGAATGAAAGAAAAATAACGCTCATCTCACATCCACCCCGGCTATTCACCCGCGACAATCCAATCCATTCATATCCACAAACCAATAACAATCACAGATCACAGAGATGTATAACCCCGACTAATCGACTTATAGCGATTGGCCGACGTTCAATACATACAAGCATCACAGATATAACCGATATAGTTAAAGTGTAGTGAAGTTCCGAAAAATACGGATTTATAGGCCCCCAAAAGAAAAATTTAGTTCTGGAAAATCTGGGCGCATATAACATATCCTAAAAATCCCAAAACCAACACAGAAACACACTGCACCAAAATCGAGGCAGAGAAGAGACTAGACGGCCGCGGATGCGCGGCGCAATAGCTTCCTAGCGCCGCGGATCCGCGCCCATTTGGTCGACTCTCTGTCTCGTTTTTGGTGGTGTTCTTAACAAAACCCTGAGATAATTTTTGGTGTATAACAAATTTTATTTTGATCAGAAAAAAATTTAACAGAAACTTAGGGTTTTGCGAGTTTGGTTTTTCGATTTTCCGGTTTCGAAACTTCGTTACACTTAACTACTTAGCTAGTTTAGGTTTAGTTAGGCTCTGATACCACTGTAAGTCCACGTTGCCCACCCCGGTGCTTACGGGGAGGCGGAAAACATAATAAAAATTGGATTTTTATCAACTATAGGCAACATGGACTAAGCTTTAAGGATCTTTGCTAAACATAAACTTGCTAAAGCTAACTACAAAGTAGCTAAGTGATGGAAAGGTTATACCTTGAGCTCAAAGTCCTTCTCTCCTTGCTCCTTGGAATGGTAGAAAGAGGTCACCTTGCTTGTCTTCTCCCGTCAAAGAAGGATCCACCCGAAAGCCTCGACCTTTAGCTTCAACTCCAAGCTAGGAGTAACTAGAGTGCAAGAAATGCTAAGACTTGAACCCTAGAAGAGAGTAGAGAAGATCAAGTGAAGGTTTTTCTCAAGCTTTTTGTTTCTCAACACATGAGAGGGAGAGAGCTTGAGGGAGAGGATGAACAAGAGAGAGAAATGATATGAGAGAATGAATTATTAGTGAGCCTTTCTCATTAATATGTGTGCATTATTTTAATTCAATAATTAGCTTGAAAATTGTCATGGTAAATCATGACATGACCATTATCATTTCAATTTTGCAAAGATCAAAGAGCATCTTCCAAAAGAAATGATGATGGTCAAAGTGTCAACCTTGGTCAACAAGTCAATGAAGTCAAATTGTCAACAACAACAACCATGCACAACTATTAAGCTAATTATCAATTAACTATAATACACACAAAAGCAATAGGGTTAATAAAATGACAATAGCCATTAACCCTAAACAAGGTCCTCTCCCCCAATCTCAAGCAACTGTGCATACGCACCAGCATTCGTGATCCGAGGAACACGAATACACTGAGAAAAACCAATCTCAAATCATATACTAGGATCCGGCTTAAACCAAAGCCCGCTAGTATAAACTGTCCGGACAGCAAACGTGCACAAGTGCGCGGATGCGAACGAACCCTGTCGCAAAACCATGCGACCTCTACACATTTTGCCTAAAGGCGAATAGCTCTCTGTGTGGGACTCTAAAGACTCGACACTACGCTGGCAGTGGGTTTAACCACAGACCGCAAGCGGTACTAGCTGTACGTAACGGTCCCCAGGTAGATGTCGATAAGAAGACTGACGAGGTGAACCCCATCTGCACTCCTACTGAGCCTGTATGTGACAGTCTCCATACAGTCCGGTCTGTTCGTCTGATACATCGCATGGCGGGCCTAGGGGGCGGTGAACGTCAGTCCCCTAATAGCGGTACAAGTCGTGTCGGAGTGTAGCCCAGAACACCCTGAGATAACACTGGAAACCTACCAGTATATCTCGCTTGCCCTGGCCAGGGACTACTCGTGTAATGGCTCTCCTGGACACAGTGCGATGTCAACCCCCAATACCGGGAGAGACGAATCCTGTCTAACCGTCACTGCCTCCAAGTGCTTCGGGACTGCAACCAAAAACTATCTGTTTGCACGACTCCTTTGAGCCGTGGTAAGGTAGTAATCAAAGTGCAGTGGGAACACACTCGAGGCGAAGTGGCAGTGTCAAGTCAACGGACTAAGCTGTACTCATGTCACCTGGGAACTGATAACTGACGATAGGTATATTACCAACCAACAGTTCCCGACGAGTCCTGTCCAGTGTACTCGTAACCTAACGAGCACCCGCATACTATCCCAAGTACGACGTACTAACGGCTGTGGGACAGACCGTCTCCCACACTGGGATGAGAAGCGCATACGCTAGTCTACTCCGGAGTATCGATGCCCTGTCTCGATAGTCCAACGACCAGGGACCTGTATAAGGATGTGCTTATAGATTACCCAGCTCCCACGAGTGCGAGCGCCATCACAACGCTGGTAATCAAGCAAAGATCCTAAGGGCTCTACTAATATGTATACCAGCAATATGCTAAAAGAAACACATGCACATATTAAAGCAGAGACAAACCAAGTAACATACTGTTGGAGATAGTGCCCTCAAAGTCAATTATTAGGTCACAGGTACGTGATTGTAATGATTGAGGGAGGACCTATCCCGGTAGGACAGTCTTACTCGAGATGATAGTATGCTATCTGGTTTACCTTTATCATCGTGTACTGTTTTAAGTGACATGACACGTCGCTATTACACGTTGATAGAGCCCCTAGGATTCTTGCTTGACCACCAGCAGTATGAGGGCGATCATATAAGTGGGAGCTGGGGGTCTACAAGCGTATCCTTAAATGGTCCCTGGTCGTGGGAGTTTCGAGACTGGGCATCGATACTCCATTAGTAGACTAGTGTATACAGTCGAGACCCCGACGAGGGGCGGTGGCCGGTCTCACAAGCCACTGGTGTCAGTAGGATCACCTAAGATGTATACAGGTGCTCATTGGGTTATGAGTACACCGGACAGGACTCGCCGGGAACATGCTAGTTGGTCATATACCAGACGTCAGATGGCAGTTCCCTGGTGACATGTGTGCAGGTTAGTTCATCGACCTGGGGATCGTCATTTGTCTCGTGTGAGTTCCCACTGTACTTTGATTACTACCCTACCACGGCTCAAAGGAGTCGTGCAAACAGGTTTTAGTTGGGTACAGTCCCGAGCCACATGGAGGCAGTGAGCGTATCTTCAGGGGTTCGTCTCTCCCGGTATTGGGGGTGAGGTCGTGCTGTGTCTAGGAGAGCCATTACACAAAGTCCTTGGCCAAGGCAAGGAGATTTACTGGTAGGTATTCCAGTAGCATCTCAGGGTGTTCTGGGCTACACTCCGACACGACTTGTACCGCTTTTGGGGGTCTGACTTTTACCAACCCCCTAGGCCCGCCATGCGATGCTCATAGACGAACGGACCGGACTGCAAGGATATTGTCACTGACAGGCTCAGTAGGGTGTCAGGATGAGTTCGCTCATCGACGTCCCTTTTGGTCAATAGCTGGTGGCCCGTTACGTATTGGCTTATACCTCTGACGAGCTAGTGGTTAAATCCACAGCCATAGTATTGACGAGTCTTTAGAGTCCACCACACTTTCAGTTACTCAGCTTTCGGGCGAAACGCTGTAGAGGCCGTATGGAGATATGGCAGGGTCCGATCAGATACGTGCGGTATTGCACGGATCAGGATCGGACGGTTTGTACTAGTAGCCGTATAGGTATATGGCAGGGTTCGATCAGATACGTGCGGTATTGCACGGATCAGGATCGAACGGATATTACTAGCCGGCTTTGGTTTAAGCCGGTCCTAGTTTAGTACAGTGTAGATTTTGTCTCATTGCATTTGTATCCGGTCGGAATACAGATGCGGGTGTGTATGCACAGTGTCGGGGTTTTCCTGTAATTTATTACGGGACCAGTTTACTGGAGTTGCCAGTTTGCATTCCGTTCCGGCCGGTTTTCGTTTGTTCTTTCCCGGCCGGACTTTTCCGATGGAGGGGGTAATTTGCAGTTTTGCAAATTACTTTTGTGGAGGGGTTTTATTGCATATATATTGATTATGATGGCTTTCTTTTCTTTGCACCATGCTTGCTTTGACTTGTGATTTGAGTGGGTATGGATTCAATAGTGCAAGCATGGTTGATGTTGATGTTGTGGTCACCTCTTGACTTCTCCTACCCTCACCTCCCTTCATGATGTATTTTGTTCCCTCCACCATTTCCTTTATGCAATGGCCGGCCACACATTGTGAGGAGAGGAAAAATGAGAGGTTCATTTTTGATGCTTCATTCTTCATCTCATTTCCTTGCAAAAATTGGTAGCTTCATTTCCCTCCAAAGTTCAATCCTCATTCCTCCATCCAAAGGCAACAAACCCCAAAGAGACAAGTAGCCTCTACACTACACTTCCTACAGCATATCTTGAGCATGTCGAGTTGCCGGCTTCATGCTCGAGTTGCCTCGGTATTGAGGCGGGAGCCCGTAAAAGACGAAGGCGATGTGGTGCCCTTTCCGGCGAGGAGGCGACGATGTGGACGGAGATCCCGCGAGGAGATCGGAGTGAAGATGAAGACCGGAGGACTCGGATCAGTCGGTACAACATTTCCACACTCTTTACTGTTTGTTAGTTTAGCAATAATGGCAGATCCGGGTGAAAGTATACGATAGCGCCAAGTTAAAAAGTTTTATTCCGCATTTGGCGCCTGTAGACTGCCGGGGCGCTAACGTAGACTTACAGTGGTATCAGAGCCTCACCATTTTGCTATGCTAACTTGTGCTAACGCGTTTAAAACTTCGATCCGACCGGAAATCGAAAACTGCAAAAATCCAAGCCGACAGTTTCTGTTGTTTTTAAACGGTCTCAAAAATTATTTCTGGATGTCTTAAAAATCAGAGCAGGAACTTTTAAGAGTCACGACAAAATTTGGGGTCGTGATCCCTCCAAGTTGCCGCGGAAGAGCGGCCAAAACCATGGTTTTGCCGCGCAACCGCGGCCACGTGGGGAGCACGTGCTCCCAAATTTTGTCAGTTGGTTATTGGTTGGATTTTGGGGTTTTTGGTATATATCGTTTTTGCCCAGATTTTGTTACTGTTCACCAGTAAGTCGTGGGGCCCACTTCTTGATATTTTGTCGATCGAAATTTAAACACGTTAGTTTTCACAGTATTTACATTATATCTGCGACCGTGAATGTCACTCGATCGGTAAATCCGGTCTAACTGCTATAGCCCGGTTAGTCGGATTTGCGAACGTGATTTTCACGTTGATGTTCTATGTATTTGCTGTGATGTTGCGGATCGGTCGTGGGGGATAGCCTGGATGCAATGCTAGTACAGTTTTGTTGTATTATGTACATTTGATATTGCGGGGCGAGCGTCCGACATGTGGACTGCCGTCACTGCCTGATTGTATTATTATTTTGGGGCACGACCTGGTTGCGGTCGATGTACCCGTTGTATGTATATTTTACTTTCTGTACTAGGATTACCCCGCGGAGGGGTGCACGGATAGCCGGGTTCTGGAGGGCAACAAGCCCGCATCTCATGGCATTGAGACGGAGGGGGCTTCACTCTAGGATTGGCGGGCTATTCGCCGCACTCGTAGGGGGTACAGGTTGACCCAGGAGGGGTGCCCAAGTTACCGGATTCCGTGAAGTGCTGGGTGGTCCATTCACGGAGCTGAAGGGGGCTGCCTCGCTTCAGGTTTTGGCGGGTGACTTGCCGCGCCCGTAGGGGTCTAGGATTTCATTGCACAGGCTATCCACACGACCAGGGGAACGTCGGGTTTCAGTAGTGGCTCTGTGAAACCCGGGGATCCCAGATATCTGTATTGTTCTGTGATGCTGTACATTTCTGTGATGTTGCATTTTATTCACGCCTTGAGCGAAATACTATATATTGGTATATATAATAGTAGATGTTGTATATGTTTTTCATCCGCGCTAGTCCAGTCCCCGCTCTGCCGTTAGTTAGCTAACCTAACGGGTGATGACGGGACCCAGTGGCGAATGCGGATGGCATATACGTACGTCAGTATATTTTCGTTCTTTGTGGTGTGATCAATTGATGGGACTGCATTGATTCGGATCAATGCAAGTTAAAAACAAACCTAATCTGATGTTGTTGGAACACTTTTCAAAAAGCTGTTATTGCAAGGACGTTTACTTTTGTTTTGCATCGTGGTATTCATTAGAATATCCAGCTCCTCAGTCGACGAGGCAAGGGCCGAGATCCCTTCATCGGGAGTGACCCCTTGGACAAAAAGTTTGCGTCAGGGCATTAACTTCACTATAGCCGATTACTTTTGCTTTGCACCGTGGTATTCAGTTGGAATATCCTGCACCTCATTCTACGGGGAAAGAGCCGAGATCCCTTCACCGGGAGTGACCTCTTTAGTAAAGGTTTTCGTCACTATATTTTCTAAAAAGCTATCCGTTCCTTCAACGATATCAAGTTCATTACGTTAAAGGTTTTCGCCAGAAACCATTCGTAGCCCTCCATCATTTCAGTTAAATATTCGGTAGTATTCAAGCTATGTATTTTGACCTCACGCCAAGGCATAGTGTTTGGTAGCTGCCGGGTATTTATCTGTTGCATAGATAGATGCGTTGGTTTGGGACAGTCGTACTACTATTTTGGCCTACGTCAAGGGTATGTACGGGTGGATTCAAATTAACCTGGATAATGATGGGCAGAACTTGACATGTGACTTATGATATTTTGACCTCACGCCAAGGTCATAAGAGCATGGGGCAGAAATCACATCGGGAGCTTCAAAAGTACTGAAACTTGCCAGATATGCGCATACCTTCTGGAGTGTGATACCGTGAGCGGATTCCGTCACGTTGTCATGCGATGAGAGTTGGATCCCGATTCCCACTGATGAGTTAGTTTACTCCTCGGGTGACCCCGACTAATTCTTCTTTTAGGTTTGGAGGAGAATTTGAGGTACAGTGGGAGGATTCCAGATTAGATAAATTGGTGACCATTCTGATCTAGGTTAGAGTGCACGCTGAGTGTTTCTTTTCTCTCTCTATCTGGCAGCGACCATTGACCCGACCCTAAGACTTTGACTCAGTGACCAAGTTGACCGAACCTTCTTAAACACCGGCTTTTGGATTGTCAGAGTTGCAGACCTCATTGCCACTCCTACTTTTACCCTTTTCTCCAGGACACCCCGTATTTCTACGAACGTCCACTTCCATTGGACAAAACCATCGTATGGTTAGATACGAACTCGAAAGAATTTATTCGAGGATGGTTTCAGGTTCTGGAGAAAACGGATAGGATTAATCAGTTGTCTTTTCCTTTTACCCTCTCTCAGGTTACGAGTACTCCTTGGTTTAGGGGTAGTACACCTATTATGCAAATTGGATTGTCTTCTTCCAAACCTTAGGCTGGTGCCGACCGGTAGGGAATGAAGAAAACCAATTAGCATAACGATGGTGTGCAGAAGGTATTAAGTTCAGACAAAGCAAGGGATTAGTAAGAGGGCAAAGTAAATTGCAACAGATATTCACGACCAAACCAAATATTTCGTTACCACTCCCACATCACCTTTGTATTTCTCCAGGACACTCCGTATCACTACGAAGATCCACAGTTTATTTGGATACTCCATCGTATGGTTATATACGAACTCGAATGGAACTTGTTCCAGTTCGGGGATGGATTCTGGTCCAGGAGAAATAGGAATAAAGTACATTCAGGTGTCTTTTATCTTCACCTTCTCTCGCGTTGCGAGTGCTCCTAGGATTAGGACAGTACACCCTTTATGCTTATTGGATAGTCTTCTTCCAAACCATAGGCTGGTGCCGAACGGTAGGGAAGGAAGAAAACCATTTGGCCTAAAGGGGTGTGCAGAAGGTAAAGACTAAAGACATATGAAGGGATTTGGAGAGGTGGCAAAGAATTATACGGTTATAGTTGTGAATTTGGATAATGGAAGAGGCATTACTAAGAATACCGGGATACCCCACCGAAACATTTCAATGTTTCAGTTTCACTGTGTACTGTTAAAAGAAAACTGATTTCCCGATTAGATACTTACTCCAGGGTATGTATTTACCAGGTATGATTCTCACATCTGTATGGTTTTACAGATGATGAGTGGGAGTAGGTTATTGGGAATTGGGTGATCATCCTCATTATATCGGGATTCGTTGTAATCGGTGATATTTGAGGAAATCACCTGGGCTGTTTGCCGGTCGGCAAATATTTGGTTTTGAATATCCGCTGTTATGCACCAATTTCAAATTGATATATCTGTACGTCTATTTTCATAGAGTGAGATATACCTTTCTGAAATTATGTCTACGGCATTTACCTATATCAGTGGATGGTTAGGTAAGGAGCATTAAACAGCGGTGTAATTCTTCTTAACCATATGTACAGTTTTCAACCTACGACACACAGTGAATGAGTTATCAGACTCAAGGGACTTATACAGAGTATTGTATGTTGTCCAGGGTCCATCAGGACAGAGGGGTTGGTCCTCGTACTACATTCAGTTTACTTATGACTTCTCTAATTTTTAGACAGGTGTTTCGTGGAAACACAGGGTCCGAATTTGGAGAAGTTATAGGTATTTGAATAGAGTAGAGAACCAGGTATAGCAAGTATCGGGATTCTTCAAAGAGATCGAAGATGTAGATACTTGTGTATGGTATTCAGTTGATAGTAATGATAAAGAGATCTTGCTTCTCTTTCAGGTTACTCATAATTGGAAGTATTCCTAAGTTGAGTAACGCTGATCGGCCTCCTTCCATTTAGTTGACATGCGCTGGGGACAGCTGCATGATTTGAATCTGGTTCAATTAAATCAGTGCCTCTGTTTCTATATTGGATATAGAACAGTTCATATCTTAACGATGTTAAGGTACGGGGAGTTGTCCGGTTTATGATTAAAACCAGACACTGGACAACTCAAGGCACGTTTCTGTAATGGCTGTTTGTGGGTTGACCCAGGCTATGACGAGTGTTGACTTTCTACCATCTGGATGAACAATAGCGATATTGTTCTAGACTCGCCACAGTTTTATTAAAAATGGATTTTTTTTCAGAAAACAGTAGTGGGAGTATGGTAGAACTGGAAGTGATTCCAGAACCACAAACGATTACTGAAGATTTGATAAGGAACCTAAAGATTCAATCTGGATTGACATTCCATTGGCCACTCCGCAGATATGGTGGGTAACTTCAGGCACCCGAGAGGTACTACGGTAGCCTCAAGGACGGTGACGGGGAAGTTCTTGTTTACCCACAATTACCAATGCTGTTGTTCCAGGCTGCGAGACCCGGCGGGAGGATGAGTATAGCGTCGTTCTGAACTCGCTTCAGAAGTGTACGTGTATATGACTCTGCCAGAGGGTTGTCGTAGTCAGTGGGAGCAGCGGAAGCATTGGTGGACAGGTTGCTTATGTCTATTTATAGACTAAAGCAGATGTAGCGGAGATAGATCATCTATTTCTGACGTGACAGTCATGAGTTTGACTTCATCAGAATAGGGGATGGATCTGTTGAGAAGGTAGTAGGGTGTGATGTCCTGGTATCTGGATGACATACACAGAATAGGAAAAGAAACTCCTATACTACAATCGGTTATACTTTGGTCGTCACACAGTGGTTTCTCCACAAAGGACATGGATTTTATATCAGACATACTGGTTACTAGATCTGTGGTTTTAGATCTAGATTTGGGTGGTTTCCCAATCAGGGTACTTGACAGCATTCTAAGAGTATTTAGGATGGACGACTCCTGGCACGGTAGTGTACCTGCAGGTAATGGAGTCACCCTCTCTAAAGGTGTCTTACAGACTAAAGGGGAGAGGGACGTGCATGATTGGCAGATCACTTGCTTAGGCAATTGAGTCAATCATGAGATGTCAAGTACCACACCAGATGTTGTTCTTGCACTAGATGCAATAAGTTGACATTAATCCAATCCTGGAGAAACAGTCGGAAGCAGTTTTAGAACATAAGTGGATGTTCTAGGGATATGATAACGACAGCCTCATTCGGGAAACAGTTATCATTCCAGGCTTCCAAGGTGACATGGACGACAAGGAGGTTGTCAGAGTTATAGTTTTCCCTCTGACGAGGGGCAGTATTTTGGACAGGTGATCCAAGGCAATACTGAGGGAGGCATGGCGCGCAGGATACTGATTAAGTTCAGTTGACGATACAGTCTAAGAAGTTTGGATTTGGAGTTCATTTATGAGCTATGTCCCATCAGACATCCAGGCACATTCTAAGACAGGTATTGCTCATTTCGGGAGATGGGTTTCTCCGCGAACTTGAGATATAGAGAGACATAGAAAGAAACAACTAAGCAGATCCACTCACTGAGGCTATTCCTCGAACGCAATAGTTCCGCAAACGAGCTTTGTGAGACTGACTAGTAGAGGAGTTGGATGTTCGGTATCACACGGGCTGTGAGTATGCGACATCGCAATAATTAGCCTTGAGTGCAAGTGGGAGATTGTTGGAGATAGTGCCCTCAAAGTCAATTATTAGGTCACAGGTACGTGATTGTAATGATTGAGGGAGGACCTATCCCGGTAGGACAGTCTTACTCGAGATGATAGTATGCTATCTGGTTTACCTTTATCATCGTGTACTGTTTTAAGTGACATGACACGTCGCTATTACACGTTGATAGAGCCCCTAGGATTCTTGCTTGACCACCAGCAGTATGAGGGCGATCATATAAGTGGGAGCTGGGGGTCTACAAGCGTATCCTTAAATGGTCCCTGGTCGTGGGAGTTTCGAGACTGGGCATCGATACTCCATTAGTAGACTAGTGTATACAGTCGAGACCCCGACGAGGGGCGGTGGCCGGTCTCACAAGCCACTGGTGTCAGTAGGATCACCTAAGATGTATACAGGTGCTCATTGGGTTATGAGTACACCGGACAGGACTCGCCGGGAACATGCTAGTTGGTCATATACCAGACGTCAGATGGCAGTTCCCTGGTGACATGTGTGCAGGTTAGTTCATCGACCTGGGGATCGTCATTTGTCTCGTGTGAGTTCCCACTGTACTTTGATTACTACCCTACCACGGCTCAAAGGAGTCGTGCAAACAGGTTTTAGTTGGGTACAGTCCCGAGCCACATGGAGGCAGTGAGCGTATCTTCAGGGGTTCGTCTCTCCCGGTATTGGGGGTGAGGTCGTGCTGTGTCTAGGAGAGCCATTACACAAAGTCCTTGGCCAAGGCAAGGAGATTTACTGGTAGGTATTCCAGTAGCATCTCAGGGTGTTCTGGGCTACACTCCGACACGACTTGTACCGCTTTTGGGGGTCTGACTTTTACCAACCCCCTAGGCCCGCCATGCGATGCTCATAGACGAACGGACCGGACTGCAAGGATATTGTCACTGACAGGCTCAGTAGGGTGTCAGGATGAGTTCGCTCATCGACGTCCCTTTTGGTCAATAGCTGGTGGCCCGTTACGTATTGGCTTATACCTCTGACGAGCTAGTGGTTAAATCCACAGCCATAGTATTGACGAGTCTTTAGAGTCCACCACACTTTCAGTTACTCAGCTTTCGGGCGAAACGCTGTAGAGGCCGTATGGAGATATGGCAGGGTCCGATCAGATACGTGCGGTATTGCACGGATCAGGATCGGACGGTTTGTACTAGTAGCCGTATAGGTATATGGCAGGGTTCGATCAGATACGTGCGGTATTGCACGGATCAGGATCGAACGGATATTACTAGCCGGCTTTGGTTTAAGCCGGTCCTAGTTTAGTACAGTGTAGATTTTGTCTCATTGCATTTGTATCCGGTCGGAATACAGATGCGGGTGTGTATGCACAGTGTCGGGGTTTTCCTGTAATTTATTACGGGACCAGTTTACTGGAGTTGCCAGTTTGCATTCCGTTCCGGCCGGTTTTCGTTTGTTCTTTCCCGGCCGGACTTTTCCGATGGAGGGGGTAATTTGCAGTTTTGCAAATTACTTTTGTGGAGGGGTTTTATTGCATATATATTGATTATGATGGCTTTCTTTTCTTTGCACCATGCTTGCTTTGACTTGTGATTTGAGTGGGTATGGATTCAATAGTGCAAGCATGGTTGATGTTGATGTTGTGGTCACCTCTTGACTTCTCCTACCCTCACCTCCCTTCATGATGTATTTTATTCCCTCCACCATTTCCTTTATGCAATGGCCGGCCACACATTGTGAGGAGAGGAAAAATGAGAGGTTCATTTTTGATGCTTCATTCTTCATCTCATTTCCTTGCAAAAATTGGTAGCTTCATTTCCCTCCAAAGTTCAATCCTCATTCCTCCATCCAAAGGCAACAAACCCCAAAGAGACAAGTAGCCTCTACACTACACTTCCTACAGCATATCTTGAGCATGTCGAGTTGCCGGCTTCATGCTCGAGTTGCCTCGGTATTGAGGCGGGAGCCCGTAAAAGACGAAGGCGATGTGGTGCCCTTTCCGGCGAGGAGGCGACGATGTGGACGGAGATCCCGCGAGGAGATCGGAGTGGAGATGAAGACCGGAGGACTCGGATCAGTCGGTACAACATTTCCACACTCTTTACTGTTTGTTAGTTTAGCAATAATGGCAGATCCGGGTGAAAGTATACGATAGCGCCAAGTTAAAAAGTTTTATTCCGCATTTGGCGTCTGTAGACTGCCGGGGCGCTAACGTAGACTTACACATACTACCATTTCGAGCAAGATTGTATATACAACTGTGAATATCCCAAGCTTCCATTAAGTAATATACAAACTAGTATGATACAGTAATGGCCTCTAGGGCATATACACTAACAAAAATAATAATCCATTCTTATCATAAGTGAACCATGGTTAGTTGTAGAGAGTGAACCAAGGTTAGTGGGAATGGTTAGGGTTAAGGATGAGATAAGAATGGTTGACTTGATCAAAGTTTCATGAAGCTTCAACTAAACTCCAAATTAAGCCACCATTCTTTTCTCCTTTCCATTTATTTTCCAAAAAGAAAATAAATAAATAAATGAATAAATAGATATGAAAAACAAAACCCTAACCATAATCATGTAACCATGGTTTGATCTTTACACAAAAACCCTAGCATAACATGTATCATCAAACATGATACAATGAAGTGCACAAAAGTATATCACATGTACAATGTGTACAATCCGAGTCAGAAAATCCATTTAAAGTGAACCGATACTAGTTAATGCAAAGTAATATATCAAATATATAATTATACATTAAATCAACACTTGATTCAATGATCCGGTCATGTCGCACACAACCGACTAGTATACTATGTATCGACTTATCGAATCAACGCTCGAATCGATAAATAGGTTATATCGCATACAACCATTCGATACATTCATCGCGAGAATGGAATACAGTATCACATACACGTATTATTCTCGGTCCCGCACATATCTCATATGCGCTCCTATTTCGTTTCGCTTGAGCCAGGAAACCTCTGTGTAGGACTCTAAAGACTCGTCAATACGCCGGGCAGCAGATGATGATCATATCAATCACCCACAAGCCGCAAGCGGTCTGCTAAACGTAACGGCCACCCGGGTATTGAGCAATCTGAAGATCGACGAGCAAGCCCGCTCACACTCCAGTGAATCCAACCAATAACACTACCGTACAGTCCGGTCTGATCGTCTGATATGTCGCATATCTCGCCTAGGGGTGGTAAACGTCAGACCCCAATAGCTCGATAAGTCGTGTCGATATGAGGCTCATAACGGGTCGAGAAACTACTGGTAACACTTACCAGCAATTCTCTGAGCAGCCCTGTCCAGGGACTTCCTGTTATAGCCAATCGAACACAGCGCAACATCAACCCCCTATACCGGGAGAGACGAATCCCCTCCTATCGCTCATTGCCTCCATGTGACTCGGGACTGCACCCAAAAACCACCGTTTTGCACGCCCTCTTGGACGTGGTAAGATGGAAATCAAAGCACAGTGGGAACCACACAAGACTCTATGATGATCTCGGGTCAACAGACTACTCTGTACCAGTGTCACCAGAGAACTGCCATCTGACGTGAGGTATAATACCATCTGGGAGTTCTCGGCGAGTCCGTCCAGTGTACCCGGTCTCTACTGAGCACCCGTATATCATCTCTGATGTCAAACACCGATGGATATGGGATCATCCATCGCCCATCTGTATGGGTCGAGAAGGTATACGCTAGTCTACTCTGGTATATCGATGCCCCGTCTCGATACACCCACGACTAGGGACTTTGAAGGATATACTTATGGACTACCATATCCCCACTAGTATGATCCGCATCATAGTCCAGGTAGTCAAGTACAGATCCTAAGGGCTTTACCAACATGTAACAGAGAGACAATCAGCGTATACGTTAAGGTAAAGATCAACCAGATAGCATACTATCATGTCGAGCAAGAAAGTCCTCACTATATACGTCCCAGCATCCACTACAATATACATCCTATGTATAGTAATGGCCTCTAGGGCATACATATAACTAACAATCTCCCACTTGCACTAGGGCCATCTGATAGCAGTGGTTGCAGTATCTCATACTCAACCATCCCATAAAAGTCTCTCTCTGGGAACAGGCCTTTGTGAGTGGATCCGCTGTGTTGTCCTCTGAGTCTACTCTCCTAACCTCGATCTCCCTGGAGATCAACCATCTGATCAAGTGATACTGCCTTTAGAATATGTCTGGATCACTGATGGGACGGACGTTCCTTGGCATAAGCCACAACTCCATTGTCACACAATGGGAGGAACATAGTTCATCTCATGAACCAATATACACCCAAACAGCCTCTTTGGTAGCATCTAAAGTAGCGATGTATCGTGCCTTTATCGTCTAGTGTGTCATGGTATCTTGTTTGGAACTCTTCCAACATACCGTCCCTTTACTGAGGGTAAAGACAATGCCTGTGACTGACATTCAGTCGTCTTTATCACCCTGGAACCCTTCCAGTGATTCTCCCCAGGATCGGTTGATACCGTCTCACTACAACTAGTGAGAGTCCTAACATCCAATTAGATCTATCTCATAGATCTAAAAACCCAGGATTTAGGAGGTATCACTTTGATCCTTTATGGAGAATCATTGTGATAAGCGGAGATTGATCGAGCGTAGCATAGGAAACTCCTTCCCTATCAAGAGTATGTCATCCACGTACTCTACGAGGATCGTCACCATACTCCCTACTACCTTCTTATTTATACAAGGTTCATCTACCATTTTGATGATGTCAACTTCTTTGACCGCTTCATCAAAACAGATGTTCCAACTCCGCGATGCCTGCTTTATCCTTAGAAAGCACCTTGCACACGTTTCCGCTGCTCCCACTGTTTACGAAGCCCTCTGGCTGTGTACTTATAGATGCACTCTTCTAAAACAACATTTAGAAAAGCAGTCATGACACCCAACCACCAGATATCGTAGTCATGGTATGCAGCCGTGGCAAGTAGGATCTGGATGGACTTAAGCATAGCTACTTGAAAAAGGTTTCATCATTATCCACACCTGGTCAATGATGCACTCTTTTAACAAGTCTAGCTTTGAAAGTCTCAACCTTTCCATGTACACCAAGTAATCTTCTCAAGATATACTTGCTCCTGATGGGGATTTAACCCTTCAGATATAGCAACCAAAGTCCATACTTTGTTGGTGTATAAGGATTCCATCTCAGATCACTAAGCATCCAGCCATTCTTACAGAGTCTTACTCCTGATGGCCAGCTCGAAACTAGTTGGGTCATCATCTCATGATGTAATCCTCGCTCCCACTGTCATAGAGAAACCAAAGTATCTCTCAGGTGGGTGAGGAACCCTACTAGATCGGCGGAGAGGCTGAGGTTCGTTGGTATCTACTGAATCCTTTGGTTCTATCAAATCATCTGCTGTAGTTTGTATAGCTGGAACATTTCCGGTTCTACATAACAGATCTTGCCTCGAGCTTGTCCGGATTTTTCTTTTAGACATAGGCCGGACAACCCCAAATCTTAACTAACTTAAGAAATGGGCTCTTCCCTTTCCATATCACATATGAAGCGGTAGGCAACTGATTTGATTGGAACCCTATTCAATAGGTATGCAACTTCATAAGTGCATAACTCCCTTAAGGAAATAGGTGACTCAGTAGTACTCATCATAGAGCACACCATACCAAATAGGGTGTATCTGCTCCGCCCCGATATACCATCGTGCTATGGTGTATACGGAGGAGTAATTCTGAGAGAGAATCTCATTCTCCTTTAGAATAGTTCAAGAATTTCCGTGCTCAAGTATTCTCCTCCTCGATCACATCAAAGGACATATTACTTATACCCGTATTGGTTCTCTACTTCTAACTTATATTCTGTGAATATCTCAAAAGGTTCGGACTTGTGTTTCAACAGGAACATATGTCTGAATCTAAAGAGATCATCAGAGAATGTAATGAAGTACAAAGAACCGGTCTTGGCATGTGTAGACTGGGGATCTACATACATCAACATGTATCATCCCATGAGTTCACTAACTCTTTCTCTGTTTCCAATAAACGGAGCTATGGTCATCTTATCTTTGTGACATGACTGGCAAGTTTCATAAGATGTAGATTCAAACTGTTTTAAATATGCATCTATGTGGAACTTAGCTAGTCGGGTCGCATTGATATGACCTAGTCTACAATACCTCAAGAAGGATTTGTTCATTTCTGAACTCTTCCTCTTGTGTGTGTTCTGTATACTAAGATCTGTAGTTTGATTTAGAACATCAATGCTTTTAGATAACGTGCCTGAACCGATCAACTTTTGATATAGGAAATGTTCAAAACATTATCCAACAATACAAAATTTTATCATTTCTTTATTAATAAAGAGACTGATATGATTTTGTATATCAGGTTCGGTATCTAATAACATTCGTTCAGAATCAATGTATTGTAATACAGGGTGACAGTGACCAACAGACTTGGCTGCAACTCTTGCCCCGTTTTCTGCCTCATGAAACTTATCACCCGTTCTCAGTTCTCTACCTTTCTGTAGCCCTATGTAACAGATTACATATCTGGGATCCTGATCTGGTATCACATACCCAGGACGTAAAGGATACTGAGAAACAGTTCTGTATAATGAACACACCCGAAGATGATGCATCATCATGCACTCTCTTCGTTTGGGCGGCACGGGAAATCTGGTATTCCCCAAATTCCTGCTCTGTCTTATAACAATTATAAGTTGGAGCGGGACCAACGTTCCCCAGCTCAGTATAACAAGCGGGTTCGGTCAATAATCCGTATTATTATCTTGATTAAGGCGTGATATGGTCGCTACCTGGAGAGAGAGAGAAGAAAATACTCAGCGTGCGCTCTGTCAAGAATAGATTGGTTATTATTTTATCTAATCAGGATGGCTCCCACTGCTTTTTATCAAATCTTCCTTCAAACCCTAAAAGGAAAGACTAGCCGGGATTAATTACACACTACAAGTTCGCCAATCTTTCAGCCAGGCCAGTGTCGGTACTTTGAGGGAGGTCCCCCGTGCTTTCGCACGAACCTAATTAATGTAAACCTCGTTTTCCCAGAGGCGTAACCTTGTTAACACCTTTCTAGACACCTACTTGATCGGCTAATTGTAATATGTAAAACTCTCCCAGGAGTAACTCTTACTCGCAGCGGGTATCGGGATCCAACTATCTCATAGAAGGTATGCAACCTCATTGCAAATTTCAACACTTGAAATTCCCGATAATATTTTGCCCCTAGCGTCCTATGACCTTGACGCAGCCCAACAAACCATAGTCCGCTAGTCAAGTTCAACCCGTCATTTCCTGATTGAATTAAACACACCAGCACGACCCTTGACGCAGGCCAACAAAGTCGCACGACTACCCTAATCCAATCACATCATATGCTTATGCAGATAAGCACCAGTTAGCTACCGCACACTACGCCTTGACGCAGGCCAACAAACATAGCACGAATACTAACTACTACTTATCTGAAATGACGGAGGGCTACGACAGGTTTTTCTGAAAACCTATTGCGTAATGAACTTGATATCGTCGTAGAATCAAATGAATTTTAAAAATGGAGTGCTTTTGAGGCTTTTCTAGTTTTGTTAAAGGAGTCACTCCCGGTGAAGGGATCGTCGGTCCTTTCCTCGTCGAATGAGGTGCGGGATATATCATATATATCACTGTGCAAAGCAAACACACTTAAAAGCAATCAAAAGACAAACCGAGTGTGTAGCATCTGCCAGTTATTGCTAAAGGAGTCACTCCCGGTGAAGGGATCTCGGTCCTTTCCTCATCGAATAAGGTGCAGGATATATCACATATACCGCTGTGCAAAGCAAGAACTGTAGCTACCTGTTTTATTTTGAAATTCGATTCTACAACATCTTAGGTTTCTTTTTATTTCATTAATCACATTAATGAAGTCCCATCATTTATATACCTAAACATCACAGATAGATATGACGTACACTTATGCCATCCGCATTCGCCTCGATGTCCCCTCGTGCACCGTTAGGTTAGGTAACTAACGACAGAGCAGGGCAGGGCTAGCGCGGGTGTAAAACATAAGTAACGTCTATATAATATATCATATATACTATATACTGTATCTATCACAGAACATCACATGATCACATCACAGATATCGCAGCAGAAGAAACATATGAAATATTGGATATACTAGGACGTCCGTGTTTTCAATACGAGCCAGTATAAAACACGGATTCCACGGTCGTGATGAATAGCCAAACCCACACCCCTAGACCCCTACGAGAGCGGCAAGCAACCCTACCAATTCTAGAGTTAGGAGACCCGGACTCGACTACTCGAGTTGGTCTCCCACTGGACTCCAGAACCCGGTTACTTGTGCCCTCCTCCTTGGGTCTATCCTAGTGCGGAAAAGTAAATAATATACAACAGGTGACAACTTCCGCTACCTGGAAGTGCCCCAATAAAAGAATATTACATACAAGTTTTTACATGAATGAAAACGAAAAACACTCATCTCACATAAAAACCCCCGGCTATTCAAACACGACGATCCAATATAACATATCCAGCAACACATAACATCACATGTCATCAACGTAAGTAAATATGTCCATCCCAATTGTCGTTGACATATAGCAACGAAACCGGCGATATCACATATTACACTTACGGTCACTGAAGAGAAAGTGTAAAACTACAATAGTTGGAATCCGCAACCACCTCAGACATCGCATGCCTGACCAAATAAATTACTTAGACATCGCATGCCTAACAATTATAAACCCCGCATTTTAGTCTCATTATCGAAAACACTTTTCAATATCAAGTCGGGCAATTCAACAAGATTCCCGAAAAACTGATCGAATGCTCGTCGCAAACTTCAGTAGGCGGCCGCACCCCCGACGCCGTCGACGAAGTGCACCAAGGCGGAACACCGCTACCGCGAGCACCCGAACGGATGCTTTCGGCGACGGGGTTCTCCTACAGTCACTTGGTCGGGGCTATGGAGTGAGGCTGTCTATTAAGTTTACCCGGCGAGTATCCGAGTACGCTACGTGATTGCGACGGACTTTTGATCATATCAAAATTCCGTGGCAACCGATCATCTGAGACTAAACTGCTACGTTTATAACATTCATTCAGTTATCTCATAACTACTTGTGAATTCCAAGTATTGTATCACATTCCGGATAAATAGAAAATGTTAAACTTTCCGATCGAACATTCGAACACCCAAGTTTTCCCGATACAGATCAACACATGAAATAAGTCTAACAACATTCAGTTCGTGCCTCAGTACCGACGGTCCAGCCGTAGAAGGGTCAAGCCAACGCCTCACATGTGGCACGCCGTACTGCCCCAAACCCGAAGGTTCAAAGGGCAGTTCAACACGGTCACATAATCGAGTTAAGGTTTGTTGTCTTCTAGAGGGACCATCGCGTTACTTACACTACTTAGAACGTCGTTAAACTACGGAAAAATCCAACACTTGGAAATTTCCCGACAGGGGAAAAATTGGGTATTTATATCTGGTCGAACTTTTTAACATATTCTAAAATTTATCCGGAAAGCCACATAGACAAAATTTGATAACCCGATCGAAACACCGAATCCCCAAAACAACTGCAGAAAATTCAACTCTTGAATAAATTTAAAAAATACCCAGAGAACTCAGCACCTGAAACAATGAATTACTGTGCAAACAGTAAGCGCTGACGTCACATTTCCGCCGCTGAACCGCCGCATTAGCTAAGGTTATGCCGATGTTCCGTCGCCAAATTCACTGTTCATGCAAAACTTTTTGCGCAGTAATTCTTAGATTTCCCTTCTGAGTTCTCTACATATTTTTAATTTGGAAAAATGCACGATTTTTGAAAAAGTACAGAGAGCAAGTTTAGGTTTGGGTTTTCGGGTCGTTCGGACTTCAAATTCCGTCTAGACTTCGTCTAAGGCTCTAGCTAGGCTCTGATACCACTGTAGGGTTCCTAGGCACTCTAGTGAGGTCTCACAAGGCATCGAACATGCCAATATAAAAAAATATGGGTGCCGAGAGACCCGACTACGGATCGTTTGCTAGAAAACTAGGCGAAAATGCAAACTAGTTAACACTTAACTAAGGGATACGGATATACAACCTTTGTAGATCCGTTTGTCCACCTCCATAGCTCCATGAAGAAGTCATCTCCGCTGTACAAATCCGAAATCCGGGCTCTTGCGTCGGCTTCATCGGAGAAGAAGCGGGCTAGGTCATCGACGACGTGCCGAAGATGATCTACGTCGAGGCATCGCTAAATCAAGCTCCGACTTCACCAAGTCAAGAAACTTGTGAAGTAAACACACTCTACTACTTGGCAAGAGGTAGAGGATGAAGAAATAGGAGTTGGGTTCACTTTAGAATTGGATTTCTCACTCATCTTCATCAATCACCATTGATGAAGTGGAGGTTTCTTCATGGAAGAAGATGATGAAGAAGAAGAAAGAATTATTATAAGTTATTTTAAAATGAAAAGAATAATCCATTCTTATCATAAGTGAACCATGGTTAGTTGTAGAGAGTGAACCAAGGTTAGTGGGAATGGTTAGGGTTAAGGATGAGATAAGAATGGTTGACTTGATCAAAGTTTCATGAAGCTTCAACTAAACTCCAAATTAAGCCACCATTCTTTTCTCCTTTCCATTTATTTTCCAAAAAGAAAATAAATAAATAAATGAATAAATAGATATGAAAAAAAAAATCCTAACCATAATCATGTAACCATGGTTTGATCTTTACACAAAAACCCTAGCATAACATGTATCATCAAACATGATACAATGAAGTGCACAAAAGTATATCACATATACAATGTGTACAATCCGAGTGAGAAAATCCATTTAAAGTGAACCGATACTAGTTAATGCAAAGTAATATATCAAATATATAATTATACATTAAATCATTAAATCAACACTTGATTCAATGATCCGGTCATGTCGCACACAACCGACTAGTATACTATGTATCGACTTATCGAATCAACGCTCGAATCGATAACTATGTTATATCGCATACAACCATTCGATACATTCATCGCGAGAATGGAATACGGTATCACATACACGTATTATTCTCGGTCCCGCACATATCTCATATGCGCTCCTATTTCGTTTCGCTTGAGCCAGGAAACCTCTTTGTAGGACTCTAAAGACTCGTCAATACGCCGGCAGCACTAGGGCCATCTGTAGCAGTGGTTGTAGTATCTAATACTCAACCATCCCCTAAAAGTCTCTCTTTGGGAAAAGGCCTTCGTGAGTGGATCTGCCGTGTTGTCCTCTGAGTCTACTCTCCCAACCTCGATCACCCTGGAGATCAACTATCTCCATGATCAGGTGATGCTGCCTCAGAATATGTCTGGGTCACTGATGGGACCAGGGTTTCTTTGGCCAAAGCCATAGTTCCATTGTCACACAATGGTAGGAACCTAGTTCATCTTATGAACCAATATACACCCAAACTGCCTCTTTGGTAGTATCTTTAATAGCGATGTTACCAGCCTTTATCGTCTAGTTTGCCACGGTATCTAGTCTTGGAACTTTTCCAACTTACCGTCCCTTTACTGAGGGTAAAGACAATGCCTGCGACTGACATTCAGTCGTCCTTATCACTCTGGAACTTTTCCAGCGATTCTCCCCACGATCGAGAAGGTATCACCTTTATCCTATTTGGAGAATCCATGTGATAATAGGAGATTGACCGATCGTAGTACAGGAAACTCTTTTCCTATCTAGAGTATGTTGTCTACGTACAATACGAAGATCACCACCATACTCCCTACTGCTCCTTTTGTATATACAAGGTTCATCTACCATTTTGATGAAGTCAAACACTTTGACTATCATATCAAAACAGACGTTCCAACTCCGCGATGCCTGCTTCATTATCTAAAGCAACTTGCGCACGTTTCCGCTGCTCCTACTGTTTACGAAGCCCTCTGGCTGTGTTCTTATAGACGTTCTCTTCTAAATCAATATTTAGAAAAGTAGTCATGGCACCCAACCACCAGATATCGTAGTCATGGTATGTAGCAATTGTAGGGTTCCTAGGCACCCTAGTGAGGTCTCACAAGGCATCGAACATGCCAATATAAAAATTTATGGGTGCCGAGAGACCCGACTACGGATCGTTTGCTAGAAAACTAGGCGAAAAAGTGAACTAGTTAACACTTAACTAAGGGAATACGGAAATACAACCTTTGTAGATCCGGTGCTCTACCTCCATAGCTCCGCAACGAAGTCCTCTCCGCTGTCCAAATCAAATCCGGGCTCTAGCGTCGGCTTCGTCGGAGAATAAGCGATCTAGGTCGTCGATGTCCATGCCGAAGATGATCTACGTCGAAGCATCGCAAGATCAAGCTCTCACTTCACCAAGTCAAGAAACTTGTGAAGGAAACACACTCTACTACTTGGCAAGAGGTAGAGGATGAAGAAATAGGAAGTGGGTAGACTTTAGATTTGGATTTCTCACTCTTTATCATCAATCACCATTGATGAAGAAAGCTTTTTCTTCCTTGCTCATGAAGAAGAAGAAGAAAGAAATATATGATAAGTTAATTAAAAATAATAGAAAAATAAATACTTATCATATCATTAACTATAGTCAAGTGTAGAGAATGAATCATGGTTAGTGGGAATGGTTAGGGTTAAGGATGAGATAAGAATGGTTGACTTGATCAAAGCTTCATGAAGCTTCAACTAAACTCCAAAACTAGCAACCATTCTTTTCTCTTCTTTTCCAAAATGAATAAACAAATAAATAAATGAATAAATAAAGGAAATGAAACCCTAGCCATTCTTTTAACCATGGTTTAATTCTTTGCACTTAACCAAGTAAACATGTATCATCAAACATGATACAATCAAGTGCACAAAATCATATCGCATATGTAATGCGCACAATCCGAGTGAGAAAATCCATTTAAAGTGAACCAATACTAGTTAATGAAAAGTAATATATCAAATATATAATTATGCATTAAATCATTAAATCAACACTTGATTTAACGATCCGGTCATATCGCATATAACCGACTAGTATTCTATGTATCGGCTTATCGAACCAACCCTTGATTAGATAACTAGGTTATATCGCATACAACCTTTCGATACATTCATCGCGAGAATGGAATACGGTATCACATACACGCATTATTCTCGGTCCCGCACATATCTCATATGCGCTCCTATTTCGTTTCGCTTGAGCCAGGAAACCTCTGTGTAGGACTCTAAAGACTCGTCAATACGCCGGCAGCAGGTGATGATCATATCAAGCACCCACAAGCCACAAGCGGTCTGCTAAACGTAACGGCCACCAGGGTATTGAGCGATCTGAAGATCGACGAGCAAGCCCGCTCACACTCCTGTGAATCCAACCAGTAACACTACCGTACAGTCCGGTCTGATCGTCTGATATGTCGCATATCTCGCCTAGGGGTTGTAAACGTCAGACCCCAATAGCTCGATAAGTCGTGTCGATATGAGGTCAATAACTGTTCGAGAAACTACTGGTAACACTTACCAGTAAATCTCAGCAACCCTGGCCAGGGATTTCCTGTTATAGCCAATCGAACACAGCGCAACATCAACCCCCTATACCGGGAAAGACGAATCCCCTCCTATCGCTCATTGCCTCCATGTGACTCGGGACTGTACCCAAAAACCACCGTTTTGCACGCCCTCTTGGACGTGGTAAGATGGAAATCAAAGCACAGTGGGAACCACACAAGACTCTATGACGATCTCGGGTCAACAGACTACTCTGTACCAGTGTCACCAGAGAATTGCCATCTGACGTGAGGTATAATACCATCTGGGAGTTCTCGGCGAGTCCGTCCAGTGTACCCAGTCTCTACTGAGCACCCGTATATCATCTCTGATGTCAAACACCGATGGATATGGGATCATCCATCGCCCATCTGTATGGGTCGAGAAGGTATACGCTAGTCTACTCTGGTATATCGATGCCCCGTCTCGATACACCCACGACTAGGGACTTTGAAGGATGTACTTATGGACTCCCATGTCCCCACTAGTATGATCCGCATCATAATCCAGGTAGTCAAGTACAGATCCTAAGGGCTTTACCAACATGTAACAGAGAGACAATCAGCATACACGTTAAGGTAAAGGTCGACCAGATAGCATACTATCATGTCGAGCAAGAAAGTCCTCCCTATATATGTCCCAGCATCCACTACAATATACATCCAATGTACAGTAATGGCCTCTAGGGTATACATATAACTAACAATCTCCCACTTGCACTAGGGCCATCTGTAGCAGTGGTTGTAGTATCTCATACTCAACCATCCCATAAAAGTCTTTCTCTGGGAACAGGCCTTTGTGAGTGGATCCGCTGTGTTGTCCTCTGAGTCTACTCTCCAAACCTAGATCACCCTGGAGATCATCCATCTCCATGATCAAGTGATACTGCCTTAGAATATGTCTGGATCACTGATGGGACCCGCGTTCCTTGGCATAAGCCACAACTCCATTGTCACACAATGGGAGGAATATAGTTCATCTCATGAACCAATATACACCCAAACAGCCTCTTTGGTAGCATCTTAAGTAGCGATGTATCTAGCATTTATCGTCTAGTATGTCACGGTATCTAGCTTGGAACTCTTCCAACATACCGTCCCTTTACTGAGGGTAAAGACAATGCCTGCGACTGACATTCAGTCGTCTTTATCACCCTGGAACCCTTCCAGTGATTCTCCCCAGGATCGGTTGATACCGTCTCACTACAACTAGTGAGAATCCTAACATCCAATTAAGTCTATCTCATAGATCTAAAACTCAGGATTTAGGAGGTATCATTTTGATCCTATTGGAGAATCCTTGTGATAAGCGGAGATCGACCGAGCGTAGCATAAGAAACTCCTTTCTTATCAAGAGTATGTCATCCACGTACTCTACGAGGATCACCACCATACTCCCTACTACCTTTTTGTTTATACAAGGTTCATCTACCATTTTGATGATGTCAAACTCTTTGACTAATCCATCAAAACAGATGTTCCAACTCCGCAATGCCTGCTTTAATCTTATAAAGCATCTTGCACACGTTTCCGCTGCTCCCACTGTCTACGAAGCCCTCTGGCTGTGTACTTATAGACGCACTCTTCTAAAACATCATTTAGAAAAGCAGTCATGACACCCAACCACCAGATATCGTAGTCATGGTATGTAGCCGTGACAAGTAGGATCTGGATGGACTTAAGCATAGCTACTTGAAAAGGTTTCATCATTATCCACACCTGGTCAATGATGCAAACTTTTAACAAGTCTAGCTTTGAAAGTCTCAACTTTTCCATCTACACCAAGTAATCTTCTCAAGATATACTTGCTCCTGATGGTGGATTTAACCCTTCAGATATAGCAACCAAAGTCCATATTTTGTTGGTGTATAAGGATTCCATCTCAGATCACTAAACATCCAGCCATTCTTACAGAGTCTTACTCTCGATGGCCTGCTCGAAACTAGTTGGGTCATCATCTCATGATGCAATCCTCGCTCCTACTGTCATAGAGAAATCGAAGTATCTCTCAGGTGGGTGAGGAACCCTACTAGATCGGCGGAGAGGCTGAGGTTCGTTGGTATCTACTGAATCCTTTGGTTCTATCAAATCATCTGCTGTAGTTTGTATAGCTGGAACATTTCCAGTTCTACATAACAGATCTTGCCTCGAGCTTGTCCGGATCATACTTTTAGACATAGGCCGGACAACCCCAAATCTTAACTAACTTAAGACATGGGCTCTTCCCATTCCATATCACATATGAAGTGGTAGACAACTGATTTGATTGGAACCCTATTCAATAGGTATGCAACTTCTCAAGTGCATAACCCCCTTAAGGAAAAAGGTAACTCAGTAATACTCATCATAGAGCACACCATATTAAATAGGGTGTATCTGCTCCGCCCCGATATACCATCGTGCTATGGTGTATACGGAGGAGTAATTCTGAGAGAGAATCTCATTCTCCTTTAGAATAGTCCAGGATTTCCGTGCTCAAGTATTCTCCTCCTTGATCACATCAAAGGACATAATACTTTTACCTGTATTTTGGTTCTCTACTTCTAGCTTATATTCTGTGAATATCTCAAAAGGTTCGGACTTGTGTTTCAACAGGAACATATGACTGAATCTTGAGAGATTATCAGAGAATGTAATGAAGTATAAAGAACCAGTCCTGGCATGTGTAGACAGGAGACTTACATACATCATCATGTATCAGTCCCAAGAGTTCATTAACTCTTTCTCTGTTTCCAGTAAACGGAGCTATGGTCATCTTATCTTTGTGACATGACTGGCGAGTTTCACAAGATGTAAATTCAAACTGATTTAAATATGCATCTATATGTAACACCAGCTAGTCGGGTCGCATTGATATGACCTAGTCTACAATGCCTCAAGAAGGATTCGTTCATATCTGAACTCTTCCTCTTCTGTGTGTTCCGTATACAAAGAACTGTAGTTTGATTTAGAACATCAATGCTTTTAGATAACGTGCCTGAACCGATCAACTTTTGATATAGGAAATGTTCAAAACATTATCCAACAATACAAAATTTTATCATTTCTTTACTAATAAAGAGACTGATATGATTTTGTATATCAGGTTCGGTATCTAATAACATTCGTTCAGAATCAATGTATCGGTAATACAGGGTGACAGTGACCAACAGACTTGGCTGCAACACTTGCCCCGTTTTCTGTCTCATGAAACTTATCACCCTTTCTCAGTTCTCTACCTATCTGTAGCCCTATGTAACAGATTACATATCTGGGATCCTGATCCGGTATCATATACCCAGGACGTAAAGGATACTGAGAAACAGTTCTGTATAATGAACACACCCGAAGATGATGCATCAGCATGCACTCTCTTCGTTTGGGCGGCACGGGAATTCTGGTATTCCCCAATTTCCTGCTCTGTCTTATAACAATTATAAGTTGGAGCGGGACCAACGTTCCCCAGCTCAGTATAACAAGCGGGTTCGGTCAAATATCCGTATTATTATCTTGATTAAGGCGTGATAGGGTCGCTACCTGGAGAGAGAGAGAAGAAAACACTCAGCGTGCGCTCTTTCAAGAATAGATTGGTTATTATTTTATTTAATCAGGATGGCTCCCACTGCTTTTTATCAAATCTTCCTTCAAACCCTAAAAGGAAAGATTAGCCGGGATTAATTACACACTACAAGTTCGCCAATCTTTCAGCCAGGCCAGTGTCGGTACTTTGAGGGAGGTCCCCCGTGCTTTCGCACGAACCTAATTAATGTAAACCTCGTTTTCCCAGAGGCGTAACCCCGTTGACACCTTTCTAGACACCTACTTGATCGGCTAATTGTAATGTATAAAACTCTCCCAGGAGTAACACTTACTCGCAGCGGGTATCGGGATCCAACTATCTCATAGAAGGTATGCAATCTCATTGCAAATTTCAACACTTGAAATTCCCGATAATATTTTGCCCCTAGCTCGCTATGACCTTGACGGAGGCCAAACAACCCATAGTCTGCTAGTCAAGTTCAACCCGTCATTTCCTGATTGAATTAAACCCACCCGCACGACCCTTGACGGAGGCCAAACAACGCCGTACGAATACCCTAATCCAATCGCATCATATGCTAGCAGATAAGCACTAGTTAGCTACCGTACACTACGCCTTGACGGAGGCCAAACAACCGCAGCACGAATACTAACTAGTACGTATCTGAAATGACGGAGGGCTACGACAGGTTTTTCTGAAAACCTATTGCGTAATGAACTTGATATCGCTGTAGAATCAAATGATTTTAAAATGGAGTGCTTTTGAGGCTTTTCTAGTTTTTCTAAAGGAGTCACTCCCGGTGAAGGGTTCGTCGGTCCTTTCCTCGTCGAATGAGGTGTGGGATATATCATATATATCACTGTGCAAAGCAAAAACTCTTAAAAGCAATCAAAAGACAAACTGAGTGTGTAGCATCTGCCAGTTATTGCTAAAGGAGTCACTCCCGGTGAAGGGATCTCGGTCCTTTCCTCATCGAATAAGGTGCAGGATATATCGCATATACCGCTGTGCAAAGCAAGAACTGTAGCTACCTGTTTTATTTTGAAATTCGATTCTACAACATCTTAGGTTTCTTTTATTTCATTAATCACATTAATGAAGTCCCATCATTTAAGTACCTAAACATCACAGATAGATATGACGTACACTTATGCCATCCGCATTCGCCTCGATGTCCCCTCGTGCACCGTTAGGTTAGGTAACTAACGACAGAGCAGGGCAGGGCTAGCGCGGGTGTAAAACATAAGTAACGTCTATATAATATATCATATATACTATATACTGTATCTATCACAGAACATCACATGATCACATCACAGATATCGCAGCAGAAGAAACATATGAAATATTGGATATACTAGGACGTCCGTGTTTTCAATACGAGCCAGTATAAAACACGGATTCCACGGTCGCGATGAATAGCCAAACCCACACCCCAAGACCCCTACGGGAGCGGCAAGCAACCCTACCAATTCTAGAGTTAGGAGACCCGGACTCGACTCCTCGAGTTGGTCTCCCACTGGACTCCAGAACCCGGTTACTTGTGCCCTCCTCCTTGGGTCTATCCTAGTGCGGAAGAGTAAATAATATACAAACGGTGACATCTTCCGCAACGTGGAAGTGCCCCAATAAAAGAATATTACATACAAGTTTTTACATGAATGAAAATGAAAAACACTCATCTCACATAAAAAAACCCGGCTATTCAAACACGACGATCCAATATAACATATCCAGCAACACATAACATCACATGTCATCAACGTAAGTAAATATGCGCATCCCAATTGTCATTGACATATAGCAACGAAACCGGCGATATCACATATTACACTTACGGTCACAGAAAAGAAAGTGTAAAACTACAACAGTTGGAATCCGCAACCACCTCAGACATCGCATGCCTGATCAAATGAATTACTTAGACATCGCATGCCTAACAATTAGAAACCCCGCATTTTAGTCTCAAAATCGAAAACTCTTTTCAATATCACGTCGGGTGATTCAACAAGATTCCCGAAATCCTGATCGAATACTCGTCGCAAACTTTAGTAGGCGGCCGCACCCCCGATACCGTCGACGAAGTGCACCAAGGCGGAACACCGCTACCGCGAGCACCCGAACGGATGCTTTCGGCGACGGGGTTCTCCTACAGTTACTTGGTCGGGGCTATGGGGCGAGGATGTCTATTAAGTTACCCGACGAGTATCCGCGTACGCTACGTGATTGCGACGGACTATTGATCACATCAAAATTCCGTGGCAACCGATCAAGTGAGACTAAACTGCTATGTTTATAACATTCATATCAGTTATCTCATAACTACTTGTGGATTCCAAATATTGTATCACATTCCAGATAAATAGAAAATGGTAAACTTTCCGATCGAACAATCGAATACCCAAGTTTTCCCGGAACAGCTCAACATATGAAATAAGTTTAGAAAACATTCACTTCGTGCCACAGTACCAACGGTCCAGCCGTAGAAAGGTCAAGCCAATGCCTCACATGTGGCATGCCGTACTGCCGCAAACCCGAAGGTTCAAAGGGCAGTTCAAGACGGTCACATAATCGAGTTAAGGTTTGTTGTCTTCTAGAGGGTTCATCGCGTTACTTGCACTACTTAGAACGTCTTTAAACTACGGAAAGATCCAACACTTGAAAATTTCCCGACAGGGGAAAAAGTGGGTATTTATATCCGGTCGAACCTTTTAACATGTTCTAAAATACCTGGAAAAACCTATAGACGAAGTTAAACATCCCGATCGAAACACCGAGTCCCTAATACAACCCAGAAAACTCAACTCTTGAGTAAATATTAAAAATTCCCATAAAACACAGCACTAACAGAGAGAAATTACTGTGCAAACCACGTACCCTGATTCAACACAATGGCCGCGGAACCGCCGCACAAACCAGGGTGAGGCCGCGATTCCGCGGCGCATCTGTCGAGTTACGGGCACGTGCTGCACAGTAACTCCTAGAAAAGCCTGCTGAATTTTTTGGATATTTTTAATCTGGGAAAATCCACAATTTCAGAAAATGAACAGAAAGGGGTATCGATTAGGGTTTCGGGATTCGATCGGGTTTCTAACATCGTCCACACATCGCCTAAAGCTCTAGCTAGGATCTGATACCACTGTAGGGTTTTTAGGCACACCCATGAGATTCTACAACTGATCAACCAAGTCCAATTCAAATTTTTTTGTGCCGAGAAACCCTAAACTAGATCGTTAACTAGAGGATAGGCGAAACTAGAAGCTAGTAAACTACTTTCCTGCTAAGTGAAAGTGACTACAACCTTTGTAGATCCGGTCCTCAACTTCTTTAGCTCCGTTTTGACGTCCTTCCGCTGCGATCATCGGAATCCCGGACCCTCGCGTAGGTTTCATCGGAGAAATGATCGGGCTAGGTCATTGACTTCAATGCCGAAGATGATCTACGTCGAGGCGACTCAAACTCAAGCTCCATCTTTACTAGGTCATGAAACTTGTGAAGAAAACACCCTATACTACATGGCAAGTGGTAGAGGGTGAAGAAATAGGAAGTGGGTTCACTTTGGATTTGGGTTTCTCACTTGATTTCATCACTTAGAATTTTCAAGAATGGTTTCTTCACTTGAAGAAGAAGATGATGAAGAAGAAAGAATATGAATTATTTTTGAAAATAAAAATCAAGTGATTCTTATCATAATGCAACCATGGGTGAAGTAAACACATGTAGAGAATAAACTAGGGTTAAGTGTAATGGTTAGGTTAAGGAAAAAACAAAATGGTTGATAATGCTAAGAAGCTTCATGAAGCTTAAAGCAAAAAACAAAGTTAGCCACCATTTCATTTTTGCCAAAAGTAAATAAAATGAATAAGTGAATAATTTAAAACCCTAACCATTAACCTAAACATGGTTTAAAGCATACACACACCCAAGTTTGCATGTATCATCAAACATGATACAAACTAGTGCACAAACATATATCACATATACAACTTGTGCACATCAAGTGAGAAAAACCATCTAAAGTGAACAAATACTAGTCAATGTAAAGTAATATATCAAATATATAATTATACATCAAATCATTAAATCAACACTTGATTTAATGATCCGGTCATACTGCATATAACCGACAAATATCAAGTGCATCAATGTATCGAATCAACCTTTGATTCGGTAACCCGGCTATATCTTATATAACCGTCCGATGATACAAATCGCGAGAATAGAATTCAGTATCACATACTGGTATTATTCTCGGTCCCGCACATATCTCATATGCGCTCCTATTTCTTTTCGCTTGAGCCAGGAAACCTCTGTGTAGGACTCTAAAGACTCGTCAATACGCCGGCAGCAGGTGATGATCATATCAAACACCCACAAGCCGCAAGCGGTCTGCTAAACGTAACGGCCACCCGGGTATTGAGCGATCAGAAGATCAACGAGCAAGCCCGCTCACACTCCTGTGAATCCAACCAGCAACACTTACCGTACAGTCTGGTCTGTTCGTCTGATATGTCGCATATCTTGCCTAGGGGTGGTAAACGTCTGACCCCAGTAGCTCGATAAGTCGTGTCGATATATGGTCTATAACAGTTCGAGAAATTACTGGTAACACTTACCAGTAAATCTCAGCAACCCTGGCCAGGGATTTCCGGTTATAGCCAATCGAACACAGTGAAACATCAACTCCCTATACCGGGAGAGACGAATCCCCTCCTATCGCTCATTGCCTCCATGTGATTCGGGACTGTACCCAAAAACCACCGTTTTGCACGCCCTCTTGGACGTGGTAATGTGGAAATCAAAGCACAGTGGGAATCACACAAGACTCTATGACGATCTCGGGTCAACAGACTACTCTGTACCAGTGTCACCAGAGAACAGCCATCTGACGTGAGTTATAATACCATCTGGGAGTTCTCGGCGAGTCAGTCCAGTGTACCCAGTCTCCACTGAGCACCCGTATATCATCTCTGATGTCAAACACCAATGGATATGGGATCATCCATCGCCCATCTGTATGGGTCGAGAAGGTATACGCTAGTCTACTCTGGTATATCGATGCCCCGTCTCGATACACCCATGACTAGGGACCTTAAAGGATGTACTTATGGACTACCATGTCCCCACTAGTATGATCCGCATCATAGTCCACGTTGTCAAGTACACATCCTAAGGGCTTTACCAACATGTAACAGAGAGACAATCGGTGCACACGTTAAGGTAAAGAGCAACCAGATAGCATACTATCATGTCGAGCAAGAATGTCCTCCCTATATATGCCCAAGCATCCACTACAATATACATCCTATGTATAGTAATGGCCTCTAGGGCATACATATAACTAACAGCATCATGAATGAAAACAATCAACAATGAAATCTGGATATATCTGTATAAGAAATCTTTACCTTTATCACGATAAAATGTTCCGAAATAACTGAAATATCATCAATGAAACCATGGAAATCCTTGTTAAGCATCGTCACAAAACATGTAAATCTCAAAGTCTCAATACCTCATAGTCTCAATATCTCAGGCTTCGTCAGTCCGGATCGGCCCATATGATCAAATCACACGACAACGGTCGGTATCCTCCGGATATCCGCCACGCCAGACATCACCAGTAGGTAGTCTTCCCCAGCCAGGCTTATCGTCATCCCCACATAAATACTCTCGCCCAGGGGTACCATATCGGGCCCTCCATGTACCCGAGACAGTTTCTCCACTCCTCGAATCAGGTCTCGAAATCCAACAGAAAACATGAAAACTCATGGTGGACGACCCATACATCACGAGAAAACCGTAACTTACATTTTAAAAATGATAATAATAAGCTTTTATTAAATTCTTGCGGTTTTCCCCCAAAATCCAGAAATCTCATAGAAATCCAAAATCATAAAATAATGAGTAAGTAAATAATGAGTATCGGCCTAAGCCCCACAATACTGCATGATAATATGAATATGTGAATGCATGAAGTGTCTAAGTAATAAATGCAATGTCTAAACTAGCACATGAGAGTAATCACACAATATTATATTGGACTAGCATTTAGCTGATTATATCAATAAAAAGATAATATGTTCTAAAGTGTACGTGACATGGCAATTACCGATAATGATGTGTTTGAGCCGGCAAATAAGTGTACGTGGAACATGCGCATCATCGGTAATGGTGCTGGTGTCCTAACAGGCACAGTTTCATATTAGCTAAAGAAACATATGTATGAACATGCAATGCGATGAATAAAACTTGAATATAATGGTGAATGTGTAGTAAACGCACAACTAGAGAATACATACTAATTACGAGTCATACAGTTTGTTGTTTGAAAAAGAACGAATCGTGGTTTTTAGAAAATTAGGGGCTACATGGTTTTTAAGAAAAGATATGTCCTTTGAAAAATCCGTAGTATCCCTTTGGCTATCTTTAAAAATGCGCACGATTCGTTAGTTTTGAAAATAATTATGACTCGAGCCTAAACTAAGATCTACCTAACCAACTAAGGAACTAACTAAAGACACTAGTCGAAAAGTAAGAAGAATCCTCCTAAAACCGGAGTCGGTATCTCTAGTAGTCGGCGATCCAGCCACAATAGCGTCACGTACGTAGTACGACTTCCTCAATTCAAGAGTGCGGATCAATCATCACATCTATGCCTCGTACGGGAAAATCCATCGTACGGCATCCCAAAATCGGGGTACGGGTCAACTATCACATATATATACATCATCGTTCGTATAGTATCATCATCAAACAATATCATGATCAAGGGTACTGTACTATAATCGCATACATTCCAATATCATCAAACAAATATCATTGTCTGTGTAAATATACATCGTCAAATGATCCACTAAAATATCATGTCATATATCATATCGTGATTAAGTCTCATATTATAATCTGGGTTTTATTCTAGAGTCTCGTTCATTTCAATGCCATCACACATATCATCGTTTATATATTTCCTCATTCCCCAACGATCCGCTAATATCGTAACACATTTCATATCACGATCATATATCCAATATCTCACGGTATCATGCCCGATCATATCGACTTATCCCTAAGTATCATATAATACCCTTATATCACATGTATATATTGTGTGTGTGTGTACCTACACACATTCCTATATATATATATATATATATAGAGAGAGAGAGAGAGACAGACAGACAGACATACATATACACCAAGTCATGTTTATGTGTGTGCGTGTGTATCTACATGAAACCAACGAATTCCCTCCAAGGAAATCATCCTCTGGTTATGTCTTTCTAAATCAGTCTAATCCAACATAAACTCTTCATTAGTACCCTACAAGCCAAGAATCTAAGGTCACGTCGGACTTCATAATAATAGTATATAATATCCTTACTCCATGTTTGCGTGGGTGCTATATGCCATCCACCCGACTTCCTCCGTAGATATACATCTACTCACCTGGTCTTTGCATGCCGAAGTCGATGCCGCTATCCTCTTCTTCATTGTCCGAAGTTCACGTGAGAGGTACCTATATGTAAACATATGTAATATCGTAAACCGAAATAGTGGATAAAAACCATAATGGAGCACGAAACGCGCATAGGTTAAAACCTATGACCTGCTCATGCAAAAAACCAAATAACCTTCGACATCGGCGTACAAACGCCGATTGATCGAGATAAAACACAAACGTACAAATCGTAGTTCCAAAACTCACTAATTATAATATAAAATACGGTTTAAATCATCAAAAGCTTAAAATTAATCAAATTGTTTTATTTCGCAAAAAATAGAAAGCACAAAATTACCGTTTTAATTTGAAACTTGACGTTTTAACAAAACTAATGGACATAATATTCACTAAATATCATAACTAGGTCACATAAACCATTTCTATATTTTAATCTCATCAATTTGTATTAAATCCAAAATTCTAGTTTGCAAAAATATCCAATTTTAACACTTTTAAAGCAAAAATTCACAAATCAACAACTAAGCTTGGTTTTGCATGATCAAAGTATTAAACTACAATTTATAATGTTAATAATGTCATGAAACTCTAATTATATTTTAATCTCAATTATTTAATCAATTTCTAAAAACCTAGTTAGCAAAATAGCATAATTATCACAATTTTAAACTAACAATTAGAAACTAGTAACTAGATTAGGTTTTGCATTCCATTAACATGTTAATCTCCTCATTGAAACAATGAATAATTGATAAAAATCTTCACTTGATCACAAACCCTAATCTTGAATTTTTAATTTAGAAACTAAAACCATAATTAAAGAACGAAATCCATTAAATTAAAGTAATTAGCCTATAATTGACACTAGGGTTAGAATTATACCTCAATAAACATGAGATAAAACATGCAACCAAGCCACCCAATGATGCTAACTTTGCTCCAAGATCCAAGTTAGATAGGCCAAAGAATAATGGGTAGAGATTGGATTTGGATTTTTGAGGTTTTATTTTGGATTTTTGTGGAATTTTTCATGAATTTTTGAAGTCAGAATGAGTTTGGAAAAATGGGGGCTGCCTCAAGGTGAGGCTCGACCAAAATAGAGGAGATGGAGAGAGAGTGAGGTTGTGTAGAAATGAGTAGAAACTTGCTTAGTTATTACATCATTTAAGACTTTTCAATAATTGTTTTATTTATTTATTTATTTACTAATTGTTTCATGCTAGAATCTACTAGGATATTGGATACATATTAAGAAAAGAGTAAGCATGTTACAAACTTGTTTTAATTTGTCATGGTTCATTAATAAGTAATTAACCCATTCTCATTTGTATTTATCACTAAATTAGTGTATATTTAAAAGCTTATATTAATATTAGAAATAATTAATTAAGGAAAAATATTTAAGTAAACTAATAATTTATAAGTGACTAAATAAATACCAAATACTAGCAATTCATAATTAAAATAGGCGTATTTAAATTTCTATTAAAAAATAATTATAGTTAAGTTTTACGGAAAATACGGTTTATTTTACTGATTATCAGAAAATTCATCTAAAGGGTTTTATTTATTTAATTATTTATTTTTAAAACGTTACACATTCACTCTCTCCTCTATTATTTTCTTTTTCTTCCTCTTGAGATGAGAGAGCTTTCTAAGTTTTGAGAGGAGAATAAAAACTAGTAAGAAAAGTAATTCTAAAGTGAGAAAAAATCCTACATCATCATCCTCTACTATATTGGAACTTTAGTATTGGGTGTTAACTTCACTAATTCCATATTGGTGAAGAGGGTAGCTTGGGTTTGTGACTCCTCGATATAGATCATCTTCGTCTTTGAGGACTTCAAGCATGCGTGCATCTTTCTTCTTGTGGAGCCGTTCGAGAGTCCGCAAGATCACAATTTCTAGCGGAGGGACTACTACAAATAGCTAAAGAAGTGAATGACCGGACTACAAAGGTTGTAATCCCTACTCACTTAGATGTAAAGAAGTTTACACATTGTATTGTCTAAATCTTTAGTTAAGATTCTAGGGTTAGTATTGTTAAGCATGGCGAATTTTTGAAAATGGCATGGAGGATGCCTCCCGAAACCTTGCTGTCGTTCCTAACAATCCTACATGTTCATGATATTCTCATTGCATTACATATACCTGTGCTAGTACAACTACATTATTATCGATGATGCGTATGTTGCACTTACACAGATTGGCCGGCTCACACACTTTCATTATCGATAATTGTTATGTCACTACACAATAGAATTGCTACATTATGCTATGACTCTTAATTGTTCAGTACTTTCACATCACTATACTTGTTGCATGATGTACTTGATATGCTCACATTTTTGTTTTATGTTTGCATACATCATGCTTTACGATTATATGCATTGAGATACTGTTTTCATGAGATTCTGGATTTGAGAACCGTGGTTATATTTCAGAAGAAAGTATGTATTGTTTTAAAAACCCGGTTTCTCTTGATATGATATTTGGAGACGTCCACCATGAGTTTTCTCGGTTCTGAGATTGGTATATGAAACCCGATTCGAGGAGCAGTAGGCACCGTCTGCGGTTACATGGTGGACCCGGTAAGGTACCACGGGGCAAGAAACGATTGTCGTAGAGTAGCCGATGAGCTTGGCAGAGGGAACACTTCCTACCGGTGATGGTATTTGGGCTCGGCGGTTATCCGGATGATACCGACTAGAATCGTGAGATGATATGGGCCAATCCGGACAGACGGAGCCCGTGGCCCGATCTGGACTGACGGAGACCGAGATTTGAGGATTTACGTATCGATGCTGGACACGGGTTTCATGATGTTTCGATTGTCGATGTTGGACACTCAGGTTCCACGATTTTGATGTGTCGTTGATGGACATGTGGTTGATATCCTCTATTTACATGCATATGCTTTCATGATGTTTCAAGTATCGATATTGGACACTCAGGTTCCATGATGTTGTCATGTCATTGATGGACACGTGGATGATATCCGCATGCATACAGGCATTGATTATATTGTTGGCATATATGCATATATGGTCACCCTATATATCATAGTATTACCTTATTGATATAGTTGACCTAGGAAATCGTTGTTATATTCGATTTCTACCTGCTGATGTTTTCTACTCACGAGTTGGAAACTCATCCCCATTGTGCCACAGTTCTTGCAGGTTGGCCGCGTGGATCAGTAGCTGTATCGCTGGCATACAGCTTGCTTTGGGTGATTTGCTTTGGTAGGTGGGACATATTGGATCGTGCCCACTTTTGTATTATTATTGCTATTGTATCTAGTTAATTCCATCAATCAGAAACTGGTATTTGTATAAGTAGTAAGACTTAGAAAGACGTGCTGTTGCGAGACTTAGAGCAATGGGTTATATGTTCGCTTGGTGGGTTGATGTCTTTCTTTATTCATTATCCTTTGTGTTGATCTTCGCCGTTGGGAGTCATATACTAATATTTTTGACTTGCATGGTTGTGATTCCGCCGATTGGTGAAGAGCTAGCTCCCGATTGAGGATGCCTTTTATATCATCATGTATATGTGGTTTTGGATCAAAATATACAAGGGAGGTGCTGCCCAAAATTTTAAAAGACGAAACATGTTTTTCAACTAGTAAAATCGACTTGCATTTTCATGTTCCATATTCTATGCATTTAAGAAAACATTTGATTTCATCATACCTTTATTTCATAACTTCACCTCTTTTATTTTCTTTAAATGGTTTAGATTTCTGGGCTTCGGGTTACTTAATTTACGTTGCGCCTTTAGTCGTTGCGTGATTTAAGTGCCGGTCACGAACTAAATTTCGGGTCATGACAAAGTTGGTATCAGAGCGTTAGCTTTAACCTTGATTCGAGTCTAGGATTGACTATTTTGAGTCTGGGGCGTAATCTATTTCGGAACCTAGGCTTGATCTTACGGAACTTAGACTTAAAGAGGAGGGTATTAGACCCGAACTTTTGTTACATAGGTTGATCCTGATTGATGGAGTAGGTAACTCAAGTAGAGTGACATACAGTGCGTATGTTCCGCGGTATACTTACGATATGATATTCCACTTAAGTGACCTTAGGATGTTTATACTTGAGATCCTTGATTCTATTCGTTCCCATGATCATATTCTCATTGATTCCGTTCCTCCTTATGACCATTTATCCATTCTGGATCGGTTGATTCCTTTCATTTCTATGATCTATCTTCATTGATACATGCTTGAGGTTCCTGTCACCATGGTTTGAGAGCAGATTAAGCCGCTGCTAGTGATGCGGTCAAGGCGAGCTCGTCAAGGACGAGGACTGACCATTGTGTTTTCTTGTGACATGAGAACGTCTCGATTTTATGTTTGTGTTGTGACCTCTCTTTTGAGGCGAGTGTTCGGTTTTGCACCGGATGATCGGGCCAGTGATAGAGGCTTCCAGTTGTTAGAGGACTGTTGACGTACAGCCTGCCTCAGAGTTTATGATGTCGTGTACCGTGCAGATAGATGACCCAGCTGTTGCTGAGATTGATGGGATGTCACTTCCAGAGCTTACGAACTGAGATCGTTGGAACTTTCAGGCAGAGATACGACAGAAGATAGCTAGTCTATCTTGAGTTGAGTTGAGCGAATGAGATGATTCGTCTGATTGATGCGCCGACGCAGGCTCAGTTGAGTTGAAGATTTCCATTGTGGAGAATCTTATTCAGATCTAGAGTATATCGATCCAGAGATGACGTTGTTCATTGGATGATCCGATAGGAGATCAGTAAGTTGACCAGTTTTGGATAGAGGACCTCACCCAGATGCGTTGTGAGTTGATCGAGAATGGACAAATATAGAGTATTCCTCCGATGATTGGGGCGAGTTCCCGAGGACGTGTTCGGTTAGATATCTTCTACAGAGTGATGAAGATACCGAGTTCTTAATTTCGAGTCCGTGTGAGAGGCTCCGGATTGACTGTAGCCGAGAACAATTGCAGTACGTAGATAGTATGACGTGACGTCGAAGTGGACGATAGTAAATACGATTAGAACAAGAGGTTCGTGCGAGATGTTAACGAGCTGTTATTACTCCGCGTTGAGATTAAAGATCTAATATGTATACAGAGGCGTTGGGATACGGCCAGTTCCTGAGGAAAAGCTGTGCTGAGAACGCAGATGCCCAGAAAATGAGAAAAGATAATGTAAGAGTACCAGCCTCCGTATAGTTCGGCATAGCGAGATTGGAAGAGACCTTGAGGAGGTTCCTTTCACGACATTGGTGCGATAAGATTTGCACCCTGGATCTGTTGTACCACGTGTATTCAGAAGGCCAGAGGCCGACGCCAGCAACGTGTTGCTGTATAAGTGGTCATGCTAATTGGCCGAGAGATGACCAGAGGAGTGCTAGAGCGGAATCGTTTCCGTCATTCTACCTGACCGGGCCGACGAGCCGATGGATTGCAAGATTGGTAATCCACAGCGAGATGAAGGCCCAGAGATAGAAGACGCCAGACCGTGAGCAGGAGGCAAGCGGATGTTCTTGGTCTGCCAGTTTTTGGCGCACCGACATTTTTCGACATTGTAGGAGGTGTACCTCAATGTCATTTGTTGTGATTTTTGTTTTGTGATTCGAGTATCATGCCTATATCGCTTAGATTTGAGTTTTGATGAGTTAGTTTCATGATATTGTTTTCGTGCGCCATGGCTGCACATACTGGGTATCTACATTTTTGTGCATAGTTATTGCACTTGATATAAGTTTTATACACTGTTGCGTTGGTTTATGAATTGTGCATATCTATTGCACTTGATGTCAATTTTGTGCCTTGGCTGCACCTGTTTATGATTTCATGGATTTCATATGGTTGATTTGATTTTGTGCATGTGGTACGCACTCGATTTGATTTTGCACTCGGTATAGCTCACATATGCTGCAGTGCATTGATATGTGTTTTGTGCACGCAGTTGCACACATTTGTGATTTTATACACCTTGGTACACTCAGTGTTATTTTTATACGCATTTGAGTTATTTATGCATTTCCGTGCACTTTTTGCAATCGATTTGTATTTCGTTCATTGGTTGTACCGGATTTGTATTCCGTACATTGGTTGCACCCGATTTATGTTTTTGAGCATTTATTTCACCGTATTTATGTTTTGTACGCATTGGATGTAATTGATTTAGATTTCATTCGAGCATGACGGATGCACTTGATTGAGATTTTATTCATGCATGTTGGATGCACATGATTTAGATTTCATTCGTACATGACGGATGCACATGATTGAGATTTTATTCGTGCATGTTGGATGCACTTGATTTAGATTTCATTCGTGCATGACGGATGCACTTGATTTGGATTTTGGGGCATGTTGGGCGCATGATATGAGCTGTGATCTTGTGCACACCGGATGCACTCGATTGGGATTTTCATTGTGCATGGTTGTTGCGCTTAATGGAGGTTTTCGTGCACTATAGATGCACTTGATATTGTTGTTGTGCACATCCGTTGCACTGGACAAATGCTTTCGTGCACACCCGTCGCACTTAGTTTTTCTTTTGTGCATATCGTGGCACATGTAATGGATTTGATTTCTGTGCGCAGTAGACGCACGTGATTGTTGGATACGCCTTTTGAGGCTGATTTGCTCTTGAGCACTTTGGTTTCATATTGGGCACTATATTATGTTGTAGCCGAACAGGAATGATCTGATGACAGTACCTGAGTACTTTACTTGCATAAAAAGTTTACTAAGAGGTTTTCATAAAGGAGCTATAGTCTCGCTATTTCCTATGTGTCCGCAAGCGACAAGAACGTTTATAAAGGAAAAGCTTTTAGGATATTTCAAAAATGCGGAACGTATATTTGAGCAAAACAAATATTAACGTACATTTATTACTTTGCAAATGAGCATTCTCCACGTGTGCCATGAGTTACGCATCATACGGCGATTCAGAAAAGATTTTGCATGTGTTTTATTCAGTTTTAAGAAATTTTTCCAAGGATGCGTACTATATACGTATGATAGTATTCAACTAGTGTATATTGGATTTCAGTTCGAGATCTGTATCTCCATTGTAACTCCGATGATTGCTTAACACTTGACGGAGTTCGGTTTTGAGTTTCATACAAGTTTTCAGGCGTACACGATGCGCTGTGGTATTTCTATATCTTCCGTGATTTCGGTGCCCCGTTGATTTGAGCTAATTATTGAAATGTTTTAGTAATTGGGGGTTTAAATTTAAATTCTGGGACCGAATTTATTTAAGGGGGGAAGATTGTAACATTTCAGAAAATATAAAATATTATTTTTGGAATTTAATATTAAAATAATATTTTTCGCGAAAATTACCCGATTTGTGAATTTGTGGTTTTCATAAAATGATATAAATATATACCAATATTTGTGAAATAATTGGAGATTAAAATGATTTATTCATTTAAAAAATATATTTATTGGATTTGGCATTTTGATAATTAATTATATACAGTTTAAGTAAAAATTGATTAGTGCACTACTAATCGCGATTAGGCCAAATCCGTGTTTCTACATTTTTCCTTGGTTAGTGCACCATGACATGTTTCATTTGGTTGTATGTTGTTCCATTGGTATTTGTTGATATTTTGTTTTAAAAAGAAAAAAAGGAAAGGTAAGAAAGAGAATTATTGGAGAGAGAATGAGGCATGGACTTGTGAGGGGGTGAGAATAAGAAAGAGAGTGTGGATAAGAGAGAGAGAGAGAGAGAGAGAGAGAGAGAGAGAGAAAGCTGCCCCTTCAATTCCCCTCCATTTGTTTTCTTCAATCTCATCATCCTCTTGCTTCCTCCACCTTCACCTCCATATATCATCTCAATTCCTTCACTAAAACCCTAAACTCCATTCATTAAAAATGATCACCACCACATCCTCAACACTTTGGACCTTTCAAGGTTGGATTTTGAAGATTTTGGGCAACTCAAGAAAGTTGTAGAGTTTCCAAATGAGGTATATTTCCTATCTTTAGTTAAGTAATTATGTTTAGTATATCCTAGATGTAGTTTAGAGTTAAACAAGTATGGATTGTGATCTTAGAAATTTCTTAGATGAGGCTTAGGGTATGACTTGTGTTGTGGTGATGTGTAGTGGCTGTTAACAAGACCTTAGTGTGGATTTTCTGGCCTAGAACATAAAATAGAAACCAAAATACAAACTTAGAAAATTCCACGTGTCAATTTTGTGGTGTTTGATAGACTACAGGGTATCTGGAGCTATTTGGAGCATTTTTAAGAAAATCTAGCAAGTCCAGTGACCTAGATACACGACCAGAAGGCCACCACCAAAATACGAGCCCGTTTCCTCCTACCTAGGCCGGCGAGATCGGGAAATTAGGTAATGTCGCTGGATTTCTGGAGGTGTCTGGTGTTGAGTTTTTGCCTGTAGCTCATAATCCATATAACCTATCTCCTCTACTTGCTTGTATAGTCCATATGAACCTGAGCTAAAATCTGGGAGCAGATTGGGTTGGTTTTGGTTAAGTTTTCCCGATATTGGAATTCTTGGTTTTGGTATTTGATATTGTATTGGGTCGTTGGATGTTGGTACGTCAACGACGAGGGTTGTTTGGTTGTTTTTGCATGCGTAGGCTATAGGTTCTAACCTATAGGCAAATCGTGTGCCATATCGGATTTCGGAATTTATTTTAATAGCATTGTGACTATGTATTTATTGTAGGTTCCTTCGCGTAGATTCCGAGACGACGAAGCTCATCGACTACGGCTGAAGAAGGAGTTCCGCAGGTGAGTAGATTTATATTTAAGGGGGAAGTCGGGTGGATGGCGTACAACAGCCCCGCAAATATTGATATGTGATTTATAGTTTGAAGACAAGATATGCCACGACATAAGGTTATAGTTTTTGGTTTTGTGTGAAATGATATGATATAAAGGATATTTCGAATTGATATATATAAGGATTCGAATCACGATATACATATGTAGTTGCAAGATAATGAGTACGAGATTATAGTGGCATATTATGAGGTCGATAAATACGACATGAGATTTATAATATGACTTGATGTAAGATATTGATGTGATGAAAAGAGTATATGATGAAATGTGATGACTTGGTTTGATATAACGTTATACGGATGCGAGTCGATATGAGATAACTGATACCTTTGCCGGTCCCATGATATGAGAATGATCCCGATATGACCTGAGATATACGTATATATATATAATGATGTGAATAATGAGTGATATGCCGTACGAGACGTTAGGTCCGTACCCTCATTGTCATATAGGTTGATAGAATCTCTAATTGTTTAATGCCGTCGTACGATGGATTACCGTACGTGATGAGTTTTACCTGATGATTGATCCATACCCTTGACTAGAGGATGCCGTACGATGGATTATACCGTACGTAATGTTTTGAGGCTGGATGCCGATTGATAGATTCATCGACTCGGATATGTTATAGATATTTAATACCGGTCTACAACGCTTTGTTTAGCAGTTACGTAGATGGTGGATTAGATACGTATACCTTGTAGCATTTCGATTATGATGTACTTTATGCTACGTTCATGATATTCTCATTGCATTACATATACCTGTGCTAGTACACCTACACCATTATCGATGATGCGTATGTTACACTTACACAAATTGGCCGGTTGACACACTTTCATCATCGATAATTGTTATGTCACCACAAAATAGAATTGCTATATCATGCTATGAGTCTTAATTGCTCAGTACTGTCACATCACTATACTTGTCGCATGATATACTTGCTATGCTCACATTACTATACTTCTCGCATGATGTACTTGATATGCTCACATTTCTGTTCTATGTTTGCATACATCATGCTATACGATTATATGCATTGAGATGTTGTTTCCATGAGATTCTGGATTTGAGAACCGTGGTTATATTTCAGAAGAATGTAAGTATTGTTTTAAAAATCCGGTTTCTCCTGATATGATATTTCGAGACGTCCAACATGAGTTTTCTCGGTTCTGAGATTGGTATGTGAAACCCGATTCGAGGAGTGGTAGGCACCGTCTGCGGGTACATGGTTGACCCGGTAAGTTACCCCAGGGTAAGAAATGATTGTCGTGGAATAGCCGATGAGCCTGGCAGAGAGAACACTACCTACCGGTGATGGTATTTGGGCTCGGCGGTTATCCGGAGGATATCGATTGGAGTCGTGAGATGATATGGGCTGATCCGGACTGATGGAGCCCGAGGGCCGATCCGGACTGACGGAGCCCGAGATATGATTATTTACGTGTCGATGCTGGAGACGGGTTTCATGATGTTTCTAGTGTCAATTTTGGACACTCGGGTTCCATGATTTTGATGTGTCGTTGATGGACATGTGGTTGATATCCTCATATTTACACGCATATGCTTTCATGATATTTCGAATGTCGATGTTGGACACTCTGGTTCCATGATGTTGTCATGTCATTGATGGACACGTGGATGATATCCACATGCATACAAGCATTGATTATATTGTTAGCATATACGTATATACGGTCACCCTAAATATCATAGTATTGCCTTATTGATATATTTGACCTAGGAAATCGTTGTTTTATTCGAATTCTACCTGCTAATGTTTTCTACTCAGGAGTTGGCAACTCACCCCGTTGTGCCACAGTTCTTGCAGGTTGACCCCGTGGATCAGTAGCGGTATTGCTGGCACACTCCTAGCTTCGGGTGATTTGCTTTAATAGATGGGGCATATTAGATCGTGCCCACTCTTGTATTACAATTCCTGTTGTGTCTAGTTAACTCCATCAATAAGAAATTAGTATTTGTATAAGTAGTAAGACTTAGAAAGACGTGTGGTTGCGAGACTTTGAGCGATGGGTTCTATGTTAGCTTGGTTGGTTGATGTCTTCCTTTATTCATTATCCTTCGTGTTGATCTTCGCCGTTGGGCATCGTATACTTATATTTCTGACTTGCGTTGTTATGATTCCGCCGATTGGGGAAGAGCTAGCTCCCGCTTGGGGATGCCTTTTATTTTATCATGTATATATGGTTTTGGATCAAAATATACAAGGGAGGTGCTGCCCAAAATTTTAAAAGACGAAACATATTTTTGAAATAGTAAAATCCACTAGAATTTTCATGTTCCATATTTTATGCATTTAAGAAAACATTTGATTTCATCATACCTTTATTTCAAAACTTCAGCTCTTTTATTTTCTTTAAAAGGTTTAGATTTCTGGGCTTCGTCTTACTTCATTTACGTTGCGCCTTTAGAGGTTGCGTAATTTAAGTGCCATTCACGAACTAAATTTTTGGTCGTCACACATGTGTTCTTGTTGAAACACAAGTCTGAAACTTTTGAGAAATTCAAGGAATATCAGTGCGAAGTAGAGAACCAAACGGGTAAAAGTATTAAAATCCTTCGATCTGATCGGGGAGGAGAATATATAAGCACGGAGTTCCTGGATTATTTAAAAGAGAATAGGATTCTCTCTCAGCTTACTCCTCCGTATACACCACAGCACAACGGTGTATCGGGATGGAGGTATCGCACCCTATGAGATATGGTGCGCTCTATGATGAGTATTGCTGAGTTGCCTATTTCCTTTTGGAGTTACGCGCTTGAGAAGCCGCATACCTATTCAATAGGGTTCCCACCAAATCCGTTCCTACCACTCCATATGCGATATGGTATAGAAAGAGACCATGTCTTAAACGAGTTAAGATATGGGGTTGCCCGGCCTATGTTGAATGGCAAAATCCGAACAAGCTCGAGGCAAGGTCGGTTCTCTGTAAGTTTGTTGGATATCCCAAACGTTCACGAGGGTATATCTTCTACCACACCTAGGAAAAAAGGTGTTTTGTTTCTCGGTGATTGGTGTGATTCAGCGTGCTTGCGCTTTCTAAAAGATAGATCAAAAATATTTATAACCGCAATCAAGAACGGCGTCGCATGAAGCTAGCCGGTGAGTACGGGTCGGTCCACAGGGATGTTATGAATTTCCGATTCGCACTAACGAGTTAATTCCGAAGGTTGTTCGGATTAATTATTAAATCTAAAAAAATGAATTAATCTAGGTCTAAATCTTGCTAAGGTTAGGTCTAGATTAAGTTTGGAAAGTCTATAAATCTCACCGCTTTCTATACCCATATGAAGATCTAATTAGGTGTTATGGTAAATATTAATAAAAGGGATTAGGATGATTGGGAAGATTGTTCTTCCTCTAGATCCTTGTCCTTCCTTTCTTAATCTTTACCCTAACCTCCATGGAAAACCTTAAAATACGGGCCTTTATACTACGATATCACCGCTACCTCGAGGGATAGGGTGCCGTAGGGAGCGGAATAAGAAGGTATGCATGGAGTCCTATAAAAATATATGACGGGTAAGAAAGGGGATGAGAGATCTTCGTCTCTCAAACCTTCCCCAGATCTAACCCTAACAAGCGAGGAGACTACTCACTCATTAGGGAATTGAAGAACATTTATCTAGGGCAGAGAATGAAAATTACCTAGGGCAGGAATTGAAATCTAAACTAGAGCAAGGAATTAAATCTACTTACAGATGCATCTCTCCAATCATCAACACAGGGTTGTCAGATCTGAATTCATGAATTGAAAAGAAACACCGATGCTCTCCATAAAGAATTATAAAATTTATTAATGAAAAAAGGCATAGGAAGGCATGAGAAAAATACAAGGCTTTAGGGTTCTATTTATAGGACATAGAAACCCTACGTTTACAATTGCTCCGCATGTCTAAAATTACAAATATAGCCCCAAGAAATCTTTCCATAGCTTCCTCTGAACAATCTGCAATAAATTTCTTTCCATGATGCTTCAGAAGGGCCGTGGATCCGCGGCCTTGGTGGGCTTTGGGCCGCTGATCCGCGGCCCTTTAGTGGGTTCAATTGATAAATTTTCTTGGGCTGCTGTATATTTCTTTGGGCTTCCAGATTCTTTGTTCATATTATCATTTGGGCTTCTACAGTGATACCAGATCTTCAGCGAACACTTTGCAATGGATCTTTTAACCGTCTTTCTTGCAAATTTGGATCTTGAGTTGCCTTGTTGATGGTGAACCGTCCTTCGTTTTCAGGCTTGACTAAGATCCTCCTATTTGTTGGTCAAAAGTCCTTCTTTTGTGTCGTCTTTTGTCTTTTTCACTGTTTTCGTTCCAAGAACCTGTAACCTGTAACATGTAGCAGACATGGGTCAAAAGCACCTGTTTTTATTGTAAATTGCATAAGAATGGGGAATACAAAATGCAATATTATGTTATGAACAAATACCCCCAAACTTATCTTTTGCTCGCCCTCGAGCAAACTTATTATTTAAAAATCTAACCTAGCCACACTTTCGCAGGGAAACGCGATTGCACTGAGCTCGTGCAACAAGCCGTTAAACCTCTAGGTGTCCCTAGTAGGAGGAGTGTTGTCTCCTGAGGGTTTTCAGCGGATTACACCCACAAAATCCTATCAATTCAGCCCATTGACTTTTGTTCTCCAATTAGGTTTTCTAACAAGGAATTCTATTATCTTTTGACTCGCAAATTATCCACCCATATTCTTCACACTTCCTCATTATTTAACTTAAGATTATATATGTTATGCAGACTTACACAGCTTTCGGCATCTCTTAAGTTTTCCTTCTAGAGTTCCATCTCCACTTAGGAATTTCTATCAACTCTATTAAAGACACAAGTTCTATTCTTCATTCCTTTCTCTTATCTAAACTCCAATCACATATCCCCACGTGTGTGTAAATATCACCCCTACACTTGGAAATTCAAATCAAGCAATCGTACTCCCGTCCATTGTCCAAAGCACTTGTGAATTTTCGCTTTCACATCCTTCATGCGACTGTTAATACTTCTTGAGGTACCAACAACCGATTACAAAATGCGTTTGCACTTTAAAGCATACTTCCTAGTCTTTGCAACACCCAAGGCTTTAGCAGTGACTCCCAAACCAGTTGGTCTAAGGCACTAGGTGATGAAGCACCCTCGCTAAGTATTTTTCTATTTTTGCAGCCTTAAGTAATCACAAAAACCAGTGTCCATTTTTTTTTATTCATTCACACTTTCTCATACTAAGGACTCTAGACAAGAGCATTTCAAGGTCTCTTCTACTATTCCAAGTTTTAAGGTGCGTGATTGTGCAAATTGTAGGGTATACATTTTCAGAATCTAGACTTAAGCTAGGAACTATTTTTCAAACTTATACTCTAATAAGAACATCAATACTCTTCCCTTGTTTCGACTTAGCCCAAGAAGTGAACCCAAAATTTGCCTATTTCTAAATAAACTACAAGGCATATACTTTCTACCGTTAAACTTTAAGGAAGGTTATTTTTAGGGTTTTTAATTCACTAAGTCTAAGATCTAGTTGTTCCTAGCCAGTTAACCTATCTGTCAAACTCAAGTCAATTAGCCAAAATTGAATACATTTATTTTTATAATTTTTGAAATTTTTCAAATTTTTATGGGTTTTCAAATAAGCATGCAAATGCAAAAATATGTACAAATGAATGCGAAGGAAGAAGACGTACCGAGCGTACCCCCAAACTTGAACTTGACAGTGTCCTCACTGTCATGCTAAACCAAGAGGGTCAAAATACCGATACTCCCCTGTTTATTTATTTATAATTTTTTTATTTTTAATGTTTTGAAATTTTTTTTTTGTTTTTTTATAGAAAAAGAAAACAAGAGATATATACATATATACAAAGGTCCCCCAAACTTAAGCTTGGCCTTGCACAATCCAAAGGTTAGCACCAACCATTCAAAAATTCTATCGTGGTAATGGTAGAGTTGGTGAAAGAATGGAGTGGAAAGAAAAGAAATGAGAAGCACACGAGACCGTGTGGAGAGAAAGGGATAATATGGTCTGGGTGGAGGAGAATGGCGGAGGGGAAGAAGAAATGGTAGGGGTTCTACTTCTTCGAGTGGAGGTTGATTAATCACAAAATCCATATCATTTAAGAATGCGAGTTCGTCGGCGAAAATATCTTCGAAACTTTCCTCGAAGGTCCAATTGAAAATTATCGAACTCAAAATGTCGGATTGTGATTCATCAACACTCGATAACATTAAAGGAAGATTAGAAGAACCAAAGAAAGTGGGAATACGAATTTGAGGGTGTGGATGGAGCGTATAGATTAGCACAATTTGTAATGACCGATGTGTAAAAAGCGATTGTGCTAATCTATCAACCCGCGAAGAAATGAGATTAAATCCCTCAAGAGTCGTGAGCAAACATGGGTACGTCGAACTAGGTATTGGAGATGAAAGCGTAACGGTCTCTTGCACAGTCGAAATGATAGGAAGGACGGAAGGAAGTGAGTGAGGAAGGGTATCAGTTAAGGATTTAGGAGGGTGTATTGGAAAATTCGACACATCAAACGAAAATGGTTCAACCTCAATATTATCCTCAGTACTATCCTCATAATTATCCTCATAATTCTCCTCGATATTCAACTCATCCATGTCATTATCATCAAAATCAAGACGCATATGAGATTCGGGAGAAACATTTAATAACTCGGGATGATGATTTGAACATAAAACTTCAATTAAATCGACAGGTTCATCATCCGAAATATTCCCGGCGTCTATATCCTCAATCAAGTGAAAGTCAATTTCTTTAGACACCTCCTCAAAAGCATGGATGTTTATCAATGTAGGTTCTAGAGTGGAAGTGTAAAGGTCAAACGGATTAGGTGCTGTTTCACTCGAAGGGGGTTCTTCACAATCTGGCAAATCAAACACTACAAAATCACACAACTCGCTTTTATTTTGAACTTGTGAATCATTTAGGACATTCGATGGAAAACTGGAGTTGTGGGCTTCAATTGGGTAAGGGTAGGTTTGATTTGGAAATCCTCTCTCATTCTCACTCTGTCCAACTGCCGCCTCATACATTGAAAAATTTGGAGCTAGTTGGAAACTAGCTACCGGTTCAGCAGGTTGCATAAGGGTGGCCACGGACGCTTCCACATTCCTAACCATTTTGTTTGTTGCTGCGATATACGCCTCCAACGCCTCTTCCAAACTAGACTTGGGTGGTAAGGGGGTTTCGGTAAAAGATTCGAAATTGTTTGGATATGTGAAACTTCCTAATGGCTGTGTAGAAGCAGTGTCTAGTGAAGGTGGAAAGGTCGGGTAGGACTGGTAGGAAGTGGGTGATTGGACTGGGGCAGGGTCAACATGTGGATAAAAAGATGAATAGTCTTGTTGATCCCTAGAACTAGATGTGTGGAGAGGGGTGAAAGATCGGCTACGAGATTGAGCAATATGCTCAGCAATGGACATCGGCTTAGGAGTGACAGAAGGACTTAAAGAAGTGGTGTCAACATATGTAGGTGGTGAAGGTTGACTTGGTTGACACAAAGTGGGTTGAAAAGTCAAACTATTTCTCCTAGACTCCTCTATGTGATCTTTCAAAGATTTTTTAGGCATGGAAGGATCGTCTTTAAATTGACCGAACACATTGACATATGACGCAAAATTAGGTTCGGGATACCAAGGTTCTTGGACTGGGGTAGGGTCAACATGTGGATAAAAAGGTGAATAGTCTTGTTGATCCCTAAAACTAGATGAGTGGAGAGGGGTGAAAGATCGACTGCGAGATTGAGCAATATGCTCAGCAATGGACATCGGCCTAGGAGTGACAGAAGGACTCGAAGAAGTGGTATCAACATATGTATGTGGTGAAGGTTGACTCGGTTGATACAAGGTGGATTGAAAAGTCAAATTGTTTCTCCTAGACGCCTCTATTTGATCTTTCAAAGATATTTTAGGCATGGAAGGATCGTCTTTAAATTGATTGAACAAATTGCCGAACGACGCAAAATTAGGTTCGGGATACCAAAGTTCGGCTAGAGATTTATGACGTGGGGTACCTATGTTAGAAGAAGAAAAGTGACAAGAAGGAAGGTTAGGTAGTGCAAGGATTTATTTGCGGCAAAAGTTTGCAAGTTCTCTAATAAAAATTTTCCTTTTACTTTTTCTTTATTTGAAAGTTGTTGCAAGAGATTTTTTAATAAAAGATAAGCAACAGAAAATATCACTTGCAATCAGTTATTATGTTAAGCATATCACAAGAATCTTTATTTGGAAAGAATTAACAGCAAAATATTTCTTGCAATCAATTTAGTTCAAGCGGGGCCCACAAATCCTGCACAAGATCGATATTTGGAAGGGAAAATATTTTTAAGGCGCACAAAATCCTGCAGGAATATTTCAGAAAAGATATATCTAGATCTCAATAGAAAGACCAGAGAAGCTTACAGAGGAATTTTCACCTGATGACGTCACCCGAGAGCAGCTGAACCGCGGCCAAAAGGGGTCTCCCGCCGCGGTTCCGCGGTGAAGGAGCGGGCGCGGGTCCCCAGAAAAATTTTGACGTTCTGAAACTCCAAGACCGCGGCGGATCCGCGGTCTAAAGTGGGTTAGTGCGGCGGAAGGGCGGCGCAATGGAGGGCTTGGTTCTCAGGAAAAATTCTGCTGCTCTGATTTCGTAGTTCCCTTCTGTTTTGATATTTAGTTTTCTGTTTGTCTTTCTGTAAATTTCCAGATCCGAGTTTGTTCCTGCAAGATTTCACACAACAAAGTACCCTTTCCAAAAAATAACAATTGATATATTTTTATAATTTTTGGGATTTTTCAGATTTTTATGATTTTTTTTAATTTTGATTAACCCGAAATTGCAAAAAGGAAATTACTACGCCATCCCCGGCAACGGCGCCATTTGATTGGTGTGATTCAGCGTGCTTGCGCTTTCTAAAAGATAGATCAAAAATATTTGTAACCGCAATCAAGAACGGCGTCGCATGAAGCTAGCCGGTGAGTACGGGTCGGTCCACAGGGATGTTGTGAATTTCCGATTCGCGCTAACGAGTTAATTCCGAAGGTTGTTCGGATTAATTATTAAATCAAAAAAAATGAATTAATCTAGATCTAAATCTTGCTAAGGTTAGGTCTAGATTAAGTTTGGAAAGTCTATAAATCTCACCGCTTTCTATACCCATATGAAGATCTAATTAGGTGTTATGGTAAATATTAATAAAAGGGATTAGGATGATTGGGAAGATTGTTCTTCCTCTAGATCCTTGTCCTTCCTTTCTTAATCTTTACCCTAACCTCCATGGAAAACCTTAAAATACGGGCCTTTATACTACGATATCACCGCTACCTCGAGGGATAGGGTGCCGTAGGGAGCGGAATAAGAAGGTATGCATGGAGCCCTATAAAAATATTTGACGGGTAAGAAAGGGGATGAGAGATCTTCGTCTCTCAAACCTTCCCCAGATCTAACCCTAACAAGCGAGGAGACTACTCACTCATTAGGGAATTGAAGAACATTTATCTAGGGCAGAGAATGAAAATTACCTAGGGCAGGAATTGAAATCTAAACTAGAGCAAGGAATTAAATCTACTTACAGATGCATCTCTCCAATCATCAACACAGGGTTGTCAGATCTGAATTCATGAATTGAAAAGAAACACCGATGCTCTCCATAAAGAATTATAAAATTTATTAATGAAAAAAGGCATAGGAAGGCATGAGAAAAATACAAGGCTTTAGGGTTCTATTTATAGGACATAGAAACCCTACGTTTACAATTGCTCCGCATGTCTAAAATTACAAATATAGCCCCAAGAAATCTTTCCATAGCTTCCTCTGAACAATCTGCAATAAATTTCTTTCCATGATGCTTCAGAAGGGCCGCGGATCCGCGGCCTTGGTGGGCTTTGGGCCGCTGATCCGCGGCCCTTTAGTGGGTTCAATTGATAAATTTTCTTGGGCTGCTGTATATTTCTTTGGGCTTCCAGATTCTTTGTTCATATTATCATTTGGGCTTCTACAGTGATACCAGATCTTCAGCGAACACTTTGCAATGGATCTTTTAACCGTCTTTCTTGCAAATTTGGATCTTGAGTTGCCTTGTTGATGGTGAACCGTTCTTCGTTTTCAGGCTTGACTAAGATCCTCCTATTTGTTGGTCAAAAGTCCTTCTTTTGTGTCGTCTTTTGTCTTTTTCACTGTTTTCGTTCCAAGAACCTGTAACCTGTAACATGTAGCAGACATGGGTCAAAAGCACCTGTTTTTATTGTAAATTGCATAAGAATGGGGAATACAAAATGCAATATTATGTTATGAACACTCGGCATGCCACCTTTTTACAAAAGGAATTTCTTCAAAAACAAATTAGTGGTCATGATGTAGAACAAGAAGGAGTTCCTGCTACACAAACTACAGCTGATGATTTGGTAGAACCGAAGGATTCAATAGTTCATGATGAAGCTCAGCCTCTCCACCGATCTAGTAGGGTTCCTCTTCAGCCTGAAAGATACTACGGTTTTCTCAATGACAGTGGGAGCGAGGATTGCATCATGGATGATGATAACCCAACTAGTTTCAAGCAGACCATTACGAGTGAGGACTCTGTGAAATGGATGGATGCTATGCGATCTGGGATGGAATCCATGTAAACCAACAAAGTATGACTTTGAAAGTTGCACCTGAAGGGGTAAAACCCATCGGGAGCCAGTGGATCTTGAGAAGATTCTTAGTGTAGATGGAGATGTTGAGACTTTCAAAACTAGACTTGTAGTAAAAGGTTTTCGTCAATAACCAGGTGTGGATTTTGATGAATCCTTTTCTCCAGTAGCTATACTTAAGTCCATCAGGATTAAAGTAGGCATCGCGGAGTCGGAACATCTGTTTTGATGCAGCAGTCAAAGTGTTTGACTTCATCAAAAAGGTAGATGAACCTTGTATATACAAGAAGGTTGTAGAGAATAAGGTTGTCTTCCTCGTATTATACATGGATGTTATACTCTTGATAAGAAATGGTGTTCCTATGCTACACTCGGTAAAGCTCCTCTTATCACAATGTTTCTCCATGGAGGATCTGGGTGATGCCTCCTACATCCAGTGATTAAGATCTATAGAGATAGATCTAAGAGGATGTATCATTCTCACTAGGTGTAGTGAGTAGGTGTCAATCAGATCCTGGGGAGAAACACTAGAGAGCTGTGAGGAACATTCTTAAGTACTTGAGAACGACTAAAGAAATGTTCTTAGTGTTTGGTAACGGTGAACTCCAGATAGAGTCCTTTACCGATTTGAGCTTCCAGAGTGATAAGGTCGACTGTAAGACAGTCGCTGGTTTTTTCATTACCCTCAGTGGAGGGACGGTATGTTGGATGAGTTCCAAGCTAGATACCGTAGCAGACTCGATGATAAAGGATGAATACATCGCTACCAACGATGCTACCAAAGAGGCCGTCTTGATAAAGATGTTCATGAGATGAACTTGGTGAGGTTCCTACCATTGTTGTGATAATGGAGTTGTGGTTTTGGCCTAGGATTCTCGGTCCTATCAGTGATCCAAACATATTCTTGGGCAGTATCACCTGATCAGGAAAATGCTTGATCTCAGGGAGATCGAGGATAGGAGAGTTATCACGAAGAATAATACGGCAGATCCACTGATGAAGGCCTTTCCCTAGATAGACTTTAAGGGATGTTGGGTATGAGATACTACAACAACTAGCCTTAGTGCAAGTGGGAGATTGTCAGTTGTATGTATGCCCTAGAAGCCATTATTGTACATGATTGTATATTATAGTGGATGCTTGGACATATATAGGGAGGACTTTCTGGCTCGACATGATAGTATGTTATCTGGTTACTCTTTATCTTAATATGTATACTTATACTGTCTCTCTGTTACATGTTGATAAAGCCCTTAGGATGTGTGCTTGACTACCAGGATTATGATACAGATTATACTAGTGTGGCCTAGGTAGTCCACAAGTACATCCTTCAATTGTTCCTATTCATGGGTGTATCGAGACGGGGCATCGATATTCCAGAGTAGACTATCGTATACGCTTCTTGACCCATTTGATGGGTGATGGATGATCCCATATCCATTGGTGTTTGACATCAAATTGTTAGTTATATGTATGCCCTAGAGGCCATTACTGCACATTGGATGTATATTGTAGTGGATGCTGGGACATATATAGGTAGGACTTTCTTGCTCGACATGATAGTACGCTATCTGGTTGCTCTTTATCTTAACGTGTATACTTTCTGTCTCTCTGATTACATGTTGATAAAGCCCATAGAATGTGTACTCGACTTCCAGGACTATGATGTAGATCATACTAGTGGGGCCTGGGTAGTCCATGAGTACATCCTTGAAATGTTCCTAGTCGAGGGAATATCGAGACGGGGCATCGATATTCTAGAGTAGACTAGCGCATATCTTCTCGACCCATGCGATGGGCGATGGATGATCCCATATCCATTGGTGTTTGACATCGAAGATGGTATGCGGGTGCTCTGTGGAGACTGGGTACACTGAACGGACTCGCCGAGAACTCCCAGATGGTATTATACCTCACGTCAGATGGCAGTTCTCTGGTGACACTGGTACAGCTTAGTCTGTTGACCCGAGATCGTCATAGAGTCTTGTGTGTCTCCCACTGTGCTTTGATTTCCACCCTACCACGGCTCTACTGAGTTGTGCAAATAGGTGGTTTTTGGGTACAGTCCCGATTCACATGGAGGCAATGAGCGATAGGAGGGGATTCGTCTCTCCCGGTATTGGGGGTTGATGTTGTGCTATGCTCGACTGGCCATAACAGGAAATCCCTGGCCAGGGTTGCAGTGATATACTGGTAAGAGTTATCAGTAGTTTCACGAATGTTATGGACCTCAAGTCGGCATGACTTATCGAGCTATTGGGGTCTGACGTTTACCACCCCTAGGCGAGATATGCGACATATCAGACGAACTGACCGGACTGTACGGTAAGTGTTACTAGTTGGATTCACAGGAGTGTGAGCGGGCTTGCTCGTCGATCTTCTGATCGCTCAATACCCGGGTGGCCGTTACGTTTAGCAGACCGCTTGCGGCTTGTGGGTGCTTGATATGATCATCATCCGCTACCGGCGTATTGACGAGTCTTTAGAGTCCTACACAGAGGTTTCCTGGCTCAAGCGAAACGAAATAGGAGCGCATATGAGATATGTGCGGGACCGAGAATAATGCGTGTATGTGATACCGTATTTCATGTTGGAGATAGTGCCCTCAGAGTCAATTATTGGATCACAGGCACGTGATTGCAATGATTGAGGGAGGACCTATCCCGGTAGGACAGTCTTACTCGAGATGGTAGTATGCTATCTGGTTTACCTTTATCATCGTGTACTGTTTTAGGTGACCTGACAAGTTGCTATTACACGTTGATAGAGCCCCTAGGATTCTTGCTTGACCACCAGCAGTATGAGGGCGATCATATAAGTGGGAGCTGGGGTCTATAAGCATATCCTTAAATGGTCCCTAGTCGTGTGAGTTTCGAGACAGGGCATCGATACTCCCGAGTAGACTAGTGTATACAGTCGAGACCCCGACGAGGGACGGTGGCCGGTCTCACAAGCCACTGGTGTCAGTTGGATCACCTAAGATGTATACAGGTGCTCATTGGGTTATGAGTACACCGGACAGGACTCGCCGGGAACATGCTAGTTGGTCATATACCAGACGTCAGATGGCAGTTCCCTGGTGACCTGTGTGCAGGTTAGTTCATCGACCTGGGGATCGTCATTTGTCTCGTGTGAGTTCCCACTGTACTTTGATTACTACCCTACCACGGCTCAAAGGAGTCGTGCAAACAGGTTTTAGTTGGGTACAGTCCCGAGCCACATGGAGGCAGTGAGCGTATCTTCAGGGCTTCGTCTCTCCCGGTATTGCGGGTGAGGTCGTGCTGTGTCTAGGAGAGCCATTACACAAAGTCCTTGGCCAAGGCAAGGAGATTTACTGGTAGGTATTCCAGTAGTATCTCAGGGTGTTCTGGGCTACACTCCGACACGACTTGTACCGCTTTTGGGGGTCTGACTTTTACCAACCCCCTAGGCCCGCCATGCGATACTCATAGACGAACGGACCGGACTGCACGGATATTGTCACTGACAGGCTCAGTAGGGTTGTCAGGCTGAGTTCACTCACAGACGTCCCTTATAGTCAATACTTGGTAGCCCGTTACGTATTGGCTTATACCTCTGACGTGCTAGTGGTTAAATCCACAACCGAAGTGTTGACGGGTCTTTAGAGTCCCCCACATTCAGTTACTCAGCTTTCGGGCGAAAGGTTGTAGAGGCCATATGGAGATATGGCAAGGTCCGATCAGATACGTGCGGTATTGCACGGATCAGGATCGGACAGTTTGTACTATAGGCCGTATGGTTATATGGCAGGGTTCGATCAGATACGTGCGGTATTGCACGGATCAGGATCGAACAGATATTACTAGCCGGTTTTGGTATAAGTCGGATTCTAGTATAGTACAGTGGAGATTTTGTCTCATTGCATTTGTATTTCGGTCGAAATACAGATGCGGGTGTGTATGCACAGTATCGGGGTTTTCCTGTGATTTATTACGGGACCAGTTTTCTGGAGTTGCCAGTTTGCTTTCCGTTTCGGCCAATTTCCTTTATTTCGTTCATTGGCCGAAGTTTGGTTGCGGAGGGTTTATTTGCATTGTTGCAAATAAGCTTTTGTGGAGGGGGTTCTTTGCATCTTGTTTCATCATGATGGCTTTCATGATGAGCACCATACCTTGACCTTTTTTTTGACTTGATCACTTCATGATGGCTTGACCATTGTAGGTTATGATTGGCTTTTGGAGTGTTGGGTTTTGTTCTCTCATCATAACTTTTCATTTTAATTTCGAGGCCTCCCCCCCAAGTGAGTGCTGAATATTTCCTTTCATCAATTCGTGGGTCCCCCCCCCTTTTGTTTGAGTGTGCAGGAGATTTATTTTCATTGAACATGAATGGGTTATATGATTAATTAATAAAGGAGATTGCATGGTGTTAAAATGTGTGTGCTGTGAATAATGGTTAAAGCATTAATTTTTGAAGTGAGGGATGGGCTATTGGTTGTGCTTTGTGCTAAGTGGGTGTTGCTTTCCCTGCATGTTCCTTTTTCGTGGGCCCCCTCCCCTTGTGTGTGCAGGAGTTGTAGGTTGAGGCATTAATTTAGATGTTAGAATGAATGAAGAGATTACATGCTGTCCTCTAGAGCATTCCACAGAGCACACTCTGGTATGAGGCCGAGCTCATTATCCAGTCCTCTCCAATTTTTCCAGCAAGCCTCCATTGATTTTTCTCTTGCATCATTTCTCCATCAAAAAGGAAATTCCTACAACCCCAAATTGAGACTTGTACACTACATTCTACAGCAAATCTTGGGCACGTCGACTAGCCAGCTTCGTGCCCGAGTTGCCTCGGCATTGAGGTGGGAGCCCGTAAAAGAAGTAAGCGATGTGGTGCCCTTCCGGCGACGAGGTGGAGACCGGACATTCCGCGGGAGATCGGGACGACGACGAGAAGACCGGAGGACTCGGATCACTCGGTATATCTCTTCCCTTCTTGTTAGTTAGCTAGGACTAGTTTAATGGCCCGATCCGGGTTATAGTGCGCGGTGGTGCCGGTTTGCTAGTTCGCAAAGTTAAAGTTTTTCACCGCTTCCGCATTTGGTCGTCGGTTTGACGGCCGGGGCGCCGCCGTGCACTTACAGTGGTATCAGAGCCTCGCCATTAATTTAGTCTAGCTTTGTGTAATGTGTTTTTCAGTTCCGATCGATCGAAATGTCCAAAAACCCGTATTTGCTCACGGCAGTTTTCTGTTGAAATTTTTTGGTCCCCAAAAAAAAATTTTTCAGGTTGTATAAAAGTACTGGGCAGGATGATATAAGGCCACTGGAAAAGTTCGGCAAAGTGATCTCTTAAGTGGAGCGCGGAACCGCGGCCAAACCTTACCTTGGGCCGCGGTTCCGCGGCAATTCAGAGAGATCAATGGGCCAAAGTTCTCCAGTGGGCTTCTGGGGTTAAATTGGGGTTTTTGGAATATTAATATTGGGCCCATTATTTCTTTAACTGCTACAGTATTGTTTTGGGGCCCACTTGTTAAAATTTTGATCGGTCGGATATTTTAAACACATTTTTCACAGTATTTACATTATATCTGCGACCGTGAATGTCACTCGATCGGTAAATCCGGTCTAAAGTTAGACGGATTTGCGAACGTGACATTCACGTTGATATTCTATGTATTTGCTGTGATGTTGCGGATCGGTCGTGGGGGATAGCCTGGATGCAATGCTAGTACAGTTGTGGTTGTATTATGTACATTTGATATTGCGGGGCGAGCGTCCGACATGTGGACTGCCGTCACTGCCTGTTTGTATTATTATTTTGGGGCACGACCTGGTTGCGGTTGATGTGCCCGTTGTATGTATATTTTACTTTCTGTACTAGGATTGCCCCGCGGAGGGGTGCACGGATAGCCGGGTTCTAGAGGGCAACAAGCCCGCATCTCATGGCATTGAGACGGAGGGGGCTTCACTCTAGGATTGGCGGGCTATCCGCCGCACTCGTAGAGGGTACAGGTTGACCCAGGAGGGGTGCCCAAGTTACCGGATTCCGTGAAGTGCTGGGTGGTCCATTCACGGCGCTGAAGGGGGCTGCCTCGCTTCAGGTTTTGGCGGGTGACTTGCCGCGCCCGTAGGGGTCTAGGATTTCATTGCACAGGCTATCCACACGACCAAGGGAACATCGGGTTTCAGTAGTGGCTCTGTGAAACCCGGGGATCCCAGATATCTGTATTGTTCTGTGATGCTATTCATATCTGTGATGTTGCATTTTATTCACGCCTTGAGCGAAATATAATATATTGGTATATATATTAATTGATGTTGTATATGTTTTTCATCCGCGCTAGTCCAGTCCCCGCTCTGTCGTTAGTAAGCTAACCTAACGGGTAATGACGGGACCCAGTGGCGAATGCGGATGGCATATACGTACATCAGTATATTTTCGTTCTTTTTTTGGTGTGATCAATTGATGGGACTGCATTGATTCGGATCAATGCAAGTTTAAAAACAAACCTAATCTGATGTTGTTGGAACACTTTTCAAAAAGCTGTTATTGCAAGGACGTTCTCTTTTGTTTTGCATCGTGATATTCAGTTGGAATATCCTGCTCCTCAGTCGACGAGGCAAGGGCCGAGATCCCTTCACCGGGAGTGACCCCTTGGACAAAAGGTTTGCGTCAGGGCATTAACTTCACTATAGCCGATTACTTTTACTTTGCATCGCGGTATTCATTTGGAATATCCTGCACCCCATTCTACGGGGAAAGAGCCGAGATCCCTTCATCGGGAGTGACCTCTTTAGCGAAGGTTTTCGTCACTATATTTTTAAAAGCTATCAGTTCTTTCGACGATATCAAGTTCTTTACGTTAAAGGTTTTCGCCAGAAACCATTCGTAGCCCTCCGTCGTTTCATATGGGTGGTCAATAGTATTCAAGCTGTGTATGTTGGCCAAAGTCAAGGCACAGTGATTGGTAGCTATTGGGTATTCATATGCAGCATAGATAGATGCGTTGGTTTGGGACAGTCGTACTGCCATTTTGGCCAAAGTCAAGGGTAGGTACGGGTGGATTCAAATTAACCTGGAGAATGACGGGTAGAACTTGACATGTGACTTATGATATGTTGGCCAAAGTCAAGGTCATAAGAGCATGGGGCAGAAATCACATCGGGAGTTTCAAAAGAACTGAAACTTGCCAGATATGCGCATACCTTCTGGAGTGTGATACCGTGAGCGGATTCCGTCACGTTGTCATGCGATGAGAGTTGGATCCCGATTCCCACTGATGAGTTAGTATACTCCTCGGGTGACCCCGACTAATTCTTCTTTCAGGTTTGGAGGAGAATTTGAGGTACAGTGGGAGGTTTCCAGATTAGATAAATTGGTAACCATTCTGATCTAGGTTAGAGTGCACGCTGAGTGTTTCTTCTCTCTCTCTCTTTGGCAGCGACCATTGACCCGATCCTAAGACTATGACTCAGTGACCAAGTTGACCGAACCTTCTAAATACTGGCTTTTGGATTGTCAGAGTTGCAAACCTCATTGCCACTCCTACTTTTACCCTTTTCTCCAGGACACCCCGTATTACTACGAACATCCACTTCCATTGGACAAAACCATCGTATGGTTAGATACGAACTCGAAAGAATTTATTCGGGGATGGTTTCAGGTTCTGGAGGAAACGGATAGGATTATTCAGTTGTCTTTTCCTTTTACCTTCTCTCAGGTTGCGAGTACTCCTTGGTTTAGAAGATAGTACACCTATTACGCAAATTGGATAGTCTTCTTCCAAATCATAGGCAGGTGCCGACCGGTAGGGAATGAAGAAAACCAATTAGCATAACGATGGTGTGCAGAAGGTATTAAGTTAAGACAAAGCAAGGGATTAGTAAGAGGGCAAAGTAAATTGCAACAGGTATTCACGACCAAACCAAGTATTCCTTCGCCAATCCTAAAATCACCTTTGTATTTCTTCAGGACACTCCGTATCACTACGAAGATCCACAGTTTATTGGATATTCCATCGTATGGTTATATACGAACTCGAAAGGAACTTGTTCCAGTTCGGGGATGGATCCTGGTTCAGGAGAAATAGGAATAAAGTACATTCATGTGTCTTTTATCTTCACCCTCTCTCATTGCGAGTGTTCCTAGGATTGGGACAGTACACCTATTATGCTTATTGGATAGTCTTCTTCCAAACCATAGGCTGGTGCCGAACGGTAGGGAAGGAAGAAAACCATTTGGCCTAAAGGGGTGTACAGAAGGTAAAGACTAAAGACATATGAAGGGATTTGGAGAGGTGGCAAAGAACTATACGGTTACAGTCGTGAATCTGGAAGAGGCGTTACTAGGAATACCGGGATACCCCATCGAAACATTTCAATGTTTCAGTTTCACTGTGTACTGTTAAAGGAAAACTGATTTCCCAGTTAGACACTTGCTCCAGGGTATGTATTTACCAGGTATGATTCTCACATCTGTATGGTTTTACAGATGATGAGTGGGAGTAAGTTATTGGGAATTAGGTGATCATCCTCGTTATATCGGGATTCGTTGTCATCGGTGATATTTGAGGAAATCACCTGGGCTGTTTGCCGGTCGGCAAATATTTGGTTTTGAATATCCGCTTTTATGAACCAATTTCAAATTGATATATCTGTACGTCTATTTTCATAGAGTGAGATATACCTTTCTGAAATTATGTCTACGACATTTACCTATATCAGTGGATGGTTAGGTAAAGAGCATTAAACAGCGGTGTAATTCTTCTTAGCCATAAGTACAGTTTTCAACCTACGACACACAGTGAATGAGTTATCAGACTCAAGGGACTTATACAGAGTATTGTATGTTGTCCAGGGTCCATCAGGACAGAGGGGTTGGTCCTCGTACTATATTCGGTTTACTTATGACTTCTCTAGTTTTTAGACAAGTGTTTCGTGGAAACACAGGGTCCGAATTTTGAGAAGTTATAGGTATTTGAATAGAGTAGAGAACCAGGTGTAGCAAGTATCGGGATTCTTCAAAGCAATCGAAGATGTAGACACTTGTGCATGGTATTCAGTTGATAGTAATGATAAGAGATTTTTGCTTCTCTTTCAGGTTACTCATAATCGGAAGTATTCCTAAGTTGAGTAACGCTGATCAGCCTCCTTCCATTTAGTTGACATGCACTGGAGACAGTTGCATGATTTGAATCTGGTTTGACATTCCATTGGCCACTCCGCAGATTTTGGTGGGTAACTTCAGGCACCCGAGAGGTACTACGGTAGCTTCAAGGACGGTGACAGGGAAGTTCTTGTTTACCCAAAATTACCATTGCTGTTGTTCCAGGCTGCGAGACCCGGCGGGAGGATGAGTATAGCGTCGTTCTAAACTAGTTTTAGAAGTGTACGTCTATATGACTCTGCCAGAGGGTTGTCGTAATCAGTGGGAGCAGCGGAAGCATTGGTGGACAGGTAGGTTATGTCTATTTATAGACTAAAGCAGTTGTAGCGGAGATAGATCATCTATTTCTGACGTGACAGTCATGAGTTTGACTTCATCAGAATAAGGGATGGATCTGTTGAGAAGGTTGTAGGGTGTGATATCCTGGTATTAGGATGACATACACAGAATAGGAAAGAAACTCCTATACTACAATCGGTTGTACTTTGGTCGTCACACAGTGTTCTCTCCATATGGGAAATGGATTTTGTATCAGACATACTGGTTACTAGATCTATGGTTTTAGATCTAGATTTGGGTGGTTTCCCAATCTGGGTACTTGGAAAGCATTCTAAGGGTATTTAGAATGGACGACTCCATGCACGGTAGTGTACCTGCAGAAGATGGAGTCACCCTCTCTAAAGGTGTCTTGCAGACTAAAGGGGAGAGGGACGTGCATGATTGGAAGATCACTTGCTCAGGCAATTGAGTCAATCATGAGATGTCAAGTACCACACCAGATGTTGTTCTTGCACTAGATGCAATAAGTTGACATCAATCCAATCCAGGAGAAACAGTCGGAAGCAGTTTTAGAACATAAGTAGATGTTCTAGGGATATGATAACGACAGCCTTATTAGGGAGACAGTTATCATTCCAGGCTTCCAAGGTGACATGGACGACAACGAGGTTGTCAGAGTTATAGTTTTCCTTCTGATGAGGGGCGGTATTTTGGACAGGTGGTCCAAGGCAATACTGAGGGCGGCATGGCGCAGGATACTGATTAAGTTCAGTTGACGATACAGTCTAAGAAGTTTGGATTTGGAGTTCATTTATGAGCTATGTCCCATCAGACATCCAGACACATTCTAAGACAGGTATTGCTCATTTCGGGAGATGGCTTTCTCCGCGAACTTGAGATTTAGAGAGACATAGAAAGAAGCATCCAGGCGGATCCACTCACTGAGGCTGTTCCTCGAACGCAAGAGTTTCGCAAACGAGCTTTGTGAGACTGACTAGTAGAGGAGTTGGGTGTTCGGTATCACACGGGCTGTGAGTATGCGACATCGCAATAATTAGCCTTGAGTGCAAGTGGGAGATTGTTGGAGATAGTGCCCTCAGAGTCAATTATTGGATCACAGGCACGTGATTGCAATGATTGAGGGAGGACCTATCCCGGTAGGACAGTCTTACTCGAGATGGTAGTATGCTATCTGGTTTACCTTTATCATCGTGTACTGTTTTAGGTGACCTGACAAGTTGCTATTACACGTTGATAGAGCCCCTAGGATTCTTGCTTGACCACCAGCAGTATGAGGGCGATCATATAAGTGGGAGCTGGGGTCTATAAGCATATCCTTAAATGGTCCCTAGTCGTGTGAGTTTCGAGACAGGGCATCGATACTCCCGAGTAGACTAGTGTATACAGTCGAGACCCCGACGAGGGGCGGTGGCCGGTCTCACAAGCCACTGGTGTCAGTTGGATCACCTAAGATGTATACAGGTGCTCATTGGGTTATGAGTACACCGGACAGGACTCGCCGGGAACATGCTAGTTGGTCATATACCAGACGTCAGATGGCAGTTCCCTGGTGACCTGTGTGCAGGTTAGTTCATCGACCTGGGGATCGTCATTTGTCTCGTGTGAGTTCCCACTGTACTTTGATTACTACCCTACCACGGCTCAAAGGAGTCGTGCAAACAGGTTTTAGTTGGGTACAGTCCCGAGCCACATGGAGGCAGTGAGCGTATCTTCAGGGGTTCGTCTCTCCCGGTATTGGGGGTGAGGTCGTGCTGTGTCTAGGAGAGCCATTACACAAAGTCCTTGGCTAAGGCAAGGAGATTTACTGGTAGGTATTCCAGTAGTATCTCAAGGTGTTCTGGGCTACACTCCGACACGACTTGTACCGCTTTTGGGGGTCTGACTTTTACCAACCCCCTAGGCCCGCCATGCCATACTCATAGACGAACGGACCGGACTGCACGGATATTGTCACTGACAGGCTCAGTAGGGTTGTCAGGCTGAGTTCACTCACAGACGTCCCTTATAGTCAATACTTGGTAGCCCGTTACGTATTGGCTTATACCTCTGACGTGCTAGTGGTTAAATCCACAACCGAAGTGTTGACGGGTCTTTAGAGTCCCCCACATTCAGTTACTCAGCTTTCGGGCGAAAGGTTGTAGAGGCCGTATGGAGATATGGCAAGGTCCGATCAGATACGTGCGGTATTGCACGGATCAGGATCGGACAGTTTGTACTATAGGCCGTATGGTTATATGGCAGGGTTCGATCAGATACGTGCGGTATTGCACAGATCAGGATCGAACAGATATTACTAGCCGGTTTTGGTATAAGCCGGATTCTAGTATAGTACAGTGGAGATTTTGTCTCATTGCATTTGTATTTCGGTCGAAATACAGATGCGGGTGTGTATGCACAGTATCGGGGTTTTCCTGTGATTTATTACGGGACCAGTTTTCTGGAGTTGCCAGTTTGCTTTCCGTTTCGGCCAATTTCCTTTATTTCGTTCATTGGCCGAAGTTTGGTTGCGGAGGGTTTATTTGCATTGTGGCAAATAAGCTTTTGTGGAGGGGGTTCTTTGCATCTTGTTTCATCATGATGGCTTTCATGATGAGCACCATACCTTGACCTTTTTTTTGACTTGATCACTTCATGATGGCTTGACCATTGTAGGTTATGATTGGCTTTTGGAGTGTTGGGTTTTGTTCTCTCATCATAACTTTTCATTTTAATTTCGAGGCCTCCCCCCCAAGTGAGTGCTGAATATTTCCTTTCATCAATTCGTGGGTCCCCCCCCTTTTTGTTTGAGTGTGCAGGAGATTTATTTTCATTGAACATGAATGGGTTATATGATTAATTAATAAAGGAGATTGCATGGTGTTAAAATGTGTGTGCTGTGAATAATGGTTAAAGCATTAATTTTTGAAGTGAGGGATGGGCTATTGGTTGTGCTTTGTGCTAAGTGGGTGTTGCTTTCCCTGCATGTTCCTTTTTCGTGGGCCCCCTCCCCTTGTGTGTGCAGGAGTTGTAGGTTGAGGCATTAATTTAGATGTTAGAATGAATGAAGAGATTACATGCTGTCCTCTAGAGCATTCCACAGAGCACACTCTGGTATGAGGCCGAGCTCATTATCCAGTCCTCTCCAATTTTTCCAGCAAGCCTCCATTGATTTTTCTCTTGCATCATTTCTCCATCAAAAAGGCAATTCCTACAACCCCAAATTGAGACTTGTACACTACATTCTACAGCAAATCTTGGGCACGTCGACTAGCCAGCTTCGTGCCCGAGTTGCCTCGGCATTGAGGTGGGAGCCCGTAAAAGAAGTAGGCGATGTGGTGCCCTTCCGGCGACGAGGTGGAGACCGGACATTCCGCGGGAGATCGGGACGACGACGAGAAGACCGGAGGACTCGGATCACTCGGTATATCTCTTCCCTTCTTGTTAGTTAGCTAGGACTAGTTTAATGGCCCGATCCGGGTTATAGTGCGCGGTGGTGCCGGTTTGCTAGTTCGCAAAGTTAAAGTTTTTCACCGCTTCCGCATTTGGTCGTCGGTTTGACGGCCGGGGCGCCGCCGTGCACTTACATTTCATTCTCGCGATGAATGTGTCGAATGGTTGTATGCGATATAACCTAGTTATCGAATCAAGGATTGATTCGATAAGCCGATACATTGGATACTAGCCGGTTATATGCGACATGACCGGATCATTGAATCAAGTGTTGATTTAATGATTTAATGTATAATTATATATTTGATATATTACTTTGCATTAACTAGTATTGGTTCACTTTAAATGGATTTACTCACTTGTATTGCACATTGTATATGTGATATATTTTTGTGCACATGATTGTATCATGTTTGATGATACATTCTTTCTTGGTTTTGGGTAAAGTATTGAACCATGGTTAGTTAGTGGTTAGGGTATCATTTCATTTGCTTATTCATTTATCTTTTTATTTATTTCATTTGAAAAGAAAAAGAGAAATGAATGGTGGCTATATTTGTTTTTAGTTGAAGATTCATGAAGCATTGACTTAGTCACCATTCTTGTCTCATGCCTAACCCTAACCACTCATCTAACCTAAGTTAAGTCTCTACACTAAACCATGGTTGAAGATATGATAAGTATTGTATTTTCTTTTCTATTTTAATTTAACTTATCATATCTTTTCTTCTTCTTCTTCATCTTGATCAAGAAAGAGAAAGCTTGACCATCAATGGTGATTGATGGAAAAGTGTGAGAAATCCAAATATAAAGTCTACCCACTTCCTATTTCTTCATCCTCTACCTCTTGCCAAGTTGTATAGGGTGTTCACTTCACAAGTTTGCAAAGCTTGGTGAAGTTGGAGCTTGTTCTTGTGATGCTTCGACGTAGATCATCTTCGGCATCGAACCGACGATCAAGCCCGCCCATTCTTCGATGATGCCAATGCTAGAGTCATGAGTTCGATTTGGACAGCGGAGGGAGATCATCGTGGAGCTCACGAAGTGGTGGACCGGATCTACAAAGGTTGTAGCCCCTTCCCTATTTCTATATTTCCGTATACTTGCTTGCTTTGCCTAAATATCTAGTTAACGATCCGTTCTAGGTTTTCTCGGCACCGTAATTTTTAGAAATTTGCATCTTTGATCACTTGTAAGACTCCATTAGTGTGCCTAGGAACCCTACAGTGGTATCAGAGACTAGCTAGAGCCTTAGGCGAAGTCCCGACGGAATCAGAAGTCTGAACGACCCGAAAACCCAACCCTATATATGCTCTCTGTACAATTTTTAATTTCGGGGATTTTTCCACATTAAAAATATTCGGAAAAATCAGCAGGAAGATCTAAGACATACTGTAAAATTCGTGGTCTTGATTCCATAAAGGGGGCGCGGATCCGCGGCCTTACAGAAGGCTCATGCGGCGGATCCGCGGCCCTTTTGTCGTTTTGTGCATCCTATTTTGCACAGTAACTCTTAGTTGTCTGTGCTGGTTTTCATGGGGATTTTTAATAATTTTTCCAGAGTTGCATTTTCTGGGTTGTATTGGGAACTCGGTGTATCGGTCGGATTGTCTAATTTTGTCGGTGTGTTTTTCCGGATAAATCTTAGAATATGTTAAAAAGTTCGACCGGATATAAATACCCACTTTTTCCCCTGCCGGGAAATTTCCAATTGTTGGATTTTTCCGTAGTTTAACGACGTTCTAAGTAGTGCAAGTAACGCGATGGACCCTCTAGAAGACAACAAACCTTAACTCGATTATGTGACCGTCTTGAACTGCCCTTTGAACCTTCGGGTTTGGGGCAGTACGGCGTGCCACATGTGAGGCGTTGGCTTGACCCATCTACGGCTGGACCGTTGGTACTGAAGCACGAACTGAATGTTGTTAGACTTATTTCATGTGTTGAGCTGTATCGGGAAAACTTGGGTGTTCGATTGTTCGATCGAAAAGTTTAGCATTTTCTATTTATCCGGAATGTGATACAATAATTGGAATTCGCAAATAGTTATGAGATAACGGAATGAATGTTATAAACATAGCAGTTTAGTCTTACTTGATCGGTTGCCACGGAATTTTGATGTGATCAAAAGTCCGTAGCAATCACGTAGCGTACGCGGATACTCGCCGGGTAAACTTAATAGACAGCCTCACTCCATTGCCCCGACCATGTGACTGTAGGAGAACCCCGTCGCCGAAAGCATCCGTTCGGGTGCTCGCGGTAGCGGTGTTCCGCCTTGGTGCACTTCGTCGACGGTTTCGGGGGGGCGGCCGCCTACTAAAGCTTGCGACGAGCATTCGATCAGAATGTCGGGAATCCTGTTGAATTGCCCGACTTGATATTGAAAAGTGTTTTCGATAATGAGACTAAAATGCGGGGTTTATAATTGTTAGGCATGCGATGTCTAAGTAATTCATTTGGTCAGGCATGCGATGTCTGAGGAGGTTGCGGATTCCAACTATTGTAGTTTTACATTTTCTTTTCTGTGACCGTAAGTGTAATATGTGATATCGCCGGTTTCGTTGCTATATGTCAACGACAATTGGGATGCGCATATTTATTTACGTTGATGACATGTGATGTTATGTGTTGCTGGATATGTTATATTGGATCGTCGTGTTTGAATAGCCGGGGGGTTTTTATGTGAGATCAGTGTTTTTCATTTTCATTCATGTAAAAACTTGTATGTAATATTCTTTTATTGGGGCACTTCCAGGTTGCGGATGTTGTCACCATTTGTATATTATTTACTTTTCTGCACTAGGACAGACCCAAGGAGGGGAGCACAAGTAACCGGGTTCTGGGGTCCAGTGGGAGACCAACTCGAGGAGTCGAGTCCGGTTCTCCTAACCCTAGAATTGGTAGGGTTGCTTACCGCTCTCGTAGGGGTCCAGGGGTGTGGGATTGTCTATTCATCATGACCGTGGAATCCGTGTTTTATACTGGCTCGTATTGAAAACACGGACGTCCTAGTATATCCAATATTTCATATGTTTCTTCTGCTGTGTTTTATCTGTGATCATGTGATGTTCTGTGACAGATATTATATATAGTATATATGATATATTATATAGACGTTGCTTATGTTTTACACCCGCGCTAGCCCTGCCCCGCTCTACCGTTAGTTACCTAACCTAACGGTGCAGACAGGACATCGAGGCGAATGCGGATGGCATAAGCGTACGTTATATTTATCTGTGATGTTTAGGTGGACTTAAATGATGGGATATTCATTAATGAGATTAATGAAAGAAAATAAACCTAATTGATGTTGTGGAATCGAATTTCAAAATAAAACAGGTAGCTACAGTTCTTGCTTTGCATCGTGGTGTTCCTTGTAGAACATCCTGCACCTTATTCGATAATGAAAGGACCGAGATCCCTTCACCGGGAGTGACTCCTTTAGCAATAACTGGCAGATGCTACAACCCTCGGTTCGTCTTTTGATCACTTCTATAGTTTCTGCTTTGCACAGTGATATATATGATATATCCCGCACCTCATTCGACGAGGAAAGGGCCGACGATCCCTTCACCGGGAGTGACCCCTTTAGCAAAACTAGAAAAGCCTAAAAAACATTCCATTTAAAAACCATTTGATTCCGCAACGAGATCAAGTTCAAAGCGTTAAAGGTTTTCACAAAAACCAGCCGCAACCCTCCGTCATTTTAGGAAGTAGAGTACTTAGTATTCGTGCTGTGTTTGTTGACCATAGTCAAGGCACAGTGTACGGTAGCTAAGTGATGTCTTCCTACACCGCATATGATGCGATTAGTTAGGACAGTCGCGTGACTTTGTTGACCATAGTTAAGGGTCATGTGGGTGGGTCTAATTAATCACGAAATGACGGGTAGAACTTGACTAGTACTTATGATTTGTTGACCATAGTTAAGGTCATAGGTGCTAGGGGGAAAAACCTTTATCGGGAGTTTCAAGTGTTGAAATTTGCAATGAGATTGCATACCTTCTATATGATAGTTGGATCCCGATACCCACTGCGAGTAATTGTTACTCCTGGGAGAGTTTTGCACTTTGCAATTAGCCGATCAAGTAGGTGTCTAGAAAGGTGTCAACGGGGTTACGCCTCTGGGAAAACGAGGTTTACATTAATTAGGTCCGTGCGAAAGCACGGGGAACCTCCCTCAAAGTACCGACACTGGCCTGGCTGAAAGATTGGCGAACTTGTAGAGTGTAATTAATCCCGGCTAGTCTTTCCTTTTAAAGTTTGAAGGAAGATTTGATAAAAACAGTGGGAGCCATCCTGATTAGATAAAATATATAACCAATCTGATCTTGCAAGAGCGCACGCAGAGTGTTTTCTTCTCTCTCTCCTGGTAGCGACCATGTCACGCCTTAATCAAGATAATAATATGGATGTATTGACCGAACCCGCTTGTTATACTGAGCTGGGGAACGTTGGTCCCGCTCCAACTTATAATTGTTATAAGACAGAGCAGGAAATTGGGGAATACCAGAATTCCTATGCCGCCCAAACGAAGAAAGTGCATATGATGCATCTCCTTCGGGTGTGTTCATTATAAAGAACTGTTTCTCAGTATCCTCTGCATCCTGGGTATATGATACCGGATCAGGATCCCAGATATGTAATCTGTTACATAGGGCTACAAAAAGGTAGAAAAACTGAGAACGGGTGATAAGTTTAATGAGACAGAAACCGGGGCAAGTGTTGCAGCCAAGTCTGTTGGTCACTGTCACCCTGTATTATGAATACATTGATTCTGAACAAATGCTATTAGATATCGTACCTGATATACAAAATCATATCAGTCTCTTTATTAGTAAAGAAATGATATAATTTTGTATTGATGGATAATGTTTTGAACATTTCCTATATCAAAAGTTGATCGGTTCAGGCACGTCATCTAAAAGCATTGACGTTCTAAATCAAACTACAGTTCCTTGTATACTGAACACACACAAGAGGAAGAGTTCAGAAATGAACGAATCATTCTTGAGGCATTGTAGACTAGGTCATATCAATGCGACCCGACTGGCTGAAGTTAAATTTTAGATGCATATTTAAATCAGTTTAAATTTACATCTTGTGAAACTTGCCAGTCATGTCACAAAGATATAATGACACCAGCTCTGCTTACTGGAAGCCGAGAAAGAGTTAATGAACTCTTGGGACTGATACATGATGATGTATGTAAAGTCTCCTGTCTACACATGCCAGGACTGGTTCTTTATACTTCATTATATTCTCTGATAATCTCTCAAGATTCAGTCATATATTCCTGTTGAAACATAAGTCCGAACCTTTTGAGATATTCACAGAATATAAATTAGAAGTAGAGAACCAAAATACGGGTATAAGTATTATGTCCGATGATAAGATCAGGGAGGAGAATACTTGTGCATAGAATTCCTGGACTATTCTAAAGGAGAATGAGATTTTCTCTCAGTGTTACTCCTCTGAATACACCACAGCACAACGGTGTATCAGGACGGAGCAATTGCACAATATTAGATATGGTGTGCTCTATGATGAGTATTACTGAGTTACCTATTTCCTTTTGGGGTTATGCACTTGAGAAGCTGCATACCTATTGAATTAGGTTTGAATCAAATCACTGCCTACCACTCCATATAAGATATGGTATGGGAAGAACCCATCTCTTAAGCGAGTTAAGATTTGGGGTTGTCCGGCCTATGCTTAAAGCAAAATCCGGACAAGATCGAGGCAGGATCAGTTCTGTAGAACTGAAAAGGTTCCAGCTATATAAAACTGCAGTTGATGATTTGACAGAACCATAAGATTCTATAGTTCCCGACGAACCTCAGCCTCTCCGCCGATCTAGTAGGGTTCCTCATCCGCCTGAGAGATACCTCGGTTTCTCGATGACAGTGGGAGCAAGGATTGCATCATGAGATGATGACCCAACTAGTTTCGAGCAGGCCATCGAGAGTAGGGACTCTGTAAGAATGGCTGGATGCTTAGCGATCTGAGATGGAATCCATGTACACCAGCAAAGTATGGACTTTAGCTGCTATATCTGAAGGGTTAAATCCCCATCAGGAGCAAGTATATCTTGAGAAGATTACTTGGTTTAGATGGAAAAGTTGAGACTTTCAAAGCTAGACTTGTTAAAGGTTTTCGTCATCGACCAGGCGTGGATAATGATGAAACCTCTTTCCAGTATCTATGCTTAAGTCTGTCCAGATCCTACTTACCACGGCTACATACCATGACTACGATATCTGGCGGTTGGGTGCCATGACTGCTTTTCTAAATACTGATTTAGAAGAGAACGTCTATAAGAACACAGCCAGAGGTCTTCGTAAACAGTGGGAGCAGCGGAAACGTGTGCAAGTTGCTTTATATAATGAAGCAGGCATCACGGAGTTGGAACGTTTGTTTTGATGTGATAGTCAAAGTGTTTGACTTCATCAAAATGATAGACGAACCTTGTATATACAAAAGGGTAGTAGAGAGTGAGGTGGTCATCTTCGTATTGTACGTAGACAACATACTCTTGATAGGAAAAGAGTTTCCTATACTACGATCGATCAATCTCCTATTATCACAAGGATTCTCCAAATAGGATAAAGATGATACCTCCTAAATCCTGAGATTTGGACCTATGAGATAGATCTAAAGGGATATTAGGGTTCTCACTAGGTATAGTGAGATTGTATCAATCGATCCTGGGGAGAATCACTGGAAGAGTTCCAGGGTGATAAAGACGACTGAATGTCAGTCACAGGCACTGTCTTTACCCTCAGTAAAAGGACGGTATGTTGGAAGAGTTCCAAGCTAGATACCGTGGCAAACTAGACGATAAAGGATGGTAACATCGCTATTGAAGATACTACCAAAGAGGAAGTTTGGGTGTATATTGGTTCATAAGATGAACTAGGTTCCTGCCATTGTATGACAATGGAAGTGTGGCTTCGGCCCTGGAACCCTGGTCCCATCAGTGACCCAGACAAATTCTGAGGCAGCATCACCTGATCATGGAGATAGTTGATCTCCAGGGTGTTCGAGGTTAGGAGAGAAGACTCAGAGGACAACACGGCGGATCCACTCACGAAGGCCTTTTTCCCAAAGAGAGACTTTTAGGGGATGGTTGAGTATGTGATACTGCAACCACTGCTACAGATGGCCTTAGTGCAAGTGGGAGATTGTTAGTTATATGTATGCCCTAGAGGCCATTACTGCACATTGGATGTATATTGTAGTGGATGCTGGGACATATATAGGTAGGACTTTCTTGCTCGACTTGATAGTACGCTATCTGGTTGCTCTTTATCATAACGTGTATACTTTCTGTCTCTCTGATTACATGTTGATAAAGCCCATAGGATGTGTACTCGACTTCCAGGACTATGATGTAGATCATACTAATGGGGCCTGGGTAGTCCATGAGTACATCCTTGAAATGTTCCTAGTCGAGGGAATATCGAGACGGGGCATCGATATTCCAGAGTAGACTAGCGCATATCTTCTCGACCCATGCGATGGGCGATGGATGATCCCATATCCATTGGTGTTTGACATCGAAGATGGTATGCGGGTGCTCAGTGGAGACTGGGTACACTGAACGGACTCGCCGAGAACTCCCAGATGGTATTATACCTCACGTCAGATGGCAGTTCTCTGGTGACACTGGTACAGCTTAGTCTGTTGACCCGAGATCGTCATAGAGTCTTGTGTGTCTCCCACTGTGCTTTGATTTCCACCCTACCACGGCTCTACTGAGTTGTGCAAACAGGTGGTTTTTGGGTACAGTCCCGATTCACATGGAGGCAATGAGCGATAGGAGGGGATTCGTCTCTCCCGGTATTGGGGGTTGATGTTGTGCTATGCTCGACTGGCCATAACAGGAAATCCCTGGCCAGGGTTGCAGTGATATACTGGTAAGAGTTATCAGTAGTTTCACGAATGTTATGGACCTCAAGTCGGCATGACTTATCGAGCTATTGGGGTCTGACGTTTACCACCCCTAGGCGAGATATGCGACATATCAGACGAACTGACCGGACTGTACGGTAAGTGTTACTGGTTGGATTCACAGGAGTGTGAGCGAGCTTGCTCGTCGATCTTCTGATCACTCAATACCCGGGTGGCCGTTACGTTTAGCAGACCGCTTGCGGCTTGTGGGTGCTTGATATGATCATCATCCGCTACCGGCGTATTGACGAGTCTTTAGAGTCCTACACAGAGGTTTCCTGGCTCAAGCGAAACGAAATAGGAGCGCATATGAGATATGTGCGGGACCGAGAATAATGCGTGTATGTGATACCGTATTTCATTCTCGCGATGAATGTGTCGAATGGTTGTATGCGATATAACCTAGTTATCGAATCAAGGATTGATTCGATAAGCCGATACATTGGATACTAGCCGGTTATATGCGACATGACCGGATCATTGAATCAAGTGTTGATTTAATGATTTAATGTATAATTATATATTTGATATATTACTTTGCATTAACTAGTATTGGTTCACTTTAAATGGATTTACTCACTTGTATTGCACATTGTATATGTGATATATTTTTGTGCACATGATTGTATCATGTTTGATGATACATTCTTTCTTGGTTTTGTGTAAAGTATTGAACCATGGTTAGTTAGTGGTTAGGGTATCATTTCATTTGCTTATTCATTTATCTTTTTATTTATTTCATTTGAAAAGAAAAAGAGAAATGAATGGTGGCTATATTTGTTTTTAGTTGAAGATTCATGAAGCATTGACTTAGTCACCATTCTTGTCTCATGCCTAACCCTAACCACTCATCTAACCTAAGTTAAGTCTCTACACTAAACCATGGTTGAAGATATGATAAGTATTGTATTTTATTTTCTATTTTAATTTAACTTATCATATCTTTTCTTCTTCTTCTTCATCTTGAGCAAGAAAGAGAAAGCTTGACCATCAATGGTGATTGATGGAAAAGTGTGAGAAATCCAAATATAAAGTCTACCCACTTCCTATTTCTTCATCCTCTACCTCTTGCCAAGTTGTATAGGGTGTTCACTTCACAAGTTTGCAAAGCTTGGTGAAGTTGGAGCTTGTTCTTGTGATGCTTCGACGTAGATCATCTTCGGCATCGAACCGACGATCAAGCCCGCCCATTCTTCGATGATGCCAATGCTAGAGTCGTGAGTTCGATTTGGACAGCGGAGGGAGATCATCGTGGAGCTCATGAAGTGGTGGACCGGATCTACAAAGGTTGTAGCCCCTTCCCTATTTCTATATTTCCGTATACTTGCTTGCTTTGCCTAAATATCTAGTTAACGATCCGTTCTAGGTTTTCTCGGCACCGTAATTTTTAGAAATTTGCATGTTTGATCACTTGTAAGACTCCATTAGTGTGCCTAGGAACCCTGCACAAAGATGGTATACGGGTGCTCAGTAGAGACTGGGTACACTGAACAGGACTCACCAAGAACTCCTAGATGGTATTATACCTATCGTCAGATAGCAGGTGACACTGGTACAGGTTAGTCTGTAGACCCGAAATCGTCATAGAGTCTTGTGTGATTCCTGCTGTACTTTGATTTCCACCATACCGTGTTCAATAAAGCGTGCAAAACGGTGGTTTTTGGATACAGTCCCGAGTCACATAGAGGCAATGAGCGATAGGAGGGGTTTCGTCTCTCCCGGTATTAGGGGTTGATGTTGCGCTTTGCTCGATTGGCCATAACAGGAAGTCCCTGGCCAGAGCTGATACTAAGATTTACTGGTAAGTGTCATCAGTAGTTTCTCGACCCGTTATGAGCCTCACATCGGCATGACTTACCAAGCTATTAGGGTCCGACATTTACCACCCCCAGGCTAGATATGCTACATATCAGAGGAAGAGACCAGACTGCACGGTAGTTTTACTTATTGGATTCACGTGAGCATGAGCAGGCTTGCTTATTGATCTTCCGATCGCTCAATACCCTGATAGCCGTTACGTCCAGCTAGTACCGCTGACGGCTTGTGGGTAACTGATATGATCATTACCTACTGCCAGCATATTGACGAGTCTTTAGAGTCCTACACAGAGATTTCCTGGCACAAGAGAAATGAAGAAGGGCACATATGTGATGTGTGCGGGACTAAGATTAATACGTGTATGTGATACTGTATTCTTATCTCGCAATTTGTTATATCGGTCGGTTATATGTGATATAGCTGGGATATTGAATCAAGTGTTGATTCGATAAGTTGATATAGGTGATATTAGTCGATTGTATGCGATACAGCCGGGTTATTAAATCAAGTGTTGATTTAATAATTTAATATATGATTATATATTTGATATATTATTATACATTAACTAATATTAGCTCACTTAAGAGTTTCTTTTCCTCTTTGTACATTTAATATATATGTGATATATATTAATGTATTATTTCCTTTGTGTCATGCTTGATGATACATTGTATATGGGTGTATGAAACTCATACCATAAGATAATTATGGTGAATATTTATTTAGAGAATAAACAAAATTAGGTGGAAATAAGCATGGCTAAGAGGCTTGGAGAAGCTTGTGGAAGCTTTGACTTAAGTCCACTAATTTTCTATTTACTTTAGATATTTATTAACCCAACCATTATCTTAAGCTTTGGTTAAGTCTTTATGTAACGTTTTGAAAATCGTTTCGGTGAAATTTCGGAAAATCGGTAAAATAAAGGGGTTTCAGTAAAAAGTCAAAATAAAAATATCTTTATTATAAAATAAAATATTCATATTCTAGCTATGTAATTGCTAGTATTTTGTGTTTATTAAGCCACTCGTAAAATTTCTAATTTTCTGAAAAAAATTCCGAAATTAAATATTTTAATATTATTTTAAGCTGTTAAAAATTCATTAAATTAGCGACAAATACAAATTTGAATAGGATAATTACACCCTATAGAACCATGTCAACTAAAATCTAGTGAGTAATATAAATTTTTAGCAATTTATTTCAAGTTATAATTGGTTATATTTAAGGGAAAACTAAAATTTGAATTATTAAACTAAAACTTGCATCTTTGTAACTTGAGGGGTTCTTTTTGCATGAAATTTTCTTGTACACTCTCTCACACACCCTCTCCTCCCCTTGGCCGGCCCTACTACCACCTGCAGCCCACATTTCCCCCTCCACTCTTTTGCTTCTTTAACTCATTTAAATGGTTTAAAATATAGGTTTTTATATATATTAGTTGGGTGGGGGTATTGTGGTAATTGGGAGGGGCTTTGACTTGGAACTTTTTGGCACCATCCCCTCACCTTTTCCCCCTCCTTCCCTTGGTCGAAACCTGCACAGCAGGAGCCCCCATTTCTTCTTCTCTTTTCTCTTCAAAACTCCATAGAAAAATCATTAAAAATGCTTCAAAAAAATCCCAGAAAATCAAAATCTAATCCCTACCCATTTTTACTTGACCATTCTAGTATGGATCTAGGGAATAAGATTTCAATTTGGGAGGCTATGTGTGCTTGTGGATCTTCAAATTTATTGGGTATAAATTCTATCCCTTTTTGCTTAATTTGTTAGTTAATTTCTTAAAGCTAATTTATTTAAGTGTTAAATTGGTGGAATTTCTAGTTTTAAATTTTTATGTTAGGGTTTGGAAATTCTAGAATTTGGTTTTTAAAATAAAGTTAGGGTTTTATAAAAATGTTGTGTTTGCATAGTGTAATTAACATGCTAAGTCATGCAAAGTGTAATCTAAGTGCTAAGATTGCTAATTTTTACATCTAAATTATTCTAATTAAGCTAATTGCAATCTAGGTTTTTTTAGATCTATTATAATTAACGAGTTTAAAATTTAGTTTGGGTTTGGGTGACGTAATTAAGTTATTTAGTGAGCATTTTGGTCACAAAAAAATTGTTGAAATGTTTTTATTGGTTAAAACTTCAAGTTTTGAACAAAAAGGGTATTTGTGCTAACTAGATTTTGGTTTAAGGGAGTTTAGCAAGATTAAAAGTATAGTAAATGTTCATGTGGCCTATTTAAGCTAATTAGTGAATATTTTAACCACTAGTTTTGCTAAAACATTATGATTTGTATTAAAAACGGTTAGCGACCGCTCACTAGGTTATTGGAAAATAAAACAATTTGTTTAATTTTATGGTTTTGATGAATTTAACCCTATTTGTTATATAATTAGTGGATTTGGGGTTTTTGTGAATTCTAACATATTCCACATATATATGTTTAGTGTTTGTGAATGTGAAAATGGGTGTGTTTGGGTTTTCCTCGATGGTTTGGCGTTTGTACGCCGACGTCGAGGGTTTTTGGGTTGATTTGTGAAAGCAACCATTGGTTTCGACCTATGTGGGGTTCATGTGTCGTTTTGGTCATGAGTCGGATTTTAATGCGATACGGTGCGTTATGATATGTAGGTACCCCATGTGGATTTCGAGATGACAAGTAAGAGCGTGGCGACGTCGGCACCGGCGAGCGATGACCAGGTGAGCAAATTTATATCTACGGGAAGAAGTCGGGTGGATGGCGTATAGCACCCCCGCAGTTCGTGGTGATGTATACGAATACGTATAAACACATATATATTGATTACATATTGTTGAGTTTATTGATGATAAAGATAGATTTTAGGTGTGACTGGATAGGATTAGTGTTGCGAAACCCTAGAGTAGTGGTTGCACCACACATACACGCACACACCCATACGTGCATACATTCTTCTTTCATTTGTGCTTATACGGGAAAATGTATTTATGTGTTCACATGGGTATGGGACTATATGTTCACATACTGGATTTGAGGATAGTATTTGGGATTCGAGGTGAGTCGATAAGATTGATTTGAGATCGTGAGATCGGTGATATAGCAGGATTCGTATTTGAGATACGTCATGATGTCATAGCGGATCTTTGGACGACGATACCATGTGAATAGTGATAATAATGAAATAATCGACATGTGATCGTGTTATGAGATATGATATGTGTTGATGATATTAGTATCGTACTAGACGTAGATCAGTACCCGGATTATGATCTTGGATAAAGAGGATACCAGATGAATAATGTGATGAATGTGATATTGACCCGTACCCAGATTTGGGATGCCGTACGACGGATTTACGTACGAGCTATATATTGATGTTTGATCCGCACTCTTGACTTGGGAATATTTGATTATCGATATGGTATCGGATGTGATATTATCGAGGCGGGATCACCGACTATATATATATATATATATATATATATATATATATATATCGACTCAGATGTTAGACGGTTTTCTTACCTTTAGTTTAGCTTGTTAGCTCGGCCGTATAGTTTAGTGTAGTTGTTAGACTAGATTTATATTAAATGTAGATTTGTTATCATTATGTCTAGTATTTAGCTCCCGCTCATTATTGCCGTTCGCTCTGCACTGCATACTTATATTGTGATTCCTATTTGCATTGTTGTTATCATACTGTTAGGACACCAGCACCATTACGGATGATGCATATGTACCACGTACACTTACTTGCCGGCTCACACACATCTTCATCGTTAATTGCCATGCCACGTACACTTTACAAATACTATTGCATTGACATAGGATGCTAGCTAATAATTTAGACATGATATTAGTGTACTTGCCCTATATCCTAGGTTAGACATTGTAGTTATTACTTGTTACTTCATGCATGTTATTATTCATCGTTATGCCGCATTCATGGATTTTTATGCCTATATTCACTGTTTACATGCTATTGAGGATTTGGATTCGGATTTCCATGAGATTTTCTGGATTTAGGGGAAAACCGCAAAACTTATATAAACTTCTTTTCTCTCTTTAAAATAAAAAGTACGGTTTTCCCATGATTTATGAGTCGTCCACCATGAGTTTGCTGATGGATTTCGAGACCCGAGTTCGAGGAGTGGAGGAACCGTTTTGGATACATGGTGGACCCGGTGCGGTACCCCGGGGCAAGAGGATCGCAAATGATGGCGTTGAGCCTGGCAGGGGAACACTACCGACCGGTGATTTTACCCGATGCGTTGGATATCCGAAGGATACCGTCGTGGTCTTGAGATGGATGGTAGGGGCCGGTCTGGACTGACGACGCCCTAGATATTGAGATTGAGGCATTGAGACTTCGTGATATTGCGGTACTGAGATTTGATAATACAGGCCAGTCCGGATAGCTGGAGCCTGAGATTTTGAGACATTGAGATTTATGTTTTGTGTCGATACTAAACACTGTTTATGTTGATTTCATCTATGATACCTCATTTTAAAAATAGAAAGGAAATCTCACTAAATTATGAAAGCAGTTTCTTTAGTACATGTATTCTGTTTTCATGCATTCATACATCATCCATATGATATATTGCTACCTGAGGCACTGACACGGGCATATAGGATTACACTTAGGTTAGATATTTACCCTAGCCATTGTTTAGGCTGCTGGTTATATTTGAGGATATATTATGATCGTATGACCTAGGATTGCGTTGTTCATGCGATTTCTGTTCGTAGATGTTTTTCTACTCACGAGTTGGCAACTCACACCCGTTGTGCCACAGTTTCTTGCAGATTTTGCCGTACAGGTTTCATTACGGTTTTGCTGGCACTGCTTCTTTCGGGTGACTTGCTAGTAGGTGGGTTTATTTGTATCGTACCCATCATTATACATTGTATATTGTTATTCTGTTATATCTAGAAGTTCCATCAACCAAACATGTATTTATTTTTGAGATAGAGACCACTGATGTTATTCTTTCGACCTTAGAGCCGCGCGTTATATTTCTGTGGATTTCTTGTTGTTTTGAGTTCCTTTTGAGTTTTGATCCTCGCCCTTGGCGTTGTATATTATATTTCTTGTGTGGTTGAGACCGTCGATTGACGAAGAGCTAGCTCCCGCTCGGGGATGCCTTTTTATTGATTTCGTATACTATTCATGTTGCATTCCGTTTGGGGGCCAGTATTTATAAAGGAGACTCTGCCGAAATTTTCAGAAAATACTTGATGTTTTTAAAATGCATAATTCGGCTTATACTATTAAAACTACTTGTTTTAAGTTTGTTTTCCTTCACTCTACTACTTTTCTTGGTTTGGATTTCTGGGTTTTCGGCTTATTTAGAGTACGTACGCCTCGAGACGTTCATAGTCTAAGTGCCGGTCATGTTCCGTACTTTCGGGACGTGACACTCTACATGAGTTATATATGCTATTTTCTCACCCATGGTTCATTCTTGATCATGCATCTTCTTCTTCATCTCCATTTTTGCTTTCTGGCATTCTTGTGAGAAGAAAAAGAAAAAGAGAAAAGTAATTCTAATATGAGCAAAATTCCAACTTCACCAATCTATACCAAACTAGCCATTTGGTATAGGTTGTTTCTTCACTAGTACATCAATTAGTGAAGAGATAGCTTAAGTTAGAAATTCTTTGACATAGGTCATCTTCGGCTTCGAAGATCCATGAGCAAGCTTGTTCCTTTCTCCTAGTGGAGCCTAACGAGAGTCCGAGAGACCACTACTTGGAGATAAGGGACTACTACACGGAGCTTTTGAAGTGAAGGACCGGTCTACCAAGGTTGTATTCCTTGTTCACTTAGAGTAAAGTTGTTTACTTGCTTAGTTAAACCCTAATTATATAGTTAAATCCTCATTCCAGGTTGCTTAGCACTCTAGGTTTTTTAAAATTGCATGCACGATGCCTTAGAGAACATGGTGAGGGTGCTAAGGAACCCAGCAAATATGATGCAAGCTAATTGAATAACTAGAAGATTTATATGTCAATAATGATGTAATACAAAAATGCAAGTTATCAAGCCAATTCTACTGTGCGCGTGACACAGAAATTACCATTGGCGTGTGTGTACATATAGGATAGTGTACGTGCGGTATGAACCATTGGCAATGGTATAAGTGTCTTAGTATGATGATATCAATGTGTATGATAATGCGTATGCAATATGGATTTGTGTATAAGTATATGTTGTTAGTTATATGTATGCCCTAGAGGCCATTACTATACATAGGATGTATATTGTAGTGGATGCTTGGACATATATAGGGAGGACTTTCTTGCTCGACATGATAGTATGCTATCTGGTTGATCTTTACCTTAACGTGTATACTGTTTGTCTCTCTGTTACATGTTGGTAAAGCCCTTAGGATGTGTACTTGACTACCTGGACTATGATGCGGATCATACTAGTGGGGACATGGTAGTCCATAAGTACATCCTTCAAAGTCCCTAGTCGTGGGTGTATCGAGGTGGGGCATCGATATACCAGAGTAGACTAGCGTATACCTTCTCGACCCATACAGATGGGCGATGGATGATCCCATATCCATTGGTGTTTGACATCAGAGATGATATACGGGTTCTCAGTAGAGACTGGGTACACTGGACGGACTCGCCGAGAACTCCCAGATGGTATTATACCTCACGTCAGATGGCAGTTCTCTGGTGACACTGGTACAGAGTAGTCTGTTGACCCGAGATCGTCATAGAGTCTTGTATGGTTCCCACTGTGCTTTGATTTCCATCTTACCACGTCCAAGAGGGCGTGCAAAACGGTGGTTTTTGGGTACAGTCCCGAGTCACATGGAGGCAATGAGCGATAGGAGGGGATTCGTCTCTCCCGGTATAGGGAGTTGATGTTGCGTTGTGTTCGATTGGCTATAACAGGAAATCCCTGGCCAGGGTTGCTGAGATTTACTGGTAAGTGTTACCAGTAGTTTCTCGAATTGTTATAGACCTCATATCGACACGACTTATCGGGCTATTGGGGTCTGACGTTTACCACCCCTAGGCGAGATATGCGACATATCAGACGATCAGACCGGACTGTACGGTAGTGTTACTGGTTGGATTCACTGGAGTGTGAGCGGGCTTGCTCGTCGATTTTCAGAACGCTCAATACCCGGGTGGTCGTTACGTTTAGCAGACCGCTTGCGGCTTGTGGGTGTTTGATATGATCATCACCTGCTGCCGGCGTATTGACGAGTCTTTAGAGTCCTACACAGAGGTTTCCTGGCTCAAGCGAAACGAAATAGGAGCGCATATGAGATATGTGCGGGACCGAGAATAATACGTGTATGTGATACCGTATTTCATTCTCGCGATGAATGTGTCGAATGGTTATATGCGATATAACCTAGTTATCGAATCGAGGGTTGATTCGATAAGCCGATACATTGGATACCAGTCGGTTATGTGCGACATGACCGGATCATTGAATCAAGTGTTGATTTAATGATTTAATGTATAATTATATATATTTGATATATTACTTTGCATTAACTAGTATCGGTTCACTTTGAATGGATTTTCTCACTCGGATGTGCGCATTGCATATGCGATATGATTTTGTGCACTTGTTTGTATCATGGTTGATGATGCATGCCTACTTGGTTAAGTGCAAAGAATTAAACCATGGTTAACTAAATGATTAGGTTTTTATTTTCTTAAATTGTTCATTTATTCCTTTTTGGAAATTATTTTGCATAAGAAGAATTGGTGGCTTTCTTTTATTCTTTCATGAACTTTCATGAATGTTTGACTTTGTCACCAATTTTGTCTCATGCTTAACCCTAACCATTTCTTTTAACCATGATTGATTCTCTACACCTAACCATGGTTCTAATATGATAAGTATTCATTTCTTTTCCAATTTTAAATAACTTATCATATCATTATCTTCTTCTTCTTCATCTTCAACCTTGAAGAAAGCTTTCTACCAACAATGGTGGAATGTGAAAATGAGTGAGAAATCCAATTCTAAATTGAACCCACTTCCTATTTCTTCATCCTCTACCTCTTGCCAAGTAGTAGAGTGTGTTTCCTTCACAAGTTTTCAAGACTTGGTGAAGTTGGAGCTTGATCTAGCGATACCTCGACGTAGATCATCTTCGGCATGGACATCGACGACCTAGCTTGCCCATTCTTCGACGAAGCCGACGCTAGAGCCCGGGAACTCATTTGGACAGTGAGGGGACTTCGTTGCGGAGCTATGGAGGTGGAGCACCGGATCTACAAAGGTTGTATTTCCGTATAAACCTTAGTTAAGTTGTTAACTAGTTTCTAGTTTCGCCTAAACTTTAGCCAACGATCCGTATTAGGGTTTCTCGGCACCTAGATTTTTTGAAATTGGCATGGTTGATGCCTTGTGAGACCTCATTACCGCTGTGCTTGTCCTCTGAGTCTACTCTCCTAACCTCGATCCCTTGGAGATCAAGCATCTCCATGATCAGGTGACACTACCTTAGAATATGTCTGGATTACTGATGGGACCGGTGTTCCTTGGCATAAGCCATAACTCCATTGTCACACAATGGGAGGAACTAAGTTCATCTCATGAACTAATATACACCCAGACTGTCTCTTTGGTAGCATCTTAAGTAGCGATGTATCCAGCCTTTATCGTCTAGTATGCCACGGTATCTAGCTTGGAACTTTTCCAACATACCGTCCCTCCACTGAGGGTAAAGACAATGCCTGCGACTGACTTTCAGTCGTCTTTATCACCCTGAAACCCTTCCAGTGATTCTCTCCAGGATCAATTAATACCATATCACTACAACCAGTGAGAATCCTAACATCCAATTAGATCTATCTCATAGATCCAAAACCCAGGATTTAGGGGGTATCACTTTGATCCTATATGGAGAATCATTGTGATAAGCGGAGATTGACCGAGCGTAGCATAAGAAACTCTTTTCTTATCAAGAGTATGTCATCCACGTACTCTACGAGGATCGTCACCATACTCCCTACTACCTTTTTGTTTATACAAGGTTCATCTACCATTTTGATGATGTCAAATTCTTTGACTAATTCATCAAAACAGATGTTCCAACTCCGCGATGCCTGCTTTATCCTATAAAGCATCTTGCACACGTTTCCGCTGCTCCCACTGTCTACGAAGCCCTCTGGCTGTGTACTTATAGACGCTCTCTTCCAAAATATCATTTAGAAAAGAAGTCATGACACCTAACCACCAGATATCGCAGTCATGGTATGTAGCCGTGACAAGTAGGATCTGGATGGACTTAAGCATAGTTACTTGAAAAGGTTTCATCATTATCCACACCAGGTCAATGATGCAAACTTTTAACAAGTCTAGCTTTGGAAGTCTCAACTTTTCCATGTACACCAAGTAATCTTCTCAAGATATACTTGCTCCTGATGGGGATTTAACCCTTCAGATATAGCAACCAAAGTCCATACTTTGTTGGTGTATAAGGATTCCATCTCAGATCGATAAACATCCAGCCATTCTTACAGAGTCTTACTCTCGATGGCCTGCTCGAAGCTAGTTGGGTCATCATCTCATGATGCAATCCTCGCTCCCACTGTCATAGAGAAACAGAAGTATCTCTCAGGTGGGTGAGGAACCCTACTAGATCGGCGGAGAGGCTGAGGTTCGTTGGAATCTACTGAATCCTTTGGTTCTATCAAATCATCAGCTGCAGTCTTTATAGCTGGAACATTTCCAGTTCTACATAACTGACCTTGCCTCGAGCTTGTCCGGATTTTGCTTTTAGACATAGGCCGGTCAACCCCAAATCTTAACTAGCTTAAGACATGGGCTCTTCCCTTTCCATATCACATATGAAGTGGTAGGCAACTGATTTGATTAGAACCCTATTCAATAGGTATGCAGCTTCTCAAGTGCATAACTCCCAAAAGGAAAAAGGTAACTCAGTAATACTCATCATAGAGCACACCATATCATATAGGGTGTGATTGCTCCGCCCCGATATACCATCGTGCTATGGTGTATTCGGAGGAGTAATGCCGAGAGAGAATCTCATTCTCCTTTAGAATAATCCAGGAATTTCCGTGCTCAAGTATTCTCCTCCTTGATCTCATTAAAGGACATAATACTTGTACCCTCATTGGTTCTTTACTTCTAACTTATATTCTGTGAATATCTCAAAAGGTTCAGACTTGTGTTTCAACAGGAACATATGTCTGAATCTTGAGAGATTATCAAAGAATGTAACGAAGTACAAAGAACCAGTCCTGGCATATGTAGACAGGGGACCTAACATACATCAACATGTATCATCCGAAGAGTTCACTAACTCTTTCTCTGTTTCCAATAAACAGAGCTGGTGTCATTGTATCTTTGTGACATGACTGGCGAGTTTCACAAGATGTAAATTCAAACTAATTTAAATATGCATTTTTATGTAACTCTAGCTAGTCGGGTCACATTGATCTGACCTAGTCTACAATACCTCAAGAAGGAATCGTTCAATTCTGAACTCTTCCTCTTGTGTGTGTTCCGTATACTAAGAACTGTAGTTTGATTTAGAAGATCAATGCTTTTAGATAACGTGCCTGAACCGATCAACTTTTGATATAGGAAATGTTCAAAACATTATCCAACAATACAAAATTTTATCATTTCTTTACTGATAAAGAGACTGATATGATTTTGTATATCAGGTTCGGTATCTAATAACATTCATTCAGAATCAATGTATTACAATACAGGGTGACAGTGACCGACAGACTTGGCTGCAACTCTTGCCCCGTTTTCTGTCTCATGAAACTTATCACCCGTTCTCAGTCTCCTACCTTTCTGTAGCCCTATGTAATAGATTACATATCTGGGATCCTGATCTGATATCACATACCCAGGACGTAAAGGATACTGAGAAACAGTTCTCTGTAATGAACACACCCGAAGATGATGCATCAACATGCACTCTCTTCGTTTGGGCGGCACGGGAATTCTGGTAATCCCCAATTTCCTGCTCTGTCTTATAACAATTATAAGTTGGAGCGGGACCAACGTTCCCCAGCTCAGTATAACAAGCGGGTTCGGTCAATAATCCGTATTATTATCTTGATTAAGGCGTGACATGGTCGCTACCAGGAGAGAGAGAGAAGAAAACACTCAGCGTGCGCTCTTGCAAGAATTGCTTGGTTATTATTTTATCTAATCAGGATGGCTCCCACTGCTTTTTATCAAATCTTCCTTCAAACCCTAAAAGGAAAGACTAGCCGGGATTAATTACACACTACAAGTTCGCCAATCTTTCAGCCAGGCCAGTGTCGGTACTTTGAGGGAGGTCCCCCGTGCTTTCGCACGAACCTAATTAATGTAAACCTCATTTTCCCAGAGGCGTTACCTTGTTAACACCTTTCTAGACACCAACTTGATCGGCTAATTGTAATGTATAAAACTCTCCCAGGAGTAACTCTTACTCACAGCGGGTATCGGGATCCAACTATCTCATAGAAGGTATGCAATCTCATTGCAAATTTCAACACTTGAAATTCCCGATAATATTTTGCCCCTAGCGTCCTATGACCTTGACGGAGGTCAACAAACCATAGGCTACTAGTCAAGTTCAACCCGTCATTTCTTGATCGAATTAAACCCACCCGCACGACCCTTGACGGAGGTCAACAAGGCCGCACGACTACCCTAACTCAATCTGCATCATATGCATAAACAGATAAATACTAGTTAGCTACCGCACACTACGCCATGACGGAGGTCAACAAACGTAGCACGAATACTAAATAGGACTTATCTGAAATGACGGAGGGCTACGACAGGTTTTTTCTGAAAACCTATTGCGTAATGAACTTGATATCGTTGTAGAATCAAATGATTTTAAAATGGAGTGCTTTTGAGGCTTTTCCAGTTTTGCTAAAGGAGTCACTCCCGGTGAAGGGATCGTCGGTCCTTTCCTCATCGAATGAGGTGCGGGATATATCATATATATCACTGTGCAAAGCAAAAACACTTAAAAGCAATCAAAAGACAAACCGAGTGTGTAGCATCTGCCAGTTATTGCTAAAGGAGTCACTCCCGGTGAAGGGATCTCGGTCCTTTCCTCATTGAATAAGGTGCAGGATATATCACATATACCTCTGTGCAAAGCAAGAACTGTAGCTACCTGTTTTATTTTGAAATTCGATTCTACAACATCATTAGGTTTCTTTTATTTCATTAATCACATTAATGAAGTCCCATCATTTAAGTACCTAAACATCACAAATAAATACGACGTACACTTATGCCATCCGCATTCGCCTCGATGTCCCCTCGTGCACCGTTAGGTTAGGTAACTAACGGCAGAGCGGGGCAGGGCTAGCGCGGGTGTAAAACATAAGTAACGTCTATATAATATATCATATATACTATATACTGTATCTATCACAGAACATCACATGATCACATCACAGATATCGCAGCAGAAGAAACATATGAAATATTGGATATACTAGGACGTCCGTGTTTTCAATACGAGCCAGTATAAAGCACGGATTCCACGGTCGTGATGAATACCCAAACCCACACCCCTAGACCCCTACGAGAGCGGCAAGAAACCCTACCAATTCTAGAGTTAGGAGACCCGGACTCGACTCTTCGAGTTGGTCTCCCACTGGACTCCAGAACCCGGTTACTTGTGCCCTCCTCCTTGGGTCTATCCTAGTGCGGAAAAGTAAATAATATACAAAGGGTGACAACTTCCGCAACCTGGAAGCGCCCCAATAAAAGAATATTACATACAAGTTTTTACATGAATGAAAATGAAAAACACTCATCTCACATAAAAACCCCCGGCTATTCAAACACGACGATCCAATATAACATATCCAACAACACATAACATCACATGTCATCAACGTAAGTAAATATGCGCATCCCAATTGTCGTTGACATATAGCAACGAAACCGGCGATATCACATATTACACTTACGGTCACAGAAAAGAAAGTGTAAAACTACAACAGTTGGAATCCGCAACCACCTCAGACATCGCATGCCTGACCAAATGAATTTCTTTAGACATCGCATGCCTAACAATTATAAACCCCGCATTTTAGTATCTTTATCGAAAACACTTTTCAATACCAAGTCGGGCAATTCAACAAGATTCCCGAAAAACTGATCGATTGCTCGTCGCAAACTTTAGTAGGCGGCCGCACCCCCGACGCCGCTGACGAAGTGCACCAAGGCGGAACACCGCTGCCGCGAGCACCCGGACGGATGCTTTCGGCGATGGGGTTCTCCTACAGTCACTTGGTCGGGGCTATGGAGCGAGGCTGTCTATTAAGTTTACTCGGCGAGTATCCGCGTACGCTACGTGATTGCGACAGACTTTTGATCGCATCAAAATTCCGTGGCAACCGATCAAGTGAGACTAAAACGCGATGTTTATAACATTCATTCAGTTATCTCATAACTTCTTGTGAATTCCAATTATTGTATCCCATTCCAGATAATTAGAAAATGTCAAACTTTCCGATCGAACAATCGAACACCCAAGTTTTCCCGATACAGATCAACACATGAAACAAGTCTAAAAACATTCAGTTCGTGCCTCAGTACCAACGGTCCAGCCGTAGAAGGGTCAAGCCAACGCCTCACATATGGCACGCCGTACTGCCCCAAACCCGAAGGTTCAAAGGGCAGTTCAAGACGGTCACATAATCGAGTTAAGGTTTGTTGTCTTCTAGAGGGTCCATCGAGTTACTTGCACTACTTAGAACGTCTTTAAACCACGAAAAAATCCAATACTTGGAAATTTCCCGACAGGGGAAAAATTGGGTATTTATATCCGGTCGAACTTTTTAACATATTCTAAAAATTTATCCGGAAAGCCACATAGACAAAATTTGATACTCCGATCGAAACACCGAATCCCCAAAACAACTCCAGAAAATTCAACTCTTGACTAAATTTTAAAAATACCCAGAGAACTCAGCACCTGAAACAATGAATTACTGTGCAAACAGTTAGGACTTACGTCACTATTCTGCCGCGGAACCGCCGCATAAGCTAGGATTATGCCGCGGTTCCGCCGCCGTTTACACTGTTCATGCAAAACTTTTTGCGCCGTAATTCTTAGATTTCCCTGCTGAGTTTTCTGCATATTTTTAATTTGGAAAAATCCACGATTTTAGAAAAAGTACAGAGAGCATGTTAAGGTTTGGGTTTTTGGGTCGTTCGGACTTCAAATTGCGTCTAGACTTCGCCTAAAGCTCTAGCTAGGCTCTGATACCACTGTAGGGTTCCTAGGCATCCTAATTATGTATACAAGAATTTACAATAGTACTAAACATCGGGCGCTTTACACCATCCAAATGATTCCCGCATTGATGTTAAATCTACTCACCGGAACGATCTCGGCAACTCGAATCCGACGACATCGTTTCCTTTCTTAGCCGCGTCCGACCCGACGTCTCCGCAACCGATCCTAGAATCGCACAAAACATAGCAATGAGGCTAGAAATCCGATATGACACAAAATCAAATACTACACGAACGAACTAACTCTTACGAGTTAATACGTGTGAACTTGGTGCGTTAAGCCTATGCAACATCGTCTAAGACTACCCTAAGGGTTGTAGTCCAAAGGAAACGCCAAATCAAGAATCGGAATATCGTATCGCACGTTAACATAATGCCTAAATTAAGATAAAACGGTTCCAGATTTTCTTTTACAAACAATTAGATAAAGTTGCACATACCAGAAACCTATTTAGAGTTGCAGAAAGCTCCCCACAAAAACCCATGACCATCTTCCCTAAACTTGCCGCAAATTGCGGCCAGAACCTATAAATCTGCGGCCTCAAAGTTGAGATGGGGGCTCGGGTTTTAAGGATGTATTCCTAGTCCTATATATATCTTCCAGTAATTGCAACTTCTCAAAAAGGTTTCTCGGTTGATAGCAGATTCGAAAGGAAACCCTAACCTTAACTAAATGCGATATTTAACACTAATTGAAACATTAAGGTGTTTTAGTGAAACCTTGGTAGTTAAACAAGATATTAAGCACTAAACTACTCTTAACTAACCTAATTTAAGTTATGATTACCCTAAAGTCATTACAACCCCAAACTCAACTTAACCCTCTCTTAAAACTTTAAATTTGTTTTAAACACTACCCTAAATCCTAATTAAGAATAATTAAGGCAAAGGATTTTCAAAACCTGATATAAACTTGACTCTACCTTGAAGGTGACTAGAAGTGATCCAAACTTGAAGAATGGCCTCAAGATGATGACTTGCTTCTAAAGAAACTCTTGAAGAGTTCTAAAATAGTATTTTTGAAAGATTAGTGAAGGATTTGTGTGAGGTTTTTGGTGATTAAAGAGAGGTTTTTGAGTGGAAGAGAAAGAAAAAAGAAAAGAAGAGAAGAGAATGAGTGATAAGAGTCTAGAGAGTGAGAGAGAATGAATCAACCATGGCTCACCTTTCTACTCATTTAATGCACCATGCCTTAATTTCCATTTTTATTTTTATTTTCTCAATAATTCTAGAACCATCCATCTTTTAAAATAAAATAACCCTATTAATAAATTGTGTTTTAGTTGTCATGGTTGCATAAACTTGTTTTAAGCTACACTAACATAATGTTAACACTAGATTATGGTGTATGTGCATATAAAATAATTTAATAAATAAATAAGCAAATAATTAAATACCTAAATAATTAAATAATTAATTAATTAATTAATTAAAAATTACATATGTAAATAAGTATATTTATATCCATGTGAAAAATAATTATTAACTAGTTTTATCGAGAAACGCATGTTATACCACTTATTAATTTATAATTATTCTAACAATTTTCAAAATGTTACACATTTATCTGTGAGAATTTTAAGGAGTGAACACAGTCAATTGGAACCCAATAATGCCAATATCTGTCATCTAGAAAGTCAGCCGAGTGAGATAAAAGATGAAACAAATGTTGATAATTTCATAGATGATGGTAATGTAATTAATTTGACTGAGTGTTATCAGGATTGGTAAGAAAACCCTTCGAGTCACTCCGACACTACCCTTCAAGTATCAAATATGCCTCTCATCACTTGTGATCTAGAGGATGATTTAACTGATATACTACTTAAAGATGAGATTCTTTCACCGACTGATTTTTGCGCTTAAATTTTAGAGGAGGAAACTTGCGAATTTGACGGGTACGGTTGGGACAGATTGTTAGAGGAAATCAAGGATATGGAACCCACGACTTTATGTTGGGTTATGGTAACGCCCCGGCCATCAATCCGTGACCAAATACAGAACAAAATTTGATAAAAAAAACTGGCTCTAACACAACCCATTCCTATGGATCGACCATTAACCCTAGACTAGCAAACTAGAAAGAAGTTTAGATGGTTATACCGAATGATCCGTGTCCTTTGGTCTTCAACCACCTTCCTAAGCTCTTTGAGGCTTCCTTGATCAAGTTTGATCTCCGGTCTCCCTCCATCGAAGATGATCCACCCGAGAGTCTATGAAACAAGCTCCAATCTCATAGCCGAGTTAACTAGGGTATCTTGATCGCTACACTAGATACTGTAGAAGAAGTACAGAGTGATGAAGGATTAATTTGTCTCAAGACACCCTAGGTTTCTCAACAAATGAGAAGGTTAGGGTGGAGGCAGAAGAAGATGCCATGAGGATGAGAGTGTTGTAAGAGAGAGAATAAATAAAAATGGCTACTTTGATTTTTGTCTGTTGTGAGAATAAATAGAGCCCCCTAAAAATATCTCAAGGCTAAAAAAATATCTTAAGTCAACCAAAAATTCTCAAGTCAACAAAATCTCACAACAAACAAAAACTCTAAGCATGCTAGAATAGTAACCATGGGTCACTACTAAGCCATGCCAGAAAAATGCAATAAACACCTCATCCTCCACCTCATAAACCTTTTAATCCAAAAAGGTATGAGGTGTAATCTTCTAAAAGTAATCTTGTAAGAAATTACAAGAATACCCCTTATCCGTATATACATACCTGCATCCGTATTCCAAAGAATACGAATACAATGAGACGAAAAAAATCCAACAATATAATACTAGGATCCGGTTAAAATCAAAGCCCACTAGTATTATCCGTCCAAAGCATAATACATGCACAAGTGCATGTATATGACCGAACTCTGCTATAAAACCATACAGCCTCTACATCGTTTCACCCGAAGTAGGAAAACCCTCTGTGTAGGACTCTAAAGACTTGTCAATACGGTGGCAGTGAGTTTAACCATAAGCACGTCGGTGGCACTAGCTTTACGTAACGGCTACCCGGGTATTGAGTGAAAGGGAGGCCGATGAGCATACTCATCCTGAAACCCCTACTAAGCCTGATAGTGACAATATCCGTACAGTCCGGTCCTTTCTTCTATGAGTATCGCATATCGAGTCTTGTGGTGGATAAAATTAGACCCCTAATAACGCGACATCTAGTGTTGGTATGAAACCCATCACCATCTGAGAAACTACCAATCCTAGATCAGTAATTCTCGACTACATTGGCCAAGGATTTCTGCTGATGGCCACCCGTGCACACCGCAACATCAACCCCCAATACCGGAAGAGACGAATCCTCTGACAATCCGCTTACTGCCTCTATGTGGCTCGGGACTGTACCTAACTAAAACCTGTTTTCACGACTCCTTTGAGCTGTGGTAGGATAGTAATCAAAGCACAGTGGGAACTCACTTGAGAGAAATGACGATCTCAAGTCGATAGACTAACATGTACACATGTCACTTGGGAACTACTATTTGATAATAGGTATAATACAAACTAGCATGTTCCCGGCGAGTCCGTCTGGTGTCCTCATAACCCAATAAGCTCCTGTATACTATCTTAAGTGAACAAACAGACACTATTGGCTTGTGAGACCGGCCACCGCCTCTCGTCGGGGTCTCGATCAGTATACACTAGTCTACTCTGGAGTATCAATGCCCAGTCTCGAAACTCCCTCGACTAGGGACATTTAAGGATATGGCTATAGACCACCCAACTCCCACATATATGATCGCTATCATAATGCTGGTAGTCAAGCAGGAATCCTATGGGCTCTATCAATAAGTAATAGTGATCTGTAATGCCACCAAATGCTGTACATGATGATAAAGACAAACCAGATAGCATACTATCATCTCGAGTAAGACTGTTCTACCGGTATAGGTCCTCTCTCAATCATCATAATCACCTGCTTGCGACTATGATAATTGCCTTGAAGGCACTATAGCCAACAATCTGCCGCTTGCACTTAAAGCTAATTATTGTGATGTCACATACTCACAGCCCATGTGATGCCGAACACTCAACTCCTTTACTAATCAGTCTCGCAAAGCTCCTTTGCGAAACTATTGTGTTCGAGAAATAGCCTCAGTGAGTGGATCCGCTCTAATGTTTCTTCCTGTATGTCTCTATATCTCAACTTCGCGGAGAAAGCTATCTTCCTAAATGAGCAATACCTGTCTTAGAATATGTCTGGATATCTAATGGGAACCAGTTCACAAATGAACTCAAAATCCAGCAAACTTCTTAGACTGTATCTTCCACTGAATTTAATCAGTATCATGCGCCATGCCTTTCGTCAGTATCCTCTTAAACACATGTCCAACATATTGTCCCTCAAAATAGGGAAAACTAAAACTCTGACAGTTACTCTGTTATCCAGGTCACCTTGGATGCCAGAAATGATAACCGTCTCCCGAAGGAGGCTGCCATTACCATATCCTAGAACATCCACTTATGTTCTTAACTACTTCCCAACTTTTCTCCAGGATTGGATTAATATATATGTTTATTGAAGCTAGTGCAAAAACAACATCTGGTGTGGTACTTGACATCACAAGATTGACTCAATTGCCTAAGCAAGTGATATGCCAATCATGCAAATCCCTCTCACCTTTAGTCTGAAAGACATCCTATAGAGAGGGTGAATCCATCACCTGCAGGTACACCACTATGCCAGGAGTCAACCATTCTAAAACACCTTTAGAATAATGTCAAAGTACCCAGAATGGGACACTTCCCAAGTCTAGATCTAGTAACCAGAAATCCTGATATTATATCCATATCCTATGTGGAGAAACAATTTTGTGACAACCACAGTACAACCGACCATAGTATAGGAATTTCACTTCCTATAAAGTGCATGTCATCCAAATACCAGGACATCATACCCTATTATCTTCTTACCAGATCCATCTTCTATTCTGAGGAAGTCAAAACCTATGACTGTCACATTAAAAATTGATGATCTATCTCAACTATACCTGCTTTCGTCTATAAATAAACACAAGCTACTTGTCCATTATGCTTCCGCTACTCCCACTGACCACAACAACCCTCTGGCAGAGTCACATATACGTGCACTTCTAAATCTAGTTTATAACGACGTTATACTCATCCTCCTGCCGGGTCTCATAGTCTAGAACAGCAGCAATGGAAAGTCTGGGTAAACATGAACCTCCCTGTCACCGTTTCTGAGAAGACCGAAGTACCTCTTGGGTGCCTGAGGTTACCTTCCATATCAGCGTAGTGGATAATGGAATGTCAAATCCAATTGAATTTTTAGGTTATATTAAATCTTCAGTAATCGTTTGTGGTTCTGGAATCACTTCCAGTTTTACCATACTCCCACTAATGTTTTCTGAAAAAAATCCATTTTAGTAAAACTGGCGGCGAGTCAAAATGAATATATCTATTGATCTTCGAGATGGTAGAAAGTTAACCCTCGACATAGCTCGGGATAACCCATAAATAGCCATTACTGAAACGTTCCTTGAGTTTATCCAGAGTATGGTTTTAAGCATAAGCTGGACAGCTCCATATACATTAATATCGTTAAGATATGCACCATTCTATATACAATATAGAAGTATAGGTACTAATTTAATTGAAACCAGATTCAAATCATGCAGCTGTCTCCAGTGTGTAAGTGCACGGCAGCGCCCCGGCCGTCAATCCGATGCCGGAATGCGGAAACGAAAATTTTACAAAACTTGTAAACCGGCACTACCGCGTACTATAAACCCGGATCGGGCCATTAACCTAATGCTAGCTAACTAGAGAATGGGTAGAGAGCTATACCGAGCGATCCGTATCTTTGGTCTTTGGTCTTCGGCCTCCACTCCGATCTCCTTGCGGAATCTCCGGTCTTCATCTCCTCATCGGAAAGGGCACTACATCGTCGGGTTCTTTTATGGGCTCCCACCTCTGGACCGAGGCAACTCGAGCACGAAGTTGGCGAGTCGACGTGCCCAAGGATGCTGTAGATGAAGTGTGGATCACTTTGCCTCATGGGGTTATGAAGTTGCCATTTGATGTGGAGAAATGAACTTTTTGGAGAGGTGAAGAATTTTGTAGCAAGCTAAAAATGTGATGAATATTTTTCCCACCATCAAAAATGAATCTCTCTCACTCTCTCCCTCAAATGTGGCCGGCCATATATTTTTGGCAAAATGAGAATCAAGGGGGTGAGCACAAAGAAAGGGGTGAGCATAAGAAAAAGATGAGATGATAATGAGGAATTTTAGTCACACCATTTCCTAATCAACTCACATCACAATTAATGCAAACCATGATGGAAAGAAAAAGCAAAGATACTTTGAATTATGATGATAAACAGAATGCCACAAAGAACCCTCTACAATTGCTAATTTGCACACTTGCAAATTAACCCCTCCATCAGAAAAATCCGGCCATGAAGGAACAAAGAAAATCTGGCCGAAACGGAATGCAAACTGGAAACTTCAGAAAACTGATCCCGTAATAAATTACAGGAAAACCCCACGACTATATATACATACCCGCATTTGTATTCCGACAGAATATAAATGCAATGAGATAAAATCTACACTGTACAATACTAGGATCCGGCTTAAACCAAAGCCCGCTAGTATTATCCGTCCGATCATGATCCGTGCAATACCGCACATATATGATCGAACCCTGCCATATCTCCATACGGCCTCTACAGTGTTTCGCCCGAAACTTGAGAAAACGGTCTGTGGGGGGACATTAAAGACTCGTCAATACTTTGGCTGTGGATTTAACCACTAGCACGTCAGAAGTATTAGCCATACATAACGGGCTACCAGGTATTGACCAAAAGAGACGTCTGTGAGCGAACTCATGCTGACACCCTACTGAGCCGTCAGTGACAATATCCGTACAGTCCGGTCCGTTTGTCTATGAGCATCGCATGGCGGGCCTAGGGGGTTGGTAAAATTCAGACCCCCAAAAGCGGTACAAGTCGTGTCGGAGTGTGGCCCAGAACACCCTGAGATACTACTAGAATACTTACCAGTAAATCTCCTTCCTTGGCCAAGGACTTCGTGTAATAACTCTCCTAGACACAGCGCGACCTCACCCCCAATAGCGGGAAAGACGAACCCCTGAAGATCCGCTCACTGCCTCCATGTGGCTCGAGACTGTACCCAACTAAACCCTGTTTGCACGTCTCCTTTGAGCGTGATAGGGTAGTAATCAAAGTACAGTAGGAACTCACACGAGACAAATGACGATCTCAGGTCGATGAACTAACCTGCAAACATGTCACCAGGGAACTGCCATCTGACGTCAGGAATAAGACCAACTAGCAGCTTCCCGGCGAGTCCTGTCCGGTGTACTCATAACCCAATGAGCACCTGTATACATCTTAGGTGAACCAACTGACACCAGTGGCTTGTGAGACTGGCCACCGCCCCTCGTCGGGGTCTCGACTGTATACACTAGTCTACTCTGGAGTATCGATACCCTGTCTTGAAACTCCCTCTACTAGGGACCTTTTAAGGATGTGCTTATAGACCCCAACTCCCACGTATATGAACGCCCTCATACTGCTGGCAGTCAAGAAAGAATCCTACGGGCTCTATCAACGTGTAATAGCGACCAGTCAGGTCATCTACAGCAGTACACGATGATAAAGATAAACCAGATAGCATACTATCATCTTGAGCAAGACTGTTCTAACGGTATAGGTCCTCTCTCAATCATTTCAATCACGTGACTGTGACCCAATAATTGACTCTGAGGGCACTAACTCCAACACAGTGCATGTCAACTAAGTGGAATGAGGCCAAGCAACATTACTCATCCACGGGTGCATCCACCTATGAGTAACCTGAAAGAGAAGTCTGTTCTCAAAAACATTACTATCAATGGAATACCAAGAATAAGTATCTACATCTTTAATTACCTTAAAGATTCCTGATAGTTGCAACATATAGTTCTCTACTTTATTCTTATATGTATAACTTCTCAAACCTTGGACCCTTTATTTCAGAGAAATACTTGTCTAAAAGTAGAGAAGTCAGGAGTAAATGGAATATAGTATGAGTACCAACCCCTTTGTCATAATGGACAGTGGACAACATACAATACTCTGTCTAAGTCCCTTGAGTTTAATAACTCAAACCCTGTGCGTCGTAGGTTGAAGACTGTACTATGGTTAAGAAGAATTACACCGTTGTTGAATGCTCCTTACCTAACCATCAACTGATATAGGTAAATGTCATGGACATATTTTCAAAAAGTTATATCTCACTTTATAAAATAAAAATATAGATATATCAGTTTGAAATTGGTGCATAACAACGGATATTCAAAACCAAAAAATTTGTTGTCCGGCAAAACACAGGTGATTTCCTCAAATATCACCAATTACAACGAGTTCCGATATAATGAGGATATTATCACCTAATTCCCATTATTTTACTCTCATTCATCATTTGTAACGCTATAAAGATGTGAGAATCAAATCTGGTAAATACATACCCTGGAGCTTGAATCTAATTAGTAAATCTTTTTTCAATTAACACTGCACAGTGAAACTGGAACATGAAAATGTTTCGAAAGGGTATCCGGGTATTCCTAGTAATGCCTCTTCCACTATCCATATTCATGACTGTAACCGTATATTTCCTTGTAATCTCTCCAATCCCTTTATTTGTCTTTACTTATTATCTTCTATACACCACCCTTAGGCTAAATGGTTTTCTTCCTTCTCTACCTTTCGGCACCAGCCAATGGTTTGGAAGAAGACTATCCAATAAGCGTAATAGGTGTACCCTCTTAATCCTAGGAGATCTCGCAACCTGAGAGAAGGTAAAAATAAAAGACAACCCGAATATAACCCTATTCGATTTCTCCTGAACTGGAATCCATCCTCGAACTGGAACAAGTTCCTTCGAGTTCATATGTAACTATACGATGGATTATCTAATAAATGTGGATCTTCGTAGTTATACGGGGTGTTCTGGAGAAATTTAAGGATGGTGTAGGAGTGGCGATGATATACGCGGTTTCGTCGTGAATGACAGCAGTCACATTTTACTATGCCCTCTGTCTAATCCCTTTCGTCTTTACTTATTACCTTCTGTACACCACAGTTAGGCAAATTGGTTTTCTCCCTTCCATACCTTTCGGCACCACCCTATGGTTTAGAAGAAGACTATCTGATAAGCGTAATTAGTGTACTCTCATAATACCAGGAGCTCACGCAACCTGAAAGAAGGTAAAGGGAAAAGACAACTGAATATTCCTATTCGATTTCTCTAAAACCGGAAACTATCCTCGAATCTAAAACAAGTTTCTTCGATTTCTTATGTAACTATACGATGGCCATATCCATTAAATGTGGATCTTCGTAGTTATACGGAATGTTCGGAGAAATTCAAAGGGTAAAAGTAGGAGTGGCAATGATATATGCAACTATGAAAATCCAAAAGCATATGTGATTTAAGAAGGACCGGTTAACTTGGTTCATGAGTTTTAGTCTAGGGTCGGGCCATGGTCGCTGCCAAGGAGAGAAAAAAGAAACACTCAACATGCACACTAATATAGATCAGAATGGTTAATCACTTTATCTAATCCGCATGTCTCCTACTGTTTCCTCGAATTCTCCTCCAAACCCAAAAGGAGAATTAGTTGGGATCATCTAAAATTACCCAAGGAGTACCACTTACTCATCAGTGGGAATTGGGATCCAACTATCATTGCATGATAACTTGATGGAAGCCACTCAAGTCACCACAATCCAGAAGGTATGCACATGCCTGGAAAGTTTCCTGTATGTTTGAAACTCCCGATATGGATTTTGCCCTTAATGACTTCATGGCCTTGATAGAGACCAACGTGCCATAAGTCGCTAGTCATGTTCTACCCATCATTATTCAAGAGTGATCTAAACCCATCCGCACAAGCCCTTGAAAGAAACCATCGTGACTATGCGGCTGTCCTAGATAATCGCATATCCATGCAACAAAAAAGTATCACGCAGCTACCGTACACTATGCCTAGATAGAGACCAATGTACATAGCACAAATACTACGAGGTACCTATTTTAAATAATGGAGGGCTACGTCTAGTTTTTGGCGAAAAACCCTTAACGTAATGAACTTGATATCTTTGAAGGAACTCGAGTGGTTTTACAAATATATAGTGCGCAAACTTTTGGTAAAAAGGTCACTCACTGTGAAGGGATCTTGGCTCTTTCCTTATCGAATGATGTGCAGGATATTCCAAACTGAATACCATGATGCAAAATAAAAGAATCGACTATAGTGAAGTTGTTACAATGACGCAAACTTTTGCTCAAAGGCTCACTCCAGATGAAGGGATCTCGGCCTTTGCCTCATCGAATGAGGTGCTGGATATTCATAACCGAATACCACTATGCAAAGAAAAAGGAAACGTCTGTAATGTCTATTTTCAAAAACTTTGTTCCAACAATATCAAATAGGTTTGTTTTATCTTTGCATTAATCAAAATCAACGTAGTCCTATCAATTAAACATATCATACTAGATAAAGGAACGAAAAATAAAATATACGTAAATGCCATCCGCATTCGCTACTGGGCCCGTCATCACCCGTTAGGTCACTTAACTAAAGACAGTGCGGGGCTGGACTAGCGCGGGTGCAAAACATATACAACATCTACTAGTATATATAAAAATATTTATATAACAATCGTCCTAGGCATGACATAAAGCAACATCACATAATCTCAGCCAAACAACACAGAGTGGTGGATAATCCTGGAGCCTCGTGTTTCACTTGGCCGCAAATGAGACCCGATGTTCCCTATCGTATGGATAGCCTATGAAATGAAAACCTAGACCCCTACGAGTGCGGCAAGTTACCCGCCAATCCAAGAAGTGAGGCAACCCCAATGAACAACGTGAATGGGCTACACAGCACTTCATGGAATCCGGTAACTTGAGCACCCCTCCGTGGGTCAACCTATACCTCCTACGAATGCGGAGAATAACCTGCCAATTTTAAAGTAAGGTCCCCTCCGTCTCAACGCCATAAGATGCAGACCCGTTGCCCTCCAGAACCTGGCTATTCGTGCACTCCACCGCGGGGTAATCCTAGTATAGAAAAGAAATATGTACAAGGTGTTAGTGTAATATGTCCTAGACGCCATTATTGTATAGTACTAGTTTGTATATTAAATTTTAGAAGCTTGGAATATATACACGGATTTATGACAATCTTGCTAAATATGGTAGTATGCTACTTGGTTTGTATCTATCTTAATATGTATATATGTTTCTTTTGATGTATCGTTAATACATATTACTAGAGCCCTTAGGATCATTGCTTGGCTACCAGCGTTGTTATGACAGTCACACTAGTGGGGGCTGGGTAGTCTACAAGCACATCCTTATAAAGGTCACTAGTCGTAGGATTATCGAGACAGGGCATCAATACTTCAGAGTAGACTAGTGTATACGCTTCTCATCCCAGCAGGGGAGATGGTCTGTCCTACAGCCATCAGTACGTCGTACTGGAGATAGAATGCAGGTACTTATTAGGTTATGAGATACACTGGATGGACTCGTAGGGAACTGCTGGTTGGTATTATACCTATCGTCAGGTAACAGTTCTCAGGTGACATGAGTACAGCATAGTCCGTTGACTTGACACTGTTATTTTGCCTCAAATATGTTTCCACTGTTCATAGATTACTATCCTACCACGACTCTATTGAGTCGTGCAAACAGGTAGTAGTTTGGTACAGTTCTAAAGCACTTGGAGGCAGTGGTGGTAAGACAGGATTCGTCTCTCCCAGTATTGGGGGTTGATATCGTGATGTGTTTGGAAAGACATTACACAAAGTCCCTAGCTAGGGCAAGAGAGATTTGCTGGAAGGTACTTGTCACGACCCAAAGTTCGGCCCGTGACCGGCACTTAACCACGTAACGTCTACAGGCGTAACGCAACTAAGTAAGCCGAAACCCAGAAATCAAAACCATTTGAAGTAGTGAGTGTTTAAAACATTTATGGGAGACATTTGTTAAAACATTTAGAAAACCTTAATTAATTTAGTAAAATTCTTTAAAGTTCAAGTTATTGTCTTAAAACTTTTGGCAGCATTTCCTTTGTAAAAACTAGCCCTGAAATCGGGTACAAAGCAATATATGAGTAAAATGATATACAATAGAAATAAAGCATCCCAAGCGGAAGCAATCACGCCCAACGGTGGAATAATCACCACAAATATAATATACGACGCCGTAGCGAAGAAATGAGCAGTATAAGTGAAAACAAATATCTTGAAAGATAAAACTGCATAAATAAAGTCGGCTCACAACGAGCTCGACACCAGAGTACAAAATAATATACATCGTCCTCACAACTGGTCTCTAAGTCAATACATAAGTAGTAGATGGAGAGTACTAGATACAACAGTGTATACAACTAGAAAATAAACAGATACCGCACAAAACCCACCTATCAGCAAAAGGGCTAGCACGCTAACTGCAGTGGTATCTGTGTCAAAAGATGCAAGAAAACAGCCTGCCGCGACTACTCCGAGGGGCAACCTGCAAACACTGTGGCACAACGGGGGTGAGTTGCTAACTCGTGAATAGTAGATAACATATAAAGGTAATCGCGAGTATGCACGTACTGCGATACTCTAACATATGCCAACAGATAATGTCTATATGATGAACCGGATACGCAATAATCATGCCTAACAGGTGCAATTTAATAACATCAATATATATGATGAGCAGGGTATGCAATAATCATGCAAAAGTACTCTATCAGGTACTATAACTACAGGATGAGATGTAAAATAATGAATGCTAAGCATGGGATAACATATCATCTACACGTAATGTCAACGTGTAAAAATAACCGGTGTCCATCAATGCACACAAATCCCAGTAAAACTCAGGCGCCGTCACTCTAATCGGCCCTCAAATCCTGTAAATCTCATAGAATCGTGAGTGCCCAACATCGGCATTCGAAATATCATAAATAATCGTGTCCAGCATCGACACGCAAATCCTCAAGTATCGGGCTCCGCCAGTCCGGATCGGCCCACGGGCTCCGTCTGCGGAATCGGCCCTCGGTCCCGGCCTTACGTGTCGTCCCGTATCGATCTATCGACTCTGTTCGGTATGCTCCGGATAACAGCTAGGTCCAACCAATCACTGGTATGTAGTGGTCCCTCTTCCAGGCTCACCGTCTACTGCACAGCGATCCATTCTTGCCCCGGGGTACCATACCGGGTCCACCATGTACCCGCAATCGGCCTCGTCCAGCTCCTCGATTTGGGTTCACATGTCACACGTCTCAGAACCGAGAAAACGCATTATGGACGCACTGAAACATCATATCAAGGGAAACCTGGTTTTTAAAACAGTGCATATTTTCTTAAAATAATACCCCTGTTCCCAAATCCAGAAATCACATAAATCCAAACTCAATGCGTAAATCTATGCAATGTGTCTTATGACACTAAGAGTAAAAGAAAGGGAAAACCTCTCTTTTAAAAAGGATCCGGTTTTGAAAATGTCTCGTGCGGTCCCTTAGTTTTTAAATCATGTCAATATCACCCATGTATGTAACATATGTATGTATATCAAATGGATATATACGCAATGTGAGTGTAACAATATACATGTGCACTAATATGGATATACGATGTATATGTGCACAAGTATAGATATATCAAGGTACGTATGCACTAATGTGAATATAAAGGGTGCATGCGCCCAGGTAGTGATATATCAATGAAGGTATGCACTAATATGAATATAAAGGGTGCATGTGCGCAGGTAGTGATATATCAATGAAGGTATACACTAATGTGAATATAAAGGGTGCATGTGCGCAGGTAGTTATATATCTGATAATATGTGAATATGCGGCAGGTCATGACAATCATCAACGATGCGGTGATCCTATAGTGTGAGTGTCATGGCAATCACTAACGGCGTGAGTGTAACATACATTTAGTCCCCGTCCAGCTTAAACCGTTAGTGACAGTGCAATGTTCTATAATTACCATTCTATATGCAACAGGAGATGGTATGCTACTATAGTATATATATATGAACACATAAAACTAAAGTATCCTATAACGCCGTGACGCTATACTCCAAACGGGTGATTTCCCCGTAGATTAACGCCATACGGGCGATTTCCCCGTAGATGTTAAATCTACTCACCAGGTCGCGTGCTAAGTGTAGCCGACCACTTGCTTCCCCTTCTTTGCGGCGTCCGACGTACCCGCCTGCGAACCTGGAATTTACACAAGAAATCCATATATAAGCAAAATATCACGCAAAACGCGATATCGAAATCAAACGAGAAACTCGCCTCGCGAACTAAACGCGCGTGTGTACAATACGCTGAAACATGTGTATACGCGTCTAAAACTATCACAGAACCCACTCACGTATCACACGTGTCGCGCAAACTAAACGTATTGGAAAAACGATATATCGTCCCAGATTCTTACTCAGGTGAAAACTTACACAATTGCACATGCCAAAACACTGGAATATGCAGCAGACTACCCTAGCCAAAACCCCAGCACCCAAGTCCCCTACCTGGCCGCAATTTATGGCCAGAACTAATTAATTGGCGGCCAAACAGTGGAAAGGGGGTCTCGTGCTTCGTGTGTGTGGTCTAGACTTAGTATACATGCTCTAGTTTTCTTCGTTTTCTTCTGAAGGAGCCGGGTCAAAAGCAGATCACAGAAAGGTCTAAGTTTGCTTTAAAACGTTAAATTTTGCACAAAATGAAACCCTATGGTGTTTTCGTGAAATCTGGGGTTAAGCTGAGTTTAAGTGGCCTAATAACTCTTAACTAGGTTGGGCTAACCATCGGGAACATCTCTTAGCCAAAACTCCCCACAATTCACCATTTCTAGCACAAAAACTCACTTTTAACACTAACAGAAGCTATTTAACACACAAGCTTGGCAAAAAGGAGTCGGGTTTAAGAAATATACCCCAAAAGACCCTAGGAAGCAAGGGAAGGAGGAGGAGAAGAAGAGAAGAAGCTGCTGCTGCCTGCTACTTGATTGAATGATTTTAGCGTGCTTGCGCTTTCTAAAAGATAGATCAAAAATATTTGTAACCGCAATCAAGAATGGCGTCGGATGAAGCTAGCCGGTGAGTACGGGTCGGTCCACAGGGATGTTGTGAATCTCCGATTCGTTCTTCCGAGTTAATTTCGAAGGGTGTTCGGAGTTGTTATTAAATCTAAAAATCTAATTAACCATGGGCAATTATCTAGATCTATTCTTGCTAGGGTTAGGTTTAGGGATGGTTTGGAAATGCAATTAAATCTCAACGCTTTCTATACCCGAATGAAGATTTGTGAGGAGTTATGGTAATTATCAATAAAGGGGATTAGATCCATTCGGGAAGGTGTTCCTTCCTCTAGGTTCTTGTCCTTCTTTTAGAGATCCTTACCCTAACCTCAATGGAAAACGCGCGCAACCGGGCTTTTACACTACGGTGTCATCGGTAACTCGAGGGGTAGGATGCCGTACGGCGCGGTATGTGCGTGTATGCATGGAGTCCTATTGTAAATATTTGGTGGGTAAGAAAGGGATGAGAGATCTCATCTCTCAAAATCCTTCCCCAAAGCTAAACCCAAAACAAGTTCCTAGGGCATGAAATTAAATCTACCTAGGGCAAAGAATTAAAATTTACACTAGGGCGAGAAATTAAATCTACTTACAGATGCATCCCTCCAATCATCCATGCAGGTTTGTCAGATCTGAATTTCTGAATGGAAAAGAAACACCGATGCTCTCCAAAAAGGATTTCTGAATTTTTATTTCATTCAAAGGAAGCATAAAAATTACAATGATTAGAGTTCCTATTTATAAAGAATAGGAAACCCTAGGGTTACATTTGTTTCGCATGTCTGAAATTACAAAAATAGCCCTTTGAAGACCAGTCAACGCCACCACCAAATTATGGTAAAGTTTTGCGCACGTAATTCCTTCTATCCACCGCAGAACCGCGGCCCCAACAAAGGTTTGGCCGCGGTTCCGCAGCCATCCTGGTGGTTTGGGCTGTGAAAAATTATGTGTTGTCTTTTGGTGACTTTGTCTTTCTGTTTCTATATGTCTTTTTCCATTTGGGCTTCTAGGTTGGTTCAATATGTTCAGTGAACAATTTGCAATGGCTTTTTAACCGTTTGCCTTGACATTTTAGGATCTTGCGTTGCCTTGTTAATTGTGAACTGTCTTTCGATATAGGCTTGACTAAGATCCTCCCATTTGTTGGTCAAAAGTCCATATTTTCATCGTCTTTACATCGTTTTCACTGTTTTCTGTCCAAGAACCTGTAACCTGTAACATGTAGCAGACATGCGTCAAAAGTACCTGTTTATTTATAAAAAGAATAAGAATGGAGAATATAATAATACAATATTATGATGTGAACAAATACCCCCAAACTTATCTTTTGCTCGTCCTCGAGCAAACTTATTTTTATTCACTAAAATCCTAACCACACTTTCGCAGGGAAACGCGATTGCACTGAGCACGTGCAACAAGTCGTTAAACCTCTAGGTGTCCCTAGTAGGAGGAGTGTTGTCTCCTGAGGGTTTTCAGCGGATTACACCCACAAAATCCTATCAATTCGGCACATTGACTTTTGTTTTCCAATTAGGTTTTCCCACTAAGGAATTCTATTATCTTTGACCCGTAAACTATCCACCCACATTCTTCACACTTCCTCATTATTTAACTTAAGATTATATATGTTATGTAGATCTACTTAGCTTTCGGCAACTCTTAAGTTTTCCTTCTAGAGTTCCATCTCCACTCAGGAAATTCTATCAACTCTATTAAAGATACAAGTTCTATTTTTCATTACTCTCTCTTATCTAAATTCCAATCACATACCCCTACGTGTGTGTATAGATCACCTCTACACTTGGAAATTCAAATCAAGCAATCATACTCTCGTCCGTTGTCCAAAGCATTTATTAGTAGGTGAATTTTTAATTGAATTTTTGCTTACACATCCTTTATGCGACCGTTAATACTTCTTGAGGTACCAACAACCGATTACAAGATGTGTTTGCACAATAAAGCGTAATTCCTAGTTTTGTAACACCCAAGGCTTTTAGCAGTGACTCCCAAACTAGCTGGTCTAAGGCACTAGGTGATGAAGCACCCTCGCTAAACATTTTTGTATTTTTGCAGCCTTAAGTAATCACAAAAACCAGTGTTCATTTTTTTTTATTCTTTATTCACACTTTTTTTTATTTTCTTCGTACTAAGGACTTTAGACAAGAGCATTTCAAGGTCTCTTCTACTATTCAAAGTTTCAAGGTGCGTGATTGTGCAAATTGTAGGATATACGTTTTCAGAATATAGACTTAAGCTAGGAACTATTTTTCAAACTTATACTCTAATAAGAACATCAATACTCTTCCTTTGCTTTGACTTAGCCCAAGAAGTGAACCCAAAATTTGCCTATTTCTAAATAAACTATAAGGCATATACTTTCTATCGTTAAACTTTAAGGAATGTTATTTTTAGGGGTTTTAATTTACTAAGTCTAAGATCTAGTTGTTCCTAGCCAGTCGACCTATTCATCAAACTCATGTCAATTAGCCAAAATTGAATACAATAATTTTTATAATTTTCGAAAATTTTCAATTTTTTTGGTTTTTCAAATAAATATGCAAATGCAAAAATATGTACAAATGAATGCGAAGGAAGAAGACGTACCGAGCATACCCCCAAACTTGAACTTGACAGTGTCCTCACTGTCATACTAAACCAAAAGGGTCAAAATGTCTGCACTCCCCTGTTTATTTATTTACAATTTTTTTTTTATTTTTTCTTTGAATGTTTTGAAATTTTTTTTTATTTTAATTTTTATAGAAAAAGAAAACAAAAGGATATATACATATATACAACAACTTTCCCCCCAAACTTAAGCTTGGCCTTACACAAGCCAAAAGTTAGCACCAACCATTCAAAAATCTTATCGTGGTAATGGTATAGTTGGTGCAAGAAAATGAGAAACACGCGAGACCGTGTGGAAAGAAGAATGGTAGAATATGGTCACGGTGGGGGAGAAGAAGGGCGGAAAGGAGAAAGAAGTGGAGTACGATCTTGAGGGTGTAAATCGAGTGAATAAATTAGCGCAATATGTGATGACCGATGTGTTAAAAGCGATTGCGCTAACCTATCAACCCGTTGCGAAATGGGGTCAAATCCCTCAAGATTCGCAAGAAAACATGGGTACGCCGAACTTGGTATAGGAGAGGAAAGCGTAACGGTCTCTTATTCGGTCGGAACAATGGGAAAGACGAAAGGGAGTGAATTAAGGATAGTATCTTTCTCACCGTAGTAAACTTTTTTGAACTTGAAAGATTCCATTAATGGTTCGAAACTACTATAATCAACCGAGTCTGATGGCTCATCTGAAAATGTAAAGGACTCAAACTCGGGCGTTGAGTCATCAGCATCGTCCGAAAAAGTGAAACACTCGTAGGTGTTATCGTCTGTGAGAATTGTGTCAGATTCAAAGGAAAAGGTTTCAAGCTCACAGTCTTCAAGCGGGGTCGGAACGATGGGAAGGAGGGAGGGCGATATAACAGTCAAAGGTTCGGGAGGATGAATTGGAAAATCAGACACATCAAACAAAAATGATACAACCTTAATATTATCCTCAAGACTCTCCTCAATACTATCCACAAAATTCAACTTATCCATGCCATTGTCATCAAAATCAAGACGTATATGAGATTCGGGAGAAACATTTAATAACTCAGGATGATGATTTGAACATAAATTTTCAATTAAATCGACAGGTTCATCATCCGAAATATTCCCGGCGTCTATATCCTCAATCAAGTGAATATCTATTTCTTTAGACACCTCCTCAAAAGCATGGATGTTTATCAATGTAGGTTCTAGAGTGGAGGTGTAAAGGTCAAACGGATTAGGTGCTGTTTCACTCGAAAGGGGTTCTTCACAATTTGGCAAATTAAGCACTACAAAATCACACAACTCATTTTTATTTTCAACAGGTGAACTATTTAGGGCAATCGATGGAAAACAGGAGTTGTGGGCTTCAATTGGGTAAGGGTAGGTTTGATTTGAAAATCCTCTCTCATTCTCACTCTGTCCAACCGCCTCCTTATACATTAAATTTTTTTGAGCTAGCTGGAATCTAGCTACCGGTTCACTAGGTTGCATAAGTGGGGCCACAGACGCTTCCATATTCCTAGTCATTTTATTTGTTGCTGCAATATAAGCCTCCAACGACTCTTCCAAACTAGACTTAGGTGGTGAGGGGGTTTCGGTAAAAGATTCGAAATGGTGTGGATATGCAAAACTCCCAACAGGCAGTGTAGAAACAGTGTCTAGTGAAGGTGGGAAAGTCGGGTAGGACTGGTAGGTAGTGGGTGGTAGGACAGGGGTAGGGTCAACATCTGGATAAAAAGGTGAAAAGTCGTGTGGATCCCTAGAACTAGTTGAGTGGAGAGGAGTGAAAGATCGGCTGCGAGATTGAGCAATATGCTCAGCAATGGACATCGGCTTAGGATTGACAGAAGGACTTGAGGAAGTGGTATCAACATATGTAGCTGGTAAAGGTTGACTTGGTTGACACAAAGTGGGTTGAAAAGTCAAATTGTTTCTCCTAGACGCTTCCATTCGATCTTTCAAAGAAATTTTTGGCAAGGAAGGATCGTCTTTAAATTGACCGAACAAATTGACGTATGACGCAAAATAAGGTTCGGGATACCAAAGTTCGGCTAATGATTTATTATATGGGGTATCCATGTTAGAAGAAAGGGTGAAAAGAAAGAAAGTTTGTGGTGCAAGGATCTATTTGCGGCCAAAAATTTTGCAAGTTTCTATAAAAGATTTGTCCTTTTTTATTTTTATTCTTTTTCTCTTTATTTGGAAAATTTTGTTGCAAAAAGATTTTAGAGAAAAGATACGGAACAGCAAAATATTATTTGCAATATATTTTATTTCAAGCGGGGTCCAAAAGTCCTGCACAAGATCGTTATTCGGAAGGGAATATATTTTTAAAGTGCATAAAATCTTGCAGGCATTTCCAGAAAATATATTTCAAAAAATACAGAAAAGAGACAGTGGGGCTTACAGAAAATTTTTCCTCAGATGAAGCCTCGAGATAGCCGCGTTTCCGCGGCAAATTTGCTCTAACACCGCGGTTCCGCGGTCCCTGAACTCTTTGGATCCCCAGAAAAATTTTGGTGCGACGATTCGACAAGAAGGCCACGGTTCCGCGGCCTAAGGTAGGTTTTGGCCGCGGAATCGCGGCGGGATGGGGGGTTCATTGCTCCAAAAAACTTGCACTGTTCTGTTGTTCAAAATCTCTTCTGTTCCGATATTTTGTTTCCTGTTTTGCTTTCTGAAAATCTCCAGGTCCGAATTTGTATATCCTGCAGAAATTCAATCATAAAGTATCCCTTCCAAAAATAACAAATGATATATATTTTTGTATTTTTTTTGATTTTTTTGATTTTTTTTTTAAATTTTGATTAACCCGCAATTGCGAAAAGGAAATAACACGCCATCCTCGGCAACGGTGCCATTTGATTGAATGATTTTAGCGTGCTTGCGCTTTCTAAAAGATAGATCAAAAAAATTTTAACCGCAATCAAGAACGGCGTCGCATGAAGCTAGCCGGTGAGTACGGGTCGGTCCACAGGGATGTTGTGAATCTCCGATTCATTCTTACGAGTTAATTCCGAAGGGTGTTTGGAGTTGTTATTAAATCTAAAAATCTAATTAACCTAGGGCAATTATCCAGATCTATTCTTGCTAGGGTTAGGTTTAGGGATGGTTTGGAAATGCAATTAAATCTCGACGCTTTCTATACCCGAATGAAGATCTGTAAGGAGTTATGGTAATTATCAATAAAGGGGATTAGATCCATTCGGGAAGGTGTTCCTTCCTCTAGGTTCTTGTCCTTCCTTTAGAGATCCTTACCCTAACCTCAATGGAAAATGCACGCAACCGGGCTTTTACACTACGGTGTCATCGGTACCTCGAGGGGTAGGATGCCATAGGGCGCGGTATGTGCGTGTATGCATGGAGTCCTATTGTAAATATTTGGTGGGTAAGAAAGGGATGAGAGATCTCATCTCTCAAAATCCTTCCCCAAAGCTAAACCCTAAACAAGTTCCTAGGGCATGAAATTAAATCTACCTTGTAAGTCTACGCTAGCGACCCGGCCGTCTACAGACGCCAAATACGGAATAAAACTTTTAAACTGGCGCTATCGTATACATTAACCCGGATCTACCATTATTGCTAAACTAACAATCTGTAAAGAGTGTAGAAAGGTTATACCGAACGATCCGAGTCCTTCGTTCTTTAACCATCATCCCACGCTCCGTTGCGACTGCTCCGATCTCGTCAAACTCCGATATCCTCGTCGAGGTGACTCCACATCACCGATTCTTTAAACGGGCTCCCGCCTCTGACTCGAGGCAACTCGATCGTCAAGTTTGCTAAAAGAGACGACCAAGAATTGATGTAGAGAATGAGTAGATGACTTTGTCTCGTTTCGTCCAAGTCCGTGGACGATCGGTTAATGAAGTTGCCGATGGAAATGAAATGGAACAAGAAAATGAACTATGAAATTTCCATGCATCCAAAACTATACTCTTTTCTTTTGCAACCATAATTTTCTCAAAATCAATCAAGGGGGAGGAGAGAGAGGGCCGACCTATATGTATAGAGGAGGGAGGAGGTGAGTGTAGGATAGGGAGGGTGAGAATAGCATGTAACCTTATCATAACCAAAAGATCAAGCAAAAATATCTTAATGAAAACAAAACCTCTTTGAAATCAAAGCATGAGTCACCCTCCACCTCACCAAATCTAGAACCTTCTAGAACCTTCTAGAAGCATGACTCACTCCAACTGAAGAAAAGATAAATCCGTCTTTAACCGAATGTTAAAAGACGGCTGATAGAAAACTGGAAACTGGCAACTTCCAAAAGTGATCCTGAAACGACTTTCAGGATAACCCCGTAACTGTATAAAAATACCCGCATTTGTATTACGACCGAATACAAATGCAACTGAGACAAAGATATTATACCTACTCAATATAATACTCGGATCCGGCTTAAACCAAAGCCGACCAGTAACATCTGTCCGAAAATCGACACGTGCGTAAACGCACGTGCATTTTCCGAACCCTGCCATAAAACCATACGGCCTCTACAACGTTTCGCCCGAAACTTGGGAAACAGTCTGTGGGGGACTCTAATGACTCTTCAGTACCCTGGCAGTGGGTTTAACCACAAACCGTCAGCGGCACTAGCTATGCGTAACGGTTGCCCATGGACTGAACTTAAGGGAGGCTGATGAGCGCACTCAAGGGTGGCCGATGAGCTAACACATCCAGAAACCCTACTGAGCCTAACAGTGACAATGTATATACAGTCCGGTCCGTTCGTCAATGAGTATAGCATATCCGCCTAGGGGGCTAGTAACGTCAGACCCCCAGAAGCAGTATAAGTCGTGTCGGAGTGTAGCCCAATAACACCCTGAGATACTACTGGAGTACCTACCAGTAAATCTCCTACCATGGCCATGGATTTAGTGTAATGGCTCTCCTAGACACAGCACGATCTCGCCCCCAATACCGGGAGAGACGAATCCCCTGCCGATCCGCTCACGTGCCTCCATATGGCTCGGGACTGTACCCAAAAGCTACCTGTTTGCACGACTCCTTTGAGCCGTGGTAGGGTAGTAATCAAAGCACAGTGGGAACTCACACGAGATAAATGACGACCTCAGGTCGATGAACTAACCTGTACACATGTCACCAGGGAACTGCTATCTGACGGTAGATATAATACTAACTAGCAGATTCCCTGCGAGTCCTGTCCGGTGTACTCATAACCCAATGAGCACCTGTATACATCTTAGGTGATCCAACTGACACCAGTGGCTTGTGAGACCGGCCACCGCCCCTCGTCGGGGTCTCGACTGTATACACTAGTCTACTCCGGAGTATCGATGCCCTGTCTCGAAACTCCCACGACTAGGGACCACAATTAAGGATATGCATATAAACTACCCAACTCTCACGTATATGATCGCCATCATACAGTTGGTAGTAAAGCCAGATCCTAAGGGCTCTATCAAAGTGTAACATGCAATCAGTCACCTGAACATGTACACGACTGATAAAGGCAAACCAGATAGTAAACTATCATCTCGAGTAAGACTGTCCTACCGGGATAGGTCCTCCGCAATCATTGCAATCACGTACCTGCGATCCAATAATTGACTATGAGGGCACTATCTCCAACAATCTCCCACTTGCACTCAAGGCTAATTATTGCGATGTCGACTACTCACAGCCCGTGTGAAACCGAACATCCAACTCCTCTACTAATCAGTTTCACAAAGCCCGTTTGTAAAACTATTGTGTTCGAGAAATAGCCTCGGTGAGTGGATCCGCCTAGAAGTTTCTTTCTGTATCTCTCATAATCTCAAGTTCGCGGAGAAAGCCATCTCCCGAATTGAGTAGTACCTGTCTTAGAATATGTCTGGATATCTGATGGGACCTTTGTTCATAAATGAACTCCATATCCAAACTTCTTAGACTGTATGGATCACTGAACCTAATCAGTATCCGGCACCATGCCACCCACAGTATCCTCTGGAACCTCCTGTCCATAATACTGTCCCTCGTCAGAGGGAAAACTAAAACTCTGACAATCACTCTGTCATCCATGTCACCTTTGAAGCCTGGAATGATAACCGTCTCCCGAAATAGGCTGCCGTTATCAAATCCGTAGAACATGTACCAATGTTCTAAAACTGCTTCCTTATGTTTCTCCAGGATTGGATTAATACAAACTTATTGCATCTAGTGCAAAAACAACATTTGGTGCGGTACTTGACATCTCATGATTGACTCAATTGCCTAAGCAAGTGATCTGCCAATCATGCACATCCCTCTCCCCTTTAGTCTATACGACACCTTTAGAGAGGGTGACTCCATATCCTGCAGGTACACTACCATGCTAGGAGTCAACTATTCTAAAAACCATTAGAATACTGTCAAAGTACCTACATTGGGAAACTACCCAAATCCAGATCTAAAACCATAGATATAGAAACCAGAATGTCAAATATTATATCCATGTCCTGTCTGGAGAAACAACTGTGTGACGACCATAGTACAACCGATCGTAGTATAGGAATTTTACTTCGCACTCTGTGTATGTCATCCAGATACCATGACATCACACCCTACTACCTTCTTAACAGATCCATCCCTTATTCTGATTGAAGTCAAACCTATGACTTTCACATCAAAATTAGATGATCTATCTCCGCTATCACTGCTCAAGTCTATAAATAGATATAAGCTACTTGCCCATTATGCTTCCGATGCTCCCACTGACTACGACAACCCTCCTACCGGGTCTCATATCTTGGAACAACAGTAGTGTCAAGTCTGGGTAGATAAGAACCTCCCTGTCACCGTCCTTGAGGACACCGAAGTACCTCTCGGGTGTCTGAGGTTACCCACCAAATCTGCGAAGTGGCTATTGGAATGTCAAACCTGATTGAATGTATAGGTCCTATTAAATTTTCCGTAATCGTTCGCGGTTCTGGAATCACTTCCAGTTCTACCATACTCCCACTACTGTTTTCTGAAAAAGATCCATTTTACTTAAAACTGTGGCGAGTCTAGAACAATATCACTATTGATCTTCCAAATGGTAGAATATCAACCCTCGTCATAGCCAGGGTCAACCCACAAACAGCCATTACAGAAACGTGCCCTGAGTTATCCAGAGTCTGGTTTTAAGCATAAGCTGGACAACTCCCCGTACCTTAATTTCTTTTAAGGTACGATCCATTCTATATCCAATACAGAAACTTTGGCACTTATTTAATTGGAACCAGATTCAAACCATGCAGCTGTCTCCAGTGCATATCATCATAATGGAAAGAGGCTGATCAGCATTACTCAACTTAGGAATCCATCCAATTATGAGTAACCTGAAAGAGAAACACGTTTCTCAAAACCATCACTATCATCTGAATACCAATCACAAGAATCTACATCTTCGATCTCTTTGAAGAATCCCGATACTTGTGACATCTGGTTCTCTACTTTATTCTTATACCCACAACTTCTCAAAACTTAGACCTTGTATTTCTACGAAACACTTGTCTAAATACTAGAGAAGTTATAAGTAAACAGAACAAAGTACGAGGACCTACCCCTTTGTCCTGAAGGACACTTAGACAACATACAATACTCTGTATAAGTCCGCTGAGTTAAACAACTCAAAACCTGTGCGTCGTAGGTAGAAAACTGTACCCTGGCGATTTCCTCAAATATCACCAATTACAACGAATTCCGATATAATGAGGATGATCACCTAATTCCCAATATCTTACTCCCACTCATCATCTGTAAAACCATACAGATATGAGAATGAAACCTGGTAAATACATACCCTTGGAGTAAGTGTCTAATCGGGAAAACAGTTTTTCTTTAACAATGCACTGAAACATGAAAATGTTTCGTAGGGGTATCCTGGTATTCATAGCAATGCCTCTTCCATAATCCAATTCATGACTTCAACCGTATATTTTATTGCCGTCTCTCCAAATCCCCTTTATTTGTCTTTAGTCGTTACCTTCTGTACACCATCGTTAGGCTAAATGGTTTTCTTCCTTCCCTACCGTTCGGCACGAGCCTATGGTTTGGAAGAAGACTATCCAGTAAGCATAATAGGTGTACCCTCCTAAACCAAGGAGTACTCGCAACTGAGAGAAGGTGATGATAAAAGACAACTGAATAATACCTTATTCTTTTAAAGGTGAAATAGGAGTGGCGATGAAATACGCGGTTTTGGTCGTGAATGATATCAGTCGCAATTTACTTTGCCCTCTTTCTAATCCCTTTATTTTGTCTTTACATATTACCTTCTGCACACCCTACTTAGGCTAATTGGTTTTCTTCATTCCCTACCTTTCGGCACCAGCCTATGGTTTGGAATAAGACTATCCAATAAGCGTAATAGGTGTGCTCTCCTAAACCAAGGAGCTCTCGCAACCTGAGAGAAGGTGATAATAAAAGACAACTAAATAAACCAATTCTTTTCCTCCTGAACCTGGATCCATCCTCGAAGAAGTCCCTTCGAGTTCGTATATAACCATACGATGGATCTATCCAATGGAAGTGGATATCCGTAGTAATACGGGTGTTCTGAGAAATGCAAAGGGTAAAAGGAGTGGCAATGACTTATGCAACTCAGATAATCCAAAAGCCAGTATTTTAAGAAGGTTCGGTCAACCTGGTCACTGAGTCATAGTCTAGGGTCGGTCAAAGGTCGCTGCCAAAGAGAGAGAGAGAAAAGAAACACTCTGCGTGCACTCTATCCTAGATCAGAATGGTCATCACTTTATCTAATCCGGAAACCTCCCACTGTCCTGTCAAATTCTCCTCCAAACCTAAAGAAGAATCAATCGGGATCACCCGAAGAGTAAACCAACTCATCAGTGGGAATCGGGATCCAACTCTCATCGCATGATAACGTGATGGAATGCATCCACGTTACTCATACTCCAGAAGGTATGCGCACACTTGGCAAGTTTCAGTTTCTTTAGAAACTCCCGATCTGATTTTTGCCCCATGCTCTTATAACCTTGGCGTTAGGTCAAAATGTCATAAGTCACATGCCAAGTTCTACCCATCACTATCTTGTTAATTTGAACCCACCCGCACATGCCCTTGGCGTTAGGTCAAAATGGCAGAACGGCTGTCCCAAACCAACTCATCAATCTATGCAACAATTGAATACCCAGCAGCTACCAAACACTATGCCTTGGCGTTAGGTCAAAATACATAGCTTGAATACTACTGAATACCCAAAAGAAGTGACGGAGGGCTACGGCTGGTTTTTGGCGAAAAACCTTTAGCGTAGTGAACTTGATATCGCTGAAGGAACCTGATAGCTTTTTAAAATATAGTGGCGAAAACCTGTGCTACAGAGGTCACTCCCGGTGAAGGGATCTCGGCTCTTTCCTCGTGGAATGAGGTGCAAGATATTCCACTGAATACCACGGTGCAAAGCAACATGTAATCGACTATAGTAAAGTTATTACCCTGACGCAAACTTCTGTCCAAGGGGTCAGTCCCGGTGAAGGGATATCGGCCCTTGCCCCGTCGAATGAGGTGCAGGATATTCCACTGAATATCGCTGTGCAAAACAAAAGGAAACGTCTTTGCAATAACACCTTTTAAAATTGTTCCAACAACTAAAACAGGTTTGTTTAACTTTGCATTGATCAGAATCAACGCAGTCCCATCAATCAATCACACCAGAAAAGAACGAAAATAAAATGTACGTATATGCCATCCGCATTCGTCACTGGGTCCCGTCATCACCCGTTAGGTTACTTAACTAACGACAGAGCGGGGACTGGACTAGCACGGGTGTAAAACATATACAACATCTAATAGTATATAAACCAATATACATAATCGCTCCAGGCGTGATAATATGCAACATTACAGAAAAGTAATAAGCATCACAGAACAATACAGATATCTGGGATCCCCGGGTTTCACAGAGCCGCTGCTGAAACCCGACGTTCCCCTGTCGTGTGGATAGCCTGTGCAATGAAACCTAGACCCCTACGGGTGCGGCAAGTTACCCGCCAAAACCTGAAGCGAGGTAGTCCTCACAGCATAGTGAATGGAACACCCGGCACTTCACGGAATCCGGTAATCTTGGGCACCCCTCCTTGGGTCAACCTGTACCCCCTACGAGTGCGGCGAATAGTCTGCCAATTTTAGAGTGGGGCCCCTCTGCCTCCCAAAGCCATGAGATGCGGACCCGTTGCCCTCCAAAACCCGGCTATCCGTGCACTCCGTCGCGGGGTAAAACCTAGTACAGTAATGAAAAATAGTACAATAGGTACATCGACCGCAACCTGGTCGTGCCCCAAAAGAATATTATACAACAGACAGTGACGGCAGTCCACAAGTTGGACGCTCGCCCCGCAATATCAAATGTACAAATAAACTCAAACTGTACTACCATTGCACACTGCTATCCACCACGACAAGTCCGCAACAATACAGCACAACACAGAACATCAACGCGAATGTCACGTTCGCAAACCCGTCTAAAAGAACTATAGCAATCAGACGCAGTTTACCGATCAAATGACATTCCCGGTCGGAGATATAATGTAAGCACTGTAAACTAACGTGTTTAAATTTCGATCGACCAAAGACCAAATATCAAAAAGTGGGCCCCACTGCTTACTGGTGAACAGTAACAAAACCTGGGCCAAAACGATAGTTACCAAAAACCCCAAAATCCAAAATAGAACCTACTGACAAAATTTGGGAGCACGTTCTCCCCACGTGACCGCGGAAGCGCGGCCGAACCATGGGTTTGGCCGCCCTTCCGCGGCATCTTGGAGGGAACACAACCCCAACTTTTGTCGTAGCTCTTAAAAATGCCTTCTCTGATTTTTAAGACATCCAGAAATCAATTTTGACACCGTTTAAAATCAACAGAAACTGTCAAGCAAGGATTTTGTCGTTTTTGATTTTCGGTCGGATCGATGTTTTAAACGCGTTAGTACAAGTTAGTATAGCAAAATGGTGAGGCTCTGATACCACTGTAAGTCTACGCTAGCGCCCCGGCCGTCTACAGACGCCAAATACGGAATAAAACTTTTAAACTGGCGCTATCGTATACATTAACCCGGATCTACCATTATTGCTAAACTAACAATCTGTAAAGAGTGTAGAAAGGTTATACCGAACGATCCGAGTCCTTCGTTCTTTAACCATCATCCCACGCTCCGTTGCGACTGCTCCGATCTCGTCAAACTCCGATATCCTCGTCGAGGTGACTCCACATCACCGATTCTTTAAACGGGCTCTCGCCTCTGACTCGAGGCAACTCGATCGTCAAGTTTGCTAAAAGAGACGACCAAGAATTGATGTAGAGAATGAGTAGATGACTTTGTCTCGTTTCGTCCAAGTCCGTGGACGATCGGTTAATGAAGTTGCCGATGGAAATGAAATGGAACAAGAAAATGAACTATGAAATTTCCATGCATCCAAAACTATACTCTTTTCTTTTGCAACCATAATTTTCTCAAAATCAATCAAGGGGGAGGAGAGAGAGGGCCGGCCTATATGTATAGAGGAGGGAGGAGGTGAGTGTAGGATAGGGAGGGTGAGAATAGCATGTAACCTTATCATAACCAAAAGATCAAGCAAAAATATCTTAATGAAAACAAAACCTCTTTGAAATCAAAGCATGAGTCACCCTCCACCTCACCAAATCTAGAACCTTCTAGAACCTTCTAGAAGCATGACTCACTCCAACTGAAGAAAAGATAAATCCGTCTTTAACCGAATGTTAAAAGACGGCTGATAGAAAACTGGAAACTGGCAACTTCCAAAAGTGATCCTGAAACGACTTTCAGGATAACCCCGTAACTGTATAAAAATACCCGCATTTGTATTACGACCGAATACAAATGCAACTGAGACAAAGATATTATACCTACTCAATATAATACTCGGATCCGGCTTAAACCAAAGCCGACCAGTATCATCTGTCCGAAAATCGACACGTGCGTAAACGCACGTGCATTTTCCGAACCCTGCTATAAAACCATACGGCCTCTACAACGTTTCGCCCGAAACTTGGGAAACAGTCTGTGGGGGACTCTAATGACTCTTCAGTACCCTGGCAGTGGGTTTAACCACAAACCGTCAGCGGCACTAGCTATGCGTAACGGTTGCCCATGGACTGAACTTAAGGGAGGCTGATGAGCGCACTCAAGGGTGGCCGATGAGCTAACACATCCAGAAACCCTACTGAGCCTAACAGTGACAATGTATATACAGTCCGGTCCGTTCGTCAATGAGTATCGCATATCCGCCTAGGGGGCTAGTAACGTCAGACCCCCAGAAGCAGTATAAGTCGTGTCGGAGTGTAGCCCAATAACACCCTGAGATACTACTGGAGTACCTACCAGTAAATCTCCTACCATGGCCATGGATTTAGTGTAATGGCTCTCCTAGACACAGCACGATCTCGCCCCCAATACCGGGAGAGACGAATCCCCTGCCGATCCGCTCACGTGCCTCCATATGGCTCGGGACTGTACCCAAAAGCTACCTGTTTGCACGACTCCTTTGAGCCGTGGTAGGGTAGTAATCAAAGCACAGTGGGAACTCACACGAGATAAATGACGACCTCAGGTCGATGAACTAACCTGTACACATGTCACCAGGGAACTGCTATCTGACGGTAGATATAATACTAACTAGCAGATTCCCTGCGAGTCCTGTCCGGTGTACTCATAACCCAATGAGCACCTGTATACATCTTAGGTGATCCAACTGACACCAGTGGCTTGTGAGACCGGCCACCGCCCCTCGTCGGGGTCTCGACTGTATACACTAGTCTACTCCGGAGTATCGATGCCCTGTCTCGAAACTCCCACGACTAGGGACCACAATTAAGGATATGCATATAAACTACCCAACTCTCACGTATATGATCGCCATCATACAGTTGGTAGTAAAGCCAGATCCTAAGGGCTCTATCAAAGTGTAACATGCAATCAGTCACCTGAACATGTACACGACTGATAAAGGCAAACCAGATAGTAAACTATCATCTCGAGTAAGACTGTCCTACCGGGATAGGTCCTCCGCAATCATTGCAATCACGTACCTGCGATCCAATAATTGACTATGAGGGCACTATCTCCAACATACCTAGGGCAAAGAATTAAAATCTACACTAGGGCAAGAAATTAAATCTACTTACAGATGCATCCCTCCAATCATCCATGCAGGTTTGTCAGATCTGAATTTCTGAATGGAAAAGAAACACCGATGCTCTCCAAAAAGGATTTCTGAATTTTTATTTCATTAAAAGGAGGAATAAAAATTACAATGATTAGAGTTCCTATTTATAAAGAATAGGAAACTCTAGGGTTACATTTTTTCGCATGTCTGAAATTACAAAAATAGCCCTTTAAAGACCAGTCAACGCCACCACCAAATTATGATAATGTTTTGCGCCCGTAATTCCTTCTATCCACCGCGGAACCACGGCCCCAGCCAGGGTTTGGCCGCGGTTCCGCGGCCATCCTGGTGGTTCGGGCTGTGAAAAATTCTGTGTTGTCTTCTGGTGACTTTGTCTTCCTGTTTCTATATGTCTTTTTCCATTTGGGCTTCTAGGTTTGTTCCAGATCTTCAGTGAACAATTTGCAATGGCTTTTTAACCGTTTGGCTTGACATTTTGGGATCTTGCGTTGCCTTGTTAATTGTGAACTGTCTTTCGATATAGGCTTGACTAAGATCCTCCCATTTGTTGGTCAAAAGTCCATATTTTCATTGTCTTTACATCGTTTTCACTGTTTCCTGTCCAAGAACCTGTAACCTGTAACATGTAGCAGACATGCGTCAAAAGTACCTGTTTATTTATAAAAAGAATAAGAATAGGGAATACTACTGCTGCTGGTGTTACTGCTGTTGATGCTGCTAGTGTTGCTGCTGATGATGTTGTTGGTGTTGCTGCTGCTGCTGCTACTAGTGCTGTTGTTCTGCTGCTGCTTTGGCTCCTGCTGCTGCTATGGTTCTGGAGCTGCTGCTGGTGCTGGTGGTGAGTGAAAGGGAGAGTGTTGTGAGAAAAGAAATTGAAGTGAGCAAAGAATGGAGTCTAACTAGTCAACCCCCCTCTCTCTTCATTAAATGTAGGCATGGCTCATGCCATGATGCCATTCTCTCTCTCTCTCTCACCAAGTCAACACAAAAAAATTTCAAATCCTTTATCCATTTTAAAAAAAACAACCTTTAATTAAAAAGAACCAATTAAACTTAATTCAAATGGGTTAACCCACCATGGTGGCTAAACATGGTTTAACCCGTTCTTTAACGCTAGTTTACATGCACATGTGTGTGCAAGCTTAGAAAAAATCTAATAAAATATTTATTAAATTTGATAAAACTTTAAAAAATCAATTTTGTAAATTTTTTATTAAAAACCACATATTAAAGTATAATTAGCCACTAATCATATCCTAAGGTGTTACAATCTTCCCCCTTAAAGAAATTCGTCCCCGAATTTAAAAATATAAAGCAACGCATACCGTCAAAGAGTTGAGGGAATTTATTCCGCATCTCGCCCTCGGCCTCCCAAGTGATCTCTTCACCATTCGGGCTGCACCAAAGCACCTTCACTGATGGCAAGACCTTCGATCGAAGTTTCTTCACCTGCCGGTCCAATATCACGACCGGCTGCTCGGTGAACGAAAGATCGCGCTCGAGCTGAACGGTCTGATGCTGAATCATGTGCGAAGGGTAGGTATCTTCGAAGCATCGACACATGGAAAACGGGGTGAACATCTGGGAAGTCGGGTGGAAGAGCTAAACAATATGCCACTGCGCCCACACGCTCAAGGATCTAGAAGGGACCTATGAACCATGGGCTAAGCTTCCCCTTCCGTCCAAACCTCATCACTCCCTTCTTCGGAAAGACCCTCAGAAAAACGTGGTCGACAACTGCGAACTCTAATCTGCGGCGGCGCCTGTCAGCATACGATTTCTGCCTGCTCTGAGCTGTCCTCATCCTATCTCGAATCAGCTGTATCTTCTCGGTCGTCTCCTGTACGATCTGTGGCCCTAAAATACTACTCTCACTGAGCTCTGTCCAACAGATGGGCGATCTACATCTCCACCCATACAAGGCCTCGAAAGGTATCATCTGAATAGTGTCCTGGAAGCTATTGTTGTAGGAGAACTCCACCAAGGGTAAATGATAATCCCAGCTACCACCAAAATCTAAAATGCACGCTCGGAGCATGTCCTCGAGAGTCTGAATAGTCCGCTGTGTCTGGCCATCGGTCTGCGGATGGAATGCTGTGCTGAAACTCAAGCGTGTGCTCAACGCCTCCTGAAGCCTCTACCATAGTCGGCTGGTAAACTGGGTGCCTCGGTCGGACACGATACACGTCGGGACTCCATGTAGTCGTACAATCTCGTCGATGTATATCTGGGCATACTGAGGAAATCCGAAAGTCGTCTTAACTGGCAGGAAGTGAGACGCTTTCGTCAAACGATCCACGATCACCCAAATTGAGTCATACCCTCGACTAGTCCTGGGTAGACCCACAATGAAGTCCATCGAAATCTGCTCCTATTTCCACTCCGGAATGGGTAACGGCTGTAGCCCTCCCGCTGGCCTCTGGTGCTCGGTCTTGACTTGCTGACAAGTCAGGCATCTCAACACGAAGTCTGCGATGTCCCTCTTCATTCCGTCCCACCAGTAAACATCTCTCATATCATGGTACATCTTGGTGGAACCCGGATGAACACTATACACCGATCGATGTGCTTCCTCAAGAATCTCATGCCGCAGTCCCTCAACATCTGGTACGTACAGTCTAGTCTAAAGTCGCAGTATCCCCTGATCATCGATCACGAACTCAGAAAATCTGCCCTGTCCAATCTGTGCCATGATCTCTGAACAACGGTCATCACTGTATTGTGCCTCATGTATACGGTCAAGCAACTGTGGGCGTGCACGAACATGCACAAGCTGTCCTCCGATCGGTGTGAACTCGAACTGCACTCGGCTGTCGCATAATATTTGCCAATCTGCCGATGACTTCCTCTGCACTGCGCTCAAACAAGATAGACTACCCCCGAGCCTCCTGCTCAAAGCATCCGCCACAACATTCGCCTTGCCCGGGTGATACAAGATCTTAAAATCGTAGTCCTTCACTAGTTCCTTCCAACGACGCTGTCGGAGATTCAGGTCTCGCTGCTGAAATATATACTTTAAGCTCTTGTGATCAGTGAATATCTGGTACGACTCGCCGTATAGGTAATGTCACCAGATCTTGAGTGCAAAGACCACTGTAGCCATCTCCAAATCGTCAGTGGGGTAGTTCTGTTCGTGTCTCTTCAACTTCCGTGAAGCATACGCGATCACCCTGTCATGCTGCATCAATATGCACCCTAGCCCCACTCGAGAAGCGTTACAATAGACCACAAATCAGCCTGATCCTGAAGGCAATGATAACACCAGCGCCGTAGTCAAACGAGTCCGCAACTGCTGAAAGCTATGCTCGCACACCTCCGTCCAATCGAAAGGAACTCCCTTACGGGTCAACCCGGTCAAAGGTGCAGCAATACGGGAGAAATCCTGTACAAATCGCCTGTAGTAGCCGGCCAGTCCTAAAAAGCTGCGGATCTCCGTAACTGATGCGGGTCTGGGCCAACTCTGAACGGCCTCGATCTTCTTCGGGTTCACACATATACCATCTCGTGTAATCACGTGACCCAAGAAGTCTATGCTGTCAAGCCAGAATGCGCACTTGGAGAATTTTGCTAAAAGCTGGTGCTCCCTTAAAGTCTGCAGTGTGATCCGCAGGTGCTGCTCGTGCTCCTCTCGGCTCCAGGAATACTCCAAAATATCGTCAATGAATACGATGATGAACAAGTCCAAATACGGCTTGAATATACGGTTCATCAAGTCCATGAATGTGGCTGGGGCATTGGTGAGTCCGAATGACATCACTAAAAACTCATAATGGCCGTAGCGCGTGCGGAAAGCTGTCCTCGGAATATCCTCCGGTCGAACCCGCAGCTCATGGTATCCTGATCGCAAGTCGATCCTTGAAAAATATCCTGCCCCATGAAGCTGTTCGAACAAGTCGTCGATGCGTGGCAAAGGATATCTGTTCCGCACTGTTACCCTGTTCAGCTGGCAGGAGTCGATACACAAATGCAAACTTCCGTCCTTCGTCTTGACAAACAGGACCGGAGCAGCCCAAGGAGAAACACTGGGTCGAATAAGTCCCTTATCCAGCAAATCTTGCAGCTGACCTTTCAACTCACTAAGCTCCACCGGGGCCATCCGATAAGGCGGTATAGAAATAGGCCCCGTGCTGGGAATCAAATCAATACAGAAAGCAATATCGCGCTCAGGCGGTAGCCCAGGAAGATTGTAAGGGAAAACCTCAGGGAACTCACAAACAATCGGAACCTGGTCCAATGGAACATCTGTAGCTCTAGTATCACAAACATAGGCTAAGAATCTCTGACATCCCTTCCTCAACAGCTGTCCAGCGTGAAGGGAAGAAATCAAACTATGAGGGGCGGAACAACAGTCCCCCTGCACAACAAAAGCCGACTCGCCGGGAAAACAAAATCTAACTGTCTTCTTGCGACAGTCCACAGACGCATAACACGTGGCTAACCAATCCATGCCCAAAAGAACGTCGAAGTCCAACATCTCAAGAAGAATCAAGTCAACAGGTAACTCTCTCTCGCCAATACGAACAATACAGAATCGGAACATGTGCCTAGCAATAAACGACTCTCCCACAGGAGTGGTCACAACAAGCGGCTGATCAAGCAAACCGCACTCTCTATCCAAACTAAGCACGAAGTGTGTGGAAACGTATGAGTTCGTAGATTCGGGATCAAACAACACGTGTGCGTCAACAGAACATACTGATAGGGTACCTGAGGCCACATCATTGGATGCCTACACGTCCTGATGCGTCAACTAGATAACCCACGCCTGTCCTCCACCTGCAACTGGCGGTCCTCTACTAGCAACTGGCTGCACTCTGCCGGCAGCTGGCTGTCCTCTGCCTCGACCACCTCGTCCTCTCTGAGCAAACCCTCCGCGACCATGGCCTCTCTGTGCATGGGTCTGACACGGAGCAACAGTAAGTACAATAGGCAACGCCCTCTTGGGTAGAGAAGGTGGAAGTGTGACATGTGGTACGGCAGTCTCACCCTCATGTGGCTCCATGCAATCTCGAACACGATGATAAATACTCCCGCATCGAAAACATCTAGATGGCGTCGGCTGGCCCTCCTGGGGATAAGTGCTCAACAACCGGCCTCTCCCCAAATCTCTGCCACCTGCAAGGTGTCTGTCGCGGCACCTAAATGGTCGTCTCTGTGCCGGTGTATCAGTATGAACTCTCTTCGGCTCTGAAACTACCGAAGTCTCAGCAAGGCGCTCCTCGACTAATAAGGCTGCGTCTATAGCTGCAGTATAAGTCTCGCAGTGCTGTGCGCTGATCGCAAGGAACAGTTGTGTAAGCAAGCCTCGAACAAATCACTTGGCTCGCATATCCTCAGTAGCCACTAGGTATGGGGCATAAAGAGATAGCTCGGTGAATAGTACATCGTACTCTGCCACTATCATCTCTGGCGTCTGGCGTAAGGACTCGAACCTGCTCGCTCGGGCATCCCTGACACTCTAGGGAAGGAAACGGGCTAGAAACACCATCACAAACTCGGTCCAGGTCATAGGAGGAAGACCTGCTGCTCTGCCCTTCTCGATCGATTCACACCATTTCTGCACAAGACCTTGCAGGCAAAAGCTCGCGAACTCTACCCATCTCGCATCTGAGCATCTGAGTGAACGACATTTCCGGGCCATCCTATCAATGAAAGACTATGGGTCCTCGGCTGCATCGGTGCCTGTGAAGACCGGAGGCTTTAGCCTCATGAACTCTGATAGCGATACTGTAATCACCTCCGTCGCTGCAGGGGCAACTGCCTGTACATTCGGTACTATCGCGGTCCCCGTAACGGGTGGAACTACCTCCGGTCGCTGCGCTCGAAGCGTCTCGACTGACGACCCTATCATCTGGCGCATCTCCTGCATACCGGCCCCTATCATATCAATCTGCTCTGTCATGGGAGGAATAGTCTGCTCTGGTACAACAGCTGTACTACCCGGATCAGTCCTCATCTCGGACGAGTCAACTCGAATTTAGGCTCTCGCGGCCGCTCTCTGCGCCTTTGTAGTTTTTGGCGGCATAATGGCTGAAAAGAAAGTAGGATTCGATAAGGATACGGAAATTGAATCAATAGAATGTATACAATCATGAAGGAATTCCAATCAATAACTCCTAAGGTCGCTTAGGCGGAGTACCGTGTCGTGAGTATGCCGCGGAACATACGTAGGCTACGTCACTCTGCTTCAGCTACCTACTCCATCATGCCAGGGTCATCCTACACTCCGAAGGTAAAACCTACGCTTTGATACCAACTTTGTCACGACCCAAAGTTCGGCACGTGACCAGCACTTAACCACGTAACGTTCACAGGCGTAACGCGACTAAGTAAGCCAAAACCCAGAAATCAAAACAATTTGAAGTAGTGAGTGTTTAAAACATTTAAGGGAGACATTTGTTAAAACATTTTGAAAATCTTAAGTAATTTAGTAAAATTCTTTAAAGTTCAAGTTATTGTCTTTAAATTTTTGGCAGTATTTCCTTTGTAAAAACTAGCCCCGAAATCAGGTATAAAGCAATATATGAGTAAAATGATATAAATTAGAAATAAAGCATCCCAAGCGGGAGCAATCACGCCCAGCGGCGGAACAATCACCACAAATATAATATACGACGCCGTAGCGAAGAAATGAGCAGTATAAGTGAAAACAAATATCATGAAAGATAAAGCTCCATAAATAAAGTCGGCTCACAACGAGCTCGACACCAGAGTACAAAATAATATATATTATCCACACAACTGGTCTCTAAGTCAATACATAAGTAGTAGATGGAGAGTACTAGATGCAACAGTGTATAAAATTGGAAAATAAACAAATACCGCACAAAACACACCTATCAGTAAAAGGGCTATCACGCCAACTGCAGTGGTATCTGTGTCAAAAGATACAAGAAAACAGCCTACCGCGACTACTCCAAGGGGCAACCTGCAAACACAGTGGCACAATGGGGGTGAGTTGCCAACTCGTGAATAGTAGATAACATATAAAGGTAATCACGAGTATGCACGTACTGCGATACTCTAACATATGCCAGCAGATAATGTCTATATGATGAACTGGATACGCAATAATCAAGCCTAACACGTGCAATTTAATAACATCAATATATATGATGAGCAGGGTATGCAATAATCATGCAAAGGTACTCTATCAAGTACTATAACTACAGGATGAGATGTAAAATAATGAATGCTAAGCATGGGATAAAATATCATCTACACGGAATGTCAACGTGGAAGAATAACCGGTGTCCATCAATGCACCCAAATCCCAGTAAAACTCAGGCGCCGTCACTCTAATCGGCCCTCAAATTCTGTAAATCTCATAGAATCGTGAGTGCCCAACATCGGCAGTCAAAATATCATATATAATTGTGTCCAGCATCGACACACAAATCCTCAAATATCGGGCTCCGTCAGTCTGGATCGGCCCATGGGCTCCGTCTGCGGAATCGGCCCACGGCCCCAGCAGTACGTGTCGTCCCGTATCCATCTATTGACTCTGGTCAGTATCATCCGGATAACCGCCAGGTCCATCCAATCACAGGTAGGTAGTGTTCCCTCTGCCAGGCTCACCGTCTACTGCACAGCGATCCGTTCTGGCCCCTGGGTACTATATCGGGTCTGCCATGTACCAGCAATCGGCTTCGTCCGGCTCCTCGATTCGGATTCACATGTCACACGTCTCAGAACCGAGAAAACGCATGGTGGATGCACTGAAATATCATATCATGGGAAACCGGGTTTTTAAAATTGTGCGTATTTTCTTAAAATAATACCCCGGTTCCCAAATCCAGAAATCACATAAATCCAAACTCAATGCGTAAATCCATGCAATGTGTCGTATGACACTAAGAGTAAAAGAAAGGGGAAACCGCTCTTTTAAAAAGGATCCAGTTTTGAAAATGTCTCCTGCGGTCCCTTAGTTTTTAAATCATGTCAATATCACCCACATATGTAACATATGTATGTATATAGGTATGGATGCGCAAATTGATATATACACAATGTGAGTGTAACAAAATACATGTGCACTAATATGGATATACGATGTATATGTGCACAAGCATAGATATATCAAGGTACGTATGCACTAATGTGAATATAAAGGGTGCATGTGCGCAGGTAGTGATATATCAATGAAGGTATGCACTAATGTGAATATAAAGGGTGCATGTGCACAGGTAGTGATATATCAATGAAGGTATGCATTTATGTGAATATAAAGGGTGCATGTGCGCAAGTAGTAATATATCTGATAATATGTGAATATGTGACAAGTCATGACAATCATCAATGATGCGGTGATCCTATAGTGCGAGTGTCATGGCAATCACTAACGGCGTGAGTGCTGCATACATTTAGTGTTTGTGCAGCTTAAACCGTTAGTGACAGTGCAGTGTTCTATAATTACCATTCTATATGCAACAGGAGATGGTATGCTATTATAGAATATATATATATGAACACATACAACTAAAATATCCTATAACGCCCTGGCGCTTAACGCCATATAGGCGATTTCCCCGTAGATGTTAAATCTACTCACCTGGTCACGTGCCGAGTGAAGCCGACCACTTGCTTCCCCTTCTTTGAGGCGTCCGACGTACCCGCTTGCGAACCTGGAATTTACACAAGGAATCCATATATAAGCAAAATATCTCGCAAAACGCGATATCTAAATCAAACGAGAAACTCGCGTCACGAACTAAACGCGCGTGTGTACGATACGCTGAAACTTGTGTATACGCATCTAAAACTATCCCGACACGTCGCGACACGCTGGATCACAGAACCCACTCACGTATCACATGTGTCGCGCAAACTAAGCGTTTTGGAAAAACGATATATCGTCCTAGATTCTTACTCAGGTGAAAATGTACAAAATTGCACATTCCAAAATACTGGAATATGCAGCAGACTACCCTAGCCAAAACCCCAGCACCCCAGTCCCCTACCTGGCCGCAATTTGCGGCCAGAACTAATTAATTGGCGGCCAAACAGTGGAAAGGGGGTCTCGTGCTATGTGTGTGTGGGCTAGACCTATTACACATGCTCCAGTTTTCTCAGTTTTCTTCTGAAGGAGCCGGGTCAAAAGCAGATCACAGAAAGGTCTAAGTTTGCTTAAAAACGTTAAATTTTGCACAAAATGATCCCTATGGTGTTTTGGTGAAATCTGGGGTTAAGCTGAGTTTAAGTGGCCCTAATAACACTTAACTAGGCTAAGCTAGCCATCGAAAACATCTCTTAGCCAAAACTCACCACAATTCACCATTTCTAGCACAAAAACTCACTTTTAACAATAACCGAAGCTATTTAACACACAAGCTTAGCAAAAAGGAGTTGGGTTTAGGAAATATACCCCAAAAGACCCTATGAAGCAGGGGAAGGAGGAGGAGAAGAAGAGAAGAAGCTGTTGCTGCCTGTTGCTGCTGCTGGTGTTGCTGCTGTCGATGCTGCTAGTATTGCAGCTGATGATGCTGCTGGTGTTGTTGCTGATGCTACTAGTGCTGCTTGTTCTGCTGCTGCTGTGGCTCCTGCTGCTGCTGGTGCTGGTGGTGAGTGAGAGGGAGAGTGTTGTGAGAAAAGAAAATGAAGTGAGCAAAGAATGGAGTCTAACTTGTCAACCCCCCTCTCTTCATTAAATGTTGGCATGGCTAATGCCATGATGCGATTCTCTCTCTCTCTCACAAAGTCAACACAAAAAAGATTCAAATCCTTTTTCCATTTTAAAAAAACAACCTTTAATTAAAAAGAACCAATTAAACTTAATTCAAATAGGTTAACCCACCATGGTGGCTAAACATGGTTTAACCCATCCTTTAACCCTAGTTTACATCCACATGTGTGTGCAAGCTTAGAAAAATTCTAATAAAATATTTATTAAATTTTATAAAATATTTAAAAATCAATTTGGTAAATTTTTTATTAAAAACCACATATTAAAGTATAATTAGCCACTAATAACATCCTAAGGTGTTGCAGTACTCCAGTAGTTTCTCAGGGTGTTTTTGGGCTGCACTCCGACACGACTTATTGTACTATTAAGGGTCTGATGTTTACCGCCCCCTTAGGCCCGATATGCGATACTCTTTGACGAACAGACCGGACTGTACAGAGATTGCCACAGAAAGACTCAGTAGGAGTTCAGATGAGTTTGCTCGTCGGCCTTCTTATCGATAGATACCTGGGTAGCTGTTACGTGTAGCTAGTACTGCAGACGTGCTTGTGGTTTAACCCACTGCCGGCGTACTGTCGACTCTTTAGAGTCCCACACAGAGGGTTTCCCTGCTTCGAGCGAAACGATGTAGAGGTCGTATGGTTTTACGACAGGGTTCGATCACGTACGTGTGCTTGTGCGCATATGATGTTCGGGCGGACTATACTAGTGGTCTTTGGTTTAAGCCGGATCCTATTATTTGATTATTGGATTAGTTTGGTCTCATTGTATTCTTGTTTCTCGAAATACGGATACGGATATGTAAATACAGATGACAGGGGCATTCTTGTAATTTGATCAAGATTGTTTTTTGAAGTGAGACACCTCAATTAGGGTTTTTCTTTTCTGATTAAATCTTATGTGAGGTGGAGGAAATGAAGTGGAATACTTTGTGGTATTTTAGTGAAATATGAAGATGGCTTCATGTTGACTTTCTTGGACTCATATGAGATTTGAAGACTTAGATATTTTTGTTAGTTATATGTATGCCCTAGAGGCCATTACTGTACATTGGGTGTATATTGTAGTTGATGCTGGGACATATATAGGTAGGACTTTCTTGCTCGACATGATAGTACGCTATCTGGTTGCTCTTTATCTTAACGTGTATACTTTCTGTCTCTCTGTTACATGTTGATAAAGCCCTTAGGATGTGTACTCGACTTCCAGGACTGTGATGAAGATCATACTAGTGGGGCCTGGATAATCCATGAGTACATCCTTCAATGTTCCTAGTCGAGGGAATATCGAGACGGGGCATCAATATTCCAGAGTAGACTAGCGTATATCTTCTCGACCCATGCGATGGGCGATGGATGATCCCATATCCATTGGTGTTTGACATCAGAGATGGTATACGGGTGCTCAGTGGAGACTGAGTACACTGAACGGACTCGCCGAGAACTCCCAGATGGTATTATACCTCACGTCAGATGGAAGTTCTCTGGTGACACTGGTACAGCTTAGTCTGTTGACCCGAGATCGTCATAGAGTCTTGTGTGTCTCCCACTGTGCTTTGATTTCCATCATACCACGGCTCTACTGAGTCGTGCAAACAGGTGGTTTTTGGGTACAGTCCCGATTCACATGGAGGCAATGAGCGATAGGAGGGGATTCGTCTCTCCCGGTATTGGGGGTTGATGTTGCGCTTTGCTCGACTGGCCATAACAGGAAATCCCTGGCCAGGGTTGCAGTGATATACTGGTAAGAGTTATCAGTAGTTTCACGATAGTTATGGACCTTACGTCGGCATGACTTATCAAGCTATTGGGGTCTGACGTTTACCACCCCTAGGCGAGATATGCGACATATCAGACGAACAGACCGGACTATACGGTAAGTGTTACTGGTTGGATTCACAGGAGTGTGACCGGGCTTATTCGTCGATCTTCTGATCGCTCAATACCCGGGTGGCCGTTACGTTTAGCAGACCGCTTGCGGCTTGTGGATGCTTGATATGATCATCATCTGCTGCCGGCGTATTGACGAGTCTTTAGAGTCCTACACAGAGGTTTCCTGGCTCAAGCGAAACGAAATAGGAGCGCATATGAGATACGTGCAGGACCGAGAATAATGCGTGTATGTGATACCGTATTCCATTCTCGTGATGAATGTATCGAATGGTTATATGCAATATAACCTAGATATCGAATCAAGGATTGATTCGATAAGCCGATACATTGGATACTAGCCGGTTACATGCGACATGACCAGATCATTGAATCAAGTGTTGATTTAATGATTTAATGTATAATTATATATTTGATATATTACTTTGCATTAACTAGTATTGGTTCACTTTAAATGGATTTTCTCACTTGAATTGTGCAAGTTGTATATGTGATGTACATTTGTGCACATGATTGTAACATGTTTGATGATACATGCTTACTTGGTTAAGTGTAAAGAATTAAACCATGGTTAAACTAATGATTAGGGTTTTGTTTTTTCATTTACTTATTTATCTATTTATTTATCTTTTTCATTTTGGAAAAGAGAATGACAAATGGTGGATTTTCTTTGTTTACTAGTTGAAGGATCTTGAAGCTTTGAACTAGTCCACCATTTTTGACTTATACTTAACCCTAACCATTCAAGTTAACCATGGTCCATTCTTTACAATTAACCAAGGGTTAATATTTGATAAGTATTGATTTATTTATCTAATATTCAACACTTATCATATATTATCTTCTTCTTCTTCTTCATCTTCAAGAAGAAAAAGCTTGATAGCATCAATGGCAACTTGAGCAAATGAGTGAGAAATCCAATTCTAATGTGAACCCGCCTCCTATTTCTTCATCCTCTACCTCTTGCCAAGTAGTATAGGGTGTTTCCTTCACAAGTTTTTATGGCTTGGTGAAGTTGGAGCTTGATCTTGTGATGCCTCGACGTAGATCATCTTCGGCATCGAACCGACGACCAAGTCGGCCCTTTTCTCCGATGAAGCCGATGCTACAGTCATGGATTCAATTTGGACAGCGGAGGGACGTCATCACGAAGCCTAGGAGGTGGAGGACCGGATCTACAAAGGTTGTAGATTCTTTGCTTTATGTTAAAGTTGTTTACTTGCATCGCATAGCCTATAAATCTAGTTAACGATCCGTATTAGGGTTTGCAGGCACATGTAAAATTTAAATTAGCCATGTTTGATGCCTTGTGAGACTTCATTAGTGTGCCGAGGAACCCTACAGTGGTATTAGAGCCTAGCTAGAGCCTTAGGCGATGCGTAGACGGAGTTAGAAATCCGATCGGACCGAAACCCTAACCCTAAACATGCTCTCTGGACAATTTTGTAAAATGTGGATTTTTCTATATTAAAAATATGCAGAAAAATCAGCAGGAAATTGTAAGGGTTACTGTAAAATTTGAGTCCATAGTTCCATCAATCAGCCGCGGTTCCGCGGCACGAGCATGGCTCGTGCGGCGGTTCCGCGGCCTTTTGTCGTATTGTTCATCGAATTTTGCGCAGTAATTAATTATTTGCAGTGCTGGTTTTCCTGGGAATTTTTAATATTTATTCAAGAGTTGAACTTTTTGGGTTGTATTGGGGACTCGGTGTATCGATCGGATTGTCTAATTCTGTCTGTATGCTTTTCCGGATAATTTTAGAATATGTTAAAAAGTTCGACCGGATATAAATACCCAAGTTTTCCCTGTTAGGAAATTTCCAATTGTTGGACTTTTCCAGGGTTTAAAGACGTTCTAAGTAGTGCAAGTAACGCGATGGACCCTCTAGAAGACAACAAACCTTAACTCGATTATGTGACCGTCTTGAACTGCCCTTTGAACCTTCGGGTTTGGGGCAGTACGGCGTGCCACATGTGAGGCGTTGGCTTGACCCTTCTACGGTTGGACCGTTGGTACTGAGGCACGAAGTGAATGTTTTTAAACTTATTTCATGTGTTGATCTGTTTCGGGAAAACTTGGTTGTTCGATTGTTCGATCGAAAAGTTTAGCATTTTCTATTTATCCGGAATGTGATACAATAATTGGAATTCACAAATAGTTATGAGATAACTGAATGAATGTTATAAATCTAGCGGTTTGGTCTCATTTGATTGGTTGCCACGGGATTTTGATATGATCAAAAGTCCGTCGCAATCACGTAGCATACGCGGATACTCGCCGGGTAAACTTAAAAGACAGCCTCACTCCATAGCCCCGACCAAGTGACTGTAGGAGAACCCCGTCGCCCAAAGCATCCGTTCGGGTGCTCGCGGCAGCGGTGTTCCGCCTTGGTGCACTTTGTAGACGGCGTCGGGGGTGCGGCCGCCTACTGAAGTTTGCGACAAGCATTCGATCAGGATGTCGAGAATCTTGTTGAATTGCCCGACTTTATATTGAAAAGTGTTTTCAATTTTGAGACTAAAATGCGGGGTTTATAATTGTTAGGCATGTGATGTCTAAGGAATTCATTTGATTAGGCATGCGATGTCTATGCAGGATGCGGATTCCAACTGTTGTAGTTTTACACTTTCTTTTCTGTGACCGTAAGTGTAATATGTGACATCGCCGGTTTCGTTGCTATATGTCAACAACAATTGGGATGCGTATATTTACTTACGTTGATGACATGTGATGTTATGTGTTGCTGGATATGTTATATTGGATCGTCGTGTTCGAATAGCCGGGGGGGTTTTTATGTGAGACGAGTGTTTTTTCATTTTCATTCATGTTAAAACTTGTATGTAATATTCTTTTATTGGGGCCCTTCCAGGTTGCGGATGTTGTCACCATTTGTATATTATTTACTTTTCTGCACTAGGATAGACCCAAGGAGTAGGGCATAAGTAACCGGGTTCTAGGGTCCAGTGGGAGACCAACTCGAGGAGTCGAGTCCGGGTCTCCTAACTCTAGAATTGGTAGGGTTACTTGCCGCTCTCGTAGGGGTCTCGGGGTGTGGGATTGGCTATTCATCACGACCGTGGAATCCGTGTTTTATACTGGCTCGTATTGAAAACACGGACGTCCTAGTATATCCAATATTTCATATGTATCTTCTGCTGTGATTTATCTGTGATGTTATCATGTGATGTTCTGTGACAGATATTGTATATAATATATATGATATATTATATAGACGTTGCTTATGTTTTACACCCGCACTAGCCCTGCCTCGCTCTGGCGTTAGTTACCTAATCTAACGGTGCAGACGGGACATCGAGGCGAATGCGGATGACATAAGCGTACGTTATATTTATCTGTGATGTTTAGGTGGACTTAAATGATGGGATATTCATTAATGAGATTAATGAAAGAAAATATACCTAATTGATGTTGTGGAATCGAATTTCAAAATAAAAATAGGTAGCTACAGTTCTTTCTTTGCATCGAGGTGTTCCTTATAGAACATCCTGCACCTTATTCGATGAGGAAAGGACCGAGATCCCTTCACCGGGTGTGACTCCTTTAGCAATAACTGGCAGATGCTACAACCCTCGGTTTGTCTTTTGATTGCTTCTATAGTTTCTGCTTTGCACAGTGATATATATGACATATCCCGCACCTCATTCGACAAGGAAAGGGCCGACGATCCCTTCACCGGGAGTGACCCCTTTAGCAAAACTAGAAAAGCCTCAAAAACATTCCATTTAAAAACCATTTGATTCCGCAACGAGATCAAGTTCAAAGCGTTAAAGGTTTTCACAAAAACCATTCGCAGCCCTCCGTCATTTTAGGAAGTAGAGTACTTAGTATTCGTGCTACGTTTGTCGACCATAGCCGAGGCGTAGTGTGCGGTAGCTAAGTGATGTCTTCCTACACAGCATATGATGCGATTAGTTAGGACAGTCATGTGGCTTTGTTGACCTTAGCCAAGGGTCATGTGGGTGGATCTAATTAATCACGAAATGACGGGTAGAACTTGACTAGTACCTATGATTTGTTGACCTTAGCCAAGGTCATAGGTGCTAGGGGTAAAAACCATTATCGGGAGTTTCAAGTGTTGAAATTTGCAATGAGATTGCATACCTTCTATGTGATAGTTGGATCCCGATACCCACTGCGAGTAATTGTTACTTCTGGGAGAGTTTTGCACTTTGCAATTAGCCGATCAAGTAGGTGTCTAGAAAGGTGTCAACGGGGTTACGGCTCTGGGAAAACGAGGTTTACTATAATTAGGTCCGTGCGAAAGCACGGGGAACCTCCCTCAAAGTACCGACACTGGCCTGGCTGAAAAATTGGCGAACTTGTAGAGTGTAATTAATCCCGGCTAGTCTTTCCTTTTAGGGTTTGAAGGAAGATTTGATAAAAACAGTGGGAGCCATCCTGATTAGATAAAAAATATAACCAATCTAATCTTGCAAGAGCGCACGCAGAGTGTTTTCTTCTCTCTCTCTCCTCATACCGACCATATCATGCCTTAATCAAGATAATAATACGGATATTGACCGAACCCGCTTGTTATACTGAGCTAGGGAACGTTGGTCCCGCTCCAACTTATAATTGTTATAAGACAGAGCAGAAATTAGGGGAATACCAGAATTCCTATGCCGCCCAAACGAAGAAAGTGCATATAATGCATCTCCTTCGGGTGTGTTCATTATACAGAACTGTTTTCTCAGTATTCTCTGCATCCTGGGTATTTGATACAGGATCAGGATCCCAGATATGTAATCTGTTACATAGGGCATAAAAGGGTAGAAAAAATTGAGAACCGGTGATAAGTTTCATGAGACAGAAAACGGGGCAAGTGTTGCAGCCAAGTCTGTTGGTCACTGTCACCCTGTATTACCAATACATTGATTCTGAACGAATGTTATTAGATACCGAACCTGATATATAAAATCATATCACTCTCTTTACAAGTAAAGAAATGATAAAATTTTGTATTGTTGGATAATGTTTTGAACATTTCCTATATCAAAAGTTGATCGGTTCAGGCACGTTATCTAAAAGCATTGATGTTCTAAATCAAACTACAGTTTCTAGTATACGGAACACACACAAGAGGAAGAGTTCAGAAATGAACGAATCATTCTTGAGGCATTGTAGACTAGGTCATATCAGTGCGACCCGACTGGCTGAAGTTACATTTTAGATGCATATTTAAATCAGTTTGAATTTACATCTTGTGAAACTTGCCAGTCATGTCACAAAGATAAGATGACCATAGCTCTGTTTGTTGGAAACAGAGAAAGAGTTAGTAAACTCTTGGGACTGATACATTATGATGTATGTAAGGTCTCCTGTCTACACATGCCAGGACTGGTTCTTTATACTTCATTACGTTCTCTGATGATCTCTCAAGATTCTGACATCTGTTCCTGTTGAAACACAAGTCCGAACCTTTTGAGATATTCACAGAATATAAGTTAGAAGTAGAGAACCAATAACCGGGTATAAGTATTATGTCTTATGATGAGATCAGGGAGGAGAATACTTGTGCATGGAATTCCTAGACTATTCTAAAGGAGAATGAGATTCTCTCTCAGCATTACTCCTCCGTATACACCATAACACGATGGTATATCGGGGCGGAGCAATCACACCTTATATGATATGGTGTGCTCTATGATGAGTACTACTGAGTCTCCTATTTCCTTTTAGGGAGTTATGCACTTATGAAGTTGCATACCTATTGAATATGGTTCGAATCAAATCAGTGCCTACCACTCCATATATGATATGGTGTGGGAAGAGCCTATCTCTTAAGTAAGTTAAGATCTGGGGTTGTCCGGCCTATGTCTAAATGCAAAATCCGGACAAGCTCGAGGCAAGGTCAGTTATGTAGAACTGGAAATGTTCCAGCTATACAAACTGCAGCTGATGATTTGACAGAACCAAAGGATTCAATAGTTCCCGACGAACCTCAGCCTCTCCGCCGATCTAGCAGGGTTCCTCATCTGCCTGAGAGATACTTCGGTTTCTCGATGACAGTGGGAGCAAGGATTGCATCATGAGATGATGACCCAACTAGATTCGAGCAGGCCATCAAGAGTAGGGACTCTGTAAGAATGGCTGGATGCTTAGCGATCTGAGATGGAATCCATATACACCAACAAAGTATGGACTGTGGTTGCTGTATCTGAAGGGTTAAATCCCCATCAGGAGCAAGTATATCTTGAGAAGATTACTTGGTATAGATGGAAAAGTTGAGACTTTCAAAGCTAGACTTGTTAAAGGTTTTAGTCATCAACCAGGTGTGGATAATGATGAAACCTTTTCTAGGGACTATGCTTAAGTCCATCTAGATCCTACTTGCCATTGCTGCATACCATAACTACGATATCTGGTGGTTGGGTGCCATGACTACTTTTCTAAATATTGATTTAGAAGAGAACGTCAATAAGAACACAGCCAGAGGGCTTCGTAAACAGTGGGAGCAGCGAAAACGTGCGCAAGTTGCTTTAGATAATGAAGCAGGCATCGCGGAGTTGGAACATCTGCTTTGATGTAATAGTCAAAGTGTTTGACTTCATCAAAATGGTAGATAAACCTTGTATATACAAAAAAGGCGGTAGGGAGTATGGTGGTGATCTTCGTATTGTACGTAGACAACATACTCTAGATAGGAAAAGTGTTTCCTATACTACGATCGGTCAATCTCCTATTATCATATGGATTATCCAAATAGGATAAAGGTGATACCTTCTCGATCCTGGGGAGAATCGCTGGAAAAGTTCCAGAGTGATAAGGTCGACTGAATGTCAGTCGCAGGCATTGTCTTTACCCTCGGTAAAGGGACGGTATGTTGGAAGATTTCCAAGCTAGATACCGTGACAAACTAGACGATAAAGACTGGTAATATCGCTATTAAAAATACTGCCAAAGAGGCAGTTTGGGTGTATATTGGTTCATAGGATAAACTAGGTTCCTACCATTGTGTGACAATGGAAGTATGGTTTTGGCCCTGGAACCCTGGTCCCATTAGTGACCCAGACATATTCTGAGGCAGCATCACATGATCATGGAGATAGATGATCTCCGGGGTGATCGAGGTTAGGAGAGTAGACTAAGAGGACAACACGGCGGATCCACTCACGAAGGCTTTTTCCCAGAGAGAGACTTATATGGGATGGTTGAGTATGTGATACTGCAACCACTTCTACAGATGGCCCTAGTGCAAGTGGGAGATTGTTAGTTATATGTATGCCCTAGAGGCCATTACTGTACATTGGATGTATATTGTAGTGGATGCTGGGACATATATAGGTAGGACTTTCTTGCTCGACATGTTAGTACGCTATCTGGTTGCTTTTTATCTTAACGTGTATACTTTCTGTCTCTCTGTTACATGTTGATAAAGCCCTTAGGATGTGTACTCGACTTCCAGGACTGTGATGCAGATCATACTAGTGGGGCCTGGATAATCCATGAGTACATCCTTCAATGTTCCTAGTCGAGGGAATATCGAGACGGGGCATCGATATTCCAGAGTAGACTAGCGTATATCTTCTCGACCCATATGATGGGCGATGGATGATCCCATATCCATTGGTGTTTGACATCAGAGATGGTAAACGGGTGCTCAGTGGAGACTGGGTACACTGAACGGACTCGCCGAGAACTCCCAGATGGTATTATACCTCACGTCAGATGGCAGTTCTCTGGTGACACTGGTACAGCTTAGTCTGTTGACCCGAGATCGTCATAGAGTCTTGTGTGTCTCCCACTGTGCTTTGATTTCCACCCTACCACGGCTCTACTGAGTCGTACAAACAGGTGGTTTTTGGGTACAGTCCCGATTCACATGGAGGCAATGAGCGATAGGAGGGGATTCGTCTCTCCCGGTATTGGGGGTTGATGTTGCGCTATGCTCGACTGGCCATAACAGGAAATCCCTGGCCAGGGTTGCAGTGATATACTGGTAAGAGTTATTAGTAGTTTCACGATAGTTATGGACCTTACGTCGGCATGACTTATCAAGCTATTGGGGTCAGACGTTTACCACCCCTAGGCGAGATATGCGACATATCAGACGAACAGACCGGACTGTACGGTAAGTGTTACTGGTTGGATTCACAGGAGTGTGAGCGGGCTTGCTCGTCGATCTTCTGATCGCTCAATACCCGGGTGGCCGTTACGTTTAGCAGACCGCTTGCGGCTTGTGGATGCTTGATATGATCATCATCTGCTGCCGGCGTATTGACGATTCTTTAGAGTCCTACACAGAGGTTTCCTGGCTCAAGCGAAACGAAATAGGTGCGCATATGAGTTACGTGCGGGACCGAGAATAATGCGTGTATGTGATACCGTATTCCATTCTCGCGATGAATTTATCGAATGGTTATATGCGATATAACCTAGATATCGAATCAAGGATTGATTCGATAAGCCGATACATTGGATACTAGCTGGTTACATGCGACATGACCGGATCATTGAATCAAGTGTTGATTTAATGATTTAATGTATAATTATATATTTGATATATTACTTTGCATTAACTAGTATTGGTTCACTTTAAATGGATTTTCTCACTTGAATTGTGCAAGTTGTATATGTGATATACATTTGTGCACATGATTGTATCATATTTGATGATACATGCTTACTTGGTTAAGTGTAAAGAATTAAACCATGGTTAAACTAATGATTAGGGTTTTGTTTTTTCATTTACTTATTTATCTATTTATTTATCTTTTTTATTTTGGAAAAGAGAATGACAAATGGTGGATTTTCTTTGTTTGCTAGTTGAAGGTTCTTGAAGCTTTGAACTAGTCCACCATTTTTGTCTTATACTTAACCCTAACCATTCATGTTAACCATGGTCCATTCTCTACAATTAACCAAGGGTTAATATATGATAAGTATTGATTTATTTATCTAATATTCAACACTTATCATATATTATCTTCTTCTTCTTCTTCTTCTTCAAGAAGAAAAAGCTTGATAGCATCAATGGCAACTTGAGCAAATGAGTGAGAAATCCAATTCTAAAGTGAACCCACCTCCTATTTCTTCATCCTCTACCTCTTTCCAAGTAGTATAGGGTGTTTCCTTCACATGTTTTTATGGCTTGGTGAAGTTGGAGCTTGATCTTGTGATGCCTCGACGTAGATCATCTTCGGCATCGAACCGACGACCAAGTCCGCCATTTTCTCCGATGAAGCCGATGCTAGAGTCATGGATTCAATTTGGACAGCGGAAAGACGTCATCATGAAGCCTAGGAGGTGGAGGACCGGATCTACAAAGCTTGTAGCTTCTTTCCTTTATGTTAAAGTTGTTTACTTGCATCGCATAGCCTATAAATCTAGTTAACGATCCGTATTAGGGTTTGTAGGCACATGTAAAATTTGAATTAGCCATGTTTGGTGCCTTGTGAGACTTCATTAGTGTGCCGAGGAACCCTACAATTTTGTGATATTTGTATGAGATATTTTCATTTTCTTTAAAGTCTAAAAATGAGCCATTTTCATTGATGATTATTATATATCAGATACTCTACTCTCTCATATTCTCCTCAAGCTCTCTTCTCACCTCTCAACCCCCATTTGTCTCATGAGTTAAGAATCCTAGGGTTTGTGAGACAACTAGATCCTTAATCACTCTCTACACTCTCTAGGCTACTTAGTTTAGCACACCAAGTGACCTAGTTCACCCATCTTGGAGGTGAAAGCTCAAGGTAGACACTCTCGGGTGGATCTTCTTCGACTTGGAGAAACCGACAAGGGTGTGCGATCCATTCTCACTTCGAGGAGCTCACGACGAGGAGAAGGACAGCGAGGAGAAGGACTTGTGACATGAGGTATAACATTTTGACATAGTAGTTAAACCTCTGAGTTAGTATGTTAGTTAGGGTTTAGTATCAATCCTATAGTTTAGTCGATGTTATGAAGCACTTAAAAATCGTTTTTTGCAAACTCTGTCTCCCTGCAAACACGTAGGGTATGTTGCATCGACTTTTAGTGGTATCAGAGCCAACTAAACCATAACCAACAGATTAAACGACAAGTAAAACTACAAAACCGAAATAACCTCAAAACATCGAAGCGTTGATCCTAGTTTCTGTTGATTTTTCATGAGGCTCTAAATTTTTTTAAAACAATTGCAGAGTTCTCCTTTACATTTAAAATGAACACACACCAAAAACGAGATATTTCCCTCTAAAATAGACCGTCCACAAAGCCAAAAAATCCGGCCTCACCGGTTTTGTTGTAGGGAATTGTTTCGTGTTATGTTCTGTAGTCTTGTTACTTCGATTTAGGGTTTCAGGAGTTGTTTATTTTTGCCAATTTTGAATATGTTGTCAATTCTTTACTGTGGAAATACGGGGTGTTTTGAAGTCGCAGTTTTAACGTCGTTTAATATTTCAAGTTGTGATATATGTGTTCATAAACTTCCACTAATTACTATATGTCGGTTAGTTGGGGGTTGCACATATCTGTGATCCTTTTATGGTTTGTGTATATGAATTTGTTGGATTGTCATGGATGAATAGCCGGGGTTGTGAGATGAGATTTTTCATTCTTTCAATCAAATGTAAATTGTAATATTTTTTCGCGGGGCACATCCGGGTTGAGGTTGTATCCACCGTTGTATTATTTCACTTACTGTTTATTGCTCCTAAGATAGACCCAAGGAGAGGTGCACAAACTACCGGGTATTTTGAAGTGCTGAGTGGGGTACTCATTTTATTGAGCGAGGCTGCTTCACTTCAGGTATTTGGCGGGTAGTTTGCCGCACCCGTAGGGGTCTGGGGTGAGGTTTTGGCTATTCATCACGACCGTGGAATCCGTCTTTCGTTACAGGATTAAACAAAACGCGGAATTACTAGTATATCCAATATATTCATCTATGATCTGGAATGCTTATTATTGCGTCTGATGAATGGATATTATAAATAGATATATATTATAATAGACATCGCTTATGTTTTGCATCCGCGGAAGTCCAGCCTCCAGCTCTGGCGTTAGTTATCTAACCTAACGGTGTAAGATGGGGTCCAGTGGCGAATGCGGATGGCATAAGCATACGTTGTATTTTCGTCTTTTTTCTGTAATGGTAGGTTAATTGATGGGACTGCATTACATTAATGCAAAGCAAACAAGCCAAAGCTGATTCTTTGGAACAATTCTAAAACCACTCGGTTTTTTCAAAATAACAAAACTTTTAAAATGCTAAGCTTAAACCACTCCTTTCAAAAATGTATCAGGTTCCTTCGATTATATCAAGTTCACTACGTTCACGGTTTTGCCAAAACCATTCGTAGCCCTTCGTCATTTCAGTTGGATATTCTGTTAATTATATGTATGCCCTAGAGGCCTTTGTTGTACATGATTGTATATTATAGTGGATGCTTGGACATATATAGAGAAGACTTTCTTGCTCGAATTGATAGTATGTTATCTGGTTGCACTTTGTCTTAACATGTACGCTTATGTATCTTTATACAGTCTCTTTGTTACATGTTGATAAAGCACTTAGGATGTGGACTTGACCACCAGGACTATGATGTAGATCATACTAATGGGGCTAGGGTAGTCCAAAAGTACATCCTTTAATTGTTCTTAGTCAAGGGAGTATCGAGATGGGGGATCGATATTCCAGTGGACTAGTGTGTACGATTCTTGACCTTGTCTGGGGCGATGGTTCATACTACAACCATTGGTGTTTTGTTAGTTGTATGTATGCCCTAGAGGCCAGTATTGTACAGATGATGTATATTATATTTGATGCTTGGACATATATAGAGAGGACTTTCTTCCTTGATATGATAGTATGCTATCTTGTTTCTCTTTACTTTAACATGTATACTTGTCTCTTGATATTGTCTTATAGTTACATGTTGGTAAAGCCCTTAGGATGTGTACTTGACTACCTGGACTATGATGCAGATCATACTAGTGGGGACATGGTAGTCCATAAGTGCATCCTTCAAGGTCCCTAGTCGTGGGTGTATCGAGACGGTGCATCGATATACCAGTGTAGACTATCGTATACGCTTCTCGACCCATGAGATGGGCGATGGATGATCCCATATCCATTGTTGTTTGACATCAGAGATGGTATACGGGTGCTAAGTGGAGACTGGGTACACTGGACGGACTCGCCGAGAACTCCCAGATGGTATTATACCTCACGTCAGATAGCAGTTCTCTGGTGACACTTGTGCAGGTTAGTCTGTAGACCCGAGATCGTCATAGAGTCTTGTGTGATTCCCACTGTGCTTTGATTTCCACCTTACCACGTCCATGAGGGCGTGCAAAACGGTGGTTTTTGGGTACAGTCCCGAATCATATGGAGGCAATGAGCGATAGGAGGGGTTTCGTCTCTCCCGGTATTGGGGGTTGATGTTGCGCTGTGCTCGATTGGCCGTAACAGGGAAGTCCCTGGCCAGGGCTGATTCAGAGATTTACTGGTAAGTGTTACCAGTAGTTTCTCGACCCGTTGTGAGCCTCACATCGGCAAGACTTATCGGTTATTAGGGTCTGACGTTTACCACCCCTAGACTTGATATGCGATTTATCAGACGAGGAGACCGGACTGTACGGGAAGTGTTACCGGCAGGCTTTTACAGGAGTTGGAGCGGGCTTGCTTGCTGATCTTCTGATCGCTCAATACCCGGGTGGCCGTTACGTCCAGCTAGTACCGCTGACGGCTTGTGGGTGCTTGATGTGATCATCACCTACGGCCGGCGTATTGACGAGTCTTTAGAGTCCTACACAGAGGTTTTACTGGCTCAGGCAAAACGAAATAGGAGCGCATATGTGATATGTGCGAGACCGAGAATAAATGCGTGTATGTGATACCGTATTCTATTCTCGCGACTTTATGTATCGGTCGGTTATATATGATATGACCGGGTTATCGAATCAAGTGTTGATTCGATAAGTCTATATGATGGATGTTAACTGGTTATATGAGATATGACCGGATTATTAAGTCAAGTGTTGATTTAATAATTAAGTGTATAATTGTATATTAGATTTACTAATTTACATTTGCTAACACTTGTTCACTTTAGGGGTTTTCTCACATGTACACTACTTTAACATGTATATGAAATATGTTAAAATGTGTTATCATATTGTATCATGGTTGATGATACACATGACTTGTGTGTATTAGAAATACACCATTCTATGTATTATGGTGGGTTATGATTATTTAAGATAATTACAAAATTAGTCGAGTTTTGGAATGAGCATGAAGCTTGTAGAAGCTTTCTTTGCTTTAACAAAGTCTACTAGCTTTGTCTTTACCTTAGATTCCTTTTAACCCAACCATAATCAATTAGCTATGGTTATGGCTCTACAAGGGTTAGTATATGATACTCACTCACCATGGTTACCCTTCACACTTGATCATTATCCTCTTCACTTTCTTTTTTTCATCTTCATATTCATTGAGCAAGTGAAAAGCTTGCTAGGGTTTTGAAAAAGTAAGATAGATTGTGAGAAACAAAAATCCAAAGAGAACCTACTTCCTATTTCTCCATCCTCTACTAGATTAGCACTTTAGTATAGGGTGTTTGCTTCGCTAATTCTCTAGTTAGTTTAGTAAGAGCTTGAGTCGGAATTCCCTCGACGTAGATCATCTTCGGCCTCGGAGACTTCAAGCAAGGTCGCACCTTTCGCCTCGTGAAGCCATGCAAGGGTCCGAGAGAACCACGATCGCAGCGAAGGGACTTCATCAAGGAGCTTTAGAAGTGAAGGACCGATCTACAAAGGTTGTATTTCGTAATCCCTTTAGGGTAAAGTTGTTTACTTGCTAATTGATTCGCCTAAACTCTAGTATACGATCTTGCTTAGTGTTATTCGGCACATAAAAATTTAATTTTGGCATGGTCGATGCCTTGTAGAGCCTTGTTAGTATGCCTAGTAACCCTACAGTGGTATCAGAGCCAAGCTAGAGCATTAGGCGATGTGTTAACGAAGTTAAAACTCCGAACGAACCCGACAACGTCGAAATCTACCCTTCTCTGGACTTTTTTCAAAATCTGGGTTTTTTCAGAATTAAAAATACTTAAAAAATACAGCAGAGATTTCTAAGAATTACGGAGCAAAAATGGTGATGTAATATGTACAGACCGCCGCGGTTCCGCGGCAATAACCTGCTTGTGCCACGGAACCGCGGCCGTACAGTAAGACTTTGACAGTTGGTTTGCACAGTAATTCTTGTGTCTGAATGTTCTATTTTATCGGTATTTTTAAACTGACTCAAGTGTTGAGTATTTAGGGGTTCATTTTGTAACCATCGATTCGATCGGAGAATTTAATTTTGTTATGTTTTTCCAGATAATTAAGAAAGTATTAAAATGTTCGAACGGATATCATTAACTCTTTAATTTCCCGGCACGAAAAACATTCAAATGTTGAATTTTTCTCGGGTTTAAATTTTTCGGAAAAACGTGCATGTGACGCGATGGACCCTCTAGAAGACAACAAACCTTAACTCGATTATGTGACCGTCTTGAACTGCCCTTTGAACCTTAGGGTTTGGGGCAGTACGGCGTGCCACATGTGAGGCATTGGCTTGACCCTTCTACGGCTGGACCGTTGCTACTGTGACGTATTCTGGAATCTTTGAACTTCGCTCAAGAGTTGAGCTATTATGGAAATCTTGAGTATTTGAATATTCGATCGGAAAGTTTAATACTGTCTATTTATCTGAAATGTGATACAATATGTGGAATTCATACAGCTAGGCATGAAATGCGAAATATGTGATATTTCGGATTTACGATGTGTAAAGAGATTGTGGATTCCAAATGTTGTAGTTTTACACTTTCTTTTCTGCGACCGTAAGTGTAATATGTGATATCGCCGGTTTCGTTGCTATATGTCAACGACAATTGGGATGCGCATATTTACTTACGTTGATGACACGTGATGTTCTGTGTTGCTGGATATGTTATATTGGATCGTCGCGTTCCGAATAGCCGGGGGGGTTTATGTGAGATGAGAGTTTTTATTTTCATTCATGTAAAATAAATTGTATGTAATATTCTTTTATTGGGGCACTTCCTGGATGAGGTTGATGTCACCTTTTGTATATTATTTATTTTTCCGAACTAAGATAGACCCAAGGAAGAGAGCACAAGTAACCGGGTTCTGGAGTCCAGTAGAAGACCAACTCGAGGAGTCGAGTCTGGGTCTCCTAACTCTAGAATTGGTAGGGTTGCTTGCCGCTCTCGTAGGGGTCTAGGGGTGTGGGTTTGGCTATTCATCGCGACCGTGGATTCCGTGTTTTATAGAGGCTCAAAATAAAACACGGACGTCCTAGTATATCCAATGTTTCATATGTTTCTTCTGCTGCGATATCTGTGATGTGATCATGTGCTGTGCTGTGATAGATACTTTATATAGTATATATGATATATTATATAGGCGTTACTTATGTTTTACACCCGCGCTAGCCCTGCCCTGCTCTGCCGTTAGTTACCTAACCTAACGGTGCACGAGGGGATATCGAGGCGAATGCGGATGGCATAAGTGTACGTCGTATTTATCTTTGATGTTTCGGTGACTTAAATGATGGGACTTCATTAATGTGATTAATGAAAGAAAAGAAACCTAAAAGATGTTGTAGAATCAATTTTTTTCAAAAAGGGTAGCTACAGTTTTGCTTTGCATAGCGGTATATATGATATACCCTGCACCTTATTTGATGGGGAAAGAGCCGAGATCTTTTCACCGGGAGTGACCTCTTTAGAAAAACTGGCAGATGCTACAACATTCGGTTTAACTTTTGACTGCTTTTGGAGTTTTGCTTTGCATAGTGATATATATGATATGTCCTGCATCTTATTCGATGAGGAAAGAGCCGAGATCCCTTCACCGGGAGTGACCTCTTTAGCAAAACTAATGAAAACCTCAAAATCACTCCATTTCAAAATACACTCGATTCTACGACAATATCAAGTTCTTTACGCTCATGGTTTTCTGAAAAACCTGCGTAGCCCTCCGTCAATTCAGATAAGTAATATTTAGTATTTGTGCTGTGGTAGTTTGGCATGCGTCAAGGCGTAGTGTACGGTAGCTGATTATTACTTATCTGTAGCATGAGATGCGATTGGATTAGGGTATTCGTACGGCGTTGTTTGGCATGCGTCAAGGGTCGTACGGGTGGGTTTAATTCAATCACAAATTGTACGGGTTGAACTAGACTAGCGGACTATGGGTTGTTTGGCATGCGTCAAGGTCATAGCACGCTAGGGGCAAAATATTATCGGGAATTTCAAGTGTTGAGATTTGCAATGAGATTGCATACCTTCTATGAGATAGTTGGATCCCGATACCCACTGCGAGTAATTGTTACTCCTGGGAGAGTTTTACACAGGACAATTAACCGATCAAGTAGGTGTCTAGAAAGGTGTCAACGGGGTTACGCCTTTGGGAAAACGAGGTTTACTTTAATTAGGTCCGTGCGAAAGCACGGGGAACCTCCCTCAAAGTACCGACACTGGCCTGGCTGAAAGATTGGCGAAGTTGTTGGGTGTAATTAATCCCGGTTAGTCTTTCCTTTTCGGGTTTGAAGAAAGATTTGATAAAAACAGTAGGAGCCATCCTGATTAGATAAGATAAATAACCAATCTGATCTTGCAAGAGCATACGCTAAAGTGTTTTCTTCTCTCTCTCTCCAGGTAGCGACCATTTCATGCCTTAATCAAGATAATAATATGGATGTACTGACCGAACCCGCATGTTATACTGTGCTGGGGAACGTTGGTTCCGTTCATTCTTATAAGAGTTATAGGACTGAACAGGATATAGGGGAAAACCAGGATTCCCATGCCACCCATGTGAAGAAAGTACATGTTGATACATTTTCTTCGGATGTGTTCGTTACGGAGAACTGTTTCTCCATTTGCTCTACGGCCTGGGTATTAGATACCGGGTCAGGATCCCATATATCTAATCAGTTACATGGGCTTAGAAAAGGTAAAGAACTTGGAGAAGGTGATAAAGACATAAGGGTTGGAAATGGTGCAATTGTTGCAGCTAAAACTGTCGGGGAATATCACCTTGTATTGCCAACTGGTAATACATTGGTTCTGAACGAATGCTATTACATGCCGAACCTGATATGCAACATTATATCGGTTTCTTTACTAAGTAAAGTAGGATATAATTTTGTATTACAGGATAATGTTATGAACATTTTCCTTAACCAAAAGTTTGTTTGATCAGGCACGTTGTGCAATGGCATTTATGTTCTAAATCAATCAACAGTTCTAAGCATAACAAACACACACAAGAGGAAGAGTTCAGAATTGAACGAATCCTTCTTGTGGCATTGTAGACTCGGTCATATAAATGCGACACGGCTAGCTAAGTTGCATAAGGATGGATACTTGAAACCGTTCGAATTTTCATCTTATGACACTTGCCAGTCATGTCTCAAAGGCAAAATGACCAAAACTCCGTTTACGGGACACGGAGAAAGAGTTACCGAACTCTTGGGACTGATACATAATGATGTATGCGGTCCCATGTCTACACATGCCAGGGATGGTTCTTTGTACTTCATTATATTCACTGACGATCTCTATAGATTCGGATATGTATTCCTGATAAAACACAAATCAGAAGCTTTTGAGAAATTTAGAGAATATAAACAAGAAGTCGAGAACCAAACCGGGAAAAGTATTAAAATTCTTCGATCTGATCGAGGAGGTGAATACTTGAGCAATGAATTCCTGGACTTCCTAAAATAGAATGGGATTCTCTCTCAGCTAACTCCTCCATATACACCATAGCACAACGGTGTATCGGAACGGAGGAACCGCACCTTATTAGATATGGTGCGCTCAATGATGACTATAGCTGAGTTACCTATTTCTTTCTGTGGATATGTGCTTGAGACAGCCATGACCTATTGAATAGAGTTCCTACCAAATCTGTGCCTACCACTCCATATGAGATATGGAAAGGGAAGAGACCACATCTTAATTACATTAAGATATGGGGTTGTCCGGCCTATATCAAAAGACAAAATCCGGACAAACTCGAGGCAAGATCTGTCTTATGTAAGTTTATAGGATATCCCAAAAATTCACTGGGGTATATCTTCTACCACCCCGAGGAACAAACGGTGTTTGTTTCTCGACAGACCACTTTCTTAGAAAAATGTTTTCTTATGAAACAGATTAGTGGCATTGAGGTAGAACTGGAAGAGGTTCCAGCGGCACAAACTATAACAGAAGATTTGGTAGAACAAGAGGATTCTGTAGTACCCGACGAACCCCAGCCTCTCCGCCGATCTGGTAGGGTTTCTCATCCACCTGAGAGATACTACGGTTTTCTCATTGATGGTGGAAGCAAGGATTGCATCATGGTTGATGATGACCCAATTAGCTTCGAGCAGGCCATCATGAGTGGAGACTCAATGAAATGGCTGGATGCAATGCGGTCCGAGATGGAATCCATGTACACCAACAAAGTGTGGACATTGGAAGATGCTCCTGAAGGGGTAAAAGCCATTGGGAGCAAGTGGATCTTCAAGAAAAAACTTGGTGTAGATGGAAAAGTGGAGACTTTCAAAGCTAGACTTGTTGTAAAGGGTTTTCGTCAAAGACCAGGTCTAGACTATGACGAAACCTTTTCTCTATTGGCTATACTTAAATCCATCCGGATCATGCTTGCCATCGCTGCATATCATGACTATGAAATCTGGCAAATGCATGTTAAGACCGCCTTTCTAAACGGTGATTTAGAAAAGTGCGTATACATGACTCAGGCAGAGGGCTTCGTAGATAGTGGGAGCAGCGGGAAGGTGTGCAAGCTGCTTAAATCCATTTATGGATTAAAGCAAGCATCGCGGAGTTGGAACATCTGCATTGACGTCATTATCAAAGAGTTTGATTTCGTCAAAAACATTGATGAACCTTGTATCTACAAGAAGGTGGCAGAGAGTAAGGTTGTCTTCCTCGTATTGTACGTAGACGACATACTCTTGATAGGAAATGACATTCCTATGCTGCAATAGGTGAAGCTCTTCTTATCACAAAGATTCTCAATGAAAGATCTTGGTGATGCCTCCTACATATTGCGAATTATGATCTATAGAGATGGATCTAAAAAGATATTGGGATTGTCCCAATCCAGGTACATTGACACCATACTAAAGAGGTTTAGTATGGAAGAGTCCAAACGTGGGTTTTTACCCACAATCTCAGGGCTCACTCTCTCCAAAGAGATGTCTCCCAAGACTGATTTAGAGAGAGCTCGCATGCAAGGGATACCCTATGCTTCGGCTGTAGGCTCTATCATGTACACGATGCTATGTACCAGACCCGATGTAGCATACTTACTAAGTGTAGTGAGTAGGTATCAAGCTGATCCTGGAGAGAGTCACTGGACAGCTGTGAAGAGCATTCTCAAGTACTTACGATGGACTAAAGAGATGCTCTTGGTGTATGGTAACGGAGAACTCCAAGTGGAGTCCTTTACCGATTCGAGCTTCCGGAGTGATAAGGACGACTCTAAGTCGCAGTCGGGATTTGTCTTTACCCTTTACGGAGTGGCGGTTAGCTGGAAGAGTTCCAAGTAGGAAACCGTGGCAGACTCGACGATGGAGGCTGAATACATCGCTGCCAACGAGGCTGTCTGGATCAAGAAGTTCATTACTGAACTTGGAGTGGTTCAATCTATTGAGCATCCAATACCTTTGTATTGCGATAACAATGGAGCGTTGGCATTGGCCAAGGAACCCAGGTCCCATCAGCGATCCAGGCATATTCTGAGGCGGTATCACTAGATCCGGGAGATAGTTGATCGCCGGGAGATCGAGGTCAGGAGGGTTGACACGAAGAACAACACAGCGGATCCACTCACGAAGGCCATTCCACAGATACAGTTTGAGAGACTCTTCGGGATGCTTGGTATGCGATACTACAGCAGCTGGACCTTGTGCAAGTGGGAGATTGTTAGTTGTATGTATGCCCTAGAGGCTAGTATTGTACAGATGATGTATATTATATTGGATCCTTGGACATATATAGAGAGGACTTTCTTGCTCGATATGATAGAATGCTATCTGCTTTCTCTTTACTTTAACATGTATACTTGTCTCTTGATATTGTCTTATAGTTACATGTTGGTAAAGCCCTTAGGATGTGTACTTGACTACCTGGACTATGATGTGGATCATACTAGTGGGGACATGGTAGTCCATAAATACATCCTTCAAGGTCCCTAGTCGTGGCTGTATCGAGACGGGGCATCGAAATACCAGTGTAGACTAGCGTATACGCTTCTCGACCTATGAGATGGGCGATGGATGATCCCATATCCATTGGTGTTTGACATCAGAGATTGTATACGGGTGCTCAGTGGAGACTGGGTACACTGGACGGACTCGCCGAGAACTCCCAGATGGTATTATACCTCACGTCAGATGGCAGTTCTCTGGTGACACTTATGCAGGTTAGTCTGTAGACCCGAGATCGTCATAGAGTCTTGTGTGATTCCCCCTGTGCTTTAATTTCCACCTTACCACGTCCATGAGGGCGTGCAAAACGGTGGTTTTTGGGTACAGTCCCGATTCACATGGAGGCAATGAGCGATAGGAGGGGTTTCGTCTTTCCCGGTATTGGGGGTTGATGTTGCGCTGTACTCGATTGGCCGTAACAGGGAAGTCCCTGGCCAGGGCTGATTCAGAGATTTACTGGTAAGTGTTACCAGTAGTTTCTCGACCCGTTATGAGCCTCACATCGGCACGACTTATCGGTTATTGGGGTCTGACGTTTACCACCCCTAGACTTGATATGCGATATATCAGACGAGGAGACCGGACTGTACGGGAAGTGTTTCCGGCAGGCTTTTACAGGAGTTGGAGCGGGCTAGCTTGCTGATCTTCTGATCGCTCAATACCCGGGGGGCCGTTACGTCCAGCTAGTACCGCTGACGGCTTGTGGGTGCTTGATGTGATCATCACCTACGGCCGGCGTATTGACGAGTCTTTAGAGTCCTACACAGAGGTTTTACTGGCTCAGGCAAAACGAAATAGGAGCGCATATGTGATATGTGCTAGACCTAGAATAAATGCGCGTATGTGATACCGTATTCTATTCTCGCGACTTTATGTATCGGTCGGTTATATATGATATGACCGGGTTATCGAATCAAGTGTTGATTCGATAAGTCGATACGATGGATGTTAGCTGTTTATATGAGATATGACCGGATTATTAAGTCAAGTGTTGATTTAATAATTAAGTGTATAATTGTATATTAGATATACTAATTTACATTTGCTAACACTTGTTCACTTTAGGGTTTTTCTCACATGTACACTACTTTAACATGTATATGATATATGTTAAAATGTGTTATCATATTGTATCAAGGTTGATGATACACATGACTTGTGTGTATGAGACATACACCATTCTATGTATTATGGTGGGTTATGATTATTTAAGATAATTAAAAAATTAGTGGAGTTTTGGAATGAGCATGAAGCTTGTAGAAGCTTTCTTTGCTTTAACAAAGTCTACTAGCTTTGTATTTACCTTAGATTCCTTTTAACCCAACCATAATCAATTAACTATTGTTATGGCTCTACAAGGGTTAGTATATGATACTCACTCACCATGGTTACCCTTCACACTTGATCATTATCCTCTTCACTTTCTTTTGTTCATCTTCTTATTCATTGAGCAAGAAAAAAAGCTTGCTAGGGCTTTGAAAAAGTGAGATAGATTGTGAGTAACAAAAATCCAAAGAGAACCCACTTCCTATTTATCCATCCTCTACTAGATTAGCACTTTAGTATAAGATGTTTTCTTCACTAATTCTCAAGTTAGTGAAGTAGGAGGTTGAGTCGGAATTCCCTCGACGTAGATCATCTTCGGCCTCGGAGACTTCAAGCAAGGTCGCACCTTTCGCCTCGTAAAGCCATGCAAGGGTCCGAGAGAACCACGATCACAGCGAAGGGACTTCATCAAGGAGCTTTAGAAGTGAAGGACCAATCTACAAAGGTTGTATTTCGTATTCCTTTTAGAGTAAAGTTGTTTACTTGCTAATTGATTCGCCTAAACTCTAGTATACGATCTTGCTTAGTGTTATTCGGCACATAAAAATTTAATTTTGGCATGGTCGATGCCTTGTAAAGCCTTGTTAGTGTGCCTAGTAACCCTACATGTTTGACAGCAGAGAATGTGCACAGTTGCTCATTGGAGAATGGGTACACCGAACCGGACTCGCCGAGAACTCCTAGATGGTTTTATACCTAACGTCTGATAGCAGTTCTCTGGTGACACTGGTATAGATAGTCTGTAGACCCGAGATCATCATAGTGTCTTGTATGATTCCTACTATACTTTGATTTCCATAATACCATGTTCAATAGAACGTGCAAACGGATGGCTTTTAGGTAAAGTCCCGAATCACATGGAGGTAATGAGCGATAAGAGGGGTTTCGTCTCTCCCAATATTGGGGTTTGATGTTGCGCTGTGCTTGATTGGCCATAACAGGAAATCCCTGACCAGGGTTGCTGAGATTTACCGGTAAGTGTTATCAGTAGTTTCTCGAACCGTTATGGACCTTACATCGGCATGACTTATCAAGTTACTGGGGTCTGACGTTTACCACCCGTAGACTCGATATGCGACATATCAGATGAAGAGATCGGACTGTATGGTAATGTTACTGATTGGATTCGCAGGAGTATGAGCATGCTTAATTGTTGATCTTCTGATCGCTCAATACCCGGGTGGCCGTTATGTTTAGCAGACTGCTTGGGCTTATGGGTGACTGATATGATCACCATCTACTGCCGGCGTATTGACGAGTCTTTAGAGTCCTACATAGAGTTTTCCTGGCTCAAGCGAAACGAAGTAAGGCACATATGTGATATGTGCGGGACGGAGATAGATACGTGTGTATGATACCGTATTCTGATTTCGCGATATAGGTTATATGTGATATAACCCGATTGTTGAATCAAGTGTTGATTCGATGATTTAATATTAGTTGGGTATATGTGATATAGCCGGATAGTTAAATCAAAAGTTTATTTAATAATTTAATATATATATATATATATATTAGATATATTAATATATATTAACTAATATAAATTAGCTCACTAATGAATTTTCTTTTCTTCATTTACATTTTATATATACATAAGTGTGTGAGACTCACACTTAAACTAAGATAATGTGGGGGTTTTATTATTTAGAGAAAATAAAAAGAGGTGGAAATTAGTATGGTTGTGAGGCTTGGAGAAGCTTGTAGAAACCTTGACTAAACTCCACTTGCTTTTGTTTTACTCTGGATATTATTTAACCTAACCATTATCCTAGCTATAGTTAAGTCTCTACAAGAGTTTATATTAAATATTTTCTCACTCTTCGTTAGAATTATGCTTCATCTTCTTCATCTCTTTTTCTTTACTTAATTTTCTTAAGGTGAAAATGAATGAGAGGAAAAATATTCTAAAGTGAGTTAAATTCCTACTTCATCAATCTATGCCATATTAACCATATAGTGTAGGTTGTTTGCTTAACTTATTCATAAATTAGTGAAGAGGTTGCTTGAGTTGAGTCTTCTCAAAGTAGATCATCTTTGGGTTCGAAGATCATTAAGCAAGCTCGTTCATTTCGACTAGTGGATCCTACGGAGAGTCCGAAACACCACTACTTGGAGCGAAGGGACTTCAACACGGAGCATTTGAAGTGATGTACCGGTCTACAAAGGTTGAATTCTATAATCACTTAGTTTTATGCTTTCTAACTTGTTGTTTAACCCTAATTCTCTAATTCGATTCTAAGTTTGAGTTCATTAGCCCACTATATTTTTAAAATTATATACTTGATACACATTGAAACCCTAGTAGATGTGCTAAGAAACTCCAACATGGTATCAGAGCCAAGCAAGAGCATTAGGCGTCGTCTATGCGAAGTTAGAAGTCCGAACGAACACCGAAAACCTTAATTTCCCATGCTTTCTGGAAATTTTTCCAAACGTTGGAATTTTTTAGATTAAAAATACTCAAAAAGTCATGCAGGTAATTCTATGGACCCTCTTGAAGAACGAAACCCTAACTCGATTACTTGACCGTGGAACCGCGGCCAAATAATGGTATTTGCGGCGGTTCCGCGACGCCAAGTGTGAGGATTGGGTTGGCACGTCAACGATTGGTCCATAGGTACTGTGACATATTCTTGGTATTTTTTAACTGTGCTCAAGTGTTAAGTTTTTTGAGAATTTTGGGAATTCGTTAATTCGAAAGAAATGTTTAACGTCGCCTAGCTATATGTGATTTGTGATACAATATTTGGAATCCACAATTATAAGTTTTGTGAAAACTGGATTATATTTTATAAATCTAGCAATTTAGTCTCAAATCATCGGTTGCCACAAATTTTGATTTGGATCAAAACTTCGTCGCAATAGCATAGCGTTCGCGGATAGTCGCCGGGTAACATTACTAGATAGCCTTGCGCCATAGCCCCGACCAAGTGACTATAGGAGAACACCGTTGCCAAAAGCATCAGCTCGGGTGCTCGCGGCCACGGTTTTCCGCCTAAGTGCACTTTGTCGACGGCATTTGGGGTGCGGCCGTCTACTAATGTTTCTAACGCGGATTCGATCATGTTGTCGGGAATCCTGTTGAATTACCCGACTAATTATTGAAAAGTGTTTTCAGGGCGAGACTAAAATGCGGGGATTGTATAAGTGAGGCATGAAATTAGGAATATATGATATTCTGGGTTTATGATTTCAAAGGGATTTGATGTGTTAGGCATGAATTCCGAAATATGTGATATTTCGGGTTTATGATGTCTAAGATTGATTGCGAATTCAAATTATTGTAGTTCACATTTCTATTCTGCGACCGTAAGTGTAATATGTGGTGTATCGCCGGTTTCGTTGCTATACGACAATGACAATTGGGATACGCATATTTACTTATGTTGATGACATGTGTTGTTATGTGTTGCTGTGATATGATAGATTGGATCATCATGATAGAATGGCCGGGAGTTTTATGTGAGATGAGAGTTTTTTTTCCATTCATGTAAAATTCATTGTATATCATATTGTTTTATTGGGGGACTTCCGGGATGAGGATGATGTCACCATTGATATATATTATTTACTTTTCCGTATTAGGATAGACCCAAGGAGGGGAGCACAAGTAACCAGGTTCTAGGGTCCAGTGGGAGACAAACTCGAGGAGTCGAGACCGGGTCTCCTAACCCTAGAATTGGCAGGGTTGCTTGCCGCTCTCGTAAGGGTCTCGGGATGTGGGTTTGGCTATTCATCACGATCATGGAATCCGTGTTTTTTTCCGGCTTAATCTAAAACACGGAAATCCTAGTATATCCAATATTTCATATGTTGACTTCTGCAGCAATGTTCTGTGATGAGATCATATTACTTCCTGAGACGAATATTTTACTACTATATATATGATATATAGTAGACGTTGCTTATGTTTTGCATCCGCGCTAGTCCCGCCCCGCTATGCCGTTAGTTAAGTAACCTAACGGTACATAACGGGACACGGTGGCGAATGCGGATGGCATAAGCGTACGTTGTATTTTCGTTTCTTTATCTATGATGCTTAGGAAGCATAAATGATGGGACTTCATTAATTAGATTAATGAAAAGCAAAGAAACCTAAAGATGTTGTGGAATCAAATTTTTAAAGGTAGCTCTAGTTCTTTCTTTGCATAGTGGTATTCCTTGTTGAATATCCGGCATCTTATTCGATAAGGAAAGTGCCAGGATCTCTTCACCGGGAGTGACCTCTTTAGCGAAACTAGCAGATGCTAAAACCAATACTTTTTTGTTTTTGATTGTTTTTTTTTTTGGTTTTTGCTTTGCATAGTGGTAATCTTTGTAGAATATCCAGCACCTCATTCGATGAGGAAAGAGCCGAGATCCCTTCACCGGGAGTGACATCTTTAGCGAAACTAGTAAAAGCTTCAAAAACACTCCTTTTTAAAATCACTAGATTCTGCAACAATATCAAGTTCATTACGCAAAAGGTTTTCTTAAAAACCTGTCGTACCCCTCCGTCATTTCAGATAGGTACTATTTAGTATTCGTGCTGCCTTTGTTGGCCTGCGTTAAGGCGTAGTGTGCGGTAGCAGATTAGTACTTATCTGATTGCATGTGATGCGATTGGATTAGGGTACTCGTAAGACTTTGTTGGTCTGCTTCAAGGGCCGTGCGGATGGGTTTAATTCAATCAAGAAATGTACGGACTGAATTTGACTATTGTCCTATGGTTTGTTGGCCTGCGTCAAGGTCATAGGACGCTAGGGGCAGAATATTATAGGGAATTTCAAGTGTTGAAATTTGAAATAAGATTGCATACCTTCTATGAAATAGTTGGATCCCGATATTTGCTGTGAGTAAGAGTTACTCCTGGGAAAGTTTTGCACTATACAATTAGCTAACCCATTAGGTGTCTAGAAAGGTGTCAATGGGGTTATGCCTTTAGGAAAACGATGTTTACTTTAATTAGGTCCGTGCGAAAGCACGGGGAAACTCCCTCAAAATACCGACACAGGCATGGTTGAACGATTAGCGAACTTGTAACTTGTAATTAATCCCAGCTAATCTTACCTTTTAGGGAAGGAAGATTTGATTAAAAGCAGTGGGAACCATCCTGATTAGTTAAGATAATAACCAAATCTATTCTTGCAAGAGCATATGCTAAAGTGTTTTTTTCTCTCTCTCTCCAGGTAGCGACCTTGACATGCCTTAATCAAGATAATAATATGGATGTATTGACCGAACCAGCTTATTATACTGAGCTGGGAGACGTTGGTTTCGCTCTTCCTTATAATTGTTATAAGACTGAGCAGGAAATAGGGGAATACCAGGATTCCCAAGCCACCCAAACAAGGAATGAGCATATTGACGCGTCTTCTTCAGGTGTGTTCATTATCGAGAATTGTTTCTCAGTACACTCTACGTCCTGGGTATTAGATGCCGGATCAGGATCCCATATATGTAATATATTATAAGGGCTTAGAAGAGGTAGAGAACTTGGAAAAGGTTAACATTCTATAAAAATTGGGAATGGTGCAACTGTTGCAGCCAAAGCTTTTGGCGAATATCACCTTGTGTTACCAAACGGTATTACACTGATCTTGAACGACTGTTACTACGTACCATCTATGATGTGCTATTTAATATGAATTTCTTTATTAGATAAGAAGGATATAATTTTGTAGTAGAGAAAAATGTTATGCACATTTTCCTAAACCAAGTGTTGATTGGGTTTGGTGCGTTGTGTAACGGTTTGTACGTTCTGAATCAGAAAACAGTTCTTAATGTACAGAACACACATAAGAGGAAAAGTTCAGAAATGAACGAATCCTTCTTATGGCATTGTAGACTAGGTCATATCAATGCGACAGGCTAGCAAAGTTACATATGGATGGATATTTAAATCCATTTGAACTTTCATCTTATGAAACTTGCCAGTCATGTCTCAAAGACAAAATGACCAAAACTCCGTTTACTGGATACGGAGAAAGAGCTACTGAACTCTTGGGACTGATACATAGTGATGTATGTCGTCCTATGTCTACACATGTCTGGAATGGTTTCTCGTACTTCATTACATTCACTGACAATCTCTCAAGATTCGGACATATGTTACTGTTGAAACACAAGTCTGAAGCATTTAATAAATTCAAGGAAAATAAATGCAACGTAGAGAACCAAACGGGAAAAAAATATTAAAGTCCTTCGATCTGATCGGGGAGGAGAATACTTAAGCACGGAGTTTCTGGACTATTTAAAAGAGAATGGGATTCTCTCTCAGCTTACTCCTCCGTATACACCACAGCACAGCAGTGTATTGAAGTGGAGGAATTGAACCCTATTAGATATGGTGCGCTCTATGACGAGTACTGCTGAGTTACCTATCTCCTTTTGGGGTTATACATTGGAGACAGCTGCAGACTTATTGAATATGGTTCCTACCAAATCCGTGCTTACCACTCCATATGAGATATGGAAAGGGAAGAGACCATGTGTTAATTATATTAAGATATGGGGTTGTTCGGCCTATGTTAAAAAGCAAAATCCAGATAAACTCGAGGCAAGATCTGTTCTGTGCAAGTTTTTTTGATATCCCAAACATTCGTGAGGGTATATCTTCTACCACACAGAGAAACAAAAGGTCTTTGTTTCTTGGAATGCCACCTTTTTAGAACATGAATTTCTTGAAAAAGAAATTAGTGGTTATGAGGTAGAACTGGAAGATGTTCCAGCTACACAAATTGTGACTGATGATTTAGTATAACCAGAGGATTCGATAGTCTCCAATGAACCGCAACCTCTCAGCCAATCTGGTAGGGTTTCTCGTCCACTTGAGAGATACTACGGTTTTCACGTAGACGGTGGGAGCGAGGATTGCATCATGGAAGATGATGACCCTACTAGCTTCGAACAGGCCATCACGAGTGCCGACTCTGTGAAATGGCTGGATGCTATACGATCTGTGATGGAATCCATGTATACCAACAAAGTATGGACTTTGGAAGATGCTCCTGAAGGGGTAAAACCCATCGGGATCAAGTGGATCATCAAGAATGTAACATTTCGGAAATTTAGAAAATAAATAAAATTAATTAATTAAATAATAAAATGCCAATTTAAAAAGTTATTAAAACAAAATAGGACATTTTCATAAATAGTGTGTGAAACTAATTAAAATTAAATTTTAGCTTGTGACATAAATAAATTACATGGGTTTTAGTGATAAATTTAGCTTCATTTTAATAAAATGTTGTTTATATAATAACATAAGTATTGAAGGGTCTTTGTGAAAGATTTATGAAATTATGCAAACTTGGAAATTTTAAGGGTGTAAGTGAAAAAGTTGTTAGATAATGTTTAGCGTAGAAATTATATCAAGATAAAACAAATTGGAGTGATAATGCATATCCACCACCTACTTGCATGCACACTTCATGCACAACACCTCCTCCTTACATGAGAATGGAACACCTTGTTTGGTGACACCTCCTCCTACACCTCACTCTTTCCCTTGACCATATATTATGTGTTCAGATCATTATAATCAAATTAAAATTCTGAAATTTCAAAACAAAGAGAAAGAAAACACTTAGAACTCACAAAAGAGAAATAAAAGAAAAGAGAAGTGAAGAAGAAGAACTAGGCTAAGGCTTTCCACCATAAAGCTAGGAGCTAAGGACTTGGATTTCTTGGAGGAAGCCTTTCAATCATCTCTGTAGGTATAATCTGTAGATACAGTAGGATCAAGTTCTGTAAACTTTAAATTTTTAGAAATCGAATATCGTATTTTAGGCCAAACTTAGCTTTTTGTTAATCTGTTATGACTTAAGTAATAAATAACTTAACCAAACAATTCCTAAATATTGTATGTTGGACCTAGAACAAACCTTAGGAGTATGAACCCATGAGCTCGGATTTTGGCCGGCGAGTAATAGGCCAAATTCGGCGTCGCCGGATTTTTGTTTGAGTTTGGTGTTTTTGGTTTTAGGGTAGGTCTCTGTATAGGTGTTGGGGTATTTTGGTATCGTTAATTTAAGTTAATTTAACTGTATATAAAATTTGGGAACTAATGACTGAAAAGGGGTTAAAACGTTTAAAATACGGCACGGGTAATTCGTAACGCGTTCTGTTTTCTGTTACGAAACAGCGTTTGGTTAAATTCCATTTAAAATTAGTGTTAGATAGTTTGCAATAGTTGTACGTAGTATAGATTGTACGTACAACTTGTAAATTCATATTTTCGCCGTATCGAAGTTAGCCGTTTCCTTATACATGTTAATTTCGATGTTAGATTCAAATACGGAAATTTCGGAGGGCGCAAAGAAAGGAAAAGGATTGGCGATTTCTGAGTAGTACGACGCATTCTGGTGAGGAGACTAAACATCTACCGGGGGATTTTGTGTGGATGGCATGATATGCCCGTAACTTAAGTTAAATGAAATGTGCTTTTACGTATAACTTGAACATATGCATTCATACATATATATCCATTATCATGTTAATAATTGTTAGAACACTGCACAATTATCGACGAGTTATGCTGCACATGCACGTACCTACATGTTACACTACACTTCGTCGATATTACATGTCACTTTCACACTTAGTATTATTCCTGTTTAATATGATTCCTATCGTACCTTAAACATCAAAATTATTAGTACTTTGGACAAATGACATCATGTTTCTTATTCAAGTGTTAGAAGTTGATATAAGTGGCATTTGTATTTTCGACGATTTATGGTTTTAAGTTTTCATATACTATTGCGTAAAATAAATGATTTCCATGATTATGTGTCACGTCCACCATGAGATGTCATTTTTATGATTTGGTTTTATTCCGAACCGAGTTGGGGGTCATACGGTTGCGGATTTATAATTTTATCCAAACTAAGTCGGGGGGCATGCAGTTGGATACATGGTGGATCCAGTCGAGACCGAGTGGCAGGATAGTGTCACGACCCAAAGTTCGTCCTATGACCGGCACTTAACCACGTAACGTCTACAGGCGTAACGTGACTAAGTAAGCCGAAACCCAGAAATCAAAACCATTAAAAGTAGTGAGTGTTGAAAACATTTGTTAAAACATTTGGAAATCTCAAGTAAAAATCTTTCAAGTTTAAATTATTTTATTCAAAATTTCGGCAGCGACACCTTTATAAAAACTAGCCCCGAAATCGGGTGCAAGACATGATATAAGTAAAATGACATACAATAAGAATAAAGCATCCCCAAACAGGAGCAATCATGCCCAACGGCGGAAACAACCACCACAATAATAATATACGACGCCGTAGCGAAGAATGAGCAAAATAAGTGAAAAACAACATAAAAGATAAAACTGCATGAATAAAGTCGGCTCATACGAGCTCGACACCAGAATACAAAATAATATACACATCGTCCTCACAACTGGTCTCTAAGTCAATATAAGAAATAGTAGATGGAGAGTACTAGATACAATAATGTGTACAACTAGAAATAAACGGACACCGCAAAAACCCACCTATAAGCAAGGGCTCACACGCCAACTGCAGTGGTATCTGTAGCAAAAGATATAAGGATGTAGCCCTGCCGCTACTACTCTGAGGGGCAACCTGCACAACTGTGGCACAACGGGGGTGAATTGCCAACTCGTGAATAGTAGATAACATATAAAGGTAATCGCGAGTATGCACGTGCTACGATACTCTAACATATATAAACAGATAACATCTATATATGATGAGCAGGATACGCAATAATCATGCCAAAGTACTCTATCAGGTACTACGACTATAGGATGAGATGCAGAACAATGAATGCCGAGCATGGGGTAAAATATTATCTACACGGAATATCAAAGTGGAAAAATAACCGGTGTCCATCAAATAAACCCAAATCCCAGAAAAAACTCAGGTGCCGTCACTCTAATCGGCCGTCAAATCCTATAAGTCTCATAGAATCGTGAGTGCCCAATATCGGCACTCGAAAATATCATGAAATAATCATGTCCAGCATCGACACGCAAATCCTTATATATCGGGCTCCGTCAGTCCGGATCGGCCCACGGGCTCCGTCTGCGGAATCGGCCCTCGGCCCCGGCAGTACGGGTCGTCCTGTATGCATCTCTCATCTCTGGTCAGTATCCTCCGGATAACCGCCAGGTCCAACCAATCGCCGGTAGATAGTAGTCCCTCTGCCAGGCTCATCGTCATCCACACGAAATCTCTATCTCACCCCGGGGTACTATACCGGGACCACCATGTACGCGCAAACGGATCGTCATCCTCCTCGAATCGGGTTTCACATGTCATACGTCTCAGAACCGAGGAAACGCATGGTGGACGCACTGAAATATCATATCAAGAGAAACGGGTTTTCAAAACAGTGCACATTTTCTTAAATTAATGCCACGGTTCTCAAATCCAGAAATCAGAGGAAATCCAAAACTCAATGCGTAAATCCATGCAAAGTGACATATGCAACTAAGAGTAAAAAGGGAAAACCGTTCTTTTAAATGGACCCAGTTTTGAAAATATCTCATGCGCTTCCCATTTTCTAGAAATCAAAACCAATATTATCCATGTGTGTGAAATATGTATGTATGTAGGTATGGATATGCAAGTGGATATATTCGCGATATGGATATAGCAATGTATGTGTGCACCAAAATGGATATACAATGTGTATGTGCGCAATATAGATATATCGATGTATGTATGCACCAATGTGGATATACAATGTGTATGTGCGCAATATAGATATAGCAATCTATGTGTGCACCAAAATATATATACAATGTATATGTGCGCAATATAGATATAGCAATATATGTGTGCACCAATGTGGATATACAATGTGTATGTGCGCAATATAGATATAGCAATGTATGTGTGAACAAATATGGATATACAATGTGTATGTGTGCAATATAGATATATGAATGTATGTGTGCACCAATGTGGATATACAATGTGTTTGTGCACAATATAGATATAGCAATGTATGTGTGCACCAAAATGGATATACATTGTGAATGTGCGCAATATAGATATATCGATGTATGTGTGCACCAATGTGGATATACAATGTGTATGTGCGCAATATGGATATATCAATGTATGTGTGCACAAATGTGGATATACAATATGTATGTGCACAATATGGATATATCAATGTATAATCATCAATGATGCGACAGTCAGAATGATGTATGGTTCGTAGCAATCCTATAGTGTGAGTGTCATGGCAATCACTAACGGTGTGAGTGTAACATACAAATAGTGCTCGTGCAGCTTGAACCGTTAGTAACAGTGCGGTGTTACATAACTACTATTTCTATATGCAACAAAAGATGGGTACGCTACAATAGTACATATGCACGAGCAATATACATATAAATATATATGCGACTACAATATCCTATCACGCCCTGACGCTTAACGCCATACGGGCGATTTCCCCGTAGATGTTAAATCTACTCACCTTATCTCATGCTAAGTGTAGCCGACTATTTTCTTCCCCATCTTTGCGGCGTCCGACATACCCGCCTGTGAACCTAGAATTTACACAAAGAATACATATAAGCTAAAATCCTGCAAAAACGCGATATTAAAACCAAACGAGAAACTCGCGTCGCCAACTAAATGTGTGTGTATACATAACGCATATGCATACGCCAAAAACCAACGCGACACGCTGTGGCACACAGCGACACGCTGTGACACACAGCAAACCAACTCAACTCATATCGTACGTGTCGCGCAAGACCCGCTACGCTAAATATAGGTAAACGATCCCAGATTTAATCTGGAGCAGAAACAAAAAAATCAAACAAGACCAAACATCTTATATTACCTACAGACAGCTACCTGCAAAATTCCAAAAAATACCAAGCAATTGGGCCTGCGGCTAGGGGTACGGTATCGGCCAAAAACCGGTGGATGTGGTTCAGGTTTCTATACTATAATCCTAGCACAAATCAAAGCCTAGTGTATATGTTTGCTTACTAAAATTACTAACCTAGATACAGAAGATTCCATGTATCCTAAGGTTTAGTTTAAAACCGTTTTAAAGAACTAAGTCTGCAACAATAGGGTGCACAAGTGATATTAGGTGAAATTACTAGACTTAAGTGATACCACCAGCACAAATTAGAGCTAATCTAACTATAATCACCCTGAATCATCCTTTTTTTCAATTAAACCATAAGCTTAGCAATAAAACTCACTAAAACATTAAATTTAGCTAAACAAACCCAGATTTCAACTTGCAAACAAACAAGGAAAATAAATATTACCAAACACAGAGAAATCCCCATAGACACCCCCTACACAAAGCACCTACACCCAAAACATCAGGGGGCCGGTGATGCCGGAATTGGGGGGATGGTCGCCGAATATTTGGGAAGGGTAAGGGCTCGGATTTCAACACACTAGCCTAAAATGCCTGCACACTAATCTGTATGTGTTTGCTAAGATAGAAAATGATCACAAATGCAGCAGATCTCATATATCCTACATTTTTCTCCAAAACTGTATTTTAAAATTTCAAGTTTGCGACTTTAAGGTGATTTAGCGAAATCTAGTGATACTACTCGGTTTAGACAGCACTACTAACACTTAATTAGGTTCATTAAGCTATAATTACCCTAAAATAGCTTAAACCCCACTTAAACTACAAACTAGCACTAAAAGCTCATATTAAACACTAACCGAAGCTAAAGAACAAATAAGCTTAGCAAAAAGGAGTTGAGTTTAGAGATTATACCCCACTAGATCCTAGGATGCAGGCGGAAGGAGAAGAAGAAGAGAAGGAGGAGTTGTTTCAATGCTGCTGCTGTTGCTTGGTGCTGCTGCTACTTGCTTCTGCTGCTGCTGTGCTGCAGGTGCAGCTAATGTGTGTGTGTGTGAGTGAGAGGAAGAGATGTGAGGAAATGAGTGTTATGAAAAGAAATGAGAGGATAAGAGAGTCAAACCCCCTCTCTCTCACCTCATTAAATGCAAGTATGGCCAAGCCTATCAAGCACTCTATCTCTCTCACCTACTCAAGTCAACCCATAACACTAATTCTATTTTCTTTTAAAAAAAACAAATACCCTTAATTAAAATCAAATTAGCTTAATAAGAATGGGTTAGTCCACCTTGGTTGCTAAACATGGTTTAACCCTAATTTAACCCTAGTTTACATGCACAAGTGTGTGCAAGCCTAAATAAAATCTAATAAAATATTCATTAATTTTGATAAAATATTTGAAAATCATTTTGGTAGAATTTTTACTAAAACGCACACATTATATTATAATTAGCCACTAATCACACCCTAAAGTGTTACAATCTCCCCCCTTAAAGAAATTTGTCCCCGAATTTAAAAATATAGCTACGCGTACCTTCAAAGAGATGAGGGAATTTCTTCCGCATCTCGCACTCGGCCTCCCATGTGATCTCTTCACCATTTGGGCTACGCCAAAGAACCTTCACAGATGGCAAGACCTTTGATCGAAGTTTCTTCACCTGCCGGTCCAATATCACTACTGGCTGCTCGGTGAACGAAAGATCGCGCTCGAGCTGAACGGTCTGATGCTGAATCATGTGAGAAGGGTCATTCAGGTATCTGCGAAGCATTGACACATGAAATACGGGGTGAACATCCGGGAAGTCGGGTGGAAGAGCTAAACGATATGCCACTGTGCCCACACGCTCGAGGATCTCGAAGGGACCCATAAATCTGGGGCTAAACTTCCCCTTCCATCCAAATCTCATCACTCCCTTCATCGGAGAGACCCTCAGAAAAATGTGATCGCCCACTGCGAATTCTAATCTGCGGCGGCGTCTGTCAGCATACGATTTCTGCCTGCTCTGAGCTATCCTCATCCGATCTCGAATCAACTGGATCTTCGCGGTCATCTCCTCGACAAACTACGGCCCCAGAATGCTGCTCTTGCTGAGCTCTGTCCAACAAACGGGCGATCTACATCTCCTCCTATACAAGGCCTCGAAAGGTGCCATCTGAACAATATCCTGGAAACTATTATTGTAGGAGAACTCTACCAAGGGTAAATGATGATCCCAGCAACTGGCCGTCGGTCCGCGGAGCATGTCCTCGAGAGTCTGAAAAGTCCGCTTTGACTGGCCGTCGGTCCGCGGATGAAATGTTGTGCTGAAACTCAAGTGGGTGCCTAAAGCCTCCTGAAGTCTCTGCCATAGTCGGCTGGTAAACTGGGTGCCTCGGTCGGACATGATACATGTCGGGACTCCATGTAGTCGTACGATCTCGTCGATGTATATCTGGGCATACTGAACAAATCCGAAAGTCGTCTTCACCGGCAAGAAGTGAGCCGCTTTCGTCAATCGATCCACGATCACACAAATGGAGTCATACCCTCGACTATTCTTGGGTAGACCCACAATGAAGTCCAAAGAAATCTGCTCCCATTTCCACTCCGGAATGGGGTAACGGCTGTAGCTCTCCCGCAGGCCTCTGGTGCTCGACCTTGACTTGCTGACAAGTCAGGCATCTCGACACGAAGTCTGTGACGTCTTTCTTCATTCCGTCCCACCAGTAAAGATCTTCATATCATGGTACATCTTGGTGGAACCCGTAAGAACACTGTACACCGACCGATGTGGCTCCTCAAGAATCTCACGCCGCAGTCCCTCAGTATCTGGTACGCACAGTCTAGTCCCAAATCGTAGTATCCCCTGATCATTAATCATGAACTCGGATGATCTGCCCTGTCCAATCTGTGCCATGATCTCTGAACAACTGTCATCACTGTAATGTGCCTCATGTATACGGTCAAGCAACTGTGGGCGTGCACGAACATGCGCAAGTTGTCCCCCGATCGGAGTGAACTCGAACTGCACTCAGCGATCTCATAAAATCTGCCAATCTGCCGACGACGGACTTTGCACTGCGCTCAAACAAGATAGACTACCCCCGGGCCTCCTACTCAAAGAATTCGCCACTACATTTTCCTTGCCCGGGTGGTAAAGGATCTAACAATCGTAGTCCTTCACTAACTCTATCCAACTGCGCTGTCTAAGATTCAGGTCTCGCTGCTGAAATATGTACTTCAAGCTCTTGTGATCAGTGAATATCTGGCACGACTCACCGTATAGATAATGTTGCCAGATCTTAAGTGCAAAGACCACTGCAGCCATCTCCAAATCGTGAGTGGGGTAGTTCTGTTCTTGTTTCTTCAGCTGCCGAGAAGCATACGTGATCACCCTGTCGTGCTGCATCAATACGCACCCTAGCTCCACTCGGGAAGCGTCACAATAGACATCAAATCCGCCCGATCCCGAAGGTAATGATAACACCAGCGCCGTAGTCAAACGGGTCTGCAACTTCTGAAAGCTATGCTCGCACGCCTCCGTCCAGTCAAAAGGAACTACCTTCTAGGTCAACCCGGTCAACTGTGCAGCAATACCGGAGAAGTCCTGTACGAATCGTCGGTAGTACCCGTCCAGTCCTAGGAAACTGCGGACCTCCATAACTGATGTCGGTCTGGGCTAATGCTGAACGGCCTCGATCTTCTTTGGGTCCACACATATGTTAGTTGTATGTATGCCCTAGAGGCCAGTATTAAACAGATGATGTATATTATATTGGATGCTTGGACATATATAGAGATGGTTTTCTTGCTCGATATGATAGTATGCTATCTGTTTGCTCTTTATCTTAACATGTATACTTGTCTCTTTATACTGTCTTAGAGTTACATGTTGGTAAAGCCCTTAGGATGTGTACTTGACTACCTGGACTATGATGCGGATCATACTAGTGGGGACATGGTAGTCCATAAGTACATCCTTCAAACCCTAGTCGTGGGTATATCGAGACAGGGCATCGATATACCAGTGTAGATTAGTGTATACGCTTCTCGACCCATGAGATGGGCGATGGATTATCCTGTTAGTTATATGTATGCCCTAGAGGCCATTACTGTACATTGGATGTATATTGTAGTGGATGCTGGGACATATATAGGTAGGACTTTCTTGCTCGACATGATAGTACGCTATCTGGTTGCTCTTTATCTTAACATGTATACTTTCTGTCTCTCTGATTACATGTTGATAAAGCCCTTAGGATGTGTACTCGACTTCCAGGACTATGATGTAGATCATACTAGCGGGGCCTGGATAGTCTATGAGTACATCCTTGAAATGTTCCTAGTCGAGGGAATATCGAGACGGGGCATCGATATTCCAGAGTAGACTAGCGTATATCTTCTCGACCCATGCGATGGGCGATGGATGATCCCATATCCATTGGTGTTTGACATCGGAGATGGTATGCGGGTGCTCAGTGGAGACTGGGTACACTGAACGGACTCGCCGAGAACTCCCAGATGGTATTATACCTCACGTCAGATGGCAGTTCTCTGGTGACACTGGTACAGCTTAGTCTGTTGACCCGAGATAGTCATAGAGTCTTGTGTGTCTCCCACTGTGCTTTGATTTCCATCCTACCACGGCTCTACTGAGTCATGCAAACAGGTGGTTTTTGGGTACAGTCCCGATTCACATGGAGGCAATGAGCGATAGGAGGGGATTCGTCTCTCCCGGTATTGGGGGTTGATGTTGCGCAATGCACGACTGGCCATAACAGGAAATCCCTGGCCAGGGTTGCAGTGATATACTGGTAAGAGTTATCAGTAGTTTCACGAATGTTATGGACCTCAAGTCGGCATGACTTATCGAGCTACTGGGGTCTGACGTTTACCACCCCTAGGCGAGATATGCGACATATCAGACGAACAGACCGGACTGTACGGTAAGTGTTACTGGTTGGATTCACAGGAGTGTGAGCGGGCTTGCTCGTCGATCTTCTGATCGCTCAATACCCGGGTGGCCGTTACGTTTAGCAGACCGCTTGCGGCTTGTGGGTGCTTGATAAGATCATCATCCGCTACCGGCGTATTGACGAGTCTTTAGAGTCCTACACAGAGGTTTCCTGGCTCAAGCGAAACGAAATAGGAGCGCATATGAGATATGTGCGGGACCGAGAATAATGCGTGTATGTGATACCGTATTTCATTCTCGCGATGAATGTGTCGAATGGTTGTATGCGATATAACCTAGTTATCGAATCAAGGATTGATTCGATAAGCCGATACATTGGATACTAGCCGGTTATATGCGACATGACCGGATCATTGAATCAAGTGTTGATTTAATGATTTAATGTATAATTATATATTTGATATATTACTTTGCATTAACTAGTATTGGTTCACTTTAAATGGATTTACTCACTTAGTTTGTGCACATTGCATATGTGATATATTTTGTGCACATGATTGTATCATGTTTGATGATACATGCAAGCTAGGGTTAGTGTAAAGAATTAGACCATGGTTAAGATTATGATTAGGGTTTTCTTTTTTCTTATTTATTTATTTATTTATTTTGGAAAAAGATGAGAAAAGAATGGTTGCTATTTTTGTTTGCTAGTTGAAGATTCTTGAAGCTTTGAATTAGTCCACCATTCTTGTCTCATCCTTAACCCTAACCATTCAAGTTAACCATGGTCCATTCTCTACAACTAACCAAGGGTTAGTAAATGATAAGTATTGATTTATTTATCATTTACTTAAGACTTATCATATTCTTTTCTTCATCTTTTTCTTCTTCAACATGAGAAAAAAAAAGCTTGCTACATCAATGGTGATTGATGAAAAAGTGTGGGAAATCCAAAACTAAAGTCTACCCAATTCCTATTTCTTCATCCTCTACCTCTTGCCAAGTAGTATAGGGTGTTTCCTTCACAAGTTTTCAAAGCTTGGTGAAGTTGGAGCTTGTTCTTGTGATGCCTCGACGTAGATCATCTTCGGCATCGAACTGACGATCAAGCCCGCCCATTCTTCGATGATGCCAATGCTAGAGTCAAGGGTTTGATTTGGACAGCGGAGGGAGATCATCGCGGAGCTTAGGAAGTGGTGGACCGGATCTACAAAGGTTGTAGTCACTTTCCCTTAGCAGTTAATTCGATTACATGCTTGCTTCGCCTATTTATCTAGTTAACGATCCGTATTAGGGTTTCTCGGCACCGTAATTTTTAGAAATTGGCATGTTTGATCACTTGTGAGACTCTATTAGAGTGCCTAGGAACCCTACAGTGGTATCAGAGCCTAGCTAGAGCCTTAGGCGAAGTCCCGACGGAGTTAGAAGTCCGATCGCCCCGAAACCCCGATTTTAACATGCTCTCTGGACTTTTTTGAAATTCGTGGTTTTTTGTGAATTAAAAATATACAGAAAAATCAGCAGGAAGATCTAAGACTTATTGTGAAATTCGAGCTCCTGTATCCATCAAAGATCCGCGTTTCCGCGGCCATAATGTATCTTTATTTGATGAAATGTGCACAGTAATTCTTAGTATGCAGTGCTGGTTTTCCTGGGAATATTTTAATATTTATTCCAGAGTTTTATTTTCTGGGTTGTATTGGGAACTCAGTGTATCGATCGGATTGTCTAATTTTGTCAGTGTGTTTTTCCGGATAAATTTTAGAATATGTTAAAAAGTTCGACCGGATATAAATACCCAATTTTTCCCCTGTCGGGAAATTTCCAAGTGTTGGATTTTTCCGTAGTTTAACGATGTTCTAAGTAGTGCAAGTAACGCGATGGACCCTCTAGAAGACAACAAACCTTAACTCGATTATGTGACCGTCTTGAACTGCCCTTTGAACCTTCGGGTTTGGGGCAGTACGGCGTGCCACATGTGAGGCGTTGGCTTGACCCTTCTACGGCTGGACCGTTGGTACTGAGACACGAACTGAATGTTGTTAGACTTATTTCATGTGTTGAGCTGTATCGGGAAAACTTGGGTGTTCGATTGTTCGATCGAAAAGTTTAGCATTTTCTATTTATCCGGAATGTGATACAATAATTGGAATTCACAAATTGTTATGAGATAACGGAATGAATATTATAAATGTAGCAGTTTAGTCTCACTTGATCGGTTGCCACGGAATTTTGATGTGATCAAAAGTCCGTCGCAATCACGTAGCGTACGCGGATACTCGCCGGGTAAACTTAATAGACAGCCTCGCCCCATAGCCCCGACTAAGTGACTGTAGGAGAACCCCGTCGCCGAAAGCATCCGTTCGGGTGCTCGCGGTAGCGGTGTTCCGCCTTGGTGCACTTCGTCGACGGCATCGGGGGTGGGGCCGTCTACTGAAGTTTGCGACGAGCATTCAATCTGAATATCGGGAATCCTGTTGAATTGCCCGACTTGATATTGAAAAGAGTTTTCGATAATGAGACTAAAATGCGGGGTTTATAATTGTTAGGCATGCGATGTCTAAAGAATTCATTTGGTCAGGCATGTGATGTCTGAGGTGGTTGCGGATTCCAACTGTTGTAGTTTTACACTTTCTTTTCTGTGACCGTAAGTGTAATATGTGATATCGCCTGTTTCGTTGCTATATGTCAACGACAATTGGGATACGCATGTTTTCTTACGTTGATGACATGTGATGTTATGTGTTGCTGGATATGTTATATTGGATCGTCGTGTTTGAATAGCCGGGTTTTTTTTATGTGAGATGAGTGTTTTTCATTTTCATTAATGTAAAAACTTGTATGTAGTATTCTTTTATTGGGGCACTTCCAGGTTGCGGATGTTGTCACCACTTGTATATTATTTACTTTTCTGCACTAGGATAGACCCAAGGAGGGGAGCACAAGTAACCGGGTTCTGGGGTCCAGTGGGAGACCGACTCGAGGAGTCGAGTCCGGGTCTCCTAACCCTGGAATTGGTAGGGTTACTTGCCGCTCTCGCAGGGGTCTAGGGGTGTGGAATTGGCTATTCATCACGACCGTGGAATCCGTGTTTTATACTGGCTCGTATTGAAAACACGGACGTCCTAGTATATTCAATATTTCATATGTTTCTTCTGCTGTGATTTATCTGTGATCATGTGATGTTCTGTGACAGATATTATATATAGTATATATGATATATTATATAAACGTTGCTTATGTTTTACACCCGCGCTAGCCCTGCCCCGCTCTGCCGTTAGTTACCTAACCTAACGGTGCAGACGGGACATCGAGGCGAATGCGGATGGCATAAGCGTACGTTATATTTATCTGTGATGTTTAGATGGACTTAATTGATGGGATATTCATTAATGAGATTAATGAAAGAAAATAAACCTAATTGATGTTGTGAAATCGAATTTCAAAATAAAAACAGGTAGCTACAGTTCTTGCTTTGCATCACGGTGTTCATTATAGAACATCCTGCACCTTATTCGATGAGGAAAGGACCGAGATCCCTTCACCGGGAGTGACTCCTTTAGCAATAACTGGCAGATGCTACACACACGGTTTGTCTTTGATCGCTTCTATAGTTTCTGCTTTGCACATTGATATATATGATATATCCCGCACCTCATTCGACGAGGAAAGGGCCGACGATCCCTTCACCGGGAGTGACCCCTTTAGCAAAACTAGAAAAGCCTCGAAAACATTCCATTTAAAAACCATTTGATTCCGCAACGAGATCAAGTTCAAAGCGTTAAAGGTTTTCACAAAAACCAGCCGCAACCCTCCGTCATTTTAGGAAGTATAGTACTTAGTATTCGTGCTGTGGTTGTTGGCCATAGTCAAGGCACAGTGTACGGTAGCTAAGTGATGTCTTCCTACACCGCATATGATGCGATTAGTTAAGACAGTCGCGAGACTTTGTTGACCTTAGTTAAGGGTCATGTGGGTGGGTCTAATTAATCACGAAATGACGGGTAGAACTTGACTAGTACTTATGATTTGTTGACCATAGTTAAGGTCATAGGTGCTAGGGGTAAAAACCTTTATCGGGAGTTTCAAGTGTTGAAACTTTGCAATGAGATTGCATACCTTCTATGTGATAGTTGGATCCCGATACCCATTGCGAGTAATTGTTACTCCTGGGAGAGTTTTGCACTTTACAATTAGCCGATCAAGTAGGTGTCTAGAAAGGTGTCAACGGGGTTACGCCTCTGGGAAAACGAGGTTTACTATAATTAGGTCCGTGCGAAAGCACGGGGAACCTCCCTCAAAATACCGACACTGGCCTGGCTGAAAGATTGACGAACTTGTAGAGTGTAATTAATCCCGGCTAGTCTTTCCTTTTAGGGTTTGAAGGAAGATTTGATAAAAACAGTGGGAGCCATCCTGATTAGATAAAATACATAACCAATCTAATCTTGCAAGAGCGCACGCAGAGTGTTTTCTTCTCTCTCTCTCCTGGTAGCGACCATATCACGTCTTAATCAAGATAATAATACGGAATTTTGACCGAACCCACTTGTTATACTGAGCTGGGGAACGTTGGTCCCGCTCCAACTTATAATTGTTATAAGACAGAGCAGGAAATAGGGAATACCAGAATTCCTATGCCGCCCAAACGAAGAAAGTGCATATGATGCATCTCCTTCGGGTGTGTTCGTTACAAAGAACTGTTTCTCAGTATCCTCTCCATCCTGGGTATATGACACCGGATCAGGATCCCAGATATGTAATCTGTTACATAGGGCTACAAAAGGGTAGAAAAACTGAGAACGGGTGATAAGTTACATGAGGCAGAAAACGGGGCAAGTGTTGCAGCCAAGTCTGTTGGTCACTGTCACCCTGTATTACGAATACATTGATTCTGAACAAATGCTATTAGATACCGAACCTGATATACAAAATCATATCAGTCTCTTTATTAGTAAAGAAGGATATAATTTTGTATTGTTGGATAATGTTTTGAACATTTCCTATATCAAAAGTTGATCGGTTCAGGCACGTTATCTAAAAGCATTGAAGTTCTAAATCAAACTGCAGTTCCTAGTATACAGAACACACACAAGAGGAAGAGTTCAGAAATGAACGAATCCTTCTTGAGGCATTGTAGACTAGGTCACATCAATGCGACCCGACTGGCTGAAGTTACATTTTCGATGCATATTTAAATCAGTTTGAATTTACATCTTGTGAAACTTGCCAGTCATGTCACAAAGATTAGATGACCATAGCTCTGTTTATTAGAAACAGAGAAAGAGTTAGTAAACTCTTGGGACTGATACATGATGATGTATGTAAGGTCTCCTGTCTACACATGCCAGGACTGGTTCTTTATACTTCATTATATTCTCTGATAATCTCTCAAGATTCAGTCATATATTCCTGTTGAATTATAAGTCCGAACCTTTTAAGGTATTCACAGAATATAAGTAGGAAGTAGAGAACCAAAATACGGGTATAAGTTTTATGTCCTATGATGAGATCAGGGAGGAGAATACTTGTGCATAGCATTCCTGGACTATTCTAAAAGAAAATGAGATTCTCTCTCAGCATTACTCCTCCGTATAAACCATAGCACGATGGTATATCGGGGCGGAGCAATCACACCCTATATGATAAGGTGTGCTCTATGATGAGTACTACTGAGTTACCTATTTCCTTTTTGGGGGTTATGCACTTGAGAAGCTGCATACCTATTGAATTAGGTTTGAATCAAATCAATGCCTACCACTCCATATGAGATATGGTATGGGAAGATCCTATCTCTTAAGTAAGTTAAGATTTGGGATTGTCCGGCCTATGTCAAAAGCAAAATCCGGACAAGATCGAGGCAAGATCAGTTCTGTAGAACTGGAAAGGTTCCAGCTGTACAAAACTGCTAATGATTTGACAGAACCAAAGGATTCAATAGTTTCCGACGAACCTCAGCCTCTCCGCCGATCTAGTAGGGTTCCTCACCCACCTGAGAGATACCTCGGTTTCTCGATGACAGTGGGAGCGAGGATTGCATCATGAGATGATGACCCAACCAGTTTCGAGCAGGCCATCGAGAGTAGGGACTCTGTAAGAATGGCTGGATGCTTAGTGATCTGAGATGGAATCCATATACACCAACAAAGTATGGACTTTGGTTGCGATATCTGAAGGGTCAAATCCCCATCAGGAGCAAGTATATCTTGAGAAGATTACTTGGTGTAGATGGACAAGTTGAGACTTTAAAAAGCTAGACTTGTTAAAGGTTTTCGTCATCAACCAGGCACGGATAATGATGAAACCTTTTCCAGGGACTATGCTTAAGTCCATCCAGATCCTACTTGCCACGGCTACATACCATGACTACGATATCTGGTGGTTGGGTGCCATGACTACTTTTTTAAATACTGATTTAGAAGAGAACGTCTATAAGAACACAGCCAGAGGTCTTCGTAAAACAGTGGGAGCAGCGGAAACGTGTGCAAGTTGCTTTACATAATGAAGCAGGCATCGCGGAGTTGGAACGTCTGTTTTGATGTGATAGTCAAAGTGTTTGACTTCATCAAAATGGTAGACGAACCTTGTATAAACAAAAGGATAGTAGGGAGTATGGTGACGATCCTCGTAGAATACGTGGATGACATACTCTTGATGGGGAAGGAGTTTCCTATACAACGATCGGTCAATCTCCTATTATCACTAGGATTCCCCAAATAGAATCAAAGTGATACCTCCTAAATCCTGAGTTTTCATCTATGAGATAGATGTAATTGGATGTTAGGATTCTCACTAGATGTAGTGAGATGGTATCAATCGATCCTGGGGGGAATCACTGGAAGAGTTCCAGGGTGATAAAGACGACTGAATGTCAGTCACGGGCATTGTCTTTACCCTCAGTTGAGGGACGGTATGTTGGAAGAGTTCCAAGCTAGATACCGTGGCAAACTAGACGATAAAGGCTGGTAACATCGCTATTAAAGATACTACAAAAGAGGAAGTTTGGGTGTATATTGGTTCATAAAATGAACTAGGTTCCTGCCATTGTGTGACAATGGAAGTGAGGCTTTGGCCCTGGAACACTGGTCCCATCAGTGCCCCAGACAAATTCTGAGGCAGCATCACCTGATCATGGAGATAGTTGACCTCCATGGTGATCGAGGTTAGGAGAGTAGACTCAGAGGACAACACGGCGAATCCACTCACGAAGGCCCTTTTCCTAAAGAGAGACTTTTAGGGGATGGTTGAGTATGTGATACTGCAACCACTGCTATAGATGGCCCTAGTGCAAGTGGGAGATTGTTAGTTATATGTATGCCCTAGAGGCCATTACTATACATTGGATGTATATTGTAGTGGATGCTGGGACATATATAGGTAGGACTTTCTTGCTCGACATGATAGTACGCTATCTGGTTGCTCTTTATCTTAACATGTATACTTTCTGTCTCTCTGATTACATGTTGATAAAGCCCTTAGGATGTGTACTCGACTTCCAGGACTATGATGTAGATCATACTAGCGGGGCCTGGATAGTCCATGAGTACATCCTTGAAATGTTCCTAGTCGAGGGAATATCGAGACGGGGCATCGATATTCCACAGTAGACTAGCGTATATCTTCTCGACCCATGCGATGGGCGATGGATGATCCCATATCCATTGGTGTTTGACATCGAAGATGGTATGTGGGTGCTCAGTGGAGACAGGGTACACTGAACGGACTCGGCGAGAACTCCCAGATGGTATTATACCTCACGTCAGATGGCAGTTCTCTGGTGACACTGGTACAGCTTAGTCTGTTGACCCGAGATAGTCATAGAGTCTTGTGTGTCTCCCACTGTGCTTTGATTTCCACCCTACCACGGCTCTACTGAGTCGTGCAAACAGGTGGTTTTTGGGTACAGCCCCGATTCACATGGAAGCAATGAGCGATAGGAGGGGATTCGTCTCTCCCGGTATTGGGGGTTGATGTTGCGCAATGCACGACTGGCCATAACAGGAAATCCCTGGCCAGGGTTGCAGTGATATACTGGTAAGAGTTATCAGTAGTTTCACGAATGTTATGGACCTCAAGTCGGCATGACTTATCGAGCTACTGGGGTCTGACGTTTACCACCCCTAGGCGAGATATGCGACATATCAGACGAACAGACCGGACTGTACGGTAAGTGTTACTGGTTGGATTCACAGGAGTGTGAGCGGGCTTGCTCGTCGATATTCTGATCGCTCAATACCCGGGTGGCCGTTACGTTTAGCAGACCGCTTGCGGCTTGTGGGTGCTTGATATGATAATCATCCGCTACCGGCGTATTGACGAGTCTTTAGAGTCCTACACAGAGGTTTCCTGGCTCAAGCGAAATGAAATAGGAGCGCATATGAGATATGTGCGGGACCGAGAATAATGCGTGTATGTGATACTGTATTTCATTCTCGCGATGAATGTGTCGAATGGTTGTATGCGATATAACCTAGTTATCGAATCAAGGATTGATTCGATAAGCCGATACATTGGATACTAGCCGGTTATATGCGACATGACCGGATCATTGAATCAAGTGTTGATTTAATGATTTAATGTATAATTATATATTTGATATATTACTTTGCATTAACTAGTATTGGTTCACTTTAAATGGATTTACTCACTTAGTTTGTGCACATTGCATATGTGATATATTTTGTGCACATGATTGTATCATGTTTGATGATACATGCAAGCTAGGGTTAGTGTAAAGAATTAGACCATGGTTAAGATTATGATTAGGGTTTTCTTTTTTCTTATTTATTTATTTATTTATTTTGGAAGAAGATGAGAAAAGAATGGTTGCTATTTTTGTTTGCTAGTTGAAGATTCTTGAAGCTTTGAATTAGTCCACCATTCTTGTCTCATCCTTAACCCTAACCATTCAAGTTAACCATGGTCCATTCTCTACAACTAACCAAGGGTTAGTAAATGATAAGTATTGATTTATTTATCATTTACTTAAGACTTATCATATTCTTTTCTTCATCTTCTTCTTCTTCAACATGAGAAAAAAAAAGCTTGCTACATCAATGGTGATTGATGAAAAAGTGTGGGAAATCCAAAACTAAAGTCTACCCAATTCCTATTCTTCATCCTCTACCTCTTGCCAAGTAGTATAGGGTGTTTCCTTCACAAGTTTTCAAAGCTTGGTGAAGTTGGAGCTTGTTCTTGTGATGCCTCGACGTAGATCATCTTCGGCATCGAACCGACGATCAAGCCCGCCCATTCTTCGATGATGCCAATGCTAGAGTCAGGGGTTTGATTTGGACAGCGGAGGGAGATCATCGCGGAGCTTAGGAAGTGGTGGACCGGATCTACAAAGGTTGTAGTCACTTTCCCTTAGCAGTTAATTCGATTACATGCTTGCTTCGCCTATTTTTCTAGTTAACGATCCGTATTAGGGTTTCTCGGCACCGTAATTTTTAGAAATTGGCATGTTTGATCACTTGTGAGACTCCATTAGAGTGCCTAGGAACCCTACAGATCCCATATCCATTGGTGTTTGACATCAGAGATCGTATACGGGTGCTCAGTGGAGACTGGGTACACTGGACGGACTCGCCGAGAAATCCCAGATGGTATTATACCTCACGTCAGATGGTAGTTCTCAGGTGACACTTGTGCAGGTTAGTCTGTAGACCCGAGATCGTCATAGAGTCTTGTGTGATTCCCACTGTGCTTTGATTTCCAGCTTACCACGTCCATGAGGGCGTGCAAAACGGTGATTTTTGGGTACAGTCCCGAGTCACATGGAGGCAATGAGCGATAGGAGGGGTTTCGTCTCTCCCGGTATTGGGGGTTGATGTTGCGCTGTGCTCGATTGGCCGTAACAGGGAAGTCCCTGGCCAGGGCTGATTGGAGATTTTCTGGTAAGTGTTACCAGTAGTTTCTCGAACCGTTATGAGCCTCACATCGGCACGACTTATCAGTTATTGGGGTCTGACGTTTATCACCCCTAGACTTGATATGCGACATATCAGACGAGGAGAACGGACTGCACGGTAGTGTTGCCGGTTGGCTCGACGGGAGTTGTAGCAGGTTCGCTTGTTCTCTTCTGATCGTTCAATACCCGGGTGGCCGTTACGTTTAGCTGACCGCTTGCGGCTTGGGGGTGCTTGATATGATCATCACCCACTGCCGGCGTATTGACGAGTCTTAGAGTCCCACAAAAGAGTTACCTAGTCCAGGCGAAACGTTGTGGTGCGCGTATGCGATATGCGCATGGACCCGATTAAAATGCGCGTATAGGATACCGTATGTTGATCGGGCGGCTTTCTTTTGGTGGGGTCATATGTGATATGGCCGGATTGATAAATCAAGTGTTGATTTATCATTTAACCATTTTTTTCTCACTTAAAATCTTTTCTTGTACATGATGGATGTATGCATGCATGCATGCTTTCTTTCTTTTAGTTTCATGCACATATAGATGTGCATACATACATACATACATACATCATCTATCATGGTTGATTACACATGGAAAATGGTGGCAATATAAGACTCATACCATGGATTAAATATATGGATAATTATTTAATTTATGTTAAAAACAAAATGGAAAAAGAAAGGATAATTCATGGCTAGTTTCTACATCCTTCTTAAACCTAACCATGCTCACCTACTCCTAACCATGAGTTAACCTTCTCTATGTGTTTTAAAATCAAGTTAAATAATATCTTTATCATCTAACCATGGTTTGAGATGAGGATAAGAAAATATATATAGATATATTTTCTTTTTCTTCATAAGGGTTATCTTTTTCACTCTTGTTAAAAAGTATAGCCATCATCTTCTTCTTCCTTCTTCACTTGCTCTCTAGAGTTTTGTAGTGAGCAAATTAGATAACAAGATTGGATTTTGAAGTGAGAATAAGAACCACAACATCATTCTACACAAGTTTAGCCCACTTGTTTAGAGTGTTATCTTCATTTCTTCTTTTGAAAAGTGAAGTTGCAAGCTTGGACTAGGAGCTTCGGGTGGATCGTCTTGGACACTAGGAGACTTCAAGCGAACCCTCCTCCAACCCTCAAGTGGCGAAGGAGTCTAGCGTAGGGAGCTACAAAGGTTGTACTCTCAAAACCCGAGCATTTCTTTCTTGTGATGATGTGTAGTTTTTTGAAACCCTAATTTTTCAAGGATCGATCCATTGTATGTTAACTTAGCACCCTAAAATTCAATCTTTGGTACATCTGATGCTTCCAAACCCTTCATGAGGTGCTAGGTAAACCTTTCATTGGTATCAGAACCGACCTAGAACATTAGACGACACTTTAGCGAAGTTAAAACTCCGATCGGACTGAAAAATTACGGATTTTTGTGCTCTCTGGATATTTTTTCAAAACTGTTGTTTTTCAGAATTAAAAATATGTAAAAATTACAGCAAGTAAATATAAGAATTACTGTAAAATTCGATGCAGTGAACAATCTTTCTTGCTATGGAAACACGGCCTAAGCTTGCTTGGGCCGCGGTTCCATGGCCGTACACATCAATCACTGCATGAATTTTATACAGTAATGCGTGTTTCTGCTTGTAAAATTTTTAGGGTATTTTTAATCTGAATTGTGTTCAGTTTGTTCTGGAGATGGTTTTGGACTCGTCGATTCGATCGGAATTTTCATTTTGTGTCTTTTCCGGATAAATTAGAATGTATTGAAGTGTTCGAACGAGTATCATTTGCTCACTTTTCACGGGGTTTAAAATCTTTCGGAAATACGTGCAAGTTTGTTTGTGGTGGACCCTCTAGAAGACAACAAACCTTAACTCGATTATGCGACCGTCTTGAACTGCTTTTTGAACCTTAGGGTTTGGGGCAGTACGGCGTGCCACATGTGAGGCGTTGGCTTGACCCTTCTACGGCTGGACCGCTACCACTGTGTCACACTCCAGGTTTTTGAACTCCGCTCAAGTGTTGAGCTTTAGAGAATCTTGGGTATTTGATCGTTCGTTCAAAAACTTTAATACCGTCTATTTATCTGGAATGTGATGCAATATCTGGATTTCATATAGTTGGACATGAAATACGAAGTATGTGATATTTCGCATTTACGATGTCTATAGAGAATGTGGATTCCGAATATTGCAGTTTTACACTTTATTTTCTGTGACCGTAAGTGTAGTATGTCGATATCGCCGGTTTCGTTGCTATACATCAACGACAATTGGGGTACGCATACTTACTTACATTGATGATATATGATATTATGTGTTGCTGAGATATGATGTGCAGGATTGTCGCAATGGAATAGCCGGGGGGTTTTATGTGAGATGAGAGTTTTATATTTTCATTCATGTAAATTCAAATGTAATGTAATATTCTTTTACAGGAGTTGGAGCGGGCTTGCTTGCTGATCTTCTGATCGCTCAATACCCGGGTGGCCGTTACGTCCAGCTAGTACCGCTGACGGCTTGTGGGTGCTTGATGTGATCATCACCTACGGCCGGCGTATTGACGAGTCTTTAGAGTCCTACACAGAGGTTTTACTGGCTCAGGCAAAACGAAATAGGAGCTCATATGTGATATGTGCGAGACTGAGAATAAATGCGTGTATGTGATACCGTATTCTATTCTCGCGACTTTATGTATCGGTCGGTTATATATGATATGACCGGGTTATCGAATCAAGTGTTGATTCGATAAGTCTATATGATGGATGTTAACTGGTTATATGAGATATGACCGGATTATTAAGTCAAGTGTTGATTTAATAATTAAGTGTATAATTGTATATTAGATTTACTAATTTACATTTGCTAACACTTGTTCACTTTAGGGGTTTTCTCACATGTACACTACTTTAACATGTATATGAAATATGTTAAAATGTGTTATCATATTGTATCATGGTTGATGATACACATGACTTGTGTGTATTAGAAATACACCATTCTATGTATTATGGTGGGTTATGATTATTTAAGATAATTACAAAATTAGTCGAGTTTTGGAATGAGCATGTTCTTTGCTTTAACAAAGTCTACTAGCTTTGTCTTTACCTTAGATTCCTTTTAACCCAACCATAATCAATTAGCTATGGTTATGGCTCTACAAGGGTTAGTATATGATACTCACTCACCATGGTTACCCTTCACACTTGATCATTATCCTCTTCACTTTCTTTTGTTCATCTTCTTATTCATTGAGCAAGAGAAAAGCTTGCTAGGGTTTTGAAAAAGTAAGATAGATTGTGAGAAACAAAAATCCAAAGAGAACCTACTTCCTATTTCTCCATCCTCTACTAGATTAGCACTTTAGTATAGGGTGTTTGCTTCGCTAATTCTCTAGTTAGTTTAGTAAGAGCTTGAGTCGGAATTCCCTCGACGTAGATCATTTTCGGCCTCGGAGACTTCAAGCAAGGTCGCACCTTTCGCCTCGTGAAGCCATGCAAGGGTCCGAGAGAACCACGATCGCAGCGAAGGGACTTCATCAAGGAGCTTTAGAAGTGAAGGACCGATCTACAAAGGTTGTATTTCGTAATCCCTTTAGAGTAAAGTTGTTTACTTGCTAATTGATTCGCCTAAACTCTAGTATACGATCTTGCTTAGTGTTATTCGGCACATAAAAATTTAATTTTGGCATGGTCGATGCCTTGTAGAGCCTTGTTAGTATGCCTAGTAACCATACAGTGGTATCAGAGCCAAGCTAGAGCATTAGGCGATGTGTTAACGAAGTTAAAACTCCGAACGAACCCGACAACGTCGAAATCTACCCTTCTCTGGACTTTTTTCAAAATCTGGGTTTTTTCAGAATTAAAAATACTTAAAAAATACAGCAGAGATTTCTATGAATTACGGAGCAAAAATGGTGATGTAATATGTACAGACCGCCGCGGTTCCACGGCAATAACCTGCTTGTGCCACGGAACCGCGGCCGTACAGTGAGACTTTGACAGTTGGTTTGCACAGTAATTCTTGTGTCTGAATGTTCTATTTTATCGGTATTTTTAAACTGACTTAAGTGTTGAGTATTTAGGGGTTCATTTTGTAACCATCGATTCGATCGGAGAATTTAATTTTGTTATGTTTTTCCAGATAATTAAGAAAGTATTAAAATGTTCGAACGGATATCATTAACTCTTTGATTTCCCGGCACGAAAAACATTCAAATGTTGAATTTTTCTCGGGTTTAAATTTTTCGGAAAAACGTGCATGTGACGCGATGGACCCTCTAGAAGACAACAAACCTTAACTCGATTATGTGACCGTCTTGAACTGCCCTTTGAACCTTAGGGTTTGGGGCAGTACGGCGTGCCACATGTGAGGCATTGGCTTGACCCTTCTACGGCTGGACCGTTGCTACTGTGACGTATTCTGGAATCTTTGAACTTCGCTCAAGAGTTGAGCTATTATGGAAATCTTGAGTATTTGAATATTCGATCGGAAAGTTTAATACTGTCTATTTATCTGGAATGTGATACAATATGTGGAATTCATACAGCTAGGCATGAAATGCGAAATATGTGATATTTCGGATTTACGATGTGTAAAGAGATTGTGGATTCCAAATGTTGTAGTTTTACACTTTCTTTTCTGCGACCGTAAGTGTAATATGTGATATCGCCCGTTTCGTTGCTATATGTCAACGACAATTGGGATGCGCATATTTACTTACGTTGATGACACGTGATGTTCTGTGTTGCTGGATATGTTATATTGGATCGTCGCGTTCCGAATAGCCGGGAGGGTTTATGTGAGATGAGAGTTTTTATTTTCATTCATGTAAAATAAATTGTATGTAATATTCTTTTATTGGGGCACTTCCTGGATGAGGTTGATGTCGCCTTTTGTATATTATTTATTTTTCCGAACTAGGATAGACCCAAGGAAGAGAGCACAAGTAACCGGGTTCTGGAGTCCAGTAGGAGACCAACTCGAGGAGTCGAGTCTGGGTCTCCTAACTCTAGAATTGGTAGGGTTGCTTGCCGCTCTCGTAGGGGTCTAGGGGTGTGGGTTTGGCTATTCATCGTGACCGTGGATTCCGTGTTTTATAGAGGCTCAAAATAAAACACGGACGTCCTAGTATATCCAATGTTTCATATGTTTCTTCTGCTGCGATATCTGTGATGTGATCATGTGCTGTGCTGTGATAGATACTTTATATAGTATATATGATATATTATATAGGCGTTACTTATGTTTTACACCCGCGCTAGCCCTGCCCTGCTCTGCCGTTAGTTACCTAACCTAACGGTGCACGAGGGGATATCGAGGCGAATGCGGATGGCATAAGTGTACGTCGTATTTATCTTTGATGTTTCGGTGACTTAAATGATGGGACTTCATTAATGTGATTAATGAAAGAAAAGAAACCTAAAAGATGTTGTAGAATCAATTTTTTTCAAAAAGGGTAGCTACAGTTTTGCTTTGCATAGCGGTATATATGATATACCCTGCACCTTATTTGATGGGAAAAGAGCCGAGATCCTTTCACCGGGAGTGACCTCTTTAGAAAAACTGGCAGATGCTACAACATTCGGTTTAACTTTTGACTGCTTTTGGAGTTTTGCTTTGCATAGTGATATATATGATATGTCCTGCATCTTATTCGATGAGGAAATAGCCGAGATCCCTTCACCGGGAGTGACCTCTTTAGCAAAACTAATGAAAACCTCAAAATCACTCCATTTAAAAATACACTCGATTCTACAACAATATCAAGTTCTTTACGCTCATGGTTTTCTGAAAAACCTGCGTAGCCCTCCGTCAATTCAGATAAGTAATATTTAGTATTTGTGCTGTGGTAGTTTGGCATGCGTCAAGGCGTAGTGTACGGTAGCTGATTATTACTTATCTGTAGCATGAGATGCGATTGGATTAGGGTATTCGTACGGCGTTGTTTGGCATGCGTCAAGGGTCGTACGGGTGGGTTTAATTCAATCACGAATTGTACGGGTTGAACTAGACTAGCGGACTATGGGTTGTTTGGCATGCGTCAAGGTCATAGCACGCTAGGGGCAAAATATTATCGGGAATTTCAAGTGTTGAGATTTGCAATGAGATTGCATACCTTCTATGAGATAGTTGGATCCCGATACCCACTGCGAGTAATTGTTACTCCTGGGAGAGTTTTACACAGGACAATTAACCGATCAAGTAGGTGTCTAGAAAGGTGTCAACGGGGTTACGCCTTTGGGAAAACGAGGTTTACTTTAATTAGGTCCGTGCGAAAGCACGGGGAACCTCCCTCAAAGTACCGACACTGGCCTGGCTGAAAGATTGGCGAAGTTGTTGGGTGTAATTAATCCCGGTTAGTCTTTCCTTTTCGGGTTTGAAGGAAGATTTGATAAAAACAGTAGGAGCCATCCTGATTAGATAAGATAAATAACCAATCTGATCTTGCAAGAGCATACGCTAAAGTGTTTTCTTCTCTCTCTCTCCAGGTAGCGACCATTTCATGCCTTAATCAAGATAATAATATGGATGTACTGACCGAACCCGCATGTTATACTGTGCTGGGGAACGTTGGTACCGTTCATTCTTATAAGAGTTATAGGACTGAACAGGATATAGGGGAATACCAGGATTCCCATGCCACCCGTGTGAAGAAAGTACATGTTGATACATTTTCTTCGGATGTGTTCGTTACGGAGAACTGTTTCTCCATTTGCTTTACGGCCTGGGTATTAGATACCGGGTCAGGATCCCATATATCTAATCAGTTACATGGGCTTAGAAAAGGTAAAGAACTTGGAGAAGGTGATAAAGACATAAGGGTTGGAAATGGTGCAATTGTTGCAGCTAAAACCGTCGGGGAATATCACCTTGTATTGCCAACTGGTAATACATTGGTTCTGAACGAATGCTATTACATGCCGAACCTGATATGCAACATTATATCGGTTTCTTTACTAAGTAAAGTGGGATATAATTTTGTATTACAGGATAATGTTATGAACATTTTCCTTAACCAAAAGTTTGTTGGATCAGGCACGTTGTGCAATGGCATTTATGTTCTAAATCAATCAACAGTTCTGAACATAACAAACACACACAAGAGGAAGAGTTCAGAATTGAACGAATCCTTCTTGTGGCATTGTAGACTCGGTCATATAAATGCGACACGGCTAGCTAAGTTGCATAAGGATGGATACTTGAAACCGTTCGAATTTTCATCTTATGACACTTGCCAGTCATGTCTCAAAGGCAAAATGACCAAAACTCCGTTTACGGGACACGGAGAAAGAGTTACCGAACTCTTGGGACTGATACATAATGATGTATGCGGTCCCATGTCTACACATGACAGGGATGGTTCTTTGTACTTCATTATATTCACTGACGATCTCTATAGATTCGGATATGTATTCCTGATGAAACACAAATCAGAAGCTTTTGAGAAATTTAGAGAATATAAACAAGAAGTCGAGAACCAAACCGGGAAAAGTATTAAAATTCTTCGATCTGATCGAGGAGGTGAATACTTGAGCAATGAATTCCTGGACTTCCTAAAATAGAATGGGATTCTCTCTCAGCTAACTCCTCCATATACACCATAGCACAACGGTGTATCGGAACGGAGGAACCGCACCCTATTAGATATGGTGCGCTCAATGATGACTACAGCTGAGTTACCTATTTCCTTCTGTGGATATGTGCTTGAGACAGCCATGACCTATTGAATAGAGTTCCTACCAAATCTGTGCCTACCACTCCATATGAGATATGGAAAGGGAAGAGACCACATCTTAATTACATTAAGATATGGGGTTGTCCGGCCTATATCAAAAGACAAAATCCGGACAAACTCGAGGCAAGATCTGTCTTATGTAAGTTTATAGGATATCCCAAAAATTCACTGGGGTATATCTTCTACCACCCCGAGGAACAAACGGTGTTTATTTCTCGACAGACCACTTTCTTATGAAACAGATTAGTGGCATTGAGGTAGAACTGGAAGAGGTTCCAGCGGCACAAACTATAACAGAAGATTTGGTAGAACAAGAGGATTCTGTAGTACCCGACGAACCCCAGCCTCTCCGCCGATCTGGTAGGGTTTCTCATCCACCTGAGAGATACTACGGTTTTCTCATTGATGGTGGAAGCAAGGATTGCATCATGGTTGATGATGACCCAATTAGCTTCGAGCAGGCCATCATGAGTGGAGACTCAGTGAAATGGCTGGATGCAATGCGGTCCGAGATGGAATCCATGTACACCAACAAAGTATGGACATTGGAAGATGCTCCTGAAGGGGTAAAAGCCATTGGGAGCAAGTGGATCTTCAAGAAAATACTTGGTGTAGATGGAAAAGTGGAGACTTTCAAAGCTAGACTTGTTGTAAAGGGTTTTCGTCAAAGACCAGGTCTAGACTATGACGAAACCTTTTCTCTATTGGCTATACTTAAATCCATCCGGATCATGCTTGCCATCGCTGCATATCATGACTACGAAATCTGGCAAATGCATGTTAAGACCGCCTTTCTAAACGGTGATTTAGAAAAGTGCGTATACATGACTCAGGCAGAGGGCTTCGTAGATAGTGGGAGCAGCGGGAAGGTGTGCAAGCTGCTTAAATCCATTTATGGATTAAAGCAAGCATCGCGGAGTTGGAACATCTGCATTGACGTCATTATCAAAGAGTTTGATTTCGTCAAAAACATTGATGAACCTTGTATCTACAAGAAGGTGGCAGAGAGTAAGGTTGTCTTCCTCGTATTGTACGTAGACGACATACTCTTGATAGGAAATGACATTCCTATGCTGCAATAGGTGAAGCTCTTCTTATCACAAAGATTCTCAATGAAAGATCTTGGTGATGCCTCCTACATATTGCGAATTATGATCTATAGAGATGGATCTAAAAAGATATTGGGATTGTCCCAATCCAGGTACATTGACACCATACTAAAGAGGTTTAGTATGGAAGAGTCCAAACGTGGGTTTTTACCCACAATCTCAGGGCTCACTCTCTCCAAAGAGATGTCTCCCAAGACTGATTTGGAGAGAGCTCGCATGCAAGGGATACCCTATGCTTCGGCTGTAGGCTCTATCATGTACACGATGCTATGTACCAGACCCGATGTAGCATACTCACTAAGTGTAGTGAGTAGGTATCAAGCTGATCCCGGAGAGAGTCACTGGACAGCTGTGAAGAGCATTCTCAAGTACTTACGATGGACTAAAGAGATGCTCTTGGTGTATGGTAACGGAGAACTCCAAGTGGAGTCCTTTACCGATTCGAGCTTCCGGAGTGATAAGGACGACTCTAAGTCGCAGTCGGGATTTGTCTTTACCCTTTACGGAGTGGCGGTTAGCTGGAAGAGTTCCAAGTAGGAAACCGTGGCAGACTCGACGATGGAGACTGAATACATCGCTGCCAACGAGGCTGTCTGGATCAAGAAGTTCATTACTGAACTTGGAGTGGTTCAATCTATTGAGCATCCAATACCTTTGTATTGCGATAACAATGGAGCGTTAGCATTGGCCAAGGAACCCAGGTCCCATCAGCGATCCAGGCATATTCTGAGGCGGTATCACTAGATCCGGGAGATAGTTGATCGCCGGGAGATCGAGGTCAGGAGGGTTGACACGAAGAACAACACAGCGGATCCACTCACGAAGGCCATTCCACAGATACAGTTTGAGAGACTCTTCGGGTTGCTTGGTATGCGATACTACAGCAGCTGGACCTTGTGCAAGTGGGAGATTGTTAGTTGTATGTATGCCCTTGAGGCTAGTATTGTACAGATGATGTATATTATATTGGATCCTTGGACATATATAGAGAGGACTTTCTTGCTCGATATGATAGTATGCTATCTGCTTTCTCTTTACTTTAACATGTATACTTATCTCTTGATATTGTCTTATAGTTACATGTTGGTAAAGCCCTTATGATGTGTACTTGACTACCTGGACTATGATGTGGATCATACTAGTGGGGACATGGTAGTCCATAAATACATCCTTCAAGGTCCCTAATCGTGGGTGTATCGAGACGGGGCATCGAAATACCAGTGTAGACTAGCGTATACGCTTCTCGACCCATGAGATGGGCGATGGATGATCCCATATCCATTGGTGTTTGACATCAGAGATGGTATACGGGTGCTCAGTGGAGACTGGGTACACTGGACGGACTCGCCGAGAACTCCCAGATGGTATTATACCTCACGTCAGATGGCAGTTCTCTGGTGACACTTATGCAGGTTAGTCTGTAGACCCGAGATCGTCATAGAGTCTTGTGTGATTCCCCGTGTGCTTTAATTTCCATCTTACCACGTCCATGAGGGCGTGCAAAACGGTGGTTTTTGGGTACAGTCCCGATTCACATGGAGGCAATGAGCGATAGGAGGGGTTTCGTCTTTCCCGGTATTGGGGGTTGATGTTGCGCTGTGCTCGATTGGCCGTAACAGGGAAGTCCCTGGCCAGGGCTGATTCAGAGATTTACTGGTAAGTGTTACCAGTAGTTTCTCGACCCGTTATGAGCCTCACATCGGCACGACTTATCGGTTATTGAGGTCTGACGTTTACCACCCCTAGACTTGATATGCGATATATCAGACGAGGAGACCGGACTGTACGGGAAGTGTTTCCGGCAGGCTTTTACAGGAGTTGGAGCGGGCTAGCTTGCTGATCTTCTGATCGCTCAATACCCGGGGGGCCGTTACGTCCAGCTAGTACCGCTGACGGCTTGTGGGTGCTTGATGTGATCATCACCTACGGCCGGCGTATTGACGAGTCTTTAGAGTCCTACACAGAGGTTTTACTGGCTCAGGCAAAACGAAATAGGAGCGCATATGTGATATGTGCGAGACCTAGAATAAATGCGCGTATGTGATACCGTATTCTATTCTCGCGACTTTATGTATCGGTCGGTTATATATGATATGACCGGGTTATCGAATCAAGTGTTGATTCGATAAGTCGATACGATGGATGTTAGCTGTTTATATGAGATATGACCGGATTATTAAGTCAAGTGTTGATTTAATAATTAAGTGTATAATTGTATATTAGATATACTAATTTACATTTGCTAACACTTGTTCACTTTAGGGTTTTTCTCACATGTACACTACTTTAACATGTATATGATATATGTTAAAATGTGTTATCATATTGTATCAAGGTTGATGATACACATGACTTGTGTGTATGAGACATACACCATTCTATGTATTATGGTGGGTTATGATTATTTAAGATAATTAAAAAATTAGTGGAGTTTTGGAATGAGCATGAAGCTTGTAGAAGCTTTCTTTGCTTTAACAAAGTCTACTAGCTTTGTATTTACCTTAGATTCCTTTTAACCCAACCATAATCAATTAACTATTGTTATGGCTCTACAAGGGTTAGTATATGATACTCACTCACCATGGTTACCCTTCACACTTGATCATTATCCTCTTCACTTTCTTTTGTTCATCTTCTTATTCATTGAGCAAGAGAAAAAGCTTGCTAGGGCTTTGAAAAAGTGAGATAGATTGTGAGTAACAAAAATCCAAAGAGAACCCACTTCCTATTTATCCATCCTCTACTAGATTAGCACTTTAGTATAAGATGTTTTTTTCACTAATTCTCTAGTTAGTGAAGTAGGAGGTTGAGTCGGAATTCCCTCGACGTAGATCATCTTCGGCCTCGGAGACTTCAAGCAAGGTCGCACCTTTCGCCTCATGAAGCCATGCAAGGGTCCGAGAGAACCACGATCACAGCGAAGGGACTTCATCAAGGAGCTTTAGAAGTGAAGGACCAATCTACAAAGGTTGTATTTCGTATTCCCTTTAGAGTAAAGTTGTTTACTTGCTAATTGATTCGCCTAAACTCTAGTATACGATCTTGCTTAGTGTTATTCGGCACATAAAAATTTAATTTTGGCATGGTCGATGCCTTGTAGAGCCTTGTTAGTGTGCCTAGTAACCCTACATGTTTGACAGCAGAGAATGTGCACAGTTGCTCATTGGAGAATGGGTACACCGAACCGGACTCGCCGAGAACTCCTAGATGGTTTTATACCTAACGTCTGATAGCAGTTCTCTGGTGACACTGGTATAGATAGTCTGTAGACCCGAGATCATCATAGTGTCTTGTATGATTCCTACTATACTTTGATTTCCATAATACCATGTTCAATAGAACGTGCAAACGGATGGCTTTTAGGTAAAGTCCCGAATCACATGGAGGCAATGAGCGATAGGAGGGGTTTCGTCTCTCCCAATATTGGGGTTTGATGTTGCGCTGTGCTTGATTGGACATAACAGGAAATCCCTGACCAGGGTTGCTGAGATTTACCGGTAAGTGTTATCAGTAGTTTCTCGAACCGTTATGGACCTTACATCGGCATGACTTATCAAGTTACTGGGGTCTGACGTTTACCACCCGTAGACTCGATATGCGACATATCAGATGAAGAGATCGGACTGTATGGTAATGTTACTGATTGGATTCGCAGGAGTATGAGCATGCTTAATTGTTGATCTTCTGATCGCTCAATACCCGGGTGGCCGTTATGTTTAGCAGACTGCTTGGGCTTATGGGTGACTGATATGACCACCATCTACTGCCGGCGTATTGACGAGTCTTTAGAGTCTTACATAGAGTTTTCCTGGCTCAAGCGAAACGAAGTAAGGCACATATGTGATATGTGCGGGACGGAGATAGATACGTGTGTATGATACCGTATTCTGATTTCGCAATATAGGTTATATGTGATATAACCCGATTGTTGAATCAAGTGTTGATTCGATGATTTAATATTAGTCGGGTATATGTGATATAGACGGATAGTTAAATCAAAAGTTTATTTAATAATTTAATATATATATATATATATATATATTAGATATATTAATATATATTAACTAATATAAATTAGCTCACTAATGAATTTTCTTTTCTTCATTTACATTTTATATATACATAAGTGTGTGAGACTCACACTTAAACTAAGATAATGTGGGGTTTTTATTATTTAGAGAAAATAAAAAGAGGTGGAAATTAGTATGGTTGTGAGGCTTGGAGAAGCTTGTAGAAACCTTGACTAAACTCCACTTGCTTTTGTTTTACTCTGGATATTATTTAACCTAACCATTATCCTAGCTATAGTTAAGTCTCTACAAGAGTTTATATTAAATATTTTCTCCCTCTTCGTTAGAATTATGCTTCATCTTCTTCATCTCTTTTTCTTTACTTAATTTTCTTAAGGTGAAAATGAATGAGAGGAAAAATATTCTAAAGTGAGCTAAATTCCTACTTCATCAATCTATGCCATATTAACCTTATAGTGTAGGTTGTTTGCTTAACTTATTCATAAATTAGTGAAGAGGTTGCTTGAGTTGAGTCTTCTCAAAGTAGATCATCTTTGGGTTCGAAGATCATTAAGCAAGCTCGTTCATTTCGACAAGTGGATCCTACGGAGAGTCCGAAACACCACTACTTGGAGCGAAGGGACTTCAACACGGAGCATTTGAAGTGATGTACCGGTCTACAAAGGTTGAATTCTATAATCACTTAGTTTTATGCTTTCTAACTTGTTGTTTAACCCTAATTCTCTAATTCGATTCTAAGTTTGAGTTCATTAGCCCACTATATTTTTAAAATTATATACTTGATACACATTGAAACCCTAGTAGATGTGCTAAGAAACTCCAACATGGTATCAGAGCCAAGCAAGAGCATTAGGCGTCGTCTATGCGAAGTTAGAAGTCCGAACGAACACCGAAAACCTTAATTTCCCATGCTTTCTGGAAATTTTTCCAAACGTTGGATTTTTTAGATTAAAAATACTCAAAAAGTCATGCAGGTAATTCTATGGACCCTCTTGAAGAACGAAACCCTAACTCGATTACTTGACCGTGGAACCGCGGCCAAATAATGGTATTTGCGGCGGTTCCGCGACGCCAAGTGTGAGGATTGGGTTGGCACGTCAACGATTGGTCCATAGGTACTGTGACATATTCTTGGTATTTTTTAACTGTGCTCAAGTGTTAAGTTTTTTGAGAATTTTGGGAATTCGTTAATTCGAAAGAAATGTTTAACGTCGCCTAGCTATATGTGATTTGTGATACAATATTTGGAATCCACAATTATAAGTTTTGTGAAAACTGGATTATATTTTATAAATCTAGCAATTTAGTCTCAAATCATCGGTTCCCACAAATTTTGATTTGGATCAAAACTTCGTCGCAATAGCATAGCGTTCGCGGATAGTCGCCGGGTAACATTACTAGATAGCCTTGCGCCATAGCCCCGACCAAGTGACTATAGGAGAACCCCGTTGCCAAAAGCATCAGCTCGGGTGCTCGCGGCCACGGTTTTCCGCCTAAGTGCACTTTGTCGACGGCATTTGGGGTGCGGCCGTCTACTAATGTTTCCAACGCGGATTCGATCATGTTGTCGGGAATCCTGTTGAATTACCCGACTAATTATTGAAAAGTGTTTTTAGGGCGAGACTAAAATGCGGGGATTGTATAAGTGAGGCATGAAATTAGGAATATATGATATTCTGGGTTTATGATGTCAAAGGGATTTGATGTGTTAGGCATGAATTCCGAAATATGTGATATTTCGGGTTTATGATGTCTAAGATTGATTGGGAATTCAAATTATTGTAGTTCACATTTCTATTCTGCGACCGTAAGTGTAATATGTGGTGTATCGCCGGTTTCGTTGCTATACGACAATGACAATTGGGATACGCATATTTACTTATGTTGATGACATGTGTTGTTATGTGTTGCTGTGATATGATAGATTGGATCATCATGATAGAATGGCCGGGGGTTTTATGTGAGATGAGAGTTTTTTTTTCCATTCATGTAAAATTCATTGTATATCATATTGTTTTATTGGGGGACTTCCGGGATGAGGATGATGTCACCATTGATATATATTATTTACTTTTCCGTATTAGGATAGACCCAAGGAGGGGAGCACAAGTAACCAGGTTCTAGGGTCCAGTGGGAGACAAACTCGAGGAGTCGAGACCGGGTCTCCTAACCCTAGAATTGGCAGGGTTGCTTGCCGCTCTCGTAAGGGTCTCGGGATGTGGGTTTGGCTATTCATCACGATCATGGAATCCGTGTTTTTTTCCGGCTTAATCTAAAACACGGAAATCCTAGTATATCCAATATTTCATATGTTGACTTCTGCAGCAATGTTCTGTGATGAGATCATATTACTTCCTGAGACGAATATTTTACTACTATATATATGATATATAGTAGACGTTGCTTATGTTTTGCATCCGCGCTAGTCCCGCCCCGCTATGCCATTAGTTAAGTAACCTAACGGTACATAACGGGACACGGTGGCGAATGCGGATGGCATAAGCGTACGTTGTATTTTCGTTTCTTTATCTATGATGCTTAGGAAGCATAAATGATGGGACTTCATTAATTAGATTAATGAAAAGCAAAGAAACCTAAAGATGTTGTGAAATCAAATTTTTAAAGGTAGCTCTAGTTCTTTCTTTGCATAGTGGTATTCCTTGTTGAATATCCGGCATCTTATTCGATAAGGAAAGAGCCAGGATCTCTTCACCGGGAGTGACCTCTTTAGCGAAACTAGCAGATGCTAAAACCAATACTTTTTTGTTTTTGATTGTTTTTTTTTTTGGTTTTTGCATTGCATAGTGGTAATCTTTGTAGAATATCCAGCACCTCATTCGATGAGGAAAGAGCCGAGATCCCTTCACCGGGAGTGACATCTTTAGCGAAACTAGTAAAAGCTTCAAAAACACTCCTTTTTAAAATCACTAGATTCTGCAACAATATCAAGTTCATTACGCAAAAGGTTTTCTTAAAAACCTGTCGTACCCCTCCGTCATTTCAGATAGGTACTATTTAGTATTCGTGCTGCCTTTGTTGGCCTACGTTAAGGCGTAGTGTGCGGTAGCAGATTAGTACTTATCTGATTGCATGTGATGCGATTGGATTAGGGTACTCGTAAGACTTTGTTGGTCTGCTTCAAGGGCCGTGAGGATGGGTTTAATTCAATCAAGAAATGTACGGATTGAATTTGACTATTGTCCTATGGTTTGTTGGCCTGCGTCAAGGTCATAGGACGCTAGGGGCAGAATATTATAGGGAATTTCAAGTGTTGAAATTTGAAATAAGATTGCATACCTTCTATGAAATAGTTGGATCCCGATATTTGCTGTGAGTAAGAGTTACTCCTGGGAAAGTTTTGCACTATACAATTAGCTAACCCATTAGGTGTCTAGAAAGGTGTCAATGGGGTTATGCCTTTGGGAAAACGATGTTTACTTTAATTAGGTCCGTGCCAAAGCACGGGGAAACTCCCTCAAAATACCGACACAGGCATGGTTGAACGATTAGCGAACTTGTAACTTGTAATTAATCCCGGCTAATCTTACCTTTTAGGGAAGGAAGATTTGATTAAAAGCAGTGGGAACCATCCTGATTACTTAAGATAATAACCAAATCTAATCTTGCAAGAGCATATGCTAAAGTGTTTTTTTCTCTCTCTCTCCAGGTAGCGACCTTGACATGCCTTAATCAAGATAATAATATGGATGTATTGACCGAACCAGCTTATTATACTGAGCTGGGAGACGTTGGTTTCGCTCTTCCTTATAATTGTTATAAGACTGAGCAGGAAATAGGGGAATACCAGGATTCCCAAGCCACCCAAACAAGGAATGAGCATATTGATGCGTCTTCTTCAGGTGTGTTCATTATCGAGAATTGTTTCTCAGTACACTCTACGTCCTGGGTATTAGATGCCGGATCAGGATCCCATATATGTAATATATTATAAGGGCTTAGAAGAGGTAGAGAACTGGGAAAATGTGAACATTCTATAAAAATTGGGAATGGTGCAACTGTTGCAGCCAAAGCTTTTGGCGAATATCACCTTGTGTTACCAAACGGTATTACACTGATCTTGAACGACTGTTACTACGTACCATCTATGATGTGCAATTTAATATGAATTTCTTTATTACATAAGAAGGATATAATTTTGTAGTAGAGAAAAATGTTATGCACATTTTCCTAAACCAAGTGTTGATTGGGTTTGGTGCGTTGTGTAACAGTTTGTACGTTCTGAATCAGAAAACAGTTCTTAATGTACAGAACACACATAAGAGGAAAAGTTCAGAAATGAACGAATCCTTCTTATGGCATTGTAGACTAGGTCATATCAATGCGACAGGCTAGCAAAGTTACATAAGGATGGATATTTAAATCCATTTGAACTGTCATCTTATGAAACTTGCCAGTCATATCTCAAAGGCAAAATGACCAAAACTCCGTTTACTGGATACGGAGAAAGAGCTACTGAACTCTTGGGACTGATACATAGTGATGTATGTCGTCCTATGTCTACACATGTCTGGAATGGTTTCTCGTACTTCATTACATTCACCGACAATCTCTCAAGATTCAGACATATGTTACTGTTGAAACACAAGTCTGAAGCATTTAATAAATTCAAGGAAAATAAATGCAACGTAGAGAACCAAACGGGAAAAAAATATTAAAGTCCTTCGATCTGATCGGGGAGGAGAATACTTAAGCACGGAGTTTCTGGACTATTTAAAAGAGAATGGGATTCTCTCTCAGCTTACTCCTCCGTATACACCACAGCACAGCAGTGTATTGAAGTGGAGGAATTGCACCCTATTAGATATGGTGCGCTCTATGACGAGTACTGCTGAGTTACCTATCTCCTTTTGGGGTTATACACTGGAGACAGCTGCAGACTTATTGAATATGGTTCCTACCAAATCCGTGCTTACCACTCCATATGAGATATGGAAAGGGAAGAGACCATGTGTTAATTATATTAAGATATGGGGTTGTTCGGCCTATGTTAAAAAGCAAAATCCAGATAAACTCGAGGCAAGATCTGTTCTGTGCAAGTTTTTTTGATATCCCAAACATTCGTGAGGGTATATCTTCTACCACACGGAGAAACAAAAGGTGTTTGTTTCTTGGAATGCCACCTTTTTAGAACAAGAATTTCTTGAAAAAGAAATTAGTGGTTATGAGGTAGAACTGGAAGATGTTCCAGCTACACAAACTGTGACTGATGATTTAGTATAACCAGAGGATTCGATAGTCTCCAATGAACCGCAACCTCTCAGCCAATCTGGTAGGGTTTCTCGTCCACCTGAGAGATACTACGGTTTTCACGTAGACGGTGGGAGCGAGGATTGCATCATGGAAGATGATGACCCTACTAGCTTCGAACAGGCCATCACGAGTGCCGACTCTGTGAAATGGCTGGATGCTATACGATCTGTGATGGAATCCATGTATACCAACAAAGTATGGACTTTGGAAGATGCTCCTGAAGGGGTAAAACCCATCGGGATCAAGTGGATCATCAAGAATGTAACATTTCGGAAATTTAGAAAATAAATAAAATTAATTAATTAAATAATAAAATGCCAATTTAAAAAGTTATTAAAACAAAATAGGACATTTTCATAAATAGTGTGTGAAACTAATTAAAATTAAATTTTAGCTTGTAACATAAATAAATTACATGGGTTTTAGTGATAAATTTAGCTTCATTTTAATAAAATGTTGTTTATATAATAACATAAGTATTGAAGGGTCTTTGTGAAAGATTTATGAAATTATGCAAACTTGGAAATTTTAAGGGTGTAAGTGAAAAAGTTGTTAGATAATGTTTAGCTTAGAAATTATATCAAGATAAAACAAATTGGAGTGATAATGCATATCCACCACCTACTTGCATGCACACTTCATGCACAACACCTCCTCCTTACATGAGAATGGAACACCTTGTTTGGTGACACCTCCTCCTACACCTCACTCTTTCCCTTGACCATATATTATGTGTTCAGATCATTATAATCAAATTAAAATTCTGAAATTTCAAAACAAAGAGAAAGAAAACACTTAGAACTCACAAAAGAGAAATAAAAGAAAAGAGAAGTGAAAAAGAAGAACTAGGCTAAGGATTTCCACCATAAAGCTAGGAGCTAAGGACTTGGATTTCTTGGAGGAAGCCTTTCAATCATCTTTGTAGGTATAATCTGTAGATACAGTAGGATCAAGTTCTGTAAACTTTAAATTTTTAGAAATCGAATATCGTATTTTAGGCCAAACTTAGCTTTTTGTTAATCTGTTATGACTTAAGTAATAAATAACTTAACCAAACAATTCCTAAATATTGTATGTTGGACCTAGAACAAACCTTAGGAGTATGAACCCATGAGCTCGGATTTTGGCCGGCGAGTAATAGGCCAAATTCGGCGTCGCCGGATTTTTGTTTGAGTTTGGTGTTTTTGGTTTTAGGGTAGGTCTCTGTATAGGTGTTGGGGTATTTTGGTATCGTTAATTTAAGTTAATTTAACTGTATATAAAATTTGGGAACTAATGACTGAAAAGGGGTTAAAACGTTTAAAATACGGCACGGGTAATTCGTAACGCGTTCTGTTTTCTGTTACGAAACAGCGTTTGGTTAAATTCCATTTAAAATTAGTGTTAGATAGTTTGCAATAGTTGTACGTAGTATAGATAGTACGTACAACTTGTAAATTCATATTTTCGCCGTATCGAAGTTAGCCGTTTCCTTATACAAGTTAATTTCGATGTTAGATTCAAATACGGAAATTTCGGAGGGCGCAAGGAAAGGAAAAGGATTAGCGATTTCTGAGTAGTACGACGCATTCTGGTGAGTAGACTAAACATCTACCGGGGGATTTTGTGTGGATGGCGTGATATGCCCGTAACTTAAGTTAAATGAAATGTGCTTTTACGTATAACTTGAACATATGCATTCATACATATATATCCATTATCATGTTAATAATTGTTAGAACACTGCACAATTATCGACGAGTTATGCTGCACATGCACGTACCTACATGTTACACTACACTTCGTCGATATTACATGTCACTTTCACACTTAGTATTATTCCTGTTTAATATGATTCCTATCGTACCTTAAACATCAAAATTATTAGTACTTTGGACAAATGACATCATGTTTCTTATTCAAGTGTTAGAAGTTGATATAAGTGGCATTTGTATTTTCGACGATTTATGGTTTTAATTTTTCATATACTATTGCGTAAAATCAATGATTTCCATGATTATGTGTCACGTCCACCATGAGATGTCATTTTTATGATTTGGTTTTCTTCCGAACCGAGTTGGGGGTCATACGGTTGCGGATTTATAATTTTATCCAAACTAAGTCGGGGGGCATGCAGTTGGATACATGGTGGATCCAGTCGAGACCGAGTGGCAGGATAGTGTCACGACCCAAAGTCCGTCCTATGACCGGCACTTAACCACGTAACGTCTACAGGCGTAACGTGACTAAGTAAGCCGAAACCCAGAAATCAAAACCATTAAAAGTAGTGAGTGTTGAAAACATTTGTTAAAACATTTGGAAATCTCAAGTAAAAATCTTTCAAGTTTAAATTATTTTATTCAAAATTTCGGCAGCGACACCTTTATAAAAACTAGCCCTGAAATCGGGTACAAGACATGATATATGTAAAATGACATACAATAAGAATAAAGCATCCCCAAACAGGAGCAATCATGCCCAACGGCGGAAACAACCACCACAATAATAATATACGACGCCGTAGCGAAGAATGAGCAAAATAAGTGAAAAACAGCATAAAAGATAAAACTGCATGAATAAAGTCGGCTCATACCAGCTCGACACCAGAATACAAAATAATATACACATCGTCCTCACAACTGGTCTCTATGTCAATATAAGAAATAGTAGATGGAGAGTACTAGATACAATAATGTGTACAACTAGAAATAAACGGACACCGCAAAAACCCACCTATAAGCAAGGGCTCACACGCCAACTGCAGTGGTATCCGTAGCAAAAGATATAAGGATGTAGCCCTGCCGCTACTACTCTGAGGGGCAACCTGCACAACTGTGGCACAACGGGGGTGAATTGCCAACTCGTGAATAGTAGATAACATATAAAGGTAATCGCGAGTATGCACGTGCTACGATACTCTAACATATATAAACAGATAACATCTATATATGATGAGCAGGATACGCAATAATCATGCCAAAGTACTCTATCAGGTACTACGACTATAGGATGAGATGCAGAACAATGAATGCTGAGCATGGGGTAAAATATTATCTACACGGAATATCAAAGTGGAAAAATAACCGGTGTCCATCAAATAAACCCAAATCCCAGAAAAAACTCAGGCGCCGTCACTCTAATCGGCCCTCAAATCCTATAAGTCTCATAGAATCGTGAGTGCCCAATATCGGCACTCGAAAATATCATGAAATAATCATGTCCAGCATCGACACGCAAATCCTTATATATCGGGCTCCGTCAGTCCGGATCGGCCCACGGGCTCCGTCTGCGGAATCGGCCCTCGGCCCCGGCAGTACGGGTCGTCCTGTATGCATCTCTCATCTCTGGTCAGTATCCTCCGGATAACCGCCAGGTCCAACCAATCGCCGGTAGGTAGTAGTCCCTCTGCCAGGCTCATCGTCATCCACACGAAATCTCTATCTCACCCCGGGGTACTATACCGGGACCACCATGTACGCGCAAACGGATCGTCATCCTCCTCGAATCGGGTTTCACATGTCATACGTCTCAGAACCGAGGAAACGCATGGTGGACGCACTGAAATATCATATCAAGAGAAACCGGGTTTTCAAAACAGTGCACATTTTCTTAAATTAATGCCACGGTTCTCAAATCCAGAAATCAGAGGAAATCCAAAACTCAATGCGTAAATCCATGCAAAGTGACATATGCAACTAAGAGTAAAAAGGGAAAACCGTTCTTTTAAATGGACCCAGTTTTGAAAATATCTCATGCGCTTCCCATTTTCTAGAAATCAAAACCAATATTATCCATGTGTGTGAAATATGTATGTATGTAGGTATGGATATGCAAGTGGATATATTCGCGATATGGATATAGCAATGTATGTGTGCACCAAAATGGATATACAATGTGTATGTGCGCAATATAGATATATCGATGTATGTATGCACCAATATGGATATACAATGTGTATGTGCGCAATATAGATATAGCAATCTATGTGTGCACCAAAATGGATATACAATGTATATGTGCGCAATATAGATATAGCAATATATGTGTGCACCAATGTGGATATACAATGTGTATGTGCGCAATATAGATATAGCAATGTATGTGTGCACAAATATGGATATACAATGTGTATGTGTGCAATATAGATATATGAATGTATGTGTGCACCAATGTGGATATACAATGTGTTTGTGCACAATATAGATATAGCAATGTATGTGTGCACCAAAATGGATATACATTGTGAATGTGCGCAATATAGATATATCGATGTATGTGTGCACCAATGTGGATATACAATGTGTATGTGCGCAATATGGATATATCAATGTATGTGTGCACAAATGTGGATATACAATATGTATGTGCACAATATGGATATATCAATGTATAATCATCAATGATGCGACAGTCAGAATGATGTATGGTTCGTAGCAATCCTATAGTGTGAGTGTCATGGCAATCACTAACGGTGTGAGTGTAACATACAAATAGTGCTCGTGCAGCTTGAACCGTTAGTAACAGTGCGGTGTTACATAACTACTATTTCTATATGCAACAAAAGATGGGTACGCTACAATAGTACATATGCACGAGCAATATACATATAAATATATATGCGACTACAATATCCTATCACGCCCTGACGCTTAACGCCATACGGGCGATTTCCCCGTAGATGTTAAATCTACTCACCTTATCTCATGCTAAGTATAGCCGACTATTTTCTTCCCCATCTTTGCGGCGTCCGACATACCCTCCTGTGAACCTAGAATTTACACAAAGAATACATATAAGCTAAAATCCTGCAAAAACGCGATATTAAAACCAAACGAGAAACTCGCGTCGCCAACTAAATGTGTGTGTATACTTAACGCATATGCATACGCCAAAAACCAACGCGACACGCTGTGGCACACAGCGACACGCTGTGACACACAGCAAACCAACTCAACTCATATCGTACGTGTCGCGCAAGTCCCGCTACGCTAAATATAGGTAAACGATCCCAGATTTAATCTGGAGCAAAAACAAAAAAATCAAACAAGACCAAACATCTTATATTACCTACAGACAGCTACCTGCAAAATTCCAAAAAATACTAAGCAATTGGGCCTGCGGCTAGGGGTACGGTATCGGCCAAAAACCGGTGGATGTGGTTCAGGTTTCTATACTATAATCCTAGCACAAATCAAAGCCTAGTGTATATGTTTGCTTACTAAAATTACTAACCTAGATACAGAAGATTCCATGTATCCTAAGGTTTAGTTTAAAACCGTTTTAAAGAAGTAAGTCTGCAACAATAGGGTGCACAAGTGATATTAGGTGAAATTACTAGACTTAAGTGATACCACCAGCACAAATTAGAGCTAATCTAACTATAATCACCCTGAATCATCCTTTTTTTCAATTAAACCATAAGCTTAGCAATAAAACTCACTAAAACATTAAATTTAGCTAAACAAACCCAGATTTCAACTTGCAAACAAACAAGGAAAATAAATATTACCAAACACAGAGAAATCCCCATAGACACCCCCTACACAAAGCACCTACACCCAAAACATCAGGGGGCCGGTGATGCCGGAATTGGGGGGATGGTCGCCGAATATTTGGGAAGGGTAAGGGCTCGGATTTCAACACACTAGCCTAAAATGCCTGCACACTAATCTGTATGTGTTTGCTAAGATAGAAAATGATCACAAATGCAGCAGATCTCATATATCCTACATTTTTCTCCAAAACCGTATTTTAAAATTTCAAGTTTGCGACTTTAAGGTGATTTAGCGAAATCTAGTGATACTACTCGGTTTAGACAGCACTACTAACACTTAATTAGGTTCATTAAGCTATAATTACCCTAACATAGCTTAAACCCCACTTAAACTACAAACTAGCACTAAAAGCTCATATTAAACACTAACCGAAGCTAAAGAACAAATAAGCTTAGCAAAAAGGAGTTGAGTTTAGAGATTATACCCCACTAGATCATAGGATGCAGGCGGAAGGAGAAGAAGAAGAGAAGGAGGAGTTGTTTCAATGCTGCTGCTGTTGCTTGGTGCAGCTGCTGCTTGGTGCAGCTGCTGCTTGTGCTGCTGCTACTTGCTTCTGCTGCTGCTGTGCTGCAGGTGCAGCTAATGTGTGTGTGTGTGAGTGAGAGGAAGAGATGTGAGGAAATGAGTGTTATGAAAAGAAATGAGAGGATAAGAGAGTCAAACCCCCTCTCTCTCACCTCATTAAATGCAAGTATGGCCAAGCCTATCAAGCACTCTATCTCTCTCACCTACTCAAGTCAACCCATAACACTAATTCTATTTTCTTTTAAAAAAAACAAATACCCTTAATTAAAATCAAATTAGCTTAATAAGAATGGGTTAGTCCACCTTGGTTGCTAAACATGGTTTAACCCTAATTTAACCCTAGTTTACATGCACAAGTGTGTGCAAGCCTAAATAAAATCTAATAAAATATTCATTAATTTTGATAAAATATTTGAAAATCATTTTGGTAGAATTTTTACTAAAACGCACACATTATATTATAATTAGCCACTAATCACACCCTAAAGTGTTACAATCTCCCCCCTTAAAGAAATTTGTCCCCGAATTTAAAAATATAGCTACGCATACCTTCAAAGAGATGAGGGAATTTCTTCCGCATCTCGCACTCGGCCTCCCATGTGATCTCTTCACCATTTGGGCTACGCCAAAGCACCTTCACAGATGGCAAGACCTTTGATCGAAGTTTCTTCACCTGCCGGTCCAATATCACTACTGGCTGCTCGGTGAATGAAAGATCGCGCTCGAGCTGAACGGTCTGATGCTGAATCATGTGAGAAGGGTCATTCAGGTATCTGCGAAGCATTGACACGTGAAATACGGGGTGAACATCCGGGAAGTCGGGTGGAAGAGCTAAACGATATGCCACTGTGCCCACACGCTCGAGGATCTCGAAGGGACCCATAAATCTGGGGCTAAACTTCCCCTTCCATCCAAATCTCATCACTCCCTTCATCGGAGAGACCCTCAGAAAAATGTGATCGCCCACTGCGAATTCTAATCTGCGGCGGTGTCTGTCAGCATACGATTTCTTCCTGCTCTGAGCTATCCTCATCCGATCTCGAATCAACTGGATCTTCGCGGTCATCTCCTCGACAAACTACGGCCCCAGAATGCTGCTCTTGCTGAGCTCTGTCCAACAGACGGGCGATCTACATCTCCTCCTATACAAGGCCTCGAAAGGTGCCATCTGAACAATATCCTGGAAACTATTATTGTAGGAGAACTCTACCAAAGGTAAATGATGATCCCAGCAACTGGCCGTCGGTCCGCGGAGCATGTCCTCGAGAGTCTGAAAAGTCCGCTTTGACTGGCCGTCGGTCCGCGGATGAAATGTTGTGCTGAAACTCAAGTGGGTGCCTAAAGCCTCCTGAAGTCTCTGCCATAGTCGGCTGGTAAACTGGGTGCCTCGGTCGGACATGATACATGTCGGGACTCCATGTAGTCGTACGATCTCTTCGATGTATATCTGGGCATACTGAACAAATCCGAAAGTCGTCTTCACCGGCAAGAAGTGAGCCGCTTTCGTCAATCGATCCACGATCACACAAATGGAGTCATACCCTCGATTATTCTTGGGTAGACCCACAATGAAGTCCAAAGAAATCTGCTCCCATTTCCACTCCGGAATGGGGTAACGGCTGTAGCTCTCCCGCAGGCCTCTGGTGCTCGACCTTGACTTGCTGACAAGTCAGGCATCTCGACACGAAGTCTGTGACGTCTTTCTTCATTCCGTCCCACCAGTAAAGGTCTTCATATCATGGTACATCTTGGTGGAACCCATAAGAACACTGTACACCGACCGATGTGGCTCCTCAAGAATCTCACGCCGCAGTCCCTCAGTATCTGGTACGCACAGTCTAGTCCCAAATCGTAGTATCCCCTGATCATTAATCATGAACTCGGATGATCTGCCCTGTCCAATCTGTGCCATGATCTCTGAACAACTGTCATCACTGTAATGTGCCTCATGTATACGGTCAAGCAACTGTGGGCATGCACGAACATGCGCAAGTTGTCCCCCGATCGGAGTGAACTCGAACTGCACTCAGCGATCTCATAAAATCTGCCAATCTGCCGACGACGGACTTTGCACTGCGCTCAAACAAGATAGACTACCCCCGGGCCTCCTACTCAAAGAATTCGCCACTACATTTGCCTTGCCTGGGTGGTAAAGGATCTAACAATCGTAGTCCTTCACTAACTCTATCCAACTGCGCTGTCTAAGATTCAGGTCTCGCTGCTGAAATATGTACTTCAAGCTCTTGTGATCAGTGAATATCTGGCACGACTCACCGTATAGATAATGTCGCCAGATCTTAAGTGCAAAGACCACTGCAGCCATCTCCAAATCGTGAGTGGGGTAGTTCTGTTCTTGTTTCTTCAGCTGCCGAGAAGCATACGTGATCACCCTGTCGTGCTGCATCAATACGCACACTAGCTCCACTCGAGAAGCGTCACAATAGACATCAAATCCGCCCGATCCCGAAGGTAATGATAACACCAGCGCCGTAGTCAAACGGGTCTGCAACTTCTGAAAGCTATGCTCGCACGCCTCCGTACAGTGAAAAGGAACTACCTTCTAGGTCAACCCGGTCAACTGTGCAGCAATACCGGAGAAGTCCTGTACGAACCGTCGGTAGTACCCGTCCAGTCCTAGGAAACTGCGGACCTCCATAACTGATGTCGGTCTGGGCTAATGCTGAACGGCCTCGATCTTCTTCGGGTCCACACATATGTTAGTTGTATGTATGCCCTAGAGGCCAGTATTAAACAGATGATGTATATTATATTGGATGCTTGGACATATATAGAGATGGTTTTCTTGCTCGATATGATAGTATGCTATCTGGTTGCTCTTTATCTTAACATGTATACTTGTCTCTTTATACTGTCTTAGAGTTACATGTTGGTAAAGCCCTTAGGATGTGTACTTGACTACCTGGACTATGATGCGGATCATACTAGTGGGGACATGGTAGTCCATAAGTACATACTTCAAACCCTAGTCGTGGGTATATCGAGACAGGGCATCGATATACCAGTGTAGATTAGTGTATACGCTTCTCGACCCATGAGATGGGCGATGGATGATCCTGTTAGTTATATGTATGCCCTAGAGGCCATTACTGTACATTGGATGTATATTGTAGTGGATGCTGGGACATATATAGGTAGGACTTTCTTGCTCGACATGATAGTACGCTATCTGGTTGCTCTTTATCTTAACATGTATACTTTCTGTCTCTCTGATTACATGTTGATAAAGCCCTTAGGATGTGTACTCGACTTCCAGGACTATGATGTAGATCATACTAGCGGGGCCAGGATAGTCCATGAGTACATCCTTGAAATGTTCCTAGTCGAGGGAATATCGAGACGGGGCATCGATATTCCAGAGTAGACTAGCGTATATCTTCTCGACCCATGCGATGGGCAATGGATGATCCTATATCCATTGGTGTTTGACATCGGAGATGGTATGCGGGTGCTCAGTGGAGACTGGGTACACTGAACGGACTCGCCGAGAACTCCCAGATGGTATTATACCTCACGTTAGATGGCAGTTCTCTGGTGACACTGGTACAGCTTAGTCTGTTGACCCGAGATAGTCATAGAGTCTTGTGTGTCTCCCACTGTGCTTTGATTTCCACCCTACCACGGCTCTACTGAGTCGTGCAAACAGGTGGTTTTTGGGTACAGTCCCGATTCACATGGAGGCAATGAGCGATAGGAGGGGATTCGTCTCTCCCGGTATTGGGGGTTGATGTTGCGCAATGCACGACTGGCCATAACAGGAAATCCCTGGCCAGGGTTGCAGTGATATACTGGTAAGAGTTATCAGTAGTTTCACGAATGTTATGGACCTCAAGTCGGCATGATTTATCGAGCTACTGGGGTCTGACGTTTACCACCCCTAGGCGAGATATGCGACATATCAGACGAACAGACCGGACTGTACGGTAAGTGTTACTGGTTGGATTCACAGGAGTGTGAGCGGGCTTGCTCGTCGATCTTCTGATCGCTCAATACCCGGGTGGCCGTTACGTTTAGCAGACCGCTTGCGGCTTGTGGGTGCTTGATATGATCATCATCCGCTACCGGCGTATTGACGAGTCTTTAGAGTCCTACACAGAGGTTTCCTGGCTCAAGCGAAACGAAATAGGAGCGCATATGAGATATGTGCGGGACCGAGAATAATGCGTGTATGTGATACCGTATTTCATTCTCGCGATGAATGTGTCGAATGGTTGTATGCGATATAACCTAGTTATCGAATCAAGGATTGATTCGATAAGCCGATACATTGGATACTAGCCGGTTATATGCGACATGACCGGATCATTGAATCAAGTGTTGATTTAATGATTTAATGTATAATTATATATTTGATATATTACTTTGCATTAACTAGTATTGGTTCACTTTAAATGGATTTACTCACTTAGTTTGTGCACATTGCATATGTGATATATTTTGTGCACATGAATGTATCATGTTTGATGATACATGCAAGCTAGGGTTAGTGTAAAGAATTAGACCATGGTTAAGATTATGATTAGGGTTTTCTTTTTTCTTATTTATTTATTTATTTATTTTGGAAAAAGATGAGAAAAGAATGGTTGCTATTTTTGTTTGCTAGTTGAAGATTCTTGAAGCTTTGAATTAGTCCACCATTCTTGTCTCATCCTTAACCCTAACCATTCAAGTTAACCATGGTCCATTCTCTAAAACTAACCAAGGGTTAGTAAATGATAAGTACTGATTTATTTATCATTTACTTAAGACTTATCATATTCTTTTCTTCATCTTTTTCTTCTTCAACATGAGAAAAAAAAAGCTTGCTACATCAATGGTGATTGATGAAAAAGTGTGGGAAATCCAAAACTAAAGTCTACCCAATTCCTATTTCTTCATCCTCTACCTCTTGCCAAGTAGTATAGGGTGTTTCCTTCATAAGTTTTCAAAGCTTGGTGAAGTTGGAGCTTGTTCTTGTGATGCCTCGACGTAGATCATCTTCGGCATCGAACCGACGATCAAGCCCGCCCATTCTTCGATGATGCCAATGCTAGAGTCAAGGGTTTGATTTGGACAGCGGAGGGAGATCATCGCGGAGCTTAGGAAGTGGTGGACCGGATCTACAAAGGTTGTAGTCACTTTCCCTTAGCAGTTAATTCGATTACATGCTTGCTTCGCCTATTTATCTAGTTAACGATCCGTATTAGGGTTTCTCGGCACCGTAATTTTTAGAAATTGGCATGTTTGATCACTTGTGAGACTCTATTAGAGTGCCTAGGAACCCTACAGTGGTATCAGAGCCTAGCTAGAGCCTTAGGCGAAGTCCCGACGGAGTTAGAAGTCCGATCGACCCGAAACCCCGATTTTAACATGCTCTCTGGACTTTTTTGAAATTCGTGGTTTTTTGTGAATTAAAAATATTCAGAAAAATCAGCAGGAAGATCTAAGACTTACTGTGAAATTCGAGCTCCTGTATCCATCAAAGATCCGCGTTTCCGCCGCATAAGCATGGCTTATGCGGCGGATCCGCGGCCATAATGTATCTTTATTTGATGAAATGTGCACAGTAATTCTTAGTATGCAGTGCTGGTTTTCCTGGGAATATTTTAATATTTATTCCAGAGTTTTATTTTCTGGGTTGTATTGGGAACTCAGTGTATCGATCGGATTGTCTAATTTTGTCAGTGTGTTTTTCCGGATAAATTTTAGAATATGTTAAAAAGTTCGACCGGATATAAATACCCAATTTTTCCCCTGTCGGGAAATTTCCAAGTGTTGGATTTTTCCGTAGTTTAACGATGTTCTAAGTAGTGCAAGTAACGCGATGGACCCTCTAGAAGACAACAAACCTTAACTCGATTATGTGACCGTCTTGAACTGCCCTTTGAACCTTCGGGTTTGGGGCAGTACGGCGTGCCACATGTGAGGCGTTGGCTTGACCCTTCTACGGCTGGACCGTTGGTACTGAGACACGAACTGAATGTTGTTAGACTTATTTCATGTGTTGAGCTGTATCGGGAAAACTTGGGTGTTCGATTGTTCGATCGAAAAGTTTAGCATTTTCTATTTATCCGGAATGTGATACAATAATTGGAATTCACAAATTGTTATGAGATAACGGAATGAATATTATAAACGTAGTAGTTTAGTCTCACTTGATCGGTTGCCACGGAATTTTGATGTGATTAAAAGTCCGTCGCAATCACGTAGCGTACGCGGATACTCGCCGGGTAAACTTAATAGACAGCCTCGCCCCATAGCCCCGACCAAGTGACTGTAGGAGAACCCCGTCGCCGAAAGCATCCGTTCGGGTGCTCGCGGTAGCGGTGTTCCGCCTTGGTGCACTTCGTCGACGGCATCGGGGGTGGGGCCGTCTACTGAAGTTTGCGACGAGCATTCGATCTGAATATCGGGAATCCTGTTGAATTGCCCGACTTGATATTGAAAAGAGTTTTCGATAATGAGACTAAAATGCGGGGTTTATAATAGTTAGGCATGCGATGTCTAAAGAATTCATTTGGTCAGGCATGTGATGTCTGAGGTGGTTGCGGATTCCAACTGTTGTAGTTTTACACTTTCTTTTCTGTGACCGTAAGTGTAATATGTGATATCGCCTGTTTCGTTGCTATATGTCAACGACAATTGGGATACGCATGTTTGCTTACGTTGATGACATGTGATGTTATGTGTTGCTGGATATGTTATATTGGATCGTCGTGTTTGAATAGCCGGGGTTTTTTTATGTGAGATGAGTGTTTTTCATTTTCATTAATGTAAAAACTTGTATGTAGTATTCTTTTATTGGGGCACTTCCAGGTTGCGGATGTTGTCACCACTTGTATATTATTTACTTTTCTGCACTAGGATAGACCCAAGGAGGGGAGCACAAGTAACCGGGTTCTGGGGTCCAGTGGGAGACCAACTCGAGGAGTCGAGTCCGGGTCTCCTAACCCTGGAATTGGTAGGGTTACTTGCCGCTCTCGCAGGGGTCTAGGGGTGTGGGATTGGCTATTCATCACGACCGTGGAATCCGTGTTTTATACTGGCTCGTATTGAAAACACGGACGTCCTAGTATATTCAATATTTCATATGTTTCTTCTGCTGTGATTTATCTGTGATCATGTGATGTTCTGTGACAGATATTATATATAGTATATATGATATATTATATAAACGTTGCTTATGTTTTACACCCGCGCTAGCCCTGCCCCGCTCTGCCGTTAGTTACCTAACCTAACGGTGCAGACGGGACATCGAGGCGAATGCGGATGGCATAAGCGTACGTTATATTTATCTGTGATGTTTAGATGGACTTAATTGATGGGATATTCATTAATGAGATTAATGAAAGAAAATAAACCTAATTGATGTTGTGAAATCGAATTTCAAAATAAAAACAGGTAGCTACAGTTCTTGCTTTGCATCGCGGTGTTCATTATAGAACATCCTGCACCTTATTCGATGAGGAAAGGACCGAGATCCCTTCACCGGGAGTGACTCCTTTAGCAATAACTGGAAGATGCTACACACACGGTTTGTCTTTGATCGCTTCTATAGTTTCTGCTTTGCACATTGATATATATGATATATCCCGCACCTCATTCGACGAGGAAAGGGCCGACGATCCCTTCACCGGGAGTGACCCCTTTAGCAAAACTAGAAAAGCCTCGAAAACATTCCATTTAAAAACCATTTGATTCCGCAACGAGATCAAGTTCAAAGCGTTAAAGGTTTTCACAAAAACCAGCCGCAACCCTCCGTCATTTTAGGAAGTAGAGTACTTAGTATTCGTACTGTGGTTGTTGACCATAGTCAAGGCACAGTGTACGGTAGATAAGTGATGTCTTCCTACACCGCATATGATGCGATTAGTTAGGACAGTCGCGTGACTTTGTTGACCTTAGTTAAGGGTCATGTGGGTGGGTCTAATTAATCATGAAATGACGGGTAGAACTTGACTAGTACTTATGATTTGTTGACCATAGTTAAGGTCATAGGTGCTAGGGGTAAAAACCTTTATCGGGAGTTTCAAGTGTTGAAACTTTGCAATGAGATTGCATACCTTCTATGTGATAGTTGGATCCCGATACCCATTGCGAGTAATTGTTACTCCTGGGAGAGTTTTGCACTTTACAATTAGCCGATCAAGTAGGTGTCTAGAAAGGTGTCAACGGGGTTACGCCTCTGGGAAAACGAGGTTTACTGTAATTAGGTCCGTGCGAAAGCACGGGGAACCTCCCTCAAAGTACCGACACTGGCCTGGCTGAAAGATTGACGAACTTGTAGAGTGTAATTAATCCCGGCTAGTCTTTCCTTTTAGGGTTTGAAGGAAGATTTGATAAAAACAGTGGGAGCCATCCTGATTAGATAAAATACATAACCAATCTAATCTTGCAAGAGCGCACGCAGAGTGTTTTCTTCTCTCTCTCTCCTGGTAGCGACCATATCATGCCTTAATCAAGATAATAATACGGAATTTTGACCGAACCGGCTTGTTATACTGAGCTGGGGAACGTTGGTCCCGCTCCAACTTATAATTGTTATAAGACAGAGCAGGAAATAGGGAATACCAGAATTCCTATGCCGCCCAAACGAAGAAAGTGCATATGATGCATCTCCTTCGGGTGTGTTCGTTACAAAGAACTGTTTCTCAGTATCCTCTCCATCCTGGGTATATGACACCGGATCAGGATCCCAGATATGTAATCTGTTACATAGGGCTACAAAAGGGTAGAAAAACTGAGAACGGGTGATAAGTTACATGAGGCAGAAAACGGGGCAAGTGTTGCAGCCAAGTCTGTTGGTCACTGTCACCCTGTATTACGAATACATTGATTCTGAACAAATGCTATTAGATACCGAACCTGATATACAAAATCATATCAGTCTCTTTATTAGTAAAGAAGGATATAATTTTGTATTGTTGGATAATGTTTTGAACATTTTCTATATCAAAAGTTGATCGGTTCAGGCACGTTATCTAAAAGCATTGAAGTTCTAAATCAAACTGCAGTTCCTAGTATACAGAACACACACAAGAGGAAGAGTTCAGAAATGAACGAATCCTTCTTGAGGCATTGTAGACTAGGTCACATCAATGCGACCCGACTGGCTGAAGTTACATTTTAGATGCATATTTAAATCAGTTTGAATTTACATCTTGTGGAACTTGCCAGTCATGTCACAAAGATTAGATGACCATAGCTCTGTTTATTAGAAACAGAGAAAGAGTTAGTAAACTCTTGGGACTGATACATGATGATGTATGTAAGGTCTCCTGTCTACACATGCCAGGACTGGTTCTTTATACTTCATTATATTCTCTGATAATCTCTCAAGATTCAGTCATATATTCCTGTTGAATTATAAGTCCGAACCTTTTAAGGTATTCACAGAATATAAGTAGGAAGTAGAGAACCAAAATACGGGTATAAGTATTATGTCCTATGATGAGATCAGGGAGGAGAATACTTGTGCATAGCATTCCTGGACTATTCTAAAAGAAAATGAGATTCTCTCTCAGCATTACTCCTCCGTATAAACCATAGCACGATGGTATATCGGGGCGGAGCAATCACACCCTATATGATAAGGTGTGCTCTATGATGAGTACTACTGAGTTACCTATTTCCTTTTTGGGGGTTATGCACTTGAGAAGCTGCATACCTATTGAATTAGGTTTGAATCAAATCAATGCCTACCACTCCATATGAGATATGGTATGGGAAGATCCTATCTCTTAAGTAAGTTAAGATTTGGGATTGTCCGGCCTATGTCAAAAGCAAAATCCGGACAAGATCGAGGCAAGATCAGTTCTGTAGAACTGGAAAGGTTCCAGCTGTACAAAACTGCTAATGATTTGACAGAACCAAAGAATTCAATAGTTTCCGACGAACCTCAGCCTCTCCGCCGATCTAGTAGGGTTCCTCACCCACCTGAGAGATACCTCGGTTTCTCGATGACAGTGGGAGCGAGGATTGCATCATGAGATGATGACCCAACCAGTTTCGAGCAGGCCATCGAGAGTAGGGACTCTGTAAGAATGGCTGGACGCTTAGTGATCTGAGATGGAATCCATATACACCAACAAAGTATGGACTTTGGTTGCGATATCTGAAGGGTCAAATCCCCATCAGGAGCAAGTATATCTTGAGAAGATTACTTGGTGTAGATGGACAAGTTGAGACTTTAAAAAGCTAGACTTGTTAAAGGTTTTCGTCATCAACCAGGCACGGATAATGATGAAACCTTTTCCAGGGACTATGCTTAAGTCCATCCAGATCCTACTTGCCACGGCTACATACCATGACTACTATATCTGGTGGTTGGGTGCCATGACTACTTTTTTAAATACTGATTTAGAAGAGAACGTCTATAAGAACACAGCCAGAGGTCTTCGTAAAACAGTGGGAGCAGCGGAAACGTGTGCAAGTTGCTTTACATAATGAAGCAGGCATCGCGGAGTTGGAACGTCTGTTTTGATGTGATAGTCAAAGTGTTTGACTTCATCAAAATGGTAGACGAACCTTGTATAAACAAAAGGATAGTAGGGAGTATGGTGACGATCCTCGTAGAATACGTGGATGACATACTCTTGATGGGGAAGGAGTTTCCTATACAACGATCGGTCAATCTCTTATTATCACTAGGATTCCCCAAATAGGATCAAAGTGATACCTCCTAAATCCTGAGTTTTCATCTATGAGATAGATGTAATTAGATGTTAGGATTCTCACTAGATGTAGTGAGATGGTATCAATCGATCCTGGGGGGAATCACTGGAAGAGTTCCAGGGTGATAAAGACGACTGAATGTCAGTCACGGGCATTGTCTTTACCCTCAGTTGAGGGACGGTATGTTGGAAGAGTTCCAAGCTAGATACCGTGGCAAACTAGACGATAAAGGCTGGTAACATCGCTATTAAAGATACTACAAAAGAGGAAGTTTGGGTGTATATTGGTTCATAAAATGAACTAGGTTCCTGCCATTGTGTGACAATGGAAGTGAGGCTTTGGCCCTGGAACACTGGTCCCATCAGTGCCCCAGACAAATTCTGAGGTAGCATCACCTGATCATGGAGATAGTTGACCTCCATGGTGATCGAGGTTAGGAGAGTAGACTCCGAGGACAACACGGCGGATCCACTCACGAAGGCCCTTTTCCCAAAGAGAGACTTTTAGGGGATGGTTGAGTATGTGATACTACAACCACTGCTACAGATGGCCCTAGTGCAAGTGGGAGATTGTTAGTTATATGTATGCCCTAGAGGCCATTACTATACATTGGATGTATATTGTAGTGGATGCTGGGACATATATAGGTAGGACTTTCTTGCTCGACATGATAGTACGCTATCTGGTTGCTCTTTATCTTAACATGTATACTTTCTGTCTCTCTGATTACATGTTGATAAAGCCCTTAGGATGTGTACTCGACTTCCAGGACTATGATGTAGATCATACTAGCGGGGCCTGGATAGTCCATGAGTACATCCTTGAAATGTTCCTAGTCGAGGGAATATCGAGACGGGGCATCGATATTCCAGAGTAGACTAGCGTATATCTTCTCGACCCATGCGATGGGCGATGGATGATCTCATATCCATTGGTGTTTGACATCGAAGATGGTATGGGGGTGCTCAGTGGAGACTGGGTACACTGAACGGACTCGCCGAGAACTCCCAGATGGTATTATACCTCACGTCAGATGGCAGTTCTCTGGTGACACTGGTACAGCTTAGTCTGTTGACCCGAGATAGTCATAGAGTATTGTGTGTCTGCCACTGTGCTTTATTTCCACCCTACCACGGCTCTACTGAGTCGTGCAAACAGGTGGTTTTTGGGTACAGTCCCGATTCACATGGAGGCAATGAGCGATAGGAGGGGATTCGTCTCTCCCGGTATTGGGGGTTGATGTTGCGCAATGCACGACTGGCCATAACAGGAAATCCCTGGCCAGGGTTGCAGTGATATACTGGTAAAAGTTATCAGTAGTTTCACGAATGTTATGGACCTCAAGTCGGCATGACTTATCGAGCTACTGGGGTCTGACGTTTACCACCCCTAGGCGAGATATGCGACATATCAGACGAACAGACCGGACTGTACGGTAAGTTTTACTGGTTGGATTCACAGGAGTGTGAGCGGGCTTGCTCGTCGATATTCTGATCGCTCAATACCCGGGTGGCCGTTACGTTTAGCAGACCGCTTGCGGCTTGTGGGTGCTTGATATGATCATCATCCGCTACCGGCGTATTGACGAGTCTTTAGAGTCCTACACAGAGGTTTCCTGGCTCAAGCGAAACGAAATAGGAGCGCATATGAGATATGTGCGGGACCGAGAATAATGCGTGTATGTGATACCGTATTTCATTCTCGCGATGAATGTGTCGAATGGTTGTATGCGATATAACCTAGTTATCGAATCAAGGATTGATTCGATAAGCCGATACATTGGATACTAGCCGGTTATATGCGACATGACCGGATCATTGAATCAAGTGTTGATTTAATGATTTAATGTATAATTATATATTTGATATATTACTTTGCATTAACTAGTATTGGTTCACTTTAAATGGATTTACTCACTTAGTTTGTGCACATTGCATATGTGATATATTTTGTGCACATGATTGTATCATGTTTGATGATACATGCAAGCTAGGGTTAGTGTAAAGAATTAGACCATGGTTAAGATTATGATTAGGGTTTTCTTTTTTCTTATTTATTTATTTATTTATTTTGAAAAAAGATGAGAAAAGAATGGTTGCTATTTTTGTTTGCTAGTTGAAGATTCTTGAAGCTTTGAATTAGTCCACCATTCTTGTCTCATCCTTAACCCTAACCATTCAAGTTAACCATGGTCCATTCTCTACAACTAACCAAGGGTTAGTAAATGATAAGTATTGATTTATTTATCATTTAGTTAAGACTTATCATATTCTTTTCTTCATCTTCTTCTTCTTCAACATGAGAAAAAAAAAGCTTGCTACATCAATGGTGATTGATGAAAAATTGTGGGAAATCCAAAACTAAAGTCTACCCAATTCCTATTCTTCATCCTCTACCTCTTGCCAAGTAGTATAGGGTGTTTCCTTCACAAGTTTTCAAAGCTTGGTGAAGTTGGAGCTTGTTCTTGTGATGCCTCGACGTAGATCATCTTCGGCATCGAACCGACGATCAAGCCCGCCCATTCTTCGATGATGCCAATGCTAGAGTCAGGGGTTTGATTTGGACAGCGGAGGGAGATCATCGCGGAGCTTAGGAAGTGGTGGACCGGATCTACAAAGGTTGTAGTCACTTTCCCTTAGCAGTTAATTCGATTACATGCTTGCTTCGCCTATTTATCAAGTTAACGATCCGTATTAGGGTTTCTCGGCACCGTAATTTTTAGAAATTGGCATGTTTGATCACTTGTGAGACTCCATTAGAGTGCCTAGGAACCCTACAGATCCCATATCCATTGGTGTTTGACATCAGAGATCGTATACGGGTGCTCAGTGGAGACTGGGTACACTGGACGGACTCGCCGAGAAATCCCAGATGGTATTATACCTCACGTCAGATGGTAGTTCTCAGGTGACACTTGTGCAGGTTAGTATGTAGACCCGAGATCGTCATAGAGTCTTGTGTGATTCCCACTGTGCTTTGATTTCCAGCTTACCACGTCCATGAGGGCGTGCAAAACGGTGATTTTTGGGTGCAGTCCCGAGTCACATGGAGGCAATGAGCGATAGGAGGGGTTTCGTCTCTCCCGGTATTGGGGGTTGATGTTGCGCTGTGCTCGATTGGCCGTAATAGGGAAGTCCCTGGCCAGGGCTGATTGGAGATTTTCTGGTAAGTGTTACCAGTAGTTTCTCGAACTGTTATGAGCCTCACATCGGCACGACTTATCAGTTATTGGGGTCTGACGTTTATCACCCCTAGACTTAATATACGACATATCAGACGAGGAGAACGGACTGCACGGTAGTGTTGCCGGTTGGCTCGACGGGAGTTGTAGCAGGTTCGCTTGTTCTCTTCTGATCGTTCAATACCCGTGTGGCCGTTACGTTTAGCTGACCGCTTGCGGCTTGGGGGTGCTTGATATGATCATCACCCACTGCCGGCGTATTGACGAGTCTTAGAGTCCCACAAAAGAGTTACCTAGTCCAGGCGAAACGTTGTGGTGCGCGTATGCGATATGCGCATGGACCCGATTAAAATGCGCGTATAGGATACCGTATGTTGATCGGGCGGCTTTCTTTTGGTGGGGTCATATGTGATATGGCCGGATTGATAAATCAAGTGTTGATTTATCATTTAACCATTAGTTTCTCACTTAAAATCTTTTCTTGTACATGATGGATGTATGCATGCATGCATGCTTTCTTTCTTTTAGTTTCATGCACATATAGATGTGCATACATACATACATACATACATCATCTATCATGGTTGATTACACATGGAAAATGGTGGCAATATAAGACTCATACCATGGATTAAATATATGGATAATTATTTAATTTATGTTAAAAACAAAATGGAAAAAGAAAGGATAATTCATGGCTAGTTTCTACATCCTTCTTAAACCTAACCATGCTCACCTACTCCTAACCATGAGTTAACCTTCTCTATGTGTTTTAAAATCAAGTTAAATAATATCTTTATCATCTAACCATGGTTTGAGATGAGGATAAGAAAATATATATAGATATATTTTCTTTTTCTTCATAAGGGTTATCTTTTTCACTCTTGTTAAAAAGTATAGCCATCATCTTCTTCTTCCTTCTTCACTTGCTCTCTAGACTTTTGTAGTGAGCAAATTAGATAACAAGATTGGATTTTGAAGTGAGAATAAGAACCACAACATCATTCTACACAAGTTTAGCCCACTTGTTTAAAGTGTTATCTTCATTTCTTCTTTTGAAAGTGAAGTTGCAAGCTTGGACTAGGAGCTTCGGGTGGATCGTCTTGGACACTAGGAGACTTCAAGCGAACCCTCCTCCAACCCTCAAGTGGCCAAGGAGTCTAGCGTAGGGAGCTACAAAGGTTGTACTCTCAAAACCCGAGCATTTCTTTCTTGTGATGATGTGTAGTTTTTTGAAACCCTAATTTTTCTAGGATCGATCCATTGTATGTTAACTTAGCACCCTAAAATTCAATCTTTGGTACATCTGATGCTTCCAAACCCTTCATGAGGTGCTAGGTAAACCTTTCATTGGTATCAGAACCGACCTAGAACATTAGACGACACTTTAGCGATGTTAAAACTCCGATCGGACTGAAAAATTACGGATTTTTGTGCTATCTGGATATTTTTTCAAAACTGTTGTTTTTCAGAATTAAAAATATGTAAAAATTACAGCAGGTAAATATAAGAATTACTGTAAAATTTGATGCAGTGAACAATCTTTCTTGCTATGGAAACGCGGCCTAAGCTTGCTTGGGCCGCGGTTCCATGGCCGTACACATCAATCACTGCATGAATTTTATACAGTAATGCGTGTTTCTGCTTGTAAAATTTTTAGGGTATTTTTAATCTGAATTGTGTTCAGTTTGTTCTGGAGATGGTTTTGGACTCGTCGATTCGATCGGAATTTTCATTTCGTGTCTTTTCCGGATAAATTAGAATGTATTGAAGTGTTCGAACGAGTATCATTTGCTCACTTTTCACGGGGTTTAAAATCTTTCGGAAATACGTGCAAGTTTGTTTGTGGTGGACCCTCTAGAAAACAACAAACCTTAACTCGATTATGCGACCGTCTTGAACTGCTGTTTGAACCTTAGGGTTTGGGGAAGTACGGCGTGCCACATGTGAGGCGTTGGCTTGACCCTTCTACGGCTGGACCGCTACCACTGTGTCACACTCCAGGTTTTTGAACTCCGCTCAAGTGTTGAGCTTTAGAGAATATTGGGTATTTGATCGTTCGTTCAAAAACTTTAATACCGTCTATTTATCTGGAATGTGATGCAATATCTGGATTTCATATAGTTGGACATGAAATACGAAGTATGTGATATTTCGCATTTACGATGTCTATAGAGAATGTGGATTCCAAATATTGCAGTTTTACACTTTATTTTCTGTGACCGTAAGTGTAGTATGTCGATATCGCCGGTTTCGTTGCTATACATCAACGACAATTGGGGTACGCATACTTACTTACATTGATGATATATGATATTATGTGTTGCTGAGATATGATGTGCAGGATTGTCGCAATGGAATAGCCGGGGGGTTTTATGTGAGATGAGAGTTTTATATTTTCATTCATGTAAATTCAAATGTAATGTAATATTCTTTTATTTGGGGCACTTCCGGGTAGAGGTCGATGCCACCAGTGTTGTATATTATTTACTTTTCCGCATTAGGATGGACCCAAGGAGGGGAGCACAGGTGACCGGGTTCTGGGGTTCAGTGGGAGGCCATCTCGAGGAGTCGAGACCGGGTCTCCTAAACTCCAGAATTGGTAGGGTCGCTTGCCGCTCTCGTAGGGGTCCACGGTGTGGGCTTGGCTATTCATCGCAACTGTGGAATCCGTATTTTCTATTGTTGGCTAAATACTAAATACGGACGTCCTAGTATATCCCACATTATATCTATGTTTCTGCTGCGATATCTGTGATGTGACCATTAGATATGTTTTGTGATGGATACAGTATATAGTATATATGATATATTATATAGGCGTTACTTATGTTTTACACCCGCGCTAGCCCTGCCCTGCTTTGCCGTTACTTACCTAACCTAACGGTGCATGAGGGGTCATCGAGGCGAATGCGGATGGCATAAGTGTACGTCGTATTTATCTGTGATGTTTAGGTCACTTAAATGATGGGACTTCATTAATGTGATTAATGAAAGAAAAGAAACCTAAAAGATGTTGTAGAATCAAATTTTCAAATAAAAGGGTAGCTACAGTCTTGCTTTGCATAGCGGTATATATGATATACCATGCACCTTATTCGATGGGGAAAAAGCCGAGATCCCTTTACCGGGAGTGACCTTTTTAGCAAAACTGGCAGATGCTACAACACTCGGTTTGACTTTTGACTGCTTTTGGAGTTTTTCTTTGCACTGTGATATATATGATATGTTCTACACCTTATTCGATGAGGAAAGAGCCGAGATCCCTTCACCGGGAGTGACCTCTTTAGCAAAACTAATGAAAGCCTCAAAATCACTCAATTTCAAAACATCACTTGATTCTACAACGATATCAAGTTCATTACGCAATAGATTTTCAGAAAAACCTGTCGTAGCCCTCCTTCATTTCAGATAAGAACTGTTTAGTATTCGTGCTGCGTTTGTTGGCCTTTGTCAAGGCGTAGTGTGCGGTAGCTGAATAGTGCTTATCTGCTTATGCATATGATGCAGATTGTTTCAGGGTAGTCGTACGACCTTGTTGGCCTTTGTCAAGGGTCGTGCGGGTAGGTTTGATTCAATCAAGAAATGACGGGTTGAACTTGACTAGCATGCTATGATTTGTTGGACTTTGTCAAGGTCATGGGGGTTAGGGGCAAAATATTATCAGGAATTTCAAGTGATGAAATTTGCAATGAGATTGCATACCTTCTATGAGATAGTTGGATCCCGATACCCACTGCGAGTAATTGTTACTCCCGGGAGAGTTTTACACAGGACAATTAGCCGATCAAGTAGGTGTCTAGAAAGGTGTCAACGGGGTTATGCCTCTGGGAAAACGAGGTTTACTTTAATTAGGTCCGTGCGAAAGCACGGGGAACCTCACTCAAAGTACCGACACTGGCCTGGCTGAAAGATCGGCGAAGTTGTAGGGTGCAATTAATCCCGGCTAGTCTTTCCTTTTAGGGTTTGAAGGAAGATTTGATAAAAACAGTGGGAGCCATCCTGATTAGATAAGATAATAACCAATCTGATCTTGCAAGAGCATACGCTAAAGTGTTTTCTTCTCTCTCTCTCCAGGTAGCGACCATGTCATGCCTTAATCAAGATAATAATATGGATGTATTGACCGAACCCGCAAGTTATACTGTGCTGGGGAACGTCGGTTCCGTTCTTTTTTATAAGAGTTATAAGACTGAACAGGACATAGGGGAATACTAGGATTCCCATGCCACCCGAATGAAGAAAGTATGATGATGCATTTTCTTCGGGTGTGTTCGTTACAGAGAACTGTTTCTCCATTTGCCCTACGTCCTGGGTATTAGATACCCGGTCAGGATCCCATATATGTAATCTGTTACATGGGTTTAGGAAAGGTAGAGAACTTGGAGAAGGTGATAATGACATAAGAGTTGGAAATGGTGCAATTGTTGCAGCTAAGACCGTCGGGGAATATCACCTTGCATTACCAACTGGTAATACATTGATTCTGAATGAATGCTATTACATGCCGAACCTGATATGCAACATTATATCGGTCTCTTTATTGAGTAAAGAGGGATATAATTTTGTATTACAGGATAATGTTATGAACATTTTCCGTAACCAAAAGTTGGTGGGATCAGGCACGTTGTGTAATGGCAATTATGTTCTAAATCAATCAACAGTTCTGAGTATAACAAACACACACAAGAGGAAGAGTTCAGAACTGAACAAATCCTTCTTGTAGAATTGTAGACTGGGTCACATCAATGCGACACGACTAGCTAAGTTGCATAAGGATGGATATTTGAATCCGTTTGAATTTTCATCTTATGACACTTGCCAGTCATGTCTCAAAGGCAAGATGACCAAAACTCCATTTACGGGACACGGAGAAAGAGTTACCGAACTCTTGGGACTGATACATAGTGATGTATGCGGTCCCATGTCTACACATGCCAGGGATGGTTCTTCGTACTTCATTACATTCACTGATGATCTCTCTACATTCGGATATGTGTTCCTGATGAAACACAAATCAGAAGCTTTTGAGAAATTTAGAGAATATAAACTAGAAGTCGAGAACCAAACCGGGAAAAGTATTAAAATCCTTCGATCTGATCGAGGAGGTGAATACTTGAGCAATGAATTCCTGGACTTCCTAAAAAAGAATGGCATTCTCTCAGCTGACTCCTCCATATACTCCACAGCACAACGGTGTATCAGAACGGGGGAACCGCACCCTATTAGATATGGTGCGCTCTATGATGAGCATAGCTGAGTTACCTATTTCCTTCTGGGGATATTCGCTGGAAACAGCAGCATACCTATTGAATCAAGTTCCAACTAAATCTGTACCTACCACATATGAGATATGGAGTGGGAAGAGACCAAGTCTTAAACGAGTTATGATATGGGGTTGTCCGGCCTATGTCAAGAGGCAAAATCCGGACAAACACGAGGCACGGTCAGTTCTATGCAAGTTTGTGGGATATCCCAAACATTCACATGGATATCTTTTCTACTATGCTGAGAAACAAAAAGTGTTTGTTTCTCGACATGCCACCTTTTTAGAAAAGGAATTTCTTGCAAAAGAAATTAGTGGCAACAAGGTTGAACTGGAAGAAATTCCGGCTACACAAACTCAAACTGAAGATTTAGTGGAACCAGAGGATTCGGTAATTCCTAATGAACCCCAGCCACTTCTCCGATCTAGTAGGGTTCCTCGCCCACCTGAGAGATACTATGGCTTTCTCATGGATGGTGGGAGCGAGGATTGCATCATGGAGGATGATGACCCAACTAGCTTCGAGCAGCCCATCACGAGTGGGGACTCAGTGAAATAGCTGGATGCAATGCGGTCCGAGATGGAATCCATGTACACCAACAAAGTATGGACTTTGGAAGTTGCTCCTGAAGGGGTAAAACCCATTGGGAGCAAGTGGATCTTCAAGAAAAAACTTGGTGTAGATGGGAAAGTGGAGACTTTCAAAGCTAGACTTGTAGCAAAGGGTTTTCGTCAAAGACCAGGTGTGGACTATGACGAGACCTTTTCTCCAGTAGCTATGCTTAAATCCATCCGGATCATGCTTTCCATTGCTGCATATCATGATTACGAAATCTGGCAAATGGATGTTAAGACCGCCTTTCTAAACGGTGATTTAGAAGAGTGCGTGTACATGACTCAGCCAGAGGGCTTCGTAGATAGTGGGAGCAGCGGGAAGGTGTGCAAGCTGCTTAAATCCATTTATGGATTAAAGCAAGCATCGCGGAGTTGGAACAACTGCTTTGACGTCGTTATCAAAGAGTTTGATTTCGTAAAAAACGTAGATGAACCTTGTATTTACAAGAAGGTAGCAGAGAGTAAGGTTGTCTTCCTCGTATTGTACGTGGACGACATACTCTTGATAGGAAATGACATTCCTATGCTGCAATCGGTCAAGCTCTTTCTATCACAAAGATTCTCAAAGAAAGATCTTGGTGATGCCTCCTGCATATTGGGAATTAGGATCTATAGAGATAGATCCAAACGGATATTGGGATTGTCCAAATCAAGGTACATTGACACCATGCTAAAAAGGTTTAGTATGGAAGAATCCAAGCGTGGGAACTTACCCACGATCTTTGGAGCCACTCTCTCGAAAGAGATGTCTCCCAAGACTGATTTGGAAAGAGCTCGCATGCAAGGGATACCCTATGCTTCGGCTGTAGGCTCTATCATGTACGCGATACTATGTACCAGACCCGATGTAGCATACTCACTATGTGTAGTGAGCAGGTATCAAGCTGATCGTAGAGAGAGTCACTGGACAGCTGTGAAGAGCATTCTCAAGTACTTACGAAAGACTAAAGAGATGCTCTTGGTGTATGGTAATGGAGAACTCCAAGTGGAGTCCTTTACCGATTCAAGCTTCCAGAGTGATAAGGACGACTCTAAGTCGCAGTCGGGTGTTGTCTTTACCCTTTACGGAGGGGCGGTTAGCTGGAAGAGTTCCAAGCAAGAAACCGTGGCAGACTCGACGATGGAGGCTGAATACATCGCTGCCAATGATGCTGCCAAAGAGGCTGTCTAGATCAAGAAGTTCATTACTGAACTTGGAGTGGTTCCATCCATTGAGAATCCAATACCTTTGTATTGCGATAACAATGGAGCGGTGGCTTTGGCCAAGGAACCCAGGTCCCATCAGCGATCCAGGCATATTCTGAGGCGGTATCACCTGATCCGGGAGATTGTTGATCGCCGGGAGATCGAGGTCATGAGGGTTGACACGAAGAATAACACAGCGGATCCACTCACGAAGGCCATTCCCCAGACACAGTTTGAAAGACTCTTCGGGATGCTCGGTATGTGATACTACAGCAGCTGGCCCTTGTGCAAGTGGGAGATTATTAGTTGTATGTATTCCTTAGAGCCCAGTATTGTACAGATGATGTATATTATATTGGATGCTTGGACATATATAGAGATAACTTTCTTGCTCGATATGATAGTATGCTATCTGGTTGCTCATTATCTTAACATGTATACTTGTATCTTTATACTGTCTTAGAGTTACATGTTGGTAAAGCCCTTAGGATGTGTACTTGACTACCTGGACTATGATGCAGATCATACTAGTGGGGACATGGTAGTCCATAAGTACATCCTTCAAGGTCCCTAGTCATGGGTATATCGAGACTGGGCATCGATATACCAGTGTAGACTAGCGTATACTCTTCTCGACCCATGAGATGGGCGATGGATGATCCCATATCCATTGGTGTTTGACATCAGAGATCGCATACGGGTGCTCAGTGGAGACTGGGTACACTGGACGGACTCGCCGAGAACTCCCAGATGGTATTATACCTCACGTCAGATGGCATTTCTCAGGTGACACTTGTGCAGGTTAGTCTGTAGACCCGAGATCGTCATAGAGTCTTGTGTGATTCCCACTGTGCTTTGATTTCCACCTTACCACGTCCATGAGGGCGTGCAAAACGGTGGTTTTTGGGTACAGTCCCGAGTCACATGGAGGCAATGAGCGATAGGAGGGGTTTCGTCTCTCCCGGTATTGGGGGTTGATGTTGCGCTGTGCTCGATTGGCCGTAACAGGGAAGTCCCTGGCCAGGGCTGATTGGAGATTTACTGGTAAGTGTTACTAGTAGTTTCTCGACCCGTTATGAGCCTCGCATCGGCACGACTTATCAGTTATTGTGGTCTGACGTTTACCACCCATAGACTTGATATGCGACATATCAGACAAGGAGACCGGACTGCACGATAGTGTTGCCGGTTGGCTCGACGGGAGTTATAGCAGGTTCGCTTGTTCTCTTATGATCGTTCAATACCCGGGTGGCCGTTACGTTTAGCTGACCGCTTGCGGCTTGGGGGTGCTTGATATGATCATCACCCACTGCCGGCGGATTGACGAGTCTTAGAGTCCCACAAAGGAGTTACCTTGTCCAGGCGAAACGTTGTGGTGCGCGTATGCGATATGCGTATGGACCCGATTAAAATGTGCGTATAGGATACCGTATATTGATCGGGCGGCTTGCTTTTGGTGGGGTCATATGTGATATGGCCGAATTGACAAATCAAGTGTTGATTTATCATTTAACCATTAGTTTTCTCACTTAAAATCTTTTCTTGTACATGATGGATTTATGCATGCATGTATGCTTTCTTTCTTTTAGTTTCATGCACATATGGATGTGCATACATACATACATACATACATACATACATACATCATCTATCATGGTTGATTACACTTGGAAAATGGTGGCAATATAAGACTCACACCATGGATTAAATATATGGATACTTATTTAATTTGTTTTAAAAACAAAATGGAAAAAGAAAGGATAATTCATGGCTAGTTTCTACATCCTTCTTAAACCTAACCATGCTCACCTACTCCTAACCATGAGTTAACCTTCTCTATGTGCTTTAAACTCAAGTTAAATAATATCTTTATCATCTAACCATGGTTTGAGAGGAGGATAAGAGAATATATATAGATATATTTTCTTTTTCTTCATAAGGGTTATCTTTTTCACTCTTGTTAAAAAGTATAGCCATCATCTTCTTCCTCCTTCTTCACTTGCTCTCTAGACTTTTTTAGTGAGCAAATTAGATAACAAGATTGGATTTTGAAGTGAGAATAAGAACCACAACATCATTCTACACAAGTTTAGCCCACTTGTTTAGAGTGTTATCTTCATTTCTTCTTTTGAAAAGTGAAGTTGCAAGATTGGACTAGGAGCTTCGGGTGGATCATCGTGGACACTAGGAGACTTCAAGCGAACCCTCCTCCAACCCTCAAGTGGCCAAGGAGTCTAGCGTAGGGAGCTACAAAGGTTGTACTCTCAAAACCCTAGCATTTCTTTCATGTAATGATGTGTAGTTTTTTGAAACCCTAATTTTTCTAGGATCGATCCTTTGTATGTTAACTTAGCACCTTAAAATTCAATCTTTGGTACATGTGATGCTTCCAAACCCTTCATGAGTTGCTAGGTAAACCTTTCAACATATACCATCTAGTGTAATTACGTGACCCAAGAAGTCTACGCTGTCTATCCAGAATGCGCACTTGGAGAATTTTGCGAACAGCCGGTGCTCCCTCAAAGTCTACAATGTGATCCACAGGTGCTGCTCGTGCTCCTCTCGGCTCCGGGAATACAGCAAAATGTCGTTAATGAATACGATGATGAACAGATCAAGATACGGCCTGAAGACGCGGTTCATCAAATCCATAAATGCTGCTGGGGCATTGGTGAGTCCGAACGACATCACCAAAAACTCATAGTGGCCGTAACGCGTGCGGAAAGCCGTTCTCGGAATATCCTCCTGTCGAACCTGCAACTGATCGTAGCCTGATCGCAAGTCGATCCTCGAAAAATATCCTGCACCCTGAAGCTGGTCGAACAAGTCATCGATGCGTGGTAAAGGATATCTGTTCCGCACGGTAACCCTGTTCAGCTGGCGGTAGTCAATACACAAGCGCAAACCGCTATCCTTCTTCTTGACAAATAGGACTGGAGCACCCCAAGGTGACACACTGGGTCGAATGAGCCCCTTATCCAGCAAATCTTGCAACTGACCTTTCAACTCTCTAAGCTCCGTCGGGGCCATCCGATAAGGCGGTATGGACATAGGCCCCGTGCCGGGAATCAAGTCAATGCAGAAAACAATATCGCGCTCAGGCGGTAGCCCAGGAAGCTCGTCATGGAAAACATCAGGGAACTCACTAAAAATCGGAACCTGGTCCAACGAAACCTCTGTAGCTCTAGTATCGCAAACATAGGCTAGAAATCCCTGACATCCCTTCCTCAAAAGTTGTCCAGCGTGAAAAGAAGAAATCAAACTGTGAGGGGTGACACCACGGTCCCCCTGCACAACAAAAGCCGACTCGCCGGGAAAACAAAAACTAACTGTCTTCTCGCGGCAGTCCACAGACGCATAGCATGTGGCTAACCAATCCATGCCCAGAAGAACATCGTAGTCCAACATCTCAAGAAGGATCAGGTCGACAGGCAACTCTCTCTCGCCAATACGTACAACACACGATCGGAACACGTGGCTAGCAATAAAGGACTCGCCCACAGGGGTGGTCACAACAAGCGGCTGATCAAGTAAACCAGACTCTCTACCCAAACTCAGCACGAAGTGTGTGGAAACGTACGAGTGCGTGAATCCCGGATCAAACAACACGTGTGCGTCAACAGAACATACGGAAAGGATACCTAAGACCACTGCATTGGACGCCTGCGCGTCCTGTTGCGTCAAGGTGAAAACCCATGCCTGTCCTCTACCTACGACTGGCGGTCCCCTACTAGCAACTTCCTGTCCTCTGCCGGCAGCTGGCTGTCCTCTGCCTCGGTCACCTCGTCCTCTCTGAGTAAACCCTCCGCGACCACGACCTCTCTGTTTATGAGTCTGACGCGGAGTAACAGTAGGTACAATAGGCAATGCCCTCTGGGGTGGGGAAGGTGGAAATGTGACATGTGGTACGGCTGTCTCGCCCTCACGTGGCTCCGGACAATCTCAAACCTGATGAAAAGTACTCCCGAACCGAAAACATCTAGACGGTGTCTGCCGGCCCTAAGGATAGGTGCTGTATAACCGTCCTCGTCTCGAACCTCTGTCGTCATCATGTCCTGGAGGAGGTCTGCCTCGGCGCCTACCCATCTTCCTCTGGGAAGACACGTCAGTGCGAACTCTCTTCAGTCTCGGAACATCCGAAGTCTCGGCAAGGCGCTCCTCTACTAATAGAGCTGCATCTACAGCTGCTGCATATGTCTCGCAATGCTGTGCGTTGATCGCAAGAAACAGTGGTGTAAGCATGCCTCGAACAAAACTCTTGACTCGCATCTCCTCAGTAGCCACTAAATTCGGGGCATAAACAGATGGCTCGGTGAACTGCACATCATACTCTGCCACCATCATATCTGGCGTCTGGCATAATGAATCGAACCTGCGCGCTCGGGCATCTCTGACACTCTGTGAAAGGAAGCAGGAAAGGAACACCGTCACGAACTCAGTCCAGGTCATAGGAGGAAGACCTGCTGCTCCGCCCTTCTCTACTGACTCACACCATTTCTGTGCAAGACCTTCCAGGCAAAAGCTTGCGAACTCTACCTATCTCGCATCTGAGCATCTGAGTGAACGACATATCTGAGCCATCCTGTCGATAAATGACTGTGGGTCCTCGGCTGCATCGGTGCCTATGAAGACCGGAGGCTTCAGCCTCATAAATTCTGATAGCGATACTGTGATAACCTCTGTGGCTGCAGGTGCAACTGCCTGAACTGTAGGTACCATCGCGGTCCCCGTAACGGGTGGAACTACCTCTGGTCGCTGCGCTCGAAGATTCTCGACTAACGACCCTATCATCTGGCACATCTCCTGCATACCGGCCCCTAGCATGGCGATCTGATCTGCCGAAGGAGGAACAGTTTCCTCTTGTACATTTGGTGTACTGCCTGGGTCAGTCCTCGTCTCAGACGAGTCAACTCTAATCTCGTCTCTCGCGGCCGGTCTCTGCGCCCTCGTAGTCTTTGGCGGCATAATGGCTGAAAAGAAGTAGGATTCAATAAGGATATGGAAATCGAATTGCAAGAATATATATAATCATGAAGGAATTTAAATCAATAAGTCTTAAGGTCACTTAGGCGGAGTACCATGTCGTGAGTATGCCGCGGAACATACACACGCTACGCCACTCTGCTTCAGTTACCTACTCTATCAAACCAGGGTCATCCTACACTCCGAAAGGTAAAACCTACGCTTTGATACCAACTTTGTCATGACCCAAAGTTCGGCCCGTGACCGACACTTAACCATGTAACGTCTACAGGCGTAACGTGACTAAGTAAGCCGAAACCAAGAAATCAAAACCATTAAAAGTAGTGTGTGTTGAAAACATTTGACGAAAACATTTGTTAAAACATTTGGAAATTTCAAGTAAAAATCTTTCAAGTTTAAATTATTTTATTCAAAATTTCGGCAGCACTTCCTTTGTAAAAACTAGCACCGAAATCGGGTACAAGACATGATATAAGTAAAATGACATATAATAAGAATAAAGCATCCCCAAACGGGTGCAATCACGCCCAAGGGCGGAAACACCCACAACAACAATAATATACGACGCCGTAGCAAAAAATGAGCAAAATAAGTGAAAAACAGCATAAAAGATAAAACTGCATAAATAAAGACGGGTCACACGAGCTCAACACCAGAATAAAACATAATATACATATCGTCCTCACAACTGGTCTCTAAGTCAATACAGGAAATAGTAGACGGAGAGTACTAGATACAATAATGCGTACAACTAGAAATAAACGGATACCGCAAAAACCCACCTATAAGTAAGGGCTCACACGCCAACTGCAGTGGTATCCATAGCAAACGATACAAGGAAGTAGCCCTGCCGCAACTACTTTGAGGCGCAACCTGCAACACTGTGGCACAACGGGGGTAAGTTGCCAACTCATGAGTAGTAGATAACATATAAAGGTCATCGCGAGTATGCACGTGCTGCCATACTCTAACATGTATAAACAGATAACATCTATATATGATGAGCTGGGTACGCAATAATCATGCATAACAAGTGCAATCTAATAACATCTATATATGATGAGCGGGAAACACAATAATCATGGCAAAGTACTCTATCAGGTACTACGACTACAGGATGAGATGCATAACAAAGAATGCTGAGCATGGGGTAAAATATTATCTACACGGAATATTAACGTAGAAAAATAACCAGTATCCATCAAATACACCCAAATCCCAGTAAAAACTCAGGTGTCGTCACTCTAATCGGCCCTCAAATCCAGTAAATCTCATAGAATCGTGAGTGCCCAACATCGGCACTAGAAAATATCATGAAATAATCGTGTCCAGCATCAACACGCAAATCCTCATGTATCGTGCTCCGTCGGTCCGTATCGGCCCACGGGCTCCGTCTACGGAATCGGCCCTCGGCTCCGGCAGTACGGGTCGTCCCGTATCCATCTCTCATCTCTTGTCTGTATCCTCCGGATAACCGCCAGGTCCAACCAATCATCGGTAGGTAGTAGTCTCTCTGCCAGGCTCATCGTCATCGACAAGAAATCTCTATCTCGCCCCGGGGTACCATACCGGGTCCACCATGTACCCGCAAACGGATCGTCCTCCTCCGCGAATCGGATTTCACATGTCATACATCTCAAAACTGAGAAAACGAATGGTTGACGCACTGAAATATCATATCAAGAGGAACCGAGTTTTCAAAACTGTGCACATTTTCTTAAAATAATGCCACGGTTCTCAAATCCAGAAATCAGAAGAAATCCAAAACTCAATGCGTAAATCCATGCAATGGGACGTATGCTACTAAGAGTAAAAAGGGAAAACCGCTCTTTTAAATGGATCCAGTATTGAAAATTTCTCATGCGGTTCCCATTTTCTAGAAATCAAAGCCAATATCATCCATGTGTGTGAAATATGTATGTAAGTAGGTATGGATGTGCAAGTGGATATATACGCAATATGGATATAGCAATGTATGTGTGCACCAAAATAGATATACAATGTATATGTGCGCAATATAGATATATCGATGTATGTGTGCACCAATGTGGATATACAATGTGTATGTGCGCAATATAGATATAGCAATGTATGTGTGAATATGGATATACAATGTGTATGTGCGCAATATAGATATAGCAATGTATGTGTGCACCAATGTGGATATACAATATGTATGTGCGCAATATAGATATAGCAATGTATGTGTGCACCAATGTGGATATACAATGTGTATGTGCGTGATCAGTCGAAAATGTTGCATTTTTAACACGTCAATTTCCCTACTATTTGCAATCATCTAAAGGTGTTCGGTATGAATATATCATATATTAGCAAAACATCTGTACAATACCAAATAACTTGTGTTATATATTAAAATCGACATTTTAAGGGAAATTGAGTGTTTATCATTGCATGCATCATCTTTGTATAGCGCAACACTTGTCTCGAGAATCTGTGCAGGAAATTCCAGGAAAAGAGCCGAGACTGTAAAAAGTGCTGATAAAAATACGCCAAGTCCAAGACATGTGATCTGGCAGTAATATAGAAAGAAATATGAGATTCCACACATCAGAAAAGTACCACAAGTCCAGCACTAAAGTACCCTGAAGTTTCCATGCAATAAAGCCTCAAAACGGCCGCGGATCCGCGGCCGAATGGCCCTTCCCGCGGCGGAAATGCGACCATGTCGGCATGACGTCAGCAGAGCTTCTCTCCAGGCTTCTCTTCTCAGCTACAAAACTCATTCAAGCCACTGCAAAATCCAGAGATCTCCAGAAGCTTCTGTCCGAACGGCAAAGCTTTTTGTACAAGCTAAACACTTCCAAGCTTCTTAAGTAAGCCACATAACTAACTAACTCTAGAAGCTTCTTCTAACCTCCAAGCTTATCAAGGAAGCTAGCTCTAACTAACTAACTCTAGAAACTTCTACCTAACTACCAAGCTTGAAAGAGAAGCTAATCCTAACCTAGCTTCTAAAGGAAGCTAATCCTAATCAAAGCTATAAAAGAGGACCCAAGGCTTCGCTCTCAAGGTTGTTGAAGGGTTGTTGAAAATTGAGCCAAAAATCCCACAAGTTTAGTGACACAACTTGTGCATCCCAACCCTAATCCAATCACAAAAGCCAAATTCAAGATCTTCGAGTACAAATCAAGCAAGAAGCCTTCAATCTTTTAGAAGCGACGCCGATCTTCAACCGAGCAAGTGATCTTCAAGACGATCCGCGACTCACGGAGACGGTGCGAAGCTAAATCGACGATCAAGTTCTTTCCTAGAATCTTGTAGATCTTGAGACAATTGTAACAAAATTGTTGATTAATAAACGGTGAAATTTCTTTATCTTTCTTATCTCCATATTTAAGCATTATGATTAGATCTCAATTCTTGATTGTTTTCTTTGATATGATGCTTGAGTAAAAACTCCGCTCGTGGAGGAGTCGAGAGAATAGATAGATGATGATGTTTACAATCTTGAAACGATTCTTAATTCCTATAAGTTTTGTAAAGTCTTGATAATTGAATCATCGACAATCTAGTTTCGAGCGAAATGCTTTCTTGAATGTTTTCGCTCTTAATTAGAGATCGACGTTTGGTGATTCAATTTACTAGAGGCTGGCTTTTGAATGAGAATCAACGAAAGGACAAATGATGAGATGAAGAAACCCTAGTTCCGTCAAAAGATCCTTAAAGCTCGTTGATCGTTATCGATCTAGCAACAAATCATTAACGGATAAGAAAACGTAATCACCAGTTTTCATCACTTCTGTAGATTCGATCGATTCCTACGAGCCTCATTAAAATTCTTGAAACCTAATTCGATTTGGATATCATCAATTCCTAATTCTTGATTTTTAGTGTTCCTTATATTAGATCTAGATTTTTCTAATTCTTGAAATTCACTTTTATAAATCTTGAATTGAATTGCCTTTTCTTTTCTCTTTAATTTTCAATTCATCTAAATCAATTACGATCAAATCTCACTTTCCCTGTATACGATCCGCACTCGCTAACGAACCTACAATTGACACCGTTGTTGATTGCGGTTTACAAATTTCTTTGGTTATGATCTTTACACGTTTTCTTAACACGACACACAAAGAATCAATCAATCAAATGGCGCCGTTGCCATGGATAGTGTGCTAATTTGTTCGTTTTTGAAATTTGAGTTGAAAAATTTATTCCATCAAAATTTTTAGATCAAAATTGGCACAAAGACTAAACGATTCGTTGTGATTTTTTGCGAGGAAATTTGGAATCTGTGGAGCGAGAGGAAAAATTTTCAGAATATTCCAGAGAGTTCAGTGACTGAACAGAAGCGTTTGTACCAGTTTTCATGCAGGAATCTCACTATTGGACCGCGTTTCCGCGGCAATAGGAGCTTAACGCGGCGTGATTGTTTCGTCTCTGTACGAAATTTCTCTGGTATCTCCTGTACTTTCTTATCTCTTCCTCGATTTGCTCCATTAACCAATTTCTGCAGGTTTCTTTGCAAAAATTTCGCAGCGCCGCAAAAAGCAAAAATTGTGCGTGTTTGATCTTGGTTGTTTACATTTTTAATACGGAAATTAAGGGGCAAAGAACAAATTCAGATTAGGTAGGGAGTTCATTACCCTTCCTAAGCCCCGAAAATCATAAAACTGCATCCGCATTACACTCATTAACTAAAAGAAATCTAGACTTGACTCTAAGGACAGTCGTGATCACTTAGGACAGAAGGAGGTCGTGGGTAATCTATTGCTTATCCGTGTTTCTTTTGTGGTGTCTAAGGCAAGTGTGTCTAAAATAAGTAGTTACTTAATTAGGCCCACTACTTATGTAGTGGACAACCTCCCACTTACCTGGTACTTACCTGGCCACAGGAGAGAAAAAAAGGTAGTGGAGGATTGATTCTGCGATTTGTCTTCTGGCAGTTAAGAGCGGTCTAGAGACTTGACCTAGGTGACCATTAGATTTTAGGGATTGCTAGTGCATTTGTTGTGATTTGCATCATTTTTTCAAAAATCCGTATCTTTTTCAAAACAAACACCAATCCACATTTTCCTTAATTATCTTAACGCTTCCACTTGTACTAAACCATTTAGTGCATTCTCGGCTGGACACGGGATTCTAGTGCCCGTCTTGTCCGCGTTCCCCCTATCGACTCCGAAGTCGGTAATTCTACGTCTACTTCTCCTTTATCCACCACCACACCCACATCGATGGACGGTTCTCCATCGAACTTCTTTACCAATACTCTGCCGCCGTCCGCAGGTGCGTAGAATCCACCCCGCATCTCTCTCCAAGAGAGATGCTATCCTATGCGAGGTCCTTTTTCGACCTGTCTCACCATTCCACCAGCCAACGGGGACAATTTTGAAATAAAACCCCAATACATCAATCTTCTACCCAAATATCACGATCTCGAGTCTGAAGACGCATACGTCTTTATTACCAAATTTGAAAATGTATGCGCTATGATGGGTACTTCATAGCTTTCTGTGGATGCTATGCGTCTACGTCTTCTCCCATTCACCTTGTGCGATATAGCCGAGAAGTGGATTTATAACACAACCGCACATTCCAATTCAAATTGGGAAGAATTTGTAAAAGCATTCCTAAAGAAATTTTACCCCAATCATAAAACAGCTCGAGTCCGTAGTGAAATAAATCAATTCACCCAGCTTCGAAATGAAACATTCTCGAAGTGTTTTGAACGCTTCAAGGATCTGTTAGTTCAATGTCCACATCACGGAATTCCTAGATGGGATCTGTGCAGAATCATATATGAGGGCATTAATCCTACTACAAAACAGACCCTTGAATCCATGTGTCAAGGCACCTTCATGACTAAAGTTGATAGCGAAGCATGGAAATTCTTAGAAGATTTCTCTGAAAGATCCTTACAGTGGGAGGGTGTAAGTCAATCGTCTAGGGATGGCAATAACCAATCTGATATTTCCATAGGAGTTTGAGCTGAAATGTCAACAATACAAAAGAAACTCGAGACTATGGAAAATAAATTTTTAGCAGCCGACCTAAATCAAATGTCACTCTCCAAAGCTGTATGTGGATGCTGTTCCGATCCTTCTCACCTCACGGAAGAATGTCCATTGAATTCTCCATTTCAAGGTCATGAGCATATCAATTCTGCTTTCCAACAACGACCTAGGAACGATCTATTTTCTTCCACTTATAATAAGGGTTGGAGGAATCACCCTAACTTTGCTCGGAACCAATCACAAACTCAAAACATGGTTCCAAACCAAAATAATTTCCAAAGGGCTCTTCCACCACAACAGCAACCACTTCAATTGAGTCGGCGCCCCTTCCAATCACAAAACTTTAAAACTCCGGTCAACACACCTGCCCTAAATAATCCTTTGCAGTTGACCGGTACTGAAGAATCATCTTCATTCATGAACTTGCTTCTGACAAATCTCATGCAAGTGTCGGCTGAAATAAAGACTTCCGTCGATGATATAAATAAAAACTCCACCTCTCAAGCTGAGAGTATTAAATCGATGGAAGCAGAAATTGCATAATTAAAAGCCGAAATGAGTGCAAAAGAGAAAGGGAAACTTCCAGCTCAACCTTTATCCAATCCTGGCTATTCACATCATATGAATGCTATCACCACGTTGAGATCTGGAAGAGTGCTTGACAATCATGTTGGTGAGGAGATTGATAAAAATGAAGAATCAATCGATGATACCCCGTCTGAGATTTTTCCTTCCACTTCTGCTTCTAATTCTAACCCAGTTCGTCTACGCCACCATTTTCTTCCGAGCCTATTCTCCATTTTCCCCAAGGCTCGACACCTCAGCACGGCTCGACACCTCAGCACGGCTCTTCTAGTCCACCAAAAATGATCCCCACTCCTATTCTTAGATCGTTTCCACCCATACGATCTTCTCCTATGTTGGACCCCGACCTTATTGCTCAAGCTCTTTACCCGAATTGGTTAAGGGGAAACAGACCAAGTCCACAAATGGAGAAGATCACTACAATCTTGAAACAGGTTAACATCAACATCCCTCTTCTAGATGCACTCTAACAAGTCCCCGCTTATGCGAAAATTCTCAAAGATTTATGCACTAGAAAGAGGAAGACTCAAGTGCCCAAGAAGATATTCATGTCAAAGACTGTAGACACGGCTTTTCCCCAACAATTACCAAGGAAACGTAAGGATCCTAGCTATCCTACTATTTCTATTTCTATTGGGGATAAACACATCAACCGTGCTCTACTTGACCTTGGCGCAAGTGTTAACCTGCTTCCTTTCTCGGTTTACGAGCTGTTAGGGATTGGATAGTTGAAACCAGCTCCTTGCACTCTCCAGATGGCTGACCGATCAATCACCAAACCTAAGGTTGAATTGGAGGATGTGTTAATAAAAATCGGGGAATTTGTATTCCCTGTGGATTTTATTGTACTTGATACACAGCCTGTAGCGATCCTACGGAATCAAATTCCAGTGATTCTTGGTCGCCCCTTTTTGGCCACTTCCAACCCTGTAATCAACTGTAGAAACGGCTCTATGACCCTATCCTTCGGGAATAGGTCAATTGAGCTGAACATTTACATGTTGGGAAGTGTACCCTCCGAACCTACTGCTCTGGTCTGTTCTGTCGAATTAATGGATGTCGACAGCAGCGAATTTGACGATCTTCATGATACTGATCTTGACTCTTTTCATATGTTGTTGTTTGACCCAACTATATATCATACACATACGGACTCTTCCACCGAGTTGTCCGCGTCAACAAACAATACTGATTACGAACCGTTTTTGGAGTCTGAAGATCACCCCGCGCTTTGTGATGACATTATTCTTCGGGGTATTGATGAGTCTTTTGAGGAGATCTTCGCTGATGAACTCGCATTTTTAAAAGACACGGGTGTTGAGATGAATCCACCTCAATACAAAGAAATTGAACCTCCACACCTTCTTCTGGACGATAAAGAGGATGTGAGTGATCCATCATAATCACTGAGTCATCTCTCCAAAACGAGACGCAAACACATTTTATTCCACCACTTACCTTTTCCTCACTTCTTCTTCCACTAACCGATGCACTACATTGATAAAATTTTCGAATGGTTGGTGTTGACCTTCGGTCTTTGCAAAGCTTGGCATCGGCCAATGATCTTGACACCCTCTTGTGATTTTCAAAAGATTAATATTGTTTAACTCAAGTTTGGGGGGGTATAATCTGGCTCCTGAAAAGAAAATTTTTACAAAATTATGAGCCAAAAATAAGTTTGGGGGAGGATTTCCACTTTAATATATATTGCCCCCATTAAAAAAATTTCTCCCAGGCATACAAGTTTTTGAGGTTTAGCAGAAGACAATAGTGAGGACACTGTTGAAAACAAGTTTGGGGGAGCTTTGTGCTCATTTACGCATCATTTGCATATCACTTTGCATAAGCACAAAACATTTTGAAAACCTATAAAAAAAATTCAAAAGATACAAATATTTAATTTTGTAAATAAATAAGATAATAAAAGATTAGATTGTGAAAAATTACATCCAAAAGAATAGAAAAATTTAAGAAAACCAAGAAAATTAGAAGTTTTCTTAAACGAACTAGTAATAAGTTGTTATGAGCCGTTGTCCTAAGGGTTAGTAAGATGAAAGAAGTCACTAATCTGCGGATAAAAATAAGTCTGAAAAATAGTTCCTATTCTGGAAGCCAAACATTTTAACGTTGATACCCTACTATACGCACTTACACACGTCTTGAAACTCGGGATAGTAGAGGATACCTTGAAATGCTCTTGTCTAAAAGCCAAAGTATGAAGGAAATAAAAAATGAAAAAGATAAAATGGTGAAGAAAAATGAACTCTGGTTTTGTTATCGCTAAGGGAGCAATAAAAAAATATAGGGAGGGTGCTTCATCACCTAGTGCCTTAGACCAACTGGTCTGGGAGTCACTGGTAAGCCTTAGGTGGTGCAAGACGAGGAAAATACTAATAAACCTAATAAGCAAGCACATGAGTAATCGGTCGGTTAGTACCTCAATAAGTATTAACGGTCGCATGAAAAATGTGTGAGCAAATCCATCTAAATATTCATCAAATTAAAAAGTAATGAGGCAGATGGACAAGAGTATGATAGCTTGAATTGAATTCTCCGGGTGTAGGGATGTCTTTACACACACGTAGGGTTATATGATCGATGTTTGGAAGATAGATAGGAATGAAGAATAAAGAAGATATTTTTTTTAGGGATGATGTGATTTCTAATATCTTTTCATGACTATTAAGATGGGGCTCATGACAACCGAAAAGCTTGTATAGTTGGAAACACTAATTTTCAAAGTCTTTTTTTTACAATTCTTATCTTTATATGTAACTTTCACGGCCTTCCTTTTATTATTGGATTTTGTTGGTGCAATCCGCTGAAAACTCTTAGGAGACAACACTTCTCCTACTAAGGACACCTAGAGGTTTAAAGACTTGTTGCACGTGCTCAGTCCAATCGTGTTACCTACGAGAGTGTGCTAGTTAGTTTTTCGTTTTCTTATATTTTCTCCTTCTCTTTTTAATAAAACAAGTTTGCTCGAGACGACAAAAAAATAAGTTTGGGGGAATTTGATCAGTCGAAAATATTGCATTTTTAACACGTCAATTTCCCGACTATTTGCAATCATCTAAAGGTGTTCGGTATGAATATAGCATATATTAGCAAAACATCTGTAAAATACCAAATAACTTGTGTTATATATTAAAACCGACATTTTGAGGAAAATTGAGTGTTTATCATTGCATGCATCATCTTTGTATAGCGCAACACTTGTCTCGAGATTCTTTGCAGGAAATTCCAGGAAAAGAGCCGAGACTGTAAAAAGTGCTGATAAAAATACGCCAAGTCCAAGACTTGTGATCTGGCAGTAATATAGAAAGAAATATGAGATTCCACACAGCAGAAAAGTGCCACAAGTCCAGCACTAAAGTACCATGAAGTTTCCATGCAATAAAGCTTCCAAACGGCCGCGGATTCACGGCCGAATGGCCCTTCCCATAGCGGATCCGCGGCCACGTCAGCATGACGTCAGCATAGCTTCTCTCCAGGTTTCTCTTCTCAACAACAAAACTCATTCAAGCCATTGCAAAATCCAGAGATCTCCAGAAGTTTCTGTCCGAACAGCAAAGCTTTTTGTACAAGCTAAACACTTCCAAGCATCTTAAGCAAGCCACTTAATTACCTAAGCCTAGAATCTTCTTCTAACTTCTAAGATTATCAGGGAAGCTAGCTCTAACTAACTAACTCTAGAAACTTCTACCTAAATACCAAGCTTGAAACAGAAGCTAATCCTAACCTAGCTTCTAAAGGAAGCTAATCCTAATCAAAGCTATAAAAGAGGACCCAAGGCTTCACTCTCAAGGTTGTTGAAGGGTTATTGAAAATTGAGCCAAAAATCCCACAAGTTGAGTGACACAACTTGTGCATCCCAACCCTAATCCAATCACCAAAGCAAAATTCAAGATCTCCGAGTATAAATCAAGCAAGAAGCCTTCAACCTTTTAGAAGCAACACCGATCTTCAACCAAGCAAGTGATCCAAAAGATGATCCGCGACTCACGGAGACGGTGCGGAGCTAAATCGACGATCGAGTTCTTTCCTCGAATCTTGTAGATCCTGAGAGAATTGTAACTAAATTGTTGATTAATAAAAGGTGAAATTTCTTTAGCTTGCTTATCTTTATATTTGAGCATTATGATTAGATCTCAATTCTTGATTGTGTTCTTTGATATGATGCTTGAGTAAAAACTCTGCTCGTGGAGGAGTCGAGAGAATAGATAGATGATGATGTTTACAATCTTGAAACTATTCTTAATTCCTCTAAGTTTTGTAAACTCTTGTAAATTGAATCATCGACAATCTAGTTTCGAGCGAAATGCTTTCTTGAATGTTTTCGCTCTTAATTAGAGATCGACGATTGGTGATTCAATTTATTAGAGGCTAGCTTTTGAATGAGAATCAACGAAAGGACAAAGGATGAGATGAAGAAACCCTAGTTCCTTCAAAAGATCCTTAAATCTCGTTGATCGTCATCGATCAGGCAACAAATCATTAATGGATAAGAAAACGTAATCACAAGTTTTCATCACTTCTATAGATTCGATCGATTCCTACGAGCCTCATTACAATTCTTGAAACCTAATTCGATTTGGATATCATCAATTCTTGATTCTTGATTTTTAATGTTCTTGATATTAGATCTAGATTTTGCTAATTCTTGAAATTCACTTTTATAAATCTTGAATTGAATTGCCTTTTCTTTTCTCTTTAATTTTCAATCCATCTAAATCAATTACGATCAAATCTCAATTTCCCTGCGGACGATCCGCACTCGCTAACGAACCCACATTTGACACTGTTATTCATTGTGGTTTACAAATTTCTTTGGTTGTGATTTCTATGCATTTTCTACTTATACACCGAGAAACATATCAATCAGTGCGGAATATAGCTATAGCAATGTATGTGTGCACCAATGTGGATATACAATGTGTATGTGCGCAATATAGATATAGCAATGTATGTGTGCACCAAAATGGATATACAATGTGAATGTGCGCAATATAGATATATTGATGTATGTGTGCACCAATGTGGATAAACAATGTGTATGTGCGCAATATGGATATATCAATGTATGTGTGCACCAATGTGGATATACAGTGTGTATGTGCGCAGTATGGATATATCAATGTACAATCATCAATGATGCGGAAATCAGAATGATGTATGGTTCGTAGCAATCCTATAGTGCGAGTGTCATGGTAATCACTAACGGTGTGAGTGTAACATACAAATAGTGCCCGTGCAGCTTGAACCGTTAGTGACAGTGCGGTGTTACATAACTACTATTTCTATATGCAACAAAAGATGGGTACGCTACAATAGTACATATGCACGAGCAATATACATATAAATATATATGCGACTACAATATCCTATCACGCCCTGACACTTAACGCCATACGGGCGATTTCCCCGTAGATGTTAAATCGACTCACCTGATCTCGTGCTAAGTGTAGCCGACTATTTGCTTCCCATTCTTTGCGGCGTCCGATGTACCCGCCTGCGAACCTAGAATTTATACAAAGAATACATATAAGCTAAAATCCTGCAAAAATGCGATATTAAAACAAAACAAGAAACTCGCGTCGCGAACTAAACGCGTGTGTATACGTAACGCGTGTGCATACGCCAAAAGCCAACGCGACACGCTGTGACACACAGCAAACCAACTCAACTCGTATAGTACGTGTCGCGCAAGTCCCTCTACGCTAAATATAGGTAAACGGTCCCAGATTTAATCTGGAGCAAAAACAAGAAAATCAAACAAGACCAAACATCTTATAATACCTATAGACAGCTACCTGCAAAACTCAAACAAATTACCAAGCAATTGGGCCGGCGGCTAGGGGTATGGTATCGGCCAAAAACCGGTGGAAGGGGTCCAGGTTTCTACACTATGATCTTAGCACAAATTATAGCCTAGTGTATATGTTTGCTTACTAAAATTACTGCCCTAGATACAGCAGATTCCATGTATCCTAAGGTTTAGTTTAAAACCGTTTTAAAACACTAAGTCGGCAACAATAGGGTGCACAAGTGATATTAGGTGAAATTACTATACCTAAGTGATACCACCAGCACAAATTAGAGCTAATCTAACTATAATCACTCCGGATCATCCTATTTTTCAATTAAACCATATGCTTCGCAATAAAACTCACTAAAACACTAAACTTAGCTAAACAAACCCAGATTTCAACTTGCAAAAAAACAAGGAAAATAAATAATACCAAACACAGAAAATTCCCCACAGACACCCCCCTACACAAAGCACCTACACCCAAAACATCAGGGGGCCGGTGACGCTGGAATTGGGGGGATGGTCGCCGGATATTTGGGAAGGGTAAGGGCTCGGATTTCAACACACTAAACTGAAATGCCTGCACACTAATCTGTATGTGTTTGCTAAGCTAGAAAATGATCAAAAATGCCGCAGATCTCATATATCCTACATTTTTCTCCAAAACCGTATTTTAAAATTTCAAGTTTGCGACTTTAAGGTGATTTAGCTAAATCTAGTGATACTACTAGGTTTAGACAGCACTACTAACAGTTAATTAGGTTTATTAAGCTATAATTACCCTAACTTAGCTTAAACCCCACTTAAACTACAAACTAGCACTAAAAGCTTATATTAAACACTAACCGAAGCTAAAGAACAAATAAGCTTAGCGAAAAGGAGTTGAGTTTAGAGATTATACCCCACTAGATCCTAGGATGCAGGAGGAAGGAGAAGAAGAAGAGAAGGAGGAGCTGTTGCAATGCTGTTGCTTGGTGCTGCTGCTGCTTTCTTCTACTGCTGTTGTGCTGAAGCTACAGCTGATGTTTGTGTGTGAGTGAGAGGAAGAGATGTGAGGAAATGAGTGTTATGAAAAGAAATGAGAGGATAAGGGAGTCAAACCTCTCTCTTTCTCACCTCATTAAATGCAAGCATGGCCAAGCCCATCATGCTCTCTCTCTCTCACCTACTCAAGTCAACCCCTAACATTAATTCTATTTTCTTTTAAAAAAACAAATACCCTGAATTAAAATCAAATTAGCTTAATAAGAATAGGTTAGTCCACCAAGGTTGCTAAACATGGTTTAACCCAAATTTAACCCTAGTTTACATGCACAAGTGTGTGCAAGCCTAAATAAAATCTAATAAAATATTCATTAATTTTGATAAAATATTTGAAATTCGTTTTGGTAGACTTTTTACTAAAACCCACACATTATAGTATAATTAGCCACTAATCACATTCTAAAGTGTTACAGATAGCCGCACTTTAGGCGGGGAGCCTAACGAGGATACTCGATACCGGAGAAAGTGGTGAACACGGTGGATATCTAGATGATATCGACCGGTGTTATTGAGAAACAGGATCGTTCAGGGAACAATGCCTGATGAAACACCAAAGATTTGTGTCGATGATTAGACACGGAAATATGAACCTGATTTGGAAGATAATTGATTAGATTTCAGTTTTGATTTATACATTGAGTAGTACATATTCATTCTTCCACCTGTTATCATGCATCACATTCATTACTGTTGATAGTAGTTCTAGTTCGTCATACTTACATTATCAGCCGATATATGTTAGTCTTATTCACTGAGTTGGCAACTCACCCCTGTTGTGCCACAGTTCCTTGCAGGAGTCGAGTGGATGGTTAGCAGCAGTGCAGATCCACTTATCAGATTTTATCACATCTTTTTGCTAGGTGGGTTACATATATAGTAACCTTCTCTTTTGGTATTGTATATTGAATTTAGAATATCTCCATCAGACCCTGTATTATGACTTAGAACGAGAAGTGGTTGTATGTATATTATTTGACAGATGAGATCGTTTAGTTATATTAAATGATATTTCTTTTACTTATATCTGAGATTCTTATTGATGTCGTATAAAGTAGTATATTTGTTTTCGCTGTTGACGTTGTTGATCCCAACTAGGAATGCAACCAAATTAAACACTTTATAACTGTTTTTAATTTGAATTCAATATAGAGTTACTGTTAAGATCTTAATTACTTAAAACTGTGTTTTTTACTTAAAAACTAAATTTTCCTAAAAATTCCGCAAAAAGGGTTTTGATCTTGGTTTTTGGCTTACTCTGCTTGTGTAGATATCTTTAGATGTTATACAATCTAAGTGACGGTCACATCCAAACTTTGGGTCGTGACAAAGTTGGTATCAGAGCTTAGGATTAATCTTACGGAATCGAGTAGTGAATTGAAGTAAGTCAAATTGAGTTCGTTACGTAGGATGACCTTTAGTTTGATGGAGTAGGTGAATTAGGATGAGTGCAGTACCGTACGTATGTTCCGCGGCATATTTACGTTATAATACTCAGCCTAACTAACCTTCGGATGTCTATCTTGATTTATCCTTCCTTTGATTCTCTATTGTTGATTATTCCTTTTCGTAAGCCTTATCAACTCTCATTTCTTATTCCAGTTGCTATAGCTACGCGAGCTAGGCGAGCTGCAGCCAGAGATGCAGCTAGGGAGAATCCCCCTGTGACTGCGACTGACGCACCGGACTTTCTGGCGGTGGATGAACATGTTGATCCTCCTCCTCCAGACAGACTGACTAGGATAGAGGAGGGTATGCTGGGCCTACATCATGTAGTGGGACTGTTGGCAGAGGCCACTCGTGTTCAGAGGCATGATCAAACACCGACGATTGTAGAACCTGATGAACAGCCTATGCAAATTGTCGCACTGGCAGAACCGAAAGCGATGGAGGTATCTCTTCCAGAGTTTATGAAGTTGAGACCTCCGGTGTTTACCGGAACCGATGCAGCAGAGGATCCTCAGTCCTTTCTTGATAGGATGGCGAGGATCGGTAGATCATTGCGATGTTCTGATACGAGGTCAGTTGAGCTGACTAGCTTTCGATTGGAAAGACTTGCACAGGAGTGGTGTGAGTCGATGGAGAGAGGGCGAGCCACTGGTCTTCCTCCGATGTTGTGGACCGAGTTTTCTGAGGTTTTTCTTGCTAGGTTTCTTCCACAGAGTGTGAGGGAAGCCAGAGCTTGATGCTTTGAAGCATTGCGGAAATCTGCGAGTATGTCAGTGGCAGATTATGATTTACGATTCACCCAGTTGTTGCTCTATGCTCCATACTTAGTTCTTACGGAGGAGCTTCGGGTGAAGAGGTTCTTAAGGAGTTTGGATACGCAGCTATTTCTTGCTATAGGCTCCCAGCATTTCGATACTTATGCGCACGCCATGGATGCAGCTATGCGAGTAGAGGAGCGTTTGAGCGAGGCAGTGATTGTTCTGGAGCCAAAGAGGATTAAACTGATTGGGTCAATTACTAGGCGGTTTGGCAGATGTAGAGGCAGGTACGCTTCAGGCCGCAGTATCGGACGAGGTTGGACCCAGGGACAGATGTTCAGTTCATACCTCGATGATCAGAGGACCCCATTTACATGTTATTGTTGCGGACTTCCACGGGATATGGCTAAAGAGTGTACACGCCATGGCGGGACTGTTACTCCACAGGTTGCTTTACCCCCTCCACCTTCTACTCCGATGGCTTTACTTCCTCCCCCAGTTGGCACTATTTACCTGGCTGTTGTACCATGAGGTCGAGGCTTTGCAGGACGCTTTCAGAGAGGTCGAGGAGATCGAGGGAGAGGATGACAGGATGCGGGTAAGGGCCAAGCACGGGTTTTTGCACTGACTCAACAGGATGCCCAGGAATCCAATGCAGTTGTGACAGGTACTCTTGTAGTATGCTCTTTAGATGCACATATTTTATTTGATCCCGGGTCTATGCATTCTTACATATCTGCACCCTTTGCACTTTCTCTGGGGAGAGAGACGTCGTTGCTAGAGTCCCCGTTAGTTGTGATTACTCCGGTAGGAGATTCTTTTGTAGCTCGACATGTATTCAGGTCTTGTTCAGTACGTATTGGGGCTAGGGACTCCTTAGTTGATTTAATTCTCCTGGATATGCTAGATTTTGATATACTTCTTGGTATGGATTGGTTAGCTGCTTGTCATACTTATGTAGATTGTCAGAGGAAGGTGGTCAGATTCTGTTTTCCGGGCGAACCGATTTTTGTTGCGCAGGGGGATGGTAGTGTAACTCCTGCCAACCTGATTTCTGCTATTTCTGCGGGACGGCTCTTGAAGAAGGTTTGTCATGGGTTCTTAGCATTTGTTCAGGACTTAGGAGCCATTGATGTTCCGTTGGACCGGGTTCCGATCGCACGAGAATTTCTGGATGTGTTTCCTGATGAATTACCAGTATTACCGCCCGATCGCGATATTGAATTTTGCATTGACTTGATTCTGGGTGCGGTGCCTATTTCTATACCACCCTATCAGATTGCCCCGATGGAGTTGAAGGAACTCAAAAGCCAGTTGTAAGAGTTATTAGATAGAGGACTTGTTTGTCCGAGTGTATCACCGTAGGGAGCACCTTTCTTATTTTCTAAGAAGGACGGTAGTATGAGACTGGGCATCGACTACAGGCACCTGAATCGAGTTACTGTGTGAAATAGGTATCCATTACATCGTATCGATGACTTGTTCGATCAGCTGCAGGGAGCTGGCTACTTCTCAAAGAATAATTTGCGGTCAGGGTATCACAAGTTGAGGGTTCGGAAGGATGACATTCCCAAGACTGCTTTTCGCACACATTATGGACATTATGAGTTTCTGGTGATGTCGTTCGGACTCACCAACGCCCCAGCCGCTTTCATGGATATGATGAACCATATTTTCAAGCCATTCCTTGATCATTTTATTATAGTATTCATTAATGATATTCTTGTTTATTCCTCGAGTCTGAAGGAACACGAGCAGAATTTGCGCATCACATTGCAGACTTTGAAGGAGCATCAGCTATTCGCTAAATTCTCCAATTGTGCTTTCTGGCTGGATAGTGTAGATTTCTTGGGTCACATAGTTACGAGGGATGGGATACGTGTGGACCCAAAGAAGATCGAAGCGGTACAGCACTGGCCCAGACCTGTGTCAGTTACAGAGGTTCGATGTTTGTTGGGTCTGGCCGGTTATTACAAACGTTTTGTGCAAGATTTTTCTTGGATTGTTGCACCGTTGACTGGATTGCCTAGGATGGAAGTTCCATTTCTTTGGGCAGATGCATGTGAGCAGAGTTTCCAGCAGTTGAAGACTCTCATGACGATTGCACCAGTCATATCTTTACTTTCTGGGTCTGGTGGTTTTTTTGTGTATTGTGATGCTTCTCGAGTGGGTTTAGCCTGTGTGTTGATGCAGCACGATAGAGTTGTAGGTTATGCTTCTCGGCAGTTGAAGAGGCACGAGCAGAACTACCCCACTCATGATTTGGAGATGGCTGCTGTAATTTTCACACTGAAGATTTGGAGGCATTAATTGTATGGAGAGTCGTGCCAGATTTTTACAGATCATAAGAGCTTGAAGTATATTTTTCAGCAGAGGGATCTGAATCTAATGCAGTGTCGATGGATAGAACTTGTGAAGGATTACAATTGTGAAATCTTGTATCATCTAGGCAAAGCGAATGTTGTAGCAGATGCTTTGAGTCGGAGGCCTAGAGGCAGCTTATCTCATGTGCGCACCTTGCAGAGACAGTCTTCTACAGACTGGCAGATTCTATGTGATAGTCGTGCACTATTTGAGTTCACATCGACAGGAGGACAGTTAGCACATGTTAGCACCCGTCCTCAGTTACTGGATCGTATTAGAGAGGCATAGCCCCTGGACACTCTCTTGTCGGAGATTATGGATCAGGTAAGACAGGGTAGAGAATTTGACTTCGTGATAGATGACCGTGGAGTATTACGGTTTGGGACTCGTCTTTGTGTGCCCGATTTGGAAGGACTGAGACGTGAGATCTTAGAGGAGGCCCATCGGTCATCTTATTGTATTCATCCTGGTTCCACCAAGATGTATCATGACTTGAAGAATGTTTATTGGTTGGAAGGAATGAAGATGGATGTTGCGGAGTTTGATTCGAGATGCTTGACTTGTCAGAAAGTCAAGGCCGAGCACCAGAGGCCGGCAGGAGAGTTGCAGCCCTTGCCCATTCCAGAGTAGAAATGGGAACAGATTTCCATGGATTTCGTTGTGGGTCTACCCAGGACTAGCAGTGGGTATGATTCTATCTGGGTGATTGTAGATAGATTGACAAAGACAGCTCACTTTCTTTTGGAGAAGACGACGTATAGGTTTGCACAGTATGCTCAGATTTATATCGACGAGATTGTATGATTGCATGGAGTTCCGGCATGACTAGTATCCGATAGGGGTACCCAGTTTACCAGCAGGCTATGGCAGAAACTTCAAGAAGCTCTTGGTTTACGATTGAGTTTTAGTACAGTTTTTCACCCACAGACAGATGGTCAGTCAGAGCGGACCATTCAGACTCTAGAGGAAATGCTTCGAGCTTGCAGCCTTGATTTTGGTGGTAGTTGGGATCGTCACTTACCTTTCATAGAATTCTCGTACAACAACTGTTTTCAGGAGACGATCCAGATGGAACCCTTTGAAGCTTTGTATGGGAGGAAATATTGATCACCCGTTTGCTGGACAGAACTGAGTGAGAGTAGCATTTCGGGACCCCAGATAGTACAGGAGACAACGGAAAAGATTCAGTGATACGGGACAGAATGAGAGCGGCCAAGTGCAGACAGAAATCATATGCAGATGGACGTCGTCGTAGACTCGAGTTTGAGGTGGGAGATAATGTGTTCCTTCATGTATCTCCGATGAAAGGTGTGATGCGTTTTGGGAAAAGGGGGAAGCTCAGCTCTAGATATGTCGGACCTTACGAGATTCTGGAGAGAGTGGGTGCTGTAGCTTATCGTTTAACACTTCCACCGAGTTTTCCCGATGTGCCTCCGGTGTTTCATGTGCATATGCTTCGTAAGAATCTTCACGATCCTTCTCATGCGATCCAGCATCAGACCTTACAGCTTGAGCCGGATTTATCCTACACAGTGCAGCCAGTATCTATTCTTGACCGGCAGACAAAGAAACTGAGATCAAGGGTACTTCCATCTGTAAATTTTCTTTGGCGAGGAACGAATGGCGAGGAGATTACTTGGGAGACCAAGGATGCGATGTGAAGGAAATTTCAACATCTTTTTGAAGGTATGTCTAGTTAAGTTTTAAATTCAGGGACCGAATTTTCTTAAGGAGGGAATATTTTAACATTTCGGAAATTTAGAAAATAAATAAGATTAATTAATTAAATAATAAAATGCCAATTTAAAAAGTTATTAAAACAAAATAGGACATTTTCATAATTAGTGTCTGAAACTAATTAAAATTAAATTTTAGCTTGTAACATAAATAAATTACAAGGGTTTTAGTGATAAATTTAGCTTCATTTTAATAAAATGGCGTTTATGTAATAACATAGGTAATGAAGGGTCTTTGTGAAAGATTTAGGAAATTATGCAAACTTGGAAATTTTAAGGGTGTAAGTTAAAAATGGGTTAGATAATGTTTAGCTCAGAAATTATATCATGATAAAACAAATTGGAGCGATGATGCATAGCCACCACCTACTTGCATGCACATTTCATCCACAACACCTCCTCCTTGCATGAGAATGGCACACCTTGCTTGGTGACGCCTCCTCGTACACCTCACTCTTTCCCTTGACTATATATTATGTGTTCAGATCATTATAATCAAATTAAAATTCTGAAATTTCAAAACAAAGAGAAAGAAAACACTTAGACCTCACAAAAGAGAAATAAAAGAAAAGAGAAGTGAAGAAGAAGAAGTAGGCTAAGAATTTCCACCATCAATCTAGAAGCTACGGACTTGGATTTCTTGGAGGATGCCTTTCAATCATCTCTGTAGGTATAATCTCTAGACACAGAAGGATCAAGTTTTGTAAACTTTAAATTTTTAGAAATCGAATATCTTATTTTAGGAAAAACTTAGCTCTGTGTTAATCTGCTATGACTTAAGTAATAAATAACTTAACCAAACAATTCCTAAATATTGTATGTTGGACCTAGAATAAACCCTAGGAGTACAAACCCATGAGCTCGGATTTTGGACGGCGAGTAATAGGCCAAATCCGGCGTCGCCGGATTTTTTTTTGAGTTTGGTGTTTTTGGTTTTAGGGTAGGTCTCTTTATAGGTGGTGGGGTATTTTGGTATTATTTATTTAAGTTAATTTATCTGTATATAAAATCTGGGAACTAATATCTGAAAAGGGGTTAAAACGTTTAAAATACGACACGGGTAATTCGTAACGCGTTCTGTTTTCTTTTATGAAACAACGTTTGGTTAAATTCCAGTTAAAATAAGTGTTAGATAGTTTGTAATAGTCGTACGTAGTATAGTTAGTATGCACAACTTGTAAATTCATATTTTCTCCGTATCGAAGTTAGTTGTTTCCTTATACAAGTTAATTTCGATGTTAAATTCAAATATGGAAACTTCGGAGGCCGTAAGGAAAGGAAAAGGATTGGCGATTTCTGAGTAGTACGACGTATTCCAGTGAGTAGACTAAACATCTACAGGGGGATTTTGTGTGGATGGTGTGATACGCCCGTAACTTAAGTTAAATGAAATGTGCTTTTACATATAACTTGACCATATGCATTCATACATATATATATCCATTGTCATGTTAATAATTCTTAGAACACTGCACAATTATCGACGAGTCATGCTGCACATACACGTACCTACATGTTACACCACACCTCGTCGATATTACATATCACTTTCACACTTAGTATTATTCCTGTTAAATATGATTCCTATCATACCTTAAACATCAAAATTATTAGTACTTTGCACAAATGACATCATGTTTCATATTCAAGTGTTAGAAGTTGATATAAGTGGCATTTGTATTTTCGAGGATTTGTGGTTTTAAGTTTTCATATACTATTGCGTAAAATCAGTGATTTTCATGATTATGTGTTACGTCCACTATGAGATGTCATTTTTATGATTTGGTTTTATTCTGAACCGAGTTGGGGGTCATACGTTTGCGGATTTACAATTTTATCCAGACTGAGTCGGGGGCATACCGTTGGATACATGGTGGGCCCGGTCGTGACCGAGGGGCAGGATAGCCTTACTTTAGGAGGGGAGCCTAACGAGGATACTCGATACCGGAGACAGTGGTGAACACGGCAGATATCTAGATAATACCGACCGATGTTACTGAGAAATACGATCGTTCAGGGAACGATACCTGATGAAACACCGAAGATTTGTGTCAATGATTAGACACGGAAATATGAACCTGATTTGGAAAATAATTGATGAGATTTCAGTTTTGATTTATACATTGAGTAGTACATATTCATTCTTCCACCTGTTATCATGCATCACATTCATTACTGTTGATAGCGGTTCTAATTCGTCATACTTACATTATCAGCCGATATATGTTAGTCTTATTCACTGAGTTGGCAACTCACCCCCGTTGTGCCACAGTTCCTTGCAGGAGTCGAGTGGACGGTTAGCAGCAGTGCAGATCCACTTATCAGATTTTATCGCATCTTTTTGCTAGGTGGATTACATATATTGTAACCTTCTCTTTTGGTATTGTATATTGAATCTAGAATATCTACATCAGACCCTGTATTATGAATTAGAACGAGAAGCGGTTGTATTTATATTATTTGACAGATGAGATCGTTTAGTTATATTAAATGATATTTATTTTACTTATGTCTGGGATTCTTATTGATATCGTATAAAGTTGTATATTTATTTCCGCTATTGACATTGTTGGTCCCAACTAGGGATGCAACCAAATTAAACACTTTATAACTGCTTTTATTATGAATTCAATATAGAGTTACTATTAAGATCTTAATTACTTAAAACTGTGATTTTTTACTTAAAAACTAAATTTTCCTAAAAATTCCGCAAAAAGGGTTTTGATCTTGGTTTTTGGGTTACTAGGGTTGTGTAGATATCTTTAGATATTATATAATCTAAATGCCGGTCACATCCAAACTTTGGGTCGTGACAAAGAAGAAATTTTGTGTAGATGGAAAAGTTGGGACTTTCAAAGCTAGACTTGTAGCAAAGGGTTTTCGTCAACGACTAGGTGTGGATTATGACAAAACCTTTTCTCCAATGGCTATGCTTAAGTCCATCCGGATCCTACTTGCCAACGCTGCATACCAAGACTACAAAATCTGGCAGACGGACGTCAAGACCGCTTTTCTAAATGGTGATTTAGACGAGAGCGTGTACATGACTCAACCAGAGGGCTTCATGTAGGTTTGCTAGGCACGCGCACAAGGGTCTACACGGCATCAACCATGCCCGATTAAAATTTTAGCCATGCCGAACAAATCTAATACGGATCTTTAAACTAGGGTTTAGGCGAAAACTAACATGTTAAACACTTTAACACTAAGTGAAAGGGATTACAACCTTTGTAGATCCGGTCCTTCACGTCATTAGCTTCGTGTAGACGTCCCCATCGCTGCGATCGTGAACTCCAGACTCTAGAGAAGCTCCACGAGAAGAACGAACGTGCTTGCTACGATGACTTTGAGGCCGAAGAAGATCTACGTCGGGGAAACACTAACTCAAGCTATTCCTTCACTAGGTCATAAGCTTTGTGAAGAGAACACACTCTACTACATGGCAAGTGGTAGAGGATGAAGAAGTAGGAAGTGGGCTCACTTTAGAATTGATTTTCTCACTCTTTTCTCATGGCACCATTGGAGCTAGAAAGCTTTTAGATGGAGCTTGATGATGATGAAGAAGAAGAAAGAATAATCCATCCAAATGAAAACTTATCCAATGAATTATGGCACCATGGTTGAGTTAAGCCCTCATGCTTAACTCATGTAGAGAATTAACCAAGGCATTAGGTTAAGGGTTGGGTTAATGAATATCAAGACAAAAGACAAAAGAGTGGACTTTGTCAAAGTTTCTCCAAGCTTCTTCAAGCTTGATTACTTTGACTAAGTTTAACCCTTTTGTTAAATGTTATGATAAAAGAATAACCCTAATCTTGATACAAGTCTCATACATCCATCATTGATGTATCATCAAGCATGATACAAATATGTACACTTGCATATATCACATATAAACAATGTGCACAAACTAGTGAGAAAATAAATCTTAAGTGAGCTAATACTAGTTAATGTAATGTAATATATCAAATATATAATTATATATTAAATTATTAAATCAACTCTTGATTTAATAATCCGGCTATAGGCTACTAATATCATGTGTAACAACTTATCGAATCAACACTTGATCCGATAACCCGGCTATATCGCATACAACCGATCAATGTCACGAATCACGAGAATAGAATACGGTATCTCATATCGTATTAATCTCGGTCCGCACATATCACATATTTGCTCCTACTCCGTTTCGCTTGAGCCAGGAAACCCCTGTGTAGGACTCTAAAGACTCATCAATAAGCCAGCAGTAGGTGATGATCATATCAAACACCCACAAGCTGCAAGCTGTCTGCTAAACGTAACGGCCATCCGGGTATTAAGTGATCAGAAGATCAACAAGCAAGCCCGCTAGTTCTCCTGCGAATCCAATCAGTAACACTCCCGTACAGTCCGGTCTCGTCATCTGATATGTCGCATATATCGCCTAGGGATGGTAAACGTCAGACCCCAGTAGCTCGATAAGTCGTGTCGATATGAGGTCTATAACAGTTCGAGAAACTACTGGTAACACTTACCAGTAAATCTCAGCAACCCTGGCCAGGGATTTCCGGTTATAGCCAATCGAACACAGCGCAACATCAACTCCCTATACCGGGAGAGACGAATCCCCTCCTATCGCTCATCGCCTCCATGTGATTCGGGACTGTACCCAAAAGCCACCTTTTTCCACGCCCTCTTGGACGTGGTATGATGGAAATCAAAGCACAGTGGGAATCACACAAGACTCTATGACGATCTCGGGTCAACAGACTACTCTGTACCAGTGTCACCAGAGAACAGCCATCTGACGTAAGGTATAATACCATCTGGGAGTTCTCGGCGAGTCCGTCCAGTGAACCTAGTCTCCACTGAGCACCCGTACACCATCCTTGATGTCAAACACCGATGGATATGGGATCATCCAGCGCCCTTCATGTGGTCAAGATGCGTATACGCTAGTCTACTCTGGTGTATCGATGCCCTGTCTCGGTACACCCTCGACTAGGAACAGTTATAGGATGCACTCGTCGACTACCGTAGCCCCACTAGTATGATCTCATCATAGTCCTAGTAGTCGAGTACATATCCTAAGGGCTTTACTAACATGTAACAGAGAGACAATTAGTATACACGTTAAGGTAAAGAGTAACCAGATAGCATACTATTATGTCGAGCAAGAAAGTCCTCCCTATATATTTCCAAGCATCCACTACAATATACATCTCATGTATAGTAATGGCCTCTAGGGCATACATATAACTAACAATCTCCCACTTGCACTAGGGCCATCTGATAACATTGGTTGTAGTATCTCATACTCAACCATCCCATAATAGTCTCTCTCTGGGAAAAAGCCTTTGTGAGTGGATCCTCCGTGTTGTCCTCTGAGTCTACTCTCCTAACCTCGATCCCCTGGAGATCAACCATCTCCATGATCAGGTGACACTGCCTTAGAATATGTCTGGATCACTGATGGGACGGGCGCTCCTAGGCATAGACCACAACTCTATTGCCACACAATGGTAGGAACGAAATTCATCTCATGAACTTATATATATCCAGACTGCCTCTTTGGTAGCATCCTTGGTAACGATGTATCTTGCCTTTAATCGTCTAGTTTGTCACGGTATCTAGCTTGGAACTCTTCCAATCCCTCTATTGAGGGTATAGACAAAGCCTGCGACTGACATTCAGTCGTCCTTATCACCCTGGAACCTTTCCAATGATTTTCCCCAGGATCGATTGATACCATCTCACTACAACTAGTGAGAATCCTAACATCCAATTAGATCTATCTCATAGATCCAAAATCCCAGGATTTAGGAGGTATCACTTTGATCCTATATGGATAATCATTGTGTGATAAGCGGAGATTGACCGAGCGTAGCATTGGAAACTCCTTCCCTATCAAGAGTATGTCATCCATGTACTCTACGAGGATCACCACCATACTCCCTACTACCTTTTTGTATATACAAGGTTCATCTACCATTTTGATGAGGTCAAACTCTTTGACTACCACTTCAAAACAGATGTTCCAACTTCGCGATGCCTGTTTTATCACATAAAACAACCTGCACACGTTACCGCTGCTCCCACTGTCTACGAAACCCTCTGTCTGTGTACTTATAGACGCTCTCTTCCAAATTAATATTTAGAAAACAAGTCATGACACCCAACCACTAGATATCGTGGTCATGGTATGTAGCCGTGGCAAGTAGGATCTGGATGGACTTAAGAATAGCTTTGAAAGTCTCAATTTTTCCATGTACACCAAGTAATCTTCTCAAGATATACTTGCTCCTGATGGGGATTTAACCCTTCAGATAAAGCAACCAAAGTCCATACTTTGTTGGTGTATAAGGATTCCATCTCAGATCGCTAAGCATCCAGCCATTCTTACAGAGTCTCACTCGTGATGGCCAGCTCGAAACTAGTTAGGTCATCATCTCATGATGCAATCCTCGCTCCCACTGTCATAGAGAAACCGAAGTATCTCTCAGGTGGGTGAGGAACCGTACTAGATCGGCGGAGAGGCTGAGGTTCGTTGGTTACTATTGAATCCTTTGGTTCTATCAAATCATCTGCTGTAGTTTGTATAGCTGGAACCTTTCGAGTTCTACATAACAGACCTTGCCTCGAGCTTGTCCGGATTTTGCTTTTAGACATAGCCCGGACAACCCCAAATCTTAACATACTTAAGATATGGGCTCTTCCCATTCCATATCACATATGAAGTGGTAGGCAACTGATTTGATTTGAACCCTGTTCAATAGGTATGCGGCTTCTCAAGTGCATAGCTCCCAAAAGGAAATAGGAAACTCAGTAGTACTCATTATAGAGCACACCATATCATATAGCGTGCTATTGCTCCGCCCCGAAACACCGACGTGTTGTGGTGTATACGGAGGAGCAATGCTGACAGAGAATCTCATTCTCCTTTAGAATAGTCCAGGAATCCCGTGCTCAGGTATTCTCCTCCCTGATCAGATCAAAGGACATAATACTTATACCCGTTATTGGTTCTCTACTTCTAACTTACATTCTGTGAATATCTCAAAAGGTTCAGACTTGTGTTTCAACAGGAACATATGTTTGAATCTTGAGAGATCATCAGAGAATGTAATGAAGTACAAAGGACCGGTCTTGGCATGTGTATACGGGAGACTTTCATACATCAACATGTATCAATCCTAAGAGTTCACTAACTCTTTCTCTGTTTCCAGTAAACAGAGCTACGGTCATCTTATCTTTGTGACATGACCGGCAAGTTTCACAAGATGTAAATTCAAACAGATTTAAATATGCATCTAAATTTAACTTAGCTAGTCGTGTCGCATTGATATGACCTAGTCTAGAATGCCTCAAGAAGGATTCGTTCATTTCTGAACTCTTCCTCTTATGTGTGTTCTGTATACTAAGAACTGTAGTTTGATTTAGAACGTCAACGCTTTTAGATAACGTGCCTGAACCGATCAACTCTTGATATAGGAAATGTTCAAAACATTATCCAACAATACAAAATTATATCCTTTCTTTACTAATAAAGAGACTGATATGATATTGTATATCAGGTTCGGTATCTAATAACATTTGTTCAGAATCAATGTCTTCTGGTAATACAGGGTGATAGTGACCAACCGACTTGGCTGCAACACTTGCACCGTTTTCTGTCTCATGAAACTTATCACCCGTTCTTAGTTCTTTACCTATCTGTAGCTCATGTAACAGATTACATATGCGGGATCCTGATCCGGTATCTCATACCAAGGACGTAAAGGATACTGAGAAACAGTTCTATGTAATGAACACACCCAAAGATGATGCATCAGCATGCACTTTCTTCGTTTGGGCGGCACAGGAAATCTGGTATTCCCCAATTTCCTGCTCTGTCTTATAACAATTATATGTTGGAGCGGGACAAACGTTCCCCAGCTCAGTATAACAAGCGGGTTCGGTCAATATATCCGTTTTATTATCTTGATTAAGGCATGATATGGTAGCTACCTGGAGAGAGAGAGAAGAAAACACTCAGCGTATGCTCTTTCAAGATTAGATTGGTTATCTAATATATCTAATCAGGATGTCTCCCATTGTTTTTATCAAATCTTCCTTCAAACCCTAAAAGGAAAGACTAGCCGAGATTAATTACACGCTACAAGTTCGCCAATCTTTCAGCCAGGCCAGTGTCGGTACTTTGTGGGAGGTCCCCCGTGCTTTCGCACGAACCTAATTAAGGTAAATCTCGTTTTCCCAGAGGCGTAACCTGATTAACACTTTCTAGACACCTACTTGATTGGCTAATTGTAATGTGTAACACTCTCCCAGGAGTAACTATTATTCGCAGCGGGTATCGGGATCCAACTATCTCATAGAAGTTATGCAATCTCATTGCAAATTTCAATACTAGAAATTCCCGATAATATTTTGCTCCTAGCGTCCTATGACCTTGACAAAGGCCAACAAACCATAGGCTGCTAGTCAAGTTCAACCCGTCATTTCTTGATTGAATTAAACCCACCCCGCACGGCCCTTGACAAAGGCCAACAAGGTCGCAGACTACCCTAATCCAATCTGCATCATATGCATAAGCAGATAAGTACTATTCAGCTACCGCACACTACGCCTTGACAAAGGCCAACAAACGCAGCACGAATACTAAACAGTCCTTATCTGAAATGAGGGAGGGCTACGGTAGGTTTTTCTGAAAACCTAATGTGTAATGAACTTGATATCGTTGTAGAATCAAATGATTTTAAAATGGAGTGTTTTTGAAGCTTTTCTAGTTTTGCTAGAGGGGTAACTCCCGGTGAAGGGATTGTCGGCCCTTTCCTCATCGAATAAGGTGCAGGATACATATATATCACTATGCAAAGCAAAAACTCCAAAAGAAATCAAAAGACAAACCGAGGGGTGTAGCATCTGCCAGTCATTGCTAAAGGGGTCACTCCCGGTGAAAGGATCTCGGCCATTTCCTTATCGAATAAGTTGCAGGATGTTCTATAAGGAACACCGCGATGCAAAGCAAGAACTGTAGCTACCTGTTTTTGAAAATTCGATTCCACAACATCATTAGGTTTCTTTTATTTCATTAATCTCATTAATGAAGTCACATCATTTAAGTCACCTAAACATCACAGATAAATACGACGTACACTTATGCCATTCGCATTCGCCTCGATGTCCCCTCGTGCGCCGTTAGGTTAGGTAACTAACGGCAGTGCGGGGAAGGGCTAGCGCGGGTGTAAAACATAAGTAACGTCTATATAATATATCATATATACTATATACAGTATCTATCACAACTTATCAAATGATCACATCACAGATATCGCAGCAGAAGAACATATATGAAATATTGGATATAGTAGGACGTCCGTGTTTTCAATACGAGCCTGTATAAAACACGGATTCCACGGCCGCGATGAATAGCCAAACCCACATCCCTAGACCCATACGAGAGCGGCAAGCAACACTGCCAATTCTTGGGTTAGGAGACCCGGTCTCGACTCCTCGAGATGGTCTCCCACTGGACCCTAGAACCCGTTTACTTATGCTCCCCGCCTTGGGTCCACCTAATGCGGAAAAGTAAATAATATACAACGGTGACATCATCTTCAGCCCGAAAGTGCTCCAATAAAAGAATATTACATACAAATGAATTTTACATGAATGAAAAAAGAAAAACTCTCACCTCACATAAAACACCTGTAAGTGCACGGCGGCGCCCCGGCCGTCAATCCGACGGCCAAATGCGGAAGCGGTGATAAACTTTAATTTTGCAAACTAGCAAACCGGCACCACCGCGCACTAAAACCCGGATCGAACCATTAACTAGTCCTAGCTAACAACAAGATAGGGAATAGAGATATACCGACTGATCCGAGTCCTCCAGTCTTCTCGTCGTCGTCCCGATCTCCCGCGGAATGTCATGTCTCCACCTCGTCGCCGGAAGTGCACCACATCGCCTACATCTTTTACGGGCTCCCACCTCAATGCCAAGGCAACTCGGGCACGAAGCTGGCTAGTCGACGTGCCCAAGAATTGCTGTAGAATGTATAGTAGAACTTGTGTCTCATTTTGGGGTTGTAGGAATTGCCTTTGTGGTGGAGGAAAAAGAACTTGGAGAGAGGTGAGGAAAAATATAGCATGCAAAGAATGAGAATAACATTTTCTCATCACCAATCGAAAACCCCACCCACCCCCTCACAAGTGGCCGGCCATGACAATGGTGGTGGAGAGAATGAGCCAAGAATGAGAGAGCCATCCAATAATCCAAGGGGGAGAGAGAGAGAAGGCTATCATGCAAAGGAATGATCACTAGGAAAGTCCAACACTCAAACAACAATCATCACACTCCATCATTAACAAGCATGCTGACTTCAAAAAGCCAAGCAATCATGAAGAAGGAAAGTCAAGTGATGGAGCTCCCATCATGATGCAACAAAATGCAAAGGAACCCCCTCCACTAAAGCTTATTTGCACAAATGCAAATAAGCCCTCCTCCACCAATCTTCGGCCAATGAACGATACAAAGGAAATTGGCCAAAACGGAAAGCAAACTGGCAACTCCAGAAAACTGGTCCCGTAATAAATTACAGGAAAACCCCGATACTGTGTATACACACCCGCATCTGTATTCCGACCGGAATACAGATGCAATGAGACAAAATCTACACTGTACTATACTAGGATCCGTCTTAAACCAAAGCCGGCTAGTATTATCCGTTCGATCCTGATCCGTGCAATACCGCACGTATCTGATCGAACCCTGCCATATATCCATACGGCCACTTGTACGAACTGTCTGATCCTGATCCGTGCAATACCGCACGTATCTGATCGGACCTTGCCATATCTCCATACGGCCTCTACAGCTTTTCTCCCGAAAGCTTGAGTAACTGAATGTGGGGGACTCTAAAGACTCGTCAACACCTTGGTTGTGGATTTAACCACTAGCACGTCAGAGGTATAAGCCAATACGTAACGGGCTACCAGGTATTGACCAAAAAGGACGTCTGTGAGCGAACTCAGCCTTACACCCTACTGAGCCTGTCAGTGACAATATCCGTACAGTCTGGTCCGTTTGTCTATGAGCATCGCATGGCGGGCCTAGGGGGTTGGTAAAAGTCAGACCCCCAAAAGCGGTACAAGTCGTGTCGGAGTGTAGCCCAGAACACCCTGAGATACTACTGGAATACCTACCAGTAAATCTCCTGCCTCGGCCGAGGGCTTTGTGTAATGGCTCTCCTAGACACAGCGCGACCTCACCCCCAATACCGGGAGAGACGAACCCCTGAAGATACGCTCACTGCCTCCATGTGGCTCGGGACTGTACCAAACTAAAACATGTTTGCACGTCTCCTTTGAGCGTGGTAGGGTAGTAATCAAAGTACAGTGGGAACTCACACGAGACAAATGACGATCCCCAGGTCGATGAACTAACCTGTACACATGTCACCAGGGAACTGCCATCTGACGTCTGGTATATGACCAACTAGCATGTTCCCGGCGAGTCCTGTCCGGTGTACTCATAACCCAATGAGCACCTGTATACATCTTAGGTGATCCTACTGACACCAGTGGCTTGTGAGACCGGCCACCGCCCCTCGTCGGGGTCTCGACTGTATACACTAGTCTACTCTGGAGTATTGATGCCCTGTCTCGAAACTCCCACGACTAGGGACCATTTAAGGATGTGCTTATAGACCCCCAGCTCCCACTTATATGATCGCCCTCATACTGCTGGTGGTCAAGCAAGAATCCTAGGGGCTCTACCAACATGTAATAGCGACCTGTCAGGTCACCTAAGCAGTACACGATGATAAAGATAAACCAGATAGCATACTATCATCTCGAGTAAGATTTTCCTACCGGGATAGGTCCTCCCTCAATCATTGCAATCACGTGCCTGTGATCCAATAATTGACTCTGAGGGCACTATCTCCAACAACCCCCGGCTATTCAACGCGACGATCCAATACAACATATCACAGCAACACACAATATCTCATATCATCAACGTAAGCAAGTATGCGTATCCCGATTGTCGTTGATGTATAGCAACGAAGCCGGCGATACACCACATACTACGCTTACGGTCACAGAAAAGAAAGTGTAAAACTACAACAGTTGGAATCCGCAACCTCCTTAGACATCGCATGCCTAACCAAATGAATTCCTTAGACATCGCATGCCTAACAATTATAAACCCCGCATTTTAGTCTCTTTATCGAAAACTCTTTTCAATATCAAGTTGGATAATTCAACAAGATTCCTGACAATCTGATCGAATGCTCGTCGCAAACTTTAGTAGACGGCCGCACCCCTGATGCCGACGACGAAGTGCACTAAAGCGGAACACCGCTGCCCCAAGCACCCGAACGGATGCTTTTGGCGACGGGGTTCTCCTACAGTCACTTGGTCGGGGCTATGGGGCATGGCTGTCTATTAAGTTTACCGGCGAGTATCCGCGTACACTACGTGAGTGCGACGGACTATTCATCCCATCAAAATCCCGTGGCAACCGATCAAGTGAGACTAAACTGCTAGATTTATAACATTCAAATCAGTTATCTCATAACTATTTGTGGATTCCAAATATTGTATTACATTCCAGATAAATAGACAGTGTTAAACTTTCCGATCGAACAATCAAACACCCAAGTTTTCCCGATAGCTCAACACTTGAAATAAGTTTAAAAAGATCCATTTCATTCCACAGTACCAACGGTCCAGCCGTAGAAGGGTCAAGCCAATGCCTCACATGTGGCACGCCGTACCGCCCCAAACCCTAAGGTTCAAAGGGCAGTTCAAGACGCTCACATAATCGAGTTAAGGTTTGTTGTCTTCTAGAGGGTCCATCGTGTTACTTGCACTACTTAGACGTTCTTAAACTACGGAAAAATCCAACACTAGGAAATTTTCCGGCAGGGGAAAAAGTGAGATATTGATATCCGGTCGAACATTTTAACACGTTCTAAATTACCCGGAAAAAACACAATAAACAAAGTTAAATAATCTGATCGAATCATTGAGCCCCCAATACAACCCAGAAAACTCAACTCTTGAGTATAAATTAAAAATTTCTAGAAAACACAGGAATTAAAGAAAGAAATTACTATGCAAACCACGTGCCATGATTCACCATTATGGTCGCGGAATCGCCGCGCAAGCCAGGGTGGGGCCGCGGTTCCGCGGCGCATTGGTCGATTTGGGGGTACGTGCTGAACAGTAACTCCTAGAAAACCCTCCTGAATTTTTTGGATATTTTTTATTTGGAAAAATCCACAGTTTCAGAAAAAGTACAGAGAAGGGTATCGATTTGGGTTTCGGGGTTCGATCGGGTTTCTAACTTCGTTTACACTTCGCCTAAAGCTCTAGCAAGGATCTGATACCACTGTAGGTTGCTAGGTACGTGCACAAGGGTCTATAAGGCATCAACCATGCCCGATTAAAATTTTAGCCGTGCCGAACAACTCTAATATGGATCTTTAAACTAGAGTTTAGGCGAAAACTAACATGTTAAACACTTTAACACTAAGTGAAATGGATTACAACCTTTGTACATCCGGTCCTTCACTTCATTAGCTCCGTGTAGACATCCCCATCGCTGCGATCATGAACTCCGGACTCTAAAGAAGCTCCATGAAAAGAACGAACGTGCTTGCTACGATGACTTCGAGGCTGAAGATGATCTACGTCGGGGAAACACTAACTCAAGCTATTCCTTCACTAGGTCATGAACTTTGTGAAGAGAACACACTCTACTACATGGCAAGTGGTAGAAGATGAAGAAGTAGGAAGTGGGCTCACTTTAGAATTGATTTTCTCACTCTTTTTCTCATGGCACCATTGGAGCTAGTAAGCTTTTGGATGGAGCTTGATGATGAAGAAGAAGAAGAATAAATAATCCATCCAAATGAAAACGTATCCAATGAATTATAGCACCATGGTTGAGTTAAGCCCTCATGCTTAACTCATGTAGAGAATTAACCAAGGCATTAGGTTAAGGGTTGGGTTAAAGAATATCAAGACAAAAGACAAAAGAGTGGACTTTATCAAAGTTTCTCCAAGCTTCTTCAAGCTTGATTACTTTGACTAAGTTTAACCGTTTTGTTAAATGTTATGATAAAAGAATAACCCTAATCTTAAACCTAATCTTGATACAAGTCTCATACACCCATCATTGATGTATCATCAAGCATGATACAAACATGTACACTTGCATATATCACATATAAACAATGTGCACAAACTAGTGAGAAAAAAAATCTTAAGTGAGCTAATACTAGTTAATGTAATGTAACATATCAAATATATAATTATACATTAAATTATTAAATCAACTCTTGATTTAATAATCCGGCTATAACCGACTAAAATCATGTGTAATAACTTATCGAATAAACACTTGATCCGATAACCTGGCTATATCGCATACAACCGATGAATGTCACGAATCGCGAGAATAGAATACGGTATCTCATATCGTTTTAATCTCGGTCCCGGACATATCACATATGTGCTCCTACTCCGTTTTGCTTGAGCCAGGAAACCCCTGTGTAGGACTCTAAAGACTCGTCAATACGCCAGCAGTAGGTGATGATCATATCAAACACCCACAAGCCGCAAGCGGTCTGCTAAACGTAACGGCCATCCGGGTATTGAGCGATCAGAAGATCAACAAGCAAGCCCGCTAGTTCTCCTGCGAATCCAATCAGTAACACTCCCGTACAGTCCGGTCTCGTCGTCTGATATGTCGCATATCTCGCCTAGGGGTGGTAAACGTCAGACCCTAGTAGCACGATCAGTCGTGTCGATATGAGGTCTATAACAGTTCGAGAAACTACTGGTAACACTTACCAGTAAATCTCAGCAACCCTGTCCAGGGATTTCCGGTTATAGCCAATCGAACACAGCGCAGCATCAACTCCCTATACCGGGAGAGACGAATCCCTTCCTATCGCTCATTGCCTCCATGTGATTCAGGACTGTACCCAAAAGCCACCTTTTTGCACGCCCTCTTGGACGTGGTATGATGGAAATCAAAGCACAGTGGGAATCACACAAGACTCTATGACGATCTCGGGTCAACAGAATACTCTGTACCAGTGTCACCAGAGAACAGCCATCTGACGTAAGGTATAATACCATCTGGGAGTTCTCGGCGAGTCCGTCCAGTGTACCCAGTCTCCACTAAGCACCCGTACACCATCCTTGATGTCAAACACCGATGGATATGGGATCATCCATAGCCTATCATATGGGTCAAGATGCGTATACGCTAGTCTACTCTGGTGTATCGATGCCCTGTCTCGATACACCCTCGACTAGGAACAGTTATAGGATGTACTCGTCGACTACCGTGGCCCCATTAGTATGATCTCATCATAGTCCCAGTAGTCGAGTACATATCCTAAGGGTTTTACCAACATGTAACAGAGAGACAATTAGTATACACGTTAAGGTAAAGAGTAACCAGATAGCATACTATCATGTCGAGAAAGAAAGTCCTCCCTATGTATGTCCAAGCATCCACTACAATATACATCTCATGTATAGTAATGGCCTCTAGGGCATAGATATAAGTAACACTTCGTAGATAGTGGGAGCAGCGGAAAGGTGAGCAATCTACTTAAATCAATCTACGGGTTAAAGCAGGCATCACGGAGTTGGAACATCTGTTTTCATGTGGCAGTCAAAGAGTTTGACTTCATTAAAAACGTAGTTGAACCTTGTATATACAAGAAGGTTGCAGGGCGCAAGATTGTCTTCCTCATATTGTACATGGATGACATACTCTTGATAAGAAATGATGTTCCTATGCTGCACTCGGTCAAGATCTTCTTATCATACAGATTCTCTGTGAAAGATCTTGGTGATGCTTCCTGGGAATTAAGATCTATAGAGATAGATCTAAACGGATATTGGGATTGTCCCAATCTAGTTACATTGACACCATACTAAAGAGGTTTAGTATGGAATATTCCAAGCGTAGTGGTTTACCCACAATCTCTGGAATCATTCTCTCCAACGAGATGTCTCCCAATACTAATTTGGAGAGGGTTCGCATGCAAGGAATACCCTATAGTTCGGCAATAGGCTCTATCATGTATTCGATGCAATGTACCAGACCAGATGTAGCTTATTCACTAGGTGTAGTGACTAGGTATCAATCGGATCCTGGGGAGAATCACTGGACATCTGTGAAGAACATTCTTAAGTACTTGAGAAGGACTAAATAATTGTTCTTATGGTATGGTAACGGTGAACTCCAAGTGGTGTCCTTTACCGATTCGAGCTTCCAGAGTGATAGGTACGACAGTAAGTCGGTCTCGGGCTTTGTCTTCACCCTTAATAGAGGGGCGGTATGTTGGAAGCGTTCTAAGCAAGATACCGTGGCAGACTAAACGATGGAGGCTGAATACATCGCTGCCAACGATGCCGCTAAGGAGGCTGTCTAGATAAAGAAGTTCATAAATAAACTTGGTGTTGTTTCGTCCATCGGTATCTAATACCTCTGTATTGTGATAACAATGGAGGAATGGCTTTGTCCAAGGAACCCAGGTTCCATTAGGAGTCCAGAAACATTCTTCGACGGTATCACCTGATCCGGGAGATAGTTGATCGCCGGGATATCGAGGTCAGGAAAGTTGACACGAAGAATAACACGGCGGATCCACTCTCGAAGGCCATGCCCCAGGTACAGATTGAGAGACTCTTCGGGATGTTGGGTATGAGATACTACAACAGTTGGCCTTAGAGCAAGTGGGAGGTTGTTAGTTATATGTATTCCCTAGAGGCCTTTTTTGTACATGATTGTATATTATAGTGGATTCTTGGACATATATAGAGGAGACTTTCTTGCTCGACAAGATAGTATGCTATCTGGTTGCACATTGTCTTAACATTTATGCTTATGTATCTTTATGCAGTCTCTCTGTTATATGTTGATAATGCCCTTAGGATGTGGACTTGACTACCAGGACTATGATGTAGATCATACTAGTAGGGCCAGCGTAGTCCACAAGTACATCCTTTAATTGTTTTTGGTCGAGAGAGTATCGAGATGGGGCATCGATATTCCATTCCAGTATAGATTAGTGTGTATGATTCTTGACCCTGTATGGGGCGATGGTTGATCCCACAACCATTGGCGTTTGACATCAGAGAATGTGCACAGGTGCTCATTGGAGAATGGGTACACCGAACAGGACTCGCCGTGAACTCCTAGATGGTATTATACCTAATGTCAGATAGCAGTTCTCTGGTGACCCTGGTACAGGTTAGTCCGTAGACCCGAGATCGTCATAGAGTCTTGTGTGAATCCCACTGTGCTTTGATTTCCATCATACCATGTTCAAGAGAACGTGCAAACCGGTGGCTTTTGGGTACAGTCCTGAATCACATGGAGGAAATGAGCGATTGGAGGGGTTTCGTCTCTCCCTGTATTGGGGGTTAATGTTGCGCTGTGATCAATTGGCCATAATAGGAAATCCCTGGCCAGGGTTACTGAGATTTACTAATAAGTGTTATCAATAGTTTCTCGAACCGTTATGGACCTCACATCGGCATGACTTATCAAGTTACCGGGGTCTAACGTTTACCACCCCTAGACTCGATATGTGACATTTCAGACGAAGAGACCGGACTGTACTGTAGTGTTACTGATTGGATTCGTAGGAGTATGAGCAGGCTTGCTGTGGATCTTTTGATCGCTCAATACCCGGATGGCCGTTACGTTTAGCAGACCGCTTGCGACTCGTGGGTGACTGATATGATCACCACCTACTACCGGCGTATTGACGAGTCCTTAGACTCTTACACAGAGTTTTCCTGGCTCAAGCGAAATGAAGTAGGGCACATATGTGATATTTGCGGGACGGAGATAGATACGTGTATATGATACCGTATTCTGATTTCGCGATATATGTTATATGTGATATAGCCAGATTGTTGAATAAAGTGTTGATTCGATGATTTAATATTAGTCGGGTATATGTGATATAGCCGGATTGTTAAATCAAGTGTTGATTTAATAATTTAATATATATATATATATTGGATATATTAATATATATTAACTAATATAAATTAGCTCACTAATGAATTTTCTTTTCTTCATTTATATTTTATATATACATATTATATATATATATATTTAATGTATTTAGAATATAGTATCTTGCTTGATGTTACATGGAACTTGGGTGTAATAGACTCACACTTAAAATAAGATAATGTGGGGTTTTTATTATTTAGCGAAAATAAAAATACGTGGAAATTAGCATGGTTATGAAGCTTAGAGAAGCTTGGAGAAACCTTGACTAAACTCCGCTTGCTTTTGTTTTACTCTAGATGTTATTTAACCTAACCATTATCCTAGCTATAGTTAAGTTTCTACAAGAGTTTATATTAGATATTTTCTCACCCTTGGTTAAGATTATGCTTCATCTTCTTCATCTCTTTTTCTTTACTTGATTTTCTTGTGGTGAAAAAGAATAAGAGGAAAAATATTCTAAAGTGAGCTAAATTCATACTTCATCAATCTATACCATATTAGCCATATAGTGTAGGTTGTTTGCTTCACTTATTCGTAGATTAGTGATGAGGTAGCTTGAGTTGAGTCTCCTCAAAGTAGATCATCTTTGGCTTTGAAGATTATTAAGCAAGCTCGTTCATTTTGACTAGTGGAGCCTATGGAGAGTCCGGAACACCACTACTTGAAGTGAAGGGACTTCTACACGGATCATTTGAAGTGATGAATCGGTCTACAAAGATGTATTCCATAATCACTTAGGTTTATGCTTGCTTACTTGTTGTTCAACCCTAATTCTCTAGCTCGATTCTATGTTTGAGTTCATTAGCGCACTATATTTTTAAAATTGTATACTTGATACACCTTGAAACCCTAGTAGATGGGCTAAGAAAATCCAACATATTTAGTAGTATTCAAGCTATGTATTTTGACCTTCGCCAAGATATAGAGATTGGTAGCTACTGAATATTCATCTGTAGCATAGATAGATGCGTTGGTTTGGGACATTCGTACTACTATTTTGGCCTTCATCAAGGGTATGTACGGGTGAGTTCAAATTAATCTGGACAATGACAGGTAGAACTTGACATGTGACTTATGATATGTTGGCCTTCGTCAAGGTGATAAGAGCATGGGGCAAAAATTCACATCGGGAGTTTCTAAAGAAACTGAAACTTGCTAGTGTTGCATACCATTTGGAGTGTGATAATTTTGGTAGGATTCCTTCGACTCTATCACACGATGATATTTGGATCCCGATCCTACTGTGAGTATATGCTACTCCTTGGGAGATTTTTTTCACTTAACGATCCATGCTATAAACCAAGTAGGTGTCTAGAAAGGTGTTAGCGGGGCTACGCCTCTAGGGAAAAGAGCTTATTTAATTAAGGAACTTCACGAAAGTGTCGTAAATGCTCCCTCGAAATACCGACACTGACCTGGCAGAAAGGCTAAGCAAGTACTGTACGGTGAGATTAACCCGGACTAATTCTTATTTTATGGTTTGAGAAAGGATTCGAGAAACAGTGGGAGCCATCCTGTTTAGATAAATTAAAAACCAATCTAAACTTGTGAGAGTATCTTGCTAAAGTGTTTATTCTCTCTCTCCTAATTGCAGTGACCAAGATGACTAGCCTTGAGTTACTATAGATCAAAACATACTGACAGGGCCAAACTATAAAGTTTGGCTCAGGAATGTCAAGATGGCAATCACATATGACAAATTGGGCTATATTCTTAGTACTAAAGCCCTCGCCATCCCTGGTCCAGATTCCAGTGTAGCGGATAAGGATATCCATAAGACCTGGGAAATTGATAGAGCAAAAGCCTCGTGCCTCGTGCTGGCCTCTATGGACAATGAACACCAGAGACGGCACGAGAATATGGATCTTGAATCCATATTCTTCCATACCTAGGAATTATATGGAGTGCAATCTCGTATCGCAAGATTCAAGACCTCGAAGAATCTATTTTATGCGAGGTTGGTTGTCGGATCATCTGTAGGGGACCACGTCCTTAAGATGATTGGCTACATTGAGGAGCTCGCGGACCTGGGGACCACGTTGGAAAATGAGCTGTATACAGACTTGATTTTGCAGTCCCTCCCTTCTACTTACGCCCAGTTTTTCATGAAATTTTAATATTCAAGGTAAAGAAGTTGAACTTCCGAAACTCCTCAACATGTTGAGGAGTGCAGAGGGAATCCTGCAGAAATCCAGGGAAACACCTGCTCTGCTTGTTGGTGGAGCTTCCTCTTCTAGATCCAATGCAAAAGCCAAAGGAAAGAAGAAGGCCCCCACCAAACCGAGAGGCGGTGTTAGTAAGGTGGAAGCGAAGGGCAAGGAAAAAGTGGCAGGGCCGACAGTAGGGAAGGAAGAATGCTTCTATTATCATAAGAAGGGGCATTGGAAGAAAGATTGCAGGGCCTGGAGAGCCAAGAACCAGGACTCGAAGCAGGTTGTAGCTTCGGCTTCAGGTGTATTTGTAATTGAAAACACTCCGTCAATCAACTCTACTTCCTAGGTATTGGATACCGGATCAGGATCTCATATCTATAATTCTTTGCAGGCACTGAGAAGCAGTAGAGTTCTGAAGACCGGTGATATGACCGTCAAGGTTGCTAACGGAGCGAGCGTGGATGCTGTGTCAGCATGGGAATATCACTTAGGGTTGACAAGTGGAAATATTTTGGTTTTACGCAACTGTTTTTATGCAACTAGTTTGACTTATAATATCATTTCTATATCTTTGTTATCTAATGAAACTTATGATTTTACATTTGTAAGCAATGTCGTAGACAACCACCTTAATCATGGTCTGATTGGGTCAGGTACTCAAAACAATGGTATATACGTATTAAACCAACTACAAATTTTCAATGTCCAGAACACACATAAAAGAAAGACTCCATAATTAAATCAAGGTTTCTTAAGGCATTGTAGACTGTATCACATCAACAAAACAAGGTTGACCAAGTTACATAAAGAAAGATATTTGGATCCGTTTGAATATCAATCTTATACAACTTGACAATCATGTCTCAAAGGAAAGATGTCAAAGACTCCGTTCACTGGACACGGAGTAAGAGCAAGCGAGCTCTTGTGACTTATACACAGCGACGTGTGTGGTCCAATGTCTACACATGCAAGAATTGGTTAATCCTATTTCATTACTATTACGGATGATTTCTCTAGGTATGGACATGTTTTCTTGATGAAACATAAATTCGAGGCCTTTGAGAAATTCGGAGAATATAAGAATGACGTGGAAAAACAAACCGGTAAAATTATCAAGATACTGAGATCTGATCGAGGTGGTGAAGACTTGAGTGACGAGTTCCTGGACAACCTAAAAGAGAAGGGAATTCTCTGTCAGCTTACTCCTCCATACACTCCACAACACAACGGTGTATCGGAGAGGCGAAACTGAACCTTATTGGATATGGTGCATTCCACGATGAGTAACGCTGAGTTACCGCGATCATTCTAGGGTTATGCACTAGAATCAGCTGCATATCTTTTGAACAAGGTTCCTACCAAGACTGTGCCTACCACACTATATCAGATGTGGTGTGGAAAGAAACCCTATCTTCAGTATCTGAAAAAATGGGGATGTCTAGCTTTTGTCAAAACACAGCATGCGGACAAGCTCGAGACACGCTCAATACTGTGTAAGTTTGTTGGATACCCAAAGAACTTCAGGGGTTATCTGTCACGACCCTCAGGGTACGGAACGTGACTGGCACTTAAGTTACGAAACGTCTCAAGACGTCCGTAAAATAAGTAAGCCAAAGCCCAGAAACCAAAACCAAATAAGCAAAAGAATGAAGGAAAACCAATCCATTGAAAGCGAGTTTATCAAATAAGTCATATAAAAACCTTTTTAAAAACAATACAAATTTTTCCGAAAATTTCGGCAGAGTCTCCTTTGTAAATACTGGCCCCCAAAATGGGTACAACAAGAATATATATGAATCCAACAAATAAGGCATCCCCAAGCGGGAGCTAGCTCTTCGCCACAAGGCGGTCACAAATCCCACGGAATATAAAACAACAACATGCGAAATGATCATAAAGAAGCATGAGAAAAACAGCATGTCGACTCAAGTGAGCTCGACCCCAAAATACAGCATAAAAAGTCCACAAATCCCACAGTCTCATCTCTAGGTCAATATACAACAATACTGGTAGATACAGTAGATGGAGTGCACTAGATACAAGGAATATACAAGGTGGTACAAAAATAATAATATAACCCACCTAAGAGCAAAACCTCGAGTCCAGGCAAGGGAGGCAAAAGAAACAAGTGCACCCGCCGCTACTGTACTGACGGAGCGGACCTGAAAAAGGCTGTGGCACAACGGGGGTGAGTTGCCAACTCGTGAGTAATAAATAACATCTACACAGGCTATCGAATGCATGCATACAAGCATCCTAGCATCTAAAATACAGGTAAGGCAGGACATAATAGCAGATATGTATGCAATATGAATATACTAGCAGGTATGAATGCAATGCGAATCAACTCATGATCTGAATGTGTAAGTATAAGAATCATGTTTTTCCTTTAGGAATCTCTTTTGAAATACCAGCACAATACCAATAGAATCAACAAGAATCTGTGTCCAGCATCGACACCTCAAAACTGTCTCAAATCTCATATCAATGTATCTCTGGCCTCAGCCGTCCGGCTGACCCATCTCAAATATCAACATCTCATCATCTCGCGGCCACGGTCGGTATCCTCTGGATATTCGCCGTCCTAAACAGTCACCGGTAGGTAATCCGTCGCCTGCCAGGCTCAACGTCAACACCACATTCCTCTTGCCCCGGGGTACCTTACCGGGCCCACAATGTACCCGTGACGGTTCCTCCACTCCTCGACACGGATCTCGAAAACCACAGCAAACTCATGGTGGACGACACTTACATCACTAGAAAACCGCAATTTACATATTTTAAAAATATAATAAGTTTAGAAATTTTGCGGCTTTCCCCCGAAATTCAGAAATATTATAAAATCTCAAGAAATCCTCATAAGTGCATATGTCAATGATAATGAATGCATATGGTATCAATAATCAAGTTGCGATGTGTGATTAATAGATTAGGCATGAACAAATAATATGATCAAGCACATGCACATGAATAGCAATCCTATGATTTCATTTTAAGGAATTAAAGCAATAGCGCGAGTTTAAGTATCAATTATAGTAAAAGGTTTCAATTTAAAGGTTATCTAGTGTGGTGGCATGGCAATTACCAGGGTGTGTGTGTAAGCATGAATAGTGCTCGTGCTGCATATAAAACCCTGGCAATGGTGCAGGTGTCCTATAAAATGGTTTCGCATCTGTATGTCAATATAAGGCATGAATGTAGCAAATAATCATACAAGTATTACACCCCTAATTACTAACATTACTAAGAATCTTTTAAGCTACTAAAACTATCGGGCGACTTGCGCCATCCAACGATAGTCCCCCGTAGATGTTACATCTAATCACCGGAATCCCTAGCTAGTCACGTCCAATCACCGCTTTCCCCTTTCGTGCCGCGTCTGACGTCTCCGCGACCGAACCTGGAATTACATCAATACCAAACATAAGGTTACATATCAAGAAAGACGCAATTCCCTAACGAAAATACCATTGTTCACAAGCTAGGTAGAACGTGCACAAAGTGCACGGAACACACGCGAAAATCGCAAAACTAACTAGAATCGTCGATTTGGTCGCACGGAAAAACTAAAACCCGAACACTCGAAAATCCGCACTCACACATCCTAAAAGTCATAGGATACGCTAAAAATGTCATCAAGACATCGCAAATAATTCATCACAATATTTTAATAAAAACTGGTAAGCTAGAATTTGCAATTTGGTGCAAACATTGACAATTAGCGACAAAGTTATTACAGTCCAACACAACCATCCAACCACACAACTAGTTAGCCACAATAACACAAATTTTAACTCATTTACCATGCTATAAAACCCAATATCCAAACACAACCCTTTCTTGAATTTGGTAAATAGCAATCTTAATGAAAATTTCACACAAGTTTAACATAGATTAGCATAACATCAAGCCACTTAAGCAAAGTAACCTTATAGATTGGTTAAGTAAACAACTAGATAGCTAATTAGCTTTAATTAACTAAATAATGGTTTCTAAAAATCCTAACTTAACTCTAACCATAAACCTTTAAAAACTAGATTAGAAACTAACACTAAATTAACACTAGATTTTTGGCCTAATTAGCAAGTTAACCACTTAGATTAAGATAACAAAATAACTAAGTAACAAAATAGCTTAATTAATCTCTTAATGGTGTTCTAAACCCTAAATTAATTTCAAACCACAAACTTTAAAAAAACTAGTATGCAAATAGCACTAAAATTAACACTAAAACAATTTTCAAAGTTCTAATTAGCACACTTTAAACTACAATTTAACCAAAGTTTGAAATTATACCTCACAAACCCAAACCCTATGTTGCTAAAGCCTCCCAAGATGCCATCTTTCCAAGATTTGAACCAAATTAGGTTGGAGAAGAGATGGAATATGGTTTTGTGTTGAATTTGTGAAGGAAATTGTGGATTTTGTTGAATTTTTGAGATGAAAATGAAGCAAAAGAGAAGATGAAATGGGGAAAATATTTGGGGCTGTTGGTGCAGGATTTTTGAGCTGAGGAGGGAGTGGGGAGAGGTGTGGGGGAGTTGGGGAAAAGTGTAGAGAAGTTTCAAAGTCAAAAGACCAAGTCAAACAACAAAACCCATACCCAATTTAATATATTAAAGCCCTTATCATATCATTTTGTTCAAATGAGATGGGGAAAAATTTTGTGGGCTTGCAACTGAGGTGGGGCCGGCCTAGGGGTGAGGGAAGAGTGAGAGGGGTTTTACACAAAAAATTCTATGCAAAAAGACCCCCTACAAGTCCAAAATTGCAAGTTTTAGCTTAAAATTCAATAAATTTCGTTTTCCATAATAAAAATTAGTTAAAACTTAAAATAAATTACTAAAAATTTATGTTACAACTAGATTTTAATTAACATGATTTTAAAGCTTAAATTTAGCCCATTTAAATTTGTATTTATCGCTAATTTAATGTATTTTCTTACCGGCTTAAAATAATATTAAAAATTGAAAAATTAGGGAAAATTTTTAAACGACCAGAATTTCATAAATAACTCATTTGCTACTAAGAACAAGCAATTACCTATCCAAATTAGGTATAATTAGTCCTAAACTTCAAAATAACAAAAAGACGGTTTACGGAAAAAAAATACCGAATTTTCACCGATTTTCAGGAAAACACCAAAACGACTTTTCAAGGCGTTACAATCTTCCCCCCTTAAAGAAATTCGGTCCCTGAATTTTAAAAATATAACTACGCATACCTTCAAAGAGATGGGGATATTTCTTGCTCATCTCGCCCTCGGTCTCCCAGGTAACCTCCTCGCTGCTCGGGCCACGCAAAAGGACCTTGACGGTCGGTATAACTTTCGATCTCAACTTCTTCACCTGCCGATCCAGGATGGCCACCGGCTGCTCTGCAAAAGAAAGGTCGCGCTCTAGCTGGACTGTCGGGTGCTGAATCGCATGCGAAGGGTCGTGAAGGTACTTGCGGAGCATCGAAACATGGAAGACGGGATGAACATCAGGAAAGCTGGGTGGAAGAGCCAAACGATATACAACAGCGCCGACACGCTCGAGGATTTCGAAGGGACCCACAAATCTGGGACTAAGCTTTCCTTTTCGCCCAAATCGCATCACTCCCTTCATCGGAGAGACCCTCAGAAAAACATGATCGCCAACTGCGAACTCTAGTCTGCGACGGCGCCTGTCTGCATACGATTTCTGCCTGCTCTGAGCCGCTCTCATTCGGTCTCGGATCAACTGTATCTTCACTGTCGTCTCCTCAACAAGCTGCGGCCGCAAAATGCTGCTCACTCTGAGCTCGGTCCAACAGACTGGCGATCTGCATCTCCTCCCATACAATGCCTCGAAAGGTGCCATCTGAATAGTATCCAGGAAGCTGTTGTTGTAGGAGAACTCCACTAATGGTAAATGACGATCCCAGCTACCGCCGAAGTCTAAAACGCACGCTCTGAGCATGTCCCCGAGAGTCAGAATAGTCCGCTCTGACTGGCCGTCGGTCTGCGGATGAAACGCTGTGGTGAAGCTCAAACGAGTGCCCAAAGCCTCCTGAAGTCTTTGCCAAAGTCGGCTGGTGAACTGGGTGCCTCGATCTGACACGATACAAGTCGGTACGCCATGCAACCGCACGATCTCGTCGATGTAAAGCTGGGCATACTAAGCGAAGCTGAAAGTCGTCTTCACTGGCAGGAAGTAAGCCGCTTTCGTCAATCGATCTACGATCATCCAGATGGAGTCATACCCTCGACTGGTCCTGGGTAGACCCACAACGAAATCCATCGAAATCTTCTCCCATTTCCACTCCGGAATGGGTAACAGCTGTAGCTCTCCTGCGGGCCTCTGGTGCTCGGCCTTAACTTACCGACAAGTCAGGCATCTCGATAAAAACTCCGCAATGTCCCTCTTCATCCCGTCCCACCAGTAGGTCTCTCTCATATCATGGTACATCTTGGTGGAACCGGGGTGGACACTATACACTGATCGGTGTGCCTCCTCAAGAATGTCGCGCCGCAATCCATCAGCATCTGGTACGCACAGTCTAGATCCATAGCGTAAAATCCCCTGATCGTCAATCACGAACTCGGAAAATCTGCCCTGTCCCATCTGTTCCATGATCTCTGAGCAACGGTCGTCACTGTGCTGTGCCTCATATATACGGTCAAGCAACTGTGGGCATGCACGAACATGCGCAAGCTGTCCCCCTGTCTGAGTGAACTCGAACTCAACTCGGCTGTCGCATAACATCTGCCAATCTGCTGACGACTGCCTCTGCACTGCGCGCAAAAAGGATAGACTACCCCCGGGCCTCCTACTCAACGCATCTGCCACCACATTCGCCTTGCCAGGGTGATATAAGATCTCGCAGTCGTAGTCTTTCACCAACTCGATCCAACGACGTTGTCTGAGGTTCAGGTCTCGCTACTGAAATATGTATTTTAAGCTCTTATGGTCTGTGAATATTTGGCACGACTCGCCATATAGGTAATGTCGCCAAATCTTCAATGCAAAGACCACTGCAGCCATCTCCAAATCATGAGTGGGATAGTTCTGTTCATGCTTCTTCAACTGCCGAGAAGCATAAGCGATCACCCGGCCATGCTGCATCAATACGCATCCTGACCCCACTCGCGAAGCATCACAGTAGACCACAAATCCGCCTGATCCCGAAGGCAAAGATAATACCGGCGCCGTAGTCAAACAAGTCCGTAGCTGCTGAAAACTACGCTCGCACTCCTCTGTCCAAACGAAAGGAACTCCCTTCCGGGTCAAACCGGTCAAAGGTGCAGCTATACGGGAGAAGTCCTGAACAAAACGCCTGTAGTAGCCTGCCAGGCCTAGAAAACTACGGATCTCAGTAACCGATGTAGGTCGGGGCCACTGCTGAACAGCCTCAATCTTCTTCGGGTCCACACATATGCCGTCTCTCGTAACCACGTGACCTAAGAATCCGACGCTGTCCAGCCAGAAAGCACACTTGGAGAACTTTGCGAACAACTGGTGCTCCTTCAGAGTCTGTAACGTAATCTGCAAGTGCTGCTCGTGCTCCTCTCTGCTCCGGGAGTACACCAAGATATCGTCAATAAACACGATGATGAACAAGTCAAGATACGGCCTGAATGTACGGTTCATCAAATCCATGAATGCTTCTGGGGCATTGGTGAGTCCGAACGACATCACAAAAAACTCGTAGTGGCCATAGCGTGTACGGAAGGCTGTCTTCGGTATATCCTCCTGTCGGACTCGCAGCTGGTGGTATCCTGATCGTAAGTCGATCCTCGAAAAATACCCCGCACCCTGAAGCTGGTCGAACAAATCATCAATGCGTGGCAACGGATATCTGTTCCAAACGGTAACTTTGTTCAGCTGGCGGTAGTCGATGCATAAGCGCAAACTTCCATCCTTCTTCTTGACAAACAGGACCGGAGCACCCCACGGAGAAACACTAGGTCGAATAAGCCCCTTATCTAACAATTCCTGCAACTGATCCTTCAGCTCTCGAAGCTCTGCCGGGGCCATCCGATAAGGCGGTATAGAAATAGGCCCCGAGCCGGGAATCAAATCAATGCAGAACTCAACATCGCGCTCAGGCGGTAGCCCAGGTAGCTCATCAGGGAAAACATCAGGGAACTCACAAACAACCGGGACCCGGTCCAACGGAACCTCCGCAGCTCGAGTATCACAAATATACGCTAAGAATCCCTGACATCCCTTCCGCAAGAGCTGACCAGCGCGAAGAGACGAAATCAAGCTGGGAAGAGTGACGCTGCGGTCTCCCTGAATAATAAGGACTGGCTCTCCCGGAAAGCTAAATATGACTGCCTTCTCACGGCAGTCCACCGAAGCATAACAAGTGGCTAGCCAATCCATGCCCAGAAGCACATCAAAGTCTAACATATCGAGGAGAATCAAATCAACCGATGAATCCCTCTCCCCGATACGAACGGAACACAAACGAAATACAAAACGACCGACAAACGCCTAGCCTACCGGAGTACTAACAACAAGCGGATGATCTAACGACGACGACTCATGGCCCAACATCGGTGCAAAGTGTGTAGATACGTACAAATGTGTGGAACCTGGGTCGAATAATACCCGTGCGTCGAAAGAACAAACTGGCAAGGTACCTGTCACAACGGCATTGGATGCCTGCGAATCCAGCGGTGTCAAAGCAAATACTCGGGCCTGTCCTCCACCGATAGCGGGCTGACCTCGACCTCGGCCTCTGCCTCCTCGTCCTCTCTGAACAGGACCGCCGCGTCCACGGCCTCTGGGTGCACCTAACTGGCGTGGAGCATCGCCGGTGGTAGGAAGTAGGGCTCTCTGAGGAGGGGGTGGTGATGGTGGTAGGGTCACATGCGGAACTGTCGCTGTTCCCTGTCGTCTCGCCGGACAGTCTCTGACAAGATGGTGCGGACTCCCGCACCCAAAACACCCTGCCGACGGCTGCTGCCCCTGGGGATAAGAACCATATAACTGTCCCCGTCCAAATCCTCTGCCAGGCCTACCTCTCGGAAAGAATCTGGCGCGCTGCCTCTGAGACGGTACATTGGTGCGAATCCTCTTCGACCCAGAAACGGCCGAAGTCTGTGATATGCGTGCCTCCATCCGTAATGCCGTATCCATAGCAGTTGAATAAGTGTCGTAGTGCTGGGCGCCAATGGCAAGATATAGCTGGGCATCAAGTCCCTGTACGAACCTCTTCACCATCTTCTCTTCAGTATCCACCAAATACTGAGCATATCGGGATAACTGTGTAAACTGGATGTCATACTCAGACACCGTCATCCCAGGTGTCTTGACTAAGGCCTCGAAGCTACGAGCTCTGGCGTCACGAACGCTCTCTGGGAGGAAACGAGCTAGAAAGACTTCTGTAAACTCGGCCCACGTCATAGGCGGTAGACCTGCAGCTCGACCACTAAAGACTGACTCCCACCATGTCTGCGCGAGACCCTCTAGTCGGAAACTCGCAAGCTCTACCCATCGATCATCCGAACATCTCAGCAAACAGCAGATCCTGGCTAAACAGTCAAGGAACGTCTGTGGGTCCTCCGCTGCCTCGGTGCCGGTGAATACTGGAGGTCTCAGCCTTATGAAATCCTGTAGTGAAACCGGGATGGCCACGGTGGTAGTAGTAGGAGCAGGTATCATGGTCGTCAGTGATGTAGTAGGTACGTCATCCGGCCTCGGTGTACGACTGGCTGCAACTAGGGATCCTACCATCTGACGTAGCTCCTGCATGCCCCCCATCATCTGTCGCAACTCTTCCATACCAGTCTCGAGCCTATCCATACGGCCTGGGGAAGGTGCATCGGTCTGTCCCTGCGGCGTAGGCATACCACCCTGCTCAGTCCTAGTCTCGGACGAGCCAGCTCGAATCTCGTCTCGGGCGGCAGCCCTCTGTGCCCTCGCAGCCTTCGGCGGCATAGTGGCTGTTACAGGAAAACGGATAATAAGAACAGTGCAATAGGATCATAGGATACACGGAATTGAAGAAGGAATTTTCAAGCAAGTATATCCTAAAGTCACTTAGGCGGAGTACCGTATCGCAAGTATGCCGCGGACATACATACGCTACGTTACCCTACTTAAGTCACTTACTCCATCTACCAAGCGTCATCCTACACTCAAAAAGGTAAAACCTATCGCTCTGATACCAACTTTGTCACGACCCGCAGGGTACGGAACGTGACTGGCACTTAAGTTACGAAACGTCTCAAGACGTCCGTAAAATAAGTAAGCCAAAGCCCAGAAACCAAAACCAAATAAGCAAAAGAATGAAGGAAAACCAATCCATTGAAAGCGAGTTTATCAAATAAGTCATATAAAAACCTTTTTAAAAACAATACAAATTTTTCCGAAAATTTCGGCAGAGTCTCCTTTGTAAATACTGGCCCCCAAAATGGGTACAACAAGAATATATATGAATCCAACAAATAAGGCATCCACAAGCGGGAGCTAGCTCTTCGCCACAAGGCGGTCACAAATCCCACGGAATATAAAACAACAACATGTGAAATGATCATAAAGAAGCATGAGAAAAACAGCATGTCGACTCAAGTGAGCTCGACCCCAAAATACAGCATAAAAAGTCCACAAATCCCACAGTCTCATCTCTTGGTCAATATACAACAATACTGGTAGATACAGTAGATGGAGTGCACTACATACAAGAAATATACAAGGTGGTACAAAAATAATAATATAACCCACCTAAGAGCAAAACCTCGAGTCCAGGCAAGGGAGGCAAAAGAAACAAGTGCACCCGCCGCTACTGTACTGACGGAGCGGACCTGAAAAAGGCTGTGGCACAACGGGGGTGAGTTGCCAACTCGTGAGTAATAAATAACATCAACACAGGCTATCGAATGCATGCACACAAGCATCCTAACATCTAAAATACAGGTAAGGCAGGACATAATAGCAGATATGTATGCAATATGAATATACTAGCAGGTATGAATGCAATGCGAATCAACTCATGATCTGAATGTGTAAGTATAAGAATCATGTTTTTCCTTTAGGAATCTCTTTTGAAATACCAGCACAATACCAATAGAATCAACAAGAATCTGTGTCCACCATCGACACCTCAAAACTGTCTCAAATCTCATATCAATGTATCTCTGGCCTCAGCCGTCCGGCTGACCCATCTCAAATATCAATATCTCATCATCTCGCGGCCACGGTCGGTATCCTCTGGATATCCGCCGTTCCAAACAGTCACCGGTAGGTATTCCGTCCCCTGCCAGGCTCAACGTCAACACCACATTCCTCTTGCCCCGCGGTACCTTACTGGGCCCACCATGTACCCGTGACGGTTCCTCCACTCCTCGACACGGATCTCGAAAACCACAGCAAACTCATGGTGGACGACACTTACATCACTAGAAAACCGCAATTTACAAATTTTAAAAATATAATAAGTTTAGAAATTTTGCGGCTTTCCCCCGAAATCCAGAAATATCATAAAATCTCAAGAAATCCTCATAAGTGCAAATGTCAATGATAATGAATGCATATGGTATCAATAATCAAGTTGCGATGTGTGATTAATAGATTAGGCATGAACAAATAATATGATGAAGCACATGCACATGAATAGCAATCCTACGATTTCATTTTAAGGAATTAAAGCAATAGCGTGAGTTTAAGTATCAATTATAGTAAAAGGTTTCAATTTAAAGGTTATCTAGTGTGGTGGCATGGCAATTACCAGGGTGTGTGTGTAAGCATGAATAGTGCTCGTGCTGCATATAAAAACCCTGGCAATGGTGCAGGTGTCCTATAAAATGGTTTCGCATATGTATGTCAATATAAGGCATGAATGTAGCAAATAATCATACAAGTATTACACCCCTAATTACTAACATTACTAAGAATATTTTAAGCTACTAAAACTATCGGGCGACTTGCGCCATCCAACGATAGTCCCCCGTAGATGTTACATCTACTCACCGGAATCCCTAGCTAGTCACGTCCAATCACCGCTTTCCCCTTTCGTGCCGCGTCTGACGTCTCCGCGACCGAACCTGGAATTACATCAATACCAAACATAAGGTTACATATCAAGAACGACGCAATTCCCTAACGAAAATAACATAGTTCACAAGCTAGGTAGAACGTGCACAAAGTGCGCGGAACACACGCGAAAATCGCAAAACTAACTAGAATCGTCGATTTGGTCGCCCGGAAAAACTAAAACCCGAACACTCAAAAATCCGCACTCACACATCCTAAAAGTCATAGGATATGCCAAAAATGTCATCAAGACATCGCAAATAATTCATCACAATATTTTAATAAAAACTGGTAAGCTAGAATTTGCAATTTGGTGCAAACATTGACAATTAGCGACAAAGTTATCACAGTCCAACACAACCATCCAACCACACAACTAGTTAGCCACAATAACACAAATTTTAACTCATTTACCATGCTACAAAACCCAATATCCAAACACAACCCTTTCTTGAATTTGGTAAATAGCAATCTTAATGAAAATTTCACACAAGTTTAACATAGATTAGCATAACATCAAGCCACTTAAACAAAGTAACCTTATAGATTGGTTAAGAAAACAACTAGATAGCTAATTAGCTTTAATTAACTAAATAATGGTTTCTAAAAACCCTAGTTTAACTCTAACCATAAACCTTTAAAAACTGGATTAGAAACTAACGCTAAATTAACACTAGATTTTTGGCCCAATTAGCAAGTTAACCACTTAGATTAAGCTAACAAAATAACTAAGTAACAAAATAGCTTAATTAATCTCTTAATGGTGTTCTAAACCCTAAATTAATTTCAAACCACAAACTTTAAAAAAACTAGTATGCAAATAGCACTAAAATTAACACTAAAACAATTTTCAAAGTTCTAATTAGCACACTTTAAACTACAATTTAACCAAAGATTGAAATTATACCTCACAAACCCAAACCCTATGTTGCTAAAGCCTCCCACGATGCCATCTTTCCAAGATTTGAACCAAATTAGGTTGGAGAAGTGATGGAATATGGTTTTGTGTTGAATTTGTGAAGGAAATTGCGGATTTTGTTGAATTTTTGAGATGAAAATGAAGCAAAAGAGAAGAAGAAATGGGGAAAATATTTGGGGCTGTTGGTGCAGGATTTCTGAGCTGAGGAGGGAGTGGGGAGAGGTGTGGGGGAGTTGGGGAAAAGTGTAGAGAAGTTTCAAAGTTAAAAGACCAAGTCAAACAACAAAACCCATACCCAATTTAATATATTAAAGCCCTTATCATATCATTTTGTTCAAATGAGATGGGGAAAAATTTTGTGGGCTTGCAACTGAGGTGGGGCCGGCCTAGGGGTGAGGGAAGAGTGAGAGGGGTTTTACACAAAAAATTCTATGCAAAAAGACCCCCTACAAGTCCAAAATTGCAAGTTTTAGCTTAAAATTCAATAAATTTCGTTTTCCATAATAAAAATTAGTTAAAACTTAAAATAAATTACTAAAAATTTATGTTACAACTAGATTTTAATTAACATGATTTTAAAGCTTAAATTTAGCCCATTTAAATTAGTATTTATCGCTAATTTAATGTATTTTCTTACCGGTTTAAAATAATTTTAAAAATTGTAAAATTAGGGAAAATTTTTAAACGACCAGAATTTCATAAGTAACTCATTTGCTACTAAGAACAAGCAATTACCTATCCAAATTAGGTATAATTAGTCCTAAACTTCAAAATAACAAAAAGACGGTTTACGGGAAAAAAATACCGAATTTTCACCGATTTTGAGGAAAACACCAAAACGACTTTTCAAGGCGTTACAGTATCTTTCCTATTACGCATAGGAACAAAAGGTTTTTGTTTCTCGTCATGCCCATTTTTTGGAAAATCAATTTTTAGAAAAAGAAGCTAGCGGGAGCGCAATAGAACTGGAAGAAATTCCAGAACCACAATATATTACTGAAAGTATGGTAGAACCAGAGGTTTCAAAAGAGCAGGACATTCTCACGCCACTCCGCAGGAGTAGTAGTTTGTCTCATCCACCTGAGAGATACTAGGGTTTTCTTATAGACATGGATAGAGAGGATTGCATCATTGATAATGATGAGCCAACTAACTTCCAACAAGCTATTCAGAGTACAAACTCGGTAAAATGGCTAGATGCAATGCAGACCGAGAAGGAGTCTATGTACACCAACAAATTATGGACTTTGGACATTGCTCCAGAAGGGATAAAACCCGTAGGCTGCAAATGGTTCTTCAGAAAGAAGATTGGTGTAGATGGACAGGTTGCAACCTATAAGGCTAGACTTGTTGCAAAAGGATTTCGTCAAAGACCTGGTTTGGACTATGATGAAACTTTTTCACCAGTGGCTATGCTAAAATCCATCCGGATCCTTCTTGCCATTGCGCCTTCCACGATTATGAGATTTGGCAGATGGAATAAAAGTCGCTTTTCTAAATGGAAATTTAGAAGAGTGCGTCTATATGGACCAGCCAGAGGGTTTCATTCAGTGTGGGAGCAGCGAGAAAGTGTGCAAGTTGCTTAAGTCCATTTATGGACTGAAGTAGGCATCGCTGAGTTGGAACATCTGTTTCGATGAGACGGTCAAAGAATTTGACTTTATCAAAAATCCAGATGAACCATGCATCAATAGTAAAATTGTAGCAAGAACTGTTGTATTTCCCGTCTTGTACATGGATGACATTCTCTTAATAGGAAATGACATTCCTATGCTACAATCTGTCAAACGATTCTTGTCACAAAGGTTCTCCATGAAAGACCTGGGTGATGCCTCTTATATTCTGGGGATCCAGATCTATCGTGATAGATCTAAGAGGATGTTGGGACTTTCACAGTCCAGCTACATCGTGTAAGTCGATGTCGCGCACCCCACGTGTTAGCGGGAAGGCGAAAATTGCAAAAATTGATTTTTACGGGCTTCGCAACACCGACTAAAACCAAGGATCGTCCATAAACCCTAGCTAGCAAACAACATAGGATTTAACTACTCGGAAAGAAAGTTATACCTCATGATACAAGTCCCTTGGGTCTTCTCCGCTGTCGTCGTAGGCTCTAAGGATCGATCCGGATCGTAGCTTCTTCAACGGCCTCCTCGAGTCAAAGACGATCCATCGAAGAGTCTATAGTCCGAGCTCTACCTCAAAACCGAGGTAAATAGGGCAACAAGATTGCTAAACTTGATGGCCTAAGTGATATAGAGTCTGAAGATGGATTTATTTGTCACTTGAAATCCTATGATTCTTAACACATGAGAGCTTTTAGGGTTTTGATGTGAGGAAGAAGAAGAGAGCTAGCTTTAGGAAAGAGAAATGATTTTTGATAATGATAATGATAAAATGAGATGGCGACCTTGACTTGACTACAAGCATGGCATGAAAAATATCTCATCCAAAATATCTGGTGCCACAAAATACTCATAAGAAATATCTAGTCAAAGAGTCAAACCAAGTCAAGTAGTCAAACCAAGTCTAATGGTCATACCAAGTCAAATGGTCAAACAAAGTCAAGTAGTCAAAACAAGTAGCCATGCCTCAATTATCATTTACAAAAATAACAAATACTTTTCTCCACCTCATAATTGTTTTAATCAAGTCAATGGTCAAACCCTAATGAGGTGTCTCCTTCTATGCCCCTCTCATCCGTATATACATACATGCATTCGTGTTTCGAGAAACACGAATATAAAGATACGAAACTGATGCATTAATATAATACTAGGATCCGGCTTAAACTAAAACCCACTAGTATTATCCGCCCGAACATCATACGCGCACAAGTGCACGTATGAGATTGAAGCCCTGCCATAAAACCATACGGCCTCTGCACCTTTTTCCTGGTGTAGGGAAACTCTCTATATGGGACTCTAAAGACTCGACATGACACTGGCAGTGGGTTTATTTTAGTTATATGTATGCCCTAGAGGCCATTATTGTACATGAGATGTATATTATAATGGATGCTTGGACATACATAAGGAGGACTTTCTTGCTCGACATGATAGTACGCTATCTAGTTACTCTTTATCTTAACATGTACACTGGTTGTCTCCCTGGTACATGTTGGTAAAGCCCTTAGGATGTATACTTGACTACCTAGATTATGATGCGGATCATACTAGTGGGAAAAATGTAGTCGGTATGTACATCCTTTAATGTCCTTAGTCGTGGATGTATCGAGACGGGGCATCGATATACCAGAGGAGACTAGGGTATACCTTCTCAACCCATGTAGATGGGCGATGGATGATCCCATATCCATTGGTGTTGGACATCAGAGATGATATACGGGTGCTCATTGGAGACAGGGTACACTGGACGGACTCGCGGAGAACTCCTAGATGGTATTATACCTCACGTCAGATGGCAGTTCTGTGGTGACACTGGTACAGGTTAGTCTGTCGACCCGATATCGTCATAGAGTCATGTGTGTTTCCTACTGTGCTTTGATTTCTACCTTACAATGTTCAAGAGAACGTGCAAAACGGTGTTTTTTGGGTACAGTCCTGAGTGACATGGAGGCGATGAATGATAGGCGGGGATTTCGTCTCTCTCGGTATTAGGGGTCGATGTTGTGCTGTGCTCGATTGGCTATAACAGGAAGTCCCTGGCCAGGGAAGTTTCTAAGATTTACTGGTAAGTGTTATCAGTAGTTTCCCAACCCTTTATGAGCCTCACATCGGCATGACTTATCAAGCTATTGGGGTCTGACGTTTACAACTCCTAAGTGAGGTATGCGACATATCAGACGAAGAGACCGGACTGTATGGTAATGTTACTGATTGGATTCGTAAGAGTATGAGCAGGCATGCTTGTAGATCTTCTAATCGCTCAATACCCGGGTAGCTATTGCGTTTAGCAGACTGCTTGCGGCTTGTGGGTGTTTGATATGATCATCACCTACTGCCGGCGTATTGACGAGTCTTTAGAATCCTACACAGAGGTTTCCTGGTTCTTGCGAAACAAAGTAGGATCACATATGTGATATGTGCGGGACCAAGTTTAATGCGCATATGTGATACCCCATTCTATTCTCGCGATATGTGATATCGGTTGGTTATATGTGATATAGCCGGGTTATCGGATCAAGTGTTGATTCGATGGATTGTTACATTTGATATTAGTCGGTTGTATATGATATAACCGGATTATTAAATTAAGTGTTGATTTAATAATTTAATGAATAATTATATATGCGATATATTAATTTACATTAACCAATATTCGCTCACTTAAGATTTCGTTTCTCACTTGTGTGCATATAGTATATATGTGATATATATTAATGTACATTATTTGTGTCATGCTTGATGCCATATGTGACATGGATGTATGAGACATACACCATGCTTATAATAATGGAATGGTTTTATTTATTTAAAGTTAATCAGAATTAGTAAGAAATTAGTCACATGCTTGGAAGCTTGGAGAAACTTGTAGCATCTTTGACTTAGTCCACTAGTTTTGTTTTACTTGTAGATATTTATTAACCTAACCATTATTGTAACCCATGGTTTATTCTCTACATGATTTAGTGTATGACACTAACTCACCCATGGTTGTGATTCTCACCTCATGAATTCATTCTCTCATCTTCATTCTTCATCTTCTTCTTCATGAAAAAGCTTACTAGCTTTTCTCAAGGTGAGAAAATATTGTGAGAAAAAGAAAACAAATGAGAGCCCATTTCTTACTTCATCATCCTTTACTACTAGTCATTTAGTATAGGGCGTTTGCTTCACTGATTTCACAATTAGTGATGAGGCAGCTTGAGCTTGAGTCTCCTCGACGTAGATCATCTTCGGTCTCGAAAACTTCGAGAAAGCTTGTTCATTTCTCCGGGAGAACCCTTTCTAGATTTCGGGTGTTCATGACTTGCAGCAAAGGGACTACTACACGGAGCATTAGAACTGAAGGACCGATCTATAAAGGTTGTATTCCTCATTCACACAGTTGTAATGGTGTTTACATATTGTTTCGTCGCATTTTCTAGTAAAGATTCTATGGTTAGAGTTAACTAGAACGGAATTTTTTTTAAATTGGCATGGACGATGCCTCCCGAAACGTTGCTGCCGTGCTAGCAAATCCTGCAGAGGTATCAGAGCCATGCTAGAAAATTAGACGATGTTTGTTAGATTACGAAACCAAAATGACTCCGAAACTTGAAACCTAACAACCCAGTTTCTGTCGAATTTATAAAGTCTTCAAAAAAATTTTTAAACAAGTCCAGAATAGTGTATGAGATACAACATGAACACTACAAAAATTTAGTCCAATTTCACCTTAAAGTGGTCGGCCACATCATGGTTAAAACCGGGGAGCTCGGCCCAATTTTGGAGTTTAGGCTTCAAATTTTCATGGTGTTCCAGTCTCTGAGTTTTGGTGTTTCAGGTGTTGTTTGTTTTTGCTAAATTTGCATGTTATATTAACTTTCTGCAAATACAATTCGGAGTGTTTCGCAGTCATAATTCTAATATGTATTTGGGTTATTTAGACGATTTTAAAATGTTTGAACGGATATCTATAACCCATATTTTCCCTCATTGAAATTTTCCAAGAGTTGGATTTTCCCGAGTTTAAAATTTTCAGAAAATCATGCAAGCGATTCTGTGGACCCTCTAGAAGAACGATACCCAAACTCTACTTTTTTGGATCGCAGAAATGCGGTTATACCTTAGGGTTTGCCGTGGTTCTGTTGCTACATGAGTGATGCATGGGTCGGCCCTTCTATGGATGGTTCATAGGAGCTATGGTAGTTTCTGGGAACTTTTTGACCTCCGCTCAAGTGTTGAGGTTGTTGGGAAATTTTGGGTGCTTGCTTATTCTATTGAAAAGTTTAATTTCGTCTAGCTATCTGTAATTGTGATACAATATTTGGAATCCACATTATTAGTTATGAGATAACTAGTTTGAATTTTATAAATCTAGCAGTTTAGTCTCATTTGATCGGTTGCCACGGAATTTTGATGTGGATCAAACGTCCGTCGCAATTACGTAGTGTACGCGGATACTCGCTGGATAACCATACTAGATAGACACACCACATAGCCCCGACCAAGTAACTGTAGGAGAACCCTGACACCAAAAGCATCCGTTCGGGTGCTCGCGGCCGCGGTGTTCCGCCTTAGAGCTTTTCGTCGACGGCATTGGGGATGCGGCCGTCTACTAATGTTTCCGATGAGCAATCGATCAGGTTATCGGGAATCTTGTTGAATTACCCAATAGGTTATTGGAAAGTTTTTTCAAGGTCGAGACTAAAATGCGGGGTATATTATTGTTAGGCATGTGATTTCTAAGGAATTCATTTGGTTGGGCATGAAATCCAATGTATGTGATGTGTTGGGTTTATGATGTCTAATGTTGTTGCGGATTCCAACTGTTGTAGTTTTTCACTTTCTTTTCTGCGACCGTAAGTGTAATATATGGTGTATCGCCTGTTTCGTTGCTATATGTCAACGACAATTGGGATACGCATATTTTCTTACGTTGATGACATGTGATGTTATGTGTTGCTGGGATATGTTATATTGGATCGTCGTGTTTGAATAGCCGACGGATTTTATGTGAGATGAGAGTTTTTCATTTTCATTCATGTAAAAACTTGTATGTAATATTCTTTTATTGGGGCACTTCTGCGTTGAGGAAGATGTCACCGTTGATGTATATTATTTACTTTTCCGCATTAGGATAGACCCAACGAAGGGAGCAGAAGTAACCGGGTTCTAGAGTCCAGTGGGAGACCATCTCGAGGAGTCGAGTCCGGGTCTCCTAACTCAAGAATTGGTAGGGTTGCTTGCCGCTCTTGTAGGGGTCTAGTGATGCAGGTTTGGCTATTCATCATGACCGTGGAATCCGTATTTTATACTGGTTTAATATAAAACCCGGAAATCCTTGTATATCCAATATTTCATATGTTGTTTTCTGCTGCGATATTCTGTTATATGATCACTTTATATGATGAGATAGATAATGTATATAGTATATGTGATATATTATATAGATGTTTCTTATGTTTTTCACCCGCGCTAGCCCTTCCCCGCTCTGCCGTTAGTTACCTAACCTAACGGTGCATGCCAGGACATCGAGACAAATGCGGATGGCATAAGCATACGTTGTATTTATCTGTGATGCTTAAGTAACTAAAATGATGGGAAATTCATTAATGAGATTAATGAAAGAAAATAAACCTAAAGATGTTGTAGAAACTTGTTTTAAAAACTGGTAGATCTAGTTCTTGCTTTGCATAGCAGTATTCCTTGTAGAATATCCAGCACCATATTCGATAAGGAATGAGCCAAGATCCCTTCACCGAGAGTGACCACTTTGGCAAACCTAGCAGATGCTACAAACCACTCGGTTTGTCTTTTGATTGCTTTTATAGTTTTTTCTTTGCATAGTGGTATTTGTGAAATATCCTGCTCCTTATTCGATAAGGAAAGAGCCGAGATCCCTTCACCGGGAGTGACCTCTTTAGCAAAACTAGTGAAAGCATAAAAAACACTCCTTTTTAAAATCACTCGATTCTACAACAATATCAAGTTCATTACGCAAAAGGGTTTCTTAAAAACCTGTTGTAGCCCTCCGTCATTTCAGATAAGTAGAATTTAGTATTCGTGCTGCGTTTGTTGGCCTTTGTCAAGGCGTAGTGTGCGGTAGCTGATTATTGCTTATCTGCTTAAGCATATGATGCGATTGGATTAGAGTAGTCGTGCAACCTTGTTGGCCTTTGTCAAGGGTCGTGGTGATGGGTTTAATTCACTCAGGAAATGACAGGTTGAACTTGACTAGCATCCTATAGTTTGTTGGCATTTGTCAAGGTCATAGGAGGTTAGGGCAAAATATTATCGGGAATTTCAAGTGTTGAAATTTGCAATGAGATTGCATACCTTCTATTAGATAGTTGGATAATGATACCCACTGCGAGTAATTGTTACTCCTCAGAGAGTTTTGCACTTTACGGTTAGCCGATCAATTAGGTGTCCAGAAAAGTGTCAATGGGGTTACGCCCTTAGGAAAATGAGTTTTATTTTAATTAGATCCGTGCGAAAGCATGGGGAATCTCCCTCAAACTACCGGCACTGGCTTGGCCGAAAGATTGGCGAACTTGTAGGGTGTAATTAATCCCGGCTATTCTTTTGTCACGACCCAAAATTTGGCATGTCACAGCCCGTAAACCACGTAACGTCCACAGGCGTAACGCAATTTAAGTAAGCTAAAAACCCAACAATCTAAACCATCAAAAGTAGTAAATAATAAGAACATTATTGAAACTTTTGAAATCTCAAGTAAAAATCTTTAAAGTCCAAATTTACTTCCTTTAAAAATTTGGCAGCACCTCCTTTGTAAAACAAGCCCCTAAAAAGGGTACAACATAAATAAGTAAAAGCATCCCCAACGGGAGCTAATCCATGCCCAAAGGCGGAAAACAACAACCACAACAGATATACGACGCCGTAGCAAAGAAAAAAATGATATAAAGTGAAATATCATAAAAGACCTCCAAAGTCACAAATAATATACAATGAGCAATATCGGATAATCGCAAAACCCATGTATAGCAAAACTGCACATATTCATCCATAGCGGTACCCGCTGCAAAAGATGATACGATAGATGAAAGCCCTGCTGCGACTGCACCGAGGTACTACCTGCAAAACACTGTAGCACAACGAGGGTGAGTTGCCAACTCGTGAAAAGTAAATAACATATGCAGGTAATCACAAGTATGCACATACTGCGATGGTCTATCACATGCAAGCTGATAGCAATAAATGGCAATATGTAATACAACAGTCTTGAAAGGTACTCTATCAGGTACTACTAATACATGAAGAAATGCAAATCAAATAAATATGGAGTACGGAATAAAACACATCATGTAAGTCTCATGAAACCTGAGTGTCTAACATCGACACCCGAAAACATCATGAAAACTGGTGTCTAGCATCGACACATAAATACTGATCTATCAGGTGCTGTCACCATGACTGGCCCTGATAGGTATGTATCATACGCTATCTGGAAATCTGAGTGTCCAGCTTCGACACTCGAAATTCCACGTATCTATACGTACATCACTCCGGTCGGTATCCCCACGTTAACCGCCGAGTCCAAATGCTATCACCGGTAGGTACTTGCCCAGCCTTCCAGGCTCATCGCCATCATCTACGATCTTCTTGCCGAGGGGAACCATACCGGGCTCCACCATGTACCCGCACACGGCCCACTCCACTCCTCGCATCGGGTATATATCACAAATCTCAGAAGCGAGAAATCTCATGGAGGATGCATTGAAATATCATATCAAGAGAAACTGGGTTTTTCAAATAATGCATAATTTCATGAAAACTACCACGGTCCTCAAATCGATAAAACATCAAGTTATGAATAAGAATATTTGCATTGATCATTATGACGAAATATTAGGTAGGTGTACATATATAACAGCGTCCCATACCACTGATATATATATATACACACCATATTTATACATATATATATATCGGCGTCCCTTAACACTAATATATATACGCAGGAATAAAACATGCAGAAAACATCATATGAAAACCATATCTCAATGCGAAATCCATGAAATATAATATATGCAACATGAAACAGTTATATGAGCATATAAAGGAAAAACCGCTATTTAACTGCAACAAGTTATTAAATATATCATGCGGTTCCTAATTTCTCCAAAATCCATACGACATCATATAAAGGTGAAGATGTAGCTATAGCCAGATATGCGTAACCATGTCGGTATAGCAAGATAGGTGTATCTATATATAGCATGTATGTATGATTCATCTTATATGCGCAATAGCATAAGAATCAATGTCACAAAACAATACAACATAGGGGTATAAGTAGCTCTAGTCAGGTAAATAGGTGTACATGTAAGTATGTGTGCAAGATGTACATGTAGCTGTAGCCAGGTATGTGTCTGTACCTGTCAATAATAATGTAATACCATACGGGTGTATGCAAGATGTACATGTAGCTAAGTTTCATATGTGTATATACCTATCACTAATGGTACAATGCTATATAGGTATAGGGGAAGCTAGCATGTAGGCATGGCAAGGCATATATGTAAGCATGTATGTATACAGGTATGCTATATGTCATATGCACAATGGAATATGAATCAATGTCTCAATGTCCCTAACCAATACAATATCACATATGTATAGGTGTCAACTATATCTCATATGTATATGGGTTGTGTGTGTCATGGCAATTATCGACGGAATGTGTGTAGCATACAATAAGTGCTCGTGTAACATGCACCGTCAATAATGGTGTTGTATCTCATTAATACTATATCTATATGCAAATAGGAAAATGAGGTATGCAACAAAGGTACACATGCACAATCAATGTCTATATACTTAATATCAAGAATCATATCATTTAATCTAGCCCAGACCCATAACGCCATGCGGGCGATTCCCTTTTAGATGTTAAATCTACTCACAAATGATCTTGGGCTGAGTAAAGCCAGCTACTCGCTTTCCCTTCTTCGCAGCGCCCGATGTCCCCGCCTGCGATCCTAAAATCATAAAACAATATAACAAGTGTTTATTAGCAATCGACCAATAGCACGTACAAACTACGTATGACCGACGCACCAACTTCAAACATACTCCCAAGTGTTCGCTTAGTAGCTAACGTGCGTAGCGACACTACGAAACCAACTCAAGAGCAACAACAACACAAAGACACAAACCGTGTCGGATAACGTAATGCGCGTAATCGAAACACTAGAAAACAAGCAAAGTGATCCCATATTTTTCTGCATAAACGATTTGTAAAAGTTGCACATACCACAAGACCACACACAACCCCAGAGACCCCAAGATCAAAACACAATCCCAAACACCTCAGTCTGGCCGCAAATTGCGGCCAGAAGCAATTTATTTGGGGCCGACTGAACATGGAATTGTCTCAGATTTTTATGGTGGGTTCTAGGTCACTACACAAGGTCACTGTGATGGGAACTTTTCCAACAAATACATGGTTTGATAGCAGATCATCCAAGACCCAAATCTACACTAAAAAATACGATATTTACCCGAAACTAAACTTTACGCGTTCTAAACTGAAACTAACAAGCTATGCAACACTAAAAGGACTTACTTAACAGAAAGAGATCATTACCTACTCCCATAAGCTTAAAAATTCTAGCTTTCCAACCTCCAAGGCATCCAAGAGGCAAAACAAGGTTTATGAAGTGATTTGGTGATGTTTTGATGAAGATTAGTGAAGGTTTTGTGAAGGAAAGGTGAGTGTTCAGTTGAGAGCTATGAGGAGATGAAAATAAATGAGAAAGAGATGAAGTGAGAGAGAATGAGAGATAAAGAGAGAGAGGTGAGTGTAGGGTGAGAGGGTAAGTGCACCAAGCATCATTAATGCAACCATTAATGCAAGCAAGCTTATCCCATGAGTCACCATGCCCCCTCCTTACCAATCCAAAACACAAAGGAAATATCTCTCACAAATATCTAGAGGTTTAGGTTAAGAGTTAAGCAATGATTAAGATTTAAACAAGGCAAGGTTAGGATTAGGATTATGTTAAATTGTCATGGTTGCTAAAACTAGATTAACACAAACAAACCCTCACATTAACATTCACATGTGCGTGCAAGCCATAACAAATAATAATAAATTATTAATTAAATGTTATAAAATGTAAGGAACCCGAATAGGTAAACTTTTTAGAGAAAACCTGCATTATCGTCTAATTAACACTAATCGCGAACCTAAGGCGTTACCCTCTCCCCCCTTAAAGAAAACTCGTCCCCGAATTAAAATTCTTACTATGCATACCTTCAAAGAGATGAATGCAAAACTTCTACATCTCCCTCGCAGCCTCCCAAGTGATTTCCTCTCTAGACGGCTATGCCAAAAAAAAACCCCACAGATGGCAAGACCCTTGACCAAAGTTTCTCCACCTGCCGATCCACTATAACCATAGGCCGCTGGTGAATGAAATAGCGCGTCCCAATTAAATGGTCTGGTGCTAAATCATGTGAAAAGGTCATTAAGCTAATTGCGAAGTATCGACATAAGAAAAACGGGGCCAGTACACAAAAATCTGGGCGGAAGTGCCATTTTATAGGCAACGGTACTAACTCGCTTCAAGGGTCTCAAAAGGACCTACAATTTTGGGACCAAGCTTCCGAAAACTCAACACACCATTCATCGGAAAAATCTGTAGGAATACATGATCTCCCACCACGAACTCAAGTCTTCGACCACCACGGTCGGCATAAGACTTCTGTCTGCACTGGGCTTCTCTCATCCTGACCTGAATCAACTGGATCATCTTCGAAGTCTCTGGATTAGCTGGGGTCCAAAAATCCTAATCTTGCGGAGTCGGTAAAACAAACTAGCGATCGCCACAACCTACCACACAAGGCCTAAAAGTTGCCGACTGAAACGTCTCTTGTTAACCATCATCGTAAGAGAACTCAATCAATGGAAAATGACGATCCCAACAGCCAACAAACAATTAGTACGTACGCACAAGCATATCCTTCAGAGTCTGTATAGTCTGCTCTGTCTAACCATCGGCCAACATTTAGAAAAGCGGAGCTAAAGCTTAACCAGTATCTAAGGATTCCTGAAACTTCTGCCAAAGACGGCTAGCGAAATGGGTGCCTTTATTGGATACAACTCATGAAGGAACTCCGTACAAACACACAACCTATCAAAGAACAACGAGCAAACTGAGCATACTGTGCATAACCGGACAACAATTCACCCAAATGGAGTCATACCCTCGACTAGACCTGGGTAGATACCACAACGAAATTCATGGATATCTGCTCCCATTCCTACTCTGGAACTGTAAAAAGGTTGCAACTCTCCAGCCGGCCTTAAATGCTCCACCTTAGCTCGCTGACAAGCCAAGCACTTCAAAACGAAATCCGAAACTTCACTCTTCATCCCTGCCCACCAGTAACTATCACGACCCGAAAAGTACGGAGCATGACTGGCACTAAAATTACGAAACGTCTCAAGGCGTATGTAATCTAAGTAATCCAAAACCCAGAAATCAAAACCAAATAAGCAGTAGAGTGAAGGAAAACAAATTTATTGAAAGCGATTTTAATCAAGTAAGTCACATCAAGCTTTTTAAAAGCAACATCCATTTTTCCGAAAATTTCGGCAGAGTCTCCTTTGTAAATACTGGCCCCAAACGGGTCTAAAACAGGAATATACATATAATCATGAATAAGGCATCCCCAAGTGGGAGCTAGCTCTTCGCCAAAAGCGGTCTCAACATCACACGCAATAAAAATCATTACTGTGCAAAAATAAGCATATAAAAACCCAAGTAATAAGTATCCCGTCGGCTCAAGTGAGCTCGACCCAGAGAAACAATATATAAGTCCACAAATCTCACTGTTTCGTCTCTAGGTCAATATATATCAGTATAAGTAGCAGGTACAGTAGATGGAGTATACTAGATACAATGAATATATAAGGTGGAGACAAAATAATATCACAACCCACCTACGAGCAAAATCTCTGATCCAAGCAAAAGGAGCGAAAGGATGAAGTACGTCCGCTGTTACAATGCTGACGGATCAGACCTGCAAAAAGGTTGTGGCACAATAGAGGTGAGTTGCCAACTCATGATTAATAAGTAACATCTATAAAGGCTATCGTAAACATATACACAAAGTGTCACAACTCAACAATACTGATATAGTATGATGTACTAGCAAGTATGCAACATGAATCATTTTAATAATACTAGTCTAGCATGATGTACTAGCTGGTATGCAACATGAATCAATTTAACCCGAGATCTGAATATATTTATATGAGAAAAACATCATTTTCATCTTAGAAAAGCTCCTGTGAAGTATCTGAAGTAATAATAATGGAATGAACAGAAATCTGTGTCCAGCATCGACACCTCAAAAGACTACCTCAAAATCTCAAGTATCGGTATCACAATATCTCGGGCCCCAGCCGTCCGGCTGGCCCATCTCAAAGAATCAATATCTCAATATCTCACGACCACGGTCAGTATCCTCTGGATATCCTCCGCGCCAACAATCATCAGTAGGTAGTCTTCCCCTGCCAGGCTCATCGTCTACAACTCGAGCTTATTGCCCCAGGGTACCTTACCTGGCCCACCATGTACCCGAGACGATTCATCCTACTCCTCAAATCGGGTCTCGAAAAACAACTCAGAACCGAGAAAACATCATGGTGGAAAATACTCATCATATCAAGAAAAACCGCATCTTTCTCTTTAAAATAAATCATCAGTTTATAAAATGTCACATGCGGTTTCCAAATCCAGAAAATCTCAAGAAGGGTCCGAAATCATCAAAATCACGATATCAATAAACAATGAATACCGGCATAAATCTCCATACTACTTCATGACTAATGAATATATAAATGCATCTGATATCATGCAATGAATGCAATAGTTAAACTAGCATATGAAAGCTATAACATATTGCAACTATCAGCTAGCAAGTTATGTCAATGAAATAGTATTCTCTAAAGTGTACGTGACATGGCAATTACCGATGATGATGTGTGTGAGCCGGCAAGCAGGTGTACGTGGAACATACGCATCATCGGTAATGGTGCTGGTGTCCTGACAGCATGGTTTCATAATCATTACTGATATCGTATGTATAAGCATGGAATGCGATGAAACATCATGAATATACAGAATGTGCTATAGTAACAGCAACACTGAAGAATAAACCTACCCAATATACGAATCATATATGGTGCGATTGTTCCAATTTCTGAATTTAGCAAGTTGATTAGTACTTATGCCGCTTAACTCATGATAATGGTGTAATAGTTTCACATTCTCAATTTAGCAAGTTAAATAGTACTTGTGCTGCATAACTCATGATAATGGTGCAATAGTTTTATATTCTCAATTTAGCAAGTTAAATAGTACTTGTGTCGCATGTCTCATATTAATGGTTTAATTGTTCTACATGATGAACTAAGAAAGTCATATAGTACTCGTGTCACATGTCTCATATTAAAGGTTCAATGGTTCTACATGACGAATTAACACATATATGGATACAAAAAGTCATGCAATGCAACAAAATAGATAACTAGGAACTATACGCAAAATGCCTGTACTACTAGATGTTTTAAAACTATCGGGCGCCTCGCGCCATCCATACAATTTCCCCCGTAGATGTGTACATCTACTCACCGGAATGTCTCAGCTAGCCGGATCCAATCACCACTTTTCCCGTTCGCGCCGTGTCCGATGTCTCCGTGATCGATCCTAGAATCACTCAAAGCAAACATCAAGTTAAAACTCTGAGAAGGTACGAGGACAACGATACAAGGAATAAACGTCCTCAAGCTATACTTGTATGCCCAAAAATATGTACGACATCGCCACAACCTCACTAGGATTGCTATACGAAACAACAACTAAACCTAGAACCCGATCATACCTATCGCTCATTCAAAATACCCTAAATATCATAGGATATGTTATATAATTAGTCACAAAATCAAATTAAATCAAGACCTAATTATAGCAAAAACCTAGTAAGCATTCAAATGGGATTTCAGTGCAAACATTCAAGGATTAATGACCTAATGACCGCATTCACAAAAAAACAACAACTAAAATGTGCCATGCTCCACTACCTAAATTAATCTCCCACAAAACACACAAAAATCATCCAATTAGCTTGCATAATCACTTGCTTAGAATAAAAATGAAACCCACTTGAGCAAGGTAACACTTAGTTTAGGTTTGTATAAGAACTAGATAGCAAACTAAACTTAGTTAACATAGTAATGATGGTTGAAATCCTAATTCTAACTCAAACCCTCATCTTTAAAAACCTAAATTTGAATTTAGCACCAATTAACACTTAAACAATTTAGTTTAAGGAAATTAACCAACAAAGTATAAATTGGGTGAAGATTTATACCTCCAATTTTAGTGATCTAGCATGAGATTTAGCCTCCCTAAAATGGTCTCCTTGCTCTAAAATTCAAGCAAGCTTTGGCTAAGGAGATTGGATGGGGAATTGGCTTGAAATTGTGAGGTTTTAATTGGATTTTTGATGCATTTTGGGGATTTTTTTTTTGGTGATGGAAAGTGATGGAAACAATGGAAGGGAGGGCTCCAGATTTTCGGCAGTGAGGGAATGGGGGAAATGGTGTGGGTGTTGTGGATTTTTTCTCCAAGTCAAACCCCTCGCATTCTCAAAGTACACCATACCCCAAATTACTATATTTTATTCTACACTTTAATTCTTTTTCCTCTCTTTTCAAATAAGTTGAAGTGAAAATGGAGGGTGGGCTTCCTGCAGGGTGAAAATGGAGTTGAATGTCATCACTCTGAACCCACAACTAATGATGACCTGATCACAAAACAAACTTAGAAAAATGTCTTGCAGCCTGGAGCTAAGCAAAGAAATCGTCAAAGCGAGGTAAAGGATATATATCCGCACCGTAACTCGGTTCAATTGACGATCAAACAGTACACAACCTCAAACTGCCATCCTTCTTTTCACAGACAGAATAGGAGCTCACCAAAGCGAAACACTTGGACGTACACGTCCCCCTATATAGCAAATCTGCAGCTAATCCTTAAACTCCTTAAGCTCCGCCGGCTCATCTGAAAGAACGTCGGGAAACTCTCGCACAAAAGGAACCTGGTTCAACAAACCCACTGTGGCTCCGGTATCATGAATGAAAGCCAAGAATCCTTGACATCTTCTCCTCAAAAGCCGACTAGCGAAAAAGGCTGAATTCAAGCTGTGTGGGGCGGCTATACTGTCCCCCTACACAACAAGAACTGACTCGCCGGGAAAACAAAAAAAACAAAACCTGACTGTTCTCTCTCGGCAGTCGACAGACGCATAACACCTAGCTAACCAGTCCGCGCCGACGAGAACATCAAAATCCAACATCTCTAGAATGATCAAATCGACGGACGAATCTCTATCTCCTACCCGATTGGTACATGACCGAAACACATGTCACGCAACCAAAAGATCGCTAACAGGAGTTAACACAACAAACAGCTGATCTAGCATACACGACTCTCGGCCCAACCACGGCATGAAGTGTGTAGAAAAAACGAGTGCATAGAACCCGAATTAAACAACATGCGCAACAAAAGAACATACGTATAAGATTACCTGAAAATTCTGCTGGACACCCACACATCCCGATGAATAGAAGCAAATACTCGTGCTGCCTTTTACCCGCAATTGGCTGTCTTCGTCCTCTACAGTCCTGTACTCTCGGTACAAATCCTCCGCGACCACGACCTCTCTGAACATAAGTCTGACGTGGATCAACAACAGGCGCAACAGGCGACTCTCCCTGAGGTGAAGGTGATACGGTATAACATGGTAAAGCTGCCTCGCGCTTATGTGGCACAATACAATCTCGAACTCAATGACCCAAACTCCCGCACCGGTAACATCCAGATAAAAACTGCTGACCCTCCTGGTGATAAGAGCTAAACGACTGTCCTCGTCCCAAGCCTCTGCTACTTTCGCGACATGCACGAAACCTGTCACGGTGAATGAACTTCTATCTCTGGGCTGGTGCACCTACACGAGCCCTCCTCTGTCTTCGAACTCCCAATGTGTCAGAAAGATAGGTCCTCATCTAATCGGGCTGCGTCCCCTGGTGCTGTGTAAGTAACACAACGCTGTGTGCTGATCGTAAGGAATAACTGGGTAACAGGGTGACAACCTCCTGTCGCTGCGCTCGACTGGCCTCAACCAGCGACCTCATCATATGGCGCAAGTCCTGCATATCGGCCTCAAGCCTAGCGATACGATCTATCGAAGGTGGATCAATCTGCTCCTGTACAGCGAGCGTAACGTCCTGGTCAATCCTCGTCCCGCACGAGTTAACTCCGACATCGGCTCTCGCAGCACCTCTCTCGGCCCTCATAGTCATCGGCGGAATATGGCTATAAATGGAAATAGGATTCGATAAGAACACGGAAATCAAACCAAAAGGATATGTATCATCAAGGAAGGAATTTCAAGCAATTAGTACTTAGGTCAGTTTAGGCGGAGTACCGTGTCGTAAGTATGCCGCGGACATACACACGCTACATCATTCTGCTTATGCTACCTACTCCATCATACCAAGGTCATCTTACATTCCAAAAGGTAAAACCTTGCGCTCTGATACCAACTTTGTCACGACCCAAAATTTAGCACATGACTGCCCTTAAACCACGTAACGTCCACAGGCTTAACGCAATTTAAGTAAGCCAAAAACCCAGCAATCTAAACCATCAAAACTAGTAAGTGATAAGAACAGTATTGAAACTTTTGAAATCTCAAGTAAAAATCTTTAAAGTCCAAATTTACTTTCTTTAAAAATTTGGCAGCACCTCCTTTGTAAAATAAGCCCCTAAAAAGGGAACAACATAAATAAGTAAAAGTTTCCCCAACGGGAGCAAATCGACGCCCAAAGGCGGAAACCAATTACCACAACAGATATATGACGCCGTAGCGAAAAAAGGACGATATAAAGTGAAATATCATAAAAGACCTGCATAGTCACAAATAATATACAATAAGCAATGTCGGATAACCGCAAAACCCATTTATAGCAAAACTGCACACAGTCAGCCGTAGCGGTACCCGCTGCAAAAGATGATACGATAGATGAAAGCCCTGCCGCGACTGCCCAGAGAGACTACCTGCAAAACACTATGGCACAACGGGGGTGAGTTGCCAACTCGTGAATAATAAATAACATATGCAGGTATTCGCAAGTAAGCACATACTGAGATGGTCTATCACATGCAAGCTGATAGCAATAAATGGCAATATGTAATACAACAGTCATGAAAGGTACTCTATCCGGTACTACTAATACATGAAGCAATGCATATCAAATAAATAAGGAGTACGGAATAAAACACATCATGTATGTCTCATGAAACCTGAATGTCTAACATCGACAACCGAAAACATCATGAAAACTATTGTCTAGTATCGACACATAAATACTGATCTATCATGTGTTGTCACCACGACTGGCCCAGATAGGTACGTATCATACGCTATCTGGAAACCCGAGTGCCCAGCATCGACACTCGAAATTCCACGTATCCATACGTACATGACACCGGTCTGTATCCCCACGATAACCGCCGAGTCCAAATACTTGTTGGATATAGTGCCCTCAAAGTCAATTATTGGATCGCAGGCACGTGATTTCAATGATTGAGGGAGGACCTATGCCGGAAGGACGGTCTTACTCAAGATGATATTATGCGATCTGGTTTATCTTTATTATCGTGTACATGCTTTAGGTGATATCACAGATTACCATTACACATTGATAGTGTAGGGTTACTAGGCACTATCACAAGGCTCTACAAGGCATCAACCATGCCAAAATCAAATTTTTCAAGTGCCGAACAACTTAAAGCAAGGATCTTTGCTAATGAATTAGGGTAAACATTGAACAAGTAAACAACTTTACCTTTAAATGATAGGGATTAGAACCTTTGTAGTCCGTTTCTTTGCTTCATAAGCTCCGTGTTGAGGTCCCTTCGCTGCGATCAGTAAGAACTCCTACTCTCGTGAGGCTCCAAGAGGTGAATGATGCATCTTGCTTGAAGTCTTCATGATCTAAGATGATCTACCTTGAAGAATCTCTAACCCAAGCTTACACTTCACTAAACAACTTATTAAAGAAGTGAACACCCTAATCTAAGTGGCTAGAATAGATGAGGATGATGAAGTAGGAATTTTGCTCTCTTTTGTCTTATATTTCTCACACTTATTCATCACAAACACAAAAGCTAGTAAGCTTTTTCAAGAGCAAGAAGAAGAAGAAGATCAAGCTAATCCTTTTGTGATGAATAATGAATTATTGTAGTGGTTACAAATCTAACCATGAGTTAAGCATGATAGAGTTAACTCATGTAGAGAATTAACTAAGGTTAATGGTTTGGATTGGGTTAAACAAATATCTTCACAAAATATCAAGCTTAAGAAAAAGTCAAAGCTTCATGAAGCTTCATGGAAGCTTCATGCAAAAGCTAACCCTAATCCAAACTCTAACCAAGTTTAAACCCTAAACCTTTGTTAAATTTGTAACCCTAACATGTTACAATATTATATATCACATATACAATATATTTTGTAACAAAAGAAAATAAGACAATTAACATATATCGCATATATATCAATGTATTATCCCGTGAGAAAATGAATCAATAAAGCATGCTTATATTAGTTAACGTGACGTAATATATCACATATATAATTATACATTAAATCATCGAATCAACTCTTGATCCGATAACCCGGTTATATTACATTTAACCGACTAATATAACATATACTATTTCATCGAATCAATACTTGATCCAATGACCCGGCTATATCACATATACCCGACCGATAACTCATATCGCGAGAATAGAATACGGTATCTCATATCGTATTATTCTCGGTCCTGCACATATCACATATGTGCTCCTACTCCGTTTTGCCTGAGTCAAGAAACCTCTATGTAGGACTCTAAAGAATCGTAAATACGCCGGTAGAAGGTGATGATCATATCAAACACCCACAAGCTATAAAGCGGTCAGCTAACAGCCACCCAGGTATTGAGCGATCAAAAGATCAACAAGCAAGCCTGTACATTCTCCTGTGAATCCATTCTGTAACACTACCGTACAGTCCAGTCTCTTTGTCTGATATGTCGCATATCAAGTCTAGGGGTGGTAAACGTCAGACCCAGTAACCGATAAGTCGTGTTGATGTGAGGCTCATAACGGGTTGAGAAACTACTGATAACTCTTACCAGCAGCACTCCATATCATCCCTGGCCATGGACTTCCAGGTATAGCCAATCGAACACTGCAAAACATCAACTCCCTATACCGGGAGAGTCGAAACCCCTCCTATCGCTCATTGCCTCCATGTGATTCGGGATTGTACCCAAAAGCCATGGTTTTGCACGCCCTCTTGGACGTGGTAAGGTGGAAATCAAAGCACAGTGTGAATCACACGAGACACTATGACGATCTCGGGTCTATAGACTAACCTGTACCAGTGTCACCAGAGAACTGCTATCTGACGATAGGTATAATACCATCTAGGAGTTCTTGGTGAGTCCGTTCAGTGTACCCAGTCTCCACTGAGCACCCGTACACCATCTTTGATGTCAAACACCAATGGATATAGGATCATCCATCGCCCATCATATGGGTCAAGATGCGTATACGCTAGTCTACTCTGGAGTATCGATTCCCTGTCTCGTTACTCCCCCGACTAGGAACAGTTATAGAATGTACTCTTGGACTACCCTGACCCCACTAGTATGATCTGCAACATAGTCCTGGTAGTCGAGTACATATCCTAAGGGCTTTATCAGCATGTGAGAGTAAGATAGTAAACTAATACAAGTCAACATGTTAAAACAAAGTGAAACCAAATATCATACTATCATGTCGAGCAAGAAAGTCCTCTCTATATACATCCAAGCGTCCATCATAATATACATCATATGTACAACAATAGCCTCTAGGGCATATATATAACTTACAATCTCCCACTTGCACTAAGGTTAGCTGTTGAAGTATCTCATACCCAACATCCCGAAGAGTCTCTTAAATTGTATCTGGGGTATGGCCTTCGTGAGTGGATCCGCAGTGTTATCCTTCGTGTCAAATCTCCTGACCTCAATCTCGCGGCGATCAACTATCTCCCGGATCAGGTGATACTGCCTCAGAATATGTCTGGACTTCTGATAGGCCCTGGGTTCCTTGGCCAAAGCCACAGCTCCATTGTTATCACAATACAAAGGTATTGGATGCTCAATGGACGGAACCACACCAAGTTCAGTGATGAACTTCTTCATCCAGACAGCCTCTTTAGCAGCATCGTTGGCAGCGATGTATTTAGCCTCCATCGTCGAGTCTGCCACATTTTCTTGCTTGGAACTCTTCCAACAAACCGCCCCTCCATTTAAGGTAAAGACAAATCCCGATTGCGACTTAGAGTTGTCCTTATCACTTTGGAAGCTTGAATCGGTAAAGGACTCTACCTAGAGTTCTCCGTTACCACACACCAAGAACATCTCCTTAGTTCTTCTCAAGTACTTGAGAATGTTCTTCACAGCTGTCCAGTGATTCTCTCCTGGATCTGTTTGATACCTACTCACTACACTTAGTGAGTATGCTACATCGGGTCTGGTACATAGCATCGCGTACATGATAGAGCCTACTGCCGAAGCATAGGGTATCTCTTGCATGCGAGCTCTCTCCAAATTAGTCTTAGGAGACATCTCTTTGGAGAGAGTGAGTCCAGAGATCGTGGGTTGGTTCCCACGCTTGGATTCTTCCATACAAAACCTCTTTAGTATGCTGTCAATGTACCTGGATTGGGACAATTCCAGTATCCTCTTGGATCTATATCTATAGATCCTAATACCAAAAATGCAGGAGGCATCACCTAGATCTTTCATTGAGAATCTATGTGATAAGAAGAGCTTGACCAAGTGCAGCATAGCAACGTCATATCCTATCAAGAGTATATCATCCACATACAATACGAGGAATACAACCTTACTCTCTGCAACCTTGTTGTAAATACAAAGTTCTTCTACTTTCTTGATGAAGTCAAACTCTTTGACTACAACATCAAAGCAGATGTTCCAACTCCACGATGCTTGCTTCAACCCGTAGATGGATTTAAGCAGGTTGCATACCTTTGTGCTGCTCCCACTATCTACGAAGCCCTCTGGCTAAGTCATGTACACGCAGTCCTCTAAATCACCATTTAGAAAGGCGGTCTTAACATCCATCTGCCAGATTTCGTAGTCATGGTATGCAGCAATGGCAAGTAAGATCCGAATGGACTTAAGCATAGCTACTGGAGAAAAAGTTTCGTCATAATCCACATCTGGTCGTTGACGAAAACCCTATGCAACAAGTCTAGCTTTGAAAGTCTCCACTTTTCCATCTACACCAAGTTTCTTCTTAAAGATCCACTTGCTCCCAATAGTTTTTACCCCTTCAGGAGCAACTTCCAAAGTCCATACTTTGTTGGTGTACATGGATTCCATCTCAGATCGCATTGCATCCAGCCATTTCACAGAGTCCACACTCGTAATGGCCTGCTCGAAGCTAGTCGGGTCATCATATTCCATGATGCAATCCTCACTTCCACCGCCTATGAGAAAACCGTAGTATCTCTCAGGTGGATAAGGAACCCTACTAGATCGGCGGAGAGGCAGAGGTTCGTTGGGAACTACTGAATCATCTGGTTCCACTAAATCTTCAGTAATGGTTTGTGGTGCTGGAACTTCTTCTAGCTCTACCTCTTTGCCACTAATTTCTTTTGCAAGAAATTTCTTTTCTAAAAAGGTGGCGTATTGAGAAACAAACACATTTTGTTCTTTAGCGTGGTAGAAAAAATATCCTTGGGAATTCTTAGGATATCCCACAAACTTGCAAAGAACTAATCGTGCCTCGAATTTGTTCAGATTTTGCCTTTTGACATAAGCCGGAAAACCCCATATCTTAACTCGTTTAAGATACAGTCTCTTCCCACTCCATATCTCAAATGGTGTGGTACGTACAGATTTAGACGGAACTTGATTCAATAGGTGCGCTGCTGTCTTAAGCGCATAACCCCAGAAGGAAATAGGCAACTCAGCAGTGCTCATCATAGAGCGCACCATATCTAATAGGGTGCGATTCCTCCTCTCCGATACACTGTTGTACTATGGTGTATAGGGAGGAGTAAGCTGAGAGAGAATCCTATTCTTTTTTAGATAGTCCAGAAACTCATTGCTCAAGTATTCTCCTCTTCGATCAGATCGTAGGATCTTAATACTTTTGCCCGTTTGGTTCTCTACTTCGTTCTTATATTCTCCGAATTTCTCAAAAGCTTCAGACTTGTGTTTCATCAGGAACACATGTCCGTATCTTAAAAGATCGTTCGTGAATGTAATGAAGTTGGAAGAACCGTTCCTGGCATGTGTAAACATGGGACCACATACATCACTATGTATCAGCCCTAAGAGTTTTGTAAGTCTTTCTCCGTGTCCACTAAACGGAGTTTTGGTCATCTTGTCTTTGAGACATGACTGACAAGTATCATTAGATGAAAATTCGAACGGTTTCAAACATCCATCCTTATGTAACTTAGCTAGCCGTGTCGCATTGATATGACCCAGTCTACAATACCACAAGAAGGATTCGTTCATTTCTGAACTCTTCCTCTAGTTTGTGTTTTGTACATTAAGTACTGTAGTTTGATTGAGAACGTATATGCCATTAAATAACGAACCTGATCCAATCAACCTTTGATTCAGGAATATGTTCTTAACATTATCCTGTACTACAAAATTATATCCTTCTTTGCTCAATAAAGAAGCTGATATAAGATTGCAAATCAGGGTCGGAATGTAATAGCATTCGTTCAGAACTAATGTAATACTATTTGGTAACACAAGGTGATATTCGCCAACTGCTTTGGCTGCAACATTTGCACCATTCCCTACTCTCTAACCCTAAAAGGTAAGATTAGCCGGGATTAATTACACCTTACAAGTTCGCCAATCTTTCAGCCAGGCCAATGTCGGTACTTTAAGGGAGGTTCCCCGTGCTTTCGCACAGACCTAATTAAAATAAACCTCGTTTTACCGGAGGCTTAACCCCGTAAACACCTTTCTAGTCACCTACTTGATCGGCTAATTGTCCTGTGTAAAACTCTCCTAGGAGTAAATCTTACTCGCAGCGAGTATCAGGATCCATCTATCTCATAGAAGGTATGCAATCTCATTGTAAATTTCAACACTTGAAATTCCTGATAATGCTTTTACCCCTAGCAACTTATGACCTTAACATAGTCAACAAATCATAATTTCTAGCCAAGTTCAACCCGTCATTTCCCGATTGAATTAAACCCACCTATTCGACCCTTAACATAGTCAACAAAGTCGTTGTAACGCCTTAGATTTCGGTTAGTGTTCGTTTAGATGTTATTGTGGGATTACTGTAAAAGTTTACCAATTCGGGTTCCTCACATTTTATAACATTTAATTAATAATTTATTATTATTTGTTATAAGCATGCACGCACGTGTGCACGTAAATGTGAGGATTTGTTTGTGCTAATCTAGTTTTAGCAACCATGACTCTTAACCTTAACCTAATCTCTTTGCTTTATCTAATCCAACCCTTAACCTTTCCTAGATATTTCTTTGTGAGAAGAGAGAGATATTTGTGTGGAGTGGTGAGGTGTGTATCAATGCATTTAATGGTAAATTAATGGTGTGATACACTCACCCTCATCTCACACCTTACACTCTCCTCCCTCTCTTATATCCTCACACACTCTCTCATTTCTCTCTCTTTTATTATTTCATCTCTCTCTCATTTGCAACTGAACACTCTCTTTCCCTCACACAAATCCATCACAAGATTCAAAAAGTTCACCAAAATCACATCTTTATATCACTTTGCCACTTGGATGCCTTGGATCATAAAAAGCTAGGATTTTTGAGTTCTTTTGTGTAGGTAATGTTCCTTTGCTGTTGTTTATGTTGTTTTTGTGTTATGTAGCTAGTTAGTCTTAGTTTAGATTGGTTAAAGTTTAGTTTTGTGTAATATATCGTATTTTAGTGTCGATTTGCGATATCTGTATCCTGCTGCGATCGCGAGAAAATACTAGAAAACCAAACATTTTTGTTGTGTTGTACCTGTGACCATAGGCTATCACCTGAGACACGAGAACCATCCCACCGGCCGGGGCCGGCGACCCCTTTGACGAATTCCGGCGAGATCGGATAGGGTTTGGAGTTGGGGTTTGGGTTTTTCTGGGTCGGTGTCTTCAGTGGTTTTGGTATATTTGGTTCTGTTTATTTGTTTAGTTTTCACTGTATAAAAAATCTGGGGTCACTTAGGTAAGTTGTAGTGTTTTGTGTTTGCGCGATACGTTATACGACACGGATCGTGCACTTTGTGTGGTTTTGGTCTTGAGTTGTTTTTGTAGGGTTCCTAGGCACACCCATGAGGTTCTACAAGTGATCAAACATGGCCAATTCTAAATTTTTCTATGTGCCAAGTGACCCTAAGCAAGATCGTAACTAGAGGATAGGCGAAATCGATGCAAGTAAACAACTTTAACTTAAAGGAAAGTGACTACAACCTTTGTAGATCCAGTCCTCCACTTCCTAGGCTCCGTGATGACGTCCCTCCGCTGTACCTATCGGAATCCGGACTCTGGCGAAGGTTTCGTCGGAGAAATGATCGGGCTAGGTCATCAACTTCGATGCCGAAGATGATCTACGTCGAGGCAACTCAAGATCAAGCTCCAATTTCACCAAGTCATGAAACTTGTGAAGAAAACACCCTATACTACTTGGCAAGTGGTAGAGAATGAAGAAATAGGAAGTGGGTTCACTTTAGAATTGGATTTCTTACTCTTTTTCTCATTTCACCATTGATGGTAGCAAGCTTTTCTTCATCTTGAAGAAGGAGACGAAGAAGAAAAGAATATGATAAGTAAATTGAAAATAGAAAATAAAATGATACTTATCATATAGCAACCATGGTTAAGTGTAGAGAATAAACTAGGGTTAGGTTTAATGGTTAGGTTAAGGCTAAGAAACAAAATGGTCAAAGCTTCAAAGCTTCATGAAGTTTCAAAGGAAAAAAGAAAAGAAGCCACCTTTTGTTTCTTGCCTTAAAATGAATAAATAAAAATAAATAGATAAGAAAATCAAAACCCTAACCATTAACATAACCATGGTTTAATCATACACACCCAAGTTTGCATGTATCATCAAACATGATACAAACAAGTGCACAAAAATATATCACATATACAATGTGCACATCAAGTGAGAAAATCCATTTTAAGTGAACAAATACTAGTTAATGTAAAGTAATATATCAAATATATAATTATATATTAAATCATCAAATCAACACTTGATTTATCGATCCGGTCATGTCGCATATAACCGACTAGTATCCAATGTATCGACTTATCGAATCAATCTTCAATTTGATAACTAGGTTATATCGCATACAACCAATCGATAAATTCATCGCGAGAATAAAATACGGTATCACATACACGCATTATTCTCAGTCCCGCACATATCTTATATGCGCTCCTATTTCGTCTAGCTTGAGCCAGGAAAGCTCTGTGTAGGACTCTAAAGACTCGTCAATACGCCGGCAGCAGGTGATGATCATATCAAACACCCACAAGCCGCAAGCGGTCTGCTAAACGTAACGGCCACCCGGGTATTGAGCGATCAGAAGATCGACGAGCAAGCCCGCTCACACTCCTGTGAATCCAACCAGTAACACTTACCGTACAGTCCGGTCTATTCGTTTGATATGTCGCATATCTCGCCTAGGGGTGGTAAACGTCAGACCCCAGTAGCTCGATAAGTCATGCCGATGTAAGGTCCATAACATAGCATGAAACTACTGATAACACTTACCAGTAGATCACTGCAACCCTGGCCAGGGATTTCCAATTATGGCCAGTCATGCATTGCGCAACATCAACCCCCAATACTGGGAGAGACGAATCCCCTCCTATCGCTCATTGCCTCCATGTGAACCGGGACTGTACCCAAAAAACCACCTGTTTGCACGACTCAGTAGAGCCGTGGTAGGGTGAAAATCAAAGCACAGTGGGAGACACACAAGACTCTATGACGATCTCGGGTCAACAGACTAAGATGTACCAGTGTCACCAGAGAACTGCCATCTGACGTGAGGTATAATACCATCTGGGAGTTCTCGGCGAGTCTGTTCATTGTACCCAGTCTCCACTGAGCACCCGCATACCATCTCTGATGTCAAACACCCATGGTTATGGGATCATCCATCGCCCATCACATGGGTCGAGAAGATATACGCTAGTCTACTCTGGAATATCGATGCCCCGTCTCGATATTCCCACGACTAGGAACATTTAAGGATGTAATCATTGACTACCCAGGCCGCACTAGTATGATCTGCATCATAGTCCTGGAAGTCGAGTACACATCCTAAGGGCTTTATCAACATGTAATAGAGAGACAGCATGTATACATGTTAAGATAAAGAGCAACAAGATAGCGTACTATCATGTCGAGCAAGAAAGTCCTACCTATATATGTCCCAGCATCCACTACAATATGCATCCAATGTACAGTAATGGCCTCTAGGGCATACATATAACGAACAGTTTTCGTCGGGTCGCTACGTACGTTAGCCACAATACGGACACTTGAGAGTAAGCTTTGTGTTGTTGCGTCGGTTAAATGTAGCGTGTATGTGTTTTTGGGTTATTATTAATATACACTTGTTTTATTTTCTTAATATTGTAGGTTCGCAGGCGGGGACTACGGACACAGCTACAAAGGAAAAACAGGTGGTTGGCTACACTTAGCCAGGAGTGTTGGTGAGTAGATCTAACATCTACAGGGGAATCGCCCGCATGGCGTTACGCGTCTGGGCTAGAGATGTTATTTCTGTCGCATATTCTATGTCATATTTAGAATTGCGCATTTACCCTATTACTTAGATATTGTTGTGCCTGTATTAATATCCTTAGGACACTGCACATATTATTGACGATTCATGTTGCGTGAGCATTGATTGCATGCCGCACACACCGTCAATAATTGCCATGTCACGTAAAACCCACATATAGAAATGATATTGCTTGGTTAGGGACATTGGGACAATGATTCATAGTTCTTATCGCATATGACATATAGCATACCTGTATACCTATAGGGTATTGTACCATTAGTGATAGGTACATACACACTTTATGACATACCTACAGGTATACCTTGCACACCTATTTCACTTATACCCAGGGGCTATATTGCATCATTTACTTATAGGTAAATACATATACCATGCTATACCTTGTGTTTACACATACAACAGTTATAGCTACATATTTACCTTTACTTGATGTTATTTAGAATCCGATAAAATAGGCACCGCATGATATTTTATATTAACATGTTGCAGTTAATTAACGGCTTTTCCTTTATATGCTTACATTTCTGTTTATGTTGCATATATCATATTCATGGATTTTCGCATTGTTATATGGATTTTTAATGATGTCTTTTCTGGATTGTTTTACTCCTGCGTATATATATCAGTGGTATGGGACGCTGATATATATATGTATACCCATTGTATATATATATATATATCAGTGGTATGGAACGCTGATATATATATATACACTTACTACATATATCATCATGATGATATATGCAATATATTTATTCATTATATGTGTGGGGCCTATGTGCTCGGGGCTTATGTGCTCGATGTGAGGGGCCTATATGGTCGATCAGTGGGGCCTATGTGCTTGATGTGAGGGGCCTATATGGTGGATGAGTGGAGACTATGTGCTCGATGTGTGGGGCCTATATGGTCGATGAGTGGGGCCTATGTGCTCGGGGCCTATGTGCTCGATGTGAGGGGCCTATATGGTCGATGTGAGGGGCCTATGTGCTCGGGGCCTATATGCTCGATATTGTATATATTTATACATATAAATTCATATACTTCTTCATATTTATTCATGCAAATATACCTAGGTTATAAGAGATTCACTTGATATTGGATTTAGGACATTTGACATTTACTTGATATTGTACATACAGGATATATGAGATTCACTTGATTTTGTACATTCAGGATATAGGAGATTTATTCGATATTGTACATTCAGGATATAGGAGATTTATTCGAAAGTGTACATACAAGATTTGTGAGACTTATATGATATGAGAGCCAATTTGGTGGCAGATTTGAGGAAATTGGGATTTGGATTGTCTTGATAGATTGCGATCCTACCACGATGTCAGGATTCCGTGGAAATGACATATTTCATTCCATACTCCACATTTATTGTTTATGCACTGTTTCATGTATTAGTAGTACCTGTTAGCGTACCTTTCATGATTATTGCATTTATATACATTTTCATATCGTTATTGCATGATTATTGCATATTGATTGTTGTATTATTGCTTCATGTATTCATTGTATCTGCTAGTGTACTTTTCTTGATTATTGCATTCATATGACCTGTTATTGCTATTAATTGCATTTGTTAGATTCACGCTGTACGTGCATACTTGCGATGACCTGCATATGTTCTTTACTATTCACGAGTTAGTAACTCACCCCAGTTGCGCCACAGTTGTTTTGCAGGGTGTTCCCCAGAGTAGTCGAGGCAGGCTATTCACCTATCTATCATCTTTTGCTACGGATACAGCATCGGCTCACAGTGTGCTGTTTTGCTTAGGTGGGTTTGTGGTTATTCGTGTTGTATTGTATATTCGGTGTATCATTTGTTAGTGTATATGCCCTAGAGGCCATTACTGTATCATACTAGTATGTATATTACTTGATGGAAGCTTGGGATATTCACAGTTGTATAGACATTCTTGCTCAATATAGTAGTATGCTACTTGGTTTGTCTCTGCTTTAATGTATACATGTGTGTTTCTTTATTGTATCACCTATACGCATTAGTAGAGCCCTTAGGATCTTTGCTTGATTACCGGCGTTGTCATGGCGATCACACTCGTGGGGGCTGGGTAATCCACAAGCACATCCTTATACACGTCCCTAGTCGTGGGATTATCGAGACAGGGCATCGATACTCCGGAGTAGACTAGCGTATGCGCTTCTCATCCCAGCACGGGAGACGGTCTGTCCCACAGCCGTCAGTATGTCGTAATTGAGATAGTATGCGGGTGCTCGTTAGGTTACGAGTACACTGGACAGGACTCGTCGGGAACTGATGGTTGGTATTATACCTATCGTCAGTTATAAGTTCCCAGGTGACATGAGTACAGCTTAGTCCGCTGACTTGACACTGTCACTTCGCATCGAGTGTGTTCCCACTGTTCTTTGATTACTACCCTACCACGGCTCTACTGAGTCGTGCAAAAAGGTAGTAGTTTGGTGCAGCCCCGAAGCACTTGGAGGCAGTGACGGTTAGATAGAATTCGTCTCTCCCGGTATTGGGGGTTGACATCGCGCTGTGTCTAGGAGAGCCATTACACGAGTAGTCCCTGGCCAGGGAAAGCGAGATATACTGGTAGGTTTCCAGTATCATCTCAGGGTGTTCTGGGCTTCACTCCGACACGACACGTACCGCTATTAGGGGACTGACGTTTATTGCTCCCCTAGGCCCGCCATGCGATGTATCAGACGAACAGACCGGACTGTACGGAGATTGTCACATACAGGCTCAGTAGGAGCTCGAATGGGTTTACCTCATCGGCCTTCTTATCGACATCTACCTGGGGACCGTTACGTACAGCTAGTGCCGCTTGCGGTCTGTGGTTAAACCCACTGCCAGCGTAGTGTCGAGTCTTTTGAGTCCCACACAGAGAGTTTCCCAGCACTGAGCGAAACGTGTAGAGGCCGTATGGTTTTATGGCAGGGCTGCGATCACTTACGTACACTTGTGTGCGTGCGGTGTTCGGGCAGGCAATACTAGTGGGCTTTGGTTTAAGCCGGATCCTAGTATTACACGGATGGATTTGTTTTGTCTTCTGCGCATCCGCATTCTACAGAATGCAGATGCAGGTGTGTATGCACAGTTTTCCGGAGCGATGAAGGAGGAGGTGCCTCATTAGGGTTTTGGCAGTTGGTTCGGCCAAAACCGTTATGTGGCAGGCTCATTAGGGTTTTGACAGTTCGTTTGGTCAAAACCATTATGAGCCGCGGACATCATTTGCTAATCCTTTTAGTGATAATTTTATGATGGCTAATTGCATTGACCATTTGACCCCGTTGACCTCTCTTGACTTTGTTGACCGGTTGACCGTGTTGACCATTGACTTTCAAGAGGGATCTACACTCTTCTTTTCATTTTCTTTTTCTTTTGGATTATGATAATGGTCATTTCAATGTAGCCATCAACTTTATCTTCATAGGATTTGTAATGATCGTTTTAGTGCATTATTGGAACCATGGTTAATTTCTTTAGTTCATAATTTCTTTCTCATTCTCTCTCTTGCCTTTTCAAGTGAGAAGAAAAAGAAATGAACCATGGTTGCTAGCTCCTCCTTCTTCTTCCTCCTCTTGATTCATCTTTTGATCTCATGTGTTGTGTGATAAAGATCCCACAAAGACAAAACCATCCCTTTATCACTTCTACACAGCCTAGGGCTTCTAGATTAGCAATCTCTTTGCCCTAGTTACCTCGGCTCGAGATGGAGCTCGGTGTACATCTCTCGGGTGGATCGTCTTCGACTCAAGGAGGCCGTGGAGGTGACCAAAGTCCGGATCAAGCCTGGGAGCAAGCAAGGAGAAGAACAACAAGAACAGAAGGATTTCATGTTGAGGTATAACCCCTAACCGAGTAGATAAATCTCTAGTTAGGATGCTAGTGTATTGTTTAGTAAAGATCCGGCTTTTACGGTCCATGTTACCAAGTCCAGAAAATTTTTTGTTTCACCGTTTCCGCTACCCCGAAAGTACCGGGAGAGGTAACGTGGACCTAACAGTGGTATCAGAGCCTAACTAAACACACCCTAGCATGTTAGCAAAGTGTTTAGAATTTCGACCGGACGAAAAACCTCAAAACACCCCGGATATTTTAAGTTTCTGCCGTTTTTTTTTCTGTTCAAAAATTAATAAATCATACACTAAAAATCGGCTCAGGCTTTTCTTAGAACAGGCAAGAAAAATGATCGCACGAGTCGACCAACTCACCGCGGTTCCGCGGCAGAAGCTTGCTTGTGCCGCGGAACCGCGGCCGAGTTGACTCGGCCGTGGATCATTTTTTTTGCAGTTTGTTTCTGGTGAGTTTTTGGGATTTTTGGTATATAACTTTTCTGCCCAGATTTTTCAGAAAGCAAAATTTGTTTTTGGGGCTCAAAAATCCGTATTTTTGGTCGATGTTCTGTAGACTTTGGCTAATGGTTATATCTGTAATGTTATATGTGTATTGAACGTCTACTAATCACTATACGTCGATTAGTGGGGGTTATACATATCTGTGAGCTGTGTTGTTGATGGTATGTGTATATGAACTCGTTGGATTGTCGCGGATGAATAGCCGGGGTGGATGTGAGATGAGAGTTTCTTTTTCTTTCATTCATGTAATAAATTTGTAAATTGATGTAATATTATTTGTATGGCCGCACAACCGGGTCGGGGTTGTAGCCGTCATTGTATAATTCTTTTTACTGTTTTTGCTCCTAGGATAGACCCATGGAGGGGGTGCACAAACTACCGGGTATCTCGAAGTGCCGAGTGGCCTACTCAAGGCGTTGAGGGAGGTTGCTTCGCTTCGGGTACTTGGCGGGTAGTTTGCCGCACCCGTAGGGGTCTTGGGTGAGGTATTGGCTATTCATCGCGACCGTGTAATCCGCTTTTCGTTGCAGGCTCGAACGAATCGCGGGTTCCTAGTATATCCAAAGTGTTCATCTGTGATCTGGATTGGCTATCATTGCTATATATCTATATATAATAACTATTTAGACGTTGCTTATGTTTTTCAGCCGCGCTAGCCCAGCCCCCGCTCTGTCGTTAGTTAAGTAACCTAACGGGTGATGACGGGGCCGCGTGGCGAATGCGAATGGCATAAGCGTACGTCATATTTTGGTTTTTTTCTGCAATGGTAGGATTTAATTGATGGGACGCATTAAAAGAACTAATGCAAGAAAATAAACCTAAAAGACGTTGTTGGAACAATTTTTCAAAAGCTGTTATTACAAGGATGTTCACTTTTTGTTTTGCATCGAGGTATTCGGTTATGAATGCCCAACACCTCATTCGACGAGGCAAGGGCCGAGATCCCCTCATCGGGAGTGACCCCTTAGACAAAAGTTTGCGTCAGAGTAATAACTTCACTATAGTCGATTAATTCTTGCTTTGCATCGAGGTATTCAGTTTGGAATATCCTGCACCTCATTCGACGAGGAAAGTGCCGAGATCCCTTCACAGGGAGTGACCTCTTTAGCAAAAGTTTTTCGCCACTATATTTTGAAAAAGTGTATCACGTTCCTTCAACGATATCAAGTTCATTACGTTAACGGGTTTTCGCCAAAACCCAGCCGTAGCCCTCCGTCATTTCTTATAAGTTATACTTAGTATTCGTGTTGCGTTTTTTGACTGTGTCAAGGCGCAGTGAATGGTAGCTGAGTATTGCTTATCTGCTGGATACATTGTGATTGGTTAGGATAGTCGTGTAACCTTGTTGACTGTGTCAAGGGTTATGCGGGTGGGTTTAATGTAATCAAGATAATGACGGGTTGAACTTGAGTAGGACCCTTTGATTTGTTGACTGTGTCAAGGTCACTTGGGTCCTAGGGGAAAAAACCACATCGGGAGTTTCAAAAGTACTGAAACTTGCTAGTGTTGCATACCATTTGGAGTGTGATGATTCTGGTAGGATTCCTTCAGTTTTGTCACGCGATGATGTTTGGATCCCGATCCTACTGTGAGTATATGCTACTCCTCGGGAACTTTCTCGCTTAACGATCAATGCTACAAACCAAGTAGGTGTCTAGAAAGGTGTTAGCGGGGCTACGCCCACAGGGAAAAGAGGTTACTTAATTAAGGAACTTCGCGAAAGCGTTGGAAAACCTCCCTCGAAGTACCGACACTGGCCTGGCTGAACGGTTAAGCAAGTATTGTACGGTGAGATTGATCCCGACTGATTCTTCCTTTATGGTTTGAGGAGGGATTCGAGAGACAGTGGGAGCCATCCTGTTTAGATAAATTAAAAACCAATCTAAACTTGCAAGAGCACACGCTAAGTGTTTCTTTCTCTCTCTCCAGGTAGCAACCATTTCACGCGCTAATCAAGATAATAAAATGTATCGCTTGACCGATCCGAATTCTTATTCGGGGCTGGGGAACGTTGGTCCGGCTCTAACTTGTGACAACAGACATAAATATGAGCAAGGGAAAGGGGATTGTACGGATTCCCAGGATACCCAGTTGAAGAAGAAGCAAGGTTTTGCATCTACTTCAGGTGTTCTTGTAATTGAGAACTGTTTTACGGTCAGCCCTACCTCCTGAGTACTTGATACCGGATCAGGATCTCATATCTGTAATTTATTGCAGGGACTGAGAAAAAGTAGGAAAGTTGCACCGGGTGATATGTCGCTCAGAGTAGCGAACGGAGCACAAGTTAATGCGGCAGCCGTCGGTGAATATCACCTAGTATTGCCAAATGGCAAGACTATGATTTTGAACGATTGCTACTATGTACCTTCCATGGTTTGCAACAACATATCAGTTTCTTTACTCGATAAAGATGGATATAACTTTGTTCTTGATAGAAATATCATGAACATTTACCTTCATAAGGTACTGGTTGCAGAGGGTACACTGTGTAATGGTATCTACGTTCTAAATCAGAATACAGTTCTCAATATACAAAACACACGCAAGAGGAAGAATTCAGATACGAATGAATCCTACTTGTGGCATTGTAGACTTGGTCATATCGGAGAGAAAAGACTGAGTAAGTTGCATAAAGATGGACTCTTGAATACGCTCGAGTTTTCATCCTTTGAAACTTGTCAGTCTTGTCTTAAAGGGAAGATGACCAAATCTCCGTTCACCGGACATGGAGAAAGAGCAGCAGAGCTCTTGGGACTCGTACATAGTGATGTATGTGGTCCGATGTCTATACATGCAAGGGGTGGGTTCTCATACTTCATCATATTCACTGACGATCTCTCTAGGTTCGGATATGTGTATCTGATGAAACACAAATCTGAAGCTTTTGAGAAATTCAAGGAATTCAGAAACGAAGTAGAGAACCAGACTGGCAAAAGTATCAAGATCCTCCGGTCTGATAGAGGAGGGGAGTACTTAAGCACGGAATTCCTAGATTACTTAAAAGATAATGGCATTCTCTCTCAGCTCACTCCTCCTTATACACCACAGCACAACGGTGTTTCGGAGCGGAGGAATCGTACCCTATTGGATATGGTTCGCTCCATGATCAGTGGTGCTGAGTTGCCTCTTTCATTCTGGGGATATGCACTTCAAACTGCAGCACATCTATTGAATCAAGTTCCATCCAAATCCATGCCTAAGACTCTGTATGAAATATGGAGTGGTAAAAGTTTGTATCTTAAACGTATTAAGATTTGGGGTTGCCCATCTTATGTCAAAAAGCAGAACCCAGACAAACTTGAGGCACGGGCAGTTTTGTGTAAGATTGTGGGATACCGAAAAGATTCAAGTGGATATCTGGTCTACCATGCAGAGGAACAGAAGATAATTGTTTCAAGAAATGCCACATTTTTAGAAAAAGAATTTCTTGTTAAAAATATTAGTGGCAGTACGGTAGAACTGGATGAAATTCCTGAAACACAAGCTTTAACAAAAGATTTGGTGGAACCGCTAGATTCAGTTACAACCAACGAACCTCAGCCACTCCGCAGATCTGGTAGGATTTCTCGTCCGCCCGAGAGATACTATGGTTTTCTCATAGACGGGGATCGAGAGGATTGCATCTTGGAAGAAGATGACCCTACCAGTTTCAGGCAGGCCATTATCAGTAGGGACTCTGATAAGTGGCAGGAAGCAATGCAATCCGAAATGGAGTCCATATACGCCAATAAAGTGTGGACCTTGGATATTGCTCCACCTGGGGTAAAACCCGTTGGATGCAAATGGATCTACAAAAGGAAACTTGGTGTAGATGGGCAGGTGGAAACCTATAAGGCTAGACTCGTTGCAAAAGGTTTTCGTCAAAGACCTGGTTTGGACTATGACGAAACTTTTTCTCCGGTGGCTATGCTCAAATCCATTCGGATCCTACTTGCCAGTGCTGCCTTCCATGACTATGAAATCTGGCAGATGGATGTTAAAACGGCTTTCCTAAACGGTTGTTTGGAAGAGTGCGTTTACATGGATCAGCCAGAAGGCTTCGTAGACAGTAGGAACTGCAGGATGGTGTGCAAGTTGCTTAAATCCATTTATGGATTAAAGCAGGCATCGCGGAGCTGGAACATCTGTTTTGATGTGGCAATCAAGGAATTTTATTTCATCAAGAACGAAGATGAACCCTGTGTCTATAAGAAGATTGTTGGACGAACTGTCGTATTCCTAGTCTTGTACGTGGACGACATTCTTTTGATAGGAAATGACATTCCTATGCAACAATCGGTCAAGCTATTTTTGTCACAAAGGTTCTCCATGAAGGACCTGGGTGATGCCTCGTACATTCTGGGGATCAAGATCTATAGAGATAGATCCAAGAGACTACTGGACTTTCGCAGTCTAGGTACATAGAGACTGTACTAAAGAGATTTAGTATGGAGGATTCCAAGCGCGGTAGCATACCCGCATTGCACGGAATTACCCTCTCCAAGAAGATGTCTCCTAAGACTGACGAGGAGAGGGTTCGCATGAGCACTATACCCTACGCTTCGGCGGTAGGATCTATAATGTATGCGATGCTATGTACAAGACCAGATGTAGCTTACGCACTGAGCGCGGTAAGCCGGTATCAGTCAGACCGAGGGGAGGACCACTGGACAGCAGTGAAGAACATTCTCAAGTACCTGAGAAGGACTAAGGAGATGTTCCTGGTTTACGGTAATGGAGACCTCAGGGTCGAGTCCTTGACCGATTCAAGCTTCCAGAGTGACAAAGATGACAACAAGTCTGTCTCGGGTTTTGTGTTTACCCTCAATGGAGGGGCGGTATGTTGGAGGAGTTCCAAACAGGATACCGTCGCAGACTTGACGATGGAGGCTGAATACATTGCTGCAAGCGATGCCGCAAAAGAGGCGGTCTGGATGAAGAAGTTCTTTAGTGAACTTCAGGTGGTTCCGTCCATTGTTGACCCAATACCATTGTATTGCGATAACAATGGGGCTATAGCTTTAACGAAGGAACCAAGGTCCCATCAGAAATCCAGGCACATCATAAGGCGGTATCACCTGATCAGGCAGATCATTGATCGCCAGGAGATCGAGGTGCGGAGAGTGGACACAAAAGACAACACGGCGGATCCATTCACGAAGGCCTTACCCTAGACTCAGTTCGAGCGGCTGATCGAGATGATAGGTCTTCGATACGCCAGTACATGGCCTTAGTGCAAGTGGGAGATTGTTAGTGTATATGCCCTAGAGGCCATTACTGTATCATACTAGTATGTATATTACTTGATGGAAGCTTGGGATATTCACAGTTGTATAGACATTCTTGCTCAATATAGTAGTATGCTACTTGGTTTGTCTCTGCTTTAATGTGTGCATGTGTGTTTCTTTATTGTATCACCTATACGCATTAGTAGAGCCCTTAGGATCTTTGCTTGATTACCGGTGTTGTGATGGCGATCACACTCGTGGGGGCTGGGTAATCCACAAGCACATCCTTATACACGTCCCTAGTCATGGGATTATCGAGACAGGGCATCGATACTCCGGAGTAGACTAGCGTATGCGCTTCTCATCCCAGCACGGGAGACGGTCTGTCCCACAGCCGTCAGTATGTCGTACTTGAGATAGTATGCGGGTGCTCGTTAGGTTCCGAGTACACTGGACAGGACTCGTCGGGAACTGATGGTTGGTATTATATCTATCGTCAGTTATGAGTTCCCAGGTGACATGAGTACAGCTTAGTCCGCTGACTTGACACTGTCACTTCTCCTCGAGTGTGTTCCCACTGTTCTTTGATTACTACCCTACCACGGCTCTACTGAGTCGTGGAAAAATGCAAAAAGGTAGTAGTTGGGTGCAGCCCCGAAGCACTTGGAGGCAGTGACGGTTAGACAGGATTCGTCTCTCCCGGTATTGGGGGTTGACATCGCGTTGTGTCTAGGAGAGCCATTACACGAGTAGTCCCTGGCCAGGGCAAGCGAGATATACTTGTAGTTTTCCAGTGTTATCTCAGGGTGTTCTGGGCTCACTCCGACACGACTTGTACCGCTATTAGGGGACTGACGTTTACCGCCCCCCTAGGCCCGCCATGCGATGTATCAGACGAACAGACCAGACTGTACGTAGATTGTCACATACAGGCTCAGTAGGAGTTCGGATGGGTTCACCTCATCGGCCTTCTTATCGACATCTACCTGGGGACCGTTACATACAGCTAGTGCCGCTTGCGGTCTGTGGTTAAACCCACTGCCAGCGTAGTATCGAGTCTTTAGAGTCCCACACAGAGAGTTTCCCTGCACTGAGTGAAACGTGTAGAGGCCGTATGGTTTTACGGCAGGGCTGCGATCACTTACGTACACTTGTGTGCGTGCGGTGTTCAGGCAGGAAATACTAGTGGGCTTTGGTTTAAGCCGGATCCTAGTATTGCACGGATGGATTTGTTTTGTCTTCTGCGCATCCGCATTCTACAGAATGCAGATGCAGGTGTGTATGCACAGTTTTCCGGAGCGATGAAGGAGGAGGTGCCTCGTTAGGGTTTTGGCAGTTGGTTCGGCCAAAAGCGTTATGTGGCAGGCTCATTAGGGTTTTGACAGTTCGTTTGGTCAAAACCATTATGAGCCGCGGACATCATTTGCTAATCCTTTTAGTGATAATTTTATGATGGCTAATTGCATTGACCATTTGACCCCGTTGACCTCTCTTGACTTTGTTGACCGGTTGACCGTGTTGACTATTGACTTTCAAGAGGGATCTACACTCTTCTTTTCATTTTCTTTTTCTTTTGGATTACGATAATGGTCATTTCAATGTAGCCATCAACTTTATCTTGATAGGATTTGTAATGATGGTTTTAGTGCATTATTGGAACCATGGTTAATTTCTTTAGTTCATAATTTCTTTCTCATTCTCTCTCTTGCCTTTTCAAGTGAGAAGAAAAAGAAATGAACCATGGTTGCTAGCTCCTCCTTCTTCTTCCTTCTCTTAATTCATCTTTTGATCTCATGTGTTGAGAGATAAAGATCCCACAAAGACAAAACCATCCCTTTATCACTTCTACACAACCTAGGGCTTCTAGATTAGCAACCTCTTTGCCCTAGTTACCTCGGCTCGAGGTGGAGCTCGGTGTACATCTCTCGGGTGGATCGTCTTCGACTCAAAGAGGCCGTGGAGGTGACCAAAGTCCGGATCAAGCCTCGAAGCAAGCAAGGAGAAGAACAACAAGAAGAGAAGGATTTCAAGTTGAGGTATAACCCCTAACCGAGTAGATAAATCTCTAGTTAGGATGCTAGTGTATTGTTTAGTAAAGATCCGGCTTTTACAGTCCATGTTACTAAGTCCAGAAAAATTTTTGTTTCACCGTTTCCGCTACCTCGAAAGTACCAGGAGAGGTAACGTGGACCTAACATCCTCGTACTCTCCATCTACTACTTTCATGTTTGACTTAGAGACTTGTGTTGGGATGATATTGTATATTTTTTTGTGACTTGTTGTCTTTTTTACAGTTTCCTTTCTATCGACTTTTATTTCTTCGCTACGGCGTCGTATATTTGTTGTGGTGGTTGTTTTCCGCCTTTGGGCGTGTATTTGCTCCGGCTTGGGGATGCTTTACTTTTATTTATGTTGTAGCCATTTGCGGGGCTAGTTTTTACAAAGGAGGTGCTGCCAAAAATTTTAAAGGAAATAAATTGGGCTTTTTAAAGAATTTGGGTTGTGATTTCAAATGTTTCAAAATTCCTATTATCTTTTCTTGTCTTTTTTTATGGTTTAGATTTCTGGGTTTTGGCTTTCTTTTACTACGTTACGTCTGTAGGCGTTGCGTAGTATTAGGGCCGTCACGTGCCAATTTCGGGTCGTGACAAAGTTGGTATCAGAGCGCTAGATTTTACCTTTCGGAGTGTAGGATGACCTTGGTATGATGGAGTAGGTAGCTTAAGCAGAGTAACGTCGTGTGTGTATGTCTGCAGCATACCCACGATGTGGTACTTCGCCTAAAGTGTCCTAAGTACAAATTGCTTGAAATTCCTTCCTTGATGATTCATATCTTTGTGATTCGATTTCCGTGTTCATATCGAATCCTATCTCTATTTATAGCCTTTGCCACCGACGACTATGAAGACTCAGAGAGGTGCAGCGTGGGCCAAGGTCAGGGTTGACTCCGGTGGGTCAAGCACTGACCAGGATGGCGCGCTCGTTGCATAGGAGAAGACGGATTCGCCTTCGACAGATAGTATAGCTAGGCTTGTGGCAGAGATGCAGGACTTGCGCCAGACGATGAGCTCAATGGTTGAGGTTGTTCGAGCGCAGCGACAGGAGGTTGTCACCCCTGTTAACCAGTAGTTCCTTACGATCAGCATGCAGCAGTCCGTCACCTACATAGCACCAGTGGATGCAACCCCAGTTTACGAGACACATCTTCCAAAGACTTTGAGAGTTCCAGAACAGTGGAGGACTCGTACCGGTGTACCATCCCCGAGACAGAGGCTTAGTCGTCGAGACAGATTTCGTGACCATCGCGGAGTAGCTGTGGTTTGGAACGAGGAGAGTCGTGCTAGCAAGATCAGCCGTTTGTTGTGTTAATTTTTGTCAGCGATTCTTTTGTTGCGCAACACGTATTTCAGTCGTGTGCCAATCGGATAGGAGATTCGTCCGTCACTTGATCCTTCTAGAGATGTTGGATTTGACGTTCTCCTGGGAATGGACTGGTTAGCTACGTGCTAGGCGTCTGTGGACTACCGTAAGAAAACAGTCAGGTGTTGTTTTCCCCGGCGAGTTAGTTCTTGTTGTGCATGTGGATAGTTTTTCCGCCTCTCACAAGTCGAATTCAGCCTTTTTCGCTAGTCGGCTTTCGAGGAGAGGATGTCGTGGATTCTTGGTGTTCATTCATGATACCGGAGCCATAGTTGGTTTGTTGGACCGGGTTTCTTTCGTGCGAGAGTTTTCCGACGTTGTTCCAGATGAGCCAGCGGAGCTTAGGGAGCTTAAGGATCAGCTGCAGAGTTGTTTGTTGGGGGGCTTGTGCGTCTGAGTGTTTCTTCAGGCTTGTTTGTGTTGACTCCTAGGTCTTGCAGTTACGAGAGATGGTTTTGTATGGTTCCGAGGAAGATCGAGGTCATACAGCTTAGGCCCAGACTTGTGTGCAGGACGGAGGACCGTAGATTTTTTAGGCTTAGCAGGTTTTTACCGCCGTTTCGTGCAGGATTGCTAGTGTAATGCTGCACCGTTGACTGAACTGGCCCGTAAGGAGGTTTCTTTTCTTTTGATTGAGGCATTCGTGCAGAGTTTTCCAGCAGTTGGAGATTCGGTTGGCAATTGCACCAGTTCTTCCTTGCTTTCTGGTTCGGGCGACTTTGTTGTTTAACTGTAATGTTTTGCGAGTGGGGCTCGATTGTGTACTGAGGTGACACTATAGAGTTGTCGCTTTTGCTTTCCTACATCTGAAGGAAGTATGAGCAGGATATTCCACTCACGATCTGGGGATGGACGCGGTGGTCTTGCGTTGGAGATTGGAGACATTACTTGTTCGAGAGTCGTGTCAGATTTTCACGGACCACCAGAGCTTAATGTACATCTTCCTGCAGCGGGTGTTGATTGTTGAGATAGTCTTCTATAGATTTACAGTTCTTGTGCGATCGTTGAGTACAGCTTGTGTTCGCCTCTATTGAGGGGACAGATTGCTCTTGTCCGCGCCCGACCACTTTTCCTTAATCGCTTTCGCGGCCACTGCCCGCCGATGCTCGTTCGTCTAAGATACTTGAGCATACTCGGCTGGATAATGATTCGGAGTCCTTGATTTGTGATAAGGATGCGCTACGTTTAGGGACGCGTTTGTGTACCCGTTGCTGATGGGCAGAGACGCAAAATACTAGGGCAGGCACATCAGTCAATTTTCAATGTTCGTTCGAGTTCCACCAACATTTGGCATGACTTGTGAGATAGTTACGGGTGGACAGGAATGAAGAGTGAAGTTTTGGATTTAGTTTCAAGGTGTCTGTCTTGTTGTGTTCTTTGGTTAAGCATCTGAGACCGGCTGGAGAGTTGCAACCTTTAACCGTTCCGGAGTGGGAGTGGGAGCAGATCTCTATGAATTTCGTTATGGTGTCTACCCATGGTTAGACAGGGTGTGACTCCATTTGGATGTTTGTTGTCCAGTTTTGCTCAGTTTGCTCAGTTGTTCTTTGTTAAGTTTGTGCGTTGCACGGAGTTCCTTCATGAGTCGTATCCAATAAAGGTACCCTGTTAGCTTGCCATCTTTAGCAGGAGTTTCAGGAAGCCTCGGCTACTGGTTGAGCTTTAGCTCCATCTTTCCATCCGCAGGATGATGGTTTTGTGAGAGCGGGCTATACCGACTATGGAGGATATGCTTGTGCGTACGTTTTAGTTGTTGTCGGCAGTTGGGGATTGTCAATCGCCATTGTTAGAGTTCTTCTTCGATAGCTGTTATCAGGAGTCGCTCCAATTGGAAACCTCTAGGTTTAGGGGTTAGGTCGTGTCGATCACCAATCTGTTTTCTGACTCTGCGTAGTAGGATTTTTGGACCCCAGCTAGTCTAGAGACTTCGGAGATGATCCAGTTGTTTTAGGTCAGGATGGGAGTAGTCCATTGCGGACAGAGGTCTTATGCCGACCGTGTTGGTCGCAGACTTGAGTTCGCAGTGGGAGACCATGTATTCCTATGGATTTTTCCGATGAATGATGTGTTGTGTTTTGGGAAGCTTATCCCTGAATGTTAGGTCCTTTTGAGATCCTTAAAGCGAGTTAGTTTCGTTGCCTTTAATTTGGCACTTTCGCCCAGATTATTGAGTATTCACCCCGTATTCCTTGTGTCGATACTTTGCAATTTCCTTCATGACCTTTCTCACATGATTCGGCACCAGACCATTTAGCTTGGACGCGATCTTTCGTTCACCAGCAGCCAATTGTGTTAATGGCTCGGCAAGTGGAAAAACTTCGGTCAAGGGTTCTGCCATCTATGAAGGGTTTTTCTTGGGCGTAGCAGTAAAGTGAAGTGATCACTTGGGAGGCTACGAGCGAGATATGAGAGTTTGCAATCTTCTCTTTGAAGGTACGCTTAGTGAAAATTTTAAATTCGGAGACGAATTTTTATAAGGGGGAGATTGTAACGCCTTAGATTTCGGGTAGTGTTCGTTTAGACGTTAATGCGGGTTTACTGTAAAAAGTTTGCCAATTCGGGTTCCTCACAATTTTTAACATTTAATTAATAATTTATTATTATTTGTTATAAGCATGCATGCACGTGTGCACGTAAATTTGAGGATTTGTTTGTGCTAATCTAGTTTTAGTAACCATGACTCTTAACCTTAACCTAATCTCTTTGCTTTATCTAATCCAACCCTTAACCTTTCCTAGATATTTCTTTGTGAGAAGAGAGAGATATTTGTGTAGAGTGGTGAGGTGTGAATGAATGCATTTAATGGTGAATTAATGGTGTGATACACTCACCCTCATCTCACACCCTACACTCACCTCCCTCTCTCATATCCTCACTTACTCTCTTATTTCTCTATCTCTTTTATTATTTCATCTCTCTCTCATTTGCAACTGAACACTCTCTTTCCCTCACACAAATCCATCACAAAATTCACAAAGTTCACCAAAATCATATCTTTATCTCACTTTTGCCTCTTGGATGCATTGGATCATACAAAGCTAGGATCTTTGAGTTCTTTTGCTATTGTTTATGCTGTTTTTGTGTTATGTAGCTAGTTAGTTTCAGTTTAGATTGGTTAAAGTTTAGTTTTGTGCAATATATCGTATTTTAGCGTCGATTTGCGATATCTGTGACCTGCTGTGATCCCGAGAAAATACTAGAAAACCAAACATTTTTGTTGTGTTGTACCTGTGACCATAGGCTTTCACCTGAGACACGAGACCCATCCCACCGGCCGGGGCTGGCGACCCCTTTGACGAATTCCGGCGAGATTGGTTAGGGTTTGGAGTTGGGGTTTGGGTTTTTCTGGTTAGGTGTCTTCAGTGGTTTTGGTATATTTGGTTCTGTTTATTTGTTTAGTTTTCACTGTATACAAAATCTGGGGTCACTTATGTCAGTTGTAGTGTTTTGTGTTCGCGCGATACGTTATACGACACGGATCGTGCACTCTGTGTGGTTTTGCTCTTGAGTTGTTTTCATCGTGTCGCTACGTACGTTAGCCACAATACGGACACTTGAGAGTAAGCTTTGTGTTGTTGCGTCGGTTAAATGTAGCATCTACGTGTTTTAGGGTTATTATTAGTATACACTTATTTTATTGTCTTAATATTGTAGCTTCGCAGGCGGGGACTACGGATACAGCTACAAAGGGAAAACAGGTAGTTGGCTACACTTAGCCAGGAGTGCTGGTGAGTAGATTTAACTTCCACAGGGGAATCTCCCGCATGGCGTTATGCGTCTGGGCTAGAGATGTTATTTCTGTCGCATATTCTATGTCATATTTAGAATTGCGTATTTACCCTATTACTTAGATATTGTTGTGCCTGTATTAATATCTTTAGGACACTGCACATATCATTGACGATTCATGTTGCACGAGCACTGATTGCATGCCACACACACCGTCAATAATTGCCATGTCATGCACAACCCACATATAGAAAAGATATTGCTTGCTTAGGGACATTGGGACATTGATTCATATTTCTTATCGCATATGACATATAGAATATCTGTATACCTATAGGGTATTGTACCATTAGTGATAGGGTACATACACACTTTATGACATAGCTACAGGTATACCTTGCACACCCATTTCACTTATACCCAGGGGGTATATTACATCATTTACTTATAGATGGATACATATACCTTGCTATACCTTGTGTTTACACATACAACAGTTATAGCTACATATTTACCTTTACTTGATGTTATTTAGAATCCGATAAAATAGGCACCACATGATATTTTATATTAACTTGTTGCAGTTAATTAACGGCTTTTCCTTTATATGCTTACATTTCAGTTTATGTTGCATATATCATATTCATGGATTTTCGCATTGTTATATGGATTTTTCATGATATTTTTTCTGGATTGTTTTACTCCTGCATATATATATCAGTGGTATGGGACGTTGATATATATATGTATACCCATCGTATATATATATATCAGTGGTATGGGAAGCTGATATATATATATACACTTACAACATATATCATCATGATGATATATGCAATATATTTATTCATTATATGAGTGGGGCCTATGTGCTCGGGGCCTATGTGCTCGATGTGAGGGGCCTATATGGTCGATGAGTGGGGCCTACGTGCTCGGGGCCTATGTGCTCGATGTGAGGGGCCTATATGGTCGATGAGTAGGGCCTATGTGCTCGGGGCCTATATGCTCAATGTGAGGGGCCTATATGGTCGATGAGTGGGGCCTATATGCTCGGGGCCTATGTGCTCGATGTGAGGGGCCTATATGGTCGATGTGAGGGGCCTATGTGCTTTGGGCCAATATGCTCGATATTGTATATATTTATACATATAAATTCATATACTTCTTCATATTTATTCATGCAAATATACCTAGGTTATAAGAGATTCACTTGATATTGGATTTATGACATATGACATTTACTTGATATTGTACATAAAAGATATATGAGAATCACTTGATTTTGTACATTCAAGATTTAGGAGATTTATTCGATATTGTACATTCAGGATATAGGAGATTTATTCAAAAGTGTACATATAGGATTTGTGAGACTTATATGATATGAGAGCCTATTTGGGGGCTGATTTGAGGAAATTGGGATTTTGATTGTCTTAATGGATTGTGATGCTACCACGATGTCAGGATTCCGTGGAAATGACATATTTCATTCCATACTCCACATTTATTATTTATGCACTGTTTCATGTATTAGTAGTACCTGTTAGCGTACCTTTCATGATTATTGCATTTATATACATTTTCATATCGTTATTGCATGATTATTGCATATTGATTGTTGTATTATTGCTTCATGTATTCATTGTACCTGCTAGTCTACTTTTTTTGATTATTGCATTCATATGACCTGTTATTGCTATTAATTGCATTTGTTAGATTCACGCTGTACGTGCATACTTGTGATTACCTGCATATGTTATTTACTTTTCACGAGTTGGCAACTCACCCCCGTTGTGCTACAGTTGTTTTCCAGGGTGTTCCCCAAAGTAGTCGAGGCAGGCTATTCACCTATCTATCATCTTTTGCTACGGATACCGCATCGGCTCACAGTGTGTTGTTGTGCTTAGGTGGGTTTGTGGTTATTCATGTTGTATTGTATATTCGTTGTATCCTTGTACTCACCATCTACTACTTTCATGTTTGACTTAGAGACTTGTGTGAGGGCGATATTGTATATTTTTTTGCGACTTGTCATCTTTTTTACAATTTCCTTTCTATCGTCTTTTATTTCTTCGCTACGGCGTCATATATTAGTTGTGGTGGTTGTTTTCCGCCTTTGGGCGTGTATTTGCTCCCGTTTGGGGATGCTTTACTTTTATTTATATTGTACCCATTTGTGGGGCTGGTTTTTACAAAGGTGGTGCTGCCAAAAATTTTAAAGGAAATAAATTGGGCTTTTTAAAGAATTTGGGTTGTGATTTCAAATGTTTCAAAACTCCTATTATCTTTTCTTGTCATTATTTTATGGTTTAGATTTTTGGGTTTTGGCTTTCTTTTACTGTGTTACGTCTGTAGGCGTTGCGTAGTATTAGGGACGTCACGTGCCGATTTCGGGTCGTGACAGTCGTACAACTACTCTAATCCAATCACATCACATGTTTTTAACAGATAAGCACTAATTAGCTACCGCACACTACGCCTTAACATAGTCAACAAACGTAGCATGAATATTAAGTAGTACTTATGTGAAATGACAGAGGGTTACGCAGCTTTTTCAGAAAACTATGAGCGTGAAGAACTTGATATCGTTATAGAAACAAGTGATTTTGAAAAGGAGTGTTTTTGAGGATTTTCTAGTTTCGCTAAAGAGTTCGCTCCTGGTGAAGGGATCTCGGCTCTTTCCTTATCGAATAAGGTGCAGGATATCTCATAAATACCGTTGTGCAAAGCAAGAACTATTGAAGTAATCAAAAACTAAACCGTGAGTTTGTAGCATCTGCAAGTTTTGCTAAAGAGGTCACTCCCGATGAAGGGATTTCGGCTCTTTCCTCATCGAATAAGGTGCAGGGTATATCATATATACCGTTATGCAAAGCAAAACTGTAGCTACCATTTTTTATAAAGTTTTGATTCTTCAACATCTTTAGGTTTCTTTTCTTTTATTAATCTCATTAATAATTCCCATCAATTATGCTTCGAAAGCATCACAGAAGAAACGAAAGTAGTAATATTTATATATCATCATATATATATATATATATAGTATAAGCATTCGTCTCAGGCAGTAATATGATCTCATTACAGAACATTGCAGCAAAAGATAATATATGAAATATTGGATATACTAGGACGTCCGTGTTTTATATCGAGCCTGTATAAAACACGGATTGCACGGTCGCGATGAATAGCCAAACGCACATCCCTAGACCCCTAAGAGAGCGGCAAGCAACACTGCCAATTTTAGGGTTAGGAGACCCGGTCTCAACTCCTCGAGATGGCCTCCCACTGGACCCTAGAACCCGGTTACTTCTGCTCCCCTCCTCGGGTCTATCCTAATGCGGAAAAATAAATAATATACAAAGATGACATAAACCTCAACCCGGAAGTGCCCCAATAAAAGAATATTACATACAAATGAATTTTACATGAATGAAAATAAAAACCCTCATCTCACATAAAACCCCCGACTATTCAAAACACGACAATCCAATATAACATATCACAGCAACACATAATATCACATATCATCAACGTAAGCAAGTATGCGTATCCCGATTGTCGTTGATGTATTGCAACGAAGCCGGCGATACACCACATACTACGCTTACGGTCACAGAAAAGAAAGTGTAAAACTACAACATTTGGAATCCACAATCACTTTAGACATCTTAAATCCGAAATATCACATAGTTCGCATTTCATGCCTAACTATATGAATTAAACATATTGTATCACATTCCAGATAAATAGACAATATTAAACTTTCCGATCAAAAAATCAAATACCCAAGATTTCCTAAATAGCTCAACACTGGAGCAGAGTTCAAAAGATCCCAGAATATGCCACAGTACCAATGGTCCAGCCGTAGAAGGGTCAAGCCAACGCCTCACATGTGGCACGCCGTACTGCCCCAAACCCTAAGGTTTAGAGGCGGTTCAGACGGTCACATAATCGAGTTAAGGTTTGTGTTCTTCTAGAGGGTCCATCGCGTTACTTACACGTTTTTCTGAAAGATTTAAACTCAAGAAAAATTCAACACTTGAAAGTTTTTCGTGTCGAGAAAAAGTGAGTTAATGATATCCGTTCGAACATTTTAATACTTTCTAAATTATCCGGAAAACAAAACGAAATTAAACTTTCCGATCGAATCAACGAGTACCAAAAGATCCCCAGAAAACTCAACACTTGAGTAAGATAAAAAATACCCAGAACCAGCAACAAATACCTACGGATGTACTGCGCTAAAAAGCTAACACTAATTCTACTGTGCTGCCGCGGAACCACCGTAGAAGGCATGGTACGGCCGCGGTTCCACGGCGCTTTAGTGGAATTTTGGTGTCATTTTGCACAGTAACTCTTAGAATTCGCTGCTGATTTTTTTGAGTATTTTTAATGCAGAAAAAATCACATTTTTACAAAATTTCCAGAGAGGGGGTCGTTTTCGATGTTTCGGGGTTCGATCGGAGTTTTAACTTCGTATACACGTCGCCTAATGCTCTAGCTAGGCTCTGATACCACTGTAGGGTTACTAGGCACTATCACGAGGCTCTACAAGGCATCAACCATGCCAAAATCAAATTTTTCAAGTGCCGAACAAGCTAAAGCAAGGATCTTTGCTAGAGAATTAGGGTAAACATTGAACAAGTAAACAACTTTACTTTTAAATGATAGGGATTACAAACTTTGTAGTCCATTTCTTCGGTTCATAAGCTCCGTGTTGGGGTCCCTTCACTGCGATCATCAAGAACTCTGACTCTCGTGAGGCTCCAAGAGGTTAATGATGCATCTTGCTTGAAGTCTTCATGATCTAAGATGATCTACCCTGAAGAATCTCTAACCCAAGTTTACACTTCACTAAAAAACTTATTAGAGAAGTGAACACCCTAATCTAAGTGGCTAGAATAGATGAGGATGATGAAGTAGGAATTTTTCTCTCTTTTATTTTCTATTTCTCACACTTATTCATCACAAACACAAAAGCTAATAAGCTTTTTCAAGAGCAAGAAGAAGAAGAAGATCAAGCTAATCCTTTTGTAATGGATAATGAATTATTGTAATGGTTACAAATCTAACCATGAGTTAAGCATGATAGAGTTAACGCATGTAGAGAATTAACTGAGGTTAATGATTTGGATTGGGTTAAACAAATATCTTCACAAAATATCAAGCTTAAGAAAAAGTCAAAGCTTGATGAAGCTTCATGCAAAAGATAAACCTAATCCAAACCTTAACCAAGTTTAAACCCTAAACCTTTGTTAAATTTGTAACCCTAACATGTTACAATATTATATATCACATATACAATATATTTTGTAACAAAAGAAAATAATACAATTAACATATATCGCATATATATCAATGTATTATCCCGTGAGAAAATGAATCAATAAAGCGAACTTATATTAGTTAACGTAACGTAATATATCACATATATAATTATACATTAAATCATCGAATCAACACTTGATCCGATAACCCGGCTATATTACATATAACCGACTAATACAACATGTACCATTTCATCGAATCAATACTCGATCCGATGACCCGGCTATATCACATATACCCGGCCGATATCTCATATCGCGAGAATAGAATACGGTATCTCATATCGTATTATTCTCGGTCCCGCGCATATCACATATGTGTTCCTACTCCATTTTGCCTGAGTCAAGAAACCTCTGTGTAGGACTCTAAAGAATCGTCAATACGCCGGTAGCAGGTGATGATCATATCAAACACCCACAAGCTGCAAGCGGTCAGCTAAACGTAACAGCTACCCAGGTATTGAGCGATCAGAAAATCAACAAGCAAGCCTGTACATTCTCCTGTGAATCCATTCAGTAACACTACCGTACAGTCCGGTCTCTTCGTCTGATATGTCGCATATCAAGTCTAGGGGTGGTAAACGTCAGACCCAGTAAGCGATAAGTCGTGTTGATGTGAGGCTCATAACGGGTCGAGAAACTACTGATAACTCTTACCAGCAGCACTCCATATTAGCCCTGGCCAGGGACTTCCAGTTATAGCCAATCGAACACTGCACAACATCAATTCCCTATACCGGGAGAGACGAAACCCCTCCTATCGCTCATTGCCTCCATGTGATTCGGGACTGTACCCAAAAGCCACCGTTTTACACACTTTCTTGGACGTGTTAAGGTGGAAATCAAAGAACAGTGGGAATCACACAAGACTCTATGACGATCTCGGGTCTATAGACTAACCTGTACCAGTGTCACCGGAGAACTGCTATCTGACGATAGGTATAATACCATCTAGGAGTTCTCGGCGAGTCCGTTCAGTATACCTAGTCTCCACTGAGCACCCGTACACCATCTTTGATATCAAACACCAATGGATATGGGATCATCCATCGCCCATCATATGGGTCAAGATGCGTATACACTAGTCTACTCTGGAGTATCGATGCCCTGTCTCGATACTCCCTCGACTAGGAACAGTTATAGGATGTACTCTTGGACTACTGTAACACTTCCAAAATAATAAAATATTATTTTCGGGAATTTTTATAATTTAATATTATTTTAATGAATATTTTAATATTCGGGTGTAATTAAATACAAATAAATGGGGGGAAATTTTGGAAAATTTTGGAAAATTCTAAAATAGAGTATTTTATGGAATTATGCCATTTTAAAGTATTTAAGATTAGTTATATGCTAATATAGAGCTAATCGCGAATAAAAATCGCTAATTGGATTTTTAGCTTTTTTGTGCAAAAATGTGCACATATCATTTTCCACATTTGTTACACTTGTGTTGCTTGTGCATTTCTACCATGGCTTTTCTTTTGGGTCTAATATTCAAGTGAGAAGAGTTAGTGAAGAAAAGAAAAGAAAAAGTAGTATGATGAGAGAGAGAAAGGGACCAAGTCAACCTTCAACTCTTTTGACCCATGCCCCCCCATCATTTCCCTTCTCATTTTCTCTCCCTTCCCTTGTTGGAGCTGCTGCTGCTCTCTCTCCCTCTCTCACCTTCTTCACTAAAACCCTAGATCCACCATGAAAATAAAGCCAAAACCCCATTCCCACTTCACAAAACTTACTCCCAAGCTCACTAGCTACACATTGAACCAAGCAAGATTGGATTTGGAGAACTTTGAGCAACTCAAGAATTTTCTTGAGTTGCCAAAGGAGGTAATTTTTGCACCCTCTTGTAGTATTTCAAATTCCTTGTGCATCAATTCTAGTTTCATATCGATATTGTGTCGTTTTGTGGACTTTGGAGAATTCAAGTTAGGGTTTAGGGGAAAACTGAAATCAAAGTGGAATTGAGGCTTGTTGTGACCTTAGAACCCCTTGTGTGATGCTAATTTGGACCCAAACCTGAACTTGAAACCAGAATACGGAATTACGGAATCGATATCGGGGAAAACTGGAAATCTGTCACTGTTTTGTGTAATCTGCTATCACCCCGGGACCCCAAAAATAAAACTGAGTTGACAGTGCGATGTGCAGGTGACATGGAACCACCACACCAAACCCTAACCCCCAACTCAAACTTGAGGCCGCCAATTATTCCCTTCTGGCCGCAAATTGCGGCCAGAGCAGGAGGGAATTGCCTCGATTTTTGTGCATGGCCCCATTTCCTATATTCTTGACCCTGGGTAGGTCTAGTTTTTACAGATTCCATCTAGGGTGAAATCTGGGATAATTTTCCTATGTTGGTGCATGATTTGAGACTTGTTTTAGCATGGATTTTGGTATTTGGTGTTTCGTTCCTGTCGGGTGGCGTTTTGACGTCAACGACAGGTGGATATTGATCGTGTTTGCATGCGAGGTTATGGGTTTTTACCTATAGGCGTAGCGTGTGCCGTTTTGGTTTCCGATGTGATTTTCATGTGCTTTAGCGTTGTGATATACTTGTAGGTACCCTACGAGATGTGAGGCAAAGAAGATGAAGATGGCGACATCAACACCGACACATGAGACGCAAGGTGAGTAGATTATATCTACGGGGAGAAGTCGGTTGGATGGCGTATAGCACCCCCGCAGTCCGTGGTGATGTATACGAATACGTATACACACATATATTTATTATGTGTTGTTTAGGATTATTGATGGTAATAATGGATTATTGACAATAAGGATGTATTGGTTTAGTTGTGCGAAACCCTAGAGTAGTGGGTGCACTCACACATACACACATACTTGCATACATCCTTTCTTATATCTATGCGCATATGATGGTGTGTATATCTACACATGGGTATGGGACTATGTGTTTATATACGGGTTTTGAGGATGATACGTGGGATTGAGATGAGTCGATGAGATTCGATTGAGGCCGTGGGATTTGGCGACATGACAGAGTTCGTATTGGAGATGTGATATGATGGTAGTGATGCCTGTCATGTGATGAGATATTGTGATATCGACTCAGATTTAGGTGGTTTCCATACCCCTCTCTATTGGCTTGATTGTCGGGTTCGTAGTTCGCATAGTAGGCGTTAGGCTAGACCCGAGTCATACCTATTTCAAAACTAACAAATCGGGGATATTTTAAAGATATGCAGAAGGGTTTATACGGGTATTTTCAATGATGTATCTTTTCTTAAAACACCGTAGCCCTTGTTTTACCAAAAGCCCTGATTCGTCTTATTTCAAATGGCACCACTGCATGACATGTACGGATTGGTGTAGATTCTTTACCTTTGCGTTGATTATTCGATTCCGCATATTCATGCTAATTGCATTGCATCGCTTGTACTGTGGTTATATTTCAGCCATGCTGCTAGGACACCAGCACCATTATCGATGATGCATATGTTCCACGTACACTTGTTGCCGGCTCACACACTCATCATCGATAATTGCCATGTCACTACACTGTAGTACTATTGCATTCAGTATATGATCCTTGCATGACTTGATGATGTGCATACCTTCCTTTACATGTCGCATACTTCATGCTTTTGATTATACGCATTGAGATATGTTGTTTCTATGATATTTCTGGATTTGGGAACCGAGGGTGTTTCAAAAGAGAATATGTCATTGCTTTAAAACCCCGGTTACCCTTGATATGATATTTCAGTGCGTCCACCATGTGTTTTCTCAGTGCTGAGAGCGACATGTGAAACCCGAATCGAGGAGTGGACGAGCCGATTGCGGGTACATGGTGGACCCGGTATGGTTCCCCTCGGCAAGATGATCGATGAGCTTTGCCGATTGAGCCTAGAGGCGGGCGAGTACCTACCGGTGATTGGTTGGACCTGGCGGTTATCCGGAGGATACTGACCAGTGTCGATAGATGGATATGGGCATACTGCCGGGGCCGAGGGCCGATACCGCAGACAGAGCCCGCGGGCCGATCCGGACTGACGGAGCCCGATATATGAGGATTTTCGTGCCGATGCTGGGCACAGTTTTCTTGATGTTTTCGAGTGTCGATGCTGGGCACTCCGGTTCCATGATTTTGACGTGTCGCGAGGGACACAGATGGTTTATATCCTCATATTATTCCTATGCACATGATTTATGATATTTACATGCATGGTGGTTATTGTCAGTGGGTGACGAGTGGACGGGATCCACGTGTGTGCAGATTTGATTACTTTGATCATACCTCATATTCATGACATGCTATTACCTGAGGAATAGCACGAGCACTTGGCACTACACTCATGTATAGAGATTACATTGCCAGTTTAGCATGCTTCAGCTTTATTCATATTGAGGTTTATTTATATCTGATCGTATTGACCTAGGATGGGTCATGCATTCGATCTCTACTTGTAGATATTTTCTATTCACGAGTTGGCAACTCACCCCCGTTGTGCCCCAGTTCTTGCAGGTTTGCCGTACAGATTCCATAGCGGTATTTCTGGCACATTGCTTCCTTATGGGTGATTTGCTTGGATAGGTGGGTTCTTTTGTATCAGAACCGCCATTGTTCATGTATTATTTATTGTATCTAGAATTTCCATCAACCAAAACTTGTATATTGTTTCATACTTAGAAAACAGTGTTGTATTATTTCGACCTTAGAGTCGCGCTTGTAATATTACGGTTTTCTGGCTGTTTTGAGTTCTTTTGGGTTTTGATCCTCGCCCTTTGGCGTTGTATACTATTATTGCTTGCGTGGTTGTGACCGTCGTTTGACGAAGAGCTAGCTCCCGCTTGGGGAAGCCTTTTATCATTTCATATATATTATTCTTGTTGTACCCCGTTCGGGGCCAGTTTTTACAAAGGAAACTCTGCCGAAATTTTCAGGAAAGGTTACACATTTTAAAAATACACATTCGGCTTAATTATTTAAAAACTTTGATTTTCGAAACACGATTTCTTCACTTCTTAAAACTAGTTTTCCTTATTTACTCTTTAAATGGTTTTAGATTTCTGGGCTTTTGGCTTGCTTGGATCAGTTGGAGTCCTATAGGCTTCAGAGGATTCAAGGGCCAGTCACGTGCTCTTTCGGGTCGTGACAACTACCCTGGCCCTACTAGTATGATCTGCATCATAGTCCTGGTAGTCGAGTTCATATCCTAAGGGCTTTATCAACATGTAAGAGTAAGACAGTAAACTAATACAAGTCAATATGTTAAGACAAAGTGAAACCAAATATCATACTATCATGTCGAGCAAGAAAGTCCTCTCTATATATATCCAAGCATCCATCATAATATACATCATATGTACAACAATGGCCTCTAGGGCATATATATAACTAACAGATAGAGCCCTTAGGATTCTTGCATGACAGCCAGCAGTATGATGGCGATCATATACGTGGGAGCTGGGGTCTATAAGCACATCCTTAAAAGGTCCCTAGTCGAGGGAGTTTCGAGACAGGGCATCGATACTGCAGAGTAGACTAGTATATACGGATTGAGACCCCGACGAGGGGCGTTGGCTGGTCTCATAAGCCATTGGTGTCAGTTGGTTCACCTAAGACGTATACAGGTGCTCAATGGGTTATGAGTACACCGGACAGGTCTCGCCGGGAATATGCTATTTGGTTTTATACATAGCGTCAGATAGCAGTTCCCTGGTGACATGTGTACAGGTTAGTTCATCGATCTGAGATCGTCATTTGTCTCGTGTGAGTTCCCACTGTGCTTTAATTACTACCCTACCACGGCTCAAAGGAGTCGTGCAAACAGGTTTAGTTGGGTACAGTCCCGAGCCATATGGAGGCAGTGAGCGGGTCGGCAGGGGTTTCGTCTCTCCCGGTATTGGGGGTGAGATCGCGCTGTGTCTAGGAGAACCATTGCACGAAGTTCTTGGCCAAGGCACAAGATTTACTGGTATGTATTCCAGTAGCATCTCAGGGTGTTCTGAGCTATACTCCGAGACGACTTGTACCGCTTTTGGGGGGTCTGAATTTTACCAACCCCCTAGGCCCGACATGCAATACTCATAAACGAACGGACCGGACTGTACGGATATTGTCACTGACAGGCTCAATAAGGTGTCTGGATGAGTTCGCTCATTGATCTACCTTTTTTCAATACCTGGTAGCCCGTTACGTACAGCTAGTACCACTGACGTGCCAGTGGTTAAATCCACAGCCAATGTATTGATGAGTCTTTAGAGTCCCCCACAGACAGTTTCTCAAGTTTCTGGTGAAACGTTGTAGAGGCCGTATGACATTATGGCAGGGTTGGATCATATACGTGCACTTATGCACGGATCATGATCGGACGGATCATACTAGTGGGCTTTGGTTTAAGCCGGATCCTAATATTAGATTGGTTAGATTGCTTTCGTCTCATCGCATTCGCATTCAGTCGGAATGCGGATGCAGGTATGTATTTACTGGTGAGGGGTATTCTTAGGATCCATCATGAGTTTACTTTGGATGATGCCGTTCTTTTTATTGTCATAAACATTTGGGTTAATGTTTTGGTGGAAATTGTGAGTGGGTTTCATCATGAGGAGCATTTATTGTTACATGTACATAAGTGGTGCCTCATGGTCTCTTTATTTGTGCATATGTCACATTTTGGATTGATTTAGTGGTTGAAATGAATGATGGAGAGAGGGAGGGCAGCCATATACACGGGTTTGCTCTTGTGATTATCATTCTAGCCTCTCTCATTTTTTCATCTCACACAAGAAAAGAAAAGCTCTTCTTCATCTTCTTCCTCTAGCTCATAACTTCCACCAATGGTATTATCTCCAACCTCCATCCATACACTCTCATGTGTTTAGAATCAATGGATGCTGGAGACAAAGTTATCACACACATTCTCTACTTCACCTTGGACATGTCGGCTAGCAAACTTCATGTTCGAGTTGCTTCGGATGAAGCGAGAGCCCGTAAAAAGACTCATTGATGTGGTGCCCTTCCAACGAGGAGACCGGAGATCGGAGATGCCGCGAAGAGCTTGTGATGGTGGCCAAAGACTGAAGGACACGGATCGATCGGTATAGCCACTCTCACTTCTTAGTAGTTAGCTAGTTAGCGTTAATGGTTCGATCCGGGTCAAAGACTACGATAGCGCTGGTTTCCTAAAAAGTTTTTGTTTCCGCATTTGGCCTCGGATTGACGGCCGGGGCGCTACCGTAGACTTACAAAGTATCAGAGCCACGCCATTAACCTTTACTAGCTTGTTCTAACGTCTTTAAAACATCGATCGATCGAAATTTCCGAATCGTATTTTCATTTCAGTGTGCTTGCTGTCGAATATCAAAGTTGTTCAAAATATTATTTTAGGAATCTTAAAAATACATGCAAGCATAACTAAAGCTACAGAAAAAGTGTGGAGACCTAACTCCAAAATTGCACCGCGGAACCGCCGCGAAATGTCGCATTTGGCGGCCCTTCCGCGGCCCATTTTGGGCTACAGTGCCCCAAATGTTTTCTTAGGGTTTAGTTCATGGAAATATGAGTTTTGTGATATATAGTTTTGGCCCAGATTATTTTGCGTGTTGGAATTGTACTTGGGGCCCACTTCGGGAAATTTTGTCGATCGAAATTTAAATAAGTTAGTTCGCAATACTTACATTACTATCTGTGACTGTGAATATCATTCGAGCGGTAAATCTTGTCTAATTGCTATACCTCTTTCAGACGGATTTGCGAACGTGACATTCACGTTGATGTTATGTGTTGTGTTATGTTGTTGCGGATTTGTCGTGGTGGATAGCTTGGATGCAATGTTAGTGTAGTTAAGTATTATTTGTATATTTGATATTGCGGGGTGAGCGTTTGACATGTGGACTGCCGTCACTGCCTATTTGTATATTATTCTTTTGGGGCACGACCGGGTTGAGGTCGATGTACCCGTTGTACGTATTTTACTTTCTGTACTAGGAATACCCCGCGGTAGAGTGCAAGGATAGCCGGGTTATAGAGGGCAACGGGCCCGCATCTTATGGTTTTGAGACGGAAGGGGATTCACTCTAGAATTGGCGGGCTATTCGCCACACTCGTAGGGGGTATAGGTTGACCCAAGGAGGGGTGCTCAAGTTACCGGATTCCATGAAGTGCTGGGTGGCCCATTCACTTTGTTGAAGGGGGCTGCCTCTCTTCTGGTTTTGGAGGGTAACTTGTCGCGCCCGTAGGGGTCTAAGCTTTCATTGCACAGGCTATCCACATGACCAGGGGAATGTCGGGTTTCAGTTGCGGCTCAAAAGAAGCCCGGTGCTCCCAGATTATCTGTATTGTTCTGTGATGCTTATTAATTTTCTGTGATGTTGCATTTATCACGCCTGAAGCGATTATTATGTATTGCTATATATACTAGTAGATGTTGTATATGTTTTACACCCGCGCTAGTCCAGTCCCCGCTCTGTCGTTAATTAAGTAACCTAACAGGTGATGACGGGACCCAGTGGAGAATGCGGATGGCATATACGTACATCATATTTTCGTTCTTTTGTGGTGTGATTAATTTATGGGACTGCGTTGATTCAGATCAATGCAAGGAAAACAAACCTATTCGATGTTGTTGGAACAATTTTCAAAAGGGCTATTATTGCAAGGACGTTCTCTTTTGTTTTGCACAGTGGTATTCGTTTATGAATATCCAGCACCTCATTCTACGAGGCAAGGGCTGAGATCCCTTCATCGGGAGTGACCCCTTGGACAGAATTTTGCGCCAGGGTAATAACTTCACTATAGTCGATTACTTTTTGATTTGCATCGCGGTATTCATTTGGAATATCCTGCACCTCATTCTACGGGGAAAGAGCCGAGATACCTTCACCGGGAGTGACCTCTTTAGCAAAGGTTTTCGCCACTATACATTTGTAAAAAGTTATCCGGTTCCTTCAACGATGTCAAGTTCATTACGTTAAAGGTTTTTCGCCAAAAACTAGCCGTAGCCCTCCGTCATTTCAGATTAGTATTTCTTAGTATTCGCGCTACGTTTGTCGTTGCTATTCGCCGAGACGTAGTGTGCGGTAGCTCTGTTGTGCTTTTTTGTCGCATGGATATATGGATTGGTTAGGACGGTCGTACGGCTTTGTTTATTATTCGTCAAAGGTCGTGCGTGTAGGTTTAACGCAATCAAGATAATGACGGGTTGAACTTGACTAGGACCTTTTGATTTGTTGATTATTCGCCAAGGTCACTTGGGTCCTAGGTGTAAAAATAACATCAGGAGTTTCTAAAGAAACTGAAACTTGCCTGGCATCCGCATACCTTCTGGAGTGTGATAACGTGAGATGATTCCATCACGTTATCATACGATGATAGTTGGATCCCGATTCCCACTGATGAGTTGGTTTATTTCTCGGGTGATCCCGACTAACTGTTCTTTCAGGTTTGGTGGAGAATTTGAGGTTACAGTGGGAGACTTCCTGATTAGATAAAGTGATAACTAATTTGATCTAGGTTATAATACACGCAGAGTGTTTTTTTTCTCTCTCTCTCTGGCTACGACCATGGCCCGACCCTAGACTATGACTCAGTGACCAAGTTTACCGAACTTTCTTAAAACACTGGCTTTTGGATTGTCTGAGTTCATACATCATTGCCACTCCTTCTTTTACCCATTGCATTTCTCCAGAACACCCCGTATTATTACGAACATCCACTTCCATTGGATAAATCCATCGTATGGTTATATACGAACTAGAAGGAACTTGTTCCAGATTCGAGGATGGATTCTAGTTCTGGAGAGATTGAATAGGACTATTCAGTTGTCTTTTCCTTTTACCTTCTCTCAGGTTGTGAGGGCTCCTAGGATTAGGAGAAGGTACACCTATTACGCTTATTGGATAGTCTTCTTCCAAACCATAGGCAGGTGTCGAAAGGTGGGGAATGAAGAAAACCAATTAGCATAAGTGTGGTGTACAGAAGGCATTAAGTAAAAGGCAAATAAAGGGATCAGAAACAGGGAAAAGTAAATTGCAACTGCTATCATTCATGACCAAACCACATATTTCATCGCCACTCCTACTTCACCTTAGTATTTCTCCAGAACACCCCGTATCTCTATGAAGATCCATAGTTATTGGATATTCCATTGTATGGTTATATGCGAACTCGAAGGAACTTGTTCCGGTTCGGGGATGGATTCTGGTTCAGGAGAAATATGAATTAGGTTTTTTTCAGTTGTATTTTATCATCACCTTCTCTCAGGTTATGAGTACTACTAGGATTAGGAGAGTACACCCATTATGCTTATTGGATAGTCTTCTTCCAAACCATAAGCTTGTGCCGAATGGTAGGGTGGGAAGAAAACCATTTAGCCTAAAGTGGTGTACAGAAGGTAACGAGTAAAGACAAATAAAAATATTTGGAGAGATGGAAAAGAAATACACGGTTACAGTTGTGAATCTGATAATGGAAGAAGCATTACTAGGAATACCCGATACCCCTTTGAAACATTTACATATTTCAGTTTCACTGTGTACTGTTAAAAGAAAACTGATTTCCCAATTAGCCCTTACTCTAGGGTATGTATTTACCAGGTTTGTTTCTCACATCTGTATGGTTTTACAGATGATGAGTCGGAGTAAGTTATTGGGAATTAGGTGATCATCCTCATTATATCAGGATTCGTTGTAATTGGTGATATTTGAGGAAATCACCTCGGTTTTTGTCGGACGGTAAATATTTGGTTTTGAATATCCGTTATTATGCACCAATTTCAAACTGATATATCTGTACGCTTATTTTTATAGAGTGAGATATAACTTTTTAAAATTATGTCCATGACATTTACCTATATCAGTTGATGGTTTGGTAAGGAGCATTCAACAACGGTGTAATTCTTCATAGCCATAGTATAGTTTTCAACCTACGACGCACATGGTTTGAGTTATTAGACTCAGGGACATATACAGAGTATTGTATATTGTCCAGTGTCCATTAGGACAGAGGGGTTGTCCTCATACTATATTCTGTTTACTTATGACTTTTCTAGTTTTTAGACAAGAGTTTCGTAGAAATACAATGTCTATATTTTGAGAAGTTATAGGTATAAGAGTAAAGTAGTGAACCACGTGTTGCAAGTATCAAGATTCTTCAAGGTAATCGAAGATGTAGATACTTGTGTATGGTATTCAATTGATAGTACTGGTTTTGAGAACTTGCTTCTCTTTCAGCTTACTCATATCTGGATGTATTCCTAAGTTGAGTAATACTGATTGTCCTGTTTCCATTTAGTTGACATGCACTGGAGACAACTGCATGATTTGAATCTGGTTCCAATTAAATCAGTGCCTCTATTTCTATATTGGATATAGAACGATTCATATCTTAACGATGTTAAGTGTCACGACCCGAAAGTACGGAACGTGACCGGCACTTAGATTACGAAGCGTCTAGAGGCGCAACGTAAACTATGTAAGCCGAAGCCCAGAAATCTAAACTATAAAAATAAGAAGAAGTAAAGGAAAACATGTAGAAAACAAGTTTAAAAGCAACATCAAATTTTCTCAAAAATTTCGGCAGAGTCTCCTTTGTAAAAACTGGCCCCAAACGGGTACAAACAAGAATAATATATATACAAACAAAAAAAGCATCCCCAAACGGGAGCTAGCTCTACGCCAAAAGGCGGAAACAACCACATAAATGCACAATAGTATACAACGCCAAAGGGTGAGGCTCAAAACTCAAAAGAAAACAAAACCACCAAATATCATAATAATACAAGCGCGGCTCTATGGTCGAAATAAACAACTGATCCAGTAAACTATCAAGTTATACAAGTTTGGTTGATGGAGCTTTCTAGATACAAATGAAATAATAAAAGTACAGTAGCGGTCCAGATACAAGTGAACCAACCTACCGTGCAAATCACCCTGAGTGAAAAGATGTGCCAGCAAGCTGCCAGGAAAATCTGTACATCGAACCTGTAATAAAATTTGGCACAACGGGGGTGAGTTGCCAACTCGTGAATAGAAGATATCTGTGAAAAGAAATCGAAAGCACGACGCTGTCCTAGGTCATAATAATATACTAATATACTACTAGTCATCAAGTAAAGACAGGATAATAAGCTACGTGTAAGTGCAAATGCTCCGTGCTCGTATCATTGCCTCATATAGAACTATGTCATGTGAATGAGTATGCATGCACCATGAATGTGAAATAACCAATCCTGAAATCTAGATATATCTGTATAAGAAATCATTAACTTTTATCATGGTAAAATGTCTATAGAAATCTGAAATATCAACGATGAAATCCATGGAAATCCGTGTCAAGCATCGACACAAAACATGTAAATCTCAAGTCTCCATACCTCATAATCTCAATGTCTCATAGTCTCAATATCTCGGGCTCCGTCAGTCTGGATCGGCCCATATCATCAAATCTCACGACAACGGTCGGTATCCTCCGGATATCGGCCGCACCAGACATCACCGGTAGGTAGTCCTCCCATGCCAGGGTCATCGTCTACAACTCGATCTTCTTACCCCGGGGTACCATACCGGGCCCACCATATACCCGAGACGGTTCATCCACTCCTCGAATCGGGTCTCGAAATCCAACAGAAAATATGAAATCTCATGGTGGACGAAACATACATCACGAGAAAACCGCATCTTATGTTTTAAAAAGAGAGGAGGAGAGAGAGAGAAGTTTTTATATATTCTTGCGGTTTTCCCCATAAATCCAGAAATCTCATAGAAATCCAAAATCTCAAAATCATGAGTAAGTAGATGATAAGTGTCGGTATATGCCCCATAATACTGCATGATAACATGAAAATGCTAATGCATGAAATGTCTAAGTAATAAATACCATGTCTATACTAACACCAGAGAGTAATCACAATATTATATCGATCTAGCTGTTAGTTGATTGTATCAATAAAAGATAATATGATCTAAAGTGTACGTGACATAGCAATTTACCGATGATGATGTGTGTGAGCCGGCAAATAAGTGTGCGTGGAATATGCGCATCATCGGTAATGGTGCTGGTGTCCTAACAGGCAAAGTTTATTCTGATTATAGAAACATATGAATGAACATGCACCATTATGATTACGGTATGAATGTAAAGACGGATGTGTAATAACCACTCATCTGTGATATACAAGTATAACTACAACTATATGACTCGAGCCTAAACTAGTGTCCATTTAACCTCCTAAGGAACTAAACATAAGAAACTAGTCAATAAGAAATAAGAGTCCACATAAGGTCTGAATCCATATCTCTAATAGTCGGCGATCCAGCCTCAATAGCGTCACGTACGTAGTACGGCTTTCTCGAATCAAGAATGCGGATCAATCATCATATCTATGCCTCGTACGGTAAACTCCATCGTACGGCATCCCAATATCGGGGTACGGGTCAAGTATCACCTACGTGTCTCATCAATCGTATAATATCATCATCAACACATGTCAAGATCAAGGTGTTATACTGTAATCACATAAATCAATCATATATCATTGTCAGCATAAATATACATCGTTAATTTATCCTCAGAAATATCATGTCATATGTATCATATTGTGATTAAGTCACACTTAGATCATATCGGAATCAAGTCACACCTATATGATATCTTAATCAAGTCACACATATATGATATCGAAATCAAGTCACACCTATATGATGTCGTAATCAAGTCACACCTATATGATATCATATCAGAATTTCAGGCATAGGTTACGGTCCTGGTTCTATTTTACAGTCTATACTTCAATATCATCACCACCCTATATTATTTATGTATACCTATTCATTATCTCATTTCCTAATGATCCGCTAACATCATAACACGACCGTAAAGCCAAGAATCACGGCATCAAGCCCAGTTATATTGTTTCATCCCCGTATATCATATCACATCCTTGTATCACATATACGTATTGTGTACATATATATATACCTACACCTAGTCCTATATATATATACACATACACGTATACACCACGTCGAGTCTCAGTGTTTACGTGCGTGTATCTACCTGAAACCTATGAATCTCCACCAAGATATTCATCCTCGGGTAAGGTCTTTCTAAATCAATCTAGTCTAACCTAAGGTCACTACTAGGGTCCTACTCAGCGAAATTCTAAGGTCACGTCTGGCTTCCTAATGACAATAAGTACTATCCCTATTCTACGTTTGCGGGGGTGCTAAACGTCATCCACCCGACTTCCCCGCGTAGATATACATCTACTCACATGGTCCTTATCTGCCGAAGACGGTGTCGCCATCCTCTTCTTCATTGCCCGCAGTCCACGTGAGGGGTACCTATACACAAACACATATAATATCGTAAACTGAATCACGGACAACATCAAAACGACGCACGAAACGCGCATAAGTTAAAACCTATGTCCCGCTCATGCAAAAGAACCAAATATCGCTCGATATCGGCGTACAAACGCCGATCGATCGAGATAAGCATCAACAAACAACTCATAGTTATAAAACTCATTACTTATAATATAAAACATGATTTAATTCATGGAAACCCTAAAAATCGATCAAATCGTCCGATTCCGTAAAACCCGAAAACACCAATTTACCGTTTTACTTCAAAACTTGATGTTTAAAAGAAACTAATGGTCATAGTATTCATTAATTAGCATAACTAGACTATATAAACCATCACTATATTTTTAACACCCTAATTTATATTAGTTTGAAAATTCTAGTTTGCAAACTTGCCCGATTTCGATACTTTTAAGGAAAATTTTACAATATCACATCTAAACTGGATTTTGCATGAATTAATGCATTAAACTAAAATTCATGATGATAATAATATACTGAAATCATAATTTATATTTTAAACCTCATTTATTTAAGATTTTCCAAAATCTAGTTAGCAAAAATAGCATTTTTATTAGTATTTTTCAATTATCAATAGAAACTAGTAACCAATTTAAGTTTTTCATTCCACTAACAAGTTAATATCCTCATTAAAACCACAATATAGTGTTACAAATATTAATTGGAATTTTGTCTCACTAATATATACAATATATAGAAATCTAGTTTGCAAAATGGATTAATTTAAACAATTTTGGATAAACAATTTACAATATATCATCCATATAAGATTTTCCACTTCTAAAAATGTTAAACTAGTTATTATAACCCTACTTAATTAATAAAAACCATAACTTAATTTTATAAACCCTAACATGAATTTTAAAATTTGTAGATAGAAATTATTTATTAACTCTAATTATGTTTAAATGAAATATCTAATAACAATAAATCAAAAGAAAAAGATTTATACCTCCACAACATGAAATCCAAATATGAAAATAAGCCTCCAAAATGAATGCTTTCCATCTCCAAAATCCATGTAAAGATGAGCAAAGAATAGAGGTTAGGAATTAATTAGGATTTTGTGGGTTTTTAATTGAATTCTTGATGAATTTTGATGATTTTTAATACAAAAATGATGGGGGGGAAATTTTGGGGCTGCCCATGGTGGTGAGGCCGGTCATGAGGTGAGGAAAAGAGAGGAGAGTGAGAAAAGGTGAAGAAAAGTGTAGAAGCTTTCACAAAAATATCACACAATTAAGTCTTTTTATGAATTTATTTAAAAATTCTTTATTTTCTTCACTCCATTTGACCTAGAATGGTCTAGAAGCATTGTAAAATTTTGAAAATAAATTTTGCATGAAACACACTTGATTCTAATATGTAATGGTTCACTTTTGCTAATTAAACCCATTCAAATTTGTACTTTACACTAATTTAGTGTAAAAATAAAGCTTATGTTAATATTTAAAATAATTAAATAATTAATTAAATAAATAAAATCGTTTAAGTGAATTTTATAATTTTCGGTAAAGTAAAACGTAGTTTTCATAAAACTAAACCGTAATTGTTTTTCACTATAAATTTAAAAATACCTATTTTAATTATGTTATTACTAGTAAATGGTGTTTATTTAGCCACTGATAAATTTTTAGTTTAATTAAATATTTTTCTTAAATTAATTATTTTAAATATTAACATAACCTTTATTTTTACACTAAATTAATGTAAATTACAAATTTGAATGGGTTTAATTAGCAAAAGTGAACCATTACATATTAGAATCAAGTGTGTTTCATGCAAAATTTATTTTCAAAATTTTACAATGGTTCTAGACCATTCTAGGTCAAATGGAGTGAAGAAAATAAAGAATTTTTAAATAAATTCATGAAAAGACTTAATTGTGTGATATTTTTGTGAAACGTTCTACACTTTTCTTCACCTTTTCTCACTCTCCTCTCTTTTCCTCACCTCATGGCCGGCCTCACCACCATGGGCAGCCCCAAAATTTTTCCCCCATCATTTTTGTATTAAAAATCATCAAAATTCATCAAAAATTCAATAAAAAACCCACAAAATCCTAATTAGTTCCTACCCTCTATTCTTTGCTCATCTTTACATGGATTTTGGAGATGGAAAGCATTCATTTTGGAGGCTTATTTTGATGTTTGGATTTCATGTTGTGGAGGTATAAATCTTCTTCTTTTGATTTATTGTTATTAGATGTCTCATTTAAGCATAATTAGAGTTAATAAATAATTTCTATCTACAAGTTTTAAAATTCAAGTTAGGGTTTATAAAATTAAGTTATGGTTTTTATTAATTAAGTAGGGTTATAATAACTAGTTTAATATTTTTAGAAGTGGAAAATCTTGTATGGATGATATATTGTAAATTGTTTATCCAAAATTGTTTAAATTAATCCATTTTGCAAACTAGATTTCTATATATTGTATATATTGGTGAGATAAAATTCCAATTAATGTTTGTAACACTAGATTGTGGTTTATTTGAGAATATTAACTTGTTAGTGGAATGAAAAACTTAAATTGGTTACTAGTTTCTATTGATAATTGAAAAATACTAATAAAAATGCTATTTTTGCTAACAAGATTTTAGAAATTCTTAAATAAATGAAGGTTTAAAATCTAAATTTTGATTTCATTATATTATTATCATCATGAATTGTAGTTTAATGCTTTAATTCATGCAAAATGCAGTTTAGATGTGATATTGTAAAATTTTCCTTAAAAGTATGGAAATCGGGCAAGTTTGCAAACTAGAATTTTCAAACTAATATAAATTAGGGTGTTAAAAATATAGTGATGGTTTATATAGTCTAGTTATGCTAATTAATGAATACTATGACCATTAGTTTCTTTTAAACATCATGTTTTGAAGTAAAACGGTAAATTGGTGTTTTCAGGTTTTATAGAATCAGACGATTTGATCGATTTTTAGGGTTTCGATGAATTAAATCATGTTTTATATTATCAGTAATGAGTTTTATAACTATGAGTTGTTTGTTGATACTTATCTCGATCAATCGACATTTGTACGCCGATATCGAGCGATATTTGGTTCTTTTGCATGAGCGGGACATAGGTTTTAACCTATGCGCGTTTCGTGCGTCGTTTTGATGTTGTCCGTGATTCAGTTTACGATATTATATGTGTTTGCGTATAGGTACCCCTCACGTGGATTGCGGGCGATGAAGAAGAGGTTGGCGACACCGTCTTCGGCAGATAAGGAACAGGTGAGTAGATGTATATCTACGGGGGGAAGTCGGGTGGATGGCGTTTAGCACCCCCGTAAACGTAGAATAGGGATAGTACTTATTGTCATTAGGAAGCCAGACGTGACCTTAGAATTTCGGTGAGTAGGACCCTAGTAGTGACCTTATGTTGGACTAGATTGATTTAGAAAGACCTTACCCGAGGAAGAATATCTTGGAGGAGATTCGTAGGTTTCAGGTAGATACACACGCACACACTGAGACTCGACGTGGTGTATACGTGTAAGTGTATATATATATAGGACTAGGTGTAGGTATATATAAATATATACACAATACGTATATGTGATACAAGGATGTGATATGATACACGGGGATGAAACAATATAACTCGGCTTGATGCCGTGATTCTTGGCTTTACGGTCGTGTTATGAAGTTAGCGGATCATTAGGAAATGAGATAATTAATAGGTATACATAAATAATAGAGGGTGGTGATGATATTGAAGTATATGGGACTCTAAAATAGAACCCGGACCGTAACCTGTGCCTGAAATTCTGATTACGACATCATATAGGTGTGACTTGATTACGACATCATATAGGTGTGACTTGATTTCGATATCATATATGTGTGACTTGATTGCGATATAATATAGGTTTGACCAGATTACGATATGATCTATGTGTGACTTAATCACAATATGATACATATGACGTGATATTTCTGAGGATAAATTAACGATGTATATTTATGCTGAGAATGATATATGATTGATGTATGTGATTACAGTATAGCACCTTGATCTTGACTTGTGTTGATGATGATATTATACGAAAGATGACACACGTAGGTGATACTTGACCCGTACCCTGATATTGGGATGCCGTACGATGGATTTTACCGTACGAAGCATAGATATGATGATTGATCCGCACTCTTGATTCGAGGAAGCCGTACTACGTACGTGACGCTATTGAGGCTGGATCGTCGACTATTAGAGATATGGATTCAGACCTTAGGTGGACTCTTATTTCTTATTGACTAGTTTCTTAGGTTTTGTTCCTTAGGAGGTTAGATGGACACTAGTTTAGGCTCGAGTCATATAGTTGGAGTTATACTTGTATATCACAGATGAGTGGTTATTAAACATCCGTCTTTACATTCATACCGTAATCATAATGGTGCATGTTCATTCACATGTTTCTATAATCAGAATAAAACTTTGCCTGTTAGGACACCAGCACCATTATCGATGATGCGCATATTCCACGCACACTTATTTGCCGGCTCATACACATCATCATCGGTAATTGCTATGCCACATACACTTTAGGTCATATTATTTTTTATTGATACAATCAGCTAACAGCTAGATCGATATAATATTGTGATTACTCTGTGGTGTTAGTATAGACATGGTATTTATTACTTAAACATTTCATGCATTCGCATTTTCATGTTATCATGCAGTATTATGGGGCATATGCCGACACTTATCATATACCTACTCATGATTTTGGGATTTTAGATTTCTATGAGATTTCTGGATTTTTGGAGAAAACCTCAAAAATATATAAAAACTTCTCTCTCTCTCCTCCTCTCTTTTTAAAACATAAGATGCGGTTTCTCGTGACGTATGTGTCGTCAACCATGAGATTTCATGTTTTCTGTTGGATTTCGAGACCCGATTCGAGGAGTGGATGAACCGTCTCGGGTACATGGTGGGCCCGGTATGGTACCCCGGGGCAAGAAGGTCGAGTTGTAGACGATGAGCCTGGCAGGGGAGGACTACCTACCGGTAATGTCTGGCGCGGCGGATATCCGGAGGATACCGACCGTTGTCGTGAGATTTGATGATATGGGCCGATCCGGACCGACGGAGCCCGAGATATTGAGACTATGAGACATTGAGATTATGAGGTATTGAGACTTGAGATTTACATATTTTATATCGATGCTTAACACGGATTTACATGCATTTCATGTTTGATATTTCAGATTTCTATACACATTTTTCCATGATAAAAGTTAAAGATTTCTTATATAGATATATCTAGATTTCAGGATTGGTTATTTCACATTCATGGTGCATGCATACTCATTCACATGACATAGTTCTATATGAGGCACTGATACGAGCACGGAGCATTTGCACTTACACGTAGCTTATTATCCTGTCTTTACTTGATGGCTAGTAGTATATTAGTATATTATTATGATCTAGGACAGATTCGTGCATTCGATTTCTTTTCGCAGATATCTTCTACTCACGAGTTGGCAACTCACCCCCGTTGTGCCAAATTTTATTACAGGTTCGATGTACAGGTTATCCTGGCAGCTTACTGGCACATCTTTTCACTCAGGGTGATTTGCACGGTAGGTTGGTTCACTTGTATCTGGACCGCCATTGTACTTTTATTATTTCATTTGTATCTAGAAAGCTCCATTAACCAAACTTGTTGTAAGTCCATGCTACCCTTCCCCGGTACTTACGGGGTTGCGGAAGTGATAGAAAACGATTTTCAAGAGGGTGGTAACATGGACTCAAAATACGGATCTTTGTTAAACAACTAACTAACAACCTAACTATAGTTTTACCTACTCGGTTAGGGGGCTATACCTTTCTTGAACTCCTCCGTCTTCCACTCTTTCCGGTGTACGGATCGGCCTCACCTCGTCGTCTCCTTGCGCCAAAGATGGATCCATCTGAAAGCTTCTACCTTTGGCTTCTTCTTCGAACTTTGAAGAAACTAGAACACTTGGCTTGCTAGGCCTCGTGAACTAGAATGAGTAGAGGATTATTTTGGTGTCTTTTTATCTCTAAGGCAATGAGCATCAACATATGAGAATGGTTTGCCTTGAGCTAGAGAGAGCAAGAGGAAGAGGGAGAACTTGAGAATGAGAGAGCTCAAGAGAGAGAAAACAAATGAAAGAATGAGTCTCACATTTCTCATCCACCCTCTCATAATCCAAAAGCCATCATAACAAAAATAGTAATCAAGTAATGTGTGATGGTTTAAGTCAATATGGCTATATCATTTCATGCACTCATTTTGCATAAATAAACAAGCAAGCAAAAGTCTTTGCCATGGAATGATAGCCATTGTCATGATGATGATCAACTAGTCCAACCTAGTCAACCGGTCAACAAAGTCAACAAGTCAACAAAGTCAACCCCTCAACAACCATATCACTATAATACTTAATTAATATTATTATTAATCATATATCTTATTCTCATTAGGGTTTTGTCAAAAGTCAACAGTCAACAGTCAACAACCCCAATGAGAATCCTCTGCCTCTGTCTCTCTGTCAACTGTGCATACACACCCGCATCCGCGTTCCGAGGAGCACGAATAACCAATCCCAAAGTGTACACTAGGATCTGGCTTAAACCAAAGCCCGCTAATGTTAACTGTCCGGGCACCAAACGTGCACAAGTGCACGGATGTAACCAAACCCTGTCGCAAAACCATGCGACCTGTCGCAAAACCATGCGACCTCTACTCTTTTGCCTAAAGGCGAATAGCTTTCTGTGTGGGACTCTAAAGACTCGACACTACGCTGGCAGGGGGTTTAACCATAGACCGCAAGCGGCACTAGCTGTGCGTAACGGTCCCCAGGTAGATGCCGGCAAGAAGACTGACGAGGTGAAACCCATCTGAACTCCTACTGAGCCTGAATGTGACAATCTCCATACAGTCCGGTCTGTTCATCTGATAAATCGCATGGCGGGCCTAGGGGGCGGTAAACGTCAGTCCCCTAATAGCCGTACAAGTCGTGTCGGAGTGAAGCCCAGAAGACCCTGAGATAGCACTGGAAACCTACCAGTATATCTCGCTTGCCCTGGCCGGGGACTACTCGTGTAATGGCTCTCCTAGACACAGCGCGATGTCAACCGCCAATACCGGGAGAGACGAATCCTGTCTAACCGTCACTGCCTCCAAGTGCTTCGGGACTGCACCCAAAAAATACTTGTTTGCACGCCTTCTTTGAGCCGTGGTAGGGTAGTAATCAAAGTACAGTGGGAACACACTCGAGGCGAAGTGACAGTGTCAAGTCAGCGGACTAAGCTGTACTCATGTCACCTGGGAACTGATAACTGACGATAGGTATAGTACCAACCAACAGTTCCCGACGAGTCTTGTCCAGTGTACTCGTAACCTAACGAGCACCCGCATACTATCTTATGTATGACGTACTGACGGCTGTGGGACAGACCGTCTCCCACACTGGGATGAGAAGCGCATACGCTAGTCTACTCCGGAGTATCGATGCACTGTCTCGATAGTCCTGCTACTAGGGACCTGCATAAGGATGTGCTTATAGATTACCCAGCCCCCACGAGTGTGACTGCCATCACAACGTCGGTAATCAAGCAAAGATCCTAAGGGCTCCACTAATGTGTATAGGTGATATGCTAAAATAAACACATGTACACATTAAAGAAGAAACAAACCAAGTAGCATACTACTATATTGAGCAAGATTGTCTATACAAGGTGAATATCCCAAGCTTCTATTAAGTAATATACAAAATAGTATGATACAGTAATGGCCTCTAAGGCATATACACTAACAATCTCCCACTTGCACTAAGGCCATGTACTGGCGTATCGAAGACCTGTCATCTCGATCAGCCGCTCGAACTAAGTCTGGGGTAAGGCTTTTGTGAGTGGATCAGCAGTGTTATCTTCCGTAGAAACTCTGCGAACCTCGATCTCCCTGATCAGGTGATACCGCCTGAAGATGTGTCTGGACTTCTGATAGGACCTGGGTTCCTTTGCTAAAGCTATAGCCCCGTTGTTGTCGCTATACAGCGGTATTGGATCAACAATGGACGGAACCACCTGAAGTTCAGTTAAGAACTTCCTTATCCAGACGGCTTCTTTTGCGGCATCAGATGCAGCGATATATTCCGCTTCCATAGTCGAGTCAGCAACGGTTTCCTGTTTGGAACTCTTCCAACACACCGCCCCTCCATTGAGGGTAAAGACATAACCCGACATGGACTTGGAATCATCCTTGTCACTTTGGAAGCTGGAGTCAGCAAAGGCCTCGATCTGGAGGTCTTTTCCGCCATACACCAAGAACATCTCCTTAGTCCTTCTCAGGTACTTGAGAATGTTCTTTACTGCTATCCAGTGTTTCTCCCCAGGGTTTGACTGATACCGGCTTACCACACTCAGTGCATAAGCTACATCTGGTCTGGTACACAACATCGCATACATTATAGAGCCTACCGCAGAAGCGTAGGGTATAATAGACATGCGATCCCTTTCCAAATCAGTCTTGGGAGACATCTCTTTGAAGAGGGTGATCCCGTGACAAGCCGGTAGATTACCGCGCTTGGAATCTTCCATTCTGAATCTTTTCATTATGGTGTCAATGTACCTGGACTGTGAGAGTCCCAGTATCCTCTTGGATCTGTCACGATAGATCCGGATCCCCAGAATGTATGAGGCATCACCCAGGTCTTTCATGGAGAACCTGTGTGACAAGAACCCTTTGACAGATTGTAGCATAGGAATGTCATTTCCTATTAAGAGAATGTCATCCATGTATAAAACGAGGAATACTACAGTTCTCGCTACAAATCTACTATAGATGCATGGTTCATCTGGATTTTTGATAAAGCCAAATTCCTTCACCGTCTCATCAAAACAGTTGTTCCAACTCCGCGATGCCTGCTTTAGTCCATAGATGGACTTAAGCAACTTGCACACCTTTCCGCTGCTCCCACTCTGAATGAAACCCTCTTGCTGGTCCATATAAACACACTCCTCTAAATTTCCATTTAGAAAAGCGGTTTTTACGTCCATCTGCCAAATCTCATAATCGTGGAATGCAGCAATGGCAAGAAGGATCCGAATGGATTTCAGCATAGCTACTGGAGAAAAGGTCTCTTCATAGTCCAAACCAGGTCTTTGACGAAATACCTTTGCAACCAGTCTAGCTTTATCGGTCTCAACCTGTCCATCTACACCAATCTTCCTTTTGAAGATCCACTTGCATCCTACGGGTTTTACCCCTTATGGAGCAACGTCCAACATCCATACTTTGTTGGTGTACATAGACTCCATTTCGGTCCGCATTGCATCCAGCCATTTTACCGAGTCAACGCTCTGAACGGCTTGCTGGAAGCTAGTAGGCTCATCTTAATCAATGATGCAATCTTCTCTATCCCCGTCTATGAGAAAACCGTAGTATCTCTCGGGCAGATGAGACTGCCTACTACTCCTGCGGAGCAGCGTAGGAATGTCATGTTCTTTTGAACCCTCTGGTTCTACTAAGCTTTCAGTAATAGCTCGTGGTTCTGGAATTTCTTCCAGTTCTATTGCGCTCCCACTTATCTGATTCTCCAAAAACTGAGTTTCCAAGAAGTGGGCATGACGAGAAACATAAATCTTTTGTTCCTCTTCTCAATAGAAGAAATATCCCTTGTAGTTCTTTGGATATCCCACAAACTTGCACTGTACTGAGCGTGCCTCGAGCTTGTCCGCATGCTGCTTTTTGACAAAAGCTGGACATCCCCATGTCTTAATGTGATTAAGATAGGGTCTCTTCCCACACCACATCTGATATGGTGTAGTAGGCACAGTCTTAGTAGGAACTCGGTTCAAAAGGTACGCAGCTGATTCTAGTGTATATCCCCAGGATGATCGCGGTAACTCAGCGTTACTCATCATGGACCGTACCATATCCAATAGGGTGCGGTTCCATCTCTCCGATACACCGTTATGTTGCGGGGTGTATGGAGGAGTAAGCTGAGAGAGAATTCCATTCTCTTTTAAGTAGTCCAGGAAATCGGCACTCAAGTATTCACCACCTCAATCAGATCTTAGTATCTTGATACTTTTGCCGGTTTGTTTTTCTACTTCATTCTTATATTCCTGGAATTTTCTAAAGGCTTCGGATTTATGTTTCATTAAGAAGACATAACCGTACCTTGAAAAGTCATCCGTAAAAGTAATGAAGTAAGAATAACCGCTTCGCGCATGTGTAGACATTGGACCGCACACGTCGCTGTGTATGAGTCCCAAGAGCTTGCTCGCTCTTACTCCGTGTCCAGTGAACGGAGTCTTTGTCATCTTTCCTTTGAGACAGGATTGACAAGTGGCATACGATTTATATTCGAACGGATCCAAATATCCTTCTGTATGTAACTTCGTCAACCTTCTCTCATTGATGTGACCCAGTCTACAATGCCATAAGAAAGTCTGATTTATTTCCGGAGACATTCTTTTGTGTGTATTCTGGACATTAGAAATCTGTGGTTGGTTTAGTACGTATATACCATTGCTTAATGTACCTGACCCAATCAGAACTTGATTAAAGTGAATGTTTACAACATTAATTACAAACGCAAATTTATAACCTTCTTTAGAAATCAAAGATACAGAAATGATATTACAAGTTGCGTTGGGTACAAAAAAGCAATTACGTAAAACCAAAACATGTCCATCTGATATTCCCAGGTGATAGTCCCCCACGGCCTTAGCATCCATGCTAGCTCCGTTTGCAACTTTGAGGGTCATGTCACCTGCCTTCAAAACCCTACGGTTTCTCAACGCCTGCAAAGAATTACAGATATGAGATCCTGATCCGGTATCCAATACCTAGGAAGTATAGTTTATTGATAGACAGTTTTCAATAACATACCCACCTGAAGCTGAAGCCGCAACTTGCTTCAGATCCTGTGTTCTGGCTTTCCAAGCCCTGCAATCCTTCTTCCAGTGTCCACTCTTATGACAGTAAAAGCATTCTTCCTTATCCACAAGCTTCCCTGCTTTCTTTGTTGCTTTTGCCATTCCCTTCGAATCCACTTTACTAACACCGCCCCTTGGTTTGGCGGGGGTTTTCTTCTTCTTTTTCTTGGCTTTCGCCTTGGACCTAGAAGAGGAAGATCCTCCTACAAACAAAGTGGATGTTTCCCTACCTTTCTGTAGGGTGCCCTCTGCACTCCTCAGCATGTTGAGGAGTTCTGAAAGTTCAACTTCCTTTTCTTGTAAGTTGAAATTCAGGATGAACTGGGCCTAAGTGGAAGGAAGGGACTGAAGAATCAAGTCCGTATAGAGCTCATTCTCCAACGTGGTCCCAAGGTCCGCGAGCTCCTCTATGAAGCCAATCATCTTAAGCACGTGTTCTGAAACCTATGATCTGACGGCCAAGTTTGCCGAAAATAGCTTCTTCGACACTTCGTATCTTGCGATACGAGATTGCTCTCCATACAGTTCTTTTGTATGAAGAAATATGGATTCGAGGTCCATATTCTCGTGCCTCCTCTGATGTTCGTTGTCCATAGAGGCAAGCACGAGGCACTTGGCCTTCGCGCAATCGATTTCCCAGGTCTTATGGATTTCCCTATCCGCGACGCTGGTTTTGGGACCTGGGATAGGGGGAGCTTTGGTGGTAAGAAGATACCCCAACTTGTCATAAGTGATTGCTATTTTAACATTCCTGAGGCAATCTTTGTAGTTTGGCCCTGTCAGTATGTTTTTATCTAGTAATAACTTAAGTCCGGTCATGATGTTTGGTCGCTGCAATTAGGAGAGAGAGATGAAACACTTTAGCATGATGCTCTTGCAAGTTTAGAGTGGTTTTTAATTTGTCTAAACAGGATGGCCCCCACTGTCTCTCGAATCCCTCCTCAAACCAAAAAGGAAGAATTAGTCAGGATCAATCTCACCGTACAATACTTGCTTAACCGTTTGGCCAGGCTGGTGTCGGTACTTCGAGGGAGGTTTTCCAACGCTTTCGCGAAGTTCCTTAATTAAATAACCTCTTTTCCCTGTGGGCGTAGCCCCGCTAACACCTTTCAAGACACCTACTTGGTTTATAGCATTGATCGTTAAGTGAGAAATTTCCCGAGGAATAGCGTATACTCACAGTAGGATCGGGATCCAAATATCATTGCGTGACAAAACTGAAGGAATCCTACCAGAATCATCACACTCCAAATGGTATGCAACGCTAGCAAGTTTCAGTTCTTTTGAAACTCCTGATGTGGATTTTTGCCCCATGCTCTTATGACCTTGACTTTGGCCAACAAATCATAAGTCACATGTCAAGTTCTACCCGTCATTCTCTAGGTTAATTTGAGCCCACCCGCACATACCCTTGACTTTGGTCAACAAGGTAGAACGGCTGCCCTAAACCAACACATCTATCTATGCTGCACATGAATACCCAATAGCTACCAATCACTATGCCTTGACTTTGGCCAACAAACATAGCTTGAATTCTATTGACCATCCATGTGAAACGACGGAGAGCTACGAATGGTTTTGGCGAACTCATGAACGTAGTGAACTTGATATAATCGATGGAATGAGATAGGTTTTAAAAGGAGTGGCTTAAACTCCGCGTTTAAAAGTTATTTTGAAAAGAAACCGAGTGGTTTTAAAAGTGTTCCAATGACTTTTACTTAGTTTATTTTTCTTGCATTAGTTCTTTTAATGCGTCCCATCATTTAATCCAACCATTGTAGAAAACAACCAAAATATGACGTACGCTTATGCCATTCGCATTGGCCACGGGGCCCCGTCATTACCCGTTAGGTTACTTAACTAACGACAGAGCGGGGGCTGGGCTAGCGCGGCTGCAAAACATAAGCAACGCCTAAATAATATCATATATAGATATATTGCAATGATAGCCATTTCAGATCACAGATGAACACATTGGATATACTAGGAATCCGCAATTCGTACGAGCCTGTAACGAAAAGCGGATTACACGGTCACGGTGAATAGCTAATACCCCACCCAAGACCCCTACGGGTGTGGCAAACTACCCGCCAAATATCCGAAGCGGAGCAACCTCCCTCAACGACGTGAGTAGGCCACTCGGCACTTCGAGATACCCGGTAGTTTGTGCACCCCACCATGGGTCTATCCTAGGAGCAAAAACAGTAAAAAGAAATTATACAATGACGGCTACAACCCCGACCCGGTTGTGCGGCCAAAAATAATATTACATCAATTTACATATTACATGAATTGAAAGATAAAAGAAAACTCTCATCTCACAACCCCCGGCTATTCATCCGCGACAATCCAATGAATTCATATACACATACCATCAAAATTACAGATCACAGATATGTATAACCCCCAATAATCGACGTATAGCTATTAGCAGACGTTCAATACATATAACACATCACAGATATATACCCGTCAGCTTAAGTCTTTAGAAGTTCGATCAAAATACGGATTTTTAGGCCCTAAACACAAATTTTTCTTTCTGGAAAATCTGGGCAGAAAAAACATATTTTAAAAATCCCAAAACAAACCCAGAAAAACACTGCAGGAAACCGTTTGCAAGACCGAGTCAACTCGGCCGCGGAACCGCGGCGGGAGCATGCTCCCGCCGCGTTTCCGCGGCGGGAGCATGCTCCCGCCGCGTTTCCGCGGCGCTTTGACCGATTCAATGGACGAAATTTCTTGTGTGTTTTAACAAAAGCCTGAGCCGATTTTTCATGTATGATTTATTATTTTTTGGACAGAAAAAAAATTCGGCAGAACCTTAATTTTTCGGCTTCATTTCGCGACTTTTTCTCCGATCGAACTTCTACTTACTTTGCTAACATGTTAGATAGTGTATAACTAGGCTCTGATACCACTGCAAGTCCATGCTACCCTTCCCCGGTACTTACGGGGTTGCGGAAGTGATAAAAACGATTTTCAAGAGGGTGGTAACATGGACTCAAAATACGGATCTTTGTTAAACAACTAACTAACAACCTAACTAGAGTTTTACCTACTCGGTTAGGGGGCTATACCTTTCTTGAACTCCTTCGTCTTCCACTCTTTCCGGTGTACGGATCGGCCTCACCTCGTCGTCTCCTTGCGCCGAAGATGGATCCACCTGAAAGCTTCTACCTTTGGCTTCTTCTTCGAACTTTGAAGAAACTAGAACACTTGGCTTGCTAGGCCTTGTGAACTAGAATGAGTAGAGGATTATTTTGGTGTCCTTTTATCTCTAAGGCAATGAGTCTCAATACATGAGAATGGTTTGCCTTGAGCTAGAGAGAGCAAGAGGAAGAAGGAGAGCTTGAGAATGAGATAGCTCAAGAGAGAGAAAACAAATGAAAGAATGAGTCTCACTTTTCTCATCCACCCTCTCATAATCTAAAAGCCATCATAACAAAAATAGTAATCAAGTATTGTGTGATGGTTTAAGTCAAAATGGCTATATCATTTCATGCACTCATTTTGCATAAATAAACAAGCAAGCAATAGTCTTTGCCATGGAATGATAGCCATTGTCATGATGATGGTCAACTAGTCCAACCTAGTCAATCGGTCAACAAAGTCAACAAGTCAACAAAGTCAACCCCTCAACAACCATGTCACTATAATACTTAATTAATATTATTGTTAATCATATATCTTATTCTCATTAGGGTTTAGTCAAAAGTCAATAGTCAACAGTCAACAACCCTAATGAGAATCCTCTGCCTCTGTCTCTCTGTCAACTGTGCATACACACCCGCATCCGCGTTCCGAGGAACACGAATACAAACGAGATAAAACCAATCCCAAAGTGTACACTAGGATCTGGCTTAAACCAAAGCCCGCTAGTGTTAACTGTCCGGACACCAAACGCGCACAAGTGCACGGTTGTGACCGAACCCTGTCGCAAAACTATGCGACCTCTACTCTTTTGCCTGAAGGCGAATAGCTTTCTGTGTGGGACTCTAAAGACTCGACACTACGCTGGCAGTGGGTTTAACCACAGACCGCAAGCGGCAGTAGCTGTGCGTAACGGTCCCCAGGAAGATGCCGACAAGAAGACTGACGAGGTGAAAACCATTTGAACTCCTACTGAGCCTGAATGTGACAATCTCCATACAGTCCAGTCTGTTCGTCTGATACATCGCTTGGCGGGCCTAGGGGGCGGTAAACGACAGTCCCCTAATAGCGGTACAAGTCGTGTCGGAGTGAAGCCCAGAACTCTCTGAGATAGCATTGGAAACCTACCAGTATATCTCGCTTGCCCTGGCCAGGGACTACTCGTGTAATGGCTCTCCTAGACACAACATGATGTCAACCCCCAATACCGGGAGAGACGAATCCTGTCTAACCGTCACTGCCTCCAAGTGCTTCGGGACTGCACACAAAAACTACCTGTTTGCACGACTCTTTTGATCCATGGTAGGGTAGTAATCAAAGTACAGTAGGAACACACTCGAGGCGAAGTGACAGTGTCAAGTCAGCGGACTAAGCTGTACTCATGTCACCTGGGAACTGATAACTGACGATAGGTATAGTACCAACCAACAGTTCCCGAGGAGTCCTGTCCAGTTTACTCGTAACCTAACGAGCACCCGCATACTATCTCTAGTACGATGTACTGACGGCTGTAGGACAGACCATCTCCCATACTGGGATGAGAAGCGCATACGCTAGTCTACTCTGGAGTATCGATGCCCTGTCTCAATAGTCCTGCTACTAGGGACCTGCATAAGGATGGGCTTATAGATTACCCAGCCCCCACGAGTGTGACTGCCATCACAACGCCGGTAATCATCCAAAGATCCTAAGGGCTCCACTAATATGTATAGGTGATATGCTAAAATAAACACATGTACAGATTAAAGCAGAAACAAACCAAGTAGCATACTACTATATTGAGCAAGATTGCCTATACAAGGTGAATATCCCAAGCTTCCATTAAGTAATATACAAACTAGTATGATACAGTAATGGCCTCTAGGGCATATACATTAACACTTGTATTACTTGATAGTTTACTGGATCAGTTATTTATTTCGACCTTAGAGCCGCGCTTGTATTATTATGATATTTGGTGGTTTTGTTTTCTTTTGAGTTTTGAGCCTCGCCCTTTGGCGCTGTATACTATTGTGCATTGATGTGGTTGTTTTCGTCTTTTGGCGTAGAGCTAGCTCCCGTTTGGGGATGCTTTTTATTGTTTGTATATATATTATTCTTGTTTGTACCCGTTTGGGGCCAGTTTTTACAAAGGGGACTCTGCCGAAATTTTTGAGAAAATTGGATGTTGCTTTTAAACTTGTTTTCTACATGTTTTCCTTTACTTCTTCTTCTTTTTATGGATTAGATTTCTGGGCTTCGGCTTACTTAGGTTACGTTGCGCCTCTAGATACTTCGTAATCTAAGTGCCGCACGTTCCGTACTTTCGGGTCGTGACAAAGTTGGTATCAGAGCGCTAGGTTTAACCTTATATATGTCTAGGGTGACCCTTGGTTGATGGAGTAGGCGAGTTAGGTAGAGTGACGTACCGTGGGTATGATCCGTTGCATACTTACGATACGCTACTCTTCTTAAGTAGCCTTAGGATGTACATTTGTTTGCACCGCATTTCATTTGTTCCTTTGATCTATCTTCGTCGATATCGGAGGGTGGTTTCTGTTACCACGGGCGCACGGGCAGAAGGAGCTGCGGCTCGAATGCGATAACCATTATGGTATCGGTTATTCTTGAGGATTGAAGCATTGTTTAGCGTGCGAGAGAAGGGTATTCACATGCCGTCCAGACGAAGTTAAAGGATTCGAACGATTGTTAGAAACTTATTTTCCCAAGTTTAATGTATTCAGAAGAACATGCAGGTATTTCGATGGACCCTCTAGAAGAATGAAACCCTAACTCGACATAATGACCACGAGAACGCCTTTGAACCTTAGGGTTTACGGCAGTTCCACGGTGCCATTAGTGAGGCTTGGGTTTTCCCTTCTACGGCTGGACCATCGATGCTGGGGTATGTACCGGATATTTTTTAAACTGTACATCAGTGTTGAGCTCTCGGGAAATTATGGAATTTTGAGGATCGATCGAAAAGTTTAATGTAGTCCGGATATCAGGTGAAGGGATCGACTACGTGGGAGACTCTAGATATGAGTATTGCCGTTGGTAGCGCAGTCAGCATACCTATGAAGAGACGAGTTCGAAATAGTCGACACCAGAGGAAAGGGGGAAAGAGGCGCATATTGACGATAGTGTTTACGATTGTGATATTGTGATTTGAATTTCATATTTTCGTTGATTGGATTTTGGTATTTTGAGGACTTTGTTCTACGATTGGTATTTCTTATGTGCACCTTCATTACATTCTATTTGTGTTTCATATATCAGTGGTATTGATGTTGTTTAGTACGTACCCAGTGCACTTGATTTGGTTTTTATACATTTTGAGATTTTGATTTGATTTCGTGTATATGGTTACACATGATTTTGACATATGCTTCGACCTAGTTTTCAGGCATTTTCGTACTGTGATTTCTATTTTGATATTCGGTGTATATTTTCATGCACCATGTGCACCTGATTGAGATTCTTGCGCACACTTGGCGCACTTGATGCGATTTTGTGCACACCAGATGCACTAAATCGGGGTTTTGTGCAGATTAGATACACCTGATTTTGAGTCGTGCACGCCCGTTGCATTTGACAGATGTTTTTGGTGCACACCTTTTGCACTTAGTTCGTTTTTGTGTGTATTCGTGGTATCTGTATTTGGTTTCGATTTCAGTGCGCACCGGACGCACATGATATTTTTATGATGTGATTGGGATTGAATTCGGTTTAAGCAGTATGCTTTTTTAATCATTACTATTGATTTGGTAACCAGGAGGGACTTGTATGTTAAATAAAAGATATATATATATATAGCTATTTTTTTAAAAATAAATGTCCACTACTTTTGCTATGGCACGTGCATTACACGGCGATTTTCAAAAGGGGTTCTTGCATGCTTCTTTATCCAGATGTTTGGACGATTTTACTATGATGCGCACAATATATAAGTTGTAGTTTTGATGTATATTATATTGGTTTTCGTATTGGGTTTTGGTATTTTATTTTCGCCATAACTCCGATAATTGTCTTATGCTTGATGGAGTTTCTTTTAGTTATGTATTGATGATTTCCTAGATCCGACGATTTGAGTGTTTTGGCTGAATGTTTTAGTAATTGTGGGGAGTTTTAATTTAAATTCGGGGACTGAATTTCTTAAAGGGGGAAGATTGTAACATTTTAAAAATAATTAAATAATTAATTAAATAAATAAAATCGTTTAAGTGAATTTTATAATTTTCGGTAAAGTAAAACGTAGTTTTCATAAAACTAAACCGTAAATATTTTTCACTATAAATTTAAAAATACCTATTTTAATTATGTTATTACTAGTAAATGGTGTTTATTTAGCCACTTATAAATTTTTAGTTTAATTAATTATTTAATTATTTTTAAAATGTTACATTAAGGTACGGGGAGTTGTCCGGCTTATGCTTAAAACCAGACTCTGGATAACTCAAGGCACGTTTCTATAATGGCAGTTTGTGGGTTGACCCGGGCTATGACGAGAGTTGATTTTCTACCATCTGGAAGATCAATAGTGATATTGTTCATGACTCGCCACAGTTTTAATAAAATGGACTTTTTCAGAAAACAGTAGTGGGAGTATGGTAGGACTGGAAGTGATTCCAGAACCGCAAACGATTACTGAAAGTTTAATAGGACCTAAAGATTCAATCAAGTTTGACATTCCATTAGCCACTTTGCAGATATGGTGGGTAACCTCAGGCGCCCGAGTGGTAATCTGGTATACTCAAGGACGGTGACAGGGAGGTTCTTGTTTATCCAGAAGTGACACTACTGTTGTTCCAGGCTGTGAGAACCGGCAGGAGGATGAGTATAGCGTCGTTCAAAACTAGCTTAAGAAGTGCACGTATATATATTATTCCGCCAGAGGGTTGTCGTAGTCAGTGGGAGCAGCGGAAGCATAGTGGACAAGTAGCTTATGTCTATTTGTAGATAAAAGCAGATATAGCGGAGATAGATCATCTGTTTTTGATGTCACAGTCATAGGTTCTGACTTCAGCAGAATAGGGGATGGATCTGTTAAGAAAGTAGTAGGGTGTGATGTCCTGGTATTTAGATGACATACAAAGTGTAGGACGTAAACTTCCTATCTACAATCGGTTATACTGTGATTGTCACACAGTGGTTTCTCCACATAGTATATGGATATTATATCAGATATTCTGGTTACTAGATCTAGATTTGGGTATTTTCTCCATCTGGGTACTTAGACAGCATTCTAAAGGTGTTTTAGAATGGACGACTCCTGGCATGGTAGTATACCTACAGGTGATGGAGTCACCCTCTCTAAAGGTGTCTTGCAGACTAAAGGGGAGAGGGATGCGCCTGATTGGCATATCACTTACTTAGGCAATTGAGTTAAACATGAGTTGTCAAGTACCGCACCAGATGTTGTTTTGCACTAGATGCAATAAGTTGATATTAATCCAATCGTGGAGAAGCGTTCGGAAGCAGTTTATGAACATAAGCAGATGTTCTAGGGATATGATAACAACAGACTATTTTGGGATACAGTTATCATTCCAGGATTCCAAGATGACCTGGATGACAGAGTTGCTGTCAGAGTTATAGTTTTCCCTCAGACGAGGGGCAGTAGTTTGGATTGATGATCCAAGCAGATGCTGAGAGAGGCATGACGCGTGATACTGATTAAATTCAGTTGACGATACAGTCTAAGAAGTTTGGATTTAGAGTTCATTTGTGAACTAGGTCACATCAGATATCCAGACATATTCTAAAACAGGTGTTTCTCATTTCGGAAGATGGCTTTATCCGAGAACTTGAGATTAAGAGAGACATAGAAAGAAACATCAGAGTGGATCCACTTACTGAGGCTATTCCTCGAACGCAATAGTTTCACAAACGGGCTTTGTGAGACTGATCAGTAGAGGAGTTGGGTGTTCGGTATCACACGGGCTGTGAGTATGCGACATCGCAATAATTAGCCTTGAGTGCAAGGAGGAGATTGTTGGATATAGTACCCTCAAAGTCAATTATTGGATCGCAGGCATGTGATTGCAATGATTGAGGGAGGACCTATGCCGGAAAGACAGTCTTACTCAAGAAGATAGTATGCTATCTGGTTTATCTTTATCAACGTGTACATGCTTTAGGTGGTATCACAGATAACTATTACACGTTGATAGAGCCCTTAGGAATTTTGCTTGACGACCAGCAGTACGATGGCGATCATATACATGGGAGCTGGGGTCTATAAGCACATCCTTAAAAGGTCTCTTGTCGAGGGAGTTTCGAGACTGGGCATCGATACTACTGGGTAAACTAGTATATACGGATCGAGACCCCGACGAGGGGCGGTGGCTGGTCTCACAAGATATTGGTGTTAGTTGGTTCACCTAAGACGTATACAAGTTCTCATTAGGTTATGAGTACACCGGACAGGACTCGCCGGGAACATGCAAGTTGGTTTTATACCTAGCGTCAGATAGCAGTTCCCTGGTGACATGTGTACAGGTTAGTTCATCGATCTGAGATCGTCATTTGTCTCGTGTGAGTTCCCACTGTGCTTTAATTACTACCCTACAACGGCTCAAAGGAGTCGTGCAAACAGGTTTTAGCTGGGTACAGTCCCGAGACACATGGAGGCCGTGAGCGGATCGGCAGGGGTTTCGTCTCTCCCAGTATTGGGGGTGAGATCGCGCTGTGTCTAGGAGAGCCATTACACGAAGTCCTTGGCCAAGGCATGAGATTTACTGGTAGGTATTCCAGTAGTATCTCAGGGTGTTCTGGGCTATACTCCAACACGACTTGTACCGCTTTTGGGGGTATGACTTTTACCAACCCACTAGGCCCGACATGCGATACTCATAGACGAACGGACCAGACTGTACGGATGTTGTCACTGACAGGCTCAGTAGGTTGTCAGGATGAGTTCGCTCATCGATCTCCCTTTTGGTAAATACCTGGTAGCCCTTTACGTACAGCTAGTACCACTGACGTGCTAGTGGTTAAATCCATAGCCAAAGTATTGACGAGTCTTTAGAGTCCCCCACAGACAGTTTCTCAAGTTTCGGGCGAAACGTTGTAGAGGCCGTATGACATTATGGCAGGGTTCGATCATATACGTGCACTTATGCACGGATCATGATTGGACAGATCATACTAGTGGACTTTGGTTTACGCCGGATCCTAGTATTAGATTGGTGGGATTGCTTTCGTCTCATCGCATTCGCATTCGCATTCAGTCGGAATGCGGATGCAGGTAGGTATTTACAGGTGAGGGGTATTCTTGTGATCCGTCACGAATTTACTTTAGATGATGTCGTTCTTATTATTGTTATAAACATTTGGGTGAATGTTTTGGTGGAAATTGTGAGTGGATTTCATCATAAGGAGCATTTATTGTGACATGTACATAAGTGGTAACTCATGGTCTCTTTATTTGTGCATATGTCACATTTTGGATTGATTTAGTGGTTGAAATGAAAGATGGAGAGAGAGAAGGCAGCCATGTACATGGGTTAGCTCTTGTGATTATCATTCTAGCCTCTCTCATTTTTTCATCTCACACAAGAAAAGAAAAGCTCTTCTTCTTCTTCTTCTTCTTCCTCTAGCTCATAACTTCCACCAATGGTATTATCTCCAACCTCTATCCATACACTCTCATGTGTTGAGAATCAATGGATGCTTGAGACAAAGTTATCACACACATTCTCTACTTTACCTTGGACATGTCGGCTAGCAAACTTCATCTTCGAGATGCTTCGGATGAAGCGGGAGCTCATAAAAAGACTCATTGATGTGGTGCTCTTCCGACGAGGAGACCGAAGATCGGAGATGCCGCGAGGAGCTTGGGATGGTGGCCGAAGACCGAAGGACAAGGATCGATTGGTAGAGCCACTCTCACTTCTTAGTAGTTAGCTAGTTTAGCGTTAATGGTTCGATCCGGGTCAATGACTGCGGTAGCGCCGGTTTCCTAAAAAGTTTTTATTTCTGCATTTGGTCTCGGATTGACGGCCGGGGCGATACCGTAGACTTACAATACTATCACCGGTAGGTACTTGCCCAACCTTCCAGGCTCATCGCAATCATCTGCGATCTTCTTACCGAGGGGAACCATACCGGGCTCCACTATATACCCGCACACGGCCCACTCTACTCCTCGCATCGGGTATATATCATAAATCTCAGAACCGAGAAATCTCATGGTGGACGAATCGAAATATCATATCAAGAGAAATCTTGTTTTTCAAATAATGCATAATTTCATGAAAACTACAACGGTCCTCAAATCCAGAAAATATCAAGTAATGAATAAGAACATTTGCATAGATCATTATAACGATATATTAGGTAGGTGTACATACATAACAACGTCCCATACCACTAATATATATATACCATATATATACATATATATATCAGCGTCCCATACCACTGATATATATATACGCAGGAATAAAACATCCAGAAAACATCATATGAAAACCATATCTCAATGCGAAATCCATGAAATATAATATATGGAACTTGAAATAGTAATATGAGCATATAATGGAAAAACCGCTATTTAACTTCAATAAGTTATTAAATATATCATGCGGTTCCTAATTTCTCCAAAATCCATACGACATCATATAAAGGTGAACATGTAGCTATAGCCAGGTATCCGTAAACATGTCGGTATAGCAAGATAGGTGTATCTATATGTAGCATGTATGTATGATGCATCTTATATCCGCAATAGCATAAGAATCAATGTGTCCATGTTGGTGAAAAAACAATACCACATAGGGGTATAAGTAGCTCTAGTCTGGTAAATGGGTGTACATATAAGTATGTGTGCAAGATGTACATGTAGCTGTAACCAGGTATGTGTCTATACCTGTCAATAATTATGTAATACCATACGGGTGTATGTAAGTATGTATGCAAGATGTACATGTAGCTAAGTCTTATATGTTTATATACCTATCACTAATGGTACAATTCCATATAGGTATAGGCGTAGCTAGCATGTAGGCATGGCACGGCATATGTGTAAGAATATATGTATACAGGTATGCTATATGTCATATGAACAATGGAATATGAATCAATGTTTCAATATCCCTAATCAATACAATATCACATATGTATAGGTGTCAACTATATTTCGTATGTATATGGGTTATGCGTGTCATGGCAATTATCGACGGAGTGTGTGTAGCATACAATTAGTGCTTGTGTAAAATGAACCATCAATAATGGTCTTGTTTCTCATTAATACTATATCCATCTGCAAATAGGAAAATGAGGTATGCAACAAAGGTACACATGCACAATCAATGTCCATATACTTAATATAAAGAATCATATCATTTAATCTAGCCTAGACTCATAATGCTATGCGGGCGATTCTCCTGTAGATGTTAAATCTACTCACAGATGATCTTGGGTTAAGTAAAGCCAACCACTCGCTTTCACTTCTTCGCAGCGCTCGAATTCCCCGCCTGCGATCCTAAAATCATAAAACAATATAACAAGTGTATATTTGCAAACGACCGATAGCACGTACAAACTACGTTTGACCGATGCACCAACTCCAAACATACTCTCAAGTGTTCGCTTAGTAGCTAACGTGCGTAGAGACACTACGAAACCAACTCAAGAGCACTAGCAACACAAAGACACGAACCGTGTCGGATAACGTAACGCGCGTAATCGAAATACTAGAAAACAAGAAAAGTGATCCCAGATTTTTCTACACAAACGATTTGTAAAAGTTGCACATACCACGAAACCACACACAACCACGGAGACCCCCAAACCAAAACCCAATCCTAAACACCCCAGTCTGGCCGCAAATTGCGGCCAGAAGCAATTTATTTGCGGCCGACTGAACATGCAATTGTCTCAGATTTTTATGATGGGTTCTAGGTCACTACACAAGGTCACTGTGATGGGAACTTTTCCAACAAATACCTGGTTTGATAGCAGATCATCCGAGACCTAAATCTATAGTAATAATACGATATTTACCCGAAACTAAACTTTACACGTTCTAAACTAAAACTAACAAGCTACGCAATACTAAAAGGACTTACTTAACAGAAAGAGATCATTACCTACTCCCACATGCTCGAAGATCCTAGCTTTCCAAGTTCTAAGCCATTCAAGAGGCAAAATAAGGTTTATGAAGTGATTTGGTGATGTATTGATGAAGATTAGTGAAGGTTTTGTGAAGGAAAGGTGAGTGTTCAGTTGAGAGCTATGAGGAGATGAAAATAAAAGAGAAAGAGATGAAGTGAGAGAGAATGAGTGATAAAGAGAGATACGTGAGTGAAGGGTGAGAGGGTAAGTGCACCAAGCATCATTAATGCAACCATTAATGCAAGCAAGCTTATCCCATGAGTCACCATGCCACCTCCTTACCAATCCAAAATACAAAGGAAATATCACTTTCAAATATCTAGAGGTTTAGCTTAAGGGTTAAGAAAGAATTAAGATTTAAACAAGGCAAGGATAGGATTAGGATTAAGTTAAGTTGTCATGGTTGCTAAAACTAGATTAACACAAACAAACCCTCACATTAACATACACACCAGCGTGTAAGCCATAACAAATAATAATAAATTATTAATTAAATGTTATGAAATGTGAGGAACCCAAATAGGTATCGAGGTGGAATGTAATACCCCAGGTGGAGTTGGGGATGAATACCACATACCCCGTGAGAAGTGAGATGTTATCCGGTATTGAAGTGGGGATGTAACCGATACGGATACACACGGTGAACCACTGTAGAACAATGAGGTGTATCTTATACCATTCCGAAAGAGGGCACGATCTGAACTATAAATGGAATGATACCACTCCTATAACACAGTGGCGCCTTTTGGATGAATTGGAACTCCGGAGTTTGATGAACTCCGTAGTTAAGCGTGCTTGATCCAGAGAAATTCTAGGATGGGTGACCTACTGTTAAGTAGCCCCTTTCTTGAGTTCGGTTCATTCAAAGGGACAAAACCGTGTGGTTTCGGCAAGAGCGGACAATACCATCTATGTTTGGGGGTGGGTCGTGACAAATATGGTATCAGAGCCGGTCCTTCAAAAGTAGGTCTGTGGTTCGAGGACGAACCATTGTTCTAAGTGGGGGGGGGGAATGTAATACCCCAGGTGGAGTTAGGGATGAATACCACATACCCCGTGAGAAGTGAGTTATTATCCGGTATCGAGGTGGGGATGTAACCGATACGGATACACACAGGAACCACTGTAGAACAATGGGGAGTATCGAATTCCATTCCAAAAGAGGGCACGATCTGAACTATAAATGGAATGATACCACTCCTATAACACAGAGGCACCTTTTGGATGAATCAGAGCTCCGGAGTTTGAAGAACTCCGTAGTTAAGCGTGCTTGAGCCAGAGAAATTCTAGGATGAGTGACCTACTAGGAAGTAGCCCCTTTCTTAAGTCCGGATCATTCAAAGGGACAAAACCGTGTGGTTTCGGCTAGAGCGGACAATACCATCTGTGTTTCGGGGTGGGTCGTGACATCTTTCCTTTTAAGGTTTGAAGGAAGATTTGATAAAAACAGTGGGAGACATCCTGATTAGATAAAATAATAACCAATCTAATTTTACAAGAGCATACACTGAGTGTTTTCTTCTCTCTCTCTCTAGGTAGCGACCATGTCATGCCTTAATCAAGATAATAATATAGATGTATTGACTAAAACAGCTTGTTATACTGTGCTGGGGAACGTTGGTCCCGCTCCAACTTATAACTGTTATACGACCAAGCAGGAAATAGGGGAATACCGGGATTCCCGTGCCGTCCAAACGAAGAAATTCCATGATGATGCATCTTCTTCGGGTGTGTTTATTACACAGAACTGTTTCTCAGTATCATCTACGTCCTGGGTATGAGACACCGGATCAGGATCCCACATTTGTAATCTATTACATGGGCTATAGATAGGTAGAGAACTGAGAATGGGTGATAAGTTTCAAGAGTTGGAAACAGTGCAATTATTGCAGCCAAAGTATTGGCAGTTATCACCCTGTATTACCAAATACATTGATTCTGAACGATTGTTATTAGATACGGAACCTGATATGGAACATTATATCGGTCTCTTTATTTACTAAAGAAGGATATAATTTTGTATTGTTGCATAATGTTTTGAACATTTCCTATATCAAGAGTTCAGAAATGAACGAATCCTTCTTGAGGCACGTTATTTAAAAACATAGACATTCTAAATCAAACTACAGTTCTCAACATACAGAACACACACAAGAGGAAGAGTTCGGAAATGAACGAATCCTTCTTGAGGCATTGTAGACTAGGTCATATCAATGCGACCCGACTAGCTAAGTTACATTAAGATGCATATTTAAATCAGCCTGAATTTACATCTTGTGAAACTTGCCAGTCATGTCACAAAGATAAGATGACCATAGCTCCATTTATTGGAAATAGAGAAAGAGTTAGTGAACTCTAGGGATTGATGCATGATGTTGTTGTTAGTGATATGTATGCCCTAGAGGCCATTACTATACATACGATTTATATTGTAGTGGATGCTTGGACATATATAGGGAGGACTTTCTTGCTCGAAATGATAGTACGCTATCTGGTTGCCCTTTATCTTAACATGTACTCTGATTGTCTCTATGTTACATGTTGATAAAGCCTTTAGGATGAGTACTTGACTACCAGGACTATGATGCAGATCATACTAGTGGGGACAGTGTAGTCACTAAGTAAATCCTTCAAATGTTCCTAGTCGTGGGAGTACCGAGACAGGGCATCGATACTCCAGAGTAGACTAGCGTATACGCTTCTTGACCCATATGATGGGCGATGGATGATCCCATATCCATTGGTGTTTGACATCAGAGAAGGTATATGGGTGCTCAGTGGAGACTGGGTACACTGGACGGACTCGCCGAGAACTCCCAGATGGTATTATACCTCACGTCAGATGGCAGTTCTCTAGTGACACTGGTACAGGTTAGTCTGTAGACCCGAGATCGTCATAGAGTCTTGTGTGATTCCCATCGTGCTTTGATTTCCATCATACCACGTCCAAGAGGGAATGCAAAACGGTGGCTTTTGGGTACAGTCCCGAATCACATGGAGGCAAAGAGCGATAGGAGGGGTTTCGTCTCTCCCGGTATAGGGAGTTGATGTTGCGCTATGTTTGATTGGCTATAACTGGAAATCCCTGTCCAGAGTTGCTGAGATTTACTGGTAAGTGTTATCAGTAGTTTCTTGAACTGTTATGGTCCTCATATCGACACGACTTATCAAGCTACTGGGGTCTGACGTTTACCACCCCTAGGCAAGATATGCGACATATCAGATGAACAGACCAGACTGTACGAGAGTCTTACTGATTGGATTCACAGGCTTGCTTGTTGATCTTCTGATTGCTTAATACCTGGGTGGCTGTTACGTTTAGCTGACCGCTTGCAGCTTGTGGGTGTTTGATATGATCATCACCTACTGCCGGCGTATTGACGATTCTTTAGAGTCCTACACAGAGGTTTTCTGGCTCAGGCAAAACGGAGTAGGAACACATATGTGATATGTGCGGGACCGAGAATAATACGTGTATGCAATACCGTATTACATTCTCGCGATATGTGATATCGGCCGGGTATATGTGATATAGCCGGGTCATCGGATCAAGTTTTGATTCGATGAACCGATACAGATTATATTAGTCGGTTATTTATGAAATAGCTGGATTATCGGATCAAATGTTGATTCGATAATTTAATGTATAATTATGTATTTGATATATTATATTACATTAACTAATATAAGCTCACTTAAAGATTCTTTTTCTCACTTGGATAATACATTGATATATATGTGATATATGTTAATTGTATTATTTTATTTTGTTACAAAATATATTATATATGTGATATATAATATTATAACAAGTTATGACTACAAATGCAACATGTTTTGTGGAGATTAAACATAGTTAGGGTTTGATTTGGGTTAGATTTTTCATGAAGCTTCTGGAAGCTTTATTTTTGTTTTAAGCAAAGATATTTTTGTGTAGATATTTTATTAACTCAACCCAAACCGTTTACCCTAGTTAACTCTCTACATAGGTTAGGTCTTCATTCTTAACCATGGGTTGCAATTGTAACTATAGGATAATAATTCATTATTCGTCTATTTTCTTCTTCTTCTTCCTTTGAGAAAAGGTTTCTAGCTTTTTCTTATGTGATGATTTTGAGTGAGAAATTGAAAAAAAATGAGAGATAAATTCCTATTTCATCATCCTCATCTATTCTAGCCACTTAGATTAATATGTTTGCTTTGCTAATACTTGATTAGTAAAGCAAGAGCTTGGGCTTGAGTTTTTTCAAGGTAGATCATCTTTGTTGTTGAAGATTAGAAGCAATCTTGCATCTTTCTCTTCATGGAGCCACTCTTGAGTTCGGGTACTCGATGATCGCAGCGAAGGGACCTCAACACGGAGCTTTAGAAGTGAAGGAACGGACTACAAAGGTTGTAATCCCTAACTCTTAGATGTTAAAGTGTTTAACATGCTTGTTTGCTTAATTCCCTAGTTTAGATCTTGGTTCGGGTTTGTTTAGCACCGCAAAAATTTCAATATGGCATGTGTGATGCCTTGATAAACCTTGCTAAGGTGCTATACTAACCCAACAGTTGTATGTTGGTCCCCTATCTACACATGCCAGGACTGGTTCTTTGTACTTCATTACATTCACTGATGATCTCTCAACATTCGGACATATGTTCTTGTTGAAACACAAGTCTGAAGCTTTTGAGAAATTCAAAGAATATAAGTCTGAAGTAGAGAACCAAACGGGTATAAGTATTATGTCCTATGATGTGTTCGGGGAGGAGAATACTTGAGCATGGAGTTCCTGGACTATTCTAAAGAAGAATGAGATTCTCTCTCGGCATTACTCCTCTGTATTCACCACAGCACAACGATGTATCGGGCGGAGCAATTGCTCCCTATTAGATATGGTGCGCTTTATGATGAGTACTACCGAGTTGCCTGTTTCCTTTTAGGGAGTTATGCACTTGAGAAGCTGCATACCTATTTAATTGGGTTCCAACCAAATCAGGCGCGTACCACTCCATATGAGATATGGTATGGGAAGAGCCCATGTCTTAAGTAAGTTATGATTTTGGATTGTTCGACCTATGTCTAAAAGAAAAATGCGGAAAAGCTCGAGGCAAGGCCAGTTCTGTGGATGTTTGTTGGATATCCCAAGCATTAGCAAGGGAATATCTTCTACCGCACCGAGGAACAAAAGGTGTTTTGTTTCTCGACATGGTACCTTTTTAGAAAATGAATTTCTTGTGAAGAAATTAGAGGTCATGAGGTGGAACAGGAATAAGTTCCAGCTATACAAACTACAACTGATGATTTGATAGAACCGGAGGATTCAATAGATCCCGACGAACCTCAGCCTCTCCGCCGATCTGGTAGGGTTCCTCACCCACCTGAAAGATACTTCGGTTTTCTCTATGACAGTGGGAGTGAGGATTGCATCATAAGATGACGAACCAACTAGTTTCAAGCAAGCCATCAAGAGTGGGGACTCTGTAAGAATGGATGGATGCTATGTGATCTGAGATGGAATCCATATACACCAACAAAGTATGAACTTCGGTTGCTTTATCTGATGGGTTAAACCCCCATCAGGAGCAAGTATATCTTGAGAAGATTACTTGGTGTAGATGGAAAAGTTAAGACTTTGAATGTTAGAGATGTTGTAAGAGGTTCTCGCCATCGACCAGGTGTGGATTATGATGAAACATTTTCTCCAGTATCTATGCTTAAGTCCATCCAGATCCTACTTGCCATTGCTACATGCCATGACTATGAAATCTGGCAGTTGGGTGTCATGACGGTTTTTCTAAATACCGATTTAGAAGAGAGCGTCTATAAGTACATATCCGGAGGGCTTCGTAGACAGTGGGAGCAGCGGAAACGTGTACAAGTTTCTTTACAGGTTAAAGCAGGCATCGCGGAGTTCTGTTTTGATGTGGTAGTCAAAGAGTTTGATTTCATCAAAATGGTAGATGAACCATGTATATACAAAAAGGTAGTAGAGTGCAAGGTGGTCTTCCTCGTATTGTACGTAGATAGCATACTATTGATAGGGAAGGTGTTTCCTATGCTACACTCGGTCAATCTCCCCTTATGACAATGATTCTCTATAAAGGATCAAGGTGATACATCTTAAATCCCGGGTTTTGGATCTATGAGATAGATTTAAGTGGATGTTCGGATTCTCACTAGGTGCAGTGAGATGGTATCAATCGATCCTGGGAGAATGACTGGATAGCTTCCAGGGTGGTAAGGTCGACTTAATGTCAGTCACAGGCATTTTCTTTACCCTCAGTAGAGGGAGGATATGTTGGAAGAGTTCCAACCTATATACCGTGGCAAACTAGGTGATAAAGGCTCGGTACATCGCTACCAACGATACTACCAAAGTGGCAGTTTGGGTGTATATAAGTTCATGAGATGAACTTCGTTCCTACCATTGTATGACAATGGAGTTGTAGATTAGGCGTAGGAACCCTCGTCCCATCAGTGACCCAGACATATTCTAAGACAGTATCACCTGATCATGGAGATGGTTGATCTCTAGGGAGATCGAGGTTAGGAGAGTAGACTCAGAGGACAACACGGCGAATCCAATCACAAAGGCCTTTTTTCCTAAGAGAGACTTTTATGGGATGGTTGAGTATGAGATACTACAACCACTGCTGATTGTTGGGTATTAGATACTACAATATATGGCCCTAGTGCAAGTGGGAGATTGTTAGTTATATGTATGCCCTAGAGGCCATTATTGTACATGAGATGTATATTAAAGTGGATGCTTGGACATACATAGGGAGGACTTTCTTGCTCGACATGATAGTATGCTATCTGGTTACTCTTTATCTTAACATGTACACTGATTGTCTCTCTGTTACATATTGGTAAAGCACTTAGGATGTATACTTGACCACCTGGATTATGATGTGGATCTTACTAGTCGGACAAAGGTAGTCGGTAAGTACATCCTTTAATGTTCCTAGTCGTGGGTGTATCGAGATGGGGCATCGATATACCAGAGTAGACTAGCATATACCTTCTCGACCCATGTAGATGGGCGATGGATGATCGCAAATCCATTGGTGTTTGACATCAGAGATGATATACGGGTGCTTAGTGGAGACTGGGTACACTGGACGGACTCGCCGAGAACTCTTAGATGGTTTTATACCTCACGTCAGATGGCAGTTCTTTGGTGACACTGGTACAGGTTAGACTGTCGACCCGAGATCATCATAGAGTCTTGTGTGATTCCCACTGTGCTTTGATTTCCACCTTACCACGTTCAAGAGAACGTGCAAAACGGTGGTTTTTGGGTACAGTCCTGAGTCACATAGAGGCAATGAATGATAGGAGGGGATTTCGTCTCTCCCGGTATTGGGGGTTGATGTTGCGCTGTGCTCGATTGGTTATAACAGGAAGTCCCTGGCCAGGGCTGTTTCTAAGATTTAATGGTAAGTGTTATCAGTATTTTCTCGACCCATTATGAGCGTCACATCGGCATGACTTATCAACCTATTGGGGTCTGACGTTTACCACCCTCAGGAGAGATATGCAACATATCAGACAAAAAGACCGGACTGTACGGTAGTGTTACTGATTGGATTCATAGGAGTATGAGCAGGCAAGCTTGTTGATCTTCTGATCGCTCAATACCCGGATGGCCGTTCCGTTTAGCAGACCACTTGCGGCTTGTGGGTGTTTGATATGATCATCAGTTACCGTCGGTGTATTGACGAGTCTTTAGAGTCCTACACAGAGGTTTCCTGGTTCATGCGAAATGAAGTGGGAGCACATATGTGATTTGTGCGGGACCGAGATTAATACGCATATGTGTTACCGCATTCTATTCTCGCGATATATCGGTCGGTTATATGTGATATAGCCGGGTTATCGGATCAAGTGTTGATTCGATGGATTGTTACAATTGATATTAGTCGGTTGTACGTGATATAGTCGGATTATTAAATCAAGTGTTTATGTAATAATTTAATGTATAATTATATATGTGATATATTAATTTACATTAACTAATATTCGCTCACTTAAGATTTCTTTTGTCACTTGTATGCATATAGTATATATATGTGATATATATTAATGTACATTATTTTGTGTCATGCTTGATGCCATATGTGACATGAGTGTATGAGACTTACACCATGCTTATAATAATGGAATGGTTTTATTTATTTAAAGTTAATCAATATTAGTAGGAAATTAGTCACATGCTTGGAAGCTTGGAGAAGCTTATAGCATCTTTGACTTAGTCCAATAGTTTTGTTTTACTTGTTGATATTTATTAACCTAACAATTATTGTAACCCATGCTTTATTCTCTACATGAGTTAGTGTATGATACTAACTCACCCATAGTTGTGATTCTCACCTCATGAGTTCATCCTCTCATCTTCATTCTTCATCTTCTTCTTCATAAAAAAAGCTTACTAGCTTTTCTCAAGATGAGAAAATATTGTGAGAAAAAGAAAACTAAAGAGAGCCCATTTGCTACTTCATCATTCTCTACTACTTTCCATTTAGTATAGGGTGTTTGCTTCACTGATTTCACAATTAGTGAAGAGATAGCATGAGCTTGAGTCTCCTCGACGTAGATCATCTTTGACTTCGAAGACTTCGTGCAAGCTTCTTCATTTCTCCGGGAGAACCCTTTCTAGAGTTCGGGTGTTCATGACTTGCAGCGAAAGAACTACTACATGGAGCATTAGAAGTGAAGGACTGGTCTACAAATGTTGTATTCCTGATTCACTTATTTGTAAAGGTGTTTACAAATTATTTCGTTGCATTTTCTATTAAATATTCAACGGTTAGGGTTAACTAGAACGGCAAATTTTTGAAATTGGCATGGACGATACCTCCTGAAACCTTGCTGCCGTACTAAGGAACCCTGAAGTTTAACAACAGGCCGCAAGCGGTACTAGCTGCACGTAACGGTCCCCAGGTAGATGTCGATAAGAAGGCCAATAAGAAATACCCACCTGAACTCCTACTGAACCTGAATATGACAATCTATGTACAGTCCTGTCACGTCCCGAAAGTACGGAACATGACCGGCACTTAAACTACGAAACGTCTCTAGACGTACGTAATCTAAGTAAGCCGAAAACCCAGAAATCCAAACCAAGAAAAGTAGAAGAGTGAAGGAAAAACCAATTTAAAATCAAGTAGTTTAATAGCATAAGCCGAATTATGCGGTTTTAAAAACATCAAATATTTTCTGAAAATTTCGGCAGAGTCTCCTTTGCAAATACTGGCTCCCAAACGGGTTACAACATGAATAGTATACGAAATCAATAAAAGGCATCCCCAAGCGGGAGCAATCTCTTCGTCAATCGACGGTCACACCCACACAAGCAATATAATATACTACGCCAAGGGCGAGGATCAAAATTCAAAAGGAACTCAAAACAACAAGAAATCCACAGAAATACAACGCGCGACTCTAAGATCGAAAGAATAACATCACTGGTCTCTATCTAAAAAATAAATACATGTTTTGTTGATGGAACTTCTAGATACAACTGAATAATGATATGCAAGATATAATGATGGGTGCGATACAAATAAACCCACCTGCTAGCAAGTCACCCGGAAATGGAAATAGTGCCAGCAAAGCCGTAATGAAACCTGTACGGCGAAACCTGCAAGAACTGTGGCACAACGGGGGTGAGTTGCCAACTCGTGAATAGAAAAACATCTACGAATAGAAGTGCATGTATGACGCAATCCTAGATCATACGATCGTAATATATCCTCAAATATATATATATATATATATATATATATATATATATATATATATCATGCAGCCTATAACAATGACTAGGGTAAATATCAAACCCAAGTGTAATCCCAATGCTCGTGTCAGTGCCTCAGGTAGCAATATATCATATGGATGATGTATGAATGCATGAAACAGAATGCATGTACTGAAGAAAACTGCTTTCATAAATTAGTGAGATTTCTGTATTTTTAAAAATGAGGTATCATAATGAAATCAGCATAAAACAGTGCCTAGCATCGGCACAAAACGTAATCCCAATGTCTCGATATCTCTGTATCACAGTCTCTGTACCTCAATATCTCGAAATCTCAATGTCTCAATCACAATGACTAGGGCGCCGTCAGTCCAGGCCGGCCCCTACCATCTATCTTATGACCACGATGGTATCCTCCGGATATCCGACGCGTCGGGTAATATCACCGGTCGGTCGTGCTCCCCTGCACAGGCTCAACGTCAACAACACGATCTTCTTGCCCCGGGTACCGCACCGGGCCCACCATGTACCCGGAACGGTTCATCTATCTCCTCGAATCGGGTCTCGAAATCCATCAGCAAACTCATGGTGGACGACTCATACATCATGGGAAAACCGTATTTTTATTTAAAAAGAGAGAAAGCATTTTATATATGTTTTGCGGTTTTCCTCCAAATCCAGAAAATATCATTGAAATACGAATCATCAATAACATGTAAAACCATGAATATAAGCATGAGCATCCATGAATGAGGCATATAATGGATAACAGTATGCTTGAAGTGACAAGTAACAACTACAATGTCTAAACTACTAGTTAACAAGCTACATTAGGCAATAATATTTTCTAAGGTGTGCATGACATGGCAATTACCGATGAAGATGTGTGTGAGCCGGCAAGTAAGTGTACGTGGTACATACGCATCATCGGTAATGGTGCTGGTGTCCTAACAGTATGATATCAACAATGCAATAAGAAATTATAATATAAGTATGCGATGCGGAGCGAACAGTAATAATGAGCGGAATACTAGACACAACGATAACTAAACTGCATTACCCTAATATAAGTCCTACAATAATGCCTTTTGAAATAACACGAATCGCGATGTTTTGAAAATAAGGGCTACGGTGTTTTTAAGAAAAGATACGTCTTTTGAAATATCTGTAGAATCCCTTGACCTTTCTTTTAAAATACCCACGATTCATTAGTTTTGAAATAGATAGGAGTCTAATCTAGTCTAACAACTACACTAAACTATACGGCTGAACTAACAATCTAAACTACAGGTAAGGAAACTGCCTAAATCTGAGTCGATACGTATACATACCTGTATAAATATTAGTCGGTGATCCCGCCTCGATAATATCATATCCGATACCATATCTATAATCAGACATCCCAAGTCAAGAGTGCGGATCAATCATCAATATATAGCTCGTACGTAAATCCGTCGTACGGCATCCCCAAATCTGGGTACGGGTCAATATCATACTCATCACACTGTTCATCTGGTATCCTCTTTATCAAGATCGTCATCTGGGGTACTAACCTACGTCTAGTTCATGACTAATATCACTATTTACATGGCATTGTCATTCAAAGATCCGCTATAACATCAAGACGTATCTCAAGTACGGATTCTGCCATATCACCGATCTCACGGCCTCAACTCAAATCTCATCGACTCGTCTCAATCCTATGTATCATCCGCAAATCCAGTATGTGAACACCCAGTCCCATACACAGGTGAACACATAAACACAACTCCACATATACGCACAGGTAATAACATAAATGTATCCATGTGTGTGTGCGTGTGTGGGTGTAACAACTACTCTAGGGTTTCACAACTAACACTAAACTAATCCAAGAACACCAAATCTCCATATTTATCATCAATAAACTCAAACAAAATATAATCAATAAATGTGTGTATACGTATTCGTATACATCACCACGAACTGCGGGTGTGCTATACGCCATCCACCCGACTTCTCCCCGTAGATATAAATCTACTCACCTGGTCGTCTTGAAGTCCACATGGGGTACCTACATATCATAACGCACCGTATCGCATTAAAATCCGACTCATGACCAAAACGAAACACGAATCCCACATAGGTCAAAACCTATGGTTTGCTTTCACAAATCAACCCAAAAACCCTCGACGTCGGTGTACAAACGCCAAACCATCGAGAAAAACCCAAACACACTCATTGTACAATCACGAGCACTAATTATAATATAAAATAGCTTAAAATTCACAAAAACCCCAAATTCACTTTAAAAGCCATTTTTCCGAAAATCTAGCAAGCAAAATTTTCCCGTTTTAGTACAAAACTCGACGTTTTAACAAAAGTAATGGCCATAAGGCTCACTAAACATCTTAATTAAGTCATACCAATGTTAATTAGATTTTAAACTTAATTCTTAATATCAATCTCAAAAAATCTAGTTTGCATACATAACCAATTTTAACAATTTTATAGCAAAAATGCACAAACTACAATCTAGCTTAGATTTGCATGATCTAAAGCATTAAACGCCACATAATAATGTTAATGAAGTCATGAAAAACATAATTAGATTTTTAGTCTAACATTTACAATTAATTTCCAAAACATAGTTTGCATAAAATTCCAATTTTAACAATTTTCAAGCATCAATTAGTAAACTAGCAACTAGGTTAGGTTTTCATTTCCTTAAGATGATAATCTACACATTGCAACCATAATTACGCAACAAAAACCCTAACTTTAGTTCACAACCCCCTCTTGAAAGTTAAATTTTAATATCAAAACCACAATTAATTCCTAATTAAACACATAATAGCTAGATTCAAGCAATCAAATAATAACTTATGCAAAATGCTAAGATTATACCTCACAAAATTAGAGATCTAGCACCAAAATCTTGGACACCAAATTTCTCTCTTGATCCATGATCCACACTAGAATAGGTCAAGAAGAAATGGGTAGAGATTGGATTTAAGAAATATTGAATTTTTAGCATGATTTTGAGGCAAAAAGATGAAATTTTTGAAGGAAAAAGAGATGGGGTTTTAGGGAAATTTCTGGACAGCAATGAAAGGGGGCTCGACTGCAGGTGAGGAAAAAGGAGGGGAGAGAGGGAGGTGGGGAAAATCACATCTAGTCAAAGTCCACTTTGTTTCTTTCATTTTCTATTCTTTTCTTTTCTTTTGTCTTTGAAAAAGGAGGTGATTGGAGAGAGAGAGGGGGGGAGGGCTGTCATGGTGGGGCTGGCCACATAGGGAGAGGAAGAGAGGGTGAGGTGTGGGTGTGTGGGTTAGGAAAAAAGATAAATGTATTACCCCAATTCCTATTAACACTAATTTCACCGAAAAAACCTTTTTTCTTCGATATTTTTAAAACCGTTTTGACAAACCATTTCATTTCAGAAACCATATGATAAAATTTTATTTAATGTGTTATGATGCACAAAATTTGTTTCAACTCATTCCAATTTGTAATTTTACCTAATTAAATGTATTGGTAACGGCTTAAAATAATATTAAAATAATTAATTTCGGAAAAATTTTCAGAAAATTTGAAATTTCACCAGTGGCTCAATAAACACCAATTACTAGTAATTACATAGTTAGAATATGTATATTTAATTTTATATTAAAAATATTTGTATTTTGACTTTTTACGGAAAACACCCTTATTTTACCGATTTTCCGAAATTTCACCGAAACGATTTTCAAAGCGTTACATGTCCGGTCTGTTCATCTAAGAGTATCGCATATCGGGCTTAGGGGTGCGGTAATCGTCAGACCCTTAATAGCGCAATAAGTCATGCCGGTCTGTAGCCCAAAACACCCTGAGAAACTACTGGAATACCTACCAGTAAATATCGCTTTCCCAGGACAGGGACTTTGTGTTATGGCTCTCCGAACACTGCACGATATCAACCCCCAATACTGGGAGAGACGAATCATATCTAACCGCTACTGCCTCCAAGTGCTTCAGGACTGCACCTAACAACTACATGTTTGCACGACTCCTTTGAGCCTGTTGGATATAGTGCCCTCAGAGTCAATTATTGGATCATGGGCACGTGATTGCAATGATTGAGGGAGGACCTATGCCGGTAGGACAATCTTACTCAAGACGATAGTATGCTATCTGGTTTATCTTTATCACCGTGTACTACATTAGGTGACCTTACAGGTCGCTATTACACGTTGATAGAGCCCCTAAGATTCTTGCTTGACGGCCAGCAGTATGATGGCGATCATATACGTGGGAGCTGGGGTCTATAAGCACATCCTTGAAGTGGTCCCTAGTCGTGGGAGTTTCAAGATAGGGCATCGATACTCCAGAGTAGACTAGTGTATACAGTCGAGACCCCGACGAGGGGCGGTGGCCGGTCTCACAAGCCACTGGTGTCAGTTGGTTCACCTAAGATGTATACAGGTGCTCATTGGGTTATGAGTACACCGGACAGGACTCGCCGGGAACATGCTAGTTGGTATTATACCTGACGTCAGATAGCAGTTCCCTGGTGACATGTGTACAGGTTAGTTCATCAACCTGAGATCGTCATTTGTCTCGTGTAAGTTCCCACTGTACTTTGATTACTACCCTACCACGGCTCAAAGGAGTCGTGCAAACAGGTTTTAGTTGGGTACAGTCCCGAGCCACATGGAGGCAGTGAGCGGATCTGCAGGGGTTCGTCTCTCCCAATATTGGGGGTGAGGTCGCGCTGTGTCTAGGAGAGCCATTACACGAAGTCCTTGGCCAAGGCAGGAGATTTACTGGTAGGTATTCCAGTAGTATCTCAGGGTGTTCTAGGCTACACTCCGACACGACTTGTACCGCTTTTGGGGGTCTGACTTTTACCAACCCCCTATGCCCGCCATGCGATGCTCATAGACGAACGGACTGTATTGTATGGATATTGTCACTGACAGGCTCAGTAGGGTGTCAGGATGAGTTCGCTAATCAACGTCATGTTTGGTCAACACTTGGCAGCCCGTTACGTATAGCTAATAGCTCTGACGTGCTAGTGGTTAAATCCACAGCCAAAGTATTGACGAGTCTTTAGAGTCCTCCACAGACAGTTTCTTAAGTTTCGGGCGAAATGCTGTAGAGGCCGTATGGATATATGGAAGGTTTCGATCACATACGTGCGGTATTGTACGGATCATGATCGGACGAATAATACTAGCGGGCTTTGGTTTAAGCCGGATCCTAGTATTGTACGGTGTAAATTTTGTCTCATTGCACTTGTATTCAGTTGGAATACAAATGTGGGTATGTATATACGGTCGCGGGGTTTTCCTGTAATTTATTACGGGATCAGTAGTTTGAAGTTGCCAGTTTGCATTCCGTTTCGGCCAGTTTTCCTTTGTTCCTTCATGGCCGAATTTTTGTGATGGGAGGGGCTAATTTGCAAATGTACAAATTAGCAATTTGGAGGGTGTTATTTGTAAATGGAGAGTTCATGATGGTTCTTGGATTATTAGATTCTCTTTGAGTCATTTCCTTTGCATTGATTATGAAAGGATTTGGATTAGAAATTGATGTGATCCTTTTATCTTGTTATCACCCATTTCTCTTTCTTGTTATTATTCTTTTCTTCTCTCTCTCATTTTTGGAGTAGGGGCCATCCACAAAAGGAATGGGGGTTCATTTTAGTATGGTGGGAATTTCTTCATCTCATTTGGCTTGCTACCAAATTTCTCACCTCTCTCCAAAGTTCTTTTTTCTCCTCCACATCTATGTAAGTGCACGGCGGCGCCCCGGCCGTCAATACGACGCCGGAATGCGGAAACGGTGAAAAACTTAAATTTTGCGGACTTTGCAAACCGGCACCACCGCGCACTTTAACCGGATCGGACCATTAACTAGTCTAAGCTATCTACAAGAATGGGAATAGAGATATACCGACGATCCAAGTCCTCCGGTCTTCATCTCCACTCCGATCTCCTCGCGGGATGTCCCGTCTCCTCCTCGTCGCCGGAAGTGCACCACATTGCCTACTTCTTTTACGGGCTCCCACCTCAATGCCGAGGCAACTCGGGCACGAAGCCGGCTACTCGACGTGCCCAAGATATGCTGTAGGAAGTGTAGTGTAGAGTATGTCTCTTTGGGGTTGGTTGCCTTTGGATGGAGGAAACATGAATGGACTTTGGAATGAAGTGAAGAATTTTGCAAGCATTGAAATGATATGTGAATTAATCCCTCATCCAAAAAAGAACTCCTCTCTCTCCCACTCCAAGAAGAGGCCGGCCACACTCAAAGGAGATCAGAATGAATGGTGTAAAAAAGGGAAATCAACCATACTAAAAACAATGAAGGAGAGTGAGTGTAGGAAAAGGAGGAGAGTGACCATATCCAAAACATACACCATGCTTACACACTATTCAACCCATACTCATATCAAATCTCATAAATGCAAGCATGGAGGAAAGAAAAATATGAAAGCTATCATATCAATCTTTTACAAGAAAACCATTCCACAATTGTAATTTGCAAAACTGCAAATTACCCCCTCCATCGGAAAAGTCCGGCCGGGAAAGAACAAAGGAAAACCGGCCGGAACGGAATGCAAACTGGCAACTCCAGAAAACTGGTCCCGTAATAAATTACAGGAAAACCCCGATACTGTGCATACACACCCGCATCTGTATTCCGTCCGGACACAAATGCAAAGAGACACAATCTACACTGTACTGAACTAGGACCGGCTTAAACCAAAGCCGGCTAGTAATATCCGTCCGATCCTGATCCGTGCAATACCGCACGTATCTGTTCGAACCCTGCCATATAACCATACGGCTACCAGTACAAACCGTCCGATCCTGATCCGTGCAATACCGCACGTATCTGATCGGACCCTGCCATATCTCCATACGGCCTCTACAGCGTTTCGCCCGAAAGCTTGAGTAACTGTAAGTGTGGTGGACTCTAAAGACTCGTCAATACTATGGCTGTGGATTTAACCACTAGCACGTCAGAGGTATAAGCCAATACGTGACGGGCCACCAGCTATTGACTAAAAGGGACGTCGATGAGCGAACTCATCCTGACACCCTACTGAGCCTGTCAGTGACAATATCCGTGCAGTCCGGTCCGTTCGTCTATGAGCATCGCATGGCGGGCCTAGGGGGTTGGTAAAAGTCAGACCCCCAAAAGCGGTACAAGTCGTGTCGGAGTGTAGCCCAGAACACCCTGAGATACTACTGGAATACCTACCAGTAAATCTCCTTGCCTTGGCCAAGGACTTTGTGTAATGGCTCTCCTAGACACAGCACGACCTCACCCCCAATACCGGGAGAGACGAACCCCTGAAGATACGCTCACTGCCTCCATGTGGCTCGGGACTGTACCCAACTAAAACCTGTTTGCACGACTCCTTTGAGCCGTGGTAGGGTAGTAATCAAAGTACAGTGGGAACTCACACGAGACAAATGACGATCCCCAGGTCGATGAACTAACCTGCACACATGTCACCAGGGAACTGCCATCTGACGTCTGGTATATGACCAACTAGCATGTTCCCGGCGAGTCCTGTCCGGTGTACTCATAACCCAATGAGCACCTGTATACATCTTAGGTGATCCAACTGACACCAGTGGCTTGTGAGACCGGCCACCGCCCCTCGTCGGGGTCTCGACTGTATACACTAGTCTACTAATGGAGTATCGATGCCCGGTCTCGAAACTCCCACGACTAGAGACCTTTTAAGGATATGCTTGTAGACCCCCAGCTCCCACTTATATGATCGCCCTCATACTGCTGGTGGTCAAGCAAGAATCCTAGGGCCTCTATCAACGTGTAATAGCGACGTGTCATGTCACCTAAAGCAGTACACGATGATAAAGGTAAACCAGATAGCATACTATCATCTCGAGTGAGACTGTCCTACCGGGATAGGTCCTCCCTCAATCATTACAATCACGTACCTGTGACCTAATAATTGACTCTGAGGGCACTATCTCCAACAATCTCCCACTTGCACTCAAGGCTAATTATTGCGATGTCGCATACTCACAGCCCGTGTGATACCGAACACCCAACTCCTCTACTAGTCAGTCTCACAAAGCTCGTTTGAGAAACTATTGCGTTCGAGGAATAGCCTCAGTGAGTGGATCCGCTTTGTTGTTTCTTTCCATGTCTCTCTATATCTCAAGTTCGCGGAGAAAGCCATCTCCCGAAAAGAGAAATACCTGTCTTAGAATGTGTCTGGATGTCTGATGGGACATAGCTCATAAATGAACTCCAAATCCAAACTTCTTAGACTGTATCGTCAACTGAACTTAATCAGTATCCTGCGCCATGCCTCCCTCAGTATTGCCTTGGACCACCTATCCAAAATACTGCCCCTCATCAGAAGGAAAAACTATAACTCTGACAACCTTCTTGTCGTCCATGTCACCTTGGAAGCCTGGAATGATAACTGTCTCCTGAATGAGGCTGTCGTTATCATCTCTCTAGAACATCCACTTATGTTCTAAAACTGCTTCCGACTGTTTCTCCAGGATTGGATTAATGTCAACTTATTGCATCTAGTGCAAGAACAACATCTGGTGTGGTACTTGACATCTCACGATTGACTCAATTGCCTGAGCAAGTGATCTGCCAATCATGCCCGTCCCTCTCCCCTTTAGTCTGTAAGACACCTTTGGAGAGGGTGACTCCATTACCTGCAGGTACACTACCGTGCCAGGAGTCGACCATCCTAAATACTCTTAGAATGCTGTCAAGTACCCTGATTAGGAAACCATCCAAATCTAGATCTAAAACCATAGATCCAGTAACCAGTATGTCTGATATAAAATCCATTTCCTTTGTGGAGAAACAACTGTGTGACGACCAAAGTATAACCGATTGTAGTATAGGAGTTTCTTTTACTATTCTGTGTATGTCATCCAGATACCATGACATCACACCCTACTACCTTCTTAACAGATCCATCCCTTATTCTGATGAAGTCAAACCCATGACTGTCACGTCAGAAATAGATGATCTATCTCCGCTACATCTGCTTTAGTCTATAAATAGACATAAGCTACCTGTCCACCAATGCTTCCGCTGCTCCCACTGACTACGACAACCCTCTGGCAGAGTCATATAGACGTACACTTCTAAAACTGGTTTAGAACGACGCTATACTCATCCTCCCGCCGGGTCTCGTAACCTGGAACAACAGCAATGGCAATTGTGGGAAAACAAGAACTTCCCTGTCACCGTCCTTGAGGCTACCGGAGTACCTCTCGGGTGCCTGAAGTTACCCACCTTATCTGCGGAGTGGCCAATGGAATGTCAAACCGGATTGAATCTTTAGGTTCCTTATCAAATCTTCAGTAATCGTTTGTGGTTCTGGAATGACTTCCAGTTCTACCATACTCCCACTACTGTTTTTCTGAAAAAATCCATTTTTAATAAAACTGTGGCGAGTCTAGAACAATATCGCTATTGTTCATCCAGATGGTAGAAAATCAACCCTCGTCATAGCCTGGGTCAACCCACAAACAGCCATTACAGAAACGTGCCTTGAGTTGTCTAGTGTCTGGTTTTAATCATAAACCGGACAACTCCCCGTACCTTAACATCGTTAAGATATGAACTGTTCTATATCCAATATAGAAACAGAGGCACTGATTTAATTGAACCAGATTCAAATCATGCAGCTGTCCCCAGCGCATGTCAACTAAATGGAAGGAGGCCGATCAGCGTTACTCAACTTAGGAATGCTTCCAATTATGAGTAACCTGAAAGAGAAGCAAGTTCTCTTAATCATTACTATCAACTGAACACCATACACAAGTATCTACATCTTCGATCACTTTGAAGAATCCCGATACTTGTGACACCTGGTTCTCCACTCTATTCAAATACCAATAACTCCTCAAAACTTAGACCCTGTGTTTCTACGAAACACATGTCTAAGAACTAGAGAAGTTAAAAGTAAACAGAATATAGTATGAGGACCAACCCCTCTGTCCTGATGGACCCTGGACAACATACAATACTTTGTATAAGTCCCTTGAGTCTGATAACTCATTCACTGTGTGTCGTAGGTTGAAAACTGTACTTATGGTTAAGAAGAATTACACCGCTGTTTAATGCTCCTTACCTAACCATCCACTGATATAGGTAAATGTCGTAGACATAATTTCATAAAGGTATATCTCACTCTATGAAAATAGACGTACAGATATATCAATTTGAAATTGGTGCATAACAGCGGATATTCAAAACCAAATATTTGCCGACCGGCAAACAGCCCAGGTGATTTCCTCAAATATCACCGATTACAATTAATCCCGATATAATGAGGATAATCACCCAATTCCCAATAACTTACTCCCACTCATCATCTGTAAAAACCATACAGATGTGAGAATCGTACCTGGTAAATACATACCCTGGAGTAAGTATCTAATTGGGAAATCAGTTTCCTTTTAACAGTACATAGTGAGACTGAAACATTGAAATGTTTCATTGGGGTATTCTGGTATTCCTAGTAATGCCTCTTCCAGATTCACGACTGTAACCGTATAGTTCTCTGCCACCTCTCCAAATCCCTTCATATGTCTTTAGTCTTTACCTTCTGCACACCCCTTTAGGCCAAATGGTTTTCTTCCTTCCCTACCGCTCGGCACCAGCCTATGGTTTGGAAGAAGACTATCCAATAAGCATAATGGGTGTACTGTCCCAATCCTAGGAACACTCGCAATGAGAGAGGGTGAAGATAAAAGACAACCGAATAAACCTTATTCCTATTTCTCCTGAACCAGAATCCATCCCCGAACTGGAACCCGTTCCATTCGAGTTCGTATATAACCATACGATGGAGTATCCAAATAAACTGTGGATCTTCGTAGTGATACGGAGTGTCCTGGAGAAATACAAAGGTGATGTGGGAGTGGTAACGAAATATTTGGTTTGGTCGTGAATATCTGTTGCAATTTACTTTGCCCTCTTACTAATCCCTTGCTTTGTCTGAACTTAATACCTTCTGCACACCATCGTTATGCTAATTGGTTTTCTTCATTCCCTACCGGTCGGCACCAGCCTAAGGTTTGGAAGAAGACAATCCAATTTGCGTAATAGGTGTACTACCCCTAAACCAAGGAGTACTCGTAACCTGAGAGAGGGTAAAAGGAAAAGACAACTGAATAATCCTATCCGTTTTCTCCTGAACCTGAAACCATCCTCGAATAAATTCTTTCGAGTTCGTATCTAACCATACGATGGTTTTGTCCAATGGAAGTGGACGTTCGTAGTAATATGGGGTGTCCTGGAGAAAAGGGTAAAAGTAGGAGTGGCAATGAGGTCTGCAACTCTGACAATCCAAAAGCCGGTGTTTAAGAAGGTTCGGTCAACTTGGTCACTGAGTCATAGTCTTAGGGTCGGGTCAATGGTCGCTGCCAAAGAGAGAGAGAAAAGAAACACTCAGCGTGCACTCTAACCTAGATCAGAATGGTTACCAATTTATCTAATCTGGATTCCTCCCACTGTACCTCAAATTCTTCTCCAAACCTAAAAGAAGAATTAGTCGGGGTTACCCGAGGAGTATACCAACTCATCAGTGGGAATCGGGATCCAACTCTCATCGCATGATAACGTGACAGAATCCGCTCACGGTATCACACTCCAGAAGGTATGCGCGTATCTGGCAAGTTTTAGTTCTTTTGAAACTCCCGATGTGATTTCTGCCCCATGCTCTTATGACCTTGACTTTGGCCAACATATCATAAGTCACATGTCAAGTTCTACCCGTCATTCTCCAGGTTAATCTGAATCCACCCGTACATACCCTTGACTTTGGCCAAAATGGCAGCACGACTGTCCCAAACCAACGCATCTATCTATGCTGCATATGAATACCCCAATAGCTACCAATCACTGTGCCTTGACTTTGGCCAACATACACAGTTTGAATACTATTGACCACCCATATGAAACGACGGAGGGCTACGAATGGTTTCTGGCGAAAACCTTTAACGTAATGAACTTGATATCGTCGAAGGAACGGATAGCTTTTAAAAATATAGTGACGAAAACTGTTGCTAAAGAGGTCACTCCCTGTGAAGGGATCTCGGCTCTTTCCCCATAGAATGAGGTGCAGGATATTCCAAATGAATACCACGGTGCAAAGCAAAAGTAATCGGCTATAGTGAAGTTAATGCCCTGACGCAAACTTCTGTCCAAGGGGTCACTCCCGGTGAAGGGATCTCGGCCCTTGCCTCGTCGACTGAGGAGCAGGATATTCCAAATGAATACCGCGATGCAAAACAAAAGTGAACGTCCTTGCAATAACTGCTTTTTGAAAAAGTGTTCCAACAACATCAGATTAGGTTTGTTTTTAACTTGCATTGATTCGAATCAATGCAGTCCCATCAATTGATCACACCAAAAAGAACGAAAATATACTGATGTACGTATATGCCATCCGCATTCGCCACTGGGTCCCGTCATTACCCGTTAGGTTAGCTAACTAACGACAGAGCGGGGACTGGACTAGCGCGGATGCAAAACATATACAACATCTACTAATATATATACCAATATATTATATTTCGCTCAAGGCGTGAAAGAAATGCAACATCATAGAAAATGTACAGCATCACAGAAACAATACAGATATCTGGGATCCCCGGGTTTCACAGAGCCACTGCTGAAACCCGACGTTCCCCTGGTCGTGTGGATAGCCTGTGCAATGAAATCCTAGACCCCTACGGGCGCGGCAAGTCACCCGCCAAAAACTGAAGCGAGGCAGCCCCCTTCAGCGCCGTGAATGGACCACCCAGCACTTCACGGAATCCGGCAACTTGGGCACCCCTCCTGGGTCAACCTGTACCCCCTACGAGTGCGGCGAATAGCCCGCCAATCCTAGAGCGAAGCCCCCTCCGTCTCAATGCCATGAGATGCGGGCTTGTTGCCCTCCAGAACCCGGCTATCCGTGCACCCCTCCGCGGGGCAATCCTAGTACAGAAAGTAAAATATACATACACCGGGTACATCGACCGCAACCAGGTCGTGCCCCAAAAGAATAATACAATCAGGCAGTGACGGCAGTCCACATGTCGGACGCTCGCCCCGCAATATCAAATGTACATAATACAACAAAACAGTACTAGCATTGCATCCAGGCTATCCCCCACGACCGATCCGCAACATCACAGCAAATACATAGAACATCAACGTGAAAGTCACGTTCGCAAATCCGTCTAACCGGGCTATAGCAGTTAGACCGGATTTACCGATCGAGTGACATTCACGGTCGCAGATATAATGTAAATACTGTGAAAAATGTGTTTAAAATATCCGACCGATCGAATATTAACAAGTGGGCCCCAAAACAAAACTGTAGCAGTTACAGAAAATATGGGCCCAATTTTAATGTTCCAAAACCCCTGAAATAAACCCAGAAGGCATCTGTAAAAATTTGGTGATGTGACGTGCACAGTGCACCGCGGAAGGGCGGCAAATATGGGGTTTCCGCGGCGGTTCCGCGCTCACACTGTAGCGTTACATCGTCGAATTTTTACAGAACTCTTATATTTTCTCGTACATCAATATTTTACAACCTGAAAAATTTTTGGAGACTAAAAAATTTTGACAGAAAACTGATGTGAGTGATATTGGGTTTTCGGAACTTTTCGATCGATCGGAACTTAAAAACACATTACACAAAGCTAAACTAAGTTAATGGTGAGGCTCTGATACCACTGTAAGTGCACGGCGGCGCCCCGGCCGTCAATCCGACGCCGGAATACGGAAACGGTGAAAAACTTAAATTTTGCGGACTTTGCAAACCGGCACCACCGCGCACTTTAACCGGATCGGACCATTAACTAGTCTAAGCTATCTACAAGAATGGGAATAGAGATATACCGACGATCCAAGTCCTCCGGTCTTCATCTCCACTCCGATCTCCTCGCGGGATGTCCCGTCTCCTCCTCGTCGCCGGAAGTGCACCACATTGCCTACTTCTTTTACGGGCTCCCACCTCAATGCCGAGGCAACTCGGGCACGAAGCCGGCTACTCGACGTGCCCAAGATATGCTGTAGGAAGTGTAGTGTAGAGTATGTCTCTTTGGGGTTGGTTGCCTTTGGATGGAGGAAACATGAATGGACTTTGGAATGAAGTGAAGAATTTTGCAAGCATTGAAATGATATGTGAATTAATCCCTCATCCAAAAAAGAACTCCTCTCTCTCCCACTCAAAGAAGAGGCCGGCCACACTCAAAGGAGATCAGAATGAATGGTGTAAAAAAGGGAAATCAACCATACTAAAAACAATGAAGGAGAGTGAGTGTAGGAAAAGGAGGAGAGTGACCATATCCAAAACATACACCATGCTTACACACTATTCAACCCATACTCATATCAAATCTCATAAATGCAAGCATGGAGGAAAGAAAAATATGAAAGCTATCATATCAATCTTTTACAAGAAAACCCTTCCACAATTGTAATTTGCAAAACTGCAAATTACCCCCTCCATCGGAAAAGTCCGGCCGGGAAAGAACAAAGGAAAACCGGCCGGAACGGAATGCAAACTGGCAACTCCAGAAAACTGGTCCCGTAATAAATTACAGGAAAACCCCGATACTGTGCATACACACCCGCATCTGTATTCCGTCCGGACACAAATGCAAAGAGACACAATCTACACTGTACTGAACTAGGACCGGCTTAAACCAAAGCCGGCTAGTAATATCCGTCCGATCCTGATCCGTGCAATACCGCACGTATCTGATCGAACCCTGCCATATAACCATACGGCTACCAGTACAAACCGTCCGATCCTGATCCGTGCAATACCGCACGTATCTGATCGGACCCTGCCATATCTCCATACGGCCTCTACAGCGTTTCGCCCGAAAGCTTGAGTAACTGTAAGTGTGGTGGACTCTAAAGACTCGTCAATACTATGGCTGTGGATTTAACCACTAGCACGTCAGAGGTATAAGCCAATACGTGACGGGCCACCAGCTATTGACTAAAAGGGACGTCGATGAGCGAACTCATCCTGACACCCTACTGAGCCTGTCAGTGACAATATCCGTGCAGTCCGGTCCGTTCGTCTATGAGCATCGCATGGCGGGCCTAGGGGGTTGGTAAAAGTCAGACCCCCAAAAGCGGTACAAGTCGTGTCGGAGTGTAGCCCAGAACACCCTGAGATACTACTGGAATACCTACCAGTAAATCTCCTTGCCTTGGCCAAGGACTTTGTGTAATGGCTCTCCTAGACACAGCACGACCTCACCCCCAATACCGGGAGAGACGAACCCCTGAAGATACGCTCACTGCCTCCATGTGGCTCGGGACTGTACCCAACTAAAACCTGTTTGCACGACTCCTTTGAGCCGTGGTAGGGTAGTAATCAAAGTACAGTGGGAACTCACACGAGACAAATGACGATCCCCAGGTCGATGAACTAACCTGCACACATGTCACCAGGGAACTGCCATCTGACGTCTGGTATATGACCAACTAGCATGTTCCCGGCGAGTCCTGTCCGGTGTACTCATAACCCAATGAGCACCTGTATACATCTTAGGTGATCCAACTGACACCAGTGGCTTGTGAGACCGGCCACCGCCCCTCGTCGGGGTCTCGACTGTATACACTAGTCTACTAATGGAGTATCGATGCCCGGTCTCGAAACTCCCACGACTAGGGACCTTTTAAGGATATGCTTGTAGACCCCTAGCTCCCACTTATATGATCGCCCTCATACTGCTGGTGGTCAAGCAAGAATCCTAGGGGCTCTATCAACGTGTAATAGCGACGTGTCATGTCACCTAAAGCAGTACACGATGATAAAGGTAAACCAGATAGCATACTATCATCTCGAGTGAGACTGTCCTACCGGGATAGGTCCTCCCTCAATCATTACAATCACGTACCTGTGACCTAATAATTGACTCTGAGGGCACTATCTCCAACAATCTAAACATGGCAACTTCATACCCCCTTGAGACAATTGATTCTACACTTAACCTATAGCATTCTTGGACACGTCGGCTTGCCAACTTCGTGTCCGAGTTGCCTCGGTCCAGAGGTGGGAGCCCGTAAATAGACTGGGCAGTGCGGTGCCTTTTCCGACGAGGAGATGAAGACCGGAGATTCCGCGAGGAGATCGGGATGGAGGCCGAAGACCGAAGGATACGGATCGCTCGGTATAGCTTTCTACCCATTTTCTAGTTTGCTAGCATTATGTTAATGGCCCGATCCGGGTTTTTAGTACGCGGTAGCGCCGGTTTTCTAGTTTTGAAAAAGTTTCGTTTCTGCATTTTGGCCTCGGAATGACGGCCGGGGCGCTGCTGTGCACTAACATTGGTATCAGAGCCACGCCATTAACCTAGTCTAGCTTGCTCTAACGTGTTTACAAGTTCGATCGAACGGATTTTACAAAAACCGCGTTTTCATGTCACGGTTTCTGTCGAATTTTTGCAGTGGTCAAAAAATTATTTGGTGTATTGCAGAAATACGTGCAGGGTTTTCTAGGCATTCTGTGAAAATTTGGTAGCTCGATAGCACTGTTCCACCGCGGAACCATGGCCAAACCCATGCATTGTCCGCGGTTCCGCCGCCATTTTAACTCCTTGCTTTACCAAATTTCTGCAGTGGCTCTCTGACATGGAAATAGGTTTTTTCGTATATTCTGTTTGAGCCCAGATTTTTTTAGAGTGCTACAGTTGTGCTTAGGGCCCACTTCAGGAATTTTATTCGATCGAAAATTTTAAACATGTTAGTTCACAGTATTTACCTTATATCTGCGACCGTGAATGTCACTTGATCGGTAAATCCTGTCTAACTGCTATAGCCCTTTTAGACGGATTTGTGAACGTGACATTCACGTTGATGTTCTGTGTTGTGCTGTGATGTTGCGGATTTGTCGTGGTGGATAGCCTGGATGCAATGTTAGTACAGTTTGGTTATTTATGTACATTTGATATTGCGGGGAGAGCGTCCGACATGTGGACTGCCGTTACTGTCTGTTTGTATATTATTCTTTTAGGGCACGACCGGGCTGAGGTCGATGTACTCGTTGTATATTTTACTTTCTGTACTAAGATTACCCCGCGGTGGGGTGCACGGATAGCCGGGTTCTAGAAGGCAACAGGCCCGCATCTCATGGCTTTGAGACGGAGGGGGCATCACTCTAAAATTGGCGGGCTATTTGCCGCACTCGTAGGGGGTATAGGTTGACCCACGGAGGGGTGCTCATGTTACCGGATTCCGTGATGTGCTGGGTGGTCCATTCACGTTGTTGAAGGGGGCTGCCTCGCTTCAGGTTTTGGCGGGTAACTTGCCGCGCCCGTAGGGGTCTAGGATTTCATTGCTCAGGCTATCCACACGACTAGGGGAACGTCGGGTTTCAGTTGAGGCTCTATGAAACCCGGGGATCCTAGATATCTGTATTGTTCTATGATACTTATTACATTTCTGTGATATTGCATTTTATCACGCCTTGAGCGATTATTATATATTGATATATATACTAGTAGATGTTGTATATGTTTTACACCCGCGCTAGTCCAGTCCCCGCTCTGTCGTTAGTTAAGTAACCAAACGGGTGATGACGGTATCCAGTGGCGAATGCAGATGGGATATACGTACATCATTATTTTTGTTCTTTGTGGTGTGATCAATTGATGGGACTGCATTGATTCTGATCAATGCAAGCTAAACAAACCTATTCTGATGTTGTTGGAACATTTTTCCAAAAAGCTGTTGTTGCAAGGACGTTCTCTTTTGTTTTGCACAGTGGTATTCGGTTATGAATATCCAGCACCTCAGTCGACGAGGCAAGGGCTGAGATCCCTTCACCGGGAGTGACCCCTTGGACAGAAATTTGCATCAGGGCATTAACTTGACTATAGTCGATTACTTTTGCTTTGCATCGTGGTATTCAGTTGGAATATCCTGCACCTCATTCTACGGGGAAAGAGTCGAGATCTCTTCACCGGGGAGTGACCTCTTTAGTAAAGGTTTTCGCCACTATATTTTTATAAAACCTATCCGGTTCCTTCAATGATATCAAGTTCATTACATTAACGGTTTTTTCGCCAAAAACCATTCGTAGCCCTCCGTCATTTCAGAAAAGGTAGCACTTAGTATTCATGCTATGTATGTTGGCCTTCGTCAAGGCATAGTGTATGGTACCTATTTGTTACTTTTCTGCAGCATAGATAGATGCGTTGGTTTGGGACAGTCGTACTACTATTTTGACCTCCGTCAAGGGTATATACGGGTGGGTTCAAATTAACCTGGATAATGACGGGTAGAACTTGACATGTGACTTATGATATGTTGGCCTTCGTCAAGGTCATAAGAGCATGGGGTAAAAAATCACATCGGGAGTTTCTAAAGAAACTGAAACTTGCCAGATATACGCATACCATCTGGAGTGTGATAATGTGAGTGGATTTCCATCACGTTATCATGCGATGATAGTTGGATCCCAATTCCCACTGATGAGTTGGTTTACTACTCGGGTGATCCCGACTAATTCTTTTTTCAGGTTTGGAGGAGAATTTGAGGTTACTGTGGGAGGTTTCCTGATTAGATAAATTGATAACCATTCTGATCTAGGTTAGAGTGCACGCCGAGTGTTTCTTTTCTCTCTCTCTTTGGCAGCGACCATGACCCGACCCTTGACTATGACTCAGTGACCAAGTTGACCGAACCTTCTTATAAGAATGGCTTTTGGATTGTCTGAGTTGCATACCTCATTGCCACTCCTACTTTTACCCTTTTCTCCAGGACATCCCGTATTACTACGAACGTCCATTTCATTGGATAAAACCATCGTATGGTTATATACGAACTCGAAGGAATTTATTCGAGGATGGTTTCCGGTTCTAGAGAGAACGAATAGGACTTTCAGTTGTCTTTTCCTTTTACCTTCTCTCAGGTTGGGAGCGCTCCTTGGATTAGGACAGTACATCTATTATGCTTATTGGATAGTCTTCTTCCAAACCATAGGCAGGTGCCGAACGGTAGGGAATGAAGAAAACCATTTAGCCTAAACGGTGTACAGAAGGTATTAAGTAAAGACAAATAAAGGGATTAGTAAGAGGGCAAAGTAAACTGCGACTGCTATTCACGACCAAACCAAGTATTTCTTCGCCAATCCTACATCACCTTTGTATTTCTCCAGAACAATCCATATCACTATGATGATCCACAGTTATTTGTATACTCCATCGTACGGTTATATACGAACTCGAAAGGAACTTGTTCCAGTTCGGGGATGGATTCTGGTTCAGAAGAAATAGAAATAAGGTTTATTCAGTTGTCTTTTATCGTCATCTTCTCTCGCATTGCGAGTGCTCCTAGGTTTAGGACAGTACACCCATTATGCTTATTGGATAGTCTTCATCCAAACCATAGGCTGGTGCCGAACGGTAGGGAAGGAAGAAAACCATTTAGCATAAAGGGGTGTACAGAAGGTAATGACTCAAGACATATAAAGGGATTTGGAGAGATGGCAAAGAAATATACGGTTACAGTTGTGAATCTGATAATGGAAGAGGCATTACTAGGAATACCCGGATACCCCTTCGAAACATTTATATGTTTCAGTTTCACTCTGTATTGTTAAAGAAAACTGATTTCCCAATTAGTCCTTGCTCCAGGGTATGTATTTACCAGGTCTGATTCTCACATCTGTATGGTTTTACAGATGATGAGTGGGAGTAAGTTATTGGGAATTGGGTGATCATCCTGATTATATCGGGATTCGTTGTAATTGGTGATATTTAAGAAAACCATCTGGGTTATTTGCCGGACGGCAAATATTTGGTTTTGAATATCCGTTGTTATGCACCAATTTCTAATTGATATATCTGTACGTTTATTTTCATAAAGTGAGATTTAACTTTTTGAAATTATGTCGGTGACATTAACCTATATCAGTTGATGGTAAGGTAAGGAGCATTAAACAGCGGTGTAATTCTTCATAACCATAGTACAGTTTTCAACCTACGACGCACAGGGTTTGAGTTATTCGACTCAAGGGACTTATACAGAGTATTGTATGTTATCCAGTGTCCATGAGGACAGAGGGGTTGGTACTCGTACTATATTAAGTTTACTTATGACTTCTCTGGTTCTTAGACATGTGTTTCGTAGAAATGCAAGGTCTAAATTTGAGAAGTTATAGGTATAAGAATAAAGTAGTGAACCAAATGTTGCAAGTATTAGGATTCTTCAAGGTGATCGAAGATGTAGATACTTGTGTATGGTATTCAGTTAATAGTAATGATTAAGAGAACTTTCTTCTTTTTCAGGTTACTGATAATTGGAAGTACTCCTAAGTTGAGTAATGCTGATCGGCCTCTCTCCATTTAGGTGACATGCACTGGAGACAGCTGCATGATTTGAATCTGGTTCCAATTAAATCAGTGCCTCTGTTTCTGTATTGGATATAGAATAGTTCTGTAACGTTTCAAAGATAAATAAATAAATAATTCAATAAATAAAATTCTTTAGGTTAATTTTCTGATAATCTGTAATATAAACTGTATTTTCCATAAAACTCAACTACAATTATTTTTCATTATAGATTTAAATACTCCTATTTTAACTATGCAACTGGTAGTAATGGATATTATTTAGCGACTTATAAATTATTATTTTACTTAAATATTTTTCTTCAATTAATTATTTCAAATATTAATATAAGCTATTAATTATACATTTAATTAGTGTAAATTACAAATGAGAACAGTTTAATTATATAAATATGAACCATGACAACCTAAAATTTAGTTGTAACATATTCTTTCTTTTGGTTTTGTTTCTAGATTTCTGGAGAAATCTAAAATGGATTAGAAAATAAAACAAAATAAATTAATTATGGTAAAGAGTTAATATATGAAAGTTGGGGGGGTCTTTTTGAAAAAGGAATTTTCCACACACCCACTCCTTTCCTAAGCCGAATATGTCCTGATGCTCCCAGCAATTTCCACTCATTCCACTTCATGATTTCAAAAAAAAAGAATGAAGAGAAATTAATAAATTAATGGAGAATAAAAGATGTAGCTTATATGGACATTTCTAGATACATCCACCCATCTCTCTCTCTCTCTCTTTCCTCTCAAAGTGGTGGCCGAGCCTCCCCAATAAGTAACGGCCCCTTTCTTCATCCCATTTTTTCACTTTAAAATTCTCAAAATCCAACAAAAAATTTCCATTAAAATTCCAATTAATTTCCCACAAATTCATAGCTATTTCTCCATTCAACTTCCTTGGCCAAATATTGCTAGGATCATGGAGCAAAGTTAGCATTTTGATGATCAAGTTGCATGATTGATCTCTTGATTTTGAGGTATAATTTTAAACCTATTATTACTTGTTGTTTAATTACTTCAACTTAGTAAATTTTGATATTTAATTATGGTTCTAATTGCTAAATCGAAATTTCAAGAGAGGGTTTAAAATAAAGTTTGGGTTTTTATAACTTACTCATGGTTGTAATATTTAGTTTAGCACCTTAAGAAATGATAAATCTAAACTAGTTGCTAGTTTGAAAATTGTTGCTGTAAAATTTCCTAAATTAAATAATGTTGCAAACTAGGTTTTTTAGAATTAATTTATTTTGGTGAGATAAAGTTCTAGTGAATATTTGTGTGACATAATTATGATGTTAAGTGAGCAATGTAACCATTAGAGATGATAAAACATCATGACTTGAACTAAAATGGAAATGGATGCTTACTAGTTTTGTTTTTTGTTTTTTGGAAATTCACCGATTTGAATTTAATTGAAACTTTAGTGACCAACAACCTATTTTCAATATGAATTAATGGGCAATGAATGTGCAATTGGTACGTTTGAGTTTTAGACTTGGTAGTTATCTCGTTTTGCGACCCCAGAAATAGTCTGTGGCGTTGTCGCGGACGCGTTCTGTGCACCGAGTTTGTGCGTATCGAGTTGGTGCGCATAACTGAATTATGTCGTTTGTTCCGCGACTATTCTTGTATTTATCCTTTTTATTGCTTGTGTGCGATCCTAGGGCCGGGTGCAGAGACGTCAGACGCGGCGCGCAAAAGACTCGACGAAGATCGGATCAGCTTAGCCGTAACGTCCCGGTGAGTAGATGTATACATCTATGGGGGGATCGTCTGGATGGCGCGAGGCGCCCGGCGGTTTTGTATTATTTAAAATATTTATTTTATATGCGAAGTTCCTAGTTAGCCATATCATTGCATCGCATCGTTATATGTATAATAGATATACATGTGATATTACCTCTTAGGACACTTTCACCATTACCATTGGCTCATGTAGCACGCGCACTATTCATGTGAACACACACGCCTTTGGTAATTGCCAAGCCACGAGCACGTTAGAATATGCTTAGTTCAGTATAAAACACTTGCATCATACATGATACATTGAATTGCAAAACATGCATATACCTCACTTCATTATCTTGCTTATATAGATTTCTCCTCATAAACTACATTGCATAATATTGATATCATAGCATCTATCATTTACAACATGTCAGATATTATGATTTCATGAGGATTTCGGTATTGATGAGATTTCTGGATTTTGGGGAAAACCGCAAGAATTTTCCAAACTCATTATGTTTTAAAAAGGCAAATTGCGGTTTTCTCGTGATGTATGTGTCGTCCACCATGAGTTTACATGTTTTCTGTTGGATTTCGAGACCCGATTCCAGGAGTGGATGAACCGTCTCGGGTACATGGAGGGCCCGGTATGGTACCCCGGGGAAAGAAGATCGAGTTATAGACGATGAGCCTGGCAGGGGAAGACTACCTACCAGTGATGTCTGGCGTGGCGGATATCCGGAGGATACTGACCGTTGTCGTGAGATTTGATGATAGGGGCCGATCAGGACTGACGGAGCCCGAGATATAAGGACTTTGAGATATTGAGACATTGAGATCTTGAGGCATATATGTTTTGTGTCGATAGTTGACACGGATTTCTATGGATTTCTTGGATGATTCTTCAGTCACTTCACAGAATTTTTTCGAAGAAAAATAAAGATTTCTCATACCAAACATACTTAGATCTCATGCTAATTATGCATTTACGTCGCATACATGTTAGTGCATTGCATCATATTAGTATATGCGTAGGTTGTGATGCATTTGCGTGCATGCTTACGATGGCCTTATTAGATGTTATTTGCTACTCATGAGCTGGCAACTCACCCCCCGTTGTGCCACAGTATCTTACATGTTTGACCCGTCAGTGCAGCAGCGGCCGGTGTATCTTCTATTTCGTTGCTTTGTTTCGTCTTGCAGCTTGCTCATAGGTGGGTTTTGGAGGATTTGCTTTTACTCCCACTGTGTATTTTTTTTATTTTGTATCTAAAATACTCCATCTACCCTTATATATTGGACTAGACGGTGAGATTTGTGTGACTTATAATTGTGGTTTGGTGCCGATGCTCACTTGTGCCGACGTATGTTTTTTTTCGTGCTTTTATAGGCTCATTTTGGTATCGATGATATATATATTGCATGTGGTTGTGATCCGCCTTTGGCGAAGAGCTAGCTCCCGCTTGGGGATGCCTTACTCATGATATATTTGTATTTCTCTTGTTTGTAGCCATTTCGGGGCCAGTATTTACAAAGGAGACTCTGCCGAAATTGTAACACCTTAGGTCGTGTTTAGGGGTTAATTATATTTTACTAGATAGTTTTTGGTAAAAAGTTTACCAAATTAAGTTTCTGATATTTTATTCTAATTAATGAATATTTTATTAGGATTTTTCTAGGCACAGACAAACTTGTGCATGTTAACTATGGGTTAGATTTGGGGTTAAACCATGATTAGCTAGCATGAAGGATTAACCCATTCTCTTTAAGTTAATTGATTTTCATTAGGTGTATTTGGGTTTTATTTATTTTTGTGTTTTGTTTATTTGAATTTCTTTTCTTTTTCATTTGTTGACTTAGTGCATGAGAGAGGGAGTATGGGCATGGCTTGAGCCATGCTCTTTAAATGAAGAGAGAGGGAAAGAGAGAGGGAGTTGTTGACTTGGGGCCTCATTTCTTTCCTCACTTTTCCTCACAACTCTCTCTCACACACACACACTCAGCTGAGAGAGAGAGAGAGGCAGCAGCTGCAGAAGAAGCCCCAGCAGCAGCAGCAACTAGCAGCAGCAACAGCATCATCATCAGTAGCATCAGCAGCAGCAAGCAGTGGCAACAGCAACATCAGCAGCAGCCCCCAGCAGCTGCAGCAGCACTTCCCCTCTTATCCACCTCCTTTCTCCTTGCACCTAGGGTCTTGTAAGGTATAGAATCTGAGCCCAACTTCTTGTTTGCTTAACGTATGTGTAGTTTAGCTTCGGTTTGTGTAAAAAGTTAGATTTTGTGCTTGAAATGGTGATTTATGTGAACTTATGGTTTAGTGCTGTTAGTATTGGTTAGCCTAGCCTAATTAGGTGTTATTAAGATCATGTAAACCTAGTCAGACCCCAGATTACACCAAAATAGCATAGGGTTTCTAATTGTGCAAATTTAGTGTTTTTAAGTGAACTTTTTGGATTTCTATGATCTGCTATAGTCCCGAGTAGTTCAGGTTAAAATTGAGTTAACTGGAGCTTGTATACAAGGTATAGACCACACCACCAGAGCCCGAGACCCCCACCCCATAGCGAGGCCGCCGGTTTAATCTTTCTGGCCGCAATTTGCGGCCAGATAAGGGAATTTTTGTGTGATGTTTGGATGGGTAGGAGTCTGTTGTTATTTCTAGGCCAGTGGTATGTATAGTTTTGTAAGTTGTTAGCCTGGGTAAAATCTGGGACGTTGTATCGTATTTCTAGTACGTTTGGTTCGCGCGATACGCGCGATACGCGAGAGGGTTCCATGATTCAGCGTATCGCGGCGTGTCGGGGTTTGTTTTAGATGCGTGCACACGTTTAGCGTATCGTACACATGCGCGTTTAGTTCGCGACGCGAGCGTATCGTTTGACTTCGATATCGTGTTTTGCGAGATAGTTGCTTATATTTGGATTCTTTTGTAATTCCAGGTTCGCAGGCGGGTACGTCGGACGAAGCTAAGAAAGGGAAGCAGGTGGTCGGCTACGAGTAGCGCACGACCAGGTGAGTAGATTTAACATCTACGGGGAAATCGCCCGTATGGCGTTAAGCGTCAGGGCGAGTTAGGATATTATATTGTAGATGTTCATATGGACTGTAGTAGCATACATTATTGTTGCATATAGAAATGATAGCATAGTACACTGCACTGTCACTAACGGTTCAAGTCGCACGAGCACTATTGATATGCTACACTCACACCGTTAGTGATTGCCATGACACTCACATTATAGGATTGCGATAAATCATATATCATACTGATTCTACCTTATTGATGTTGTCATGATTTGCCGCATAACAGCATATGTTATATCCATATTTGGGCACATATGCATCACATACCCCTGCTGGTACTACATACACATACATTGATATCTTCATACCTGCGCACATGCACACTGTATACTCATATCTTTGCACACATACATTGATATCTTCATACCTGCGCACATGCACACTGTATACTCATATCTGTGCACACATACATTGATATCATCATACCTGCGCACATGCACATTGTATACTCATATCTGTGCACACAAACATTGATATCTTCATACCTGCGCACATGCACACTGTATACTCATATCTGTGCACACATACATTGATATCTTCATACTTGCTTAGATTACCCATTGAGATATATTGTTTCTATGTTAATTCTGGAATTGGGGAACCGTGGATATTTCAAAAAAAGAATAGTTAATTATTTAAAAACCCGGTTTCCCTTGATATGATATTTCGGTGCGTCCACCATGTGTTTTCTCGGTACTAAAGTGATATATGTGAACCCGAATCGAGGAGTTGGATGAGGCCGATTACGGGTAAATGGTGGACCCGGTATGGTACCCCGGGGCGAGATCGGTTTCGCCGTGTAGTAGACGGTAAGCCTGGCAGAGGGACTACTACCTACCGGTGATTGGTTGTTGGACCTGGCGGTTATCCGGAGGATACCGACCAGAGTCGATGGATGGATACGGGACGACTCGTACTGCCGGGGCCGAGGGCCGATACCGCAGACAGAGCCCGTAGGCTGATCCGGACTGACGGATGCCCTATACAGGAGGATTTGCGTGTCGATGCTTGGCATGAGTATTTATTGATATTTTGGGTGCCGATGTTGGGCACTCACGATTATATGAGATTTACAGGATTGGAGGACCGAGGAGGATGACGACGCCTGAGTAGTATTGGGATTTGGGTGCATTGATGAGTACCGATTATACTTTCCACGATGACATTCCGTGTAGATGTTATATTTCCCATGCTCGGTATGTAGTAATTGATATCTCATCCTGTATCTATTGTACCTGATATAGTACACATTGCTATACCTGATCATTGCACACCCTGTTCATTCTATATAGGGTTATTAGATTGCATTGCTATTCCTGATCATTGCACACCCTGTTCATTCTATATAGGGTTATTAGATTGCATTGCTATGCCTGATCATTGCACACCCTGTTCATTCTATATAGGGTTGTTAGATTGCATTGCTATACCTGATCATTGCACACCCTGTTCATTCTATATAGGGTTGTTAGATTGCATTGCTATACCTGATCATCACAGTTCTTGCTCATCACATGGAGTTGTTATTAGATCGTACTTGTTGTATGTTTTGAGCATCCAGTTCATCATATAGTTGTTATCTGTTGATATAGGTTAGAGTATCGTTGCACGTGCATACTCGTGATTACCTTTATATGTTATCTTCTATTCGCGAGTTGGCAACTCACCCCCGTTGTGCAACAGTGTTTGCAGGTTGCCCTTCGGAGTAGTCGCGGCAGGCTGCGTTCTAGCATCTTTTGACACAGATACCCCTACAGTTGGTGTACTAGCTCTTTTGCTGATAGGTGGGTTTTGTGCGGTATCTGGTTATCTTTCAGTTATGTATATTGTTGTATCTAGTACTCTCCATCTACCACTTATGTATTGACTTAGAGACCAGTTGTGAGGACGATGTATATTATTTTGTATTCTGGTATCGAGCTCGTTGTGAGCCGACTTTACTTATGCAGTTATTCTATCTGTGATGATTCCCACTTGTTGCTCATTTTCTTCGCTACGGCGTCGTATATTGTTATCTTAGTAATTGGTTCTATCAAAAGCTTAAAACACTCTATACTTTTACTGGTTTGATTTCTGGGTTTTCGGCTTACTTAGTCACGTTACGCCTGTAGACGTTACGTGGTTAAGTGCCGGTCACGGGACAAACTTCGGATCGTGACAAAGTTGGTATCAGAGCGTAGGTTTTACCTTCGGAGTGTAGGATGACCCTGGTATGATGGAGTAGGTAGCTGCAGCAGAGTGGCGTAGCTTGCGTATGTTCCGCGGCATACTCACGACACGGTACTCCGCCTAAGCGACCTTAGGACTTATTGATTGAATTTCTTTTATGATCGTATATATCCTTGTGATTCGATTTTCGTATCCTCATCGAATCCTACCTTCTTTTCAGCCATTATGCCTCCAAGGACTACGAGGGTGCAGAGAGCGGTCGTGAGAGCCGAGGTTCGAGTTGATTCGTCTGAGACGAAGACTGATCAGTGTAATACCCCTGTTGTACCAGGACAGATTTTTTCCCCTACGACAGATCAGATCGCTAGACTAGTGGCAGAGATGCAGGGCTTGCACCAGACGATGAGCTCATTGGTAGAGGTCGTTCGAGCTCAGCGATAGGTGGTTGTCACCCCTGTTACCCAGTTGTTCCTTGCGATCATCATGCAGTATTCCGTCCCCTACATAGCACCGGTGGAGACAGCCCCAGTTTACGAGACACGTCTTCCAGAGACCGTAAGAATTCCGGAACAGTTGTGGAATCATACTGGTGTACCAGCCTAGAGCAGAGGCTTGGGACGAGGACAGTCGTTTGGCTCTCATCCCCAGGCAGGACATGTAGGGTTCCTAGGCACTCACAAGAGGTCTCACAAGGCATCAACCATGCCAATTTCAAACTTTAACGGTGCCGAGAAACCCTAATACGGATCGTTGGCTAGAAGTCTAGGCGAAAAAGCAACTAGTAAACTACTTTACTAAGAGAATACGGAAATACAACCTTTGTAGATCCGGTGCTCCACCTCCATAGCTCCGCAATGAAGTCCTCTCGCTGTCCAAAACAAATTCCGGGCTCTAGCTGTAAGTGCACGGCGGCGCCCCGGCCGTCAATCCGACGCCGGAATGCGGAAGTGGTGAATAACTTAAAATTTGCGGACTTAGCAAACCGGCACCACCGCGCACTATCACCCGGATCGTTACCATTAACTAGTCTAAGCTACTTAACAAGATGGGAAAGAGATGTATACCGACGATCCAAGTCCTCCGGTCTTCATCTCCACTCCGATCTCCTCGCGGGATCTCCGTCCGTCTCCTCCTCGTCGGAAAGGGCACCACGAAGCCGGGTACTTTTACGGGCTCCCACCTCAATACCGAGGCAACTCGCGCATGAAGCCGGCAACTCGACATGCTCAAGATATGCTGTAGGAAGTGTAGTGTAGAGTGGATGTCTCACTTTGGGGTTTGTTGCCTTTTGAAAGATGGAGGAATGAAGGTATGAAAAATGGTGCTTTCATTTTTCTTAGCATGAAAAGAGATCAAGAATGAAAAACACTCTCAAGGATGAAGCTCTCTCCTTTTCTTTTCTTCTTCTCACTCAACCATGAAAAAACTTATCAACTTAGAAAATGGAGGAGGAAAGAATATGAAGCAATAAGGGAGGTGAGTGTAGGAGATGAGAAGAGGTGACCACATCAAGGGACAAAGAAACATACAACCATGCCTTTCACTATTAAACCCATACCCTCACTTTATCACAATCAAATCTCATAAAGCAAAAGCATGGTTGAAAAGAAAATGATAGCTATCATAATCAAACATTTACAAGAAACCCCCTCCACAAATGTTATTTGCACAATTGCAAATAACCCCCTCCATCGGAAAAGTCCGGCCGGGAAAGAACAAAGGAAAACCGGCCGGAACGGAATGCAAACTGGCAACTCCAGAAAACTGGTCCCGTAATAAATTACAGGAAAAACCCCGATACTGTGCATACACACCCGCATCTGTATTCCGTCCGGATACAAATGCAAAGAGACAAAATCTACACTGTACTAAACTAGGACCGGCTTAAACCAAAGCCGGCTAGTAATATCCGTTCGATCCTGATCCGTGCAATACCGTACGTATCTGATCGAACCCTGCCATATACCTATACGGCTACTAGTACAAACTGTCCGATCCTGATCCGTGCAATACCGCACGTATCTGATCGGACTTTGCCATATCTCCATACGGCCTCTACAACCTTTCGCCCGAAAGCTGAGTAACTGAATGTGGGGGACTCTAAAGACTCGTCAATACCTCGGTTGTGGATTTAACCACTAGCACGTCAGAGGTATAAGCCAATACGTGACGGGCTACCAGGTACTGACCAAATGGGACGTCGATGAGGAAGCTCACCCCGACACCCAACTGAGCCTGTCAGTGACAATATCCGTGCAGTCCGGTCCGTTCGTCTATGAGTATCGCATGGCGGGCCTAGGGGGTTGGTAAAAGTCAGACCCCCAAAAGCGGTACAAGTCGTGTCGGAGTGTAGCCCAGAACACCCTGAGATACTACTGGAATACCTACCAGTAAATCTCCTTGCCTTGGCCAAGGACTTTGTGTAATGGCTCTCCTAGACACAGCACGACCTCACCCCCAATACCGGGAGAGACGAACCCCTGAAGATACGCTCACTGCCTCCATGTGGCTCGGGACTGTACCCAACTAAAACCTGTTTGCACGACTCCTTTGAGCCGTGGTAGGGTAGTAATCAAAGTACAGTGGGAACTCACACGAGACAAATGACGATCCCCAGGTCGATGAACTAACCTGCACACATGTCACCAGGGAACTGCCATCCGACGTCTGGTATATGACCAACTAGCATGTTCCCGGCGAGTCCTGTCCGGTGTACTCATAACCCAATGAGCACCTGTATACATCTTAGGTGATCCAGCTGACACCAGTGGCTTGTGAGACCGGCCACCGCCCCTCGTCGGGGTCTCGACTGTATACACTAGTCTACTAATGGAGTATCGATGCCCAGTCTCGAAACTCCCACGACTAGGGACCTTTTAAGGATAAGCTTATAGACCCCAGCTCCCACTTATATGATCGCCCTCATACTGCTGGTGGTCAAGCAAGAATCCTAGGGGCTCTATCAACGTGTAATAGCGACGTGTCAGGTCACCTAAAGCAGTACACGATGATAAAGGTAAACCAGATAGCATACTATCATCTCGAGTAAGACTGTCCTACTGGGATAGGTCCTCCCTCAATCATTACAATCACGTACCTGTGACCTAATAATTGACTCTGAGGGCACTATCTCCAACAATCTCCCACTTGCACTTAAGGCTAATTATTGCGATGTCGCATACTCACAGCCCGTGTGATACCGAACACCCAACTCCTCTACTAGTCAGTCTCACAAAGCTCGTTTGCGGAACTATTGCGTTCGAGGAATAGCCTCAGTGAGTGGATCCGCTTAGTTGTTTCTTTCTATGTCTCTCTATATCTCAAGTTCGCGGAGAAACCTATCTCCCGAAAAGAGCAATACCTGTCTTAGAATGTGTCTGGATGTCTGATGGGACATAGCTCATAAATGAACTCCAAATCCAAACTTCTTAGACTATATCGTCAACTGAACTTAATCAGTATCCTGCGCGCCATGCGTCCCTCAGTATTGCCTTGGACCACCTGTCCAAAATACTGCCCCTCATCAGAAGGAAAACTATAACTCTGACAACCTTCTTGTCGTCCATGTCACCTTGGAAGCCTGGAATGATAACTGTCTCCTGAATGAGGCTGTCGTTATCATCTCCCTAGAACATCCACTTATGTTCTAAAACTGCTTCCGACTGTTTCTCCAGGATTGGATTAATGTCAACTTATTGCATCCAGTGCAAGAACAATATCTGGTGTGGTACTTGACATCTCATGATTGACTCAATTGCCTAAGCAAGTGATCTGCCAATCATGCACATCCCTCTCCCCTTTAGTCTGTAAGACACCTTTAGAGAGGGTGACTCCATTACCTGCAGGTACACTACCGTGCCAGGAGTCGTCCATCCTAAATACTCTTAGAATGCTGTCAAGTACCCTGATTGGGAAACCACCCAAATCTAGATCTAAGACCATAGATCTAGTAACCAGTATGTCTGATATAAAATCCATTTCCTTTGTGGAGAAACCACTGTGTGACGACCAAAGTATAACCGATCGTAGTGTAGGAGTTTCTTTTCCTACTTTGTGTATGTCATCCAAATACCATGACATCACACCCTACTACCTTCTCAACAGATCCATCCCCTATTCTGATGAAGTCAAACCCATGACTGTCACGTCAGAAATAGATGATCTATCTCCGCTACATCTGCTTTAGTCTATAAATAGACATAAGCTACCTGTCCACCAATGCTTCCGCTGCTCCCACTGACTACGACAACCCTCTGGCAGAGTCATATACACGTGCACTTCCAAAACTAGTTTAGAACGACGCTATACTCATCCTCCCGCCGGGTCTCGCAGCCTGGAACAACAGCAATGGTAATTGTGGGTAAATAAGAACTTCCCTGTCACCGTCCTTGAGGCTACCGGAGTACCTCTCGGGTGCCTGAAGTTACCCACCTTATCTGCGGAGTGGCCAATGGAATGTCAATCCAGATTGAATCTTTAGGTTCCTTATCAAATCTTCAGTAATCGTTTGTGGTTCTGGAATCACTTCCAGTTCTACCATACTCCCACTACTGTTTTTCTGAAAAATCCATTTTTAATAAAACTGTGGCGAGTCTAGAACAATATTGCTATTGTTCATCCAGATGGTAGAAAATCAACCCGCGTCATAGCCTGGGTCAACCCACAAACAGCCATTACAGAAATGTGCCTTGAGTTGTCCAGTGTCTGGTTTTAAGCATAAGCCAGACAACTCCCCGTACCTTAACAATGTTAAGATATGAACTGTACTATATCCAATATAGAAATAGAGGCACTGATTTAATTGAACTAGATTCAAATCATGCAGCTGTCCCCAGCGCATGTCAACTAAATGGAAGGAGGCCGATCAGCGTTACTCAACTTAGGAATACTTCCAATTATGAGTAACCTGAAAGAGAAGCAAGATCTCTTTATCATTACTATCAACTGAATACCATACACAAGTATCTACATCTTCGATCTCTTTGAAGAATCCCGATACCTGCTACACCTGGTTCTCTACTCTATTCAAATACCTATAACTCCTCAAAACTTAGACCCTGTGTTTCAACGAAACACATGTCTAAGAACTAGAGAAGTTAAAAGTAAACAGAATATAGTATGAGGACCAACCCCTTTGTCCTAATGGACACTGGACAACATACAATACTCTGTATAAGTCCCTTGAGTCTGATAACTCTTTCACTGTGTGTCGTAGGTTGAAAACTGTACTTATGGTTAAGAAGAATTACACCGCTGTTTAATGCTCCTTACCTAACCATCCACTGATATAGGTAAATGTCGTAGACATAATTTCAGAAAGGTATATCTCACTCTATGAAAATAGACGTACAGATATATCATTTTGAAATTGGTGCATAACAGCGGATATTCAAAACCAAATATTTGCCGACCGGCAAACAGCCCAGGTGATTTCCTCAAATATCACTGATTACAACGAATCCCGATATAATGAGGATAATCACCCAATTCCCAATAACTTACTCCCACTCATCATCTGTAAAACCATACAGATGTGAGAATCAAACCTGGTAAATACATACCCTGGAGCAAGTATCTAATCGGGAAATCAGTTTTCCATTAACAGTACACAGTGGAACTGAAACATTGAAATGTTTCGATGGGGTATCCTGGTATTCCTAGTAATGCCTCTTCCATCATCCAGATTCACAACTATAACCGTATAATTCTTTGCCACCTCTCCAAATCCCTTCATATGTCTTTAGTCTTTACCTTCTGTACACCCCTTTAGGCCAATTGGTTTTCTACCTTCCCTACCGTTCGGCACCAGCCTATGGTTTGGAAGAAGACTATCCAAAAAGCATAAAGGGTGTACTGTCCTAATCCTAGGAGCACTCGCAACGCGAGAGAAGGTGAAGATAAAAGACATCTGAATGTACTTTATTGCTATTTCTCCTGAACCAGGATCCATCCCCGAACTGGAACAAGTTCCTTTCGAGTTCGTATATAACCATACGATGGATTATCCAATAAAATGGGATCTTCGTAGTGATACGGAGTGTCCTGGAGAAATACAAAGGTGATGTGGGAGTGGTAACGAAATATTTGTTTTGGTCGTGAATATCTGTTGCAATTTACTTTGCCCTCTTACTGATCCCTTGTTTTGTCTGAACTTAATACCTTCTGCACACCATCGTTATGCTAATTGGTTTTCTTCATTCCCTACCGGTCGGCACCAGCCTATGGTTTGGAAGAAGACTATCCAATTTGCATAATAGGTGTACTACTCCTAAACTAAGGAGTACTCGCAACCTGAGAGAGGGTGAAAAGAAAAGACAACTGAATAATCCTATCCGTTTTCTCCAGAACCGGAAACCATCCTCGAATAAATTCTTTCGAGTTCGTATCTAACCATACGATGGTTTTGTCTAATGGAAGTGAACGTTCGTAGTAAAACGGGGTGTCCTGGAGAAAAGGGTAAAAGTAGGAGTGGCAATGAGGTTTGCAACTCTGACAATCCAAAAGCCAGTGTTTAAGAAGGTTCGGTCAACTTGGTCACTGAGTCATTGTCTTAGGGTCGGGTCAATGGTCGCTGCCAAAGAGAGAGAGAAAAGAAACACTCAGCGTGCACTCTAACCTAGATCAGAATGGTGACAATTTATCTAATCTGGAATCCTCCCACTGTACCTCAAATTCTCCTCCAAACCAGAAAGAAGAATTAGTCGGGGTCACCCGAGGAGTAAACCAACTCATCAGTGGGAATCGGGATCCAACTCTCATCGCATGATAACGTGACGGAATCCGCTCACGGTATCACACTCCAGAAGGTATGCGCATATCTGGCAAGTTTCAGTACTTTTGAAACTCCCGATGTGATTTCTGCCCCATGCTCTTATGACCTTGACTAAGGCCAACAAATCATAAGTCACATGTCAAGTTCTACCCGTCATTGTCCAGGTTAATTTGAATCCACCCGTACAAGCCCTTGACTAAGGCCAACAAGGCTATACGACTGTCCCAAACCAACGCATCTATCTATGCAGCATATGAATACCCAATAGCTACCAAACACTGTGCCTTGACTAAGGCCAACAAACACAGCTTGAATACTATTGACTACCCATATGAAACGACGGAGGGCTACGAATGGTTTCTGGCGAAAACCTTTAACGTAGTGAACTTGATATCGTTGAAGGAACGGATAGCTTTTTAGAAAATATAGTGACGAAAACCTTTACTAAAGAGGTCACTCCCGGTGAAGGGATCTCGGCTCTTTCCCCGTAGAATGGGGTGCAGGATATTCCAAATGAATACCACGGTGCAAAGCAAAAGCAATCGGCTATAGTGAAGTCATTGCCCTGACGCAAACTTTTTGTCCAAGGGGTCACTCCCGGTGAAGGGATCTCGGCCCTTGCCTCGTCGACTGAGGAGCAGGATATTCCAATGAATACCACGATGCAAAACAAAAGTAAACGTCCTTGCAATAACAGCTTTTTGAAAAGTGTTCCAACAACATCAGATTAGGTTTGTTTTAACTTGCATTGATCCGAATCAATGCAGTCCCATCAATTGATCACACCAAAAAGAACGAAAATATACTGATGTACGTATATGCCATCCGCATTCGCCACTGGGTCCCGTCATTACCCGTTAGGTTAGCTTACTAACGACAGAGCGGGGACTGGACTAGCGCGGATGCAAAACATATACGACATCTACTAATATATATACCAATATATTATATTCGCTCAAGGCGTGAATAAAAATGCAACATCACAGAAAATGTACAGCATCACAGAAACAATACAGATATCTGGGATCCCCGGGTTTCACAGAGCCGCTGAAACCCGACGTTCCCCTGGTCGTGTGGATAGCCTGTGCAATGAAATCCTAGACCCCTACGGGCGCGGCAAGTCACCCGCCAAAACCTGAAGCGAGGCAGCCCCCTTCAGCACCGTGAATGGACCACCCAGCACTTCACGGAATCCGGTAACTTGGGCACCCCTCCTGGGTCAACCTGTACCCCCTACGAGTGCGGCGAATAGCCCGCCAATCCTAGAGTGAAGCCCCTTCCGTCTCAATGCCATGAGATGCGGGCTTGTTGCCCTCCAGAACCCGGCTATCCGTGCACCCCTCCGCGGGGCAATCCTAGTACAGAAAGTAAAATATACATACACCGGGTACATCGACCGCAACCAGGTCGTGCCCTAAAATAATAATACAAACAGGCAGTGACGGCAGTCCACATGTCGGACGCTCGCCCCGCAATATCAAATGTACATAATACAACAAAACTGTACTAGCATTGCATCCAGGCTATCCCCCACGACCGATCCGCAACATCACAGCAAATACATAGAACATCAACGTGAAAGTCACGTTCGCAAATCCGTCTAACCGGGCTATAGCAGTTAGACCGGATTTACCGATCGAGTGACATTCACGGTCGCAGATATAATGTAAATACTGTGAAAAATGTGTTTAAAATATCCGATTGATCAAACTTTAACAAGTGGGCCCACAAAGAATACTGTAGCAGTCACAGAAATAATTGGCCCAATTTTAATATTCCAAAACCCATACTTTAAGCCCAGAAAACTACTGAAGAAATTTGATGCAGGGATCAGAACAGTAAGCGGCGGAAGGGCGGCGCTTAAAGAAGGTCAGGCCGCGCTTCCGCGCTTGTACTGTTGACTGACACTCTCGAATTTTCTCAGTAGCCTTGAAATCTCCAGTACATTAATATTTTACAACCTGAAAAAATTTTCGAGACCAAAAATTTTCAACAGAAAACTGATGCGACAAAATACGGGTTTTTGGACTTTTTGATCGATCGGAAATGCAAACACATTACACAAAGCTAGACTAAGTTAATGGCGAGGCTCTGATACCAGTGTAAGTGCACGGCGGCGCCCCGGCCGTCAATCCGACGCCGGAATGCGGAAGCGGTGAATAACTTAAAATTTGCGGACTTAGCAAACCGGCACCACCGCGCACTATCACCCGGATCGTTACCATTAACTAGTCTAAGCTACTTAACAAGATGGGAAAGAGATGTATACCGACGATCCAAGTCCTCCGGTCTTCATCTCCACTCCGATCTCCTCGCGGGATCTCCGTCCGTCTCCTCCTCGTCGGAAAGGGCACCACGAAGCCGGGTACTTTTACGGGCTCCCACCTCAATACCGAGGCAACTCGCGCATGAAGCCGGCAACTCGACATGCTCAAGATATGCTGTAGGAAGTGTAGTGTAGAGTGGATGTCTCACTTTGGGGTTTGTTGCCTTTTGAAAGATGGAGGAATGAAGGTATGAAAAATGGTGCTTTCATTTTTCTTGGCATGAAAAGAGATCAAGAATGAAAAACACTCTCAAGGATGAAGCTCTCTCCTTTTCTTTTCTTCTTCTCACTCAACCATGAAAAAACTTATCAACTTAGAAAATGGAGGAGGAAAGAATATGAAGCAATAAGGGAGGTGAGTGTAGGAGATGAGAAGAGGTGACCACATCAAGGGACAAAGAAACATACAACCATGCCTTTCACTATTAAACCCATACCCTCACTTTATCACAATCAAATCTCATAAAGCAAAAGCATGGTTGAAAAGAAAATGATAGCTATCATAATCAAACATTTACAAGAAACCCCCTCCACAAATGTTATTTGCACAATTGCAAATAACCCCCTCCATCGGAAAAGTCCGGCCGGGAAAGAACAAAGGAAAACCGGCCGGAACGGAATGCAAACTGGCAACTCCAGAAAACTGGTCCCGTAATAAATTACAGGAAAAACCCCGATACTGTGCATACACACCCGCATCTGTATTCCGTCCGGATACAAATGCAAAGAGACAAAATCTACACTGTACTAAACTAGGACCGGCTTAAACCAAAGCCGGCTAGTAATATCCGTTCGATCCTGATCCGTGCAATACCGTACGTATCTGATCGAACCCTGCCATATACCTATACGGCTACTAGTACAAACTGTCCGATCCTGATCCGTGCAATACCGCACGTATCTGATCGGACTTTGCCATATCTCCATACGGCCTCTACAACCTTTCGCCCGAAAGCTGAGTAACTGAATGTGGGGGACTCTAAAGACTCGTCAACACCTCGGTTGTGGATTTAACCACTAGCACGTCAGAGGTATAAGCCAATACGTGACGGGCTACCAGGTACTGACCAAATGGGACGTCGATGAGGAAGCTCACCCCGACACCCAACTGAGCCTGTCAGTGACAATATCCGTGCAGTCCGGTCCGTTCGTCTATGAGTATCGCATGGCGGGCCTAGGGGGTTGGTAAAAGTCAGACCCCCAAAAGCGGTACAAGTCGTGTCGGAGTGTAGCCCAGAACACCCTGAGATACTACTGGAATACCTACCAGTAAATCTCCTTGCCTTGGCCAAGGACTTTATGTAATGGCTCTCCTAGACACAGCACGACCTCACCCCCAATACCGGGAGAGACGAACCCCTGAAGATACTCTCACTGCCTCCATGTGGCTCGGGACTGTACCCAACTAAAACCTGTTTGCACGACTCCTTTGAGCCGTGGTAGGGTAGTAATCAAAGTACAGTGGGAACTCACACGAGACAAATGACGATCCCCAGGTCGATGAACTAACCTGCACACATGTCACCAGGGAACTGCCATCTGACGTCTGGTATATGACCAACTAGCATGTTCCCGGCGAGTCCTGTCCGGTGTACTCATAACCCAATGAGCACCTGTATACATCTTAAGTGATCCAGCTGACACCAGTGGCTTGTGAGACCGGCCACCGCCCCTCGTCGGGGTCTCGACTGTATACACTAGTCTACTAATGGAGTATCGATGCCCAGTCTCGAAACTCCCACGACTAGGGACCTTTTAAGGATAAGCTTATAGACCCCAGCTCCCACTTATATGATCGCCCTCATACTGCTGGTGGTCAAGCAAGAATCCTAGGGGCTCTATCAACGTGTAATAGCGACGTGTCAGGTCACCTAAAGCAGTACACGATGATAAAGGTAAACCAGATAGCATACTATCATCTCGAGTAAGACTGTCCTACTGGGATAGGTCCTCCCTCAATCATTACAATCACGTACCTGTGACCTAATAATTGACTCTGAGGGCACTATCTCCAACAATAGCGTCGGCTTCATCGGAGAATAGGATAGCTAGGTCGTCGATGTCCATGCCGAAGATGATCTACGTCGAAGCATCGCTAGATCAAGCTCTCACTTCACCAAGTCAAGAAACTTGTGAAGAAAACACACTCTACTACTTGGCAAGAGGTAGAGGATGAAGAAATAGGAAGTGGGTAGACTTTAGAATTGGATTTCTCACTTGTTTTCATCAATCACCATTGATGAAGTAAGCTTCTTCATGTGATGAAGAAGAAGAAGAAAGAAAATGAATATGATAAGTTAATTTTAAATCCAAAAGAAAAATGAATACTTATCATATTCAAACCATGGTAATGTGTAGAGAGTTAATCATAGTTAAATGGAATGGTTAGGGTTAAGCATGAGACAAAATGGTCACTTGGTCAAAGTCTTCAAGAAGCTTCAACAACAAACAAAGTTAGTCACCATTTTCTCTTCATGCTTATCATTTCCAAAAATGAATAAACAAACAAATAAATGAATAAGAAAATGAAAAACAAAACCCTAACCATTTAAATAACCATGGTTCAATCTTTACACAAACTCAAGTAAGCATGTATCATCAAACATGATACAATCAAGTGCACAAAAGTATATCACATATACAATGTGTACATCCGAGTGAGAATATCCATTTAAAGTGAACCAATACTAGTTAGTGCAAAGTAATATATCAAATATATAATTATGCGTTAAATCATTAAATCAACACTTGATTCAATGATCCGGTCATGTCGCACACAACCGACTAGTATCCAATGTATCGGCTTATCGAATCAATACTTGATTCGATAACTAGGTTATATCGCATACAACCAATTGATACATTCATCGCGAGAATGAAATACGGTATCACATACACGCATTATTCTCGGTCCCGCAAATATCTCATATACGCTCCTATTACGTTTCGCTTGAGCCAGGAAACCTCTGTGTAGGACTCTAAAGACTCGTCAATACGCCGGCAGCAGATGATGATCATATCAAACACCCACAAGCCGCAAGCGGTCTGCTAAACGTAACGGCCACCCGGGTATTGAGCGATCAGAAGATCGACGAGCAAGCCCGCTCACACTCCAGTGAATCCAACCAGTAACACTACCGTACAGTCCGGTCTGATCGTCTGATATGTTGCATATCTCGCCTAGGGGTGGTAAACGTCAGACCCCAATAGCTCGATAAGTCGTGTCGATATGAGGTCTATAACAATTCGAGAAACTACTGGTAACACTTACCAGTAAATCTCAGCAACCCTGGCCAGGGATTTCCTATTATAGCCAATCGAACACAGCGCAACAACAACCCTCTATACCGGGAGAGACGAATCCCCTCCTAACGCTCATTGCCTCCATGTGATTCGAGACTGTACCCAAAAACCACCATTTTGCACGCCCTCTTGGACGTGGTAAGATGGAAATCAAAGCACAGTGGGAACCACACAAGACTCTATGATGATCTCGGGTCAACAGACTACTCTGTACCAGTGTCACCAGAGAACTGCCATCTGACGTAAGGTATAATACCATCTGGGAGTTCTCGGCGAGTCCGTCCAGTGTACCCAGTCTCTACTGAGCACCCGTATATCATCTCTGATGTCAAACACCAATGGATATGGGATCATCCATCGCCCATCTGTATGGGTCGAGAAGGTATACGCTAGTCTACTCTGGTATATCGATGCCCCGTCTCGATACACCCACGACTAGGGACTTTGAATGATGTACTTATAGACTATCTGTTCCCACTAGTATGATCTACATCATAGTCCAGGCAGTCAAGTACACATCCTAAGGGCTTTACCAACATGTAACAGAGAGACAATCAGTATACACGTTAAGGTAAAGTGCAACCAGATAGCATACTATCATGTCGAGCAAGAAAGTCCTCCCTATATATGTCCTAGCATTCACTACAATATACATCCTATGTATAGTAATGGCCTCTAGGGCATACATATAACTAACAATCTCCCACTTGCACTAGGGCCATCTGTAGCAGTGGTTGCAGTATCTCATACTCAACCATCCCATAAAAATCTCTCTCTGGGAACAGGCCTTTGTGAGTGGTCCGCTGTGTTGTCCTCTGAGTCTACTCTCCTAACCTCGATCTCTTAGAGATCAACCATCTCCATGATCAAGTGATACTGCCTTAGAATATGTCTGGATCACTGATGGGACCTGCGTTCCTTGGCATAAGCCACAACTCCATTGTCTCACAATGGGAGGAACATAGTTCATCTCATGAACCTATATACACCCAAACAGCCTCTTTGGTAGCATCTTAAGTAGCGATGTATCGTGCCTTTATCGTCTAGTATGTCACGGTATCTAGCTTGGAACCCATCCAACATACCGTCCCTTTACTGAGGGTAAAGACAATGCCTGCGACTGACATTCAGTCATCTTTATCACCGTGGAACCCTTCCAGTGATTCTCCCCAGGATCGATTGATACCATCTCACTACTACTAGTGAGATTCCTGACATCCAATTAGATCTATCTCATAGATCCAAAATCCAGGATTTAGTAGGTATTACTTTGATCCTATATGGAGAATCTTTGTGATAATCGGAGATTGACCGATCGTAGCATAGGAAACTCCTTCCCTATCAAGAGTATGTCATCCACGTACTCTACGAGGATCGTCACCATACTTCCTACTACCTTTTTGTTTATACAAGGTTCATCTACCATTTTGATGATGTCAAACTGTTTGACTATCACATCAAAACAGATGTTCCAACTCCGCGATACCTACTTTATCCTATAAAGCATCTTGCACACGTTTCCGCTGCTCCCACTGTTTACGAAGCCCTCTGGCTGTGTACTTATAGACGCACTCTTCTAAAACAGCATTTAGAAAAGCAGTCATGACACCCAACCGCCAGATATCGTAGTCATGGTATGTAGCCGTGGTAAGTAGGATCTGGATGAACTTAAGCATAGCCACTGCAAAAGGTTTCATCATTATCCATGCCTAGTCGATGACGAAAACCTTTAACAACTCTATCTTTGAAAGTCTCAACTTTTACATCTACACCAAGTAATCTTCTCAAGATATACTTGCTCCTGATGGGGATTTAACCCTTCAGATATAGCAATCAAAGTCCATACTTTGTTGGTGTACATGGATTCCATCTCAGATCGCTAAGCATCCAGCCATTCTTACAGAGTCCCACTCCTGATGGCCAGTTCGAAACTAGTTGGGTCATCATCTCATGATGCAATCCTCGCTCACACTGTCATAGAGCAACCGAAGTATCTCTCAGGTGGGTGAGGAACCCTACTAGATCGGCGGAGAGGCTGAGGTTAGTTGGAATCTACTGAATCCTTTGGTTCTACCAAATCATCAGCTGTAGTTTGTATAGCTGGAACCTTTCCAGTTCTACACTACAGACCTTGCCTCGAGCTTGTCCGGATTTTGCTTTTAGACATAGGCCGGACAACCCCAAATCTTAACTAACTTAAGACATGGGCTCTTCCCATTCCATATCACATATGAAGCGGTAGGCAACTGATTTGATTGGAACCCTATTCAATAGGTATGCAACTTCATAAGTGCATAACTCCCAAAAGAAAACAGGTAACTCAGTAGTACTCATCATAGAGCACACCATATCAAATAGGGTGTATCTGCTCCGCCCCGATATACCATCGTGCTATGGTGTATACAGAGGAGTAATGCTGAGAGAGAATCTCATTCTCCTTTAGAATAGTCCAGGAATTCCGTGCTCAAGTATTCTCCTCCTTGATCTCATCAAAGGACATAATACTTATACCCGTATTGGTTCTCTACTTCTAACTTATATTCTGAGAATATCTCAAAAGGTTCGGACTTGTGTTTCAACAGGAACATATGTCTGAATCAAAAGAGATCATCAGAGAATTTAATGAAGTATAAAGAACCGGTCTTGGCATGTGTAGACAGGGGACCTTACATACATCAACATGTATCATCCCAAGAGTTCAATAACTCTTTCTCTGTTTCCAATAAACAGAGCTGTGGTCATCTTATCTCTGTGACATGACTGGCAAGTTTCATAAGATGTAAATTCAAACTGATTTAAATATGCATCTATATGTAACTTTAGCTAGTCGGGTCGCATTGATATGACCTAGTCTACAATACCTCAAGAAGAATTCGTTCATTTCTGAACTCTTCCTCTTGTGTGTGTTCCATATACTAAGAACTGTAGTTTGATTTAGAACTACAACGCTTTTTGATAACGTGCCTGAACCGATCAACTTTTGATATAGGAAATGTTCAATACATTATCCAACAATACAAAATTTTATCATTTCTTTACTAATAAAGAGACTGATATGATTTTGTATATCAGGTTCGGTATCTAATAACATTTGTTCAGAATCAATGTATTGGTAATACAGGGTGACGGTGACCAACAGACTTAGCTGCAACACTTGCCCCGTTTTCTGCCTCATGAAACTTATCACCCGATCTCAGTTCTCTACCTTTCTGTAGCCCTATGTAACAGATTACATATCTGGGATCCTGATCTGGTATCACATACCCAGGACGTAGAGGATACAGAGAAGCAGTTCTTTGTAATGAACACACCCGAAGATGATGCATCAGCATGCACTCGCTTCGTTTGGGCGGCACGGGAAATCTGGTATTCCCCAATTTCCTGCTCTGTCTTATAACAATTATAAGTTGGAGCGGGACCAACGTTCCACAGCTCAATATAACAAGGGGGTTCGGTCAATATCCATATTATTATCTTGATTAAGGCGTGATATGGTCGCTACCTGGAGAGAGAGAGAAGAAAACACTCAGCGTGCGCTCTTTCAAGAATAGATTGATTATTATTTTATCTAATCAGGATGGCTCCCACTGCTTTTTATCAAATCTTCCTTCAAACCCTAAAAGGAAAGACTAGCCGGGATTAATTACACACTACAAGTTCGCCAATCTTTCAGCCAGGCCAGTGTCGGTACTTTGAGGGAGGTCCCCCGTGCTTTCGCACGAACCTAATTAATGTAAACCTCGTTTTTCCCAGAGGCGTAACCTCGTTGACACCTTTCTAGAAACCTACTTGATCGGCTAATTGTAATGTGTAAAACTCTCCCAGGAGTAACTCTTACTCACAGCGGGTATCGGGATCCAACTATCTCATAGAAGGTATGCAATCTCATTGCAGATTTCAACACTTGAAATTCCCGATAATATTTTGCCCCTAGCTCGCTATGACCTTGACGGAGGCCAAACAACCCATAGTCCGCTAGTCAAGTTCAACCCGTCATTTCCTGATTGAATTAAACCCACCCGCACGACCCTTGACGGAGGCCAAACAACGCCGTACGAATACCCTAATCCAATCGCATCATATGCTAGCAGATAAGCACTAGTTAGCTACCGTACACTACGCCTTGACGGAGGCCAAACAACCGCAACACGAATACTAACTAGTACGTATCTGAAATGACGGAGGGCTACGACAGGTTTTTCTGAAAACCTATTGCGTAATGAACTTGATATCGCTGTAGAATCAAATGATTTTAAAATGGAGTGCTTTTGAGGCTTTTCTAGTTTTGCTAAAGGAGTCGCTCCCGGTGAAGGGATCGTCGGTCCTTTCCTCGTCGAATGAGGTGCGGGATATATCATATATATCGCTGTGCAAAGCAAAAACACTTAAAAGCAATCAAAAGACAAACCGAGTGTGTAGCATCTGCCAGTTATTGCTAAAGGAGTCACTCCCGGTGAAGGGATCTCGGTCCTTTCCTCATCGAATAAGGTGCAGGATATATCATATATACCGCTGTGCAAAGCAAGAACTGTAGCTACCTGTTTTATTTTGAAATTCGATTCTACAACATCTTAGGTTTCTTTTATTTCATTAATCACATTAATGAAGTCCCATCATTTAAGTACCTAAACATCACAGATAAATACGACGTACACTTATGCCATCCGCATTCGCCTCGATGTCCCCTCGTGCACCGTTAGCTTAGGTAACTAACGGCAGAGCGGGGCAGGGCTAGCGCGGGTGTAAAACATAAGTAACGTCTATATAATATATCATATATACTATATACAGTATCTATCACAGAACATCACATGATCGCATCACAGATATCGCAGCAGAAGAATCATATGAAATATTGGATATACTAGGACGTCCGTGTTTTCAATACGAGCCAGTATAAAACACGGATTCCACGGTCGCGATGAATAGCCAAACCCACACCCCTAGACCCCTACGAGAGCGGCAAGTAACCCTACCAATTCTAAAGTTAGGAGACCCGGACTCGACACCTCGAGTTGGTCTCCCACTGGACTCCAGAACCCGGTTACTTGTGCTCCCCTCCTTGGGTCTATCCTAGTGCGGAAAAGTAAATAATATACAAAGGGTGACATCTTCCGCAACCTGGAAGTGTCCTAATAAAAGAATATTACATACAAGTTTTTACATGAATGAAAATGAAAAACACTCATCTCACATAAAAAACCCCCGGCTATTCAAACACGACGATCCAATATAACATATCCAGCAACACATAACATCACATGTCATCAACGTAAGTAAACATGCGTATCCCAATTGTCGTTGACATATAGCAACGAAACCGGCGATATCACATATTACACTTACGGTCACAGAAAAGAAAGTGTAAAACTACAACAGTTGGAATTCGCAATCTGCATAGACATCGCATGCCTAATCAAATGAATTACTTAGACATCGCATGCCTAACAATTATAAACCCCGCATTTTAGTCTCAAAATCGAAAACTCTTATCAATATCAAGTCGGGCAATTCAACAAGATTCCCGACATCCTGATCGAATGCTCGTCGCAAACTTCAGTAGACGGCTGCACCCCCGATACCGTCGACGAAGTGCACCAAGGCGGAACACCGCTACCGGGAGCACCCAAACGGATGCTTTCGGCGACGGGGTTCTCCTACAGTCACTTGGTCGGGGCTATGGAGTGAGGCTGTCTATTAAGTTTACCAGGCGAGTATCCGCGTACGCTACGTGATTGCGACGGACTTTTGATCACATCAAAATTTCGTGGTGTTCATCACAGAATACTGCATTTTATACCGCCCATTCTTACGCTCGGTTGTTTATAGGTAGGTGCTTTTAATCCGTGTTTGTTACATATTTGCAGGATACAGGTTCTCGGTTCTAAAACGGTGAAATTCATGGAAAACACGACAAAATCCGGGTTCCTGCCAACCACTGAGAAAACACGGTCTCCGCTCGTCATCCGTATGTTGCCAGATACCAGTTTAGGAAGACAAAATGTCAAATCAATGTCACCTTCATGCACAAGGCTCAATGGCAACAACAAGTTCCAAGAAATCTACGCGGAGCTCGAGGCAATCATGACAAATGCATTCACAAAAGTCCACCTTTCCTCAACAGAAATTCTGGAAGAAATGTGAATCTATTTTAAGAAAATATATGTACCACACTGAAGGGGACAGCAGACCAGGGCCGTACTGAAAAGCCCATGCCCTAACTCCATCATAGGGCCGCGGATCCGCGGCCAATAGGGGGTATTGGCGGCGGATCCGCGGCCGTACGGGCACCGCAGCTTGTCAACTTTTGTGGGTATTTTGGTCTTTTCACATGGGTCCAGTTTGTTGCCCTAGATTTCATTTTCCCTGCCTATAAATACAGCAGATCTGAGCCCAATCAAGGGGCATTCTTTTGTTCCTCTTTTGTAGTCTTTTGTATAGTTTTTCTTCTTCTTCTTCATTCTTTTTCCATGAAAATTGTAGTGAGAGCTTTTTGAGTGGGAGATCAATGAAGATGAGGGTTTTGTATCATTCTCTTTTGTTTCTTCTTCCCCTTGAGATTCTTGCTTTCTCTTGATCATTCAACCTCTTCATTGAGCTTGAATGGTTAAGGGTTAGTTATTGATCTCAAGGGTCGTATTCTTTCATGGAATTAGCACTTCATTTCACATGCGTTCTCTACCCTTCCCTTGATCTTGCAACCTCTTGATTGAGCTTGCAAGTTTAAGGGTTGGCTATTGATCACATGCTTGTCTTGAGTCCTGGTTTCTTATTCTTTTTATTGCTTATTTGTTACTTGCTTTTTATTACCTTGCTTTACTTTCTTGCAATTTATATTTCATGCACTTTAATTACTTGTAATCTTTTCTTTTCTCTTTTCTTTGATCTTTTCTTTTGTTCTTTGTTGTTCATTTTGTGAATGTTGTAATTATCATTGTTAAGAAGAAATACGATATTAGAAGTTAAAGATTTTCTTTTCTCATTTCCTTTTCCCGTTATTTTCCATTGAACTCCGCCCAAACCATACGCAAGCGCTCCGTTAGGCACCCTACCCTAACAAGGTAACGGTGATTCCTAACCGCGACCGGTTGCGTTCGGTTTGGCCGGAGGCAAAAGCAAGAGACAAGAACGGAAGGACAAGGGTAAACAAGCCGGATTCCACGAATACCGCGCTTAAATCCCCTAATCCACGTTGTTGCCGATTGCTCTAGCTTCAATTGGTCAAGACTCGGCTCAAAGGTTTTGAGTACGGATTTCTTTAGCTTACAATTTCGTATCTCTTTCTTAACAATTTCATACTTGCAAATAAATACACATAGGTTAGTCTTGAACAAATACACAAATTCTTTATTGACTCGTCTAAGACAAGAAGGTAAAATACCACCATCTCCCTGTGGACCGACCCGTGCTCAACCGGCTAGCTGCATAGCGACACCGTCCTGATCGCGGTTATACTTTAATTCTTTGAACATCCGACACGCCAAAAGCGTGCGATCAAATGGCGCCGTTGCCGGGGAGACGGTAGCGTATTTTCTTTCTTGTTATTCGGGTTAATATTCTTTTTGTATATATTTATAAAAAAAAAATTCTTTTTGTTTTTTTGATCATTTTTGTGGGCAAGTGTGCAGAATTTTGCGTATTTGCAAACTGCAATTGTGGGAGCAAAGTGTACATTCAAAGTTAAGGTGATTACGAAGTACAGTGCCAAAGATCCGGGTAGTTTGACCCGCGCAAGCGAACCTTTCAAGCCTACCGGATTTGATTCAACGGGGGTTTCCTAACCCAAAACTTAATGGTACGTACTTTACTAACACCTTCTTCTCAAATCCGACGCATCCAATATACTATTCTTTGCAGGATTCTTTGCAAGTTCGCTAGCAAACGCTAAAAATTGACTAACCCGTATTTTTTTGCAGCGCCACGCTTAAACTAAAAAACTATTGTCTGATTCTTTATAGAATTTTTTAAATTGCGCATTGCATACATTAATACGGACTTAAGGGCAAGCGAACCCTACAATATACGGTAAAGGATTTCATCACCTTTTCCGTGGCCCACAAATCACGAACTTGAGCATAACGTTTACCCGCACAAAATTTAAAAGAAACTAGACTTTAAGCCTTAAGGACTTCGCGCTCACTAGGAGAAGTTAACTGTGTTTAGAACCTTGCTTAACAGTATATTGTTTACGGGGTGTCTAGGAAAGTGTTAACGGCGAAACCGCCAAAAGAGAAAGGGTTATTTAATTAAGGAACTTCGCGAAAGCGTTGGAAAACCTCCCCTTATCTCTGCACTTACCTGGCCTCGTGATCAGTGTATCTTGAGCCTGTTTCTCGACACAGTTTTACTTCGACAATCAAGTTCTGGAGCAGGTCTAGTTGACCTAGGTTAACCCTAGAACGATTAGGTGTGTGGTATTTTTTTTTGTGTCGTGATTGTTTTTGTCCATATTCTTTTTGTGTGTAAACTTCATTCTTTTGTTAATATTTAAAAAAAAAGAAATTTATTAAAAAAAAAAATATCACATTCTTTTTTCCTCCTTTTCTCTACCTTTTTCTCTCTCTCTTCATATCATGGGTACTCCACCTCGCAAAACTCTTGCCGAACTTTGGTACCCACAACCAGACATTACTTCCTACGGTTCTTGTTTTGGTCGAACTTCGAACGATCCATCCATGCCAAAAATTTCTTTGAAAGATCGGATAGACGCGTCTAGGACGAACAACTGGACCCCGCAATCCACTTCGTATCAACCGTTTCAAACATTCACACCTTCTTGCGTTGATACCCCTTTTGAAAATCCAGTTGTAACCCCGAGACCTATGTCTATTGCTGAACGTATTGAACAATCTCGTAGCCGATCTTTCACTCCTTTCACCACTACAAATTCTTGGGATCAACAATTCCATTCACCTTCTTATCCCAATGTTGATCCCACTCCTGTCCAGCCATTCAATTCCTACCAGTCCTACCCAACTTTTACACCTTCCCTAGACATAGCTTCAGAACAGCCTTTTGGGAATTTTCAGTATCCAAACAACTTTGAATTTTTTACTGAAACCCCTTCACAACCAATGTCTAGTCTAGAACAGTCCTTGGAAGACTTTAGGGTAGCGTCAAGCCAACAGATGATGGATTTGAATGCGTCCATGGCCGCTCTCATACAACCTACTGACCCGGTAGCTAGTTTCCAACTAGCTCCTAATTTTTCAATGTATGAAGAGGCGGTCGGACATGCTGTGAATTTGAGTGGAGACAGTGAGCTGTACCCCCTTCCAAATCAAACCTACCCGTTTCAAATTGAATCCCACAACTCCTGTGTTGAAAGTCTATCAAGTGTCCCAAATGAATTATCAATTGAAGATAGAATGATTAATGAGTTGTGCGACTTTGTAGTGTTTGATTTACCTGATTGTGAAGGGTCCCTTCCAAGTGAAACCACACCCAATCCTTTTGACCTCTACACCTCCATCTTAGAACCTGAATTGATTGAAATCCATGCTTTTGATGAGGTGCCTGAGAAAATTGTCTTTCACTTGATTAAGGATATTGACGCTGGGAATATTTTGGATGATGAACCTGTAGATTTGACTGAGTTTTTCTCTCCAATTCATCATCCCGAGTCATAAAATGTTTTTTCCGAACCCCATATGCGTCTGGACTTTGATGAAATATGCATGGATGAGCTTAATTTTGAGGAGAATTTTGAGGATATTTTTGAGGATGAAACAGTTCTAGATGATGAGTCGGATTTTCCAATTCATCCTGTTCCTTTCACTGACTGTGTACACCCTCCAGATCCCTTAACCGATACCCTTCCTCAACCACTTCCCTCCATCCTTTCCATCATTACGACCTTGCAAGAACCCGTATCATTTTCACTTCGTATATCTGGTTTACCAAGTTCGGCGTACCCATGGTCTCTCACGAATCTTGAGGGATTCGACCCAATTTCTCGACGAGTAAATATATTAGCACAATCACTTTTCACACATCGGTCATCACAAATTGTGCTAATCTATTTACTCCATTTGCACCCTCAAGTTCGTATTCCACTTCTTTTTCCCTTCCGCCATTCTTCTTCCTCTCATATACCGAGACCGTATACCACTTCTATCTCCATATGGTCTCGCGTATTCTCCATCTCTTTTCTCTACGCCTTCTTTCACCAGCTACTGCTTTATCGAGATAAAATCTTTGAATGGTTGGTACTAACTTTTGGCCTGTGTAAGGCCTTGTATAGCTTGATACTGTTCTTTCCCCCCTAATCCTGAATTTCAACGCTTAACAGTGGAAACACTGTTTTACTTAAGTTTGGGGGGGACACCTTTTTTGTATATATTTTTTGTTTTCTTTGTTGTATATAATTTGTTTTTAGGGAGCACCGGCAATTTTGACCCTCTTGGTATAGCCTGACAGTGAGGGCACTGTCAAGTTTAAGTTTGGGGGTGTGCTCGGTAAGCTTTCTTCCTTCGCATTCATTTGTATATTTTGCATTTGTATACCATATTAAAAACCCACAAAAATTGAAAATTTTCCAAAAATATAAAAACTTTGTCGTCAAGTTAGCTAATAGTGTAACTTAGATCTTTATTCCGAAAGATTAGTTGATATGATAGAAATAACTAAATTCTAGGTTTAGGAATTGAAAACCCTAAAAATAACCCTCATTCTGTTTAAACTTGGAAAGTATACGTCCTTACAGTTTTTTTTTTGAGAAATAGGTAATCTTGAGTTCAGTTCTTTAGTTAAGTCAAGATGAAGGGAATGTATTGATGCTCTACTGAAGGATAAGTCTGAAAAATAGTTTCTTTTCTTGAGTTCAAATTTAGAAAGTATATACCCTACAAACTGCACATACACGCACCTTGAAACTTGGGATAGTAGAGGATACCTAGAAATACTCTTGCCTGAAAGCCTAGTATGAAAGAAAAAACGGTATTTAAAGCTAAACACCAAAAGAGCATATTGAAAAATATATCCGGTCTTGAAAAAAAGAAAAAAGAAAAAGAAAAAGAAAAAAATAGAATAAAATCAAGACCTGGAGACTGCTATTTACGCTTTAAAGTTCACACATTCAGTAATCGGTCGTTAGTGCCTCAAGAAGCATTAATAGTCGCATGAAAGGTGTGTGAGCAAATCCGTCCATCCTTAATGAAAAGAAGTAGTATTAGGTATTAGGGCAAGGGTATTATAGCTTGAATTGAATTCTTGAGTGTAGGGGTGCAAATATACACAGACGTAGGGGTATACAATCGATGTTTGAATAAAAGATAGAAATAAAGAATAAGACTTGTGTTTTCTGTAAAGTTGATAAAAATCCCTGATTTGAGGTCTCACTTTAGAAGGAAAACTCAGGAGAACCAACATCTTTCTAAACTTTTTTGGAACGTATAAGACCTAAAGTTAAATAGATAGAAGGTGTGAAAAATAAGGGTTGGATATTTCTAACTTAGGATGATAGAATTTCTAACATAAATACTGAACCGTAGGAGTAGAATCTATGTTAACTTATGACACTAGCTTGACGGGATTTTGTGGGTGTAATCCGCTGAAAACCCTCAGGAGACAACACTCCTCCTACTAGGGACACCTAGAGGTTTAACGGCTTGTTGCACGCGCTCAGTGCAATCGCGTTCCCTGCGAAAGTGCGGTTAGGATTTTATTTTTTGTGAATAATTGGTTTTGTTCGGGACGAGCAAAAGTTAAGTTTGGGGGCATTTGTTCATCACAGAATACTGCATTTTATACCGCCCATTCTTACGCTCGGTTGTTTATAGGTAGGTGCTTTTAATCCGTGTTTGTTACATATTTGCAGGATACAGGTTCTCGGTTCTAAAACGGTGAAATTCATGGAAAACACGACAAAATCCGGGTTCCTGCCAACCACTGAGAAAACACGGTCTCCGCTCGTCATCCGTATGTTGCTAGATACCAGTTTAGGAAGACAAAATGTCAAATCAATGTCACCTTCATGCACAAGGCTCAATGGCAATAACAAGTTCCAAGAAATCTACGCGGAGCTCGAGGCAATCATGACAAATGCATCCACAAAAGTCCACCTTTCCTCAACAGAAATTCTGGAAGAAATGTGAATGTATTTTAAGAAAATATATGTACCACACTGAAGGGGACAGCAGACCAGGGCCGTACTGAAAAGCCCATGCCCTAACTCCATCATAGGGCCGCGGATCCGCGGCCGTACGGGCGCCGCAGCTTGTCAACTTTTGTGGGTATTTTGGTCTTTTCACATGGGTCCAGTTTGTTGCCCTAGATTTCATTTTCCCTGCCTATAAATACAGCAGATCTGAGCCCAACCAAGGGGCATTCTTTTGTTCCTCTTTTGTAGTCTTTTGTATAGTTTTTCTTCTTCTTCTTCATTCTTTTTCCATGAAAATTGTAGTGAGAGATTTTTGAGTGGGAGATCAATGAAGATGAGGGTTTTGTATCATTCACTTTTTTTTCTTCTTCCCCTTGAGATTCTTGCTTTCTCTTGATCATTCAACCTCTTCATTGAGCTTGAATGGTTAAGGGTTAGTTATTGATCTCAAGGGTCGTATTCTTTCATGGAATTAGCACTTCATTTCACATGCGTTCTATACCCTTCCTTTGATCTTGCAACCTCTTGATTGAGCTTGCAAGTTTAAGGTTTGGCTATTGATCACATGCTTGTCTTGAGTCCTAGTTTCTTGTTCTTTTTATTGCTTATTTGTTACTTGCTTTTTATTACCTTGCTTTACTTTCTTGCAATTTATATTTCATGCACTTTAATTACTTGTAATCTTTTCTTTTCTCTTTTCTTTGTTCTTTTCTTTTGTTCTTTGTTTTTCATTTTGTGAATGTTGTAATTATCATTGTTAAGAAGAAATACGATATTAGAAGTTAAAGATTTTCTTTTCTCATTTCCATTTCCCGTTATTTTCCATTGAACTCCGCCCAAACCATACGCAAGCGCTCCGTTAGGCACCCTACCCTAACAAGGTAACGGTGATTCCTAACCGCGACCGGTTGCGTTCGGTTTGGCCGGAGGCGAAAGCAAGAGACAAGAACGGAAGGACAAGGGTAAACAAGCCGGATTCCACGAATACCGCGCTTAAATCCCCTAATCCACGTTGTTGCCGATTGCTCTAGCTTCAATTGGTCAAGACTCGGCTCAAAGGTTTTGAGTACGGATTTCTTTAGCTTACAATTTCGTATCTCTTTCTTAACAACTTCATACTTGCAAATAAATACACATAGGTTAGTCTTGAACAAATACACAAATTCTTTATTGACTCGTCTAAGACAAGAAGGTAAAATACCACCATCTCCCTGTGGACCGACCCGTGCTCAACCGGCTAGCTACATAGCGACACCGTCCTGATCGCGGTTATACTTTAATTCTTTGAACATCCGACACGCCAAAAGCGTGCGATCACGTGGCAAAAGAAAACAATATTGTTGCTTTCTTTCTTGAAGCTTGTTGAAGCTTCATGAAGCTTTGACCAAAGTGACCATTTTGTCTTCATGCTTAACCCTAACCATTCATCTAACCTTAGTCAATTCTCTACACCTAACCATGGTTCACATTATGATAAGTATTCTTTTTCTTTTTCATTTTTAAGATACTTATGATAATCATCTTCATCTTCTTCTTCTTCATGAGATAAAGAAAAAGCTTGCCACCATTAATGGCATGTTGAGCAAATGAGTGAGAAATCCAATTCTAAAGTGAACCCACCTCCTATTTCTTCATCCTCTACCTCTTGCCAAGTAGTATAGGGTGTTTACTTCACAAGTTTCACAACTTGGTGAAGTTGGAGCTTGATCTTGTGTAACCTCGACGTAGATCATCTTCGGCACGAAGCCGACGACCTTGCCCGCCCATTTCTCCGATGAAGCCGATGCTTGAGTCCGGGATTCGAAACGGACAGCGAGAGGACGTCTACGTGGAGCTAAGGAAGTGGAGAACCGGATCTACAAAGGTTGTAGCATCTTTCTTTTAGTTAAGTAGTTAACTAGTTTCACTTTGTCGCCTAAAATTCTAGTTAACGATCCGTAATAGGGTTTCTCGACACCGGTAAAATTTAAAATTGGCATGGTTGATGACTTGTGAGACCTCTTGAGAGTGCCTCGGAACCCTACAAATATGACCCTGACATGGTGTTAAGGGACACTGCCTGATGAGGTGTTGAAGGCTTCCGCATCGTAAACACCTACGCGCTGCCTGCTGTCCTGTTAGTTATATGTATGCCCTAGAGGCCATTACTATACAAAGGATGTATATTGTAGTGAATGCTAGGACATATATACGGAGGACTTTCTTGCTCGACATACTGATTGTCTCTCTGTTACATGTTGGTAAAGCCCTTAGGATGTGTACTTGACTGCCTGGACTATGATGCAGATCATACTAGTGGGAACAGATAGTCTATAAGTACATCCTTCAAAGTCCCTGGTCGTGGGTGTATCGAGACGGGGCATCGATATACCAGAGTAGACTAGCGTATACCTTCTCGACCCATACAGATGGGCGATGGATGATCCCATATCCATTGGTGTTTGACATCAGAGATGATATACGGGTGCTCAGTAGAGACTGGGTACACTGGACGGACTCGCCGAGAACTCCCAGATGGTATTATACCTTACGTCAGATGGCAGTTCTCTGGTGACACTGGTACAGAGTAGTCTGTTGACCCGAGATCGTCATAGAGTCTTGTGTGGTTCCCACTGTGTTTTGATTTCCATCTTACCACATCCAAGAGGGCGTGCAAAACGGTGGTTTTTGGGTACAGTCCCGAATCACATGGAGGCAATAAGCGATAGGAGGGGATTCGTCTCTCTCGGTATAGGGAGTTGATGTTGCGCTGTGTTCGATTGGCTATAACCGGAAATCCCTGGCCAGGGTTGTTGAGATTTACTGCTAAGTGTTACCAGTAGTTTCTCGAACTGTTATAGACCTCATATCGACACGACTTATCGAGTTATTGGGGTCTGACGTTTACCACCCATAGGCAAGATATGCGACATATCAGACGATCAGACCGGACTGTACGGTAAGTGTTACTGGTTGGATTCACAGGAGTGTGAGAGGGCTTGCTCGTCGATCTTCTGATCGCTCAATACCCGGGTGGCCGTTACGTTTAGCAGACCGCTTGCGGCTTGTGGGTGTTTGATATGATCATCACTTGCTGCCGGCGTATTGACGAGTCTTTAGAGTCCTACACAGAGGTTTCCTTGCTCAAGCGAAACGAAATAGGAGCGCATATGAGATATGTGCGGGACCGAGAATAATGCGTGTATGTGATATCGTATTTCATTCTCGCGATGAATGTATCGAATGGTTGTATGCGATATAACCTAGTTATCGAATCGAGGATTGATTCGATAAGCCGATACATTGTATACTAGTCGCTTGTGTGCGACATGACCGGATCATTGAATCAAGTGTTGATTTAATGATTTAATGCATAATTATATATTTGATATATTACTTTGCATTAACTAGTATTGGTTCGCTTTAAATGGATTTTCTCACTTGAAGTTCACAAGTTGTATATGTGATATACTTTTGTGCACTTGATTGTATCATGTTTGATGATACATGCTTACTTGAGTTTGTGTAAAGATTAAACCATGGTGATGTAATGGTTAGGGTTTTCATTTAATTATCTATTTATTCTTTTTAGAAAATAATTAGCATTATGAGAAAATGGTGGCTTTCTTTGTATGTATTATGAAGCTTCATGAAGCTTTGACTAAGTGACCATTTTGTCTCATGCTTAACCCTAACCATTCCACTTAACCCTAGTCTATTCTCTACACTTTGCCATGGTTGAATTATGATAAGTATTGATTTTATTTCCTTTTTGAAAACAACTTATCATAATATTCATCTTCTTCTTCTTCTTCACTTGAAGAAAGCATGCCTCCATCAATGGCAACTTGATGAAATGAGTGAGAAATCCAATTCTAAAGTGAACCCACCTCCTATTTCTTCATCCTCTACCTCTTGCAAAGTAGTAGAGTGTGTTTTCTTCACAAGTTTCATGACTTGGTTAAGTGGGAGCTTGATCTTGTGATGCCTCGACGTAGATCATCTTCGGCACGAAGCCGACGACCTTGCCCGCCCATTTCTCCGATGAAGCCGACGCTAGAGCCCGGGATTTCGTTTGGACAGCGGAGAGGACTTCATCACGGAGCCGTGGAGGTGGAGGACCGGATCTACAAAGGTTGTATTTCCGTACTCTTAGTTAAAGTAGTTAACTAGTTGCTTTGTCGCCTAAACTTCTAGCCAACAATCCGTATTAGGGTTTCTCGGCACCGTAAAATTTTGAAATTGGCATGGTTGATGCCTTGTGAGACCTCTTGAGAGTGCCTAGGAACCCTACAGTGGTATCAGAGCCTAGCTAGAGCCTTAGGCGATGCTTAGACGATGTTAGAAACCCGATCGAACCGAAACCCTAAACCCAAAATTGCTCTCTGTACTTTTTTCAAAAAGAGGGTTTTTTCCAGATTAAAAATGCTTAAAAAATTCAGCAGGGAATTATAAGAATTACGGTGCAAAAATTTCCTAAAGATGAGTCTAAAGAGCGGCGGAACCGCGGCAGAAGCATGGCTTCTGCGGTGGTTCCACGGCCAAATGATGGGATCTGCCTTCAAATTTTGCATAGTAATTCCTATATTCAGGTGCTGTATTTTCTGGGAATTTTTAATATTTATTCAGGAGTTGAATATTCTGGGTTGTTTTGTGGATTCGATGATTCGATCGGATTATCAGACTTTGTCTTTGTGTTTTCCAGATAATTTTAGAATATGTTAAAAAGTTCGACCGGATATAAATACCCAATTTTTCCCTTATCGGGAAATTTTCAAGTGTTGGATTTTTCCGTGGTTTAACGACGTTCTAAGTAGTGCAAGTAACGCGATGGACCCTCTAGAAGACAACGAACCTTAACTCGATTATGTGACCGTCTTGAACTGCCCTTTGAACCTTCGGGTTTGGGGCAGTACGGCGTGCCACATGTTAGGCGTTGGCTTGACCCTTCTACGGCTGGACCGTTGGTACTGAGGCACGAAGTGAATGTTTTTAGACTTATTTCATGTATTGAGCTGTATCGGGAAAACTTGGGTGTTTGATTGTTCGATCGGAAAGTTTAACATTTTCTATTTATCTGGAATGGGATACAATAATTGGAATTCACAAGTAGTTATGAGATAACTGAATGAATGTTATAAACATAGCAGTTTAGTCTCACTTGATCGGTTGCCACGGAATTTTGATGCGATCAAAAGTCCGTCGCAATCACGTAGCGTACGCGGATACTCGCCGGGTAAACTTAATAGACAGCCTCACTCCATAGCCCCGACCAAGTGACTGTAGGAGAACCCCGTCGCCGAAAGCGTCCGTTCTGGTGCTCGCGGCAGCGGTGTTCCGCCTTGGTGCACTTCGTCGCAGGTATCGGGGGTGCGGCCGCCTACTAAAGTTTGCGACGAGCATTCGATCAGGATGTCGGGAATCTTGCTGAATTGCCCGACTTGACATTGAAAAGAGTTTTCGATAATGAGACTAAAATGCGGGGTTTATAATTGTTAGGCATGCGATGTCTAAGGAATTCATTTGATTAGGCATGCGATGTCTATGCAGGTTGCGGATTCCAACTGTTGTAGTTTTACACTTTCGTTTCTGTGACCGTAAGTGTAATATGTGATATCGCCGGTTTCGTTGCTATATGTTAACGACAATTGGGATGCGCATATTTACTTACGTTGATGACATGTGATGTTATGTGTTGCTGGATATGTTATATTGGATCGTCGTGTTTGAATAGCCGGGGTTTTTTATGTGAGATGAGTGTTTTTCATTTTCATTCATGTAAAAACTTGTATGTAATATTCTTTTATTGGGACACTTCCTGGTTGCGGAAGATGTCACCTTTTGTATATTATTTACTTTTCCGCACTAGGATAGACCCAAGGAGGGGAGCACAAGTAACCGGGTTCTGGGGTCCAGTAGGAGACCAACTCGAGGAGTCGAGTCCGGGTCTCCTAACTCCAGAATTGGTAGGGTTGCTTGCCGCTCTCATAGGGGTCTAGGGGTGTGGGTTTGGCTATTCATCGCGACCGTGGAATCCGTGTTTTATACTGGCTCGTATTGAAAACACGGACGTCCTAGTATATCCAATATTTCATATGATTCTTCTGCTGCGATATCTGTGATGTGATCATGTGATGTTCTGTGATGGATACTTTATATAGTATATATGATATATTATATAGACGTTACTTATGTTTTACACCCGCGCTAGCCCTGCCCCGCTCTGCCGTTAGTTACCTAAGCTAACGGTGCACGAGGGGACATCGAGGCGAATGCGGATGGCATAAGTGTACGTCGTATTTATCTGTGATGTTTAGGTACTTACATGATGGGACGTCATTAATGTGATTAATGATATAAAAAGAAACCTAAGATGTTGTAGAATCGAATTTCAAAATAAAACAGGTAGCTACAGTTCTTGCTTTGCACAGCGGTATATGTGATATATCCTGCACCTTATTCGATGAGGAAAGGACCGAGATCCCTTCATCTGGAGTGACTCCTTTAGCAATAACTGGCAGATGCTACACACTCGGTTTGTTTTCTGATTGCTTTTAAGAGTTTTTGCTTTGCACAGTGATATATATGATATATCCCGCACCTCATTCGACAAGGAAAGGACCGACGATCCCTTCACCGGGAGTGACTCCTTTAGCAAAACTAGAAAAACCTCAAAAACACTCCATTTTAAAATCATTTGATTCTGCAACGATATCAAGTTCATTACGCAATAGGTTTTCAGAAAAACCTGTCGTAACCCTCCGTCATTTCAGATAAGTCCTACTTAGTATTCGTGGTACGTTTGTTGACCTCCGTCAAGGCGTAGTATGCGGTAGCTAACTAGTATTTATCTGCTTATGCATATGATGCAGATTGGATTAGGGTAGTCGTGCGGCCTTGTTGACCTCCGTCAAGGGTCGTGCGGGTGGGTTTAATTCGATCAAGAAATGACGGGTTGAACTTGACTAGTAGCCTATGGTTTGTTGACCTCCGTCAAGGTCATAGGGTGCTAGGGGCAAAATTGTCGGGAATTTCAAGTATTGAAATTTACAATGAGATTGCATACCTTCTATGAGATAGTTGGATCCTGATACCCGCTGCGAGTAATTGTTACTCCTGGGAGAATTTTACGCATTACAATTAGCCGATCAAGTAGGTGTCTAGAAAGGTGTCAACGGGGTTACGCCTCTGGGAAAACGAGGTTTACATTAATTAGGTTCGTGCGAAAGCACGGGGGACCTCCTTCAAAGTACCGACACTGGCCTGGCTGAAAGATTGGCGAACTTGTAGTGTGTAATTAATCCCAGCTAGTCTTTACTTTTAGGGTTTGAAGGAAGATTTGATAAAAATAGTGGGAGCCATCCTGATTAGATAAAATAAAAACCAATCTATTCTTGCAAGAGTGCACGCTGAGTGTTTTCTTCTCTCTCTCTCCAGGTAGCGACCATGTCACGCCTTAATCAAGATAATAAAAAGGATTATTGACCGAACCAGCTTGTTATACTGAGCTGGGGAACGTTGGTCCCGCTCCAACTTATAATTGTTATAAGACAGAGCAGGAAATTGGGGATTACCAGAATTCCCGTGCCGCCCAAACGAAGAGAGTGCATGCTGATGCATCATCTTCGGGTGTGTTTATTACAAAGAACTGTTTCTCAGTATCCTCCGCATCCTGGGTATGTGATACCAGATCAGGATCCCAGATATGTAATCTGTTACATAGGGCTACAGCTAGGTAGAGAACTGAGAACGGGTGATAAGTTTCATGAGGCAGAAAACGGGACAAGTGTTGCAGCCACGTCTGTTGGTCACTGTCACCCTGTATTCCAAATACATTGATTCTGAAAGAATGTTATTAGATACCGAACCTGATATACAAAATCATATCAATCTCTTTATTAGTAAAGAAACGATAAAATTTTGTATAGTTGGATAATGTTTTGAACATTTCCTATATCAAAAGTTGATCGGATCAGGGACGTTATCTAAAAACATTGATGTTCTAAATCAAACTACAGTTCTTAGTATACGGAACACACACAAGAGGAAGAGTTCAGAAATGAACGAATCCTACTTGAGGTATTGTAGACTAGGTCATATCAATGCGACCCGACTAGCTTAAGTTACATAGTAGATGCATTTTTAAATTAGTTTGAATTTACATCTTATGAAACTTGCGAGTCATGTCACAAAGATAAAATGACCTCAGCTCTGTTTATTGGAAACAGAGAAAGAGTTAGTAAACTCTTGGGATTGATACATGATGATGTATGTAAGGTCCCCTGTCTACACATGCCAAGACCGGTTCTTTGGACTTCATTACATTCTCTGATAATCTCTCAAGATTCAGACATATGTTCTTGTTGAAACACAAGTCCGAACCTTTTGAGATATTCACAGAATATAAGTTAGAAGTAGAGAACCAATACGGGTATAAGTATTATGTCCTTTGATGAGATCAAGGAGGAGAATACTTGAGCACGAAATTCTTGGACTTTTCTAAAGGAGAATGAGATTCTCTCTCAGCATTACTCCTCCGTATACACCATAGCACGATGGTATATCGGGGCGGAGCGATAACACCCTATGTGATTAGGTGTGCTCTATGATGAGTACTACTGAGTTACCTATTTCTTTTTGGGAGTTATGCACTTGAGAAGCTGCATACCTATTGAATAGGGTTCAAATCAAATCAGTTGCCTACCGCTTCATATGTGATATGGAAAGGGAAGAGCCCATGTCTTAAGCTAGTTAAGATTTGGGGTTGTCCGGCCTATGTCTAAAAGCACAACCCGGACAAGCTCGAGGCAAGGTCTGTTATGTAGAACTGGAAATGTTCCAGCTATACAAACTGCAGCTGATGATTTGAAAGAACCAAAGGATTCAATAGTTATCAACGAACCTCAGCCTCTCCGCCGATCTAGTAGGGTTCCTCACCCACCTGAGAGATACTTCTGTTTCTCTATGACAGTGGGAGCGAGGATTGCATCATGAGATGATGACCCAACTAGTTTCGAGCTGGCCATCGAGAGTAGGGACTCTGTAAGAATGGCTGGATGCTTAGCGATCTGAGATGGAATCCTTATACACCAACAAAGTATGGACTTTGGTTGCTATATCTGAAGGGTTAAATCCCCATCAGGAGCAAGTATATCTTGAGAAGATTACTTGGTGTAGATGGAAAAGTTGAGACTTTCAAAGCTAGACTTGTTGAAGCTTTTCGTCATCGACCAGGCGTGGATAATGATGAAACCTTTTCAAGTAGCTATGCTTAAGTCCATCCAGATCCCACTTGCCACGGCTACATACCATGACTATGATATCTGGCGGTTGGGTGCCATGACTGCTTTTCTAAATGATGTTTTAGAAGAGAACGTCTATAAGTATACAGCCAGAGGGCTTCGTAGACAGTGGGAGCAGCGGAAACGTGTACAAGATGCTTTATAGGATAAAGCAGGTATCGCGGAGTTGGAACATCTGTTTTGATGTGGTAGTCAAAGAGTTTGACTTCATCAAAATAGTAGATGAACCTTGTATAAACAAAAAGGTAGTAGGGAGTATGGTGATGATCTTCGTAGAGTATGTGGATGACATACTCATGATAGGGAAGGAGTTTCCTATGCTACGCTCGTTCAATCTCCGCTTATCACCATGATTCTCCATATAGGATCAAAAGTGATACCTCATAAATCCTGGATTTTGGATCTATGAGATAGATCTAATTGGATATTAGGATACTCACTAGTTGTAGTGAGATGGTATCAGTCGATCCTGGGAAGAATCACTGGAAGGGTTCCAGGGTGATAAGGACGACTGAAAGTCAGTCACAGGCATTGTCTTTACCCTCAGTAAAGGGACGGTATGTTGGAAGAGTTCCAAGCTAGATACCGTGGCATACTAGACGATAAAGGCTGGATACATCGCTACTAAAGATGCTACCAAAGAGGCAGTCTGGATGTATATTTGTTCATGAGATGAACTTAGTTCCTCCCATTGTGTGACAATGGAGTTGTGGCTTATGCCAAGGAACACCCGTCCCATCAATGATCCAGATTTATTCTAAGGCAGTATCACCTAATCATGGAGATGGTTGATCTCTAAGGAGATCGAGGTTAGGAGAGTAGACTCAGAGGACAGCACGGCGGATCCACTCACAAAGGCCTATTCCCAGAGAGATTTTTATGGGATGGTTGAATATGAGATACTGCAACCACTGCTACAGATGGCCCTAGTGCAAGTGGGAGATTGTTAGTTATATGTATGCCCTAGAGGCCATTACTGTACATAGGATGTATATTGTAGTGGATGCTGGGACATATATAGGGAGGACATTCTCGCTCGACATGATAGTATGCTATCTGGTTGCTCTTTACCTTAACGTGTACACTGATTGTCTCTCTGTTACATGTTGGTAAAGCCCTTAGGATGTGTACTTGACTACCTGGACTGTGATGCAGATCATACTAGTGGGAACAGATAGTCTATAAGTACATCCTTCAAAGTCCCTAGTCGTGGGTTTATCGAGACGGGGCATCGATATACCAGAGTAGACTAGCGTATACCTTCTCGACCCATACAGATGGGCGATGGATGATCCTATATCCATTGGTGTTTGACATCAGAGATGATATACGGGTGCTCAGTGGAGACTGGGTACACTGGACGGACTACCCGAGAACTCCTAGATGGTATTATACCTTACGTCAGATGGCAGTTCTCTGGTGACACTAGTACAGAGTAGTCTGTTGACCCGAGATCGTCATAGAGTCTTGTGTTGTTCCCACTGTGCTTTGATTTCCATCTTACCACGTCCAAGAGGGCGTGCAAAACGGTGGTTTTTGGGTACAGTCCCGAATCATATGGAGGCAATGAGCGATAGGAGGGGATTCGTCTCTCCCGGTATAGGGAGTTGATGTTGCGCTGTGTTCGATTGGCTATAACCGGAAATCCCTGGCCAGGGTTGTTGAGATTTACTGCTAAGTGTTACCAGTAGTTTCTCGAACTGTTATAGACCTCATATCGACACGACTTATCGAGCTATTGGGGTCTGACGTTTACCACCCCTAGGCAAGATATGCGACATATCAGACGATCAGACCGGACTGTACGGTAAGTGTTACTGGTTAGATTCACAGGAGTGTGAGCTGGCTTGCTCGTCGATCTTCTGATCGCTCAATACCCAGGTGGCCATTACGTTTAGCAGACCGCTTGCGGCTTGTGGGTGTTTGATATGATCATCACCTGCTGCCGGCGTATTGACGAGTCTTTAGAGTCCTACACAGAGGTTTCCTGGCTCAAGCGAAATGAAATAGGAGCGCATATGAGATATGTGCGGGACCGAGAATAATGCGTGTATGTGATATCGTATTTCATTCTCGCGATGAATGTATCGAATGGTTGTATGTGATATTGTTAGTGTATATGCCCTAGAGGCCATTACTGTATCATACTAGTTTGTATATTACTTAATGGAAGCTTGGGATATTCACAGTTGTATATACAATCTTGCTCGAAATGGTAGTATGCTACTTGGTTTGTCTCTGCTTTAATATGTGCATGTGTTTCTTTTAGCATATTGCGGGTATACATATTAGTAGAGCCCTTAGGATCTTTGCTTGATTACCAGCGTTGTGATGGCGCTCGCGCTCGTGGGAGCTGGGTAATCTATAAGCACATCCTTATACAGGTCCCTGGTCGTTGGACTATCGAGACAGGGCATCGATACTCCGGAGTAGACTAGCGTATGCGCTTCTCATCCCAGTATGGGAGACGGTCTGTCCCACAGCCGTTAGTACGTCGTACTTGGGATAGTATGCGGGTGCTCGTTAGGTTACGAGTACACTGGACAGGACTCGTCGGGAACTGTTGGTTGGTAATATACCTATCGTCAGTTATCAGTTCCCAGGTGACATGAGTACAGCTTAGTCCGCTAACTTGACACTGTCACTTCGCCTCGAGTGTGTTCCCACTGCACTTTGATTACTACCCTACCACGGCTCAAAGGAGTCGTGCAAACAGGTAGTTTTTGGGTGCAGTCCCGAAGCACTTGGAGGCAGTGACGGTTAGACAGGATTCGTCTCTCCCGGTATTGGGGGTTGATATCGCGCTGTGTCTAGGAGAGCCATTACACGAGTAGTCCCTGGCCAGGGCAAGCGAGATATACTGGTAGGTTTCCAGTGTTATCTCAGGGTGTTCTGGGCTTCACTCCGGCACGACTTGTACCGCTATTAGGGGACTGACGTTTACCGCCCCCTAGGCCCGCCATGCCATGTATCAGACGAACAGACCGGACTGTACGGAGATTGTCACATACAGGCTCAGTAGGAGTGCAGATGGGGTTCACCTCGTCAGTCTTCTTATCGACATCTACCTGGGGACCGTTACGTACAGCTAGTGCCGCTTGCGGTCTGTGGTTAAACCCACTGCCAGCGTAGTGTCGAGTCTTTAGAGTCCCATACAGAGAGCTATTCGCCTTTAGGCTAAATGAGTAGAGGTCGCATGGTTTTGCGACAGGGTTCGTTCACATTCGCGCACTTGTGCACGTTTGCTGTCCGGACAGTTTATACTAGCGGGCTTTGGTTTAAGCCGGATCCTAGTATATGATTTGAGATTGGTTTTTCTCATTGTGTTCGTGTTCCTCGGATCACGAATGCGGGTGCGTATGCACAGTTGCTTGAGATTGAGGGAGAGGACCTTGATTAGGGTTAATGGCTATTGTCATTTTATTAACCCTAATATTTATGTGTGTGTTATTGTTAATTAGTAATTAGTTTAATAATTATCCATGGTTGTGGTTGTTGACCATTTGACTTCTTTGACTTGTTGACCTAGGTTGACACTTTGACCATCATCATTTCTTTTGGAAGATGCTTTTTGATCTTTGCAAATTGAAATGATAATGGTCATGTCATGATTTACCATGATAATTATCTAGCTAATTATTCAATTAAATTAATTCACACATATTAGTGAGAATGGCTCTATTATTTTCTCATTCTCTCATATCATTTCTCTCTCTTGTTCATCCTCTCCCTCAAGCTCTCTCCCTCTCATGTGTTGAGAAACAAAAAGCTTGAGAAAAACCTTCACTTGATCTTCTCTACTCTCTTCTAGGGTTCAAGTCTTAGCATTTCTTGCACTCTAGTTACTCCTAGCTTGGAGTTGAAGCTAAAGGTCGAGGCTTTCGGGTGGATCCTTCTTTGACGGGAGAAGACAAGCAAGGTGACCTCTTTCTACCATTCCTATGAGCAAGGAGAGAAGGACTAAAGACCAAAGGTATAACCTTTCCATCACTTAGCTACTTTGTAGTTAGGGTTAGCAAGTTTATGTTTAGCAAAGATCCTCACAAGCTTGGTCCATGTTGCCTAAGTCCATAAAAATCCAATTTTTATTATGTTTTCCGCCTCCCCGTAAGCACCGGGGTGGGCAACACGGACTTACAGTGGTATCAGAGCCTAACTAAACCTAAACTTGCTAAGTAGTTAAGTGTAACGAAGTTTCGAAACCGAAAAACCCAAAAACCAAACTTTTTCAAAATCCAAGTTTCTGTTAAAATTTTTTCTGGTCAAAATTAAAAACTTTATACTCCAAAAATTATCTCAGGGTTTTGTGTAAAACACCACCAAAAACGAACCAGAGAGGAGATTAGAGGACCGCTCTTCCGCGGCATAAGGAAGGTCTTGCCGCGGAAGCGCGGCCGTCTTATCCCCTCTCTGCATCGTTTTTGGTGCCGTTTATTTCTGTGTTGGTTTTGGGATTTTTGATATATATTATATGTACCCAGATATTCCAGAAAAGAAATTTCCTTTTGGGGTCCTATAATTCCGTATTTTTTTCGGAACTTCACTACACTTTAACTATATCGGTTATATCTGTGATGCTTGTATGTATTGAACGTCGGCTAATCGCTATAAGTCGATTAGTCGGGGTTATACATCTCTGTGATCTGTGATTGTTGGTTTGTGGATATGAATGGATTGGATCGTCGCGGGTGAATAGCCGGGTTGGATGTGAGATGAGCATTATTTTTTCTTTCATTCATTTGTAACATGTAAATTGATGTAATAATATTGTTTGTATGGCCGCACAACCGGGTCGGGGTTGTAGCCGTCATTGTATAATTCTTTTTACTGTTTTTGCTCCTAGGATAGACCCATGGAGGGGGTGCACAAACTACCGGGTATCTCGAAGTGCCGAGTGGCCTACTCACGGTGGTGAGGGAGGTTGCTTCGCTTCGGGTGCTTGGCGGGTAGTTTGCCGCACCCGTAGGGGTCTTAGGTGGGGTTTTGGCTATTCACCGCGACCGTGTAATCCGCTTTGCGTTGCAGGCTCGAACGCATTGCGGATTCCTAGTATATCCAATGTATTCATCTGTGATCTGTAATGTCTATCATTGCTATATATTTATATATAATAACTATTTAGGCGTTGCTTATGTTTTACAGCCGCGCTAGCCCAGCCCCCGCTCTGTCGTTAGTTAAGTAACCTAACGGGTGATGACGGGGCCCCGTGGCGAATGCGAATGGCATAAGCGTACGTCATATTTTGGTTTTTTTCTGCAATGGTAGGATTAAATGATGGGACGCATTAAAAGAACTAATGCAAGAAAATAAACCAAGTAAAAGTCGATTGGAACACTTTGAAAACCACTCGGTTCTTTTCAAAACTAAACTTTTAAACGCGGAGCTTGAACCACTCCTTTTAAAAGCTATCTCGTTCCATCGATTAGATCAAGTTCACTACGTTCACGGTTTCGCCAAAACCATCCGTAGCCCTCCGTCGTTTCGTATGAACATTCAATAGTATTCAAGCTATGTTTGTTGACCTTCGTCAAGGCATAGTGATTGGTAGCTGTTGGGTGTTCATATGTAGCATAGATAGATGCGTTGGTTTGGGACAGTCGTACTACCTTGTTGACCTTCGTCAAGGGTATGTACGGGTGGGTTCAAATTAACCTGGATAATGACGGGTAGAACTTGACATGTGACTTATGATTTGTTGACCTTCGTCAAGGTCATAAGAGCATGGGGCAAAAATACACATCGGGAGTTTCATAAGTACTGAAACTTGCTAGCGTTGCATACCATTTGGAGTGTGATGATTCTGGTAGGATTCCTTCGGTTTTATCACGCGATGATATTTGGATCCCGATCCTACTGTGAGTATATGCTACTCCTCGGGAAAACTCTCACTTAACGATCAATGCTATAAACCTAGTAGGTGCCTAGAAAGGTGTTAGCGGGGCTACGCCCACAGGGAAAAGAGGTTACTTAATTAAGGAACTTCGCGAAAGCGTTGGAAAACCTCCCTCGAAGTACCGATACTGGCCTGGCTGAACGGTTAAGCAAGTATTGTACGGTGAGATTGATCCTGACTAATCTTTTCTTTACGGTTTGAGAAGGGATTCGAGAGACAGTAGGAGCCATCCTGTTTAGATAAATTAAAAACCAATCTAAACTTGCAAGAGCAACATGCTAAGTGTTTTCTTCTCTCTCTCTTAATTGCAGCGACCCTGTGACCACACCTAGGTTACATCTAGATAATAAGATGACTGAATCTAACTGTTATGACTGGCAAAGGTCTGTCCAGATGTCCATTGCCCAGGACAAGCTAGGACACCTCTTAACTGATCCAACCCCTGCCGTCTCAGGTCCAGTTTCCCCTGTCACGGATATTGATATTCGTAGGACATCGGAAGAAGTCTGTGTGAAAGCCAAGTGCCTCGTGTTAGCCTCAGTTGATGGTATATACCAGAGGCAGCACGAGAAGATGGACTCAGCTTCTATCTTCCTCCATAACAAAGTTTTATATGGAGAGCAATCTCGTATCGCAAGATATGAGACCTCGAACGAATTGCTTCCAGCGAGGTTGGCTATCGGGTCATCTGTAGGGGGCAACGTCCTTACAGAGACCAGCTCTTTTGAGCTCTCGGACCTGAAGACCACGTTGAAGAACAGGTCAGATGCTGACTCAGTTCAACAGTCTCTGCCTACTACCCTAAAGGAAACTAGGGAAGTACAAAGAAAGGGAAGGGCAGAAGTTTCAGGAGCAGATGTAGTAAAAGAAGGATGTTCCTATTGTTACGGGAATGAACATGGACAGAAGGATTGCAGGGCTTGTAAAGCCAGTAGCCAGAATTCGAAGCATGTTGTGGCTTCGGCTTCGGGTGTGTTTGTGATTGAGAACTGTATGTCAGTTAACCCTACTTCCTGGGTATTGGATACCGGATCAGGATCTCATATCTGTAATTCATTACAGGCTTTGAGAAACCGTAGGGTTATCAGGAAAGGTGATATGACTCTCAGGGTTGCTAACGGAATGAGCATGTATGCTGAATCCGTAGGGGAATATCACCTAGGACTGACAACTGGGCAGATATTGATTCTGCGTAACTGTTTTTATGTACCAGGTGCGACATGTAATATCATATCGGTATCCTTAATTTCTAAGGAAGGATATGATTTTACTTTTGTAAGCGATGTAGTTAACATCCACCTAAATCAAGTTCTGATTGGGTCAGGTACATTACAGAACGGGATATACGTACTGAATCAAGCTCAGATCCTCAGTGTCCAGAACACACTTAAAAGAAAGTCTCCGGAAACAAATCAGGCTTTCTTATGGCATTGTAGACTGGGTCACATTAATGAGACACGATTAACAAAGTTACATAAAGAGGGATACTTGAATCCGTTTGAGTATCAGTCTTATGCCACTTGTGAATCTTGTCTCATGGGAAAGATGACAAAGACTCCGTTCACTGGACACGGAGAAAGAGCGAGCTCTTGCGACTCATACACAGTGATGTGTGTGGTCCAATGTCTACACATGCGCGAAGTGGTTATTCATACTTCATTACTTTCACCGATGATTTCTCTAGGTATGGGCATGTCTTCTTGATGAAGCACAAATCCGAGGCCTTTGAGAAATTTCAAGAATATAAGAATGAAGTTGAAAAACAAACAGGCAAAAGTATCAAGATCCTAAGATCGGATCGAGGAGGAGAATACTTAAGTGCCGAGTTTCTGGGCTTCTTAAAAGAGAATGGAATTCTCTCTCAACTTACTCCCCCATACACACCACAACACAACGGTGTATCGGAAAGGAGGAATCGAACCCTATTGGATATGGTCCGTTCCATGATGAGTAAGGCTGAGTTGCCGCGATCCTTCTGGAGTTATGCACTAGAAACAGCTGCATATCTCTTGAACAAGGCTCCCACCAAGACTGTGCCTACCACCCCATATCAGATGTGGAGTGGGAAGAAACCCTGTCTCAAGTACCTTAAGACATGGGGATGTCCAGCTTTTGTAAAAAAGCAGCATGCGGACAAGCTCGAGGCACGTTCAGTACTGTGTAAGTTTGTGGGATACCCGAAGAACTCCAGGGGGTATCTTTTCTATTCCGCAGAGGAACAAAAGGTTTTTGTTTCTCAGCATGCCCACTTCTTGGAAACTGAATTTTTTGAAAATCAGATAAGTGGGAGCGCAATAGAACTGGAAGAAATTCCAGAACCACAAGCTATTACTGAAAGCTTGGAAGAACCAGAAGTTTCAAGAGAACCGGACATCCCAGCGCCACTCCGCAGGAGTAGTAGGCAATCTCATCCGCCCGAGAGATACTACGGTTTTCTCATAGACGGGGATAGAGAGGATTGCACCATGGATTATGGTGAGCCTACTAGCTTCCAGCAAGCCATCCAGAGCGGCGACTCGGTAAAATGGCTGGATGCAATGCGGGCCGAGATGGAGTCCATGTACACCAACAAAGTTTGGACTTTGGACTTTGCACCAGAAGGGTTAAAACCCGTAGGCTGCAAATGGATCTTCAGAAAGAAGATTGGTGTAGATGGGCAGGTTGAGACCTATAAAGCTAGACTTGTAGCAAAGGGTTTTCGTCAAAGACCTGGTTTAGACTATGACGAGACCTTTTCTCCAGTGGCTATGCTGAAATCCATTCGGATCCTTCTTGCCATTGCTGCCTTCCACGATTATGAAATCTGGCAGATGGACGTAAAGACGGCTTTCCTAAATGGAAATTTGGAAGAGTGCGTCTATATGGATCAGCCGGAGGGATTCAATCAGAGTGGGAGCAGCGGTAGAGTGTGCAAGTTGCTCAAGTCCATTTATGGACTTAAGCAGGCATCGCGGAGTTGGAACATCTGCTTTGATGATACTGTCAAAGAATTCGACTTTATCAAGAACCCAGATGAACCATTCATTTACAGTAAGATTGTAGGGAGAACTGTGGTATTCCTCGTCTTGTACGTGGATGACATTCTCCTAATAGGAAATGATATTCCTATGCTACAGTCAGTCAAAGGATTCTTGTCGCAGAGGTTCTCCATGAAGGACCTGGGCGATGCCAACTACATTCTGGGGATCCAGATCTATCGTGATAGATCTAAGAGGATGTTGGGACTTTCGCAGTCAAGGTACATTGACACCATACTGAAAAGGTTCAGTATGGAAGATTCCAAGCGCGGTAATCTACCGGCTTGTCACGGGATCACCCTCTCCAAAGAGATGTCTCCCAAGACTGATTTGGAAAGGGATCGCATGTCTATTATACCCTACGCTTCTGCGGTAGGCTCTATAATGTATGCGATGTTGTGTACCAGACCAGATGTAGCATACGCATTGAGCGTTGTAAGCCGGTATCAGTCAAACCCAGGGGAGAAACACTGGATAGCGGTAAAGAACATTCTCAAGTACCTGAGAAGGACTAAGGAGATGTTCTTGGTGTATGGCGAAAAAGACCTCCAGCTCGAGGCCTTTGCTGACTCCAGCTTCCAGAGTGACAAGGATGACTCCAAGTCCATGTCGGGTTATGTCTTTACCCTCAATGGAGGGGCGGTTTGCTGGAAGAGTTCCAAGCAGGAGACCGTTGCAGACTCAACAATGGAAGCGGAGTACATAGCTGCTTGCGATGCCGCAAAGGAAGCTTTCTGGATGAAGAAGTTCCTCACGGAGCTTCAGGTGGTTCCTACCATTGTTGATCCAATAACGCTGTATTGTGACAACAACGGAGCTATAGCTTTAGCGAAGGAACCCAGGTCCCATCAGAAGTCCAGGCACATTTTGAGGCGGTACCACCTGATCAGGGAGATCATAGATCGCCAGGAGATCGAGGTAAAGAGAGTTAATACGGAGAACAACACTACAGATCCACTCACGAAGGCCCTACCCCAGACTCAGTTCGAGCGGCTGATCGAGATGATAGGTCTTCGATACGCCAGTACATGGTCTTAGTGCAAGTGGGAGATTGTTAGTGTATATGCCCTAGAGGCCATTACTGTATCATACTAGTTTGTATATTACTTAATGGAAGCTTGGGATATTCACAGTTGTATATACAATCTTGCTCGAAATGGTAGTATGCTACTTGGTTTGTCTCTGCTTTAATATGTGCATGTGTTTCTTTTAGCATATTGCGGGTATACATATTAGTAGAGCCCTTAGGATCTTTGCTTGATTACCAGCGTTGTGATGGCGCTCGCGCTCGTGGGAGCTGGGTAATCTATAAGCACATCCTTATACAGGTCCCTGGTCGTTGGACTATCGAGACAGGGCATCGATACTCCGGAGTAGACTAGCGTATGCGCTTCTCATCCCAGTGTGGGAGACGGTCTGTCCCACAGCCGTTAGTACGTCGTACTTGGGATAGTATGCGGGTGCTCGTTAGGTTACGAGTACACTGGACAGGACTCGTCGGGAACTGTTGGTTGGTAATATACCTATCGTCAGTTATCAGTTCCCAGGTGACATGAGTACAGCTTAGTCCGCCGACTTGACACTGTCACTTCGCCTCGAGTGTGTTCCCACTGCACTTTGATTACTACCCTACCACGGCTCAAAGGAGTCGTGCAAACAGGTAGTTTTTGGGTGCAGTCCCGAAGCACTTGGAGGCAGTGACGGTTAGACAGGATTCGTCTCTCCCGGTATTGGGGGTTGACATCGCGCTGTGTCTAGGAGAGCCATTACACGAGTAGTCCCTGGCCAGGGCAAGCGAGATATACTGGTAGGTTTCCAGTGTTATCTCAGGGTGTTCTGGGCTTCACTCCGGCACGACTTGTACCGCTATTAGGGGACTGACGTTTACCGCCCCCTAGGCCCGCCATGCGATGTATCAGACGAACAGACCGAACTGTACGGAGATTGTCACATACAGGCTCAGTAGGAGTGCAGATGGGGTTCACCTCGTCAGTCTTCTTATCGACATCTACCTGGGGACCGTTACGTACAGCTAGTGCCGCTTGCGGTCTGTGGTTAAACCCACTGCCAGCGTAGTGTCGAGTCTTTAGAGTCCCACACAGAGAGCTATTCGCCTTTAGGCTAAATGAGTAGAGGTCGCATGGTTTTGCGACAGGGTTCGTTCACATTCGCGCACTTGTGCACGTTTGCTGTCCGGACAGTTTATACTAGCGGGCTTTGGTTTAAGCCGGATCCTAGTATATGATTTGAGATTGGTTTTTCTCATTGTGTTCGTGTTCCTCGGATCACGAATGCGGGTGCGTATGCACAGTTGCTTGAGATTGAGGGAGAGGACCTTGATTAGGGTTAATGGCTATTGTCATTTTATTAACCCTAATATTTATGTGTGTGTTATTGTTAATTAGTAATTAGTTTAATAATTATCCATGGTTGTGGTTGTTGACCATTTGACTTCTTTGACTTGTTGACCTAGGTTGACACTTTGACCATCATCATTTCTTTTGGAAGATGCTTTTTGATCTTTGCAAATTGAAATGATAATGGTCATGTCATGATTTACCATGATAATTTTCTAGCTAATTATTCAATTAAATTAATTCACACATATTAGTGAGAATGGCTCTATTATTTTCTCATTCTCTCATATCATTTCTCTCTCTTGTTCATCCTCTCCCTCAAGCTCTCTCCCTCTCATGTGTTGAGAAACAAAAAGCTTGAGAAAAACCTTCACTTGATCTTCTCTACTCTCTTCTAGGGTTCAAGTCTTAGCATTTCTTGCACTCTAGTTACTCCTAGCTTGGAGTTGAAGCTAAAGGTCGAGGCTTTCGGGTGGATCCTTCTTTGACGGGAGAAGACAAGCAAGGTGACCTCTTTCTACCATTCCTAGGAGCAAGGAGAGAAGGACTAAAGACCAAAGGTATAACCTTTCCATCACTTAGCTACTTTGTAGTTAGGGTTAGCAAGTTTATGTTTAGCAAAGATCTTCACAAGCTTGGTCCATGTTGCCTAAGTCCATAAAAATCCAATTTTTATTATGTTTTCCGCCTCCCCGTAAGCACCGGGGTGGGCAACACGGACTTACAAATATAACCTAGTTATCGAATCGAGGATTGATTCGATAAGCCGATACATTGTATACTAGTCGGTTGTGTGCGACATGACCGGATCATTGAATGAAGTGTTGATTTAATGATTTAATGCATAATTATATATTTGATATATTACTTTGCATTAACTAGTATTTGTTCACTTTAAATGGATTTTCTCACTTGAAGTTCACAAGTTGTATATGTGATATACTTTTGTGCACTTGATTGTATCATGTTTGATGATACATGCTTACTTGAGTTTGTGTAAAGATTAAACCATGGTTATGTAATGGTTAGGGTTTCCATTTAATTATCTATTTATTTATTCTTTATTCTTTTTAGAAAATAATTAGCATTATGAGAAAATGGTGGCTTTCTTTGTATGTATTATGAAGCTTCATGAAGCTTTGACTAAGTGACCATTTTGTCTCATGCTTAACCCTAACCATTCCACTTAACCCTAGTCTATTCTCTACACTTTACCATGGTTGAATTATGATAAGTATTGATTTTATTTCCTTTTTGAAAACAACTTATCATAATATTCATCTTCTTCTTCTTCTTCACTTGAAGAAAGCATGCCTCCATCAATGGCAACTTGATGAAATGAGTGAGAAATCCAATTCTAAAGTGAACCCACCTCCTATTTCTTCATCCTCTACCTCTTGCCAAGTAGTAGAGTGTGTTTTCTTCACAAGTTTCATGACTTGGTGAAGTGGGAGCTTGATCTTGTGATGCCTCGACATAGATCATCTTCGGCACGAAGCCGACGACCTTGCCCGCCCATTTCTCCGATGAAGCCGACGCTAGAGCCCGGGATTTCATTTGGACAGCGGAGAGGACTTCATCACGGAGCCGTGGAGGTGGAGGACCGGATCTACAAAGGTTGTATTTCCGTACTCTTAGTTAAAGTAGTTAACTAGTTGCTTTGTCGCCTAAACTTCTAGCCAACGATCCGTATTAGGGTTTCTCGGCACCGTAAAATTTTGAAATTGGCATGGTTGATGCCTTGTGAGACCTCTTGAGAGTGCCTAGGAACCCTACATGGACTGTACCCAAAGACCACCGTTTTGCACGCCCTCATGGACGTGGTAAGGTAGAGATCAAAGCACAGTGGGAATCACACAAGACTCTATGACGATCTCGGGTCTACAGATTAACCTGTACAAGTGTCACCTGAGAACTGCCATATGACGTGAGGTATAATACCATCTGAGAGTTCTCGGCGAGTCCGTCCAGTGTACCCAGTCTCTACTGAGCACCCGTACACCATCTCTGATGTCAAACACCAATGGATATGGGATCATCCATCGCCCATCTCATGGGTCGAGAAGCGTATACGCAAGTCTACACTGGTATATCGATGCCCCGTCTCGATACACCCATGACTAGGGACCATGAAGGATGTACTTATGGACTACCATGTCCCCACTAGTATGATCTGCATCATAGTCCAGGTAGTCAAGTACACATCCTAAGGGCTTTATCAACAAGTAACTATAAGACAGTTTAAAGAGACAAGTGTACATGTTAAGATAAAGAGCAACCAGATAGCATACTATCATATCGAGCAAGAAAGTCATCTCTATATATGTCCAAGCATCCAATATAATATACATCATCTGTACAATACTGGCCTCTAAGGCATACATACAACTAACAATCTCCCACTTGCACTAGGGCCAGCTGCTGTAGTATCGCATACCGAGCATCCCGAAGAGTCTCTCAAACTTTATCTGGGGAATGGCCTTCGTGAGTGGATCCGCCGTGTTGTTCTTCGTGTCAACCCTCCTGACCTCGATCTCCCGGCGATCAACTATCTCCCGGATCAGGTGATACCGCCTCAGAATATGCCTGGATCGTTGATGGGACCTGGGTTCCTTGGCCAAAGCCACCGCTCCATTGTTATCGCAATACAAAGGTATTGGATGCTCAATGGATAGAACCACTCCAAGTTCAGTAATGAACTTCTTGATCCAGACAGCCTCATTGGCAGCATCGTTGGCAGCGATGTATTCAGCCCCCATCGTCGAGTCTGCCACGGTTTCCTGCTTGGAACTCTTCCAGCTAACCGCCCCTCCGTAAAGGGTAAAGACAAATCCCGACTGCGACTTAGAGTCGTCCTTATCACTCCGGAAGCTCGAATCGGTAAAGGACTCCATTTGGAGTTCTCCGTTACCATACACCAAGAGCATCTCTTTAGTCCTTCGCAAGTACTTGGGAATGCTCTTCACAGCTGTCCAGTGACTCTCTCCAGGATCAGCTTGATACCTGCTCACTACACTTAGTGAGTATGCTACATCGGGTCTGGTACATAGCATCGCATACATGATAGAGCCTACAGCCGAAGCATAGAGTATCCCTTGCATGCGAGCTCTCTCCAAATCAGTCTTGGGAGACATTTCTTTGGAGAGAGTGACTCCAGAGATCGTGGGCAAGTTCCCACGCTTGGATTCTTCCATACTAAACCTCTTTAGTATGGTGTCAATGTACCTGGATTGGGACAATCCCAATATCCGTTTGGATCTATCTCTATAGATCCTAATTCCCAATATACAGGAGGCATCACCAAGATCTTTCATTGAGAATCTTTATGATAAGAAGAGCTTGACCGATTGCAGCATAGGAATATCATTTCCTATCAAGAGTATGTCGTCCACGTACAATACGAGGAAGACAACCTTACTCTCTGCCACCTTCTTGTAGATACAAGGTTCATCTGGATTTTTTACGAAATCAAACTCTTTGATAACGACGTCAAAGCAGATGTTCCAACTCCGCGATGCTTGCTTTAATCCATAAATGGATTTAAGCAGCTTGCACACCTTCCCGCTGCTCCCACTATCTACGAAGCCCTTTGGCTGAGTCATATACACGCACTCTTCTAAATCACCGTTTAGAAAGGCGGTCTTAACATCCATTTGCCAGATTTCGTAGTCATGATATGCAGCGATGGCAAGCAAGATCCGGATGGATTTAAGCATAGCCACTGGAGAAAAGGTTTCGTCATAGTCCACACCTGGTCTTTGACGAAAACCCTTTGCAACAAGTCTAGCTTTGAAAGTCTCCACTTTCCCATCTACACCAAGTTTTTTCTTGAAGATCTACTTGCTCCCAATGGGTTTTACCCCTTCAGGAGCAACTTCCAAAGTCCATACTTTGTTGGTGTACATGGATTCCATCTCGGACCGCATAGCATCCAGCCATTTCACTGAGTCCCCACTCGTGATGGCCTGCTCGAAGCTAGTTGGGTCATCATACTCCATGATGCAATCCTCGCTCCCACCATCCATGAGAAAACCGTAGTATCTCTCAGGTGGGTGAGGAACCCTACTAGATCGGCGGAGAGGCTGCGGTTCATTGGGAGCTACTGAATCTTCTGGTTCCACTAAATCTTCAGTTACGGTTTGTGTATCTGGAACTTCTTCCAGCTCTACCATTTTGCCAATAATTTCTTTTTCAAGGAATTCCTTTTCCAAAAAGGTGGCATGTCGAGAAACAAACACTTTTTGTTCCTCTGTATGGTAGAAAAGATATCCATGTGAATGTTTGGGATATCCCACAAACTTGCATAGAACTGACCGTGCCTCTAGTTTGTCCGGATTTTGCCTTTTGACATAGGCCGGGCAACCCCATATCTTAACTCTTTTAAGACATGGTCTCTTCCCACTCCATATCTTATATGGTGTGGTAGGTACAGATTTAGTTGGAACTTGATTCAATAGGTATGCTGCTGTTTCCAGTGCATATCCCCAGAAGGAAATAGGTAACTCAGCTGTGCTCATTATAGAGCGCACCATATCTAATAGGGTGCGGTTCCTCCGTTCTGATACACCGTTGTGCTGTGGTGTATATGGAGGAGTCAGCTGAGAGAGAATCCCATTCTCTTTTAGGAAGTCCAGGAATTCATTGCTCAAGTATTCACCTCCTCGATCAGATCGAAGGATTTTAATACTTTTTCCGGTTTGGTTCTCGACTTCTTGTTTATATTCTCTAAATTTCTCAGAAGCTTCTGATTTGTGTTTCATCAGGAACACATATCCGAATCTAGAGAGATCATCAGTGAATGTAATGAAGTACGAAGAACCATCCCTGGCATGTGTAGACATAGGACCGCATACATCACTATGTATTAGTCCCAAGAGTTCGGTAACTCTTTCTCCGTGTCCCGTAAACGGAGTTTTGGTCATCTTGCCTTTGAGACATGACTGGCAAGTGTCATAAGATAAAAATTCAAACGGATTTAAATATCCATCCTTATGCAACTTAGCCAGTCGTGTCGCATTGATGTGACCCAGTCTACAATGCCACAAGAAGGATTCATTCAGTTCAGAACTCTTCCTCTTGTGTGTGTTTGTTATGCTCAGAACTGTTGATTGATTTAGAACATAAATGCCATTGCACAACGTACCTGATCCAACCAACTTTTGGTTACGGAAAATGTTCATAACATTATCCTGTAATACAAAATTATATCCCTCTTTACTCAACAAAGAAACCGATATAATGTTGCATATCAGGTTCGGCATGTAATAGCATTCGTTCAGAACCAATATATTACCAGTAGGTAATGCAAGGTGATATTCCCCGACAGTCTTAGCTGCAACAATTGCACCATTTCCAACTTTAATGTCTTTATCACCTTCTCCAAGTTCTCTACCTTTCCTAAGCCCATGTAACTGATTACATATATGGGATCCTGACCCGGTATCTAATACCCAGGACGTAGTGCAAATTGAGAAACAGTTCTCTGTAACGAACACACCCGAAGAAAATGCATCATCATGTACTTTCTTCATTCGGGCGGCATGGGAATCCTGGTATTCCCCTATATCCTGCTCAGTCCTATAACTCTTATAGGAAAGAATGGAACCAACGTTCCCCAGCACAGTATAACATGCGGGTTCGGTCAATACATCCATATTATTATCTTTATTAGGGCATGAAATGGTCGCTACCTGGAGAGAGAGAGAAGGAAACACTTTAGCGTATGCTCGTGCAAGATCAGATTGGTTATTATCTTATCTAATCAGGATGGCTCCCACAGGTTTTTATCAAATCTTCCTTCAAACCCTAAAAGGAAAGACTAGCCGGGATTAATTACACACTACAAGTTCGCCAATCATTCAGCCAGGCCAGTGTCGGTACTTTGAGGGATGTCCCCCGTGCTTTCGCACGAACCTAATTAATGTAAACCTCGTTTTCCCAGAGGCGTAACCCAGTTGACACCTTTCTAGACACCTACTTGATCAGCTAATTGCAATGTGTAAAACTCTCCCAGGAGTAACTCTTACTCACAGTAGGTATCGGGATCCAACTATCTCATAGAAGGTATGCAATCTCATTGCAAATTTCAACACTTGAAATTCCCGATAATATTTTGCCCCTAGCGTCCTATGGCCTTGATAAAGGCCAACAAATCATGGGATGCTAGTCAAGTTCAACCCGTCATTTCTTGATTGAATCAAACCCACCCGCACGACCCTTGACAAAGGCCAACAAGGTCGTACGACTGCCCTGAAACAATCTGCATCACATGCGCAAGCAGATAAGCACTATTCAGCTACCGCACACTACGTCTTGACAAAGGTCAACAAACGCAGCACGAATACTAAACAGTTCTTATCTGAAATGACGGAGGGCTACGACAGGTTTTTCTGAAAACCTATTGCGTAATGAACTTGATATCGTTGTAGAATCGAATGAAGTTTTGAAATGGAGTGATTTTGAGGCTTTTCTAGTTTTGTTAAAGGGGTCACTCCCGGTGAAGGGATCGTCGGCCCTTTCCTCGTCGAATGAGGTGCGGGATATATCATATATATCACTGTACAAAGCAAAAACTATAGAAGCAATCAAAAGTCAAACCGAGTGTGTAGCATCTGCCAGTTATTGCTAAAGGAGTCACTCCCGGTGAAGGGATCTCGGTCCTTTCCTCATCGAATAAGGTGCGGGGTATATCATATATACCGCTATGCAAAGCAAGAACTGTAGCTACCTGTTTTGTTTAAAATTTGATTCTACAACATCTTAGGTTTCTTTTCTTTCATTAATCACATTAATGAAGTCCCATCATTTAAATTACCTAAACATCACAGATAAATACGACGTACACTTATTCCATCCGCATTCGCCTGGATGTCCCCTCGTGCACCGTTAGGTTAGGTAACTAACGACAGAGCAGGGCAGGGCTAGTGCGGATGCAAAACATAAGTAACGTCTATATAATATATCATATATCATATATACTGTATCTATCACAGAACATCACATGATCACATCATAGATATCGCAGCAGAAGAAACATATGAAACATTGGATATACTAGGACGTCCGTGTTTTCAATACGAGCCAGTATAAAACACGGATTCCACAGTCGTGATGAATAGCCAATCCCACACCCCTAGACCCCTGCGAGAGCGGCAAGCAACCCTACCAATTCTAGGGTTAGGAGACCCAGACTCGACTCCTCGAGATGGTCTCCCACTGGACCCTAAAACCCGGTTACTTGTGCTCCCCTCCTTGGGTCTATCCTAATGTGGAAAAGTAAATAATATACAAAAGGTGACAACTTCCGCAACCTGGAAGTGCCCCAATAAAAGAATATTACATACAAGTTTTTACATGAATGAAAATTAAAAACACACATCTCACATAAAAAACCCCCGGCTATTCAAACACGACAATCCAATATAACATATCCAGCAACACATAACATCACATGTCATCAATGTAAGTAAATATGCGCATCCCTATTGTCGTTGACATATAGCAACGAAACCGGCGATATCACATATTACACTTACGGTCACAGAAAAGAAAGTGTAAAACTACAACAGTTGGAATCCGCAACCTCTTTAGACATCGCATGCCTAACACTTATAAACCCCGCATTTTAGTCCCATTATCGAAAACTCTTTTCAATATCAAATGAGACTAAACCGCTAGATTCATAACATTCATTCAGTTATCTCATAACTGTTTGTGAATTCCAATTATTGTATCCCATACCGGATAAATAGAAAATATTAAACTTTCCGATCGAACATTCGAACACCCAAGTTTTCCCGAAACCGTTCAACACATGAAACAAGTTTAAAAATATCCAGTTCATACCTCAGTACCAACGGTCCAGCCGTAGAAGGGTCAAGCCAACGCCTCACATGTGGCACGCCGTACTGCCCCAAACCCGAAGGTTCAAAGGGCAGTTCAAGACGGTCACATAATCGAGTTAAGCTTTGTTGTCTTCTAGAGGGACCATCGCGTTGTTGGAGATAGTGCCCTCAGAGTCAATTATTGGATCACAGGCACGTGATTGCAATGATTGAGGGAGGACCTATCCCGGTAGGACAGTCTTACTCGAGATGATAGTATGCTATCTGGTTTATCTTTATCATCGTGTACTGCTTTAGGTGACCTGACATGTCGCTATTACACGTTGATAGATCCCCTAGGATTCTTGCTTGACTACCAGCAGTATGATGGCGATCAAATACGTGGGAGCTGGTAGTCTATAAGCACATCCTTAAAAGGTCCCTAGTCGTAGGAGTTTCGAGACAGGGCATCGACACTCCATTAGTAGACTAGTGTATACAGTCGAGACCCCGACGAGGGGCGGTGGCCGGTCTCACAAGCCACTGGTGTCAGTTGGTTCACCTAAGATGTATACAGGTGCTCATTGGGTTATGAGTACACCGGACAGGACTCGCCGGGAACCTGCTAGTTGGGATTATACCAGACGTCAGATAGCAGTTCCCTGGTGACATGTGTACAGGTTAGTTCATCGACCTGAGATCGTCATTTGTCTCGTGTGAGTTCCCACTGTGCTTTGATTACTACCCTACCACGGCTCAAAGGAGTCGTGCAAACAGGTTTTAGTTGGGTACAGTCCCGAGCCACATGGAGGAAGTGAGCGGATTTTCAGGGGTTCGTCTCTCCCGGTATTGGGGGTGAGGTCGCGCTGTGTCTAGGAGAGCCATTACGCAAAGCCCTCGGCCGAGGCAGGAGATTTACTGGTAGGTATTCCAGTAGTATCTCAGGGCGTTCTGGGCTACGCTCCGACACGACTTGTTCCGCTTTTGGGGGTCTGACTTTTACCAACCCCCTAGGCCCGCCATGCGATACTCATAGAAGAACGGACCGGACTGTATGGATATTGTCACTGACAGGCTCAGTAGGGTGTCAGGATGAGTTCGCTCATCGACGTCCCTTTTGGTCAATAGCTGGTGGCCCGTCACGTATTGGCTAATACTTCTGACGTGCTAGTGGTTAAATCCACAGCCATAGTATTGACGAGTCTTTAGAGTCCACCACACTTACAGTTACTCAAGCTTTCGGGCGAAACGCTGTACAGGCCGTATGGAGATATGGCAGGGTCCGATCAGATACGTGCGGTATTGCACGGATCAGGATCGGACGGTTTGTACTAGTGGCCGTATGGATATAAGGCAGGGTTCGATCAGATACGTGCGGTATTGCACGGATCAGGATCGAACGGATTTTACTAGCCGGCTTTGGTTTAAGCCGGATCCTAGTTTAGTACAGTGTAGATTTTTTGTCTCATTGCATTTGTATCCGGTCGGAATACAGATGCGGGTGTGTATGCACAGTATCGGGGTTTTCCTGTAATTTATTACGGGACCAGTTTTCTGGAGTTGCCAGTTTGCATTCCGTTCCGGCCGGTTTTCCTTTGTTCTTTCCCGGCCGAACCTTTTGATGGAGGGGTTATTTGCAAGTTTGCAAATAACATTTGTGGAGGGGGTATCTTGCATATTGGTGGCATCATGATAGCTTTTCATGATGAGATTCTTTTTCCTTCTTATCACTTGCTTTATGAGATTAGAAAGGATTTAGAGTGATTTGAGTGGTTGATGTGAGATTTGCTTTATGTTGTGGTCACCACCTTTGCTCTCCTACACTCACCTCCCTTTGTATTATGTTTTCATTCCCTCCACCATTTCAAAATGAGAATGGCCGGCCACATTTTTGATGAGGGGAGAAAAAAGAGAGGAGTTCATTTTGTATGAGTAAATTATTCACCTCTCATTTTTCTTGCTACACTATTTCTAGCTCTCTTCAATGTTCTTCATCCCTCCATCACCATGGCAACTACTACCTCAAATGAGACAACGATTCTACACTACAATCTACAGCAAATCTTGGGCATGTCGACTTGCCGGCTTCATGCCCGAGTTGCCTCGGTATTGAGGCAGGAGCCCGTAAAAGACGCAGGCGATGTGGTGCCCTTCCGGCGAGGAGGCGACGATATGGAGACAAGACTTTCCGCACGAGATCGGGACGGCGAGGAGAAGACCGGAGGACTCGGATCATTCGGTATACTTCTCTTCCCATCTCTTGTTTGCTAGTATAGGTTAATGGTTAACGATCCGGGTTTTATTGTCCGCGGTAGCGCCAGTTTCCAAGTAAGGAAAATTTTTGATTCCGCATTTTGGCCTCGGATAGACGGCCGGGGCGCTGCCGTGGCGCAACATGGTATCAGAGCCAGGCCATTAACCTTTTCTAGCTTTGTTTGATGTGTTTTTGCATTTCCGATCGACCGAAATTCCAAAAACCTCATTTTTGTGTACATCAGTTTTCTGTTGATTTTTTTCTTGCTCAAAAAATTTTTCAGGTTGCATAAAAGTGATGTACTGGAAATTCTAAGATATCTGTAAAAATTCGACACATTCAGTCGACAACTTTAGCGCGGAACCGCGGCCAAACCCCCTCTTGGGCCGCGGTTCCGCCGCACATTGTTGTCTTCACTGTGTCCAATTTTTTCAGTGGGCTTGTGGGCTGATTTTGGGGGTTTTGGGATATTAAATTTGGGCCCAGATTTTCTGTGAGTGCTACAGTATTGCTTGGGGGCCCACTTTTTAATTGTTTGATCGATCGGATATTTTAAACACATTATTTCACAGTATTTACATTATATCTGCGACCGTGAATGTCACTTGATCGGTAAATCCTGTCTAACTGCTATAGCCCGGTTAGACGGATTTACGAACGTGACTTTCATGTTGATGTTCTATGTTTATGCTGTGTTGTTGCGGATCGGTCGGTAGGGATAGCCTGGATGCAATGCTAGTACAGTTTTGTTGTATTATGTACATTTGATATTGCGGGGCGAGCGTCCGACATGTGGACTGCCGTCACTGCCTGTTTGTATTATTCTTTTGGGGCACGACCTGGTTGCGGTCGATGTACCCGTTTTATGTATATTTTACTTTCTGTACTAGGATTGCCCCGCGGTGGGGTGCGCGGATAGCCGGGTTCTGGAGGGCAACAAGCCCGCATCTCATGGCATTAGGACGGAGGGGGCTTCACTCTAGGATTGGCGGGCAATTCGCCGCACTCGTAGGGGGTACAGGTTGACCCAGGAGGGGTGCCCGAGTTACCGAATTCCGTGAAGTGCTGGGTGGTCCATTCACGTTGCTGAAGGGGGCTGCCTCGCTTCAGGTTTTGGCGGGTGACTTGCCGCGCCCGTAGGGGTCTAGGTTTTCATTGCACAGGCTATCCACACGACCAGGGGAACGTCGGGTTTCAGCAGCGGCTCTGTGAAACCCGGGGATCCCAGATATCTGTATTTTTCTGTGATGCTGTACTTTTCTGTGATGTTGCATTTTATTCACGCCTTGAGCGAAATACTATATATTGGTATATATATATTAGTAGTTGTTGTATATGTTTTACATCCGCGCTAGTCCAGTCTCTGCTCTGCCGTTAGTTAGCTAACCTAACGGGTGATGACGGGACCCAGTGGCGAATGCGGATGGCATATACGTACGTCAGTATATTTTCGTTCTTTGTGGTGTGATCAATTGATGGGACTGCATTGATTCGGATCAATGCAAGCTAAACAAACCTATTCTGATGTTGTTGGAACACTTTTCAAAAAGCTGTTATTGCAAGGACGTTCACTTTGGTTTGCATCGTGGTATTCATTTGGAATATCCTGCTCCTCAGTCGACGAGGAAAGGGCCGAGATCCCTTCACCGGGAGTGACCCCTTGGACAGAAGTTTGCGTCAGGGCATTAACTTCACTATAGCCGATTACTTTTGCTTTGCATCGTGGTATTCAGTTGGAATATCCTGCACCTCATTCTACGGGGAAAGAGCCGAGATCCCTTCACCGGGAGTGACCTCTTTAGTAAAGGTTTTCGTCACTATATTTTTATAAAAAGTTATCCTGTTCCTTCAACGATATCAAGTTCATTACGGTAAAAGGTTTTTCGCCAAAAACCATCCGTAGCCCTCCGTCATTTCAGATTAGTATTGCTTAGTATTCGTGCTACGTATGTCGTGCATTGCCGAGGCGTAGTGTTCGGTAGCTGTGTAATATTTTTCTGTCGCTTGGATAAGTGGATTGGTTAGGACAGTCGTACGGTTATGTTGGCATTGTCAAGGACTCGTACGGGTGGGTTTAACGCAATCAAGATAATGACGGGTTGAACTTGACTAGGACTCTTTGATATGTTGGCATTGTCAAGGTCACTTGGGTCCTAGGGTAAAAAATCACATCGGGAGTTTCAAAAGAACTGAAACTTGCCAGGCATGCGCATACCTTCTGGAGTGTGGTGACTTGAGTGGATTCCGTCAAGTTATCATGCGATGATAGTTGGATCCCGATTCCCACTGATGAGTTGGTTTACTCCTCGGGTGACCCCGACTAATTCTTCTTTCAGGTTTGGAGGAGAATTTGAGGTACAGTGGGAGGTTTCCAGATTAGATAAAGTGATAACCATTCTGATCTAGGTTAGAGTGCACGCTGAGTGTTTCTTTTCTCTCTCTCTTTGGCAGCGACCATTGACCCGACCCTGGACTATGACTCAGTGACCAAGTTGACCGAACCTTCTTAACACAGGCTTTTGGATTGTCAGAGTTGCAAACCTCATTGCCACTCCTACTTTTACCCTTTTCTCCAGGACACCCCGTATTACTACGAACGTCCACTTCCATTGAACAAAACCATCGTATGGTTATATACGAACTCGAAGGACTTCGAGGATGGTTTCTGGTTCTGGAGAAAACGGATAGGACTATTCAGTTGTATTTTCTTTTCACCTTCTCTCAGGTTGCGAGTACTCCTTGGCTTAGGAGTAGTACACCTATTACGCAGATTGGACAGTCTTCTTCCAAACCTTAGGCTAGTGCCGAATGGTGGGGAATGAAGAAAACCAATTAGCCTAAACGGTGTGCAGAAGGTATTAAGATTAAGACAAAGCAAGGGATTAGTTAGAGGGCAAAGTAAATTGCAACTGATATTCACGACCAAACCAAGTATTTCTTCGCCAATCCTAAATCACCTTTGTATTTCTCCAGGACACTCCGTATTACTACGAAGATCCCAGTTTATTGGATAATCCATCGTATGGTTATATACGAACTCGAAAGGAACTTGTTCCAGTTAGGGGATGGATCCTAGTTCAGGAGAAATAGGAATAAAGTACATTCAGGTGTTTTTCTCTTCACCCTCTCTCGCATTGCGAGTGCTCCTAGGATTAGGACAGTACACCCATTATGCTTATTGGATAGTCTTCTTCCAAACCATAGACTGGTGCCGAACGGTAGGGAAAGAAGAAAACCATTTGGCCTAAAGGGGTGTACAGAAGGTAATGACTAAAGACATATAAAGGGATTTGGAGAGATGGCAAAGAGATATACGGTTACAGTTGTGAATCTGGATAATGGAAGAGGCATTACTAGGAATACCAGGATACCCCAACGAAACATTTCAATGTTTCAGTTTCACTGTGTACTGTTAATAGAAAACTGATTTCCCGATTAGACACTTACTCCAGGGTATGTATTTACCAGGTATGATTCTCACATCTGTATGGTTTTACAGATGATGAGTGGGAGTAAGTTATTGGGAATTGGGTAATCATCCTCATTATATCGTGATTCGTTGTAATCGGTGATATTTGAGGAGATCACCTGGGCTGTTTGCCGGTCGGCAAATATTTGGTTTTGAACATCCGCTGTTGTGCACCAATTTCAAATTGATATATCTGTACGTCTATTTTTATAGAGTGAGATATACCTTTTGAAATTATGTTTTTGACATTTACCTATATCAGTGGATGGTTAGGTAAGGAGTATTGAACAACGGTGTAATTCTTCTTAACCATAAGTACAGTTTTCAACCTACGACACACAGTGAATGAGTTATCAGACTCAAGGGACTTATACAGAGTATTGTATGTCGTCCAGGGTCCATCAGGACAGTGGGGTTGGTCCTCGTACTATATTCTGTTTACTTTTAACTTCTCTAGTTCTTAGACATGTGTTTCGTAGAAACACAGGGTCTAAGTTTTGAGGAGTTATAGGTATTTGAATAGAGTAGAGAACCAGGTGTAGCAAGTATCGGGATTCTTCAAAGTGATCGAAGATGTAGATACTTGTGTATGGTGTTCAGTTGATAGTAATGATAAAGAGAAATTGCTTCTCTTTCAGGTTACTCATAATTGGAAGCATTCCTAAGTTGAGTAACGCTGATCGGCCTCCTTCCATTTAGTTGACATGCACTGGAGATAGCTGCATGATTTGAATCTGGTTCATTTAAATCAGTGCCTCTGGTTCTATATTGGATATAGAACAGTTCATATCTTAACGATGTTAAGGTACGGGGAGTTGTCCGGCTTATGATTAAAACCAGACACTGGACAACTCAAGGCACGTTTCTGTAATGGCTGTTTGTGGGTTGACCCAGGCTATGACGAGGGTTGATTTTCTACCATCTGGCAGATCAATAGAAATATTGTTCTAGAGTCGCCACAGTTTTATTAAAAATGGATTTTTTCAAAAACAGAAGTGGGAGTATGGTAGAACTGGAAGCGATTCCAGAACCGCAAACGATTACTGAAGATTTGATAAGGAACCTAAAGATTCAATCTGATTTGACATTCCATTGGCCACTCCGCAGATAAGGTGGGTAACTTCAGGCACCCGAGAGGTACTCCGGTAGCCTCAAGGACGGTGACAGGGAAGTTCTTGTTTACCCACACTTGCCATTGCTGTTGTTCCAGGCTGCGAGACCCGGTGGGAGGATGAGTATAGCGTCGTTCTAAACTAGCTTTAGAAGTGCACGTCTATATGACTCTGCCAGAGGGTTGTCGTAGTCCGTGGGAGCAGCGGAAGCATTGGTGGACATCAAGCTTATGTCTATTTATAGACTAAAGCAGATATAGCGGAGATAGATCATCTATTTCCGATGTGACAGTCATAGGTTTGACGTCATCAGAATAGGGGATGGATCTGTTGAGAAGGTAGTAGGGTGTGATGTCCTGGTATTGGATGACATACACAAAGTAGGAAGTGAAACTCCTATACTACGATCGGTTATACTTTGGTTGTCACACAGTGGTTTCTCCACAAGGGACTTGGACACTATATCAGACATACTGGTTACTAGATCTATAGTTTTAGATCTAGATTTGGGTGGTTTCCCAATCTGGGTACCTTGACAGCATTCTATAAGTATTTAGAATGGACGACTCCTGGCACGGTAGTGTACCTGCAGGTAATGGAGTCACCCTCTCTAAAGGTGTCTTATAGACTAAAGTAGAGAGGGATGTGCATGATTGGCAGATCACTTGCTTAGGCAATTGAGTCAATCATGAGATGTCAAGTACCACACCAGATGTTGTTCTTGCACTAGATGCAATAAGTTGATATTGATCCAATCCTGGAGGAACAGTCGGAAGCAGTTTTAGAACATAAGTGAATGTTCTAGGGATATGATAACGGCTGCCTCCTTTAGGAGACGGTTATCACTCCAGGCTTCCAAGGTGACATAGACGACAAGGAGGTTGTCAGAGTTATAGTTCTCCCTCTGACGAGGGGCAGTATTTTGGACAGGTGGTCCAAGGCAATACTGAGGGAGGCATGGCGCAGGATACTGATTAAGTTCAGTTGTCGATACAGTCTAAGAAGTTTGGATTTGGAGTTCATTTATGAGCTAGGTCCCATCAGATATCCAGACATACTCTAAGACAGGTATTGCTCATTTCGGGAGATGGCTTTCTCTGCGAACTTGAGATATAGAGAGACATAGAAAGAAACATCACAGCGGATCCACTCACTGAGGCTATTCCTCGAACGCAATAGTTTCGCAAACGAGCTTTGTGAGACTGACTAGTAGAGGAGTTGGGTGTTCGGTATCACACGGGCTGTGAGTATGCGGCATCGCAATAATTAGCCTTGAGTGCAAGTGGGAGATTATTGGAGATAGTGCCCTCAGAGTCAATTATTGCATCACAGGCACGTGATTGCAATGATTGAGGGAGGACCTATCCCGGTAGGACAGTCTTACTCGAGATGATAGTATGCTATCTGGTTTATCTTTATCATCGTGTACTGCTTTAGGTGACCTGACATGTCGCTATTACACGTTGATAGATCCCCTAGGATTCTTGCTTGACTACCAGCAGTATGATGGCGATCATATACGTGGGAGCTGGTAGTCTATAAGCACATCCTTAAAAGGTCCCTAGTCGTAAGAGTTTCGAGACAGGGCATCGACACTCCATTAGTAGACTAGTGTATACAGTCGAGACCCCGACGAGGGGCGGTGGCCGGTCTCACAAGCCACTGGTGTCAGTTGGTTCACCTAAGATGTATACAGGTGCTCATTGGGTTATGAGTACACCGGACAGGACTCGCCGGGAACCTGCTAGTTGGGATTATACCAGACGTCAGATAGCAGTTCCCTGGTGACATGTGTACAGGTTAGTTCATCGACCTGAGATCGTCATTTGTCTCGTGTGAGTTCCCACTGTGCTTTGATTACTACCCTACCACGGCTCAAAGGAGTCGTGCAAACAGGTTTTAGTTGGGTACAGTCCCGAGCCACATGGAGGCAGTGAGCGGATTTTCAGGGGTTCGTCTCTCCCGGTATTGGGGGTGAGGTCGCGCTGTGTCTAGGAGAGCCATTACGCAAAGCCCTCGGCCGAGGTAGGAGATTTACTGGTAGGTATTCCAGTAGTATCTCAGGGCGTTCTGGGCTACGCTCCGACACGACTTGTACCGCTTTTGGGGGTCTGACTTTTACCAACCCCCTAGGCCCGCCATGCGATACTCATAGACGAACGGACCGGACTGTACGGATATTGTCACTGACAGGCTCAGTAGGGTGTCAGGATGAGTTCGCACATCGACGTCCCTTTTGGTCAATAGCTGGTGGCCCGTCACGTATTGGCTAATACCTCTGACGTGCTAGTGGTTAAATCCACAGCCATAGTATTGACGAGTCTTTAGAGTCCACCACACTTACAGTTACTCAAGCTTTCGGGCGAAACGCTGTAGAGGCCGTATGGAGATATGGCAGGGTCCGATCAGATACGTGCGGTATTGCACGGATCAGGATCGGACGGTTTGTACTACTGGCCGTATGGATATAAGGCAGGGTTCGATCAGATACGTGCGGTATTGCACGGATCAGGATCGAACGGATTTTACTAGCCGGCTTTGGTTTAAGCCGGATCCTAGTTTAGTACAGTGTAGATTTTTTGTCTCATTGCATTTGTATCCGGTCGGAATACAGATGCGGGTGTGTATGCACAGTATCGGGGTTTTCCTGTAATTTATTACGGGACCAGTTTTCTGGAGTTGCCAGTTTGCATTCCGTTCCGGCCGGTTTTCCTTTGTTCTTTCCCGGCCGAACCTTTTGATGGAGGGGTTATTTGCAAGTTTGCAAATAACATTTGTGGAGGGGGTATCTTGCATATTGGGGGCATCATGATAGCTTTTCATGATGAGATTCTTTTTCCTTCTTATCACTTGCTTTATGAGATTAGAAAGGATTTAGAGTGATTTGAGTGGTTGATGTGAGATTTGCTTTATGTTGTGGTCACCACCTTTGCTCTCCTACACTCACCTCCCTTTGTATTATGTTTTCATTCCCTCCACCATTTCAAAATGAGAATGGCCGGCCACATTTTTGATGAGGGGAGAAAAAAGAGAGGAGTTCATTTTGTATGAGTAAATTATTCACCTCTCATTTTTCTTGCTACACTATTTCTAGCTCTCTTCAATGTTCTTCATCCCTCCATCACCATGGAAACTACTACCTCAAATGAGACAACGATTCTACACTATAATCTACAGCAAATCTTGGGCATGTCGACTTGCCGGCTTCATGCCCGAGTTGCCTCGGTATTGAGGCAGGAGCCCGTAAAAGACGCAGGCGATGTGGTGCCCTTCCGGCGAGGAGGCGACGATATGGAGACAAGACTTTCCGCATGAGATCGGGACGGCGAGGAGAAGACCGGAGGACTCGGATCATTCGGTATACTTCTCTTCCCATCTCTTGTTTGCTAGTATAGGTTAATGGTTAACGATCCGGGTTTTATTGTCCGCGGTAGCGCCAGTTTCCAAGTAAGGAAAATTTTTGATTCCGCATTTTGGCCTCGGATAGACGGCCGGGGCGCTGCCGTGGCGCAACACGCGTTACTTGCACTACTTAGAACGTCAATAAACTACGGAAAGATCCAACACTTGGAAATTTCCCGACAGGGGAAAAGGTGGGTATTTATTTCCGGTCGAACTTTTTAACATATTCCAAAATTATCCGGAAAAACACATAGACAAAATTTGATAATCCGATCGAATCTACGAACTCCTAATACAACCCAGAAAACTCAACTCTTGAGTTCAGATTAAAAATTCCAAGGAAAATCAACACTGCAACATAGGAATTACTGTGCAAAATTGAACAACAGAGGAGACTAGATGGCCGCGGAACCGCCGCATTAGGCATGCTAATGCCGCGGTTCCGCCGCGCTTCTATGGCATTAGGCTATCGAATTTCACAGTAACTCTTACAATCACCTGCAGATTTTTCTGCATATTTTTAATATGGAAAAACCCAGTTTTTGAAAAAAGTCCAGAGAGCAAGTTTGGGATTAGGGTTTCGATTCGTTCGGATTTCAAACGTCGTTAACACTTCGCCTAAGGCTCTAGCTAGGCTCTGATACCACTGTAGGGTTCCTAGGCACTCTCAAGAGGTCTCACAAGGCATCAACCATGCCAATTTCAAATTTTACCGGTGCCGAGAAACCCAATTACGGATCGTTAACTAGAATTTTAGGCGACAAAGTGAAACTAGTTAACTACTTAACTAAAAGAAAGATGCTACAACCTTTGTAGATCCGGTTCTCCACTTCCTTAGCTCCACGTAGACGTCCTCTCACTGTCCGTCTCGAATCCCGGACTCAAGCATCGACTTCATCGGAGAAATGGGCGGGCATGGTCGTCGGCTTCGTGCCGAAGATGATCTACGTCGAGGTTACACAAGATCAAGCTCCAACTTCACCAAGTTGTGAAACTTGTGAAGTAAACACCCTATACTACTTGGCAAGAGGTAGAGGATGAAGAAATAGGAGGTGGGTTCACATTAGAATTGGATTTCTCACTCATTTGCTCAACATGCCATTAATGGTGGCAAGCTTTTTCTTTATCTCATGAAGAAGAAGAAGATGAAGATGATTATCATAAGTATCTTAAAAATGAAAAAGAAAAAGAGTACTTATCATAATGTGAACCATGGTTAGGTGTAGAGAATTGACTAAGGTTAGATGAATGGTTAGGGTTAAGCATGAAGACAAAATGGTCACTTTGGTCAAAGCTTCATGAAGCTTCAACAAGCTTCAAGAAAGAAAGCAACCATATTGTTTTCTTTTGCAATTTCTTTTTAATCCAAATTAAAAAGATAAATGAATGAATAAATAAAAACCCTAACCATTTACTTAACCAAGGTTTAATTCTTTACACTTAACCAAATGAGCAAGTATCATCAAACATGATACAAATATGTGCACAAAAGTATATCACATATACAACTTGCACATCAAGTGAGAAAATCCATTTAAAGTGAACCAATACTAGTTAATGCAAAGTAATATATCAAATATATAATTATACATTAAATCATTAAATCAACACTTGATTTAACGATCCGGTCATATCGCATATAACCGACTAGTATCCTATGTATCGGCTTATCGAATCAATCCTTGATTCGATATCTAGGTTATATCGCATATAACCAATCGATACATTCATCGCGAGAATGGAATACGGTATCACATACATGCATTGTTCTCGGTCCTGCACATATCTCATATGCGCTCCTATTTCGTTTCGCTTGAGCCAGGAAACCTCTGTGTAGGACTCTAAAGAGTCGTCAATACGCCGGTAGCAGATGATGATCATATCAAGCACCCACAAGCCGCAAGCGGTCTGCTAAACATAACGGCCACCCGGGTATTGAGCGATCAGAAGATCGACGAGCTAGCCCGCTCATACTCCTGTGAATCCAACCAGTAACACTTACCGTACAGTTCGGTCTGTTCGTCTAATATGTCGCATATCAAGTCTAGGGGTGGTAAACGTCAGACCCCAATAACCGATAAGTCGTGCCGATGTGAGGCTCATAACGGGTCGAGAAACTACTGGTAACACTTACCAGCAAATCTCTGATCAGCCCTGGCCAGGGACTTCCCTGTTACGGCCAATCGAGCACAGCGCAACATCAACCCCCAATACCGGGAGAGACGAAACCCCTCCTATCGCTCATTGCCTCCATGTGACTCGGGACTGTACCCAAAGACCACCGTTTTGCACTCCCTCATGGACGTGGTAAGGTGGAGATCAAAGCACAGTGGGAATCACACAAGACTCTATGACGATCTCGGGTCTACAGACTAACCTGTACAAGTGTCACCTGAGAACTGCCATCTGACGTGAGGTATAATACCATCTGGGAGTTCTCGGCGAGTCCGTCCAGCGTACCCAGTCTCTACTGAGCACCCGTACACCATATCTGATGTCAAACACCAATGGATATGGGATCATCCATCGCCCATCTCATGGGTCGAGAAGCGTATACGCTAGTCTACACTGGTATATCGATGCCCCATCTCGATACACCCACGACTAGGGACCATGAAGGATGTACTTATGGACTACCATGTCCCCACTAGTATGATCTGCATCATAGTCCACGTAGTCAAGTACACATCCTAAGGGCTTTATCAACATGTAACTATAAGACAGTTTAAAGAGACAAGTGTACATGTTAAGATAAAGAGCAACCAGATAGCATACTATCATATCGAGCAAGAAAGTCATCTCTATATATGTCCAAGCATCCAATATAATATACATGATCTGTACAATACTGGCCTCTAGGGCATACATACAACTTATTCTGAGACGTCGTGGATGCGGAGGGTTCGCACAGAGGGGTCAGGCTAGTAGAGGAGGAGTTCGATCAGTCGCAGATGGAGGGCAGGCCCAAGTTTTTGCTTCGACTCATCATGATGCTCCGGCGTCCAATGCTGTGGTTTCAGGTACTCTTTCGATATGTCCTTTTGTTGCACACGTATTATTTGATCTGGATTAATGCACTCGTATGTTTACACACTTCGTGCCGAGTTAGGACGAGAGTCGTGCTGGGTAGATTAGCCGTTTGTTGTGTTAACCTCCGTCAGCAATCCTTTTGTTGTGCAACACGTACTTCAGTCTTATGCCCATCGGATAGGAGATAGAGATTCGTCTGTCATTTTGAACTTCCTAAAGATGTTGGATTTGGCAATCACCTGGGCATGGACTGGTTAGTTACGTGCTAGGCGTTGTGGGCTACCGTGAGGAAACAGATAGGTTTTGTTTTCCCGGGCAAGTCAGTTCTTGTTGTGCAGGTGGATAGTGGTGCCGCCTCTTATAGCTTGAATTCAGCCTTGTTCGCTAGTCGGCTCTGAGGAGATGTCGTGGATTCTTGGCGTTTTTCGTGATGCTGTAGCCACAGTTGGTTTGTTGGACCGGTTTTCTTTCGTGCGAGAATTTTTCCGACGTTGTTCCAGATGAGCCGGCGAAGCTTAAGGAGCTAAGGATCTGCTGCAGAGTTGTTGTTGAGGGAGTTTGTGCATCTGGGTGTTTCGCATTAGGAAGTTCCTTTTTCTGTTCGTCAAGAAGAAAGATGACAGATTGAGGTTGTGTATTGATGGATCGTCAATTGAACCGGCTTACTGTAAGTCGATGTAGTACACCCCAGTACTTGTGGGGAGGCGGAATTTTCAAAAACGATCAAGTTTAAAGAACGAACATCGACTAACCGCTTAAATCGAAGCTAAACAACTAATAACCGAACACATAGCTATACTAAACTATAGTGTTAAGGGATTATACCTATCGATACTAGTCCTTCGTCTTTACGATCTCCTTGTTCTCCTCGGCCTTCTCTAGGTAGTAGACGATCCACCCGAGAGCAAAACTCCAAGCTAAACCTCAAACTTAAGGTAACTAATCAACTTTGATTGCTAATCAAAGATGAAAGGATGATATAGAGTGATGGTTATGGATTGTTTAGTCTAACTAATCCTTTGATCTCAACTCATGAGGTGTAAGGATTAGGGTTTGAAGATGAGAGCTTGAGGAGAGAGAATGTGAGATAAGATAATGAGATGAGAGAGAGTCTATCATAATATATTATGAAGCATTTTCTAATAATGAGAAAAGAATAAAGAGTGATGATAAATCATGCTTCATAAAATATCTAGTGGTGATTCATTAGCATGAGTCATTAAGCAATAAATGTGCATTAATGAAATGAATGAATCACCACCATGACTCATAACCTCATTTAATGAATATGACACATAACCCTCCTTAGTCACCATCTTCTAGAAGCTTCTCGAACAATTACGAGAACGCCCTCCGATCCGTAAAAATACGGAAAAACTTTAGACTGTAAAAATCCAATAACCGGATACCAGTAACTGGCTTAAACCAAAGCCGACTGGTAAAAACTGTCCGAAAGTCGTACGCGCGTAAACGCACGTATGCGTCCGAACCCTTTGTCGCAAAACCATGCAACCTCTATATCGTTTCGCCTGGAGTAGGAAACTCTCTGTGTGGGACTCTAGAGACTCGACTACTACGCTGGCAGTGGGTTTAACCACAGACCGCAAGCGGCACTAGCTGTACGTAACGGTCCCCAGGTAGTTGTCGATAAGAAGGCCGATGAGAAAACCCATCCGAACTCCTACTGAGTCTGATGTGACAATCTCCATACAGTCCGGTCCGTTCGTCCAAGACTATCGCATATCGGGCCTAGGGGGCCGGCAAGCGTCAGTCCCCTAATAGCGGTATAAGTCGTGTCGGAGTGAAGCCCATTACACCCTGAGAAACTACTGGAACCTACCAGTAAATCTCGCTTGCCCTGGCCAGGGACTTTGCGTAATGGCTCTCTGACACAGCACGATATCTACTCCCAATACCGGGAGGGACGAATCCTGTCTAACCGCCACTGCCTCCAAGTGCTCGGGACTGCACCCAACTGCTACCTGTTTGCACGACTCCTATGAGCCGTGGTAGGGTAGCAATCTAAGAACAGTGGGACACACTCGAGGCGAAGTAGCAGTGTCAAGTCTGCGGACTACGCTGTACTCATGTCACCTGGGAACTGCTCACTGACGACTGGTATCAAACCAACCAACAGTTCCCTGTGAGTCCTGTCCGGTGTACCCGTAACCTAACGAGCACCTGTATACTATCTCCAGTACGACGTACTGACGGCTGTGGGACAGACCATCTCCCCAACTGGGATGAGAAGCGTACACACCAGTCTACTCCGGAGTATCGATGCTCTGTCTCGATAATCCAACGACCAGGGACCTGAATAAGGATGTGCTTGTAGACTACCCAGCCCCCACTAGTGTGACTGCCATCACAACGCTGGTAGACAAGCAAGATCCTAAGAGCTCTATCAATACGTACACTAACATATTAAGATAGAAAAACCAAGTAGCATACTACCATGTTTAGCAAGACTGTTATATACATGTGAATATCCCAAGCTTCCATTAAGTAATATACAAGCTAGTATGATACAGTAATGGCCTTTTAGGGCATAAACACTAACACTTACGGTGCGGATAGGTATCCTGTATCTCGCACTGACGAATTCTTCGATCAGCACTAGAGTGCGAGACTTTGTCTAAGTTGGTTAGGGATTAGGTCATCTTTGTCGCGGGTTCGGAGTAATGACATTCCGAAGACTGTCTTGTGCGTGCTACGGGCTTTGTGTGTTTTGGGTGTGTCACTGGACTCACCAATGCTCTAGCAGCCTTCGTAGGTGTGATGAACTGGTTTTCTTCGGGCCGTTCCTCGACTAGCTATTGTTGTGTTATTTACGACATCCTAGTCTTTTTAGTGTATCTTGAGGGTTAGGGTAGCACTTGAGGATCTGTTATACGGATACTGGGAGAGCCCCAGCGGTTTACTAGATTCTCGGAGTGTCCCTTTAAGCTTGTTTTGTTGACTCCTAGGTTTTGTAGTTACCGAGATGACTTTGTATGGTTCCGAGGAAGATCGTGGCCGTACAGCTTAGGCCCAAACTTGTGAGCAGAACGGAGGTCCGTAGATTTTTGGGGCTTAGTAGGTTTTTACTGCCGTTTCTTCCAGGATTGCTAGTGTAATGCTGCACCGTTGACTAAATTGACTGGAATGGAGGTTTCTTTTCTTTGGACTGAGGCTTGTGTGCGGAGTTTCCGCAGTTGAAGACTCGGTTAACAACTGCTTCAGCCCTTTCCTTGCTTTTTGGTTCGGGCGACTTTGTGGTTTAACTGTGATGTTTCGTGAGTAGGACTCGAATGTGTACTGAGGTGACACAATGGAATTATCGCTTTTGCTTCCCTACATTTGGAGGAAGTACGAGAAGGATATCCTACTCATGATCTGGAGATGGCCGCGATGGTTTTGCGTTGGAGATTAGAGACACCACTTGTTTGAGAGTCGTGTCAGATTTTCACGGACTACCAGAGTTAAATGTACATATTCCTGCAGCGGGTTTTGATTGTTGTGATAGTCCTCCGTAGATTTATAGTTCTTGTGCGATCGTTGAGTACAACTTAAGTTCATCTCTACTAAGGAGACAGCTGGCTCATGTCCGCGCCCGACCACTTTTCTTAAATCGCTTTCGCGAGGCACTGCCCGCCGACGCTTGTTCGTCAGAGATATTGGAGCCTACTCGACTGGGTAATGCAAGGGTGTGCTAGGGTAGAGAGACACTTATGTACCTAATGTTATGAGGAAGAGACGTGGAATCCTAGGGCAGGCACATCGGTCAACTCCCTGTACTCATTCAAGCCCCACCAACTGTTAACGTGACTTGTAAGGTAGTTGCGGGTGGGCAAGGATAGAAAGAGAAGTCTTGGGATTCATTTCAAGGTGTCTGTCTTGTTGTGTGCTTGAGTTGAGCAACTGAGACTAACGGGAGAGTTGCAACCTTTAACCGTTCCGAAGAGGGAACGAGAGCAGATCTCCCCGAAATTCGTTAGGTGTCCACCCAGGAGTTGTCAGGATGTGACTCCATTCGGATGTTTGTCATCCGGTGATACTCAGTTTGCTTTGTTGTTATTGTTAAGATGTGCGTGTGTAGAATTGTTGTCGGAAGTTGGGGATCGTCGTTTGCCATCGATAGGGTTCTCCTTTGATAGCAGTTATCAGGAGACACTCCAATTGGAAACCTTTAGGTTTAGAAGTTAGGTCGTGTCGATCGCCAGTCTGTTTTCCTGACTCCGTGTTATAGGATTATTGGACCTCAGCTAGTTTAGAAATCTCGGAAATGACTCGGTTGTTTTGGGACAGGATGAGAACGGTCTTTGCGGATAGAGATCAGATGCTGACCAAGAGGGTCGCAGATTCGAGCTCGCAATGGCAGATCATGTATTCCCACGGAAGTTTCCGATAAACGACATGTTGAGTTTTGGGAAGCTTTCCAGGATAGTAAGTCTTTTTAGGATCCCTAAGGCGAGTTGGTTCGTTGCCTTAAGTTGGGCACTTCCACCCAGATTATTGAATATTCACCCCGTATTTCCTATGTCGATACTTTGTAATTACCTTCATGACCTTTCTCATTGGATTCAGCGCCAGACCATTTAGTTCGAGCGTGATCCTTCGTTCACCCAACAGTCAGCCGTAATATTGGACCGGCAGGTGAAGAAGCTTCGATCGATGGTCTTGCCACCAGTAAAGGTATTTTGGTGCATCCCAAGCGGTAAAGAGATCACTTGGGAGGCCGAGGGCGAGATGCGGGAGAAGTTCCCTCATCTCTCTGAAGGTATGTGTAGCTTTGTATTTTAAAATTCGGGGACGAATTTTCTTTAAGGGGGGAAGATTGTAAGACCTTAGGTCGTGTTTAGGGGTTAATTATATTTTACTAGATAGTTTTTGGTAAAAAGTTTACCAAATTAAGTTTCTAATATTTTATTCTAATTAATGAATATTTTACTAGGATTTTTTTAGGCGCACACACACTTGTGCATGTTAACTATGGGTTAGATTTGGGGTTAAACCACGATTAGCTAGCATGAAGGATTAACCCATTTTCTTTAAGTTAATTGATTTTCATTAGGTGTCTTTGGGTTTTATTTATTTATGTGTTTTGTTTATTTGAATTTCTTTTCTTTTTCTTTTGTTGACTTAGTGCATGAGAGAGGGAGTATGGGCATGGCTTGAGCCATGCTCATTAAATGAAGAGAGAGGGAAAGAGAGAGGGAGTTGTTGACTTGGGGCCTCATTTCTTTCCTCACTTTTCCTCACAACTCTCTCACACACACACAAACACTCAGCTGAGAGAGAGAGAGAGGCAGCAGCTGCAGAAGAAGCCCGAACAGTAGCAGCAACTAGCAGCAGCAACAACATCATCATCAGTAGCATCAGCAGCAGCAAGCAGTGGCAACAGCAACATCAGCAGCAGCCCCCAGCAGCTGCAGCAGCACTTCCCCTCTTCTCCACCTCCTTTCTCCTTGCACCTAGGGTCTTGTAAGGTATATAATCTGAGCCCAACTTCTTGTTTGCTTAACGTATGTGTAGTTTAGCTTCGGTTTGTGTAAAAAGTGAGATTTTGTGCTTGAAATGGTGATTTGTGTGAACTTATGGTTTAGTGCTGTTAGTATTGGTTAGCATAGCCTAATTAGGTGTTATTAAGATCATGTAAACCTAGTTAGACCCCAGATTACACCAAAATAGCATAGGTTTTCTAATTGTGCAAATTTAGTGTTTTTAAGTGAACTTTTTGGATTTCTGTGATCTGCTATAGGCCCGAGTAGTTCATGTTGAAATTGAGTTAACTGGAGCTTGTATACAAGGTATAGACCACACCACCAGAGCCCGAGACCCCCACCCCATAGCGAGGCCGCCGGTTTAATCTTTCTGGCCGCAATTTGCGGCCAGATAGGGGAATTTTTGGGTGATGTTTGGATGGGTAGGAGTCTGTTGTTATTTCTAGGCCAGTGGTATGTATAGTTTTGTAAGTTGTTAGCCTGGGTAGAATCTGGGACGTTGTATCGTATTTCTAGTACGTTTGGTTCGTGCGATACGCGCGATACGCGAGAGGGTTCCATGATTCAGCGTATCGCGGCGTGTCGGGGTTAGTTTTAGACGCGTGCACACGTTTAGCGTATCGTACACATGCGCGTTTAGTTCGCGACACGAGCGTATCGTTTGACTTCGATATCGTGTTTTGTAAGATAGTTGCTTATATTTGGATTCTTGTGTAATTCCAGGTTCGCAGGCGGGTACGTCGGACGAAGCTAAGAAAGGGAAGCAGGTGGTCGGCTACGAGTAGTGCACGACCAGGTGAGTAGATTTAACATCTACGGGGAAATTGCCCGTATGGCGTTAAACGTCAGGGCGAGTTAGGATATTAGATTGTAGATGTTCATATGGACTGTAGTAGCATACATTATTGTTGCATATAGAAATGATAGCATAGAACACTGCACTGTCACTAACGGTTCAAGTCGCACGAGCACGATTGTTATGCTACACTCACACCGTTAGTGATTGCCATGACACTCACATTATGGGATTGCGATAAATCATATATCATACTGATTCTACCTTATTGATGTTGTCATGATTTGCCGCATAACAGCATATGTTATATCTATATTTGGGCACATATGCATCACATACCCCTGCTGGTACTACATACACATACATTGATATCTTCATACCTGCGCACATACACACTGTATACTCATATCTGTGCACACATACATTGATATCTTCATACCTGCGCACATGCACACTGTATACTCATATCTGTGCACACATACATTACCTGTGCACATGCACACTGTATACAAATATCTGTGCACACATACATTGATATCTTCATACCTGCGCACATGCACACTGTATACTCATATCTGTGCACACATACATGGATATCTTCATACTTGCTTAGATTACGCATTGAGATATATTGTTTCCATGTTAATTCTGGATTTGGGGAAACGTGGATATTTCAAAAAGAGAATAGTTAATTATTTAAAAACCCGGTTTCCTTTGATATGATATTTCAGTGCTTCCACCATGTGTTTTTTCGGTACTAGAGTGATATATGTGAACTCGAATCGAGGAGTTGGATGAAGCCAATTACGGGTACATGGTGGACCCGGTATGGTACCCCCGGGCGAGAACGGTTTTGCTGTGTAGTAGACGGTGAGCCTGGCAGAGGGACTACTACCTACCGGTGATTGGTTGTTGGACCTGGCGGTTATCCGGAGGATACCGACCAGAGTCGATGGATGGATACGGGACGACTCGTACTGCCGGGGCGGAGGGCCGATACCGCAGACAGAGCCCGTGGGCTGATCCGGACTGACGGATGCCTTATACAGGAGGATTTGCGTGTCGATGCTTGGCACGAGTATTTCTTGATATTTTGGGTGCCGATGTTGGGCACTCCCGATTATATAAGATTTACAGGATTGGAGGACCGAGGAGGATGACGACACCTGAGTAGTATTGGGATTTGGGTGCATTGATGAGTACCGATTATACTTTTCACGATGACATTCCATGTAGATGTTATATTTCCCATGCTCAGTATGTAGTAATTGATATCTCATGCTGTATCTATTGTACCTGATATGGTACACATTGCTATACCTAATCATTGCACACCCTGTTCATTCTATATAGGGTTATTAGATTGCATTGCTATGCCTGATCATTGCACACCCTGTTCATTCTATATAGGGTTATTAGATTGCATTGCTATGCCTGATCATTGCACACCCTGTTCATTCTATATAGGGTTGTTAGATTGCATTGCTATGCCTGATCATTGCACACCCTGTTCATTCTATATAGGGTTGTTAGATTGCATTGCTATGCCTGATCATTGCACACCTTGTTCATTCTATATAGGGTTCTTAGATTGCATTGCTATGCCTGATCATTGCACACCCTGTTCATTCTATATAGGGTTGTTAGATTGCATTGCTATGCCTGATCATTGCACACCCTGTTCATTCTATATAGGGTTGTTAGATTGCATTGCTATACCTGATCATTACAGTTCTTGCTCATCACATGGAGTTGTTATTAGATCGTACTTGTTGCATGTTTTGAGCATCCAGTTCATCATATTGTTGTTATCTGTTGATATAGGTTAGAGCATCGTTGCACGTGCATACTCGCGATTACCTTTATATGTTATCTTTTTCTATTCACGAGTTGGCAACTCACCCCCGTTGTGCCACAGTGTTTGCAGGTTGCCCTTCGGAGTAGTCGCGGCCGGCTGCGTTCTTGCATCTTTTGACACAGATACCCCTATAGTTGGTGTACTAGCTCTTTTGCTGATAGGTGGGTTTTGTGCGGTATCTGGTTATCTTTCACTTATGTACATTGTTGTATCTAGTACTCTCCATATACCACTTGTGTATTGACTTAGAGACCAGTTGTGAGGACGATGTATATTATTTTGTATTCTGGTGTCGAGCTCGTTGTGAGCCGACTTTACTTATGTTAGTTATATGTATGCCCTAGAGGCCATTACTGTACATTGGATGTATATTGTAGTGGATGCTAGGACATATATAGGGAGGACTTTCTTGCTCGACATGATAGTATTCTATCCGGTTGCTCTTTACCTTAACGTGTACACTGATTGTCTCTCTGTTACATGTTGGTAAAGCCCTTAGGATGTGTGCTTGACTACCTGGACTATGATGCGGATCATACTAGTGGGGACATGGTAGTCCATAAGTACATCCTTGAAAGTCCCTAGTCGTGGGTGTATCGAGATGGGGCATCGATATACCAGAGTAGACTAGCGTATACCTTCTCGACCCATACAGATGGGCGATGGATGATCCCATATCCATTGGTGTTTGACATCGGAGATGATATATGGGTGCTCAGTAGAGACTGGGTACACTGGACGGACTCGCCGAGAACTCCCAGATGGTATTATACCTCACGTCAGATGGCAGTTCTCTGGTGACACTGGTACAGAGTTGTCTGTTGACCCGAGATCGTCATAGAGTCTTGTGTGGTTCCCGCTGTGCTTTGATTTCCATCTTACCACGTCCAAGAGGGCATGCAAAACGGTGGTTTTTGGGTACAGTCCCGTGTCACATAGAGGCAATGAGCGATAGGAGGGGATTCGTCTCTCCCGGTATAGGGAGTTGATGTTGCGCTGTGTTCGATTGGCTATAACAGGAAATCCCTGGCCAGGGTTGCTGAGATTTACTGGTAAGTGTTACCAGTAGTTTCTCGAACAGTTATAGACCTCATATCGACACGACTTATCGAGCTATTGGGGTCTGACGTTTACCACCCCTAGGCGAGATATGCGACATATCAGACGATCAGACCGGACAGTACGGTAGTGTTACTGGTTGGATTCACTGGAGTGTGAGCGGGCTTGCTCGTCGATCTTCAGATCGCTCAATACCCGGGTGGCCGTTACGTTTAGCAGACCGCTTGCGGCTTGTGGATGTTTGATATGATCATCATCCGCTGCCGGCGTATTGACGAGTCTTTAGAGTCCTACACAGAGGTTTCCTGGCTCAGGCGAAACGAAATAGGAGCGCATATGAGATATGTGCGGGACCGAGAATAATGCGTGTATGTGATACCGTATTCCATTCTCGCGATGAATGTATCGATTGGTTATATACGATATAACCTAGTTATCGAATCAAGGATTGGTTCGATAAGCCGATGCATAGGATACTAGTCGGTTATGTGCGACATGACCGGATCGTTAAATCAAGAGTTGATTTAATGATTTAATGCATAATTATATATATTTGATATATTACTTTGCGTTAACTAGTATTGGTTCACTTAAGATATATTTTCTCACTCGGATGTGCGCATTATATATGTGATATGATTTTGTGCACTTGCTTGTATCATGTTTGATGATACATGCTTTTTGGTTAAGTGTAAAGTATTAAACCTTGGTTAGGGTTTATTATTTGTTATTCATTTATCTTATTTAATTATCCATTTATTTTTGATAAATGAATAAAAGAAAATGAAATGAAATGGTGGCTTTCATTTGTTGTTTTCATGAAGCTTCATGAACACTTTGACTAAGTGACCATTTTGTCTCTAACTTGACCCTAACCATTCCTTTAACCATGATTGATTCTCTACACATTACCATGGTTAATGATATGATAAGTATTCATTTTTATTATTCCTTTTAATTAACTTATCATATCATTATCTTCTTCTTCTTCATCTTCAATCTTGAAGAAAGCTTTCTACCAACAATGGTGGAATGTGAAAATGAGTGAGAAATCCAATTCTAAAGTGAACCCACTTCCTATTTCTTCATCCTCTACCTCTTGCCAAGTAGTAGAGTGTGTTTCCTTCATAAGTTTTCATGGCTTGGTGAAGGTGGAGCTTGATCTAGCGATGCTTCGACGTAGATCATCTTCGGCACGTCGTCGATGACCTAGCCCGCCTATTCTCCGATGAAGCCGACGCTAGAGCCCGGGAATTCACTAGGACAGCGAGGGGACTTCGTTGCGGAGCTATGGAGGTGGAGCACCGGATCTACAAAGGTTGTATTTCCGTATTCTTGTAGTTAAGTGTTAACTAGTTTCTTTTTCGCCTAGAAATCTAGCCAACGATCCGTATTAGGGTTTCTCGGCACCTAGAATTATTGAAATTGGCATGGTTGATAGCTTGTGAGACCTCATGAGAGTGCCTAGGAACCCTACAGTGGTATCAAAGCTACTAGACATTGGATGTCGACCTATGGAGGGTTCTCACTGTGTGACAGTGTGGCGAAGCATAGGCTCTTACCCCCAGGGTGTCCCGAGACCGGAAGGTGTTCCGGCGGGTTGTAGTCCTCGCGAGGGGGCATGCGTAAAAAGTAGCTGCTGAGGGACCCGTTGGTGCCACGGCGACCCCATTGGATGGGGTTGCAGCCTGACCTACAGTGGTATCAGAGCCTAGCTAGAGCCTTAGGCGAAGTCCAGACGGAATTTGAAGTCCGAACGACCCGAAAACCCAAACCTTAACATGCTCTCTGTACTTTTTCTAAAATCGTGGATTTTTCCAAATTAAAAATATGCAGAAAACTCAGCAGGGAAATCTAAGAATTACGGCGCAAAAAGTTTTGCATGAACAGTGTAAACGGCGGCGGAACCGCGGCATAATCCTAGCTTATGCGGCGGTTACGCGGCAGAATAGTGACGTAAGCCCTAACTGTTTGCACAGTAATTCATTGTTTCAGGTGCTGAGTTCTCTGGGTATTTTTAAAATTTATTCAAGAGTTGAATTTTCTGGAGTTGTTTTGGGGATTCGGTGTTTTGGTCGGAGTATCGAATTTTGTCTGTGTGGCTTTCCGGATAAATTATAGAATATGTTAAAAAGTTCGACCGGATATAAATACCCAATTTTTCCCCTGTCGGGAAATTTCCAAGTGTTGGATTTTTCCGAAGTTTAACGACGTTCTAAGTAGTGCAAGTAACGCGATGGACCCTCTAGAAGACCCCAAACCTTAACTCGATTATGTGATCGTCTTGAACTGCCCTTTGAACCTTCGGGTTTGGGGCAGTACGGCATGCCACATGTGAGGCGTTGGCTTGACCCTTCTACGGCTGGACCGTTGGTACTGAGGCACGAACTGAATGTTCTTAGACTTATTTCATGAATTGAGCGGTATCGGGAAAACATGGGTGTTCGACTGTTTGATCGAAAAGTTTAACATTTTCTATTTATCCGGAATGTGATACAATAATTGGAATTCACAAGTAGTTATGAGATAACTGAATGAATGTTATAAACATAGCAATTTAGTCTCACTTGATCGGTTGCCACGGAATTTTGATGTGATCAAAAGTCCGTCGCAATCACGTAGCGTACGCGGATACTCGCCGGGTAAACTTAATAGACAGCCTCACCCCATAGCCCCGACCAAGTGACTGTAGGAGAACCCCGTCGCCGAAAGCATCCGTCCGGGTGCTCGCGGTAGCGGTATTCCGCCTTGGTGCACTTCGTCGACGGTATCGGGGGTGCAGCCATCTACTGAAGTTTGCGACGAGCATTCGATCAAATTGTCGGGAATCCTGTTGAATTGCCCGACTTGATATTGAAAAGTGTTTTCGATAATGAGACTAAAATGCGGGGTTTATAATTGTTAGGCATGCGATGTCTAAGGAATTCATTTGATTAGGCATGCGATGTCTATGTAGGTTGCGGATTCCAACTGTTATAGTTTTACACTTTCTTTTCTGTGACCGTAAGTGTAATATGTGATATCGCCGGTTTCGTTGCTATATGTCAACGACAATTGGGATGCGCATATTTACTTACGTTGATGACATGTGATGTTATGTGTTGCTGGATATGTTATATTGGATCGTCGTGTTTGAATAGCCGGGGGTTTTTATGTGAGATGAGTGTTTTTCATTTTCATTCATGTAAAAACTTGTATGTAATATTCTTTTTTTTGGGGCACTTCCAGGTTGCGGAAGATGTCACCTTTTGTATATTATTTACTTTTCCGCACTAGGATAGACCCAAGGAGGGGAGCACAAGTAACCGGGTTCTGGAGTCCAGTGGGAGACCAACTCGAGGAGTCGAGTCCGGGTCTCCTAACTCTAGAATTGGTAGGGTTGCTTGCCGCTCTCGTAGGGGTCTAGGGGTGTGGGTTTGGCTATTCATCGCGACCGTGGAATCCGTGTTTTATACTGGCTCGTATTGAAAACACGGACATCCTAGTATATCCAATATTTCATATGTTTCTTCTGCTGCGATATCTGTGATGTGATCATGTGATGTTCTGTGATAGATACAGTATATAGTATATATGATATATTATATAGACGTTACTTATGTTTTACACCCGCGCTAGCCCTGCCCTGCTCTGCCGTTAGTTACCTAACCTAACGGTGCACGAGGGGACATCGAGGCGAATGCGGATGGCATAAGTGTACGTCGTATTTATCTGTGATGTTTAGGTACTTAAATGAAGGGACTTCATTAATGAGATTAATGAAATAAAAGAAACCTAAGATGTTGTAGAATCGAATTTCAAAATAAAACAGGTAGCTACAGTTCTTGCTTTGCACAGCGGTATATGTGATATATCCTGCACCTTATTCGATAAGGAAAGGACCGAGATCCCTTCACCGGGAGTGACTCCTTTAGCAATAACTGGCAGATGCTACACCCTCGGTTTGTCTTTTGATTGCTTTTAAGAGTTTTTGCTTTGCACAGTGATATATATGATATATCCCGCACCTCATTCGACGAGGAAAGGACCGACGATCCCTTCACCGGGAGTGACTCCTTTAGCAAAACTAGAAAAGCCTCAAAAACACTCCATTTCAAAATTCATTCGATCCTACAACGATATCAAGTTCATTACGCAATAGGTTTTCAGAAAAACCTGTCGTAGCCCTCCGTCATTTCAGATAAGTTGTATATAGTATTCGTGCTGCATTTGTTGGCTTTCGTCAAGGTGCAGTGTGCGGTAGCTATATGCTGCTTATCTGCTAGCATACGATGCGATTGGATTAGGGTAGTCGTGCGGCTTTGTTGGCTTTCGTCAAGGGTCGTGCAGGTGGGTTTAATTCAATCAAGAAATGTACGGGCTGAACTTGACTAGCGGGCTATGGTTTGTTGGCTTTCGTCAAGGTCATAGCACGTTAGGGGCAAAATATTATCGGGAATTTCAAGTGTTGAAATTTGCAATGAGATTGCATACCTTCTATGAGATAGTTGGATCCCGATACCCGCTGTGAGTAAGAGTTACTCCTGGGAGAGTTTTATACATTACAATTAGCCGATCAAGTAGGTGTCTAGAAAGGTGTCAACGAGGTTACGCCTCTGGGAAAACGAGGTTTACATTAATTAGGTTCGTACGAAAGCACGGGGGACCTCCCTCAAAGTACCGACACTGGCCTGGCTGAAAGATTGGCGAACTTGTAGTGTGTAATTAATCCCGGCTAGTCTTTCCTTTTAGGGTTTGAAGGAAGATTTGATAAAAAGCAGTGGGAGCCATCCTGATTAGATAAAATAATAACCAATCTATTCTTGCAAGAGCGCACGCTGAGTGTTTTCTTCTCTCTCTCTCCTGGTAGCGACCATATCACGCCTTAATCATGATAATAAAACGGATTTTTTGACCGAACCCGCTTGTTATACTGAGCTGGGGAACGTTGGTCCCGCTCCAACTTATAATTGTTATAAGACAGAGCAGGAAATTGGGGAATACCAGATTTCCCGTGCCGCCCAAACGAGGAGAGTGCATGATGATGCATCATCTTCGGGTGTGTTCATTATATAGAACTGTTTCTCAGTGTCCTTTACGTCCTGAGTATATGATACCAGATCAGGATCCCAGATATGTAATCTGTTACATAGGGCTACAGATAGGTAGAGAACTGAGAACGGGTGATAAGTTTCATGAGGCAGAAAACGGGGCAAGAGTTGCAGCCAAGTCTGTTGGTCACTGTCACCCTGTATTACAATACATTGATTCTGAACGAATGTTATTAGATACCGAACCTGATATACAAAATCATATCAGTCTCTTTATTAGTAAAGAAACGATAAAATTTTGTATTGTTGGATAATGTTTTGAACATTTCCAATATCAAAAGTTGATCGGTTCAGGCACGTTATCTAAAAGCATTGATGTTCTAAATCAAACTACAGTTCTTAGTATACTGAACACGCACAAGAGGAAGAGTTCAGAAATGAACGAATCCTTCTTGAGGCATTGTAGACTAGGTCATATCAATGCGACCCGACTAGCTGAAGTTACATGTAGATGCATATTTAAATTAGTTTGAATTTACAACTTATGAAACTTGCCAGTCATGTCACAAAGATAAGATAACCATAGCTCTGTTTATTGGAAACAGAGAAAGAGTTAGTGAACTCTTGGGATGATACATGTTGATGTATATAGGTCTCCTGTCTACATATGCCAGGACTGGTTCTTTGTACTTCATTACATTCTCTTATAATCTCTCAAGTTTCAGACCTATGTTCCTGTTGAAACACAAGTCCGAACCTTTTGAGATATTCACAGAATATAAGCGAGAAGTAGAGAACCAGAATACGGGTATAAGTATTATGTCCTTTGATGTGATCAAGGAGGAGAATACTTGAGCACGGAAATCCTGGACTATTCTAAAGGAGAATAAGATTCTCACTCAGCATTACTCCTCCGTATACACCATAGCACGATGGAATATCGGGGCGGAGCGATCACACCCTATATGATAAGGTGTGCTCTATGATGAGTACTACTGAGTTACCTGTTTCCTTTTTGGGGGTTATGCACTTATGAAGTTGCATACCTATTGAATCGGGTTGAATCAAATCAGTTGCCTACCATTCCATATGAGATATGGTATGGAAAGAGCCCATGTCTTAAGCTAGTTAAGATTTGGAATTGTCCGGCCTATGTCTAAAAGCAAAATCCGGACAAACTCGACGCAAAGTCTGTTATGTAGAACTGGAAAGGTTCCAGCTATACAAAATACAGCAGATGATTTGGTACAACCAAAGGATTCAGTAGATACCAACGAACCTCAGCCTCTCCGCCGATCTAGCAGGGTTTTCACACCCACCTGAGAGATACATAGGTTTCTCAATGACAGTGGGAGCGAGGATTGCATCATGAGATGATGACCCAACTAGTTTCGAACTGGCCATCAGGAGTAGGACTCTGTAAGAATGGCTGGATGCTTAGCGATCTGAGATGGAATCCTTATACACCAACAAAGTATGGACTTTAGTTGCAATATCTGAAGGGTTAAATCCCCATTAGGAGCAAGTATATCTTGAGAAGATTACTTGGTGTAGATGGAAAAGTTGAGACTTTCAAAGCTTGACTTGTTAAAGGTTTTCGTCATCGACCAGGCGTGGATTATGATGAAACCTTTTCTAAGGATCTATGCTTAAGTCCATCCAGATCCTACTTACCACGGCTACATACCATGACTACGATATCTGGTGGTTGGGTGTCTTGACTGCTTTTCTAAATGATGATTTGGAAGAGAGCGTCTATAAGTACACAGCCAGAGGGCTTCGTAGATAGTGGGAGCAGCGGAAACGTGTGCAAGATGCTTTATAGGATAAAGCAGGCATCGCGGAGTTGGAACATCTGTTTTGATGAAATAGTCAAAGAGTTTGACATCATCAAAATGGTAGATGAACCTTGTATAAACAAATAGGTAGTAGGGAGTATGGTGATGATCCTCGTAGAGTACGTAGATGTCATGCTCTTGATAAGAAAGGAGTTTCTTATGCTACGCTCGGTCAATCTCCGCTTATCACAATGATTCTCCATATAGGATCAAAGTGATACCTCCTAAATCCTGGATTTTGGATCTATGAGATAGATCTAATTGGATGTTAGGATTCTCACTAGTTGTAGTGAGATAGTATCAACCGATGCTGGGGAGAATCACTGGAAGGGTTCCAGGGTGATAAGGACGACTGAAAGTCAGTCACAGGCATTGTCTTTACCCTCAGTAAAAGGGACGGTATGTTGGAAGAGTTCCAAGCTAGATACCGTGACATACTAGACGATAAAGGCAGGATACATCGCTACTTAAGATGCTACCAAAGAGGCTGTTTGGGTGTATATAGGTTCATGAGATGATCTTAGTTCCTCCCATTGTGTGACAATGGAGTTGTGGCTTATGCCATGGAACGTCCGTCCCATCAGTGATCCAGACATATTCTAAGGCAGTATCACCTGATCATGGAGATAGTTGATCTCCAGGGTGATCGAGGTTTGGAGAGTAGACTCAGAGGACAACACAGCGGATCCACTCACAAAGGCCTGTTCCCAGAGAGAGACTTTTATGGGATGGTTGAGTATGAGATACTACAACCACTGCTACAGATGGCCCTAGTGCAAGTGGGAGATTGTTAGTTATATGTATGCCCTAGAGGCCATTACTGTACATTGGATGTATATTGTAGTGGATGCTAGGACATATATAGGGAGGACTTTCTTGCTCGACATGATAGTATGCTATCTGGTTGCTCTTTACCATAACGTGTACACTGATTGTCTCTCTGTTACATGTTGGTAAAGCCCTTAGGATGTGTGCTTGACTACCTGGACTATGATGCGGATCATACTAGTGGGGACATGGTAGTCCATAAGTACATCCTTGAAAGTCCCTAGTCGTGGGTGTATCGAGATGGGGCATGGATATACCAGAGTAGACTAGCGTATACCTTCTCGACCCATACAGATGGGCGATGGATGATCCCATATCCATTGGTGTTTGACATCGGAGATGATATACGGGTGCTCAGTAGAGACTGGGTACACTGGACGGACTCGCCGAGAACTCCCAGATGGTATTATACCTCACGTCAGATGGCAGTTCTCTGGTGACACTGGTACAGAGTAGTCTGTTGACCCGAGATCGTCATAGAGTCTTGTGTGGTTCCCACTGTGCTTTGATTTCCATCTTACCACGTCCAAGAGGGCGTGCGAAACGGTGGTTTTTGGGTACAGTCCCGAGTCACATGGAGGCAATGAGCGATAGGAGGGGATTCGTCTCTCCTGGTATAGGGAGTTGATGTTGCGCTGTGTTCGATTGGCTATAACAGGAAATCCATGGCCAGGGTTGCTGAGATTTACTGGTAAGTGTTACCAGATGTTTCTCGAACAGTTATAGACCTCATATCGACACGACTTATCGAGCTATTGGGGTCTGACGTTTACCACCCCTAGGCGAGATATGCGACATATCAGACGATCAGACCGGACTGTACGGTAGTGTTACTGGTTGGATTCACTGGAGTGTGAGCAGGCTTGCTCGTCGATCTTCAGATCGCTCAATACCCGGGTGACCGTTACGTTTAGCAGACCGCTTGCGGCTTGTGGATGTTTGATATGATCATCATCCGCTGCCGGCGTATTGACGAGTCTTTAGAGTCCTACACAGAGGTTTCCTGGCTCAAGTGAAACGAAATAGGAGCGCATATGAGATATGTGCGGGACCGAGAATAATGCGTGTATGTGATACCGTATTCCATTCTCGCGATGAATGTATCGATTGGTTATATACGATATAACCTAGTTATCGAATCAAGGATTGGTTCGATAAGCCGATGCATAGGATACTAGTCGGTTATGTGCAACATGACCGGATCGTTAAATCAAGAGTTGATTTAATGATTTAATGCATAATTATATATATTTGATATATTACTTTGCGTTAACTAGTATTGGTTCACTTAAGATAGATTTTCTCACTCGGATGTGCGCATTATATATGTGATATGATTTTGTGCACTTGCTTGTATCATGTTTGATGATACATGCTTTTTGGTTAAGTGTAAAGTATTAAACCTTGGTTAATGAAATGGTTAGGGTTTATTATTTGTTATTCATTTATCTTATTTAATTATCCATTTATTTTTGATAAATGAATAAAAGAAAATGAAATGAAATGGTGGCTTTCATTTGTTGTTTTCATGAAGCTTCATGAACACTTTGACTAAGTGACCATTTTGTCTCTAACTTGACCCTAACCATGATTGATTCTCTACACATTACCATGGTTAATGATATGATAAGTATTCATTTTTATTATTCCTTTTAATTAACTTATCATATCATTATCTTCTTCTTCTTCATCTTCAACCTTGAAGAAAGCTTTCTACCAACAATGGTGGAATGTGAAAATGAGTGAGAAATCCAATTCTAAAGTGAACCCACTTCCTATTTCTTCATCCTCTACCTCTTGCCAAGTAGTAGAGTGTGTTTCCTTCACAAGTTTTCATGGCTTGGTGAAGGTGGAGCTTGATCTAGCGATGCTTCGACGTAGATCATCTTCGGCACGTCGTCGATGACCTAGCCCGCCTATTCTCCGATGAAGCCGACGCTAGAGCCCGGGAATTCACTAGGACAGCGAGGGGACTTCGTTGCGGAGCTATGGAGGTGGAGCACCGGATCTACAAAGGTTGTATTTCCGTATTCTTGTAGTTAAGTGTTAACTAGTTTCTTTTTCGCCTAGAAATCTAGCCAACGATCCGTATTAGGGTTTCTCGGCACCTAGAATTATTGAAATTGGCATGGTTGATGGCTTGTGAGACCTCATGAGAGTGCCTAGGAACCCTACAACTTATGCAGTTATTCTATCTGTGATGATTCCCACTTGTTGCTCATTTTCTTCGCTACGGCGTCGTATATTGTTATCTTTATAATTGGTTCTATCAAAAACCTAAAACACTCTATACTTTTACTGGTTTGATTTCTGGGTTTTCGGCTTACTTAGTCGCGTTACGCCTGTAGACGTTACGTGGTTAAGTGCCGGTCACGGGCCAAACTTCGGGCCGTGACAGAAATTTTCGGAAAAATTTGTTGTTTTATTAAAATATTTAAGGCGACTTGTTTAGGGTTAAAATCGTTTTCTTTTATCATGTTTTCCTTCACTCTACTTAAAATTTTGGTTTAGACTTCTGGGTTTTGGCTTACTTAGATTACGTTACGCCATTAGACGTTTCGTAATTTGAGTGCCAGTCACGTTCCGTACCATCGGGTCGTGACAAAGTTGGTATCAGAGCGTAGGGTTTTGCCTTTCTGAGTGTAGGATGACCTTCGGTAGATGGAGTAGGTGGCTTAAGCAGAATGGCGTAGCATGGGTATGTTTTGCGGCATACTTATGATACGGTACTCCGCCTAAGTGACCTTAGGATATACATTTGCTTGTATTTCCTTCCTTGATTCCGGAAACCCTTTGATTCGATTGCAATGTTCCTATTGATCTTGTTCCTCGTTCCAGCCACTATGCCAACGGAGACTACGAGGGCCAGAGGGCTGCCGCTGGAGATGATGTTAGAGTAGGCTCGTTTGAGACTAGGACCGATCATGGAGGTACGCCTACCCCTCAGGGACAGAGTAGTCCACCTTTTCCAGGACGAATGGCTAGGCTGAAGTTGAGTATTCAGGACCTATGATCGATGGTTGGATTGTTAGTGGTAGTTAGCTGAGCTCCGAAAGCCGATGATGTCCCTCCTATTTTAAAGACTGTGTTTGTTCCTGCTGCACAGGCAGCTGTTTCTGTTGTTACCAAGATTATTTCTGTAACCTTATAAGAGTTTGAGGCTGAGGCCTCCAATTTATTTTTACCGGCACGGATGCAGCGGAGGACACGTAGACAATCCTCGACAGGATGGCTGAAATTGTCGTTCACAGAGATGTTCTGACAAGAGATGGGTTGAGTTTGCTAGTTTTCGTCTAGGGGTCTTGCTCAGACGTGGTGTGGATCCATTGAGAGAGTCCGAGCTGCAGATCTACTTCTAATGACTTGGGAGGAGTTCACAGCTGTATTTCTTGCTCGTTTCCTTCCGAAGAGCATTCGAAATTCTCAAGCTCGTAATTTCGAGCCTGTGCGTAAGACTTCAGGGATGGCAGTGTCCGAATATTACATTCAGATTTCTCGGTGGTTCGAGGTGCTCCTTACCTGGAGGACACTGAAAAGAAATGGATAAAGAGGTTCGGGTGGAGATTGGACATACAGGTATTGCTTGCTATAGGAACCCAGCATTTTGACGCTTATGCAGCCGCGATGGATACAACCTAACTGATAGAGGAGCGCATATCTGAGACTTTGGTCATTTCTGGACCAAAACGAATTTGTACCAGTATTCCAGCTCAGAGGCGGTTAGATAGACACCATCGTGGGAGGCTAAATTTTTTGGTCGCTCGATAAGTTGTTCGTTCGTGATTCGTTCGCATCGGAAAGAAGGATTTTTTCGTCGATTTGACTCTTCCCGATATGTTGGACTTCGAAGTTTTCTTGGCATGGATTGGTTAGCCATGTGTTGTGCGTCCGGGGACTGCCGTAAGGAGGCAGTCAGTTTTTGTTTTTCGGTAAGCCAGTTCTTGTTTTCGGGGAGACCGTAGTGCCGCCTTTCACAGTTTGAGTTCTTTTTGGCGCTAGTCAGCTTTTGAGATAAAGGGATATTAGGAATTCTTGGCGCAGGTTTGCAATGTTGGATCCGCAAAGGTCCCGTTAGTGAGGGAATTTCAAGATGCTTTTCCTGACAAGTTGCTTGGTTTGTTGCCAGAGCGCGATATTGAGTTTTGTTTTGACTTGATTTCCGGCACGGAGCCTTTTTCTATACTGCCATATTGGATGGACCCGGTGGAGTTTAACGAACTGAAGGACCAGTTGCAAGATTTGTTGGATAAGGGCTTGTTTGTCCGAGTGTGTCACCCTGGAGAGCTCATGTCCTGTTCGTTATAAGGGAAGACGACAGTTGTGTTGATACATGGGTTATGGTCAGTTGAATTGGGTTATTGTGCGGGACATTTCTCGAAGATTGACTTGCGGTCACGTTACTGCCAGTTGTCGGTTCGAGAGGGTGGTATTCCGAAGATTACTTTCCACACAAAATTACGGGCGTTATGAGTTTTGGTGATGTCGTTCGAACTCACCAATAGCTCAGCAGTGTTTATGAATTGGATGAACCGAAAATCCATGCTGATCTTGACCAGTTTATCATCATGAGCATGGAGGACATCTTAGTGTACTTTTGGAGCCTGGGCAGTAATTGTGTAATTCGTTGCAGACATTGAGGGAGCGCCGGCTATTTGCTAAATTATCCAAGTGTATTTTCTGGATGGATAGTGTTCACTTTTGGGTCACGTAGTTGCAAGAAATGGTATAAGTGTGGAACCGAAGAAGATCGTGGTCGTTCAGCACTGGCCCAGACCTGTATTAGTGATGGAGGTTCGCAGCATTTTGGATTTTGGGCGGATACTATTGATATTTCGTACAGGATTTTTTCGCATATAGCTGCAATGTTGACTGGGTGACCTGGAAGAGCGTTTCTTTTCGTTGGAATAAGGCATGCAAGCAGAGCTTTTAGCAGTTAAAGATTCGTTTGACTACGGCGCTAATATTATCTTGCCTTCAGGATCAGGCGGTGTTATTGATTTTGGTGATGCTTCTCGGCTGTTGAAGAAGCGTGAGTAGAACTATTTCATACATGATTTAGAGATAGCCGTGGTGATTTTTATACTTAAGATTTGGAGACGAGTCATGCCAGGTATTCACGGACCACAAGTGTTTAAGGTACCGTCTCATCAGAAGCGAGATTTGAATTTTGAGATAGCATAGTTGAATGGAGCTAATGAAAGATTATGACAGCGGGATACTTTATTATCCGCGCAAGGCGAATATGGTGGCAGATGTTTTGAGTTAGGGTCCCATAGGTAGCTTTTGTTGTTTGAGCACGGTTCAGAGACAGTCGACGGCAGATTAGCAGATTCTTCGTGACAGTCGGCCCTGTTTCAGAGTTTTGGCTTCAAAAATTAGTTTCCAGTGTTCCGGGATCTCGGATTTATTGTTTCCGGTGTTGCTTGTTTGTGCTAAGTTGCAGGTGGTGTGATCTTACAATATAAGCAAGTCGGAGTGTTTCATATTTTTAGTTCGACATTGTGTCGGGTGTTCGCATATTGGCTTGGCAAGTTAAAAGTTCGAACGGAGGTCAAAAACCCATTTTTTTCAAGTTTAAGGTGTTCGGCAAAACATGCAAGTAATTCTATGGACACTCTAGAAGAATGAAATCCTAACTCGACATAATGATCATGGGAACACTTTTGAACTTTAGGGTTTGCGGTAGTTCCGCGGTGCCATTAGTGAGGCTTGGGTTTGCCCTTCTACAGTTGGTCCGTAGGTACTATGGCATGTACGGGATATCATTAAACTGTAATCAAGAGTTGAGCTCTTGAGGGAATTGTGGGACTTTGATAAATCGATCAAAAAGTTTAACGTCGTCCGGATATCATGTGAAGGGATGAAGAGAGATGTCACAGACCCGGTTTCAGGATGCAGACTTGTCAGAAAGTCAAGGCCGAGAATCAGGGGTCAGCAGGAGAATTACAACCTTTGCCCATTCTGGAGTGGAAATGGGAGAAAAATTTCTATAGATTTTATCGTGGGTCTATTTAGAATCAGTTGAGAGTATGCCACTAATTGAGTAATCGTAGACCAATTAACGAAGTAGCTCACTTTCAGCCAGTTAAGACCATTTTTCGGATTCGTGCAGTATGTTTTGATATATATTGATAAGATTGTATGACTTCACGGCGTTCCGACGTGTTTTGTGTCCGACAGAGGTACCCAGTTCACCAGCCGACTATTGTAGAAACTTCAGGAGACTTTGGACACCAATTAAGTTTCAATGCAGTTTTCTATCCGCAGACCGACGATCAATCAGAGAGCGCCCTATAGATTCTGGAGGATATGCTCTGGGCTTGCGTTCAGGTTTTTGGTGGCAGTTTGGATTGCCACTTGCCCTTGACAGAGTTTTCTTACAATAACAGCTTCCAGGAGACGATTCAGATGCCCCCTTCGAAGCGTTTTATGGGAAGAGATGTCAACCGCCCATTTGTTGGACAGAGCTCGGTGAGTGCAGTTTTTAGGATCACAGATTGTGCGGGACACGACCGAAAAGATTCAATTGATTCGGAATAGGATGAGAGCGTCCTAGAGCAGGCTGAAGTTTAAGGCTGATAGACGCTGTTGCAGACCAGAGTTCACCATTGGCGATCGTGTTTTCTTGAAGGTTTCTCTGATGAAGAGCATGTTGAGATTCAAGAGGAAGGGGAGCTTAGTTTCAGATATGTGGGTTTTTAGAGATTCTCGAGCATTTTGACACAGTGTTATCGTTTGACTTTTCAACCAGACTTCTAGTTGTTCACCCATTGTTTCAAGTATCGATACTCCGCAAGTACCTTCATGACCTCTCTTATGTGATATAGCATCAGATGTTTCAACTGGAGCGCAACCCTTCTTTCACCGAGCAGCAGATAGTTCCAGATCGGCAGATGAAGAAACCGAGGTCCGAGATCATATCGACTGTTTTGATTCTTTGGCATAAACCAAGCTGCAAGAAGGATACGTAGGATGCCAAGGTCGAGATGCGGAAGGAACATTCCCCTCTGTTCATGGGTAGGTGTAGTGAGATTTTAAATTCGGGGACCGAATTTCCATAAGGGGGAAGATTTTAACGTTTCAAAGATAAATAAATAAATAATTCAATAAATAAAATTCTTTAGGTTAATTTTCTGATAATCGGTAATATAAACTGTATTTTCCGTAAAACTCAACTACAATTATTTTTCATTATAGATTTAAATACTCCTATTTTAACTATGCAATTGGTAGTAATGGATATTATTTAGCGACTTATAAATTATTATTTTACTTAAATATTTTTCTTCAATTAATTATTTCAAATATTAATATAAGCTTTTAATTATACATTTAATTAGTGTAAATTACAAATGAGAATGGCTTAATTATACAAATATGAACCATGACAACCTAAAATTTAGTTGTAACATATTCTTTCTTTTGGTTTTGTCTCTAGATTTCTGGAGAAATCTAGAATGGATTAGAAAATAAAACAAAATAAATTAATTATGGTAAAGAGTTAATATATGAAACTTGGGGGGGTCTTTTTGAAAAAGGAATTTTCCACACACCCACTCCTTTCCTAAGCCGAATATGTCCTGATGCTCCCAACAATTTCCACTCATTCCACTTCATGATTTCAAAAAAAAAGAATGAAGAGAAATTAATAAATTAATGGAGAATAAAAGATGTAGCTTATATGGACATTTCTAGATACATCCACCCATATATCTCTCTCTCTCTTTCCTCTCAAAGTTGTGGCCGAGCCTCCCCAAAAAGTAACAGCTCCTTTCTTCATCCCATTTTTTCACTTTAAAATTCTCAAAATCCAACAAAAAAAATCCATTAAAAATCCAATTAATTTCCCACAAATTCATAGCTATTTCTCCATTCAACTTCCTTGGCCAAATATTGCTAGGATCATGGAGCAAAGTTAGCATTTTGATGATCAAGTTGCATGATTGATCTCCCGATTTTGAGGTATAATTTTAAACCTATTATTACTTGTTGTTTAATTACTTCAACTTAGTAAATTTTGATATTTAATTATGGTTCTAATTGCTAAATCGAAATTTCAAGAGAGGGTTTAAAATAAAGTTTGGGTTTTTATAACTTACTCATGGTTGTAATATTTAGTTTAGCACCTTAAGAAATGATAAATCTAAACTAGTTGCTAGTTTGAAAATTGTTGCTGTAAAATTTCCTAAATTAAATAATGTTGCAAACTAGGTTTTTTAGAATTAATTTATTTTGGTGAGATAAAGTTCTAGTGAATATTTGTGTGACATAATTATGATGTTAAGTGAGCAATGTAACCATTAGAGATGATAAAACATCATGACTTGAACTAAAATGGGAGATGGATGCTTACTAGTTTTGTTTTTTGTTTTTTGGAAATTCACCGATTTGAATTTAATTGAAACTTTAGTGACCGACAACCTATTTCCAATATGAATTAATGGGCTATGAATGTGCAATTGGTACGTTTGAGTTTTAGACTTGGTAGTTATCTCGTTTTGCGACCCCAGAAATAGTCTGTGGCGTTGTCGCAGACGCGTTCTGTGCACCGAGTTTGTGCGTATCGAGTTGATGCGCGTAACAGAATTATGTCGTTTGTTCCGCTACTATTCTTATATTTATCCTTTTTATTGCTTGTGTGCGATCCTAGGGCCGGGTGCAGAAACGTCAGACGCGGCGCGCAAAAGACTGGACGAAGATCGGATAAGCTTAGCCGTGACGTCCCGGTGAGTAGATGTATACATCTATGGAGTGATCGTCTGGATGGCGCGAGGCGCCCGGCGGTTTAGTATTATTTAAAATATTTATTTTATATGCGAAGTTCCTAGTTAGCCATATCATTGCATCACATAGTTATATGTATAATAGATATACATGTGATATTACCTCTTAGGACACTTTCACCATTACCATTGGCTCATGTAGCACGCGCACTATTCATGTGGACACACACGCTTTTGGTAATTGCCATGCCACGAGCACGTTAGAATTGTAAGTCCATGCTACCTCTCTCGGTACTTTCGGGCATGCGGAATTTGGTGAAAAACAATTTTCTAGAGGTGGTAACATGGACTCAAAACCGGATCTTTGTTAAACATCTAACTAACAACATAACTAGGAGTTGTTAACTACTCGGTTAGGGGGTTATACCTTTCTTTCTTGAACTCCTTCGTCTTCAAGCCTCGATGGTTGTTCGGATCGGCTTCACCCCGTCGTCTCCTTGCGCCGAAGATCGATCCACCTGAAACCTTCTACCTTTGGCTTCTTCTTCGGTCTTTGAAGAAACTAGTTCACTCGGTTTGCTAAACCTTGTGAACTAGAGAGAGTAGAGGAGAGTGTGTTGGGATTTTCTCTATGGTTCTTGGTTCTCAACACATAAGACAAGTGAACCATAGACTAAAGAGAGGAGAGCAAGAGGAAGGAGATGAGAGCTCAAGAACACAAGAGGGAGAATGAAAATGATAGAATGAGCAAGACTTTTCTCACTTGGCTCTCATAATCCAAAACCATCATCACAAAAATAGTAATCAAGTATTGTGTAAATGGTTCAAGTCAAAATGGCTATATCATTTCATGCACTCATATTGCAGAAGAGAACAAGCAAGTAAAAAGTCTTTGCCATGAAATGATAGCCATTGTCATCATGATGGTCAACTAGTCCAACCTAGTCAACCGGTCAACAAAGTCAACAAGTCAACAAAGTCAACCCCTCAACAACCATGTCACCACAATACTTAATTAATATTATTGTTAATCATATATCATATTCTCATTAGGGTTGAGCAAAGAGTCAATAGTCAACAGTCAACGGTCAACAACCCTAATGAGAATCCTATGCCTCTGTCTCTCCGTCAACTGTGCATACACACCCGCATCCGCGTTCCGAGGAACACGAATACAAACTGGATAAAACCAATCCCAATACGTACACTAGGATCTGGCTTAAACCAAAGCCTGCTAGTGTAAACTGTCCGGACACTAAACGTGCACAAGTGCACGGATGTGACTGAACCTTGTCGCAAAACCATGCGACCTGTCGCAAAACAATGCGACCTCTACTCTTTTGCCTAAAGGCGAATAGCTTTCTGTGTGGGACTCTAAAGACTCGACTCTACGCTGGCAGTGGGTTTAACCACAGACCGCAAGCGGCACTAGCTGTGCGTAACGGTCCCCAGGTAGATGCCGATAAGAAGACTGACGAGGTGAAACCCATCTGAACTCCTACTGAGCCTGAATGTGACAATCTCCGTACAGTCAGGTCTGTTCGTCTGATACATCGCATGGCGGGCCTAAGGGGCGGTAAACGTCAGTCCCCTAATAGCGGTACAAGTCGTGTCAGAGTGAAGCCCAAAACACCCTGAGATAACACTGGAAGCCTACCAGTATATCTCGCTTGCCCTGGCCAGGGACTACTCGTGTAATGGCTCTCCTAGATACAGCGCGATGTCAACCCCCAATACCGGGATGGACGAATCCTGTCTAACCGTCACTGCCTCCAAGTTCTTCGGGACTGCACCCAACTACTACCGATTTGCACGACTCCTTTGAGCCGTGGTAGGGTAGTAATCAAAGTACAGTGGGAACACACTCGAGGCGAAGTGACAGTGTCAAGTCAGCGGACTAAGCTGTACTCATGTCATCTGGGAACTGATAACTGACGATAGGTATAATACCAACCGGTCAGTTCCCGACGAGTCCTGTCCAGTGTACTCGTAACCTAACGAGCACCCGCATACTATCTCCAGTACGACGTACTGATGGCTGTGGGACAGACCATCTCCCACACTGGGATGAGAAGCGCATGCGCTAGTCTACTCCGGAGTATCGATGCCCTGTCTCGATAGTCCTGCGACTAGGGACCTGTATAAGGATGTGCTTATATATTACCCAGCCCCCGCTAGAGTGACTGCCATCACAACGCTGGTAATCAAGTAAAGATCCTAAGGGCTCCACTAATGCGTATAGGTGATATAACAAACACATGTACACATTGAAGTAGAAACAAACCAAGTAGCATACTACTATTTTGAGCAAGATTGTATAATACAAGGTGAATATCCCAAGCTTCCATTAAGTAATATACAAACTACTATGATACAGTAATGGCCTCTAGGGCATATACACTAACAATCTCCCACTTGCACTAAGGCCATGTACTGGCGTATCGAAGACCTATCATCTCGATCAGCCACTCGAACTGAGTCTGGGGCAAGGCCTTGGTGAATGGATCTGCAGTGTTATCTTCTGAAGCAACCCTCCGAACCTCGATCTCCTGGCGATCCACGATCTCCCTGATCAGGTGATACCGCCTCAAGATGTGTCTGGATCTCTGATGGGACCTGGGTTCCTTCGCTAAAGCTATAGCCCCGTTGTTGTCGCAATACAGAGGTATTGGATCAACAATGGACGGAACCACCTGAAGTTCTTTCAAGAACTTTCTCATCCAGACGGCTTCTTTTGCGGCATCAGATGCAGCGATGTATTCCGCTTCCATAGTCGAGTCAGCAACGGTTTCCTGTTTGGAACTCTTCCAACACACCGCCCCTCCATTGAGGGTAAAGACAAAACCCGACATGGACTTGGAATCATCCTTGTCACTCTGGAAGCTGGAGTCAGCAAAGGCCTCGATCTGGAGGTCTTTTCCGCCATACACCAAGAACATCTCCTTAGTCCTTCTCAGGTACTTGAGAATGTTCTATACTGCTATCCAGTGTTTCTCCCCAGGGTTTGACTGATACCGGCTTACCACACTCAGTGCATAAGTGATTATTAAAAAGAATTCTGGTTTGTGTAAATCGAACAAAGCGAATGAGTTTCTTTGTGTCGGTAATTAGAATGTATAGAATCACAACCAAAAATTATTTTGACCGCAATCAAACTACGGTGTCAATTGTAGTTCATGAATGAGTGCGGATCGTCCACAGGGATTGCACGATTCGTTTGTATTATGATATGCTTGAATTGAAAAGTTAAGCTAAGATAAACGAAAACATGATTCAAGAATTTTGATTTTCAAGTGTCACTATTCTATTCAAGAATCAAGAAAATGTTAAACAATCAAGAATCGGTGTATCGATGATATTTCCAATCAACAGTCAAGAATCTAAAAGAGGCTCGTAGGAGTCGATCGGATCTATAGACGTGATGTAATCTCAAGATTTCGTGTTCTTGTCCTTCGAAGGATTGATACTAGATCGATGATAATCGACGAGAGTTAGGGCTTTCTTGATGAAACTAGGGTTTCATCTTTTAACCCTTGTTCTTTCGTCGATATCATTCCTTTTCTAGCTTCTACCAAATTTAAGAAATGATCGTAACTCCCCAATTTCGAGCGATATCAATCAAGAAAGCATCGCAACGAATTGGGTTGTCGGTTCTTGAACTTGCTAGGGTTTACAAAACTCGTAGGATTCAAGAATCGATTTAAGATATATTACATCATCATTCTATTGATCGTCTCGACTCCTCGACGAGCGGAGTATTACTCAAACATCATCACACAGAAAGTATTCAAGAATTGAAAAGATATCATGATGCGAGAATTTAAAGAAAACAAGATAAAAGAATATCGCCTTTTATTTATATCAACAATTTGATTACAGTCGCTCAAGAACTACAAGAGGAAGAATTAAATTGTCGACTTGGCTTTGCTCGGCTCCGTGAGTCGCGAATCGGCTTGGACCACTTGCTCTGTTGAAGACCGGCTCGGCTCCTAAAAGGTTGCAAGGCTTCTTGCTTGAATGGGTACTCGGGATCTTGGCTTTTGATTGGAATTAGGGTTAGGGTTTCACACAAATCCTCTCACTAGATTTGTGGAAGAAGAAGATGAGATAAGAGATGAAATGGCTCTAGTTTGATACTAGATTGGGGATCCTCTTTACCCTAGGTTTAGGCTTCTATTTATAGACTTCTCAAACCCTAGGTTTAGGATTGAAATGGTAGTTCCCTCCAAAAGTTTGTTGAGTCTTCTACAAGGTAGTTTGTTAGGAGCTAGCTTAGGGTTTAAGCTAGGTTTAATTAGGCTTGGAAACCCTAGTTTGCTGATCTGGCAGAAACCCCTAGAGTCTTCTGGAAACTGAGATGCATTTCTGAACTGTAGGTCCTGAAAGAAATATTCTGCACCAAAATTGAGTTGCTGATGTGGCAAGACGGCCGCGGAACCGCGGCCTAAGCCGGCTTGCGCCGCGGTTCCGCGGCCAGGCAGTGGCTTCAGGGATTCAACTTTGCTGTGTTGTCTTGGGCTGATATTTGATGTGTTTTCTGATGTGTTGATTTGCAATTACCCCTTTGTAATGATACCAGAACTGAAATCATTGAGTTGGCGTAATATTTGAGCGGTGTAAATTTGAGCAAGCTTCTAATTTCCTGCACAGACTTCAAAACACGGGTTGCGACATATAGAAATATTGCGATGCCATGCAATGCAGTCAATTTCCCTAGAAATGCCGGTTTTAAGGTCTAATACATGTAATCTGATAATCTGTGATAGATTTGCTAATATGTGAAATACGGATACCGAACACTTCTATATGAATGCAAATGATGAGGAAATTGCCGGCTAAAATATACAATATTTTCGACTAATCAAATTCCCCCAAACTTAATTTCGATCGTCTCGAGCGAATGTTTTATTAAAAAGAGAAGGAGAAAATAAAGAAAGAGAAAAACTAACTAGCACACTTTCATAGGCAACACGATTGCACTGAGCATGTGCAACAAGCCTTTAAACCTCTAGGTGTCCCTAGTAGGAGGAGTGTTGTCTCCTGAGGGTTTTCAGCGGATTGCACCCACAAAATCCAATAATAAAAGGAAGATCATGAATATTAAATTTAAAGAAAAGAATTGTAAAAGAAAAGCCTTGAAAATTAGGGTTTCCAACTAAGCTAGCTTTTCGGTTGTCATGAGCCCTATCTTAATGTCATGAAAAAATGTTAGAAATCACGTCCTCCCTCAATAAAACATCGTCTTATTTTTCATTCCTATCTGTATTCCAAACATCGATCATATCACCCTGCGTGTGTGTAAAGACATCCCTACACCCGGAGAATTCAATTCAAGCTATCATACTCTTGCCCATCAGCCTCAGTACTTTTTAATTAATGAATATTTAGATGAGATTGCTCACACACTTTCATGCGACCGTTAATACTTCTTGAGGTACTAACCGACCGATTACTCATGTGCTTTCTTACTTGGTGTATTTTCCTCGTCTTGCACCACCTTAGGCATAGCAGTGACTCCCAGACCAGTTGGCCTTAGGGCACTAGGTGAAGAAGCACCATCGCTATATATTTTTTATTGCCTTTGGTGATAACAAAACCAGTGTCCAATTTTTTTTTTCACCACTTTATATATTTTTTTATTCACTTTTCTTTTTATTTCCTTCATACATTGGTTTTAAGACAAGAGCATTTCAAGGTATCCTCTACTATCCCAGCCTTCAAGACGTGTGTAAGTGCGAATAGCAGGGTAGCAACGTTCAAAATGTTTGGCTTCCAGAATAGAAACTATTTTTCAGACTTATTTTTATCCTCAGATTAGTGACGTCCTTCATCTTACTAACCCTTGGGACAACGGCTCATAGCTATTTATTACTAGTTCGTATAAGAAAACTTCTAATTTTCTTAGTTTTCTTAAATTTTTCTAATCTCATGGATGTAATTTTTCACTATCTAAACTTTCATTATTTTATTTATGTACAACAAGTGTAAATATTAAAATTATTTTTATACTTGAAAATTTTTAAATTTTTATAGGTTTTGAAAATTTTTCAATTTTTATAGATTTTTAAAGAAATGTTTTGTGCTTATGCAGATGATATGCAAATGATGTGAAAATAAGCACAAACCTCCCCCAAACTTGTTTTCAACAGTGTCCTCACTGTTGCCAAATGCTATACCTACAAAACTGTAAGCCTGGGGAGAATTATTAGTGGGGGCAAAATATATAAGTGAAGGACTTCCCCCAAACTTACTCTTTTCACTCACCTTCATTTAAAAAATGATGCAATGATATGAAGGTGAGACGGAGGAATTTTAATCCAAATAAACTGGCTCTTGTAAGAACAAAAGCTCCTCCGTGGGGTCAGTGGAAAAATACGGCTTTAGTCTATGTCCATTTACTTTGAAAAAGGTGCCGTTTTTAACATTTTCTACTTCTACTGCCTCGTGCGGGTATACAGACCGCACAACAAAAGGTCCCTTCCATCGAGATCGGAGCTTACCCGCGTGAAGGTGTAATCGTGAATCATAAAGAAGGACTTGTTGACCGGGTGAAATTGTTTTCCTCAAAATGTTTTTATCGTGAAAAACCTTAGTCCTGTTCTTTGTGATTACAGCGTTATCATAAGCTTCATCGTGGAGTTCGCTTAGCTCATTTATTTGCAGCTTCCGAAAGTTGCAAGCAAGGTTTAGATCAAAATTTATTTCTTTTATAGCCCACAATGCTTTATGCTCTATCTCGACAGGTAAATGACATGCTTTCCCAAACACTATCCTGTATGGAGACATTCCTAGGTCGGTTTTATATGCAGTTCTGAATGCCCAAAGAGCATCCGTCAATTTGGTCGACCAATCTTTTCTATTTTTAGCAACAGTTTTCTCCAGGATAAGTTTGATTTGTCTGTTTGAGATTTCAGCCTGCCCGCTTGTTTGGGGATGATAGGGTGTAGAAAGTCGGTGGTTGATTGAGTATTTTCGCATCAGAGTCTCAAAAGATCTGTTGCAGAAATGTGTCCCATTATCGCTAATGATAGCGCGTGGGTGTCCAAATCGCGAAAAGATATTCTCTTTCAAGAACTTAATGACAACTTTCTTGTCATTAGTGCGACATGGAATGGCGTCTACCCACTTGGAGACATAATCAACCGCCAGCAAAATGTACAAATTCCCAAAGGAGTTGGGAAAAGGACCCATAAAATCAATGCCCCAAACATCAAATATTTCAACAACCAAGATGGGTTGCTGAGGCATTTCATTCCTCTGGGATATTCTACCCGTATACTGACATTGTGTACAGGTTTTGCAATACTCAAATGCGTCCTTGAATAAGGTCGGCCAATAAAATCCACATTCCAAAACCTTTTCCGCTGTCTTTCTAGGACCAAAGTGACCCCCACAGGCCTGATCATGACAAAATGAAAGAACACTCTTGAACTCTTCATTTGGGACACACCGGCGAATGATCTGATCAGGACAATATTTAAACAAATAGGGCTCGTCCCAGTAAAAGTGTTTTACTTGGGAAAGAAAACGATATTTTTCCTGTTTTGACCAATCGCTCGGAATTAGTCCCGTGGCATGATAGTTCACAATATCCCTGAACCATGGTTCAGCAGATATGCTCAAGAGTTGTTCGTCAGGGAACGAGTCATTAATCGGCGGGGTCACAGGGGAAGAAATGATGCGTGAAAGATGGTCAGCTACTACGTTTTCACATCCTTTCTTATCTTTGATAACAAGATCAAATTCTTGTAACAGTAGGATCCAACGTATTAGTCGACCTTTTGCATCTTTCTTCGCCAGAAGATGTTTTAAAGCGGAATGGTCAGTATACACAACTATAGGTGAGCCAATTAAGTAAGGCCTGAATTTTTCTAATGCAAATACAACCGCTAAAAGTTCTTTCTCGGTAGTTGTATAATTGATTTCCGCATCATTCAAGGTCTTACTTGCATAGTATATCACTTGTGGCATCTTTTCGATGTGCTGTCCTAAGACTGCACCTACTGCAAAATCAGATGCGTCACACATCAGCTCAAAGGGGTAGTCCAAGTTTGGTGATGATAAAACGGGGGCTGAAGTGAGTGAGTGTTTAAGTGAGTCGAAAGCTGTCTCGCAGTCCGAGTCAAAATGGAAGGTCGTATCCTTGGCCAGGAGAAGAGTTAAAGGTCTAGCAATTTTGCTAAAGTTCTTAATGAATCTCCTATAAAAGCCCGCATGGCCAAGGAAAGATCGAATATCTTTGACGCTTTTGGGATGAGGGAGGTTTTGAATGACATCTATCTTAGCTCTGTCAACCTCAATGCCTTTCTGTGAAATGACATGTCCAAGTACTATTCCTTCTTGGACCATAAAATGGCATTTTTCCCAGTTCAAGGTCAAGTTCTTCTCTTTGCAACGAGTAAGAACAGCGTCCAGATTCGCTAGGCAATCGGAAAAAGAGTCTCCAAAAATCGAGAAATCGTCCATAAAGATCTCCAGAAAATTCTCTACCATATCAGAGAATATCCCCATCATACACCGCTGAAAGGTAGCGGGAGCATTGCATAACCCAAAGGGCATGCGACTATAAGCAAAGGTACCAAAAGGACTAGTAAAAGTGGTTTTATCTTGATCCTTTTTGGCGATGGGGACCTGATTGTAGCCTGAGTATCCGTCCATAAAACAATAATATTCTCGTCCTGCTAAACGTTCCAGCATCTGATCAATGAATGGTAGAGGAAAGTGGTCTTTCCTCGTAGCAGTATTGAGTTTTCTATAATCAATACATACACGCCACGCAGTTTGGGCGCGTGTCTGAATCAACTCATTTGCCTCATTGGTTATAACTGTGATGCCGGATTTCTTAGGAACGACATGTATAGGACTCACCCACTGGCTATCGGAGATGGGGTATATAATACCATTATCTAAGCATTTGACGATCTCTTTCATGACCGCTTCCTTCATGACGGGATTCAACCGTCTCTGTGGTTCTCGGGTCGGTCTGGCATCATCCATCACATGTATATGATGTTCAACTATCAAGGGACTAATCCCTTTGATGTCCGCCATACTCCAACCAAATGCCTCTTTGTTAGATCTCAATACCGATAAAAGGGCATTCTCTTGCTCTGATGCAAGAGAACCGGATATGATAACCGGTAAAGACTCATTCTCACCTAGATATGCATATTTCAGGTGAGAAGGTAAAATTCTGAGATCTAACTCAGACGGAGAAATGATAGAAGGAGGGATCATTGAGTGATTTTTGGATCTACAAAGAAGCTCAGAGCCTGTGAAAGATACAGACTCGGGTGGAGAAAAGTCAGAAGTGCAGGACTCAAGTGTAGAGAAAGTGTCCTCACTAAGATCATGTGTGAAATCAAACAGAGATGTGGTAATGTCATCGAGATCAGTAAAGCAAAGACCCTCAGCTCCACAATTATCGGGAGCGATCTCATGGACAGAGCACACATCTAAAATATGAGCAGAGGGTTCTGATGGCTGACTTCCAACTTTGTAGATATTTAGTTCAATGGTCATATTTCTAAATGATAAATTCATTGAACCATTTCTACAATTTATAACAGCGTTGGAAGTGGCAAGGAAAGGACGACCCAGAATCACCGGAATTTGGCCCCGGGGGTTTGCTACAGGATGTGTGTCGAGCACAATGAAGTCTACAGGGAAAACAAATTCCCCGACCTTTATTAATACATCCTCAAATTCACCCCTTGGTTTGGTGATAGATCGGTCTGCCATCTGGAGAGTGCAGTGAGCAGGTTTCAGCTCTCCAATCCCTAATTGCTCATAGACAGAATAAGGGAGCAGGTTAACACTTGCGCCAAGGTCTAAAAGAGCACGATTTATGTTTTTACCCCCAATCGAAATCGATATTGTAGGACATCCTGGGTCCTTTCTTTTCTTTGGAAGCTGGGGTATAAAAGCAGTGCTGATATTATTAGACTTGAAGGCCTTCTTCGGCACTTGAGTCTTCCTCTTCCTAGTGCACAAGTCCTTAAGAATTTTCGCATAAGCGGGGACTTGCTGAATAGCATCTAGGAGTGGGATATTGATGTTAACCTGTTTGAACATTTCTAAAATTTTCTCCATATGAGGACTCGTTGTATTAGCCCTTAACCGGTTCGGGTAAGGAGCTTTCGCAATAAGCGCAGGGTCCATCACAGGAGAAGGAAGAGGGGGTAGACGTGGTCCCAAAAGAGGTGTGGGGACCGTCTGTGGAGAACTATAAGGATTGGGAGAAGATGTCGAGCCTAGTGGGAAATGGAGAATAGGCTCGCGAGAAAGTGGTGTGGTAGAAGAAGAAGGATCAGAAGGAGAAGTGTGTGTGTGGAAAGGACTCAGCCGGGGTGTTGATATGATTTTCAGTATCATCAATACCTTCCCTGACATGATTGTTCAGCACTCTTCCCGATCTCAACGTTGTGACGGCATTTACATTGTAATGCCCAGGATTCTGTAGGGGTTGAGAGGGAAGTTTCCCTTTTTCTCTCGCACTCATTTCGGCTTTTAGGCGTGCGATTTCAGCTTCCATCGATTTGATACTCTCAGCTTGGGACGCTGAGTTTTTCTTTATCTCACTGACGGAAGATCTAACCTCAGTCGAAACCTCTATGAAATTTGACAAAAGTGATTTCATGGTTTGAGTGAATTGAGAGATCTCGTCAGAACAGGACTGCATAGGATTAGACTGTGTAGGAGTGTTGCCGTGGTTTTGGAAATTTTGTGACTGATAGGGGTGCTGAGTGAGTTGAAGGGGTTGCTGTTGTGGTGGAGGAAGAACCCTTTGAAATTGATTCGTGTTTGGAACCGTGTTTTGAGATTGGTTTTGGTTCCAAGCAAAATTCGGGTGATTCCTCCAACCCTGATTGTACGTGGAAGAATATGGATCATTTCGAGGTCTTTGAAATGCGGCATTAGAATGCTCGTGACCTTGAAACGCAGAGTTTAATGGACATTCTTCCGTTAAATGAGACGGATCAGAACAGCACCCACAAACAGTTTTGGGGAGTGACACTGGGTTTAGGGAGGCTGCTGCAAATTTGTGTTCCATAGCGTCGAGCTTCTTTTGCATTGCTGCCATTTCAGCTCGAACACCTATGGACACATCTATTTGGTGTACGCCACCCCTATTCAATGGTTGGGTTCCACTCTCCCACTGTAGTGATTTTTCAGCGAACTCTTCTAAGTACTTCCAAGCTTCCCCATCATCTTTGGTCATAAAAGTACCTTGACACATGTTTTCAAGGCTCTGTTTGGTGCTTGGGTTAATGCCCTCATAAATGATTCGGCACAATTCCCATCTCGGGATGCCGTGATGAGGACACTGAACCAATAGATCCTTGAAACGTTCAAATCATTTTGAAAATGGTTCAGCAGGGAGCTGGGCAAATTGATTCAGTTCGCTATGGATTCGAGCTGTCTTTTGGATTGGGTAAAATTTCTTAAGGAATGCAGCGACGAATTCTTCCCAATTCGTAATAGAATGTGCGGTAGTGTTATATAGCCACTTCTCGGCTATATCGTACAAAGTAAATGGAAGAAGTCGTAGACGCATAGCATCCAATGAAAGTTGTGACGTACCCATCATTGCGCATACGTTTTCAAATTTGGTAATGAAAACGTAAGCGTCCTCAGTCTCGAGTCCGTGGAATTTGGGTAAAAGATTGATATACTGGGGCTTAATCTCAAAGTTATCCCCATTGGCTGGTGGTGTGGATAAGCAGGTCGAAAGAGGACCTCGAACAGGGTAGCACCTCTCCTGGAGAGAGATGCGGGGTGGATTCTGCGCACCAACGGACGGCGGCAGATTAGGGTAAAAGAAGTTTGATGGATTCGGATCCATCGGTGTGGGTGTGGTAGTGGGTAAAGAAAAGGTAAATGGAGAAATATCGACTTCGGAGTCAATAAAGTGTACGCGGACTAAACGGGCACTAGAATCCCGTGTCCAGCCTATCTTGCACTAAAATGGGTTAGTACAAGTGGCAGCGTTGACTTATAATTAGGGGTAATGAATGCGGTGTTTGCTTTTGAAAAAGGGACGGATTTTTTAAAAAATTGATGCGACAAAACAAATGCAGCACATAAACCCTAGAATCTAGTGGTCACCTAGGTCCGGCTCTAGACCGCTCCTAACTGCCAAAAGACAAGTCGCAGGATAGAATCCTCCACTGCCTCTTTGTCCCCCTGTGGCCGGATAAGTGGCAGGTAAGTGGGAAGGTACTCCACTACGTAAGTAGTGGGCCTAATTAAAAACCACTAGCCTTAGACACACTCGCCTTAGGCACCACAAGAAAACGCGGATAAGCAATGAATTACCCACGGCCTTCTCTTGTCCTAATTGAGCGCGACAGTCCTTAGAATCTTCTCTAGATTTCTTTTAGTTAATGTGGGTCAATGCGGATGCAAGTTTTGTGATTTTCGGGGCCTAGGAAGGGTAATGAAATCCCCACCTAATTTGGATTTGGCCGTGCCCCTTAATATCCGTATTTAGAATGCAAACAACCAAGAAATCAAAATCACGCACAAATTTAATTTTGCTTTTGCGGCGCTGCGATTATTTGCAAAGAATCCTGCAGCAAAGTGTTAGTTGGAGCTAAAAGAGGAGAGAGGAGAGAGTAAGAAGTTACCTGAAGCAATTTGGCAGAGAGAAGCCCCTACCCAGCCGCGGAACCGCCGCACTTGGGCACTCCCACCGCGGAAACGCGGTCTTTTGATGAGATTACCCCACCAAATTTCTTTAGAGAGTCTCTGTAGACTCCCTCAGCTCTCTGGTATTTTCCAAAAATTTTCTTCAATTTCCAAACAGCTCCAGATTTCCTTGCAATGAACAACAGCAAATCGTTTATGGTTTGCACGAATTTTGATCTCAAAAACAACAATGGAATAATTCTTTCAAATCAAACTATAATATGAAACGAATTAGCGCGCGATCCCCGGCAACGGCGCCATTTGATTATTAAAAAGAATTCTTGTTTGTGTAAATCGAACAAAGCGAATGAGTTTTTTTGTGTCGGTAATTAGAATGTATAGAATCACAACCAAAAATTATTTTGACCGCAATCAAACTACGGTGTCAATTGTAGTTCATGAATGAGTGCGGATCGTCCACAGGGATTGCACGATTCGTTTGTATTATGATATGCTTGAATTGAAAAGTTAAGCTAAGATAAACGAAAACATGATTCAAGAATTTTGATTTTCAAGTGTCACTATTCTATTCAAGAATCAAGAAAATGTTAAACAATCAAGAATCGGTGTATCGATGATATTTCCAATCAACAGTCAAGAATCTAAAAGAGGCTCGTAGGAGTCGATCGGATCTATAGACGTGATGTAATCTCAAGATTTCGTGTTCTTGTCCTTCGAAGGATTGATACTAGATCGATGATAATCGACGAAAGTTAGGGCTTTCTTGATGAAACTAGGGTTTCATCTTTTAACCCTTGTTCTTTCGTCGATATCATTCCTTGTCTAGCCTCTACCAAATTCAAGAAACGATCGTAACTCCCTAATTTCGAGCGATATGAATCAAGAAAGCATCGCAACGAATTGGGTTGTCAGTTCTTGAACTTGCTAGGGTTTACAAAACTCGTAGGATTCAAGAATCGATTTAAGATATATTACATCATCATTCTATTGATCGTCTCGACTCCTCGACGAGCGGAGTATTACTCAAACATCATCACACAGAAAGTATTCAAGAATTGAAAAGATATCATGATGCGAGAATTTAAAGAAAACAAGATAAAAGAATATCACCTTTTATTTATATCAACAATTTGATTACAGTCGCTCAAGAACTACAAGAGGAAGAATTAAATTGTCGACTTGGCTTTGCTCGGCTCCGTGAGTCGCGAATCGGCTTGGACCACTTGCTCTGTTGAAGACCGGCTCGGCTCCTAAAAGGTTGCAAGGCTTCTTGCTTGAATGGGTACTCGGGATCTTGGCTTTTGATTGGAATTAGGATTAGGGTTTCACACAAATCCTCTCACTAGATTTGTGGAAGAAGAAGATGAGATAAGAGATGAAATGGCTCTAGTTTGATACTAGATTGGGGATCCTCTTTACCCTAGGTTTAGGCTTCTATTTATAGATTTCTCAAACCCTAGGTTTAGGTTTGAAATGGTAGTTCCCTCCAAAAGTTTGTTGAGTCTTCTAGAAGGTAGTTTGTTAGGAGCTAGCTTAGGGTTTAAGCTAGGTTTAATTAGGCTTGGAAACCCTAGTTTGCTGATCTGGCAGAAACCCTTAGAGTCTTCTGGAAACTGAGATGCATTTCTGAACTGTAGGTCCTGAAAGAAATATTCTGCACCAAAATTGAGTTGCTGATGTGGCAAGACGGCCGCGAAACCGCGGCCTAAGCCGGCTTGCGCCGCGGTTCCGCGGCCAGGCAGTGGCTTCAGGGATTCAACTTTGCTGTGTTGTCTTGGGCTGATATTTGATGTGTTTTCTGATGTGTTGATTTGCAATTACCCCTTTGTAATGATACCAGAACTGAAATCATTGAGTTGGCGTAATATTTGAGCGGTGTAAATTTGTGCAAGCTTCTAATTTCCTGCACAGACTTCAAAACACAGGTTGCGACATATAGAAATATTGCGATGCCATGCAATGCAGTCAATTTCCCTAGAAATGCCGGTTTTAAGGTCTAATACATGTAATCTGATAATCTGTGATAGATTTGCTAATATGTGAAATACGGATACCGAACACTTCTATATGAATGCAAATGATGAGGAAATTGCCGGCTAAAATATACAATATTTTCGACTAATCAATAAGCTAAATCCGGTCTGGTACACAACATCGCATACATTATAGAGCCTACCGCAGATGCGTAGGGTATAATAGACATGCGATCCCTCTCCAAATCAGTCTTGGGAGACATCACTTTAGAGAGGGTGATCCCGTGACAAGCCGTTAGGTTACCGCGCTTGGAATCTTCCATACTGAATCTCTTCACTATGGTGTCGATGTACCTGGACTGTGAAAGTCCTAATATCCTCTTGGATCTATCACGATGGATCCGGATCCCCAGGATGTATGAGGCATCACCCAGGTCTTTCATGGAGAACCTGTGTGACAAGAACCCCTTGACAGATTGTAGTATAGGAATGTCATTTCCTATTAAGAGAATGTCATCCACGTATAAAACGAGGAATACTACAGTTCTCGCTACAAATCTACTGTAGATGCATGTTTCATCTGGATTTTTGATAAAGCCAAATTCCATGACCGTCTCATCAAAACAGATGTTCCAACTCCGCGATGCCTGCTTTAGTCCATAGATGGACCTAAGCAACTTGCACACCTTTCCGCTGCTCCCACTCTGAATGAAACCCTCTGGTTGGTCCATATAGACACACTCCTCTAAATTTCCATTTAGAAAAGCGGTCTTTACGTCCATTTGCTAGATCTCATAATCGTTGAAGGCAGCAATGGCAAGAAGGATCTGAATGGATTTCAGCATAGCTACTGGAGAAAAGGTTTCGTCATAGTCCAAACCAGGTCTTTGACGAAAACCCTTTGCAACCAGTCTAGCTTTATAGGTCTCAACCTGTCCATCTACACCAATCTTCCTTTTGAAGATCCACTTGCATCCTACGGGTTTTACCCCGTCTGGAGCAATGTCCAACGTCCATACCTTGTTGGTGTACATGGACTCCATTTCGGTCCGCATTGCATCCAGCCATTTTACTGAGTCAACGCTCTGAACGGCCTGCTGGAAGCTAGTAGGCTCATCATAATCTATGATGCAATCCTCTCTATCCCCGTCTATGAGAAAACCGCAGTATCTCTCGGGCGGATGAGACTGCCTACTACTCCTGCGGAGCGGCGCAGGAATGTCCTGTTCTTTTGAACCCTCTGGTTCCACTAAGCTTTCAGTAATAGTCTGTGGTTCTGGAATTTCTTCCAGTTCTACTGCGCTCCCACTAATTTCCTTTTCTATGAACTGGTGTTCTAGAAAGTGGGCATTACGAGAAACAAGGACTTTTTGTTCCTCTGCGTGGTAGAAAAGATACCCCCTGGTGTTCTTTGGGTATCCCATAAACTTGCACAGTACTGAGCATGCCTCGAGTTTGTCCGCATGCTGCTTTTTGACAAAAGATGGACATCCCCAGATCTTCAGATATTGAAGATAGGGTTTCTTTCCACTCCATAACTCATATGGTGTGGTAGGCACAGTCTTAGTCGGAACTCGGTTCAGAAGGTATGCAGCTGATTCTAGCGCATATCCCCAGAATGATAGCGGTAACTCAGCGTTACTCATCATGGACCGTACCATATCCAATAGGGTTCGGTTCCGTCTCTCCGATACACCGTTATGTTGCGGAGTGTATGGAGGAGTAAGCTGAGAGAGAATTCCGTTCTCTTTTAAATAGTCCAGGAACTCGGCACTCAAGTATTCACCACCTCGATCCGATCTTAGGATCTTGATACTTTTGCCGGTTTGTTTTTCTACTTCATTCTTATATTCCTGGAATTTTCCAAAGGCTTCGGACTTATGTTTCATTAAGAAGACATGTCCGAATCTTGAAAAATCATCCGTAAAAGTAATGAAGTAAGAAAAACCGCTTCGCGCATGTGTAGACATTGGACCGCATACGTCGCTGTGTATGAGTCCCAAGAGCTCGCTCGCTCTTACTCCGTGTCCAGTGAACGGAGTCATTGTCATCTTTCCTTTGAGACAGGATTGACAAGTGGCATACGATTGATATTCGAACGGATTCAAATATCCTTCTGTATGTAACTTCGTCAACCTTCTCTTATTGATGTGACCCAGTCTACAATGCCACAAGAAAGTCTGATTTATTTCCGGAGACTTTCTTTTATGTGTATTCTGGACATTGAAAATCTGTGGTTGGTTTAATACGTATATACCATTGCTCAATGTACCTGACCCAATCAGAACTTGATTAAGGTGAATGTTTACAACATTACTTACAAACGCAAATTCATAACCTTCTTTAGAAACCGAAGATACAGAAATGATATTACAAGTTGCGTTGGGTACAAAAAAGCAATTACGCAAAACCAAAACATGTCCATCTGACATTCCCAGGTGATAGTCCCCCACGGCCTTAGCATCCATGCTAGCTCCGTTTGCAACTTTGAGGGTCATGTCACCTGCCTTCAAAACCCTACGGTTTCTCAACGCCTGCAAAGAATTATAGATATGAGATCCTGATCCGGTATCCAATACCCAGGAAGTAGAGTTTATTGAAAGACAGTTTTCAATAACATACACACCTGAAGCTGAAGCTGCAACCTGCTTCAATTCCTGTGTCCTGGCTTTCCAAGCCCTGCAATCATTCTTCCAGTGTCCCTTCTTATGACAATAGAAGCATTCTTCCTTATCCACAAGCTTTCCCACTTTCTTTGTTTCTTTTGCCTTTCCCTTCGTATCCACTTTACTAACACCACCCCTTGGTTTGGCGGGGGCTTTCTTCTTCTTTCCCTTGGCTTTCGCCTTGGACCTAGAAGAAGAAGATCCTCCAACAAACAAAGTGGATGTTTCCCTACCTTTCTGTAGGGTGCCCTCTGCGCTCCTCAGCATGTTGAGGAGTTCTGAAAGTTCAACTTCCTTTTCTTGTAAGTTGAAGTTCAGTATGAACTGGGCGTAAGTGGAAAGAAGGGACTGGAGAATCAAGTCCGTATAAAGCTCATTCTCCAACGTGGTCCCAAGGTCCGCGAGCTCCTCAATGTAGCCAACCATCTTAAGCAGGTGTTCCTCTACCGATGATCCGACGGCCAATCTTGCCGAAAATAACTTCTTCAACACTTCGTATCTTGCGATACGAGATTGCTCTCCAAACAGTTCTTTTATATGAAGAAATATGGATTCCAGGTCTATATTCTCGTGCCTCCTCTGATGTTCATTGTCCATAGAGGCAAGCACGAGGCACTTGGCCTTCGCGCAGTCTAGTTCCCAGGTCTTACGGATTTTCTTATCCACGACGCTGGTTTTGTGTCACGACCCGAAAGTACGGAACGTGACCGGCACTTAGATTACGAAGCGTCTAGAGGCGCCACGTGACCTAAGTAAGCCGAAGCCCAGAAATCTAAACCATAAAAGAAGAAGAAGAAGAAAAAGAAAACAAGTCTAAAACATCAGCAAATTTTACCAAAAATTTCGGCAGAATCTCCTCTGTAAAAACTGGCCCCCAAACGGGTACAACAAGTATAATATACATAAACAATAAAAAGCATCCCCAAACGGGTGCTAGCTCAACGCCAACAGGCGGAAACAACCACAACAAGCACAATAGTATACAACGCCAAAGGGCGAGGCTCAAAACTCAAAGAAAACAAAACCACCAGATCAGAATAATACATGCGCGACTCTAAGGTCGAAATAAAAGACTGGTCCAATAAACTTATCAAGTAATACAAGTATGGTTGATGGAGCTTACTAGATACAAATGAATGAATAAAATACAATGGTGGTTCAGATACAAGTGAACCAACCTACCGTGCAAATCACCCTGAAATAAAAGATGTGCCAGCAAACTGCCCGGGAAACCTGTACATCGAACCTGTAATAAAATTTGGCACAACGAGGGTGAGTTGCCAACTCGTGAGTAGAAGACATCTACAAAAAGAAATCGAATGCACGACGCTATCCTAGGTCATAATAATACACTACTAAATCTCAATCCTCTAGTAATAGCAGGGTAATACTACGTGTAAGTACAGATACTCCGTGCTCGTGTCAGTGCCTCATATAGTACTATGTTATATGAATGGATATGCATGCACCATGAACGTAAAATAAGCAATCCAGAAATCCAGGTATATCTATATAAGAAATCTTTGGCTGTTATCATAGTAAAATATATATAAGAATCTGAAATCTAAACAATGAAATCCATGGAAATCCGTGTCAAGCATCGACACAAACATGTAAATCTCAAGTCTCATAGTCTCAATACCTCGGGCTCCGTCAGTCCGGATCGGCCCATATCATCAAATCTCACGACAACGGTCGGTATCCTCCGGATATCCGCCGCGCCAGACATCACCGGTAGGTAGCCTTCCCCTGCCAGGCTCATCGTCTACAACTCGATCTTCTTGCCCCGGGGTACCATACCGGGCCCACCATGTACCCGAGACGGTTCATCCACTCCTCGAATCGGGTCTCGAAATCCAACATAAAACATAAAATCTCATGGTGGACGACACATACATCACGAGAAAACCGCAACTTTGTTTAAAAAGAGAGGAGGAGAGAGAGAGAAGTTTTTATATATTTTTGCGGTTTTCCCCAAAAATCCAGAAATCTCACAGAAATCCAAATCTCAAAATCATTAGTAAATATATGATAAGTGTCGGCATATGCCCATAATACTGCGTGATAACATGAAAATATGAATGCATGAATGTCTAAGTAATAAATATCATGTCTATGTTAACATCTGCGAGTAATCACAATATTATATCGGTTTAGTTGTTAACTGATTCTATCAATAAAAAATAATCTGATCTAAAGTGTACGTGACATAGCAATTACCGATGATGATGTGTGTGAGCCGGCAAATAAGTGTGCGTGGAATATGCGCATCATCGGTAATGGTGCTGGTGTCCTAACAGGTAAGGTTTATACTGATTATAGCAACATATGTAAGAACATGCACCATGATGATTACAGTATGAATGTAAATACAGATGTGCATTATCCACTCCTCTGCGAAATACGAGTACAACTACCACTATGTGAGTCGAACCTAAACTAGTGTCCATCTAACATCCTAAGGAACTAAACCTAAGAACTAGTCAGTAAGAAACTAGAGGCTACCTAAGGTCTGAATCAATATCTCTAATAGTCGGCGATCCCGCCTCAATAGCGTCACGTACGTAGTACGGCTTCCTCGAATCAAGAGTGCGGATCAATCATCATATCTAAGCCTCGTACGGTAAAATCCATCGTACGGCATCCCAATATCGGGGTACGGGTCAAGTATCTCCTAGGTGTCTCATCATTCGTATAATGTCATCATAAAATGCTTAATTAGTTTATCCTCAGAATATCATGTCATATGTATCATACTGTGATTAACTCATACTGATATCATATCGTCCTCAAGTCACACCTCTATGATACGACATCAGGTCACACCTATATGATGTCGTAATCAAGTCATACATATCCCAAATCGTGATCAATCACAAGTTACAATCCGGGTACTATTTTAGAGTCCTATGTATCTCAATATCATCACTACCCATTATAATTTATATATACCTGTTCATTATCTCATTCTCTAATGATCCGCTAACACTTAATACGACTGTATCGTCAAAAATCACGGCATCAAGCCTAGTTATACTGCTTCATCATACCTCAGATATCATATCACATCAATGAATCCCATATACGTGTTGTATATATATAAACACCTATACCTAGTTTTATATATATACACACATATACGTATACTCCGTGTAGAGTTTCAGTGTGTGCGTGTGTGTTTCTACCTGAAGCTTAGGAACTTTCCCAAGGTACTCATCCCCTGATATGGTTTCCCTAAATCAGTCTAGTTCAGCCTTGGGTTATTACTAGGGTCCTACGCGTTAAGAATCTAGGGTCACATCTGGTTTCCTACTGACAATAAATACTATTCCTATCCTACGTTGCGGGGGTGCTAAACGCCATCCACCCGACTTCCCCCCGTAGATATGCATCTACTCACCTGGTCCATGTCTGCCGACGATGGTGTCGCCATCCTCCTCTTCATCGCCCGCAGTCCACTTGAAGGGTACCTAAACGCAAACATATAAATAGCATCGTAAACCGAATCACATACAAAAGTCAAACGATACAAGGAACAAGCATAGGTTAAAACCTATGTCCCGTCCACGCAAAAGAACCAAATACCGCTCGATATCGGCGTACAAACTCCGATAGATCGAGATAACATCAACAAACAACTCGTAGTTTTAAAACACATTACTTATATTATAAAACATGATTAAATCCATCGAAACCCTAAAATCAATCAAATCGTCCGTTTTCGAAAAACCCGAAAAATGTCGATTTACCGTTTTTCATCAAAACTTGACATTTAAATGAAACCAAAGGTCATAAAACTCATTAAATATCATATCTAGACTATACAAACTATTACTATATTTTTATTACATATATTTGTAGAAATTTGAATTTTCTAGTTTACAACCATTAACAATTTTCAACATTTTAAAGCAAAATACCACAATTCCACCACAAAACATGATTTCTCATGAATTAATGTCTTAAACTACAATTCATGATGATAGTGATATAATAAAACCATAATTATATTTTTAATCTCATTTATATAGAAATTTCTAAAATCTAGTTTACAAAATTAGCAATTTTTATCACAATTTATCAATTATCCATAGAAACTAGCAATCACACTAAGTTTTTTCTTTCCACCAACAAGTTAATACTCTTATTAAGACCAAAATCTAGTATTAACAATATTAATTGAGATTTATTTCACCAATAATTAGGTTTTATAGAGACCTAGTTAGCAAAATTTCCTAATTTAAACCATTTTCAATGAAAAATTTACAATTCAACAATCATGCAAGATTTTCCAAATCCAAAAGTGTTAAACTAACTATTATAACCCTAAATAATTAACAAAAATCATAACTTGAATTTAGAAACCCTAACTTGAATTTTTAAAATTGAACATAGAACTAATTCATTAAATCTAATTAAGCTTAAATGAACATCTAAAACAATAAATCAAAAGAAAGAAATTATACCTCCCAAAATATGAAATCCAAACTAGAAATGAGCCTCCAAAATGCATGCTTTCTATCTCCAAAATCCATGTAAAAATGAGTAAGGAATAAAGGGTATGAAATAAATAGGATTTTGTGGAATTTTAATGGAATTTTTGATGTATTTTTGATCATTTTTGAATAAAAAAAGAGGTGGAAAATGGGGGGGGCAGCCATGGTGGGGTTGTGGCCGGCCTAAGTGAGGAGAGTGAGAGAAAGAAGAGTGTGTGCAAAGTGTGTGGAAGTTTCAAGAAGAGAAACATCATTAAAAGTCTTTTCATGTATTTATTTATTTATTTATTTACTATAGCAACTCAAGAAAGCTCTAGAAATTAGGAAAAATTTGCAAATAAATTTTGCATTATACACACTAATTTCTAATATGCCATGGTTCATTTTTACAAATTAAAACCATTTAAATTTGTAATTTACACAAATTTAGTGTAAAAATAAAGTTTATGTTAATATTTAAAATAATTAATTTAGGAAAAATATTTTATTAAACTAAAAATTTATAAGTGGCTAAATAAACACTATTTACTAGTAATTTCATAATTAAAATAGATATTTTTAAAATTATAATGAAAAACAATCACGGTTTGGTTTTACGAAAAATACATTTTACTTTACCGAAAATCCTAAAATTCACTTAAACACTTTTATTCATTTAATTATTTATTTAATCACTTTTAAAATGTTACAATCTTCCCCCCTTTTAGAAATTCGGTCCCCGAATTTAAATTAAAACTCCCCCTCCAAATACTAAAACATTTAGCAAACACTCAAATCGTCGGGGCTCCGAAATCATCAATACATAACAAAAATCAACTCCGTCAAGCATAATGCAATCATCGGAGTTATGGCGAGAATAAAATATCAAAACCCAATATGAAAACCATCTTAATATACATCAATCTATAACTTATATATAGTGTGCATCACAGTAAAACCGTTCAAATATCTGGATAAGGAAATATGCAAAAAAAAACCTTTTGAAAATCGCCGTGTGATGCACATGTCACGGCATAAGTAACGGACGTTTTAAAAAAAAAACTAGATATATATATATATATATATATATATATATATATATATATATCTTTTATTTAACATACACGTCCCGCCTGGTTACTAAATCAGATAGTAATGATTATGAAAAGATACTGCTCAAACTGAAATCAATCCCAATCACATCAATAAAATGTCATGTGCGTCCGGTGCGCACTGAAATCGAAACCAAATACAGATACCATGAATACCCACAAAACAAAACTAAGTGCAACAGGTGTGCACCAAAAACATCTGTCAAGTGCAACGGACGTGCACGACTCACTATCAGGTGCATCTAATCTGCACAAAACCCCGATTTAGTGCATCTGGTGTGCACCAAATCGCATCAAGTGCGCCAAGTATGCGCAAGAATCCTAATCAGGTGCACATGGTGCACGAAAACATACATCGAATATCAAAATCAAAATCACAGTACAAAAATGCATGAAAACTAGGTCGAAACATATGTCAAAATCATGTGTAACCCCTATGCACGAAATCAAATCAAAAATCTCAAAATATATAAAACCAAATCAAGTGTACTGGGTGTGTACTAAACATCATCAATACAACTGATATATGAAACACAGATAGAATGAAGGTACACACATGAAATACCAATCGTAGAACAAAGTCCTCAATATACAAAAATCCAATCAACGAAAATATGAAATTCAAATCACTAAATCACAATCGTAAACACTATCGTCAATGTGCACCTCTTTCCTCTGATGTTGACTGCTTCGAACTCGTTCTTTCATAGGTGTGCTGACTGCGCTACCAACGGCAATACTCATGTCTAGAGTCTCCCACCTAGTCGATCCCTTCACTTGATATCCGGACTACATTAAACTTTTGGATCGATCCATCAAAATCCCATAATTCCCCGAGAGCTCGACACTCAAGTACAGTTTAAAAATATCCTGTACATACCCCAACATCGATGATCCAGCCGTAGAAGGGCAAACCCAAGTCTCACTAATGGTACCGCGGAACTGCCGTAAACCCTAAGGTTCAAGGGCATTCTCGGGGTCATTATGTCGAGTTAGGGTTTCATTCTTCTAGAGGGTCCATCGAAATACCTGCATGTTCTTCCGAATACCTTAAACTTGGGAAAATGGTTTTCTGATAATCGTTCGAACCCTTTAACTTCATCCGGACGGCATGTGAATACCCTTCGTCCGCACGCTAAGTAATGCTTCAATCCTCAAGAATAACCAATACTCTAATGGTTATCGCATTCGAGCCGCAGCTCCCTCTGCCAGTGCGCCCCGTGGTAACAGGAACCACCCTCCGACATCGACGAAGATAGATCAAAGGAACGAATGAAATACGGTGCAAACAAATGTACATCCTAAGGCTCCTTAAGCAGAGTAGCGTATCGTAAGTATGCCGCGGACCATACCCACGGTACGTTACTCTACCTAAATCGCCTACTCCATCAACCAAGGGTCACCTAGACTTATACAGGGTTAAACCTAGCGCTCTGATACCAACTTTGTCACGACCCGAAAGTACGGAACGTGACCGGCACTTAGATTACGAAGCGTCTAGAGGCGCCACGTGACCTAAGTAAGCCGAAGCCCAGAAATCTAAACCATAAAAGAAGAAGAAGAAGAAAAAGAAAACAAGTCTAAAACATCAGCAAATTTTACCAATAATTTCGGCAGAATCTCCTCTGTAAAAACTGGCCCCCAAACGGGTACAACAAGTATAATATACATAAACAATAAAAAGCATCCCCAAACGGGTGCTAGCTCAACGCCAACAGGCGGAAACAACCACAACAAGCACAATAGTATACAACGCCAAAGGGCGAGGCTCAAAACTCAAAGAAAACAAAACCACCAGATCAGAATAATACATGCGCGACTCTAAGGTCGAAATAAAAGACTGGTCCAATAAACTTATCAAGTAATACAAGTATGGTTGATGGAGCTTACTAGATACAAATGAATGAATAAAATACAATGGTGGTTCAGATACTAGTGAACCAACCTACCGTGCAAATCACCCTGAAATAGAAGATGTGCCAGCAAACTGCCCGGGAAACCTGTACATCGAACCTGTAATAAAATTTGGCACAACGAGGGTGAGTTGCCAACTCGTGAGTAGAAGACATCTACAAAAAGAAATCGAATGCACGACGCTATCCTAGGTCATAATAATACACTACTAAATCTCAATCCTCTAGTAATAGCAGGGTAATACTACGTGTAAGTACAGATACTCCGTGCTCGTGTCAGTGCCTCATATAGTACTATGTTATATGAATGGATATGCATGCACCATGAACGTAAAATAAGCAATCCAGAAATCCAGGTATATCTATATAAGAAATCTTTGGCTGTTATCATAGTAAAATATATATAAGAATCTGAAATCTAAACAATGAAATCCATGGAAATCCGTGTCAAGCATCGACACAAACATGTAAATCTCAAGTCTCATAGTCTCAATACCTCGGGCTCCGTCAGTCCGGATCGGCCCATATCATCAAATCTCACGACAACGGTCGGTATCCTCTGGATATCCGCCGTGCCAGACATCACCGGTAGGTAGCCTTCCCCTGCCAGGCTCATCGTCTACAACTCGATCTTCTTGCCCCGGGGTACCATACCGGGCCCACCATGTACCCGAGACGGTTCATCCACTCCTCGAATCGGGTCTCGAAATCCAACAGAAAACATAAAATCTCATGGTGGACGACACATACATCACGAGAAAACCGCAACTTTGTTTAAAAAGATAGGAGGAGAGAGAGAGAAGTTTTTATATATTTTTGCGGTTTTCCCCAAAAATCCAGAAATCTCACAGAAATCCAAATCTCAAAATCATTAGTAAATATATGATAAGTGTCGGCATATGCCCATAATACTGCGTGATAACATGAAAATATGAATGCATGAATGTCTAAGTAATAAATATCATGTCTATGTTAACATCTGCGAGTAATCACAATATTATATCGGTTTAGTTGTTAACTGATTCTATCAATAAAAAATAATCTGATCTAAAGTGTACGTGACATAGCAATTACCGATGATGATGTGTGTGAGCCGGCAAATAAGTGTGCGTGGAATATGCGCATCATCGGTAATGGTGCTGGTGTCCTAACAGGTAAGGTTTATACTGATTATAGCAACATATGTAAGAACATGCACCATGATGATTACAGTATGAATGTAAATACAGATGTGCATTATCCACTCCTCTGCGAAATACGAGTACAACTACCACTATGTGAGTCGAACCTAAACTAGTGTCCATCTAACATCCTAAGGAACTAAACCTAAGAACTAGTCAGTAAGAAACTAGAGGCTACCTAAGGTCTGAATCAATATCTCTAATAGTCGGCGATCCCGCCTCAATAGCGTCACGTACGTAGTACGGCTTCCTCGAATCAAGAGTGCGGATCAATCATCATATCTAAGCCTCGTACGGTAAAATCCATCGTACGGCATCCCAATATCGGGGTACGGGTCAAGTATCTCCTAGGTGTCTCATCATTCGTATAATGTCATCATAAAATGCTTAATTAGTTTATCCTCAGAATATCATGTCATATGTATCATACTGTGATTAACTCATACTGATATCATATCGTCCTCAAGTCACACCTCTATGATACGACATCAGGTCACACCTATATGATGTCGTAATCAAGTCATACATATCCCAAATCGTGATCAATCACAAGTTACAATCCGGGTACTATTTTAGAGTCCTATGTATCTCAATATCATCACTACCCATTATAATTTATATATACCTGTTCATTATCTCATTCTCTAATGATCCGCTAACACTTAATACGACTGTATCGTCAAAAATCACGGCATCAAGCCTAGTTATACTGCTTCATCATACCTCAGATATCATATCACATCAATGAATCCCATATACGTGTTGTATATATATAAACACCTATACCTAGTTTTATATATATACACACATATACGTATACTCCGTGTAGAGTTTCAGTGTGTGCGTGTGTGTTTCTACCTGAAGCTTAGGAACTTTCCCAAGGTACTCATCCCCTGATATGGTTTCCCTAAATCAGTCTAGTTCAGCCTTGGGTTATTACTAGGGTCCTACGCGTTAAGAATCTAGGGTCACATCTGGTTTCCTACTGACAATAAATACTATTCCTATCCTACGTTGCGGGGGTGCTAAACGCCATCCACCCGACTTCCCCCCGTAGATATGCATCTACTCACCTGGTCCATGTCTGCCGACGATGGTGTCGCCATCCTCCTCTTCATCGCCCGCAGTCCACTTGAAGGGTACCTAAACGCAAACATATAAATAGCATCGTAAACCGAATCACATACAAAAGTCAAACGATACAAGGAACAAGCATAGGTTAAAACCTATGTCCCGTCCACGCAAAAGAACCAAATACCGCTCGATATCGGCGTACAAACTCCGATGGACCGAGATAACATCAACAAACAACTCGTAGTTTTAAAACACATTACTTATATTATAAAACATGATTAAATCCATCGAAACCCTAAAATCAATCAAATCGTCCGTTTTCGAAAAACCCGAAAAATGACGATTTACCGTTTTTCATCAAAACTTGACATTTAAATGAAACCAAAGGTCATAAAACTCATTAAATATCATATCTAGACTATACAAACTATTACTATATTTTTATTACATATATTTGTAGAAATTTGAATTTTCTAGTTTACAACCATTAACAATTTTCAACATTTTAAAGCAAAATACCACAATTCCACCACAAAACATGATTTCGCATGAATTAATGTCTTAAACTACAATTCATGATGATAGTGATATAATAAAACCATAATTATATTTTTAATCTCATTTATATAGAAATTTCTAAAATCTAGTTTACAAAATTAGCAATTTTTATCACAATTTATCAATTATCCATAGAAACTAGCAATCACACTAAGTTTTTCTTTCCACCAACAAGTTAATACTCTTATTAAGACCAAAATCTAGTATTAACAATATTAATTGAGATTTATTTCACCAATAATTAGGTTTTATAGAGACCTAGTTAGCAAAATTTCCTAATTTAAACCATTTTCAATGAAAAATTTACAATTCAACAATCATGCAAGATTTTCCAAATCCAAAAGTGTTAAACTAACTATTATAACCCTAAATAATTAACAAAAATCATAACTTGAATTTAGAAACCCTAACTTGAATTTTTAAAATTGAACATAGAACTAATTCATTAAATCTAATTAAGCTTAAATGAACATCTAAAACAATAAATCAAAAGAAAGAAATTATACCTCCCAAAATATGAAATCCAAACTAGAAATGAGCCTCCAAAATGCATGCTTTCTATCTCCAAAATCCATGTAAAAATGAGTAAGGAATAAAGGGTATGAAATAAATAGGATTTTGTGGAATTTTAATGGAATTTTTGATGTATTTTTGATCATTTTTGAATAAAAAAAGAGGTGGAAAATGGGGGGGGCAGCCATGGTGGGGTTGTGGCCGGCCTAAGTGAGGAGAGTGAGAGAAAGAAGAGTGTGTGCAAAGTGTGTGGAAGTTTCAAGAAGCGAAACATCATTAAAAGTCTTTTCATGTATTTATTTATTTATTTATTTACTATAGCAACTCAAGAAAGCTCTAGAAATTAGGAAAAATTTGCAAATAAATTTTGCATTATACACACTAATTTCTAATATGCCATGGTTCATTTTTACAAATTAAAACCATTTAAATTTGTAATTTACACAAATTTAGTGTAAAAATAAAGTTTATGTTAATATTTAAAATAATTAATTTAGGAAAAATATTTTATTAAACTAAAAATTTATAAGTGGCTAAATAAACACTATTTACTAGTAATTTCATAATTAAAATAGATATTTTTAAAATTATAATGAAAAACAATCACGGTTTGGTTTTACGAAAAATACATTTTACTTTACCGAAAATCCTAAAATTCACTTAAACACTTTTATTCATTTAATTATTTATTTAATCACTTTTAAAATGTTACATTTTGGGACCTGGGATAGGGGGAGCTTTGGTGGTAAGAAGATACCCCAGGTTGTCGTATGTGATTGCCATCTTGACATTCCTGAGCCAATCTTTGTAGTTTGGCCCTGTCAGTATGTTTTTATCTAGGAGTAACTTAAGTCCAGTCATGTCGATTGGTCGCTGCAATTATGAGAGAGAAGAAACACTCAGCATGATGCTCTTCCAAGTTTAGAATGGTTTTTAGTTTGTCTAAACAGGATGGCTCCCACTGTTTCTCGAATCCCTCCTCAAACCAAAAAGGAAGAATTAGTTAGGATCAATCTCACCGTACAATACTTGCTTAACCGTTCGGACAGGCTGGTGTCGGTACTTCGAGGGAGGTTTTCCAACGCTTTCGCGAAGTTCCTTAATTAAATAACCTTTTTTCCCTGGGGGCGTAGCCCCGCTAACACCTTTCTAGACACCTACTTGGTTTATAGCATTGATCGTTAAGTGAGAAATTTCCCGAGGAGTAGCATATACTCACAGTAGGATCGGGATCCAAATATCATCGCATGACAAAACCGAAGGAATCCTACCAGAATCATCACACTCCAAATGGTATGCAACACTAGTAAGTTTCAGTTCTTTTGAAACTCCCGATGTGGATTTTTGCCCCATGCTCTTATAACCTTGGCGTGAGGTCAAAATGTCATAAGTCACATGTCAAATTCTTCCCATCATTATCCAGGTTAATTTGAACCCACCCGTACCTACCCTTGACGTAGGCCAAAATGGCAGTATGGCTGTCCCAAACCAACGCATTCTATCTATGCAACAGATAAATATCCGGCAGCTACCAATCACTATGCCTTGGCGTGAGGTCAAAATACATAGCTTGAATACTACCGAATATTTAACTGAAATGATGGAGGGCTACGAATGGTTTTGGCAAAACCGTGAACGTAGTGAACTTGATATAATCGATGGAACGAGATAGCTTTTAAAAAGGAGTGGCTCAAGCTCCGCATTTAAAAGTTAGTTTTGAGAAGAACCGAGTGGTTTTTCGAAAGTGTTCCAACGACTTTAACTTGGTTTATTTTCTTGCATTAGTTCTTTTAATGCGTGATATTCTTGCATTAGTTCTTTTAATGCGTCCCATCATTTAATCCTACCATTGCAGAAAACAACCAAAATATGACGTACGCTTATGCCATTCGCATTCGCCACGTGGACCCGTCATTACCCGTTAGGTTACTTAACTAACGACAGAGCGGGGGCTGGGCTAGCGCGGCTGTAAAATATAAGCAACGCCTAAATAATATCATATATAGATATACTGCAATGATAGCCATTTCAGATCACAGATGAACACATTGGATATACTAGGAATCCGCAATTCGTACGAGCCTGTAACGAAAAGCAGATTACACGGTTGCGGTGAATAGCCAATACCCCACCCAAGACCCCTACGGGTGCGGCAAACTACCCACCAAGTACCCGAAGCGAAGCAACCTCCCTCAACTCCGTGAGTAGGCCACTCGGCACTTCGGCATACCCGGTAGTTTGTGCACCCCCTCCATGGGTCTATCCTAGGAGCAAAAACAGAAAAAAGAAATTATACAATGACGGCTACAACCCCGACCCGGTAGTGCGGCCATACAAATAATTATTACATCAATTTACAAATTTACATGAATTGAAAGAAAAGAAAACTCTCGTCTCACAACCCCCGGCTATTCACCCGCGACAATCCAATGAATTCATATACACATTCCAATAACATTACAGATCACAGATTTTTATAACCCCCACTAATCGACATATAGCGATTAGCAGACGTTCAATACAAATATCACATCACAGAAAAACCCGTCAGCTTAAGTCTTTTAGAAGTTCGATCAAAAATACGGATTTTCAGGCCCCAAACACAAAATTTTCGTTATGGAAAATATGGGCAGAAAATACATATTCCAAAAATCCCAAAATACCCCTATGAACAAACTGCAAAAATAAAACCCCATAACCGAGTCAACTCGGCCGCGGTTCCGCGGTGGGAGCAAGCTCCCGCCGAGGAAACGCGGCGCGTTGATCGATTCAGTGGGTCGAAATTTTGCAGTTTCTTCTAAAAACCCTGAGTCGATTTTTGGTATATCTCAAATAATTTTTGCAGCACTTTGAAAATCGACAGAAAGTTTGAAATCCGGGTGTATTTCGCGACTTTTTCTCCGATCGAATTTCTAGTTACTATGCTAACATGTTAGGTAGTGTTTAACTAGGCTCTGATACCACTGTAAGTCCATGCTACCTATCCCGGTACTTTCGGGCATGCGGAATTTGGTGAAAAACAATTTTCTTGAGGTGGTAATATGGACTCAAAACCGGATCTTTGTTAAACATCTAACTAACAACCTAACTAGGAGTTGTTAACTACTCGGTCAGGGGGTTATACCTTTCTTTCTTGAACTCCTTCGTCTTCAAGCCTCGATGGTTGTCCGGATCGGCTTCACCCCGTCGTCTCCTTGCGCCAAAGATCGATCCACCTGAAAGCTTCAACCTTTGGCTTCTTCTTCGGTCTTTGAAGAAACTAGTTCTCTCGGTTTGCTAAACCTTGTGAACTAGAGAGAGTAGAGGAGAATGTGTTGGGATTTTCTCTATGGTTCTTTGTTCTCAACACATGAGACAAGTGAACCATAGACTAAAGAGAGGGAGAGCAAGAGAAAGAAGATGAGAGCTCAAGAACACAAGAGAGAGAATGAAAATGATAGAATGAGCAAGACTTTTCTCACTTGGCTCTCATAATCCAAAACCATCATCACAAAAATAGTAATCAAGTATTGTGTAAATGGTTCAAGTCAAAATGGCTATATCATTTCATGCACTCATATTGCACAAGAGAACAAGCAAGTAAAAAGACTTTGCCATGAAATGATAGCCATTGTCATCATGATGGTCAACTAGTCCAACCTAGTCAACCGGTCAATAAAGTCAACAAGTCAACAAAGTTAACCCCTCAACAACCATGTCACCACAATACTTAATTAATATTATTGTTAATCATATATCATATTCTCATTAGGGTTGAGCAAAAAGTCAATATTCAACAGTCAACGGTCAACAACCCTAATGAGAATCCTCTGCCTCTGTCTCTCCGTCAACTGTGCATACACACCCGCATCCGCGTTCCGAGGAACACGAATACTAACTGGATAAAACCAATCCCAATACGTACACTAGGATCTGGCTTAAACCAAAGCCTGCTAGTGTAAACTGTCCGGACACTAAACGTGCACAAGTGCACGGATGTGACTGAACCCTGTCGCAAAACCATGCGACCTGTCGCAAAACCATGCGACCTCTACTCTTTTGCCTAAAGGCGAATAGCTTTCTGTGTGGGACTCTAAAGACTCGACACTGCACTGGCAGTGGGTTTAACCACAGACCGCAAGCGGCACTAGCTGTGCGTAACGGTCCCCAGGTAGATGCCGACAAGAAGACTGACAAGGTGAAACCCATCTGAACTCCTACTGAGCCTGAATGTGACAATCTCCGTACAGTCCGGTCTGTTCGTCTGATACATCGCAAGGCAGGCCTAGGGGGTGGTAAACGTCAGTCCCCTAATAGCGGTACAATTCGTGTCGGAGTGAAGCCCAAAACACCCTGAGATAACACTGGAAGCCTACTAGTATATCTCGCTTGCCCTGGCCAGGGACTACTCGTGTAATGGCTCTCCTAGACATAGCGCGATGTCAACCCCCAATACCGGGAGAGACGAATCCAGTCTAACCGTCACTGCCTCCAAGTGCTTCGAGACTGCACCCAACTACTACCTGTTTGCACGACTCCTTTGAGCCGTGGTAGGGTAGTAATCAAAGTACACTGGGAACACACTCGAGGCGAAGTGACAGTGTCAAGTCAGCGGACTAAGCTGTACTCATGTCACCTGGGAATTGATAACTGACGATAGGTATAATACCAACCGGTCAGTTCCCGACGAGTCCTGTCCAGTGTACTCGTAACCTAACGAGCACCCGCATACTTCTCCAGTACGACGTACTGATGGCTGTGGGACAGACCATCTCCCACACTGGGATGAGAAGCGCATGCACTAGTCTACTCCGGAGTATCGATGCCCTGTCTCGATAGTCCTGCGATTAGGGACCTGCATAAGGATGTGCTTATAGATTACCCAGCCCCCACTAGTGTGACTGCCATCACAACGCTGGTAATCAAGCAAAGATCCTAAGGGCTCCACTAATGCGTATAGGTGATATAACAAACACATGTACACATTGAAGTAGAAACAAACCAAGTAGCATACTACTATTTTGAGCAAGATTGTATAATACAAGGTGAATATCCCAAGCTTCCATTAAGTAATATACAAACTAGTATGATACAGTAATGGCCTCTAGGGCATATACACTAACAAGAATATGCTTAGTTCAGTATAAAACACTTGCATCATACATGATACATTGAATTGCAAAACATGCATATACCTCACTTCATTATCATGCTTATATAGATTTCTCCTCATAAACTACATTGCATAATATTGATATCATAGCATCTATCATTTACAACATGTCAGATATTATGATTTCATGAGGATTTCGGTATTGATGAGATTTCTGGTTTTTGGGGAAAACCGCAAGAATTTTGCAAACTCATTATGTTTTAAAAAGGCAAATTGCGGTTTTCTCGTGATGTATGTGTCGTCCACCATGAGTTTTCATGTTTTCTGTTGGATTTCGATACCCGATTCAAGGAGTGGATGAACCGTCTCGGGTACATGTTGGGCCCGGTATGGTATCCCGGGGCAAGAAGATCGAGTGGTAGACGATGAGCCTGGCAGGGGAAGACTACTTACCGGTGATGTCTGGCGCGGCGGATATCCGGAGGATACTGACCGTTGTCGTGAGATTTGATGATAGGGGCCGATCCGGACTGACGGAGCCCGAGATATTGGGATTTTGAGATATTGAGACATTGAGATCTTGAGGCATATATGTTTTATGTCGATACTTGACACAGATTTCTATGGATTTCTTGGATGATTCTTCAGTCACTTCACAGAAATTTTTCTATGAAAAATAATGATTTCTCATACCAAACATACTTAGATCTCATGCTAATTATGCATTTACGTCGCATACATGTTAGCGCATTGCATCATATTAGTATATGCGTAGGTTGTGATGCATTTGCGTGCATACTTACGATGGCCTTATTAGATGTTATTTGCTACTCACGAGCTGGCAACTCACCCCCCGTTGTGCCACAGTATCTTGCAGGTTTGACCCGTCAGTGCAGTAGCGGCCGGTGTATCATCTATTTCGTTGCTTTGTTTCGTCTTGCAGCTTGCTCACATGTGGGTTTTGGAGGATTTGCTTTTACTCCCACTGTGTATTTTTTTTATTTTGTATCTAAAATACACCATCTACCCTTGTATATTGGACTAGAAGGTGAGATTTGTGAGACTTATAATTGTGGTTTGGTGTCAATGCTCACTTGAGCCAACGTATGTTTTTTTTCGTGCTTTTATAGGCTCATTTTGGTATCGATGATATATATATTGCATGTAGTTGTGATCCGCCTTTGGCGAAGAGCTAGCTCCCGCTTGGGGATGCCTTACTCATGATATATTTGTATTTCTCTTGTTTGTAGCCATTTCGGGGCCAGTATTTACAATGGAAACTCTGCCGAAATTTTCGGAAAAATTTGTTGTTTTATTAAAATATTTAAGGCGACTTGTTTAGGGTTAAAATATTTTTCTTTTATCATGTTTTCCTTCACTCTACTTAGAATTTTGGTTTAGACTTCTGGGCTTTGGCTTACTTAGATTATGTTACGCCATTAGACGTTTCGTAATTTAAGTGCCAGTCACGTTCCGTACCATCGGGTCATGACAAGTTCATATCTTAACATTGTTAAGGTACGGGGAGTTGTCCGGCTTATGCTTAAAACCAGACTCTGGATAACTCAAGGCACGTTTCTGTAATGGCTGTTTCTGGGTTGACCCGGGCTATGACGAGGGTTGACTTTCTACCATCTGGAAGATCAATAGCGATATTGTTCTTGACTCGCCACAGTTTTAGTAAAAATGGATTTTTTCAGAAAACAGTAGTGGGAGTATGGTAGAACTAGAAGTAATTCCAGAACCGCAAACGATTATTGAAAATTTGATAAGAACCTAAAGGTTCAATCTGATTTGACATTCCATTTGCCACTCCGCAGATATGGTGGGTAACCTCAGGCACCCGAGAGGTACTCCGGTAGCCTCAAGGACGGTGACAGGGAGGTTCTTGTTTACCCATATTTGACACTACTGTTGTTCCAGGCTATGAGACCCGGCAGGAGGTTGAGTATAGCGTCATTCTGAACTGGCTTTAGAAGTGTACGTGTATATGACTCTGCCAGAGGGTTGTCGTAGTCAGTGGGAGCAGGGAAGCATAGTGGACAAGTAGCTTATGTCTAATTGTGGACTAAAGCAGATATAGCGGAGATAGATCATCTATTTCTGTTGTGACAATCATAGGTTTGACTTCATCAGAATAGGGGATGGATCTGTTAAGAAGGTAGTAGGGTGTGATGTCCTGGTATTTGGATGACATACACAGAGTAGGAAGTGAAATTCCTATACTACGATCGGTTATACTTTGGTCGTCACACAGTGGTTTCTCCACATAGGAATTGGATATTATATCAGATATTCTGGTTACTAGATCTATGGTTTTAGATCAAGATTTGGGTAGTTTCCCAATCTGGGTACTTAGACAGCATTCTAAAGGTGTTTTAGAATTGACGACTCCTGGCATGGTGGTGTACCTGCAGGTGATGGCGTCACCCTCTCTAAAGGCGTCTTACAAAATAAAGGGGAGAGGGATGCGCAAGATTGGCAGATCACATGCTTAGGCAACTGAGTCAATCATGAGATGTCAAGTACCACACCAGATGTTGTTTTTGCAGTAGGTGCAATATGATATTAATCCAATCCTAGAGAAACATTCGAAAGCGGTTTTAGAACATAAGTGGATGTTCTAGGGATATGATAACGGCAGCCACTTTCCGGGGGCGATTATCATTCCAGGCTTCCATGGTGACCTGGATGACAGAGTGGCTGTCAGAGTTATAGTTTTCCCTCTTACGAGGGGCAGTATTTTGGACAGGTGGTCCAAGCGGATACTGAGGGAGGCATGGCGCAGGATACTGATTAAGTTCAGTTGATGATACAGTCTAAGAAATTTGGATTTGGAGTTCATTTATGAGCTAGGTCCCATAAGATATCCAAACGTATTCTAAGACACGTATTGCTCATTTCGGGAGATGGCTTTCTCCGCGAACTTAAGATAAAGAGAGACATAGAAAGAAACATCATGGCGGATCTACTCACTGAGGCTATTCCTCAAACGCAATAGTTTCGCAAACGAGCTTTGTGAGACTGATTAGTAGAATAGTTGGGTGTTCGGTATCACACGGGCTGTGAGTATGGGACATCGCAATAATTAGCCTTGAGTGCAAGTGGGAGATTGTTGGATATAGCGCCCTCAGAGTCAATTATTGGATCACAGGCACGTGATTGCAATGATTGAGGGAGGACCTATGCAGGTAGGACAATCTTACTCAAGATGATAGTATGCTATCTGGTTTATCTTTATCATCGTGTACTACTTTAGGTGACCTTACAGGTCGCTATTACACATTGATATGGCCCCTAGGATTCTTGCTTGACGGCCAGCAGTATGATGTCGATCATATACGTGGGAGCTGGGGTCTATAAGCACATCCCTGAAGTTGTCCCTAGTCGTGGGAGTTTCGAGACAGGGCATCGATACTCCAGAGTTGACTAGTGTATACAGTCGAGACCCCGATGAGAGTCGGTAGCCGGTCTCACAAGCCACTGCTGTCAGTTGGTTCACCTAAGATGTATACAGGTGCTCATTGGGTTATGAGTACACCGGACAGAACTCGCCGGGAACATGCTAGCTTGTATTATACCTGACGTCTGATAGCAGTTCCCGGGTGACATGTGTACAGGTTAGTTCATTGACCTGAGATCGTCATTTGCCTCGTGTGAGTTTCCACTGTACTTTGATTACTACCCTACCACGGCTGAAAGAAGTCGTGCAAACAGGTTTTAGTTGGGTACAGTCCCGAGCCACATGGATGCGGTGAGCGGATCTGCATGGGTTCGTCTCTCCCGGTATTAGGGGTGAGGTCGCACTGTGTCTAGGATATCCATTACACGAAGTCCTTGACCAAGGTAGGAGATTTACTGGTAGGTATTCTAGTAGTATCTCTGGGTGTTCTGGGATACACTCCGACACGACTTGTACCGCTTTTGGGGGTCTGACTTTTACCGACCCCCTAGGCCTGCCATGCGATGCTCAAAGACGAACGGACCGGACTGTACAAATATTGTCACTGAAAGGCTCAGTAAGGTGTCAGGATGAGTTCGCTCATCGACGTCCCTTTTGGTCAATACTTGGCAGCCCGTTACGTATGGCTAATACCTCTGACGTGCTAGTGGTTAAATCCACAGCCAAAGTATTGACGAGTCTTTAGAGTCCCCCATAGACAGTTTCTCAAGTTTCGGGCGAAACGCTGTAGAGGCCGTATGGATATATGGCAGGGTTCGATCACATACGTGCGGTATTGCACGGATCATGATCGGACGGATAATACTAGCGGGCTTTGGTTTAAGCCGGATCCTAGTATTGTACAGTGTAGATTTTGTCTCATTGCATTTGTATTCGGTTGGAATACAAGTGAGGGTATGTATATACGGTCGCGGGGTTTTCCTGTAATTTATTACAGGATCAGTTTTTTGAAGTTGCCAGTTTGCATTCCGTTTCGGCCAATTTTCCTTTGTTCCTTCATGGCCGAATTTTTGTGATGGGAGGGGCTAATTTGCTAATGTGCAAATTAGCAATTTGGAGGGTGTTATTTGTAAATGGAGAGTCCATGATGGTTCTTGCATTATTAAATTCTCTTTGATTCATTTCCTTTGCATTGATTATGAAAGGATTTGAGAAAGGATTTGGATTAGAAATTGATGTGATCCTTTTATCTTGTTATCACCCATTTCTCTGTCTTCTTATTATTCTTTTCTTCTCTCTCTCATTTTTGATGTGATCCTTTTATCTTGTTATCACCCATTTCTCATTTTTGGTTCATTTTAGTATGGTGGGAATTTCTTCATCACATTTGGCTTGCTACAAAATTCATCACCTCTCTCCAAAGTTCTTTTTTCTCCTCCACATCTAAACATGGCAACTTCATACCCCCTTGAGACAAATGATTCTACACTTAACCTACAGCATTCTTGGATATGTCGGCTTGCCAACTTCATGTCCGAGTGGCCTCGGTCCAGAGGTGGGAGCCCGTAAAAAGACTCGGCAGTGTGGTGCACTTTCCGACGAAGAGATGAAGACCGGAGATTCCGCTAGGAGATTAGGATGGAGGCCGAAGACCGAAGGACACAGATCGCTCGGTATACCTTTCTACCCATTTTCTAGTTTGCTAGCATTAGGTTAATGGCCCGATCCGGGTTTTTAGTACGCGGTAGCGCCAGTTTTCTAGTTTTGAAAAAGTTTCATTTCCGCATTTTGGCCTCGGAATGACGGCCGTGGCGCTGTCGTGCACTTATAGAGCCGTGGTAGGGTAGTAATCAAAGTACAGTTGGAACACACTCGATGCGAAGTAGCAGTGTCAAGTCGACGGACTAAGCTGTACTCATTTCACCTGGTAACTGCTACCCGACGATAGGTATAATATCAGCAAACAGTTCCCGACGAGTCCTGTCCAGTGTACTCGTAACCTAACGAGCACCTGCATACTATCTCCAATACGATGTGCTAATGGCTGTGGGACAGACCATCTACACTGTTGGGATGAGAACCATATACACTAGTCTACTCCGGAGTATCGATGCCCCGTCATGATAATCCTTCGACTAGAGTCCTGTATATGGATGTGCTTGTAGATTACCCAGCCCCTACTAGTATGACTGCCATCACAACGCTGATAATCAAGCAAAGATCCTAAGGGCTCTACTAATATGTATAAGCGATATGGTAAAAGAAACACATGCACATATTGAAGTAGAAACAAACAAAGTAGCATACTACCATTTTGAGCAAGACTGTTAAAACAACTGTGAATATCCCAAGCTTCCATTAAGTAATATACAAACCAGTATGATACAATAATGGCCTCTAGGGCATACATCACTAAAATCTCCTACATGCACTAGGGCCATGTACTAGCGTATAGCAGACCTATCATCTCGATTAGCCGCTCGAACTGTGTCTGATGGATGGCCTTCATGAGTGGATCTGCAGTGTTATTCTCCGTATCTACTCTCCTCACCTTGATCTCTTGGCGATCTACGATCTTCCTGATCAGGTGGTACTGCCTCAAAATGTGTCTGGATTTCTGATGAGACCTGGGTTCCTTCGCTAAAGCTATAGCGCCGTTGTTGTCATAATACAGAGGTATTGGATCAACAATGGTCGGAACCACCTGATGTTCTGTGAGGAACTTCTTCATTCAGACAGCTTCTTCTGCCGCATCGAAAGAAGCTATGTACTCAGCTTCCATCGTCGAGTCAGCAACAGTGTCCTTCTTGGAGCTCTTCCAATAGACCGCACCAACATTGAGGGTAATTACATAACCTGACATGGACTTGGAGTTATCCTTATCACTCTGGAAGATGGAGTCAGCAAAGGCCTCGATCTGGAGGTCTTTTCCACCATACAACAAGAACATTTCCTTAGTCCTTCTCAGGTACTTGAAAATGTTCTTTAATGCTATCCAATGCTTCTTCCCCGGGTTTGACTGATATCATCTTACAACGCTCAATGCATATGGTACATCTGGTCTGGTACATAACATCACATACTTTATAGAGCCTACCGCAGATGGGTAGGATATAGTTGACATGCGAGCCCTTTCCGAATCAGTCTTTGGAGACATCTCTTGGGAGAGGTTGATTTCGTGACAAGCCGTTCGATTACCGCGCTTTGAATCTTCCATACTGAATCTTTTCAGTATGGTGCCGATGTATCTTGACTTCGAAAGTCCCAACATCCTCTTAGATCTATCACGATAGATCTGGATCCCCAGAATGTAGTTGGCATTGTTAGTGTTTATGCCCTAGAGGCCATTACTGTATCATACTAGTTTATATATTACTTAATGGAAGCTTGGGATATTCACAGTTGTATTGACAGTCTTGCTAAAAATGGTAGTATGCTACTTGGTTTGCGTCTGCTTTAATATGTGCATATGTTTCTTTTAAAGTATCGCTTATACATATTAGTAGAGCCCTTAGGAACTTTGCTTGATTACCAGTGTTGTGATGACAGTCACACTGGTGAGGGCTGTGTAGTCTATAAGCAATATCCTATACAGGTTCCTAGTCGTAGGATTATCGAGACAGAGCATCGATACTCCAGAGTAGACTACTGTGTACGCTTCTCATCCCAGTTGGGGAGATAATCTGTTCCACAGCCATCAGTACGTTGTACTGGAGATAGTATGCAGGTGTTCGTTAGGTTACGGGTACACCGGACATGATTCACTGGGAACTGCAGGTTGGTTTTATACCCATCGTCAGATAGCAGTTCCAAGGTAATAAGAGTACAGCTTAGTCCGTCGACTTGACACTGCTACTTCGCCTCGAGTGTGTTCCCACTGTAGTTAAATTACTACCCTACCACGGCTCAAACGAGTCGTGCAAACAGGTAGTAGTTGGGTGCAGTCCCGAAGCAATTGGAGGTAGTGGCGGTTAGACAGGATTCGTCTATCCCAGTATTGGGGGTTGATATCGCGCTGTGTATGGAGAGCCATTACGCAAAGTTCCTGGCCAGGGCAAGCAAGATTTACTAGAAGGTTTCTGTAGTTTCTCAAGGTGTAATGGGCTTCACTCCGACACGACTTATACCGCTATTAAGGGTCTGACGTTTACCGCCCCCTAGGCCCGATATGCGATAGTCCTAGACGAACAGACCGGACTGTACGGAGATTGTCACATCAGGCTCAGTAGGAGTTCGGATGGGTTTCCTCATCGTCCTTCTTATCGACATCTACCTGGGGACCGTTACGTACAGCTAGTACCGCTTGCGGCCTGTGGTTAAACCCACTGCCAGCATAGTGTCGAGTCTTTAGAGTCCCATAAAGAGAGTTTCCCTGCACCGGACAAAAGGTGTAGAGGCCGTATGGTTTTACGGCAGGGCCGCGATCACTTACGTACACTTATGCACATATTATGATCGGGCAGATAATACTAGTGGGCTTTGGTTCAAGCCAAATTCTAGTATTATACAGATGGATTTATTCAGTCAAAGATTATCCGAGTTTTTCGGAAATACGGATTGGAAGGGCCGTCTCGTAATTTGTCGGGAAGCTTCTAGAAGAGGATGACCCATTTGTATTTATTTCTTTTGGATTAAACACAAATGAGGTGGAGAGATGAGTTGTAAGTTTTCATTAAATGCTTAATGACTCATGAGGTGATTCACCCTTAGTATTAAATGAAGCTCACAAGATATTTCTAGATATTTGTATGCTTCATTATATTCTTTCATGAGTTGTTATTCATTATCATTATCACAAAAACTTTCTCTCTCCTCAAGTCTTCATCTTCTTCCTCAAACCCTAAATGCTCTCATGAGTTGAGAATCCTAGGGTTTAAGTGACTAAGTAATCCATCTAATTACTCTACACCCTCTAAGACTTCTACATTAGCGATATAGAAGCCGTAGTTATCTCTGATTCGAGATAGGAGCTCGGACTACAGACTCTCGGGTGGATCGTCTTTGACTCGAGGAGGCCGTTGAAGTGCTCATGTTCCATAGAGACTACGAGGTGTGGAGGACAGCGATGAAGACCCGAAGGACAAGTAACGTGAGGTATAACTTCGAATCAGAGTAGTTAAACCTCTCGTAGTTTGCTAGTAATGGTTTAGACACGATCCGTGTGCTCAAGTCCGTGTTACGAAGCTTTGATAATTGTTTTTCATATATTCCGCCTTCTTGCAAGCTTGTGGGGTGCGTGATATGGACTTACAGTGGTATCAGAGCCTATTAAGCCTTTACTAGCTTGTTAGCAACTAATTAGAACTTCTATCGTCAGGAAAACACGAAAACATAACCCCGAACGCCTCAAGTTTCTGTCAATTTTAAACGTGTCGAAAAAATTATTTAATGGGTAAGAAAATTCACAGCAGGGAATTCTAAGAATACTGGTTAAATACATAGTCCCAACTCGGTTAGAACGCCGGGTTAGCACGGCGGATTAGTGCAATCCGCCGTGGATCCGCGGCTGAGTCAACTCCGAGTTGACTCGTATTTACACTGTAACTCTTAATTTTGGGTGTTCTGTTTTCCTGTATATTTTATTTCTGCCCAGGTTATTTCAGTGCTGGCTTGCATTTGGGTTAGAGACGGAAAAAGGTTGTCGATCGAAATTCTAAGTTATTTGCTAATCAAGTTTTATCTGTGATGTTTAATGTGTTCATAAACCCCCCTAATTGCTAGTATGTCGGTTAGCAGGTGGTTGCATATTTCTGTAATGGTTTTTTCTAGTTTGTGTATTTGAACTTCATTGGATTGTTGTGATGATTAGCCGGGGTTTGAGATGAGTTTTTATATTCTTTCATTCGATGTAATTTGTAATATGATGTAATATTCTTTTGCGGGGCACATCCGGGCTGAGGTTGTAGCCACCGTTGTATTATTTCATTTACTGTTTTATGCTCCTAGGATAGACCGAAGGTGGGGTACACAAACTACCGGATACTTTGAAGTGTTTAGTGGCCTACTCACATTGCTGATGGAGACCGCTTCACTTCGGGTACTTGGCGGGTAGTTTGCCGTAGCCGTAGGGTTCTAGGGTGGGGTAATGGCTATTCATCACAACTGTGTAATCCGTCTTTCGTTGCAGGCTCAAAGGAAACGCGGATTGCTTGTATATCCAATAATGTTCATCTGTGATCTGGAATTCCTATTATTGCGTCTGACGAATGTACAATATCTATATATGATATCTATTAGGCGTTACTTATGTTTTACACCCGCGCTAGCCCGGCCTCCGCTCTGTCGTTAGTTAAGTAACCAACGGGTGAATGACGGGACCCAGTGGCAAATGCTGATGGCATAAGAAGATGTTGTATTTTCATTGTTTTCTTCAATGATAGGTTAATTGATGGGATGCATTATTTTAATGCAAAGAAAACAAACCAAAGTTGAATCGTTGGAACAAATTTAAAAGAAACAACTCGGTTATTTTAAAAGAGAAGATTTTTTAATTGCGGAGCTTTAACCACTCCTTTTAAAAGGCAATCAGGTTCCTTCGATTATATCAAGTTCTCTACGTTCACGGTTTCGCCAAAACCAGTCGTAGCCTTCTGTCATTTCATATGGATGGTCAATAGTATTCAAGCTATGTTTGTTGGCCTTCGTCAAGGCATAGTGTTTGGTAGCTGGTGGGGTATTCGTATGTTGCATTGATAGATGAGTTGGTTTGGGACAGTCGTATTACCTTGTTGGCCTTCATCAAGGGTATTTACGGGTGGGTTCAAATTAACAAGATAATGATAGGCAGAACTTGACATGTGACTTATGATTTGTTGGCCTTCGTCAAGGTCATAAGAGCATTGGGCAAAAATCCACATCGGGAGTTTCTAAAGAAATTAAAACTTGCTTGTGTTGCATACCATTTGGAGTTTGATGAATGTTGGTAGGATTCCTTCAGCATTATCACACGAAGATATTTGGATCCCGATCCTACTGTGAGTATCCGCTACTCATCAGGAGATTCGTCACTTAACGATCAATGCTATAAACCAAGTAGGTGTCTAGAACAGTGTCAGCAGGGCTACGCCTCTAGAGAAAAGAGGTTATTTAATTAAGGAACTTCGCGAAAGCGTCGTAAAACCTCCCTCGAAGTACCGACAGTAGCATGGCTGAACAGTTAAGCAAGTATTGTACGGTGAGATCAGTCCTCGCTAATTCTTCTTTTATGTTTTGAGGAAGGATTCGAGAAACAGTGGGAGACATCCGGTTTAGATAAATTAAAAACCAATCTAAACTTGCAAGAGCATCATGCTAAAGTGTTCTCGCTCTCTCATTGCATCGACCATGTGACTATGACTAGGTTACATGTAGATAACAAAATGACTGAATCTGACTTTTATGATTGGCAAAGGTCTTTCTAGATGTCCATTGCCTATGACAAGCTGGACCACCCTATTACTACTCAAGCCCCCACTGTCCCAGGTCCAGTTTCCACAGTCACAGATATGGATATCCGTCAGACTAGGGAAAAGGACAGTGTGAAAGCCAAGTGCCTCGTGTTGGCTTCAGTTGATGGTGTATACCAGAAGCATCATGAGAAGATGGACTTATTTTCCATCTTCCTCCATAACAAAGTTTTATATGGAGAACAATCTCGTATCGCAAGATATGAGACCTCGAACGAATTGCTTCAAGCGAGGTTGGCTGTCGGGTCATCTGTAGGGGACGACGTCCTTACAATGACTAGCTATATTGATAATCTCACGGACCAGGAGACTACGTTGGGAAACAGGTCATATGCTGACTTATTTCCACAGTCCCTACCCTCTACTTACACCCTGAAAGAAACCAGGGAGACACCCGCTCTTCTTATTGGGGGACCTTCTTCTTCTGCATCCAGGTCGAAAGCAAAGGGTGAAAAGAAGAAGACCTTCACAAAGCCGATATACGGTGTTAGTGAAGTAGAAGGAAAGGGATGAGCAAAAGTTTCGGGACTTGGTGTAGGTAAGGAGGGATGTTCCTATTGTTATGGGAACGGGCATTGGCAGAAATATTACAGGGCTTTAGAAGCCAGTAGCCAGGATACGAAGCATGTTGTGGCTTCGTCCTCGAGTGTGTTTATGATTGAGAACTGTTTGTCAATTAACTCTACTTCCTGGGTGCTAGATACCGGATCAGGATCTCATATCTGTAATTCATTACATGCTTTGAGAAACCGTAGAGTTATCAAGATATGTGATTTGTCTCTCAGAGTTGCAAACGGAATGAGCATGGACGCTGAATCCGTGGGAGAATATCGCCTAGGTTTGACAAGTGGGCAGATATTGATTCTACGTAACTGTTTGTATGTACCTAGTTTGACTTGTAATATCATATCATTGTCCTCACTTTCGAGAGAGGGATATGACTTTACGTTCGTAAGCAATGTAGTTCACATCCACCAAAATCAAGTTCTGATTGGGTCCGGTACATTAGATGACGGTATATACGTATTGAATCAAGCTCAGGTTTTTAATGTCCAGAACACACTTAAAACAATGTCTTCGGATGTAAATCAGGCTTTCTTATTGTAACGTCTTCAAAATAATAAAATATGATTTTTGGGAAATTTTATAATTTAATATTATTTTAATGAATATTTTAATATTCTGGTATAATTAAATACAGATAAATGGGGAAAAATTATGGAAAATTCTAAAATAAGGTATTTTAAGGAATTGCCTCGTTTTCTGTGCATGCCCCCATTTCCTCTAGTTTTGACCCTGAGTATGTCTAGTTTTGACTGATTCCATCTAGGGTGAAATCTGGGTTGATTTTCCTATGTTGGTGTATAATTTGGGACTTGTTTTAGCATGGATTTTGGTATTTGGTGATTCATTCCTGTCGGGTGGCGTTTGGACGTCAACGACAAGTGGATTTTGATTGTGTTTACATGCGAGTCGATGGGTTTTTACCTATGCGGGTAGCGTGTGCTATTTTGGTTTCCGATGTGATTTTCATGTGCTTTAGCATTGTGATATACTTGTAGGTACCCCGCGTGATGTTGAGGCAAAGGAGGTGAAGATAGCGACATCGGTTTTGGCACACGAGAAGCAAGGTGAGTAGATTTATATCTACGGGGAGAAGTCGGGTGGATGGCGTATAGCACCCCCGCAGTCCGTGGTGATGTATACGAATACGTATACACACGAATATTTATTATGTGTTGTTTAGGGTTATTGATGGTAATAATGATATTTTGATGATAAGAATATATTGGTTTAGTATAGTGCGAACCCTAGAGTAGTGGTTGCACTCACACATACATTTACACACATACTTGCATTCATTCTTTCATTTATTAGAGTGCATATGATGGTGCGTATATCTACACATGGGTATGGGACTATGTGTTTATATACGGGATTGGAGGATGATACGTGGTTTGAGATGATACTTGATGTGAGGCCGTGAGATCGGCGATGTGACATAGTTTGCCTTTGAGGTGCGATATGATAGTTTTAGCGGGCCTTTGGACATGTGCTTTACCCGCATTCATATTTTATAGATGGTGTCGATTTGTACTAGACTTACAGTAGTACCCCAGATTGTGTGATCTGATGATAAGTGATACCTGATATGTGATGAGATAGTGTGATATTGACCCCTACCCAGCTATTGGGATGCCGTACGACGATTTACCGTACGAGCCGATATTGATGATAGATCCGCACTCATGACTCGAGGATATCATACGATATGTTATTGAGGCGAGATCACCGACTATCATATCTATATTTATATATTGACTCAGATTAGGTGGTTTCATACCCCTCCTGTCTAGATTATTTAGTAGACATTAGACTAGACCGAGTCATACCTATTTCAAAACTAACGAATCGGGGATATTTTAAAGATAAGCAGAAGGGTTATACGGATATTTTCAAATGATGCATCTTTTCTTAAAACACCGTAGCCCTTACTTTACCAAAAGCCCTGATTCGTCTTATTTCAAAAGGCAAGGTTGCATGACATATCTATTGGGGCAGGTTCTGTACTTTTGCGTTGATCATTCGTTTCCGCATATTCCTGCTATTTGCATTGCATCGCTTGTATTGTTGTGACATTCAGTCATGCTGCTAGGACACCAGCACCATTATCGATGATGTATATGTTCCACGTACACTTGTTGCCGGCTCACACACTCATCATCGATAATTGCCATGTCACTACACTATAGTACTATTGCATTCATGATATGATTCTGGCATGGCATATTGTACACTTATACCTGTACACATATATAGATGATTCTAGCTTGATTGGGGATTTGGGAACCGCAAGATACTCTTTAAAAACAGATTCCTTTTAAAAGAGCGGTCTCCCTCGACATGTGCACATTATTATTCCATGTTGCATGACTTACTGATATGCTTGCATTACTGTTACATGCCGCATACATCATGCTTTGACTGTACGCATTGAGATATGTTGTTTCTATGATATTTCTGGATTTGGGAACCGAGGGTATTTCAAAAGAGAATATGTCATTTCTTTAAAAACCCGGTTACCCTTGATATGATATTTCAGTGCGTCCACCATGTGTTTTCTCGGTGCTGAGAGCGATATGTGTAACCCGAATCGAGGCGTGGATGAGCCGATTGCGGGTACATGGTGGACCCGATATGGTTCCCCTCGGCAAGATGATCGACGAGCTTTGCCGATTGAGCCTGGAGGCGGGCGAGTACCTACCGGTGATTGGTTGGACCTGGCGGTTATCCGGAGGATACCGACCAGAGTCGATAGATGTTTTGGGCATACTGCCGGGGCCGAGGGCCGATACCGCAGACAGAGCCCGCGGGCCGATCCGGACTGACGGAGCCCGATATATGAGGATTTACGTGCCGATGCTGGCCACAGTTTTCATGATGTTTTCGGGTGTCGATGCTGGGCACCCTGGTTCCATGATTTTGATGTGTCGCGAGGGACACGGGTGGTTATATCCTCATATTATTTCCCATGCACATGATTCATGATATTTACATGCATGGTGGTTATTGTCAGTGGGTGACGAGTGGACGGGATCCACGAGTGTGCAGATTTGATTACATTGGTTATACCTCATATTCATGACATGCTATTACCTGAGGCACTAGCACGAGCACTTGGCACTACACTCATGTAGAGATTACATTGCCAGTTTAGCATGCTTCAGCTTTATTCATATTGAGGTTTATTTATATCTGATCGTATTGACCTAGGATGGGTCATGCATTCGATCTCTGCTTGTAGATATTTTCTATTCACGAGTTGGCAACTCACCCCCGTTGTGCCCCAGTTCTTGCAGGTTTGCCGTACAGATTCCATAGCGGCATTTCTGGCACACTGCTTCCTTATGGGTGACTTGCTTGGATAGGTGGGTTCTTTTGTATCAGAACCGCCCTTGTTCATGTATTATTTATTGTATCTAGAATTGTCCATCAACCAAAACTTGTAGTTTGTTTCAGACTTAGAAATCAGTGTTGTATTGTTTCGACCTTAGAGTCGCGCTTGTAGTATTGCGGTTTTCTGGCTGTTTTTGAGTTTCTTTTCAGTTTTGATCCTCGCCCCTTGGCGTTGTATATTATTATTGCTTGCGTGGTTGTGACCGTCGATTGACGAAGAGCTAGCTCCCGCTTGGGGATGCCTTTTATCATGTCATATATATTATTCTTGTTGTACCCCGTTCGGGGCCCGTTTTTACAAAGGAAACTCTGCCGAAATTTTCAGGAAAAATTACACATTTTAAAAATTCATATTCGGCTTAGTTATTTAAAAACTTGATTTTCAAACATGATTTCTTAATTGATTTCAAAAACGTTTTCATTCAAGGTTTTTCATATGGTTCAAGGGCCAGTCACGTGCTCTTTCGGGTCGTGACACTTATGGCATTGTAGACTAGGTCACATCAATGAAACACGGTTGACTAAGTTACATAGAGAAGGATATTTGAATCCGTTCGAATATCAATCTTATGCTACTTGTGAATCTTGTCTTGTAGGAAAGATGACAAAGAATCCGTTAACTAGACACGGAGTAAGAGCGAGCGAGCTTTTGGGACACGTATAGAGTGACGTGTGCGGTCTAATTTCTACACATGCAAGAGGTGGTTATTCCTACTTCATTACTTTTATGGATGATTTCTCTAGGTATGGACATATCTTCTTGATGAAGCATAAGTCTGAAGCCTTTGAGAAATTCCAAGAATACAAGAATGAAGTGGAAAACCTAACAGGAAAAAGTATCAAGACACTGAGATCTGATCGAGGTGGTGAATACTTAAGTGCCGAGTTCCTGGGTTACTTAAAAAAGAATGGAATTCCCTCTCAGCTTACTCCTCCATACACACCACAACACAACGGTGTATCGGAAAGGTGGAATCGAACCCTATTGGAAATGGTCCGTTCCATGATGAGTAAGGCTGAGTTAACGCGATCTTTCTGGGGTTATGCACTAGAATCAGCTACATATCTTTTGAACAAGGTTCCAACCAAGACTGTGCCTACCACACCATATCAGATGTGGAGTGGGAAGAAACCCTATCTTCAGTACCTGAAGACATGGGGATGTCCAGCTTTTGTAAAAAAGCAGCATCCAGACAAGCTCGAAACATGCTCAGTATAGTGTAAGTTTGTGGGATATCCCAAGAACTCCAAGGGGTATTATTTCTATTACGTAGAGGAACAAAAGGTTTTTGTTTCTCGTCATGCCCACTTCTTCCAAGCTGAATTTTTAGAAAATCAGAAGAGTTGGAGCGCAATAGAACTGGAAGAAATTCCTGAACCACAAGCTGTTACTGAAAGTATGGTAGAACCAGAAGTTTCAGAAGAAAGGGACTACCAGCGCCTATTCGCAGAAGTAGTAGGCAGTCTCATCCGCCGAAGAGATACTACGGTTTTCTCATAGACAGGGATCGAGAAGATTGCATCATTGATAATGATGACCCTACTAGCTTCCAGCAAGCCATTCAGAGCGGCTACTCGGTAAAATGGCTGGATGCAATGCGGACCGAAATGGAGTCCATGTACATTAACAAAGTATGGACTTTGGACATTGCTCCAGATGGGGTAAAACCCGTAGGATGCAAGTGGATCTTCAGAAAGAAGATTGGTGTAGATAGACAGGTTGAAACCTATAATTCTAGACTTATTGCAAAGGGTTTTCGCCAAAGACCTGGTTTCGACTATGACGAACCCTTTTCTCTAGTGGCTATGCTCAAATCCATTCGGGTCCTTCTTGCCATTGCTGCCTCCCTCGATTATGAGATCTGGCAGATGGACGTAAAGACGGCCATTCTAAATGGTAATTTAGAAGAGTGTGTCTATATGGATCAGCCAGAGGGATTCATTCAGAGTGGGAGCAGTGGTAAAGTGTGCAAGTTGCTTAAGTCCATTTATGGACTAAAGCAGGCATCGAGGAGTTGGAAAATCTGTTTTGATGATACTGTGAAAGAATTCGACTTTATCAAGAATCCAGATGAACCGTGCTTATACAATAAGATTGTAGGGAGAGCTGTAGTATTCCTCGTCTTGTACGATAATGACATTCTCCTAATACGAAATGATATTCCTATGCTACAGTCAGTCAAAAGATTCTTGTCACAGAAGTTCTCCATGAAGGACCTGGGTGATGCCACCTACATTCTGGGGATCAAGATCTATCGTGATAGATCAAAGAGGATGTTGGGACTTTCGCAGTCCAGGTACATAGACACCATATTCAAAAGATTCAGTATGGAAGATTCTAAGTTCGGTAACCTACCGGCTTGTCACAGAATCAACCTCTCCAAAGAGATGTCTCCCAAGACTGATTTGGAAAGGGATCGCATGTCGATTTTACCCTACGCTTCTGTGGTAGGCTATATAATGTTTGCGATGTTTTGTACCAGACCAGATGTAGCATACGCATTGAGCGTTGTAAGCCGGTATCAAAAAACCCAGGGGAGAAGCACTGGATAGCAGAAAAGAACATTCTCAAGTACTTGAGGAGGACTAAGGAGATGTTCTTGGTGTATGCCGGAAAAGACCTCCAGATCGAGGCCTTTGCCGACTCCAGCTTCCAGAGTGACAAGGATGACTCCAAGTCCATGTCGGGTTATGTCTTTACCCTTAATGGAGGGGCGGTCTGTTGGAAGAGTTCCAAGCAGTACACCATTGCTGACTCAACGATGGAAGCGGAGTATATAGCTGCTTGCGATGCCGCAAAAGAAACTGTCTGGATGAAGAAGTTCCCCACAGAACTTCAGGTGGTTCCTGTTGGATATAGTGCCCTCAGAGTCCATTATTAGATCACAGGCACGTGATTGCAATGATTGTGGGAGGACCTATACCGGTAGGACAGTCTTATTCAAGATGATAGTATGCTACCTGGTTTATCTTTATCATCGTGTACTGCTTTAGGTGACCGTACAGGTCGCTATTATACGTTGATAGAGCCCTTAGGATTCTTGCTTGACAACTAGCAGTATGATGGCGATCATATATGTGGGAGCTGGGGTCTATAAGCACATCCTTAAAAGGTCCCTAGTCGTGGGAGTTTCGAGACAGGGCATCGATACTCCATTAGTAGACTAGTGTATACAGTCGAGACCCCGACGAGGGGCGGTGGCCGGTCTCACAAGCCATTAGTGTCAGTTGGTTCACCTAAGTTGTATACAGGTGCTCATTGGGTTATGAGTACACCGGACAGGACTCGCCAGGAACATGCTAGTTGGTATTATACCTGACGTCAAATAGCAGTTCCCTGGTGACAAGTGTACAGGTTAGTTCATCGAACTGAGATCGTCATTTGTCTCGGGTGAGTTCCCACTGTGCTTTGAATACTACCCTACCACGGCTCAAAGGTGTCGTGCAAACAGGTTTTAGTTGGGTACAGTCCCGAGCCACATGGAGGCAAGTGAGCGGATCGGCAGGGGTTTTGTCTCTCCCGGTATTAGGGGTGAGATCGCGCTGTGTCTAGGAGAGCCATTACACAAAGCCCTCGGCTGAGGCAGGAGATTTACTCGTAGGTATTCTAATAGTATCTCAGGGTGTTCTGGGCTACACTCCGACACGACTTGTACCGCTTTTGGGGGTCTGACTTTTACAAACCCCCTAGGCCTGCCATGCGATACTCATAGACGAATGGACCGGACTGTACGGATATTGTCACTGACAGGCTCAGTAGGTTGTCAGGATGAGTTCGCTCATCGACCTCCCTTTTTGTCAATACCTGGTAGCCCATTACGTACGGATAATACCTCTGACGTGCTAGTGGTTAAATCCACAGCCAAAATATTGACGAGTCTTTAGAGTCCCCCACAGACAGTTTCTCAAGTTTCGGGCGAAACGTTGTAGAGGCCGTAAAATATATGGCAGGGTTTGATCATATACGAGCGGTATTGCACGGATCATGATCGGACGGATCATACTAGTGGCCTTTGGTGTTAGTTATATGTATGCCCTAGAGGCCATTACTGTACATTGGATGTATATTGTAGTGGATGCTGGGACATATATAGGTAGGACTTTCTTGCTCGACATGATAGTACGCTATCTGGTTGCTCTTTATCTTAACATGTATACTTTCTGTCTCTCTGTTACATGTTGATAAAGCCATTAGGATATGTAATCGACTTCCAGGACTATGATGTAGATCATACTAGTGGGGCTTGGGTAGTCCATGAGTACATCCTACAATATTCATAGTCGTGGGAATACCGAGACGGGGCATCGATATTCCAGAGTAGACTAGCGTATATCTTCTCGACCCATGTGATGGGCAATGGATGATCCCATATCCATTGGTGTTTGACATCAGAGATGGTATGCGGGTGCTCAGTGAAGACTGGGTACACTGAACGGACTCGCCGAGAACTCCCAGATGGTATTATACCTCACGTCAGATTGCAGTTCTCTGGTGACACTGGTACAGCTTAGTCTGTTGACCCGAGATCGTCATAGAGTCTTGTGTGTCTCCCATTGTGCTTTGATTTCCACCCTACCACGGCTCTACGGAGTCCAGCAAACAGGTGGTTTTTGGGTACAGTCCCGATTCACATGGAGGCAATGAGCGATAGGAGGGGATTCGTCTCTTCCGGTATTGGGGGTTGATATTGCTCTATACTCGACTGGCCATAACTGGAAATCCCTGGCAACGGTTGCAGTGATCTACTGGTAAGTGTTATCAGTAGTTGCACGCTATGTTATGGACCTTACATCGGCATGACTTATCGAGCAACTGGGGTCTGACGTTTACCACCCCTAGGCGAGATATGCGACATATCAGACGAACAGATCGGACTGTAAGGTAAGTGTTACTGGTTGGATTCACAGGAGTGTGAGCGGGCTTGCTCGTTGATCTTCTGATCGCTCAATACCCGGGTGGCCGTTACGTTTAGCAGACCGCTTGCGGCTTGTGGGTGTTTGATATGATCATCACCTGCTGCCGGCGTATTGACGAGTCTTTAGAGTCCTACACAGAGGTTTCCTGGCTCAAGCGAAACGAAATAGGAGCGCATACGAGATATGTGCGGGACCGAGAATAATACCAGTATGTGATACTGTATTCTATTCTCGCGATTTGTATCATTGGACGGTTATATATCATATAGCCGGGATACCGAATCAAGTGTTGATTTGATACATTGATACACTTGATATTAGTCGGTTTTATGCGATATGACCGGATCATTAAATCAAGTGTTGATTTAATGATTTAATGTATAATTTTATATTTGATATATTATTTTACATTAACTAGTATTTGTTCACTTAAGATGGATTTTCTCACTTGATGTGCACATTGTATATATGATATAGTTTTGTGCATTAGTTTGTATCATGTTTGATGATACATGCAAACTTGGGTGTGTGTATGCATTGAACCATGTTTAGGTAAATGGTTAGGGTTTTAATTTATTTATTCATTTATTTATTTATTCTTTTTGGTAAGAATAAAGTGGTGGCTAACATTGTTTTGTTCTTCAAGCTGTTGGTGATAGTGCCCTCATAGTCAATTATTGGATCGCAGGTACGTGATTGCAATGATTGCGGAGGACCTATACCGGTAGGAAAGTCTTACTCGAGATGATAGTATGCTATCTGGTTTGCCTTTATCAGTCGTGTACATGTTCAGGTGACTGATTACATGTTACACTTTGATAGAGCCCTTAGGATCTTGCTTTACTACCAACAGTATGATGGCGATCATATACGTGAGAGTTGGGTAGTTTATATGCATATCCATAATTGTGGTCCCTAGTCGTAGGAGTTTCGAGACAGGGCATCGATACTCCGGAGTAAACTAGTGTATACAGTCGAGACCCCGACAAGGGGCGGTGGCCGGTCTCACAAGCCACTGGTGTCAGTTGGATCACCTAAGATGTATACAGGTGCTCATTGGGTTATGAGTACACCGGACAGGACTCGCCGGGAATCTGCTAGTTGGTATTATACATATCGTCAGATAGCAGTTCCCTGGTGACATGTGTACAGGTTGGTTCATCGACCTGAGGTCGTCATTTGTCTCGTGTGAGTTCCTACTGTGCTTTGATTTCTACCCTACCACGGCACTAAGGAGTCGTGCAAACAGGTAGCTTTTGGGTACAATCCCGAGCCACATGGAGGCACGTGAGCGGATCGGCAGGGGATTCGTCTCTCCCGGTATTGGGGGTGAGATCGTGCTGTGTCTAGGAGAGCCATTACACAAAGCCCACGGCCGTGGCAGGAGATTTACTGGTAGGTACTCCAGTAGTATCTCAAGGTGTTATTGGGCTACACTCCGACACGACTTATACTGCTATTGGGGGTCTGAGGTTACTAGCCCCCTAGGCAGTTATGCGATACTCATAGACGAACGGACCGGACTGTATATACATTGTCACTGTTAGGCTCAGTAGTGTTTCCGGGTGAGTTCGCTCATCGGCCTCCCTTGAGGTCAGTCCATGGGCAGCCGTTATGCATAGCTAGTGCCGCTGACGGTTTGTGGTTAAACCCACTGCCAGGGTACTGACGAGTCATTAGAGTTCCCCACAGACAGTTTCCCAAGTTCGGGCGAAACGTTGTAGAGGCCGTATGGTTTTATGGCAGGGTTCGGAAAATGCACGTGCGTTTACGCACGTGTCAGATTTCGGACAGATGATACTGGTCGGCTTTGGTTTAAGCCGGGTCCGAGTATTATATTGAGTAGATATAATACTTTTGTCTCAGTTTCATTTGTATTCGGCTGTAATACAAATGCGGGTATATTTATACAGTTACGGGGTTATCCTGAAATCCATTTCGGGATCACTTTTGGAAGTTGCCAGTTTCCAGTTTTCTATCAGCCGTTTTTAAACATTCGGTTAAAGACGGATTTATCTTTTCTTGAGATGAGTGTGGAAGTTTCTAGAAGCATCTAGATGAGGTGACTAGGTTAAATGGTGTTGTGTTTTCATTGGTTGCTTTTTGGTGTGTTCACACTTTGTGTTCACACTAGAGATATTTGTTTGTGTTTACACCAGAGATATTTGTTTGTGTTCACACATGATATTTTCTTGTGGTCACCCCCCCTCTCCTACACTCACCCTCCTCCTCCCTATATATGGCCGGCCCCTTCCCCCTCTCTCATTCACTCTCATTTTGTAGAAAAAGATTATGATAGTTTTCGGTGTATGGAATTTCACAGCTCATTTCATTCCATCACCCGATTCCCACGGCAACTTCATTAACCGTTCGTCCATAGCTTTGGACAGAACGAGACAAAGTCTTCTACTCATTCTTTACATCATTCTTGGTCGTCTCTTTTAGCAAACTTGACGACCGAGTTGCCTTGAGTCAGAGGCGGGAGCCCGTTTAAAGAATCGTTGACGTGGTGCCACCTGGATGAGCAAATCGGAGATCGACGAGATCGGAGCAGCCGCAACGGAGCGTGGGATGATGGTTAAAGAACGAAGGACTCGGATTGTTCGGTATAACCTTTCTACTCTCTTTACAGTTTGTTAGTTTAGCAATAATGGCAGATCCGGGTTATAGTACACGATAGCGCCAGTTAAAAAGTTTTTGTTCCGCATTTGGCTTCTGTAGACGGCCTGGGCGCTACCGTAGACTTACAGTGGTATCAGAGCCTCACCATTTTGCTATACTAACTTGTGCTAACACGTTTAAAACATCGATCGAACCGGATATCGAAAAACACAAATTTCAAGCTTCACAGTATCTGTCGATTTTAAATGATGTCCTAAAATTATTCTACATATCACAGAAAGTTGTGCAGGGTTTCAGAAGCATACCGACCAAATTTGAGCACGTGATTCCACCAAACTGCCGCGGAATCGCGGCCAAACCCATGGTTTGGCCGCGCACCCGCGGCCGTTCTATTGAATCAGTGCACCAAATTTGTACAGTGTCTTCTCTGTTGGAATTTGGGGTTTTTGGTATATATCTTTTGGGCCCAGATTTTGTTACTGTTCAACAGATGTTCGTGGGGCCCACTTCGTGATATTTAGTCGATCAAAATTTAAACATGTTAGTTTACAGTACTTACATTATATCTCCGACCGGGAATGTCATTTGATCGGTAAACCGCGTCTGATTGCTATAGTTCTTTTAGACGGGTTTGCGAACGTGACATTCGCGTTGATGTTCTGTGTTGTGCTGTGATGTTGCGGATTTGTCGTGGTGGATAGCAGTGTGCAATGGTAGTGCAGTTTGGATTTATTTGTACATTTGATATTGCGGGGCGAGTGTCCAACATGTGGACTGCCGTCACTGCCTGTTGTATAATATTCTTTTGGGGCACGACAAGGTTGCGGTCGATGTACCTGTTGTACTATTATTTATTACTGTACTAGGTTTTGCCCCGCGACGGAGTGCACTGATAGCCGGGTTATGACGGGAAACGGGTCCGCATCTCATGGGTTTGAGAGGCAGAGGGGCCTCACTCTAGAATTGGCAGACTATTCGCCGCACTCGTAGGGGGTACAGGTTGACCCAAGGAGGGGTGCTCAATTTACCGGATTCCGTGAAGTGCCAGGTGTTCCATTAACTATGCTGTGGGGGACTACCTCGCTTCAGGTTTTGGCGGGTAACTTGCCGCACCCGTAGGGGTCTAGGTTTCATTGCACAGGCTATCCACACGACCAGGGGAACGTCGGGTTTCAGCAGCGGCTCTGTGAAACCCGGGGATCCCAGATTATCTGTATTGTTCTGTGATGCTTATTACTTTTCTGTAATGTTGCATATTATCACGCCTGGAGCGATTATTGTATATTGGCTTATATACTATTAGATGTTGTATATGTTTTACACCCGCGCTAGTTCAGTCCCCGCTCTGTCGTTAGTTAAGTAACCTAACGGGTGATGATGGGACCCAGTGACGAATGCGGATGGCATATACGTACATTTTATTTTCGTTCTTTTCTGGTGTGATTGATTGATGAGACTGCATTGATTCTGATCAATGCAAAGGAAAACAAACCTGTTTGCAGTTGTTGGAACAATTTAAAAAGTGTTATTACAAAGATGTTTCCTTTTGTTTTGCATAGCGGTATTCAGTGGAATATCCTGCACCTCATTCGACGGGGCAAGGGCCGATATCCCTTCACCGGGACTGACCCCTTGGGCAGAAGTTTGCGTCAGGCTAATAACTTCACTATAGTCGATTACAAGTTGCTTTGCATCGCGGTATTCAGTGGAATATCCTGCACCTCATTCCACGAGGAAAGAGCCGAGATCCCTTCACCGGGAATGACCTCTTTAGCAAAAGGTTTTCGCCACTATATTTTAAAAAGCTATCAGGTTCCTTCAGCGATATCAAGTTCGTTACGTTAAAGGTTTTTCGCCAAAAACCAGTCGCAGCCCTCCGTCACTTCTTTTGGGTATTCAGTAGTATTCAAGCTATGCATTTTAGCCAAAGTTAAGGCATAGTGTTTGGTAGCTGCTGGGTATTCATTTGTTGCATAGATAGATGAGTTGGTTTGGGACAGTCGTTCGGCCATTTGGCCAAAGCCAGGGGCATGTGCGGGTGGGTTCAAATTGACAAGACAGTGACGGGTAGAACTTGGCATGTGACTTATGACATTTTGACCAAAGCCAAGGTTATAAGAGCATGGGGCAAAAATCTTATCGGGAGTTTCTAAAGAAACTGAAACTTGCTAAGTATGCGCATACCTTCTGGAGTATGAGTAACGTGGATGCATTCCATCACGTTATCATGCGATGAGAGTTGGATCCCGATTCCCACTGATGAGTTGGTTTACTCTTCGGGTGATCCCGATTGATTCTTCTTTCAGGTTTAGAGGAGAATTTGACAGGACAGTAGGAGGTTTCCGGATTAGATAAAGTGATAACCATTCTGATCTAGGTTAGAGTGCACGCAGAGTGTTTCTTTTCTCTCTCTCTATGGCAGCGACCTTTGACCGACCCTAGACTATGACTCAGTGACCAAGTTGACCGAACCTTCTTAAAATACTGGCTTTTGGATTGTCCGAGTTGCATAAGTCATTGCCACTCCTTCTTTTACCCTTTGGATTTCTCAGAACACCCTGTATTACTACGGACATCCACTTCCATTGGATAGATCCATCATATGGTTATATACGAACTCAGAGGGATTTCTTCGAGGATGGATCAAGGTTCAGGAGAAATAGAATTGGTTTATTCAGTTGTCTTTTATTATCACCTTCTCTCAGGTTGCGAGGGCTCCTTGGTTTAGGAGAGTACACCTATTACGCTTATTGGATAGTCTTATTCCAAACCATAGGCTGGTGCCGAAAGGTAGGGTATGAAGAAAACCAATTAGCCTAAGTAGGGTGTACAGAAGGTAATATGTAAAGACAAAATAAAGGGATTAGAAAGAGGGCAAAGTAAATTGCGACTGTTATCATTCACGACCAAAACCGCGTACTTCATCGCCACTCCTATTTCACCTTTAAAGGAATAAGGTATTATTCAGTTGTCTTTTATCATCACCTTCTCTCAAGATGCGAGTACTCCTTGGTTTAGGAGGGTACACCTATTATGCTTACTGGATAGTCTTCTTCCAAACCATAGGCTGGTGCCGAACGGTAAGGAAGGAAGAAAACCATTTAGCCTAACGAAGGTGTACAGAAGGTAACGACTAAAGATAAATAAAGGGATTTGGAGAGATGGCAATAAAATATACGGTTAAAGTCATGGATTGGATTATGGAAGAGGCATTACTAGGAATACCAGGATACCCCTACGAAACATTTTCATGTTTCAGTGCATTGTTAAAAGAAAACTGTTTTCCCGATTAGCTACTTACTCCAAGGGTATGTATTTACCAGGTATCATTCTCATATCTGTATGGTTTTACGGATGATGAGTGGGAGTAAGTTATTGGGAATTAGGTAATTATCCTCATTATATCAGAATTCGTTGTAATTGGTGATATTTGAGGAAATCGCCAGGGTACAGTTTTCCACCTACGACGCACAGGTTTTGAGTTATTCAACTCCGCGGACTTATACAGAGTATTGTATGTTGTCCAGTGTCCATCAGGACAAAGGGGTAGGTCCTCGTACTATGTTCTGTTTACTTATAACTTCTCTAGTTTTTAGACAAGTGTTTCGTACAAATACAAGGTCTAAGTTTTGAGAAGTTATGGGTATAAGAATAAAGTAGAGAACCAGGTGTCACAAGTATCGGGATTCTTCAAAGAGATCGAAGATGTAGATTCTTGTGATTGGTAATCAGATGATAGTAATGATTTTGAGAAACTTGTTTCTCTTTCAGGTTACTCATAAATGGAAGGATTCCTAAGTTGAGTAATGCTGATTAGCCTCTCTCCATTAAGTTGATATGCACTGGAGACAGCTGCATGATTGAATATGGTTCCAATTAAATAAGTGCCAAAGTTTCTATATTGGATATAGAATAGTTCGTATCTTAAAAGATGTTAAGGTACGGGGAGTTGTCCAGCTTGTTCTTAAAACCAGACACTGGATAACTCAGGGCACGTTTCTGTAATGGCTGTTTGTGGGTTGACCCTGGCTATGACGAGGGTTGATATTCTACCATTTGGAAGATCAATAGTGATATTGTTCTTGACGCGCCACAGTTTTAGTAAAATTGATTTTTTCAGAAAACAGTAGTGGGAGTATGGTAGAACTGGAAGTGATTCCAGAACCGCGAACGATTACGGAAAATTTAATAGGACCTATGATTCAATCAGGTTTGACATTCCATTAGCCACTCCGCAGATATGGTTGGTAACCTCAGACACCCGAGAGGTACTTCGGTAGCCTCAAGGACGGTGACAGGGAGGTTCTTATCTACCCAGACTTGACACTACTGCTGTTCCAGACTATGAGACCAGGCAAGAGGATAAGTATTGCGTCGTTCTAAACTAGCTTTAGAAGTGCACGTGTATATTATTCTGCCAGAGGGTTGTCGTAGTCAGTGGGAGCAGCGGAAGCATAGTGGGCAAGTAGCTTATGTCTATTTTTAGACTAGAGCAGTTATAGCGGAGATAGATCATCTAATTTTGATGTGACAGTCATGGGTTTGACTTCATCAGAATAGGGGATGGATCTGTTAAGAAGGTAGTAGGGTGTGATGTCATGGTATCTGGATGACATACACAGAGTAGGAAGTAAAATTCCTATACTACGATCGGTTGTACTGTGCTCGTCACACAGTTATTTCTCCAGACAGGATATGGATATAATATTTGACATTACGGTTTCTGGATCTATGGTTTTAGATCTAGATTTGGGTAGTTTCCCAATATGGGTACTTTGACAGATATTCTAATGGTTTTTAGAATAGTTGACTCCTAGCATAGTGGTGTACCTGCAGGTGATGGAGTCACCCTCTCTAAAGGTGTTGTATAGACTAAAGGGAGAAGGCTATGCATGATTAGCAGATCACTTGCTTAGGCAATTGAGTCAATCGTGAGGTGTCAAGTACCAGACCAGATGTTGTTTTTGCACTAGATGCGATAAGTTTGTATTAATCCAATCCTGGAGAGACATAAGGAAGCAGTTTTAGAACATAAGTGGATGTTCTACGGATTTGATGACGGCAGCCTCCTTCGGGAGACGATTATCATTCCAGGCTTCAAAGGTGACGTGGATGACAGAGTGATTGTCAGAGTTTTAGTTTTCCCTCTGACGAGGGACAGTATTATGGACAGGTGGTCCAAGAGGATACTGTGGGTGGCATGGTGCAGGATACTGATTAGGTTCAGTGATCGATACAGTCTCTGAAGTTTGGATTTGGAGTTCATTTATGAACTAGGTCCCATCAGATTTCCAGACATATTCTAAGACAGGTATTACTCGATTCGGGAGATGGCTTTCTCCGCGAACTTGAGATTTAGAGAGATATAGAAAGAAACATCTAGGCGGATCCACTCACTGAGGCTATTTCTCGAACACAATAGTTTTACAAACAGGCTTTGTGAAACTGATTAGTAGAGGAGTTGGATGTTCGGTTTCACACGGGCTGTGAGTAGTCGACATCGCAATAATTAGCCTTGAGTGCAAGTGGGAGATTGTTGGTGATAGTGCCCTCATAGTCAATTATTGGATCGCAGGTACGTGATTGCAATGATTGCGGAGGACCAATACCGGTAGGACAGTCTTACTCGAGATGATAGTATACTATCTGGTTTGCCTTTATCAGTCGTGTACATGTTCAGGTGACTGATTACATATTACACTTTGATAGAGCCCTTAGGATCTTGCTTTACTACCAACAGTATGATGGCGATCGTATAAGTGAAAGTTGGGTAGTTTATATGCATATCCTTAATTGTGGTCCCTAGTCGTGGGAGTTTCGAGACAGGGCATCGATACTCCGGAGTAGACTAGTGTAAACAGTCGAGACCCCGACAAGGGGCGGTGGCCGGTCTCACAAGCCACTGGTGTCAGTTGGATCACCTAAGATGTATACAGGTGCTCATTGGGTTATGAGTACACCGGACAGGACTCGCCGGGAATCTGCTAGTTGGTATTATACATATCGTCAGATAGCAGTTCCCTGGTGACATGTGTACAGGTTAGTTCATCGACCTGAGGTCGTCATTTGTCTCGTGTGAGTTCCCACTGTGCTTTGATTTCTACCCTACCACGGCTCAAAGGAGTCGTGCAAACAGGTAGCTTTTGGTTACAGTCCCGAGCCATATGGAGGCACGTGAGCGGATCGGCAGGGGATTCGTCTCTCCCGGTATTGGGGGTGAGATCATGCTGTGTCTAGGAGAGCCATTACACAAAGCCCACGGCCGTGGCAGGAGATTTACTGGTAGGTATTCCAGTAGTATCTCAGGGTGTTATTGGGCTACACTCCGACACGACTTATACTGCTATTGGGGGTCTGACGTTACTAGCCCCCTAGGCAGATATGCGATACTCATAGACGAACGGACCGGACTGTATATACATTGTCACTGTTAGGCTCAGTAGGGTTTCCGGGTGAGTTCGCTCATCGGCCTCCCTTGAGGTCAGTCCATGGGCAGCCGTTACGCATAGCTAGTGCCGCTGACGGTTTATGGTTAAACCCACTGCCAGGGTACTGACGAGTCATTAGAGTTCCCCACAGACAGTTTCCCAAGTTCGAGCAAAACGTTGTAGAGGCCGTATGGTTTTATGGCAGGGTTCGGAAAATGCACGTGCGTTTACGCACGTATCAGATTTCGGACAGATGATACTGGTCGGCTTTGGTTTAAGCCGGGTCCGAGTATTATATTGAGTAGATATAATATCTTTGTCTCAGTTTCATTTGTATTCGGTTGTAATACAAATGCGGGTATATTTATACAGTTACGGGGTTATCCTGAAATTCGTTTCGGGTTCACTTTTGGAAGTTGCCAGTTTCCTGTTTTCTATCAGCCGTCTTTTAACATTCGGTTAAAGACGGATTTATCTTTTCTTGAGATGAGTGTGGAAGTTTCTAGAAGCATCTAGATGAGGTGACTAGGTTAAATCGTGTTGTGTTTTCATTGGTTGCTTTTTGGTGTGTTCACACTTTGTGTTCACACTAGAGATATTTGTTTGTGTTCACACTAGAGATATTTGTTTGTGTTCACATATGATATTTTCTTGTGGTCACCCCCCCTCTCCTACACTCACCTTCCTCCTCCCTATATTTGGCCGGCCCCTTCCCCCTCTCTCACTCACTCTCATTTTGTAGAAAAAGATTATGATAGTTTTCGGTGTATGGAATTTCATAGCTCATTTCATTCCATCACCCGATTCCCACGGCAACTTCATTAACCGTTCGTCCATAGCTTTGGACGGAACGAGACAAAGTCTTCTACTCAATCTCTACATCATTCTTGGTCGTCTCTTTTAGCAAACTTGACGACCGAGTTGCCTCGAGTCAGAGGCGGGAGCCCGTTTAAAGAATCGTTGACGTGGTGGCACCTGGATGAGAAAATCGGAGATCGACGAGATCGGAGCAGCCGCAACGGAGCGTGGGATGATGGTTAAAGAACGAAGGACTCGGATCGTTCGGTATAACCTTTCTACTCTCTTTACAGTTTGTTAGTTTAGCAATAATGGCAGATCCGGGTTATAGTACACGATAGCGCCAGTTAAAAAGTTTTTGTTCCGCATTTGGCGTCTGTAGACGGCCTGGGCGCTACCGTAGACTTACAGAAGCTTCATGAAGCTTTGATAAGCTTTGACCATTTTGTTTCTTTCCTTAACCTAACTAATCACCTAAACCCTAGTTTAGTCTCTACACTAGTTACACTCACCCATGGTTGCTAAATGATAAGGATCACTTGATTTTCTATTATTCATAATTCTTTTCAATTCTTTCTTCTTCATCTTCTTCAAGAGGTGAAGAAAGCTTACTAGAAATTTATAAGTGATGAATCCAAGTGAGAAATCCAAATCCAAAGTGAACCCACTTCCTATTTCTTCATCCTCTACCACTTGCCATATAGTAGAGTGTGTTATCTTCACATGTTCTATGACCAAGTGAAGATGGAGCTTGATCTTGAGTTGCCTCGACGTAGATCATCTTCGGCATCGAAGTCGACGACCTAGCCCGATCATTTCTCCAACGAAACCATCGCCAGAGTCCGGGATCCGATGATCGCAGCGGAGGGATGTCATCACGGAGCTAAGGAAGTGGAGGACCGGATCTACAAAGGTTGTGGTCCCTTTCACTTTTTAGTTAAGTTGTTAACTTGCTTGCATGTTTCGCCTTTACCTCTAGTTAACGATCTAGTTTAGGGTTTCTCGGCACCGAAAAATTTTGAATTGGACATGTTTGATCAGTTGTAGAACTTCATGGGTGTGCCTAGGAACCCTACAGTGATATCAGAGCTTAGTTAGAGCATTAGGCAATGAGTAGACGAAGTTAGAAACCCGATTGAACCCGAAACCCTAATTCAAAACCACTCTCTGGACTTTGTCTGAAAAAGTTGATTTTTCTGAATTAAAAATGCTCAGAAAATAGAGCAGGAAATTCTAAGAGTTACTGCAGAAAACGAACCCTTAACTCTATTAAATCGCCGCGGAACCGCGGCCTTACCCTACTATTGGCGGCGGTTCCGCGGCCGTATGTACTGATTAGGAATTCATTTTTATAGAGTAATGCCCGTATCTGTTTCCTCTGTTCTCTGGGAATTTTTAATCTGCACTCAAGAGTTGAGTTTTCTGGGTTGTATTGGGAGTTCGTAGATTCGATCGGATTTTCAAACTGTCTATATTTTTTTTCCGGATATTTTAGAACATGTTAAAAAGTTCGACCGGATATAAATACCCACTTTTTCCCCCTGCAGGGAAATTTCCAATTGTTGGATTTTTCCGTAGTTTAATGATGTTCTAAGTAGTGCAAGTAACGCGATGGACCCTCTAGACGACAACGAACCTTAACTCGATTATATGACCGTCTTGAACTGCCCTTTGAACCTTAGGGTTTGGGGCAGTACTGCATGCCACATGTGAGGCGTTGGCTTGACCGTTCTACGGCTGGACCGTTGCTACTGTGGCATGAAGTGGATGTTTTAAAATTTATTTCATGTGTTGAGCTGTTTCGGAAAAACTTGGGTGTTTGATTGTTCGATCGGAAAGTTTAACATTTTCTATTTATCCGGAATGTGATACAATATTTGAAATTCACAAGTAGTTATGAGATAACTAATATGAATGTTATAAACATAGCACTTTAGTCTCACTTGATTGGTTGCGACGGAATTTTGTTGTGATCAAAAGTCCGTCGCAATCACGTAGCGTACGCGGATACTCGCCGGAAAAACTTAATAGACAGCGACACCCCTTAGCCTCGACCAAGTGACTGTAGGAGAACCCTGTCGCCAAAAAGCATCCGTCCGGATGCTCACGGCAGCGGTGTTCCGCCTTAGTGCACTTCGTCGACGGTATCGGGGGTGCGGCCATCTACTAAAGTTTGCGACGAACATTCGTTCTGGATGCCGGGAATCCTGTTGAATTGCCCGACTTTACATTGAAAAATGTTTTCGATAATGAGACTAAAATGCTGGGTTTATAATTGTTAGGCATGCGATGTCTAAGGAATTCATTTGATTAGGCATGCGATGTCTAAAGAGGTTGCGGATTCCAACTGTTGTAGTTTTACACTTATTTTTCTGTGACTGTACGTGTAATATGTGATATCGCCGGTTTCGTTGCTATATGCCAACGACAATTGGGATACGCATGTTTGCTTACGTTGATGATATGTGATGTTATGTGTTGCTGGATATGTTATATTGGATTGTCGTGTTTGAATAGCCGGGGGTTTTATGCGAGATGAGTGTTTTTCATTTTCATTCATGTAAAAACTTGTTTGTAATATTCTTTTATTGGGGCACTTCCAGGTTGCGGATGTTGTCACCATTTGTATATTATTTACATTTCCGCATTAGGATAGACCCAAGGAGGGGAGCATAAGTAACCGGGTTCTAAGGTCCAGTGTGAGACAATCTCGAGGAGTCGAGTCCAGGTCTCCTAACCCTAGAATTGGTAGGGTTGCTTGCCGCTCTCATAGGGGTCTAGGGGTGTGGGATTGGCTATTCATCATGACCGTGGAATCCGTGTTTTATACTGGCTCGTATTAAAAACACGGACATCCTGGTATATCTAATATTTCATATGATATTTTCTGCTGCGTTATCTGTGATGGGATCATGTGATATGTTCAGATAGATATTGTATATAGTATATATGATATATTATATAGACGTTGCTTATGTTTTACACCCGCGCTAGCCCTGCCCCGCTCTGCCGTTAGTTACCTAACCTAACAGTGCAGACGGGACATCGAGGCGAATGCGGATGGCATAAGTGTACGTTATATTTATCTGTGATGTTTAGGTGGACCTAAATGATGGGACATTCATTAATGGGATTAATGAAAGAAAATAAACCTAAAAGATGTTGTGGAATCGAATTTCAAAAATAAAACAGGTAGCTACAGTTCTTGCTTTGCATCGCGGTGTTCCTTGTAGAACATCCTGCACCTTATTCGATAAGGAAAGGGCCGAGATCCCTTCACCGGGAGTGACTACTTTAGCAATAACTGGCAGATGCTACAACTCTCGGTTTGTCTTTTGATTGCTTCTACAGTTTTCGCTTTGCACAGTGGTATATATGATATATCCTGCACCTTATTCGATAAGGAAAGGGCCGACGATCCCTTCACCGGGAGTGACCCCTTTAGCAAAACTAGAAAAGCCAAAAAACACTCCATTTAAAAACCATTTGATTCTGCAACGAGATCAAGTTCAAAAGCGTTAAAGGTTTTCTTAAAAACCATCCACAACCCTCCGTCATTTTAGGAAGTAGAGTACTTAGTATTCGTGCTACGTTTGTCGACCATAGCCGAGGCGTAGTGTACGGTAGCTAAGTGATGTCTTCCTACACCGCATATGATGCGATTAGTTAGGACAGTCATGTGGCTTTGTTGACCTTAGCCAAGGGTCATGTGGGTGGGTCTAATTAATCCCGAAATGACGGATAGAGCTTGACTAGTGCTTATGATTTGTTGACCTTAGCCAAGGTCATAGGTGCTAGGGGTAAAAACCTTTATCGGGAGTTTCAAGTGTTGAAATTTGCAATGAGATTGCATACCTTCTATATGATAGTTGGATCCCGATACCCATTGCGAGTAATTGTTACTCCTGAGAGAGTTTTGCACTTTGCAATTAGCCGATCAAGTAGGTGTCTAGAAAGGTGTCAACGGGGTTACGCCTCTGGGAAAACGAGGTTTACTTTAATTAGGTCCGTACGAAAGCACGGGAAACCTCCCTTAAAGTACCGACACTGTCCTGGCTGAAAGATTGGCGAACCTGTAGTGTGTAATTAATCCCGGCTAGTCTTTCCTTTTAAGGTTTGAAGGAAGATTTGATAAAAACTGTGGGAGCCATCCTGATTAGATAAAATAAATAACCAATCTAATCTTGCAAGAGCGCACGCAGAGTGTTTTTCTTCTCTCTCTCCAGGTGGCGACATGGTCACGCCTTAATCAAGATAATAATATGGATGTATTGACCGAACCCGCTTGTTATACTGAGCTGGGGAACGTTGGTCCCGCTCTGACTTATAATTGTTATAAGACCGAGCAAAAAATAGGGGAATACCAGAATTCCTATGCCGCCCAAATGAAGAAAGTGTATATGATGCATCTCCTTCGGGTGTGTTCATTATAAAGAACTGTTTCTCAGCGTCCTCTACTGTCACGACCCGAGAATTTCGACTCGTGACCGGCACTTAACCACGCAACGTCTACAGGCGTAATGCGGCTAAGTAAGCCGAACCCAGAAATCAAAACCAATAAATATAGAGTGGTTTAAAACATTTCCGTAAAACAGTCATACATGTCCGAAAAACTTTTATTAATTTAGTAGAAATCCCTTTTAGTTCAGGAGTTATAATTTTATAATTTTGTCAACATTTCCTTTAAAAACATTTGTCCCGCAAGTCGGGTAAAAGCAAGGTGTCGCAGAATTAACAAGTGAAAAGAATAAAGCATCACAATATGATATACGACGCCGTAGCAAAGAATACACAGTAAAGCAAGGACAATATCACCAAGGGTAAGACTGCATAAAATAAAGTCGGCTCACATGCGAGCTCGACACCAGAGTACAAAATCATACACATCGTCCTCACAACTGTCTCTAAGTCAATACAGAAAGGTAGATGGAGAATACTAGATACATCAATATACAACTGAAGGATAACAGATACCGTACAAAACCCACCTAACAGCAAAAAGGTTAACCCGCCTCAGAAATGTTAGTTATATGTATGCCCTAGAGGCCATTACTATACATAGGATGTATATTGTAGTGGATGCTGGGACATATATAGGGAGGACTTTCTTGCTCGACATGATAGTATGCTATCTGGTTGCTCTTTACCTTAACGTGTATACTGATTGTCTCTCTGTTACATGTTGGTAAAGCCCTTAGGATGTGTACTTGACTACCTGGACTATGATGCGGATCATACTAGTGGGGACATGGTAGTCCATAAGTACATCCTTCAAAGTCCCTAGTCGTGGGTGTATCGAGACGGGGGCATCGATATACCAGAGTAGACTAGCGTATACCTTCTCGACCCATACAGATGGGCGATGGATGATCCCATATCCATTGGAGTTTGACATCAGAGATGATATACGGGTGCTCAGTGGAGACTGGGTACACTGGACGGACTCGCCGAGAACTCCCAGATGGTAATATACCTTACGTCAGATGGCAGTTCTCTGGTGACACTAGTACAGAGTAGTCTGTTGACCCGAGATCGTCATAGAGTCTTGTGTGGTTCCCACTGTGGTTTGATTTCCACCTTACCACGTCCAAGAGGGCGTGCAAAACGGTGGTTTTTGGGTACAGTCCCGAGTCACATGGAGGCAATGAGCGATAGGAGGGGATTCGTCTCTCCCGGTATAGGGAGTTGATGTTGCGCTGTGTTCGATTGGCTATAACCGGAAATCCCTGGCCAGGGTTGCTGAGATTTACTGGTGAGTGTTACCAGTAGTTTCTCGAATTGTTATAGACCTCATATCGACACGACTTATCGAGCTATTGGGGTCTGACGTTTACCACCCCTAGGCAAGATATGCGACATATCAGACGATCAGACCGGACTGTACGGTAGTGTTACTGGTTGGATTCACTGGAGTGTGAGCGGGCTTGCTCGTCGATCTTCTGATCGCTCAATACCCGGGTGGCCGTTACGTTTAGCAGACCGCTTGCGGCTTGTAGGTGTTTGATATGATCATCATCTGCTGCCGGCGTATTGACGAGTCTTTAGAGTCCTACACAGAGGTTTCCTGGCTCAAGCGAAACGAAATAGGAGTGCATATGAGATATGTGCGGGACCGAGAATAATTTGTGTATGTGATACCGTATTCCATTATCGCGATGAATGTATCGACTGGTTATATGCGATATGACCTAGTTATCGATTCAAGGATTGATTCGATAAGCCGATACATTGGATACTAGTTGGTTATATGCGATATGACCGGATCATTGAATCAGGTGTTGATTTAATGATTTAATGTATAATTATATATTTGATATATTACTTTGCATTAACTAGTATTCGTTCACTTTAAATTGATTTTCTCACTTGAAGTTCACAAGTTGTATATGTGATATACTTTTGTGCACTTGATTGTGTCATGTTTGATGATACATGCTTACTTGAGTTTGTGTAAAGATTGAACCATGGTTATTTAAATGGTTAGGGTTTTGTTTTTCATTTTCTTATTCATTTATTTATTTGTTTATTCATTTTGGAAATAAATAAGAAAGGCATAAAGAGAAAATGGTGGCTAATTTTGTTTCATATTGAAGCTTCTTGAAGACTTTGACCAAGTGACCATTTTGTCTCATGCTTAATCCTAACCATTCACTTAAACCTTAGTTAGTTCTATACACTTGACCATGGTTCATTATATGATAAGTATTGATTTTCTTTTCAAAATTAATTAACTTATCATATTCATTTCTTTCTTCTTCTTCTTCTTCATCACATGAAGAAGCTTGCTTCATCAATGGTGATTGATGAAAACACGTGAGAAATCCAATTCTAAAGTCTACCCACTTCCTATTTCTTCATCCTCTACCTCTTGCCAAGTAGTAGAGTGTGTTTCCTTCACAAGTTTTCTTGACTTGGTGAAGTTGGAGCTTGATCTAGCGATGCCTCGACGTAGATCATCTTCGGCACGTTGTCGACGACCTAGCCCGCCTATTTCTCCGATGAAACCACCGTGAGAGTCATGGTTCGATTTGGTCAGCGGAGAGGACTTCATCGCGGAGCTTAGGAGGTGGTGGACCGGATCTACAAAGGTTGTATTTCCGTATTCTCTTAGTAAAGTAGTTTACTAGTTTCTTTTCGCCTAGACATCTAGCCAACGATCCGTATTAGGGTTTCTCGGCACCCGTAAAATTTGAAATTGGCATGGTTGATGCCTTGTGAGACCTCATTAGTGTGCCTAGGAACCCTACAGTGGTATCAGAGCCTAGCTAGAGTCTTAAGCGAAGTCTAGACGACGTTTGAATCCCGATCGAACCCGAAACCCCATTTTTCCCATGCTCTCTATACTTTTTTCAAAACTGTGCATTTTTCCACATTAAAAATATGCAGAAAATTAAGCAGGGTATTATATGAATTACTGTGAAATACGGGGGCCTAATTCAATTAAACCACCGAGGAACCGCGGCACGAGCTTGTCATGTGCTGCGGTTCCGCGGCCGTATGGTCTCCTCTTGCGTTGACTTTTGCACAGTAATTCCTATTTTCTAGTGCTGAGTTTTCTGGAAATTTTTAATTATCACTCAAGAGTTGAGTTTTCTGGGATGTTTTGGGGGTTCGATGATTCGATCGGAAATTTCAAACTTTGTCTATGTGGCTTTCCGGATAATTTTTGGATATGTTAAAAAGTTCGACCGGATATAAATACCCAATTTTTCCCCTGTCGGGAAATTTCCAGGTGTTGGATTTTTCCGTGGTCTAAAGACGTTCTAAGTAGTGCAAGTAACTCGATGGACCCTCTAGAAGACAACAAACCTTAACTCGATTATGTGACCGTCTTGAACTGCCCATTGAACCTTCGGGTTTGGGGCAGTACGGCGTGCCACATGTGAGGCGTTGGCTTGACCCTTCTACGGCTGGACCGTTGGTTCTGAGGCACGAACTGAATGTTGTTAGACTTATTTCATGTGTTGAGCTGTATCGGGAAAACTTGGGTGTTTGACTGTTCGATCGAAAAGTCTAACATTTTCTGTTTATCTAGAATGGGATACAATAATTGGAATTCACAAGAAGTTATGTGATAACGGAATGAATATTATAAACGTAGCAGTTTAGTCTCACTTGATCGGTTGCTACGGAATTTTGATGTGATCAAAAGTCCGTCGCAATCACGTAGCGTACGCGGATACTCGCCGGGTAAACTTAATAGACAGCCTCACTCCATAGCCCCGACCAAGTGACTGTAGGAGAACCCCGTCGCCGAAAGCATCCGTTCGGGTGCTCGCGGCAGCGGTGTTCCGCCTTGGTGCACTTCGTCGATGGTATCGGGGGTGCGACCGCCTACTAAAGTTTGCGACGAGCATTCGATCAGGATGTCGGGAATCTTGTTGAATTACCCGACTTGGTATTGAAAAGTGTTTTCGATTTTGAGACTAAAATGCGGGGTTTATAATTGTTAGGCATGCGATGTCTAAAGAATTCATTTGGTCAGGCATGCGATGTCTGAGGTGGTTGCGGATTCCAACTGTTGTAGTTTTACACTTTCTTTTCTGTGACCGTAAGTGTAATATGTGATATCGCCGGTTTCGTTGCTATATGTCAACGACAATTGGGATGGACATATTTACTTACGTTGATGACATATGATGTTATGTGTTGCTGGATATGTTATATTGGATCGTCGTGTTTGAATAGCCGGGGGGTTTTTATGTGAGATGAGTGTTTTTCATTTTCATTCATGTAAAAACTTGTATGTAATATTCTTTTATTGGGGCACTTCCAGGTTGCGGAAGTTGTGACCTTTTGTATATTATTTACTTTTCCGCACTAGGATAGACCCAAGGAGGGGAGCACAAGTAACCGGGTTCTGGAGTCCAGTGGGAGACCAACTCGAGGAGTCGAGTCCGGGTCTCCTAACTCCAGAATTGGTAGGGTTGCTTGCCGCTCTCGTAGGGGTCTAGGGGTGTGGGTTTGGCTATTCATCACGACCGTGGAATCCGTGTTTTATACAGGCTCGTATTGAAAACACGGACGTCCTAGTATATCCAATATTTCATATGATTTTTCTGCTGCGATATCTGTGATGTGATCATGTGATGTTCTGTGATAGATACAGTATATAATATATATGATATATTATATAGGCGTTACCTATGTTTTACACCCGCGCTAGCCCTGCCCCGCTCTGCCGTTAGTTACCTAACCTAACGGTGCACGAGGGGACATCGAGGCGAATGCGGATGGCATAAGTGTACGTCGTATTTATCTGTGATGTTTAGGTATTTTAAATGATGGGACTTCATTAATGTGATTAATGAAATAAAAAGAAACCTAAGATGTTGTAGAATCGAATTTAAAAATAAAACAGGTAGCTACAGTTCTTGCTTTGCACAGCGGTATATGTGATATATCCTGCACCTTATTCGATGAGGAAAGGACCGAGATCCCTTCACCGGGAGTGACTCCTTTAGCAATAACTGGCGGATGCTACACACTCGGTTTGTCTTTTGATTGCTTTTAAGTGTTTTTGCTTTGCACAGTGATATATATGATATATCCTGCACCTCATTCGACGAGGAAAGGACCGACGATCCCTTCACCGGGAGTGACTCCTTTAGCAAAACTAGAAAAGCCTCAAAAGCACTCCATTATAAAATCATTTGATTCTACAATGATATCAAGTTCATTACGCAATAGGTTTTCAGAAAAACCTGTCGTAGCCCTCCGTCATTTCAGATATGTACTAGTTAGTATTCGTGCTGCGGTAGTTTGGCATTCGTCAAGGCGTAGTGTACGGTAGCTAACTAGTATTTATCTGCTTAAGCATATGATGCGATTGGATTAGGGTATTCGTACGGCGTTGTTTGGCATTCGTCAAGGGTCGTGCGGGTGGGTTTAATTCAATCAAGAAATGTACAGGTTGAACTTGACTAGTGGACTATGGGTTGTTTGGCATTCGTCAAGGTCATAGAACACTAGGGGCAAAATATTATCGGGAATTTCAAGTGTTGAAATTTGCAATGAGATTGCATACCTTCTATTAGATAGTTGGATCCCGATACCCGCTGCGAGTAAAAGTTACTCATGGGAGAGTTTTATACATTACATTTAGCCGATCAAGTAGGTGTCTAGAAAGGTGTCAACGAGGTTACGCCTCTGGGAAAACGAGGTTTACATTAATTAGGTTCGTGCGAAAGCACGGGGGACCTCCCTCAAAGTACCGACACTGGCCAGGCTGAAAGATTGGCGAACTTGTAGTGTGTAATTAATCCCGACTAGTCTTTCCTTTTAGGGTTTGAAGGAAGATTTGATAAAAAGCAGTAGGAGCCATCCTGATTAGATAAAATAATAACCAATCAATTCTTGACAGAGCGCACGCTGAGTGTTTTCTTCTCTCTCTCTCCTGGTAGCGACCATATCACGCCTTAATCAAGATAATAATACGGAATATTGACTGAACCCGCTTATTATACTGAGCTGGGGAACGTTGGTCCCGCTCCAACTTATAATTGTTATAAGACAGAGCAGGAAATTGGGGAATACCAGATTTCCCGTGCCGCCCAAACGAAGAGAGTGCATGCTGATGCATCATCTTCGGGTGTGTTCATCACAAAGAACTGTTTTTCTGTATCCTCTACGTCCTGGGTATGTGATACCAGATCAGGATCCCAGATATGTAATCTTTTACATAGGGCTACAGAAAGGTAGAGAACTGAGAACGAGTGATAAGTTTCATGAGGCAGAAAACGGGGCAAGTGTTGCAGCCAAGTCTGTCGGTCACTGTCACCCTGTATTATCTATACATTGATTCTGAACGAATGTTTTTATATACCGAACCTGATATACAAAATCATATCACTCTCTTTATTGGTAAAGAAATGATAAAATTTTGTATTGTTGGATAATGTTTTGAACATTTCGTATATCAAAAGTTGATCGGATCAGGCACGTTATCTAAAAGCATTGATGTTCTAAATCAAACTACAATTCTTAGTATATGGATCACACACAAGAGGAAGAGTTCATAAATGAACGAGTCCTTCTTGAGGCATTGTAGACTAGGTCATATCAATGCGACCCGACTAGCTGAAGTTACATTTAGATGCATATTTAAATCAGTTTGAATTTACATCTTGTGAAACTTGCCAGTCATGTCACAAAGATAAGATGACCATAGCTCCGTTTACTGGAAACAGAGAAAGAGTTAGTGAACTCTTGGGATGATACATGTTGATGTATGTAGGTCCCCTGTCTACACATGCCAAGATCGGTTCTTTTACCTCATTACATTCTCTGATAATCTCTCATGATTCAGACATACGTTCCTGTTGAAACATAAGTCCGAACCTTTTGAGATATTAACAGAATATAAGTTAGAAGTAGAGAACCAATACGGGTAAAAGTGTTATGTCCTTTGATGAGATCAAGGAGGAGAATACTTGAGCACGGAATTCCTGGATTATTCTAAAGGAGAATGAGATTCTCTCTCAGCATTACTCCTCCGTATACACCATAGCACGTTGGTATATCGGGGTGGAGCAATAACACCCTATATGATAAGGTGTGCTCTATGATGAGTACTACTGAGTTACCTATTTCCTTTTGCGAGTTGTGCACTTGATAAGCTGCATACCAATTGAATAGGGTTCAAATCAAATCAGAAGCCTACCACTTCATATGTGATATGGAAAAGGAAGAGCCCATATCTTAAGTTGGTTAAGATTTGGGGTTGACCGGCCTATGTCTAAAAGCAAAATCCGGACAAACTCGAGGCAAGGTCAGTTATGTAGAACTGGAAATGTTCCAGCTATACAAACTGCAGCTGATGATTTGACAGAACCAAAGGATTCAATAGATACCAACGAACCTCAGCCTCTCCGCCGATCTAGTAGGGTTCTTCACTCACCTGAGAGATACTTCGGTTTCTCTATGACAGTGGGAGCGAGGATTGCATCATGAGATGATGACCCAACTAGTTTCGAGCTGGCCATCAGGAGTGGGACTCTATAAGAATGGCTGGATACTTAGTGATCTGAGATGGAATCCTTATACACCAGCAAAGTATGGACTTTGGCTGCTATATCTGAAGGGTTAAATCCCCATCAGGAGCAAGTATATCTTGATAAGATTACTTGGTGTATATGGAAAAGTTGAGACATTCAAAGCTAGACTTGTTAAAGCTTTTCGTCATCAACCAGGCGTGGATAATGATGAAACCTTTTCAAGTAGCTATGCTTAAGTCCATCCAGATCCTACTTGCCACGGCTACATACCATGACTACGATATCTGGTGGTTGGGTGTCATGACTGCTTTTCTAAATGATGTTTTTGAAGAGAACGTCTATAAGTACACAGCCAGAGGGCTTCGTAGACAGTGGGAGCAGCGGAAACGTGTACAAGATGCTTTATAGGATAAAGCAGGTATCGCGGAGTTGGAACATCTGTTTTGATGTGTTAGTAAAAGAGTTTGACATCATCAAAATGGTAGATGAACCTTGTATAAACAAAAAGGTAGTAGGGAGTATAGTGACGATCCTCGTAGAGTACGTGGATGACATGCTCTTGATAGGGAAGGAGTTTCATATGCTACGCTCGGTCAATCTCCGCTTATCACAATGATTCTCCATATAGGATCAAGGTGATACCTCCTAAATCCTGGGTTTTGGATCTATGAGATAGATCTAATTGGATATTAGGATACTCACTAGTTGTAGTGAGATGGCATCAGTTGATCCTGGGGAGAATCACTGGAAGGGTTCCAGGGTGATAAAGACGACTGAATGTCAGTCACAGGCATTGTCTTTACCCTCAGTAAAGGGACGGTATGTTGGAAGAGTTCCAAACTAGATACCGAGACATACTAGACGATAAAGGCAGGATACATCGCTACTTAACATGCTACCAAAGAGGCTGTTTGGGTGTATATTGGTTCATGAGATGAACTACGTTCCTCCCATTGTGTGACAATGGAGTTGTGGCTTATGCCAAGGAATGCCGGTCCCATCAGTGATCCAGACATATTCTAAGGCAGTGTCACCTGATCATGGAGATGGTTGATCTCCAGGGTGATTGAGATTTGGAGAGTAGACTCAGAGGACAACATAGCGGATCCACTCATAAAGGCCTGTTCCCAGAGATAGATTTTTATGGGATGGTTGAGTATGAGATACTGCAACCACTGCTATCAGATGGCCCTAGTGCAAGTGGGAGATTGTTAGTTATATGTATGCCCTAGAGGCCATTACTATACATAGGATGTATATTGTAGTGGATGATGGGACATATATAGGGAGGACTTTCTTGCTCGACATGATAGTATGCTATCTGGTTGCTCTTTACCTTAACGTGTATACTGATTGTCTCTCTGTTACATGTTGTTAAAGCCCTTAGGATGTGTACTTGACTACCTGGACTATGATGCGGATCATACTAGTGGGGACATGGTAGTCCATAAGTACATCCTTCAAAGTCCCTAGTCATGGGTGTATCGAGACGGGGGCATCGATATACCAGAGTAGACTAGCGTATACCTTCTCGACCCATACAGATGGGCGATGGATGATCCCATATCCATTGGTGTTTGACATCAGAGATGATATACGGGTGCTTAGTGGAGACTGGGTACTCTGGACGGAGTCGCAGAGAACTCCCAGATGGTAATATACCTTACGTCAGATGGCAGTTCTCTGGTGACACTGGTACAGAGTAGTCTGTTGACCCGAGATCGTCATAGAGTCTTGTTTGGTTCCCACTGTGCTTTGATTTCCACCTTACCACGTCCAAGAGGGCATGCAAAATGGTGGTTTTTGGGTACAGTCCCGAGTCACATGGAGGCAATGAGCGATAGGAGGGGATTCGTCTCTCCCGGTATAGGGAGTTGATGTTGCGCTGTGTTCGATTGGCTATAACCGGAAATCCCAGGCCAGGGTTGCTGAGATTTACTGGTGAGTGTTACCAGTAGTTTCTCGAATTGTTATAGACCTTATATCGACACGACTTATCGAGCTATTGGGGTCTGACGTTTACCACCCCTAGGCAAGATATGCGACATATCAGACGATCAGACCGGACTGTACGGTAGTGTTACTGGTTGGATTCACTGGAGTGTGAGCGGGCTTGCTCGTCGATCTTCTGATCGCTCAATACCCGGGTGGCCGTTACGTTTAGCAGACCGCTTGCGGCTTGTGGGTGTTTGATATGATCATCATCTGCTGCCGGCGTATTGACGAGTCTTTAGAGTCCTACACAGAGGTTTCCTGGCTCAAGCGAAACGAAATAGGAGTGCATATGAGATATGTGCGGGACTGAGAATAATGCGTGTATGTGATACCGTATTCCATTATCGCGATGAATGTATCGACTGGTTATATGCGATATGACCTAGTTATCGATTCAAGGATTGATTCGATAAGCCGATACATTGGATACTAGTTGGTTATATGCGATATGACCGGATCATTGAATCAAGTGTTGATTTAATGATTTAATGTATAATTATATATTTGATATATTACTTTGCATTAACTAGTATTGGTTCACTTTAAATTGATTTTCTCACTTGAAGTTCACAAGTTGTATATGTGATATACTTTTGTGCACTTGATTGTGTCATGTTTGATGATACATGCTTACTTGAGTTTGTGTAAAGATTGAACCATGGTTATTTAAATGGTTAGGGTTTTGTTTTTCATTTTCTTATTCATTTATTTATTTGTTTATTCATTTTGGAAATAAATAAGAAAGGCATAAAGAGAAAATGGTGGCTAATTTTGTTTCATATTGAAGCTTCTTGAAGACTTTGACCAAGTGACCATTTTGTCTCATGCTTAACCCTAACCATTCACTTAAACCTTAGTTAGTTCTCTACACTTGACCATGGTTCATTATATGATAAGTATTGATTTTCTTTTCAAAATTAATTAACTTATCATATTCATTTCTTTCTTCTTCTTCTTCTTCATCACATGAAGAAGCTTGCATCATCAATGGTGATTGATGAAAACAAGTGAGAAATCCAATTCTAAAGTCTACCCACTTCCTATTTCATCATCCTCTACCTCTTGCCAAGTAGTAGAGTGTGTTTCCTTCACAAGTTTTCTTGACTTGGTGAAGTTGGAGCTTGATCTAGCGATGCCTCGACGTAGATCATCTTCGGCACGTTGTCGACGACCTAGCCCGCCTATTTCTCCGATGAAACAACCATGAGAGTCATGGTTCGGTTTGGTCAGCGGAGAGGACTTCATCGCGGAGCTTAGGAGGTGGTGGACCAGATCTACAAAGGTTGTATTTCCGTATTCTCTTAGTAAAGTAGTTTACTAGTTGCTTTTCGCTTAGACATCTAGCCAACGATCCGTATTAGGGTTTCTCGGCACCCGTAAAATTTGAAATTGGCATGGTTGATGCCTTGTGAGACCTCATTAGTGTGCCTAGGAACCCTACAAGAAATGGTATCTGTGACAAAAGATGCGGTAAACAGCCAGCCGCGACTACTCCCAAGGGCAACCTGCAAATACTGTGGCACAACGGGGGTGAGTTGCCAACTCGTGAATAGAGATAACATATATAGGTGATCGCGAGCATGCACATATAGCGTGGCTCTACTAATACCAGCAGATGATATCAATGCATGCCAACAGTGGATGCAATAGTAATGCAAGTGCTCTATCAGGTAAATGCTACAGGATGAGGTATATAGTAATCAATACTGAGCATGGGATAAATAACAACTACATGGATATGTCAACATGGAAAGAAATAATCGGTGCCTCAGACTGCACCCAAATCCCAAATACACTTAGGCGCCGGCACACCCATCGGCCCTCAAATCCTGTATATCTCTAAGAAATCACGAGTGCCCAACATCGGCACCCAAAATATCATAAAATACTCGTGTCCAGCATCGACACGCAAATCCTCGTGTATCGGGCTCCGTCAGTCCGGATCGGCCCACGGGGTTCGTCTGCGGTATCGGCCCTCGGCCCCGGCAGTACGGATCATCCCGCATCCATCTCTCGACTCTGGTCAGTATCCTCCGGACAACTTCCAGGTCCAACCAATCACCGGTAGGTAGTAGTCCCTCCGCCGGGCTCACCGTCTACTGCACAGCGAAACCGTTCTCGCCCCGGGGTACCATACCGGGTCCACCACGAACCCGCAAACGGATCATCCATCTCCTCGAATCGGGTTTCAAGCATACGTCTCAGCACCGCGAAAACGCGTGGTGGACGCACCAAAATATCATATCACGAGGTACCGGGTTTTCAAAATAGTGCATCTTTTCTTAAATAATTCCACGGTCCTAAAAACCAGAAATCGCATGAAATCCAACACCAATAAGTAAATCCAATGCGAGGTACAATGTAAACCAATCCATGGTATGTGTATAAGGGGAAAACCGCTTTTTAAAATAGTTTCCGTTCTTAAAGATGTCATCCGGCTCCCAATTTCTAGAAAATCATAACCAATCATATGTAAGATGAACTATAGCAATGTAATCATGGCAGCTCTACAGTGAGTGTGGCATAGCAATTACTAACGGTGTGTGTGTAGCATGCAAATAGTTCCCGTGCAACATAAACCGTTAGTAATAGTGCGGTGTTCTATCAGTTCTAAGCATATATATATATATGTAGCAGGGAATGCAATATGCGATGACAGTCTATGGGGTACATGCAACATATAATAATAATGTCCTATCAGCCCTGACGCATAACGCCATGCGGGCGATATCCCCATAGATGTGAAATCTACTCACCGTGTCTCGCGCTAAGTGTATCCAACAACTTGCTTGCCCTTCTTCGCAGCGTCCGTCTCACTGGCCTGCGAACCTAGAATCACATAACAGATATCACACATAAGCTCAATTTCATAGAAACGCGACATTACGGTCTAACTAGAGACCCGTGTCGCGAACCAATCGCGCGTGTGCGCGATACGCTAAAACGTGTGATCACGCGCCTGAAACTACCCCGACGCGTCACGATATGCAGAAGCCCCAAACCTACTCACGTATCACGCGTGTCGCGAAGGTTTAGAAAAACGGCAAAACAGGTATTTGGTCCCAGATTTCTATACAGAACTAAACTTACAAAAATATATACATCACAGCACTCAACACACTAGCAGACACCTACATGACCAATCCCTAACCCAAACCCTACCCATCTGGCTTCAATTGGCGGCCAGAACGAATTAATTGGCGGCCTACTGTAGCAGTTAGGGGGTCGGGTTAAATCTGGGGTATCAGCACATCTCCACTATACTGCAGTCTTCCCAATTTCACTCAGAACTCATCGGGTCAAAAGCAGTTCCAGAAAACTCAGTTTTGCTTAAAAACGACGGATTTGCATCAATTTGGAAAACTGGTGGTATTTTAGTGCAATTGGGGTTAAGCTAAGTTAATATGGTCTCAACAACCCACTAACAACCTACTGAAACCAATTTACACCACACTAGCACAAGGTTCCCACTAAACACCTCATATCGCACTAAAACGCACTAAAAACCACTAACCGATGCAAAACTACTCTAACCAAGCAACTAGGGAATAAGTTTAGGAAATATACCTCATACTTAACCCTAGGGAGCTGGAGGAAGAAGAAGGAGGTGCAGCGAAGGGCTGCACTTGGTGCTGGTGCTGCTACTGCTCACTGCTGCTGCTGCTGCTGCCTCTGGCTGCTGCTGCTGCTTCTGGCTTCAGTTGGTGCTGTTGCTGTGCTTGCTTTTGCTGCTGCTGCTGGGGGTTGGAAGAGGTAAGTGTGTGTGTGAGTGTGTGTGAGACTTGAGAGAAACAAGGAAATGAGAGGAACAATTATCACCCAATTGTCAACCCTCCTCTCTCTTTCTCCTCATGATTGCAAGCATGGCTTAAAGCCATGATGCACTCTCTCTCTCTTTCACAAGTCAACACTCTAAGAAAATTCAATAAAAGCAATTACTAATTAACTAATTAACTTAATTTAAACCCAAAAGACTTAATCCCAATGATTAACCCACCGTGGTCACTAATCATGGTAAAACTTATTTTAAAAACCATAGTTTTCATGCACAAGTGTGTGCAAGCCTAGGAAAATTTTGGAAAAATATTTATTAAATTAGGAAAAATATTTAAAACACAATTTGGTAAACTTTTTGGTTAAAACCCAATATTTAAATATAATTATTCACTAAACATATCCTAAGGTGTTACAATCTCTCCCCCTAAAAGAAATTCGTCCCCGAATTTCAAAAATCCAACTACACGTTGTAGGGTTCCGAGGCACTCTTGTGAAGGTTCAAAAGGCATCAAACATGCCCGGATAAAAATTTAGACGTTCCGAACAACCCAAAGCCGGGATCTTTGCTAGATTATTAGGGTTTAACATGCAAGATGATAACTTTTATCTAAGTGTGAGGGATTACAACCTTTGTAGTCCGCTCCTTCACTTCACAAGCTCCGAGTAGAAGTCCCTTTGCCGCGATCCACGATCTCCCGGACTCATGAGAGGCTCCACGACTCGAACGATCCATGCTAGCTCGAAGTATTCCAAATCTCCGATTATCTACCTCGAAGTTGCAAAGACTCAAGCTTTCTCACTCAAAAGAGATGAACACACTAATCCCATGGGCTAGATGAGATGAGGATGAGAGAGTAGTAATTTTGCTTTCTTTTTATATCATTTTCTCATATTTATTCATCACTTAAGGATTTTCTAGCAAGCTTTTCAAGAGAGAAGAAGATGATAATGGAAAATCAATAATAAGATTAAACCTTTTGTGATGAATAGAAAGAAGACTATATGATTGATTTGTTAACCATGGTCAAGGATGAGTGGCTAGGATTTAGTAGAGAATAAACTAGAGTTAGGGTTTGGTTGAGTTCAAGAATGTGTCATCCAAAATATCTTAAGAATGACAAAAGCAAAAACTTCTAGAAGATGCATGAAACATCTAACCCAAAACAAACCCTAACCTCAATTAATCATCCTTAAACATGTTTAACAATTAATCATATCATGTCACAATAATATATATCACATATATATTATATATTTGCAACAAAGGAAAATAATACAATTAACATATATCGCATATATATCAATGTATCATCCACTGAGAAAATGAGATAATAAAGCGAGCCAATATTAGATAATGTAATACAATATATCATATATATTATTATACATTAAATCATCGAATCAACACTTGATCCGACGATCCGGCTATATCGAATATTACCGACTAATATATCATGTACCGATTCATCGAATCAACACTTGATCCGATGTCCCGGTTCATTTCTAAATATCGCGAGAATATAATACGGTATCCCATATCGCATTATTCTCGTTCCTGCGCATATCACATATGTGCCACTACTCCGTTTCGCCTGAGCCAAGAAACCTCTGTGTAGGACTCTAAAGAATCGTCAATACGCCGGTAGCAGGTGATGATTATATCAAACACCCACAAGCTGCAAGCGGTCAGCTAAACGTAACAGCCACCCAGGTATTGAGCGATCAGAAGATCAACAAGCTAGCCTGTGCGTTCTCCTGTGAATCCAATCAGTAACACTCCCGTACAGTCCGGTCTGTTCGTCTGATATGTCGCAAATCAAGTCTAGGGGTGGTATACGTCAGACCCCAGTAACCGATAAGTCGTGTCGATGTGTGGCTCATAACGGGTCGAGAAACTACTAGTAACACTTACCAGTTAATCTCTATATCAGCCCTGGCCAGGGACTTCCATTTATAGCCAATCGAACACAGCACAACATCAACTCCCTATACCGGGAGAGACGAATCCTCTCATATCGCTCATTGCCTCCATGTGATTCGGGACTGTACCCAAAAGCCACCGTTTTGCACGCCCTCTTGGACGTGGTAAGGTGGAAATCAAAGCACAGTGGGAATCACACAAGACTCTATGACGATCTCGGGTCTACAGACTACCCTGTACCAGTGTCACCGGAGAACTGCCATCTGACGTATGGTATATCACCATCTGGGAGTTCTCGGCGAGTCCGTCCAGTGTACCCAGTCTCCACTGAGCACCCGTACACTATCTCTGATGTCTAACACCGATGGATATGGGATCATCCATCACCCATCATATGGGTCAAGATGCGTATACGCTAGTCTACTCTGGTGTATCGATGCCCTGTCTCGATATACCCTCGACTAGGAACAGTTATAGAATGTACTCATCGACTACCGCGGCCCCACTAGTATGATCTCATCATAGTCCCAGTAGTCGAGTACAGATCCTAAGGGCTTTATCAACATGTGAGAGTATAACAGTAAACCAATACAAGTCAACATGTTAAGATAAAGTGAAACCAAATAGCCTACTATCATAACGAGCAAGAAATTCATCTCTATATATAACCAAGCATCCATTATAATATACATCATATGTACAACAATGGCCTCTAGGGCATATACATAACTAACAATCTCCCACTTGCACTAAGGCCAGCTGCTGTAGTATCTCATACCTAGCATCCCGAATAATCTCTCAAACTGTATCTGGGGAATAGCCTTCGTGAATGGATCCGCAGTGTTGTCCTTCGTATCTACTCTCCTGACCTCGATCTCCCGGCGATCAACTATCTCCCTGATCAGGTGATATCGCCTCAGAATATGTCTGGACTTTTGATGGGATCTGGGTTCCTTGGCCAAAGCCACAGCTCCATTGTTATCGCAATACAGAGGTATTGGATGCTCAATGGATGGAACCACACCAAGTTCACAAATGAACTTCTTGATCCAGACAGCCTCTTTGGCAGCATCGTTGGCAGCGATGTATTCAGCCTCCATTGTTGAGTCTGCAATGGTATCCTGTTTGGAACTCTTCCAACATACCGCCCCTCCATTGAGGGTAAAGACAAAACCCGAATGCGACTTAGAGTCGTCCTTATCACTTTGAAAGCTGGAATCGGTAAAGGACTCCACCTGGAGTTCTCCATTACCATACACCAAGAACATCTCTTTAGTCGTTCGTAAGTACTTGAGAATGTTCTTCACAGCTGTCCAGTGACTCTCTCCAGGATCTTCTTGATACCGACTCACTACACTTAGTGAGTATGCTACATCGGGTCTGGTACATAGCATCGCATACATGATAGAGCCTACTGCCGAAGCATAGGGTATCCCTTGCATGCGAGCTCTCTCCAAATCAGTCTCGGGAGACATCTCTTTGGAGAGAGTGAGTCCAGAGATCGTGGGTTGGTTCCCACGCTTGGATTCTTCCATACTAAACCTCTTTAGTATGGTGTCAATGTACCTGGATTGGGACAATCCCAGTATCCGTTTAGATCTATCTCTATAGATCATGATTCCCAATATGCAGGAGGCATCACCTAGATCTTTCATCGAGAATCTCTGTGATAAGAAGAGCTTAACTGATTGCAGCATAGGAATATCATTTCATGTTGAGTATGTCATCCACGTACAATACGAGGAAGACAACCTTACCCTCTGCTACCTTCTTATATATACAAGGTTCATCTATATTCTTGATGAAGTCAAACTCTTTGACTACAACATCAAAACAGATGTTCCAACTCCGCGATGCTTGCTTTAACCCATAAATGGATTTAAGCAGCTTGCACACCTTTCCGCTGCTCCCACTATCTACGAAGCCCTCTGGCTGAGTCATGTACACGCTCTCTTCTAAATCACCATTTAGAAAGGCGGTCTTAACATCCATTTGCCAGATTTCGTAGTCATGGTATGCAGCAATGGCAAGTAAGATCCGGATGGACTTATGCATAGCCACTGGAGAAAAGGTTTCGTCATAATCCACACCTGGTCGTTGGCGAAAACCCTTTGCTACAAGTCTAGCTTTGAAAGTCTCAACTTTTCCATCTACACCAAATTTCTTTTTAAAAATCCACTTGCTCCCAATGGGTTTTACCCCTTCAGGAGCATTTTCCAAAATCCATACTTTATTGGTGTACATGGATTCCATCTCAGATCGCATTGCATCCAGCCATTTCACGGAGTCACCACTCGTGATGGCCTGCTCGAAACTAGTCGGGTCATCATCATCCATGATGCAATCCTCGCTTCCACCATCAATGAGAAAACCGTAGTATCTCCCAGGTGGACGAGAAACCCTACTAGATCTGCGGAGAGGCTGGGGTTCGTCGGGTACTACTGAATCCTCTGGTTCCACTAAATCTTCAGTTGCAGTTTGTGTTGCTGGAACTTCTTCCAGTTCTACCTCTAAGCCACTAATCTCTTTTGCAAGAAATTCCTTTTCTAAAAAGGTGGCATGTTGAGCAACAAACACTTTTTGCTCCTCACCGTGATAGAAAAAATATCCATAAGAATTCTTCGGATATCCTACAAACTTGTAAAGAACTGACCGTGCCTCGAGTTTGTCCGGATTTTGCCTTTTTACATAGGCCGGACAACCCCATATCTTAACTCGTTTAAGATACGGTCTCTTCCCACTCCATATCTCATATGGTGTGGTAGGTACAGATTTAGTTGGAACTTGATTCAATAGGTATGCTGCTGTCTCAAGCGCGTACCCCCAGAAGGAAATAGGTAACTCAGCTGTACTCATCATAGAGCGTACCATATCTAATAGGGTGCGATTCCTCCGCTCAGATACACCGTTGTGCTGTAGTGTATAAGGAGGAGTAAGCTGAGAGAGAATACCATTCTCTTTTAGATAATCTAGGAACTCATTGCTTAAGTATTCACCTCCTCGATCAGATCGAAGAATCTTAATACTTTTGCCCATTTGATTCTCTACTTCGTGCTTATATTCTCTGAATTTCTCAAAAGCTTCAGACTTGTGTTTCATCAGGAACACATGTCCGAATCTAGAAAGATCGTCAGTGAATGTAATGAAGTAGGAAGAACCGTTCCTGGCATGCGTAGACATGGGACCACAAACATCACTATGTATTTATCCTAAGAGTTCAGTGACTCTTTCTCCGTGTCCACTAAACGGAGCTTTGGTCATTTTTCCTTTGAGACATGAATGGCAAGTATCATAAGATGATAATTCGAACGGATTCAAATAACCATCTTTATGTAACTTAGCCAGTCGTGTCGCATTGATATGACCAAGTCTACAATGCCACAAGTAGGATTCGTTCATATCCGAACTTTTCCTCTTGTGTGTGTTTTGTATATTCAGGACTGTATTCTGATTTAGAATGAATATGCCATTATGTAACGAGCCTGATGCAATCAACAATTGATCTAGGAATATGTTCATAACATTATCCTGTACTACAAAATTATATCCTTCTTTACTCAATTAAGAAACTGATATAATGTTGCATATCATGTTTGGTATATAATAGCACTCATTTAGAATCAGTGTATTACGACTTGGTAATACAAGGTGATATTCGCCAACTGCTTTGGCTACAATACTTGCACCATTCCCTACTTGAATGGAATGATCACCTTTTCCTAGTTCTCTACCTTTTCGTAGCCCATGTAACTGTTTACATATATGGGATCCTGATCCGGTATCTAATACCCAGGACGTAGGGTGAACTGAGAAACAGTTCTCAATAACTAACACACCAGAAGAAGATGCATCAACATGTATGTTCTTTTGGGCGGCGTGAGAATCTAGATATTCTCCTGTTTCCTGTTCAGTCTTATAACTCTTATAAGAAAGAACAGGTCCAACAATCCCTAGCTCAGTACAATAATTGGGTTCAGTCAATACATCCATATTATTATCTTGATTATGGCCTGACATGGTCGCTACCTGGAGAAAGAGAGAAGAAAACACTTTAGCGTATGCTCTTGCAAGATTAGATTGGTTATTATCTTATCTAATCAGGATGTCTCCCACTGTTTTTATCAAATCTACCTTAAAACCCTAAAAGGTAAGATTAGCCGGGATTAATTACACCTTACAATTTCGTCAATCTTTCAGCCAGATCAGTGTCGGTACTTTGAGGGAGGTTCCCCGTGCTATTGCACGGACCTAATTAAAGTAAACCTCGTTTTCCCAGAGGTGTAACCCCGTTAACACTTTTCTAGACACCTACTTGAATGACTAATTGTCCTGTGTAAAACTCTCCCAGGAGTAACACTTACTCGCAGTGGGTATCGGAATCCAACTATCTCATAGGAGGTATGCAATCTCATTGCAAATTTCAACGTTTGAAATTCCCGATAATATTTTGCCCCTAGCGATCTATGACCTTGACAAGGTCAACAAACCATAAATCGCAAGTCAAGTTTAACCCGTCATTTCCTGATTGAATTAAACCCACCCGCATGACCCTTGACAAGGTCAACTAGGCCGTACGAATACCCTAATCCAATCACATCTCATGTTTTAGCAGATAAACACTAATTAGCTACCGTACACTGTGCCTTGACAAGGTCAACAAACACAGCACGAATACTAAGTAGGATTTATTTGAAATGACGGAGGGCTACGCAGGTTTTTCAGAAAACCCTGAGCGTAATGAACTTGATATCGTCGTAGAATCGAGTGTTTTTGAAAAGGTGTGTTTTTGAGGCTTTTCTTGTTTCGCTAAAGGGGTCACTCCCGGTGAAGGGATCGTCGGCCCTTTCCTCATCGAATAAGGTGCAGGATATATCATATATACCGCTGTGCAAAGCAAAATTCTAAAAACAATCAAAAGACAAACCGAGTGTTGTAGCATCTGCCAGTTTTGCTAAAGGAGTCACTACTGATGAAGGGATCTCGGTCCTTTCCTCATCGAATAAGGTGCAGGATATATCATATATATCACTGTGCAAAGCAAAACTGTAGCTACCCCCTTTTATAAAGTTTTTTGATTCTACAACATCTTTAGGTTTCTTTTCTTTTATTAATCTCATTAATAAAAATCCCATCAGCTTATGCTTCCTAAGCATCACAGAAGAAACGAAAGCAGTAATATTTATATATCAGCATATATATATAGTATAAGCATTCGTCTCAGGCAGTAATATGATCTCATCACAGAACATTGCAGCAGAAGAACATATATGAAATATTGGATATATTAGGACGTCCGTGTTTTCAATACGAGCCTGTATAAAACACGGATTCCACGGTCGCGACGAATAGCCAAACCCACATCTCAAGACCCCTACGAGAGCGGCAAGTAACACTGCCAATTCTAGGGTTAGAAGACCCGGTCTCGACTCCTCGAGATGGCCTCCCACTGGACCCTAGGACCCGGTTACTTGTGCTCCCCTCCTTGGGTCTACCTAATGCGGAAAAGTAAATAATATACACTGTTGACAGCAACCGCAACCTGGAAGTGCCCCAAATAAAAGAATATTACATTACAAATGAATTTTACATGAATGAAAATAAAAACCCTCATCTCACATAAAACCCCCGGCTATTCAGAACGCGACGATCCAATATAACATATCACAGCAACACATAATATCACATATCATCAACGTAAGTAAATATGCGCATCCCAATTATCGTTGACATATAGCAACGAAACCGGCGATATCACATATTACACTTACGGTCACAGAAAAGAAAGTGTAAAACTACAACATTTGGAATCCACAATCACTTTAGACATCGTAAATCCGAAATATCACATACTTCGCATTTCATGCCTAACTCTATGAATTCCACATATTGTATCACATTCCAGATAAATACACAGTATTAAACTTTCCGAACAGATAATCAAATACCCAAAATTTCCTAAAGTGCTCAACTCTTGAGCGGAGTTCAAATAATCCCAGAATATGTCACAGTACCGGTGATCCAGCCGTAGAAGGGTCAAGCCAACGCCTCACATGTGGCACGCCGTACTGCCCCAAACCCGAAGGTTCAAAAGGCAGTTCAAGACGGTCACATAATCGAGTTAAGGTTTGTTGTCTTCTAGAGGGTCCACCGCTTAACTTGTACAATTTGTCCGAAAGATTTAAAAACCGGAAAAATTTCAACACTTGAAAATTTGCCGTACCGGGAAACAGTAAGTTAATGATATCCGTTCAAATAGTTTAACAGTTTCTAAATATCCGGAAAGAAATACGAATTTAAAATTTCCGATCGAGTCTACTATTACAAAACAAACCCCAGAATTTTCAACACCTGAAACAGATTAAAAATACCCAGAAGCATCAACAAGCACCTACGGACATTACGATAAAAGCCACGTGTCACAATCCTATCAATCCGCCGCGGAACCGCCGCGCAAGGCATGCTTGCACCGCGGTTCCGCCGCCGTTTGATCGAATTGGGGGCTCGGGTTTTATGGTAATTCTTAGAATTCCCTGCTGATTTTTTTACATATTTTTAATTCAGAAAAATCCCAAAATTTAGAAAATTTCCAGAGAGGGGTCTAGTTTCGTCGTTTCGGGTTCGATCGGAGTTTTAACTTCGTAAACACATCGCCTAATGCTCTAGCTAGGCTCTGATACCACTGTAGGGTTCCTAGGCACTCTTGTGAAGGTTCAAAAGGCATCAAACATGCCCGGATATAAATTTAGACGTGCCGAACAACCCAAAGTCGGGATATTTGCTAGATTATTAGGGTTTAACATGCAAGATGATAACTTTTATCTAAGTGTGAGGGATTACAACCTTTGTAATCCGCTCCTTCACTTCACAAGCTCCGAGTAGAAGTCCCTTTGCCGCGATCCACGATCTCCCGGACTCATGAGAGGCTCCACGACTCGAACGATCCATGCTAGCTCGAAGTATTCCAAATCTCCGATGATCTACCTCGAAGTTGCAAAGACTCAAGCTTTCTCACTCAAAAGAGATGAACACACTAATCCCATGGGCTAGATGAGATGAGGATGAGAGAGTAGTAATTTTGCTTTCTTTTTATATCATTTTCTCATATTTATTCATCACTTAAGGATTTTCTAGCAAGCTTTTCAAGAGAGAAGAAGATGATAATGGAAAATCAACAATAAGATTAAACCTTTTGTGATGAATAGAAAGAAGACTATATGATTGATTTGTTAACCATGGTCAAGGATGAGTGGCTAGGATTTAGTAGAGAATAAACTAGAGTTAGGGTTTGGTTGAGTTAAAGAATGTGTCATCCAAAATATCTTAAGAATGACAAAAGCAAAAACTTCTAGAAGATGCATGAAACATCTAACCCAAAACAAACCCTAACCTCAATTAATCATCCTTAAACATGTTTAACAATTAATCATATCATGTCACAATAATATATATCACATATATATTATATATTTGCGATAAAGGAAAATAATACAATTAACATATATCGCATATATATCAATGTATCATCCACTGAGAAAATGAAATAATAAAGCGAGCCAATATTAGATAATGTAATACAATATATCATATATATTATTATACATTAAATCATCGAATCAACACTTGATCCGACGATCCGGCTATATCGAATATTACCGACTAATATATCATGTACCGATTCATCGAATCAACACTTGATCCGATGTCCCGGTTCATTTCTAAATATCGCGAGAATATAATACGGTATCCCATATCGCATTATTCTCGTTCCTGCGCATATCATATATCTGACACTACTCCGTTTCGCCTGAGCCAAGAAACCTCTGTGTAGGACTCTAAAGAATCGTCAATACGCCGGTAGCAGGTGATGATCATATCAAACACCCACAAGCTGCAAGCGGTCAGCTAAACGTAACAGCCACCCAGGTATTGAGCGATCAGAAGATCAACAAGCTAGCCTGTGCGTTCTCCTGTGAATCCAATCAGTAACACTCCCGTACAGTCCGGTCTGTTCGTCTGATATGTCCCATATCGAGTCTAGGGGTGGTATACGTCAGACCCCAGTAACCGATAAGTCGTGTCGATGTGTGGTTCATAACGGGTCGAGAAACTACTAGTAACACTTACCAGTAAATCTCTATATCAGCCCTGGCCAGGGACTTCCAGTTATAGCCAATCGAACACAGCACAACATCAACTCCCTATACCGGGAGAGACGAATCCCCTCCTATCGCTCATTGCCTCCATGTGATTCGGGACTGTACCCAAGAGCCACCGTTTTGCACGCCCTCTTGGACGTGGTAAGGTGGAAATCAAAGCACAGTGGGAATCACACAAGACTCTATGACGATCTCGGGTCTACAGACTACCCTGTACCAGTGTTACCGGAGAACTGCTATCTGACGTGTGGTATATCACCATCTGGGAGTTCTCGGCGAGTCCGTCCAGTGTACCCAGTCTCCACTGAGCACCCGTACACCATCTCTGATGTCTAACACCGATGGATATGGGATCATCCATCACCCATCATATGGGTCAAGATGCGTATACGCTAGTCTACTCTGGTGTATCGATGCCCTGTCTCGATATACCCTCGACTAGGAACAGTTATAGGATGTACTCATCGACTACCGCGGCCCCACTAGTATGATCTCATCACAGTCCCAGTAGTCGAGTACAGATCCTAAGGGCTTTATCAACATGTGAGAGTAAAACAGTAAACCAATACAAGTCAACATGTTAAGATAAAGTGAAACCAAATAGCATACTATCATGACGAGCAAGAAAGTCATCTCTATATATAACCAAGCATCCATTATAATATACATCATATGTACAACAATGGACTCTAGGGCATAGACATAACTAACACACGTACCTTCAAAAAGATGGGGATACGTCTTCATCATCTCGCTTTCGGTCTCCCAAGTGACCTCCTCACGGTTCTGGCCACGCCAAAGTACCTTAACAGATAGGATGTCCTTCGATCTCAATTTCTTCACTTGTCGATCTAAGATCATCACCGGCTGCTCTGCATAGGAAAGATCGCGCTCAAGCTGGATCGTCGGGTGCTGAATCGCATGCGAAGGATCATGAAGATATCTACGGAGCATCGAGACATGAAATACGGGATGCACATATGGAAAGCTGGGCGGAAGGGCTAACCGGTATGCTACTGCACCAACACGCTCGAGGATCTCAAAGGGGCCCACATACCTGGGACTGAGCTTCCCCTTCTTCCCAAACCTCATCACACCTTTCATTGGGGAGACCCTCAAGAAAACATGATCACCAACAGAAAACTCGAGTCTGCGCCGCCGACGGTCCGCATAAGATCTCTGCCTACTCTGGGCTGCTCTCATCCTATCGCGAATCAACTGGATCTTCGCTGTCGTCTCCTCAACGATCTGTGGCCCTAAAATACTGCCCTCACTGAGCTCTGTCCAACAAGTGGGCGACCTGCATCTCCTCCCATAAAGAGCCTCAAATGGTGCCATCTGAATGGTCTCCTGGTAGCTGTTATTGTAGGAGAATTCTACTAAGGGCAAATGATGATCCCAGCTACCTCCGAAATCCAATACACAAGCTCTGAGCATGTCCTCGAGAGTCTGAATGGTCCGCTCTGACTGTCCGTCGGTCTGCGGATGAAATGCTGTGCTGAAACTCAAGTGAGTGCCCAAAGCCTCCTGAATCCTCTGCCACAGTCTACTGGTAAACTGGGTGCCTCTGTCGGACACAATACACGTCGGGACTCTGTGTAGTCGCACTATCTCGTCAATGTAGATCTGGGCATACTGAGTAAACCCGAAAGTTGTCTTCACCGGTAGGAAGTGAGCCGCTTTCGTTAAACGATCCACGATCACCCAGATGGAGTCATACCCCCGACTAGTCCTGGGTAGTCCCACAACGAAATCCATCGAAATCTGTTCCCATTTCCACTCCGGAATGGATAACGGCTGTAGCTCTCCCGCGGGCCTCTGGTGTTCAGCCTTGTGTCACGTCCCGAAAGTACGGAACATGACCGGCACTTAAACTACGAAACGTCTCGAGGCGTACGTAGTTTAAGTGCCGGTCATGTTCCGTACTTTCGGGACGTGACAAAGTTGGTATCAGAGCGTTAGGTTTTAACCTTCGGAGTGTAGGATGACCCTTGGTTGATGGAATAGGTGACTAAAGTAGAGTGACGTACCGTTGGTATGTTCCGCGGCATATTTACGACACGCCACTCCACTTAAGAAGCCTTAGGATGTACATTTTCTTGTTCAGTATTATATTCCTTCCTGATCTAGCCTCATCGTTACCAGTTTGGTTTTGCTGCCACGATTTCGGGCAGGGAGAGATACGGCTAGAGTTGCGGTCAACAGGAGCTCGTCACAAACGAGGACTGACCAGGGCGTGATTCCGGCGACACCTAATTGCAGAGATGTGTCTTTTTACTGTGTTTCCGCGCCACGAGCGTTTGGCGGATCGCCTTTATGAGGTTACTCGGAGGTGCTGATCGACACTAGAGAATTGAGCCAATGATGGAGGCCAGCCAGATTTTGATGACCGTTGGTGTGTTGCTTACTCCTGATGATTGAGGCACGGTTCAGCATGCAGACGAGTGAGCCAGTTATTGCTGCGAACGACGAGATATCGCCCCAGATGTTGGAGCTATTGCAGTATAAGTTGTACTAAGAGATGATAGAAGGTCGCTAGTCATCGAGGATGAATGACTAGGACATGTGGATCGTTCGCCTACCCCGATGCGAGGTCATCAGATAGATTGATTCCAGCTTGAGACGACTTCACGCGGAGACGTTGGGAGTCGACAGAGACGATCGAATGTCAGAAACCTATTATTCCAAGTTTAAAGTAGTCGGAAAGACATGCAGGCAATTCTATGGTCCCTCTAGAAGAATGAAACCCTAACTCGACTTAATGACCGTGTGAAAGCCTTTGAAACTTCGGGTTTGCGGCAGTTCTACGGCGCCATTAGTGAGGCTTGGGTTTGCCCTTCTACGGCTGGACCACCGATGCTGTGGTACGTACTCGATATTATTATACTGTATCCAAGATGTTGAGCTCTTGGGGGATTATGAGGTTTTGACGACTCGATTGGATGGCTCGACTTAATTCGGCTGCTAGGTGGTGAGATGCATTTCTTGGGAGACTCCCGATACGAGGATAGCCGTTGGAGCTCAGTCCATGCAGCCACGACGAGACGAGTCCGAAACGGTCGACCTTGGAGAAAAGTGGAGTAAGCGGTGCGTACGAGATCTTGATAAGTTCTACTCCGCCGACATCATAGATGCGATACGCATGCCGAGGCATTGTACTTGGATATACCTTCCAGAAGGAGTCGCGATGAGTATGCAGCCGTTCCGGAACAAGGAGCAGATATAGTAAAGGACGATGACTCCCGGACAGTTGGCCGAGATTCTTAGAGAATGCGCTTGAGCAGTACTATTCCGCCATTATTGATTACGATGTTTTGGGTGATTTATTCGTATGATTTGATTTTGATGATTGAGGATTTACGATCTTTGCACAGTGTTGCACTTGATATCGTTTTCGTGCTTCAGTTTCACATGTTTGTGATTTTACGATTTTAAACAATTGAGTTGGTTTTGTGCGTATGCATGCACACGATTTCGTTCCTGCACTCGGTATAGTTTATATATGCTTGCAGTGCAGTGATACGCCTTTTGTGCACTTAGATGCACTGGACTTCGATTTCGATTGTGATACCCGATATTTGTTTTGTGCACCTGATTGATTTTGCGCACGTTCGGCGCTTAATATTGGATTTCATGATTTCGTGCACGATAGATGCACCTGATTTTGCTGTCAGGCACACATGTTGCCTACGACAGATGTTTCGTACACACCCGATGCACTTAGACGTTGTTTCTGTGCGCATGTATGGCACATTCATGGATTTTGATTTCCGTGCGCACCAGACGCACGTAGCATTCATGTGCATATTTTGGGATTGATTTCGTATAGAGCAGTACGTTTTTATGATATTGCTATGTATTTTCGTACTGAGCAGGACTAGTCAGAGGACAGTACCTGAATATATTTTGCATGCATTGATAGTTATTGAAGGGATTTCCAAAAAGCGAGCTATAGCCTCAGTATTTACCTACGTGTCTGATATGACAAGAAATGTTTAAAACAAGGAGACCCTTCTAAATTGTTTCCAAAACGGCGGAACATACATTTCAAACAAAGGTATATATGTATATAGTTATTTTCTTATGATAGACGTCCGCCACTGTGCAGTGTTATACGCGTTGCACAGCGACTTAAAGAGATTTGGCATGCATTTCTTTCAGATACTTACAGTTATAGATTCGATGTTTACATGTATAGTTTCGAGTTATATCATATTGGTTTGATTTCGATTTGGCATTGATGTCTTCTCCATGACTCCGATGATTGCGGGATGCTTGACGGAGTTTTGATTTGAGTTATATACTCATTTTTCAAGCGCATGCGCTGCGCTACGATTTGTTTTATGTAGTTACAATTTCGGAGCCCCGACGACTTGATAGTTTTTCTTAGATGTTTTAGTATTTGGGGGAGTTTGAATTTAAATTCGGGGACCGAATTTCTTTAAGGGGGGAAGATTGTAACGTTTTGAAAATCGTTTCGGTGAAATTTCGAAAAATCGGTAAAATAAGGGGGTTTTTTGTAAAAAGTCAAAATACAAATATCTTATTATAAAAATTAAATATACATATTCTAGCTATGTAATTGCTATTATTTGGTGTTTATTGAGCCGCTGGTGAAATTTCAAATTTTCTGAAAAAAATATTATTTTATTATTATTTAAGCCGTCACTAATACATTTAATTAGGGAAAATTACAAATTGGAATGAGTTGAAACAAATTTTTTGCATCATAAAACATTAAATAAAATTTTATCATGTGGTTTTTGGAACGAAATCATTTGCCAAAACGGTTTAGAAATTATTGAAGAAAAAATGCTTTTTTTTAGCGTAAATGGATGTTTGGGGTATTATATTTATCATTTTTCATCACCCCACACCCGTACCCACATCCACACACTCCCATTTACTTCTCCAATTGAAGAATTCAGCAGCCCACTTCTCCCCCTCAAAAATTTCTCCATCTCATTTGTATGGGTGAAATAGAGTTTATAGGTGTAGGTTAAGATGTATTGTTTTGGAGGCTCATTGTACCTTGATTTGAAGGGGGTTGACTTGACCAATTGTGCACAACACCCACACCATTCCCCCCATCACCCCATGGCCGAAATTCTGCAGCCCTTCCCCCTTCATTTTCCCTCTTTTCATTTCCTTCAATTTAAATCAAAAAATTGCTCCAAAATCCAATTTAAATCTCACAAATTGATTTCCATTCTTCATCCCATTCTCCTTAGCTTTTATCACTTGGATCATGGTGTTATGAAGCCATCATTGGAGGCAAATTCTTCTTGCTAGATCACTAGATTTTAAGGTATAATTTCTACCCATTTAAATTCTTATGTTTAGATTTATTTAATTGAGTTGTTTTAGTGTTAATTTTAGTGCTATTTGCATACTAGTTTTTTTTTAAAAGTTTATGGCTTGAGTTGAATTAGGGTTTTGTTGTGGAAATGGGTTATGATAAATTGTGCATGGTTTTGTGTTGTGGATTAACATCTTAAGTTTTATAGAAAGCTAATTTAGTTGTTAATTCCAAACCATTACTTATAAAATGCCCTAATTAAGTTATTTTGCTAACTAGAGTTTTGGAAAATTATTAAATACCTTAGATTAAATTATAATTATGGTTTCATGTCATTATAGATAATATATTGAGTGGGTTAATGCTTTTAGTTCATGAAAATCCTAGCTAAAATGTTGTTTATGCATTTTTACTATAAATTGTAAAAAAAATTGGGTATTTTGTAAACTAGAATTTTGGGGTTAATGGAATTTAATGAGATTAAATTATGGAAATTGTTTTTATGACTTATTTAAGATATTTAATAAGTATTATGGCCAATAGATTTGTTTAAACATCATGTTTTGTACAAAAACGGCGAATTGTGCTTGCTAGATTTTCGGAAAAATGACTTTTTAAGTGAAATTGGGGATTTTGTGAATTTTAACCTATTTTATATTAAAATTAGTGTTCGTGAATGTGCAAATGAGTGTATTTGGGTTTTTCTCGATGATTTGACGTTTGTACGCCGACATCGAGGGTTTTTGGGTTGATTTGTGAAAGCAACCATAGGTTTTGACCTATGTGGGATTCGTGTATCGTTTTGATCATGAGTCGGATTTTAATACGATACGGTGCGTTATGATATGTAGGTACCCCATGTGGACTTCGAGACGACAAGCAAGCGCGTGGCGACGTCGGCACTGGCGAACGAGAACCAGGTGAGTAGATTTATATCTACGGGGAGAAGTCGGGTGGATGGCGTATAGCACCCCCACAGTTCGTGGTGATGTATACGAATACGTATACACACAGATATTGATTATATGTTGTTGAGATTATTGATGATAAGATGGATATTTGGTATTTTTGGATTGGTTTTGTGTAGTTGCGAAACCCTAGAGTAGTGGTCGCACTCACACACGCACACACACACATACTTGCATACATTCTTCTTTTATATGTGCGTATATGGGAGTATATATTTATGTGTTCACATGGGTATGTGACTATGTGTTCATATACTGGATTTGAGGATAGTATTTGGAATTTGAGATGAGTTGATGATATTGGGCCTGAGGCCAGAAGATCGGTGATGTGATTTGGTTCGTATTGAGATACGACATGATGTTTTAGCGGGTCTTTTGACGTAGCAATTCTTACACCTGTATGCATGCTTAGGCGGTATCAGTATTGTATTAGACGTAGGACATTGTCCCGGATCATGATATTTGATAAAGAAGATACCAGATGAATAGTGTGATTGAATGTGATATTAACCCGTACCCATATTTGGGGATGCCGTACGACGGATTTACGTACGAGCTATATTGATGATTGATCCGCACTCTTGACTTGGGATGCCTGATTATAGATACGGTATCGGATATGATATTATTGAGGCGGGATCACCGACTATACATATACAGGTATGTATATGTATCGACTCAGATGATAGGCGGTTTCCTTACCTGTAGTTCAGCTTGTTAGTTCAACCGTATAGTTTAGTGTAGTTGTTAGATTAGATTAGACTTCTTACCTATTTCAAAAACTAACGAATCGTGGGCATTTTTAAAGACAGCCCAAGGGATCTTACGGATATTTCAAAAGACGTATCTTTTCATAAAAACACCGTAGCCCCTATTTTCAAAACCCCATGATTCGTGTTATTTCAAAAGGCACCATTTGTAGGACTGATATTAGATTAATGCAGATTAGTTATAGTTGCGTCTAGTTTTCAGCTCCCGCACATTTTTGTGGTCCGCTTCGCATCGCATGCTTATTTTATGTTTCATACTCCATTATTGATATCATGCTGTTAGGACACCAGCACCATTACCGATGATGCGTATGTACCACGTACACTTAATTGCCGGCTCACACACATCTTCATCGGTAATTGCCATGTCACGTACACCTTAGAAAATGTTATTGCTTGACATAGCCTGTTAGCTAATAGTTAGACATGATATTAGTGTACTTGCCTTATATGTTAGTTTAGACATTGTAGTTATTACCTGCTACTTCATGCATACTGTTATTCATTGTTATGCCGCATTCATGGATTCCCATGCATATATTCACTATTTTACGTGTTATTGAGGTTTTAGACTCGGATTTCCATGAGATTTTCTGGATTTGGAGGAAAACCGCAAAAACTTATATGAACTGATTTCTCTCTTTTTAAAATAAAAAGTGCGGTTTTCCCATGATGTATGAGTCGTCCACCATGAGTTTGCTGGTGGATTTCGAGACCCGATTTGAGGAGACGGATGAACCGTTTCGGGTACATGGTGGACCCGGTAAGATACCCCGGGGCAAGAAGCGCGTGATGATGACGATGTGAGCCTGGCAGGGGAGCACTACCAACCGGTGATTTTACCCGACGCGTCGGATATCCGGAGGATACCGTCGTGGTCTTGAGATGGATGGTAGGGGCCGGTCTGGACTGACGGCGCCCTAGATATTGAGCTACAGAGACTGTGATACAGAGATATCGAGATATTGGGATTACGTTTTGTGCCGATGCTAGGCACTGTTTTATGCTGATTTCATTATGATACCTCATTTTAAAAATACAAAGGAAATCTAACTAAATTATGGAAACAGTTCTTCATTTACATGTATTCTGTTTTCATGCATTCATACCTCATTCATATGATATATTGCTACCCTTGGGCACTGACACGGGCATATGAGATTACACTCGGGTTAGATATTTACCCTAGCCTTGTTATAGGCTACGTGTTATTCATATATTGGAGGATATATTATGATCATTGACCTAGGTTGCGTTATTTATGCGATTTCTGTGCGTAGATATTTTTCTATTCACGAGTTGGCAACTCACCCCCGTTGTGCCCCAGTTTCTTGCAGGTTGCCGTACAGGTTTCATTACGGCTTTGCGGGCTCAGTTTCATTCGGGTGACTTGCTAGTAGGTGGGTTTTTCTTGTATCGTACCCATCATATTACCTTGTATAATATTATTCCGTTGTATCTAGTAAATTCCATCAACCAAACAGGTATTTTTTGAGATAGAGACCAGTGTTGTTTATTCTTTCGACCTTAGAGTTGCTCGTTATATTTCTGGTGGTTTTGAGTTTCCTTTTGAGTTTTGATCCTCGCCGTTGGCGTTTTATATTATATTGTTTGTGTGGTTGTGACCGTCGATTGACGAAGAGCTAGCTCCCGCTTGGGGATGCCCTTTTCTTGTTTTCGTATACTATTCATGTTGTATCCCGTTTGGGGGCCTGTATTTACAAAGGAGACTCTGCCGAAATTTTCAGTAAATTTTTGATGTTTTAAAAACCGCATAATTCGGCTTATGCTATTAAAACAACTTGTTTTAAATTGGTTTTCCTTCACTCTACTTCTTTTCTTGGTTTGGATTTCTGGGTTTTCGGTTTACTTAGATTACGTACGCCTCGAGACGTTTCGTAGTTTAAGTGCCGGTCATGTTCCGTACTTTCGGGACGTGAACTCGAGACGTTTCTTAGTTTAAGTGCCGGTCATGTTCCGTACTTTCGGGACGTGAACTCGAGACGTTTCGTAGTTTAAGTGCCGTTCATGTTCCGTACTTTCGGGACGTGACAAAGTAAACCGAAAACCCAGAAATCCAAACCAAGAAAAGAAGTAGAGTGAAGGAAAACCAATTTAAAACAAGTAGTTTTAATAGCATAAGCCGAATTATGCGGTTTTTAAAACATCAAAAATTTACTGAAAATTTCGGCAGAGTCTCCTTTGTAAATACAGGCCCCCAAACGGGATACAACATGAATAATATACGAAAACAATAAAAGGGCATCCCCAAGCGGGAGCTAGCTCTTCGTCAATCGACGGTCACAACCACACAAACAATATAATATACAACGCCAACGGCGAGGATCAAAACTCAAAAGGAAACTCAAAACCACCAGAAATATAACGAGCAACTCTAAGGTCGAAAGAATAAACAACACTGGTCTCTATCTCAAAAAATACCTGTTTGGTTGATGGAATTTACTAGATACAACGGAATAATATTATACAAGGTAATATGATGGGTACGATACAAGAAAAACCCACCTACTAGCAAGTCACCCGAATGAAACAGAGCCCGCAAAGCCGTAATGAAACCTGTACGGCAACCTGCAAGAAACTGGGGCACAACGGGGGTGAGTTGCCAACTCGTGAATAGAAAAATATCTACGCACAGAAATCGCATAAATAACGCAACCTAGGTCAATGATCATAATATATCCTCCAATATATGAATAACACGTAGCCTATAACAAGGCTAGGGTAAATATCTAACCCGAGTGTAATCTCATGTGCCCGTGTCAGTGCCCAAGGGTAGCAATATATCATATGAATGAGGTATGAATGCATGAAAACAGAATACATGTAAATGAAGAACTGTTTCCATAATTTAGTGAGATTTCCTTTGTATTTTTAAAATGAGGTATCATAATGAAATCAGCATAAAACAGTGCCTAGCATCGGCACAAAACGTAATCCCAATATCTTGATATCTCTGTATCACAGTCTCTGTACCACAATATCTAGGGCGCCGTCAGTCCAGACCGGCCCCTACCATCCATCTCAAGACCACGACGGTATCCTCCGGATATCCGACGCGTCGGGTAAAATCACCGGTAGGTAGTGCTCCCCTGCCAGGCTCACATCGTCATCATCACGCGCTTCTTGCCCCGGGGTACCTTACCGGGTCCACCATGTACCCGAAACGGTTCATCCGTTTCCTCGAATCGGGTCTCGAAATCCATCAGCAAACTCATGGTGGACGACTCATACAATATGGGAAAACCGCACTTTTTATTTTAAAAAGAGAGAAATCAGTTCATATATGTTTTTGCGGTTTTCCTCCAAATCCAGAAAATCTCATGGAAATCCGAGTCCAAAACCTCAATAACACGTAAAATAGTGAATATATGCATGAGAATCCATGAATGCGGCATAACAATGAATAACAGTATGCATGAAGTAGCAGGTAATAACTACAATGTCTAAACTAACATATAAGGCAAGTACACTAATATCATGTCTAACTATTATCTAACAGGCTATGTCAAGCAATAACATTTTCTAAGGTGTACGTGACATGGCAATTACCGATGAATATGTGTGTGAGCCGGCAATTAAGTATGCGTGGTACATACGCATCATCGGTAATGGTGCTGGTGTCCTAACAGCATGATATCAATAATGGAGTATGAAACATAAAATAAGCATGCGATGCGAAGCGGACCACAAAAATGAGCGGGAGCTGAAAACTAGACGCAACTATAACTAATCTGCACTAATCTAATATCAGTCCTACAAATGGTGCCTTTTGAAATAACACGAATCATGGGGTTTTGAAAATAGGGGCTACGGTGTTTTTATGAAAAGATACGTCTTTTGAAATATCCGTAGGATCCCTTGGGCTGTCTTTAAAAATGCCCACGATTCGTTAGTTTTTGAAATATGTAAGAAGTCTAATCTAATCTAACAACTACACTAAACTATACGGCTGAACTAACAAGCTGAACTACAGGTAAGGAAACCGCCTATCATCTGAGTCGATACATATGTAAGTCCACGTTGCCCACCCCGGTGCTTACGGGGAGGCGGAAAACATAATAAAAATTAGATTTTTATCAACTATAGGCAACATGGACTAAGCTTTAAGGATCTTTGCTAAACATAAACTTGCTAAAGCTAACTACAAAGTAGCTAAGTGATGGAAATGTTATACCTTGAGCTCAAAGTCCTTCTCTCCTTGCTCCTTGGAATGGTAGAAAGAGGTCACCTTGCCTGTTTTCTCCCGTCAAAGAAGGATCCACCCGAAAGCCTCGACCTTTAGCTTCAACTCCAAGCTAGGAGTAACTAGAGTGCAAGATATGCTAAGACTTGAACCCTAGAAGAGAGTAGAGAAGATCAAGTGAAGGTTTTTCTCAAGCTTTTTGTTTCTCAACACATGAGAGGGAGAGAGCTTGAGGGAGAGGATGAACAAGAGAGAGAAATGATATGAGAGAATGAATTATTAGTGAGCCATTCTCACTAATATGTGTGCATTATTTTAATTCAATAATTAGCTTGAAAATTGTCATGGTAAATCATGACATGACCATTATCATTTCAATTTTGCAAAGATCAAAGAGTATCTTCCAAAAGAAATGATGATGGTCAAAGTGTCAACCTTGGTCAACAAGTCAATGAAGTCAAATTGTCAACAACAACAACCATGCACAACTATTAAGCTAATTATCAATTAACTATAATACACACAAAAGCAATAGGGTTAATAAAATGACAATAGCCATTAACCCTAAACAAGGTCCTCTCCCCCAATCTCAAGCAACTGTGCATACGCACCCGCATTCGTGATCCGAGGAACACGAATACACTGAGAAAAACCAATCTCAAATCATATACTAGGATCCGGCTTAAACCAAAGCCCGCTAGTATAAACTGTCCGGACAGCAAACGTGCACAAGTGCGCAGATGCGAACGAACCCTGTCGCAAAACCATGCGACCTCTACTCATTTTGCCTAAAGGCGAATAGCTCTCTGTGTGGGACTCTAAAGACTCGACACTACGCTGGCAGTGGGTTTAACCACAGACCGCAAGCGGCACTAGCTGTACGTAACGGTCCCCAGGTAGATGTCGATAAGAAGACTGACGAGGTGAACCCCATCTGCACTCATACTGAGCCTGTATGTGACAGTCTCCGTACAGTCCGGTCTGTTCGTCTGATACATCGCATGGCGGGCCTAGGGGGGCGGTGAACGTCAGTCCCCTAATAGCGGTACAAGTCGTGTCGGAGTGTAGCCCAGAACACCCTGAGATAACACTGGAAACCTACCAGTATATCTCGCTTGCCCTGGCCAGGGACAACTCGTGTAATGGCTCTCCTGGACACAGCGCGATGTCAACCCCCAATACCGGGAGAGATGAATCCTGTCTAACCGTCACTGCCTCCAAGTGCTTCGGGACTGCACCCAAAAACTATCTGTTTGCACGACTCCTTTGAGCCGTGGTAAGGTAGTAATCAAAGTGCAGTGGGAACACACTCGAGGTGAAGTGGCAGTGTCAAGTCAACGGACTAAGCTGTACTCATGTCACCTGGGAACTGATAACTGACGATAGGTATATTACCAACCAACAGTTCCCGACGAGTCCTGTACAGTGTACTCGAAACCTAACGAGCACCCGCATACTATCCCAAGTACGACGTACTAACGGCTGTGGGACAGACCGTCTCCCACACTGGGATGAGAAGCGCATACGCTAGTCTACTCCGGAGTATCGATGCCCTGTCTCGATAGTCCAACGACCAGGGACCTGTATAAGGATGTGCTTATAGATTACCCAGCTCCCACGAGTGCGAGCGCCATCACAACGCTGGTAATCAAGCAAAGATCCCAAGGGCTCTACTAATATGTATACCAGCAATATGCTAAAAGAAACACATGCACATATTAAAGCAGAGACAAACCAAGTAGCATACTACCATTTCGAGCAAGATTGTATATACAACTGTGAATATCCCAAGCTTCCATTAAGTAATATACAAACTAGTATGATACAGTAATGGCCTCTTGGGCATATACACTAACAATCTCCCACTTGCACTAAGGCCATGTACTGGCGTATCGAAGACCTATCATCTCGATCAGCCGCTCGAACTGAGACTGGGGAAAGGCCTTGGTGAATGGATCTGCTGTGTTATCCTCTGATGCAACTCTCCGGACCTCGATCTCCTGGCGATCCACGATCTCCCTGATCAGGTGATACCGCCTTAAGATGTGTCTGGATTTCTGATGGGACCTGGGTTCCTTCGCTAAAGCTATAGCCCCGTTGTTGTCGCAATACAGAGGCATTGGGTCAACAATGGACGGAACCACCTGAAGTTCTTTCAAGAACTTCCTCATCCAGACAGCTTCTTTTGCGGCATCAGATGCAGCGATGTATTCTGCTTCCATAGTCGAGTCAGCAACGGTTTCCTGTTTGGAGCTCTTCCAACACACCGCCCCTCCATTGAGGGTAAAGACAAAACCCGACATGGACTTAGAATCATCCTTGTCACTCTGGAAGCTGGAGTCAGCAAAGGCCTCAATCTGCAGGTCTTTTCCGCCATACACCAAGAACATCTCCTTAGTCCTTCTCAGGTACTTGAGAATGTTCTTTACTGCTATCCAATGTTTCTCCCCAGGGTTTGACTGATACCTGCTTACCACACTCAGTGCATAAGCCACATCCGGTCTGGTACACAACATCGCATACATTATAGAGCCTACCACAGAAGCGTAGGGTATAATAGACATGCGATCCCTCTCCAAATCAGTCTTAGGAGACATCTCTTTGGAGAGGGTGATCCCGTGACAAGCCGGTAGATTACCGCGCTTGGAATCTTCCATACTGAATCTCTTCAGTATGGTTTCGATGTACCTGGACTGCGAGAGTCCTAATATCCTCTTGGATCTGTCACGGTAGATCCGGATACCCAGAATGTATGAGGCATCACCCAGGTCTTTCATGGAGAACCTGTGTGACAAGAACCCCTTGACAGATTGTAGCATAGGAATGTCATTTCCTATTAAGAGAATGTCATCCACGTATAAAACGAGGAATACTACAGTTCTCGCTACAAATCTACAATAGATGCATGGTTCATCTGGATTTTTCATAAAGCCAAATTCTTTGACCGTCTCATCAAAACAGATGTTCCAACTCCGCGATGCCTGCTTGAGTCCATAAATGGACTTGAGCAACTTGCACACCTTTCCGCTGCTCCCACCCTGAATGAAACCCTCTGGCTGGTCCATATATACACACTCCTCTAAATGACCATTTAGAAAAGCTGTCTTTACGTCCATCTGCCAAATCTCATAATCGTGGAAAGCAGCGATGGCAAGAAGGATCCGAATGGATTTCAGCATAGCTACTGGAGAAAAGGTTTCGTCATAGTCCAAACCAGGTCGCTGACGAAAACCCTTTGCTACTAGTCTAGCTTTATAGGTCTCAACCTGTCCATCTACACCAATCTTCCTTTTGAAGATCCACTTGCATCCTACGGGTTTTACCCCGTCTGGAGCAATGTCCAACGTCCATACTTTGTTGGTGTACATGGACTCCATCTTGGTCCGCATTGCATCCAGCCATTTTACCGAGTCGACGCTCTGAATGGCCTGCTGGAAGCTAGTAGGCTCATCACAATCTATGATGCAGTCCTCTCTATCACCGTCAATGAGAAAACCGTAGTACCTCTCCGGCGGATGAGACTGCCTACTACTCCTGCGGAGTGGCGTAGGAATGTCCTGTTCTTTTGAACCTTCTGGTTCCACTAAGCTTTCAGTAATAGTTTGTGTTTCTGGAATTTCTTCCAGTTCTATTGCGCTCCCACTTATTTCTTTTTCTAAAAATTGATGTTCCAGAAAATAGGCATTACGAGAAACAAGGACTTTTTGTTCCTCTGCGTAATAGAAAAGATACCCCCTGGAGTTCTTTGGGTATCCCACAAACTTGCACAGTACTGAGCGTGCCTCGAGCTTGTCCGTATGCTGCTTTTTGACATAAGCTGGACATCCCCAAATCTTCAAGTATTGAAGATAGGGTTTCTTCCCACTCCATAACTCATATGGTGTGGTAGGCACAGTCTTAGTGGGAACACGGTTCAAAAGATATGCAGCTGTTTCTAGCGCATATCCCCAGAATGATCGCGGTAACTCAGCGTTACTCATCATGGACCGTACCATATCCAATAGGGTTCGGTTCCGTCTCTCCGATACACCGTTATGTTGCGGAGTGTATGGAGGAGTAAGCTGAGAGAGAATTCCATTCTCTTTTAAGTAATTCAGGAATTCGGCACTTAAGTATTCTCCTCCTCGATCCGATCTTAGGATCTTGATACTTTTTCCTGTTTGTTTTTCTACTTCATTCTTAAATTCCTGGAACTTATCAAAAGCTTCGGATTTATGCTTCATTAAGAAGACATGTCCGAATCTTGAGAAATCATCCGTAAAAGTTATGAAGTAAGAAAAACCGATTCGCGCATGTGTAGACATTGGACCGCACACGTCGCTGTGTACGAGTCCCAAGAGCTCGCTCGCTCTTTCTCCGTGTCCAGAAAACGGAGCCTTTGTCATCTTTCCTTTGAGACAGGATTGACAAGTTGCATACGATTGATATTCGAACGGATCTAAATATCCTTCAGTATGTAACTTAGTCAATCTTCTCTCATTGATGTGACCCAGTCTACAATGCCATAAGAAAGTTTTATTAATTTCTGGAGACTTTCTTTTGTGTGTATTCTGGATATTGAAAACCTGTGGTTGGTTTAAAACGTATATACCGTTGTTCAATGTACCTGACCCAATCAAAACTTGATTAAGGTGAATGTTCACTACATTACTTACAAATGCAAATTCATAACCTTCTTTAGATAATAAAGATACAGAAATGATATTACAGGTTGCATTTGGTACATAGTAACAACTACGCAAAACCAAAAAGTGTCCATCTGATAATCCCAGGTGATAGTCCCCCACGGCCTCAGCATCCATGCTAGCACCGTTCGCAACTCTGAGGGTCATGTCACCTGCCTTCAAATCTCTACGCTTTCTCAACGCCTGCAAAGAATTACAGATATGAGATCCTGATCCGGTATCCAATACCCAGGATGTAGAGTTTATTGATAGACAGTTTTCAATAACATACACACCTGAAGCTGAAGCTGCAACTCGCTTCAAATCCTGTGTTCTGGCTTTCCAAGCCTTGCAATCTTGTTTCCAGTGACCACTTTTGTGACAATAGAAGCATTCTTCCTTCCCCACCAGCTTCCTCGCTATCTTTGTTGCTTTACCCTTTCCCTTCGTATCCACTTTACCGACACCGCCTCTTGGTTTGGCGGGGGCTTTCTTCTTCTTGCCCTTGGCTTTCGCCCTGGGCCTAGAAGAGGAAGATCCTCCTACAAACAAAGTGGATGTCTCCCTACCCTTCTGTAGGGTGCCCTCAGCAGTCCTCAACATGTTCAGAAGTTCGGCATGTTCAACCTCCTTTCCTTGCATGTTGAAGTTAAGAATGAACTGGGCGTAAGTGGAAGGAAGGGACTGGAGAATCAAATCAGTATAGAGTTCATTCTCCAACGAGGTCCCAAGGTCCGCGAGCTCCTCTATGTAGCCGATCATCTTAAGCACGTGGTCCGCTACCGATGATCCGACGGCCAACCTTGCCGAAAAAAGCTTCTTCGACACTTCGTATCTTGCGATACGAGACTGCTCTCCATACAGTTCTTTTGTATGGAGAAATATGGACTCTAGGTCCATATTCTCGTGCCTCCTCTGATGGTCGTTGTCCATCGAGGCTAGTACGAGGCATTTAGCCCTCGCGCAATCTATCTCCCATGTCTTATGGATTTCTACATCCGCGACGCTGGAGGTGGGACCTGGGACAGGGGGAGCTTTGGTGGTAAGTATATACCCCAGCTTGTCATAAGTGATAGCCATCTTGACATTCCTGAGCCAATCTTTGTAGTTTGGCCCTGTCAATATATTTTTATCTAATAGTAACTTAAGTCTGGTCATCTTGAATGGTCGCTGCAATTAGAAGAGAGAAAAGAAACACTTTAGCATGATGCTCTTGCAAGTTTAGAGTGGTTTTTAGTTTGTCTAAACTGGATGGCTCCCACTGTCTCTCGAATCCCTTCTCAAACCGTAAAGAAAGGATTAGCCGGGATCATTCTCACCGTACAATACTTGCTTAACCGTTCAGCCAGGCCAGTGTCGGTACTTCGAGGAAGGTTTTCCAACGCTTTCGCGAAGTTCCTTAATTAAGTAACCTCTTTTCCCTGTGGGCGTAGCCCCGCTAACACCTTTCTAGGCACCTACTAGGTTTATAGCATTGATCGTTAAGTGAGAATTTTCCCGAGGAGTAGCATATACTCACAGTAGGATCGGGATCCAAATATCATCGCGTGATAAAACCGAAGGAATCCTACCAGAATTATCACACTCCAAATGGTATGCAACGCTAGCAAGTTTCAGTACTTATGAAACCCCCGATGTGGATTTTTGCCCCTTGCTCTTATGACCTTGGCGTGAGGTCAAAATGTCATAAGTCACATGTCAAGTTCTTCCCATCATTATCCTGGTTAATTTGAACCCACCCGTACCCACCCTTGACGTAGGCCAAAACGGCAGTACGACTGTCTCAAATCAACGCATTCTATCTATGCAACGGATAAATATCCGGCAGCTACCAATCACTATGCCTTGGCGTGAGGTCAAAATACATAGCTTGAATACTGCCGAATATTTATCCGAAATGATTGAGGGCTACGGATGGTTTTGGCGAAACCGTGAACGTAGTGAACTTGATATAATCGATGGAACGAGATAGCTTTTAAAAGGAGTGGTTCAAGCTCCGCGTTTAAAAGTTTAGTTTTGAAAAGAACCGAGTGGTTTTCAAAATGTTCCAATCGACTTTTACTTGGTTTATTTCTTGCATTAGTTCTTTTAATGCGTCCCATCATTTAATCCTACCATTGCAGAAAACAACCAAAATATGACGTACGCTTATGCCATTCGCATTCGCCACGGGGCCCCGTCATCACCCGTTAGGTTACTTAACTAACGACAGAGCGGGGGCTGGGCTAGCGCGGCTGTAAAACATAAGCAACGCCTAAATAGTTATTATATATAAATATATAGCAATGATAGACATTACAGATCACAGATGAATACATTGGATATACTAGGAATCCGCAATGCGTTCGAGCCTGCAACGTAAAGCGGATTACACGGTCGCGGTGAATAGCTAATACCCCACCCAAGACCCCTACGGGTGCGGCAAACTACCCGCCAAGCACCCGAAGCGAAGCAACCTCCCTCACCACCGTGAGTAGGCCACTCGGCACTTCGAGATACCCGTTAGTTTGTGCACCCCCTCCATGGGTCTATCCTAGGAGCAAAAACAGTAAAAAGAATTATACAATGACGGCTACAACCCCGACCCGGTTGTGCGGCCATACAAATAATATTATTACATCAATTTACATGTTACAAATGAATGAAAGAAAAATAACGCTCATCTCACATCCACCCCGGCTATTCACCCGCGACAATCCAATCCATTCATATCCACAAACCAATAACAATCCCAGATCACAGAGATGTATAACCCCGACTAATCGACTTATAGCGATTGGCCGACGTTCAATACATACAAGCATCACAGATATAACCGATATAGTTAAAGTGTGGTGAAGTTCCGAAAAATACGGATTTATAGGCCCCCAAAAGAAAATTTTAGTTCTGGAAAATCTGGGCGCATATAACATATCCTAAAAATCCCAAAACCAACACAGAAACACACTGCACCAAAATCGAGGCAGAGAAGAGACTAGACGGCCGCGGATGCGCAGCGCAATAGCTTCCTAGCGCCGCGGATCCGCGCCTATTTGGTCGACTCTCTGTCTCGTTTTTGGTGGTGTTCTTAACAAAACCCTGAGATAATTTTTGGTGTATAACAAATTTTATTTTGACCAGAAAAAAATTTAACAGAAACTTAGGGTTTTGCGAGTTTGCTTTTTCGATTTTCCGGTTTCGAAACTTCGTTACACTTAACTACTTAGCTAGTTTAGGTTTAGTTAGGCTCTGATACCACTGTAAGTCCACGTTGCCCACCCCGGTGCTTACGGGGAGGCGGAAAACATAATAAAAATTGGATTTTTATCAACTATAGGCAACATGGACTAAGCTTTAAGGATCTTTGCTAAACATAAACTTGCTAAAGCTAACTACAAAGTAGCTAAGTGATGGAAAGGTTATACCTTGAGCTCAAAGTCCTTCTCTCCTTGCTCCTTGGATTGGTAGAAAGAGGTCACCTTGTTTGTCTTCTCTCGTCAAAGAAGGATCCACCCGAAAGCCTCGACCTTTAGCTTCAACTCCAAGCTAGGAGTAACTAGAGTGCAAGAAATGCTAAGACTTGAACCCTAGAAAAGAGTAGAGAAGATCAAGTGAAGGTTTTTCTCAAGCTTTTTGTTTCTCAACACATGAGAGGGAGAGAGCTTGAGGGAGAGGATGAACAAGAGAGAGAAATGATATGAGAGAATGAATTATTAGTGAGCCATTCTCACTAATATGTGTGCATGATTTTAATTCAATAATTAGCTTGAAAATTGTCATGGTAAATCATGACATGACCATTATCATTTCAATTTTGCAAAGATCAAAGAGCATCTTCCAAAAGAAATGATGATGGTCAAAGTGTCAACCTTGGTCAACAAGTCAATGAAGTCAAATTGTCAACAACAACAACCATGCACAACTATTAAGCTAATTATCAATTAACTATAATACACACAAAAGCAATAGGGTTAATAAAATGACAATAGCCATTAACCCTAAACAAGGTCCTCTCCCCCAATCTCAAGCAACTGTGCATACGCACCCGCATTCGTGATCCGAGGAACACGAATACACTGAGAAAAACCAATCTCAAATCATATACTAGGATCCGGCTTAAACCAAAGCCCGCTAGTATAAACTGTCCGGACAGCAAACGTGCACAAGTGCGCGGATGCGAACGAACCATGTCGCAAAACCATGCGACCTCTACTCATTTTGCCTAAAGGCGAATAGCTCTCTGTGTGGGACTCTAAAGATTCGACACTACGCTGGCAGTGGGTTTAACCACAGACTGCAAGCGGCACTAGCTGTACGTAACGGTCCCCAGGTAGATGTCGATAAGAAGACTGACAAGGTGAACCCCATCTGCACTCCTACTGAGCCTGTATGTGACAGTCTCCGTACAGTCCGGTCTGTTCGTCTGATACATCGCATGGCGGGCCTAGGGGGCGGTGAACGTCAGTCCCCTAATAGCGGTACAAGTCGTGTCGGAGTGTAGCCCAGAACACCCTGAGATAACACTGGAAACCTACCAGTATATCTCGCTTGCCCTGGCCAGGGACTACTCGTGTAATGGCTCTCCTGGACACAGCGCGATGTCAACCCCCAATACCGGGAGAGACGAATCCTGTCTAACCGTCACTGCCTCCAAGTGCTTCGGGACTGCACCCAAAAACTATCTGTTTGCACGACTCCTTTGAGCCGTGGTAAGGTAGTAATCAAAGTGCAGTGGGAACACACTCGAGGCGAAGTGGCAGTGTCAAGTCAACGGACTAAGCTGTACTCATGTCACCTGGAAACTGATAACTGACGATAGGTATATTACCAACCAACAGTTCTCGACGAGTCCTGTCCAGTGTACTCGTAACCTAACGAGCACACGCATACTATCCCAAGTACGACGTACTAACGGCTGTGGGACAGACCGTCTCCCACACTGGGATGAGAAGCGCATACGCTAGTCTACTCCGGAGTATCGATGCCCTGTCTCGATAGTCCAACGACCAGGGAACTGTATAAGGATGTGCTTATAGATTACCCAGCTCCCACGAGTGCGAGCGCCATCACAACGCTGGTAATCAAGCAAAGATCCTAAGGGCTCTACTAATATGTATACCAGCAATATGCTAAAAGAAACACATGCACATATTAAAGCAGAGACAAACCAAGTAGCTTACTACCATTTCGAGCAAGATTGTATATACAACTGTGAATATCCCAAGCTTCCATTAAGTAATATACAAACTAGTATGATACAGTAATGGCCTCTAGGGCCTATACACTAACAACATATACATACCTGTATATGTATAGTCGGTGATCCCGCCTCAATAATATCATATCCGATACCGTATCTATAATCAGGCATCCCAAGTCAAGAGTGCGGATCAATCATCAATATAGCTTGTACGTAAATCCGTCGTACGGCATCCCCAAATCTGGGTACGGGTTAATATCATATTCAATCACACTATTCATCTGGTATCTTCTTTATCAAATATCATGATCCGGGACAATGTCCTACGTCTAGTACAATACTGATACCGCCTAAGCATGCATACAGGTGTAAGAATTGCTACGTCAAAAGACCCGCTAAAACATCATGTCGTACCTCAATACGAACCAAATCACATCACCGATCTTCTGGCCTCAGGCCCAATATCATCAACTCATCTTAAATTCCAAATACTATCCTCAAATCCAGTATATGAACACATAGTCACATACCCATGTGAACACATAAATATATACTCCAATATACGCACATATAAAAGAAGAATGTATGCAAGTATGTGTGTGTGTGCGTGTGTGAGTGCGACCACTACTCTAGGGTTTCGCAACTACACTAAACCAATCCAAAAATACCAAATATCCATCTTATCATCAATAATCTCAACAGCATATAATCAATATCTGTGTGTATACGTATTCGTATACATCACCAAGAACTGCGGGGGTGCTATACGCCATCCACCCGACTTCTCCCCGTAGATATAAATCTACTCACCTGGTCCTCGTTCGCCGGTGCCGACATCGCCACGCGCATGCTTGTCGTCTCGAAGTCCACATGGGGTACCTACATATCATAACGCACCGTATCGTATTAAAATCCGACTCATGACCAAAACGACACACGAATCCCACATAGGTCAAAACCTATGGTTGCTTTCACAAATCAACCCAAAAACCCTCGACGTCGGCGTACAAACGCCAAATCATCGAGAAAAACCCAAATACACTCATTTGCACATTCACGAACACTAATTTTAATATAAAATAGGTTAAAATTCACAAAAACCCCAATTTCAATTAAAAAGTCATTTTTCCGAAAATCTAGCAAGCACAATTCGCCGTTTTTGTACAAAACATGATGTTTAAACAAATCTAGTGGCCATAATACTTATTAAATATCTTAAATAAGTCATAAAAACAATTGCCATAATTTAATCTCATTAAATTCCATTAACCCCAAAATTCTAGTTTACAAAATACCCAATTTGTTTTACAATTTATAGCAAAAATGCACAAACAACAATTTAGCTAGGATTTTCATGAACTAAAAGCATTAACCCACCAATATATTATCTATAATGACATGAAACCATAATTATAATTTAATCTAAGGGATTTAATAATTTTCCAAAACTCTAGTTAGCAAAATAACTTAATTAGGGCATTTTATAAGTATTGATTTGGAATTAACAACTAAATTAGCTTTTTATAAAACTTAAGATGTTAATCCACAACACAAAACCATGCACAATTTATCATAACCCATTTCCACAACAAAACCCTAATTCAACTCAAGCCATAAACTTTTAAAAAAAAACTAGTATGCAAATACCACTAAAATTAACACTAAAACAACTCAATTAAATAAATCTAAACATAAGAATTTAAATGGGTAGAAATTATACCTTAAAATCTAGTGATCTAGCAAGAATAATTTGCCTCCAATGATGGCTTCATAACACCATGATCCGAGTGATAAAATCTAAGGAGAATGGGATGAAGAATGGAAATCAATTTGTGAGATTTAAATTGGATTTTGGAGCAATTTTTTGATTTAAATTGAAGGAAATGAAAAGAAGGAAAATGAAGGGGGAAGGGCTGCAGAATTTCGGCCATGGGGTGATGGGGGGAATGGTGTGGGTGTTGTGCACAATTGGTCAAGTCAACCCCGCTCAAATCAAGGTACAATGAGCCTCCAAAACAATACATCTTAACCTACACCTATAAACTCTATTTCACCCATACAAATGAGATGGAGAAATTTTTGAGGGGGAGAAGTGGGCTGCTGAATTCTTCAATTGGAGAAGTAAATGGGAGTGTGTTGATGTGGGTACGGGTGTGGGGTGATGAAAAATGATAAATATAATACCCCAAACATCCATTTACGCTAAAAAAAAGCCTTTTTTCTTCAATAATTTCTAAACCGTTTTGGCAAATAATTTCGTTCCAAAAACCATATGATAAAATTTTATTTAATGTTTTATGATGCACAAAATTTGTTTCAACTCATTCCAATTTGTAATTTTCCCTAATTAAATGTATTAGTGACGGCTTAAATAATAATAAAATAATATTTTTTTCAGAAAATTTGAAATTTCACCAGCGGCTCAATAAACACCAAATAATAGCAATTACATAGCTAGAATATGTATATTTAATTTTTATAATAAGATATTTGTATTTTGACTTTTTACAGAAAACCCCCTTATTTTACCGATTTTTCGAAATTTCACCGAAACGATTTTCAGAACGTTACACCTTGACTTGCTGACAAGTCAGGCATCTCGACACAAAATCTGCGATGTCCCTCTTCATTCCGTCCCACCAATAAACATCTCTCATATCATGATACATCTTGGTGGAACCGGGATGGACGTTGTACACCGATCGATGTGCCTCCTCAAGAATCTCGCGCCTCAGTCCCTCAGCATCAGGTACGCACAGTCTGACTCCAAATCGTAGTATCCCCTGATCATCGATCATGAACTCGGAAAATCTGCCCTGTCCAATCTGTGCCATGATGTCTGAACATCGGTCGTCGCTGAGCTGTGCCTCACGTATACGATCGATCAACTGTGGGCGTGCACGGACATGCGCTATCTGTCCTCCAATCGGTGTGAACTCGAACTGTATCCGGCTGTCGTATAATATCTGCCAGTCTGCTGATGACTGCTCCTGTACTGCGCTCAAACAAGATAGACTACCCCCCAGCCTCCTGCTCAAAGCATCCGCCACCACGTTTGCCTTGCCCGGGTGATATAAGATCTCGCAGTCGTAATCCTTCACTAACTCCATCCATCAGCGCTGTCGAAGGTTCAGATCCCGCTGCTGGAATATGTATTTCAGACTCTTGTGATCCGTGAATATCTGGCATGACTCACCGTATAGGTAATGACGCCAGATCTTAAGGGCAAAGACCACTGCAGCCATCTCCAAATCATGAGTGGGGTAGTTCTGCTCATGCTTCTTCAATTGTCGTGAGGCATACGCGATCACCCTGTCATGCTGCATCAGTACGCACCCTAACCCCACTCGAGAAGCATCACAATATACCACAAACCCGCCTGATCCGGAAGGTAATGATAACACCGGTGCCGTCGTCAGCCGAGTCCGTAACTGCTGGAAACTGTGCTCGCACACCTCCGTCCAATCGAAAGGAACTCCCTTCCGGGTCAACCCGGTCAACGGTGTAGCAATACGGGAGAAGTCCTGCACAAAACGTCTGTAGTAACCGGCCGGCCCCAAAAAGCTGCGAATCTCCGTCACCGATGTGGGTCTGGGCCAACGCTGAGCGGCCTCGATCTTCCTCGGGTCTACACATATACCGTCTCGTGAAATCACATGTCCCAAGAAGTCCACGCTGTCCAGCCAAAAAGCACACTTGGAGAATTTCGCATAAAGCTGGTGCTCCCTCAAGGTCTGCAATGTAATCCGCAGGTGCTGCTCGTGCTCCTCACTACTCCGGGAATACACCAAGATATCGTCAATGAAGACTATGATGAACAGATCCAAATATGGCCGGAAAATACGGTTTATCAAGTCCATGAAGGCTGCTGGCGCATTGGTGAGTCCGAACGACATCACCAAAAACTCGTAATGGCCGTAGCGCGTATGGAAAGCTGTCCTGGGAATGTCCTCCTGTCGAACCCGCAGCTGATGATAGCCCGATCGTAAATCGATCCTCGAAAAGTACCCTGCCCCCTGAAGCTGGTCGAACAAATCGTCGATACGCGGCAAAGGATACCAGTTCCGCACTGTCACCCTGTTCAGCTGGCGGTAGTCGATGCACAGACGCAAACTGCCGTCCTTCTTCTTGACGAACAGGACAGGAGCACCCCAAGGAGAAACACTGGGTCGAATAAGTCCCTTGTCCAGCAAAACTTGCAACTGACCCTTCAATTCTCTAAGTTCCGCCGGAGCCACCCGATAAGGCGGTATGGAAAAAGGCCCCGAGCCAGGAACCAAATCAATGCAGAAAGAAATGTCACGCTCGGGCGGCAACCCTGGAAGCTCGGAAGGGAATACATCAGGAAACTCGCTGACAACCGGAACCTGATCCAATGGAACCTCTGTAGCGCGAGCATCGCAAACATAGGCGAGAAATCCCTGACATCCCTTCCTCAAAAGCTGTCCAGCGCGAAAAGAAGAAATCACACTGTGAGGGGCGGCACCACGGTCCCCCAACACAACAAAAACCGACTCGCCGGGAAAGCAGAATCTAACTGTCTTCTCACGGCAGTCCACAGAAGCATAGCACGTGGCTAACCAATCCATACCTAAGAGAAGGTCGAAGTCCAAAATCTCCAGAAAAATCAAGTCGACAGGCAACTCTCTCTCGCCAATACAGACGATACAGGATCGGAACACGTGTCTAGCAACAAACGACTCTCCTACAGGAGTGGTCACCACAAACGGCTGATCAAGCAAACCGGACTCTCTACCCAAACTCGGCACAAAGGGTATGGATACGTACGAGTGTGTGGATCCGGGATCGAACAGCACGTGTGCATCAACTGAACATACAGGAAGGATACCTGAAACAACTGCATTGGACGCCTGCGCGTCCTGATGCGTCAAAGCAAAAAGCCGTGCCTGTCCACCACCTGTAACTGACTGCCCTCTGCCTCGGTCATCTCGTCCTCTCTGAGCAACTCTTCCACGCCCACGACCACTCTGTGTATGAGTCTGGCGCGGAGCAACGGTAAGTACAACAGGCAACGCCCTCTGGGGTGGTGAAGGCGGTAAAGTAACATGCGGTGCTGTTGCCTCCCTCCGATGTGTTTCGGGACAATCTCGCACACGATGATAAGAACTCCCGCAACGGAAACATCCCGATAATGGCCGCTGACCCTCCTAGGGATAAGAGCTGAACAATCGGGCTCGCCCCGAATCTCTGCCACCTGCTAGGTGTCTGTCACGGCGTCGAAAAGGCTGTCTCTGCACCGATGTACCTGCACGAACTCTCTTCGGCTCTGGGGCTGCCGAAGTCTCAGCAAGGCGCTCCTCTACCAATAAGGCTGCATCTACAGCTGCTGCGTAGGTCTCGTAGTGCTGTGCGCTGATCGCAAGGAACAGTGGTGTAAGCAGGCCTCGAATAAATCTCTTGACTCGCAACTCCTCGGTAGCCACTAAATACGGGGCATAAACTGCTAGCTCGGTAAACAGCACGTCATACTCTGCCACTGTCATCCCTGGCGTCTGACGCAAAGACTCAAATCTACGTGCTCGGGCATCCCTAACACTCTGGGGAAGGAAACGGGCTAGAAATACTGTCACGAACTCCGTCCAGGTCATAGGAGGAAGACCTGCTGCTCTGCCCTTCTCAACTGAATCACACCACTTCTGCGCAAAACCTTCTAGGCGAAAGCTCGCAAACTCGACCCATCTCGTATCTGCGCATCTGAGGGAACGGCATATACGGGCCATCTTGTCAATGAAAGACTGGGGGTCCTCGGCTGCATCAGTGCCTGTGAAGACCGGAGGCTTCAGCCTCATGAACTCTGATAGCGATACTGTAATCACCTCCGTGGCTGCAGGGGCAACTGGTTGTGCGGTAGGTACCATCGCGGTCGCTGGAACAGGTGGAGCTACCTCTGGTCGTTGGGCTCGAAGCGTCTCAACTAGCGATCCTATCATCTGGCGCATCTCCTGCATGCTAGATCCCACCGTCTGGCGCATCTCCTGCACACCAGCCCCTAGCGTGGCGATATGGTCTGTCACAGGAGGAACAGTCTGCTCGGGTACAACGGGTGCACTGCCCGGATCAGTCCTCGTCTCGGACGAGTCAACACGAATCTCGGCCCTCGCGGCCGCTCTCTGTGCCCTTGTAGTCTTAGGCGGCATAATGGCTGAAAGAAAATTTAGATTCGATAAGAACACGGAAATCGAATCGCAAGAATGCATGTATTCAGGAAGGAATTTAAATCAACAAGTCCTAAGGTCGCGTAGGCGGAGTACCGTGTCGTGAGTATGCCGCGTAACATACACACGCTACGCTACCCTGCTGCAGCTACCTACTCCATCATACCAGGGTCATCCTACACTCCGAAGGTAAAACCTACGCTCTGATACCAACTTTGTCACGACCCGAGAATTTCGACTCGTGACCGGCACTTAACCACGCAACGTCTACAAGCGTAACGCGGCTAAGTAAGCCGAACCCAGAAATCAAAACCAATAAATATAGAGTGGTTTAAAACATTTCCGCAAAACAGTCATACATGTCCGAAAAACTTTTATTAATTTATTAGAAATCCCTTTTAGTTCAGGAGTTATAATTTTATAATTTTGTCAACATTTCCTTTAAAAACATTTGTCCCGCAAGTCGGGTAAAAGCAAGGTGTCGCAGAATTAACAAGTGAAAAGAATAAAGCATCACAATATGATATACGACGCCGTAGCGAAGAATACACAGTAAAGCAAGGACAATATCACCAAGGGTAAGATTGCATAAAATAAAGTCGGCTCACATGCGAGCTCGACACCAGAGTACAAAATCATACACATCGTCCTCACAACTGTCTCTAAGTCATTACAGAAAGGTAGATGGAGAATACTAGATACATCAATATACAACTGAAGGATAACAGATACCGTACAAAACCCACCTAACAGCAAAAAGGGTAACCCGCCTCAGAAATGCTATCTGTGCCAAAAGATGCGGTAAACAGCCAGCCGCGACTACTCCCAAGGGCAACCTGCAAATACTGTGGCACAACGGGAATGAGTTGCCAACTCGTGAATAGAGATAACATATATAGGTGATCGCGAGCAGGCACATATAGCGTGGCTCTACTAATGCCAGCAGATGATATCAATGCATGCCAACAGTGGATGCAATATTAATGCAAGTGCTCTATCAGGTAAATGCTACAGGATGAGGTATATAGTAATCAATACTGAGCATGGGATAAATAACATCTACATGGATATGTCAACATGGAAAGCAATAATCGGTGCCTCAGACTGCACCCAAATCCCAAATACACTCAGGCGCCGGCACACCCAACGGCCCTCAAATCCTGTATATCTCTAAGAAATCACGAGTGCCCAACATCGGCACCCAAAATATCATAAAATACTCCTGTCCAGCATCGACACGCAAATCCTCATGTATCGGGCTCCGTCAGTCCGGATCGGCCCACGGGGTCCGTCTGCGGTATCGTCTCTCGGCCCCGGCAGTACGGATCATCCCACATCCATCTCTCGACTCTGGTCAGTATCCTTCGGACAACTGCCAGGTCCAACCAATCACCGGTAGGTAGTAGTCCCTCCGCCGGTCTCACCGTCTACTGCACAGCGAAACCGTTCTCGCCCCGGGGTACCATACCGGGTCCACCACGAACCAGCAAACGGATCATCCATCTCCTCGAATCGGGTTTCAAGCACACGTCTCAGAACCGAGAAAACGCGTGGTGGACGCACCAAAATATCATATCACGAGGTACCGGGTTTTCAAAATAGTGCATCTTTTCTTAAATAATTCCACGGTCCTCAAAACCAGAAATCGCATGAAATCCAACACCAATAAGTAAATCCAATGCGAGGTACAATGTAAATCAATCCATGGTATGTGTATAAGGGGAAAACCGCTTTTTAAAATAGTTTCCGTTCTTAAAGATGTCATGCGGCTCCTTATTTCTAGAAAATCATAACCAATCATACGTAAGATGAACTATAGCAATGTAATCATGGCAGCTCTACAGTGAGTGTGGCATAGCAATTACTAACGGTGTGTGTGTAGCATGCAAATAGTGCCCGTGCAACATAAACCGTTAGTAATAGTGCGGTGTTCTATCAGTTCTAAGCATATATATATATATATGTAGCAGGGAATGCAATATGCGATGACAGTCTATGGGGTACATGCAACATATAATAATAAAGTCCTATCAGCCCTGACGCATAACGCCATGCGGGCGATATCCCCATAGATGTGAAATCTACTCACCGTGTCTCGCACTAACTGTATCCAACAACTTGCTTGCCCTTCTTCGCAGCGTCCGTCTCACTGGCCTGCGAACCTAGAATCACATAACAGATATCACACATAAGCTCAATTTCACAGAAACGCGACATTACGGTCCAACTAGAGACCCGTGTCGCGAACCAATCGCGCGTGTGCGCGATACGCTAAAACGTGTGATCACGCGCCTGAAACTACCCCGACGCGTCGCGATACGCAGAAGCCCCAAACCTACTCACGTATCACGCGTGTCGCGAAGGTTTAGAAAAACGGCAAAACAGGTATTTGGTCCCAGATTTCTATACAGAACTAAACTTACAAAAATATATACATCACAGCACTCTACACACTAGCAGACACCTACAGGACCAATCCCTAACCCAAACCCTAGCCATCTGGCCGCAATTGGTGGCCAAAACGAATTAATTGGCAGCCTACTGTAGCAGTTAGGGGTGCGGGTTAAATCTGGGGTATCAGCACATCTCCACTATACTGCAGTCTTCCCAATTTCACTCAGAACTCATCGGGTCAAAAGCAGTTCCAGAAAACTCAGTTTTGCTTAAAAACGACGGATTTGCATCAATTTGGAAAACTGGTGGTATTTTAGAGCAATTGGGGTTAAGCTAAGTTAATATGGTCTCAACAACCCACTAACAACCTACTGAAACCAATTTACACCACACTAGCACAAGATTCCCACTAAACACCGCATATCGCACTAAAACGCACTAAAAACCACTAACCGATGCAAAACTACTCTAACCAAGCAACTAGGGAATAAGTTTAGGAAATATACCTCATACTTAACCCTAGGGAGCTGTAGGAAGAAGAAGGAGGTGCAGGGAAGGGCTGCACTTGGTGCTGGTGCTGCTACTGCTCACTGCTGCTGCTGCTGCTGCCTCTTGCTGCTGCTGCTGCTGCTTCTGGCTTCAGTTGGTGCTGTTGCTGTGCTTGCTGTTGTTGCTGCTGCTGGGGGTTGGAAGAGGTAAGTGTGTGTGTGAGTGTGTGTGAGACTTGAGAGAAACAAGGAAATGAGAGGAACAATTATCACCCAATTGTCAACCCTCCTCTCTCTCTCTCCTCATGATTGCAAGCATGGCTTAAAGCCATGATGCACTCTCTCTCTCTTTCACAAGTCAACACTCTACGAAAATTCAGTAAAAGCAACTACTAATTAACTAATTAACTTAATTTAAACCCAAAAGACTTAATCCCAATGATTAACCCACCATGGTCACTAATCATAGTAAAACTTATTTTAAAAACCCTAGTTTACATGCACAAGTGTGTGCAAGTCTAGGAAAATTTTGGAAAAATATTTATTAAATTAGGAAAAATATTTAAAACACAATTTGGTAAACGTTTTGGTTAAAACCCAATATTTAAATATAATTATTCACTAAACATATCCTAAGGTGTTACATCTACGTCCTAGGTATTAGATACCGGATCTGGATCCCGCAAATGTAATCCGTTACATAGGGCTACAGAAAGATAGAGAACTGAGTACGGGGTGATAAGTTTCATGAGACAGAAAACGGGCCAAATGTTGCAGCCAAGTCTGTTGGTCATTGTCACCCTGTATTACCAATACATTGATTCTGAACAAATACTATTAGATACCGAACCTGATATACAAAATCATATCAGTCTCTTTATAAGTAAAGAAAGGATATAATTTTGTATTGATGGATATTGTTTTGAACATTTCCTATATCAAAAGTTGATCGGTTCATGCACGTTATCTAAAAGCATTGACGTTCTAAATCAAACTACATTTCCTAATATACGGAACACATACAAGAGGAAGAGTTCAGAAATGAACGAATCCTTCTTGAGGTATTGTAGACTAGGTCATATCAATGCGACCCGATTGGCTAAAGTTACATTTAGAGGCATATTTAAATCAGTTTGAATTTACATCTTGTGAAACTTGCCAGTCACGTCACAAAGATTAGATAACCATAGCTCTGTTTAATGGAAACAGAGAAAGAGTTAGTGAACTCTTGGGATGATACTTGTTGATGTATGTAAGGTCCCCTGTCTACACATGCCAGGACCAGTTCTTTGTACTTCATTACATTCTCTGATGATCTCTTAAGGCTCAGTCATATGTTCCTATTGAAACATAGGTCCGAAACTTTTGAGATAATCACCGAATATATAAGTTAGAAATAGATAACCAAAAACCGGGTATAAGTATTATGTCCTATGATAAGATCAGGGAGGAGAATACTTGTGCATAGAATTCCTGACTATTCTAAAGGAGAATGAGATTCTCTCTCCGTATTATTCCTCTGAATAAACCACAGCACAATGGTGTATCGGGGCGGAGCAATCGCACCATATTAGATATGGTGTGCTCTATGATGAGTACTACTGCGTTACCTATTTCTTTTTGGGGGTTATGCGGCTGAGTAGCTGCATACCTATTGAATTAGGTTCGAATCAAATCAATGCCTACCACTCCATATAAGATATGGTATAGGAAGAGCCCATCTCTTAAGTAAGTTAAGATTTGGGAATGTCCGGACTATGCCTAAAAGAAAAATCCGGACAAGCTCGAGGCAAGGTCTGTTAAGTAGAACTAGAAAGGTTCCAGCTATACAAACTACGGCTGATGATTTGACGGAACCAAAGGATTGAATAGTCCCCGACGAACCTCAGCCTCTCCGCCGAACTAGCAGGGTTCCTCATCCGCCTGAGAGATACTTCGGTTTCTCGATGACAGTAGGAGCGAGGAATGCATCATGAGATGATGACCCAACTAGTTTCGAGCAGGCCATGGAGAGTAGGGACTCTGTAAGAATGGCTGGATGCTTAGTGATCTGAGATGGAATCCTTATACACCAAAAAAGTATGGACTTTGGTTGCTATATCTGAAGGGTTAAATCCCCATCAGGAGCAAGTATATCTTGAGAAGATTACTTGGTGTAGATGGAAAAGTTGAGACTTTCAATGCTAGACTTGTTAAAGGTTTTCGTCATCGACCAGGCGTGGATAATGATGAAACCTTTTCCAGTGGCTATGCTTAAGTCCATCCGGATCCTACTTGCCACGGCTACATACCATGACTACGATATCTGGTGGTTGGGTGTCATGACTGCTTTTCTAAATACTGATTTAGAAGAGAACGTCTATAAATACACAGCAAGAAGGCTTCGTAAACAGTGGGAGCAGCGAAAACGTGTGTAAGATGCTTTATAGAATAAAGCAGGCATCACGGAGTTGGAACGTCTGTTTTGATGCGATAGTCAAAGAGTTTGACTTCATCAATATGGTAGATGAACCTTGTATATACAAAAAGGTAGTAGAAAGTAAGGTGGTCATTCTCGTATTGTACGTGGACAACATACTCCTGATAGGAAAAGAGTTTCCTATGCTACGCTCGGTCAATCTCCTCCTATCACATGGATTCTCCATATATGATCAAAGTGATACCTCCTAAATCCTGGGTTTTGGATCTATGAGATAGATCTAAAGGGATGTTAGGGTTCTCACTAGGTATAGTGAGATGGTATCAGTTGATCCTGGGGAGAATCACTGGAAAGGTTCCAGGGTGATAAGGACGACTGAATGTCAGTCGTAGGCATTGTCTTTACCCTCAGTAAAGGGAAGGTATGTTGGAAGAGTTCCAAGATAGATACCGTGGCAAACTAGAAGATAAAGGCTGGTAACATCGCTATTAAAGATACTACTAAAGAGGCAGTTTGGGTGTATATTGGTTCATGAGATGAACTAGGTTCCTACCATTGTGTGACAATGGAAGTGTGGCTTTGGCCCAGGAACCCTGGTCCCATCAGTGACCCAGACATATTCTGAGGCAGCATCACGTGATCATAGAGATAGTTGATCTCCAGGGTGATCGAGGTTAGGAGAGGAGACTCAAAGGACAACACGGCGGATCCACTCACAAAGGCTTTTTCCCAGAGTGAGACTTATATGGGATGGCTGAGTATGTGATGCTGCAACCACTGCTATAGATGGCCCTAGTGCAAGTGGGAGATTGTTAGTTATATGTATGCCCTAGAGGCCATTACTGTACATTGGATGTATATTGTAGTGGATGCTGGGACATATATAGGTAGGACTTTCTTGCTCGACATGATAGTACGCTATCTGGTTGCTCTTTATCTTAACATGTATACTTTCTGTTCTCTGTGACATGTTGATAAACCACTTAGGATGTGTAATCGACTTCCAGGACTATGATGTAGATCATACTAGTGGGGCCTGGGTAGTCCATGAGTACATCCTTCAATGTTCCTAGTCGTGGGAATATCAAGACGGGGCATCGATATTCCAGAGTAGACTAGCGTATATCTTCTCGACCCATGTGATAGGCGATGGATGATCCCATATCCATTGGTGTTTGACATCAGAGATGGTATGTGGGTGCTCAGTGAAGACTGGGTACACTGAACGGACTCGCCGAGAACTCCCAGATGGTATTATACCTCACGTTAGATGGCAGTTCTCTGGTGACACTGGTACAACTTAGTCTGTTGACCCGAGATCGTCATAGAGTCTTGTGTGTCTCCCACTGTGCTTTGATTTCCACCCTACCACGGCTCTACTGAGTTGTGCAAACAGGTGGTTTTTGGGTACATTCCCGATTCACATGGAGGCAATGAGCGATAGGTGGGGATTCGTCTCTTCCGGTATTGGGGGTTGATGTTGCGCTATGCTCGACTGGCCATAACTGGAAATCCCTGGCCACGGTTGCAGTGATCTACTGGTAAGTGTTATCAGTAGTTTCACGCTATGTTATGGACCTTACATCGGCATGACTTATCGAGATACTGGGGTCTGACGTTTACCAACCCTAGGCGAGATATGCGACATATCAGACGAACAGACCGGACTGTACGGTAAGTGTTACTGGTTGGATTCACAGGAGTGTGAGCGGGCTTGCTCATTGATCTTCTGATTACTCAATACCCGGGTGGCCGTTACGTTTAGCAGACCGCTTGCGGCTTGTGGGTGTTTGATATGATCATCACCTGTTGCCGGCGTATTGACGAGTCTTTAGAGTCCTACACAGAGCTTTCCTAGCTCAAGCGAAACGAAATAGGAGCGCATATGAGATATGGGCGGGACCGAGAATAATACCAGTATGTGATACTGTATTCTATTCTCGCGATTTGTATCATTGGACGGTTATATATGATATAGCCGGGATACCGAATCAAGTGTTGATTCGATACATTGATACACTTAATATTAGTCGGTTATATGCGATATGACCGGATCATTAAATCAAGTGTTGATTTAATGATTTAATGTATAATTATATATTTGATGTATTATTTTACATTAACTAGTATTTGTTCACTTAAGATGGATTTTCTCACTTGATGTGCACATTGTATATATGATATAGTTTTGTGCACTAGTTTGTATCATGTTTGATGATACATGCAAACTTGGGTGTGTGTATGCATTGAACTATGTTTAGGTAAATGCTTAGGGTTTTAATTTATTTATTCATTTATTTATTTATACTTTTTGGCAAGAATAAAATGGTGGCTAACTTTGTTTTGTTCTTGAAGCTTAATGAAGCTTTGATAAGCTTTGACCATTTTGTTTCTTTCCTTAACCTAACCATTCACCTAAACCCTAGTTTAGTCTCTACACTAGTTACACTCACCCATGGTTGCTAAATGATAAGGATCACTTGATTTTCTATTATTCATAATTCTTTTCCATTCTTTCTTCTTCATCTTCTTTAAGAGGTGAAGAAAGCTTACTAGAAATTTAAAAGTGATGAATCCAAGTGAGAAATCCAAATCCAAAGTGAACCCACTTCCTATTTCTTCATCCTCTACCACTTGCCATGTAGTAGAGTGTGTTATCTTCACATGTTCTATGACCAAGTGAAGATAGAGCTTGATCTTGAGTTGCCTCGACGTAGATTATCTTCGGCATCGAAGCCGACGACCTAGCCCGATCATTTCTCCGACGAAACCATCGCCAGAGTCCGGGATCCGATGATCGCAGCGGAGGGACGTCATCATGGAGCTAAGGAAGTGGAGGACCGGATCAACAAAGGTTGTACCCCCTTTCACTTTTTAGTTAAGTTGTTAACTTGCTTGCATGTTTCGCATTTACCTCTAGTTAACGATCTAGTTTAGGGTTTCTCGGCATCCAAATTTTTTGAATTAGACATGATTGATCAGTTGTAGAACTTCATGGGTGTTCCTAGGAACCCTACATTTGGTTTAAGCTGGATCCTAGTATTAGATTTGTTGGATTACTTTAGTCTCATTGCATTCGCATTCAGTCGGAATGCGAATGCAGGTATGTATATACAGGTGAGGGGTATCCTTGTGATCCGTCACGAGTTTACTTTAGATGTTTCCGGATCTTTTTGTTGGACCAAACATTTGGATTAATGTTTGGATAATGGAAATTGTGGGCTAGATTTCATCATGACATGCACTAAATGTGACATGAACACATTAGTGACTCATGGTCTCTTTTTATGTGTTAATGTCCCATTATATGATGTTTTTGTGTTGAGATGAAGGGAAGAGAGAGAAGGGGGTTGCCATATGTTATGTTAGCTCTTATATTTCTTTTTCTAACACTCTCACTATTATTCATAGCATCACAAGAAAAGAAAAGAAGAAAAAGCCTTCTCTTCTTCTTCTTCCTCCTCTAGCTTACATTCTCCCTTAATGGCAACACCTTCAACCTCCATCCAAGCAATGGATGCAAGAGGCAAAGTGATCACAAACAATCTCTACAACACCTTGTTCACGTCGGCTAGCACACTTCGTTCCTGAGTTGCTTTGGATGATATGGGAGCCCGTTAAAAGACTTCTCGATGCGGTGCCCTTTCCGACGAGGAGATGAAGACCGGAGTTGCCGCGGGGATCTTGGGATGCTGGCCGAAGACCCAAGGACACGGATCGCTCGGTATAGCTTTGTATCCCTTCTCTTGTTTGCTAGTAGTAGGTCAATGGTTCGATCCGGGTTTAAAGCATACGATAGCGCCGGTTTTCAAGTTAAGAAAAAATATCGTTTTCGCATTTTGGCCTCGGAAAGACGGTCGGGGCGCTACCGTAGTCTTACATGGTATCAGAGCCACGCCATTAACATTTACAAGCTTGCTCTAGCGTGTTTAGAACTTCGATCGGATGAAATTTTCAAAAACCGCGTTTCCAAGTCATCAGTTTCTCTCGAATTTTTCCTACTGTCAGAAAATTATTTGGTGTATTGCAGAAAATCAGGCAGGGTTTTTAAGAAAACTAAGAAAATTTGGTGGGCTGATTGCACTGTAGCGCGGCGGATCCGCGGCCGTACCCACGTTTTGGCCGCGGATCCACGGCCGTACTGTAGCCACAGTGCCCCAAATTTCTTCAGTAGGTCTCTGACTTGGAAAAGGGGTTTCTGGTAATTTTATTTTAGGCTCAGATTTATTTGACAACTGGGTATTGTGCTTGGGGCCCACTTCGGGAAATTTAGTCAATCGAAAATTTTAAACATGTTAGTTCACAGTATTTACGTTATATCTGCGACCGTGAATGTCATTTGATCGGTAAATCCTGTCTAATTGCTATAGTTCTTTTAGACCGATTTGCGAACTTGACATTCACGTTGATGTTCTGTGTTGTGCTGTGATGTTGCGGATTTTTCGTGGTGGATAGCCTGGATGCAATGGTAGTACAGTTTGGTTATTATGTACATTTGATTTTGTGGGGCGAGCGTCCGACATGTGGACTGCCGTCACTGCCTGTTTGTATATTATTCTTTTGGGGAACGACCGGGCTGAGATCGATGTACCCGTTGTATATATTTTTGCTTTCTGTACTACGATTACCCCGCGTTGGGGTGCACGGATAGCCGAGTTCTAGAGGCCAACGGGCCCGCATCTCATGGCATTGAGACGGAGGGGGCTTTACTCAAGAATTGGCGGACTATTCGCCGCACTCGTAGGGGGTATAGGTTGACCTAAGGAGGGGTGCCCATGTTACCGGATTCCGTGAAGTACTGGGTGCTCCATTCACTTTGTTGAAGGGGGCTGCCTCGATTCAGGTTTTGGCGGGTAACTTGCCGCGCCCGTAGGGGTCTAGGATTTCATTGCACAGGCTATCCACACGACCAGAGGAACGTCGGGTTTCAGTAGCGGCTCTATGAAACCCAGGGCTCCTAGATTATCTGTATTGTTCTGTGATGCTTATTACAGTTCTGTGATGTTGCATTTTATCATGCCTTGAGCGAATATTATATATTGATATATATACTAGTAGATGTTGTATATGTTTTACACTCGCGCTAGTCCGGTCCCCGCTCTGTCGTTAGTTAAGTAACCTAACGGATGATGACGGGACCCAGTGGCGAATGCGGATGGCATATATGTACATCATATTTTCGTTCTTTTGTGGTGTGATTAATTAATGGGACTGCATTGATTCGGATCAATGCAAGTTAAACAAACCTATTTTGATGTTGTTGGAACATTTTTCAAAAAAGCTGTTATTGCAAGGACGTTCTCTTTTGTTTTGCACAGTGATATTCGGTTATGAATATCCAGCACCTCAGTCGACGAGGCAAGGGCCGAGATCCCTTCACCGGGAGTGGCCCCTTGGACAGAAGTTTGCGTCAGGGTAATAACTTCACTATAGTCGATTACTTTTTGCTTTGCATCTGGTATTCAGTTGGAATATCCTGCACCTCATTCTACGGGGAAAGAGCCGAGATCCCTTCACCGGGAGTGACCTCTTTAGCAAAGGTTTTCGTCACTATATTTTTATAAAATGCTATCCAGTTCCTTCAACGATATCAAGTTCATTACGTTAAAAGTTTTTCGCCAAAAGCTAGACGTAGCCCTCCGTCATTTCTTACAAGCATTACTTAGTATTCGTGCTGTGTCTGTTGACTGTGTCAAGGCGTAGTGTACGGTAGCTAAGTAGCGTTTGTTTGTTGCATATTAATGGGATTGTTTAGGACAGTCGTGCGGCCTTGTTGACTGTGTCAAGGGCTCGTACGGGTGGGTTTAATGCAATCCAGGATAATGATGGGTTGAACTTGATTAAGACTCTTTGATTTGTTGACTGTGTCAAGGTCAATTGGGTCCTAGGGGTAAAAATCACATCGGGAGTTTCTAAAGAAACTGAAATTTGCCAGGCATGTGCATACCTTCTGGAGTCTAATAACGTGAGTGGATTCCGTCACATTATCATGCGATAATAGTTGGATCCCGATTCCCACTGATGGGTTGGTTTACTCCTCAGGTTATCCCGACTAATTCTTCTTTCAGGTTTGGAGGAGAATTTGAGGTTACAGTGGGAGGTTTCCTGATTGGATGAATTGATAACCATTCTGATCTAGGTTAGAGTGCACGCAGAGTGTTTCTTTTCTCTCTCTCTCTCTTTGGCAGCGACCATGGCCCGACCATTGACTATGACTCAGTGACCAAGATTAACTGAACCTTCTTAAAACACTGGCTTTTGGATTGTCAGAGTTGCATACTTCATTGCCACTCCTACTTTTACCCTTTTCTCCAGAACACCCCGTATTATTACGAACATCCACTTCCATTGGTTAAAACCATCGTATGGTTATATACGAACTCGAAGGAACTTATTCCAGATTCGAGAATGGTTTTTGGTTCTGGACAAAACGAATAGGACTATTCAGTTGTCTTTTCCTTTTACCTTCTCTCAGGTTGCGAGTGCTCCTTGGAATAGGAGATAGTACACCTGTTACGTCTATTGGATAGTCTTATTCCAAACCTTAGGCTGGTGCCGAACGGTAGGGAATGAAGAAAGCCGATTAGCCTAAGCGTGGTGTACAGAAGGTATTACGTTAATACAAATAAAGACATTAGTAAGAGGGCAAAGTAAATTGCGACTGCCATTCACGAACAAACCAAATATTTCTTCGCCAAACCTATACCACCTTTGTTTTTCTCCAGAACACTCCGTATCACTACGTAGATCCACAGTTTATTGGATACTCCATCGTATGGTTATATACGAACTCGAAAGGACTTGTTCAAGTTCGGGGATGGATTCTGGTTCAGGAGAAATAGGAATAAGGTTTATTCAGTTGTCTTTTATCTTTACCTTCTCTCGGGTTGTGAGTGCTCCTAGGATTAGGACAGTACACCCATTATGCTTATTGAATAGTCTTTTTCCAAACCATAGGCTGGTGCCGAACGGTAGGGAAGGAAGAAAACCATTTAGCCGAAGAGGGCGTACAGAAGGTAATGACTAAAGACGTATAAAGGGATTTGGAGAGATGGCAAAGAAATATACGGTTATAGTTGTGAATCTGATGATGGAAGAGGCATTACCACGAATACCCGGATACCCCTACGAAACATTTCAATATTTCAGTTTCACTGTGTACTGTTAAAAGAAACTAATTTCCCAATTTGCCCTTGCTCCACGGTATGCATTTACAAGGTTTAATTCTCACATCTGTATGGTTTTGCAGATGATGAGTGGGAGTAAGTTATTTGGAATTGGGTGATCATCCTTATTATATCGGGATTCGTTGTAATTGGTGATATTTGAGGAAATCGCCTGGGTTGTTTGCCGGACGGCAAATATTTGGTTTTGAATATCCGTTCTAATGCACCAATTTCAAATTGATATATCTGTACGTTTATTTTTATAAAGTGAGATATAACTTTTTGAAATTATGTCTATGACATTTACCTATATCAGTGGATGGTTAGGTAAGGAATATTAAACAGCGGTGTTATTCTTCTTAACCATAAATACAGTTTTCAACCTATGACACACAGGGATTGAGTTATTAGACACAGGGGAATTATGCAGAGTATTGTATGTTGTCCAGTGTCCATGAGGACAGAGGGGTTGGTACTCATACTATATTCTGTTTACTTGTGACTTCTCTTGTTCTTAGACATGTGTTTCGTAGAAATGTAAGGTCTAAGTTTTGAGAAGTTATAGGTATAAGAATAAAGTAGAGAACCTAGCGTTGCAAGTATCGGGATTCTTAAAGGTGATCGAAGATGTAGATACTTGTATATGGTATTCAGTTGATAGTAATGGTTTTGAGAAACTTGTTTCTCTTTCAGGTTGCTCATATCTGGATGCATTCCTATGTTGAGTAACGCTGATCGGCCCCATCCCATTTAGTTGACATGCACTGGAAACAGTTGCATGATTTGAATCTGGTTCCAATTAAATTAGTGCCTCTATTTCTATATTGGATATAGAACAGTTCATATCTTAACGATGTTAAGGTATGGGGAGTTGTCCGGCTTATGCTTTAAACTAGACTCTGGACAACTCAAGGCACGTCTCTGTAATGGCTGTTTGTGGGTTGACCCAGGCTATGACGAGGGTTAACTTTCTACCATCTGGAAGATCAATAGTGATATTGTTCTTGACTCGCCACAGTTTTAGTAAAATGGATTTTTTCAGAAAACAGTAGTTGGAGTATGGTAGAACTGGAAGTGATTCCAGAACCGCAAACGATTACTGAAAATTTGATAAGAACCTAAAGATTCAATCTGGTTTGACATTCTATAGGCCACTCCGCAGATAAGGTGGGTAACCTCAGGCACCCGAGAGGTACTCCGGTATGCTCAAAGGCGGTGACAGGGAGGTTCTCGTTTACCCAGACTTGCCATTGCTGTTGTTCCAAACTGTGAGACCCAGCAGGAGGATGAGTATAGCGTTGTTCTAAACTAGCTTTAGAAGTGCACGTGTATATGATTCTGCCAGAGGGTTGTCGTAGTCAGTGAGAGCAGCGGAAGCATAGTAGACAAGTGGCTTATGTCTATTTATAGACTAAAGCAGATATAACGGAGATAGATCATCTATTTCTGATGTGACAGTCATAGATTTGACTTCATCAGAATAGGGGATGGATCTGTTGAGAAGATAGTAGGGTGTGATGTCCTGGTATTTGGATGACATACACAGAGTAGGAAGTGAAGTTCCTATACTACGATCGGTTATGCTTTGGTTGTCACACAGTGGTTTCTCCACATAAGGATATAGATATAATATCAGACATTTTGGTTACTAGATCTATGATTTTAGATCTAGGTTTGGGTAGTTTCCCAATCTGGGTACTTAGACAGCATTTTAAAGGTGTTTTAGAATGGACGACTCCTGGCATGGTAGTGTACCTACAGGTGATGGATTCACCCTCTCTGAAAGTGTCTTACAGACTAAAGAGGAGAGGGATGTGCATGATTGCCAGATCACTTGCTTAGGCAATTGAGTCAATCATGAGATGTCAATTACCACGCCAGATGTTGTTTTTGCAGTAGATGCAATAAGTGGATACTGATCCAATCCTGGAGAAACATTCGGAAGCAGTTTTAGAACATAAGTGGATGTTCTAGGGATATGATAACAGCAGCCTTCTTCGGGAGACGATTATCATTCTAGGCTTCCAAGGTGACATGGATGACAGAGTGGCTGTCAGAGTTATAGTTTTTCCCTCTAACGAGGGGCAGTGTTTTGGACAGGTGGTCCAAGCGGATAATGAGGGAGGCATGGAGCAGGATACTGATTGGTTTCAATTGACGATACAGTCTAACAAGTTTGGATTTGGAGTTCATTTATGAACTAGGTCCCATCAGATATCCAGACATATTCTAAGACAGGTATTGCTCAATTCGGGAGATGGTTTTCTCCGCGAACTTGAGATAAAGAGAGATATAGAAAGAAACATCAGGGCGGACCCACTCACTAAGGCTATTCTTCGAACGCAACAGTTTCGCAAACGGGCTTTGTGAGACTGATTAGTAGAGGAGTTGGTTGTCCGGTATCATATGGGCTGTGAGTATGCGACATCGCAATAATTTGACTTGAGTGCAAGTGGGAGATTGTTGGATATAGTGCCCTCTAAGTCAATTATTAGATCACATGCACGTGATTGCAATGATTGTGGGAGGACCTATACCGGTAGGACAGTCTTATTCAAGATGATAGTATGCTATTTTGTTTCTCTTTATCATCGTGTACTGCTTTAGGTGACCTTACAAGTCGCTATTATACGTTGATAGAGCCCTTAGGATTCTTGCTTGACGACCATCAGTATGATGGCGATCATATACGTGGGAGCTGGGGTCTATAAGCACATCCTTAAAAGGTCCCTAGTCGTGGGAGTTTCGAGACTGGGCATCGATACTCCATTAGTAGACTAGTGTATACAGTCGAGACCCCGACGAGGGGCGGTGGCCGGTCTCAGAAGCCATTGGTGTCAGTAGGTTCACCTAAGATGTATACAGGTGCTCATTGGGTTATGAGTACACCGGACAGGACTCGCTGGGAACATGCTAGTTGGTATTATACCTGACGTCAGATAGCAGTTCGCTGGAGACATGTGTACAGGTTAGTTCATCGACCTGAGATCGTCATTTGTCTCGTGTGAGTTCCTATTGTGCTTTGATTACTATCCTACCACGGCTCAAAGGAGGCGTGCAAACAGGTTTTAGTTGGGTACAGTCCCGAGCCTCATGGAGGCAAGTGAGCGGATCGGCAGGGGTTTCGTCTTTCCCGGTACTGGGGGTGAGATCGTGCTGTGTCTAGGAGAGCCATTACACAAAGCCCTCGGCCGAGATAGGAGATTTACTGGTAGGTATTCCAGTAGTATCTCAGGGTGTTCTGGGCTACACTCCGACACGACTTGTACCGCTTTTAGGGTCTAACTTTTACCAACCCCCTAGGCCCGCCATGCGATGCGCATAGACGAACGGACCGGACTATACGGATATTGTCACTGACATGCTCAGTAGGGTGTCAGGATGAGTTCGCTCATCGACCTCCCTTTTGGTCAATACCTGGTAGCCCGTTACGTACGGCTAATACCTCTGACGTGCTAGTGGTTAAATCCATAGCCAAAGTATTGATGAGTCATTAGAGTCCCCAACAGACAGTTTCTCAAGTTTCGGGCGAAACGTTTTGCCGGCCGTATGATATATGGCAGGGTTCGATCATATACGTGGGGTATTGCACGGATCATGATCGGACGGATCATACTAGTGGGCTTTGGTTTAAGCCGGATCCTAGTATTAGATTTGTTGGATTACTTTAGTCTCATCGCATTCGCATTCAGTCGGAATGCAGATGCAGGTATGTATATACAGGTGAGGGGTATCCTTGTGATCCGTCACGAGTTTACTTTAGGTGTTGCCGGATCTTTTTGTTGGACCAAACATTTGGATTAATGTTTGGATAATGGAAATTGTGAGCTAGATTTCATCATGACATGCATTAAATGTGACATGAACACATTAGTGACTCATGGTCCCTTTTTATGTGTTAATGTCACATTATATGATGTTTTTGTGTTGAGATGAAGGGAGGAGAGAGAAGGGGGCTGCCATATGTTTTGTTAGCTCTTGTATTTCTTTTTCTAACACTCTCACTATTATTCATTGCATCACAAGAAAAGAAAAGAAGAAAAAGCCTTCTCTTCTTCTTCTTCCTCCTCTAGCTTACATACTCCATTAATGGAAACACCTTCAACCTCCATCCAAGCAATGGATGCAAGAGGCAAAGTGATCACAAACATTCTCTACAACACCTTGGACACGTCGGCTAGCACACTTCGTGCCCGAGTTGCTTCGGATGAAGCGGGAGCCCGTTAAAAGACTTCTCGATATGGTGCCCTTTCCGACGAGGAGATGAAGACCGGAGTTGCCGCGGAGAGCTTAGGATGGTGGCCGAAGACCGAAGGACACGGATCGCTCGGTATAGCTTTCTATCCCTTCTCTTGTTTGCTAGTAGTAGGTTAATGGTTCGATCCGGGTTTTAAGCATACGATAGCGCCGGTTTTCAGGTTAAGAAAAATTTTTGTTTCCGCATTTTGGCCTCGAAAAGACGGCCGGGGCACTACCGTAGTCTTACAGTTCCTACCAGTGTTGATCCAATACCTCTCTATTGCGAGAACAACGGTGCTATAGCTTTAGCGTAGGAACCTAGGTCCTATCAGAAGTCCAGACACATCTTAAGGCGGTATCACCTGATCAGGGAGATCGTGGATCGCCTGGAGATCCAGGTAAAGAGAGTAGATACGGAGAATAACACTGCTGATCCATTCACAAAGGCCATTCCTCAGACGCAGTTCGAGAGCCTATTCGAGATGAATTGTCTGCGATATGCCTGTACATGGTCCTAGTGCTTGTGCGGGATTGTTAGTGTTTATGCCCTAGAGGCCATTACTGTATCATACTAGTTTGTATATTACTTAATGGAATCTTGGGATATTCACAGTTGTATTGACAGTATTTCTAAAAATTGTAGAATGCTACTTGGTTTGTGTCTGCTTTAATATGTGCATATGTTTCTTTTAACGTATCGCTTATACATATTAGTAGAACACTTAGGATCTTTGCTTGATTACCAGCGTTGTGATGGCAGTCACACTGGTGGGGGCTGGGTAGTCTATAAGCAACATCCTATACAGATCCCTAGTCGTAGGGTTATCGAGGCAGGGTATTGATACTCCGGAGTTGACTTGTGTGTACGCTTCTCATCCCAGTTGGGGAGATGGTCTGTCCCACAGCCATCAGTACGTTGTACTGGAGATAGTATGCAGGTGCTCGTTAGGTTACGGTTACACCGGACAGGACTCGCCGAGAACTGCAGGTTGGTTTTATACCCATCGTCAGATAGCAGTTCCCAGGTGACATGAGTACAGCTTAGTCCGTCGACTTAACACTGCTACTTCTCCTCGGGTGTGTTCCGACTGTACTTAGATTACTACCCTACCACGGCTCAAAGGAGTCGTGCAAACAGGTAGTAGTTGGGTGCAGTCCTGAAGCACTTGGAGGCAGTGGCGGTTAGACAGGATTCGTCTCTCCCGGTATTGGGGGTTGATATCGCGCTCTGTATGGAGAGCTATTACGCAAAGTTTGTAGGCCAGGGCAAGCGAGATTTACTGGTAGGTTCCAGTAGTTTCTCAAGGTGTAATGGGCTTCACTCCGATACGACTTATACCGCTATTAGGGGTCTGACGTTTACCGCCCCCTTGGCCCGATATGCAATAGTCCTAGACGAACAGACCGGACTGTACAGAGATTGTCACATCAGGCTCAGTAGGAGTTCGGATGGGTTTCCTCATAGTCCTTCTTATCGACATCTACCTGGGGACCGTTACGTAGAGCTAGTACCGCTTGCGGCCTATGGGTAAACCCACTGCCAGCGTAGTGTCGAGTCTTTAGAGTCCCACCCAGAGAGTTTCCCTGCACTGGGCAAAAGGAGTAGAGGCCGTATGGTTTTACGGCAGGGCTGCGATCACTTACGTACACTTGTGTACATACTATGATCGGGCAGATAATACTAGTGGGCTTTGGTTTAAGCCAGATGCTAATATTATACAGATGGATTTATTCAGTCAAAGATTATCCGTGCTTTTCGGAAATACGGATGGGAGGGGAAGTCTCGTAATTTGTCGGGAAGCTTTTAGAAGAGGATGACTCATTTGTATTTATTTCTTTTGGATTAAACACAAATGAGGTGGAGAGATGAGTTGTAAGTTTTCATTAAATGCTTAATGACTCATGAGGTGATTCACCCTTAGTATTAAATGATGCTCACAAGATATTTCTAGATATTTTGATCAAGAGATATTTGTATGCTTCATTATATTCTTTCATGAGTTATTATTCATTATCATTATCACAAAAGCTTTCTCTCTCCTCAAGTTTTCATCTTCTTCCTCAAACCCTAAAAGCTCTCATGAGTTGAGAATCCTAGGGTTTAAGTGACTAATTAATCCATCTAGTTACTCTACACCCTCTGGGACTTCTAGATTAACGATCTAGAAGCCGTAGTTATCTCAGATTCGAGATAGGAGCTCGGACTGTAGACTCTCGGGTGGATCCTCTTTGACTCGAGGTGGCCATTGAGGTGCTCATGTTCCATAGAGCCTATGAGGTGTGGAGGACAGCAATGAAGACCCGAAGGACAAGTAACGTGAGGTATGACTTCGAATCAGAGTAGTTAAACCTCTCGTAGTTTGCTAGTAATGGTTTAGACACGATCCGTGTGCTCAAGTCCGTGTTACGAAGCTTTGATAATTGTTTTTCATATATTCCGCCTCCCCGCGAGCTTGTGCGGTGCGTGACATGGACTTACAGGCATCACTCAGGTCTTTCATGGAGAACCTCTATGACAAGAATCCTTTGACTGATTGTAGCATAGAAAAGTCATTTCCTATCAAGAGCATGTCATCCACGTACAAGACGAGGAATACCACATTTCTCCCTATAATCTTACTATATATTCGTGGTTCATCTGGATTTTTGATAAAGTCAAATTCTTTGACTGTATCATCAAAAAAGATGTTCTAACTCAGCGATACCTTCTTTAGTCCATAAATGGACTTAAGCAACTTGCACACTTTCCCGCTGCTCCCACTCTGATTGAAACCTTCTGGTTGATCGATATAGACGCACTCTTCCAAATTTCCATTTAGAAAAACCGTCTTTACGTCCATCTGCCAGATCTCATAATCGTGGAAGGCAGTAATGGCATGGAGGATCCGAATGGATTTGAGCATAGCCACTGGAGAAAAGGTTTCATCTTAGTACAAACCAGGTCTTTGACGAAAAGCTTTTGCAACAAGTCTAGCCTTATAAGTTTCAACCTGTCCATCTACACCAATCTTCTTTCTGAAGATCCATTTGCAGCCAATGGGTTTTACCCCTTCTGGAGCAATGCTCAAAGTCCATACTTTGTTGGTGTACATGGACTCCATCTCGGTCCGCATTGCATCCAGATATTTTACTGACTCGCCGCTCTGAATGGCTTGCTGGAAGCTAGTAGGCTCATCATTGTCAATGATGCACTCTTCTTGATCCCCGTCTATGAGAAAACCGTATTATCCCTCGCGCGGATGAGACTGCCTACTAGTTCTGCGGAGTGGCGCTGGAATGTTCGTGTCACGACCCGAAGTTCGGCCCGTGACCGGCACTTAACCACTTAACGTCTACAGGCGTAACGTGACTAAGTAAGCCGAAACCCAGAAATCGAAACCATTAAAAGTAATGAGTGTTAAAACATTTGTTAAAACATTTAGAAAACCTTAGTAATTTAGTTAAATTATTTAAAGTTCAAGTTATTATCTTAAAATTTTTGGCAGCACTTCCTTTGTAAAGACAAGCCCCGAAATCGGGTACAAGACAAGATAATAGTAAAAATGACATACAATAAGAGTAAAGAATCCCAAACGGGAGCAATCACGCCCAACGGCGGAAACAATCACCACAATGATAGTATACAACGCCGTAGCGAAGAAATGAGCAATATAAGTGAAAAAAAGTATCATGAAAAATAAAACTGCAAAAATAAAGTCGGCTTACAACGAGCTCCACACCAGAGTACAAAATAATATACATCGTCCTCACAACTGGTCTCTAAGTCAATACATGAATAGTAGATGGAGAGTACTAGATACAACGGTGTATACAACTGGAAAATAAACGGATATCGCAAAACCCCACCTATCAGCAAAAGTGCTCACGCACCAACTGCAGTGGTATCCGTATCAAAAGATGCAAGAAATCAGCCTGCCGCGACTACTCCAAGGGGTAACCTGCAAACTCTCTGGCACAACGGTGGTGAGTTTCCATGTCATGAATAGTAGATAACATATAAAGGTAATCACGAGTATGCACGTACCACGATACTCTAACCTATGCCAACAGATAACATCTATATGATGAGCTGGATGCGCAATAATCATGCAACAAGTGCGATCTAATAACATCTCTATATGATAAGCAGGCTATGCGATAATCATGCATAGCAAATGCAATCTAGTAACATCTATATAGGATGAGCAGGGTATGCAATAATCATGCAAAAGTACACTATCAGGTACTACAGATACAGGATGAGATGCATACTACTGAATGCTGAGTATGGGATAAAATATCATCTACACGGAATGTCAACGTGGAAGAATAACCGGGGTCCATTCCATACACCAAAATCCCAGTAAAAACTCTGGCCGTCACTATAATCGGCCCTCAAATCCTGTAATGCTCATGGAATCATGCGTGCCCAACATCGGCACTCGAAATATCGTAAAATAATCGTGTCCAGCATCGACACGCAAATCCTTATGTATCGGGCTCCATCAGTCCGGATCGGTCCACGGGCTCCATCAGCGGAATCGGCCCTCATCCCCGGCAGTACGGGTCAGCCCGTATCCATCTATCGACTTTGGTCAGTATCCTCCAGATAACCGTCAGGTCCAACCAATCACCGATAGGTAGTAGTCCCTCCGCCGGGCTCATCGTCATCCACACGAAATCACTATCTCGCCCCGGGGTACCATACCGGGTCCACCATGTACCCGCAAATAGATCGTCCTCCTCCTCGAATCGGGTTTCATGTGTCATACGTCTCAGAACCGAGAAAACGCATGGTGGACGCACTGAAATATCAAAACAAGAGAAACCTGGTTTTTAAAACAGTGCGTATTTTCTTTTAAATAATACCACGGTTCTCAAATCCAGAAATCATATGAATCCAAAACTCAATGCGTAAATCCATGCAATGTGTCGTATGACACTAGGAGTAAAAAGGGAAAATCGCTCTTTTAAAACGGATCCAGTTTTGAAAATATCTCATGCGGTCCCTATTATTCAAGAAATTAAGTCAATATCATCCATGTATGTATATAGGTATGGATGTGCAAATGGATATACACGCGAATATGAGTGTAGCAATGTATATGTGGGTAAATATGGATACACAATGTGCATGTGTGCAAGTAGGAATATATCAAGAAACGTATGCACTAATATGAGTATACAGTGTGCTTGTGCGGAAGTAGGGATATATCAATAAATGTATGCACTAATATGAAGATACAGTGTGCATGTGCGCAAGTGGGGATATATCAATAAATGTATGCACTAAGATGAATATACAGTGTGCTTGTCCGCAAGTAGGGATATATCAATAAATGTATGCACTAGTATGAAGATACAGTGTGCATGTGCGCAAGTAGAGATATATCGATGAATGTATTCACTAAGAAGAATATACAGTGTGCATGAGCGCAAGTCGGGATATATCAATAAATGTATGCACTAATATGAAGATGCAGTGTACATGTGCGCAAGTAGGGATATGTCAATAAATGTATGCACTAAAATGAATATACAGTGTGCATGTGCGCAAGTAGGGATATATCAATAAATGTGTGCACTAATATGAAGATACAGTGTGCATGTGCGCAAGTAGGGATTTATCAATAAATTTATGCACTAATATGAAAATACAGTGTGCGTGTGCGCAAGTAGGGACATATCAATAAGTGTTTGCATTAAGATGAATATACAGTGTGCATGTGCGCAATTAGGGATATATCAATAAATGTGTGCACTAATATGAAGATACAGTGTGCATGTCCGCAAGTTGGGATATATCGATGAATGTATGCACTAAGATGAATATACAGTGAGCATGTGTGCAAGTAGGGATATATCAATAAATGTGTGCGCCAATATGAATATATAGTGTGCATGTACGAAAGTTTGAAGATATCAATATATGTGACTAAGTCATGTCTAATCATCAATGATGCGGTAATCAAATTATATATGATTCGTAGCAATTCTGTAGTGCAAGTGTCATGGCAATCACTAACTGTGTGAGTGTATCATATAAATAGTGCTCGTGCGGTTTAAACCATTAGTGACAGTGCAGTGTCATCTAACTACCATTTCTATATGCAACATGGAATGGGTATCCTACATTAGTATATATGAATATATACGACTAAAATATCCTATCATGCCCTGAAGCTTAACGCCATACGGGCGATTTCCCCATAGATGTTAAATCTACTCACCTAGTCTCATGCTAAGCGTAGCTGACCACCTGTTTCCCCTTCTTTGCGGCGTCCGACGTAACCGACTGCGAACCTTGAATTTACACAATGAATCCATATAAGCAAAATCCTACAAAAGTGTCATATTGAAGCTAAACGAGAAACTCGCGTTGTGAACTAAACGCGCGTGTGTCCGATATGCTGAAACGTGTGCATACGCGTCTAAAACTAACTCGACAAGTTGCGACACGCAGCAACACTAAACCCACTCACGTATCACACGTGTCGCGCGAACTAAACGTCTTGGAAAAACGATATATCGCTCCAGATTTTGACTCGGATGAAAACTCAAAAAGTTGCATATTTCAAACTACTAAAATATATAGCAGACTACCCTAGACCCAACCCCAGCACCCAACTCCCTATCTGGCCACAATTTGCGGCCAGAACGAATAAAATTGCGGCCTGGGTGTGGAATTATGGGCTCGTGCTTCGTGTGTGGGGTCTAGATCTTGTGTTCATGCTCCAATTATCCCAGATTTTCTTTTAAGCATACGGTTCAACAGCAGAATACAGAAAGGCTATGTTTTACCTTAAAACGTTAACTTTTGCACTAAACGAAACCCTATGGTATTTTAGTGAAATCTAGGGTAAGACTAGGTTTACGTGGCCCTAACAACACTTAGTTAAGCTAGGTTAACCATCAATATCACCACTTGGCCAAAACTCCACACATAAGTTTAGCAAAAGGGAAATGAGTTCAGAGATTATACCCCCTAAGGATCCTAAGTGCAAGGAGAAGGAGAAGAAGAGGAGGAGAAGGAGATGCTGCTGCTGGGGTGCTGCTGCCGCTAATGCATGTTGCTGCTGTTGCTGCTGCCTAAAGCTGTTGCTGCTTGTGCTGATGCTGCTGCTGCTACTTGTTGTTGTTGTTGTTGCTGCTTGCTGCTACTGCTGAAGCTCCTGCTCCTGCTGCTTCTTCTGGTGCTGCTGCTGCTTGTAATGAGTGAGAGTGAGAGAGATGTGAGGAAAAATGAGAGTTAACAAAAGAAAAGAATGAGAGCCAAGCTAGTCAACCCCCCTCTCTCTCTTCATTTAATGTGAGCATGGCTCAAGCCATGATGCCCACACCCCCCCTCTCTCTCCAGGTCAACCATAATTCAAATCAATTTCCATTTTAAAAAGAACAATAACCTACACACTTAATAAAATTTTAAACTAGCTTAAAGAAAATGGTTAGTCCACCATGGTTGCTAATCATGGTCTAACCCTAATTAACCCTAGTTTACATGCACATGTGTGTGCAAGACTAAATAAATTCTAATAAAATATTCATTAATTTTGATAAAATACTTGAAAATCATTTTGGTAAACATTTTACTAAACACCATATCTTAAAGTATAATTAGCCACTAATCACATCCTAAGGTGTTACAATCTTCCCCCCTTATAGAAATTCGTCCTCGAATTTAAAATTATAAAGCTACGCATACCTTCAAAGAGATGAGGGAATTTCTTCCGCATCTCGCCTTCGGCCTCCCAAGTGATCTCACCACCATTTGGGTTGCGCCAAAGCACCTTCACAGATGGCAAGACCTTCGATCGAAGTTTCTTCACCTGCAGGTCCAATATCACGACTGTCTGCTCGATGAACGAAAGATCGCGCTCGAGTTGAACGGTCTGGTGCTGAATCATGTGAGAAGGGTCATGTAGGTATCTGCGAAGCGATACGTGGAATACGGGGTGAACATCTGGGAAGTCGGGTGGAAGAGCTAAACGATATGGTACTGCGCCCACACGCTCGAGGATCTCGAAGGGACCTATGAATCTGGGGCTAAGTTTTCCCTTCCGTCCAAACGTCATCACTCCCTTCGTCGGAGAGACCCTCAGAAAAACGTGATTGCCAACTGTGAACTCTAATCTGCGGCGGCGTCTGTCAGCATACGATTTCTGCCTACTCTGAGCTGTCCTCATCCTATCTCGAATCAGCTATATCTTTTCGGTCATCTCCTGTACGATCTGCGGCCCCAAAATACTACTTTCACTGAGCTCTGTCCAACAGACGGGCGATCTACATCTCCTCCCATACAAGGCCTCGAAAGGTGCCATCTGAATAGTATCCTGGAAACTATTGTTGTAGGAGAACTCTACCAAGGGTAAATGATGATCCCAGCTACCAACAAAGTCTAAAACGCATGCTCGGAGCATGTCCTCGAGAGTCTGAATAGTCCGCTCTGACTGGCCGTCGGTCTGCTGATGAAATGCTGTGCTGTAACTCAAACGGGTGCCCAAAGCCTCCTGAAGCCTCTGCCATAGTCGGCTGGTAAACTGGGTGCCTCGGTCGGATACGATACATGTCGGGACTCCATGCAGTCGTACAATCTCGTCGATGTATATCTGGGCATACTGAGCAAATCCGAAAGTAGTCTTCATCGGCAGGAAGTGAGACGCTTTCGTCAGTCGGTCCACGATCACCCAAATGGAGTCATATCCTCGACTAGTCCTGGGTAGACCCACAATGAAGTCTATAGAAATGTGTTCCAATTTCCACTCCGGAACGGGTAACGGATGTAGCTCTCGCGCTGGCCTCTGGTGCTCGTCCTTGACTTGCTGACAAGTCAGGCATATCGACACAAAGTCTGTGATGTCCCTCTTCATCCCGTCCCACCAGTAAACGCCTCTCATATCATGGTATGTCTTGGTGGAACCCGGATGAATGCTGTACACCGATCGATGTGCCTCCTCAAGAATCTCACGCCGCAGTCCCTCAGCATCTGTTGACGCACACATGTTGTTTGATCCCGGATCCACGCACTCATACGTTTCCACAAACTTCGTGCCAAATTTCGGTAGAGAGTCTGGTTTGCCTTATCAGCCTCTTGTTGTGAACACTCCTGTAGACGATTCGTTTGTTGCTAGACACGTGTTCCGATCCTGTGTTGTCCGTATTGGCGAGAGAGAGTTGCCTTTCGACTTGATCCTTTTTGAGATGTTGGACTTCGATGTTCTTTACGGTATGGATTGGTTAGCCACGTGCTATGCGTCTGTGGACTGCCGCGAGAACACAGTAAGGTTTTGTTTTCCCGGTGAGTCGGCTTTTGTTGTGCAGGGGGACCGTGGTGCCGCCCCTCACAGTTTGATTTCTTCTCTTCGCGCTGGACAGCTATTGAGGAAGGGATGTAAGGAATTTCTAGCTTATGTTTGCGATACTAGAGCTACGGATGTTCCGTTGGACCAGGTTCCGATTATGTGTGAGTTCCCTGATGTCTTCCCTAAGGAGCTTCCAGGGCTACCGCCTGAGCGCGATATTGTTTTCTGCATTGACTTGAATCCCGGCATGGGGCCTATTTCTATACTGCCTTATCGGATAGCCCCGGCGGAGCTTAGAGAGTTGAAAGGTCAGTTGCAAGATTTGCTTGGTAAGGGACTTATTCGACCCAGTGTGTCTCCTTGTCAAGAAGAAGGACGGCAGTTTGCGTTTGTGTATCGGCTACCGCCAGCTGAACAGGGTTACCGTGCGCAACAGATATCCCTTGCCACGCATCGACAACTTGTTCGACCAGCTTCAGGGTGCAGGGCATTTTTCGTGGATCGACTTGCGATCAGGATACCATCAGTTGCGGGTTCGACAGAAGGATATCCTGAAGACAGCTTTCCGCACGCGTTGCGGCCACTATGAGTTTTTAGTGATGTCGTTCGGACTCACCAACGCCCCAGCAACATTTATGGACTTGATGAACCGTATTTTTAGGCTGTATCTTGATTTGTTCATCATCGTATTCATTGACGATATTTTGGTGTATTCCCGAAGCCGAGAGGAGCACGAGCGGCACCTGCAGATCACACTGCAGACTTTGAGGGAGCACCAGCTATTCGCAAAATTCTCCAAGTGCGCATTCTGGCTTGACAGCGTAGACTTATTGGGTCACGTGATTACACGAGATAGTATATGTGTGGACCCGAAGAAGATCGAGGCCGTTCAGCATTGGCCCAGACCCGCATCAGTTACGGAGATCCGCAGCTTTCTAGGACTGGCCAGCTACTACAGGCGATTGGTACAGGATTTCTCCCGTATTGCTGCACCTTTGACCGTGTTGACCCGGAAGGGAGTTCCTTTCGATTGGACCGAGGAGCGCGAGCACAGCTTTCAGCAGTTTCGGACTCGTTTGACCACGCCGTCCGTGTTATCTTTGCTTTCGAAGTTCGGCCCGTGACCGCACTTAACCATGTAACATCTACAGAACATACTGATAGGGTACCTGAGACCACCGCATTGGACGCCTACGCGTCCTGATGCGTCAAAGCGAAAACCCGTGCCTGTCCTCTACTTGCGACTGGCGGTCCCCTATTGGCAACTGGCTGTACTCTACCGGCAGCAGGCTGTCCTCTGCCTCGGCCACCTCGTCCTCTATGAGCAAACCCTCCGCAACCACGGCCTCTCTGTGCATGAGTCTGGCGCGGAGCAACAGTAGGTACAATAGGCAACGCCCTCTCGGGTGGGGAAGGAGGAAGTGTGATATGTGGTACGGTAGTCTGGCCCTCGCGTGGTTCGGGGCAATCTCGAACACGATGATAAGTACTCCCGCATCGAAAACATTTAGAGGGTGTCGGCCGACACAGTGGATAGGTGCTATATAACCGTCCTCATCTCGAACCTCTGTCATCATCACGTCCTGGAGGGGGTCAGCCTCGGCGACTACCCATCTACCTCTAAGAAGACACGTCGGTGCGAACTCTCTTCGGTCCCGGAACTCCTGAAGTCTCGGCAAGGCGCTCCTCTACTAATAGGGCTGCATCTACAGCTGCTGCATAAGTCTCGCAATGCTGTGAGCTAATCGCCAGGAACAGTGGGGTAAGTAAGCCTCAAACAAATCTCTAGACTCGCATCTCCCCAGTAGCCACTAGGTATGGGGCATAACCAGATAGCTCGGTGAACAGTACGTCGTACTCTGCCACTGTCATCTCTTACGTCTGACGTAAAGACTCGAACCTGCACGCTCGGGCATCGCTGACATTCTGGAGAAGGAAACGGGCTAGAAATACCGTCACAAATTCGGTCCACGTCATAGGAGGAAGACTTGCTGCTCTGCCCTTCTCGACCGACTCACACCATTTCTGCGCAAGACCTTCCAGGCGAAAGCTCGCGAACTCTAACCATCTCGCATTTGAGCATCTGAGTGAACGACATATCCGCGCCATCCAATCGATAAAAGACTGTAGGCCCTCGGCTGCATCGTTGCCTATGAAGACCGGAGGCTTCAGCCTCATGAACTCTAATGGCGATACTGTGATGACCTCTGAGGCGGCAGGGTCAACTGCCTGTACTGTAGGTACCATCGCGGTCCCCGCAACGGGTGGAACTACCTATAGTCGCTGCGCTCGATGTGTCTCGACTAACGACCCTAACATCTGGCGCATCTCTTTCAAACCGGCCCCTAGCTTGGCGATCTGATCTGTCGTAGGAGGAACGGTCTGCTCTGGTACAACTGGTGTACTGCCCGGGTCCGTCCTCATCTCAGACAAATTAACTCGAATCTTGGCTCTCGTGGCCGCTCTCTGCGCCCTCGTAGTCTTTGGCGGCTTGATAGTTGAAAAGAAAGTAGGATTCGATAAGAATACGGAAATCGAATCACAAGAATGTATATAATCATGAAGGAATTTAATCAATAAGTCCTAAGGTCACTTAGGAGGAATACCGTGTCGTGAGTATGTCGTGGAACATACACACGCTACGCCACTCTGCTTCAGCTACCTACTCCATCATACCAGGGTCATCCTACACTCCGAAAGGTAAAACCTATACTCTGATACCAACTTTGTCATGATCCGAAATTCGGCCCGTGACCGGCACTAAACCACGTAACGTCTACAGAACATACTGATAGGGTACCTGAGACTACTGCATTGGACGCCTGCGTGCCCTGATGCGTCAAAGCGAAAACCCATTCCTGTCCTCCACCTGCGACTGGCGGTCCCCTACTAGCAACAGGCGGTACTCTGCCGGCAGCTGGCTGTCTTCTGCCTTGGCCACCTCGTCCTCTATGAGCAAACCCTCCATGACCACGGCCTTTCTGTGCATGAGTCTGGCGCGGAGCAACAATAGGTACAATAAGCAACGCCCTCTGGGGTAGGGAAGGTGGAAGTGTGATATGTGGTACGGTAGTCTCGCCCTCACGTGGCTCGGGACAATCTCGAACACGATGATAAGTACTCCCGCATCGAAAACTTCTCGATGGTGTCGGCCGACCCTGTGGATAGGTGCTATATAACCGTCCTCGTCTCGAAAATCTGTCATCATCACGTCCTGGAGGGGGTCTGCCTCGGCGCCTACCCATCTACCCCTGAGAAAACAGGTCAGTGCGAACTCTCTTCGGTCCCGGAACTACCGAAGTCTCGGCAAGGCGCTCCTCTACTAATAGGGCTATATCTACAGCTGTTGCATAAGTCTCGCAATGCTGTGCGCTGATCGCCAGGAACAGTGGGGTAATTAAGCCTCGAACAAATCTCTTGACTCGCATCTCCTCAGTAGCCACTAGGTATGGGGCATAACCAGATTGCTCGGTGAACAGTACGTCATACTTTGCCACTGTCATCTCTGGCGTCTGACGTAAAGACTTGAACCTACACGCTCGGGCATCGCTGACACTCTGGGGAAGGAAACGTGCTAGAAATACCGTCACAAACTCGGTCTAGGTCATAGGAGGAAGACCTGCTGCTCTGCCCTTCACGACCAACTCACACCATTTCTGCGCAAGACCTTCCTGGCGAAAGCTCGTGAACTCTACCCATCTCGCATCTGAGCATCTGAGTGAACGACATATCCGCTCTATCCAATCGATAAAAGACTGTAGGCCCTCGGCTGCATCGTTGCCTCTGAAGACCGGAGGCTTCAGCCTCCTGAACTCTAATGGCGATACTGTGATGACCTCTGAGGCGGCAGGGTCAACTGCCTGTACTGTAGGTACCATCGCGGTCCCCGCAATGGGTGGAACTACCTATAGTCGCTGCGCTCGATGTGTCTCGACTAACGTCCCTAACATCTGGCGCATCTCTTTCATACCGGCCCCTAGCATGGCGATCTGATCTGTCGTAGATGGAACGGTCTGCTCTGGTACAACAGGTGTACTGCCCGGGCCACTCCTCATCTCAGACGAATTAACTCGAATCTCGGCTCTCGCGGCCGCTCTTTGCGCTCTCGTAGTCTTTAGCGGCATGATGGTTGAAAAGAAAGTAGGATTCGATAAGGATACGGAAATCGAATAATAAGAATGTATATAATCATGAAAGAATTTTAATTAATAAGTCCTAAGGTCACTTAGGAGGAATACCGAGTCGTGAGTATGTCGCAGAACATACACACGCTACAGCACTCTGCTTCAGCTACCTACTCCATCATACCAGGTCATCCTACACTCCGAAAGGTAAAACGTACGCTCTGATACCAACTTTGTCATGATCCGAAGTTCGGCCCGTGACCGGCACTTAACCACGTAACGTCTACAGAACATACTGATAGGGTACCTGAGACAACTGCATTGGACGCCTGCGCGCCCTGATGCGTCAAAGCAAAAACCCATGCATGTCCTCCACCTACGACTGGCGGTCCCCTACTAGCAACAGGCTGTACTCTGCCGGCAGCTGGCTGTCTTCTACCTCGGCCACCTCGTCCTCTATGAGCAAACCCTCCATGACCACGGCCTCTCTGTGCATGAGTCTGGCGCGGAGCAACAGTAGGTACAATAAGCAACGCCCTCTGGGGTAGGGAAGGTGGAAGTGTGATATGTCGTACGGTAGTCTCGCCCTCACGTGGCTCGGGGTAATCTCGGACATGATGATAAGTACTCCTGCATCGGAAACATCTAGATGGTGTTGGACGACCCTGTGGACAGGTGCTATATAACCGTCCTCGTCTCGAACCTCTGTCATCATCACGTCCTGGAGGGGGTCTGCCTCGGCGCCTACCCATCTACCTCTGAGAAGACACGTCAGTGCGAACTCTCTTCGGTCCCGGAACTACCGAAGTCTCGGCAAGGCGCTCCTCTACTAATAGGGCTGCATCTACAGCTGCTGCATAAGTCTCGCAATGCTGTGCGCTGATTGCCAGGAACAGTGGGGTAATTAAGCCTCGAACAAATCTCTTGACTCGCATCTCCTCAGTAGCCACTGGGTACGGGGCATAACCTGATAGCTCGGTGAACAGTACGTCATATTTTGCCACTGTCATCTCTGGCGTCTGACGTAAAGACTTGAACCTACACGCTCGGGCATCGCTGACACTCTGGGGAAGGAAACGTGCTAGAGATACCGTCACAAACTCGGTCCAGGTCATAGGAGAAGGGCCTACTGCTCTGGCCTTCTCGACCGACTCACACCATTTCTGCGCAAGACCTTCCAGGCGAAAGCTCGCGAACTCTACCCATCTCGCATCTGAGCATCTGAGTGAACGACATATCCGCGCCATCCAATCGATAAAAGACTGTAGGCCCTCGGCTGCATCGTTGCCTATGAAGACCGGAGGCTTCAGACTCATGAACTCTAATGGCGATACTGTGATGACCTCTGAGGCGGCAGGGTCAACTGCCTTTACTGTAGGTACCATCGCGGTACCCGCAACGGGTGGAACTACCTATAGTCGCTGCGCTCGAAGTGTCTCGACTAACGACCCTAACATCTGGCGCATCTCTTTCATACCGGCCCCTAGCATGGCGATCTGAACTGTCGTAGGAGGAACGGTCTGCTCTGGTACAACAGGTGTACTGCCCGGGTCAGTCCTCTTCTCAGACAAATTAACTCGAATCTCGGCTCTTGCGGCCACTCTCTGCGCCCTCGTAGTCTTTGGCGGCATGATGGTTGAAAAGAAAGTATGATTCGATAAGGATACAGAAATCGAATCACAAGAATGTATATAATCATGAAGGAATTTTAATCAAAAAGTCCTAAGGTCACTTAGGAGGAATACCGTGTCGTGAGTATGCCGCGGAACATACACGCGGTACGCCACTCTGCCTCAGCTACCTACTCCATCATACCAGGGTCATCCTACACTCCGAAAGGTAAATCCTACGCTCTGATACCAACTTTGTCATGCCCCGAAGTTCGGCCCGTGACCGGTACTTAACCACGTAACGTCTACAGAACATACTGATAGGGTACCTGAGACTACTGCATTGGATGCCTGCGCGCCATGATCCGTCAAAGCGAAAACCCATGCCTGTATTCCACCTGCGACTGGCGGTCCCTGTAAGTGCACGGCGGCGCCCCGGCCGTCCATCCGACGCCGGAATGCGGAAGCGGTGAATAACTTAAATTTTGCGGACTTAGCAAACCGGCACCACCGCGCACTTTAACCGGATCGAACCATTAACTAGTCTAAGCCATCTACAAGAAAGGGGTTAGAGATATACCGACTGATCCGAGTCCTTCGGTCTTCTCGTCGTCGTCCCGATCTCCCGCGGATCCTCCGGTCGTCGCCTCCTTGCCGGAAGGGCACCACATCGCCTGTATCTTTTACGGGCTCCCACCTCAATGCCGAGGCAACTCGGGCACGAAGCTGGCTAGTCGACGTGCCCAAGATTTGCTGTAGAAATGTGTAGTGAGCTATTGTCTCTATGGGGTTTTGTATAGTTGCCATGATGGAGGAATTTTGCAAATGAAGAAGCCTTGGAGGCTTGCAGGAAGAATGGAGCATTCTATCTATGATGGCTCGGCCAGAGCATTCTTGCTCTCTCTGGAAATTGCAAAATGAAGCCAGCACCCCATTTAAATCAATGAATGAAATAAAATACCAAAGGAAATAAAATTCCTTCACAGCCAAAACACCAGGGGGGGTCCACCAAAAAAAAACAAGAAGGATAATTATCACACAATTAATCTTCACTCCACTCATGCTCACAAGAAATGGCCGGCCCCACCCAAATACCATCACCAAACAGTGGCCGGCCCAAGTTTCCATTTTCCATCATAAAACCCATACTCTATCAAATCCTAATTAATGCAAGAATAGAAAAGAGGATTTCATAATCAAACTTTTGCAAGAAACCCCCTCCACTAAATATTATTTGCAAACTGCAAATAACACCCTCCATCGGAAAAGTCCGGCCGGGAAAGAACAAAGGAAAACCGGCCGGAACGGAATGCAAACTGGCAACTCCAGAAAACTGGTCCCGTAATAAATTACAGGAAAACCCCGATACTGTGCATACACACCCGCATCTGTATTCCGTCCGGATACAAATGCAAAGAGACAAAATCTACACTGTACTAAACTAAGACCAGCTTAAGCCAAAGCCGGCTAGTTATATCCGTTCGATCCTGATCCGTGCAATACCGCACGTATCTGATCGAACCCTGCCATATACCTATACGGCTACTAGTACAAACCGTCCGATCCTGATCCATGCAATACCGCACGTATCTGATCGGACCCTGCCATATCTCCATACGGCCTCTACAGCGTTTCGCCCGAAACTTGAGTAACTGAAAGTGTGGTGGACTCTAAAGACTCGTCAATACTATGGCTGTGGATTTAACCACTAGCACGTCAGAGGTATAAGCCAATACGTAACGGGCCACCAGCTATTGACCAAAAGGGACGTCGATGAGCGAACTCATCCTGACACCCTACTGAGCCTGTCAGTGACAATATCCGTGCAGTCCGGTCCGTTCGTCTATGAGTATCGCATGGCGGGCCTAGGGGGTTGGTGAAAGTCAGACCCCCAAAAGCGGTACAAGTCGTGTCGGAGTGTAGCCCAGAACACCCTGAGATACTAATGGAATACCTACCAGTAAATCTCCTTGCCTTGGCCAAGGACTTTGTGTAATGGCTCTCCTAGACACAGCACGACCTCACCCCCAATACCGGGAGAGACGAACCCCTGAAGATACGCTCACTGCCTCCATGTGGCTCGGGACTGTACCCAACTAAAACCTGTTTGCACGACTCCTTTGAGCCGTGGTAGGGTAGTAATCAAAGTACAGTGGGAACTCACACGAGGCAAATGACGATCCCCAGGTCGATGAACTAACCTGCACACATGTCACCAGGGAACTGCCATCTGACGTCTGGTATATGACCAACTAGCATGTTCCCGGCGAGTCCTGTCCGGTGTACTCATAACCCAATGAGCACCTGTATACATCTTAGGTGATCCAACTGACACCAGTGGCTTGTGAGACCGGCCACCGCCCCTCGTCGGGGTCTCGACTGTATACACTAGTCTACTAATGGAGTATCGATGCCCAGTCTCGAAACTCCCACGACTAGGGACCTTTAAGGATATGCTTGTAGACCCCCAGCTCCCACTTATATGATCGCCCTCATACTGCTGGTGGTCAAGCAAGAATCCTAGGGGCTCTATCAACGTGTAATAGCGACGTGTCATGTCACCTAAAGCAGTACACGATGATAAAGGTAAACCAGATAGCATACTATCATCTCGAGTAAGACTGTCCTACCGGGATAGGTCCTCCCTCAATCATTACAATCACGTACCTGTGACCTAATAATTGACTCTGAGGGCACTATCTCCAACAATCTCCCACTTGCACTCAAGGCTAATTATTGCGATGTCGCATACTCACAGCCCGTGTGATACCGAACATCCAACTCCTCTACTAGTCAGTCTCACAAAGCTCGTTTGCGGAACTATTGCGTTCGAGGAATAGCCTCAGTGAGTGGATCCGCTTAGTTGTTTCTTTCTATGTCTCTCTATATCTCAAGTTCGCGGAGAAACCCATCTCCCGAAATGAGCAATACCAGTCTCAGAATAAGTCTGGATGTCTGATGGGACCTAGCTCATAAATGAACTCCAAATCCAAACTTCTTAGACTGTATCGTCAACTGAACTTAATCAGTATCCTGCGCGCCATGCCTCCCTCAGTATTTCCTTGGATCACCTGTCCAAAATACTGCCCCTCGTCAGAGGGAAAACTATAACTCTGACAACCTCCTTGTCGTCCATGTCACCTTGGAAGCCTGGAACGATAACCGTCTCCTGAATGAGGCTGTCGTTATCATATCCCTAGAACATCCACTTATGTTCTAAAACTGCTTCCGACTGTTTCTCCAGGATTGGATTAATGTCAACTTGTTGCATCTAGTGCAAGAACAACATCTGGTGTGGTACTTGACATCTCATGATTGACTCAATTGCCTAAGCAAGTGATCTGCCAATCATGCACGTCCCTCTCCCCTTTAGTCTGTAAGACACCTTTGGAGAGGGTGACTCCATTACCTGCAGGTACACTACCGTGCCAGGAGTCGTCCATCCTAAATACTCTTAGAATGCTGTCAAGTACCCTGATTGGGAAACCACCCAAATCTAGATCTAAAACCATAGATCTAGTAACCAGTATGTCTGATATAAAATCCATGTCCTTTGTGGAGAAACCACTGTGTGACGACCAAAGTATAACCGATCGTAGTATAGGAGTTTCCTTTCCTACTTTGTGTATGTCATCCAAATACCATGACATTACACCCTACTACCTTCTCAACAGATCCATCCCCTATTCTGATGAAGTCAAACCTATGACTGTCACGTCAGAAATAGATGATCTATGTCCGCTACATCTGCTTTAGTCTATAAATAGACATAAGCTGCCTGTCCACCAATGCTTCCGCTGCTCCCACTGACTACGACAACCCTCTGGCAGAGTCCTATAGACGTACACTTCTAAAACTAGTTTAGAACGACGCTATACTCATCCTCCCGCCGGGTCTCGTAACCTGGAACAACAGCAATGGCAATTGTGGGTAAACAAGAACTTCCCTGTCACCGTCCTTGAGGCTACCGTAGTACCTCTCTGGTGCCTGAAGTTACCCACCTTATCTGCGGAGTGGCCAATGGAATATCAATCCAGATTGAATCTTTAGGTTCCTTATCAAATCTTCAGTAATCGTTTGTGGTTCTGGAATTACTTCCAGTTCTACCATACTCCCACTATTGTTTTCTGAAAAAATCCATTTTTAATAAAACTGTGGCGAGTCTAGAACAATATTGCTATTGTTCATCCAGATGGTAGAAAGTCAACCCGCGTCATAGCCTGGGTCAACCCACAAACAGCCATTACAGAAACGCGCCTTGAGCTGTCCAGAGTCTGGTTTTAATCATAAGCCGGACAACTCCCCGTACCTTAACAACGTTAAGATATGAACTGTTCTATATCCAATATAGAACCAGAGGCACTGATTTAATTGAACCAGATTCAAATCATGCAGCTGTCCCCAGCGCATGTCAACTAAATGGAAGGAGGCCGATCAGCGTTACTCAACTTAGGAATGCTTCCAATTATGAGTAATCTGAAAGAGAAGTAATTTCTCTTTATCATTACTATCAACTGAATACCATACACAAGTATCCACATCTTCGATCACCTTGAAGAATCCCGATACTTGCTACACCTGGTTCTCTACTCTATTCAAATACCTATAACTCCTCAAAACTTAGACCCTGTGTTTCTACGAAACACATGTCTAAGAACTAGAGAAGTTAAAAGTAAACAGAATATAGTATGAGGACCAACCCCTCTGTCCTAATGGACACTGGACAACATACAATACTCTGTATAAGTCCGCTGAGTCTAACAACTCTTTCACTGTGTGTCGTAGGTTGAAAACTGTACTTATGGTTAAGAAGAATTACACCGCCGTTTAATGCTCCTTACCTAACCATCCACTGATATAGGTAAATGTCGTAGACATAATTTCAGAAAGGTATATCTCACTCTATGAAAATAGACGTACAGGTATATCAATTTGAAATTGGTGCATAACAGCGGATATTCAAAACCAGATATTTGCCGACCGGCAAACAGCCCAGGTGATTTCCTCAAATATCACCGATTACAACGAATCCTGATATAATGAGGATAATCACCCAATTCCCAATAACTTACTCCCACTCATCATCTGTAAAACCATACAGATGTGAGAATCGTACCTGGTAAATACATACCCTGGAGTAAGTATCTAATCGGGAAATCAGTTTTCCTTTAACATTACACAGTGAAACTGAAACATTGAAATGTTCCGTTGGGGTATCCTGGTATTCCTAGTAATGCCTCTTCCAGATTCACGACTGTAACCGTATAATTCTTTGCCACCTCTCCAAATCCCTTCATATGTCTTTAGTCTTTACCTTCTGCACACCCTTTTAGGCCAAATGGTTTTCTTCCTTCCCTACCGTTCGGCACCAGCCTATGGTTTGGAAGAAGACTATCCAATAAGCATAATGGGTGTACTGTCCCAATCCTAGGAACACTCGCAATGAGAGAGGGTGAAGATAAAAGACAACCGAATAAACCTTATTCCTATTTCTCCTGAACCAGAATCCATCCCCGAACTGGAACAAGTTCCATTCGAGTTCGTATATAACCATACGATGGAGTATCCAAATAAACTGTGGATCTTCATAGTGATACGGAGTGTCCTGGAGAAATACAAAGGTGATGTGGGAGTGGTAACGAAATATTTGGTTTGGTCGTGAATATCTGTTGCAATTTACTTTGCCCTCTTACTAATCCCTTGCTTTATCTGAACTTAATACCTTCTGCACACCATCGTTATGCTAATTGGTTTTCTTCATTCCCTACCGGTCGGCACCAGCCTATGGTTTGGAAGAAGACTATCCAATTTGCGTAATAGGTGTACTACTCCTAAACCAAGGAGTACTCGCAACCTGAGAGAAGGTGAAAAGAAAAGACAACTGAATAATCCTATCCGTTTTCTCCAGAACCGGAAACCATCCTCGAATTCCTTCGAGTTCGTATCTAACCATACGATGGTTTTGTCCAATGGAAGTGGACGTTCGTAGTAATACGGGGTGTCCTGGAGAAAAGGGTAAAAGTAGGAGTGGCAATGAGGTCTGCAACTCTGACAATCCAAAAGCCAGTGTTAAGAAGGTTCGGTCAACTTGGTTACTGAGTCATAGTCTTAGGGTCGGGTCAATGGTCGCTGCCAAAGAGAGAGAGAAAAGAAACACTCAGCGTGCACTCTTACCTAGATCAGAATGGTTACCAATTTATCTAATCTGGAGTCCTCCCACTGTACCTCAAATTCTCCTCCAAACCTGAAAGAAGAATTAGTCGGGGTCACCCGAGGAGTAAACTAACTCATCAGTGGGAATCGGGATCCAACTCTCATCGCATGACAACGTGACGGAATCCGCTCACGGTATCACACTCCAGAAGGTATGCGCATATCTGGCAAGTTTCAGTACTTTTGAAACTCCCGATGTGATTTCTGCCCCATGCTCTTATGACCTTGACTTTGGCCAACATATCATAAGTCACATGTCAAGTTCTACCTGTCATTCTCCAGGTTAATTTGAATCCACCCGTACATACCCTTGACTTTAGCCAAAATGGCAGCACGACTGTCCCAAACCAACGCATCTATCTATGCTGCATATGAATACCCCAATAGCTACCAATCACTGTGCCTTGACTTTGGCCAACATACACAGCTTGAATACTATTGACCACCCATATGAAACGACGGAGGGCTACGAATGGTTTCTGGCGAAAACCTTTAACGTAATGAACTTGATATCGTCGAAGGAACGGATAGCTTTTAAAAATATAGTGACGAAAACCGTTGCTAAAGAGGTCACTCCCTGTGAAGGGATCTCGGCTCTTTCCCCATAGAATGAGGTGCAGGATATTCCAAATGAATACCACGGTGCAAAGCAAAAGTAATCGGCTATAGTGAAGTTAATGCCCTGACGCAAACTTTTTGTCCAAGGGGTCACTCCCGGTGAAGGGATCTCGGCCCTTGCCTCGTCGACTGAGGAGCAGGATATTCCAAATGAATACCACGATGCAAAACAAAAGTAAACGTCCTTGCAATAACAGCTTTTGAAAAAGTGTTCCAACAACATCAGATAAGGTTTGTTTTTAACTTGCATTGATCCGAATCAACGCAGTCCCATCAATTGATCACACCACAAAGAACGAAAATATACTGATGTACGTATATGCCATCCGCATTCGCCACTGGGTCCCGTCATTACCCGTTAGGTTAGCTTACTAACGACAGAGCGGGGACTGGACTAGCGCGGATGCAAAACATATACAACATCTACTAATATATATACCAATATATTATATTTCGCTCAAGGCGTGAAAGAAATGCAACATCACAGAGAATGAACAGCATCACAGAAACAAAACAGATATCTGGGATCCCCGGGTTTCACAGAGCCGCTGAAACCCGACGTTCCCCTGGTCGTGTGGATAGCCTGTGCAATGAAATCCTAGACCCCTACGGGCGCGGCAAGTCACCCGCCAAAACCTGAAGCGAGGCAGCCCCCTTCAGCGCCGTGAATGGACCACCCAGCACTTCACGGAATCCGGTAACTTGGGCACCCCTCCTGGGTCAACCTGTACCCCCTACGAGTGCGGCGAATAGCCCGCCAATCCTAGAGTGAAGCCCCCTCCGTCTCAATGCCATGAGATGCGGGCTTGTTGCCCTCCAGAACCCGGCTATCCGTGCACCCCTCCGCGGGGCAATCCTAGTACAGAAAGTAAAATATACATACAACGGGTACATCGACCGCAACCAGGTCGTGCCCCAAAAGAATAATACAAACAGGCAGTGACGGCAGTCCACATGTCGGACGCTCGCCCCGCAATATCAAATGTACATAATACAACAGCACAGTACTAGCATTGCATCCAGGCTATCCCCCACGACCGATCCGCAACATCACAGCAAAAACAAAACATCAACGTGAAAGTCACGTTCGCAAATCCGTCTAACCGGGCTATAGCAGTTAGACCGGATTTACCGATCGAGTGACATTCACGGTCGCAGATATAATGTAAATACTTTGAAAAATGTGTTTAAAATTTTCCGATTGATCAAACATTAACAAGTGGGCCCCCAAACAAAACTGTAGCAACCACAGAAAACCTGGGCCCAATTTTAATAATCCAGAAACCACATTTATCAACCAGGAACATACTACAAAAATTTGGGATCATGAACAGTTACAACCGCCGCGGAAGCGCGGCCCAAGCAGGGGTTTGGCCGCCCTTCCGCGGCGGAAAAGTGAGATCATGGTACCAATTTTTTACAGAATGCTTATATTTCCCTGCATATCATTCTGAGACAACCTGAAAAATTTTTGGACTCAAAAAAAATTCGACAGAAACTGATGTGCTTGAAATACGTGTTTTCGGGATTTTGTTCGATCGGAAACGTTAAACACATTAAACAAAGCTAGATGAAGTTAATGGCGAGGCTCTGATACCACTGTAAGTGCACGGCGGCGCCCCGGCCGTCAATCCGACGCCGGAATGCGGAAGCGGTGAATAACTTAAATTTTGCGGACTTAGCAAACCGGCACCACCGCGCACTTTAACCGGATCGAACCATTAACTAGTCTAAGCCATCTACAAGAAAGGGGTTAGAGATATACCGACTGATCCGAGTCCTCCGGTCTTCTCGTCGTCGTCCCGATCTCCCGCGGATCCTCCGGTCGTCGCCTCCTTGCCGGAAGGGCACCACATCGCCTGTATCTTTTACGGGCTCCCACCTCAATGCCGAGGCAACTCGGGCACGAAGCTGGCTAGTCGACGTGCCCAAGATTTGCTGTAGAAATGTGTAGTGAGCTATTGTCTCTATGGGGTTTTGTATAGTTGCCATGATGGAGGAATTTTGCAAATGAAGAAGCCTTGGAGGCTTGCAGGAAGAATGGAGCATTCTATCTATGATGGCTCGGCCAGAGCATTCTTGCTCTCTCTGGAAATTGCAAAATGAAGCCAGCACCCCATTTAAATCAATGAATGAAATAAAATACCAAAGGAAATAAAATTCCTTCACAGCCAAAACACCAGGGGGGGTCCACCAAAAAAAAACAAGAAGGATAATTATCACACAATTAATCTTCACTCCACTCATGCTCACAAGAAATGGCCGGCCCCACCCAAATACCATCACCAAACAGTGGCCGGCCCAAGTTTCCATTTTCCATCATAAAACCCATACTCTATCAAATCCTAATTAATGCAAGAATAGAAAAGAGGATTTCATAATCAAACTTTTGCAAGAAACCCCCTCCACTAAATATTATTTGCAAACTGCAAATAACACCCTCCATCGGAAAAGTCCGGCCGGGAAAGAACAAAGGAAAACCGGCCGGAACGGAATGCAAACTGGCAACTCCAGAAAACTGGTCCCGTAATAAATTACAGGAAAACCCCGATACTGTGCATACACACCCGCATCTGTATTCCGTCCGGATACAAATGCAAAGAGACAAAATCTACACTGTACTAAACTAAGACCAGCTTAAGCCAAAGCCGGATAGTTATATCCGTTCGATCCTGATCCGTGCAATACCGCACGTATCTGATCGAACCCTGCCATATACCTATACGGCTACTAGTACAAACCGTCCGATCCTGATCCATGCAATACCGCACGTATCTGATCGGACCCTGCCATATCTCCATACGGCCTCTACAGCGTTTCGCCCGAAACTTGAGTAACTGAAAGTGTGGTGGACTCTAAAGACTCGTCAATACTATGGCTGTGGATTTAACCACTAGCACGTCAGAGGTATAAGCCAATACGTAACGGGCCACCAGCTATTGACCAAAAGGGACGTCGATGAGCGAACTCATCCTGACACCCTACTGAGCCTGTCAGTGACAATATCCGTGCAGTCCGGTCCGTTCGTCTATGAGTATCGCATGGCGGGCCTAGGGGGTTGGTGAAAGTCAGACCCCCAAAAGCGGTACAAGTCGTGTCGGAGTGTAGCCCAGAACACCCTGAGATACTACTGGAATACCTACCAGTAAATCTCCTTGCCTTGGCCAAAGACTTTGTGTAATGGCTCTCCTAGACACAGCACGACCTCACCCCCAATACCGGGAGAGACGAACCCCTGAAGATACGCTCACTGCCTCCATGTGGCTCGGGACTGTACCCAACTAAAACCTGTTTGCACGACTCCTTTGAGCCGTGGTAGGGTAGTAATCAAAGTACAGTGGGAACTCACACGAGGCAAATGACGATCCCCAGGTCGATGAACTAACCTGCACACATGTCACCAGGGAACTGCCATCTGACGTCTGGTATATGACCAACTAGCATGTTCCCGGCGAGTCCTGTCCGGTGTACTCATAACCCAATGAGCACCTGTATACATCTTAGGTGATCCAACTGACACCAGTGGCTTGTGAGACCGGCCACCGCCCCTCGTCGGGGTCTCGACTGTATACACTAGTCTACTAATGGAGTATCGATGCCCAGTCTCGAAACTCCCACGACTAGGGACCTTTAAGGATATGCTTGTAGACCCCCAGCTCCCACTTATATGATCGCCCTCATACTGCTGGTGGTAAAGCAAGAATCCTAGGGGCTCTATCAACATGTAATAGCGACGTGTCATGTCACCTAAAGCAGTACACGATGATAAAGGTAAACCAGATAGCATACTATCATCTCGAGTAAGACTGTCCTACCGGGATAGGTCCTCCCTCAATCATTACAATCACGTACCTGTGACCTAATAATTGACTCTGAGGGCACTATCTCCAACAAGTCCCCTACTAGCAACAGGCTGTACTCTGCCGGCAGCTGGCTGTCTTCTGCCTCCCCACCTCGTCCTCTATGAGCGAACCCTCGACGACCACGGCCACTCTGTGCATGAGTCTGGCGCGGAGCAACAGTAGGTACAACAGGCAACGCCCTCTGGGGTGGGGAAGGTGGAAGTGTGATATGTGGTACGGCAGTCTCGCCCTCACGTGGGTCGGGGCAATCTCGAACACGATGATAAGTACTCCAGCATCGGAAATATCTAGATGGTGTCGGCCGACCCTGTGGATAGGTGTGCATTATAACCGTCCTCGTCTCGAACCTCTGTCATCATCACGTCCTGGAGGGGTCTGCCTCGGCGCCTACCCATCTTCCTCTGAGAAGACATGTCGGTGCGAACTCTCTTCGGTCCCGGAAGTACCGAAGTCTCGGCAAGGCGCTCCTCTACTAATAGGGCTGCATCTACAGCTGCTGCATAAGTCTCGTAATGATGTGCGCTGATCGCCAGGAGCAGTGGGGTAAGTAAGCCTTGAACAAATCTCTTGACTCGCATCTCCTCTGTAGCCACTAGGTATGGGACATAACCAGATAGCTCGGTGAACAGTACGTCATACTCTGCCACTATCATCTCCGGTGTCTGACGTAAAAACTTGAACCTGCGCGCTCGGGCATCCCTGACACTCTGGGGATGGAAACGGGCTAGAAATACCGTCGCAAACTCGGTCCAGGTCAGAGGAGGAAGACCTGCTGCTTTGCCCTTCTCGACCGACTCACACCATCTCTGCGGAAGACCTTCCAGGAGAAAGCTCGCGAACACTACCCATCTCGCATCTGAGCATCTGAGTGAACGACATATCCGGGCCATCCTATCAATAAAAGACTGTAAGTCCTCGGCTTCATCGGTGCCTGTGAAGACCGGAGGCTTCAGCCCCATGAACTCTCATAACGATACTGTGATGAGCTCTGTGGCTGCAGGGGCAACTGCCTGTACTGTAGGTACCATCGCGGTCCCCGCAACGGGTGGAACTACCTCTGGTCGCTGCGCTCGAAGTGTCTCGACTAACGACCCTATCATCTGGTGCATCTCCTGCATACTGGCCCCTAGCATGGCGATCTGATCTGTCGTAGGAGGAACAGTCTGCTTTGGTACAATGGGTGTACTGCCCGGGTCAGTCCTCGTCTCAGACGAATCAACTCGAATCTCGGCTCTCGTGACCGCACTCTGCGCCCTCGCAGTCTTTGGCGGCATAATGGCTGAAAAGAAAGAAGGATTCGATAAGGATACGGAAATCGAATCACAAGAATTTATATAATCATGAAGGAATTTTAATCAATAAGTCCTAAGGTCACTTAGGCGGAATACCGTGTCGTGACTATGCCGCGGAACATACACACGCTACGCCACTCTGCTTCATCTACCTAGTCCATCATACCAGGGTCGTCCTACACTCCGAAAGGAAAAACCTACGCTCTGATACCAACTTTTTCACGACCCGAAGTTCGGCCCGTGATCGGCACTTAACCTCGTAACGTCTACAGAACATACTGATAGGGTACCTGAGACGACCGCATTGTACGCTTGCGTGTCATGATGCGTCAAAGAGAAAACCCGTGCCTGTCCTCCACCTGCGACTGGCGGTCCCCTACTAGCAACTGGTTGTACTCTGCCGGCAGCTGGCTGTCCTCAGCCTCGCCCACCTCGTCCTCTATGAGCAAACCCTCCACGACGACGGCCTCTCTGTCCATGAGTCTGGCACGGAGCAACAGTAGGTACAATAGGCAACGCCCTCAGGGGTGGGGAAGGTGGAAATGTGATATGTGGTACTGCAGTCTCGCCCTCACGTGGGTCGGGGCAATCTCGAACACGATGATAAGTACTCCCTCGTCGGAAACATCTAGATGGTGTCGGCCGACCCTGTGGATAGGTGCTATATAACTGTCCTCGTCTCGAACCTCTGTCGTCATCACGTCCTGGAGGGGGTCTGCCTTGGCGCCTACCCATCTGCCTCTGAGAAGACACGCCAGTGCGAACTCTCTTCGGTCTCGGAACTACCGAAGTCTCGGCAAGGCGCTCCTATACTAATAGGGTTGCATCTACAGCTGCTGCATAAGTCTCGCAATGCTTTGCGCTGATCGCCAGGAACAGTGGGGTAAGTAAGCCTCGAACAAATATCTTCACTCGCATCTCTTCAGTAGCCACTAGGTATGGGGCATAACTAGATAGCTCGGTGAACAGTACGTCGTACTCTTCCACTGTCATCTCCGCCGTATGACGTAAAGACTCAAACCTGCACGCTCGGGCATCCCTGAAACTCTGGGGAAGGAAACGGGCTAGAAATACCATCACAAAGTCGGTCCAGGTCATAGGAGGAAGACCTGCTGCTCTGCCCTTCTCGACCGACTCACACCATTTCTGCGCAAGACCTTCAAGGCGAATGGTCACGAACTCTACCCATCTCGCATCTGAGCATCTGAGTGAACGACATATCTGGGCCATCCTATCAATAAAAGACTATAGGTCCTCGGCTGCATCGCTGCCTGTGAAGACCGGAGGCTTCAGCCTCATGAACTCTAATAGCGATAATGTGATGACCTCTGTGGCTACAGAGGCAGCTGCCTGTACTGTAGGTACCATCGCGGTCCACGCAATGAGTGGAACTACCTCTGGTCGCTGCGCTCGAAGTGTCTCGACTAACGACCCTAGCATCTGGCGCAGCTCCTGCATACCGGCCCCTAGCATGGCGATCTGATCTGTTATAGGAGGAACAGTCTGCTCTGGTACAACGGGTGTACTGCCTGGGTCAGTCCTCGTCTCAGACGAATCAACTCGAATCTCGGCTCTCGCGGCCGCTCTCTGCGCCCTCGTAGTCTTTGGCGGCATAATGGTTGAAAAGAATGTAGGATTCGATAAGAATACGACATTCGAATCACAAGATTGTATATAATCATGAAGGAATTTTAATCAAAGTCCTGAGGTCACTTAGGCGGAATTCCGTGTCGTGAGTATGCCGCGGAACATACACACGCTACGCCACTCTGCTTCAGCTACATACTCCATCATACTAGGGTCATCCTACACTCCGAAAGGTAAAACCTACGCTCTGATACCAACTTTTTCACGACCCGAAGTTCGGCCCGTGACCGGCACTTAACCACGTAACGTCTACAGACGTAACGCGACTAAGTAAGCCGAAACCCAGAAATCAAAACCATTAAAAGTAATGAGTGTTAAAACATTTTATGGAAAAATTTGTTAAAACATTTAGAAAGCCTTAGTAATTTTGTAAAATTCTTTAAAGTTCAAGTTATTATCTTAAAAATTTTGGCAGCACTTCCTTTGTAAAGACTAGCCCCGAAATCGGGTACAAGACAAGATAACAGTAAAAATAGCATACAATAAGAGTAAAGCATCCCGAACGGGGGCAATCACGCCTAACGGCGGAAACAATCACCACAATAATAGTATACGACGCCGTAGCGAAGAAATGAGCAATATATGTGAAAACAAGTATCTTGAAAGATAAAACTGCATAAATAAAGTCGGCTCACAACGAGCTCAACACCAGAGTACAAAATAATATACATCGTCCTCACAACTGGTCTCTAAGTCAATACATGAATAGTAGATGGAGTGTACTAGATACAACAGTGTACAACTAGAAAATAATTGGATACCGCAAAAACCAACCTATCAGCAAAAGGGTTCACGCACCAACTGCAGTGGTATCCGTATCAAAAGATGCAAGAAAGCAACCTGCCGCGACTACTCCGAGGGGCAACCTGCAAACATTATGGTACAACGGGGGTGAGTTGCCAACTCGCGAATAGTAGATAACATATAAAGGTAATCGCGAGTATGCACGTACCGCGATACTCTAACCTATGCCAACAGATAACATCTATATGATGAGCTGGATGCGCAATAATGATGCAACAAGTGCGATCTAATAACATCTCTATATGATAAGCAGGGTATGCGATAATCATGCAAAGAAAATGCAATCTAGTAACATCTATATAGGATGAGCAGGGTATGCAATAGTCATGCAAAAGTACTCTATCAGGTACTACAGATACAGGATGAGATGTTTACTACTGAATGCTGAGTTTGGGATAAAATATCATCTACACGGAATGTCAACGTGGAAGAATAACCGGGTTCCATCCCATACACCCAAATCCCAGTAAAAACTCAGGCGTCGTCACTCTAATTTACCCTCAAATCCTGTAATGCTCATGGAATCATGTGTGTCCAACATCAGCACTCAAAATATCATAAAATAATCGTGTCCAGCATCGACACGCAAATCCTCATATATCGGGATTCGTCAGTCCGGATCGGCCCACGGGCTCCGTCTGCGGAGTCGGCCCTCGGCCCCTACAGTACAGGTCGGCCCATATCCAACTATCAACTCTGGTCAGTATCCTCCGGATAACCGCCAGGTCCAACCAATCACCGGTAGGTAGTAGTCCCTCCGACGGGCTCATCGTCATCCACACGAAATCTCTATCTCGCCCTGGGGTACCATACCGGGTCCACCATGTACCCGCAAACGGATCGTCCTTCTCTTCGAATCGGGTTTCATGTGTCATACGTCTCAGAACCGAGAAAACACATGGTGGACACACTGAAATATCATAACAAGAGAAACCAGGTTTCTAAAGTAGTGCGTATTTTCTTTAAAATAATACTACGGTTCTTAAATCCAGAAATCACATGAACCCAAAACTTAATGCGTAAATCCATGCAATGTGTCGTATGACACTAAGAGTAAAAAGAAAAAACCGCTCTTTTAAAAAGGATCTAGTTTTGAAAATATCTTTTGCGGTCCCTATTATTCTAGAAATCAAGTCAATATCATCCATGTATGTATATAGGTACGGATGTACAAATGGATATACACGCGAAAATGAGTGTAGCAATGTATATGTGCACAAATATGGATACACAGTGTGTATGTGCGCAAGTAGGGATATATATCAAGAAACGTATGCACTAATATGAGTATACAGTGTGCATGTGCATAAGTAGGGATATATCAATAAATGTATGCACTAATATGAAGATACAGTGTGAATGTGCGCAAGTAGGGATATATCAATAAATGTATGCACTAAGATGAATATACAGCGTGCATGTGCGCAAGTAGGGATATATCAATAAATGTATGCACAAATATGAAGATACAATGTGTATGTGCGCAAGTAGGGATATATCGATGAATGTATGTACTAAGATGAATATACAGTATGGATGTGCGTAAGTAGGGATATATCAATAAATGTGTGAACTAATATGAGGATACAGTGTGCATGTGCGCAAGTAGGGATATATCAATAAATGTATGCACTAAGATGAACATACAATGTGCATGTGCCCAAGTAGGGATATATCAATAAATGTGTGCAATAATTTGAAGATACAGTGTGCATGTGCGTAAGTAGGGATATATCAATAAATGTATGCACTAATATGAAGATACCGTGTGCATGTGCATAAGTAGGGATATATCAATAAATATATGCTGTAAGATGAATATACAGTGTGCATATGCGCAAGTAGGGATATATCAAAAAATGTGTGCACTAATATGAAGATAAAGTGTGCATGTGCGCAAGTAGTGATATATCGATGAATGTATGCACTAAGATGAATATACAGTGTGCATGTGCGCAAGTAGTGATATATTAATAAATGTGTGCACAAATATGAATATATAGTGTGTATGTGCGCAAGTATGAAGATATCAATATATGTGACTAAGTCATGTCTAATCATCAATGTTGCGGTAATCAAATGATATATGATTCGTAGCAATCCTATAGTGCGAGTGTCATGGCAATCACTAACGGTGTGAGTGTATCATACAAATAGTGCTCGTGCAGCTTAAACGATAGTGATAGTGCAGTGTCATCTAACTACCATTTCTATATGCAACAAGGAATGGGTATGCTACAATAGTATATACGAATATATACGACTAAGATATCCTATCACGCCTTGACGCTTAATGCCATTCGGGCGATTTCCCCGTAGATGTTAAATATACTCACCTGGTCTCATGCTAAGCGTAGCCGACTACCTGTTTCCCCTTCCTTGCGGCGTACGACGTACCCGCCTGCGAACCTAGAATTTACACCAAGAATCCATATAAGAAAAATCCTACAAAAGCGCGATATCGAAGCTAAACGAGAAAATCGCGTCGCGAACTAAACGCGCGTATGTCCGATACGCTGAAATGTGGGCATACGCGTCTAAAACTAACTCGACACGTCGCGACACGCAGCAACACTAAACCCTCTCATGTATCACACGTGTCGCGCGAACTAAACGTATTGGAAAAACGATATATAGCTCAAGATTTTGACTCGGGTGAAAATTCAAAAAGTTGCAAATGCCAAACTACTAAAATATACAGCATACTACCCTAGACCCAACCCCGGAACCTAACTACCCTATCTGGCCGCAATTTGCGGCCAGAACGAATAAAATTGCGGCCTGGGTGTCGAATTATGGGCTCGTGCTTCGTGTGTGGGGTCTAGATCTAGTGTTCATGCCCCAGTTATCCCAGATTTTCTCTGAAGCATACGGTTCAACAGCAGAATAGAGAAAGGCTAAGTTTTACCTTAAAACGTTAAATTTTTCACTAAATGAAACCCTATGGTATTTTAGTAAAATCTGGGGTAAGAGTAGGTTTACGTGGCCCGAACAACACTTAGTTAAGCTATGTTAACCATCAATATCACCACTTAGCCAAAACTCCACACAAATCACCATTTCTAGGACTAAAACTCACTTTTAACACTAACCGATGCTAATTAACACATAAGTTTACAAAAGGGAAATGAGTTCAGAGATTATACCCCCTAGGGATCTTAAGTGCAAGGAGAAGGAGAATAAGAGGAGGAAAAGGAGCTGCTGCTGCTGGGGTGGTGCTGCTGCTGATGCATGTTGCTGCTGTTGCTGCTGCCTGAAGCTGCTGCTTCTTGTGCTGATGCTGTTGCTGCTACTTGTTGTTGTTGCTGCTTGCTGATGCTGCTGAAGCTCCTGCGGCTGCTGCTTCTTCTGTTGTTACTGCTGCTTGTAGTGAGTGAGAGTGAGAGAGATGTGAGGAAAAATGAGAGTTAACAAAAGAAAAGAATGATAGCCAAGCTAGTCAACCCTCCCCTCCCCGCTCTCTCTCTCTCTCTTAATTTAATGTGAGCATGGCTCAAGCCATAATGCCCACCACCCCTCTCTCCAAGTCAACCATAATTCAAATCATTTTCCATTTAAAAAAAAACAATAACCAACACACATAATAAAATTTTAAACTAGCTTAATGAAAATGGTTAGTCCACCATGGTTGCTAATCATGGTCTAACCCTAATTAACCCTAGTTTACATGTACATGTGTGTGCTTGCCTAAATAAATTCTAATAAAATATTCATTAATTTTGATAAAATATTTGAAAATTGTTTTGGTCAACTTTTTATTAAAAACCATATCTTAAAGTATAATTAGCCACTAATCACATCCTAAGGTGTTACAGTTCGGTTCTTCTGAAACCTCTGGTTCTACCAAGCTTTTAGTAATAGCTTGTGGTTCTGGAATTTCTTTCAGTTCTATTGCGCTCCCACTTTTTTGATTTTCTAAAAATTCGGATTCCAAGAAGTGGGCATGACGAGAAACAATGACCTTTTTTTCCTCTACGCAATAGAAATAATACCCTCTGAAGTTGTTTGGGTATCCCATAAACTTACATAGTACCGAGCATGCCTCGAGCTTGTCCGCATGCTGCTTTTTAACAAAAGCTGTACATCCCCATGTCTTAAGGTACTTAAGATAGGGTTTCTTCCCACTCCACATCTGATATGGTGTGGTTGGCATAGTCTTGGTAGGAACCTTATTCAGAAGATTTGCAGCTGATTCTAGTGCATAACCCCAGAAGGATCGCGGCAACTCAGCATTACTCATCATGGAATGAACCATATCCAATAGGGTTCGATTTCGCCTTTCCGATACACCGTTGTGTTGTGGTGTGTATGGAGGAGTAAGTTGAGAGAGAATACCATTCACTTTTAGATAATCCAGGAACTCGATACTCAAGTATTAACTACCCCGTACAGAACTCAGTGTCTTGATACTTTTGCCTGTTTGTTTTTCCACTTCATTCTTGTATTCCCGGAATTTCTCAAAGGCCTCGGATTTATGCTTCATCAAGAAGACATGTCCATACCTAAAGAAATCATCCATAAAAGTAATTAAGTATGAATAACCACTTCGCGCATGTGTAGATATTGGACCACACAAATCACTGTGTATGAGTCCCAAGAGCTCGCTCGCTCTTACTCCGTGTCTAGTAAATGGAGTCTTTATCATCTTTCCTATGAGGCAAGATTGACAAGTTGCATAAGACTGATATTTCAACGGATCCAAATATCCCTCTCTATGTAGCATCGTCAATCGTGTTTCATTGATATGACCCAGTTTACAATGCCATAAGAAAGCCTGATTTAGTTCCGGAGACATTCTTTTAAGTGTGTTCTGGACACTGAAAATCTGAGCTTGATTTAATACGTATATTCCTTTATCTAATGTACCTGACCCAATCAAAGAATTATTTTGGTGGATGTGGACCACATCACTTATAAATGTAAAATCATATCCTTCCTTAGAAAATAAGGATACAGATATGATGTTACAAACTAGACTAGGTACATACAAACGGTTACGTAGAATCAATATCTGCCCACTTGTCAATCCAAGGTGCTATTCGCCTAGGGATTAATCGTCAACGCTCATTCCGTTAGCAACCGTGAGAGTCATATCACCTAATCTGATAACTCTACGGTTTCTCAAAGCCTATAATGAATTACAGATATGAGATCCTAATCAGCTATCTAGTACCCAGGGAGTAGAGTTAATTGGCATAAAATTTTCTGTTACAAAAACACCCGAAGTCGAAACCACAACATGTTTCGGATCCTGGATTCTGGCTTTCAAAGTCCTGTAATCCCTCTGCCAATGCCCTTTCCCATAACAATAGGAACATCCCTCCTTCCCTACAGTTAGCCCAGAAACTTTTGCCCTTCCATGTCGTTCTACCTTATTGACACCGCATATCGGCTTTGTGGAGGTCTTCTTCTTCTCACCCTTTGCTTTCATCTTGGATGCAGAAGAGGAAGATTCCCCAATAAGCTGAGTAGGTGTCATCCTGGTTTCCTTCAGGGTGACGTCAACTGGAAGTATAACTTTCTTCCCCTGGGCAAAAGTAGATGGTAAGGACTGTAGAAACAAGTCTGTATATGACCCGTTTTCAAAGGTGGTTTCCAGGTCTATGAGCTCATAAATATAGCTAGTCATCGTAATGACGTTTTCCCCTACAGATGGCCCGACAGCCAACCACGCTTGAAGCAATTCCGTCGAGGTCTCATATCTTGCGATACGAGATTGCTCTTCATATAAATCTTTATTATGGAGGAAGATTGAAGCTAAGTCCATCTTCTCGTGCTGCTTCTGTTTTACACCATCCACTGAGGCCAACATGAGGCACTTGGCATTCTCACAGTCTTTTTCCGATGTCTTACGGATATCAATATCCGCGACGTTGGAAAATAGACCTGGGACGGCAGGTGATTGAGTAGTAATGAGGTGTCCCAGCTTGTCATAGGCAATGGACATCTGGGCAGACCTTTGCTAGTCATTATAGTCAGATTCAGTCATTTTATTATCAAGATGTAACATATGTCCAGTCATGGGGTCGCTGCAATTAAGAGAGAGAGAAGAAAACACTCAGCATGATGCTCTTGCAAGTTTAGATTGGTTTTTAATTTATCTAAAGAGGATGGCTCCTACTGTTTGTCGAATCCTTCCTCAAACCATTAAAGAAGAATTAGTCAGGATTAATCTCTCCGTACAATACTTGCTTTACCGTTCAGCCAGGCTAGTTTCGGTACATCGAGGGAGGTTTTACGACGCTTTCACGAAGTTCCTTAATTAAATAACCTATTTTCCCTGGAGGCATAGCCCCGGTAACACTGTTATACACCTACTTAGTTTATAGCATTGATCGTTAAGTGAAGAATGTCCCGAGGAGTAGCGGATACTCACAGTAGGATCAGGATCCAAATATCATTGTTTGATAATTCAGAAGGAATCCTACCAACATTATCACACTCCAAATGGTATGTAGCACTAGCAAGTTTCAGTTTTCTTAGAAACTCCCGATGTGGAGTTTTACCCTATGCTCTTATGACCTTGACGAAGGCCAACAAGTCATAAGTCACATGTCAAGTTCTATTCATCATTGTCCAGGTTAATTTGAACCCATCCGTATATACCCTTGACGAAGGCCAACAAAGTAATACGACTGTCCTAAATCAACGCATCTATCTATGCTATATATGAACACCTGGCAGCTACCAATTACTATGCCTTTATGAAGGCCAACAAACATAACTTGAATACTACTGATTATTCATATGAAATGACGGACGGCTACGAATGGTTTTGGCGAAACCGTGAACGTAGTGAACTTAATATAATTTAAGGTTTTAAAAGGAGTGGTTAAAGCCCCGCGTTAAAAAGTCTGCTGTTTTAAAATAACCGAGTGGTTTTAAAATTTGTTCCAACAATTCAGCTTTGGTTTGTTTCCTTTGCATTAATGTATTGCAGTTCCATCAATTAACATACCATTGCAGAAAACAACGAAAATACAACATACGTTTATGCCATCTACATTCGCCACGTGGCCCCGTCATCACCCATTAGGTTACTTAACTAACGACAGAGCGGGGGCTGGACTAGCGCGGATGCGAAACATAAGCAATATCTTTTATATAATACTTATATAATAATATCGATTCGTTAGAAGCAATGATAGGCATACCAGATCACAGATGAACACATTGGATATACTAGGAATTTCGCGTTTCGTTTGAGCCTGTAACGAAAGACGGATTCTATGGTTGTGATGAATGGCCAAACCCCATCCTAGACCCCTACGGGTGCGGTAAAGTACCTGTTAGTGTTTATACCCTAGAAGGCCATTACTGTATCATACTAGTTTGTATATTACTTAATGGAAGCTTGGGATATTCACATGTATATAACAGTCTTGCTAAACATGGTAGTATGCTACTTGGTTTTTCTATCTTAATATGTGAGTATACGTATTGATAGAGCTCTTAGGATCTTGCTTGACTACCAGCGTTGTGATGGCAGTTACACTAGTGGGGGCTGGGTAGTCTACAAGCACATCCTTATTCAGGTCCCTAGTCGTTGGATTATCGAGACAGGGCATCGATACTCCGGAGTAGACTAGTGTGTACGCTTCTCATCCCAGTTGGGGAGATGGTCTGTCCCACAGCCGTCAGTACGTCGTACTGGAGATAGTATGCAGGTGCTCGTTGGGTTACGGGTACACCGGACAGGACTCATAGGGAACTGTTGGATGGTTTTATACCAGTCGTCAGTGAACAGTTCCCAGGTGACATGAGTACAGCATAGTCCGCAGACTTGACACTGCTACTTCGCCTCGAGTGTGTCCCACTGTTCTTAGATTGCTACCCTACCACGGCTCAAAGGAGTCGTGCAAACAGGTAGCAGTTGGGTGCAGTCCCGAGCACTTGGAGGCAGTGGCGGTTAGACAGGATTCGTCTCTCCCGGTATTGGGGGTTGATATCGCGCTGTGTCAGAGAGCCATTACGCAAAGTCCCTGGCTTGGGCCAGCTAGATTTACTGGTAGGTTCCAGTAGTTTCTCAGGGTGTAATGGGCTTCGCTCCGACACGACTTATACCGCTATTAGGGGACTGACGCTTGCCGCCCCCCTTGGCCCGATATGCGATAGTCTAAGACGAACGGACCGGACTGTATGGAGATTGTCACATCAGACTCAGTAGGAGTTCGGATGGGTTTCCTCATCGGCCTTCTTATCGACATCTACCTGGGGACCGTTACGTATAGCTAGTGCCGCTTGCGGTCTGTGGTTAAAACCACTGCCAGCGTAGTAGTCGAGTCTCTAGAGTCCCACACAGAGAGTTTCCCTACTCCAGGCGAAACGATATAGAGGTCGTATGGTTTTACGACAAGGGTTCGGACGCATACGTGTGTTTACACACGTACGACTTTTCGGACAGTTTTTACCAGTCGGCTTTGGTTTAAGCCAGTTACTGGTATGCGGTTATTGGATTTATACAGTCTAAAGTTTTTTCGTATTTTTGCGGAAAGGAGGGGCGTTCTCGTAATTGCGCGAGAAGCTTCTAGAAGATGGTGACTAAGGAGGTTTAGGTGGCATATACAATGAATGTGATTAGTGAGTCATATGGATGATTCATCCATGTCATTAATGCATCATAAATGCTTAATGACTCATGGATGTGAATCATCACTAGATATTATCAAGCATGGTTGTTAAATTCATTTCTTTTTCTTTTCTTGATAAAAGAAATGCTTGATATATATTATCATAACTCATTCTTCTCACTTCATTATTATCTTCACCTTCTCTCTCCTCAAGCTCTCCCTCTTCAAACCCTAATCCTCCCCTCTCATGTGTTGAGTACAAGGATTAGTTAGACTAATTAAACCATAACCCTCACACTATATCACCTTACTTCTTTGATTAGCACTTAAAGAAGGTTAGTTGCCTCAAGTTTAGAGGCTAAGCTTGGAGTAAAGCTCTCGGGTGGATCGTCTACTACTTCGAGAAGGCCGAGGAGGAGGAGGAGTTCGCAAAGACGAAGGACACGATTCGTTAGGTATAATCCCTAAACATAGTAGTAGAGAACTTCTAGGTTTCTTGTTAGTTATCGTTTAGCTTCGATTCGTGCGGTTAGTCGATGTTTAAGCAAAGAACAAGATCGTTTTTCATATTTCCGCCTCCCCGCAAGTCGTGGGGTGTTGTACATCGACTTACAGTGGTATCAGAGCCTCGCTAAACAATAAATAACTTACTTGCAAATTTGTATGAATTTCGAACGAAAAAAAACGAAACCGGAAAAACCCGAAATCACAAGTTTCTGTCGATTTTTAAATGAAGTCCAAAAATTTTTCAGGGAGGTTCAGAAAGCTTAAAAAGACAGTAGAAGAACACCCAAGAAATTTGGGCCCCTGAATCGCCTAAAGCGCCGCGGAACCGCGGCGGATCGCACCGATCCGCCGCGCTTCCGCCGCCGAGTTGGCGATTCAGGAACCCAATTTTCCTGTGTTGCTTCTCTGTGATATTTGGTATTTTCTGGAAGTTTTTATTTTTGCTCAGGTTTCAGATTTACAGAGAAGTATTGGAGCAAAATTAAAAGTGTTTAATCGATCGAAATTATATAGTATTTGCTTGTTGGATTATATCTGTGTTTGTATAATGTGTTCGTAAACCTCCCCTAACTGCTAGTATGTCGGTTTGCAGGGGGTTGCACATTTCTTTAATGGTTTTGTATCTGTTTGTGAATATGAACTGTGTTGGACTGTTGTGATGTATAGCCGGGGTTATGTGATGGGTTATTATTTAATTCATTTGATGTAAATGTAATTTGTTGTAATATTATTTTGCGGGGCACATCCAGGTTGCGGTTGTAGCCACCGTTGTATTATTTCATTTTACTGTTTTTGCTCCTAGGACAGACCTAAGGTGGGGTGCACAAACCGCCGGGCGGGTAGTTTGCCGTACCCGTTGGGGTCTTGGGTGGGGTAATGGCTATTCATCACAACTGTGTAATCCGTCTTTTGTTGCAGGCTCAAAACAAACACGGATTGCTTGCATGCTTGCAAATCCAATAAAGTTCATCTGTGATCTGGAATGCCTATTATTGCGTCTGATGAATGTACAATATCTATATATGATAGCTATTTAGACGTCACTTATGTTTTACACCCGCGCTAGCCCAGCCCCCGCTCTGTCGTTAGTTAAGTAACCTAACGGGTGATGACGGGACCCCGTGGCGAATGCGGATGGCATAAGAGGACGTTGTATTTTCGTTGTTTTCTGCAATGATAGGTTAATGATGGGACGCATTATCTATAATGCAAAGAAAAACAAACCAAAGTTTAAATCGTTGGAACAATTTAAAAGAAACCACTCGGTTAATTTTAAAAAACAGATATTTTTTAAATACGGAGCTTTAACCACTCCTTTTAAAATCTATCAGGTTCCTTCGGTTATATCAAGTTCACTATGTTCACGGTTTCGCCAAAACCATTCGTAGCCCTCCGTCATTTCATTTGGGTATTCAGTAGTATTCAAGCTATGCATTTTGGCCAAAGTCAAGGCATAGTGTTTGGTAGCTGCTGGGTTTTCATTTGTTGCATAAGATAGATGAGTTAGTTTGGGACAGTCGTATTATCATTTGACCAAAGTCAGGGGTATATACGGATGGGTTCAAATTGACAAGATAATGACGGGTAGAACTTGACATGTGACTTATGACATTTTGACCAAAGCCAAGGTCATAAGAGCTTGGGGCAAAAACATATATCGGGAATTTCTAAAGAAACTGAAATTTGCAAAGAGATGCATACCATTTGGAGTTTGATGAATGTTGGTAGCATGCCTTCAACATTATCATACAATGATATTTGGATCCCGATCCTACTGTGAGTATATGCTACTTATCAGGAGATTCGTCACTTAACTATCAATGCTATAAACCAAGTAGGTGTCCAGAAAGGTGTCAGCGGGGTTACGCCCCCAGAGAAAAGAGGTTATTTAATTAAGGAACATCGCGAAAGCATTGGAAAACCTCCCTCGAAGTATCGACACTAGCCTGGCTGAACGGTTAAGCAAGTATTGTACAGTGAGAATAGTCCTGGCTAATTCTTCTTTTATGGTTTGAGGAAGGATTCGAGAAACACTGGGAGCCATCCAGTTTAGATAAACTAAAAACCACTCTAAACTTGCAAGAGCATCATGCTAAAGAGTTTTCTTCTCTCTCTCCTAATTGCAGCGACCCTGAAAATGACTGACTTAAGTTACTTTTAGAGAAAAATATACTGACAGGGCCAAACTATAAAGATTGGCTGCGGAATGTCAAAATGGCTTTGACCTATGACAAACTGGGGTACGTCCTCACCGCTACGGCACCTGCTGTCCCTGGTCCCAAATCCAGCAATGCGGATAAGGAAATCCGCAAAACCTGGGATTTAGATTGCGCGAAAGCCAAGTGCATCGTGCTTGCCTCAATGAACAATGAACATCAGAGGAGGCACGAGGATATGAACCTAGATGGCATATTTCTCCATACAAAGGAACTTTATGGAGAGCAATCTCGTATAGCAAGATACGAGACCTCTAAGAACTTGTTTCGAGCGAGGTTGGCTGTCGGGTCATCGGTAGGAGAACATGTCCTAAAGATGATCGGCTATATTGAAGAGCTCGCAGGCCTTGGGACGACTTTGGATAATGAGCTCTTTACAGACCTTATTCTCCAGTCCCTTCCTCACACCTACGCCCAGTTTATCCTGAACTTCAACATTCAAACAAAAGAAGTTGAACTTCCGGAACTCCTGAACATGTTAAGGAGTGCAGAGGGCACCTTGCAGAAGACAAGGGAAACACCCGCTATGTTTGTTAGCGGTACATCTTCTTCCGGGTCCAAGGCAAGGGCCAAAGGAAGGAAGAAGAAGGCCGCCACCAAACCTAGAGGAGGTGTTAGTAAGGTGGGAGGGAAGGGAAAGAAAAAGTTTGCGGTACCAGTAGTTGGGCAGGATGAGTGCTTCCATTGTCACAGGAAAGGGCACTGGAAAAAGGATTGCAAGGCGTGGAACTCCAAGAACCAGGAACCGAAGCAAGCTGTGGCTTCGACTTCAGGTGTGTTTGTAATTGAGAATTGTCTGTCGATCAACTCTACTTCCTGGGTATTGGATACAGGATCAGGATCTCATATTTGCAATTCATTGCAGGCACTGAGAAACCGTAGAGTGCTGAAGGAAGGTGATATGACCCTAAAGGTTGCTAACGGAGCTAGCGTGGGAGCTGCGTCCCTCGGGGATTATCACCTAGGATTGACGAGTGGACACATTTTGGTTTTACATAACTGTTTTTTTGTACCAAGCTTAACGTGTAATATCATATCAGTTTCCTTGTTATCAAATAAAGGTTATGATTTCACGTTTGTAAGAGATGTTGTTAACATCCACCTTAATCATGGTTTGATTGGGTCCGGTACACTAAATAACGGTATATATGTTTTAAACCAACTCCAAATTTTCAATGTCCAGAACACACTTAAAAGAAAGTCTCCAGATTTAAATAAAGCTTTCTTATGGCATTGTAGACTGGGTCACATCAATGAGAGAAGGTTGACTAAGTTGCATAGAGAAGGATATTTGGACTCGTTCGAATATCAAACTTATGACACTTGTCAATCTTGTCTCAAAGGAAAGATGACAAAGACTCCATTTACTGGACAAGGAGTAAGAGCGAGCGAGCTCTTAGGACTCATACACAGCGATGTATGCGGTCCAATGTCAACACATGCAAGAGGTGGTTTTTCCTATTTCATTACTTTCACGGATGATTACTCAAGGTACGGATTCATTTATCTGATGAAACATAAATCCGAGGCTTTTGAGAAATTCCAAGAGTATAAGAATGAAGTAGAAAACCAAACCGGCAAAAGTATCAAGACACTTAGATCTGATCGAGGTGGTGAATACTTGAGTGCCGAGTTCCTAGGTTACCTAAAAGAGAAAGGAATTCTCTCTCAGCTTACTCCTCCATACACTCCACAGCATAATGGTGTATCGGAGAGATGGAATCGAACCCTATTGGATATGGTACGATCCATGATGAGTAATGCTGAGTTGCCGCGATCTTTCTGGGGTTATGCGCTAGAATCAGCGGCATATCTTTTGAACAGGGCTCCTACCAAGACTGTGCCTACCACTCCATATCAGATATGGACTTGGAAGAAACCCCATCTTCAGCATATGAAGATTTGGGGATGTCCAGCTTTTGTTAAAAAGCAGCATGTGGACAAGCTCGAGGCACGATCAGTAAAATGTATGTTTGTGGGATATCCAAAGAACTCCAAGGGATATTATTTCTATTACGCAGAGGAACAAAAGGTTTTTGTTTCTCGTAATGCCCATTTTCTGGAACATCAGTTTTTAGAAAAGGAAATAAGTGGGAGCGAAATAGAACTGGAAGAAATTCCAGAACCACAAACTGCTACTGAAAGTTTGGTAGAACCGGAAGTTCAAGAAGAACAGGACATTCCCGCACCCCTCCGCAGGAGTAGTAGGCCGTCTCATCCGCCTGAGAGATATTACGGTTTTCTCATAGATGGGGATAGAGAGGATTGCATCATAGATGATGATGAACCTACTGACTTCCAGCAGGCCATCCAGAGCGGCGACTCGGTACGATGGCTAGATGCAATGCGGACCGAAATGGAGTCCATGTACACCAACAAAGTATGGACTTTGGACTTTGCTCCAGATGGGGTAAAACCCATAGGATGCAAATGGATCTTCAAGAAAAAGATTGGTGTAGATGGACAGGTAGAAACCTATAAGGCTAGACTTGTTGCAAAGGGTTTTCGTCAAAGACCTGGTTTGGACTATGACGAAACTTTTTCTCCAGTGGCTATGCTCAAATCCATTCGGGTCCTTCTTGCTATTGCTGCCTTCCATGATTATGAAATCTGGCAGATGGACGTAAAGACGGCTTTTCTGAATGGAAATTTAGAAGAATGCGTCTATATGGATCAGCCAGAGGGTTTCAATCAGAGTGGGAGCAGTGGGAAAGTATGCAAGCTGCTTAAGTCCATTTATGGACTAAAGCAGGCATTGCGGAGTTGGAACATCTGTTTTGATGAGACAGTCAAAGAATATGACTTTATCAAAAATCCAGATGAACCGTGCATATATAGTAAAGTTGTAGCCAGAAGTGTCGTATTCCTCGTCTTGTACGTGGATGACATTCTATTGATAGGAAATGACATTCCTATGCTACAATCTGTCAAAGGATTCTTGTCACACAGGTTCTCCAAGAAAGACCTGGGTGATGCCTCTTACATTCTGGGGATCCGGATCTATCGTGATAGATCCAAGAGGATTTTGGGACTTTCGCAGTCCAGGTATATCGACACTGTACTGAAAAGATTCAGTATGGAAGATTCTAAGCGTGGTAATCTACCGGCTTGTCACAGAATCACCAACTCCAAAGAGATGTCTCCCAAGATTGATTTGGAAAGGGAACGCATGTCTATTATACCCTACGCTTCTGCGGTAGGCTCTATAATGTATGCGATTTTGTGCACCAAACCAGATGTAGCTTACGCACTGAGCGTGGTAAGCCGGTATCAGTCAGACCCAGGGAAGAAGCACTGGATAGCAGTAAAGAACATTCTCAAGTACCTAAGGAGGACTAAGGAGATGTTCTTGGTTTACGGCGGAAAAGACCTCAGGTTGGAGGCCTTTGCTGATTCCGGCTTCCAGAGTGATAAGGACGATTCCAAGTCCATGTCGGGTTATGTCTTTACCCTCAATGGAGGGGCGGTGTGCTGGAAGAGCTCCAAGCAGGACACCGTTGCTGACTCGACGATGGAAGCGTAGTATACAGCTGCTTGCGATGCCGCAAAAGAAGCAGTCTGGATGAAGAAGTTCCTAACAGAACTTCAGGTGGTTCCTACCATAGTTGATCCAATACCTCTGTATTGCGACAACAACGGAGCTATAGCTTTAGCAAAGGAACCAAGGTCCCATCAGAAGTCCAGACACATCTTAAGGCGGTATCACCTGATCAGGGAGATCATTGATCGTCAGGAGATCGAGGTTCGGAGAGTTGCTTCTGAAGAAAACATTGTTGATCCATTCACGAAGGCCCTACCTCAGATTCAGTTCGAGAGGCTACTCGAGATCATCGGTCTACGATACGCCAGTACATGGCCCTAGTGCAAGTGGGATATTGTTAGTGTTTATGCCCTAGAAGGCCATTACTGTATCATACTAGTTTGTATATTACTTAAATGGAAGCTTGGGATATTCACGTGTATATAACAGTCTTGCTAAACATGGTAGTATGCTACTTGGTTTTTCTATCTTAATATGTGAGTATACGTATTGATAGAGCTCATAGGATCTTGCTTGACTACCAGCATTGTGATGGCAGTCACACTAGTGGGGGCTGGGTAGTCTACAAGCACATCCTTATTCAGGTCCCTAGTCGTTGGATTATCGAGACAGGGCATCGATACTCCGGAGTAGACTAGTGTGTACGCTTCTCATCCTAGTTGGGGAGATGGTCTGTCCCACAGCCGTCAGTACGTCGTACTGGAGATAGTATGCAGGTGCTCGTTGGGTTACGGGTACACCGGACAGGACTCACAGGGAACTGTTGGATGGTTTTATACCAGTCGTCAGTGAACAGTTCCCAGATGACATGAGTACAGCATAGTCCGCAGACTTGACACTGCTACTTCGCCTCGAGTGTGTCCCACTGTTCTTAGATTGCTACCCTACCACGGCTCAAAGGAGTCGTGCAAACAGGTAGCAGTTGGGTGCAGTCCCGAGCACTCGGAGGCAGTGGCGGTTAGACAGGATTCGTCTCTCCCGGTATTGGGGGTTGATATCGCGCTGTGTCAGAGAGCCATTATGCAAAGTCCCTGGCCAGGGAAAGCGAGATTTACTGGTAGGTTCCAGTAGTTTCTCAGGGTGTAATGGGCTTCGCTCCGACACGACTTATACCGCTATTAGGGGACTGACGCTTGCCGCCCCCCTAGGCCCGATATGCGATAGTCTAAGACGAACGGACCGGACTGTATGGAGATTGTCACATCAGACTCAGTAGGAGTTCGGATGGGTTTCCTCATCGGCCTTCTTATCGACATCTACCTGGGGACCGTTACGTACAGCTAGTGCCGCTTGCGGTCTGTGGTTAAAACCACTGCCAGCGTAGTAGTCGAGTCTCTAGAGTCCCACAAAGAGAGTTTCCCTACTCCAGGCGAAACGATATAGAGGTCATATGGTTTTACGACAAGGGTTCGGACGCATACGTGTGTTTACACACGTACGACTTTTCGGACAGTTTTTACCAGTCGGCTTTGGTTTAAGCCAGTTACTGGTATGCGGTTATTGGATTTATACAGTCTAAAGTTTTTCCGTATTTTTGCGGAAAGGAGGGGCGTTCTCGTAATTGCGCGAGAAGCTTCTAGAAGATGGTGACTAAGGAGGTTTAGGTGGCATATACAATGAATGTGATTAGTGAGTCATATGGATGATTCATCCATGTCATTAATGCATCATAAATGCTTAATGACTCATGGATGTGAATCATCACTAGATATTATCAAGCATGGTTGTTAAATTCATTTCTTTTTCTTTTCTTGATAAAAGAAATGCTTGATATATATTATCATAACTCATTCTTCTCACTTCATTATTATCTTCACCTTCTCTCTCCTCAAGCTCTCCCTTTTCAAACCCTAATCCTCCCCTCTCATGTGTTGAGTACAAGGATTAGTTAGACTAATTAAACCATAACTCTCACTCTATATCACTTAGCTTATTTGATTAGCACTTAAAGAAGGTTAGTTGCCTCAAGTTTAGAGGCTAAGCTTGGAGTAAATCTCTCGGGTGGATCGTCTACTACTTCGAGAAGGCCGAGGAAGAAGAGGAGTTCGCAAAGACGAAGGACACGATCCGTTAGGTATAATCCCTAAACATAGTAGTATAGAACTTCTATGTTTCTTTTTAGTTATCGTTTAGCTTCGATTCGTGCGGTTAGTCGATGTTTAAGCAAAGAACAAGATAGTTTTTCATATTTCCGCCTCCCCGCAAGTCGTGGGGTGTTGTACATCGACTTACACTACCCGCCAAATAGCCGAAGTGAAGCAACCTCCCTCAACAAAGTGAGTAGGCCACTCGGCACTTCATAGTACCTGGTAGTTTGTGCAACCCACCTTGGGTCTATCCTAGGAGAAAAAACAGTAAAAGAAATAATACAACGATGGCTACAACCTCAACCCGGATGTGTCCCACAAAATTAATATTATATCACTTTTCAAATTTACATCGAATAAAAGAATGAAAACCCTCATCTCACATCCCCAGCTATTCATCATTGACGATCTAACAAGTTCATATACACAAACTATCATAACAACATAACAGATATATGCAACCCTGACTAATCAACGTATAGCAATTAGTCAACGTTTTCAAAGATATATATACAACACAAAGCTTGTAAAGTAACTACGACATTAGAATTCCGCACGCAATTAGTAAACTTAAATAATTTTCTAAGACATGAAAATCCAGTGAGCTAAAGTTGCAAAGCCGATAGTTTTAAGCCAATCCGGGAGTCGAAACGAACTCGAGACCCGCCCGAAACTTCGCAGAGGTGAAGACACATGAATTACTGATGAATGGGGGGCCTCAGGGGCTACCCACCCCAGGAGGCCACCACGAGGTGGCCCCTAAAGGGAGGCAGACCCGAGAGCACCAATTCCTGGTGCTCTCGGGTCACCAGCCCCCAAGGCCACCAAGTGGTGGCCTTGGGGGGTGGTCCCAACCATTGGTCCCCCTTATGGTGTCCTCGGGGTGCACATGCTTCATCTCGCGGCTTCTCAGTTCAAACCGTGAGCCTGCGGGGTATGCAAACAACACAAAACCTTACTTTTGAAAACTGTTTTTGTCGACAAATTTTGTGCCACAAAAAAGGCGGAATTACAACATCGCTACAAGCTATCTAAGGTTTATGAGAGGCCCAGATAGCACTGTAAGTCTATGTCGCGCACGCCACGTATTGACGGGGAGGCGGAAATTGCAAAATATGATTTTTACGGGCTTCGCAACACTGACTAGAACCAAGGATCGTCCATAAACCCTAGCTAGTAAACAACATAAGATTTAACTACTCGGAAAGAATGTTTTACCTCATGATACAAGTCCTTCGGATCTTCTCCGCTGTCTTCCTCATCGCCGTAGGCTCCAAGGATTGTTCTGGATCGTAGCTTCTTCGACGGCCTCCTTGAATCAAAGACGATCCACCCGAGAGTCTATAGTTCGAGCTCCACCTTAAAACCGAGGTAAATAGGGCAACAAGCTTGCAAAACTTGACGGCCTAGGTGATGTAGAGTATGAAGATGGATTTATTTGTCTCTTGAAACCCTAGGATTCTCAACACATGAGAGCTTTTAGTGTTTTGATGTGAGGAAGAAGAAGAGAGCTAGCTTGAGGAAAGAGAAATGATTTTTGATAATGATAATGATAAAATGAGATGGCTACCTTGACTTGACTACAAGCATGGCATGAAAAATATCTCATCCAAAATATCTAGTGCCACAAAATATCTCACAAGATATATCTAGTCAAAGAGTCAAACCAAGTGAAGTGGTCAAACCAAGTCAAATGGTCATACCAAGTCAAATGGTCAAACAAAGTCAAGTAGTTAAAACAAGTAGCCACGCCTCAATTATCATTTACAAAAATAACAAACACTTCCTCCACCTCATAATTGTTTTAATCAAGTAATTGGTCAAAATCTTAATGAGGTGTCTCCTTCTATGCCCCCTCATCCGTATATACATACCCGCATTCGTATTCCGAGAAACACGAATATAAAGAGACGAAACTAATCCATCAATATAATACTAGGATCCGGCTTAAACCAAAGCCCACTAGTATTATCCGTCTGAACATCAAACGCGCATAAGTGCATGTAAGTGATCGAAGCCCTGCCGTAAATGTTGGCTATAGTGCCCTCAAGTCAATTATTGGATCACAGGCACGTGATTGCAATGATTAAGGGAAGACCTATACAGGTAGAACAGTTTTACTTAAGATAATAGTATGCTATCGGCTTTTTTCTTTATCGTCTCGTACATGCTTCAGGTGACATTACAGATCACTTTTACTTGTTGATAGAGCCCATAGGATTCATGCTTGACTACCAGCAATATGATGGCGATCATATACGTGAGAGCTAGGTGGTCTATAAGCAAATCCTTAAAGTGTCCCAAGTCGTGGGAGTTTCGAGACTGGGCATCGATACTCCGAGAATAGACTGGTGTATACGGATCAAGACCCTAATGAGGGGAAGTGGCCGGTTTCACAATCCATTAGTGTCAATTGGTTCACCTAAGATGTATACAGGTGCTCATTGGGTTATGAGTACACCGGACGCACTCGCCGGGAACATGCTATTTGGTATTATACCTATTATCAGATAGCAGTTCCCAGGTGACATGTGTACAGGTTAGTCTATCGACCTGAGATCTTCTTTTGTCTAGTGTGAGTTCCCATTGTGCTTTGATTACTACCCTACCACGGCTCAAAGGAGTCGTGCAAACATGTTTTAGTTAGGTATAGTCCCGAGCTATATGGAGGCAGTGAGCGGATCGTCAGGGGATTCGTCTCTCCCGGTATATTGGGGGTAGAGGTGTGCATGGGTGGCCATCACCAGAAATCCTCGGCCAGGGTAGACGTGAATTACTGATTCAGATCAGCAGTTTCTCTTGTGGCGATAGGCTTCATACCCACACTAAATATCAAGTTATTAGGGGTCTGACTTTATCCACCCCCTAGACTCGATATGCGATACTCATAGACGAATGGACCGGATAGTATCGATATTGTCACTGTTCGGATCAGTAGGATTTCAGGATGAGTTTGCTCGTCGGCCTTCCTTTCGTTCAATACCTAGGCAGCCGTTACGTACAGCCTGTGCCACTGACGTGTTTATGGTTAAATCCACTTCCAGCGTTTTGACGAGTCTTTAGAGTCCCACACAGAGGGTTTTCCTGTTTCGGGCGAAACGTTGTAGAGGCCGTATGGTTTTATCCTAGGGTTCGATAATATACGTGCACTTGTGCACGGATCATGATCGGACGGATAATACTAGTGGGTTTTGGTTTAAGCCGGATCCTAGTATAATATTATTGGATTATTTTTGTCTCGTTGTATTCGTATTCAGTCGGAATACGAATGCAGGTATGTATATACGGATAAGGGGTATTCTTGTAATCCGTTACGAGATTACTTTTGAAGATGCCATTTCTTTTTCTAGTATTAAAAAATTATGGTTTTTTTAAATGTTTAATACTAATGAGGTGTAAAGTGTGAGGTTATGTCTTGGCATGGTGCATTTATTGTGTCATGGGCCATGCTTGATACTTCATTGATTTTGTGAGATATTTGTGATGGCATGAGGTTATATATTTTGTGGAGATGATTTTTCTTTGGTTGTTACACAAAAATAACTCACAATTCATCCCAAAATAAATAAGGGCAGCCACTTCAGTTTTCTTGGGTTGCCATTTTCTTTTGGTGCTGAGTCTTGAGCTCACACTTCACACTCCAAAGGCTTCTTCTTCACCCCCATCCATACCCTCTCATGAGTTGAGAATCCATGGATGTTTAGAGACAAAATGATCAAACACTCTATCTACTTCATCTTGTGCATCTAGGCTAGCAAACTTGATGCCCGAGTTGCTTCGGTTTTGAAGCGGGAGCTCGTATTAAGAATCCTCGACGTGGATCGTCTTCGACGAGGGAGACCGGAGAGCGAACTTGTTCAAAGCAGCCGCGACGAGCCTAGGACAGAGGTTGAAGACCGAAGGACACGGATCGATCGGTATAACCTCTCTAATCACTTTACAGTTAACTAGTATAGGGTTAATGGTTCGATCCTGGAATCGTGTTCCGTTAGCGCGGGGTTTTAAAAGTTTTCATTCCGCGTTTGGCCACTGATTGATTGCCGGGGCGCTGGCGTAGCCTTACATGGTATCAGAGCTAACCCATTAACCATATACTAGTTCTTTAGACGATATTAATCAATCGAAACTGAAACAACTCCAAATTAATACCCGTATTATTGCAGTTTCTGTCAATTTTTTCCGAGTCTTCAAAAATTATTTTACCAACTGCAGAAGACTAATTAGATGACCACTAGAACAAACTCTAAACACGAACCCCAGATTCTAAAATTTGGCCGGCCATATACATAGAAAAACCGAGGTGGCCGTTTTTGTGATGGCTTCACGGCTTGAAATTTGTAGTGTTGTCTAGTATCTGGAATGTTAGTTCTGTGGTATTGCTAGTTTAGCCCTGTTTGGATATGGTTTTATCTAGTTGTTTGGGGCTATTCGGGGTTATTTCGAACTCGATATTTTCTAATATTGTTTAAAGTTTACAGTACTTACATTACTATCTACGACCGTGAATGTCATTAGAGCGGTACAACTTGTCTAAATGCTATAGTTCTTTTAGATGGGTCTGCGAACGTGACATTCACATTGATGTTCTGTGTTGTGCTGTCTTTGTTGTGGATTCATCATGGCGGATAGCTTGGTTGCAATGTTAGTACAGTTTAGTTTTTTTATTTGTACATTTGATATCGCGGGGTGTGGACTGCCGTCACTGCCTGTTTGTATATTCTTTGTTTAGGGCACGACCGGGTTGAGGTCGATGTCACAGTTGTACATATTTTTCTTTTTTGTACTAAAATTACCCCGCGATGGAGAGCACGGATAGCCGGGTTCTGGAGGGCAACGGGTCCGCATCTCATGGCGTTGAGAAGGAGGGGGCCTTACTCTAGAATTGGCGGGCTATTCACCGCACTCGTATGGGGTACAGGTTGACCTAAGGAGGGGTGCTTAAGTTACTGGAATCCGTGAAATTCCGGGTGGCCATTCACATTGATGAAGGGGGCTGCCTCGCTTCTGGTTTTGGAGGGTAATTTGCCGCACTCGTAGAGATCTAGGTTTTCATTGCACAGTGTTGGGAACTCACCCGCACGCGCAAATGCGTATATTTTGAAATAGAGATGGGTTTTAAGAAATATTGCACACGCAAGATCGTTCTCGTTTTAAATATTTATAAACCGCAAGTGCACGGCGCGTTTTAGCAAGACGGCAAGTACGGGTCGATCCGCAGGGAATTGTGTATTAGGCTTTATGTTTTAAGGTTCAACAAATTAACAAATTGGGTTGGTTGTCACAAAAAATAGAAAATACGAAAACAAAGAAAAGCATGAAAACAAGCTAAGAAATGGTTTTTTCTTTAGCTTGGAAGGTCGAATCGCGACGATTCCTTCGATGCTCCCTTGATCATGAGTTGTCTGTCCTTACGTTGATCCCGGCATGAAGCACGACTTGTCAAAGCGGTTGCGAGGCATAAGTCGTCAAATTCCGATATTCTCCGCAAACAAGAAACGAGTCCGTTTTGATCACTTACCATTTTTATGTCTGAGCTTGGGGTATCAACACTAAACACAAGTGTTAGCAAGCATACCACAACATCAAAAACACAAGTTAGTGAGTGAGAGCAAATGATTTCAGTGTTAGGTGTGTTAAGAGTTCGTGATGGTATATGGTATATGAAACCGAAAGATTTGTCAAGTCAATTAATCACAAAATACCACATCCAAGCTTAGTAAATTTAACACCAAATTGATTTTATCATAAACATTGAAATGGGGAAAGGAAATGAATATGGTATATGAGGAGGTTACAAAGTAACCATGTTTCAAAATATCATATCATATCAATACATAAACAATATATAAGTTAGAATCATAATTATAAGCATAATAAACAATCATAAGAGGTGGAGGAAGCAAATCCTTTCATTTCACTTCCTCACTAATACCATAACCAAAGAATAATTAGTTAAGCATGATAAAAAAAGGCAAATAAAGTAAAGAAGCAAGTATAAATAAAACAACAATTTATTAAGACTTGAAGAAACAGATACAAGATTTTAGTTACTTGTTCAACCTCCTTAATGAAGCTTTCTAAAGAAAGCTTCAAGAGGGAAGAAGAAGAAGAAACTAATGATGAAGCCCACTCACCCTCAAGCTAAACAAAAGAAACTAAGATTATGAAAATAGGGTATATACATATGGTACCCTTGCTCAACTCTGTTCTGGTATTTATAAGCCTAACATCAGAATAAATAAATAATATATATAAGATGATGGGACTTAAATAAATAACCAGAAGAAAAATGAGGCAGTTTGGAGCAATGGGGGCCGAGCTAGCCGGATTTCAAAGGGGTCCGCCGGGTCAAATCAGAGAACATGGGCTCGTATTGCTGTGGTGGTCATGTGTCTACTCCAACATCACTCTTATGCTGCTTGTTTTATCAGTTGAAGTCTGGTTTGCACGCAGAGAATTGGAAGGAAACTTGATGCAAAGTATCACATCAAAACTTTATGCATTTATTGCCCATCACACCGTATTTGGCCACAACTTGCACAATCCATCATTTCTTGTGTGCCATGGGCAGCCCTACTATGTCATGGTCCATGCCAAAGAGTTGTGTGTACACTTGTATGTGTTGGACCATTTTAGACAAAAAAGTGTGTACACATTTATTTGCAAGAAGAACTCTTTGGATACCTGTCGGTTTTCTATTCTGTTTGCAGTGTCGGCTCCTAAATGCTATATCCGTGATATTGAGTGTGTTTTCACTGTTGTATCATGAATATCTGTAAACTGTAATTACTGAGCAAACACTGATTAATATTACTGATATATAACAAAATAGATAATGAATGAGTGGTACTAAAATGCAGTTTTCAGTGGTGAATACACAGGCTATCCATACGACCAGGGGAACGTCGGGTTTCACTTACGGGTTAAAGGAAACCTGGGGCTCCCAGATTATCTGTATTGTTCTATGATACTTATTATTTATCTGTGATGTTGTATTTATCACGCCTGGAACGATTATTATATATTATTATATATACTAGTAGATATTGTATATGTTTTACACCCGCGCTAGTCCAGTCCCCGCTCTGTCGTTAGTTAAGTGAGCTAACGGGTGATGACGGGACCCAGTGGAGAATGCGGATGGCATATACGTACATCATATTTTCGTTCTTTTCTGGTATGATTAATTGATGGGACTGCGTTGATTCAGATCAATGCATGGAAAACAGACCTATTCGATATTGTTGGAACAATTTTCAAAAAGCGGTTATTACAATGACGTTTTTTTTTGTTTTGCACAGTGGTATTTGGTTATGAGTATCCAGCACCTCATTCGACAAGGCAGGGGCTGATTGTTAGCGATTCTGCGTGTTCAAGTTTTAGTTAAATACCGCAATCAAGACGGTTTCGCTCGTAGCTAGCCGGTTGAGTACGGGTCGTCCGCAGGGAGATGGGAATCTTTTTCTATGTGCTTTAACGAGTTAAGTCCAGTTTTTTCAGATTTTGTTGTGATTAGTTAAGCGGTAAAATGATATGTAAAGAGAGCTTGTTAGGGTTAGGATTAGGTTAGTTTGAGTTATGAGTCTCCCACATCTTTCGTTGCCCCTCTTAATATCGGTGTTACGGTAATCGGCAACAACGGGGATTAGCACGACTAGGAAGGAACTTGCGAGTATAAGCTAGGCTTTCCAACGCATAAGTTCTTCCTTTTGGTGCTTGTCCGTCCGTTCTTGGCTCTTAGCCATAACCTCCGGTTAATTCAACCACAACCGGTCTCACTACGGAATCACCGCTATCATGTAGGATAGGGTGCCGTAAGGAGCGGATTGTGGTTCAATTAACGGGAGTCGAATTAAGCTGTTGGGCAAGGAAAGAGTGAGAGAGATTTCCTTCTCTCAAACTTCCCTTATCCTACCCTAACAAGTATGAAACTACTCACACGTCATGATACGGAAAAATAAAACAAAACAAAAGAGGAAGATAGAAAGAAAGAGATTAGAAGATAACAACTAGCTATTTTCGACCTGACCTCGGCAAGGATCAAGCGTAAGCATCATGGTTGTGTTAAGGATAAAGAAAAAGAGAGAAGAAGGAAACAACAAGAAATAACAACAACTAGTTAACAAAAGAAAATTACAACAATTAACAAGATAATAAGACAAGCAAAATAATAAACGGTTCTTCTTTATTCATCATTCTTCACTCACAAGCTCACTACAAGTCTTAATGGAGAAGAGATGAGAAGAGGAAGAAGAAACACAACTAAACCTAGAAAAGAAAATACAAGATTATGGACACCTTTCCTTCACAAAGTTCTGGGCTATTTATAGGCTGAAAAATGAAAACCTAGGGCAACCACCAGAACCCAAATGAAAAGACAATTCTACCCCTGAAAACTCTCTGTCTGCCGCCACCATAAGGCCGCGGATCCGCGGCCTAAGCATGCTTAGGCCGCGGATCCGCGGCCTAATAGAGCAGTTGGCTCCCTAATTTTCTTGTGCTTCCCTGGTTTGATGTCCCCTTTAATCTGGTATATGTATTTTCTGGAAATTTCTTCACAATTTTTCCAGAATTTCTGTTGACCAAAAGGGTGATTGGATGTGTTGTCTTTTGTCATGATTTTCTTGAGCTCCGCGTAGATTTCTTGGATCTTGTGCTGCCATTGAGCCTTGTGCATGAAAACGACATTGATTTGCCATTTTGTCTTCCTAAACTGGTATCTGGCAACATACGGATGAAGAGCGGAGACCGTGTTTTCTCAGTGGTTGGCAGGAACCCGGATTTTGTCGTGTTTTCCATGAATTTCACCGTTTTTAGAACCGAGAACCTGTATCCTGCAATTGACTAGCAAACACGGCTCAAGAGTATCTACCGATATGCAATGTGACAAAAATTGGGCGGTATGAAAATGCAAAAATCTGATACGAACAAATACCCCCAAACTTATCATTTGCTCGTCCCGAGCAAAGCCAACTTATTCACAAAAAATTTCCTAACCTCACTTTCGCAGGGAACGCGATTGCACTGAGCATATGCAACAAGCCGTTAAACCTCTAGGTGTCCCTAGTAGGAGTAGTGTTGTCTCCTTAGGGTTTTCAGCGGATACTAGCCACAAAATCCGGTCAAGTTGGTTTTGTAAAATAACTAAGATTCAAACCCTAAAGTTTTGTTTCAGAAAATAACAATTCTATAATCTTAAGCCTAGACTATCGAACCTTTATTTTTCACACCTCGCTTCTTATTTAACTACAGATTTTATATGTCTTTACGTGCAGTGCAAATAGTGTCGTTAAGTTCCCGAAAGGTCGAATAAAGTCATCATGTCGCACAATAAAGCCCAGATAACAATTTTAAAAGGATCACATAAGTTTTATAAAGAGTTAAGCATTTTTCAAGTTTCGTTTTCCAGTAAGGTTTCAACTTCAGAATTTCTATCCTCCTTAACAGGAAACTAAGTCGTATTTTTCACTCCACCTTTTTCTTGTTTTCATTTCATACACACCTCTGTGAACGTGCAATAGTCTTTATCATAGAATAAAACCTTCATATCTCCGTTAAAATTTTTTATAAAAGCCTGTCTTTTATCAAGATTATTCTCACACAAAGAACCGTTAGGAATTTTAACTCGGAGAGAACACTTGCTTGGCTTTGTTTTAATCTGGACTTTCTAGGCTTCTTAGCGAGCTTTGGGCCAATGCACCCAAACCAGTTGATTTTAGGGCATTAGGTGTAGAAACACCCCAGCGGACTTAATTACTCAAGTTACCTAGGTCCAAAAACAAAAGAAAGTTTGGCATGAAAATCAGATGATTTAATACGAACGGAGACATAACCGGCAGTTCAATTATTTTTTTGGATAAAAGACGTGTTTAGTAGGTTCGGTGTGTAATCATTCCAATCAAGTTTCAGATGGGTTATTTTTCAGACTTAGTTCCAATTATGGCATCAATAATATTCCTTCATATTCGCTTTACTTCATAAACTATTCTTGACATTACTTATTTCAGAACAAACCTATTTGATCCTCAGAAAATCATTTATCTGTTTAAAAGTTTTTAAACATAAAAGACTTGTCATCTAATTCCCAAAAACTCACGACACGTGTAGTGTGATGTAAAGACGTATATCAGCTATAGTTAACTTCAAAGGAGAGTTATCTTTCAGGTTTTCAAAATCTAAACATAAGATTTAGTTATTCCTATCTTTTCAAACAAAAACCGTCGAAATGTTGAATCAGAGTTTTTCCACCAGCTAACTTGACAGAAAAGTTTTTATATTTTTAGAAAATTTTCAGATTTTTATGGATTTTATGGATTTTAATATGCAGATGCAAAATATACATATTAATGCGAAGGTAAGAAATGCGTACCGAGCGTACCCCCAAACTTAAACTGGACAGTGTCCTCGCTGTTATTGCATGAAGAGATCATTTGAAGGGTCAAAAATGTCGGTTAGTGATACACAAATTTTTATTTGGTTTTGTTTTTAAAGAAAAGAAAAAGAATATACACAAATATATACAAAATGGTTTGTACATACCCCCAAACTTATTTGGAACAGTGTCCACTGTTCTTGGCTGGATAACCGAAGTTTGGTGGTAGGCAGAGGAAGATCAGGCAGGGTAAACCGGCTCCTGTAAGAACAGGAGCTCCTCTGTTGGTTCGGAGCTAAGGTACGGTTTGCATCGGTGTCCGTTTACTTTGAAAAGTGAACCGTCCTTTGGATTTTCCAAATCCACAGCGCCCTGCGGATACACATTCCGCACAAAATACGGCCCTTTCCAGCGAGATCTGAGCTTTCCTGGATGGAAGTGAAGTCGGGTGTCGTAAAGCAGTACCTGCTGACCAGGTACGAAGGTTTTTCGCAAAAGGTGTTTATCGTGAAACACCTTCGTTTGGTTCTTAACGACAACCGCGTTATCGTAAGCCTCATCCCTAAGCTCACTTAGTTCGTTCAACTGCAGCTTCCGATGGCTGCCCGCATCCTCGAGAGACAGATTCAGCTCCTTTATCGCCCAAAATGCGCTATGCTCAATTTCGACAGGTAGGTGGCAGGCTTTTCCGTACACAAGCCGATAGGGAGACATGCCAAGGTCGGTCTTATAAGCGGTTCGAAAGGCCTAAACGGCATCAGTGAGTTTCAGCGACCAATCTTTACGGTTCTTGGAAACCGTCTTCTCCAGTATCTGCTTGATTTGCCGATTTGAAACTTCGGCCTGCCCGCAGGTTTGGGGGTGGTAGGGCGTAGAGAGCTTATTATTAATGGAGTATTTCCGCATCAAGGCTTCGAAAGTTTTGTTGCAGAAATGACTTCCATTGTCGCTAATGATCGCTCGAGGGTGCCCAAAACGGGAGAAAATGTTTTCTTTAAGGAACCTAACGACAACCTTGTTGTCGTTAGTCCGGCTGGGCACAGCCTCGACCCATTTAGAGACGTAATCAACAGCGAGAAGGATGTACAAGTTCCCGAAAGAGCTGGGAAACGGCCCCATGAAATCTATCCCCCAAACATCGAAAATCTCCACAACCAAGATCGGTTGGAGCGGAATCTCGTTCCTCCGGGATATCCGGCCCATATGTTGGCACCGGGAGCAAGTCTTGCAATAGTCATAAGCGTCTTTGAAAAGTTGTGGCCAGTAGAAACCACATTGCAAGATCTTCTCAGCTGTCTTTCTGGGCCCAAAATGCCCGCCACACGCTTGATCGTGGCAAAATGACAGCACACTCTTGAATTCCTCGTCAGGGACACACCGACGAATAATCTGGTCGGGACAGTACTTGAACAGATAGGGTTCGTCCCAGTAAAAGTGTTTTACTTGGGATAAGAAGCGAAGTCTGTCCTGACTTGACCATTCAGTCGGTAGTAATCATGTGGCCAAATAGTTCACAATATCTGCGAACCAGGGTTCGCAAGATACTGTCAAGAGCTGTTCATCAGGGAGAACGTCGTTGATCGGAATTGGAAGCGAAGGCGAAGAAGGAAGTCGTGAGAGATGGTCGGCAACTACGTTTTCACATCCTCGTTTGTCCTTAATGACAAGGTCAAACTCTTGAAGCAAGAGGATCCAACGTATTAACCGAGATTTTGCATCTTTCTTCGCAAAAAGATGGCGCAGAGCAGAATGGTCCGTGTAGACAATGACTGGAGAGCCGATGAGGTAGGGCCTGAACTTTTCTAAAGCACATACAACAGCTAAGAATTCCTTCTCAGTTGTTGTATAATTGAGTTGGGCGTCGTTCAGGGTTCGGCTCGCATAATAGATTACGTGCGGCATCTTGTTGATGTGTTGTCCAAGGACAGCACCGATTGCAAAGTCGGATGCATCACACATAATCTCAAATGGGTGTTTCCAGTCAGGTGAGGAAAGAACGGGAGCAGAAGTGAGTGAGCGTTTCAATGACTCGAAGGCAGTCACACAGCTCGAGTTGAAGTCGAATGGCGTGTCCTTAGCCAGCAAAAGAGTCAAGGGCCTAGCAATCTTGCTAAAGTCCTTGATGAACCGTCTATAGAAACCGGCATGGCCAAGGAAGGCTCGGATATCTCTGACACATCGGGGAGGAGGCAGATTGGAAATGACCTCAATCTTTGCTTTGTCAACCTCTATGCCATTTTGCGAGATGATATGTCCTAAGACAATACCTTCGCGCACCATGAAGTGGCATTTCTCCCAGTTCAAAGTGAGATTCTTATCCTTACATCGGGTAAAGACAGCGTCAAGATGCAGCAAACACTCGTTGAAGGAGTCGCCGAAGATGGAGAAGTCATCCATGAAAATCTCCAGAAATTTTTCCACCATGTCTGAGAAGATACCCATCATACACCGCTGGAAGGTAGCGGGCGCATTGCATAACCCAAAGGGCATGCGACGATATGCAAACGTGCCGAAAGGACAAGTGAAAGTGGTCTTGTCCTGGTCTTTTTCGGCGATGGGAATTTGATTATAGCCGGAGTAGCCATCAAGAAAGCAGTAGTACTCGTGTCCGGCCAATCGTTCAAGCATCTGGTCAATGAAAGGTAGCGGAAAGTGGTCTTTCCACGTTGCGGCGTTGAGTTTTCTGTAATCAATGCAAACTCGCCACCCAGTTTGGGTGCGAGTAGGGATTAACTCGTTCGCCTTGTTGGTTATGACCGTGATGCCCGACTTCTTGGGGACAACATGAATGGGGCTAACCCACTGGCTATCAGAGATAGGGTAAATGATACCACTATCTAGACATTTTACGATCTCCTTCTTCACAGCCTCTTTCATGACTGGATTGAGACGTCTTTGTGGATCCCGGGCTGGTTTGGCATCATCCATCAGATGAATGTGATGCTCAACGATCAGAGGACTAATCCCCTTGATGTCCGCCATGGACCAGCCAAAAGCTTGCCTGTTGCTGTGCAAGACCGCGAGAAGGGCTTTCTCTTGCTCTGGAGCTAGAGAAGCCAAGATGATGACAGGGAGGGTCTCGTTCTCACCTAAGTAAGCGTACTTAAGGTGAGACGGCAAAGGCTTGAGTTCGAGCGTTGGAGGTGAAACGATGGAAGGCAAGATTGGTGCAAAGGTCTCGAACTCAAAGGACTCCAGCAAAGGTTCAAAACGAGTGTAGGCAACCGAGTTGGATGGTTCAAGTAACTCATCTGGAAAGTCGAAGGATTCAAACTCGGGTTGTGCGCGGCTAAGATCGTTCGAGAATGTGAAACACTCGTAGTCGTTGTCGGGCGCACAAACAGCAGCAGGTTCGAAGAGAAACGCACTAGTGGCGTCAAGATTATCGTGATCAAACAGAAACTCCTCGAATTCACACTCTTCTGGGGTGATCTCCTGGATCGAGCAGACGTCCAGTATATGAGCATTAGGTTCGGCGGGCTGATTCCCCAACCTAAAAATGTTGAGTTCAATCGTCATATTTCCAAAAGAGAGGTTCATCGGACCATTGCGACAATTGATCACAGCATTTGAGGTTGCGAGAAATGGGCGACCGAGTATCACCGGAATTTGATTCCGGGGGTTAGCTACAGGCTGTGTGTCTAATACAATGAAGTCAACGGGGAATATGAAGTCCCCGACTTTGATTAACACATCCTCTAGCTCACCCCTAGGATGGGTGATCGATCGGTCGGCCATTTGGAGAGTGCAGTGTGTGGGTTTCAGCTCTCCGACGCCTAATTGCTCGTATACTGAATACGGAAGCAGGTTAACACTGGCACCAAGATCTAATAGTGCGCGATTGATGTTCTTATCCCCAATAGTAATTGAAATCGTAGGACAGCCAGGGTCCTTCCGTTTTTGTGGTAAAGATTGGGTAAGGGCATCACTCACAGCACTAGCCAAGAAAACTTTCTTGGGTACCTAAGACTTCCTCTTTTTCGTGCACAAGTCCTTTAAGATTTTCGCGTAGGACGGGACTTGTTGGACAGCATCTAAAAGAGGAATGTTAATGTTAACCTGCTTAAATAATTCCAGAATCTTCTCCATTTGAGGATTTTGTTTATTAGACCTCAACCGGTTTGGAAATGGAACATTTTGGAAATTGGTTGAGTCTAATGCTGTAGGAGGAGATTGTGGAGTTGGAACGGATCCCAGAATAGGTGTCTTCGTGGAGTGAGAAGTGGGTCCGTTCAGAGCAGAAGAAGAGGGAGGGGAGCCTTGTGAAGAACGGAGAATAGGCTCAGAAGACGAAGAAGAAGAAGAAGAAGAAGCGGCCGGGGTGTCATCGTTGATCCGTTTGCCAATGTTGTTTTGCAGCATCCTTCCCGATCTCAATGTGGTCACGGCACTCACATTATGGTTCTGTTGTTCAAGAGCAACATGTGCATTATGTGGGTGACCGGGATTTGGGAGTGGCTGAGACGGGAGCTTCCCCTTCTCTCGCTCGCTTAAGGCCGCGTTCAGCTGTGCAATCTGGGCCTCGATGGTCTTGATGCTTTGCCCGTGTGCGGCAGTGTGTTGCACTAGGGATTGAATGGAAGACTGGATGTTGGCGGTGGACTGAGTCGATTGTTTAACGAACGCCTCCAGACTTCGTTCGAGCGAGGAAACCTTATCGTTGTTTGACGGAACAAAGTTGTTTGGTGGAAAAGAATTGTTGGGTGCAAAGTTGTTCGTCTGATTCTGAAAAGGTTGGGGTTGGAAAGGCTGCTGATATTGATGTTGAGTTTGTTGTTGCGCTTGTTGTTGCGGTGGAGGGGCCCTTTGGAAATTGTTGCCTTGGAATTGATTCTGATTCTGATTCCAGGCGAAATTGGGGTGGTTCCTCCAACCGGGATTGTAGGTGGAAGAATATGGATCATTCCTCGGTCTTTGCTGGAATGCAGCATTAACCTGATCCTGTCCTTGCGAGGGTGGATTGTAAGGACACTCTTTGGTCAAGTGAGAAGGATCGGAACAACAAGCGCAAATGGTACGAAGGGGGAGAACAGGGGCAGGAGCAGGAGCAGGAGAAGAAAATTTGCTCTCTATCGCTTCAAGCTTTCTTGTTATTGCAGCCATTTCAGCTTCTATCGCAATAGAGACATCAAGTTGGTGAATTCCTACCCTAGACTGACCGGTAGAAGTGGAGGTAGAAGAAGAAGAAGTCGGTCTGGTGCTCTCCCATTGTAGCGTTTGCTCCGCAAGGTCGTCAAAGAATTGCCACGCTTTCTCGTCAGATTTGGATAGGAAGTGGCCCTGACAGATGGTTTCCAACAACTGCTTCGTTGCTGGGTTCAGGCCCTCGTATAAGGTTTGGCAGAGTTGCCATTTCTCTATACCGTGGTGAGGACACTGAACAAGAAGGTCTTTGTACCGGTCAAAGCACTTCCAGAAGGGTTCAGAAGGAAGCTGGGAGAATTGGTTGATTTCATTTCGAATCCTTGCGGTTTTATGATTCGTATAGAATTTTTTTAGAAACGCTTTAACAAACTCGTCCCAGCTGGTGATTGAGTGGGAAGCGGTGCTATACAGCCATTTTTCAGCAAGATCGCATAGAGTGAACGGAATGACCCGTAGACGTATAGCATCGTCTGACAGCTGGGTGGTTTTCATCATGGCACAGACGTTTTGAAATTTGTTGATGAAGATATAGGCATCTTCAGATTCAAGCCCATGAAAACGTGGAAGCATGTTGATGAAGTGGGGCTTAATTTCAAAGTTGTCCCCATTGGCCGGTGGAAGAGAAAGGCAGGTGGGAAGTGCAGAACGGGTGGGATAGAAACGATCCTGGAGCGCGATCCGCTGCGGCGCTACAACAGGCGGTGGTGGTGGGATATTGGTCTCCGTAGGAGGTGGAGCCAATCCAGGGGTAGTCAAAGAGATGTTCGGATTAAATCCTGACATCGCGGAAGAAGAGGTTGGTGAAGGTGAAGGTGAAGGTGAAGATGTATGAACAGAATTCCGGTCAACGTCGGAGTTGGCCGGTAAAGGAAGGGGTGAAAGAGGAGTGGATGGAGTATCGACGTCTGAGTCGATCGCATAGTCGGTAGCTACTAACGTAACGCGGACTAGACGGGCGCTAGTGTCCCGATTCCAAGCGGAGATACACTAAACGAGTTTAGTATAGTCAAAGCGGAGAAGGTGAGGGTAAGAAAACGTCAATGGAGAAAGGCGATGGGTGGTGGGTGAAAAATGGATTTTGGCGACAAAGGGCAAGTTTTTATAAAAGTTTTTGATTTTTTTCTTTTTTTTTTGTTTGTTTTGTTTTTAGAAAGAGATTTACAGAAATATGTACGGATATCACAAACAAGATATGCACAATCTCACCTAGATCTAGGGTAACCTAGGTCTACTAGACCTTCTCCTGAACTTGATTGTCGAAGTTAAACAGTGTCGAGAAACGGGCTTAAGATACACTGATCACGAGGCCAGGTAAGTGCACAGATAAGGGGAGGTTGTCCAACGCTTTCGCGAAGTTCCTTAATTAAATAACCCTTTCTCTTTTGGCGGTTGCGCCGTTAACACTTTCCTAGACACCCCGTAAACAATATACCGTTAAGCGAGGTTCTAAACACGGTTTATCTTCTCCTAAAGAGCGCGAAGTCCTTAGGGCTGAAGTCTAGTATTTTTTAATTTACAATGGACAATGCATATGCTTTTGTGATTTTTGTGGTCCTGGGAAGGGTGATGAAATCCCCACCCAATCTGAATTGGTTTCAAGCCCCTTAAGTCCGTATTAAAGAAATGCAAAGCAGTAACAAATCAACTGCAAACAATTTTATTTTTAGCGCGGCGCAAAGAATCCTGCACAAGAACAGTTTATTGGAAGGGGGAGAAGAGTTTGCGCAAAGAAATCTGCAGAAAACACAATTTATTGGAGTCCAGAGGAGTGGGAGAGAAGAGAGAGACTTGCAGAGAGATTTTGGCAGCCCAAAGGCAACAAGTGGCCGCGGATCCGCGGCCTAAGCCAACTTATGCCGCGGAACCGCGGCAATGTAGTGGAATTGGGGCTCCGTTTTTCTGGTGTGAGCTCCTGTTGGTGTCCTCTGCTTGTTTGGATTTTCTGAATTTTTATTTGCTCACTGTACCTGCTCCAGATTTTGACAGTAGACCGTTTGCTTCGTTTTGTTCCGTCGCGGTGTAGACGCGAAATGTGGGTCTATCTTCCCACGTCTTTGGCACTGAATTTGAACTCCGTATTATCCGACGTCTTTGGCGCCGATCTTGAACTTCGTATTTTCCTGCACACTTGCACAAAAGCTAATCAAAAATAACAAGATGATTTTTTTTTTACAAAGTATATTTTTCTTTTGTTTTGTTTTTTCGGTTATATTCACAAGTTAACCCGAAATTACACAAGGAAATAAACTAACGTCTCCCCGGCAACGGCGCCATTTGATTGTTAGCGATTCTGCGTGTTCAAGTTTTAGTTAAATACCGCAATCAAGACGTTTTCGCTCGTAGCTAGCCGGTTGAGTACGGGTCGTCCGCAGGGAGATGGGAATCTTTTTCTATGTGCTTTAACGAGTTAAGTCCAGTTTTTTCAGATTGTTTTGTGATTAGTTAAGCAGTAAAATGATATGTAAAGAGAGCTTGTTAGGATTAGGATTAGGTTAGTTTGAGTTAGGAGTCTCCCACATCTTTCGTTGCCCCTCTTAATATCGGTGTTACGGTAATCGGCAACAACGGGGATTAGCACGACTAGGAAGGAACTTGCGAGTATAAGCTAGGCTTTCCAACGCATAAGTTCTTCCTTTTGGTGCTTGTCCGTCCGTTCTTGGCTCTTAGCCATAACCTCCGGTTAATTCAACCACAACCGGTCTCACTACGGAATCACCGCTATCATGTAGGATAGGGTGCCGTAAGGAGCGGATTGTGGTTCAATTAACGGGAGTCGAATTAAGCTGTTGGGCAAGGAAAGAGTGAGAGAGATTTCCTTCTCTCAAACTTCCCTTATCCTACCCTAACAAGTATGAAACTACTCACACATCATGATACGGAAAAATAAAACAAAACAAAAGAGGAAGATAGAAAGAAAGAGATTAGAAGATAACAACTAGCTATTTGCGACCTCACCTCGGCAAGGATCAAGCGTAAGCATCATGGTTGTGTTAAGAATAAAGAAAAAGAGAGAAGAAGGAAACAACAAGAAATAACAACTAGTTAACAAATGAAAATTACAACAATTAGCAAGATAATAAGACAAGCAAAATAATAAACGGTTCTTCTTTATTCATCATTCTTCACTCACAAGCTCACTACAAGTTTTAATGGAGAAGAGATGAGAAGAGGAAGAAGATGTTAGTTATATGTATGCCCTAGAGGCCATTACTGTACATAGGATGTATATTGTAGTGGATGCTGGGACATATATAGGGAGGACTTTCTTGCTCGACATGATAGTATGCTATCTGGTTGAACTTTACCTTAACGTGTATACCGATTGTCTCTCTGTTACATGTTGGTAAAGCCCTTAGGATCTGTACTTGACTACCTGGACTATGATGCGGATCATACTAGTGGGGACATGGTAGTCCATAAGTACATCCTTCAAAGTCCCTAGTCGTGGGTGTATCGAGACGGGGCATCGATATACCAGAGTAGACTAGCGTATACCTTCTCGACCCATGAAGATGGGCGATGGATGATCCCATATCCATCGGTGTTTGACATCAGAGGAGATATACGGGTGCTCAGTAGAGACTGGGTACACTGGACGGACTCGCCGAGAACTCCCAGATGGTATTATACCTCACGTCAGATGGCAGTTCTCTGGTGACACTGGTACAGAGTAGTCTGTTGACCCGAGATCGTCATAGAGTCTTGTGTGGTTCCCACTGTGCTTTGATTTCCATCTTACCACGTCCAAGAGGGCGTGCAAAACGGTGGTTTTTGGGTACAGTCCCGAGTCACATGGAGGCAATGAGCGATAGGAGGGGATTCGTCTCTCCCAGTATATAGGGGGTTGATGTTGCGCTGTGTTCGATTGGCTATAACAGGAAATCCCTGGCCAGGGTTGCTGAGATTTACTGGTAAGTGTTACCAGTAGTTTCTTGAACAGTTATAGACCTCATATCGACACGACTTATTGAGCTATTGGGGTCTGACGTCTACCACCCCTAGGCGAGATATGCGACATATCAGACGATCAGACCGGACTGTACGGTAGTGTTACTGGTCGGATTCACTGGAGTGTGAGCGGGCTTGCTCGTCGATCTTCAGATCGCTCAATACCCGGGTGGCCGTTACGTTTAGCAGACCGCTTGCGGCTTGTGGATGCTTGATATGATCATCATCTGCTGCCGGCGTATTGACGAGTCTTTAGAGTCCTACACAGAGGTTTCCTGGCTCAAGCGAAACGAAATAGGAGCGCATATGAGATATGTGCGGGACCGAGAATAATGCGTGTATGTGATACCGTATTCTATTCTCGCGATAAATATATCGAATGGTTGTATGCGATATAACCTAGTTATCGATTCAAGCGTTGATTCGATAAGCCGATATATTGTATACTAGTCGGTTGTGTGCGACATAACCGGGTCATTGAATCAAGTGTTGATTTAATGATTTAATGCATATTTATATATTTGATATATTACTTTGCATCAACTAGTATCGGTTTACTTAAGATGGATTTTCTCACTCGGATGGGCGCATCGTATATGCGATATACTTTTGTGCACTTGATTGTATCATGTTTGATGATACATGTCATGCTAGGGTTCAAGTGTAAAGATTAAACCTTGGTTAATGAAATGGTTAGGGTTTATTATTTATTATTCATTTATCTTAAGCTTTCTTCTTCAAGTTCAAGGAAGAAGAAGAAGGAAAATGATAAGATAAGATAATTCAAAAAGAAAAGAATTATCCATTCTTATCATAAGTGAACCATGGTAAAGTGTAGAGAGCTAATCATGGTTAAAGGAATGGTTAGGTTAAGCATGAGATAAGAATGGTGGATAAAGTCAATGCTTCATGAATCTTCAACTTAAAACAAAAATAGCCACCATTCTTTTCTCTTGCCTTTTATTTTCCAAAAATCAAAAAATAAATAAATAAGTAAATAAAACAAAACCCTAACCATAATCATGTAACCATGGTTTGATCTTTACACAAAAACCCTAGCATAACATGTATCATCAAACATGATACAATCAAGTGCACAAAAATATATCGCATATACAATGCGCCCATCCGAGTGAGAAAATCCATCTTAAGTAAACCGATACTAGTTGATGCAAAGTAATATATCAAATATATAAATATGCATTAAATCATTAAATCAACACTTGATTCAATGACCCGGTTATGTCGCACACAACCGACTAGTATACAATATATCGGCTTATCGAATCAACGCTTGAATCGATAACTAGGTTATATCGCATACAACCATTCGATATATTTATCGTGAGAATAGAATACGGTATCACATACACGCATTATTCTCGGTCCCGCACATATCTCATATGCGCTCCTATTTCGTTTCGCTTGAGCCAGGAAACCTCTGTGTAGGATTCTAAAGACTCGTCAATACGCCGGCAGCAGATGATGATCATATCAAGCATCCACAAGCCGCAAGCGGTCTGCTAAACGTAACGGCCACCCGGGTATTGAGCGATCTGAAGATCGACGAGCAAGCCCGCTCACACTCCAGTGAATCCGACCAGTAACACAACCGTACAGTCTGGTCTGATCGTCTGATATGTCGCATATCTCGCCTAGGGGTGGTAGACGTCAGACCCCAATAGCTCAATAAGTCGTGTCGATATGAGGTCTATAACTGTTCGAGAAACTACTGGTAACACTTACCAGTAAATCTCAGCAACCCTGGCCAGGGATTTCCTGTTATAGCCAATCGAACACAGCGCAACATCAACCCCCTATATACCGGGAGAGACGAATCCCCTCCTATCGCTCATTGCCTCCATGTGACTCGGGACTGTACCCAAAAACCACCGTTTTGCACGCCCTCTTGGACGTGGTAAGATGGAAATCAAAGCACAGTGGGAACCACACAAGACTCTATGACGATCTCGGGTCAACAGACTACTCTGTACCAGTGTCACCAGAGAACTGCCATCTGACGTGAGGTATAATACCATCTGGGAGTTCTCGGCGAGTCCGTCCAGTGTACCCAGTCTCTACTGAGCACCCGTATATCTCCTCTGATGTCAAACACCGATGGATATGGGATCATCCATCGCCCATCTTCATGGGTCGAGAAGGTATACGCTAGTCTACTCTGGTATATCGATGCCCCGTCTCAATACACCCACGACTAGGGACTTTGAAGGATGTACTTATGGACTACCATGTCCCCACTAGTATGATCCGCATCATAGTCCAGGTAGTCAAGTACAGATCCTAAGGGCTTTTCCAACATGTAACAGAGAGACAATCAGTATACACGTTAAGGTAAAGTTCAACCAGATAGCATACTATCATGTCGAGCAAGAAAGTCCTCCTTATATATGTCCCAGCATCCACTACAATATACATCCTATGTACAGTAATGGCCTCTAGGGCATACATATAACTAACAATCTCCCACTTGCACTAAGGCCATCTGTAGCAGTGGTTTGTAGTATCTCATACTCAACCATCCCATAAAAGTCTCTCTCTGGGAACAGGCCTTTGTGAGTGGATCCGCTGTGTTGTCCTCTGAGTCTACTCTCCAAACCTCGATCACCCTGGAGATCAACCATCTCCATGATCAGGTGATACTGCCTTAGAATATGTCTGGATCACTGATGGGACCGGCGTTCCTCGGCATGAGCCACAACTCCATTGTCTCACAATGGTAGGAACGTAGTTCATCTCATGAACCAATATACACCCAAACAGCCTCTTTGGTAGCATCTTAAGTAGCGATATATTCAGCCTTTATCGTCTAGTATGTCACGGTATCTAGCTTGGAACTCTTCCAACATACCGTCCCTTTACTGAGGGTAAAGACAATGCCTGCGACTGACATTCAGTCGTCTTTATCACCCTGGAACCCTTCCAGTGATTCTCCCCAGGATCGATTGATACCATCTCATTACAACTAGTGAGAATCCGAACATCCATTTAGATCTATTTCATAGATCCAAAATCCAGGAGTTAGTAGGTATCATCATGATCCTATATGGAGAATCTTTGTGATAAGCGGAGATTGATCGAGCGTAGCATAAGAAACTCCTTTCTTATCGAAAGTATGTCATCCACGTACTTTACGAGGATCGTCACCATACTTCCTACTACCTTTTTGTATATACAAGGTTCATCTACCATTTTGATGATGTCAAACTCTTTGACCGCTTCATCAAAACAGATGTTCCAACTCCGCGATGCCTGCTTTATCCTATAAAGCATCTTGTACACGTTTCCGCTGCTCCCACTGTCTACGAAGCCCTCTGGCTGTGTACTTATACACACTCTCTTCTAAACATCATTTAGAAAAGCTGTCATGACACCCAACCACCAGATATCGTAGTCATGGTATGTAGCCGTGGCAAGTAGGATCTGGATGGACTTAAGCATAGCTACTTGAAAAGGTTTCATCATTATCCACGCCTGGTCGATGACGAAAAGCTTTAACAAGTCTAGCTTTGAAAGTCTCAACTTTTCCATCTACACCAAGTAATCTTCTCAAGATATACTTGCTCCTGATGGGAATTTAACCCTTCAGATATAGCAACCAAAGTCCATACTTTGTTGGTATACATGGATTCCATCTCAGATCGCTAAACATCCAGCCATTCTTACAGAGTCTTACTCCTGATGGCCAGCTCGAAGCTAGTTGGGTCATCATCTCATGATACAATCCTCGCTCCCACTGTCATCGAGAAACCGAAGTATCTCTCAGGTGGGTGAGGAACCCTACTAGATCGGCGGAGAGGCTGAGGTTCGTTGGTAACTATCGAATCCTTTGGTTCTTTCAAATTATCAGCTGCAGTTTGTATAGCTGGAACCTTTCCAGTTCTACATAACAGACTTTGCCTCGAGCTTGTCCAGATTTTGCTTTTAGACATAGGCCGGACAACCCCAAATCTTAACTGACTTAAGACATGGGCTCTTCCCATACCATATCATATATGAAGTGGTAGGCAACTGATTTGATTTGAACCCTATTCAATAGGTATGCAACTTCTCAAGTGCATAACTCCCAAAAGGAAATAGGTAACTCAGTAGTACTCATCATAGAGCACACCATATCAAATAGGGTGTTTCTGCTCCGCCCCGATATACCATCGTGCTATGGTGTATACGGAGGAGTAATGCTGAGAGAGAATCTCATTCTCCTTTAGAATAGTCCAAGAATTTCGTGCTCAAGTATTCTCCTCCTTGATCTCATCAAAAGACATAATACTTATACCCGTATTCTGGTTCTCTACTTCTCGTTTATATTCTGTGAATATCTCAAAAGGCTCGGACTCATGTTTCAACAGGAACATATGTCTGAATCTTGAGAGATTATCAGAGAATGTAATGAAGTATAAAGAATCAGTCCTGGCATGTGTAGACTGGGGACCTACATACATCAACATGTATCATCCCAAGAGTTTACTAACTCTTTCTCTGTTTCCAGTAAACAGAGCTATGGTCATCTTATCTTTGTGACATGACTGGCGAGTTTCACAAGATGTAAATTCAAACTGATTTAAATATGCATCTATATGTAACTCTAGCTAGTCGGGTCACATTGATATGACCTAGTCTACAATGCCTCAAGAAGGATTCGTTCATTTCTGAACTCGTCCTCTTGTGTGTGTTCCGTATATTAAGAACTGTAGTTTGATTTAGAACATTAATGCTTTTAGATAACGTGCCTGAACCGATCAACTTCTGATATAGGAAATGTTCAAAACATTATCCAACAATACAAAATTATATCCTTTCTTTTCTAACAAAGAGAGTGATATGATTTGGTATATCAGGTTCGATATCTAATAACATTCGTTCAGAATCAATGTATCGGTAATACAGGGTGACAGTGACCAACAGACTTGGCTGCAACATTTGCCCCGTTTTCTGCCTCATGAAACTTATCACCCGTTCTCAGTTCTCTACCTATCTGTAGCCCTATGTAACAGATTACATATCAGGGATCCTGATCCGGTATCACATACCCAGGACGTAAAGGATACTGAGAAACAGTTCTTTATAATGAACAAACCCGAAGATGATGCATCAACATGCACTCTCTTCGTTTGGGCGGCACGGGAAATCTGGTATTCCCCAATTTCCTGCTCTGTCTTATAACAATTATAAGTTGGAGCGGGACCAACGTTCCCCAGCTCAGTATAACAAGCGGGTTCGGTCAATAATCCGTATTATTATCTTGATTAAGGCGTGATATGGTCGCTACCTGGAGAGAGAGAAGAAAACACTCAGCGTGCGCTCTGTCAAGAATAGATTGGTTATTATTTTATCTAATCAGGATGGCTCCCACTGCTTTTTATCAAATCTTCCTTCAAACCCTAAAAGGAAAAACTAGCCGGGATTAATTACACACTACAAGTTCGCCAATCTTTCAGCCAGGCCAGTGTCGGTACTTTGAGGGAGGTCCCCCGTGCTTTCGCACGAACCTAATTAATGTAAACCTCGTTTTCCCAGAGGCGTAACCTCGTTGACACCTTTCTAGACACCTACTTGATCGGCTAATTGTAATATGTAAAACTCTCCCAGGAGTAACTCTTACTCGCAGCGGGTATCGGGATCCAACTATCTCATAGAAGGTATGCAATCTCATTGCAAATTACAACACTTGAAATTCCCGATAATATTTTGCCCCTAGCTCGCTATGACCTTGACGAATGCCAAACAACCCATAGTCCACTAGAAAAGTTCAACCCGTACATTACTTGATCGAATTAAACCCACCCGCACGACCCTTGACGAATGCCAAACAACGCCGTACGAATACCCTAATCCAATCTGCATCATATGCATAAGCAGATAAATACTAGTTAGCTACCGCACACTACGCCTTGACGAATGCCAAACTACCGTAGCACGAATACTAACTAGTACTTATCTGTAATGACGGAGGGCTACGACAGGTTTTTCTAAAAACCTATTGCGTAATGAACTTGATATCGTTGTAGAATAAAATGAATTTTAAAATGGAGTGTTTTTGAGGCTTTTCTAGTTTTGCTAAAGGAGTCACTCCCGGTGAAGGGATCGTCGGTCCTTTCCTCGTCGAATGAGGTGCGGGGTATATCATATATATCACTGTGCAAAGCAAAAACACTTAAAAGCAATCAAAAGACAAACCGAGTGTGTAGCATCTGCCAGTTATTGCTAAAGGAGTCACTCCCGGTGAAGGGATCTTGGTCCTTTCCTCATCGAATAAGGTGCAGGATATATCTCATATACCGCTGTGCAAAGCAAGAACTGTAGCTACCTGTTTTATTTTGAAATTCGATTCTACAACATCTTAGGTTTATTTTATTTCATTAATCACATTAATGAAGTCCCATCATTTATGTACCTAAACATCACAGATAAATACGACGTACACTTATGCCATCCGCATTCGACTCGATGTCCCCTCGTGCACCGTTAGGTTAGGTGACTAACGGCAGAGCGGGGCAGGGCTAGCGCGGGTGTAAAACATAAGTAACGTCTATATAATATATCATATATACTATATACTGTATCTATCACAGAACATCACATTATCACATCACAGATATCGCAGCAGAAGAATCATATGAAATATTGGATATACTAGGACGTCCGTGTTTTTAATACGAGCCAGTATAAAACACGGATTCCACGGTCGTGATTAATAGCCAAACCCACACCCCTAGACCCCTACGAGAGCGGCAAGCAACCCTACCAATTCTGGAGTTAGGAGACCCGGACTCGACTCCTCGAGTTGATCTCCTACTGGACTCCAGAACCCGGTTACTTGTGCCCTCCTCCTTGGGTCTATCCTAGTGCGGAAAAGTAAATAATATACAAACGGTGACTACTTCCGCAACCTGGAAGTGCCCCAATAAAAGAATATTACATACAAGTTTTTACATGAATGAAAATGAAAAACACTCATCTCACATAAAAACCCCCGGCTATTCAAACACGACGATCCAATATAACATATCCAGCAACACATAACATCACATGTCATCAACGTAAGTAAATATGTCCATCCCAATTGTCGTTGACATATAGCAACGAAACCGGCGATATCACATATTACACTTACGGTCACAGAAAAAAAAGTGTAAAACTACAACAGTTGGAATCCGCAATCTGCATAGACATCGCATGCCTAATCAAATGAATACCTTAGACATCGCATGCCTAACAATTATAAACCCCGCATTTTAGTCTCATTATCGAAAACACTTTTCAATATCAAGTCGGGCAATTCAACAAGATTCCCGACATCCTGATCGAATACTCGTCGCAAACTTCAGTAGGCGGCCGCACCCCCAATACCGGCGACGAAGTGCACCAAGGCGGAACACCGCTACCGCGAGCACCCGAACGGATGCTTTCGGCGACGGGGTTCTCCTACAGTCACTTGGTCGGGGCTATGGAGTGAAGCTATCTATTAAGTTTACCCGGCGAGTATCCGCGTACGCTACGTGATTGCGACGGACTTTTGATCACATCAAAATTCCGTGGCAACCGATCAAGTGAGACTAAATTGCTAGATTTACAACATTCATTCAGTTATCATATAACTTATTGTGAATTCCAATTATTGTATCCCATTCCGGATAAATAGAAAATGTTAAACTTTCCGATCGAACATTCTAACACCCAAGTTTTCCCGATACAGATCAACACATGAAATAAGTCTAACAACATTCAGTTCGTACCTCAGTACCAACGGTCCAGCCGTAGAAGGGTCAAGCCAACGCCTCACATGTGCCACGCCGTACTGCCCCAAACCCGAAGGTTCAAAGGGCAGTTCAAGACGGTCACATAATCGAGTTAAGGTTTGTGTCTTCTAGAGGGACCATCGCGTTACTTGCACTACTTAGAATGTCGTTAAACTACGGAAAAATCTAACACTTGGAAATTTCCCGACAGGGGAAAAATTGGGTATTTAAATCCGGTCGAACTTTTTAACATATTCTAAAATTTATCCGGAAAGCCACACAGACAAAATTTGATATCCCGATCGAAACACCGAATTCCCAAAACAACACCAGAAAATTCAACTCTTGAATAACATTTAAAAATATCCAGAGAACTCAGAAGCTGAAACAATGAATTACTGTGTAAGAATTTAGGGCTGACGTCACCAACATGCCGCTAAACCGCCGCCTAAACCAGCATTATGCCGCGGATCCACGCCAAGGTTCACTGTTCATGGCCCCAATTTTGCACCGTAATTCTTATATTTTCCTGCTTATTTCTCTGCATATTTTTAATCATGAAAAATCACTGTTTTTGAAAAAAGTACAGAGAGCAATTTTCCGGGTAGGGTTTCGGTTCGATCGGACTTCAATTTCCGTCTGGACTTCGCCTAAGGCTCTAGCTAGGCTCTGATACCACTGTAGGGTTCCTAGGCACTCCAAGGAGGTCTCACAAGGCATCGAACATGCCATATTAAAATTTTACGGTGCCTACAAACCCTAAACTACGGATCGTTTGCTAGATTTCTAGGCGAACAATGAAATAGTTAACACTTAACTAAAAGTTTAACGGAAATACAACCTTTGTAGATCCGGTCCTCCACCTCCACGGCTCCGCAACGAGGTCGTCTCCGCTGTCCAAATCAAATCCGGGCTCTAGGATCGGCTTCGTCGGAGAATGGGCAAGCTAGGTCGTCGATGTCCATGCCGAAGATGATCTACGTCGAGGCATCGCTAAATCAAGCTCCGACTTCACCAAGTCAAGTCGGAGCTTGATTTAGCGATGCCTCGACGTAGATCATCTTCGGCATGGACATCGACGACCTAGCTTGCCCATTCTCCGACGAAGCCAATTCTAGAGCCCGGATTTGATTTGGACAGCGGAGACGACCTCGTTGCGGAGCCGTGGAGGTGAAGGACCGGATCTACAAAGGTTGTATTTCCGTTAAACTTTTAGTTAAGTGTTAACTATTTCATTGTTCGCCTAGAAATCTAGCAAACGATCCGTAGTTTAGGGTTTGTAGGCACCGTAAAATTTTAATATGGCATGTTCGATGCCTTGTGAGACCTCCTTGGAGTGCCTAGGAACCCTACAGAAGAAACACAACTAAACCTAGAAAAGAAAATACAAGATTATGGACCCCTTTCCTTCACAAAGTTCTGGGCTATTTATAGGCTGAAAAATGAAAACCTAGGGCAACCACCAGAACCCAAATGAAAAGACAATTCTACCCATGAAAACTCTCTGTCTGCCGCCACCATAAGGCCGCGGATCCGCGGCCTAATAGAGGAGTTGGCTCCCCAATTTTCTTTTGCTTCCCTGGTTTGATGTCCCCTTTATTCTCGTATATGTATTTTCTGGAAATTTCTTCACAATTTTTCCAGAATTTTTGTTGACCAAAAGGGTGATTGGATGTGTTGTCTTTTGTCATGATTTTCTTGAGCTCCACGTAGATTTCTTGGATCTTGTGCTGCCATTGAGCCTTGTGCATGAAAACGACATTGATTTTCCATTTTGTCTTCCTAAACTGGTATCTGGCAACATACGGATGAAGAGCGGAGACCGTGTTTTCTCAGTGGTTGGCAGGAACCCGGATTTTGTCGTGTTTTCCATGAATTTCACCGTTTTTAGAACCGAGAACCTGTATCCTGCAATTGACTAGCAAACACGGCTCAAGAGTATCTATCGATATGCAATGTGACAAAAATTGGGCGGTATGAAAATGCAAAAATCTGATATGAACAGTGGCCAAAATCCGTTCATCGGGAGTGACCCCTTGAGCTGAGGTTTGCGTCAGGGTAATAACTTCACTACAGTCGATTACTTTTTGCTTTGCATCGAGGTATTCGGTTGCAATATCCTGCACCTCATTCGACGAGGAAAGAGCCGAGATCTCTTTACCGGGAGTGACCTCTTCAGCAAAGGTTTTTGCCACTATATATTTATAAAAAGCTATCCGGTTCCTTCAACGATATCAAGTTCATTACGTTAAAGGTTTTTTGCCAAAAACCAATCATATCCCTCTGTCATTTCAAACGGGAAGCACTTAGTATTCATGCTATGTTTGTTGGCCTTCATCATGGCATAGTGTATGATAGCTATTTTTTACTTTTCTGTTGCATAGATAGATGTGTTGGTTTGGGACAGTCGTACTACTATTTTGGCCTTCGTCAAGGGTATGTACGGGTGGGTTTAAAATAACCTGGACAATGACGGGTAGAACTTGAAATATGACTTATGATATGTCGGCCTTCATCAAGGTCATAAAAGCATGGAGTAGAAATCACATCGCGAGTTTCAAACATACATGAAACTTTTCAGGAATTCACATACCTTCTGGAGTGTGATAACGTGAGTGGATTCCATCAGGTTATCATGCGATGATAGTTGGATCCCGATACCCACTGATGAGTTGGTTTACTCCTCGGGTGATTTTAGATGATCCCGACTAATTCTTCTTTCAGGTTTGGAAGAGAATTTGAGTATACAGTGGGAGACATCCTGATTAGATAAATTGATTGACCATTCTGATCTAGGTTAGAGTGCACGCTGAGTGTTTCTTTTCTCTCTCTCTTTGGCAACGACCATGACCCGACCCTAGACTATAACTAAGTAACCAAGTTAACCTGACCTTCTTAAAACACGTTGACATTTGGAGTGTCAGAGTTGCATACTTCATTGCCACTCCTACTTTTACCCTTTGCTTTTTCTCCGGAACATTCCGTATCATTATGAAGATCCACAAATATTGGATATGACCATCAAATAGTTACATATGAACTCGAAGAAACTTGTTTCAGATTCGAGGATGGTTTCCGGTTCAGGTGAAATTGAATAGGACTATTCAGTTGTCTTTTCGTTTTATCTTCTCTCAGCTTGTGAGGGCTCCTAGGATTAGGAAAGGGTACATCTATTGTGCTTATTGAATTTCCAAACCAAAGACAGGTGCCGAAAGGTGGGAAAGGAAGAAAACCAATTAACCGAACTGTGGTGTACAAAAGGTAATAAGTAGAGAAAAATAAAGGGATTAGAAAGAGTGCAAATTAAAATGCGACTGCTATCATTAACGACCAAACCGCGTAGTTCATCGCCACTCCTACTTCACCTTCGCATTTCTATGGTTCAGGAGAAATAGAATAAGGTTTATTCATGTTGTCTTTTATCTATACCTCCTCTCAGGTTGCGATGCCTCCTAGGATTAGGAGAGTACACCTATTATGCTTATTAGACAATCTTCTTTCAAACCATAGGCTGGTGCCGAACGGTAGGAAAGGAAGAAAACCATTTAGCCTAAGGACGGTGTAAAGAAGGTAATAAGTAAACACAAATAAAGGGATTTGGAGAGATGGCAAAGAAATATACTGTTACAGTCGTGAATCTGGATAGTAGAAGAGGCATTACTATGAATACTTGGCTACCCCTTCGAAACATTTTCATGTTTCAGTTTCACTGTGCATTGTTAATTGAAAACTAATTTCCCATTTAGGTCCTTACTCTAGGATATGTATTTACCAGATTTGATTCTCACATCTGTATAGTTTTACAGATGATGAGTGGGTGAGAGTTTTTGGGAATTAGGTGACCATCCTCGTTATATTGGAATTTATTGAAATTGGTGATATTTAAGGAAATCGCCTGAGGTTTTGCCTGACGGCAAATATTTGGTTTTGAATATCCGCTGTTGTGCACCAATTTCAAACTGATACAGTTATACATTTATTATATAAAGTGAAATATAACTTTTTGAAATTATGTCAAAGACATTTACCTATATCAGTTGATGGTTAGGTAAGATGCATTAAATCGCGGTGTAATTCTTGTTAACCATAATGCAGTTTTCAACCTAAAACGCATAGGGTTTGAGTTATTCAACTCAGGGGACTTATACAAAGTATTGTATATTGTCCAGTGTCCATTAGGACAGAGGGGTTGGTACTCATTGTTAGTTATATGTATGCCCTAGAGGCCATTACTGTACATAGGATGTATATTGTAGTGGATGCTGGGACATATATAGGGAGGACTTTCTTGCTCGACATGATAGTATGCTATCTGGTTGATCTTTACCTTAACGAGTATACTGATTGTCTCTCTGTTACATGTTGGTAAAGCCCTTAGGATCTGTACTTGGCTACCTGGACTATGATGCGGATCATACTAGTGGGGACATGGTAGTCCATAAGTACATCCTTCAACGTCCCTAGTCGTGGGTGTATCGAGACGGGGCATCGATATACCAGAGTAGACTAGCGTATACCTTCTCGACCCATACAGATGGGCGATGGATGATCCCATATCCATTGGTGTTTGACATCAGAGATGATATACGGGTGCTCAGTAGAGACTGGGTACACTGGACGGACTCGCCGAGAACTCCCAGATGGTATTATACCTCACGTCAGATGGCAGTTCTCTAGTGACACTGGTACAGAGTAGTCTGTTGACCCGAGATCGTCATAGAGTCTTGTGTGGTTCCCACTGTGCTTTGATTTCCATCTTACCACGTCCAAGAGGGCGTGCAAAACGGTGGTTTTTGGGTACAGTCCCGAGTCACATGGAGGCAATGAGCGATAGGAGGGGATTCGTCTCTCCCGGTATAGGGAGTTGATGTTGTGCTGTGTTCGATTGGCTATAACAGGAAATCCCTGGCCAGGGTTGCTGAGATTTACTGGTAAGTGTTACCAGTAGTTTCTCGAATGGTTATAGACCTCATATCGACACGACTTATTGAGCTATTGGGGTCTGACGTTTACCACCCCTAGGCGAGATATGCGACATATCAGACGATCAGACCGGACTGTACGGTAGTGTTACTGGTCGGATTCACTGGAGTGTGAGCGGGCTTGCTCGTCGATCTTCAGATCGCTCAATACCCGGGTGGCCGTTACGTTTAGCAGACCGCTTGCGGCTTGTGGATGTTTGATATGATCATCATCCGCTGCCGGCGTATTGACGAGTCTTTAGAGTCCTACACAGAGGTTTCCTGGCTCAAGCGAAACGAAATAGGAGCGCATATGAGATATGTGCGGGACCGAGAATAATGCGTGTATGTGATACCGTATTCCATTCTCGCGATGAATGTGTCGAAAGGTTGTATGCGATATAACCTAGTTATCGATTCAAGCATTGATTCGATAAACCGATACATTGAATACTAGTCGGTTGTGTGCGACATGACCGGATCATTGAATCAAGTATTGATTTAATGATTTAATGCGTAATTGTATATTTGATATATTACTTTGCATTAACTAGTATTGGTTCACTTTAAAATGGATTTTCTCACTCGAGTGTGCGCATTGCATATGCGATATGATTTTGTGCACTTGCTTGTATCATGTTTGATGATGCATGCCAAACTTGGTTAAGTGTAAAGAATGAACCATGGTAATGAATGGGTTAGGGTTTGGATTTTTATTTATTCATTTATCTTTCTTATTTATTCTTTTTTGGAAAAAGGAAAAGAAAGATAAATGGTGGCATTTTTTGGATTTAGTTGAAGTTTCTTGAAACTTTGACTAAGTCTTCATTCTTATCATATTCTTAACCCTAACCAATTTAACTAACCTAAGTTAATTCTCTACACTTAACTAGAGTTAAAAGTATGATAAGTATTGTTTTTGTTTTATTTTTAATTGAAGACTTATCATAACATTCTTCTTCTTCCTCCATTTCTTCAAGTGAAGAAAGCTTGCCCCATCAATGGCAAGTGATGGAAATGAGTGAGAAATCCAATTCTAAAGTTAACCCACTTCCTATTTCTTCATCCTCTACCTCTTGCCAAGTAGTAGAGTGTGTTTACTTCACAAGTTTCTTGACTTGGTGAAGTCGGAGCTTGATTTAGCGATGCCTCGACGTAGATCATCTTCGGCATGGACATCGACGACCTAGCTTGCCCATTCTCCGACGAAGCCGATCCTAGAGCCCGGATTTGACTTGGACAGCGGAGAGGACTTCGTTGCGGAGCTATGGAGGTGGAGCACCGGATCTACAAAGGTTGTATTTCCGTTTTCTCATTAGTTAAGTGTTAACTACTTCAATGTTCGCCTAGACATCTAGCCGACGATCCGTAGTTTAGGGTTTCTCGGCACCATAATTTTTGAAATTGCCATGGTTGATGGCTTGGGAGACTTCACTAGTGTGCCTAGGAACCCAACAGTGGTATCAGAGCCTAGCTAGAGCCTTAGGCGAAGTCCAGACGGAAATTGAAGTCCGAACGAACCCGAAACCCCGAACCAATATTGCTCTCTGTCCATTTTTTAAAAACAGGGATTTTTCAGTATTAAAAATATCCAGAAAAACATGCAGGAAAATCTAAGAGTAACTGTGAAGTCGTATGCCCTAATTCAATTGAAGCGCCGCTCTTCCGCGGCACGAGCGTGCCTCGTACGGCGGAAACGCGGCCAGTTTGTCGTGTTGTGAGGTATTGATTGCACAGTAACTCCTATTTAAAAGTACTGGTATTCCTGGGTATTTTTAATATTTTTTCAAGAGTTGAATTTTTCTGAGTTGATTTGGGGATTCGGTGTTTCGATCGGGGTATCAAATTTTGTCTGTGTGGTTTTCCGGATAATTTTTAGAATATGTTAAAAAGTTCGACCAGATATAAATACCCAATTTTTCCCCTGTCGAGAAATTTCCAAGTGTTGGATTTTTCCATAGTTTAACGACGTTCTAAGTAGTGCAAGTAACGCGATGGTCCCTCTAGAAGACACAAACCTTAACTCGATTATGTGACCGTCTTGAACTGCCCTTTGAACCTTCGGGTTTGGGGCAGTACGGCGTGCCACATGTGAGGCGTTGGCTTGACCCTTCTACGGCTGGACCATTGGTACTGAGGTACGAACTGAATGTTGTCAGACTAGTTTCATGTGTTGATCTGTATTGGGAAAACTTGGGTGTTCGATTGTTCGATCGGAAAGTTTAACATTTTCTATTTATCTGGAATGGGATACAATAATTGGAATTCACAAAAAGTTATGAGATAACTAAATGAATGTTATAAACGTAGCAATTTAGTCTCACTTGATCGGTTGCCACGGAATTTTGATGTGATCAAAAGTCCGTCGCAATCACGTAGCGTACGCGGATACTCGCCGGGTAAACTTAATAGACAGCCTCACTCCATAGCCCCGACCAAGTGACTTTAGGAGAACCCCGTCGCCGAAAGCATCCGTTCGGGTGCTCGCGGCAGCGGTGTTCAGCCTTGGTGCACTTCGTCGACGGTATCGGGGGTGCGGCCGTCTACTGAAGTTTGCGACGAGCATTCGATCAGGATGTCGGGAATCTTGTTGAATTACCCGACTTGATATTGAAAAGAGTTTTCGATTTTGAGACTAAAATGCGGGGTTTATAATTGTTAGGCATGCGATGTCTAAGGAATTCATTTGGTCAGGCATGCGATGTCTGAGGTGATTGCGGATTCCAACTGTTGTAGTTTTACACTTTCTTTTCTGTGACCGTAAGTGTAATATGTGATATCGCCGGTTTCGTTGCTATATGTCAACGACAATTGGGATGCGCATATTTACTTACGTTGATGACATGTGATGTTATGTGTTGCTGGATATGTTATATTGGATCGTCGTGTTTGAATAGCCGGGGGTTTTTATGTGAGATGAGTGTTTTTCATTTTCATTCATGTAAAAACTTGTATGTAGTATTCTTTTATTGGGGCGCTTCCAGGTTGCGGAAGTAGTCACCTTTTGTATATTATTTACTTTTCCGCACTAGGATAGACCCAAAGAGGAGGGCACAAGTAACCGGGTTCTGGAGTCCAGTGAGAGACCAACTCGAGGAGTCGAGTCCGGGTCTCCTAACTCTAGAATTGGTAGGGTTACTTGCTGCTCTCGTAGGGGTCTAGGGGTGTGGGTTTGGCTATTCATCACGACCGTGGAATCCGTGTTTTATACTGGCTCGTATTGAAAACACGGACGTCCTAGTATATCCAATATTTCATATGTTTCTTCTGCTGCGATATCTGTGATGTGATCATGTGATGTTCTGTGATAGATACAGTATATAGTATATATGATATATTATATAGATGTTACTTATGTTTTACACCCGCGCTAGCCCTGCCCCGCTCTGCCGTTAGTTACCTAACCTAACGGTGCACGAGGGGACATCGAGGCGAATGCGGATGGCATAAGTGTACGTCGTATTTATCTGTGATGTTTAGGTACATTAAATGATGGGACTTCATTAATGTGATTAATGAAAGTAAAAGAAACCTAAGATGTTGTAGAATCGAATTTCAAAATTAAAACAGGTAGCTACAGTTCTTGCTTTGCATAGCGGTATATGTGATATATCCTGCACCATATTCGATGAGGAAAGGACCGAGATCCCTTCACCGGGAGTGACTCCTTTAGCAATAACTGGCAGATGCTACACACTCGGTTTGTATTTTGATTGCTTTTAAGTGTTTTTGCTTTGCATAGCGGTATATGTGATATATCCTGCACCTTATTCGATGAGGAAAGGACCGAGATCCGTTCACCGGGAGTGACTCCTTTAGCAAAGCAAGAAAAGCCTCAAAAGCACTCCATTTCAAAATTCATTCGATCCTACAACGATATCAAGTTCATTACGCAATAGGTTTTCATAAAAACCTGTCGTAGCCCTCCGTCATTTCAGATAAGTGCTGTTTAGTATTCGTGCTGCGTTTGTTGGCCTCCGTCAAGGCGCAGTGTGCGGTAGCTAACCAGTATTTATCTGCTTATGCATATGATGCAGATTGAGTTAGGGTAGTCGTGCGACCTTGTTGGCCTCCGTCAAGGGTCGTGCGGATGGGTTTGATTCGATCAAGAAATGACGGGTTGAACTTGACTAGTAGCCTATGGTTTGTTGGCCTCCGTCAAGGTCATAGGGTGCTAGAGGCAAAACATTATCGGGAATTTCAAGTGTTGAAATTTGCAATGAGATTGCATACCTTCTATGAGATAGTTAGATCCCGATACCCGCTGCGAGTAAGTGTTACTCCTGGGAGAGTTTTATACATTACAATTAGCCGATCAAGTAGGTGTCTAGAAAGGTGTCAACGGGGTTACGCCTCTGGGAAAACGAGGTTTACAGTAATTAGGTTCGTGCGAAAGCACGGGGGACCTCCCTCAAAGTACCGACACTGGCCTGGCTGAAAGATTGGCGAACTTGTAGTGTGTAATTAATCCCGGCTAGTCTTTCCTTTTAGGGTTTGAAGGAAGATTTGATAAAAAGCAGTGGGAGCCATCCTGATTAGATAAAATATTAACCAATCTATTCTTGACAGAGCGCACGCTGAGTGTTTTCTTCTCTCTCTCTCCAGGTAGCGACCATATCACGCCTTAATCAAGATAATAATACGGAATATTGACCGAACCCGCTTGTTATACTGAGCTGGGGAACGTTGGTCCCGCTCCAACTTATAATTGTTATAAGACAGAGCAGGAAATTGGGGAATACCAGATTTCCCGTGCCGCCCAAACGAGGAGAGTGCATGATGATGCATCATCTTCGGGTGTGTTCATTATACAGAACTGTTTCTCAGTATCCTTTACGTCCTGGGTATATGATACCGGATCAGGATCCCAGATATGTAATCTGTTACATAGGGCTACAGATAGGTAGAGAACTGAGAACGGGTGATAAGTTTCATGAGGCAGAAAACGGGGCAAATGTTGCAGCCAAGTCTGTTGGTCACTGTCACCCTGTATTATCGATACATTGATTCTGAACGAATGTTGTTAGATACCGAACCTGATATACAAAATCATATCAGTCTCTTTATTAGTAAAGAAAGGATATAATTTTGTATTGTTGGATAATGTTTTGAACATTTCCTATATCAAAAGTTGATCAGTTCAGGCACGTTATCTAAAAGCATTGATGTTCTAAATCAAACTACAGCTCTTAGTATACTGAACACACACAAGAGGAAGAGTTCAGAAATGAACGAATTCTTCTTGAGGCATTGTAGACTAGGTCAGATCAATGTGACTCGACTTGCTAGAGTTACATAAAGATGCATATTTAAATTAGTTTGAATTTACATCTTGTGAAACTCGCCAGTCATGTCACAAAGATAAGATGACCATAGCTCCGTTTATTGGAAACAGAGAAAGAGTTACTGAACTCTTTGGATGATACATGTTGATGTATGTAAGGTCCCCTGTCTACACATGCCAGGGCTGGTTCTTTGTACTTCATTACATTCTCTGATAATCTCTCAAGATTCAGACATATGTTCCTGTTGAAACATGAGTCCGAGCCTTTTGAGATATTCACAGAATATAAGCGAGAAGTAGAGAACCAGATATAAGGGTATAAGTATTATGTCCTATGATGAGATCAAGGAGGAGAATACTTGAGCACGAAAATCCTGGATTATTCTAAAGGAGAATGAGATTCTCTCTCGGCATTACTCCTCCGAATACACCATAGCACGATGGTATATCGGGGCGGAGCAATCACACCCTATGTGATAAGGTGTGCTCTATGATGAGTACTACTGAGTTACCTATTTCCTCTTAGGGAGTTATGCACTTATGAAGCTGCATACCTATTGAATAGGGTTCGAATCAAATCAGTTGCCTACCACTTCATATTTGATATGGAAAGGGAAGAGCCCATATCTTAAACTAGTTAAGATTTGGGGTTGTCCAGCCTATGTCTAAAAGCAGAATCCGGACAAGCTCGAGGCAAGGTCTGTAATGTAGAACTGGAAAGGTTCCAGCTATACAAACTGCAGCAGATGATTTGATAAAACCAAAGGATTCAGTAGATACCAACGAACCTCATCCTCTCCGCCGATCTAGTAGGGTTCCTCACCCACCTGAGAGATACTTCGGTTTCTCTATGACAGTGGGAGCGAGGATTGCATCATGAGATGATGACCCAACTAGTTTCGAGCTGGCCATCAGGAGTAGGACTCTGTAAGAATGGATGGATGTTTATCGATCTGAGATGGAATCCTTATACACCAACAAAGTATGGACTTTAGTTGCTATATCTGAAGGGTTAAATCCCCATCAGGAGCAAGTATATCTTGAGAAGATTACTTGGTGTAGATGGAAAAGTTGAGACTTTCAAAGCTAGACTTGTTAAAAGTTTGCATCATTGACCAGGCGTGGATCATGATGAAACCTTTTCAAGTGACTATGCTTAAGTCCATCCAGATCCTACTTGCCACGGCTACATACCATAACTACGATATCTGGCGGTTGGGTGTCTTGACTGCTTTTCTAAATGATGATTTAGAAGAGTGTGTCTATAAGTAAACAGCCAGAGGGCTTCGTAGACAGTGGGAGCAGCGGAAACGTGTGCAAGATGCTTTATAGGATAAAGCAGGCATCGCGGAGTTGGAACATCTATTTTGATGTAGCAGTCAAAGAGTTTGACATCATCAAAATGGTAGATGAACCTTGTATAAACAAAAAGGTAGTAGGGAGTATGGTGACGATCCTCGTAGAGTACGTGGATGACATACTCTTGAAAAGGAAGGAGTATCCTATGCTACGCTCGATCAATCTCCGCTTATCACAATGATTCTCCATAAAGGATCAAAGTGATACCTCCTAAATCCTGGGTTTGGATCTATGAGATAGATCTAATTGGATGTTAGGATTCTCACTAGTTGTAGTGAGATGGTATCAATAGATCCTGGGGAGAATCACTGGAAGGGTTCCAGGGTGATAAAGACGACTGAATGTCAGTCACAGGCATTGTCTTTACCCTCAGTAAAGGGACGGTATGTTGGAAGAGTTCCAAGCTGGATACCGTGACATACTAGAAGATAAAGGCAGGATACATTGCTACTTAAGATGCTACCAAAGAGGCTGTTTGGGTGTATAATGGTTCATAAGATGAACTTTGTTCCTCCCATTGTGTGACAATGGAGTTGTGGCTTATGCCAAGGAACGCCGGTCCCATCAGTGATCCAGACATATTCTAAGGCAGCATCACTTGATCATGGAGATGGTTGATCTCCAGGGAGATCGAGGATAGGAGAGTAGACTCAGAGGACAACACAGCGGATCCACTCACAAAGGCCTGTTCCCAGAGAGAGACTTTTATGGGATGGTTGAGTATGAGATACTGCAACCACTGCTACAGATGGCCCTAGTGCAAGTGGGAGATTGTTAGTTATATGTATGCCCTAGAGGCCATTACTGTACATAGGATGTATATTGTAGTGGATGCTGGGACATATATAGGGAGGACTTTCTTGCTCGACATGATAGTATGCTATCTGGTTGATCTTTACCTTAACGAGTATACTGATTGTCTCTCTGTTACATGTTGGTAAAGCCCTTAGGATCTGTACTTGACTACCTGGACTATGATGCGGATCATACTAGTGGGGACATGGTAGTCCATAAGTACATCCTTCAACGTCCCTAGTCGTGGGTGTATCGAGACGGGGCATCGATATACCAGAGTAGACTAGCGTATACCTTCTCGACCCATACAGATGGGCGATGGATGATCCCATATCCATTGGTGTTTGACATCAGAGATGATATACGGGTGCTCAGTAGAGACTGGGTACACTGGACGGACTCGCCGAGAACTCCCAGATGGTATTATACCTCACGTCAGATGGCAGTTCTCTGGTGACACTGGTACAGAGTAGTCTGTTGACCCGAGATCGTCATAGAGTCTTGTGTGGTTCCCACTGTGCTTTGATTTCCATCTTACCACGTCCAAGAGGGCGTGCAAAATGGTGGTTTTTGGGTACAGTCCCGAGTAACATGGAGGCAATGAGCGATAGGAGGGGATTAGTCTCTCCCGGTATAGGGAGTTGATGTTGTGCTGTGTTCGATTGGCTATAACAGGAAATCCCTGGCCAGGGTTGCTGAGATTTACTGGTAAGTGTTACCAGTAGTTTCTCGAATGGTTATAGACCTCATATCGACACGACTTATTGAGCTATTGGGGTCTGACGTTTACCACCCCTAGGCGAGATATGCGACATATCAGACGATCAGACCGGACTGTACGGTAGTGTTACTGGTCGGATTCACTGGAGTGTGTAAGCCCGCGGGGGCGCCCCGGCCGTCGATCCGACGCCGGAAACGCGGAAAACAAAAACTTTGCGAACTTTGCAAAACGGCACCGCCGCGGACTTTTTACCCGGATCGGACCATTAACCTAGCAACTAGCAAACTAGAAAAGAGTAGAGATGCTATACCAAGCGATCCGTGTCCTTCGGTCTTCGTCTCCACTCCGATCTCCCGCGGAATCTCCGTCACCTCCTCGCTCGTCGGAAAGGGCACCGCGTAGCCGGAATCTTTTACGGGCTCCCGCCTCTTGACCGAGGCAACTCGGGCGCGAAGTTGGCTAGCCGACGCGTCCAAGACTTGCTATAGAATAGTGTAGTAAACTTGTCTCTTTGGGGTTTAAGAGGTTGCCATGTTGGATGAATTTTACATAGGAATTTTCCATGGATGCTTGCAAGAAAAATCAATGGAGCATGCAAGAAATGAGCTCGGCCAAAAGCAAGATTTGTGCTCTGTGGAATTATGTGTGTAGAAGTGCACTCAAAAAACAAAAAACATGCAAAGGAAATTTCCTTTACAGCACACACACACACATCTAAGAGGGGGCCCACGAATTTAAGAACATGCATGAAGGAATTTCCCACACCAATTAACCTCACCCCCTCAACAACAGTGGCCGGCCCCACTCAAGTATTAGGTGGAAAAAATTGGAATCTCAAGTATGAAAAAGAAATGATAAACAAAAAGAAAATGATCAAATCAATTCCCATCCTTTTCTAATCTCATAATGGCAATGGAATGACCATAAAAGAATCTCATGATGATGGTCAAATCATAATCCACACTCATGCAAAGAAACCCCTCACAAAAATGTTAATTGCAAACTTGCAATTAACACCCTCCAACGAAAAGTCCGACCGGGAAGGAAAAAGAGAAAACCGGCCGGAACGGAATGCAAACTGGCAACCCCAGAAAACCGATCCCATAATAAATTACAGGAAAAACCCTGCTACTGCAAATACATGCCCGCATTTGTATTCTCACTGAACACAAATGCAAAGAGACAAAACTACACTATCTTATACTAGGATCCGGCTTAAGCCAAAGCCGGCTAGTAAAAACTGTCCGATCGCGATCCGTGCATTACCGCACGTATCTGATCGAACCCTGCCATATCTCCATACGGCCTCTACAGCGTTTCGCCCGAAACTTGAGTAACTGTCTGTGTGGTGGACTCTAAAGACTCGTCAATACTATGGCTGTGGATTTAACCACTAGCACGTCAGAGGTATTAGCCATACGTGACGGGCCACCAGCTATTGACCAAAAGGGACGTCGATGAGCGAACTCATCCTGACACCCTACTGAGCCTGTCAGTGACAATATCCGTACAGTCCGGTCCGTTCGTCTATGAGCATCGCATGGCGGGCCTAGGGGGTTGGTAAAAGTCAGACCCCCAAAAGCGGTACAAGTCGTGTCGGAGTGTAGCCCAGAACACCCTGAGATACTACTGGAATACCTACCAGCAAATCTCCTGCCTTGGCCAAGGACTTTTCATGTTCTGGCTCTCCCAGACACAGCACGACCTCACCCCCAATACCGGGAGAGACGAACCCCTGCAGATCCGCTCACTGCCTCCATGTGGCTCGGGACTGTACCCAACTAAAACCTGTTTGCACGACTCCTTTGAGCCGTGGTAGGGTAGTAATCAAAGTACAGTGGGAACTCACACGAGACAAATGACGATCCCAGGTCGATGAACAAACCTGTACACATGTCACCTGGGAACTGCTATCTGACGTCTGGTATATCCCAACTAGCAGGTTCCCGGCGAGTCCTGTCCGGTGTACTCATAACCCAATGAGCACCTGTATACATCTTAGGTGAACCAACTGACACTAGCGGCTTGTGAGACCGGCCACCGCCCCTCGTCGGGGTCTCGACTGTATACACTAGTCTACTCTGGAGAAACGATGCCCTGTCTCGAATCTCCCACGACTAGGGACCTTTTAAGGATGTGCTTGTAGACCCCCAGCTCCCAATTATATGATCGCCCTCATACTGCTGGTGGTCAAGCAAGAATCCAAGGGGCTTTATCAACGTGTAATAGCGACTCGAAAGGTCACCTAAAGCAGTACACGATGATAAAGATAAACCAGATAGCATACTATCATCTCGAGTAAGACTGTCCTACTGGGACAGGTCCTCCCCTCAATCATTGCAATCACGTGCCTGTGATCCAATAATTGACTCTGAGGGCACTATCTCCAACAATCTCCCACTTGCACCCGAGGCTAATTATTGCGATGTCGCATACTCATAGCCCGTGTGATACCGAACACCCAACTCCTCTACTAGTCAGTCTCACAAAGCTCGTTTGCGAAACTATTGCGTTCGAGGAATAGCCTCAGTGAGTGGATCCACTTTGATGTTTCTTTCTATGTCTCTCTCTATATCTCATGTTCGCAGAGAAAACTATCTCCCGAAATGAGCAATACCTGTCCTAGAATGTCTGGATGTCTGATGGGACCTAGCTCATAAGTGAACTCCAAATCCAAACTTCTTAGACTGTATCGTCAACTGAACTTATTCAGTATCCCGCGCCATGCCTTCCCTCAGTTTCCACCTGGACCACCTGTCCAAAATACTGCCCCTCGTCAGAGGGAAAAACTATAACTCTGACAGCCACTCTGCCATCCATGTCACCTTGGAAGCCTGGAATGATAACCGTCTCCTAAAGGAGGCTGTCGTTATCATATCCCTAGAACATCCACTTATGTTCTAAAACTGCTTCCGACTGTTTCTCCAGGATTGGATCAATATCAACTTATTGCATTTACTGCAAGAACAACATCTGGTGTGGTACTTGACATCTCATGATTGACTCAATTGCCTAAGCAAGTGATCTGCCAATCATGCATATCCCTCTCCCCTTTAGTCTGTAAGACACCTTTAGAGAGGGTGACTCCATTACCTGCAGGTACACTACCGTGCCAGGAGTCGTCCATTCTAAATACTCATAGAATGCGGTCAAAGTACCCAGATTGGGAAACCACCCAAATCTAGATCTAAAATCATAGATCTAGTAACCAAAATGTCTGATTTAATATCCAAGTCCTATATGGAGAAAACACTGTGTGACGACCAAAGTATAACCGATCGTAGTATAGGAATATCACTTCCTACTCTGTGTATGTCATCAAATACCAGGACATCACACCCTACTATCTTCTTAACAGATCCATCCCCTATTCTGATGAAGTCAAACCTATGACTGTCACATCAGAAATAGATGATCTATCTCCGCTATATCTGCTTTAGTCTATAAACAGACATAAGCCACATGTCCACCAATGCTTCCGCTGCTCCCACTGACTATGACAACCCTCTGGCAGAGTCATATACACGTACACTTCTAAAGCAAGCTTAGAACGACGCTATACTCATCCTCCCGCCGGGTCTCGTAGCCTGGAACAACAGCAATGGCAAGTGTGGGTAAACAAGAACCTCTCTGCCACCGTCCTTGAGCATACCGAAGTACCTCTCAAGTGCCTGAGGTTACCCACTTTATCTGCGGAGTGGCCAATGGAATGTCAAACCAGATTGAATCTTTAGGTTCTTATGAAATCTTCAGTAATCGTTTGTGGTTCTGGAATCACTTCCAGTTCTACCATACTCCCACTACTGTTTTCTGAAAAAATCCATTTTTGATAAAACTGTGGCGAGTCAAGAACAATATCACTATTGATCTTCCAGATGGTAGAAAATCAACCCTCGTCATAGCCCGGGTCAACCCACAAACAGCCACTACTGAAACGTGCCTTGAGTTGTCCAGAGTCTGGTTTTAAGCATAAGCCGGACAACTCCCCGTATCTTAACAATGTCAAGATATGAACTGTTCTATATCCAAAAACAGAGGCACTGATTTAATTGAACCAGATTCAAATCATGCAGCTGTCTCCAGTGCATGTCAACTAAAATGGAAGAGAGGCCGATCAGCGTTACTCAACTTAGGAGTACTTCCAATTATGAGTAACCTGAAAAAGAAGCTAGCTCTCTTAATCTTTACTATCAACTGAATACCATTCACAAGTATCTACATCTTCGATCTCCTTGAAGAATCCCGATACTTGCAACACTTGGTTCTCTACTTTACTCTTATACCTATAACTCCTCAAAACTTAGTCCCTGTGTTTCTACGAAACACATGTCTAAGAACTAGAGAAGTTAAAAGTAAACAGAATATAGTACGAGGACCTACCCCTCTGTCCTAATGGACACTGGACAACATACAGGACTCTGTATAAGTCCCCTGAGTCTAGTGACTCATTCACTGTGTGTCGTGGGTTGAAAAACTGTACTTTTGGTTAAGAAGAATTACACCGTTGTTCAATACTCCTTACCTAACCATCGACTGGTATATGTAAATGTCATAGACATAATTTCAAAAAGTATATCTCACTCTATAAAAATAGACGTACAGATATATCAATTTGAAATTGGTGCACAACAACGGATATTCAAAACCAAATATTTGCCGACCGGCAAACAACCCAGGTGGCTTCCTCAAATATCATGAATCCCGATATAATGAGGATGATCACCTAATTCCCAATAACTTACTCCGACTCATCATCTGTAAAACCATACAGATGTGAGACTCATACCTGGTAAATACATACCCTGGAGTAAGTGTCTAATCGGGAAATCAGTTTTCTTTTAACAGTACACAGTGAAACTGAAACATTGAAATGTTTCGATGGGGTATGCTGGTTTTCCTAGTAATGCCTCTTCCATTATCCAGATTCACAACTATAACTGTATAATTCTTTGCCACTTCTCCAAATCCCTTTACATGTCTTTAGTCATTACCTTCTGTACACCCCTTTAGGCCAAATGGTTTTCTTCCTTCCCTACCGTTCGGCACCAGCCTATGGTTTGGAAGAAGACTATCCAAAAAGCATAATGGGTGTACTGTCCTAATCCGAGGAGCACTCGCAATGCGCGAGAAGGTGAGGATAAAAGACAACCGAATGTACTTAATTCATAGGTGATTTAGGATTGACAAAGAAGTACATGGTTTGGTCGTGAATAGCAGTCGCAATTTACTTTGCCCTCTTACTAATCCCTTGCTTTGTCTGAACTTAATACCTTCTGTACACCGTTTAGGCTAATTGACTTTCTTCATTCCCTACCGGTCGGTACCAGCCTAGGGTCTGGAAGAAGACTATCCAATTTGCGTAATAGGTGTACTACTCCTAAACCAAGGAGTACTCGCAACCTGAGAGAAGGTAAAAGGAAAAGACAACTGAATAGTCCTATTCGTTTTCTCCAGAACCGGAAACCATCCTCGATGTCCTTCGAGTTCGGATATAACCATACGATGGTTTTGTCCAATGGAAGTGGACGTTCGTAGTAATACGGGGTGTCCCGGAGAAAAGAGTAAAAGTAGGAGTGGCAAAGAGGTCTGCAACTCTGACAATCCAAAAGCCAGTGTTAAGAAGGTTCGGTCAACTTGGTCACTGAGTCATAGTCTAAGGTCGGGTCAATGGTCGCTGCCAGAGAGAGAGAGCAAAGAAACACTCAGCGTGCACTCTAACCTAGATCAGAATGGTTACCAATTTATCTAATCTGGAAACCTCCCACTGTAACGTCAAATTCTTCCCCAAACCTGAAAGAAGAATTAGCCGGGATCACCCGAGGAGTAAACCAACTCATCAGTGGGAATCGGGATCCAACTCTCATCGCATGATAACGTGACGGAATCCGCTCACGTTATCACACTCCAGAAGGTATGCGCATATCTGGCAAGTTTCAGTTCTTTTGAAACTCCCGATGTGGATTTTTTTTTTGCCCCATGCTCTTATGACCTTGGCGTGAGGTCAAAATATCATAAGTCACATGTCAAGTTCTACCCGTCATTATCATGGTTAATTTGAACCCACCCGTACATACCCTTGACGCAGGCCAAAATAGTAGTACGACTGTCCCAAACCAACGCATCTATCTATGCAACAGATAAATACCCGGCAGCTACCAAACACTATGCCTTGGCGTGAGGTCAAAATACATAGCTTGAATACTACCGAATATTTAACTGAAATGAAGGAGGGCTACGAATGGTTTCTGGCGAAAACCTTTAACGTAATGAACTCGATATCGTCGAAGGAACTGATAGCTTTGAAGAAAAATATAGTAACGAAAACCTTCGCTAAAGAGGTCACTCCCGGTGAAGGGATCTCGGCTCTTTCCCCGTAGAATGAGGTGCAGGATATTCCAAATGAATACCACGATGCAAAGCAAAAGTAATCGGCTATAGTGAAGTTACTGCCCTGACGCAAACTTTTGTCCAAGGGGTCACTCCCGGTGAAGGGATCTCGGCCCTTGCCTCGTCGACTGAGGAGCAGGATATTCCAACTGAATACCACGGTGCAAAACAAAAGTGAACGCCCTTGCAATAACAGCTTTTTGAAAAAGTGTTCCAACAACATCAGAATAGGTTTGTTTAACTTGCATTGATCCGAATCAATGCAGTCCCATCAATTGATCACACCACAAAGAACGAAAATATACTGATGTACGTATATGCCATCCGCATTCGCCACTGGGTCCCGTCATCACTCGTTAGGTTAGCTAACTAACGACAGAGCGGGGACTGGACTAGCGCGGATGAAAAACATATACAACATCTACTAATATATATATAATTTTCGCTCATGGCGTGATAAAAAGCAACACAGAAATGTATAGCAACACAGATCAATAAAGATATCTGGGATCCCCGGGTTTCACAGAGCCGCTGCTGAAACCCGACGTTCCCCTGGTCGTGTGGATAGCCTGTGCAATGAAATCCTAGACCCCTACGGGCGCGGCAAGTCACCCGCCAAAACCTGAAGCGAGGCAGCCCCCTTCAACGACGTGAATGGACCACCCAGCACTTCACGGAATCCGGTAACTTGGGCACCCCTCTTGGGTCAGCCTGTACCCCCTACGAGTGCGGCGAATAGCCCGCCAATTCTAGAGTGAAGCCCCCTCCGTCTCAACGCCATGAGATGCGGGCTTGTTGCCCTCCAGAATCCGGCTATCCGTGCACCCCTCCTTGAGGTAATCCTAATACAGAAAGTAAAATATACATACAACGGGTACATCGACCGCAACCAGGTCGTGCCCCAAAATAATAATACAAACAGGCAGTGACGGCAGTCCACATGTCGGACGCTCGGCCCGCAATATCAAATGTACATAATATAACAAAACTGTACAACCACTGCAACCAGGCTATCCCCCACGACCGATCCGCAACAACACAGTACAATCACAGAACATCAACGTGAAAGTCACGTTCGCAAATCCGTCTAACCGGGCTATAGCAGTTAGACGGGATTTACCGATCAAGTGACATTCACGGTCGCAGATATAATGTAAAAACTGTGAACTGGCATGTTTAAAATATCCGATCGAACAAATTTTATCAAGTGGGCCCCATACACTACTGTAGCACTTACAGAAAAACTGGGCCCAAAAAGAATATCCCAAAACCCCTATTTCCAAGCCAAAAGCCCACTGGAAAAATTTCGCACAGCAAGGACTTCTTTCCACCGCGGAACCGCGGCCAAACCAGGGGTTTGGCCGCCCTTCCGCGGTCGTCCTGAAGCATCGCAAAACCAAATTTTTCCAGAGTCCTTAGAATTTCATTCTCATGTTTCTTCAATGTACTGAAAAATTTTCTGAGACAAAATAAAATCGACAGAAACCTGAAGCATGGGAAAATACGGTTTTTAGGGATTTTCATTCGATCGAGCACTAAACATACTAGAGCAAGCTAGGTAGGTTAACGGCGTGGCTCTGATACCAAAGTAAGGCCGCGGGGGCGCCCCGGCCGTCGATCCGACGCCGGAAACGCGGAAAACAAAAACTTTGCGAACTTTGCAAAACGGCACCGCCGCGGACTTTTTACCCGGATCGGGCCATTAACCTAGCAACTAGCAAACTAGAAAAGAGTAGAGATGCTATACCAAGCGATCCGTGTCCTTCGGTCTTCGTCTCCACTCCGATCTCCCGCGGAATCTCCGTCACCTCCTCGCTCGTCGGAAAGGGCACCACGTAGCCGGAATCTTTTACGGGCTCCCGCCTCTTGACCGAGGCAACTCGGGCGCGAAGTTGGCTAGCCGACGCGTCCAAGACTTGCTATAGAATAGTGTAGTAAACTTGTCTCTTTGGGGTTTAAGAGGTTGCCATGTTGGATGAATTTTACATAGGAATTTTCCATGGATGCTTGCAAGAAAAATCAATGGAGCATGCAAGAAATGAGCTCGGCCAAAAGCAAGATTTGTGCTCTGTGGAATTATGTGTGTAGAAGTGCACTCAAAAAACAAAAAACATGCAAAGGAAATTTCCTTTACAGCACACACACACACATCTAAGAGGGGGCCCACGAAATTAAGAACATGCATGAAGGAATTTCCCACACCAATTAATCTCACCCCCTCAACAACAGTGGCCGGCCCCACTCAAGTATTGGGTGGAAACAATTGGAATCTCAAGTATGAAAAAGAAATGATAAACAAAAAGAAAATGATCAAATCAATTCCCATCCTTTTCTAATCTCATAATGGCAATGGAATGACCATAAAAGAATCTCATGATGATGGTCAAATCATAATCCACACTCATGCAAAGAAACCCCTCACAAAAATGTTAATTGCAAACTTGCAATTAACACCCTCCAACGAAAAGTCCGACCGGGAAGGAAAAAGAGAAAACCGGCCGGAACGGAATGCAAACTGGCAACCCCAGAAAACCGATCCCATAATAAATTACAGGAAAAACCCCGCTACTGCAAATACATGCCCGCATTTGTATTCTCACTGAACACAAATGCAAAGAGACAAAACTACACTATCTTATACTAGGATCCGGCTTAAGCCAAAGCCGGCTAGTAAAAACTGTCCGATCGCGATCCGTGCATTACCGCACGTATCTGATCGAACCCTGCCATATCTCCATACGGCCTCTACAGCGTTTCGCCCGAAACTTGAGTAACTGTCTGTGTGGTGGACTCTAAAGACTCGTCAATACTATGGCTGTGGATTTAACCACTAGCACGTCAGAGGTATTAGCCATACGTGACGGGCCACCAGCTATTGACCAAAAGGGACGTCGATGAGCGAACTCATCCTGACACCCTACTGAGCCTGTCAGTGACAATATCCGTACAGTCCGGTCCGTTCGTTTATGAGCATCGCATGGCGGGCCTAGGGGGTTGGTAAAAGTCAGACCCCCAAAAGCGGTACAAGTCGTGTCGGAGTGTAGCCCAGAACACCCTGAGATACTACTGGAATACCTACCAGCAAATCTCCTGCCTTGGCCAAGGACTTTTCATGTTCTGGCTCTCCTAGACACAGCACGACCTCACCCCCAATACCGGGAGAGACGAACCCCTGCAGATCCGCTCACTGCCTCCATGTGGCTCGGGACTGTACCCAACTAAAACCTGTTTGCACGACTCCTTTGAGCCGTGGTAGGGTAGTAATCAAAGTACAGTGGGAACTCACACGAGACAAATGACGATCCCAGGTCGATGAACTAACCTGTACACATGTCACCTGGGAACTGCTATCTGACGTCTGGTATATCCCAACTAGCAGGTTCCCGGCGAGTCCTGTCCGGTGTACTCATAACCCAATGAGCACCTGTATACATCTTAGGTGAACCAACTGACACCAGCGGCTTGTGAGACCGGCCACCGCCCCTCGTCGGGGTCTCGACTGTATACACTAGTCTACTCTGGAGAAACGATGCCCTGTCTCGAATCTCCCACGACTAGGGACCTTTTAAGGATGTGCTTGTAGACCCCCAGCTCCCACTTATATGATCGCCCTCATACCGCTGGTGGTCAAGCAAGAATCCAAGGGGCTTTATCAACGTGTAATAGCGACTCGAAAGGTCACCTAAAGCAGTACACGATGATAAAGATAAACCAGATAGCATACTATCATCTCGAGTAAGACTGTCCTACTGGGACAGGTCCTCCCCTCAATCATTGCAATCACGTGCCTGTGATCCAATAATTGACTCTGAGGGCACTATCTCCAACAGAGTGTGAGCGGGCTTGCTCGTCGATCTTCAGATCGCTCAATACCCGGGTGGCCGTTACGTTTAGCAGACCGCTTGCGGCTTGTGGATGTTTGATATGATCATCATCCGCTGCCGACGTATTGACGAGTCTTTAGAGTCCTACACAGAGGTTTCCTGGCTCAAGCGAAACGAAATAGGAGCGCATATGAGATATGTGCGGGACCGAGAATAATGCGTGTATGTGATACCGTATTCCATTCTCGAGATGAATGTGTCGAAAGGTTGTATGCGATATAACCTAGTTATCGATTCAAGCGTTGATTCGATAAACCGATACGTTGAATACTAGTCGGTTGTGTGCGACATGACCGGATCATTGAATCAAGTGTTGATTTAATGATTTAATGCGTAATTGTATATTTGATATATTACTTTGCATTAACTAGTATTGGTTCACTTTAAAATGGATTTTCTCACTCGAGTGTGCGCATTGCATATGCGATATGATTTTGTGCACTTGCTTGTATCATGTTTGATGATGCATGCCAAACTTGGTTAAGTGTAAAGAATGAACCATGGTAATGAATGGGTTAGGGTTTTGATTTTTATTTTTTCATTTATCTTTCTTATTTATTCTTTTTTGGAAAAAGGAAAAGAAAGATAAATGGTGGCATTTTTTGGATTTAGTTGAAGTTTCTTGAAACTTTGACTAAGTCTTCATTCTTATCATATTCTTAACCCTAACCAATTTAACTAACCTAAGTTAATTCTCTACACTTAACTAGAGTTAAAAGTATGATAAGTATTGTTTTTGTTTTATTTTTAATTGAAGACTTATCATAACATTCTTCTTCTTCCTCCATTTCTTCAAGTGAAGAAAGCTTGCCCCATCAATGGCAAGTGATGGAAATGAGTGAGAAATCCAATTCTAAAGTTAACCCACTTCCTATTTCTTCATCCTCTACCTCTTGCCAAGTAGTAGAGTGTGTTTACTTCACAAGTTTCTTGACTTGGTGAAGTCGGAGCTTGATTTAGCGATGCCTCGACGTAGATCATCTTCGGCATGGACATCGACGACCTAGCTTGCCCATTCTCCGACGAAGCCGATCCTAGAGCCCGGATTTGACTTGGAAAGCGGAGAGGACTTCGTTGCGGAGCTATGGAGGTGGAGCACCGGATCTACAAAGGTTGTATTTCCGTTTTCTCATTAGTTAAGTGTTAACTAGTTCAATGTTCGCCTAGACATCTAGCCGACGATCCGTAGTTTAGGGTTTCTCGGCACCATAATTTTTGAAATTGCCATGGTTGATGGCTTGGGAGACCTCACTAGTGTGCCTAGGAACCCAACACTCATACTATATTCTGTTTACTTGTGACTTCTCTAGTTTTAGACAAGTATTTTGAAGAAATACACGGTATAAGTTTTGAGAAGTTATAGGTACGAGAATAAAATAGAGAACCAGGTGTTACAAGTATCAGGATTCTTCATGGTAATCGAAGATGCAGATACTTGTGTTTGGTATTTAGTTGATAGTAATGATTTTGAGAACTTGCTTCTCTTTCAGCTTACTCATATCTGGATGCCCTCCGAAGTTGAGTAATACTGATCGGCCTCTTTCCATTTAGTTGACATGTATTGGAGACATCTGAATGAATTGAATCCTGTTCCAATTAAATCAGTGCCTATGTTTCTATATTATCTATAGAATGGTTATATCTTAACGATGTTAAGGTATATGGAGTTGTCCGGCTTATGCTTAAAACCAGACTCTGGATAACTCAATGCACGTTTCCGTAATGGCAGTTTGTTGGTTTTCCCGGGCTACGACGAGGTTAACTTTTTACCATCTGGAAGATCAATAGTGTAAGATTTCAAAATAATAAAATATTATTTTTGGGAATTTTTTTAATTTAATATTATTTTATTGATTATTTTAATATTAAATTTATAATTAAATACCGATAAATAGGAAAAATTTTGAAAAAATAATGGAAAATTCAAAAATAATGTATTCTATGGAATTATGTCATTTTAAAGTTTTTATGAGTATTTATATGCTAATTTAGTGCTAATCGCGATTAAAAATCGCTAATCGGATTTTTGGCTTTTTGTGCAAAATATGCACATATCTTTAGTTGAGCTTCGTAGCGAAGTGGGGGAGAGAAAGTGGACTTGTGTTACATTTTTCCTACCAAGGGTGTTATGGGTTTACTATTTGAGAGAGATGGATTTGGAATAGAAAAGAAAAGAAAAAGGTAAGGAATGATGATGGGAGAGAGAGAGTGTTTAAGTATAGGTCAACCTTCACTTTTGAAACCATACTCCCATCATTTCCTCACACCCATTTCTCTCTCCCCTCTCCTAGAGCTGCTGCTGCTCCTGCTCCTTTCGTCCCTCTTCCTCCTCCTTCAAATCCCCCAAAACACCATTAAAACAAACCCAAAACCCCAATTCCATTTCACAAAAAGTATGCACAAGCTCACATGCTATAGAATAGACTAAGAAAGTTGATGTTTTGGTGCTGTGGGAAGATTCATGAGTCTCTAAGGAAGTAATTTTTGCACCCATTATAGTAGTATTTCATTCCATGCGAATCTACACTAATTTCATATCGATATCGTGTGATTTTGGGCACTTTGGGCAAACCTAGAGAGGGTTAAGGTTAAATAGAATTGTGTTAGTGTAGCAAAGCCCTATTGGTGACCCTTAAACCCCCCTTGGTGCTACGAACCCAGATCCGACACATTACAAGACCTGGAACCCAAAAACAGATCAGTCCATGTCGGTTTGTGAGTGTTTAGAGCGTGCAGGTGAATCTAGAATGTGCTGGGAGTTTTCTGGAAAAATAAACAAGTTCAGAGGCCTATTTGAGACCCTAGGATCACCCTGTAGGCAGACGAACCCCACTGGAGTACCCTGGGCCGGCCAGGCCGGTTTTCACTGTAGGGGGCTCGGCCACTTAGTGTAGGGTAGGGTCCAGGTTTCGACTGTAGGTTATATGCACCATATACAACACTCTAGACTTGTTTGCTTGCCTTTGTTTGGCCTGAGACGAAATCTGGGATCATTTTCATTGGTTGCTGCTTTGAATTTAGTTTTGGTTTTGCGTATCTTGATTTCCGGATTTTGATATTTGTGCGTTAACTCGATCGTTTGACGTTTGTACGTCTATATCGAGTGATTTCGAGTTGTTTTACGAAGGCTTATCATAGGTTCTAACCTATAGGCCTTTTTAGCGTATCGTGTTGGTTTTTCACGTGTCGTTTTAAGCTCAATTTGGTTTTAATGCGATGCGATACGTGTGATATGTAGGTACCCCCACGTCGATCCGAGACGATGAAGAAGATGAAGGCGACATCGACACCGACACGCAGGATACAGGTGAGTAGATTATATCTACAGGGGGAAGTCGGGTGGATAGCGTATAGCACCCCCGCAGTCCGATATTAGTATAGTATATATATATACTCATGATAGCTTATAGTGTCGAGGATATTTGAGATGTGTTAGGTGTACTATAGATAGATTATGGTTGGAAGTAAACTAGTGTAGTTCCTCGTCGCGAACCCTAGAGCAGGTTTACATCCACACGCACACACGTACTTATTGCTATACTTATACATTGATGCTGAGGATAGTGGATGATGTTTAGAGATGAGTCGATGACATTGGGCATAGTGCCATGAGATTGGTGATATGATGTGATTCGTATTTGGGATACGACATGTGATCTTTAGCGGGCCTTTAGACGTGTGTTACACACACACACTTATATTTATATAGATGGTATCGATTTGTACTAGATTTAGATCAGTACCCCAGATCATGCGATATGATGATAAGGATACCAGATAATTGATGAGACAATTGTGATATTGACCCATACCCAGCTATTGGGAAGCCGTACGACGATTTATCGTATGAGCTTTATACTGATGATAGATCCGCACTCAAGACTCGAGGACGTCATATGATATACTGTATCGTACGTGATACTATTGAGGCGGGATCACCGACTATTATATATATATATCGACTCAGATCTAGGTGGTTTCTATAACCCTCCTGCTTAGCTTGTTAGTCAGGTCTGTAGATTACTTAGTAGACATTAGACTAAACCCGAGACATACCTATTTCAAAACTAACGAACCGGGAATATTTTAAAGATAGGCAAAAAGGGATTCTACGGATAATTTAAAAAGGAGCATCTTTTCTTAAAAACACCGTAGCCCTTATTTTACTAAAAACCCCGATTCGTCATATTTCAAAAGGAAAAACTGCATGACACTTACATACTGAGGTAGATTTTTCACTATTGCGTTAATTATTTGATTCCGCATATTCATATTATTTGCATCACATTACTTGTGTTTATTGCTATATTACCATCATTCTGTTAAGACACCAGCACCATTATCGATGATGCGTATGTTCCACGTACACTATTTGCCGGCTCACACACTTCATCATCGATAATTACCATGTCACTACACTGTAGTACTGTTGCATTCATACTCGTGTACCTACATATTGTACACCCATACCTATGCATATAATTATTGTACATTCATACTCGTGTACCTACATAGCGTACACCCATACTTGTGCACATACGTATTGTACATTCATATTCGTGTACTTACATATTGTACACTCATACTCGTGCACCTACCTGTTGCACACTTATACTAGTACACTTACATATTGCGCATACATAGATGATTCTGGCTTGACTCGCAGATTGGGAACCGCAAGATACTTTTAAAAACCGATTCATTTTAAAGAAGCGGTCTTCCCTAATTATGTGCCTATTGCTACTACATGATGCATGATATACTGATATGCTTACATTTTGGTTATATGTTGCATACATCATGCTTTTGATTTTACGCATTGAGATATGTTGTTTCCATGATATTTTTGGATTTGGGAACCGTGGGTATTTTAAAGGAGAATATATATATTGTTTTAAAAACCCGGTTACCCTTGATATGATATTTCAGTGTGTCCACCATGTGTTTTCTCGGTTCTGAGAGTGGCATGTGAAACCCGATTCGAGGAGCGGTAGGCACCGTCTGCGGGTACATGGTGGACCCGGTGAGGTACCCCTGGGCAAGAAGACTCGTATATGTTAGACGGTGAGCCTGGCAGGGGAGTACTACCTACCGGTTATAGTATTTGGACTCGGCGGTTATCGTGGGGATACCGACCGGAGTTATGTACGTATGGATATGTCGGAATTCGAGGGTCGAAGCTGGGCACTCGGGATTCCGAGATAGCGTGTGATGCGTACCTATCAGGGCCAGTCGTGGTGACAGCGCCAGATAGATGAGGATTTACGTGCCGATGCTAGGCACAGATTTCATGATGTTTTCGAGTGTCGATACTAGGCACTTAGGTTCCATGATTTTGATTATATCCTCATACTTCCATGCATATGCTTTATGATATTTACATGCATGATGCTTATTGTCTTTGGGTGACAGGTGGACGGGATCCAAATACTTACAGACATTGATCGCATAGTTAGATGATATCCACATACATACAGACTTTGATTACATTGATCATACTTCATATGTATATATAACAGTGGATGAGCACGCTGTTATATATGCCCTTACACCAATATTAGTAGAATGGGACGCAAATATATGTGTATTGATATCAGTTTAGATACTTCTGTTAGTTGTATGTATACCCTAGAGGCCAGCATTGTACACATGATGTATATTATATTAGATTCTTGGACATATATAGAGATGACTTTCTTGCTCGATATGATAGTATGCTATCTGGTTACTCTTTATCTTAACATGTACACTTGTCTCTTTAAACTGTCTTATAGTTACATGTTGGTAAAGCCCTTAGGATGTGTACTTGACTACCTGGACTATGATGCAGATCATACTAGTGGGGGCATGGTAGTCTATAAGTACATCCTTCAAGGTCCCTAGTCGTGGGTGTATCGAGACGGGGCATCGATATACCAGTGTAGACTAGCGTATGCGCTTCTCGACCCATGAGATGGGCGATGGATGATCTCATATCCATTGGTGTTTGACATCAGAGATGGTATACGGGTGCTCAGTGGAGACTGGGTACACTGGACGGACTCGCCGAGAACTCTCAGATGGTATTATACCTCACGTCAGATGGCAGTTCTCAGGTGACACTTGTGCAGGTTAGTCTGTAGACCCGAGATCGTCATAGAGTCTTGTGTGATTCCCACTGTGCTTTGATCTCCACCTTACCACGTCCATGAGGGCGTGCAAAACGGTGGTCTTTGGGTACAGTCCCGAGTCACATGGAGGTAATGAGCGATAGGAGGGGTTTCGTCTCTCCCGGTATTGGGGGTTGATGTTGCGCTGTGCTCGATTAGCTGTAACAGGGAAGTCCCTGGCCAGGGCTGATCAGAGATTTGCTGGTAAGTGTTACCAGTAGTTTCTCGACCCGTTAGAGCCTCACATCGGCACGACTTATCGGTTACTGGGGTCTGACGTTTACCACCCCTAGACTTGATATGCGACACATCAGACGAACAGACCGGACTGTACGGTAAGTGTTACTGGTTGGATTCACAGGAGTGTGAGCGGGCAAGCTCGTCGGTCTTCTGATCGCTCAATACCCGGGTGGCCGTTACGTTTAGTAGACCGCTTGCGGCTTGTGGGTGATTGATATGATCATCATCTGCTACCGGCGTATTGACGAGTCTTTAGAGTCCTACACAGAGGTTTCCTGGCTCAAGCGAAATGAGATAGGAGCGCATATGAGATATGTGCAGGACCGAGAATAATGCGTGTATGTGATACCGTATTCCATTCTCGCGATGAATGTTTCGATTGGTTGTATGCGATATAACCTAGTTATCGAATCATTGATTCGATAAATCGATACATTGTATACTAGTCGGTTATGTGCGACATGACCGGATCATTGAATCAAGTGTTGATTCAATGATTTAATGTATAATTATATATTTGATATATTACTTTGCATCAACTAGTATTGGTTCACTTTAAAGGGATTTTCTCTCTTGTTTAGCACATTGTATATGTGATATATTTTGTGTGCACATGATTGTATCATGTTTGATGATACATTCTCACTTGGATTTGTGTAAAAACTTAAACCATGTTTAGTGAATGGTTAGGGTTTCTTGTTTTCACTTAATTATTTATCTTTTCCTTTTTGAGAAAAAGATTTAAGAAAACAAAATGGTTTCTTTTATCATGAAGCTTGTTGAAGCTTCATGAAGCTTTGACCAAGTGACCACTTTGTCTTCTTCTCCTAACCCTAACCACTCATCTAAACTATAGTTAACTCTCTACACTTGACCATGGTTAGAAGATGATAAGTATTGATTTTATTATTCTTTTTAACAAGACTTATCATATTCTATCTTCTACTTCCTCTTCATCTTCAAGAAAAAGCTTGCCATCATCAATGGCAACTTGAGCAAAAGTGTGAGAAATCCAATTCTAAAGTGAACCCACCTCCTATTTCTTCACCCTCTACCTCTTGCCAAGTAGTATAGGGTGTTTTGTTCACAAGTTTCACAACTTGGTGAAGTTGGAGCTTGATCTTGTGCAACCTCGACGTAGATCATCTTCGGCATCGTAGCCGACGACGTGTCCGCTTATTTCTCCGATGAAGCCGGTGCGAGAGTCCCGGATCCGAGATGGACAGCGAGGGGACAACTACGAGGAGCTAAGGAAGTGGAGAACCGGATCTACAAAGGTTGTAGCTTCTCACTTTTAGTTAAGTCGTTAACTAGTTTAAATGTTTCGCCTAAAATTCTAGTTAACGATCCGTATTGGGGTTTCTCGGCACCCATAAAATTTGAATTTGGCATGGTTGATGCCTTGTGAGACTTCATTAGCGTGCCTAGGAACCCTACAGTGGTATCAGAGCCTAACTAGAGCCTTAGGCGAAGTGTAGACGACGTTTGAAACCCGATCAAACCGAAACCCTAAAAACCAAAATGCTCTCTGGACTTTTTCTAAAAACTGGGTTTTTTCCAGATTAAAAATCCTTAAAAAATTCAGCAGGGAATTATAAGAATTACGGTGCAAAATTTGACCATTGATACCACAAACCTGCGGCGGAACCGCGGCAGAAGCCTAGCTTCTGCGGCGGTTCCGCGGCCCTCTGATGACATTATCATTCCCTGTTTGCACAGTAACTCCTATTTTATTATGCTGAGTTATCTGCGAATTTTTAAATTGACTCAAGAGTTGAGTATTCTGGGGTTGTATTGAGAATCGAAGATTCGATCGGATTATCAGACTTTGTCTCTGTGACTTTCCGGATATTTTAGAATATGTTAAAAAGTTCGACCGGATATAAATACCCAACTTTTCCCCTGCCGGAAAATTTCCAAGTGTTGGATTTTTCCGTGGTTTAAAGACATTCTAAGTAGTGCAAGTAACGCGATGGTCCCTCTAGAAGACAACAAACCTTAACTCGATTATGTGACCGTCTTGAACTGCCCTTTGAACCTTCGGGTTTGGGGCAGTACGGCGTGCCACATGTGAGGCGTTGGCTTGACCCTTCTACGGCTGGACCGTTGGTACTGAGGCATGAAGTGAATGTCTTTGAACCTATTTCATGTGTTGAACAGTTTCGGGAAAACTTGGGTGTTCGAATGTTCGATCGGAAAGTTTAATATTTTCTATTTATCCGGAATGGGATACAATAATTGGAATTCACAAACAGTTATGAGATAACTGAATGAATGTTATAAATCTAGCGGTTTAGTCTCATTTGATATTGAAAAGAGTTTTCGATAATGGGACTAAAATGCGGGGTTTATAATTGTTAGGCATGTGTTGTCTAAGTATTTCATTTGATTAGGCATGCGATGTCTAAAGAGGTTGTGGATTCCAACTGTTGTAGTTTTACACATTCTTTTCTGTGACCGTAAGTGTAATATGTGATATCGCCGGTTTCGTAATAATACGGGGTGTTCTGGAGAAACTCAAAAGTTAAAAGAAGGAGTGGTAATGATGTATGCAACTCAGACAATCCAAAAGCCAGTGTTTTAAGAAAGTTCGGTTAACTTGGTTACTAAGTCATAGTCTAGGGTCGGGTCAGGGTCGCAATCAAATAGAGAGAGAAAGGAAACACTCTGCTTGCACTCTAACCTAGATCAGAATGGTTGATCATTTTATCTTATCAAGAAACCACCCATTGTTTTCTCAAATTCTCCTCCAAACCTGAAAGAAAAATTAGTCGGGATCACCCGAGAAGTAAACCAACTCATCAGTGGGAATCGGGATCCTACTATCATCGCATGATAACTTGATGGAAGCCACTCAAGTCACCACACTCGAGAAGGTATACGCAAGCCTGGCAAGTTTCCTGCATGTTTGAAACTCCCGATATGATTTTTACCCCTAGGACCCAAGTGACCTGGACACTGTCAACATATCAAAGGATTCTAGTCAAGTTCAACCCGTCATTATCTTGATTGCATTAAACCCACCCGTACGAGTCCTTGACACAGTCAACATGACCGTATGACAGTCCTAACCAATCCACATATCCATGCGACAGAAAAGCATTACAGAGCTACCGCACACTACGCCTTGACACGGTCAACATACGTTGCACGAATACTAAGCAATATTAATCTGAAATGACGGAGGGCTACGCCTGGTTTTTGGCGAAAAACCATTAACGTAATGAACTTGATATCGTTGAAGGAACCAGATAACTTTTATAAAAATATAGTACCAAAAACCTTTTCTAAAGAGGTCACTCCCGGTGAAGGGATCTCGGTTCTTTCCCCGTCGAATGAGATGCAGGATATTCCAACTGAATACCACGATGTAAAGCAAAAGGTAATCGACTATAGTGAAGATATTACCCTGACGCAAACCTCTGTCCAAGGGGTCACTCCCGATGAAGGGATCTCGGCCCTTGCCTTGTCGAATGAGGTGCTGCACATTCATAACCGAATACCACTGTGCAAAACAAAAGAAAACACCCTAGTAATAACAGCTTTTTGAAAAATTGGTTCCAACAACATCATATATATGTTTGTTTTTCTTGCATTGATAAGAATCAACGCAGTCGCATCATTTAATCACACCAGAAAAGAACGAAAATATGATGTACGTATATGCCATCTGCATTCGCCACTGGGTCCCGTCATCACCCGTTAGGTTACTTAACTAACGACGGAGCGGGGACTGGACTAGCGCTGGTGCAAAACATATACAACATCTATTAGTATATAATAATTGCTCCAAGTATGATAAATGCAACATCACAGAGAAGCAATAAGCATCACAGAACAATACAGATAATCTGAGATCCCCGGGTTTCATAGAGCCGCAAGTGATACCTGACGTTCCCCTGGTCGTGTGGATAGCTTACGCAATGAAAACCTAGACCCCTACGAGCGCTGCAAGTTACCCGCCAAAACCTAAAGCGAGGCAGCCCCCTTCAACAACGTGAATGGACCACCCAGCACTTCACGGAATCCGGTAACTTGAGCACCCCTCCATAGGTCAACCTATACGCCCTACAAGTACGGCAAATAGCCCGCCAATTCTAGAGTGAAACCCCTCCGTCGATGCAGGCCCGTTGCCCTCTAGAACCCGGCTATCCGTGCACCCCACCGTGGGGTAAACCTAGTACAGAAAATAAAATATATACAACGGGTACACCGACCTCATCACGGTCGTGCCCCAAAAGAATAATATACAAACAGGCAGTGACGGCAGTCCATATGTCGGATGCTCACCCCGCAATATCAAATGTACAAATAAATCCAAACAGTACTAATATTACACCATGCTATCCACCACGACAAATCCGCAACAGCACAGCACAACACAGAATATCAACGTGAATGTCACGTTCGCAAAACCCTTCTAAAAGAACTATAGCAATTATACAAGTTTTACCGATCGAATGACATTCACGGTCACAAATAGTAATGTAAAGCACTGTTAAGTAACTTGTTTAAATTTTCGATCGACAAAAATTTCCCAAGGTGGTCCCCAAGTACAAATCCAGCACTCAAAATAATCTGGGCCAAAACTAAATATTCTAGAAACCACAATTCCAAGAGAAAGACCTCCAGAAGAAAATTGATGAAATGAAGCCCCAGAACGGCGGCGGAACTGCGGCCAAAACGTGGGTACGGACGCGGTTCCGCGGCGTTCCTTAGGTATCAGCTAACCAAATTTCTCCCAGTGTCTAAGAAAAGCCTGCACGTTTTTCTGAAATAGCCAAAATAATTTTTCGACGACAAATAAATTTTGACAGAATCTTTGAACTTGAAATTGCAGTTTTGAAAATTTCTTTCGATCGACGTTTTAAACATTTTAGAAGAAGCTAGTATACGGTTAATAGCATATCTCTGGTACCAAGTTGGGGTACGACGGCACCCCGTCCGTCAAAACAAGGCCAAATGCAGAACAAAAACCTTTTGCGAAACCGGCGCCACCGCGACCCAAATACCCGGATCGTTCCATTAACCGTAAACTAGAAAAAATGTAAAAGGAGTTAGGAAATTTTTTACCGATTGATCCGTGTCCTTCGGTCTTCAATCTCCGTGCCAAACTCTCCGCTGCTGCACCGACGAAGTCCGCTCCCCGATCTCGCTCGTCGATATGGCACCACGTCATTGAATCTTTATACGGGCTCCCGCCTCGAACCGAGGCAACTCGGACATGAAGTTTGCTAGTCGACATGTCCAAGAATGAAGTAGAGATAGTGTAGGATCTTTTGTCTCCAGACACCCAAACGATTGGGTAGAGGGAAATCGGAGTTGCCAAGATAAAGAATTGTGAGCTTGTGATTTTTGGGCACACAAGAAGAACCAACTGCCAATCAAGAGCTTGGCCTACACATGAAATAAAATGTGGCTCTGGGGATTTTTTTGCTTCTCTGTTGAATGAGAAAGAATCAGGTAGAAGTCAATTAACCAAGTGAGTGTCTCTTTCAAAATGAGTGTGGGTATTTCTTATACCACAAAAAACGCCCTGCACAAATAATTGGCAGAATTACAAAAAAAACCCACAACAACAAAAATCAGCCACCAATGATTGCCATCTCATACTTAATCAATCAAGAACATGCCACAATAATGGCCATGCCTCATAAATGGGCAGCCCCCTGTACAGTGCTCGGCCAGAAATCCATGGGAAGAAAAAGACAAGGCCAAATAGTCAAATTGCTCACAATGATCAAGATTTTTTGAGACGGAAAAAAGAAACTTGGAAACTCCCAAAATAATCCCGTAACGAATTACGGGATTACATCTCAGCTGTAAATACATATATGCATTTGTATTCCGACCGAATACAAATGCAATGAGACAAAAATATTCCTACACTATAATACTGACATCTGGCTTAAACCAAAGCCAGCTAGTATTGTCCGTCCGATCCTAATCCATGTAAAAGTGCACGAATATGATCGAACCCTGCCATAAAACCATATGGCCTCTACAAGGTTTCGCCAGAACTTGGGAAACTGCCTGTGGGGGACTCTAATGACTCATCAAAACATTGGCACTGGGTAAAACCACTAGCACGTCAGAGGTACCAGCTGTACGTAACGGTTGCCCATGCATTGATTGGAAGGGAAGTGGACGAGTGAACTTATCCGGAAACCCTACTGAGCATAACAGTGACAATATCCATAAAGTCCGGTCCGTTCTTCTATGAGTATCGCATATAGGGCCTAGGGGGCCGGTAAACGTCAGACCCCTAATAACGGTATAAGTCGTGTCGGAGAGTAGCCCAGAACTCCCTGAGATACTACTGGAATACCTACCAGTAAATCTCGATTACCCTGGCTAGGGATTTCATGTAATGGCTCTCCTAAACACAACGTGATCTCACCACCAATACCGGGAGAGACGAATCCCTGACGATCTGCCCACTGCCTCCATGTGGCTCGGGACTGTACCGAACTAAAACTTGTTTGCACGACTCCTTTGAGCCGTGGTAGGGTAGTAATCAAAGTACAGTAGGAACTCACACGAGATAAATGACGATCTCAGGTCGACGGAGTAAGCTGTACACATGTCACCTGGGAACTGCTATCTGACGATATGTATAATACCAACTAGCATGTTCCCGGCAAGTCCTGTCGAGTGTACTCATAATCCAATGAGCACCTGTATACATCTTAGGAGAACCAACTGACACCAATGGCTTGTGAGACCGGCCACCGCCCATCGTCGGGGTCTCGACTGTATACACTAGTCTACTCTAGAGTATCGATGACCTGTCTCGAAACTCCAACGACTAGGGTCACTTTAAGGATGTGCTTATAGACCCCAGCACCCACGTATATGATCGCCATCATACTGCAGGCAGCCAAGCAAGAATCCTATAGGCTCTATCAATATGTAATAGTTAACTAAAGCATGTACACGATAATAAAGACAAACCAGATAGCTTACTATCATATCGAGCAAGACTGTACTACCGGTATAGGTCCTCCCTCAATCATTGTAATCACGTATCTGCGATCCAATAATTGACTTTGATGGCACTATATCCAACAATCTCCCACTTGCACTTAAGGCAAATTATTGCGATGTCGCGTACTCACAGCTCGTGTGATACCGAACATCCAACTCCTCTACTAATCAATTTCACAAAGCTCGTTTGGAAAACTATTGTGTTCGAGAATTAGCCTCAGAGAGTGGATCCGCCCTGATGTTTCTTTCCATGTCTTTCTTTTTCTCAAGTTCGCGGAGAAAGCCATCTCCTGAAATGAGCAATACCAGTCTTAGAATATGTCTGGATATCTGATGGGACCCAGTTCATAAATGAACTCCAAATCCAGCAAACTTCTTAGACTGTATCATCAACTGAATTTAATCAGTATCCTGCATCATGCCTCCTTCAGTATCCGCTTGGACTACCTGTCTAAACTATTGCCCCTCGTCCGAGGGAAAACTATAACTCTGACAGTCACTCTGTCATCCGGATCACCTTGGAAGCCTGGAATGATAACTGTCTCCCGAAGGAGGCTGTCCTTATCAAATCCTTAGAACTACCACTTATGTTCTAAAACTGCTTCCGAACGATTCTCCAAGATTGGATTAATATCAACTTATTGCATCTAGTGCAAAAACAACATATGATATTATACCCATATCCTATGTGGAGAAACTACTGTGTGACAACCACGGTATAACCGATTGTAGTGTAGGAATTTCACTTCCTACTATATGTATGTCATCCAAGTACCAGGGCATCACACCTTATAACCTTCTAAACATATCCATCTCCTATTCTGATAAAGACAAAGCCCATGACTGTCACATCAAAAATAGATGATCTATCTCCGCTAAATCTGCTTTAGTCTATAAATAGACATAAGCTACTTATCCACTATGCTTCCGCTGCTCACACTGACTACAACAACCCTCTGGCAGAATCATATACATATGCACTTCTAAAACTAGTTTAGAACGACGCTATACTCATCCTCCTGCGAGGTCTCTTAGTCCGGAACAGCAGTAATGGCAAGTCTGGGTAAACAAGAACCTCCCTGTCACCGTCTTTGAGAATACCGAAATACCTCTCGGGCGCCTTAGGTTACCCACCATATCTGCGGAGCGGCTAATAGAATGTCAATCCTGATTGAATCTTTAGGTCCTATTAAATTTTCCGTAATCGTTTGCGCTTCTGGAATCTCTTCCAGTTCTACCATACTCCTACTATTGTTTTTCTGAAAAAGTTCATTTTACAAAAACTGTGGCGAGTCAAGAATAATATCATTAATGATCTTCCAGATGGTAGAAAATTGACCCTCGTCAAAGCGCGGATTAACCCACAAACAGCCATTACAGAAACATGCCTTGAGTTATCCAGAGTCTGGTTTTAAGGATTAGCCGGATGACTCCCTGTACCTTAACATTGTTAAGATATGAACCATTCTATATACAATATAGAAATAGAGGCACTGATATAATTGGAAGCAGATTCAAATCATGCAGTTGTCTCCAGTGCATGTCAACCAAATGGAGAGAGGCTGATCAGCATTACTCAACTTAGAAGTGCATCCAATTATGAGTAACATGAAAGTGAAACAAGTTTCTCAAAACCATTACTATCAACTGAATACCAACCACAAGTTTCTACATCTTCGATAACCTTGAAGAATCCTGATACTTGCAACACATGGTTCACTACTTTATTCCTGTACCTATAACTTCTCAAACTTGGACCTTGCATTTCTACGAAACACTTGTCTAAAACTTGAAAAGTCACAAGTAAACAGAATACAGTATGAGGACCAACCCCTTTGTCTTCAAGAACACTGGACAATATACAAAACTTTGTATAAGTCCCCTGAGTCGAATAACTCAAACTCTGTGCGTCGTAGGTTGAAAACTGTACCCAGGCGATTTCCTCAAATATAACCAATTACAACGAATTCCGATATAATGAGGATGATCACCAAATTCCCAATAACTTACTCCCATTCATCATCTGTAAAACCATACAGATGTGAGAATCATACCTGGTAAATATATACCCAGGAGCAAGAGATAATTGGGAAATCAGTTTTGTATTAACAATATACAGTGAAACTGAAACATTAAAATGTTTCGAAAGTGTATCCGGGTATTCATAGTAATGCCTCTTCCATTATTCAGATTCATGACTGTAACCGTATATTTCCCCGCCATCTCTCCAATTCCCTTTATTTGTCTTTGGTCGTTACCATCTGCACACCATCGTTAGGCTTAATGGTTTTCTTCCTTCCCTACCGTTCGGCACCAGCCTATGATTTGGAAGAAAACAATCCAATAAGCATAATAGGTGTACTCTCCTAATCCGAGGAGCACTCGCAACCTGTGAGAAGGTAATTAAAGGCAACTGAATAAACCATATTCCTATTTCTCCTGAAACAGAATCTATCCTCGAAAATGTTCTTTCGAGTTCGTATATAACAATACGATGGATTTATCCAATGGAATTGGATGTTCGTAGTGATACGGGGTGTTCTGGAGAAATACAAAGGTGAATTAGGAGCGGCAATGAAATACGTGGTTTGGTCGTGAATTTTAATAGTCGCAATTTACCTTGCCCTCTTTCTGATCCCTTTATTTGTCTTTACTTATTACCTTCTGTACACCCAACTTAGGCTAATTGGTTTTCTTCATTCCCTACCTTTCGGCACCTACCTATGGTTTGGAAGAAGACTATCCAATAAGCGTAATAGGTGTATCCTCTCCTAATCCTAGGAGGCCTCATAATCTGAGAGAAGGTAAAAGGAAAAGACAACTGAATAATCCTATTCAATCTCTCCAGAACCAGAATCCATCCTCGAAGAACTTCCTCCGAGTTCGTATATAACCATACGATGGATTTATCCAATGGAAGTGGATGTTCGTAACAATAAGGGGTGTTCTGGAGAAACTCAAAAGGTAAAAGAAGGAGTGGCAATGATGTATGCAACTAAGACAATACAAAAGCCAGTGTTTTAAGAAAGTTCGGTTAACTTGGTTACTGAGTCATAGTCTAGGGTCGGGTCATGGTCGCAGTCGAAGAGAGAGAGAGAGAAAGGAAACACACTGCGTGCACTCTAACCTATATCAGAATGGTTAATCATTTTATTTAATCTGGAAACCTCCCAATGTTTTCTCAAATTCTCCTCCAAACCTGAAAGAAAAATTAGTCGGGATCACCCGAGGAGTAAACCAACTCATCAGTGGGAATCGGGATCCAACTATTATCACATGATAACTTGATGGAAGCCACTCAAGTCACCACACTCCAAAAGGTATGCGCAAGCCTGGCAAGTTTCCTGTATGTTTGAAACTCCCGATATGATTTTTACCCCTAGGACCCAAGTGACCTTGACACAGTCAACATATCAAAGGATCCTAGTCAAGTTCATCCCGTCATTATCTTGATTGCATTAAACCCAACGGTACGAGTCCTTGACACAGTCGACATGACCGTACGACTGTCCTAACCAATCCATATATCCATGCGACAGAAAAGCATTACAGAGCTACCGCACACTACGCCTTGACACGGTCAACATACGTAGCACGAATACTAAGCAATACTAATCTGAAATGACGGAGGGCTACGGCTGGTTTTTAGTGAAAAACCATTAACGTAATGAACTTGATATCGTTGAAAGAACCGGATAACTTTTATAAAAATATAGTAGCAAAAACCTTTTCTAAAGAGGTCACTCCCGGTGAAGGGATCTCGGTTCTTTCCCCGTCGAATGAGGTGCAGGATATTCCAACTGAATACCACGATGTAAAGCAAAAGGTAATCGACTATAGTGAAGTTATTAAACTGACTCAAACCTCTGTCCAAAGGGTCACTCTCGATGAAGGGATCTCGGCCCTTGCCTCGTCGAATGAGGTGCTGGATATTCATAACCGAATACCACTGTGCAAAACAAAAGAAAACGCCCTAGTAATAACAGCTTTTTGAAAAATTGGTTCCAACAACATCATATATAGGTTTGTTTTTCTTGCATTGATAAGAATCAACGCAGTCCCATCAATTAATCACACCAGAAAAGAATGAAAATATGATGTACGTATATGTCATCTCCATTCGCCACTGGGTCCCGTCATCACCCGTTAGGTTACATAACTAACGACAGAGCGGGGAATGGACTAGCGCGGGTGCAAAACATATACAATATCTACTAGTATATATATCAATATATAATAATCGCTCCAGGTATGTTAAATGCAACATCAGAGAAAAGCAATAAGCATCACAGAACAATACAGATAATCTGGGGTCCCCGGGTTTCATAGAGCCGCAAGTGAAACCCGACGTTCCCCTGGTCGTGTGGATAGCCCGCGCAATGAAAACCTAGACCCCTACGAGCGCGGCAAGTTACCCGCCAAAACCTGAAGTGAGGCAGTCCCCTTCAACAACGTGAATAGACCACCCAGCACTTCACGAAATCCGGTAACTTGAGCACCCATCCTTGGGTCAACCTACACCTCGTACGAGTGCGGCGAATAGCCCGCCAATTCTAAAGTGAAGCCCCCTCCGTCTCAACGCAATGAGATGCAGGCTCGTTGCCCTCTAGAACCCCGCTATCCGTGCACCCCACCGCGGGGTAAACCTAGGACAGAAAATAAAATATATACAACGGGTACACCGACCTTATCCCGGTCGTGCCCCAAAAGTAGAATATACAAACAGGCAGTGACGGCAGTCCACATGTCGGACGCTCACCCCGCAATATCAAATGTACAAATAAATCCAAACAGTACTAACATTGCACCAAGCTATCCACCACGATAAATCCGCAACAGCACAGCACAACACAGAACATCAACGTGAATGTCACGTTCGCAAAACCCGTGTAAAAGAACTATAGCAATTAGACAAGTTTTATCGATCGAATGACATTCACGGTCACAAATAGTAATGTAAAGCACTGTTAACTAACTTGTTCAAATTTTCGATCGACAAAAATTTCACGAGGAGGCCCCCAAGTACAAATCCCGCACTCAAAATAATCTGGGCAAAAACTAAATATTCCAGAAACCACAATTCCAAGTGAAAGACCTCCAGAAGAAAATTGATGAAATGAAACCCCAGAACGGTGGCGGAACCATGGCCAAAACGTGGGTACGGCCGCGGTTCCACGCCGTTCATGAGGTATCAGCCAACCAAATTTCTCTAAGAGTCTAAGAAAAGCCTGCACGTTTTTCTGAAATAGCCAAAATAATTTTTCGACGACAAATAAATTTCGACAGAAGCATTGAACTTGAAATTGCAGTTTTGAAAATTTCTTTCGATCGACATTTTAAACATGTTAGAAAAAGCTAGTATATGGTTAATAGCGTGTCTCTGATACCATGTTGTGGTACGGCGGCGCCCCGGCCGTCTAAACGAGGACAAATGTGCAACAAAAAACTTTTGCGAAACCGGCGCCACGGCGACCCAAATACTCGGATCGTTCCATTAACCGTAAACTAGCAAAAATGTAAAAGGAGTTAGGAAATTTTTGTTGGAGATAGTGCCCTCAGAGTCAATTATTGGATCACAGGCACGTGATTGCAATGATTGAGGGAGAACCTATACCGGTAGGACAGTCTTACTCAAGATGATAGTATGTTATCTGGTTTATCTTTATCATCGTGTACTGCTTTAGATGACATTATTGATCACTATTGCACATTGATAGAGCCCCTAGGATTCTTTCTTGACTGCCAGCAGTATGAGGGAGATCATATACGTGGGAGTAGGGGTCTATAAGCACATCCTTAAAAGGTCCCTAGTCGTGTGAGTTTCGAGACAGGGCATCGATACTCAAGAGTAGACTAGTGTATACAGTTGAGACCCCGATGAGGGGCGGTGCCCAGTCTCACAAGCCACAGGCATCAGTTGGTTCACCTAAGATGTATACAGGTGCTCATTGGGTTATGAGTACACCGGACAGGACTCGCCGGGAACCTGCTAGTTGGTATTATACCTAGCGTCAGATAGCAGTTCCCTAGTGACATGTGTACGGGTTAGTTCATCGACCTGAGATCGTCATTTGTCTTGTGTGAGTTCCCACTGTGCTTTGATTACTACCCTACCACGGCTCAAAGGAGTCGTGCAAACAGGTTTTAGTTGGGTACAGTCCCGAGCCACATGGAGGCAGTGAGCGGATCCGCAGGGGTTCGTCTCTCCCGGTATTGGGGGTGAGGTCGCGCTGTGTCTAGGAGAGCCATTACACGAAGTCCTTGGCCAAGGCAGGAGATTTACAGGTAGGTATTCCAGTAGTATCTCAGGGTGTTCTGGGCTACACTCCGATACGACTTGTACCGCTTTTGGCGGTCTGACTTTTACCAACCCCCTAGGCCTGACTGGCGATGCTCATAGACGAACGGACCGGACTGTACAGATATTGTCACTGACAGGCTCAGTAGGGTGTCAGGATGTGTTCGCTCACAGACCTCCCTTTTGGTCAATAGCCGGTAGCCCGTCACGTATGGTTAATACCTCTGACGTGCTAGCGGTTAAATCCACAGCCAAAGTATTGACGAGTCTTTAGAGTCCCCATCAGAAAGTTTCTCAAGTTTCGGGCGAAACGCTGTAGAGGCCGTATGGAGATATGGTAGGGTTCGATCTTATACGTGCGGTATTGCATGGATCATGATCGGACGGATAATACTAGCGGTCTTTGGTTTAAGCCGGATCCTAGTATTGTAAAGTGTAGATTTTGTCTCATTGCATTTGTATTCGGTCGGAATACAAATGCGAGTATGTATATACGGTCGCGGGGTTTTCCTGTAATTTATTACGGGACCAGTTTTTTGAAGTTGCCGGTTTGCATTCGGTTTCAGCCAGTTTTCCATTCTTCCTTTTTTTGGCTGAAAATTGATGGAGTGGCTAATTTACAAATATGCAAATTTGCAATTGTGGAGTGTTTATTCGTAAATGAGGGATTATGATGATAAAAGCATCTTTGCTTTTTCTTTCATCATGGTTTTTGCATTAATGAGATGGGAATGTGATGAGAGTTGATTTGGATATTGATGTGAAGCTTGCTTATTGAATTATGGTCACCATTTCTTTTTCCTACACTTACCTCCCTTCATGGATTCACTCTCTCATATTTTGGCCGGCCACTTCATGGTGAGGAGAGGATTATTTTTTGTGTGGAAAATTATTGATCTCATTCTTTGCTTACACCAAAAATTCTAAGCTCATTTCCATTGTTCATTTCCTCCATCATTATGGCAACTTCAACCCCAATATAGACAAACTATTCTACACTAGCCAACAGCATTCTTGGACACGTCGACTCGCCAACTTCGTGCTCGAGTTGCCTCGGTCCAGAAGTGGGAGCCCGTAAAAGAACCCGGCGATGTGGTGCCCGTTCCGACGAGGAGATGAAGACCGGAGATTCCGCGAGGAGATCGGGATGGAGGCCGAAGACCGAAGGACATGGATCGCTCGGTATAGCTTTCTACCCATTCTCTAGTTTGCTAGCATTAGGTTAATGGCCCGATCAGGGTTTTTCGTGCGCGGTAGTGCCGGTTTAAAAGTTTAAAGAAAAGTTTCGTTTCCGCATTTTGGCCTCGGACAGACGGCCGGGGCGCTGCCGTGCACTTACACTGGTATCAGAGCCACGCCATTAACCTAGTCTAGGTTGCTCTAGCGTGTTTAAAAGTTCGATCGAACAAAATTCCAAAACCGCGTTTCCATTTGCATTAGTTTCTTTCGAATTTTTGCAGTGGTCAAAAAATCTTTCAGTGTGTTGCAGAAATTCAAGCAGGGTATTTTAAGAGTTCTGTGAAAATTTGGTGCCCCAATGTTACTGTTCCGCCGTGGAACCGCGGCCAAACCCATGCATTGGCCGCGGTTCCGCGGCCATTATAACTCCTCTCTGCACCAAATTTATACAGTGGCTCTCTGATATGGAAATAGGGGTTTTGGTATGTTCTGTTTGGGCCCAGATTTATTTTGAGTGCTACAGTAGTTCTTGGGGCCCACTTCGGGAATTTTGGTCGATCGAAAATTTTAAACATGTTAGTTCACAGTATTTACATTATATCTGCGACCGTGAATGTCACTTGATCGGTAAATCCTATCTAACTGCTATATCCCTTTTAGACGGATTTGCGAACGTGACATTCATGTTGATGTTCTGTGTTGTGCTGTGATGTTGCGGATTTGTCGTGGGGATAGCCTGGATGCATTGTTAGTACAGTTTGGTTGTATTTGTACATTTGATATTGCGGGGTGAGCGTCCGACATGTGGATTCCCGTCACTGCCTGTTTGTATATTATTCTTTTGGGGAACGACCGGGCTGAGGTCGATGTACCCGTTGTATATTTTACTTTCTGTACAAGGATTACCCCGCGGAGGGGTGCACGGATAGCCGGGTTCTAGAGGGCAACGAGCCCGCATCTCATGGCGTTGAGAAGGAGGGGCTTCACTCTAGAATTGGCGGGCTATTCGCCGTACTCGTAGGGGGTATAGGTTGACCCAAGGAGGGGTGCCCAAGTTACCGGATTCCGTGAAGTGCTGGGTGTTCCATTCACGTCGTTGAAGGGGGCTGCCTCGCTTCAGGTTTTGGCGGGTAACTTGCCGTGCCCGTAGGGGTCTAGGATTTCATTGCACAGGCTATCCACATGACCAGGGGAACGTCGTGTTTCAGTAGCGGCTTTGTGAAACCCGGGGATCACAGATATCTGTATTGTTCTGTAATGCTTATTACATTTCTGTGATGTTGCATTTTATCACACCCTGAGCGAATATTATATATTGATATATATACTACTAGATGTTGTATATGTTTTGCATCCGCGCTAGTCCAGTCCCCGCTCTGTCGTTAGTTAAGTAACCTAACGGGTGATGACGGGACCCAGTGCCGAATGCTGATGGCATATATGTACATCATTATTTTCGTGCTTTTGTGGTGTGATCAATTTATGGGACTGCATTGATTCGGATCAACTCAAGCTAAACAAACCTATTCTGATGTTGTTGGAACAATTTTTCAAAAAGCTGTTATTGCAAGGGCGTTCTCTTTTGTTTTGCACAGTGCTATTCGGTTATGAATATCCAGCACCTCAGTCGATGAGGCAAGGGCCGAGATCCCTTCACCGGGAGTGACCCCTTGGACAGAAGTTTGCGTCAGGGTAATAACTTCACTATAGCCGATTGCCCTTTGCTTTGCATCATGGTATTCAGTTGGAATATCCTGCACCTCATTTTACGGGGAAAGTGCCGAGAACCCTTCACCAGGAGTGACCTATTTAGCAACGGTTTTCGCCAATATATTTTTATAAAAGCTATCCAGTTCCTTCAACGATATCAAGTTCATTACGTTAAAGGTTTTTCGCCAGAAACCATTCGTAGCCCTCCGTCATTTCAGTTAAATGTTCGGTAGTATTCAAGCTATGTATTTTGACCTACGCCAAGGCATAGTGATTGGTAGCTACTGGATATTTATCTGTTGCATAGATAGATGCGTTAATTTGGGACAGTCGTACTACTATTTTGGCCTACGTCAAGGGTATCTACGGGTGGGTTCAAATTAACCTGGACAATGACGGGTAGAACTTGACATATGACTTATGATATTTTGGCCTACGTCAAGGTCATAAGAGCATGGGGTAAAACTCACATCGGGAGTTTCTAAAGAAACTAAAACTTTCCAGATATGCGCATACCTTCTGGAGTGTGATAAGGTGAGTGGATTCCATCACATTATCATGCGATGATAGTTGGATCCCGATTCCCACTGATGAGTTGGTTTACTCCTCGGGCGATCCCGACTAATTCTTCTTTGAGGTTTGGAGGAGAATTTGAGATTACAGTAGGAGATTTCCTGATTAGATAAATTGATAACCATTCTGATCTTGGTTAGAGTGCACGCTGAGTGTTTCTTTTCTCTCTCTCTTTGGCAGCGACCATGACCCGACCCTTGAATATGACTCAGTGACCAAGTTGACCGAACCTTCTTAAACACTGGCTTTTGGATTGTCAGAGTTGCATATCTCATTGCCACTCATACTTTTACCCTTTTCTCCAGAACACCCGTCCACTTACATTGGATAAAACCATCGTATGGTTATATACGAACTCGAAGGAATTTATTCGAGGATGGTTTCCGGTTCTGGAGAAAACGAATTGGACAATTCAGTTGTCTTTTCCTTTTACCTTCTCTCGGGTTGCGAGTGCTCCTTGGATTAGGGGATAGTACACCCGTTACGCCTATTGGATAGTCTTCTTCCAAACCTTAGGCTGGTGCCGAATGGTAGGGAATGAAGAAAGCCGATTAGCCTAAGTGTGGTGTACAGAAGATATTAAGTTAAGACAAACAAAGGGATTAGAAGGAGGGCAAAGTAAATTGCGACTGCTATTCACGACCAAATCAAGTATTTCATTACGACTCCTACATCACCTTTGTATTTCTTAAGAACACTCCGTATCAGTACGAAGATCCACAGTTTATTGGATACTCCATCGTATGGTTATATACGAACTCGAAGGAACTTGTTCCAGTTCGGGGATGGATTCTGGTTCAGGAGAAATAGAAATAAGGTTTATTCAGTTGTCTTTTATCTTCACCTTCTCTCGCATTGCGAGTGATCCTAGGATTAGGACAGTACACCCATTATGATTATTGGATAGTCTTCTTCCAAACCATAGGCTGGTGCCGAATGGTAGGGAAGAAGAAAACCATTTAGCTTAAGAGGGTGTACAGAAGGCAATGACTAAAGACATATAAAGGGATTTGGAGAGATGGCAAAGAAATATACGGTTACAGTTGTGAATCTGATAATGGAAGAGGCATTACGAGGAATACCCGGATACCCCTACGAAACATTTCAATGTTTCAGTTTCACCGTGTACTGTTAAAAGAAAACTGATTTCCCGATTAGTCCTTGCTCCAGGGTATGTATTTAACAGGTATAATTCTCACATCTGTATGGTTTTACTGATGATGAGTGGGAGTAAGTTATTGGGAATTAGTCGATCTTCCTCATTATATCGGAATTCGTTGTAATTGGTGATATTTGAGGAAATCGCCTGGGTTGTTTGCCGGACGGCAAATATTTGGTTTTGAATATCTGTTGTTATGCACCAATTTAAAATTGATATATCTGTACGTCTATTTTTATAGAGTGAGATATACCCTTTTGAAATTATGTCTATGACATTTACCTATATCAGTGGATGGTTAGGTAAGAAGCATTAAACAACGGTGTAATTCTTCTTAACCATATGTACAGTTTTCAACCTACGACACACAGGGAATGAGTTATTAGACTCAGGGGACTTATACAGCGTATTGTATGTTGTCCAGTGTCTATTAGGACAGAGGGGTTGGTACTCGTACTATATTCTGTTTACTTGTGACTTCTCTAGTTCTTAGACATGTGTTTCATAGAAATGCATGTTCTGAGTTTTGAGAAATTATAGGTATAAGAGTAAAGTAGAGAACCAGATGTTGCAAGTATCGGTATTCATCAAGGTGATCGAAGATGTAGAAACTTATGCATGGTATTTAGTTGATAGTACTGATTAAGAGAACTTGCTTCTCTTTCAGGTTACTCATAATTGGAAGCACTCCTAAGTTGAGTAATACTGATCGGCCTCTTTCCATTTAGTTGACAAGCACTGGAGACAGCTGCATGATTTGAATCTGGCTCCAATTAAATCAGTGCCTCTATTTCTGTATTGGATATAGAACAATTCGTATCTTGACGATGTTAAGGTACTGGGAGTTGTCCAGCTTATGCTTAAAACCAGACACTGGATAACTCAAGGCACATTTCTGTAATGGCTGTTTATGTGTTGACCCGGGCTATGACGAGGGTTGATTTTCTACCATCTGGAAGACCAATAGTGATATTGTTCTTCACTCGCCACAGTTTTAATAAAAATGGATTGTTTCAGAAAACAGTAGTGGGAGTATGGTAGAACTGGAAGTAATTCCAGAACCGCAAAGGATTACTGAAGATTTAATAAGATCCTAAGGATTCAATCTGGTTTGACATTCCATTAGCCACTCCGCTGACATCGTGGGTAACCTCAGGCACCCGAGAGGTACTCCGGTAGCCTCAAGGACGGTGACAGGGAGGTTCTTGTTTACCCAGACTTTCCACTACTGTTGTTCCAGACTGTGAGACCCAGCAGGAGGATGAATATAACGTCGTTCTAAACAAGCTTTAGAAGTGCACGTGTATATGATTCTGCCAGAGGGTTGTCGTAGTCAGTGGGAGCAGCGGAAGTATAGTGGACAAGTGGCTTATGTCTATTTATTGGCTAAAGCAAAAATAGCGGAGATAGATCATCTATTTCTAATGTGACAGTCATAGGTTTGACTTCATCAGAATAGGCGATGGATCTATTAAGAAAGTAGAAAGGTGTGATGTCCTGGTATATGGATAACATACACAGAGTAGGAAAAGAAACTCCTATACAACGATCGGTTATATTTTGGTTGTGACACAGTTGTTTCTCCACATAGGAATTGGATATTATATCAGACATTCTGGTTACTAGATCTATGGTTTTAGATCTAGATTTGGGAAGTGTCCCGATCTGGGTACTTAGACAACATTCTAAAGGTGTTTTAGAATGGACGACTCCTGGCACGGTAGTGGACCTACAGGTGATGGAGTCACCCTCTCTAAAGGTGTCTTATAGACTAAAGGGGATAGGGATATATATGATTGACAGATCACTTGCTTAGGCAATTGAGTCAATCATGAGATGTCAAGTACCACACCAGATATTATTTTTGCATGAGATGCAACAAGTTGATATTGATCCAATCTTGGAGAAACGTTCGGAAGAAGTTTTAAAACATAAGTGGATGATCTAGGGATATGATAACGACAGCCTCATTCGGGAGACGGTTATCATTCCAGGCTTCCAAGGTGACCTGGATGACAGAGTGATTGTCAGAGTTATAGTTTTCCCTCTGACGAGGGGGAAGTGTTCTGGACAGGCGATCCAAACGGACACTTAGGGAGGCATGACGCAGGATACTGATTAAGTTCAGTTGACGATATAGTCTAGGAAGTTTGGATTTGGAGTTCACTTATGAACTAGGTCCCATCAGACATCCAAACATATTCTAAGACAGGTATTGCTCATTTCGGGAGATGGTTTTCTCCGCGAACTTGAGATAAAGAGAGACATAGAAAGAAACATCAGAGCGGGTCAACTCACTGATGCTATTCCTCAAACGCAATAGTTTCGCAAACAGGCTTTGTGAGACTGACTTGTAGAGGAGTTGGGTGTTTGGTATCACACGGGCTGTGAGTATGTGACATTGCAATAATTAGCCTTGAGTGCAAGTGGGAGATTGTTGGAGATAGTGCCCTCAGAGTCAATTATTGGATCACAGGCATGTGTTTGCAATGATTGAGGGAGGACCTATACCGGTAGGACAGTCTTACTCAAGATGATAGTATGCTATCAGGTTTATCTTTATCATCGTGTACTGCTTTAGGTGATATTACTGATCACTATTGCACGTTGATAGAGCCCCTAGGATTCTTGCTTGACTGCCAGCAGTATGAGGGCGATCATATACGTGGGAGCTGGGGTCTATAAGCACATCCTTAAAAGGTCCCTAGTCGTGGGAGTTTCGAGACAGGGCATCGATACTCCAGAGTAGACTAGTGTATACAGTCGAGACCCAGACGAGGGGCGGTGGCCGGTCTCACAAGCCACTGGTGTCAGTTGGTTCATCTAAGAAGTATACAGGTGCTCATTGGGTTATGAGTAAACCGGACAGGACTCACCGGGAACCTGCAAGTTGGTATTATACCTAGCATCAGATAGCAGTTCCCTGGTGACATGTGTACAGGTTAGTTCATCAACCTGAGATCGTCATTTGTCTTGTGTGAGTTCCCACTGTGCTTAGATTACTACGCTACCACAGCTCAAAGGAGTCGTGCAAACAGGTTTTAGTTGGGTACAGTCCCGAGCCACATGGAGGCAGTAAGCGGATCTGCAGGGGTTCGTCTCTCCCGGTATTGAGGGTGAGGTCGCGCTGTGTCTATGAGAGCCATTACACGAAGTCCTTGGCCAAGGCAAGAGATTTACTGGTAGGTATTCCAGTAGTATCTCAGGGTGTTCTGGGCTACACTCCGACACGACTTGTACCGCTTTTGGGGGTCTGACTTTTACCAACCCCCTAGGCCCGACAGGCGATGCTCATAGACGAATGGACCGGACTGTACGGATATTGTCTCTGACAGGCTCAGTAGGGTGTCAGGATGAGTTCGCTCACAGACGTCCCTTATGGTCAATAGCCGGTAGCCCGTCACGTATGGCTAATACCTCTGACGTGCTAGTGGTTAAATCCACAGCCAAAGTATTGACGAGTCTTTAGAGTCCCCCACAGAAAGTTTCTCAAGTTTCGGGCAAAACGCTGTAGAGGCCGTATGGAGATATGGTAGGGTTTGATCTTATACGTGCGGTATTGCACGGATCATGATCGGACGGATAATACTAGCGGGCTTTGGTTTAAGCCGGATCCTAGTATTGTACAGTGTAGATTTTGTCTCATTACATTTGTATTCGGTCGAAATACAAATGTGAGTATGTATATACGGTCGCGGGGTTTTCCTGTAATTTATTACGGGGCCAGTTTTTTGAAGTTGCCGGTTTGCATTCCATTTCAGCCAGTTTTCCTTTCTTCCTTTATTTGGCTGAAAATTGATGGAGGGGCTAATTTGCAAAAAAATGCAAATTAGCAATTGTGGAGGGTTTATTTGTAAATGAGGGATTATGATGATAAAAGCATCTTTGCTTTTTCTTTCATCATGGTTTTTGCATTAATGAGATAGGAATGTGACGAGAGTTGATTTGGATATTGATGTGAGGCTTGCTTTTTGAATTATGGTCACCATTTCTTTTTCCTATACTCACCTCCCTTCATAGATTCACTCTCTCATATTTTGGCCGGCCACTTCTTGGTGAGGAGAGGATTATTTTTGGTGTAGAAAATTATTGATCTCATTCTTTGCTTACACCAAAAATCCTAAGCTCATTTCCATTGTTCATTTCTTCCATCATTATGTCAACTTCAACCCCAATAGAGATAAACTATTCTACACCAGCCTACAGCATTCTTGGACAGGTCGACTCGCCAACTTCGTGCCCGAGTTGCCTCGGTCCAGAGGTGGGAGCCCGTAAAAGAACCCGGCGATGTGGTGCCCGTTCCGACGAGGACATGATGACCGGAGATTCCGCAAGGAGATCGGGATGGAGGCCGAAGACCGAAGGACACGGATCGCTTGGTATAGCTTTCTACCCATTCTCTAGTTCGCTAGCATTAAGTTAATGGCCCGATCCGGGTTTTTAGTGCGCGGTAGTGCCGGTTTAAAAGTTTAAAGAAAAGTTTCATTTCCGCATTTTAGCCTCGGACAGACGGCCGGGGCGCTGCCGTGCACTTACAATTTTTTACCGATCGATCTGTGTCCTTCGGTCCTCGATCTCCGCGCAAAACTCCTCGCTGCTGCGCCGACGAAGTCCGCTCCCCGATCTCGCTCGTCGATATGGCACCACGTCATTGAATCTTTATACAGGCTCCCGCCTCGAACCGAGGCAACTCGGACATGAAGTTTGCTAGTCGACATGTCCATGAATGAAGTAGAGATAGTGTAGGATCTTTTTTCTCAAGACACCCAAACGATTGGGTGGAGGGAAATCGGACTTGCCAAGATAGAGAATTGTGAGCTTGAGATTTTTGGGCACACAAGAAGAACCAACTGCCAATCAAGAGCTCGGCCTACACGTGAAATAAAATGTGGCTCGGGGGATTTTTTTGCTTCTCTATGGAATGAGAAAGAATAAGGTAGAAGTCAATTAACCAAGTGAGTGTCTCTTTCAAAATGAGTGTGGGTATTTCTTATACCACAAAAAACACCCCGCACAAACAATTGGCGGGATTGCAAAAACCCCCCACAACAACCAAAATCAGCCACCAATGATTGCCACCTCACACTTAATCAATCAAGATCATGCCACAATAATGGCCATGCCTCAAAAATGGGCAGCCCCCTGTACAGTGCTCGGCCAGAAATCCTTGGGAAGAAAAAGACAGAGCCAAATAGTCAAATTGCTCACAATGATCAAGATGTTTTGAGACGGGAAAAATAAAACTGGCAAGTCCCAAAATAATCTCGTAACGAATTACGGGATTACACCTCAACTGTAAAATACATACCTTCATTTGTATTCCGACCGAATACAAATGCAATGAGACAAAATTATTCCTACACTATAATACTGGCATCTGGCTTAAACCAAAGCCTGCTAGTATTGTCCGTCCGATCCTGATCCGTGCAAAAGTGCATGAATATGATCGAACCCTGCCATAAAACCATACGGCCTCTACCACATTTCGCCCGAACTTGGGAAACTGTTTGTCGGGGACTCTAATGACTCATCAATACATGTGCACTGGGTATAACCACTAGCACGTCAGAGGTACCAGATGTACGTAAGCATTGATTGGAAGGGAAGCTGGCGAGTGAACTTATCCAGAAAACTACTTTGACAGTGACAGTATCCTTACAGTCCGGTCCGTTCGTCTATGAGTATCGCATATAGGGCCTATGAGGCTGGTAAACGTCAGACCTCCAATAGCGGTATAAGTCGTGTCGGAGAGTAGCCAGAACACCCTGAGACACTACTGGAATACCTCCAGTAAATCTCGATTACCTTGGCCAGGGATTTCGTATAATGGCTCTCCTAAACACAGTGCGATCTCACCCCCAATACCGGGAGAGACGAATCCCTGACGATCCGCTCACTGCCTCCATGTGGCTTAAGACTGTACCTAATTAAAACCTGTTTGCGCTACTCCTTTGAGCCGTGGTAGGGTAGTAATCAAAGTACAGTGGGAACTCACATGAGACAAATGACGATCTCAGGTCGACAGACTAACCTGTACACATGTCACCTGGGAACTGCTATCTGACGATATGTATAATACCAACTAGCATGTTCCCGGCGAATCCTGTCTGGGGTACTCATAATCCAATGAGCACCTGTATACATCTTAAGTGAACCAACTGACACCAATGGCTTGTGAGACCGGCCATCGCCCCTCGTCGGGGTCTCGACTGTATACACTAGTCTACTCTGGAGTATCGATGCCCTGTCTCGAAACTCCAACGACTTGGGACACTTTAATGATGAGATTATAGACCCCAGCTCCCACGTATATGATCGCCATCGTACTGCTGGCAGCCATGCAAGAATCCTATGGGCTCTATCAACATGCAATAGTGAACTAAAGAATGTACACGATGATAAAGACAAACCAGATAGCAAATTTTCATCTCGAGAAAGACTGTACTACCGGTATAGGTCCTCCGTCTATCATTGTAATCACGTACCTCCGATCCAATAATTGACTTTGAGGGCACTATATCCAACAGATGCGTGAAAAATACGGGTGGATAATTTCTGAGTCGAAGGTAATAGAATTCCTTGTTGGAAAACCAAATTGAAGAGTAAAAGTCAATAGGCCGAATTGATAGGATTTTGTGGGTTGTATCCGCTGAAAACCCTCAGGAGACAACACTCCTCCTACTAGTGGCACCTATAGGTTTAACGGCTTGTTGCACGAGCTCAGTGCAATCGCGTTTCCCTGCGAAAGTGAGGTTAGGTCTTTTTCGAGAATAAAACTAGTTTTGCTCGAGGACGAGCAAAAGATAAGTTTGGGGGTATTTGTTCATATCATAATTTTGCATTATTATATTCCCCATTCTTATTCATTTTACAAATAAATAGGTGCTTTTGATCCATGTCTGCTATATAGTTGCAGGTTGTAGGTTCTCGGAACAAAAACAATGAAAATGATGAAAAGACGATACAAAAGTGAGACTGCGACCAAAAAATGGAAGAATCTTGATCACGCCTACAGTTTGAAGAATAAACGAAGATCAATGGAAAATTTCACAAAGCAAAAAGGAAGTTCAAGGTTCAAGACATCGACACGAAGCAAATGGTAAAAGTCTACGAAATTATGCACTGTGGGAATCTAGAAGAAAACGAGAAGACAATCTGAGAAACCAAGTGAAGAAACAAGTACCCAAATGCAACCAGACCAAGACCAGAAAAAATGAACCAACAACCCCACCATATGGCCACGGATCCGCGGCCAAACATGGCTCTTGGCCGCGGTTCTGTGGCCATAATTAGCCCGTGTCGGTGCAAAATTAAACAGTTGGCGGTGTGTTGACTAGGCTTCTTAGGGGAAAATTTGTAAATGCAGATATATATCGAATGTAACTCTAGGGTTTCTATGATCAATAAATAGAAACCCTAAACCTCTTTTTGGAGGCATGCCTCTTCTTGTGCCTCATTGTATTTATCAAAATTCAGAATTCAATTCCTGTAAATGTTTGAAGAGAGCATCAAATAAAAATTAGAGTAAATTTTCTTTTTATTGCCCTAGTTAATTTTCTTTCTGCCCAAGTATAACTTTTATTATCTGCCGTAGTATAACTTTTATTATCTGCCCTAGTGAATTAGTTTAGAACATGTTTATCAATTCCCTAATGAGTGAGTAGTTCCTCACTTGTTAGGGTTAGGAATAGGAAAGGTTTGAGAGATGAAAATCTCTCACCCCTTTCTTGCCCATCGCATAATTTTATAGGACTCCATGCATACATACACACACCGCTCCTTAGGTACCCTATCCTACGAGGTAGCGGTGATACCGTAGTATTAAAGACCGGTAGTATATGTTTTCCTTAGAGGTTAGGGTAAGAATTAAGAAAGAAAGGACAAGATCCTAGAGTAAGAAACCTAGTTTCTTCCCGATGGTACAAATCCACTTTATTAATTATTACCATAACACCTAATAGTTATTAATTAGGGCATAAAAACCGGTGAGGAATATTTACTTTCCAAACTTAACCTAAACCTAACCCTAGCAAGGTTTTAATCCTAGTCTAGATCAACTTATGTTTTTAGTGATAACCAATCCAACACCGTTTAGAATTAACTCGTTAGAACAAATTGAGAATACACAAAATCCTTGTGGACCGATCCGTACTCACCGGCTAGCTACCAAGCGACGCCGTTCTTGATTGCGGTAATTAATTCTTTGATTGTAAAACTTAGCACACAAATCAGAATTGTACTTGGGGCCCACTTCAGGAAATTTTCTCGATCGAAATTTTAAATAAGTTAGTTCGCAGTACTTACATTACTATTTGTGACCGTGAATGTCATTGGATCGGTAAATCTTGTCTAATCGCTATAGCCCTTTTAGACGGATTTGCGAACGTTACATTCACATTGATGTTCTGTTTTGTGCTGTGATGTTGCGGATTTGTCGTGGTGGATAGCCTGGATGCAATGGTAGTATAGTTTAGTTATATTTATACATTTGATATTGTTGGGTGAGCGTCCGACATGTGGACTGCCGTCACTGCCTGTTTGTATAATATTCTTTTGGGGAACAGCCGGGTTGAGGTCGATATACCCGTCGTACATATTCTATTTTCTGTACTAGGATTACCACGAGGTGGAGTGCACGGATAGCTGGGTTCTAGAGAGAAACGGGCTCGCATCTCATGGCTATGAGACGGAGGGGGCTTCACTCTAGAATTGGTGGGCTATTCGCCGCACTCGTAGGTGGTATAGGTTTACCCAAGGTGGGGTGCTCAAGTTACCGGATTCCATGAAGTGCTGGGTGGTCCATTCACTTTGCTGAAGGGGGCTTCCTCCCTTCAGGTTTTGGAGGGTAACTTGCCTCACCGGTAGGGGTCTAGCTTTTCATTGCACAGGCTATCAACATGACCAGGGGAACGTCGGGTTTCAGTTGCGGCTCCAAGGAAACCCGGGGCTCCCTGATTATTTGTATTGTTCTGTGATGCTTATTACTTTCTGTGATGTTGCATTTATCACGCCTGGAGCGATTATTATATATTGATATATATACTAGTAGATATTGTATATATTTTACACCCACGCTAGTCCAGTCCCCGCTCTGTCGTTAGTTAAGTAACCTAACGGGTGATGACGGGACCCAGTGGCGAATGCGGATGGTACATACGTACATCGTATTTTCGTTCTTTATTGGTGTGATTAATTGATGGGACTGCATTGATTCAGATCTATGCAAGGAAAACAAACCTGTTTGATGTTGTTGGAACAATTTTCAAAAAGCTATTATTATAAGGATGTTCTCTTTTGTTTTGCACAGCGGTATCTAGTTTGGAATATCCAGCACCTCATTCGACGGGGCAAGGGCCGAGATCCCTTCATCGGGAGTGATCCCTTGGGCAGAAGTTTGCGTCATGGTAATAACTTCACTATAGTCGATTACTTTTTGCTTTGCATTGCGGTATTCAGTTGGAATATCCTGCACCTCATTCTGCGGGGAAAGAACCGAGATCCCTTCACCGGGAGTGACCTCTTTAGCAAAGGTTTTCGCCACTATATTTATAAAAAGCTATCCGGTTCCTTCAACGATATCAAGTTCATTACGTTAAAGGTTTTTCACCCAAAACCATTCGTAGCCCTCCGTCATTTCAGACGAGTAGCAATTAGTATTCATGCTATGTTTGTTGACCTTCGTCAAGGCATAATGTATAGTAGTTGCTTGTTACCTTTCTATTGAATAGATAGATGCGTTAGTTTGGGACCATCGTATAGCCTTGTTGACCTTCATCAAGGGCTTGTACGGGTGGGTTCAAATTAACCTGGACAATGACGGTTAGAACTTGACATGTGACTTATGATTTGTTGACCTTCGTTAAGGTCATAAGAGCATGAGGTAAAAATCAAATCGGGAGTTTCTAAAGAAACTGAAACTTGCCAGGCATATGCATACCTTCTGGAGTGTGATAACGTGAGTGGATTCCATCACGTTATCATGCGATGATAGTTGGATCCCGATTCCCACTGATGAGTTGGTTTACTCCTCAGGTGATCCCGGCTAATTCTTCTTTCAGGTTTGGAGGAGAATTTAAGGATACAGTGGGAGACATCCTGATTAAATAAATTGATAACCATTCTGATCTAGGTTAGAGTGCACACAAAGTGTTTCTTTTCTCTCTCTCTCTTTGGCAACGACCATGACTCGACCCTTGACTATGACTCAGTGACCAAGTTAACTGAACACTCTTAAAACACTGGATTTTAGATTGTCTGAGTTGCATACATCATTGCCACTCCTTCTTTTACCCTTTATATTTCTCCAGAACACCCCGTATTACTATGAACAACCACTTCTGTTGGATAAATACATCTTATGGTTATATACGAACTCGAAGGAACTTGTTCCAAATTCGAGGATGGATTATGGTTCTGGATAGATTGAATAGGACTATTCAGTTGTCTTTTCCATTTACCTTCTCCTAGGTTGTGAGGGCTCCTAGGATTAGGAGAAGGGTACACCTATTACGCTTATTGGATAGTCTTCTTCTAAACCATGGGTAGGTGTCGAAAGGTAGGGAATGAAGAATACCAATCAGCCTAAGTGTGGTGTGCTGAAGGTAATACGTAAAGACAAATAAAGGGATCAGAAAGAGGGAAAAGTAAATTACAACTGTTATCATTCACGACCAAACCGAGTATCTCATCGCCACTCCTATTTCACCTTTGTATTTCTCCAGAAAATCCCGTATCGCTACGAAGATCCACAGTTATTGGATACTCCATTGTATGGTTATATACGTACTCGAAGGAACTTGTTCCAGTTCGGGGATGGATTCTAGTTCAGAAGAAATAGGAATAAGGTTTATTCAGTTGCCTTTTATCATTACCTTCTCTCGCGTTGCGAGTGCTCTTAAGATTAGGGGAGTACACCTATTATGCTTATTGGATAGTCTTCTTCCAAACCATAGGCTGGTGCCAAATGGTAGGGAAGGAAGAAAACCATTTAACCTAAAGGGGTGTACAGAAGGTGATGAGTAAATTCAAATAAAGGGACTTGGAGAGATGGCAAGGAAATATACGGTTACAGTTGTGATTCTGATAATGGAAGAGGCATTGCTAGGTAAGAGCCGGATACCCCTTCGAAACATTTTCATGTTTCAGTTTCACTGTGCATTGTTAATAGAAAACTGATTCCCCAATTAGATCCTTACTCCACGGTATCTAATTACCAGGTTTGCTTCTCACATTTGAATAGTTTTACGGATGATGAGTGGGAGTAAGTTATTGGGAATTAGGTGATCATCCTTAATATGTCGAAATTCGTTGTAATTGGTGATATTTGAGAAAATCGCCTGGGTATTTGCCGAACGGCAAATATTTGGTTTTGAATATCCGTTGTTATGCACCAATTTCAAACTGATATATCTGTACGTTTATTTTATGAAGTGAGATATAGCTTTTTGAAATTATGTCTATGATATTTACCTATATCAGTTGATGGTTAGGTAAGGAGCATTAAACGGCGGTGTAATTCTTCATGACCATAGTACTGTTTTTGTTGGGTTATACTCACGCCCGAGGCTCCAAACGAGGCGGCTTGCAGAACAAAATTTTTTCTAGGGTTTTAAAAAGGGCGCAAAGAAAACTCAAAAACCCGGATCTTTACCATAAAACCAACTAGCAAAGATAAAAGAGCTATCTACTATGATGAAGGGTTATACCAAGATGTTCGAGTCCTTCGGTCTTCGTACTTCATCATATGCTCCAAGTGGACTCCTTGAACTTGTTCGATCACCATCTCCGGCTCCATCGGTCCTTCGGGATCGAGCATGTTCTCCGGCTTCCTTTTGTCGTAGATGATCCACCCGGGGAGTATAATACATGGCTCTAGCTCCTAACTATATATCAAAAGGAGCAACTAGAGAACTTGGTTTGCTAAACCAAGTAATCTAGGGTGTAATTTAGAGTTCTAAGTGTCAATCTATCTCTTTCTTGCCTCTTCACTTGATTCTCAACTCATGAGAATGTAGTGAAGAGGAAGAAGATGAAGGTGGAAGAGGCTAAAGAGAAAGAGAGGAATGAGAGCTCAAGAAATTATGAAGCATTCTTGGAGAGAGAAAATCAATACCAATGTTTTGTATATGAATTTTTAGAATAAAAAAATCCACAATCATGCTTCAATAGTAACTACAAATGAATTATAAATTCATTTGTTCACTATTGAAGCATGGTCAACTCCATTCCTCCCATTCCTCTCACTTTACACCTCATTTCCATTTATGAAATAAATGGAAAATACTAAATGAGGTGGCCACCTTCTAGAAGGAAATCTATAATAAATACGGATTTCAGTCTACTATACATATATACCGGCAATTAGATAAAAAAATCTGAACGCCCAAAGAGATAGAATAACACGAAGAACGTAATACTAGAATATCCATATCGCAATACATATATGTAAATTATTAAATCAATACCTGATTTAATAATCCGGCTCAAACCATAGCCGTCTAGTATTACCAACTGTCCGATCGAAAGTCCGAGTACAAAGTACATCAATCGATCGAACCCTGCACGTATCTAATACGGCAACTACACCATTTCACCTGAATCAGGGAAACCCTCTGTGTGGGACTCTAAAGACTCGACAGTACTCTGGCAGTGGGTTTAACCACAAGCACGTCAGCGGCACTAGCTGTACGTAACGGCTACCCAGGTACCTGTCGAAAAGGAAGGCCGACAAGCAAGCTCGTCCGAACTCCTACTGAGCCTATCCGTGACAATATCCGCACAGTCTGATCTCTTCGTCAAAGAGTATCGCATACCGGGTCTAGGCGAATGGTAAACGTCAGACCCTAATAACCTGATAAGCCGTACTGATGTGGCTCAGGACCAATCCAGGAAACTACTAATCAATCTATCAATAAATTCCATCTGCCTTGGCCAAGGTCTTATGGTCCTGACCAATCGAATCACAGTGCGATATCGACCCCTTATACCGGGAGAGACGAATCCCTGACAATCGCTCACTGCCTCCATGTGGCTCGGGACAGAACCCAACCAAAACCTGTTTGCACGACTCAGTAGAGCTGTGGTAGGGTATTGATCAAAGTTCAGTGGGAACTCACACGAGACAAATGCCGATCTCGGGTCCAAGGACTAACCAGTACACATGTCACCTGAGAACTTCCATCTGACGATAGGTATAGTACCACATGGAAGTTTTCGGCGAGTACGTCCAGTGTACTCACCCCAGTGAGCACCTGTATACAATCTTGGGTACATCACACCAATGGTTGCGGGACCAACCATCCCCCGACGGGGTAGAAACGTATACACTAGTCTACTCTGGAGTATCAGTGCGCAGTCTCGATACTCACGCGACTAGGGACTATTTAAGGATGTGCTTATTGACTACCCTGCTCCCACAAGTATGATCGCCATCACAACGCAGGTACTCAAGCAAGATCCTAGGGGCTTTATCAACATGTAACTGCTGTTAGTGTATATGCCCTAGAGGCCATTACTATATCATACTAGTTTCTATAATACTTAATGGAAGCTTGGGATATTCACCTTGTATATACAATCTTGCTCAAAATAGTAGTATGCTACATGGTTTGTTTCTACTTCAATGTGTACATGTGTTTATTTTAGTATATCGCCTATACACATTAGTGGAGCCCTTATGATCTTTGCTTGATTACCAGCGTTGTGATGGCAGTCACACTAGTGGGGCTGGGTAATCTATAAGCACATCCTTATGTAGGTCCCTGGTCGCAGGACTATCGAGACAGGGCATCGATGCTCCGGAGTAGACTAGCGCATGCGCTTCTCATCCCAGTGTGGGAGACGGTCTGTCCCACAGCCGTCGGTACGTCGTACTTGAGAGAGTATGCGGGTGCTCGTTGGGTTACGAGTACACTGGACAGGACTCGTCGGGAACTGACTAGTTGGTATTATGCCTATCGTCAGTTATCAGTTCCCAGGTGACATGAGTACAGCTTAGTCCGCTGACTTGACACTGTCACTTCGCCTCGAGTGTGTTCCCACTGTACTTTGATTACTACCCTACCACGGCTCAAAGGAGTCGTGCAAACAGGTGGTAGTTGGGTGCAGTCCCGAAGCACTTAGAGGCAGTGACGGTTAGACAGGATTCGTCTCTCCCGGTATTGGGGGTTGACATCGCTCTGTGTCTAGGAGAGCCATTACACGAGTAGTCCCTGGCCAGGGCAAACGAGATATACTGGTAGGCTTCCAGTGTTATCTCAGGGTGTTTTGGGCTTCACTCCGACATGGCTTGTACCGCTATTGGGGGACTGACGTTTACCGCACCCTAGGCCCGCCATGCGATGTATCAGACGAACAGACCGGACTGTACGGAGAATGTCACATTCAGGCTCAGTTGGAGTTCAGATGGGTTTCGCCTCGTCAGTCTTCTTGTCGGCATCTACCTGGGGACCGTTACGCACAGCTAGTGCCGCTTGCGGTCTGTGGTTAAACCCACTGCCAGCGTAGTGTCGAGCCTTTAGAGTCCCACACAGAAAGCTATTCGCCTTTGGGCAAAAGAGTAGAGGTCGCATGGTTTTGCGACAGGTCGCATGGTTTTGCGACAGGGTTCGGTCACATCCGTGCACTTGTGCACGTACAGTGTCCGGACAGTTTACACTAGCGGGCTTTGGTTTAAGCCAGATCCTAGTGTACCTTTTGGGATTGGATTTATCCAGTATGCATTCGTGTTCCTCGGAACACGGATGCGGGTGTGTATGCACAGTTGACGGAGAGACAGAGGCAGAGGATTCTCATTAGGGTTGTTGACCGTTGACAGTTGACTATTGACTTTTTTCTCAACCCTAATGAGAATATGATATGTGATTAACAATAATATTAATTAAGTATTGTGGTGACATGGTTGTTGAGGGGTTGACTTTATTGACTTGTTGACTTTGTTGACCTGTTGACTAGGTTGGACTGGTTGACCACCATGATGACAATGGCTATCATTTCATGGCAAAGACTTTTTACTTGCTGGTTTCTTTTGTGAGAAATGAGTGCATGAAATGATTTAGCCATTTTGAGTTGAACCACTTTACACAATACTTGATTATTATTTTTGTGATGATGGTTTTGGATTATGAGAGCAAAGAGAGAAAAGTCTTCTCTCATTCTTTCATGCTCATTCTCTCTCTTGTTCTTGAGCTCTCATCTCCTCCTCTTGCTCTCCCTCTCTTGACTCTATGGTTCACTTGTCTCATGAGTTGAGAACAAAGAACCATAGATAAAATCCCATACAAACTCTTCTCTACTCACTCTAGTTCACAAGGTTTAGCAAACCGAGTGAACTAGTTTCTTCAAAGTTCGAAGAAGGAGCCAAAGGTTGAAGCTTTCAGGTGGATCTATCTTCGGCGCAAGGAGACGACGGGGAGAAGCCGATTCGGACGACCATCGAAGCTTGAAGACGAAGGAGTTCGAGAAAAAGAAAGGTATAACCCCCTAACCGAGTAGTTAGCAACTCGTAGTTAGGTTGTTAGTTAGATGTTTAACAAATATCCGGTTTTGAGTCCATGTTACCACTTCTATGAAAATCGTTTTTCACCAAATTCCGCATGCCCGAAAGTACCGGGAGAGGTAGCATGGACTTACAGTGGTATCAGAGCCTAGTTAAACTCTATCTAACATGTTAGCAAAGTAGCTAGAAGATCGATCAAAGAAAAAGTCGCAAAACGAACCCCGGTTTTTAAACTTTCTGTCGATTTTAAAACTGCTGGAAATTTTTTTTGAGATACACCAAAAATCGACTCAGGGTTTTCTGAAGAAACTGCAAAAATTTGACCCCCTAACTCGATCAAAGCGACGCGGTTCCGCGGTGGGAGCTTGCTCCCGCCGAGGAACCGCGGCCGAGTTAACTCGGTCATGGGGTTTCTTCTTTGCAGTTTGCTCATAGGGGTATTTTGGGAATTTGGTATATGTATTTTCAGCCCAGATTTTCCAGAACGAAAATTTTATTTTTGGGGTCGTGAAAATCCGTATTTTTGATCGAACTTCTAAAAGACTTAAGCTGACGGGTTTTTCTGTGATGTGATATTTGTATTGAACGTCTGCTAATCGCTATATGTCGATTAGTGGGGGTTATACAAATCTGTGATCTGTAATGTTATTGGAATGTGTATATGAATTCATTGGATTGTCGCGGGTGAATAGCCGGGGGTTGTGAGACGAGAGTTTTCTTTTCTTTCAATTCATGTAAATTTGTAAATTGATGTAATAATTATTTGTATGGCCGCACAACCGGGTCGGGGTTGTAGCCGTCACCCATGGAGGGGGTGCACAAACTACCGGGTATGCCGAAGTGCCGAGTGGCCTACTCACGGAGTTGAGGGAGATTGCTTCGCTTCGGGTACTTGGCGGGTAGTTTGCCGCACCCGTAGGGGTCTTGGGTGGGGTTTTGGCTATTCACCGCGACCGTGTAATCTGCTTTTCGTTACAGGCCCGTACGAATTGCGGATTCCTAGTATATCCAATGTGTTCATCTGTGATCTAAAATGGCTATCATTGCAATATATATCGATATATGATATTATTTAGGCGTTGCTTTTGTTTTACAGCCGCGCTAGCCCAGCCCCCGCTCTGTCGTTAGTTAAGTAACCTAACGGGTAATGACGGGGCCCCGTGGCGAATGCGAATGGCATAAGCGTACATCATATTTTGGTTGTTTTCTGCAATGGCAGGATTAAATGATGGGACGCATTAAAAGAACTAATGCAAGAATATCACGCATTAAAAGAACTAATGCAAGAAAATAAACCAAGTAAAAATCGTTGGAACACATTCGAAAAACCACTCGGTTCTTTTCAAAACTAACTTTTAAATGCGGAGCTTGAGCCACTCCTTTTAAAAGCTATCTCATTCCATCGATTATATCAAGTTCACTACGTTCACGGTTTTGCCAAAACCATTCGTAGCCCTCCGTCATTTCACATGAATAGTCAATAGTATTCAAGCTGTGTATGTTGGCCAAAGTCAAGGCATAGTGATTGGTAGCTATTGGGTATTCATGTGTAGCATAGATAGATGCGTTGGTTTGGGACAGTCATACTGCCATTTTGGCCAAAGTCAAGGGTAGGTACGGATGGATCCAAATTAACCTGGAGAATGACGGGTAGAACTTGACATGTGACTTATGATATTTTGGCCAAAGTCAAGGTCATAAGAGCATGGGGCAAAAATCCACATCGGGAGTTTCAAGAGAACTGAAACTTGCTAGTGTTGCATACCATTTGGAGTGTGATGATTCTGGTAGGATTCCTTCAGTTTCGTCACGCGATGATATTTGGATCCCGATCCTACTGTGAGTATATGCTACTCCTCGGGAAATTTCTCACTAAACGATCAATGCTATAAACCTAGTAGGTGCCTAGAAAGGTGTTAGCGGGGCCACGCCCCCAGGGAAAAGAGGTTATTTAATTAAGGAACTTCGCGAAAGCGTTGGAAAACCTCCCTCGAAGTACCAACACTGGCCTGGCTGAACGGTTAAGCAAGTATTGTGCGGTGGGATTGATCCCGACTAATTCTTCCTTTATGGTTTGAGGAGGGATTCGAGAAACAGTGGGAGCCATCCTGTTTAGACAAACTAAAAACCATTCTAAACTTGCAAGAGCATCAAGCTGAGTGTTTCTTCTCTCTCCTAATTGCAGCGACCAATCGACATGACTGGACTTACGTTACTCCTAGATAAAAACATACTGACAGGGCCAAACTACAATGATTGGCTCAGCAATGTCAAAATGGCAATCACTTACGACAAGCTGGGGTATCTTCTTACCACCAAAGCTCCCCCTGTCCCTGGTCCCACTTCCAGCGTCGCGGATAAGGAAATCCGTAAGACTTGGGAGATTGATAGCGCGAAGGCCAAGTGCCTCGTACTTGCCTCTATGGACAATGAACATCAGAGGAGGCACGAGAATATGGACTTGGAATCCATATTTCTTCATACAAAAGAACTGTATAGAGAGCAATCTCGTATCGCAAGATACGAAGCGTCGAAAAAGTTATTTTCGGCAAGGATGGTCGTCGGATCATCAGTAGCAGAACACGTGCTTAAGATGATCGGCTACATTGAGGAGCTCGCGGACCTAGGGACCATATTGAAGAGTGAGCTCTATACGGACTTAGTTATCCAGTCCCTTCCTTCCACTTACGCCCAGTTTATACTGAACTTCAACTTACAAGAAAAAGAAGTTGAACTTTCAGAGCTCCTCAACATGCTGAGGAGCGCAGAGGGCACCCTACAGAAAGGTAGGGAAACATCCACTTTGTTTGTAGGAGGATCATCATCTTCTAGGTCCAAGGCGAAAGCCAAGAGAAAGAAGAAGAAAGCCCCCGCCAAACCAAGGGGCGGTGTTAGTAAAGTGGATACGAAAGGAAAAGCTAAAGCAACAAAGAAAGCGGGGAAGCTTGTGGATAAGGAAGAATGCTTCTATTGTCATAAGAAAGGACACTGGAAGAATGATTACAGGGCCTCGAAGGCCAGAACACAGGAATTGAAGCAGGTTGCAGCTTCAGCTTCAGGTGTGTATGTTATTGAAAACTGTCTTTCAATAAACTCTACTTCCTGGGTATTGGATACCGGATCAGGATCTCATATCTATAATTCATTACAGGCGTTGAGAAACCGTAGTGTTTTGAAAGCAGGTGACATGACCCTCAGAGTTGCGAACGGAGCTAGCATGGATGCTAAAGCCGTGGGGGACTATCACCTAAGAATGTCAGATGGACATGTTTTGGTTTTGCGTAATTGCTTTTTTGTACCCAACGCAACTTGTAATATCATTTCTGTATCTTTAGTTTCTAAAGAAGGTTATGAATTTGCGTTTGTAAGCAATGTTGTAAACATTCACCTTAATCAAGTTCTGATTGGGTCAGGTACATTGAGCAATGGTATATACGTATTAAACCAACCACAGATTTTCAATGTCCAGAATACACACAAAAGAAAGTCTCCGGAAATCAATCAGACTTTCTTATGGCATTGTAGACCGGGTCACATCAATGAGAGAAGGTTGACGAAGTTACATACAGAAGGATATTTGAATCCGTTCGAATATCAATCGTATGCCACTTGTCAATCCTGTCTCAAAGGAAAGATGACAAAGTCTCCGTTCACTGGACACGGAGTAAGAGCGAGCGACCTCTTGGGACTCGTACACAGCGACGTGTGCGGTCCAATGTCAACACATGCGCGAAGCGGTTATTCTTACTTCATTACTTTTACGGATGACTTTTCAAGGTACGGTTATGTCTTCTTAATGAAACATAAGTCCGAAGCCTTTGGAAAATTCCAGGAATATAAGAATGAAGTAGAAAAACAAACCGGCAAAAGTATCAAGATTCTAAGATCGGATCGAGGTGGTGAATACTTGAGTGCCGAGTTCCTGGACTATTTAAAAGAGAACGGAATTCTCTCTCAGCTTACTCCTCCATACACTCCACAACATAACGGTGTATCGGAGAGACGGAACCGAACCCTATTGGAAATGGTACGGTCCATGATGAGTAACGCTGAGTTACCGTGATCATTCTGGGGGTATGCGCTAGAATCAGCTGCATACCTTTTGAACCGAGTTCCCACTAAAACTGTGCCTACCACCCCATATGAGATGTGGTGTGGGAAGAGGCCCCATATTAATCACATTAAGACATGGGGAAGTCCAGCTTTTGTCAAAAAGCAGCATGCGGACAAGCTCGAGGCACGCTCAGTACAGTGCAAGTTTGTGGGATATCCAAAGAACTCCAAGGGATATTTCTTCTACTGCGAAGAGGAACAAAAAGTTCTTGTTTCTCGTCATGCCCACTTTCTAGAACACCAGTTCTTAGAAAAGGAAATTAGTCGGAGCGCAGTAGAACTGGAAGAAATTCCAGAACCACAGACTATTACTGAAAGTTTAGTGGTACCAGAGGGTTCAAAAGAACAGGACATTCCTACGCCGCTCCGCAGGAGTAGTAGACAGTCTCATCCGCCCGAGAGATACTACGGTTTTCTCATAGACGGGGATAGAGAGGATTGCATCATTGATTATGATGAGCCTACAAGCTTCCAGCAGGCCATTCAGAGCGTTGACTCAGTAAAATGGCTGGATGCAATGCGGACCGAAATGGAGTCCATGTACACCAACAAAGTATGGACGTTGGACATTGCTCCAGACGGGGTAAAACCAGCAGGATGCAAGTGGATCTTCAAAAGGAATATTGGTGTAGATGGACAGGTTGAGACCTATAAAGCTAGACTTTTGCAAAGGGTTTTCGTCAAAGACCTGGTTTGGACTATGACGAAACCTTTTCTCCAGTGGCTATGCTGAAATCCATTCGGATCCTTCTTGCCATTGCTGCCTTCCACGATTATGAGATCTGGCAGATGGACGTAAAGACCGCTTTTCTAAATGGAAATTTAGAGGAGTGTGTCTATATGGACCAACTAGAGGGTTTCATTCAGAGTGGGAGCAGCGGAAAGGTGTGCAAGTTTCTTAAGTCCATCTATGGACTAAAGCAGGCATCGCGGAGTTGGAACATCAGTTTTGATGAGACGGTCAAGGAATTTGGCTTTATCAAAAATCCAGATGAACCATGCATCTATAGTAGATTTGCAGCGAGAACTGTAGTATTCCTCGTTTTGTACGTGGATGACATTCTCTTAATAAGAAATGACATTCCTATGCTACAATCTGTCAAGGGGTTCTTGTCGCACAGGTTCTCCATGAAAGACCTGGGTGATGCCTCATACATCCTGGGGATCCGGATCCATCGTGATAGATCCAAGAGGATATTAGGACTTTCACAGTCCAGGTACATCGACACCATACTGAAAAGATTCAGTATGGAAGATTCCAAGCGCGGTAACCTACCGGCTTGTCACGGGATCACCCTCTCTAAAGAGATGTCTCCCAAGACAGATTTGGAGAGGATCGCATGTCTATTATACCCTACGCTTCTGCGGTAGGCTCTATAATGTATGCGATGTTGTGTACCAGACCGGATGTAGCTTATGCACTGAGTGTGGTAAGCCGGTATCAGTCAAACCCTGGGGAGAAACATTGGATAGCGGTAAAGAACATTCTCAAGTACCTGAGAAGGACTAAGGAGATGTTCTTGTTGTATGGCAGAAAAGACCTCTAGATCGAGGCCTTTGCTGACTCCAGCTTCTAGAGTGACAAGGATGATTCCAAGTCCATGTCGGGTTTTGTCTTTACCCTCAATAGAGGGACGGTGTGTTGGAAGAGTTCCAAACAGGAAACCGTTGAAGACACGACGATGGAAGCGGAATACATCGCTGCATCTGATGCCGCAAAAGAAGATGTCTGGAAGAGGAAGTTCTTGAAAGAGCTTCAGGTGGTTCCGTCCATTGTTGATCCAATACCTCTGTATAGCGACAACAACGGGGCTATAGCTTTAGCGAAGGAACCCAGGTCCCATCAGAGATCCAGACACATCTTGAGGCGGTATCAGCTGATCAGGGAGTGTTAGTTATATGTATGCCCTAGAGGCCATTACTGTACATAGGATGTATATTGTAGTGGATGCTGGGACATATATAGGGAGGACTTTCTTGCTCGACATGATAGTATGCTATCTGGTTGTTCTTTACCTTAACGTGTACACTGATCGTCTCTCTGTTACATGTTGGTAAAGCCCTTAGGATGTGTACTTGACTATCTGGACTATGATGCGGATCATACTAGTGGGGACATGGTAGTCCATAAGTACATCCTTCAAGGTCCCTAGTCGTGGGTATATCGAGACGGGGCATCGATATACCAGAGTAAACTAGCGTATACCTTCTCGACCCATACAGATGGGCGATGGATGATCCCATATCCATTGGTGTTTGACATCAGAGATGATATACGGGTGCTCAGTAGAGACTGGGTACACTGGACGGACTCGCCGAGAACTCCCAGATGGTATTATACCTCACGTCAGATGGCAGTTCTCTGGTGACACTGGTACAGAGTAGTCTGTTGACCCGAGATCGTCATAGAGTCTTGTGTGGTTCCCACTGTGCTTTGATTTCCATCTTACCACGTCCAAGAGGGCGTGCAAAACGGTGGTTTTTGGGTACAGTCCCGAATCACATGGAGGTAATGAGCGATAGGAGGGGATTCGTCTCTCCCGGTATAGGGGGTTGATGTTGCGCTGTGTTCGATTGGCTATAACCGGAAATCCCTGGCCAGGGTTGCTGAGATTTACTAGTAAGTGTTACCAGTAGTTTCCCGAATTGTTATAGACCTCATATCGACACGACTTATCGAGCTATTGGGGTCTGACGTTTACCACCCCTAGGCGAGATATGCGACAGATCAGACGGACAGACCGGACTGTACGGTAAGTGTTACTGGTCGGATTCACAGGAGTGTGAGCGGGCTTGCTCGTCGATCTTCTGATCGCTCAATACCCGGGTGGCCGTTACGTTTAGCAGACCGCTTGCGGCTTGTGGGTGTTTGATATGATCATCACCTGCTGCCGGCGTATTGACGAGTCTTTAGAGTCCTACACAGAGGTTTCCTGGCTCAAGCGAAACGAAATAGGAGCGCATATGAGATATGTGCGGGACCGAGAATAATGCGTGTATGTGATACCGTATTCTATTCTCGCGATGGATGTATCGATTGGTTATATGCGATATAACCTAGTTATCGAATCAAGGATTGATTCGATAAGCCGATACATAGGATACTAGCCGGTTATATGCGATATGACCGGATCGTTAAATCAAGTGTTGATTTAATGATTTAATGCATAATTATATATTTGATATATTACTTTGCATTAACTAGTATTGGTTCATTTAAAATGTACGGCGTGCCACATGTGACTGTAGGGTTCCTAGGCACCCTAATGAGGTCTCACAAGGCATCAACCATGCCAATTTCAAAAAATCTAGGTGCCGAGAAACCCTAATACGGATCGGATTGTCTAATTTTGTCCGTGTGTTTTTTCGGATAAATCTTAGAATATGTTAAAAAGTTCGACCGGATATAAATACCCTCTTTTTCCCCTGCCGGGAAATTTCCAAGTGTTGGATTTTTCCGTAGTTTAACGACGTTCTAAGTAGTGCAAGTAAGCTTTTTATCAAATCTTCCTTCAAACCCTAAAAGGAAAGACTAGCCGGGATTAATTACACACTACAAGTTCGCCAATCTTTCAGCCAGGCCAGTGTCGGTACTTTGAGGGAGGTCCCCCGTGCTTTCGCACGAACCTAATTAATGTACTTTGAGGGAGGTCCCCCGTGTTTTCCCAGAGGCGTAACCCCGTTTTCCCAGAGGCGTAACCCCGTTGACACCTTTCTAGACACCTACTTGATCGGCTAATTGTAACATGTAAAACTCTCCCAGGAGTAACTCTTACTCGCAGCGGGTATCGGGATCCAACTATCTCATAGAAGCTATGCAATCTTATTGCAAATTTCAACACTTGAAATTCCCGATAATATTTTGCCCTTAACGTGCTATGACCTTGACGAAATCCAACAAACCATAGCCCGCTAGTCAAGTTCAACCCGTACATTTCTTGATCGAATTAAACCCACCCGCACGACCCTTGACGAAAGCCAACAAAGCCGCACGACTACCCTAATCCAATCGCATCGTATGCTAGCAGATAAGCAGCATATAGCTACCGCACACTGCACCTTGACGAAAGCCAACAAATGCAGCACGAATACTATATACAACTTATCTGAAATGACGGAGGGCTACGACAGGTTTTTCTGAAAACCTATTGCGTAATGAACTTGATATCGTTGTAGAATCAAATGAATTTTGAAATGGAGTGTTTTTGAGGCTTTTCTAGTTTTGCTAAAGGAGTCACTCCCGGTGAAGGGATCGTCGGTCCTTTCCTCGTCGAATGAGGTGCGGGATATATCATATATATCACTGTGCAAAGCAAAAACTCTTAAAAGCAATCAAAATACAAACCGAGTGTGTAGCATCTGCCAGTTATTGCTAAAGGAGTCACTCCCGGTGAAGGGATCTCGGTCCTTTCCTTATCGAATAAGGTGCAGGATATATCATATATACCGCTGTGCAAAGCAAGAACTGTAGCTACTTGTTTTATTTTGAAATTCTATTCTACAACATCTTAGGTTTCTTTTTATTTCATTAATCACATTAATGAAGTCCCATTATTTAAATTACCTAAATATCACAGATAAATACGACGTACACTTATGCCATCCGCATTCGCCTCGATGTCCCCTCGTGCACCGTTAGGTTAGGTAACTAACGGCAGAGCAGGGCAGGGCTAGCGCGGGTGTAAAACATAAGTAACGTCTATATAATATATCATATATACTATATACTGTATCTATCACAAAACATCACATGATCACATCACAGATATCGCAGCAAAAGAAACATATGAAATATTGGATATACTAGGACGTCCGTGTTTTCAATACGAGCCAGTATAAAACACGGATTCCACGGTCGTGATGAATAGCCAAACCCACACCCCTAGACCCCTAAAAATTCAACTCTTGAATAAAAATTAAAAATTCCCAGGAAAACCAGCACAGAAATCTGAGAATTACTGTGAAAAACAAAATACACAAAACGACAAAACTGCCGCGGAACCGCCGCACGAGCCATGCTCGTGCCGCGGATCCGCGGCTCATTGATGGAATTAGTCCATCGAAATTCACAGTAACTCTTAGATTATCCTGCTTGTTTCTCTGCATATTTTTAATGTGGAAAAATCCCCGATTTTAGAAAAAGTACAGAGAGCAATCCTGATTAGATAAAATAATAACCAATCTATTCTTGCAAGAGCGCACGCTGAGTGTTTTCTTCTCTCTCTCTCCAGGTAGCGACCATATCACGCTTTAATCAAGATAATAATACGGATATTTGACCGAACCCGCTTGTTATACTGAGCTGGGGAACGTTGGTCCCACTCCAACTTATAATTGTTATAAGACAGAGCAGGAAATTAGGGAATACCAGATTTCCCGTGCCGCCCAAACGAGGAGAGTGCATGATGATGCATCATCTTCGGGTGTGTTCATTATATAGAACTGTTTCTCAGAGTCCTTTACGTCCTGGGTATATGATACCAGATCAGGATCCCAGATAAGTAATTTGTTACATAGGGCTACAGAAAGGTAGAGAACTGAGAACGGGTGATAAGTTTCATGAGGCAGAAAACGGGGCAAGTGTTGCAGCCAAGTCTGTTGGTCACTGTCACCCTGTATTACCAATACATTGATTCTGAACGAATGTTATTAGATACCGAACCTGATATACAAAATCATATCAGTCTCTTTATTAGTAAAGAAAGGATATAATTTTGTATTGTTGGATAATGTTTTGAACATTTCCTATATCAAAAGTTGATCGGTTCAGGCACGTTATCTAAAAGCGTTGATGTTCTAAATCAAACTACAGTTCTTAGTATATGGAACACACATAAGAGGAAGAGTTCAGAAATCAACGGATCCTTCTTAAGGTATTGTAGACTAGGTCAGATCAATGTGACCCGACTAGCTGAAGTTACATGTAGATGCATATTTAAATCAGTTTGAATCTACATCTTGTGAAACTTGCCAGTCATGTCACAAAGATATAATGACACTAGCTCTGTTTATTGGAAACAGAGAAAGAGTTAGTAAACTCTTGGGATGATACATGTTGATGTATGTAAGGTCCCCTGTTTACACATGCCAAGACCGGTTCTTTATACTTCATTACATTCTCTGATAATCTCTCAAGATTCAGACATATGTTCCTGTTGAAACATGAGTCCGAGCCTTTTGAGATATTCACAGAATATAAGCGAGAAGTAGAGAACCAAAATACGGGTATAAGTATTATGTCCTATGATGAGATCAGGGAGGAGAATACTTGTGCATGGAATTCCTGGACTATTCTAAAGGAGAATGGGATTCTCTCTCTGTATTACTCCTCTGTATACACCATAGCACGATGGTATATCGGGGTGGAGCAATTACACCCTATGTGATAAGGTGTGCTCTATGATGAGTAATACTGAGTTACCTGTTTCCTTTTGGGAGTTATGCGCTTGAGAAGCTGCATACCTATTGAATAGGTTCGAATCAAATCAGTTACCTACCACTTCATATGCGATATGGAAAGGGAAGAGCCCATGTCTTAAGCTAGTTAAGATTTGGGGTTGTCCGGCCTATGTCTAAAAGCAAAATCCGGACAAGCTCGAGGCAAGATCTGTTATGTAGAACTGGAAATGTTCCAGCTATACAAACTGCAGCTGATGATTTGAAAGAACCACAGGATTCAATAGTAACCAACGAACCTCAGCCTCTCCGCCGATCTAGTAGGGTTCCTCACCCACCTGAGAGATATTTCGGTTTCTCTATGACAGTGGGAGCGAGGATTGCATCATGAGATGATGACCCAACTAGTTTCGAGCAGGCCATCAGGAGTGCGACTCTGTATGATTGGCTGGATGCTTAGCAATCTGAGATGGAATCCTTATACACCAACAAAGTATGGACTTTGGTTGCTATATCTGAAGGGTTAAATCCCCATCAGGAGCAAGTATATCTTGAGAAGATTACTTGGTGTAGATGGAAAGGTTGAGACTTTCAAAGCTAGACTTGTTAAAGGTTTTCGTCATCGACCAGGCGTGGATAATGATGAAACCTTTTCAGTGCCAATGCTTAAGTCCATCCAGATCCTACTTGCCACAGCTACGTACCATGACTACGATATCTGGTGGTTGGGTGTCATGACAGCTTTTCTAAATGATGTTTTAGAATAGAGCGTCTATAAGAACACAGCCAGAGGGCTTCGTAGACAGTGGGAGCAGCGGAAACGTGTGCAAGATGCTTTATAGGATTAAAGCAGGCATCGCGGAGTTGGAACATCTTTTTTGATGGATTAGTCAAAGAGTTTGACATCATCAAAATGGTAGATGAACCTTGTATAAACAAAAAGGTAATAGGGAGTATGGTGACGATCCTCGTAGAGTACATGGATGACATACTCTTGATAGGGAAGGAGTTTCCTATGCTACGCTCGGTCAATCTCCGCTTATCACCATAATTCTCCATATAGGATCAAAGTGATACCTCCTAAATCCTGTATTTTGGATCTATGAGATAGATCTAAATGGATGTTAGGATACTCACTAGCTGTAGTGAGATGGTATCAATCGACCCTGGGGAGAATCACTGGAATGGTTCCAGGGTGATAAAGACGACTGAATGTCAGTCACAGGCATTGTCTTTACCCTCAGTGGAGGGACGGTATGTTGGAAAAGTTCCAAGCTAGATACCGTGGCATACTAGACGATAAAGGCTGGATACATCGCTACTTAAGATGCTACCAAAGAGGCTGTTTAGATGTATAATGGTTCATGAGATGAACTATGTTCCTACCATTGTGAGACAATGGAGTTGTGGCTTATGCCAAGGAACGCCGGTCCCATCAGTGATCCAGACTTATTCTAAGGCAGTATCACCTGATCATGGAGATGGTTGATCTCCAGGGTGATCGAGGTAAGGAGAGCAGACTAAGAGGATAACACGGCGGATCCACTCACGAAGGCCTATTCCCAGAGAGAGACTATTATGGGATGGTTGAGTATGAGATACTACAACCACTGCTACAGATGGCCCTAGTGCAAGTGGGAGATTGTTAGTTATATGTATGCCCTAGAGGCCATTACTGTACATAGGATGTATATTGTAGTGGATTCTGGGACATATATAGGGAGGACTTTCTTGCTCGACATGATAGTATGCTATCTGGTTGCTCTTTACCTTAATGTGTACACTGATCGTCTCTCTGTTACATGTTGGTAAAGCCCTTAGGATGTGTACTTGACTATCTGGACTATGATGCGGATCATACTAGTGGGGACATGGTAGTACATAAGTACATCCTTCAAGGTCCCTAGTCGTGGGTATATCGAGACGGGGCATCGATATACCAGAGTAGACTAGCGTATACCTTCTCGACCCATACAGATGGGCGATGGATGATCCCATATCCATTGGTGTTTGACATCAGAGATGATATACGGGTGCTAAGTAGAGACTGGGTACACTGGACGGACTCGCCGAGAACTCCCAGATGGTATTATACCTCACGTCAGATGGCAGTTCTCTGGTGACACTGGTACAGAGTAGTCTGTTGACCCGAGATCGTCATAGAGTCTTGTGTGGTTCCCACTGTGCTTTGATTTCCATCTTACCACATCCAAGAGGGCGTGCAAAATGGTGGTTTTTTGGTACAGTCCCGAATCACATGGAGGCAATGAGCGATAGGAGGGGATTCGTCTCTCCCGGTATAAGGGGTTGATTTTCCGCTGTGTTCGATTGGCTATAACTGGAAATCCCTGGCCAGGGTTGCTGAGATTTACTAGTAAGTGTTACCAGTAGTTTCTCGAATTGTTATAGACCTCATATCGACACGACTTATCGAGCTATTGGGGTCTGACGTTTACCACCCCTAGGCGAGATATGCGACAGATCAGACGGACAGACCGGACTGTACGGTAAGTGTTACTGGTCGGATTCACAGGAGTGTGAGCGGGCTTGCTCGTCGATCTTCTGATCGCTCAATACCCGGGTGGCCGTTACGTTTAGCAGACCGCTTGCGGCTTGTGGGTGTTTGATATGATCATCACCTGCTGCCGGCGTATTGACGAGTCTTTAGAGTCCTACACAGAGGTTTCCTGGCTCAAGCGAAACGAAATAGGAGCGCATATGAGATATGTGCGGGACCGAGAATAATGCGTGTATGTGATACCGTATTCTATTCTCGCGATGGTTGTATCGATTGGTTATATGCGATATAACCTAGTTATCGAATCAAGGATTGATTCGATAAGCCGATACATAGGATACTACCCGGTTATATGCGATATGACCGGATCGTTAAATCAAGTGTTGATTTAATGATTTAATGCATAATTATATATTTGATATATTACTTTGCATTAACTAGTATTGGTTCATTTAAAATGGATTTTCTCACTCGGGTGTGCGCATTGCATATGCGATATGATTTTGTGCACTTGCTTGTATCATGTTTGATGATACATGCCTTATTTGTTAAGTGTATAGAATTAAACCTTGGTTAATGGAATGGTTAGGGTTTACTATTTGATTATTCATTTTTATTCATTTGTTTATTCTTTTTGGAAAAGAAAAAGAGCATGATAAAATGGTGGCATTTTTGTTTAGTTCATGAAGTTTCTTGAACACTTTGACTTTGTAACCCATTTGTCTCATGCTTAAACCTAACCACTTCATTTAACCCTAATTAGTTCTCTACACTTAACCATGGTCATGTTATGATAAGAATTGATTTTCTTTTCCTTTTTAATAATAACATATCATAACTTTCTTCTTCTTCTTCATATCTATCATGAAGAAAGCTTAGGTCATCAATGGTGATTGATGATAAAGAGTGAGAAATCCAATTCTAAATTGAACCCACTTCCTATTTCTTCATCCTCTACCTCTTGCCAAGTAGTAGAGTGTGTTTCCTTCACAAGTTTTCATGACTTGGTGAAGTTGGAGCTTGATCTAGCGATTCCTCGACGTAGATCATCTTCGGCATGGACATCGACGACCTAGCTTGCCCATTCTCCGACGAAGCCGACGCTAGAGCCCGGGAACTCATTTGGACAGCGAGGGGACTTCGTTGCGGAGCTATGGAGGTGGAGCACCGGATCTACAAAGGTTGTATTTCTGTATTCTTTATAGTTAAGTTGTTAACTAGTTTCTAGTTTCGCCTAAACTTTAGCCAACGATCCGTATTAGGGTTTCTCGGCACCTAGATTTTTTGAAATTGGTAGGGTTGATGCCTTGTGAGACCTCATTAGGGTACCTAGGAACCCTAAAGTGGTATTAGAGCCTAGCTAGAGCCTTAGGCGAAGTTTAGATGGGGTTTGAAGTCCGATCGAACCGAAAAACTAACCCGGAAATATGTTAAACTTTCCGATCGAACTGTCAAACACCCAAGTTTTCCCAATATAGATTTTTTGAAATTGGCATGGTTGATGCCTTGTGAGACCTCATTAGGGTGCCTAGGAACCCTACAGGGAGATCGTGGATCGCCAGGAGATCGAGGTTCGGAGAGTCGCTTCAGAAGATAACACTGCAGATCCATTCACCAAGGCCTTGCCCCAGACTCAGTTCGAGTGGCTGATCGAGATGATAGGTCTTCGATACGCCAGTACATGGCCTTAGTGCAAGTGGGAGATTGTTAGTGTATATGCCCTAGAGGCCATTACTGTAACATTCTAGTTTGTATATTACTTAATGGAAGCTTGGGATATTCACCTTGTACATACAATCTTGCTCAAAATAGTAGTATGCTACTTGGTTTGTTTCTACTTCAATGTGTACATGTGTTTATTTTAGTATATCGCCTATACACATTAGTGGAGCCCTTAGGATCTTTGCTTGATTACCAGCGTTGTGATGGCAGTCACACTAGTGGGGCTGGGTAATCTATAAGCACATCCTTATGCAGGTCCCTGGTCGCAGGACTATCGAGACAGGGCATCGATACTTCGGAGTAGACTAGCGCATGCGCTTCTCATCCCTGTGTGGGAGACGGTCTGCCCCACAGCTGTCGGTACGTCGTACTTGAGAGAGTATGCGGGTGCTCGTTGGGTTACGAGTACACTGGACAGGACTCGTCAGGAACTGACTAGTTGGTATTATGCCTATCGTCAGTTATCAGTTCCCAGGTGACATGAGTACAGCTTAGTCCGCTGACTTGACACTGTCACTTCGCCTCGAGTGTGTTCCCACTATACTTTGATTACTACCCTACCACGGCTCAAAGGAGTCGTGCAAACAGGTGGTAGTTGGGTGCAGTCCCGAAGCACTTGGAGGCAGTGACGGTTAGACAGGATTCGTCTCTCCCGGTATTGGGGGTTGACATCGCGCTGTGTCTAGGAGAGCCATTACACGAGTAGTCCCTGGCCAGGGCAAACGAGATATACTGGTAGGCTTCTAGTGTTATCTCAGGGTGTTTTGGGCTTCACTCCGACACGACTTGTACCGCTATTGGGGGACTGACGTTTACCGCCCCCTAGGCCCGCAATGCGATGTATCAGACGAACAGACCGGACTGTACGGAGAATGTCACATTCAGGCTCAGTAGGAGTTCAGATGGGTTTCGCCTCATCAGTCTTCTTGTCGGCATCTACCTGGGGACCGGTATGCACAGCTAGTGCCGCTTGCGGTCTGTGGTTAAACCCACTGCCAGCGTAGTGTCGAGTCTTTAGAGTCCCACACAGAAAGCTATTCGCCTTTAGGCAAAAGAGTAGAGGTCGCATGGTTTTGCGACAGGGTTCGGTCACATCCATGCACTTGTGCACGTACAGTGTCCGGACAGTTTACACTAGCGGGCTTTGGTTTAAGCCAGATCCTAGTGTACCTTTTGGGATTGGATTTATCCAGTATGCATTCGTGTTCCTCGGAACGCGGATGCGGGTGTGTATGCACAGTTGACGGAGAGACAGAGGCAGAGGATTCTCATTAGGGTTGTTGACCGTTGACAGTTGACTATTGACTTTTTGCTCAACCCTAATGAGAATATGATATGTGATTAACAATAATATTAATTAAGTATTATGGTGACATGGTTGTTGAGGGGTTGACTTTGTTGACTTGTTGACTTTGTTGACCGGTTGACTAGGTTGGATTAGTTGACCACCATGATGACAATGGATATCATTTCATGGCAAAGACATTTTACTTGCTTGTTTCTTTTGTGAGAAATGAGTGCATGAAATGATTTAGCCATTTTGACTTGAACCATTTTACACAATACTTGATTATTATTTTTGTGATGATGGTTTTGGATTATGAGAGCAAAGAGAGAAAAGTCTTCTCTCATTCTTTCATGCTCATTCTCTCTCTTGTTCTTGAGCTCTCATCTCCTCCTCTTGCTCTCCATCTCTTGACTCTATGGTTCACTTGTCTCATGAGTTGAGAACCAAGAACCATAGATAAAATCCCATACAAACTCTTCTCTACTCACTCTAGTTCACAAGGTTTAGCAAACCGAGTGAACTAGTTTCTTCAAAGTTCGAAGAAGGAGCCAAAGGTTGAAGCTTTCAGGTGGATCTATCTTCGGCGCAAGGAGACGATGGGGAGAAGCCGATTCGGACGACCATCGAAGCTTGAAGACGAAGGAGTTCGAGAAAAAGAAAGGTATAACCCCCTAACCGAGTAGTTAGCAACTCGTAGTTAGGTTGTTAGTTAGATGTTTAACAAAGATCCGGTTTTGAGTCCATGTTACCACCTCTATGAAAATCGTTTTTCACAAAATTCCGCATGCCCGAAAGTACCGGGAGAGATAGCATGGACTTACAACTGCAATATGTAATAACGAGTATGACATATGCCATGTTAAGATAAAGACAAACCATAATAGTATACTACCATATCGAGTCTTTATCAATATGTGTAAACCAGATATAATAACAATACAAATAAATACACATATCCCTGTAAACACAAGTCAAATAATATACTATAAAACTGAGCTAAATTGTTCTGTACCTACATATTCCTAATATCTATATATATACATATACAATATAGGCCTCTAGGGCATATACATCCAACAATCTCCCTCTGTCACTAAAGGCCAGTGATTGGCGTACCGAATGCCCAACGTCTGCACTGAGGCCAGCTGCTGGCGTACTGCATACCCAACATCCCAAAAATTCGCTCGAACTGTGCTTGAGGGAGGGCCTTTGTAAATGGATCCACCGTGTTGTCTTTCGTATCCACTCTCTGGACCTCAATCTCCTGGCGATCTACGATCTCCCTGATCAGGTGATACCGCCTTAAGATGTGCCTAGATTTCTGATGGGACCGTGGTTCCTTCGCTAAAGCTATAGCCCTATTATTATCACAATACACTGGTATTGGATCAACAATGGACGGAACCACCTGAAGTTCAGCTATGAACATCTTTATCCAGACCGCCTCTTTTGCGGCATCGCTTGCAGCAATGTATTCTGCCTCCATCGTCGAGTCTGCGATGGTATCCTGTTTGGAACTCTTCCAACATACCGCCCCTCCATTGAGGGTAAACACAAAACCCGAGACAGACTTGCTGTCATCCTTATCACTCTGGAAGCTTGAGTCTGTAAAGGACTCGAACCTGAGGTCTCCATTACCTTAAATCAGGAACATCTCCTTAGTCCTTCTCAGGTACTTGAGAATGTTCTTTACTGCTGTCCAGTGGTCCTCACCTGGGTTTGACTGATACCGGCTCACCACGCTTAGCTCGTAAGCTACATCTTGTCATGTACATAGCATCGCATACATTATAGATCCTACCACCGAAGCGTAGGGTATAGTGCTCATGCGAACCCTCTCCTCGTCAGTCTTGGGCGACATCTTCTTGGAGAGGGTGATTCCTTGCAATGCGGGTATGTTACCTCGCTTGGAATCTTCCATACAAAATCTCTTAAGTACGGTCTTTATGTACCTGGACTGTGAAAGCCCCAGTAATTTCTTGGATCTATCTCCGTAGATCATGATCCCCAGAATGTACGAGGCATCACCTAGGTCTTTCATGGAGAACCTCTGTGATAAGAATAGCTTGACCGATTGTAGCATAGGAATGTCATTACCTATCAAAAGAATGTCGTCTACATACAAGACTAGGAAAACGACAGTTCATCCGACAATCTTCTTATAAATACAAGGCTCATCTTCGTTCTTGATGAAGTAAAAGTCCTTGACTGTCTCATCAAAAAAGATGTTCCAGTTCCGCGATGCTTGCTTCAATCCATAAATGGATTTGAGTAACTTGCACACCTTCCCGCTGCTCCCTCTGTCTATAAAACCTTCTGGCTGATCCATATAAACGCACGCTTCTAAACTTCCGTTTAAAAAGGCCGTTTTTACGTCCATCTGCCAGATCTCAAAGTCATGGAAGGCAGCAATAGCAAGCAGGATCCTAATGGATTTGAGCATAGCCACTGGAGAAAAGGTTTCGTCATAGTCCACTCTTGGTCTTTGACGAAAACCTTTTGCAACGATTATAGCCTTATAGGTTTCCACCTTCCCATCTACACCAAATTTCATCTCGTAGATCCATTTGCATCCAACGGGTTTTACTCCCGATGGAGCAACTTCTAGGGTCCACACTTTATTGGTGTACATGGACTCCATTTCAGATTGCATAGCATCAAAGTCCTTAGAGATAATGGCCTGCCGGAAACTAGTAGGATCATCTTCTTCCAAGATGTAATTCTCTCGATCCCCATCTATGAGAAAACCGTAGTATCTCTCAGGCGGATAAGAAATCCTACTAGATCTGCGGAGTGGCTGAGGTTCGTCCGGTACTGTTGAATCTTGTGGTTCTACCAAATCTTCAGTTATAGTTTGTCCTTCTGAAATTTCTTCCAATTCTACCATGACCCCACTTATTTCTTTTTCAAGAAACAAACTTTCAAGAAAGGTGGCCTGTCGAGAGACAAAAACCTTTTGTTCATCGACCTGGAAGAATAGATATCCATTTGAATGCCTGGGATATCCAACAAACTTACATAAAACTGATTGTGCCTCAAGTTTGTCCGGATTCTGGTTTTTTAAATAGGCCGGACAACCCCATATCTTAATCCTTTTAAGACATGGTCTTTTATTACTCCATATTTCATATGGAGTTTTAGGCACAAATTTTGATGGAACCTGATTCAACAGATACGCTGTGGTTTCAAGCGCAAGCCCCCAGAATGAAAGAGGCAACTCAGCATTATTCATCATGGAGCAAACCATATCCAATAGGGTACGATTCCTCCGCTCCGATACACCGTTGTGTTGTGGAGTATACGGAGGAGTAAGCTGAGAGAGAATACCATTCTCTTTTAGAAAGTCCTTGAAATCCGTACTTAAGTACTCCCCCCTCTATCAGATCAGAGGATCTTAAAACTTTTGCCAATCTGGTTCTCTACTTCCTTTCTGAATTCTTTCAAATTCTCAAAAGCTTCAAATTTGTGTTTCATGAGATACACATATCCGGACCTAGAGAGATCGTCAGTGAATGTGATGAAGTATGAGAACCCACCCCTTGCATGTATAGACATCGGACCACATACATCGTTGTGTATGAGTCCCAAGAGCTCTGCTGATCTTTTTCCATGCCCGGTGAATGGAGATTTGGTCATCTTTCCTTTAAGACAAGACTGATAAGTTTCATAAGATGAAAATTCGAACGTATTCAAGAGTCCATCTTTATTTAACTTACTCAGTCTTTTCTCTATGATATGACCAAGTCTACAATGCCACAAGTAGGATTCATTCGTATCTGAACTCTTCCTCTTGCGTGTGTTTTGTACATTGAGAACCGTATTCTGATTTAGAACGCAGATACCATTACATAGTGTACCTTCTGCAACCAATACCTTATCAAGGTAAATGTTCATGATATTTCTATCAAGAACAAAGTTATATCCATCTTTATCAAGTAAAGAAACTGATATGATGTTGCAAAGCATGGAAGGTACATAGTAGCAATTGTTCAAAATCATAGCATTGCCATTTGGCAACACTAGGTGATACTCACCGTCGGCCGCAGCATTACTTGTGCTCCGTTCCCTACTCTGAGGGACATATAACCAGGTCCAACTATCTATTTTTTCTCAGTACCTGCAATAAATTAAAGATATAAGATCCTGATCCGATATCTAGTACGCAGGAGGTAGGACTGACCGAAAAGCTGTTCTCAACTACAAGAACACCAGAAGAAGATGCAACGGTATATTTCTTCTTCGATTGGGTGATCAAGGAATTCAAATTTTCCTTTTTCCCTTGCTCATACTTTTGACAGTTGTCGTAAGTTAGAGTCGAACCGACGTTCCCCAGCCTCGAATAAGAATTCGGATCGGTCAAGCGATATATTTTATTATCTTGATTAGGGCGTGAAATGGTTGCTACCTGGAGAGAGAGAGGGAAAACACTCAGCATGCGCTCTTGCAAGATTAGATTGGTTTAATTATCTAACCAGGATGGCTCCCACTGTTTCCTCAAATTCTTCTTCAAACCCTAAAAGAAGAACTAGTCAGGATTTAATCGCACGTCATAATACTTGCTTAACCTTTCAGCCAGGCTGGTGTTGGTACTTCGAGGATGGTTTTCCAATGCTTTCGCGAAGTTCCTTAATTACATAACCTCTTTTCCCTGGAGGCGTAGCCCCACCAATACCTTTCTAGACACCTACTTGGTTTATAGCATTAATTGTTAAGTTTAATAATCTCCCAAAAGTAATCCTACTCATCAGTGGGATCGGGATCCAACTATCATTGTGTGATGCACTAGATGGAATCCACTCTAGTCACCACACTCCAGAAGGTATGCTAAATCTGCAAGTTTCCTGTATGTTTGAAACCCACAATGTGGTTTTTGCTCCTAACGACATATGGTCTTGATAGAGACCAACGTACAATAAGTCACAATTCAAGTTCAACCCGTCATTGTCCTGGATTAACTTAGACCCACCTGCATAAGCCATTGATAGAGACCAAAGTGGTTATGCGACTGTCGTAATTAATCGCATCCTAAGATGCAACAGATAAACAACACTTAGCTACCGTACACTATGCCTTGATAGAGACCAACATACATAGCACGGATACTAACTGCTTTTTATCTGAAATGACGGAGAGCTACGGCTGGGTTTTTGGCGAAAAACCCGTTAACGTAATGAACTTGATATCGTTGAAGGAACCTGAGTAGTTTTGTAAATATATTGTGGCGAAAACCTTTGCTAAAGAGGTCACACCCTGTAAAGGGATCTCGGCTCATTCTTCGTCGAATGAGGTGCAGGATATTCCAAACTGAATATCACGATGCAAAGCAAAAATAAACGACTATAGTGAAGTTATTACCCTGACGCAAACTTTTACTCAAAGGGTCACTCCCGGTGAAGGGATCTCGGCCCTTGCCTCGTCGAATGAGGTGCTGGATATTCCAAAATGAATACCACTAAGAAAAGAAAAAGAGAACATCTGTAATGTCAGTTTTTAATGCTTGGTTCCAACAACATCTTTTAGGTTTATTATCTTGCATTAATTAAAATTAATGCGGTCCCATCAATTTGTAACCTATCACACCAGAAAAGAACGAAAATAAAATGTACGTATATGCCATCCGCATTCGCTATGGGGCCCCGTCATCACCCGTTAGGTTACTTTACTAAGGACAGAGTGGGGGCTGGACTAGCGCGGGTGCAAAACATATACAACATCTACTATTATATATATAAGTATATATAACATTCGTCCTAGGCATGATAATAAACAACATCACAGATAACATTACAAAATGGTGGATAGTCTTGGAGCCCCGGGTTTTATTTGAGCCGTAAATAAAACCCAACGTTCCCGGTCGTGTGGATAGCCAGTGCAATAAAAACCTGTACCCCCTACGAGTGCGGCGAATAGCCTGCTAGTTCTAGAATGAAGCCCCCTCCGTCTCAGCGCCATGAGATGCGGGCTTATTGCCTTCTAGAACCCGGCTGTTCGTGCACCCCACCTTGGGGTAATCCTATACAGAAAATTAAAAATATATACAACCGGTGACATCGACCTCAGCCCGGTCATGCCCCAAAATAATATACAAACGGCAAAGTCGGCAGTCCACATATCGGACGCTCGCCCCGCAATAACAAATGTACAAATGAATTATAAACTGTATTTCTAACATTGCACCACATGCTATCCACCACGACAATCCAACCACAATCACAGCACAAGCACACAACATCAACGCGAATATCACGTTCGCAAAACCCGTCTAAAGGAACATATAGCAATCAGACGAGTTTTATCGATCGAGTGACATTCCCGATCGCAGATAAAAGTGAATGTACTGAAATTAAAGTACATATTTTAAAATTACGATTGACTAAACTTTCCAAGTGGGCCCCAAGTATTAAACCAACACTGTAACAAATCTGTGCCGAAAAATTAATTATCCAGAAACCACAATCCCAACAATTAAGAGGCCCGGAAGAAATTTGTGGCCCAGAGGCCTATATACTGCCGCGAAAATGCGGCCATGTTTGGCATTATGCGGCGGTTCCGTGGTGGAATTATGGGTTCAGGGGCCCAATTTTCTTGTGGGTTCTTAAAAAATCCTGCAAGATTTTCTGAGACCATAAAATTGATTTTTCGAGCACTTTTAAAAATCGACAGAAACATCATGAAATGAAATGCGGTTTTTGGAATTTTCGGTCGATCGTTATTCTAAACACGTTTGAACTAGCTAGTATAGGTTTTATGGGGTGTCTCTGATACCATGTTGGGTTATACTCATGCCCGAGCCTCCAAACGAGGAGGTTTGCGGAACAAAAATTTTTCTAGGGTTTTAAAAGGGGCGCAAAGATAACTCAAAAACCCGGATCTTTACCATAAAACCAACTAGCAAAGATAGAAGAGCTATCTACTATAATGAATGGTTATACCAAGATGTTCGAGTCCTTCGGTCTTCGTTCTTCTTCATATGCTCCAAGTGGCCTCCTTGAACTTGTTCGATCACCATCTCTGGCTCCATCGGTCCTCCGGGATCGAGCTTGTTCTGCGGCTTTCTTTTGTCGTAGATGATCCACCCGGGGTGTATGATCCATGGCTCTAGCTCCTAACTATATATCAAAAGGAGCAACTAGAGAACTTGGTTTGCTAACCAAGTAATCTTGGGTGTAGTTTAGAGTTCTAAGTGTCAAGATATCTCTTTCTTGCCTCTTCACTTGATTCTCAACTCATGAGAAGGTAGTGAAGAGGAAGAAGATGAAGGTGGAAGAGGCTAAAGAGAAAGAGAGGAATGAGAGCTCAAGATATTATGAAGTATTCTTGGAGAGAGAAAATCAATACCAATGTTTTGTATATGAATTTTTAGAATAAAAAATCCACAACCATCCTCCAATAGAAACTATAAATGAATTATAAATTCATTTGTTCACTATTGAAGCATGGTCAACTCCATTCCTCCCATTCCTCTCACTTTACACCTCATTTCCATTTATGAAATAAATGGAAAATACTAAATGAGGCTGCCACCTTATAGACGGAAATCTATAATAAATACGGATTTCAGTCTACTGTACATATATACGGGCAATCAGATAAAAAAAAATCCGAACGCCTAAAGAGATGGAATAACCCGAAGAACGTAATACTAGAATATACATATCGAAATACATATATGTAAATTATTAAATCAATACCTGATTTAATAATCCGGCTCAAACCCTAGCCGGCTAGTATTACCAACTGTCCGATCGAAAGTCCGAGTACAAATTACATCGATCGATCGAACCCTGCACGTATCCAATACGGCAACTACACCATTTCACCTGAATCAGGGAAACCCTCTGTGTGGGACTCTAAAGACTCGACAGTACTCTGGCAGTGGGTTTAGCCACAAGCACGTCAGTGGCATTAGCTATACGTAACGGCTACCCAGGTACCTATCGAAAAGGAAGGCCGACAAGCAAGCTCGTCCGAACTCCTACTGAGCCTATCCGTGACAATATCCTCACAGTCCGGTCTCTTCGTCAAAGAGTATCGCATACCGGGTCTAGGGGAATGGTAAACGTCAAACCCTAATAACCTGATAAGTCATGCCGATGTGGCTCAGGACCAATCCAGGAAACTACTGATCAACCTATCAGTAAATCTGCCTTGGCCAAGGTCTTATGGTCCTGACCAGTCGAATCACAGTGCGATATCGACTCCCTATACCGGGAGAGATGAATCCCCGACAATCGCTCACTGCCTCTATGTGGCTCGGGACTGAACCCAACCAAAACCTGTTTGCACGACTCGATAGAGCCGTGGTAGGGTAGTGATCAATGTTCAGTGGGAACACACACGAGACAAATGCCGATCTCCGGTCCAAGGACTAAACTGTACACATGTCACCTAAGAACTTCCATCTGACGATTGGTATAGTACCACATAGAAGTTCTCGGCGAGTCTGTCAAGTGTACTCACCCCAGTGAGCACCTATATACGATCTTGGGTACATCAGACTAATGGCTGCGGGACCAACCATCCCTCGACGGGGTAGAAATGTATACACTATTCTACTCTGGAGTATCAGTGCCCAGTCTCGATACTCACGTGACTAGGGACCTTTTAAGGATATGCTTTTTGACTACCCTGCTCCCACAAGTATGATCGCCATCACAACGCAGGTAGTCAAGCAAGATCCTAGGGGCTTTATCAACATGTAACCGCAATATGTAATAACGAGTATGACATATGCCATGTTAAGATAAAGACAAACCACAATTGTATACTACTGTATCGAGTCTTTATCAATATGTGTAAACCAAATATAATAACAATACAAATAATTACACATATCCCGATAAAAACAAGTCAAATAATATACTATAAAACTGACCAAGATTGTTCTGTACATACATATCCCTAGTTTCAATATGTATACATATACAATACTGGCCTCTAGGGCATATACATCCAACAGTTTTCAACCTACGATGCACAGGGTTTGAGTTATTCAACTCAGGGGACTTATACAGAGCATTATATATCATGTTATTGTATATGCCCTAGAGGCCATTACTGTATTATACTAGTTTGTATATTACTCAATGGAAGCTTGGGATATTCACCCTGTATAGACAATCTTGCTCAAAATGGTAGTATGCTACTTGGTTTGTTTCTACTTTAATATGTGCATGTGTTTCTTTTAGTATATTGCTTATACATATTAGTAGAGCCCTTAGGATCTTTGCTTGATTACCAGCGTTGTGATGGCAGTCACACTCGTGGGGGCTGGGTAATCTACAAGCACATCCTTATACAGGTCCCTAGTCGTAGGACTAACGAGACAGGGCATCGATACACCGGAGTAGACTAGCGTATGCGCTTCTCATCCCAGCAGGGAAGACGGTCTGTCCCACAGCCGTCAGTACGTCGAACTTGAGATAGTATGCTGGTGCTCGTTAGGTTACAAGTACACTAGACAGGACTCGTCGGGAACTGTTGGTTGGTATTATACCTATCGTCAGTTATCAGTTCCGAGGTGACATGAGTACAGCTTAGTCCCCTGACTTGACACTGTCACTTCGCCTCTAGTGTGTTCCCACTGTACTTTGATTACTACCCTACCACGGCTCAAAGGAGTTGTGCAAACTGGTAGTTTTTGGGTGCAGTCCCGAAGCACTTGGAGGCAGTGACGGTTAGACAGGATTCGTCTCTCCCGGTATTGGGGGTTGACATCGCGCTGTGTCTTGGAGAGCCATTACACAAGTAGTCCCCGGCCAGGGCAAGCGAGATATACTGGTAGGTTTCCAGTGTTATCTCAGGGTGTTCTGGGCTACACTCCGACACGACTTGTACCGCTATTAGGGGACTGACGTTTACCGTCCCCTAGGCCCGCCATGCGATGTATCAGACGAACAGACCGGACTGTATGGAGATTGTCACATTCAGGCTCAGTAGGAGTTGAGATGGGTTTCACCTCGTCCGTCTTCTTGTCGGCATCTACCTGGGAACCGTTACGCACAGCTAGTGCCGCTTGCGGTCTGTGGTTAAACCCACTGCCAGCGTAGTGTCGAGTCTTTAGAGTCCCACACAGAAAGCTATTCGCCTTTAGGCAAAAGAGTAGAGGTCGCAAGGTTTTGCGACAGGTCGCATGGTTTTGCGACAGGGTTCGGTAACATCCGTGCACTTGTGCACGTTTGGTGTCCGGACAGTTAACACCAGTGGGCTTTGGTTTAAGCCAGATCCTAGTGTACATTTTGGGATTGGTTTTGTCTCGTTTGTATTCGCGTTCCTCGGAACGCGGATGCGGGTGTGTATGCACAGTTGACAGAGAGACAGAGGCAGAGAATTCTCATTAGGGTTGTTGACTGTTGACTGTTGACTGTTGACTGTTGACTTTTTGCTAAACCCTAATGAGAATAAGAAATATGATTAACAATAATATTAATTAAGTATTATGGTGACATGGTTGTTGAGGGGTTGACTTTGTTGACTTGTTGACTGGTTGACTAGGTTGGACTAGTTGACCATTATCATGACAATGGCTATCATTTCATGGCAAAGACTTTTGCTTGCTTGTTTCTTTTTGCAAAATGAGTGCATGAAATGATATAGCCATTTTTGACTTGAACCATCACATAATACTTGATTACTATTTTTGTTATGATGTTTTTGGATTATGAGAGCTTGGATGGCAAAAGAGTTACTCATTCTCTCATTTGCTTTCTCTCTCTTGCTTGAGCTCTCCCTCTTCCTCTTGCTCTCTCTCTAGTCTATAGTTTACTTGTCTCATGTGTTGAGAAGCAAGAACCATAGAGATAAATCCCAACACACTCCTCTACTCATCCTAGTTCACAAGGTTTAGCAAACCAAGTGTTCTAGTTTCTTCTAGTTTGAAGAGAAGCCAAAGGTAGAAGCTTTCAGGTGGATCCATCTTCGGCGCAAGGAGACGACGAGGTGAGGCCGATCCGTACACCGCAAAGAGTTGAAGACGAAGGAGTCCAGAAAGGTATAACCCCCTAACCGAGTAGGTAAAACTCTTGTTAGGTTTGTTAGATAGTTGTTTAACAAAGATCCGTATTTTGAGTCAATGTTACCACCTCTTGAAAACTCGTTTTTCACCATTTCCGCAAGCCCGCATGTACCGGGAAGGGTAGCATGGACTTACAGTGGTATCAGAGCCTGGTTAAACACTTTCTAAGGTGTTAGAAAAGTAACTAGAAATTCGATCGGAGAAAAAGCCGCGAAACGAACCCGAAAAATCATGTTTCTGTCTATTCTGTATGCTGTTCAAAAATTAATAAATCATGCACCAAAAATCGACTCAGGCTTTATATGAATCCTCCAAGAAATTTGGTCCACTGACTCGGTCAACCCGCCGCGGAATCGCGACGGGAGCTTGCTCCCGCAGCGGATCCGCGGCCGAGTTGACTCGGCCGTGGTGCAAATTTCCTGCAGAGTGTTTCTGGGTTTGTTTTGGGATTTTTAAAATATGATTTTTCTGCCCAGATTTTCGAGAAAGTAAAATTTGTTTTTGGGGATTAAAAACGTATTTTGATCGAGCTTCTAAAGACTAAAGCTAACGGGTTTATATCTGTGATGTGATATATGTATTGAACATCTGCTAATCGCTATATGTCGATTAGTGGGGGTTATACATATCTGTGATCTGTAATGTTGATGGTATGTGTATATGAATTCATTGGATTGTTGCGGATGAGTAGCCGGGGGGTTGTGAGATGAGAGTATTCTTTTATCTTTCAATTCATGTAATATGTAAATTGATGTAATATTATTTTTTGGCCGCACAACCGTGTCGGGGTTGTAGTCGTCATTGTATAATTTCTTTTTACTGTTTTTGCTCCTAGGATAGACACAAGGTGGGGTGCACAAACTACCGGGTATCTCGAAGTGCCGAGTGGCCTACTCACGTCATTGAGGGAGGTTGCTCCGCTTCGGATATTTGGCGGGTAGTTTGCCGCACCCGTAGGAGTCTAGGGTGGGGTTTGGCTATTCACCGCGACTGTGTAATCCGCTTTTCGTTACAGGCTCGTACGAATTGCGGATTCCTAGTATATCCAATGTGTTCATCTGTGATATGGAATGGCTATCATTGCAATATATCTATATATGATATTATTTAGGCGTTGCTTATGTTTTGCATCCGCGCTAGTCCAGCCCCCGCTCTGTTGTTAGTTAAGTAACCTAACGGGTAATGGCGGGGCCCCGTGGAGAATGCGGATGGCATAAGCGTACGTCATATTTTGGTTGTTTTCTGCAATGGTAGAATTAAATTATGGGAAGCATTAAAATTATTGCAAGAAAATAAACCAAAGTAAAGTCGTTGGAACACTTTCATAAACCAATCGGTTCTTTTCAAAAACCAACTTTTAAATGCGGAGTTTGAGCCACTCCTTTTAAAAGCTATCTCGTTCCATCGATTTTATCAAGTTCACTACGTTCACGGTTTCGCCAAAACAATCCGTAGCCCTCCGTCGTTTCATATGTATATCCAACAGTATTCAAGCTGTGTTTGTTGGCCTTAGTCAAGGCACATTGTTTGGTAGCTGGTGGGTATTCACATGTTGCAAAGATAGATGCGTTGGATTGGGACAGTCGTATTACTTTGTTGGCCATAGTCAAGGGTATATACGGGTGGGTTCAAATCAACCTGGACAACGACGGGTAGAACTTAACATGTGACTTATGATTTGTTGGCCTTAGTCAAGGTCATAAGAGCATGGGGCAAAAATCCACATCGGGAGTTTGAAAAGAACTGAAACTTGCTAGCGCTGCATACCATTTGGAGTGTGATGATTCTGGTAGGATTCCTTCAGTTTTGTCACGCGATGATATTTGGATCCCGATTCTACTGTGAGTATATGCTACTCCTCGGGAACTTTCTCACTTAACGATCAATGCTATAAACCAAGTAGGTGTCTAGAAAGGTGTTAGCGGGGCTACGCCCACAGGGAAAAGAGGTTATTTAATTAAGGAACTTCGCGAAAGCATTGGAAAACTCCCTCGAAGTACCGACACTGGCCTGGCTGAACGGTTATCCAAGTATTGTACGTTGAGATTGATCCTGACTAATTCTTCCTTTATGGTTTGAGGAGGGATTTGAGAGACAGTGGCAGCCAACCTGTTTAGATAAATTAAAAACCAATCTAAACTTGCAAGAGCATCATGCTGAGTGTTTTCTTCTCTCTCTCTTAATTGCAGCGACCCAGTGACCGCACCTTGGTTACATCTAGATAATAAAATGACTGAATCCGACTGTTATGATTGGCAAAGGTCTGTCCAGATGTCCATTGCCCATGACAAGCTGGGACACCTCTTAACTAATCAAACCCCTGCCGTCTCAGGACCAGTTTCCCCTGTCACGGATATTCATATCCATGAGACATCGGAAAGGAACTGTGCGAAAGCCAAGTGCCTCGTGTTAGCCTCAGTTGATAGTGCATACCAGAGGCAGCACGAGAAGATGAACTTAGTTTCTATCTTCCTCCATAACAAAGATTTATATGGAGAGCAATCTCGTATCGCAAGATATAAGACCTCGAACGAATTGCTTCCAGCGAGGTTGGCTATCGGGTCATCTGTAGGGGACAACGTCCTTACAGAGACCAGCTATTTTGAGCTCATGGACCTGAAAACCACGTTGAAGAACGGGTCAGATGCTGACTTGATTCTACAGTCTCTACCTTCTACCCAGAAAGAAACCAGGGAAGTAAAAGGTAAGGAAATGGCAGAAGTTTCGGGATTGGATGTAGTAAAAGAGGGACGTTCCTATTGTTACGGGAATGAACATTGGCAGAAGGATTGCAGGGCTAGCATAGCCAGTAGCCAGGATTCGAAGCATGTTGTGGCTACGGCTTCGGGTGTGTTTGTTGTAGGGTTCCTAGGCACACTAGTGAGGTCTCACAAGGCATCAACCATGCCAATTTTAAATTTTATAGGTGCCGAGAGACCCGACTACGGATCGTAGGCTAGATTTCTAGGCGAAAAGATAACTAGTTAACAATTAACTAATGGGAAAACGGAAATACAACCTTTGTAGATCCGGTGCTCCACCTCCATAGCTCCGCAACGAAGTCCCCTCCGCTGTCCAAAAGGAATCCGGACTCCAGCGTCGGCTTCGTCGAAGAATAAGCGAGCTAGGTCGTCGATGTCCATGCCGAAGATGATCTACGTCGAAGCATCGCAAGATCAAGCTCTCACTTCACCAAGTCAAGAAACTTGTGAAGGAAACACACTCTACTACTTGGCAAGAGGTAGAGGATGAAGAAATAGGAAGTGGGTAGACTTTAGTTTTGGATTTCTCACTCAAATTCATCACTTGCCATTGATGGAGGCAAGCTTTCATCACTTGAAGCAAGGAAGAAGAAGAAGAATAATATGATAAGATTAATTAAAAAAGAAAAGAAAAACCAATCCTTATCATATATTGAACCATGGTTAGATGTAGAGAGTTAACTAAGGTTTAAGTGAGTGGTTAGGGTTAAGCATGAGACAAAATGGTCATTTGGTCAAAGTCTTCATGAAGGTTCATGAATGAACAAAAGAAAGCAACCATTTTCCTCATTTTGCCTTTTCTTTTTCCAAAAAGATAAATGAATAAAACGAAATCAAAAACCCTAATCACCCACTTAACTATAGTTTAATTCTTAACACTTAACCATAAGGCATGTATCATCAAACATGATACAAGCAAGTGCACAAAACTATATCGAATATACAATGTGCACACCCGAGCGAGAAAATCCATTTAAAGTGAACCGATACTAGTTAATGCAAAGTAATATATCAAATATATAAATATGCATTAAATCATTAAATCAACACTTGATTCAATGATCTGGTTATGTCGCACATAACCGACTGGCATCATCAGTAACAACTTATCGAATCAACACTTGATCCGATAACTCGGCTATATCGCATATAACCGATCAATGCCACATCGCGAGAATCAAACACAGTATCACATACTGGTATCATTCTCGGTCCCGCACATATCTCATATGCGCTCCTATTTCGTTTTGCTTGAGCCAGGAAACCTCTGTGTAGGACTCTAAAGACTCGTCAATACGCCGGCAGCGGATGATGATCATATCAAACATCCACAAGCCGCAAGCGGTCTGCTAAACGTAACGGCCACCCGGGTATTGAGCGATCTGAAGATCGACGAGCAAGCCCGCTCACACTCCAGTGAATCCAACTAGTAACACTACCGTACAGTCCGGTCTGATCGTCTGATACGTCGCATATCTCGCCTAGGGGTGGTAAACGTCAGACCCCAATAGCTCGATAAGTCGTGTCGATATGAGGTCTATAACTGTTCGAGAAACTACTGGTAACACTTACCAGTAAATCTCAGCAACCCTGGCCAGGGATTTCCTGTTATAGCCAATCGAACACAGTGCAACATCAACCCCCTATACCGGGAGAGACGAATCCCCTCCTATCGCTCATTGCCTCCATGTGACTCGGGACTGTACCCAAAAACCACCGTTTTGCACGCCCTCTTGGATGTGGTAAGATGGAAATCAAAGCACAGTGGGAACCACACAAGACTCTATGACGATCTCGGGTCAACAGACTACTCTGTACCAGTGTCACCAGAGAACTGCCATCTGACGTGAGGTATAATACCATCTGGGAGTTCTCGGCGAGTCCGTCCAGTGTACCCAGTCTCCACTGAGCACCCGTATATCATCTCTGATGTCAAACACCAATGGATATGGGATCATCCATTGCCCATCTGTATGGGTCGAGAAGGTACACGCTAGTCTACTCTGGTATATCGATGCCCCGTCTCGATACACCCACGACTAGGGACTTTGAAGGATGTACTTATGGACTACCATATCCCCACTAGTATGATCCGCATCATAGTCCAGGTAGTCAAGTACAGATCCTAAGGGCTTTACCAACATGTAACAGAGAGACAATCAGCATACACGTTAAGGTAAAGATCAACCAGATAGCATACTATCATGTCGAGCAAGAAAGTCCTCCCTATATACGTCGTAGCATCCACTACAATATACATCATATGTACAGTAATGGCCTCTAGGGCATACATATAACTAACAATCTCCCACTTGCACTAGGGCCATCTGTAGCAGTGGTTGTAGTATCTCATACTCAACCATCCCATAAAAGTCTCTCTCTGGGAACAGGCCTTTGTGAGTGGATCCGCTGTGTTGTCCTCTAAGTCTACTCTCCAAACCTCGATCACCCTGGAGATCAACCATCTCCATGATCAAGTGATACTGCCTTAGAATATGTCTGGATCACTGATGGGACCGGCGTTCCTTGGCATAAGCCACAACTCCATTGTCACACAATGGGAGGAACAAAGTTCATCTTATGAACAGATATACACCCAGACTGCCTCTTTGGTAGCATCTTAAGTAGCGATGTATCCAGCCTTTATCGTCTAGTATGTCACGGTATCTAGTTTGGAACTCATCCAACATACCGTCCCTTTGCTGAGGGTAAAGACAATGCCTTTGACTTACACTCAGTCGTCTTTATCACCCTGGAACACTTCCAGTGATTCTCCCCAGGATCGATTGATACCATCTCACTACAACTAGTGAGAATCCTAACATCCAATTAGATCTATCTCATAGATCCAAAATCCAGGATTTAGGAGGTATCACTTTGATCCTATTATGGAGAATTATTGTGATAATCGGAGATTGACCGAGCGTAGCATAGGAAACTCCTTTCTTATCAAGAGTATGTCATCCACGTACTCTACGAGGATCACCACCATACTCCCTACTACCCTTTTGTTTATACAAGGTTCATCTACCATTTTGATGATGTCAACTTCTTTGACTAATACATCAAAACAGATGTTCCAACTCCGCGATGCCTGCTTTATCATATAAAACATCTTGCACACGTTTCCGCTGCTCCCACTGTTTACGAAGCCCTCTGGCTGTGTACTTACAGACGTTCTCTTCTAAATCAATATTTAGAAAAGCAGTCATGGCACCCAACCGCCAGATATCGTAGTCATGGTATGTAACCGTGGCAAGTAGGATATGGATGGACTTAAGCATAGCTACTTGAAAAAGGTTTCATCATTATCCACACCTGGTCAATGATGCACACTTTTATCAAGTCTAGCTTTGAAAGTCTCAACTTTTCGATGTACACCAAGTAATCTTCTCAAGATATACTTGCTCCTGATGGGGATTTAACCCTTCAGATATTGCAACCAAAGTACATACTTTGTTGGTGTATAAGGATTCCATCTCAGATCACTAAGCATCCAGCCATTCTTACAGAGTCTTACTCCTGATAGCCAGCTTGAAGCTAGTTGGGTCATCATCTCATGATGCAATCCTCGCTCCCACTGTCATAGAGAAACCATGGTATCTCTCAGGTGGGTGAGGAACCCTACTAGATCGGCGGAGAGGCTGAGGTTCGTTGGTTACTAATGAATCCTTTGGTTCTTTCAAATCATCTGCTGTAGTTTGTATAGCTGGAACATTTCCAGTTCTACATAACAGATCTTGCCTTGAGCTTGTCCGGATTTTGCTTTTAGACATAGGCCGGACAACCCCAAATCTTAACTAGCTTAAGACACGGGCTCTTCCCTTTCCATATCAGATATGAAATGGTAGGCAACTGATTTGATTGGAACCCTATTCAATAGGTATGCAACTTCATAAGTGCAAAACTCCCAAAAGGAAATAGGTAACTCAGTAGTACTCATCATAGAGCACACCATATCAAATAGGGTGTATCTGCTCCGCCCCGATATACCATCGTGCTATGGTGTATACAGAGGAGTAATGCTGAGAGAGAATCTCATTCTCCTTTAGAATAGTCCAGGAATTCCATGCACAAGTATTCTCCTCCCTGATCTCATCATAGGACATAATACTTATACCCGTATTTTGGTTCTCTACTTCTAGCTTATATTCTGTGAATATCTCAAAAGGTTCGGACTCATGTTTCAGCAGGAACATATGACTGAATCTTGAGAGATTATCAGAGAATATAATGAAGTAATAAGAACCGGTCTTGGCATGTGTAGACTGGGGACCTACATACATCAACATGTATTATCCCAAGAGTTCACTAACTCTTTCTCTGTTTCCAATAAACAGAGCTAGTGTCATTATATCTTTGTGACATGACTGGCAAGTTTCACAAGATGTAGATTCAAACTGATTTAAATATGCATCTACATGTAACTTCAGCTAGTCGGGTCACATTGATCTGACCTAGTCTACAATACCTTAAGAAGGATCCGTTCATTTCTGAACTCTTCCTCTTATGTGTGTTCCATATACTAAGAACTGTAGTTTGATTTAGAACATCAATGCTTTTAGATAACGTGCCTGAACCGATCAACCTTTGATATAGGAAATGTTCAAAACATTATCCATCAATACAAAATTATATCCTTTCTTTTCTAACAAAGAGAGTGATATGATTTGGTATATCAGGTTCGGTATCTAATAACATTCGTTCAGAATCAATGTATTCTGGTAATACAGGGTGACAGTGACCAACAGACTTGGCCGCAACACTTGCCCCGTTTTCTGCCTCATGAAACTTATCACCCGTTCTCAGTTCTCTACCTTTCTGTAGCCCTATGTAACAGATTACATATCTGGGATCCTGATCTGGTATCACATACCCAGGACGTAGAGGATACGGAGAAACAGTTCTTTGTAATGAACACACCCGAAGATGATGCATCAACATGCACTCTCTTCGTTTGGGCGGCACGGGAAATCTGGTATTCCCCAATTTCCTGCTCTGTCTTATAACATTTATAAGTTGGAGCGGGACCAACGTTCCCCAGCTCAGTATAACAAGCGGGTTCGGTCTATAATCCGTTTTATTATCTTGATTAAGGCGTGATATGGTCGCTACCTGGAGAGAGAGAGAAGAAAACACTCAGCGTGCGCTCTTTCAAGAATAGATTGGTTATTATTTTATCTAATCAGGATGGCTCCCACTGCTTTTTATCAAATCTTCCTTCAAACCCTAAAAGGAAAGACTAGCCGGGATTAATTACACACTACAAGTTCGCCAATCTTTCAGCCAGGCCAGTGTCGGTACTTTGAGGGAGGTCCCCCGTGCTTTCGCACGAACCTAATTAATGTAAACCTCGTTTTCCCAGAGGCGTAACCTCGTTGACACCTTTCTAGACACCTACTTGATCGGCTAATTGTAATGTATAAAACTCTCCCAGGAGTAACTCTTACTCGCAGCGGGTATCGGGATCCAACTATCTCATAGAAGGTATGCAATCTCATTGCAAATTTCAACACTTGAAATTCCCGATAATATTTTGCCCCTAGCTCGCTATGACCTTGACGGAGGCCAAACAACCCATAGTCCGCTAGTCAAGTTCAACCCGTCATTTCCTGATTGAATTAAACCCACCCGCACGACCCTTGACGGAGGCCAAACAACGCCGTACGAATACCCTAATCCAATCGCATCATATGCTAGCAGATAAGCACTAGTTAGCTACCGTACACTACGCCTTGACGGAGGCCAAACAACCGCAGCACGAATACTAACTAGTACGTATCTGAAATGACGGAGGGCTACGACAGGTTTTTCTGAAAACCTATTGCGTAATGAACTTGATATCGTTGTAGAATCAAATGATTTTAAAATGGAGTGCTTTTGAGGCTTTTCTAGTTTTGCTAAAGGAGTCACTCTCGGTGAAGGGATCGTCGGTCCTTTTCTCGTCGAATGAGGTGCGGGATATATCATATATATCAATGTGCAAAGCGAAAACTCTTAAAAGCAATCAAAAGACAAACCGAGTGTGTAGCATCTGCCAGTTATTGCTAAAGGAGTCACTCCCGGTGAAGGGATCTCGGTCCTTTCCTCATCGAATAAGGTGCAGGATATATCACATATACCGCTGTGCAAAGCAAGAACTGTAGCTACCTGTTTTAATTTTGAAATTCGATTCTACAACATCTTAGGTTTCTTTTATTTCATTAATCACATTAATGAAGTCCCATCATTTAAGTACCTAATCATCACAGATAAATACGACGTACACTTATGCCATCCGCATTCGCCTCGATGTCCCCTCGTGCACCGTTAGGTTAGGTAACTAACGACAGAGCAGGGCAGGGCTAGCGCGGGTGTAAAACATAAGTAACGTCTATATAATATATCATATATACTATATATTATATCTATCACAGAACATCACATGATCACATCACAGATATCGCAGCAGAAGAATCATATGAAATATTGGATATACTAGGACGTCCGTGTTTTCAATACGAGCCAGTATAAAACACGGATTCCACGGTCGTGATGAATAGCCAAACCCACACCCCTAGACCCCTACGAGAGCGGCAAGCAACCCTACCAATTCTAGAGTTAGGAGACCCGGACTCGACTCCTCGAGTTGGTCTCCCACTGGACTCCAGAACCCGGTTACTTGTGCTCCCCTCCTTGGGTCTATCCTAGTGCGGAAAAGTAAATAATATACAAACGGTGACTACTTCCGCAACCTGGAAGCGCCCCAATAAAAGAATATTACATACAAGTTTTTACATGAATGAAAATGAAAAACACTCATCTCACATAAAAACCCCCGGCTATTCGAACACGACGATCCAATATAACATATCCAGCAACACATAACATCTCATGTCATCAACGTAAGTAAATATGCGCATCCCAATTGTCGTTGACATATAGCAACGAAACCGGAGATATCACATATTATACTTACGGTCACAGAAAAGAAAGTGTAAAACTACAACAGTTGGAATCCGCAACCATCTCAGACATCGCATGCCTGACCAAATGAATTACTTAGACATCACATGCCTAACAATTATAAACCCCGCATTTCAGTCTCATTATCGAAAACACTTTTCAATATCGAGTCGGGCAATTCAACAAGATTCCCGACAGTCTGATCGAATACTTGTCGCAAACTTTAGTAGGCGGCCGTACCCCCGATACCGTCGACGAAGTGCACCAAGGTGGAACACCGCTGCCGCGAGCACCCGAACGGATGCTTTCGGCGACGGGGTTCTCCTACAGTCACTTGGTCGGGGCAATGGAGCGAGGCTGTCTATTAAGTTTACCCGGCGAGTATCCGCGTACGCTACGTGATTGCGACGGACTTTTGATCACATCAAAATTCCGTGGCAACCGATCAAGTGAGACTAAACTGCTACGTTTATAATATTCATTCCGTTATCTCATAACAATTTGTGAATTCCAATTATTGTATCACTTTTCCGATAAAATAGAAAATGTTAAACTTTCCGATTGAACATTCGAACACCCAAGATTTCCCGATACAGATCAACACATGAAATAAGTCTAACAACATTCAGTTCGTGCCTCAGTACCGACGGTCCAGCCGTAGAAGGGTCAAGCCAACGCCTCACATGTGGCACGCCGTACTGCCCCAAACCCGAAGGTTCAAAGGGCAGTTCAAGACGGTCACATAATCGAGTTAAGGTTTGTTGTCTTCTAGAGGGTCCATCGAGTTACTTGCACTACTTAGAACGTCGTTAAACTACGGAAAAATTCAACACTTGGAAATTTCCCGACAGGGGAAAAATTGGGTATTTATATCCGGTCGAACTTTTTAACATATTCTAAAAATTATCCGGAAAGCCACACAGACAAAATTTGATACCCCGATCGAAACCATAAAATCCCAAAACAACCCAGAAAAATTCAACTCTGGAAAAATATTAAAAATTTCCAGAAACACCATAAATAATATATAAGAATTACTGTGCAGAAAAGGATGCACAACACGACAAAAGGGCCGCGGATCCGCCGCCTTAGCCTACTGTAAGGCCGCGGATCCGCGCCCCATTTAATGAATCTTTCGCCTGAGTTTGCACAGTAATTCTTATATTATTTTACTGAGTTTTCTGAATATTTTTAATCTGGAAAAATCCCAGAATTTGGAAAACGTCCAGAGAGCTCTTTGTAATAGGGTTTCGGGTTCGTTCGGAGTTCAAAATCCGTCTAGACTTCGCCTAAGGCTCTAGCTAGGCTCTGATACCACTGTAGGGTTCCTAGGCACACTAGTGAGGTCTCACAAGGCATCAACCATGCCAATTTTAAATTTTATAGGTGCCGAGAGACCCGACTACGGATCGTAGGCTAGATTTCTAGGCGAAAAGATAACTAGTTAACAATTAACTAATGGGAAAACGGAAATACAACCTTTGTAGATCCGGTGCTCCACCTCCATAGCTCCGCAACGAAGTCCCCTCCGCTGTCCAAAAGGAATCCGGACTCCAGCGTCGGCTTCGTCGAAGAATAAGCGAGCTAGGTCGTCGATGTCCATGCCGAAGATGATCTACGTCGAAGCATCGCAAGATCAAGCTCTCACTTCACCAAGTCAAGAAACTTGTGAAGGAAACACACTCTACTACTTGGCAAGAGGTAGAGGATGAAGAAATAGGAAGTGGGTAGACTTTAGTTTTGGATTTCTCACTCAAATTCATCACTTGCCATTGATGGAGGCAAGCTTTCTTCACTTGAAGCAAGGAAGAAGAAGAAGAATAATATGATAAGATTAATTAGAAAAGAAAAGAAAAACCAATCCTTATCATATATTGAACCATGGTTAGATGTAGAGAGTTAACTAAGGTTTAAGTGAGTGGTTAGGGTTAAGCATGAGACAAAATGATCATTTGGTCAAAGTCTTCATGAAGGTTCATGAATGAACAAAAGAAAGCAACCATTTTCCTCATTTTGCCTTTTCTTTTTCCAAAAAGATAAATGAATAAAATCAAATCAAAAACCCTAATCACCCACTTAACTATAGTTTAATTCTTAACACTTAACCATAAGGCATGTATCATCAAACATGATACAAGCAAGTGCACAAAACTATATCGAATATACAATGTGCACACCCGAGCGAGAAAATCCATTTAAAGTGAACCGATACTAGTTAATGCAAAGTAATATATCAAATATATAAATATGCATTAAATCACTAAATCAACAATTGATTCAATGATCCGGTTATGTCGCACATAACCGACTGGCATCATCAGTAACAACTTATCGAATCAACACTTGATCCGATAACTCGGCTATATCGCATATAACCGATCAATGTCACATCGCGAGAATCAAAAACAGTATCACATACTGGTATCATTCACGGTCCCGCACATATCTCATATGCGCTCCTATTTCGTTTTGCTTGAGCCAGGAAACCTCTGTGTAGGACTCTAAAGAATCGTCAATACGCCGGCAGCGGATGATGATCATATCAAACATCCACAAGCCGCAAGCGGTCTTCTAAACGTAACGGCCACCCGGGTATTGAGCGATCTGAAGATCGACGAGCAAGCCCGCTCACACTCCAGTGAATCTAACCAGTAACACTACCGTACAGTCCGGTCTGATCGTCTGATATGTCGCATATCTCTCCTAGGGGTGGTAAACGTCAGACCCCAATAGCTCGATAAGTCGTGTCGATATAAGGTCTATAACTGTTCGAGAAACTACTGGTAACACTTACCAGTAAATCTCAGCAACCCTGGCCAGGGATTTCCTGTTATAGCCAATCGAACACAGCGCAACATCAACCCTCTATACCGGGAGAGACGAATCCCCTCCTATCGCTCATTGCCTCCATGTGACTCGGGACTGTACCCAAAAACCACCGTTTTGCACGCCCTCTTGGACGTGGTAAGATGGAAATCAAAGCACAGTGGGAACCACACAAGACTCTATGACGATCTCGGGTCAACAGACTACTCTGTACCAGTGTCACCAGAGAACTGCCATCTGACGTGAGGTATAATACCATCTGGGAGTTCTCGGCGAGTCCGTCCAGTGTACCCAGTCTCTACTGAGCACCCGTATATCATCTCTGATGTCAAACACCAATGGATATGGGATCATCCATCGCCCATCTGTATGGGTCGAGAAGGTACACGCTAGTCTACTCTGGTATATCGATGCCCCGTCTCGATACACCCACGACTAGGGACTTTGAAGGATGTACTTATGGACTACCATATCCCCACTAGTATGATCCGTATCATAGTCCAGGTAGTCAAGTACAGATCCAAAGGGCTTTACCAACATGTAACAGAGAGACAATCAGCATACACGTTAAGGTAAAGATCAACCAGATAGCATACTATCATGTCGAGCAAGAAAGTCCTCCCTATATACGTCCTAGCATCCACTACAATATACATCATATGTACAGTAATGGCCTCTAGGGCATACATATAACTAACATTTATGATAGAGAACTGTATGTCAGTTTTCCCTACCTCCTTGGTATTGGATACCGGATCAGGATCTCACATCTGTAATTCGTTACAGTCTTTGAGAAACCGTAGGGTTATCTGGATAGCTGATATGACTCTCAGGGTTGCTAACGGAATAAGCATGTATGCTGAATCCGTAGGGGAGTATCATCTTGGACTGACAACTGGGCAAATATTGATTCTGCGTGACTGTTTTTAAGCACCAGGTGCGACTTGTAATATCATATCTGTATCCTTACTTTCTAAGGAAGGATATGACTTTACTTTTCTAAGCGATGTGGTCAACATCCACCTAAATCAAGTTCTGATTGGGTCAGGTACATTAAAGAATGGGATCTACGTATTGAATCAAGCTCAAATTTTCAGTGTCCAGAACACACTTAAAAGAAAGTCACCGGAATTAAATCAGACTTTCTTATGGCATTGTAGACTGGGTCACATTAATGAGACACGGTTGACAAAGTTACATAAAGAAGGATACTTGGATCCGTTCGAGTACCAGTCTTATGCCACTTGTGAATCTTGTCTCATGGGAATGATGACAAAGACTCAGTTCACTGGACACGGAGAAAGAGCAAGTGAGCTTTTGGGACTCATACACAGTGATGTGTGTGGTCCAATGTCTACACATGCACGAAGTGGTTATTCATACTTCATTACTTTCACAGATGATTTCTCAAGGTTTGGACATTTCTTCTTGATGAAGCATAAATCCGAAGCCTTTGAGAAATTTCGGGAATACAAGAATGAAGTTGAAAAACAAACAGGCAAAAGTATCAAGACACTAAGATCTGATCGAGGTGGAGAATACTTAAGTGCCGAGTTTCTGGGCTACTTAAAAGAGAATGGAATTCTCTCTCAGCTTACTCCTCCATACACACCACAACATAATGGTGTATCGGAAAGGCGGAATCAAACCATATTGGATATGGTTCGTTCCATGATAAGTAAGGCTGAATTACCGCGATCCTTCTGGAGTTATGCACTAGAAACAGCTGCATATCTTTTGAACCAAGTTCCTACTAAGTCAGTGCCTACCACACCATATCAAATGTGGAGTAGGAAGAAACCCTGCCTTAAACACTTTAAGACATGGGGGTGTCCAGCTTTTGTTAAAAAGCAGCATGCGGACAAGCTCGAGCCACGTTCTGTACAGTGTATGTTTGTGGCATACCGAAAGAACTCTAAGGGGTATCTTTTCTATTACGCAGAGGAACAGAAAGTTTTTGTTTCTCGTCATGCCTGCTTCTTGGAAACTGAATTTTTGGAAAATCAGATAAGTGGGAGCGCAATAGAACTGGAAGAAATTCCAGAACCACGAGCTATTACTGAAAGCTTAGTAGAACCACAGGGTTCGAAAGAACAGGACATTCCTGCGCCGCTCCGTAGGAGTAGTAGGCAGTCTCATCCGCCCGAGAGATACTACGGTTTTCTCATAGACGGGGATAGAGAGAATTGCGTCATTGATTATGACGAGCCTACTAGCTTCCAGCAAGCCATTCAGAGCGGTGACACGGTAAAATGGCTGGATGCAATGCGGACTGAGATGGAGTCCATGTACACCAACAAAGTTTGGACTTTGGACTTTGCTCCAGAAGGGGTAAAACCCGTAGGCTGCAAATGGATCTTCAGAAAGAAGATTGGTGTAGATGGGCAGGTTGAAACCTATAAAGCTAGGCTTGTTGCAAAGGGTTTTCGTCAAAGACCTGGTTTAGACTATGACGAGACCTTTTCTCCGGTAGCCATGCTCAAATCCATTCGGATACTTCTTGCCATTGCTGCCTTCCACGATTATGAGATCTGGCAGATGGACGTAAAGGCGGCTTTCCTAATTAGAAATTTAGAAGAGTGCGTCTATATGGATCAGCCAGAGGGATTCAATCAGAGTGGGAGCAGCGGTAAAGTGTGCAAGTTGCTCAAGTACATCTATGGACTGAAGCAGGCATCGCGGAGTTGGAACATCTGCTTTGATGATACTGTCAAAGAATTCGGCATTGTCAAAAACCCAGATGAACCATGCATTTACAGTAAGATTGTAGGGAGAAATGTGGTATTCCTCGTCTTGTACGTCGATGACATTCTCCTAATAGGAAATGATATTCCTATGCTACAGTCAGTTAAAGGATTCTTATCACAGAGGTTCTCCATGAAGGACCTGGGCGATGCCAACTTCATTCTGGGGATCCAGATCTATCGTGATAGATCTAAGAGGATGTTGGGACTTTCACAGTCAAGGTACATCGACACCATACTGAAAAGATTCAGTATGGAAGATTCCAAGCACGGTAATTTACCGGCTTGTTACGGGATTACCCGCTCCAAAGAGATGTCTCCCAAGACTGATTTGGAAAGGGATCGCATGTCTATTATACCCTACGCTTCTGCGGTAGGCTCTATAATGTATCCGATGTAATGTACCAGACCAGATGTAGCGTACGCATTGAGCGTTGTAAGCCGGTATCAGTCGGACCCAGGGGAGAAACACTGGATAGCGGTAAAGAACATTCTCAAGTACCTGGGAAGGACTAAGGAGATGTTCTTGGTGTACGGCGGAAAAGACCTCCAGATCGAGGCCTTTGCTGACTCCAGCTTCCAGAGTGACAAGGATGACTCCAAGTCCATGTCGGGTTATGTCTTTACCCTCAATGGAAGGGCGGTTTGCTGGAAGAGTTCCAAGAAGGAGACCGTTGCTGACTCAACTATGGAAGCGGAGTATATAGCTACTTGCGATGCCGCAAAAGAAGCTGTCTGGATGAAGAAGTTCCTCACGGAGCTTCAGGTGGTTCCTACCAGTGTTGATCCAATACCGCTGTATTGTGACAACAACGGCGATATAGCTTTAGCGAAGGAACCCAGGTCCCATCAGAAGTCCAGGCATATTTTGAGGCGGTACCACCTGATCAGGGAGATCATAGATCGCCGGGAGATCGAGGTGAAGAGAGTAAATTCAGAAGATAACACTGCAGATCCACTCACGAAGGCCTTACCCCAGACTCAGTTCGAGCGGCTGATCGAGATGATAGGTCTTCGATACGCCAGTATATGGCCTTAGTGCAAGTGGGAGATTGTTAGTGTATATGCCCTAGAGGCCATTACTGTATCATACTAGTTTGTATATTACTTAATGGAAGCTTGGGATATTCACTTTGTATAGATAATCTTGCTCAAAATGGTAGTATGCTACTTGGTTTGTTTCTACTTTAATATGTGTATGTGTTTCTTTTAGCATATTGCTTATACAAATTAGTAGAGCCCTTAGGATCTTTGCTTGATTACCAGCGTTGTGATTGCAGTCACACTCGTGGGGGCTGTGTAATCTACAAGCACATCCTTATATAGGTCCCTAGTTGTAGGACTATCGAGACAGGGCATCGATACTCCGGAGTAGACTAGCGTATGCGCTTCTCATCCCAGCAGGGGAAACGGTCTATCCCATAGCCGTCAGTACGTCGTACTTGAGATAGTATGCGGGTGCTCGTTAGGTTACGAGTACACTGGACAGGACTCGTCGGGAACTGTTGGTTGGTATTATACCTATCGTCAATTATCAGTTCCGAGGTGACTTGAGTACAGCTTAGTCCGCTGACTTGACACTGTCACTTCGCCTCGAGTGTGTTCCTACTGTACTTTGATTGCTACCCTACCACGGCTCAAAGGAGTCGTGCAAACAGGGAGTTTTTGGGTGCAGTCCCAAAGCACTTGGAGGCAGAGACGGTTAGACAGGATTCGTCTCTCCCGGTATTGGGGGTTGATATCGCGCTGTGTCTAGAAGAGCCATTACACAAGTAGTCCCTGGCCAGGGCAAGCGAGATATACGGGTAGGTTTCCAGCGTTATCTCAGGGTGTTCTGGGCTACACTCCGACACGACTTGTACCGCTATTAGGGAACTGACGTTTACCGCCCCCCTAGGCCCGCCATGCGATGTATCAGACGAACAGACTGGACTGTACGGAGATTGTCACATTCAGGCTAAGTAGGAGTTCAGATGGGTTTCACCTCGTCCGTCTTCTTGTCGGCATCTACCTGGGGACCGTTACGCACAGCTAGTGCCGCTTTCGGTCTATGGTTAAACCCACTGCCAGCGTAGGGTCGAGTCTTTAGAGTCCCACACAGAAAGCTATTCGCCTTTAGGCAAAAGGGTAGAGGTCGCATGGTTTTGCGACAGGGTTCGGTCACATCCGTGCACTTGTGCACGTTTGGTGTCCGGACAGTTAACACTAGCGGACTTTGGTTTATGCCAGATCCTAGTGTACATTTTGGGATTGGTTTTATCTCGTTTGTATTCGTGTTCCTCGGAACGTGGATGCGGGTGTGTATGCACAGTTGACAGAGAGACAGAGGTAGAGGATTCTCATTGGGGTTGTTGACTGTTGACTGTTGACTATTAACTTTTTGCTAAACCCTAATGAGAATAAGAAATATGATTAACAATAATATTAATTAAGTATTATAGTGACATGGTTGTTGAGGGGTTGACTTTGTTGACTTGTTGACTTTGTTGACCGGTTGACTAGGTTGGACAAGTTGACCATCAACATGACAATGGCTATCATTTCATGGCAAAGTCTTTTGCTTGCTTGTTTCTTTTTGCAAAATGAGTGCATGAAATGATATAGCCATTTTGTACTTGAACCATCACATAATACTTGATTACTATTTTTGTTATGATGTTTTTTGATTATGAGAGCTTGGATGGCAAAAGAGTTACTCATTCTCTCATTTGCTTTCTCTCTCTTGCTTGAGCTCTCCCTCTTCCTCTTGCTCTCTCTCTAGTCTATGGTTCACTTGTCTCATGTGTTGAGAAGCAAGAACCATAGAGATAAATCCCAATACACTCCTTTACTCATCCTAGTTCACAAGATTTAGCAAACCAAGTGTTCTAGTTTCTTCTAGTTTGACGAGAAGACAAAGGTAGAAGCTTTTAGGTGGATCCATCTTCGGCTCAAGGAGACGAGGAGGTGAGGCCGATCCATACACCGCAAAGAGTTGAAGACGAAGGAGTTCAAGAAAAGTATAACCCCCTAACCGAGTAGGTAATACTCTTGTTAGGTTTGTTAGATAGTTGTTTAACAAAGATCCGTATTTTGAGTCCTTGTTACCACCTCTTGAAAATTCGTTTTTCACCATTTCCGCAAGCCCGCAAGTACCGGGAAGGGTAGCATGGACTTACATATCATCCAGTGTCCATAAGGACAGAGGGGTTGGTCCTCGTACAATATTCTGTTTACTTATGACTTCTCTAGTTTTTAGACATGTGTTTCGTAGAAATACAAACTCTAAGTTTTGAGAAGTTATAGGTATAAGAATAAAGTAGAGAACCAGGTGTTGCAAGTATCAAGAATCTTCAAGGTGATCGAAGATGTAGATACTTGTGTTTGGTATTCAGTTGATAGTAATGATTTTGAGAAACTTGTTTCTCTTTTAAGTTACTCATAATTGGATGCACTTCTAAGTTGAGTAATGTTTATCGGCATCTCTCCATTTAGTTAACATACACTGGAGACAGCTGCATGATTTGAGTCTGGTTCCAATTAAATCAGTGCCTCTGTTTCTATATTGGATATAGAATGGATCATATCTTAATGATAAGGTATATGGAGTTGTCCGGATTATGCTTAAAACCAGAATCTGGATAACTCTAGGCACGTTTCTGTAATGGCTGTCTGTGGGTTGACCCGGGCTATGACGAGAGTTGATTTTCTACCATCTGGAAGATCAATAGTGATATTGTTTTTGACTCGCCACAGTTTTAGTAAAATGGTCTTTTTCAGACAACAGTAGTGGGAGTATGGTAGAACTGGAAGTGATTCTAGAACCACAGACGATTACTGAAAATTTAATAAGAATATAAAGATTCAATCAGGTTTGACATTCCATTAGCCACTCCACAGATATGGTGGGTAACCTTATGCGCCCGAGAGGTACTTCGGTATTCTCAAAGACGGTGACAGGGAGGTTCTTGTTTACCCATACTTGCCATTACTACTGTTCCAGACTATGTGACCCGGCAGGAGGATTAGTATAGCGTCGTTCTATACTAGCTTTAGAAGTGCACGTGTATATGATTCTGCTAGAGGGTTGTTGTAGCCAGTAAGAGCAGCGGAACCATAGTGTACAAGTAGCTTATATCTATTTATGGATTAAAGCAGATATAGCGGAGATAGATCACCTATTTCTGATGTGATAGTCATATGTTTGACTTCATCAGAATAGGGGATGGATCTGTTAAGAAGGTAGTAGGGTGTGATATTCTGGTATTTGGATGACATACACAGAGTAGGAAGTGAAATTCCTATACTACAATCGGTTATTCTGTGGTTGTCGCACAGTGGTTTCTCCATATAGGATATGGATATAATTTCAGATATTCTGGTTACTAGATCTATGGTATTAGATCTAGATTTGGGTAGTTTCCCAATCTGGGTACTTAGACAACATTCTAAAGGTGTTTCAGAATGGACGACTCCTGGCACGGTAGTATACCTACAGGTGATGGAGTCACCCTCTCTAAAGGTATCTCACAGACTAAAGGGGAAAGGGATGTGCATGATTGGCATATCACTTGCTTTAGCAATTGTGTTAATCATGAGATGTCAAGTACCACACCAGATGTTGTTTTTGCACTAGCTGCAATAAGTCGATATTAATCCAATCCTGGAGAAACGTTCGGAAGCAGTTTTAGAACATAAGTGGATGTTTTAGGGATTTGATAACGGCATCCTCCTTCGGGAGACGGTTATCTTTCCAGGCTTCCAAGGTGACCTGGATGACAGAGTGAATGTCAGAGTTATAGTTTTCCCTCTAACGAGGGGCAGTACTTTGGACAGGTGGTCCAAACAGATACTGAGGGAGGCATGATGCAGGATGCCGAGTAAATTCAGTTGAACATACAGTCTAAGAAGTTTTCTGGATTTGGAGTTCATTTGTGAACTAGGTCCCATCAGATATCCAAACATATTCTAAGACAGGTATTACACAGTTCGGAAGATGGCTTTCTCCGCGAACTTGAGATTAAGAGAGACATAGAAAGAAACATCAGGGCGGATCCACTCGCTGAGGCTATTACTCGAATGCAATAGTTTCGCAAACGGGCTTTGTGAAACTGATTAGTAGAGGAGTTGGGTATTCGGTATCACGCGGGCTGTAAGTATGCGACATCGCAACAATTAGCCTTGAGTGCAAGTGGGGGATTGTTAGATATAGTGCCCTCAAAGCCAATTATTGTATCGCAGGCACGTGATTGCAATGATTGAGTGAGGACCTATACCGGTAGGACAGTCTTACTCGAGATGATAGTATGCTATCTGGTTTATCTTTGTCATCGTGTACATGCTTTAGGTGATATTAAAGATCACTATTACACGTTGATAGAGCCCTTAGGATTCTTTCTTGACTACCAGCAGTATGATGGCGATCATATACTTGAGAGTTGGGTAGTCTATAAACACATCCTTAAAGTGTCCCTAGTCATGGGAGTTTCGAGACAGGGTATCGATACTCCGGAGTAGACTAGTGAATACAGTCGAGACCCCGACGAGGGGCGTTGGCCGGTCTCACAAGCCATCGGTGTCAGTTGGTTCACCTAAGATATATACAGGTTCTCATTGGGTTATGAGTACACCGGACAAGACTTGCCGGGAATCTGCAAGTTGGTTTTGTACCTAGCGTCAGATAGCAGTTCCCTGGTGACATGTGTACAGGTTAGTTCATCGAACTGAGATCGTCATTTGCCTCGTATGAGTTGTTAGTGTATAATCCCTAGAGGCCATTACTGTATCATACTAGTTTGTATATTACTTAATGGATGCTTGGGATATTCACCATTGTATAGTCAATCTTGCTCAAAATAGTAGTATGCTACTTGGTTTGTTTCTACTTCAATGTGTGTACATGTATTTCTTTTAACATATCGCCTATACACATTAGTGGAGCCCTTAGGATCTTTGCTTGATTACCAGCGTTGTGATGGCAGTCACACTCGTGGGGGCTGGGTAATCCACAAGCACATCCTTATGCAAGTCCCTAGTCATAGGACTATCGAGACAGGGCATCGATACTCCGGAGTAGACTAGCATATGCGCTTCTTATCCCAGCAGGGGAGACGGTCCATCCCACAGCCGTCAGTACGTCGTACTTGAGATAGTATGCGGGTGCTCGTTAGGTTACGAGTATACTGGACAGGACTCGTCGGGAACTGTTGGTTGGTACTATACCTATCGTTAGTTATCAGTTCCCAGGTGACATGAGTACAGGTTAGTCCGCTGACTTGACACTGTCACTTCGCCTCGAGTGTGTTCCCACTGTACTTTGATTACTACCCTACCACGGCTCAAAGGAGTCGTGCAAACAGGTAGTAGTTGGGTGCAGTCCTGAAGCACTTGGAGGCAGTGACGGTTGATTGGATTCGACTCTCCCGGTATTGGGAGTTGATATCGCTCTGTGTCTAGGAGAGCCATTACACATAGTCGTCCCTGGCCAGGGCAAGCGAGATGCAGTGGTAGGTTTCCAGTGTTGTCTCAGGGTGTTCTGGGCTACACTCTGACACGACTTGTACCGCTATTAGGGGACTGACGTTTACCACCCCCTAGGCCCGCAATGCGATATTCTCAGACGAACAGACCGAACTGTATGCAGACTGTCACATTCAGGCTCTGTAGGAGTTCGGATGAGTTCACCTCGTCAGTCTTCTTATCGGCATCTACCTGGGGGCCGTTGCACACAGCTAGTGCCTCTTGCGGTCTGTGGTTAAACCCACTGACAGCGTAGTGTCGAGTCTTTAGAGTCCCACACAGAGAGCTATTCACCTTTAGGCAAAGAGTATGGGTCGCATGGTTTTGCGACAGGGTTCGGTCACATCCGTGCACTTGTGCACGTTTAGTGTCCGGGCAGTTATCACTAGCGGGCTTTGGTTTAAGCCAGATCCTAGTGTACGTTTTGGGATTGGTTTTATCTCGTTTGTATTCGTGTTTCCCGGAACGCAGATGCGGGTGTGTATGCACGGTTGACAGAGGCAGAGAATTCTCATTAAGGTTGTTGACTGTTGACTTTTGCTAAACCCTAATGAGAATAAGAAATATGATTAATAATAGTATTAATTAAGTATTATTGTGCCATGGTTGGGTTGAATGGTTGAGTTTGTTGACTTGTTGACTTTGTTGACAGGTTAACTAGGTTGGACTTGTTCACCACCATCATGACAATGGCTATCATTTCATGGCATTGACCTTTGCTTGCTTGTTTTGTTCACAAAATGCATTAATTGCATGAAATGATAAAGCCATTGACATGAACCATCACAAGATGCTTAATTATTGTTATTATTATGATTATTTTGTATTATGAGATCATGGGCGGAAAAAGGCTTACTCATTCTATCATTCTTATTCTCTCTCATCCTCAAGCTCTCCCTCTTTCTCTTGCTCTCTCTCCAGCTCAAGGAAACTCCCGCTCATGAGTTGAGAACCATTTCTTTAGAGATAAAACCCAAAACACTTCTCTACTCATCCTAGTATATATGGTCTAGCAAACCAAGTGTTCTAGTTTCCTCTGGTTTGAGCTTGAAGCCAAAGGTAGAAGCTTTCGGGTGGATCCATCTTCGGCGCAAGGAGACAACGAGGTGAGGCCGATCCGACTACCGCAAGGAGTTGAAGAGAAGGAGTTCAAGTTAAGGTATAACCCCCTAACCGAGTAGGTAAAACTCCTAGTTAGGTTGTTAGATAGTTGTTTAACAAAGATCCGTATTTTGAGTCCATGTTACCCACCGTAGAAAATTGTTTTTCACCATTTCCGCAACCCCAAAGAACTGGGGACGGGTAACGTGGACTTACAGTGGTATCAGAGCCTAGTTAAACACTATCTAACATGTTAGCAAAGTAACTAAAAGTTCGATCGAAGAAAAAATCACAAAACATGCCCGAAATGTTAACTTTCTGCCAATTTTTATTTCTGTTCAAAAAATAATTAATCTTACACTAAAAATCGGCTCAGGCTTTTTAAAACACACCCCAGAAAAATAGTCCATCGACTCGGTCAAAGCGCCGCGGAAACGCGGCTGGAGCATGCTTCCGCCGCGGATCCGCGGCCGAGTTGACTCGGCCGTGGGCAATTTTTCCTGCAGTTTCTTCATTGCGGTGTTTTGGGATTTTTACAATATGTTTTTTCAGCCCAGATTTTCCAGAAAGAAAAATTTGTTTTTGGGGTTTAAAAATTCATATTTTGATCGAACTTCTAAAGACTTAAGCTAACGGGTTTGTATCTGTGATGTGATATATGTATTGAACGTCTGCTAATCGCTATACGTCGATTAGTGGTGGCTATACATATCTGTGATCTGTAATGTTGATGGTATGTGTATATGAATTCGTTGGATTGTCGCGGATGAATAGCCGGGGGGTTGTGAGATGAGAGTTTTCTTTTTCTTTCAATTCATGTAATTTGTAATTGATGTAATATTATTTATATGGCCGCACAACCGGGATGAGGTTGTAGCCGTCATTGTATAATTTCTTTTACTGTTTTTGCTCCTAGGATAGACCCATGGAGGGGGTGCACAAACTACCGGGTACCTCGAAGTGCCGAGTGGCCTACTCACATTGTTGAGGGAGGTTGCTTCGCTTCGGGTATTTGGCGGGTAGTTTGCCGCACCCGTAGGAGACGGGTGGGGTATTGGCTATTCACCGCGACCGTGTAATCCGCTTTTCGTTACAGGCTCATACGGAATGCGGATTCCTAGTATATCCAATGTGTTCATCTGTGATCTGGAATGGCTATCATTGCATCTGACGAATGTATATATCTATATATGATATCATTTAGACGTTGCTTATGTTTTGCATCCGCGCTAGTCCAGCCCCCGCTCTGTCGTTAGTTAAGTAACCTAACGGGTAATGACGGGCCCCCATGGCGAATGCGGATGGCATAAGCGTACGTCATATTTTCGTTGTTTTCTGCAATTGTAGGATTAAATGATGGGACGCATTAAAATTAATGCAAGAAAATAAACCAAGTAAAAGTCGTTGGAACACTTTCAAATCCACTCGGTTCTTTTCAAAAACCAACTTTTAAATGCGGAGCTTGAACCACTCCTTTTAAAAGCTATCTCGTTCTATCGATTATATCAAGTTCACTAAGTTCACGGTTTCGCCAAAACCATTCGTAGCCCTCCATCATTTCAGTTAAATATTCGGTAGTATTCAAGCTATGTATTTTGACCTCACGCCAAGGCATAGTGATTGGTAGCTGCCGGATATTTATCTGTGGCATAGATAGAATGCGTTGGTTTGAGACATTCGTACTGCCATTTTGGCCTACGTCAAGGGTAGGTAGGGTGGGTTCAAATTAACCTGGATAATGATGGGTAGAAATTGACATGTGACTTATGACATTTTGACCTCACGCCAAGGTCATAAGAGCATGGGGCAAAAATCAACATCGGGAGTTTCAAAAGAAACTGAAACTTGCTAGCGCTGCATACCATTTGGAGTGTGATGATTCTGGTAGGATTCCTTCAGTTTTGTCATGCAATGATATTTGGATCCCGGTCCTACTGTGAGTATATGCTACTCCTCGGGAAATTTCTCACTTAACGATCAATGCTATAAACCAAGTAGGTGTCTAGAATGGTGTTAAAAGGGCTACGCCCCAAGGGAAAAGTGGTTCTTAAATTAAGGAACTTCGCGAAAGCGTTAAAAAACCTCCCTCGAAGTACCGACACTGGCCTGGCTGAACGGTTAAGCAAGTGTTGTACGGTGAGATTGATCCCGACTAATTCTTCCTTTTTGGTTTGAGGAGGGATTCGAGAAACAGTGGGAGCCATCCTGTTTAGACAAACTAAAAACCACTCTAAATTTGCAAGTGCATCATGCTGAGTGTTTCTTCTCTCTCTCCTAATTGCAGCGACCAATCGTCATGACCTGACTTAAGTAACTTCTAGATAAAAACATACTGACATGGCCAAACTATAAAGATTGCCTCAGGAATGTCAAAATGGCAATCACTTACGACAAGCTGGGGTATCTCCTTACCACCAAAGCTCCCCCTGTCCCAGGTCCCACCTCCAGCGTCGCGGATAAGGAAATCCGTAAGACCTGGGAGATCGATTGCGCGAAAGCCAAGTGCCTCGTGCTTGCCTCTATGGACAATGAACATCAGAGGACGCACGAGAATATGGACCTGGAATCCATATTTCTTCATACAAAAGAACTGTATGGAGAGCAATCCCGTATCGCCAGATACGAAGTCTCAAAAAAGTTGTTTTCGACGAGATTGGCCGTCGGATCATCGGTAGCGGAACACGTGCTTAAGATGATTGGCTTCATTGAGGAGCTCGCGGACCTTGGGACCACGTTAGAGAACGAGCTCTATACGGACTTGATTCTCCAGTCCCTTCCTTCCACTTACGCCCAGTTTATCCTGAACTTCAACTTGCAAGGAAAAGAAGTTGAACTTCCGGAGCTCCTCAACATGTTGAGGAGTGCATAGGGCACCCTACAGAAGGCTAGGGAAACATCCACTTTGTTTGTAAGAGGATCTTCCTCTTCTATGTCCAAGGTGAAAACCAAGGGAAAGAAGAAGAAAGCCCCCGCCAAACCAAGGGGCGGTGTTAGTAAAGTGGAAACAAAGGGAAAAGCAAAGGCAACAAAGATAGCGGGTCAGCTTGTGGGAAAGGAAGAATGCTTCTATTGTCATAAGAAGGGACACTAGAAAAAGGATTGCAGGGCTTGGAAGGCCAGAAACCATGATCTAAAGCAGGTTGCGGCTTCGGCTTCAGGTGTGTATGTTATTGAAAACTGTCTTTCAATAAACTCTACTTCCTAGGTATTGGATACCGGATCAGGATCTCATATCTGTAATTCTTTGCAGGCACTGAAAAGGCGTAGGGTTTTGAAGGCAGGTGATATGACCCTCAGAGTTGCAAACGGAGCTGGCATGGATGCTGAGTTCGTGGGGGACTATCACCTGGGAATGCCAGATAGACATGTTTTGGTTTTGCGGGATTGTTATTTTGTACCCAATGCAACCTGTAATATCATATCTGTATCTTTATTATCTAAAGAAGGTTATGAATTTGCATTTGTAAGTAATGTTGTGAACATTCACCTTAATCAAGTTTTGGTTGGGTCAGGTACATTAAGCAATGGTATATACATATTAAACCAAACACAGATTTTCAATGTCCAGAATACACACAAAAGAAAGTCTCCGGAAACAAATCAGGCTTTCTTATGGCAATGTAGACTGGGTCACATCAATGAGAGAAGGTTGATGAAGTTACATACAAAAGGATATTTGGATCCGTTTGAATATCAATCATATTCAACTTGTCAATCCTGTCTCAAAGGAAAGATGACAAAGACTCCGTTCACTGGATACGGAGTAAGAGCGAGCGAGCTCTTGGGACTCGTACACAGCGACGTGTGTGGTCCAATGTATACGTATGCGCGAAGCGGTTATTCTTACTTTAATACTTTTACGGATGAATTTTCAAGGTACGGATATGTCTTCTTAATGAAACATAAATCCAAAGCCTTTGGAAAATTCCAGGAATATAAGAATGAAGTAGAAAAAGAAACAGGCAAAAGTATCAAGACACTGAGATCTGATCGAGGTGGTGAATACTTAAGTGCCGAGTTCCTGGATTACTTAAAAGAGAATGGAATTCTCTCTCAACCTACTCCTCTGTACACTCCGCAACATAACGGTGTATCGGAGAGACGAAACCGAACCCTATTGGATATGGTACGGTCCATGATGAGTAACGCTGAGTTGCCGCGATCATTCTGGGGATATGCGCTAGAATCAGCTGCATACCTTTTGAACCGAGTTCCAACTAAGACTGTGCCTACCACACCATATGAGATATGGAGTGGGAAGAAACCCTATTTTCAATATATGAAGATCTGGGGATGTCCAGGTTTTATCAAAAAGCAGCATACGGACAAACTCGAGACATGCTCAGTACTGTGCAAGTTTGTGGGATACCCAAAGAACTCCACGGGGTATCTTTTACATTACGCAGAGGAACAAATGGTCTTTGTTTCTCGTAATGTACACTTTCTGGAACACCAGTTCTTAGAAAAGGAAATAAGTGGGAGCGCAATAGAACTGGAAGAAATTCCAGAACCACAGACTATTACTGAAAGCTTAGTAGAACCAGAGGGTTCAAAAGAACAGGACATTCCTACGCCGCTCAGCAGGAGTAGTAGGCAGTCTTATCCGCTCGAAAGATACTACTGTTTTCTCATAGACGGGGATAGAGAGGATTGCATCATTGATAGTGATGAGCTTGCTAGCTTCCAGCAGGCCATTCAGAGTGCTGACTCAGTAAAATGGCTGGATGCAATGCGGACCGAAATGGAGTCCATGTACACCAACAAAGTATGGACTTTGGACATTGCTCGAGATGGGGTAAAACCCGTAGGATGCAAGTGGATCTTCAAGATGATGATTGGTGTAGATAGACATGTTGAGACCTATAAAGCTAGACTTGTTGCAAAGGGTTTTCGTCAAAGACCTGGTTTGGACTATGACGAGACCTTTTCTCCCGTGGCTATGCTGAAATCCATTCGGATCATTCTTGTCATCGCTGCCTTCCACGATTATGAGATTCGGCAGATGGACGTAAAGACCGCCTTTCTAAATGGAAATTTAGAGGAGTGTGTCTATATGGACCAGCCAGAGGGTTTCATTCAGAGTGGGAGCAGCGGAAAGGTGTGCAAGTTGCTTAAGTCCATCTATGGACTAAAGCAGGCATCGCGGAGTTGGAACATCTGCTTTGATGAGACTGTCAAAGAATTTTTCTTTATCAAAAATCCAGATGAACCATGCATCTATAGTAGATTTGTAGCAAGAACTGTCGTATTCCTCGTATTATACGTGAATGACATTATTTTGATAGGAAATGACATTCCTATGCTACAATCGGTCAAGGGGTTCTTGTCACATAGGTTCTCCATGAAAGACCTGGGTGATGCCACTTACATTCTGGGGATCCGGATCCATCGTGATAGATCCAAGAGATGTTAGGACTTTCGCAGTCCAGGTACATCGACACCATACTGAAAAGATTCAGTATGGAAGATTCCAAGAGCGGTAATCTACCGGCTTGTCACAGGATCACCCTCTCCAAAGAGATGTCTCCCAAGACTGATTTGGAAAGGGATCGCATGTCTATTATACCCTACGCTTCTTCGGTAGGCTCTATAATGTATGCCATGTTGTGTACCAGACCGGATGTAGCTTATGCACTGAGTGTGGTAAGCCGGTATCAGTCAAACCCTAGGGAGAAACACTGGATAGCGGTAAAGAACATTCTCAAGTACTTGAGAAGGACTAAGGAGATGTTCTTGGTGTATGGCGGAAAAGACCTCCAGATCGAGGCCTTTGCTGACTCCAGCTTCCAGAGTGACAAGGATAATTCCAAGTCCATGTCGGGTTTTGTTTTTACCCTCAATGGAGGGGCGGTGTGTTGGAAGAGTTCCAAACAGGAAACCGTTGCTGACTCGACAATGGAAGCGGAATATATCGCTGCATCTGATGCCGCAAAAGAAGCCGTCTGGATGAGGAAGTTCTTGAAAGAACTTCAGGTGGTTCCGTCCATTGTTGATCCAATACCTCTGTATTGCGACAAAAACAGGGCTATAGCTTTAGCGAAGGAACCCGGGTCCCATCAGAAATCCAGACACATCTTGAGGCGGTATCACCTGATCAGGGAGATCGTGGATCGCCAGGAGATCGAGGTTCGGAGGGTTGCTTCAGAAGATAATACTGCAGATCCATTCACGAAGGCCTTGCCCCAGACTCAGTTCGAGCGGCTGATCGAGATGATAGGACTTCGATACGCCAGTACATGGCCTTAGTGCAAGTGGGAGATTGTTAGTGTATATGCCCTAGAGGCCATTACTGTATCATACTAGTTTGTATATTACTTAATAGAAGCTTGGGATATTCACCATTGTATAGACAATCTTGCTCAAAATAGTAGTATGCTACTTGGTTTGTTTCTACTTCAATGTGTGTACATGTGTTTCTTTTAACATATCGCCTGTACACATTAGTGGAGCCCTTAGGATCTTTGCTTGATTACCAGCGTTGTGATGACAGTCACACTCGTGGGGGCTGGGTAATCCATAAGCACATCCTTTTGCAGGTCCCTAGTCGTAGGACTATCGAGACAGGGCATCGATACTCCGGAGTAGACTAGCTTATGCGCTTATCAATTCTGGCAGGGGAGACGGTCTGTCCCACAGCCGTCAGTACGTCGTACTTGAGATAGTATGCAAGTGCTCGTTAGGTTACGAGTACACTAGACAGGACTCGTCGGGAACTGTTGGTTGGTACTATACCTATCGTCAGTTATCAGTTCCCAGGTGACATGAGTACAGCATAGTCTACTGACTTGACACTGTCACTTCGCCTCGACTGTGTTCCTACTGTACTTTGATTACTACCCTACCACGGCTCAAAGGAGTCGTGCAAACAGGTAGTAGTTGGTTGCAGTCCCGAAGAACTTGGAGGCAGTGACGGTTGATAGGATTCGACTCTCTCGGTATTGGGGGTTGATATCGCGCTGTGTCTAGGAGAGCCATTACACATAGTCGTCCCTGGCCAGGGCAAGCGAGATGCACTGATAGGTTTCCAGTGTTATCTCAGGGTGATCTGGGCTACACTCCGACACGACTTGTACCGCTATTAGGGGACTGACGTTTACCACCACCTAGGCCCGCCATGCGATATTCTCAGACGAACAGACCGGACTATATGCAGATTGTCACATTCAGGCTCAGTAGGAGTTGGGATGAGTTCACCTCGTCAGTCTTCTTATCGGCATCTACCTGGGGGCCGTTATGCACAGCTAGTGCCGCTTGCGGTCTGTGGTTAAACCCACTGCCAGGGTAGTGTCGAGTTTTTAGAGTCCCACACAGAGAGCTATTCGCCTTTAGGAAAAAGAGTAGGGGTCGCATGGTTTTGCGACAGGGTTCGGTCCCATCCGTGCACTTGGGCACGTTTAATGTCCGGGCAGTTATCACTAGCGGGCTTTGGTTTAAGCCAGATCCTAGTGTACATTTTGGGATTGGTTTTATCTCGTTTGTATTCGTGTTCCCCGGAACGCTGATGCGGGTGTGTATGCACGATTGACAGAGACAGAGGCAGAGGATTCTCATTATGGTTGTTGACTGTTGACTTTTGCTAAACGCTAATGAGAAAAAGAAATATGATTAATAATAATATTAATTAAGTATTATTGTGCCATGGTTGGGTTGAAAGGTTGACTTTGTTGACTTGTTGACTTTGTTGATCGGTTGACGAGGTTGGACTTGTTGACCACCATCATGTTGGATATATATGCCCTAGAGTCCTTCGTTGTATAGGATGCTAGGGATATGTATTTACATGACAGTCTTGCTTGATATGATAGTATGCTATTTGGTTTGTCTTTGTCTTAACGTGTGATATATTTTACTTGGTATTTATATATGTATGTTGATAAAGCACATAGGGTGTTTGCCTGACTACCGGCGTTGTGATGGCAGCCATACTTGTAGGAGCTGGATAGTCAATAGGCACATCCTTAGATGTCCCTGGCCGCAGGAGTATCGAGATTGGGCATCGATACTCCGGAGTAGACTAGTGTATTCATATGTAGACCCTGAGGAGGGGCGATGGACTGGTCCCGCAGCCATTGGTGGAGTGCACCTAAGATTGTATACAGATGCTCACTGGATGTGAGTACACCGGACAGGACTCGTCGAGAACTGACTAGATGGTATTATACCTAACGTCAGATAGCAGTTCTCAGGTGACATGTGGGCAGATAGTCCGTTGACTTAAGGTCGTCATTTGTCTCGTGTGACTTCCCGCTGTGCTTTGATTACTACTCTACCACGATTCAAAGGAGTCGTGCAAACAGGTTTTAGTTGGGCACAGTCCCGAGCCACATGGAGGCAGTGAGCGACTGTTAGGGATTCGTCTCTCCCGGTATATGGAGTTGATATCGCACGGTGATCGGTTGGTCATTACCATAAGTCCCTGGCTAGGGCTGATTGAGAATTACTGATGGACTGATCAGTAGATTCTCGGATGGTCTTGAGCCATGCCGACACGACTTGTACGGTTATTAGGGGTCTGACGTCCACCACCTCCCTGGACCATACATGCGATACTCTTAGACAAACAGACCGGACTGCGCGGATATTTTCACGGACAGGCTCAGTAGGATTTCAGATGGGTAACCTCATCGGCTTTCTTATCGACAACTACCTGGGGACCGTTACGTATAGCTAGTGCCGCTTGCGGTCTGTGGTTAAACTCACTGCCAGCGTAGTAGTCGAGTCTTTAGAGTCCCACACAGAGATTTCTCAACTCCAGGCGAAAAGATATAGAGGTCGTATGGTTTTACGACAAAGGTTCGGACGCATACGTGTTTAATCGCACGTACGACATTCGGACATTTTTACTAGCCGGCTTTGGTTTAAGGAAGATTCTAGTATCAGGTTATTGGATTTATACAGTCTAAAGTATTTCCGTGTTTTCACGGATGCGAGATGCGTTCTCGTAATTTCCGAGAAGCTTCTAGAAGGATGTGACATGAGGGGTTAAGGTGGCATTTTCATTAATTGCTTTAGTGACTCGTTCATATGATTCATCATATCATTAAATGCATCATTAATGATCTAATGACTCACATGATGAATCACTCTTCTTGAATAAATGAAGCATGGTGAATAATCATTTAATTGATATTATTTGTTATTTCATTATGTTTTATATATTCAAGTGAGAAGCTTTTCTCATATGATTATCATCTCCACCTTCTCTCTCCTCAAGCTCTCTCTCTTTCACCAAACCCTAATCCTACCACTCATGAGTTGAGAACAAGGATTAGGAAAGACTAAACACTCCATAACCAATTTCTACATCATCTTAGTTCCTTTATTAGCAACTAGAGAAACTAAGTAACCTCAAGTTTAGAGGTTATAGCTTGGATTAAGGTTCTCGGGTGGATCGTCTATCACGGAAAGGAAGCCGAGGAGGACGTGGAGATCCTAGGAGGCCACAGAGACCGTAAAGACGAAGGACTAGAATCGTTTGGTATAATCTTTTAACATAGTAGCTTAGAACTCTATGTTTATTGTTAATTATCGTTTAGCAAAGATCTTCGGTTAGTCGATGTTCGCTTAATAAACAAGATCGTTTTTCATATTTCCGCCTACCCGCAACTCATGGTGTGTTGCACATCGACTTACAGTGGTATCAGAGCCTCACTAAACAATAATTAACTCACTTGCAAAGTCGTATGAATTTCGAACGCGAAACAAACCGGAAAATACACCGATATTGCATAGTTTCTGTCGAATTAAAAATGAGGTCTAAAATTTTTTCAGGGACCTCCAGTATGACCAGCTTGAATATATAAGAACACACAACAAAAATGGGCTCCTGAATCGGCCAAAGAGCCGCGGAACCGAGGCCGCTCCCACCGATCCGCCGCGGATCTGCGGACGAGTTGGGGCCGATTCAGCCTAGTTTTCTTCTGTGCATCTTTTGTGATATTTTGTATTTTCTGGTATTTTTATTTTCTGCTCAGGCTTCAAGATTACAGAGAAGATTTGGAGTAGAATTTAAAGTGTTTAATCGATCGAAATTATACGATGTTTGCTTGTTTGATTATATCTGTTAACTGTATTATGTGTTCGTAAGCCTCCCCTAACTGTTAGTATGTCGGTTGGCAGGGGATTGCACATATCTGTGATGTTGTTTTTAACTGTTTGTGGATATGAACTGTATTGGACTGTTGTGATAATTAGCCGGGTTTTGTGATGGGTTATTGTATTAAGTCATTCGATGTAATTGTAATAAGTTGTAATATTTTTTTGCGGGGCACATCCAGGTTGCGGTTGTAGCCACCGTTGTATTATTTCTTTTTACTGTTTTTGCTCTTAGGATAGACCCAAGGAGGGGTGCATAAACTACCGGGTATTTTGAAGTATCGAGGTAGACCGCTTGACTTGTGTTACTTGGCGGGTAGTTTGCCGTACCCGTAGGTGTCTGGGGTAGGTAATCACTATTCATCACAACAGTGTAATCCGTCTTTCATTGCTGGCTCAATTGAAACGCGGATTGCTTGCAAATCCAATATTATTTATCTGTGATCTGGATTGCTTATTATTGCGTCTGACGAATGTACAATATCTATATATGATAGCTATTTAGACGTCACTTATGTTTTACACCCGCGCTAGCCCAGCCCCCGCTCTGTCGTTAGTTAAGTAACCTAACGGGTGATGACGGGACCCAGTGGCGAATGTGGATGGCATAAGAGGAAGTTGTATTTTCGTTGTTATCTGTAATGATAGGTTTATTGATGGGACGCATTATTATTATTGCAAAGAAAATAAAACCTAAACTGAATCGTTGGAACAATTTCTAAAACCACTCGGTTTTCTTTAAAAAGCAAATTTTAAATGCGGAGCTTAAACCACTCCTTTTAAATAAAAGCTATATTTGTCCCTTCGATCATATCAAGTTCATTAGGTTAACGGTTTTTTGCCAAAAACCAGCCGTAACCCTCCGTCGTTTCAGAGAGACAGCACATCGTATTCATGCTATGCTTGTTGGCCTACGTCAAGGCATAGTGAATGGTAGCGTGTGTGTGCCTGTTTGTTGCATAGATAGATGCATTAGTTTAAGACAGACGTACACCTTGTTGGACTACGTCAAGGGCTTGTACGATGTACTTAAGTTGATCAGGACAACGACGGGTAGAACTTGACTTGCGTCTTATGATTTGTTGGCCTACGTCAATGTCATATGAGCTTGGGGTAAAAATCACATCGGGAGTTTCAAACATAAAGGAAACTTGCAGATTTTGTTAGTTATATGTATGCCCTAGAGGCCATTACTATACATAGGATGTATATTGTAGTAGATGCTTGGAAATATATAGGGGGGACTTTCTTGCTCGACATGATAGTATGCTATCTGGTTGATCTTTACCTTAACGTGTACACTGATTGTCTCTCTGTTACATGTTGGTAAAGCCCTTAGGATGTGTACTTGACTACCTGGACTATGATGCGGATCATACTAGTGGGGACATGGTAGTCCATAAGTACATCCTTCAAGGTCCTTAGTCGTGGGTGTATCGAGACAGGGCATCGGTATACCAGAGTAGACTAGCGTATACCTTCTCGACCCATACAGATGGGCGATGGATGATCCAATATCCATTGGTGTTTGACATCAAGGATGATATACGGGTGCTCAGTGGAGACTGGGTACACTGGACGGACTCGCCGAGAACTCCCAGATGGTATTATACCTTACGTCAGATGGCAGTTCTCTGGTGACACTGGTACAGAGTAGTCTGTTGACCCGAGATCGTCATAGAGTCTTGTGTGATTCCCACTGTGCTTTGATTTCCACCTTACCATGTCCAAGAGGGCGTGCAAAACGGTGGTTTTTGGGTACAGTCCCGAATCACATGGAGGCAGTGAGCGATAGGAGGGGATTCGTCGCTCCCGGTATAGAGAGTTGATGTTGCGCTTCGTTCGATTGGCTATAACCGGAAATCCCTGGCCAGGGTTGCTGAGATTTACTGGTAAGTGTTACCAGTAATTTCTTGAACTGCTATAGACCTCATATCGACATGACTTATCGAGCTACTGGGGTCTGACGTTTACCACCCCTAAGCGAGATATGCGACATATCAGACGATCAGACCGGACTGTACGGTAAGTGTTACTGGTTGGATTCACAGGAGTGTGAGCGGGCTTGCTCGTCGATCTTCTGATCGCTCAATACCCGGGGGGCCGTTACGTTTAGCAGACCGCTTGCGGCTTGTGGGTGTTTGATATGATCATCACCTGCTGCCGGCGTATTGACGAGTTTTTAGAGTCCTACACAAAGCTTTCCTGGCTCAAGCGAAACGAAATAGGAGTGCATATGAGATATGTGCGGGACCGAGAATGATACCAATATGTGATACTGTATTCGATTCTCGCGATTTGTGACATTGATCAGTTATATGCGATATAGCGGGGTTATCGGATCAAGTGTTGATTCGATAAGTTGTTACTATTGATATTAGTCGGTTATAAGCAGTATGACCGGATCATTAAATCAAGCGTTGATTTAATGATTTAATGCATAATTATATATTTGATATATTACTTTGCATTAACTAGTATAGGTTCACTTAAGATGGATTTTCTTACTCGCCTGTGCACATTGTATATATGATATAGTTTTGTGCACTTGTTTGTATCATGTTTGATGATATATGCAAACTTGGATTTGTGTAAAGACTTAAACCATGTTTAGTGAATGGTTAGGGTTTCATTTCACTCATTTATTTATCTATTCATTTTTGGTTAAAAGATAAAAGAAAAACAAAATGGTTGCTTTCAAACATGAAGATTGTTGAAGCTTCATGAAGCTTTGACCAAGTGACCATTTTGTCTTCTTCTCCAACCCTAACCAATCATCTAAACTCTAGTTAGTTCTCTACACAAAACCATGGTTAAAAATATGATAAGAATCATTTTATTTTCTATTTTTAAAAAGACTTATCATATTCATCTCTTCTTCTTCTTCTTCTTGAAGATGAAGAAAACCTTTGCTACCATTAATGGCAACTTGATGAAATGAGTGAGAAATCCAATTCTAAAGTGAACCCAATTCCTATTTCTTCATCCTCTACCACTTGCCAAGTAGTATAGGGTGTTTTCTTCACAAGTTTCATGACTTGGTGAAGTTGGAGCTTGATCTTGTGTTGCCTCGACGTAGATCCTCTTTGGCATCGAAGTCGACGACCTAGCCCGCCCATTTCTCCGATGAAGCCGACGTTAGAGCCCGGGAACCGATGATCACAGTGAGGGGACTTCATCACGGAGCTATGAAGGTGGAGGACCGGATCTACAAAGCTTGTATTTTCCGTTTACTCTTATTTAAGTTGTTAACTAGTTATCGTTTTTGCCTCAAATTCTAGTTAACGATCCGTATTAAGTTTTCTCGGCACTTGTAAAATTTGAAATTGCCATAGTTGATGCCTTGTGAGACCTCATTAGTGTGCCTAGGATCCCTACAGTGGTATCAGAGCATGGCTAGAGCCTTAGGCGAAGTGTAGACGATTAGAATTCCGATCGAACCCCGAAACCCTAAAAATGACCCCTCTCTGTACATTTTTACGAAACTGGGTTTTTTCTAGATTAAAAATTCTTAAAAAATTCAGCAGGGAATTCTAAGAATTACGGTGCAAAAATTACCTTATGATGTGTCTAAAGCGCGGCGGAACCGCGGCAGAAGCCTGGCTTCTGCGGCGGTTCCGTGGCCAAATTATGAGATTAGCCTATAATTTTTGCACAGTAATTTGTTTATTCAGGTGCCGAGTTTTCTGGGAATTTTTAATTTGCACTCAAGAGTTGAGTTTTCTGGGGTGTTTTGGAGCTTCGATGATTCGATCGGATTGTCAAACTTTGTCTATGTGTTTTCCGGATAATTATTGAATATGTTAAAAAGTTCGACCGGATATAAATACCCACTTTTTCCCCTGTCGGGAAATTTCCAAGTGTTGGATCTTTCCGTGGTTTAATAACGTTCTAAATAGTGCAAGTAACGCGATGGACCCTCTAGAAGACAACAAACCTTAACTCGATTATGTGACCGTCTTGAACTGCCCTTTGAACCTTAGGGTTTGGGGCAGTACGGCGTGCCACATGTGAGGCGTTGGCTTGACCCTTCTACGGCTGGACGGTTGGTACTGAGGCATGAACTGGATGTTTTTAAACTTGTTTCATGTGTTGATCTGTTTCGGGAAAACTTGGGTGTTTGAATGTTCGATCGGAAAGTTTAACATTTTCTATTTATCTGGAATGTGATACAATACTTGGAATCCACAAGAAGTTATGAGATAACTGATTTGAATGTTATAAACATAGCACTTTAGTCTCACTTGATCGGTTGCCACGGAATTTTGATGCGATCAAAAGTCTGTCGCAATCACGTAGCGTACGCGGATACTCGCCGGATAAACTTAATAGACAGCTACACCCCTTAGCCCCGACCAAGTGACTGTAGGAGAACCCCGTCGCCGAAAGCATCCGTTCGGTTGCTCGCGGTAGCGGTGTTCCGCCTTGGTGCACTTCGTCGACGGTATCGGGGGTGCGGCCGTCTACTAAAGTTTGCGACGAGTATTCGATCAGGATGTCGGGAATCTTGTTGAATTACCCGACTTGATATTGAAAAGTGTTTTCGATAATGAGACTGAAATGCGGGGTTTATAATTGTTAGACATGCGATGTCTAAGGAATTCATTTGATTAGGCATGCGATGTCTATGCAGGTTGCGGATTCCAACTGTTGTAGTTTTACACTTTCTTTTCTGTGACCGTAAGTGTAATATGTGATATCGCCGGTTTCGTTGCTATATGTCAACGACAATTGGAATACGCATGTTTACTTACGTTGATGACATGTGGTGTTATGTGTTGCTGGATATGTTATATTGGATCGTCGTGTTTGAATAGCCGGGATTTTTTTATGTGAGATGAGTGTTTTTCATTTTCATTCATGTAAAAACTTGTATGTAATATTCTTTTATTGGGGCACTTCTAGGTAGCGGATGACGTCACCTTTTGTATATTATTTACTTTTCCGCACTAGGATAGACCCAAGGAGGAGGGCACAAGTAACCGGGTTCTGGAGTCCAGAGGGAGACCAACTCGAGGAGCCGAGTCCGGGTCTCCTAACTTTATAATTGGTAGGGTTGCTTGCCGCTCTCGTAGGGTTCTAGGGGTATGGGATTGGCTATTCATCGCGACCGTGGAATCCGTGTTTTATACTAGCTCGTATTGAAAACACGGACGTCCTAGTATATCCAATATTTCATATGTTTCTTCTGCTGCGATATCTGTGATGTGATCATGTGGTATGTTCAGATAGATATAATATATAGTATATATATGATATATTATATAGACGTTGCTTATGTTTTACACCCGCGCTAGCCCTGCCTCGCTCTGGCGTTAGTTACCTAACCTAACGGTGCAGACGGGACATCGAGGCGAATGCGGATGGCATAAGCGTACGTCATATCTATCTGTGATGTTTAGGTGGACTTAAATGATGGGACTTCATTAATGTGATTAATGAAAATAAAAGAAACCTAAGATGTTGTGGAATCGAATTTCAAAAATAAAACAGGTAGCTACAGTTCTTGCTTTGCACAGCGGTATATGTGATATATCCTGCACCTTATTCGATGAGGAAAGGACCGAGATCCCTTCACCGGGAGTGACTCCTTTAGCAATAACTGGCAGATGCTACACACTCGGTTTGTCTTTTGATTGCTTTTAAGAGTTTTTGCTTTGCACAGTGATATATATGATATATCCCGCACCTCATTCGACGAGGAAAGGGCCGACGATCCTTTCACCGGGAGTGACCCCTTTAGCAAAACTAGAAAAGCATCAAAAACACTCCATTTCAAAATCATTTGATTCTGCAACGATATCAAGTTCATTACGCAATAGGTTTTCTTAAAAACCTGTCGTAGCCCTCCGTCATTTCAGATAAGTACTAGTTAGTATTCGTGCTACGTTTGTTGACTATGTTAAGGCGTAGTGTGCGGTAGCTAATTAGTGCTTATTTGTATAAGCATATGATGCGATTGGATTAGGGTAGTCGTGCGACTTTGTTGACTATGTTAAGGGTCGTGCGGGTGGGTTTAATTCAATCGGGAAATGACGGGTTGAACTTGACTAGCACTTATGATTTGTTGACTATGTTAAGGTCATATAGCTGCTAGGGGCAAAATATTATCGGGAATTTCAAGTGTTGAAATTTGCAATGAGATTGCATACCTTCTATGAGATAGTTGGATCCCGATACCCGCTGCGAGTAATTATTACTCCTGGGAGAGTTTTACACATTACAATTAGCCGATCAAGTAGGTGTCTAGAAAGGTGTCAACGGGATTGCGCCTCTGGGAAAATGAGGTTTACATTAATTAGGTTCGTGCGAAAGCACGGGGGACCTCTCTCAACGTACCGACACTGGCCTGGCTGAAAGATTGGCGAACTTGTAGCGTGTAATTAATCCCGGGTACTCTTTCCTTTTAGGGTTTGAAGGAAGATTTGATAAAAACAGTGGGAGCCATCCTGATTAGATAAAATAATAACCAATCTGATCTTGCAAGAGCATACGCTGAGTGTTTTCTTCTCTCTCTCCAGGTAGCGACCATATCACGCCTTAATCAAGATAATAATACGGAATATTGACTGAACCCGCTTGTTATACTGAGCTGGGGAAGCTTGGTCCCGCTCCAACTTATAATTGTTATAAGACAGAGCAGGAAATTGAGGATTAACAGAATTCCCGTGCCGCCCAAACGAAGAAAGTGCATACTGATGCATCATCTTCGGGTGTGTTCATTATACAGAACTGTTTCTCAGTATTCTTTACGTCCTGGATATGAGATACCGGATCAGGATCCCGCATATGTAATTTGTTACATGGGCTACAGATTGGTAAAGAACTGAGAACGGGTGATAAGTTTCATGAGACAGAAAACGGGGCAAGTGTTCCAGCCAAGTCTGTTGGTCACTGTCACCCAGTATTACCAATACATTGATTCTGAACGAATGTTATTAGATACCGAACCTGATATACAAAATCATATCACTTTCTTTATTAGTAAAGAAATGATAAAATTTTGTATTGCTGGATAATGTTTTGAACATTTTCTGTATCAAAAGTTGATCGGTTCAGGCACGTTATATAAAAGCATTGATGTTCTAAATCAAACTACAGTTTTTAAGTATACAGAACACACACAAGAGGAAGAGTTCAGAAATGAACGAATCCTTCTTAAGGTATTGTAGACTAGGTCATATCAATGCGACCCGACTAGCTGAAGTTACATGTAGATGCATATTTAAATCAGTTTGAATTTACATCTTGTGAAACTTGCCAGTCATGTCACAAAGATATAATGACACCAGCTCTGTTTATTGGAAACAGAGAAAGAGTTGGTGAACTCTTGGGATGATACATGTTGATGTATGAAGGTCCCCTGTCTACACATGCCAAGACCGGTGTTTTGTATTTCATTACATTCTCTGATAATCTCTCAAGATTCAGACATATGTTCCTGTTGAAACACAAGTTCGAACCTTTTGAGATATTCACAGAATATAAGTTAGAAGTACAGAACCGAAGAGGGTATAAGTATTATGTCCTTTGATGCGATCAGGGAGGAGAATACTTGAGCACGGAATTCCTGGACTATTCTAAATGAGAATGAGATTCTCTCTCAGCATTACTCCTCCGTATACACCATAGCACGATAGTATATCGGGGCGGAGCAATTGCACCCTATTCGGTATGGTGCGCTCTATGATGAGTAATACTGAGTTACCTGTTTCCTTTTGGGAGTAATGCACTTGAGAAGCTGCATACCTATTAAATAGGGTTCGAATCAGATCACAGCCTACCACTCCATATGAGATATGGTATGGGAAGAGCCCATGTCTTAAGCTAGTTAAGATTTGGGGTTGTCCGGCCTATGTCTAAAAGCAAAATCTGGAAAAGCTCGAGGCAAGGACTGTTCTGTAGAACTGGAAAGGTTCCAGCTATACAACCTACAGCAGATGATTTGGTAGAACCAAAGGATTCAATAGTCCCCGACGAGCCTCAGCTTCTCCGCCGATCTAGTAGGGTTCCTCACCCACCTGAGAGATACTTTGGTTTCTCTGTGACAGTGGGAGTGAGGACTGCATCATGAGATAATGACCCAACTAGTTTCGAGCTGGCCATCAGGAGTAGGACTCTGTAAGAAAGGCTGGATGCTTAGTGATCTGAGATGGAATCCTTATACACCATCAAAGTATGGACTTTGGTTGCTATATCTGAAGGGTTAAATCCCCATCAGGAGCAAGTATATCTTGAGAAGATTACTTGGTGTAGATGGAAAAGTTGAGACTTTCAAAGCTAGACTTGTTAAAGGTTTTCGTCATCGTCCAGGCGTGGATAATGATGAAACCTTTTCCAGTGGCTATGCTTAAGTCCATCCGGATCATACTTGCCACGGCTACATACCATGACTACGATATCTGGCGGTTGGGTGTCATGACTGCTTTTCTAAAATGATGTTTTAGAAGAGAGCGTCTGTAAGTACACAGCCAGAGGGTTTCGTAGACAGTGGGAGCAGCGGAAACGTGTACAAGATTCTTTATAAGATAAAGCAGGCATAGCGGAGTTGGAACATCTGTTTTGATGTAGTAGTCAAATAGTTTGACTTCATTAAAATGGTAGATGAACCTTGTATATACAAAAAGGTAGTAGGGAATATGGTGGCGATCCTCGTAGAATACGTGGATGACAAACTCTTGATAGGGAAGGAGTTTCTTATGCTACGCTCGATCAATCTCCGCTTATCACAATGATTCTCCACATAGGATCGAAATGATACCTACTAAATCCTGGGTTTTGGATTTATGAGATAGATCTAAATGGATGTTAGGATTCTCACTTGTTGAAGTGAGATGGTATCAATTGATCCTGGGGAGAATCACTGGAAGTGTTCCAGGGTGACAAGGATGACTGAATGTCAGTCACAGGCATTGTCTTTACCCTCAGTGGAAGGAGGGTATGTTGGAAGAGTTCCAAGCTAGATACCGTGGCATACTAGAGGCAGTCTGGATACATCGCTACTTAAGATGCTACCAAAGAGGCAGTCTGGATGTATATTTGTTCATGAGATGAACTTAGTTCCTCCCATTGTGTGACAATGGAGTTGTGGCTTATGCCAAGGAACGTCCGTCCTATCAGTGATCCAGACATATTCTAAGACAGTATCACCTGATCATGGAGATGGTTGATCTCCAGGGTGATCGAGGTTAGGAGAACAGACCCAGAGGACAACACAGCGGATCCACTCACAAAGGCCTTTTCCCAGAGAGAGACTTTTATGGGATAGTTGAGTATGAGATACTACAACCACTGCTATCAGATGGCCCTAGTGCAAGTGGGAGATTGTTAGTTATATGTATGCCCTAGAGGCTATTACTATACATAGGATGTATATTGTAGTGGATGCTTGGACATATATAGGGAAGACTTTCTTGCTTGACATGATAGTATGCTATCTGGTTGATCTTTACCTTAACGTGTACACTGATTGTCTCTCTGTTACATGTTGGTAAAGCCCTTAGGATGTGTACTTGACTACCTGGACTATGATGCGGATCATACTAGTGGGGACATGGTAGTCCATAAGTACATCCTTCAAGGTCCCTAGTCATGGGTGTATCGAGACAGGGCATCGGTATACCAGAGTAGACTAGCGTATACCTTCTCGACCCATACAGAAGGGCGATAGATGATCGCATATCCATTGGTGTTTGACATCAGAGATGATATACGGGTGCTCAGTGGAGACTGGGTACACTGGACGGACTCGCCGAGAACTCCCAGATGGTATTATACCTTACGTCAGATGGCAGTTCTCTGGTGACACTGGTACAGAGTAGTCTGTTGACCCGAGATCGTCATAGAGTCTTGTGTGATTCCCACTGTGCTTTGATTTCCACCTTACCACGTCCAAGAGGGCATGCAAAATGGTGGTTTTTGGGTACAGTCCCGAATCACATGGAGGCAGTGAGCGATAGGAGGGGATTCGTCTCTCCCGGTATAGGGAGTTGATGTTGCGCTGTGTTCGATTGACTATAACCGGAAATCCCTGGCCAGGGTTGCTGAGATTACTGGTAAGTGTTACCAGTAGTTTCTCGAACTGTTATAGACCTCATATCGACACGACTTATCAAGCTACTGGGGTCTGACGTTCACCACCCCTAGGCGAGATATGCGACATATCAGACGATCAGACCGGACTGTACGGTAAGTGTTACTGGTTGGATTCACAGGAGTGTGAGCGGGCATGCTCGTCGATCTTCTGATCGCTCAATATCCGGGTGGCCGTTACGTTTAGCAGACCACTTACGGCTTGTGGGTGTTTGATATGATCATCACCTGCTGCCGGCGTATTGACGAGTCTTTAGAGTCCTACACAGAGGTTTCCTGGCATAAGCGAAATGAAATAGGAGCGCATATGAGATATGTGCGGGACCGAGAATGATACCAGAATGTGATACTGTATTCGATTCTCGCGATTTGTGACATTGATCGGTTATATGCGATATAGCCGGGTTATCGGATCAAGTGTTGATTCGATAAGTTGTTACTATTGATATTAGTCGGTTATATGCAGTATGACCGGATCATTAAATCAAGCGTTGATTTAATGATTTAATGCATAATTATATATTTGATATATTACTTTGCATTAACTAGTATCGGTTCACTTAAGATGGATTTTCTCACTCGCCTGTGCACATTTTTTATATGATATAGTTTTGTGCACTTGTTTGTATCATGTTTGATGATATATGCAAACTTGGATTTGTGTAAAGACTTAAACCATGTTTAGTGAATGGTTAGGGTTTCATTTCACTCATTTATTTATCTATTCATTTTTGGTTAAAGGATAAAAGAAAAACAAAATGGTTGCTTTCAAACATGAAGCTTGTTGAAGCTTTGACCAAGTGACCATTTTGTCTTCTTCTCCTAACCCTAACCATTCATCTAAACTCTAGTTAGTTCTCTACACAAAACCATGGTTAAAAATATGATAAGAATCATTTTATTTTCTATTTTTTAAAAGACTTATCATATTCTTCTCTTCTACTTCTTCTTCTTTAAGATGAAGAAAACCTTTGCTACCATTAATGGCAACTTGATGAAATGAGTAAGAAATCCAATTCTAAAGTGAACCCACTTCCTATTTCTTCATCCTCTACCACTTGCCAAGTAGTATAGGGTGTTTTCTTCACATGTTTCATGACTTGGTGAAATTGGAGCTTGATCTTGTGTTGCCTCGACGTAGATCATCTTCGGCATCGAAGTCGACGACCTAGCCCGCCCATTTCTCCGATGAAGCCGACGCTAGAGCCCGGGAACTGATGATCGCAGCGAGGGGACTTCATCACGAAGCTATGGAGGTGGTGGACCGGATCTACAAAGGTTGTATTTTCCGTTTACTCTTAGTTAAGTTGTTAACTAGTTATCGTTTTCGCCTAAAATTCAAGTTAACGATCCGTATTAGGGTTTCTCGGCACTTGTAAAATTTGAAATTGGCATGGTTCATGCCTTGTGAGACCTCATTAGTGTGCCTAGGAACCCTACATATTTAGCATACCTTCTGGAGTGTGGTGACTAGAGTGGCTTCCATCTAGGGCATCATGCAATGATAGTTGGATCCCGATCCCACTGATGAATAGGATTACTCTCGGGAATTTTTCTCACTTAACAATCAATGCTATAAACCAAGTAGGTGACTAGAAAGGTGTTAGAGGGGGCTACGCCTCCAGGGAAAAGTGGTTATTTAATTAAGGAACTTCGCGAAAGAGTTGGAAAACCTCCCTTGAAGTACCAACACTGGCCTGGCTGAAAGTTTAAGCAAATATTGTAACATGTGATTAAATCCTGACTAGTTCTTCTTTTAGGTTTTTAAGAAGGATTTGAGGAAACAGTGGGAGCCATCCTGTTTAGATAAATTAATAAACCAATCTAAACTTGCGAGAGCATATGCTGGGTATTTTCTTTTCTGTCTCTCTGGAAGCTACCATGACTGGACTAAAACTATTACTTGAAAAAAATATACGTACCGGGCAGAACTATAAAGATTGGTTAAGGAACGTCAATATTGCACTGACTTATGTCAAAGTAGCATATGTTACCACCGCTGTTCCTCCCCTTATCCCAGGACCAGATTCCTCAGTTGTGGACAAGGAAGTCGGCAAAACCTAGGATCAAGATTGTGAGCGAGCTAAGTGTATCGTGCTGGCGTCCATGAACAATGAACTCCAGAAACAGCACGAGAGTATAGATATTGTATCCATCTTTCTCCATGTCAAAGAATTGTATGGGGAGCACTCCCGTATCGCGAGGTACGAAACCTCAAGGAAACTCTTCCAGATGAGGTTAGCTCCAGGATCGCCTGTAGGAGAGCACGTCCTCAAAATGATCATCCTCATTGAAGAACTCGCAAACCTGGGATGCGTGCTAAAGAACGATTTGTATATCGACTTGATTTTGCAGTCCCTTCCCCACAACTTCTCTCAGTTCGTGTTGAACTACAACATGCACGAAATGGAAGGATCTTCCAAAGCTCCTCAATATGTTGAGGGTAGCAGAGACCTCCTTGAAAAACGAGAAGACCCGCGTTCTGTATGTTGGCCAATCATCTTCTTCTAAATCTAAAGCGAAAGCTAAAGGGAAGCAGAAGATGAAAGCCACCAAACTGAAAGGTGGGATCAAGAAGGTGCAGGGAATGAAAAAGGCATGAAGGGTGAAGACAGAAAAGAACGAGTGCTTCTATTGTCACAAGCAAGGGCACTGGAAGAAGGATTGTCAGGCCTTCAAAGCCAAGGACATGAAGTAAGCAGTTGCTTCTACTTCAGGTGTGTTTCTAATCGAAAATTGTTTTTCGGTTAACTCTACATCATGGGTACTTGATACCGGTTCTGGTTCTCATATCTATAATTCATTGCAGGATCTGAGAAATAGTAGAGTGCTGGGGACAGGTGATATGACTCACCGGATGGGCAATGGAATGCATGTAGATGCAATTGCAATAGGGGAATATCACCTAGGGTTGACTAGTGGACACATTTTGGTGTTGTACAACTGTTTTTGTATTCCCAGTATGTTGTGTAATATTATATCAGTATCTTTGTTATCGATTGAAGGATATAGTTTTGCGGTTGAAAGAAATGTTATGAACATTCACCTAAATCAAGAACTGATTGGGTATGGCACACTGGAAAACGACATATACATACTTAATCAACCTCAAATTTTCAATATTCAAAATACGCGTAAAAGAAAGGCTCCAGATTCGAAGCAAGCCTTCCTATGGCATTGTAGACTTGGTCATATAAATGAAACAAGGTTGACTAAGTTACATAAAGATGGATATTTAGATCCGTTTGAATATTCTTCATATGCAACTTTTCAATCATGTATCAAAGGAAAAATGACCAAATCTCCGTCCACCGGACACGGAGAAAGAGCCACTGAACTCTTGGGACTTGTACATCGTGATGTATGTGGTCCGATGTCTACGCATGCACGAAGTGGTCACTCCTACTTCATCACTTTTACTGATGACTTCTCTAGGTATGCACATGTGTTCTTAATGAAGCATAAATCCGAGGCTTTTGAGAAGTTTAAGGAGTATAAAAATGAAGTAGAGAAACAAACTGGTAAAAGCATAAAGACACTTCAATCTGATCGAGGTGGAGAATACTTAAGTACCAGTTTCCTTGAATGCTTAAAAGAGAATGGAATTCTCTCTCATCTTACTCCGCCTTATACACCTCAGCATAATGGTGTGTCAGAAAGGAGGAATAGCACGCTATTAGATATGGTGCGTTCAATGATGAGTAGTGCTGAGTTGCCACTTTCCTTCTGGGGATTTGCTCTAGAATCAGCCGCATACCTATTGAATAGAGTTCCAACTAAGTCAGTACCTACCACTCCATATGAAATGTGGAGCGGGAAGAGACCATATCTCAAGTATATCAAGATATGGGGGCGTCCGGCATATGTTAAAAAGCATAATCCAGACAAGCTCGAGGCACGATCGGTTTTATGCACGTTTGTAGGATACCCCAAGCATTCAAGAGGGTATATGTTCTACCACACTGAAGAACAAAAGGTGTTTGTCGCTCGCCACAATGTCTTCTTAGAAAGCGAATTTCTTGCAAAAGAAATTAGTGGGAGCGCGGTAGAGCTGGAAGAAATTCCAGAACCTCAAACTGCTACCAAGGACATAGTAGAACCTCAGATTTCAATAGAACATGACGAACCAACGCCACTCCGCAGATCTAGTAGGCTTTCTCATCCTCATGAAAGATACTATGGTTTTCTTCTAGATAGGGATCGAGAGGATTGCATCATTGATGATGATGAGCCTACTAGTTTTCAGCAGGCTATCACGAGTAGTGACTTTGTCACGACCCGAAAGTACGGAACATGACCGGCACTTAAACTACGAACGTCTCGAGGCGTACGTAATCTAAGTAAACCGAAAACCCAGAAATCCAAACCAAGAAAGTAGTAGAGTGCAGGAAAAACCAACTTAAAGCATGTAATTTCAATAGAATAAGCCGAATTATGCGGTTTTTGAAAACATCAAAAATTTACTGAAAATTTCGGCAGAGTCTCCTTTGTAAATACAGGCCCCCAAACGGGATACAACATGAATAGTATACGAAATCAATAAAAAGGCATCCCCAAGCGGGAGCTAGCTCTTCGTCAATCGACGGTCACAACCACACAAGCAATATAATATACAATGCCAACGGCGAGGAAAAAAACTCAAAAGGAAACTCAAAACCACCAGAAATATAACGAGCGACTCTAAGGTCGAAAGAATAAACAACACTGGTCTCTAACTCAAAATAAATACTTGATTGGTTGATGGAACTTCTAGATAAAACAGAATAATAATATACAAGATAAATAATGGGGGTACGATACAAGTAAACCCACCCACTAGCAAAACACCCGAAGGAAACTATGCCAGCAAGCCGTAAAGAAACCTGTACGACAAACCTGCAAGAAATTGGGGCACAACGGGGGTGAGTTGCCAACTCGTGAATAGAAAAACATCTACGCACAGAAATCGCATAAATAACGCAATCCTCGGGCAATGATCATAATATATCCTCAAAAATGTATAAAACATGCAGCCTATAACAATGGGTAGGGTAAATATCTAACCCGAGTGTAAACTCATGTGCCCGTGTCAGTGCCTCAGGTAGCAATATATCATATGAATGAGGTATGAATGCATGAAAACAGATTACATGTAAACGAAGAAACTGTTTTCATAAATTAGTGAAATTTCCTTCGTACTTTTAAACTGAGGTATCATAAATGAAATCAGTATCAACAGTGTCTAGTATCGACACAAAACATAAATCTCACTGTCTCGAAATATCAATGTCTCAATCTCAATATCTAGGGCGCCGTCAGTCCAGACCGGCCCCTACCATCCATCTCAAGGCCACGACGGTATCCTCCGGATATCCGACGCGTCGGGTAATATCACCGGTCGGTAGTGCTCCCCTGCCGGGCTCAACGTCAACACCACATTCCTCTTGCCCCGGGGTACCGCACCGGGCCCACCATGTACCCGAAACGGTTCCTCCACTCCTCGAATCGGGTCTCGAAATCCATCAGCAAACTCATGGTGGACGACTCATACATCATGGGAAAACCGCACTTTTTATTTTAAAAGAGAGAAAAGGTTTATTTATGTTTTTGCGGTTTTCCTCCAAATCCAAGAAATCTCATGAAATCCGAATCCAAGTCATCAATAGCATGTAAACAGTGAATATAGGCATGAGAATTCATGAATGCAACACAACAGTAAATAATAACATGCATGAAGTAGTAGGCAATAACTAGAATGTCTAACTAGCATATAAGGCAAGTACACTAATATCATGTCTAAACTATTAGCTAACAACCTATGTCAAATAAAACAGTATTTTCTAAAGTGTTCGTGACATGTCAATTACTGATGAAGATATGAGTGAGCCAGCAAGTAAGTGTACGTGGTACATACGCGTCATCGGTAATGGTGCTGGTGTCCTAACAGCATGATATTAATAATGAAATAAGAAATTATAATATATGTATGCGATGCGGAGCGAACAGAAAAAATGTGCGGGAGCTGAATACTAGACACAACGATAACTAATCTGTAATAATCTAATATAAGTTCTACAAATGGTGTCTTTCGAAATAACACGAATCATGGGGTTTTGAAAATAGGGACTACGGTGTTTTTATGAAAAGATATGTCTTTTGAAATATCCGTAAGATCCCTTGGGCTGTCTTTTAAAATACCCACGATTCGTTAGTTTTGAAATAGGTAGGAGTCTAATCTAATCTAACAACTACACTAAACTATACGGCTGAACTAACAAGCTGAACTACAGGTAAGGAAACTGCCTATCATCTGAGTCGATACATATACCTACCTGTATATGTATAGTCGGTGACCCCGCCTCAATAATATCATAGCCGATACCATATCTATAATCAGGCATCCCAAGTCAAGAGTGCGGATCAATCATCAATACAGCTCGTACGTAAATCCGTCGTACGGCAACCCAAATCTGGGTACGGGTCAAAATCATATTCATCATATTATTCACCTGGTATCCTCTTTATCAAATATCGTGATCGCGGTACTGATCTACGTCTAGTACCATACTGATACCGCCTACGTATGCATGGACGTGTGTGAAACACTACGTCAAGGACCCGCTACAACGTCATGTCGTATCTAAGATACGAACCCTGCTATATCGCCGATCTCACGGCCTCAAATCAAATCTCATCGACTCAGCTCAATCCCAAGTATCATCCTCAATCCGTATGTGAACACATAGTCCCATACCCATGTGAACACATAACTATAAAGAATCCCATGAGCACATATAAATAGGAATGTATGCAAGTATGTATGTGTGTATGTATGTGTGTATGTGTAGTGCAACACTACCCTAGGGTTCGCAACACTAAAGTAATCCAACACACTAATATCCATCCTAACATCGTTATTAATCCCAAATAACATATAATAATTGTTGGTGTGTATACGCATCCGTATACACCACCACGGACTGCGGGGGTGCTATACGCCATCCACCCGACTTCTCCCCGTAGATATAAATCTACTCACCTGGTCCTCGCTAGCCGGTGCCGACATCGCCACGCGCTTGCTTGTCGTCTCGAAGTCCACATGGGGTACCTACATATCATAACGCACCATATCGCATTAAAATCCGCCTCATGACCAAAACGACGCACGAATCTCACATAGGTCAAAACCTATGATTGCTTCACAAATCGACCCAAAAACCCTCGATGTCGGCATACAAACGCCAAACCATCGAGAAAGCTCCCAACACACTAATTTGTACAATTACAAGCCCTAATTATAATATAAAATAGCTTAAAATTCACAAAAACCCCAATTTCACTTAAAAAGTCATTTTTCCGAAAATCTAGCAAGCACAAATTACCGTTTTTGTACAATACTCGATGTATAGACGAATCTAGAGGCCACAATATTCACTAAATATCTTAAATAAGTCATAAAAATGATTCCCATAATTTAATCTCATTAAATTCCATAAACCCCAAAAACCTAGTTTACAAATTATCCAATTATAACAATTTTCAAGCAAAAAAAAAAAATTCTCGATTTAAAAATTAAGCTTAGATTTGCATAACCTAAGGTATTAAACCACTCATTATAATGTTAATAATTCTATGAAACCATAATTAGATTTTTAAACCTAATTATTAGACTAATTATAAAAACCTAGTTAGCAATTAGCAAAGTTATCACAATTTTAAATTAACAAATTAGTAAATAGCAACTAACTTAGATTTTGCATACAACCACATGTTAATCTCCTCATTACACCCATAACCAATTGATAAAAACCTCACTTGATCACAAACCCTAATCATTAATTCAAAACCCTTCTCTTGAATTTTAATTCAAGCACCTAGAACTAATTAAAAAAAACTAATTAAGCTAACATGAAACAATTAACACAATTTAAGAAAAGGTTAGAATTTATACCTCATGATCAAGAGATCAAACATGAAATTCAAAGCCTCTAAAATGCCAACTTGCTCCCTAGATCCATGCAAGAATAGCTAATGAAAAATGGGTAGGAGTTAGATTTGAGTTTTGGTTTAATTTTTGATGGAAATTTGATGGATTTTGAAGACTTTTTGATGATGAAAAGAGAGGGGGAAAATTGGGGGTGCACAAAGGGGGGTGGCACGGCTGAAAATGGAGGGGAGAGGAGAGAGAGGGAGGTGAGGAAAATAGTCCAAGTCAAGGCATAAAGTCAAAGGTCCAACTCATTTTACAATTTCCTTTCATTTCCTTTGTTTTCTTTCTTTTCTTTTCTTTGAAATTCAAGTGGGGAAAAAGATGGGGGCTACTGAATTCAACCAAGGGGAGAAGTGAATGGGGGTGCGTGGGTGTGGGTACGGGTGTGGGGTGATGAAAAATGATAAATACAATACCCCAAACATCCATTTATGCTAAAAAAAAGCCTTTTTTCTTCAATAATTTCTAAACCGTTTTGGCAAATGATTTCGTTCCAAAAACCACATGATAAAATTTTATTTAATGTTTTATGATGCACAAAATTTGTTTCAACTCATTCCAATTTGTAATTTTCCCTAATTAAATGTATTAGTGACGGCTTAAAATAATAATAAAATAATATTTTTTTCAGAAAATTTGAAATTTCACCAGCGGCTCAATAAACACCAAATAATAGCAATTACATAGCTAGAATATGTATATTTAATTTTTATAATAAGATATTTGTATTTTGACTTTTTACAGAAAACCCCCTTATTTTACCGATTTTTCGAAATTTCACCGAAACGATTTTCAAAACGTTACAATCTTCCCCCCTTAAAGAAATTCGGTCCCCGAATTTAAATTCAAACTCCCCCAAATACTAAACCATCTAAGAAAAACCATCAAGTCGTCGGGGCCCCGAAATTGTAAATACCTAAAACAAATCGTAGCGCAGCGCATGCGCTTGAAAAATGAGTATATAACTCAAATCAAAACTCCGTCAAGCATCCCGCAATCATCGGAGTCATGGAGAAGACATCAATGCCAAATCTAAATCAAACCAATATGACATAACTCGAAACTATACATGTAAATATCAAATCTATAACTGTAAGTATCTGAAGGAAATGCATGCCAAATCTCTTAAGTCGCTGTGCAACGCGTGTAACACTGCACAGTGGCGGACGTCTATCATAAGAAAATAACTATATACATATATACCTTTGTTTGAAATGTACGTTCCGCCGTTTTGGAAACAATTTAGAAGGGTCTCCTTGTTTTAACATTTCGTGTCATATTAGACACGTAGGTAAATACTGAGGCTATAGTTCGCTTTTTGGAAATCCCTTCAATAACTATCAATGCATGCAAAATATATTCAGGTACTGTCCTCTGACTAGTCCTGCTCAGTACGAAAACACATAGCAATATCATAAAAACGTACTGCTCTATACGAAATCAATCCCAAAATATGCACATGAATGCTACGTGCGTCTGGTGCGCATGGAAATCAAAATCCATGAATGTGCTATACATGCGCACAGAAACAACATCTAAGTGCATAAGGTGTGCACGAAACATCTGTCGTAGGCAACATGTGTGCCTGACAGCAAAATCAGGTGCATCTGACATGCACGAAAAATTCTCAATTTAGTGTCTCTAGTGTGCACCCAAATCACCCTTCAAAACATGCGGCCAACATGCGCGAAAATCCAAATCAGGTGCATCCATCGTGCACGAAATCATGAAATCCAATATCAAGCGCCGAACGTGCGCAAAATCAATCAGGTGCATAAGGTGCACAAAACAAATATCGAGTATCACAATCGAAATCGAAGTCCAGTGCATCTAAGTGCACAAAAGGCGTATCACTGCACTGCAAGCATATATAAACTATACAGAGTGCAGGAACGAAATCGTGTGCATGCATATGCACAAAACCAACTCAACTGTTTAAAACCGTAAAATCACAAACATGTGAAACTAAAGCACGAAAACGATATCAAGTGCAACACTGTGCAAAGATCGTAAATCCTCAATCATCGAAATCAAATCATACGAATAAATCACCCAAAACATCGTAATCAATAATGGCGGAATAGTACTGCTCAAGCGCATCCTCTAAGAATCTCGGCCAACTGTCACGGTCACTAGTAGGACGTCTCGTCGATGATCATGAACTCTGTCCTGCTGATGTGCGTAACCATGACCACTCCTGGGTCAAGGTCTTCACTGTGAATTACCAATCTTTCGGTCCATCGGCTCATCGGCCCTGTCGGGTGTGCTAACGGGGATGATCCAGTTCTGGCACGTCTCTTGTCATCTCCCGGTCAATCATCACGACCACTCGTAAGACAGCATATCACTGGCGTCGGCCTCTGGCTCTCTGAATGTACGTGACACATCTGATCCTGGGTGCAAGTATCATTGCAGCAGTGTCCTGGAAGGAATCCTGCTCACGGTCTCGTCTCTGCCAACTGTCCGGAAGTCATTGCCCTTTCCTATATCTGCATCTTGCTCTGGAACGACTGCATACTCATCGCGACTCCTTCTGGAAAGTATATCCAGTACTCTGCCTCGGCATGCGCATCGCATCTCCGATGTCGGCGGAGGGGAACGTCATCATATCCAGATCTTATACGAACCTCTTACTCCATTTTTCTCTAATGTCGACCTCTTCGGACTCGTCTCGTCGTGGCTGCATGGACTGAGCTCCAACGTCTATCCTCGTATCTGGAGTCTCCCAAGAATGCATCTCACCACCTAGCATCCGATTGAAGTCGGACCATTCGATCGATTCGTCGAAACCTCATAATCCCTCAAGAGCTCAACATCTTGGTACAATTTAATAGTATCGAATATATATGCCACAGCATCGGTGGTCCAGCCGTAGAAGGGCAAACCCAAGCCTCACTAATGGCGCCGTAGAACTGCCGCAAACCCGAAGGTTCAAAGGCTTTCACACGGTCATTAAGTCGAGTTAGGGTTTCATTCTTCTAGAGGGACCATAGAATTGCCTGCATGTCTTTCCGAATACTTTAAACTTGGAATAATAGGTTTCTGACATTCGATCGTCTCTGTCGACACTCACGTCTCTGCGTGAAGTCGTCTCTAGCTGGAATCAATCTATCTGATGAACTCGCATCGGGGTAAGCGAATGAACCACCTGTCCTAGTCATTCATCATCGGGTGACTAGCGACCTTCTATCATCTATTCGTATAACTCGCCCCGCAATAGCTCCAACATATGGGGCGATATCTCGTCGCTCGCAGCAACAACTGGCTCGCTCGTCTGCACGCTGAACAGTGCCTCAATCATCAGGAGTAAGCAACACACCAACGGTCATCAAAATCTGGATGGCCTCCATCATTGGCTCAATTCTCTAGTGTCGATCAGCACCTCCGAGTAACCTCATAAAGGCGATCCGCCAAACGCTCGTGGCGCGGAAACACAGTAAAAAGACACATCTCTGCAATCGTGTGTCGCCGGAATTTCGCCCTGGTCAGTCCTCGTTCGTGACGAGCTTGTGCTGACCACAACTCTAGCCGTAGCTCTCCCTGCCCGTAACCGTAGCAGCAAAATCATAACTGGTACTGATGAGGCTAGATCGGAATGAATATAATACTGAACAAGGAAATATACATCCTAAGGCTTCATAAGTGGAGTGGCGTGTCGTAAATATGCCGCGGAACATACCAACGGTACGTCACTCTACATCAGTCACCTATTCCATCAACCAAGGGTCATCCTACGCTCCGAAGGTTAAAACCTAACGCTCTGATACCAACTTTGTCATGACCCGAAAGTACGGAACATGACCGGCACTTAAACTACGAACGTCTCGAGGCGTACGTAATCTAAGTAAACCGAAAACCCAGAAATCCAAACCAAGAAAGTAGTAGAGTGCAGGAAAAACCAACTTAAAGCAAGTAGTTTCAATAGCATAAGCCGAATTATGCGGTTTTTAAAAACATCAAAAATTTACTGAAAATTTCGGCAGAGTCTCCATTGTAAATACAGGCCCCCAAATAGGATACAACATGAATAGTATACGAAATTAATAAAAAGGCATCCCCAAGCGGGAGCTAGCTCTTCGTCAATCGACGGTCACAACCACAAAAGCAATATAATATACAACGCCAACGGCGAGGATCAAAACTCAAAAGGAAACTCAAAACCACCAGAAATATAACGGGCGACTCTAAGGTCGAAAGAATAAACAACACTGGTCTCTAACTCAAAATAAATACATGATTGGTTGATGGAAGTTCTAGATACAACAGAATAATAATATACAAGATAAATAATGGGGGTACGATATAAGTAAACCCACCTACTAGCAAAACACCCGAAGGAAACTATGCCCGCAAGCCGTAAAGAAACCTATACGGCAAACCTGTAAGAAACTGGGGCACAACGGGGGTGAGTTGCCAACTCGTGAATAGAAAAACATCTACGCACAGAAATCGCATAAATAATGCAATCCTAGGTCAATGATCATAATATATCCTCAAAAATGTATAAAACATGTAGCCTATAACAATGGCTAGGGTAAATATCTAACCCGAGTGTAAACTCATGTGCCCGTGTCAGTGCCTCAGGTAGCAATATATCATATGAATAAGGTATGAATGCATGAAAACAGAATACATGTAAACGAAGAAACTGTTTTCATAAATTAGTGAGATTTCCTTCGTATTTTTAAACTGAGGTATCATAAATAAAATCAGTATCAACAGTGTCTAGGATCGACACAAAACATAAATCTCACTGTCTCGAAATATCAATGTCTCAATCTCAATATCTAGGGCGCCGTCTGTCCAGACCGGCCCCTACCATCCATCTCAAGACCACGACGGTATCCTCCGGATATCCGACGCGTCGGGTAATATCACCGGTCGGGAGTGCTCCCCTGCCGGGCTCAACGTCAACACCACATTCCTCTTGCCCCGGGGTACCGCACCGGGCCCACCATGTACCCGAAACGGTTCCTCCACTCCTCGAATCGGGTCTCGAAATCCATTAGCAAATTCATGGTGGACGACTCATACATCATGGGAAAACCGCACTTTTTATTTTAAAAGAGAGAAAAGGTTTATTTATGTTTTTGCGGTTTTCCTCCAAATCCAAGAAATCTCATGAAATCCGAATCCAAGTCATCAATAGCATGTAAACAGTGAATATAGGCATGAGAATTCATGAATGCGACACAACAGTAAATAATAACATGCATGAAGTAGTAGGCAATAACTACAATGTCTAACTAGCATATAAGGCATGTACACTAATATCATGTCTAAACTATTAGCTAACAACCTATGTCAAATGAAACAGTATTTTCTAAAGTGTTCGTGACATGTCAATTACCGATGAAGATGTGTGTGAGCCGGCAAGTAAGTGTACGTGGTACATACGCGTCATCGGTAATGGTGCTGGTGTCCTAACAGCATGATATTAATAATGCAATAAGAAATTATAATATAAGTATGCGATGCGGAGCGAACAGCAATAATGTGCGGGAGCTGAATACTAGACACAACGATAACTAATCTGTAATAATCTAATATAAGTCCTACAAATGGTGCCGTTTGAAATAACACGAATCATGCGGTTTTGAAAATAGGTACTACGGTGTTTTTATGAAAAGATACGTCTTTTCAAATATCCGTAAGATCCCTTGGGCTGTCTTTTAAAATACCCATGATTCGTTAGTTTTGAAATAGGTAGGAGTCTAATCTAATTTAACAACTACACTAAACTATACGGCTGAACTAACAAGCTGAACTACAGGTAAGGAAACCGCCTATCATCTGAGTCGATACATATACCTACCTGTATATGTATAGTCGGTGATCCCGCCTCAATAATATCATAGCCGATACCATATCTATAATCAGGCATCCCAAGTCAAGAGTGCGGATCAATCATCAATATAGCTCGTACGTAAATCCGTCGTACGGCAACCCAAATCTGGGTACGGGTCAAAATCACATTCATCATACTATTCACCTGGTATCCCCTTTATCAAATATCGTGATCACGGTACTGATCTACGTCTAGTACCATACTGATACCGCCTACGTATGCATGGACGTGTGTGAAACACTACGTCAAGGACCCGCTACAACGTCATGTCGTATCTAAGATACGAACCCTGCTATATCACCGATCTCACGGCCTCAAATCAAATCTCATCGACTCAGCTCAATCCCAAGTATTTGTTAGTGTATATGTCCTAGAGGCCATTACTGTATCATACTAGTTTGTATATTACTTAATGGAAGCTTGGGATATTCACCTTGTATAAACAGTCTTGCTCAATATAGTAGTATGCTACTTGGTTTGTTTCTACTTCAATGTGTACTTGTGTTTATTTCAGTATATCACTTATACGCATTAGTGGAGCCCTTAGGATCTTTGCTTGATTACCAGCGTTGTGATGGCAGTCACACTAGTGGGGGCTGGGTAATCTATAGGCACATCCTTATACAGGTCCCTAGTCGTAGGACTATCGAGACTGGGCATCGATACTCCGGAGTAGACTAGCGTATGCGCTTCTCATCCCAGTGTGGGAGATGGTCTGTCCCACAGCCATCAGTACGTCGTACTGGAGATAGTATACGGGTGCTCGTTGGGTTACGAGTACACTGGACAGGACTCGTCGGGAACTGACAGGTTGGTATTATACCTATCGTCAGTTATCAGTTCCCAGGTGACATGAGTACAGCTTAGTCCGCTGACTTGACACTGACACTTCGCCTCGAGTGTGTTCCCACTGCACTTTGATCACTACCCTACCACGGCTCAAAGGAGTCGTGCAAACAGGTGGTGGTTGGGTACAGTCCCGAAGCACTTGGAGGCAGTGACGGTTAGACAGGATTCGTCTCTCCCGGTATTGGGGGTTGACATCGCGCTGTGTCTAGGAGAGCCATTACACGAGTAGTCCCTGGCCAGGGCAAGCGAGATATACTGGTAGGTTTCCAGTGTTATCTCAGGGTGTTTTGGGCTTCACTCCGACACGACTTGTACCGCTATTGGGGGACTGACGTTTTACCGCCCCCTAGGCCCGCCATGCGATGTATCAGACGAACAGACCGGACTGTACGGAGAATGTCATATTCAGACTCAGTAGGAGTTCAGATGGGGTTTCACCTCGTCAGCCTTCTTGTCGGCATCTACCTGGGGACCGTTACGCACAGCTAGTGCCGCTTGCGGTCTGTGGTTAAACCCACTGCCAGCGTAGTGTCGAGTCTTTAGAGTCCCACACAGAGGGTATTCGCCTCTGGGCAAAACAGAGTAGAGGTCGCATGGTTTTGCGACAGGGTTCGTTCTCATCCGCGCACTGGTGCACGTTTGGAGTCCGGACGGATTATACTGGCAGGCTCTGGTTTGAGCCAGATACTGGTATATGTTTTGGGGTTGCTTTTATATCTTGGTATTCTTGTTCCTCGGAACGAGAATGCAGGTGTGTATGCACAGTTGCTTGAGGCGGAGAATGAGGTTTTTCATTAGGGTTTCGGATCGGGTGCGTATGCACAGTTGACAGTTATCATTTTCCAAACCCTAATGGATTTGTATATTATCTATTAATAATAGTAATTAAATAAGAATTATGTTATGGTTGTTTTTTGTTGACTTGTTGATCTTGGTTGACTTGTTGACCATTGACCACTTTCATGCCTTGAAAGTCTTCCTTGATTCATGCTTACACTTCATTTAAAGAAGCATGATAGTGGTCATTCCAAAATTACCATCAACTATTCTTATTTCAATTATTATCATTTAGATAATTCATTTCTTTTGCAATATGGTTGCAAGAAAGAAATAATTGAGCTCATTCTATCATAACCTCTCTCTCTCCTCATTTCATCTTCTTCCTCCTCTTGAAAAGAGAAACCTTCTCATGTGTTGAGAATCATTCTCTTTAGATAGAAAAGCAAACCCTAATCACTCTCTACTCATTCTAGGATGAAGGTTTAGCAAGCCGGAAACCCTAGTTCACTCAAAGATCGAGGAAGAGCCCAAAGTCGAACCTTCGAGGTGGATCCATCTTCGACGGGAGAAGGCGACGAAAAGAGAACCATCAACCTCTACAAGGTTTGAAGAAGAAGGAGTTCAAGTTTAGGTATAACCATCTTCCATAGTAGCTAACTCTCTTTAGCTTGTTAACTAGTTTTAGTTTAGACAACGATCCTGACATAGTTTAGTCCATGTTGCCTCTTGCGATAAAAATTCGTTTTTTATACCGTTTCCGCCTCCCCGTAAGTACCGGGGGTCGCAATATGGACTTACAGTGGTATCAGAGACTAACTAAACTTAAACTAGCTTGGTAGTGAAGTGTAACGAAGTTCGGAACCGAAAAATCGCAAAACCGGAAAATCAAAACCCTAACTTTCTGTTGAAATTTTTTCTGCTCAAAATGAAAAACTTTATACTTGTAAAATAGTCTCAGGGTTTTCTAAGAACACACAAGAAAAACGATAGCATGTTTCATCAAAACCGCCGCCCTTCCGCGGCCTGAGCTACTCATCTGGCCGCGGAACCGCCGCAAGTTGGTGTCATCTTTGCATCGTTTTTCGTGCAGTGTTCTTCTGTGTTGGTTTTGGGATTTTTAAGATATATTATATGTACCCAGATTTTCCAGAACTGAAATTCACTTTTGGGGTCCTATAATTCCGTATTTTTTTCCGAACTTCACTGCACTTTGGCTATGTTGGTTATATCTGTGATGTTTGCATGTATTGAACGTCGGCTAATCGCTATAAGTCGATTAGTCGGGGTTATACATGATCTGTAATGTGCTGGAATGTGTATATGAATGTGTTGGACTGTCGCGGGTGAATAGCCGGGGTGGATGTGAGATGAGCTTTTGTTTTTCTTTCATTCATTGTAAATGTAAATTGATGTAATAATATTATTTGTTTGGCCGCACAACCGGGTCGGGGTTGTAGCCGTCATTGTATAATTCTTTTTACTGTTTTTGCTCCTAGGATAGACCCATGGTGGGGTGCACAAACTACCGGGAACATGGAGGGTAGTTTGCCGCACCCGTAGGGGTCTTGGGTGGGGTATTTGCTATTCACCGCGACCGTGTTATCCGCTTTTCGTTTCAGGCTCGACAGGAATGCGGATTGCTAATATATCCAATGTATTCATCTGTGATCTGTAATGTCTATCATTGCTTTCTATTTAGACGTTGCTTATGTTTTACAGCCGCGCTAGCCCAGCCCCCGCTCTGTCGTTAGTTAAGTAACCTAACGAGTGATGACGGGACCCCGTGGCGAATGCGAATGGCATAAGCGTACGTCATATTTTGGTTGTTTTCTGCAATGGTAGGATTAAATGATGGGACGCATTAAAAGAACTAATGCAAGAATATCACGCATTAAAAGAACTAATGCAAGATAATAAACCAAGTTTAAGTCGATGGAACACTTTCGAAAAACCACTCGGTTCTTTTCAAAACTAACTTTTAAATGCGGAGCTTGAGCCACTCCTTCTAAAAGCTATCTCGTTCCATCGATTATATCAAGTTCACTACGTTCACGGTTTTACCAAAACCATTCGTAGCCCTCCGTCGTTTCGCATGAATAGGCAATAGTATTCAAGCTGTGTATTTTGGCCAAAGTCAAGGCACAGTGATTGGTAGCTATTGGGTGTTCATGTGTAGCATAGATAGATGCGTTGATTTGGGACAGTCGTGCTGCCATTTTGGCCAAAGTCAAGGGTATGTACGGATGGATCCAAATTAACCTGGAAAGTGACGGGAAGAACTTGACATGTGACTTATGATATTTTGGCCAAAGTCAAGGTCATAAGAGCATGGGGCAAAAATCCACATCGGGAGTTTCATAAGTACTGAAACTTGCTAGATTTGCATACCATTTGGAGTGTGATGATTATGGTAGGATTCCTTCATTTTCGTCACGCGATGATATTTGGATCCCGATCCTACTGTGAGTATATGCTACTCCTCGGGAAATTTCTCACTAAACGATCAATGCTATAAACCTAGTAGGTGCCTAGAAAGGTGTTAGCGGGGCTACGCCCCCAGGGAAAAGAGGTTCTTAAATTAAGGAACTTCGCGAAAGCGTTGGAAAACCTCCCTCGAAGTACCGACACTGGCCTGGCTGAACGGTTAAGCAAGTATTGTACGGTGGGATTGATCCCGGCTAATTCTTCCTTTGTGGTTTGAGGAGGGATTCGAGAGACAGTGGGAGCCATCCTGTTTAGACAAATTAAAAACCATTCTAAACTTGCAAGAGCATCGTGCTAAGTGTTTCTTCTCTCCCCCTGCAGCGACCAAATCGAAATGACTGGACTTAAGTTACTTCTAGATAAAAACATATTGACAGGGCCAAACTACAAAGATTGGCTCAGGAATGTCAAATTGGCAATCTCTTACGACAAGCTAGGGTATCTTCTTACCAGCAAAGCTCCCCCCGTCCCAGGTCCCACCTCCAGTGTCGCGGATAAGGAAATCCGTAAGACTTGGGAGATTGACAGCGCGAAGGCCAGATGCCTCGTACTTGCCTCGATGGACAATGACCATCAGAGGAGGCACGAGAATATGGATTTGGAATCCATATTTCTTCATACAAAAGAACTGTATGGAGAGCAGTCTCGTATCGCAAGATACGAAGTGTCGAAGAAGTTATTTTCGACTAAGTTGGCCGTCGGATCATCGGTAGCGGACCACGTGCTTAAGATGATTGGCTACACTGAGGAGCTCGCGGAACTTGGGACCACGTTGGACAGTGAACTTTATACAGATATAATTCTCCAGTCCCTTCCATCCACTTACGCCCAGTTCATACTGAATTTCAACTTGCAAGAAAAGGAAGTTGAACTTTCAGAACTCCTCAACCTGCTGAGGAGCGCAGAGGGCACCCTACAGAAGGGTAGGGATACATCCACTTTGTTTGTAGGAGGATCTTCTTCTTCTAGGTCCAAGGCGAAAGCCAAGGGAAAGAAGAAGAAAGCCCCCGCCAAACCAAGAGGCGGTGTTAGTAAAGTGGGTGCGAAGGGAAAGGAAAAGGCAACAAAAATAGCGGGGAAGCTTGTTGGTAAAGAGGAATGCTTCTATTGTCACAAGAGTGGACACTGGAAGAAAGATTGCAGGGCTTGGAAAGCCAGGACACAGGAACTGAAGCAGGTTGCGGCTTCAGCTTCAGGTGTGTATGTTATTGAAAACTGTCTTTCTATAAACTCTACTTCCTGGGTATTGGATACCGGATCAGGATCTCATATCTGTAATTCTTTGCAGGCGTTGAGAAACCGTAGGGTTTTGAAGGCAGGTGACATGACCCTCAGAGTTACGAACGGAGCTAGCATGGATGCTAAAGCCGTGGGGGACTATCACCTGGGAATGTCAGATGGGCATGTTTTGGTTTTGCGTAATTGCTTTTTTGTACCCAACGCAACTTGTAATATAATTTCTGTATCTTTGGTTTCTAAAGAAGGTTATGAATTTGCGTTTGTAAGTAATGTTGTTAACATTCACCTTAATCAAGTTCTGATTGGGTCAGGTACATTGAGCAATGGTATATACGTATTAAACCAACCACAGATTTTCAATGTCCAGAATACACACAAAAGAAAGTCACCAGATATTAATCAGACTTTCTTATGGCATTGTAGACTGGGTCACATCAATGAGAGAAGGTTGACTAAGTTACATACAGAAGGATATTTGGATCCGTTCGAATATCAATCATATGCCACTTGTCAATCCTGTCTCAAAGGAAAGATGACAAAGACTCCGTTCACTGGACACGGAGTAAGAGAGAGCGAGCTCTTGGGACTCGTACACAGCGACGTGTGCGGTCCAATGTCTACACATGCGCGAAGCGGTTATTCTTACTTCATTACTTTTACGGATGATTTTTCAAGATACGGTTATGTCTTCTTAATGAAACATAAGTCCGAAGCTTTTGAAAAATTCCAGGAATTTAAGAATGAAGTAGAAAAACAGACCGGCAAAAGTATCAAGATTCTAAGATCGGATCGAGGTGGAGAATACTTAAGTGCCGAGTTCCTGAATTATTTAAAAGAGAATGGGATTCTCTCTCAGCTTACTCCTCCATACACCCCGCAACATAACGGTGTATCGGAGAGACGGAACCGGACCCTATTGGATATGGTACGGTCCATGATGAGTAACGCTGAGTTACCGCGATCATTCTGGGGGTATGCACTAGAATCAGCTGCGTACCTTTTGAACCGAGTTCCTACTAAGACTGTGCCTACTACACCATATGAAATGTGGTGTGGGAAGAGACCCCATCTCAGTCACATTAAGACTTGGGGAAGTCCAGCTTTTGTTAAAAAGCAGCATGCGGACAAGCTCGAGGCGCGCTCAGTACTGTGTAAGTTTGTGGGATATCCAAAGAATTCCAAGGGATATCTTTTCTACTACGAAGAGGAACAAAAAGTTCTTGTTTCTCGTCATGCCCACTTTCTAGAACATCAGTTCTTAGAAAAAGAATTAAGTGGGAGCGCAGTAGAACTGGAAGAAATTCCAGAACCACAGACTATTACTGAAAGCTTAATGGAACCAGAGGGTTCAAATGAACAGGACATTCCTACGCCGCTCCGCAGGAGTAGTAGGCAGTCTCATCCGCCCGAGAGATACTACGGTTTTCTCATAGACGGGGATCGAGAGGATTGCATCATAGATTATGATGAGCCTACTAGCTTCCAGCAGGCCGTTCAGAGCGTTGACTCGGTAAAATGGCTGGATGCAATGCGGACCGAAATGGAGTCCATGTACACCAACAAAGTATGGACGTTGGACATTGCTCCAGACGGGGTAAAACCCGTAGGATGCAAGTGGATCTTCAAAAGGAAGATTGGTGTAGATGGACAGGTTGAGACCTATAAAGCTAGACTTGTAGCAAAGGGTTTCCGTCAAAGACCTGGCTTGGACTATGACGAAACCTTTTCTCCAGTGGCTATGCTGAAATCCATTCGGATCCTTCTTGCCATTGCTGCCTTCCACGATTATGAGATTTGGCAGATGGACGTAAAAACCGCTTTTCTAAATGGAAATTTAGAGGAGTGTGTCTATATGGATCAGCCAGAAGGTTTCATTCAGAGTGGGAGCAGCGGAAAGGTGTGCAAGTTGCTTAAGTCCATCTATGGACTAAAGCAGGCATCGCGGAGTTGGAACATCTGTTTTGATGAGACGGTCAAGGAATTTGACTTTATCAAAAATCCAGATGAACCGTGCATCTATAGTAGATTTGTAGCGAGAACTGTAGTATTCCTTGTTTTATACGTGGATGACATTCTCTTAATAGGAAATGACATTCCTATGCTACAATCTGTCAAGGGTTTCTTGTCACACAGGTTCTCCATGAAAGACCTGGGTGATGCCTCTTACATCCTGGGGATCCGGATCCATCGTGATAGATCCAAGAGGATATTAGGACTTTCACAGTCTAGGTACATCGACACCGTACTGAAAAGATTCAGTATGGAAGATTCCAAGCGCGGTAACTTACCGGCTTGTCACGGGATCACCCTCTCTAAAGAGATGTCTCCCAAGACTGATTTGGAGAGGGATCGCATGTCTATTATACCCTACGCTTCTGCGGTAGGCTCTATAATGTATGCGATGTTGTGTACCAGACCGGATGTAGCTTATGCACTGAGTGTAGTAAGCCGGTATCAGTCAAACCCTGGGGAGAAACATTGGATAGCGGTAAAGAACATTCTCAAGTACCTGAGGAGGACTAAGGAGATGTTCTTGGTGTATGGCGGAAAAGACCTCCAGATTGAGGCCTTTGCTGACTCCAGCTTCCAGAGTGACAAGGATGATTCCAAGTCCATGTCGGGTTTTGTCTTTACCCTCAATGGAGGGGCGGTGTGTTGGAAGAGTTCCAAACAGGAAACCGTTGCAGACTCGACTATGGAAGCGGAATACATCGCTGCATCTGATGCCGCAAAAGAAGCTGTCTGGATAAGGAAGTTCTTAAAAGAACTTCAGGTGGTTCCCTCCATTGTTGACCCAGTACCTCTGTATTGCGACAACAACGGGGCTATAGCTTTAGCAAAGGAACCCAGGTCCCATCAGAGATCCAGGCACATCTTGAGGCGGTATCACCTGATCAGGGAGATCGTGGATCGCAAGGAGATCGAGGTTCGGAGGGTTGCTTCAGAAGAGAACACTGCAGATCCATTCACCAAGGCCCTACCCCAGACTCAGTTCGAGCGGCTGATCGAGATGATAGGTCTTCGATACGCCAGTACATGGCCTTAGTGCAAGTGGGAGATTGTTAGTGTATATGCCCTAGAGGCCATTACTGTATCATACTAGTTTGTATATTACTTAATGGAAGCTTGGGATATTCACCTTGTATAAACAGTCTTGCTCAATATAGTAGTATGCTACTTGGTTTGTTTCTACTTCAATGTGTACTTGTGTTTATTTCAGTATATCACTTATACGCATTAGTGGAGCCCTTAGGATCTTTGCTTGATTACCAGCGTTGTGATGGCAGTCACACTAGTAGGGGCTGGGTAATCTATAGGCACATCCTTATACAGGTCCCTAGTCGTAGGACTATCGAGACTGGGCATCGATACTCCGGAGTAGACTAGCGTATGCGCTTCTCATCCCAGTGTGGGAGATGGTCTGTCCCACAGCCATCAGTACGTCGTACTGGAGATAGTATACGGGTGCTCGTTGGGTTACGAGTACACTGGACAGGACTCGTCGGGAACTGACAGGTTGGTATTATACCTATCGTCAGTTATCAGTTCCCAGGTGACATGAGTACAGCTTAGTCCGCTGACTTGACACTGACACTTCGCCTCGAGTGTGTTCCCACTGCACTTTGATCACTACCCTACCACGGTTCAAAGGAGTCGTGCAAACAGGTGGTGGTTGGGTACAGTCCCGAAGCACTTGGAGGCAGTGACGGTTAGACAGGATTCGTCTCTCCCGGTATTGGGGGTAGACATCGCGCTGTGTCTAGGAGAGCCATTACACGAGTAGTCCCTGGCCAGGGCAAGCGAGATATACTGGTAGCTTTCCAGTGTTATCTCAGGGTGTTTTGGGCTTCACTCCGACACGACTTGTACCGCTATTGGGGGACTGACGTTTTACCGCCCCCTAGGCCCGCCATGCGATGTATCAGACGAACAGACCGGACTGTACGGAGAATGTCATATTCAGACTCAGTAGGAGTTCAGATGGGGTTTCACCTCGTCAGCCTTCTTGTCGGCATCTACCTGGGGACCGTTACGCACAGCTAGTGCCGCTTGCGGTCTGTGGTTAAACCCACTGCCAGCGTAGTGTCGAGTCTTTAGAGTCCCACACAGAGGGTATTCGCCTCTGGGCAAAACAGAGTAGAGGTCGCATGGTTTTGCGACAGGGTTCGTTCTCATCCGCGCACTGGTGCACGTTTGGAGTCCGGACGGATTATACTGGCAGGCTCTGGTTTGAGCCAGATACTGGTATATGTTTTGGGGTTGCTTTTATATCTTGGTATTCTTGTTCCTCGGAACGAGAATGCAGGTGTGTATGCACAGTTGCTTGAGGCGGAGAATGAGGTTTTTCATTAGGGTTTCGGATCGGGTGCGTATGCACAGTTGAAAGTTATCATTTTCCAAACCCTAATGGATTTGTATATTATCTATTAATAATAGTAATTAAATAAGAATTATGTTATGGTTGTTTTTTGTTGACTTGTTGACCTTGGTTGACTTGTTGACCATTGACCACTTTCATGCCTTGAAAGTCTTCCTTGATTCATGCTTACACTTCATTTAAAGAAGCATGATAGTGGTCATTCCAAAATTACCATCAACTATTCTTATTTCAATTATTATCATTTAGATAATTCATTTCTTTTGCAATATGGTTGCAAGAAAGAAATAATTGAGCTCATTCTATCATAACCTCTCTCTCTCCTCATTTCATCTTCTTCCTCCTCTTGAAAAGAGAAACCTTCTCATGTGTTGAGAATCATTCTCTTTAGATAGAAAAGCAAACCCTAATCACTCTCTACTCATTCTAGGATGAAGGTTTAGCAAGCCGGAAACCCTAGTTCACTCAAAGATCGAGGAAGAGCCCAAAGTCGAACCTTCGAGGTGGATCCATCTTCGACGGGAGAAGGCGACGAAAAGAGAACCATCAACCTCTACAAGGTTTGAAGAAGAAGGAGTTCAAGTTTAGGTATAACCATCTTCCATAGTAGCTAACTCTCTTTAGCTTGTTAACTAGTTTTAGTTTAGACAACGATCCCGACATAGTTTAGTCCATGTTGCCTCTTGCGATAAAAATTCGTTTTTTATACCGTTTCCGCCTCCCCGTAAGTACCGGGGGTCGCAATATGGACTTACAGTATTATCCTCAATCCGTATGTGAACACATAGTCCCATACCCATGTGAACACATAACTATAAAGAATCCCATGAGCACATATAAATAGGAATGTATGCAAGTATGTATGTGTGTATGTATGTGTGTATGTGTAATGCAACACTACCCTAGGGTTCGCAACACTAAAGTAATCCAACACACCAATATCCATCCTAACATCGTTATTAATCCCAAATAACATATAATAATTGTTGGTGTGTATACGCATCCGTATACACCACCACGGACTGCGGGGGTGCTATACGCCATCCACCCGACTTCTCCCCGTAGATATAAATCTACTCACCTGGTCCTCGCTAGCCGGTGCCGACATCGCCACGCGCTTGCTTGTCGTCTCGAAGTCCACATGGGGTACGTATATATCATAACGCACCATATCACAATAAAATCCGCCTCATGACCAAAACGACGCACGAATCTCACATAGGTCAAAACCTATGGTTGCTTCACAAATCGACCCAAAAACCCTCGATGTCGGCGTACAAACGCCAAACCATCGAGAAAGCTCCCAACACACTAATTTGTACAATTACAAGCACTAATTATAATATAAAATAGCTTAAAATTCACAAAAACCCCAATTTCACTTAAAAAGTCATTTTTCCGAAAATCTAGCAAGCACAAATCACCGTTTTTGTACAAAACTCGATGTATAGACGAATCTAGAGGCCACAATATTCACTAAATATCTTAAATAAGTCATAAAAATGATTCCCATAATTTAATCTCATTAAATTCCATAAACCCCAAAAACCTAGTTTACAAATTATCCAATTTTAACAATTTTCAAGCAAAAAAAAAATTCTCGATTTAAGAATTAAGCTTAGATTTGCATAACCTAAAGTATTAAACCACTCATTATAATGTTAATAATGCTATGAAACCATAATTAGATTTTTACACCTAATTATTAGACTAATTATAAAAACCTAGTTAGCAATTAGCAAAGTTATCACAATTTTAAATTAACAAATTAGTAAATAGCAACTAACTTAGATTTTGCATACAACCACATGTTAATCTCCTCATTACACCCATAACTAATTGATAAAAACCACACTTGATCACAAACCCTAATCATTAATTCAAAACCCTTCTCTTGAATTTTAATTCAAGCATCTAGAACTAATTAAAAAAAACTAATTAAGCTAATATGAAACAATTAACACAATTTAAGAAAAGGTTAGAATTTATACCTCATGATCAAGAGATCAAACATGAAATTCAAAGCCTCTAAAATGCCAACTTGCTCCCTAGATCCATGCAAGAATAGCTAATGAAAAATGGGTAGGAGTTAGATTTGAGTTTTGGTTTAATTTTTGATGGAAATTTGATGGATTTTGAAGACTTTTTGATGAGGAAAAGAGAGGGGGAAAATTGGGGCTGCACAAAGGGGGGGGGCTAGGCTGAAAATGGACGGGAGAGGAGAGAGTGGGAGGTGAGGAAAATAGTCCAAGTCAAGGCATAAAGTCAAAGGTCCAACTCATTTTACAATTTCCTTTCATTTCCTTTGTTTTCTTTCTTTTCTTTTCTTTGAAATTCAAGTGGGGAAAAAGATGGGGGCTGCTGAATTCAGCTAAGGGGAGAAGTGAATGGGGGTGCGTGGGTGTGGGTACGGGTGTGGGGTGATGAAAAATGATAAATACAATACCCCAAACATCCATTTACGCTAAAAAAAAGCCTTTTCTCTTCAATAATTTCTAAACCGTTTTGGCAAATGATTTCGTTCCAAAAACCACATGATAAAATTTTATTTAATGTTTTATGGTGCACAAAATTTGTTTCAACTCATTCCAATTTGTAATTTTCCCTAATTAAATGTATTAGTGACGGCTTAAAATAATAATAAAATAATATTTTTTTCAGAAAATTTGAAATTTCACCAGCGGCTCAATAAACACCAAATAATAGCAATTACATAGCTAGAATATGTATATTTAATTTTTATAATAAGATATTTGTATTTTGACTTTTTACAGAAAACCCCCTTATTTTTCCGATTTTTCGAAATTTCACCGAAACGATTTTCAAAACGTTACAGACTTGATGAAATGGCTGGATGCTATGAGATCCGAAATGGAATCCATGTACACCAATAACATATGGACTTTAGATGTTGCTACTCCTGGAGTAAAACTAGTTGGATGCAAATGGATCTTCAAAAAGAAGATTGGTGCATTTGGACAAGTGGAAACCTACAAAGCTAGACTCGTAGCAAAAGATTTACGTCAAAGACCAGGATTGGACTATGATGAAACCTTTTCAACTGTAGCTATGCTTAAATCTATTCGGATCCTGCTTGCGATTGCTGTCTTCCATGACTATGAAATCTGGCAGATGGACGTAAAAACAGCTTTTCTAAATGGACATTTAGAAATGAGTGTTTACATGGATCAACCAGAAGGTTTCTTAGACAGTGGGAGCAGCGGAAGAGTCTGCAAGTTGCTTAAATCCATCTATGGATTAAAGCAAGTATCGTGGAGTTGGAACATCTGCTTTGATGAGACAGTCAAAGAATTTGACTTTATCAAAAATGTAGATGAACCATGTATTTATAAGAAGATTGTAGAAAGAGCAGTAGTCTTCCTCGTTTTGTACGTCGACGACATACTACTGATAGGGAATGATATCCCTATGCTACAATCAGTAAAGCTCTTCTTGTCACAGAAATTCTCTATGAAAGACTTGGGAGATGCATCATACATTCTGGGCATTAAGATCTATCGTAATAGATCTAATAGAATGTTGGGACTTTCACAGTCCAGGTATATAGACACTATAATAAAGAGATTTAGTATGGAAGATTCCAAGCGAGGTAATATGCCCGCTTGTCACGGAATCACCCTCCCCAAAGAGATGTCTCCAAAAACTGATGAAGAGAGGGCTTGTCACGTCCCGAAAGTATGGAACATGACCGGCACTTAAACTACGAAACGTCTCGAGGCGTACGTAATCCAAGTAAGCCCAAAACCCAGAAATGCAAACCAAAAAAAGTAGTAGAGTGAAGGAAAACCAATTTAATTAAGTAGTTTTAATAGCATAAGCCAAATTATGCGGGTTTCTAAAAACATCAAAAAATTTCCTGAAAATTTCGGCAGAGTCTCCTTTGTAAATACTGGCCCCCAAGCGGGATACAACATGAATAGTATACGAAATCAATAAAAAGGCATCCCCAAGCGGGAGCTAGCTCTTCGTCAATCGACGGTCACAACCACACAAGCAATATAATATACAACGCCAACGGCGAGGATCAAAATTCAAAAGGAAACTCAAAACCACAAGAAAACCACAGAAATATAGCGCGCGACTCTAAGTTCGAAGGAATAACATCACTGGTCTCTATCTCAAAATAAATACATGTTTGGTTGATGGAACTTCTAGATACAACAGAGTAATAATATACAAGGTATATGATGGGTACGATACCAATAAACCCACCTACTAGCAAGTCACCCGAACGAAACTGTGCCCGCAAAGCCGTAATGAAACCTGTACGGCAAACCTGCAAGAAACTGGGGCACAACGGGGGTGAGTTGCCAACTCGTGAATAGAAAAACATCTACGCACATAAATCGCATAAATAACGCAACCTAGGTCAATGATCATAATATATCCTCAAATATAAGAATAACACGTAGCCTATAACGAGGCTAGGGTAAATATCTAACCCGAGTGTAATCTCATGTGCCCGTGTCAGTGCCTCAGGTAGCAATATATCATATGAATGAGATATAAATGCATGAAAACAGAATACATGTAAATGAAGAACTGTTTCATAAATTAGTGAGATTTCCTTTGTATTTTTAAACTGAGGTATCATAAATGAAATCAGTATCAACAGTGTCTAGCATCGACACAAAACATAAATCTCAATGTCTCGAAATATCAATGTCTCAATCTCAATATCTAGGGTGCCGTCAGTCCAGACCGGCCCCTACCATCTATCTCAAGACCACGACGGTATCCTCCGGATATCCGACGCATCGGGTAATATCACCGGTAGGTAATCTGTCCCCTGCCAGGCTCAACGTCAACACCACATTCATCTTGCCCCGGGGTACCATACCGGGCCCACCATGTACCCGAAACGGTTCCTCCACTCCTCGAATCGGGTCTCGAAATCCATCAGCAAAATCATGGTGGACGACTCATACATCATAGGAAAACCGCACTTTTTATTTTAAAAGAGAGAAAAGGTTTATTTATGTTTTTGCGGTTTTCCTCCAAATCCAGAAAATCTCATGGAAATCCGAATCCAAAACCTCAATAACACGTAAAATAGTGAATATATGCATGAGAATCCATGAATGCGGCATAACGATGAATAACAGTATGCATGAAGTGACAAGTAATAACTACAATATCTAAGCTGGCATATAAGGTAAGTACACTAATATTATGTCAAACTACTAGCTATCTAGCTAAGTTAAGCAATAATATTTTCTAAGGTGTACGTGACATGGCAATTACCGATGAAGATGTGTGTGAGCCGGCAAGTAAGTGTACGTGGTACATACGCATCATCGGTAATGGTGCTGGTGTCCTAACAGCATAATATCAACAATGCAATATGAAAGAACAATGTAAGTATGCGATGCGGAGCAACAGCAATAATGTGCGGGAGCTGAATATTAGACACAACGATAACTAATCTGCATTACCCTAATATAAGTCCTACAATAGTGCCTTTTGAAATAACACGAATCGCGGTGTTTTGAAAATAAGGGCTACGGTGTTTTTAAGAAAAGATACGTCTTTTGAAATATATCCCTTGACATTTCTTTTAAAATACCCACGAATCGTTAGTTTTGAAATAGGTAGGGGTCTAATCTAGTCTAACAACTACACTAAACTATACGGCTGAACTAACAAGCTGAACTACAGGTAAGGAAACCGCCTAACATCTGAGTCGATACATATACATACCTATATATATATTAGTCGGTGATCCCGCCTCAATGATATCATATCCGATACCATATCTATAATCAGACATCCCAAGTAAAGAGTGCGGATCAAACATCAATATATAGCTCGTACGTAAATCCGTCGTACGGCATCCCCAAATTTGGGTACGGGTCAATATCACATTCATCATACTATTCATCTGGTATCCTCTTTATCAAATATAATGATCGGGGTACTAATCCACGTCTAGTACAATACTGATACCGCCTAAGTATGCATGCACGTGTGTTAAACACTACGTCAAAGGACCCGCTACAACGTCATGTCGTATCTCAAATACGAACCCTGCTATATCACCGAATTCACAACCTCAATACAAATCTCATCGACTCATCTCAAACCCAAGTATCATCCTCAAGTTCGTATGTGAACACATAGTCCCATACCCATGTGATCACATAACTATATATTCCCGTATAAGCACAAATGAAAGAAGAAAGTATGCAAATATGGGTTGGTGTGTGCATGTGTAGTGCGACCACTACTCTAGGGTTTCGCGACACTAAATCAACCAAGAACACCAAATATCCATATTATCATCAATATACTCAAACAATATATATATGTGTGTATACGTATTCGTATACATCACCACGAACTGCGGGGGTGCTATTCGCCATCCACCCGACTTCTCCCCGTAGATATAAATCTACTCACCCGGTCCTCGTTCGCCGGTGCCGACGTCGCCACACGCTTTCTTGTCGTCTCGAAGTCCACATGGGGTACCTACATATCATAACGCACCGTATAGCATTAAAACCAAATTCGAAATCGAAACGGCAGACGAAAATCAAATCGGCACGCGTATCACGCATAGATCAAAACCTATCGCCTACGCATGCAAGAATAGTCAAACCAACCCTCGATGTCGATGTACAAACGTCAAACCATCGAGAAAATCCAAACACACTCATTTGCGCATCCACGAACACTAACTATAATATAAAATAGGTTAAAATTCACAAAACCCCCAAATTTACCTTAAAAGGCATTTTTCCGAAAATCTAGCAAGCAAAAAAAAATTACCCGTTTTAGTACAAAACTCGACGTTTAAACAAATCCAGCGGCTATAATACTTATTAAACATCTCAAATAAGTCATACAACCCATTTCAAGAATTTAATATCATCAATTCTTATAAAAATAAAAATTCTAGTTTTGCAATTTAACCAAAATTAAACACCAAATTTAACTAAATTGGAGTAATTAACCAACAATTAAGACATGGATTAAGATTTATACCTCCCAATAAGAGATCTAGCAAGAATCTAAGCCTCCCAAATTGCTCTCTTTTCACCAAGATCCATGCTAGATAGGCCAAGGAAAAATGGGTAGAGATTGGATTTTGATTTTGTGAGGTTTTTGTGTTGATTTTTCGGCATTTTGTGATGAAATTTTGAGGTGAAATGAGAAAGAGAAGAGAGGGGGCTGTTGCAGCAGTGAGGAAGAGGAGGATTCGGCCAATTTTGGGGAGATTGGAGAGAGAATGAGGTGGGAAAAGTATTGACAAGTCAAAGAAGTCCAAGGTCAACACAACCATACATCTTTTCTTATACTTTTCTTTTTGTTTTCTTTTCTTATTTGTGTGGAATGGAGTGGGGAAAAGGGGGGAGTGCTGCTGAATTTCAGCCACATGGGGATGGGGGTGAGTGAGTGTGGGTGTGGGTGTGGGGGAAAAAGATAAATGTTATACCCCAAACAACCATTTACACTAAAAAAAGCCTTTTTTCTTCAATAATTTCTAAACCGTTTTGGCAAACGATTTCGTTTCAAAAAGCACATGATAAAATTTTATTTAATGTTTTATGATGCACAAAATTTGTTTCAACTCATTCCAATTTGTAATTTTCCCTAATTAAATGTATTAGTGACGGCTTAAAATAATAATAAAATAATATTTTTTCAGAAAATTTGAAATTTCACCAGCGGCTCAATAAACACCAAATAATAGCAATTACATAGCTAGAATATGTATATTTAATTTTTATAATAAGATATTTGTATTTTGACTTTTTACAGAAAACCCCCTTATTTTACCGTTTTTTCGAAATTTCACCGAAACGATTTTCAAAACGTTATAGGGCTCGCATGGGCATTATACCCTACGCTTCGGCGGTAGGATCTATAATGTATGCGATGTTATGTACCAGACCGGATGTAGCTTACACACTTAGTGTGGTAAGCAGGTATCAGTCTGACCCAGGTGAGAAACATTGGATAGCGGTGAAGAACATTCTCAAGTACCTGAAAAGGACTAAGGAGATGTTCTTAGTTTACGGTAACAAGGACCTCCAGGTAGAGGATTTTACCGACTCCGGCTTCCAAAGTAACAAGGATGATTCTAAATCCATTTCGGGTTTTGTGTTTACCCTTAATGGAGGGGCGGTATGTTGGAGGAGTTCCAAACAGGATACCGTCGCAGACTCAATTATGGAGGCTGAGTATATAGCTGCTAGTGAAGCAGCAAAAGAGGATGTCTGGATGAGAATGTTCATTTCTGAACTTCAGGTGGTTCCGTCCATTGCCAATCCAATAACTTTGTATTGTGATAACAATGGCGTTGTAGCTTTAGCGAAGGAACCAAGGTCCCATCAGAAATCCAGGCATATCTTAAGGCGGTTTCACTTGATCAGGGAGATCGTGGATCGTCGGAAGATCGAGATATGGAGAGTGTACAAAAAAGACAACACGGCAGATCCATTCACCAAGGCCATCCCTCAAGTGCAGTTCGAGAGGCTGTTTGAGATGTTGGGCATGCGGTACGCCAGCAACTGGATCTGGTAGAGACAGTGGGTACTCATTGCGCCAATTATAGGCCTTAGTGCAAGTGGGAGATTGTTGGATATATATGCCCTAAAGGCCTTCATTGTATAGGATGCTAGGGATATGTATGTACATGACAGTCTTGCTTGATATGATAGTACGCTATTTGGTTTGTCTTTGTCTTAACGTATGATATATTTTACTTGGTATTTATATATGTATGTTGATAAAGCCCATAGGGTGTTTGCCTGAGTACCGGCGTTGTGATGGCAATCATACTTATGGGAGCTGGATAGTCAATAGGCACATCCTTAGATCTCCCTGGTCGCAGGAGTATCGAGACTGGGCATCGATACTCCGGAGTAGACTAGTGTATACATATGTAGACCCTGAGGAGGGGCGATGGACTGGTCCCGCAGCCATTGGTGTAGTGCACCTAAGATTGTATACATATGCTCACTGGATGTGAGTACACTGGATAGGACTCGCCGAGAACTGACTGGATGGTATTATACTTAATGTCAGATAGCAGTTCTCAGGTGACATGTTTGCAGATAGTCCGTTGACTTAAGGTCGTCATTTGTCTGGTGTGAGTTCCCACTGTGCTTTGATTACTACCCTACAACGATTCAAAGGAGTCATGCAAACAGGTTTTAGTTGGGTACTGTCCCGAGCCACATGGAGGCAGTGAGTGACTGTTAGGGATTCGCCACTCCCGGTATAGGGAGTTGATATCGCACGGTGATCGGTTGGTCATTACCATAAGTCCCTTGCCAGGGCTGATTGAGAATTACTGATGGACTGATCAGTAGATTCTCGGATGGTCTTGAGCCATGCCGACATGACTTGCACGGTTATTAGGGGTCTGACATCCACCACCTCCCTAGACCATACATGCGATACTCTTAGACAAACAGACCGGACTGCGCGGATATTGTCACGGACAGGCTCAGTAGGATTTCGGATGGGTTACCTCATCGGCTTTCTTATCGACAACTACCTGGGGACCGTTACGTACAGCTAGTGCCGCTTACGGTCTGTGGTTAAACCCACTGCCAGCGTAGTAGTCGAGTCTTTAGAGTCCCACACAGAGATTTCCCAACTCCAGGTGAAAAGATATAGAGGTCGTATGGTTTTATGACAAAGGTTCGGACGCATACGTGTTTAATCGCACGTACGACATTCGGACAGTTTTTACTAGCCGGCTTTGGTTTAAGCCAGATTCTAGTATCAGGTTATAGGATTTATACATTCTAAAGTTTTTCCGTGTTTTCACGGATGCGAGGGGCGTTCTCGTAATTTCCGAGAAGCTTCTAGAAGGATGTGACAAGAGGGGTTAAGGTGGCATTTTCATTAATTGCTTTAGAGACTTATTCATATGATTCATCATATCATTAAATGCATCATTAATGCATCATTAATGATCTAATGACTCACATGATGAATCACTCTTCTTGAATAAATGATGCATGGTGAATAATCATTTAATTGATATTATTTGATATTTCATTATGTTTTATATATTCAAGTGAGAAGCTTTTCTCATATCATTATCATCTCCACCTTCTCTCTCCTTAAGCTCTCTCTCCTTCCCCAAACCCTAATCCTACCACTCATGTGTTGAGAACAAGTATTAGGAAAGACTAAACACTCCATAACTAATCTTTACATGATCTTAGTTCTTTTATTAGCAACTAGAGAAACTAAGTAACCTCAAGTTTAGAGGTTATTGCTTGGATTAGGGTTCTCGGGTGGATCGTCTATCACGGAAAGGAAGCCGAGGAGGACGTGGAGATCCAAGGAGGCCATAGAGATCGTAAAGACGAAGGACTAGAATCGTTTGGTATAATCTTTTAACATAGTAACTTAGAACTCTATGCATATTGTTAATTATCGTTTAGCAAAGATCTTCGGTTAGTCGATGTTCGCTTAATAAACAAGATCATTTTTCATATTTCCGCCTCCCCGCAACTCGTGGGGTGTTGCACATCGACTTACACATCATAACAATGGCTATCATTTCATGGCATTGACCTTTGCGTGCTTGTTTTGTTCATAAAATGCATTAAATGCATGAAATGATAAAGCCATTGACATTAACCATCATAAGATGCTTAATTATTGTTATTATTATAATTATTTTGTATTATGAGAGCATGGGTGGAAAAAGGCTTACTCATTCTATCATTCTCATTCTCTCTCATCCTCAAGCTCTCCCTCTTCCTCTTGCTCTCTCTAGCTCAAGGAAACTCCCTCTCATGAGTTGAGAACCCTTTCCTTAGAGATAAAACCCTAAACACTTCTCTACTCATCCTAGTATACAAGGTCTAGCAAACCAAGTATTCTAGTTTTCTCTAGTTTGTGGTTGAAGCCAAAGGTAGAAGCTTTCGGGTGGATCCATCTTCGGTGCAAGGAGACAACGAGGTGAGGTCGATCCGACTACCGCAAGGAGTTGAAGAGAAGGAGTTCAAGTTAAGGTATAACCCCCTAACCGAGTAGGTAACTCCTAGTTAGGTTTTTATATAGTTGTTTAACAAAGATCCGTATTTTGAGTCCATGTTACCCACCGTAGAAAATCGTTTTTCACCATTTCCGCAACCCCAAAGAAACCAGGGACGGGTAACGTGGACTTACAGAGTTCCCACCGTGCTTTGATTACTACCCTACCATGGCTCAAAGGAGTCATGCAAACAGGTTTTAGTTAGGTAGAGTCCCGAGCCATATGGAGGCAGTGAGCGGATCGGCAGGGGTTTCTTCTCTCTCAGTAATGGGGGTGAGATCGCGCTGTGTCTAGGAGAGCCATTACACAAAGTCCTTGGCCAAGTCAGGTGATTTACTCGTAGGTATTCCAATAGTATCTCAGGGTTTTCTAGGCAACACTCTGACACGACTTGTACTGCTTTTGGGGGTCTGATGTTTACCAGCCCCTAGGCCCGACATGCGATACTCATAGACGAACGGACCGAACTGTACGAATATTATCACTGACAGGCTCAGTAAGGTTCCAGGTTGAGTTCGCTCTTCGTTTTCCCTTTTGGTCAATACATGTGTAGCTCGTTACGTACAGCTAGTACCACTGACATGCTAGTGGTTAAATCCACAGCCAGCGTATTGACGAGTCTTTAGAGTCCCCCACAGAAAGTTTTCCCAAGTTTTCGGCGAAACGTTGTAGAGGTCGTATGGTATTATGGCAGAATTCGATCATACATGTGCACTTGTGCACGGATAATGATTGGACGGATCATACTAGTGGCCTTTGGTTTAAGCCGGATCCTAGTATTAGATTTGTTGGATTACTTTAGTCTCATCGCATTTGCATTTAGTCGGAGTGCGGATGCCGGTATGTATATACAGGTGAGGGGTATCCTTGTGATCCGTCATGAGTTTACTTTAGATGTTGCCATATCTTTTTGTCGGACTGAATATTTGGGTTAATGTTTATTTTGGTGGAAATTGTGTGTGGATTTCATCATGAGGAGCATTTATTGTGACATGTGCATGGGTGATGACTCATGGTCTTTTTATTTCTGCAAATGTCACATTAGTGATTGATTATTGTGTTGAAATGATGGTTAGAGAAAGAGGGCAGCCATAGGCTTGGGGTTTGCTCTTGGATTATCATTCTAGTGCTCTCACTTTTATCTCAACACAATAGAAAAGAAAAGCTCTTCTTCTTCTTTTTCCTCTAGCTCACTACTTCTACCATGGCTTCATCTTCAACCTCCATCCATACACTCTCATGTGTTGAGAATCAATGGATGCTTGTAACAAAGTTATCACACACATTCTCTACATCACCATGGACATGTCGGCTAGCAAATTTCATGTCCGACTTGCTTCGGTTTTAAGAGGGAGACCATAAAAAGACTTCTTGACGTGGTGCCCTTCCGATGAGGAGGTGGGAGATCGGATATGCCGCGTGAAGCTTGGGATGGGGGCTAAAGACCGAAGGACACAGATCGATCGGTATAGCCTTTCTATCATCTTTCTAGTTAGCTAGTTTAGTGTTAATGGTTCGATCCGGGTGAAGAAATACGATAGCGCTGGTTTAGTTAAAAGTTTTTGTTCCGTGTTTGGCCTTAGATTGACGGCCGAGGCGCTTCCGTAGACTTACAGATATGTGTACAAGTTCATGTATATGATCGAACCTTGCCGAAAAACCATACGGCCTCAACATCGTTTCGCCCGAAGCAGGGAAACCCTCTGTGTGGGACTCTAAAGACTAGTCAATACGCTAGCAGTGGATTTAACCACAAGCACGTCAGCGGCACTAGCTGTACGTAACAACTAACCAGGTATTGAACAAAAAGGAGGCCGACGAGCAAACTCATCCTGAAACCCCTACTGAGCCAAACATGCCCGAATAAAATTAGATGAGCCAAACAGTGACAATACCCATACAGTCCTGTCCGTTCACCTATGAGTATCGCTTATCGAGTCTAAGGGGTGGATAAAGTCAGACCCCTAATAACTGTAGGGTTCCTAGGCACACTAATGAAGGTTCATAAAGCATCAAACATGCCCGAATAAAATTTTATATGTGCCGAACAACCCAAAGACGGGATCTTTGCTAGATTATTAGGGTTTAGCATGCAAGATAACATCTTTAAAGCTAAGTGTGAGAGATTACAACCTTTGTAGTCCACTCCTTCATTTCACAAGCTCCGAGTAGAAGTGCATTCGCCGCGATTCACGATCTCCCGGACTCAAGAGAGGCTCCACGACTCGAACGATCCATTCTAGCTTGAAGTGTTCTGATTCTCCGATGATCTATGTCGAAGTTGCTATAACCCAAGCTTTCTCACTCTAAAGAGATGAACACCCTAATCTAATGGGCTAGATTAAGTGAGGATGATGGAGTAGTATTTATGCTATCTTTTTATCTCACTTTCTCACAATAAATCACCATAAAAGGATTAACTAGTAAGCTCTCTCTTTCAAAAACCAAAGAAAGAAGAAGATGAAGAATGAAAGAATAATCCTTTTGTGATGAATAGAAGTCTAGTGTATATGATTGATTATAGAACCAGGGTCAAGGATGATAGGATAAAACTTGTAGAGAATAAACTAGAGTTAGGGTTTGGTTTGGTTAAGGATAAGTATCAACCATAATATCTTAACCAAGACAAAATATAATCCTTCTAGAATGAACTTGAAAGAGCTAACCCTAACCAAACCCTAATCCATTTTATCATCCTTAAACATGTTTTATAATAAATCATATCATGTCACAATAATATATATCACATATATATTATATATTTGCAACAATAGAAAATAATACAATTAACATATATCGCATATATATCAATGTATTAATCCGGTGAGAAAATGAAATAATAAAGCGAGCCAATATTAGATAATGTAATACAATATATCATATATATCATTATACATTAAATCATCGAATCAACATTTGATCCGACGATCCGGCTATATCGAATATAACCGACTAATATATCATGTACCGATTCATCGAATCAACACTTGATCCGATGTCCCGATTCATATCTAAATATCGCGAGAATATAATACGGTATCTCATATCGCATTATCCTCGGTCCTGCACATATCACATATGTGCCTCCACTCCGTTTTGCCTGAGCCAGGAAACCTCTGTGTAGGACTCTAAAGAATCGTCAATACGCCGGTAGCAGGTAATGATCATATCAAACACCCACAAGCTGCAAGCGGTCAGCTAAACGTAATAGCCACCCAGGTATTGAGCGATCAGAAGATCAACATGCTAGCCTGTCCGTTCTCCTGTGAATCCAATCAGTAACACTCCCGTACAGTCCGGTCTGTTCGTCTGATATGTCGCATATCAAGTCTAGAGGTGGTATACGTCCGACCCCAGTAACCGATAAGTCGTGTCGATGTGAGGCTCATAACAGGTCGAGCAACTACTGGTAACACTTACCAGTATATCTCTATATCAGCCCTGGCCAGGGACTTCCAGTTATAGCCAATCGAACACTGCACGACATCAACTCCCTATACCGGGAGAGACGAATCCCCTCCTATAGCTCATTGCCTCCATGTGATTCGGGACTGTACCCAAAAGCCACCGTTTTGCATGCCCTCTTGGACGTGGTAAGGTGGAAATCAAAGCACGGTGGGAATCATACAAGACTCTATGACGATCTCGGGTCTACAGACTACCCTGTACCAGTGTCACCAGAGAACTGCCATCTGACGTGTGGTATATCACCAACTGGGAGTTCTCGGCGAGTCCGTCCAGTATACCCAGTCTCCATTGAGCACCCGTACACCATCCTTGATGTTAAACACCGATGGATATTGGATCATCCATCGCCTATCATATGGGTCAAGATGCGTATACGCTAGTCTACTCTGGTGTATCGATGCCCTGTCTCGATATACCCTCGACTAGGAACATTTATAGGATGTACTCATCGACTACCGTGGCCCCACTAGTATGATCCCATCATAATCCCAGTAGTCGAGTACAGATCCTAAGGGCTTTATCAACATGTGAGAGAAAGACAGTAAACCAATGCAAGTCAATATGTTAAGATAAAGTGAAACCAAATAGCATACTATCATGACGAGCAAGAAAGTCCTCTCTGTATATATCCAAACATCCATTATAATATACATCAAATGTGCAACAATGGCCTCTAGGGCATATACATAACTAACAATCTCCCACTTGCACTAAGGCCAGCTGCTGTAGTATCTCATACCTAGCATCCCGAATAATCTCTTAAACTGTATCTGGGGAATGACCTTCGTGAGTGGATCCGTAATGTTGTCCTTTGTATCTACTCTCCTGACCTTGATCTCCCGGCGATCAACAATCTTCCTGATCAGGTGATACCGCCTCAGAATATGTCTGGACTTCTGATGGGATCTGGGTTCCTTGGCCAAAGCCACAGATCCATTGTTATCGCAATACAGAGGTATTGGGTGTTCAATGGATGGAACCACACCAAGTTCAGTGATGAACTTCTTCATCCAGACAGCCTCTTTGGTAGCATCGTTGGCAGCGATGTATTCAGCCTCCATCGTCGAGCCTGCAACGGTATCCTGTTTGGAACTCTTCCAACATACCGCCCCTCTATTGAGAGTAAAGACAAATCCCGAGTGCGACTTAGAGTCGTCCTTATCACTTTGGAAGCTGGAATCGGTAAAGGACTCTACCCGGAGTTCTCCGTTACCATACACCAAGAACATATCTTTAGTCCTTCGCAAGTACTTGAGAATGTTCTTCACAGCTGTCCTGTGACTCACTCCAGGATCTGCTTGATACCGACTCACTACACTTAGTGAGTATGCTACATCAGGTCAGGTAGATAGCATCGCATACATGATAGAGCCTACTGCCGAAGCATAGGGTATCCCTTGCATGCGAGCTCTCTCCAAATCAGTCTTGGGAGACATCTCTTTGGAGAGAGTGAGTGCAGAGATCATGGGTTGGTTCCCACACTTGGATTCTTCCATACTAAACCTCTTTAGTATGGTGTCAACGTACCTGGATTGGGACATTCCCAATATCCGTTTAGATCTATCTCTATAGATCCTTATCCCCAACATGTATGAGGCATCACCTAGATCTTTCATTGTGAATCTTTATGATAAGAAGAGCTTGACTAATTGCAGCATAGGAATATCATTTCCTATCAAGAGTATGTCATCCACGTACAATACGAGGAAGACAACCTTACTCTATGCTACCTTCTTATAGATACAAGGTTCATCTATGTTTTTGATGAAGTCAAACTCTTTGACTACTACATCAAAACAGATGTTCCAACTCCGCGATGCTTGCTTTAACCGATATATGGATTTAAGCAGTTTGCACACCTTTCCGCTGCTCCCACTATCTACGAAGCCCTCTGGCTGAGTCATGTACACGCACTCTTCTAAATCACCATTTAGAAAGGCGGTCTTAACATCCATTTGCCAGATTTCGTAGTCATGGTATGCAGCAATGGCAAGTAAGATCCGGATGGACTTAAGCATAGCCACTGGAGAAAAGGTTTCGTCATAATCCACACCTGGTCGTTGACGAAATCCCTTTGCTACAAGTCTAGCTTTGAAAGTCTCACCTTTTCCATCTACACCAAATTTCTTTTTTAAAATCCACTTGCTCCCAATGGGTTTTACCCCTTCAGGAGCATTTTCCACAATCCATACTTTATTGGTGTACATGGATTCCATCTCAGATCGCATTGCATCCATCCATTTCACAGAGTCACCACTCGTGATGGCCTGCTGGAAACTTGTTGGGTCATCATCTTCCATGATGCAATCCTCGCTTCCACCATCAATGAGAAAACCGTAGTATCTCTCAGGTGGACGAGAAACCCTACTAGATCGGCGGAGAGGCTGGGGTTCGTCGGGTACTACTGAATCCTCTGGTTCTACTAAATCTTCAGTTGCAATTTGTGTTTCTGGAACCTCTTCCAGCTCTACCTCTTTGCCACTAATTTCCTTTGCAAGAAATTCCTTTTCCAAAAAGGTGGAATGTTGAGCAACAAACACTTTTTGTTCCTCAGCGTGGTAGAAAAAATATCCTTGAGAATTCTTTGGATATCCCACAAATTTGCAAAAAACTGATCGTGCCTCGAGTTTGTCTGGATTTTCTCTTTTGACATAGGCCGGACAACCCCATATCTTAACTCGTTTAAAGTATGGTCTCTTCCCACTCCATATCTCATATGGTGTGGTAGATACAGATTTAGACGGAACTAGATTCAATATGTATATGGCTGTCTCAAGCGCATACCCCCAAAAGGAAATAGGTAACTCAGCTTCGCTCATCATAGATCGCACCATATCTAATAGGGTCCGATTCCTTCGTTCCGATACACCGTTGTGCTGTGGTGTATAAGAAGGAGTAAGCTGAGAGAGAATCCCATTCTCTTTTAGATAATCTAGGAACTCATTCCTTAAGTATTCTCCTCCTCGATCAGATCGAAGGATCTTAATACTTTTGCCCGTTTGTTTTTCTACATCATGCTTATATTCTCTGAATTTCTCAAAAGCTTCAGACTTGTGTTACAACAGGAACACATGCCCGTATCTAGAGAGATCGTCAGTGAATGTAATGAAGTAGGAAGAACCGTTCCTGGCATGCGTAGACATGGGACCGCATACATCACTATGTACCAGTCCTAAGAGTTCGGTAACTCTTTCTCCGTGTCCACTAAACGGAGCGTTGGTCATTTTTCCTTTGAGACATGAATGGCAAGTATCATAAGATGAAAATTCGAATGAATTCAAATATCCATTTTTATCTAACTTAGCTAGCCGTGTCTCATTGATATGGCCAAGTCTACAATGCCACAAGAAGGATTCGTTCATTTCTGAACTTTCCCTCTTGTGTGTGTTTTGTATATTGAGGACTGTATTCTGATTTAGAATGAATATGCCATTATGTAACGAGCCTGATGCAATCAACTTTTGATCTAGGAATATGTTCATAACATTATCCTTTACTACAAAATTATATCCTTCTTTAGTTAATAAAGAGACTGATATAATGTTGCACATCATGTTCGGTATATAATAGCACTCATTTAGAATCAGTGTATTACGACTTGGCAATATAAGGTGATATTCGCCAACTGCTTTGGCTGCAATATTTGCACCGTTCCCTACTTGAACGGAATGATCACCTTTTCCCAGTTCTCTACCTTTACGTAGCCCATGTAACAATTTACATATGTGGGATCCTGATCCGGTATCTAATACCCAGGACGTAGGGTGAACTGAGAAACAGTTCTCAATAACTAACACACCTGAAGAAGATAGATCAACATGCATGTTCTTTTGGGCGGCTTGAGAATCTAGATATTCGTCTATTCCCTGTTCAGTCTTATAACTCTTATAAGAAAGAACGTCTCGAACGTTCCCCTGCTCAGTATAATAAGCGGGTTCAGTCAATACTTCCATATTATTATCTTGATTATGGCCTGACATGGTCGCTACCTGGAGAGAGAGAGAAGAAAACACTTTAGCATATGCTCTTGCAAGATTAGATTGGTTATTATCTTATCTAATCAGGATGTCTCCCACTGTTTTTATCAAATCTACCTTCAAACCCTAAAAGGCAAGATTAGCCGGGATTAATTACACCCTACAATTTCGTCAATCTTTCAGCCAGATCAGTGTCGGTACTTTGAGGGAGGTTCCCGGTGCTTTCGCACGGACCTAATTAAAGAAAACCTCGTTTTCCCAGAGGCGTAACCACGTTAACACTTTTCTAGACACCTACTTGATCGACTAATTGTCCTGTGTAAAACTATCCCAGGAGTAACTCTTACTCGCAGTGGGTATCGGGATCCAACTATCTCATAGGAGGAATGCAATCTCATTGCAAATTTCAACACTTGAAATTCCCTATAATATTTTGCCCCTAGCGATCTATGACCTTGACTAAGTCAACAAACCATAAATCGCAAGTCAAGTTCAACCCGTACATTTCTCGATTGAATTAAACCCACCCGTACGACCCTTGACTGAGTCAACAAGGCCGTGCGAATACCCTAATCCAATCACATCTCATGTTTTAGCAGATAAACACTACTTAGCTACCGTACACTATGCCTTGACAAAGTCAACAAACATAGCACGAATACTAAATAATATCTATCTGAACTGACGGAGGGCTACGCAGGTTTTTTCAGAAAAAACCATGAGCGTAATGAACTTGATATCGTCGTAGAATCATGTGAAATTTTGAAATGGAGTGTTTTTTAGGCTTTCATTAGTTTTGCTAAAGAGGTCACCCCCGGTGAAGGGATCTCGGCTCTTTCCTCATCGAATAAGGTGCAGGACATATCATATATATCACTGTGCAAAGCAAAACTCTAAAAGCAATCAAAAGACAAACCGAGTTTTGTAGCATCTGCCAGTTTCTCTAAAGAGGTCACTCCCGGTGAAGGGATCTCGGCTCTTTCCTCATTGAATAAGGTGCAGGGTATATCATATATACCACTATGCAAAGCAAAACTGTAGCTACCCTTTATAAAGTTTTGATTCTACAACATCTTTTTGGTTTCTTTTTCTTTTTATTAATCTCATTAATAAAAAATCCAATCAGCTTATGCTTCCTAAGCATCACAGATAAATACGACGTACACTTATGCCATCCGCATTCGCCTCGATGTCCCCTCGTGCACCGTTAGGTTAGGTAACTAACGACAGAGCAGGGCAGGGCTAGTGTGGGTGTAAAACATAAGTAACGTCTATATAATATATCATATATACTATATACTGTATCCATCACAACATATCAAATGATTACATCACAGATATCGCAGCAGAAACATAGATATAATGTGGGATATATTAGAACGTCCGTATTTAGTATTTAGCCAACAATAGAAAATACGGATTCCACAGTCGCGATGAATAGCCAAGCCCACACCCTGGACCCCTACGAGAGCGGCAAGCGACCCTACCAATTCTGAAGTTTAGGAGACCCGGTTTCGACTCCACGAGATGGCCTCCCACTGAACCCCATAACCCGGTCACTTGTGCTCCCCTCCTTAGGTCCATCCTAATGCGGAAAAGTAAATAATATACAACACTGGTGGCATCAACCTCAACCTGGATGTACCCCAAATAAAAGAATAATACATTACATTTGAATTTACTTGAATGAAAATATAAAACTCTCATCTCACATAAAAAAACCCGGCTATTCAATCGCGACAATCCTGCATATCATATCTCAGCAACATATAATATCTCATATCATCAACGTAAGTAAGTATGCATACACTGATCGTCGTCGATGTATTTCAACGACAATCGGCAATACAACTACATACTACACTTATGGTCACAGAAAAGAAATTGTAAAACTACAATATTTCGAATCCACAATCACTTTAGACATCGTAAATTCGAAATATCACATACTTCGCATTTCATGCCTAACTCTTTGAATTCCACATATTGTATCACATTCCAGATAAATAGACAGTATTAAACTTTTCGAACAGATAATCAAATACCCAAAATTTCCCAAAGCGCTCAACACTTGAGCGGAGTTCAAATAATCCCAGAATATGTCATAGTACCAGTGATCCAGCCGTAGAAGGGTCAAGCCAACGCCTCACATGTGGCATGGCGTACTGCCCCAAACCCGAAGGTTCAAAAGACAGTTCAAGACGGTCACATAATTGAGTTAAGGTTTGTTGTCTTCTAGAGGGTCCACCACTTAACTTGTACAATTTTTCCGAAAGATTTAAACCCGATAAAAATTCAACACATGAAAGTTTGCCGTGCCGGGAAACAGTGAGTTAATGATATCCGTTCAAATAGTTTAACAGTTTCTAAATATCCGGAAATAATAACGAATATAAATATTCCGATCGAATCTACGATTACAAAGCAAACCCCAGAATACTCAACACTTGAGTCAGAATAAAAATACCCATAAAATATATACCAGAGAAATATGAATTACTGTGCAAAAATGTGGCCCTGATCTCTTTATACTGCCGCGGTTCCGCGGCCCAAGCGAGGTACGGCCGCGGTTCCACGGCGGTTTGTACGGATCAGGGGATTATTTTTTCACCGAATTTCTTATTTTTCCCTGCTGTATTTTTCAGGTATTTTTAATTCAGAAAAATCCCAGATTTTGAATAATTTCCAGAGAGGGGGTTAAATTTGTCGGTTCGGGTTCGATCGGAGTTTTAACTTCGTAAACACATCGCCTAATGCTCTAGCTAGGCTCTGATACCACAGTAAGGTTCCTAGCCACACTAGTGAAGGTTCATAAAGCATCAAACATGCCCGAATAAAATTTTATATGTGCCGAACAACCCAAAGACGGGATCTTTGCTAGATTATTAGGGTTTAGCATGCAAGATAACATCTTTAAAGCTAAGTGTGAGGGATTACAACCTTTGTAGTCCGCTCCTTCATTTCACAAGCTCCGAGTAGAAGTCCCTTCGCCGCGATCCATGATCTCCCGGACTCAAGAGAGGCTCCACGACTCGAACGATCCATGCTACCTTGAAGTGTTCCGATTCTCCGATGATCTACGTCGAAATTGCTTTAACCCAAGCTTTCTCACTCTAAAGAGATGAACACCCTAATCTAATGGGCTAGATTAGATGAGGATGATGGAGTAGTATTTATGCTATCTTTTTATCTCACTTTCTCACAATAAATCATCATAAAAGGATTAACTAGTAAGCTCTCTCTTTCAAAAACCAAAGAAAGAAGAAGATGAAGAATGAAAGAATAATCCTTTTGTGATGAATAGAAGTATAGTGTATATGATTGATTATAGAACCATGGTCAAGGATGATAGGATAAAACTTGTAGAGAATAAACTAGAGTTAGGGTTTGGTTAGGTTAAGGATAAGTATCAACCATAATATCTTAACCAAGACAAAATATAATCCTTCTAGAATGAACTTGAAAGAGCTAACCCTAATCAAAACCTAATCCCTTTTTATCATCCTTAAACATGTTTTATAATAAATCATATCATGTCACAATAATATATATCACATATATATTATATATTTGCTACAATAGAAAATAATACAATTAACATATATCGCATATATATCAATGTATTCATCCGGTGAGAAAATGAAATAATAAAGCGAGCCAATATTAGATAATGTAATACAATATATCATATATATCATTATCAATTAAATCATCGAATCAACACTTGATCCGACGATCCGGCTATATCGAATATAACCGACTAATATATCATGTACCGATTCATCGAATCAACACTTGATCCGATGTCCCGATTCATATCTAAATATCGTGAGAATATAATACGGTATCTCATATCGCATTATCCTCGGTCCTGCACATATCAGATATATGCCTCCACTCCGTTTTGCCTGAGCCAAGAAACCTCTGTGTAGGACTCTAAAGAATCGTCAATACGCCGGTAGCATGTGATGATCATATCAAACACCCACAAGCTGCAAGCGGTCAGCTAAATGTAACAGGCACCCAGGTATTGAGCAATCAGAAGATCAACAAGCTAGCCTGTCCGTTCTCCTGTGAATCCAATCAGTAACACTCCCGTACAGTCCGGTCTGTTCGTCTGATATGTCGCATATCAAGTCTAGGGGTGGTATACGTCAGACCCCAGTAACCGATAAGTCGTGTCGATGTGAGGCTCATAACAGGTCGAGAAACTATTGGTAACACTTACCAGTATATCTCTATATCAGCCCTGGCCAGGGACTTCCAGTTATAGCCAATCGAACACTGCATGACATCAACTCCCTATACCGGGAGAGACGAATCCCCTCCTATCGCTCATTGCCTCCTTGTGATTCGGGACTATACCCAAAAGCAACCGTTTTGCACGCCCTCTTCGACGTGGTAAGGTGGAAATCAAAGAACAGTGGGAATCATTCAAGACTCTATGACGATCTCGGGTTTGCAGACTACCCTGTACCAGTGTCACCAGAGAACTGCTATCTGACGTGTGGTATATCACCAACTAGGAGTTCTCGGCGAGTCCGTCCAGTGTACCCAGTCTCCACTGAGCACCCGTACACCATCCTTGATGTCAAACACCGATGGATATGGGATCATCCAACGCCCATCATATGGGTCAAGATGCGTATACGCTAGTCTACTATGGTGTATCGATGCCCTGTCTCGATATACCCTCGACTAGGAACATTTATAGGATGTACTCATCGACTACCGTGGCCCTACTAGTATGATCTCATCATAATCCCAGTAGTCGAGTACAGATCCTAAGGGCTTTATCAACATATGAGAGAAATACAATAAACCAATGCTAGTCAACATGTTAAGATAAAGTGAAACCAAATAGCATACTATCATGACGAGCAAGAAAGTCCTCTCTGTATATATCCAAGCATCCATTATAATATACAACAAATGTACAACAATGGCCTCTAGGGCATATACATAACTAACAATAACGCGACATCTAGTGTCGGTACGAAACCCATCACCACCTATGAAACTACCGATCCTAGATCAGTAATTCTCGACTACCTTGGCCAAGGAATTATGGTGATGGCCACCCGTGCACACCGCAAAATCAACCCCCAATACCGGGAGTGACGAATCCCCTGACGATCTACTCACTGCCTCCATGTGGCTCGGGATTGTACGCAACCAAAACCTATTTGCACAACTCCTTTAATCCATGGTAGTGTAATAATCAAAGCACAGTGGAAACTTACACGAGATAATTGACGATATCGGTTCGATAGACTAACCTGTACACATGTCACCTGGGAACTGCTATCTGACAATAGGTATAATACCAAATAGCATGTTCCCGGAGAGTCTGTCCGGGGTACTCATAACCCAATGAGCACCTGTATACAATCTTAGGTGAACAAACAGACACTAATGGCTTGTGAGGCCGGCCACCGCCCCTCGTCGGGGTCTCAATCAGTATACACTTGTCTACTCTGGAGTATCGATGCCCAGTCTCAAAACTCCCTCGACTGGGGACATTTTACGATGTGCTTATAGACCACCCAGCTCCCACATATATGATTGCCATCATAATGCTGGTAGTCAAGCAAGAATCCTATAGGCTCTATCAACATATAATAGTGATCCGTAATTCCACCTAATGCTGTACATGATCATAAAGACAAAGCAGATAGTATACTATTATCACCAGTAAGACTGTTCTACCGGTATAGGTCTTCCCTCAATGTCACGACCCGAAATTTGGCACGTGGCGGCACTTAAACCACGTAATGTCTACAGGCGTAACGCAATTTAAGTAAGCCGAAAACCCAGAAATCTCACCATCAACTGTAGTAAGTGATAAGAATTTTGTTGAAACTTTTGGGAATCTCGAGTAAAATTCTTTAAAGTTTAAATTTTTTATTTTTCTTAAAAATTTTGGCAGCACCTCCTTTGTAAAAACTAGCCCCGAAACGGGTACAAACATAAAATATATGTAAAGCAACGTGTGATATAAATAATGCATCCCCAAACGGGAGCAAACCACGGCCGAAGGCTGAAACAACCACCACAAGCAGATATACGATGCCGTAGCGAAGAAATAGACACTATAGGGTGGAAACAACATAAAAGATAAAACTACAATTTAAAAGCCGGCTCACACGAGCACGACTCGCAGAGTCACAAAATAATATACAATATCGTCCTCACATCTCGTCTCTAAGTCAATACATGAAGTAGTAGATGGAGAGTACTAGATACAATATGATATACAAAGAACATCATCGGATAACCGCAAAACCCACCTATAGCAAAATGGCTCACAGCCAGCCGTAGCGGTATCCGCTGCAAAAAGATACGATAAGAAGAAGCCCTGCCACGACTACTCTGTGGGGCAACCTGCAAAAGACTGTGGCACAACGGGGGTGAGTTGGTAACTCGTGATTAGTAAATAACATCATGCAGGTAATCGTAGTTATGCACGTACTGCAATAATCTAGCATATGCAAATTGATAGTATAATATGGCAATATGTATATGCAACAGTCATGAAAGGTACTCTATCAGGTACTACTAATAAATGAAACAATGCATATCAAATGAATGCTGGGTATGTGATAAAACATATCATTATCAATGAATCATCATCGTGGAAAAACCAGTGTCCATCAACGATAATCCAAATCCCAATACCTCAGGCGCCGTCTCTCTGACCGGCCATCATATCCTGTAAGTCTTATGGAACCTGAGTATCCAACATTGACACTCGAAAACATCATGAAAACATGTATCTAGTATCGACACGTAAATCCAGATATCACAGGCTCCATCCGCGGGATCGACCCGTGGGCTCCGGCAGAACGGGTCGGCCCACATCCATCTCAAAACTCCTGTCAGTATCCTCCAAGTATCCGCCGAATCCAAATACTATCACCGGTAGGTAGTAGTCGCTTTGCTAGGCTCATCGGCTAATCTATCAACATACCTTTCTTGCACCGGGATACCATACCGGACCCACCATGAACCCGCAAATGGCCTCATCCACTCCTTGCATCGGGTTTCTAAGACAAGTCTCAAAACCGAGAAAACTCATGGTGGACGCATCGAAATATCATAACAAAAGAAACCGGGTTTTCAAAACAATACACATTTCTTGAAGTACTACCACGGTCCTCAAATCCATAAATCACATGAAATCCGTATCTCATTTCGTAAATCCATGAAATATGATATATATAACAAAAAACAGTAATATGACATATCAAGGAAAAACAGCTATTTATATGCATCAAGTTATTAAATATATCATGCGGTTCCCAATTTCTCCAAAATCCAACGCAACATCATACAAGGGTGAACATGTAGCTAAAGCAAGGTATATGTATAAGCATGTAGATATAGTAAGGTATATATGTAAGCACGTAGGTATGCATATATGCTATATTTCATATGCACAATGGAATAAGAATCAATGTCTCAATGTCAATAACCGATACAATATCACATACGTATATATGATGTGCTTGTCATGGCAATTACCGACGGTGTGTGTGTAGCATACAATTAGTGCTCATGCAACATGAACCGTCAGTAAGAGTGTTGTGTCTCATTAATACTATGTCCGTATGCAACAGGAGAATGAGGTATTCAACTATGGTACACATGCACAATCAATGTACATATAATTATAACTAATAGTCATATCATTGAATCTAGCCCAGACGCATAACGCCATACGGGCAATTCCCCCGTAGATATTAAATCTACTCACAGATGATCTTGAGCTAAGTAAAGCCAACCACTTTCTTTCCCTTCTTCGCGGCGTCCGAAGTCCCTGCCTACGATCCTAAAATCATACAACAACATAACATGTGCATATTAGAAATTGACCAATAACACGTACAAACTACGTTTGACTAACGCACCAACTCCAATCAAACTCTCAAGTGTCCATCTAATGGCTAACGTGTGTAGGGACACCTCGAAACCAAACCAAGTGCAGTAGCTAAACCAGATCACGAACTGTGTTGGATAATGTAACGCGCGTAGTCGTAACACTAGAAACAAGAAAAGTGATCCAAGATTTTGTATACTGTCAAAACATAAAAATCAAGCAGTACCAAACACTCTAGAATAACTGCAGAGAGCTACCCTACAAAACCCAAGCCCCAACTCCCCCAATAGACCGAGCTCACCGGATTTCTCCCTATTATCGCCGGCCAAAACCGCCCAGGTGGGGTTCATGCTTCAAGTGTACACTCAGGGTCACTAGTACATTACTGCTACATTGCTAGATATTCCAGTATACACTCGAGGTCACAGCAGATCACAGAGACTCCAATATGACACTAAAAATATGATATGTGCACAAAACTATACGTTTAGTATTCTAAACCACAACTACAAGGAAACACAACAATATAAACACTTAATTATCAGTTAGAGGTCATTACCTAGCCACTCTTGCTCAAAAATCCAATCTTTCCAAGCTCCAAGTCATCTTAGTAGATAAATCAAGACTTGATAAGTCTTTTCATGGTGTTTAATGAAGTTTGCAAGGTTTAAGTGATGAAGTAGTTGTTGGAGATAGTGCCCTCAGAGTCAATTATTAGGTCACAGGTACGTGATTGCAATGATTGAGGGAGGACCTATCCCGGTAGGACAGTCTTACTCGAGATGATAGTATGCTATCTGGTTTACCTTTATCATCGTGTACTGCTTTAAGTGACCTGACAAGTCGCTATTACACGTTGGTAGAGCCCCTAGGATTCTTGCTTGACCACCAGCAGTATGAGGGCGATCATATAAGTGGGAGCTGGGGTCTATAAGCATATCCTTAAATGGTCCCTAGTCGTGTGAGTTTCGAGACAGGGCATCGATACTCCAGAGTAGACTAGTGTATACAGTCGAGACCCCGACGAGGGGCGGTGGCCGGTCTCACAAGCCACTGGTGTCAGTTGGATCACCTAAGATGTATACAGGTGCTCATTGGGTTATGAGTACACCGGACAGGACTCGCCGGGAACATGCTAGTTGGTCATATACCAGACGTCAGATGGCAGTTCCCTGGTGACATGTGTGCAGGTTAGTTCATCGACCTGGGGATCGTCATTTGTCTCGTGTGAGTTCCCACTGTACTTTGATTACTACCCTACCACGGCTCAAAGGAGTCGTGCAAACAGGTTTTAGTTGGGTACAGTCCCGAGCCACATGGAGGCAGTGAGCGTATCTTCAGGGGTTCGTCTCTCCCGGTATTGGGGGTGAGGTCGTGCTGTGTCTAGGAGAGCCATTACACGAAGCCCTCGGCCGAGGCAAGGAGATTTACTGGTAGGTATTCCAGTAGTATCTCAGGGTGTTCTGGGCTACACTCCGACACGACTTGTACCGCTTTTGGGTGTCTGACTTTTACCAACCCCCTAGGCCCGCCATGCGATGCTCATAGACGAACGGACCGGACTGTACCGATATTGTCACTGACAGGCTCAGTAGGGAGTCAGGCTGAGTTCGCTCACAGACGTCCCTTTTAGTCAATACCTGGTAGCCCGTTACGTATTGGCTTATACCTCTGACGTGCTAGTGGTTAAATCCACAACCAAGGTGTTGACGAGTCTTTAGAGTCCCCCACATTCTGTTACTCAGCTTTCGGGCGAAAGGTTGTAGAGGCCGTATGGAGATATGGCAGGGTCCGATCAGATACGTGCGGTATTGCACGGATCAGGATCAGACAGTTTGTACTACAGGCCGTATGGTTATATGGCAGGGTTCGATCAGATACGTGCGGTATTGCACGGATCAGGATCGAACGGATATTACTGGCCGGCTTTGGTTTAAGCCGGATCCTAGTATAGTACAGTGTAGATTTTGTCTCATTGCATTTGTATTTCGGTCGAAATACAGATGCGGGTGTGTATGCACAGTATCGGGGTTTTCCTGTAATTTATTACGGGACCAGTTTTCTGGAGTTGCCAGTTTGCTTTCCGTTTCGGCCAATTTCCTTTGTATCGTTCATTGGCCGAAGATTGGTGGAGGAGGGCTTATTTGCATTGTTGCAAATAAGCATCTTGTGGAGGGGTTCTTTGCATCTTGTTGCTTCATGATGACTTCCCCATCATTGACTTGTTTTGACTTCATCATGGTAGCACCATACCTTGACTTCTTGATTTCATGATGGTTCATGATGGGTGGACTTTGTTTGTGGTTGGGTGTGGGTTTGGGTTTGTGATGATTTCCTTTCATGATATCCTTTGACTCTTTCTCTCTTGCATGATATGAGTATGGCTCCCATTATTTTTGTGACTCTCTCCATTCTCACCCTCCTCTCATTGTCATGGCCGGCCTTGGCTCATTGGGGGCTGTCCAACCTTTTGAGAGTGGGATTTTGGTTCATTTCTTGTTGCAAAAATCCCACAAGATCAATCTCCAAAGCTCCAAGTATCATTCCTCCACCAAATGGCAATTCCACAACCCCAAAGTGAGACATGAGTTCCACACTAGATTCTACAGCAAACCTTGGGCACGTCGACTAGCCAGCTTCGTGCCCGAGTTGCCTCGGCATTGAGGTGGGAGCCCGTAAAAGAAGTAGGCGATGTGGTGCACTTCCGGCAACGAGGTGGAGACCGGAGCTTCCGCAAGAGATCGGGACGACGACGAGAAGACCGGAGGACTTGGATCAGTCGGTATATCTCTCTTCCCCATCTTGTAGTTAGGTAGGACTAATTAATGGTTCGATCCGGGTATTAGTGCGCGGCGGTTTGCCAGTTCAAGTAAAATTTAAGTTTATCACCGCTTCCGCATTTGGCCGTCAGATTGACGGCCGGGGCGCCGCCGTGCACTTACAGTGGTATCAGAGCCTCGCCATTAACTTAGTCTAGCTTGGTTTAATGTGTTTTGCATTTCCGATCGACCAAAATTCCAAAATCTACATTTTTGTTCGCGGCAGTTTTCTGTTGAAATTTTTTGGTCTCCAAAAATTTTTCAGCTTGTATAAAATTGATGTACTGGAGATTACAAGGCTACTGTAGAAATTCGACAGGGTGAATCGACAGTGGAGGCGCGGAACCGCGGCCAAAACCCCCTTTGGGCCGCGGTTCCGCCGCGCACTGTGGAGATCCCTTTACCAAATTTTTACAGTGCCTTTGTGGGCTTAAAATATGGGTTTTGGAATATTAATATTGGGCCCAGAATTTCCTGATCTACTGCAGTAATGTTTTGGGGCCCACTTGTTAAAATTTGATCGATCGGATATTTTAAACACATTATTTCACAGTATTTACATTATATCTGCGACCGTGAATGTCACTTGATCGGTAAATCCGGTCTAACTGCTATAGCCCGGTTAGACGGATTTGCGAACGTGATTTTCACGTTGATGTTCTGTTTTTGCTGTGATGTTGCGGATCGGTCGTGGGGATAGCCTGGATGCAATGCTAGTACAGTTCTGTTGTATTATGTACATTTGATATTGCGGGGCGAGCGTCCGACATGTGGACTGCCGTCACTGCCTGATTGTATTATTATTTTGGGGCACGGCCAGGTTGCGGTCGATGTACCCGTTGTATGTATATTTTACTTTCTGTACTAGGCTTACACCGCGGAGGGGTGCACGGATAGCCGGATTCTAGAGGGCAACAAGCCCGCATCTCATGGCATTGGGACGGAGGGGGCTTCACTCTAGGATTGGCGGGCTATTCGCCGCACTCGTAGGGGGTACAGGTTGACCCAGGAGGGGTGCCCAAGTTACTGGATTCCGTGAAGTGCTGGGTGGTCCATTCACGGCGCTGAAGGGGGCTGCCTCGCTTCAGGTTTTGGCGGGTGACTAGCCGCGCCCGTAGGGGTCTAGGATTTCATTGCACAGGCTATCCACACGACCAGGGGAACGTCGGGTTTCAGCGGCTCTGTGAAACCCGGGGATCCCAGATATCTGTATTGTTCTGTGATGCTGTACATTTCTGTGATGTTGCATTTTTATCACGCCTTGAGGGAATATAATATATTGGTATATATATTAGTAGATGTTGTATATGTTTTGCATCCGCGCTAGTCCAGTCCCCGCTCTGTCGTTAGTTAGCTAACCTAACGGGTAATGACGGGACCCAGTGGCGAATGTGGATGGCATATACGTACATCAGTATATTTTCGTTCTTTGTGGTGTGATCAATTGATGGGACTGCATTGATTCGGATCAATGCAAGTTAAAAACAAACCTAATCTGATGTTGTTGGAACACTTTTCAAAAAGCTGTTATTGCAAAGACGTTCACTTTTTTTTTGCACAGTGATATTCGGTTATGAATATCCAGCACCTCAGTCGACGAGGCAAGGGCCGAGATCCCTTCACCGGGAGTGACCCCTTGGACAATAAATTTGCGTCAGGGCATTAACTTCACTATAGCCGATTACTTTTGCTTTGCATCGTGGTATTCAGTTGGAATATCCTGCACCCCATTCTACGGGGAAAGAGCCGAGATCCCTTCACCGGGAGTGACCTCTTTAGCGGAAGTTGTCGTCACTATATTTCTAAAAAGCTATCCGTTCCTTCAACGATATCAAGTTCATTACGTTAAAGGTTTTCGCCAGAAACCATTCGTAGCCCTCCGTCTTTTCATATGGGTAGTCAATAGTATTCAAGCTGTGTTTGTCGGCCAAAGTCAAGGCACAGTGTTTGGTAGCTGTTGGTTATTCATATGCAGCATAGATAGATGCGTTGGTTTGGAACAGTCGTACTGCCTTGTTGGCCAAAGTCAAGGGTATGTACGGGTGGATTCAAAACAACCTGGAGAATGACGGGTAGAACTTGACATGTGACTTATGATTTGTTGGCCAAAGTCAAGGTCATAAGAGCATGGGGTAAAAATCCACATCGGGAGTTTCAAAAGAACTGAAACTTGCCAGATATGCGCATACCTTCTAGAGTGTGATGACGTGAGCGGATTCCGTCACGTTATCATGCGATGATAGTTGGATCCCGATTCCCACTGATGAGTTGGTATACTCCTCGGGTGATCCCGACTAATTCTTCTTTTAGGTTTGGAGGAGAATTTGAGGTACAGTGGGAGGTTTCCTGATTAGATAAATTGGTAACCATTCTGATCTAGGTTAGAGTGCACGCTGAGTGTTTCTTTTCTCTCTCTCTTTTGGCAGCGACCATTGACCTGACCCTAAGACTATGACTCAGTGACCAAGTTGACCGAACCTTCTTAAACACTGGCTTTTGGATTGTCAGAGTTGCAAACCTCATTGCCACTCCTACTTTTACCCTTTTCTCCAGGACACCCCGTTTTACTACGAACGTCCACTTCCATTGGACAAAACCATCGTATGGTTAGATACGAACTCGAAGGAATTTATTCGAGGATGGTTTCAGGTTCTGGAGGAAACGGATAGGATTATTCAGTTGTCTTTTCCTTTTACCTTCTCTCAGGTTGCGAGTACTCCTTGATTTAGGAGATAGTACACCTATTACGCAAATTCGATAGTCTTCTTCCAAACCATAGGCCGGTGCCGAACGGTAGGGAATGAAGAAAACCAATTAGCATAACGATGGTGTGCAGAAGGTATTAAGTTAAGACAAAGCAAGGGATTAGTAAGAGGGCAAAGTAAATTGCAACAGATATTCACGACCAAACCAGGTATTTCATTACCACTCCCAAATCACCTTTGTATTTCTCCAGAACACTCCGTATCACTACGAAGATCCACAGTTTATTGGATACTCCATCGTATGGTTATATACGAACTCGAAAGGAACTTGTTCCAGTTCGGGGATGGATTCTGGTTCAGGAGAAATAGGAATAAGGTTTATTCAGGTGTTCTTTATCTTCACCTTCTCTCGCATTGCGAGTGTTCCTAGGATTAGGACAGTACACCTATTATGCTTATTGGATAGTCTTCTTCCAAACCATAGGCTGGTGCCGAACGGTAGGGAAGGAAGAAAACCATTTGGCCTAAAGGGGTGTGCAGAAGGTAATGACTAAAGACATATAAAGGGATTTGGAGAGGTGGCAAAGAATTATACGGTTACAGTCGTGAATCTGGAAGAGGCATTACTAGGAATACCGGGATACCCCATCGAAACATTTCAATGTTTCAGTGCCACTGTGTACTGTTAAAAGAAAACTGATTTCCCAATTAGTCCTTACTCCAGGGTATGTATTTACCAGGTACGATTCTCACATCTGTATGGTTTTACAGATGATGAGTGGGAGTAAGTTATTGGGAATTGGGTGATCGTCCTCATTATATCGGGATTCGTTGTAATCGGTGATATTTGAGGAAGTCATCTGGACTGTTTGCCGGTCGGCAAAATATTTGGTTTTGAATATCCGCTGTTGTGCACCAATTTCAAATTGATATATCTGTACGTCTATTTTCATAGAGTGAGATATACCTTTTTTGAAATTATGTCTATGACATTTACCTATATCAGTGGATGGTTAGGTAAGGAGCATTAAACAGCGGTGTAATTCTTCTTAACCATAAGTACAGTTTTCAACCTACGACACACAGTGAATGAGTTTTCAGACTCAAGGGACTTATACAGAGTATTGTATGTTGTCCAGGGTCCATCAGGACAGAGGGGTTGGTCCTCATACTATATTCGGTTTACTTATGACTTCTCTAGTTTTTAGACAGGTGTTTCGTAGGAAACACAGGGTCCGAATTTTGAGAAGTTATAGGTATTTGAATAGAGTAGAGAACCAGGTGTAGCAAGTATCGGGATTCTTCAAAGTGATCGAAGATGTAGATACTTGTCAATGATATTCAGTTGATAGTAGTGATTAAGAGAACTTGCTTCTCTTTCAGGTTACTCATAATTGGAAGCATTCCTAAGTTGAGTAACGCTGATCGGCCTCCTTCCATTAAGTTGACATGCACTGGAGACAGCTGCATGATTTGAATCTGGTTCAATTAAATCAGTGCCTCTGTTTCCATATTGGATATAGAACAGTTCATATCTTAACGTTGTTAAGGTACGGGGAGTTGTCCGGTTTATGATTAAAACCAGACACTGGACAACTCAAGGCACGTTTCTGTAATAGCTGTTTGTGGGTTGACCCAGGCTATGATGAGGGTTGATTTTCTACCATCTGGATGAACAATAGCAATATTGTTCTAGACTCGCCACAGTTTTATTAAAAATGGATTTTTTCAGAAAACTGTAGTGGGAGTATGGTAGAACTGGAAGTGATTCCAGAACCACAAACGATTACTGAAGATTTGATAGGGAACCTAAAGATTCAATCTGGTTTGACATTCCATTGGCCACTCCGCAGATAAGGTGGGTAACTTCAGGCACCCGAGAGGTACTACGGTAGCCTCAAGGACGGTGACAGGGAAGTTCTTGTTTACCCACAATTACCATTGCTGTTGTTCCAGGCTGCGAGACCAGGCGGGAGGATGAGTATAGCGTCGTTCTAAAAACTAGTTTTAGAAGTGTACGTCTATATGACTCTGCCAGAGGGTTGTCGTAGTCAGTGGGAGCAGCGGAAGCATTGGTAGACAGGTAGCTTATGTCTATTTATAGACTGAAGCACCAGTAGCGGAGATAGATCATCTATTTCTGACGTGACCGTCATGGGTTTGACTTCATCAGAATAGGGGATGGATCTGTTGAGAAGGTAGTAGGGTGTGATGTCATGGTATTTGGATGACATACACAGAGTAGGAAAAGAAACTCCTATACTACAATCGGTTATACTTTGGTCGTCACACAGTGGTTTCTCCACAAAGGAAATGGATTTTGTATCAGACATACTGGTTACTAGATCTATGGTTTTAGATCTAGATTTGGGTAGTTTCCCAATATGGGTACTTAGACAGCATTCTAAGGGTATTTAGAATGGACGACTCCTGGCACGGTAGTGTACCTGCAGGTGATGGAGTCACCCTCTCTAAAGGTGTCTTACAGACTAAAGGGGAGAGGGATGTGCATGATTGGCAGATCACTTGCTCAGGCAATTGAGTCAATCATGAGATGTCAAGTACCACACCAGATGTTGTTCTTGCACTAGATGCAATAAGTTGACATTGATCCAATCCTGGAGAAACAGTCGGAAGCAGTTTTAGAACATAAGTGGATGTTCTAGGGATATGATAACGACAGCCTCATTCGGGAGACAGTTATCATTCCAGGCTTCCAAGGTGACATGGATGACAAGGAGGTTGTCAGAGTTATAGTTTTCCTTCTGACGAAGGGCAGTATTTTGGACAGATGGTCCAAGGCAATACTGAGGGTGGCATGGCGCAGGATACTGATTAAGTTCAGTTGACGATACAGTCTTAGAAGTTTGGATTTGGAGTTCATTTATGAGCTATGTCCCATAAGACATCCAGACACATTCTAAGACAGGTATTGCTCATTTCGGGAGATGGCTTTCTCCGCGAACTTGAGATATAGAGAGACATAGAAAGATACAACAAAGCGGATCCACTCACTAAGGCTATTCCTCGAACGCAATAGTTTCGCAAACGAGCTTTGTGAGACTGACTAGTACAGGAGTTGGGTGTTCGGTATCACACGGGCTGTGAGTATGCGACATCGCAATATTTAGCCTTGAGTGCAAGTGGGAGATTGTTGGAGATAGTGACCTCAGAGTCAATTATTAGGTCACAGGTACGTGATTGCAATGATTGAGGGAGGACCTATCCCGGTAGGACAGTCTTACTCGAGATGATAGTATGCTATCTGGTTTACCTTTATCATCGTGTACTGCTTTAAGTGACCTGACAAGTCGCTATTACACGTTGGTAGAGCCCCTAGGATTCTTGCTTGACCACCAGCAGTATGAGGGCGATCATATAAATGGGAGCTGGGGTCTATAAGCATATCCTTAAATGGTCCCTAGTCGTGTGAGTTTCGAGACAGGGCATCGATACTCCAGAGTAGACTAGTGTATACAGTCGAGACCCCGACGAGGGGCGGTGGCCGGTCTCACAAGCCATTGGTGTCAGTTGGATCACCTAAGATGTATACAGGTGCTCATTGGGTTATGAGTACACCGGACAGGACTCGCCGGGAACATGCTAGTTGGTCATATACCAGACGTCAGATGGCAGTTCCCTGGTGACATGTGTGCAGGTTAGTTCATCGACCTGGGGATCGTCATTTGTCTCGTGTGAGTTCCCACTGTACTTTGATTACTACCCTACCACGGCTCAAAGGAGTCGTGCAAACAGGTTTTAGTTGGGTACAGTCCCGAGCCACATGGAGGCAGTGAGCGTATCTTCAGGGGTTCGTCTCTCCCGGTATTGGGGGTGAGGTCGTGCTATGTCTAGGAGAGCCATTACACGAAGCCCTCGGCCGAGGCAAGGAGATTTACTGGTAGGTATTCCAGTAGTATCTCAGGGTGTTCTGGGCTACACTCCGACACGACTTGTACCGCTTTTGGAGGTCTGACTTTTACCAACCCCCTAGGCCCGCCATGCGATGCTCATAGACGAACGGACCGGACTGTACGGATATTGTCACTGACAGGCTCAGTAGGGAGTCAGGCTGAGTTCGCTCACAGACGTCCCTTTTAGTCAATACCTGGTAGCCCGTTACGTATTGGCTTATACCTCTGACGTGCTAGTGGTTAAATCCACAACCAAGGTGTTGACGAGTCTTTAGAGTCCCCCACATTCTGTTACTTAGCTTTCGGGCGAAAGGTTGTAGAGGCCGTATGGAAATATGGCAGGGTCCGATCAGATACGTGCGGTATTGCACGGATCAGGATCGGACAGTTTGTACTACAGGCCGTATGGTTATATGGCAGGGTTCGATCAGATACGTGCGGTATTGCACGGATCAGGATCGAACGGATATTACTGGCCGGCTTTGGTTTAAGCCGGATCCTAGTATAGTACAGTGTAGATTTTGTCTCATTGCATTTGTATTTCGGTCGAAATACAGATGCGGGTGTGTATGCACAGTATCGGGGTTTTCCTATAATTTATTACGGGACCAGTTTTCTGGAGTTGCCAGTTTGCTTTCCGTTTCGGCCAATTTCCTTTGTATCGTTCATTGGCCGAAGATTGGTGGAGGAGGGCTTATTTGCATTGTTGCAAATAAGCATCTTGTGGAGGGGTTCTTTGCATCTTGTTGCTTCATGATGACTTCCCCATCATTGACTTGTTTTGACTTCATCATGGTAGCACCATACCTTGACTTCTTGATTTCATGATGGTTCATGATGGGTGGACTTTGTTTGTGGTTGGGTGTGGGTTTGGGTTTGTGATGATTTCCTTTCATGATATCCTTTGACTCTCTCTCTCTTCCATGATATGAGTATGGCTCCCATTATTTTTGTGACTCTCTCCATTCTCACCCTCCTCTCATTGTCATGGCCGTCCTTGGCTCATTGGGGGCTGTCCAACCTTTTGAGAGTGGGATTTTGGTTCATTTCTTGTTGCAAAAATCCCACAAGATCAATCTCCAAAGCTCCAAGTATCATTCCTCCACCAAATGGCAATTCCACAACCCCAAAGTGAGACATGAGTTCCACACTAGATTCTACAGCAAACCTTGGGCACGTCGACTAGCCAGCTTCGTGCCCGAGTTGCCTCGGCATTGAGGTGGGAGCCCATAAAAGAAGTAGGCGATGTGGTGCACTTCCGGCGACGAGGTGGAGACCGGAGCTTCCGCAGGAGATCGGGACGACGACGAGAAGACCGGAGGACTTGGATCAGTCGGTATATCTCTCTTCCCCATCTTGTAGTTAGCTAGGACTAATTAATGGTTCGATCCGGGTATTAGTGCGCGGCGGTTTGCCAGTTCAAGTAAAATTTAAGTTTATCACCGCTTCCGCATTTGGCCGTCAGATTGACGGCCGGGGCGCCGCCGTGCTCTTACAGTAGTGAGGGTTTCAATTGTGAGTAGAAGAGATGAAGTGATTGAGAATGAGAGAGTGAGGAGAGAATGAGAGATGAATTGAGATAAGTATGAACGGGTGATTGTTGGGTGAGTTTTAGCTTTACACATACTCTCTCCCTCTCCTCATAAATTCTAGCATTAATGCCCTCCATAACTCACCTAGCCACCTCTCCTCAATCCAAAACAAGAAGATAACTCTTCACAACAATGTTAAGTGCAAGGTTAACATGGCAAGAATTAGCTTAGGGTGCCATGGCTACTTAACAAGATTAACACTAACTAACCTCCACGTTAACATGCACAATTGTGTGCAAACCCAAACAAATAATAATAAAATATTGATTAGTCTTTATAAAATGCGAGAAAACTATTTTGGTAACTTTTTAATTAAAAACCCACATTATCGCTTAATTAACACTAATCGCATTCTATGGTGTTATAATCTCCCCCTTAAAGAAATTCGTCCCCGAATTTAAAATTCTTACTATGCGTACCTTCAAAGAGATGAGGGAATTTCTTCCGCATCTCGCTCGCAGCCTCCCAAGTGATCTCCTGACTAGACGGGCTACGCCAAAGATCCTTCACAGATGGAAAGACCTTTGACCGATGTTTCTCCACCTGCCGATCCAATGTAACTATCGGCTGCTTGGTGTACGAAAGTTCGCCTTCTAGTTGAATGGTCTGGTGATGAATCATGTGAGAAGGGTCATGAAGGTATTTGAGAAGTATCGACACAACGATATGGGGTGAACATCCGGAAATCTGGGCGGAAGTGCCAAACGATAGGCAATGGTACCGACTCGCTCAAGGATCTCAAAAGGACCTACAATTCTGGGACTAAGTTTCCCTTCATCCCAAAACTCATCACGCCCTTCATCGGAGAAATCCGTAGGAATACATGACTCCCCACTGCGAACTTAAGCCTGCAACGATGATGGTCGGCATAAGACTTCTGTCTATACAGTGCTGCTCTCATCCTGTCCTGAATCAACTGGATCTTTTCCGCAGTCTCTTGAACTAGCTGGGGTCCAAAAATCCTGCTCTCGATAAGTTCGGTCTAACAGACTGGCGATCGACACTATCTACTATATAAAGCCTAAAATGGTGACATCTGAATCATTCCTGAAAATAGTTATTGTAGGAGAACTCCATCAATGGCAAGTGATGATCCCAACTGCCGACAAAATTAAGCACGCATGCACGAAGCATATCGTCCAGAGTCAGTATAGTCCGCTCTGACTGACCATCGGTCTACGGATGGATAGCGGTGCTAAAGCTCAAACAGGTACCCAAGGCTTCCTGAATCTTCTGCCAAAGACGGCTTGTAAACCAGGTGCCTCTGTTGGATACGATACATGAAGGAACTCCGTGCAAACGCACAAATTCATCAAAATACAACTGATCATACTGAGCATAACCGAAATTGGTCTTCACTGGAAGGAAGTGAGCCGCTTTCGTTAATAGGCCAACAATCACCCAAATGGAGTCATACCCTTGACTAGACCTAGCTAGACCCACAATGAAGTCCTTGGAAATCTGCTCCCATTTCCATTCAGGAACAGGTAAAGGCTGCAACCCTCTAGCCGTTCTCTGATGCTCAGCTTTGACTTGCTGACAAGTCAGGCACCTTGAAAAAAAGTCCGAAACATCATGCTTCATCCCTTCCCACGAGTAAATATCTCTCAAGTCACTGTACATCTTGGTGGAACCAGGATGAATGTTAAAGGCTGACTGATGTTCCTGCTCTAGGATCTCGTGTCTCTACCCATCGGTATCAGGTACACACAACGAGTCCCGAAACATAGTACACCCTGGTCATCAATCAAGAACTCTGAATCTCTACCCTGCCGAACATGATCAAGAATCTTAGACAAACGGGCATCGACGGGCTGTGCCTCATAAATACGATTAAGTAGAAGTGGACGGGCGCGGACTTGAGCAAGCTATCCCCCAATGGAGGTGAGCTTAAATTGTACTCTGCGGTCGCACAAGAACTGCCAATCTGCAGAAGACTGACTCTGAACTGCCCTCAACTAGAACAAGCCACCCCCATGCCTACGACTCAAAGCATCAGCTATCACATTCACCTTGCCCGGGTGATTAAGGATCTCACAATCATAATCCTTCACTAGATCCATCCAATGGCGCTGTCTCAAAGTCAGATCCCGCTGCTAGAAGATGTACTTAAAGCTCTGGTGGTCTGTGAAAATCTGAAATGACTTCCCGTACTAGCAGTGTCTCCAAATCTTAAGCGCAAGACCACTGCTGTCACGACCCGAAAAATGGCATGTGACTGGCACTGGAATCATATGAAGTCTATAGGACCCCGTCTAATTCAAGTAAGCCAAAATCCCAGAAATCCAAACCATTTTAAGAAGGAAGTGAAGAAAACTTATTTTAAGAAAGTAGTTTTAATAACATAAGCCGAAATATGTATTTTTTAAATCTCAAGTTTTTTCTGAAAATTTCGGCAGAGTTTCCTTTATAAATACTGGCCCCAAACGGGTACAACATGCATAATAAGAATAAATGCATCCCTAAGCGGGAGTTAGCTCTTTATTAATTGACGGTCATAACCACGCAAGCAATATAATATACAATGCCGAAGGACGAGGATCAAAACTCAAAAAGAAACTCAAATCATCAAGAAACCCCATAATAATACAACGCGCGACTCTAAGGTCGAAAGAATAAACAACCGGTCTTCTAAGGTTATCAAATATACAAGTCTGGTTGATGGAGTTACTAGATACAATTGAATAAATAAAGTACAATGGCGGTCACGATAGAAGTGAACCCAGCTACAAAAGCAATCACCCTGAATGAATGCAGTGTGCCAGCAAAGCCGCAACGAAACATGTATGGCAAAACCTGCAAGAACTGTAGCACAACGGGGGTGAGTTTTCAACGCATGAATAGAAAACATCACAGAGAAGAAATCGAATGTATGACTCAATCCTAGGTCTACGATCAGTAATATCCTCAATATGATGTAGTCCGAAGCATCTAAATATTGCATGGGTAAACATCTTTACATATGTAAAATACTAAGTGCTCGTGTTAGTGCCTTAGGTAGTAACATATCCTAAACATAAGGTATGAATGCAATATAATGAAAACAGAATGCTTCATGTATGAGAAAACTGTTTTCTTAATTTAGTGAGATTTCTATATTTATAAGTTTGCGAATCATCAATGAAATCTTCAGAAATCAGTGTCAAGCATCGACACAAAATATATCTCAAAATCTCAGGCTTCGGCTATCCGGTCTGGCCTGTATCATCAAATCTAAATATCTCAAGCTCCGGCTATCTGGACTGGCCTCTATCATCAAATCTCAATATCTCAGGCTCCGGCTATCCGGACTGTCCTGTATCATAAAACTCAAGACGGCGTCGGTATCCTCCGGATATCCAGCGCGTCACAATAAAATCACCGGTCAGTAGTGCTCCCCTGTCTCAGGCTCAACGCCATCATCTGTGACCTTTTCGCCCTGGGGTATCGCACCGGGTCCACCATGCACTAATAGACGGTTCCTCCTCCACCTCGAATCAGGTGTATAATATCGCTCAAGAGCCGAGAAAACTCACGGTGGACATATCTCAAATCATAATATGTGAAAACCACACTTTTATCTTTTAAAAATGAAAATGAGTTTATAAAATCTTGCAGTTATTCCAAATCCAGAAATATCATGGAAAATCCGAAATCCAAACTGAAAAGTCAATAATAATGAATACTGGGCTCCGGCAATCCGGACTGGCCCTTATAATATTGCATGACAATGAATATATAATATGCAGGAAATAACAAGCAATGAATGCAATAATGAACTAGCATATGAAACAATAACATATTGGAACTATCAGCTTGCAAACGATATTGTTAGTTATATGTATGCCCTAGAGGCCATTACTATACATATGATGTATATTGTAGTGAGTGCTTAGACATATATAGGGAGGACTTTCTTGCTCGACATAATAGTATGCTATCTGGTAACCCTTTACCTTAACGTGTATACTGTCTGTCTCTCTGTTGCATATTGGTAAAGCACTTAGGATGTGTACTTGACTACCTGAACTATGATGCGGATCATACTAGTGGGGACATGGTAGTCCATAAGTACATCCTTCAAGGTCCCTAGTCGTGGGAGTATCGAGACGGGGCATCGATATACCAGAGTAGACTAGCGTATGCCTTTTCGACCTATACAGATGGGCGATGGATGATCCCATATCCATTGGTGTTTGACATCAGAGATGATATACGGGTGCTCAGTGGAGACTGGGTACACTGGACGAACTCGCCGAGAACTCCCAGATGGTATTATAGCTTACGTCAGATGGCAGTTCTCTGGTGACACTGGTACAGGTTAGTCTGTAGACCCGAGATCGTTATAGAGTCTTGTGTGATTCCCACTGTACTTTGATTTCCACCTTACCAAGTCCAAGAGGGCGTGCAAAATGGTGGTTTTTGGGTACAGTCCCGAGTCACATGGAGGCAATGAGCGATAGGAGGGGTTTCGTCTCTCCTGGTATTGGGGGTTGATGTTGCGCTGTGCTCGATTGGCCATAACAGGGATGTCCCTGGACAAGGCTGGTTTAGAGATTTACTGGTAAGTGTTACCCGTACTTTCTCGAACCGTTATGCGCCTTATATCGGCATGACTTATCGGTTATTGGGGTTTGACGTTTACCACCCCTAGACTTGATATGCGACATATCAGACGAGGAGACCGGACTGTACGGTAGTGTCACTGTCTGGCTTTTTGCAGGAGTTAGAGCGAGCTTGCTTGTTGATCTTCTGATCGCTCAATACCCGGGTAGCTGTTACGTCCAGCTAGTACCGCTGACGGCTTGTGGGTGCTTGATATGATCATCACCTACTGCAGGAGTATTGACGAGTCTTTAGAGTCCAACATAGAGGTTGAACTGGCTCAGGCAAAACGAGATAGGAGTGCATATGTGATATGTGCGGGACCGAGAATGATACGAGTATGTGATACCGTATTCTATTCTCGCGATGATTGTATCGATTGGTTATATGCGATATTGTAAGTCCATGCTACCTCTCCCGGTACTTACGGGCTTGCGGAATTTGGTGAAAAACGATTTTCTAGAGGCGGTAACATGGACTCAAACGGATCTTTGTTAAACATAGCTACCTAAAAACCTAACTAAGAGTTGTTAACTAATCGGTTAGGGGGTTATACCTTTCTTTCTTGAACTCCTTCGTCTTCTACACTTGATGGTTGTCTGGATCGGCTTCACCCCGTCGTCTCCTTGCGCCGAAAATCGATCCACCCGAAAGCTTCTACCTTTGGCTTCTTCTTCGAGCTTTGAAGAAACTAGTTCACTCGGTTTGCTAAACCTTGTGAACTAGAGTGAGTAGAGGAGAGTGTGTTGGGATTTTTCTCTATGGTTCTTGGTTCTCAACATGTGAGACAAGTGAACCATAGACTAAAGAGAGGGAGAGCAAGAGGAAGAGGATGAGAGCTCAAGAACAAGAGAGAGAATGAAAAAAAAAGAATGAGAAAGACTTTTCTCTCTTGGCTCTCATAATCCAAAGCCATCAAAACAAATCATAGCAATCAAGTATTATGTGATGGTTTAAGCTACAATAGCCATATCATTTCATGCACTCATTTTTCACAAGAGATACAAGCAAGCAAAAAGTCTTTGCCATGAAATCATAGCCATTGTCATCATGATGGTCAACTAGTCCAACCTAATCAACCGGTCAACAAAGTCAACAAGTCAACAGTCAACCCCTCAACAACCATGTCACCATAATACTTAATTAATATCATTGTTAATCATATATCATATTCTTATTAGGGTTTAGCAAGAAGTCAATGGTCAACAGTCAACAGTCAACAACCCTAATGAGAATCCTCTGCCTCTGTCTCTCCGTCAACTGTGCATACACAACCCCATCCGCGTTTCGAGGAACACGAATACATACTGGATAAAACCAATCCCAAAACATACACTAGGATCTGGCTTAAACCAAAGCCCGCTAGTGTTAACTGTCCGGACACTAAACGTTCACAAGTCCACGAATGTGACCGAACCCTGTCGCAAAACCATGCGACCTGTCGCAAAACCATACGACCTCAACTCTTTTGCCTAAAGGCGAATAGCTTTCTGTGTGGGACTCTAAAGACTCGACACTACGCTGGCAGTGGGTTTAACCACAGACCGCAAGCGGCACTAGCTGTGCGTAACGGTCCCCAGGTAGATGCCGACAAGAAGTCTGACGAGGTGAAACCCATCTGAACTCCTACTGAGCCTGAATATGACAGTCTCCGTACAGTCCGGTCTGTTCGTCTGATACATCGCATGGCGGGCCTATGGGGCGGTAAACGTCAGTCCCCCAATAGCGGTACAAGTCGTGTCGGAGTGAAGCCCAGAACACCCTGAGATAACGCTGGAAACCTACCAGTATATCTCGCTTGCCCTGGCCAGGGACTACTCGTGTAATGGCTCTCCTATACACAGAGCGATGTCAACCTCCAATACCGGGAGAGACGAATCCTGTCTAACCGTCACTGCCTCCAAGTGCTTCGGGACTGCACCCAACTACTACCTGTTTGCACGACTCCTTTGAGCCGTGGTAGGGTAGTAATCAAAGTACAGTGGGAACACACTCGAGGCGAAGTGACAGTGTCAAGTCAGCGGACTAAGCTGTACTCATGTCACCTGGGAACTGATAACTGACGATAGGTATAATACCAACCGGTCAGTTCCCGACGAGTCCTGTCCAGTGTACTCGTAACCTAACGAGCACCCGCATACTATCTCCAGTACGACGTACTGATGGCTGTGGGACAGACCATCTCCCACTCTGGGATGAGAAGCGCATACGCTAGTCTACTCCGGAGTATCGATGCCCTGTCTCGATAGTCTTGTGACTAGGGACCTGCATAAGGATGTGCTTATAGATTACCCAGCCCCCACTAGTGTGTCTGCCATCACAACGCTGGTAATAAAGCAAAGATCCTAAGGGCTCCACTAATGTGTATAGGTGATATACAAAAATAAACACATGTACACATTGAAGTAGAAACAAACCAAGTAGCATACTACTATTTTGAGCAAGATTGTATATACAAGGTGAATATCCCAAGCTTCCACTAAGTAATATACAAACTTGTATGATACAGTAATGGCCTCTAGGGCATATACACTAACAATCTCCCACTTACACTAAGGCCATGTACTGGCGTATCGAAGACCTATCATCTCGATCAGCCGCTCGAACTGAGTCTGGGGTAAGGCCTTGGTGAATGGATCTGCAGTGTTATCCTCTGAAGCAACCCTCCGAACCTCGATCTCCTGGCGATCCACGATCTCCCTGATCAGGTGATACCTCCTCAAGATGTGTCTGGATCTCTGATGGGACCTGGGTTCCTTCGCTAAAGCTATAGCCCCGTTGTTGTCGCAATACAGAGGTATTGGATCAACAATGGACGGAACCACCTGAATTTCTTTCAAGAACTTCCTCATCCAGACAGCTTCTTTTGCGGCATCAGATGCAGCGATGTATTCCGCTTCCATCGTCGAGTCTGCAACGGTTTCCTGTTTGGAACTCTTCCAACACACCGCCCCTCCATTGAGGGTAAAGACAAAACCCGACATGGACTTGGAATCATCCATGTCACTCTGGAAGCTGGAGTCAGAAAAGGCCTCGATCTGGAGGTCTTTTCCGCCATACACCAAGAACATCTCCTTAGTCCTTCTCAGGTACTTGAGGATGTTCTTTACCGCTATCCAGTGTTTCTTCCCAGGGTTTGACTGATACCGGCTTACCACACTCAGTGCATAAGCTACATCCGGTCTGCTACACAACATCGCATACATTATAGAGCCTACCGCAGAAGCGTAGGGTATAATAGACATGCGATCCCTCTCCAAATCAGTCTTGGGAGACATCTCTTTAGAGAGGGTGATCCCGTGACAAGCCGGTAGATTACCGCGCTTGGAATCTTCCATACTGAATCTTTTCAGTATGGTGTCGATATACCTGGACTGTGAAAGTCCTAATATCCTCTTGGATCTATCACGATGGATCCGGATCCCCAGGATGTATGAGGCATCACCCAGGTCTTTCATGGAGAACCTATGTGACAAGAACCCCTTGACAGATTGTAGAATAGGAATGTCATTTCCTATTAACAGAATGTCATCCACGTATAAAACGAGGAATACTACAGTTCTCGCTACAAATCTACTATAGATGCATGGTTTATCTGGAATTTTGATAAAGCCAAATTCCTTGACCGTCTCATCAAAACAGATGTTCCAACTCCGCGATGCTTGCTTTAGTCCATAGATGGACTTAAGCAACTTGCACACCTTTCCGCTGCTCCCACTCCAAATGAAACCCTCTGCTGGTCCATATAGACACACTCCTCTAAATTTCCATTTAGAAAAGCGGTTTTTACGTCCATCTGCCAAATCTCATAATCGTGGAAGGCAGCAATGGCAAGAAGGATCCGAATGGATTTCAGCATAGCCACTGGAGAAAAGGTTTCGTCATAGTCCAAACCAGGTCTTTGACGAAAACCCTTTAAAACAAGTCTAGCTTTATAGGTCTCAACCTGTCCATCTACACCAATCTTCTTTTTGAAGATCCACTTGTATCCTACGGGTTTTACCCCGTCTTGAGCAATGTCCAACGTCCATACTTTGTTGGTGTACATGGACTCCATTTCGGTCCGCATTGCATCTAGCCATTTTACCGAGTCAACGCTCTGAACGGCCTGCTGGAAGCTAGTAGGCTCATCATAATCTATGATGCAATCCTCTCTATCCCCGTCTATGAGAAAACAGTAGTATCTTCCGGGCGGATGTGACTGCCTACTACTCCTACGGAGTGGCGTAGGAATGTCCTGTTCTTTTGAACCCTCTGGTTCCACTAAGCTTTCAGTAATAGCTCGTGGTTTTGGAATTTCTTCCAGTTCTACTGTGCTCCCACTTATCTGGTTTTCCAAAAACTCAGTTTCCAAGAAGTAGGCATGACGAGAAACAAAAACCTTTTGTTCCTCTTCACAGTAGAAGAAATATCCCTTGGAGTTCTTTGGATATCCCACGAACTAGCACTGTACTGAGTGTGCCTCGAGTTTGTCCGCATGCTGCTTTTTGACAAAAGCTGGACATCCCCATGTCTTAATGTGATTAAGATGGGGCCTCTTCCCACACCACATCTCATATGGTGTGGTAGGCACAGTCTTAGTGGAGACTCGGTTCAAAAGGTATGCAGCTGATTGTAGCGCATACCCCCAGAATGATCGCAGTAACTCAACGTTACTCATCATGGACCGTACCATATCCAATAGGGTTCGGTTCCGTCTCTCCGATACACCGTTATGTTGCGGAGTGTATGGAGGAGTAAGCTGAGAGAGAATTCCATTCTCTTTTAAATAGTCTAGGAACTCGGCACTCAAGTATTCACCACCTCGATCCGATCTTAGAATCTTGATACTTTTGCCGGTTTGTTTTTCTACTTCATTCTTATATTCCTGGAACTTTCCAAAGGCTTCGGACTTATGTTTCATTAAGAAGACATAACCGTACCTTGAAAAGTCATCCGTAAAAGTAATGAAGTAAGAATAACCACTTCGCACATGTGTAGACATTGGACCGCACACGTCGCTGTGTACGAGTCCCAAGAGCTCGCTCGCTCTTACTCCATGTCCAGTGAACGAAGTCTTTGTCATCTTTCCTTTGAGACAGGATTGACAAGTGGCATACGATTGATATTCGAACGGATCCAAATATGCTTATGTATGCAACTTAGTCAATCTTCTCTCATAGATGTGACCCAGTCTACAGTGCCATAAGAAAGTCTGATTGATTTCTGGAGACTTTCTTTTGTGTGTATTCTGGACATTGAAAATCTGTGGTTGGTTTAATACGTATATACCATTGCTCAATGTACCTGACCCAATCAAAACTTGATTGAGGTGATTGTTTACAACATTGCTTACAAACGCAAATTCATAACCTTCTTTACAAACCAAAGATACAGAAATGATATTACAAGTTGCGTTGGGTACAAAAAAGCAATTACGCAAAACCAAAACATGTCCATCTGACATTCCCAGGTGATAGTCCCCCACGGCCTTACCATCCATGGAAGCTCCGTTTGCAACTTTAAGGGTCATGTCACCTGCCTCCAAAAACCTACGGTTTCTCAACGCCTGCAAAGAATTACAGATATGAGATCCTGATCCAGTATCCAATACCCAGGAAGTAGAGTTTATTGAAAGACAGTTATCAATAACATACACACCTGAAGCTGAAGCCGCAACCTGCTTCAGATCCTGTGTTCTGGCCTTCCAAGCCCTGCAATCATTCTTCCAGTGTCCCTTCTTATGACAATAGAAGCATTCTTCTTTATCCACAAGCTGTCCCGTTTTCTTTGTTGCTTTTGCTTTTGCTTTTCCCTTCGTATCCACTTTACTAACACCGCCCCTTGGTTTGGCGGGGGCTTTCTTCTTCTTTCCCCTGGCTTTCGCCTTGGACCTAGAAGTAGAAGATCCTCCTACAAACAAAGTGGATGTTTCCCTACCTTTCTGTTGGGTGCCCTCTGCGCTCCTCAGCATGTTGAGGAGTTCTTAAAGTTCAACTTTCTTTTCTTGTAAGTTGAAGTTCAGGATAAACTGGGCGTAAGTGGAAGGAAGGGACTGGAGAATCAAGTCCGTATAGAGCTCATTCTCCAACGTGGTCCCAAGGTCCGCGAGCTCCTCAATGTAGCCAATCATCTAAAGCACGTGTTCCGCTACCGATGATCCGACGGCCAATCTTGCCGAAAATAACTTCTTCGACACTTCGTATCTAGCGATACGAGACTGCTCTCCATAAAGTTCTTTTGTATGAAGAAATATGGATTCCATGTCCATATTCTCGTGCCTCCTCTGATGTTCATTGTCCATAGAGGCAAGCACGAGGCACTTGGCCTTCGCGCAATCCATTTCCCAGGTCTTACGGATTTCCTTATCCGCGACGCTGGTTTTGGGACCTAGGACAGGGGGAGCTTTGGTGGTAAGAAGATACCCCAGCTTGTCGTAAGTGATTGCCATCTTGACATTCCTGAGCAAATCTTTGTAGTTTGGCCCTGTCAGTATGTTTTTATCTAGAAGTAACTTAAGTCCAGTCATGTCGATTGGTCGCGGCAATTTGGAGAGAGAGAAGAAATACTCAGCATGATGCTCTTGCAAGTTTAGAGTGGTTTTTAGTTTTTCTAAACAGGATGGCTCTCACTGTCTCTCGAATCCCTCCTCAAACCAAAAAGGAAGAATTAGTCGGAATCAATCTCACCGCACAATACTTGCTTAACCGTTCAGCCAAGCCAGTGTCGGTACTTCGAGGGAGGTTTTCCAACGCTTTCGCGAAGTTCCTTAATTAAATAACCTCTTTTCCCTGTGGGCGTAGCCCCGCTAACACCTTTCTAGACAGCTACTAGGTTTATAGCATTGATCGTTTAGTGAGAAATTTCCCGAGCAGTAGCATATACTCACAGTAGGATCGGGATCCAAATATCATCGCGTGACGAAACTGAAGGAATCCTACCTGAATCATCACACTCCAAATGGTATGCAACTCTAGCAAGTTTCAGTACTTATGAAACTCCCGATGTGGATTTTTGCCCCATGCTCTTATGACCTTGACTTTGGCCAACAAATCATAAGTCACATGTCAAGTTCTACCCATCGTTCTCCAGGTTAATTTGAATCCACCCGTACCTACCCTTGACTTTGGCCAACAAAGCAGTACGACTGTTCCAAATCAACGCATCTATCTATGCTGCACATGAATACCCAATAGCTACCAATCACTATGCCTTGACTTTGGCCAACAAACATAGCTTGAATACTATTGACTATTCATGTGAAACGAAGGAGAGCTACGAATGGTTTTGGCGAAACCGTGAATGTAGTGAACTTGATATAATTGATGGAACGAGATAGCTTTTAAAAGGTGTGGCTCAAGCTCCGCATTTAAAAGTTGGTTTTGAAAAGAACCGAGTGGTTTTTCGAAAGTGTTCCAACGACTTTTACTTGGTTTATTTTCTTGCATTAGTTCTATTAGTGCATATCTTTCTTGCATTAGTTCTTGTAATGTGTCCCATCATTTAATCCTACAATTGCAGAAAACAACCAAAATATGACGTACGCTTATGCCATTCGCATTCGCCACGGTTCCCCGTCATTACCCGTTAGGTTACTTAACTAACGACAGAGCGGGGGCTGGGCTAGCGCGTCTGTAAAACATAAGCAAGGCCTAAATAATATCATATATAGATATATTGCAATGATAGCCATTTCAGATCACAGATGAACACATTGGATATACTACGAACCCGCAATTCGTACGAGCCTGCAACGAAAAGCAGATTACACGGTCGCGGTGAATAGCCAATACCCCACCCAAGACCCCTACGGGTACGGCAAACTACCCGCCAAGTACCCGAAGCGGAGCAACCTCCCTCAACACCGTGAGTTGGCCACTCGGCACTTCGAGATACCCGGTAGTTTGTGCACCCCATCCATGGGTCTATCCTAGGAGCAAAAACAGTAAAAAGAAATTATACAATGACGGCTACAACCCCGACCCGGTTGTGCGGCCATACAAATAGTTATTACATCAATTTATAAATTTACATGAATTGAAAGAAAAGAAAACTCTCGTCTCACTACCCCCGGCTATTCACCCGCGACAATCCAATGAATTCATATACACAAACCAAAAACATTACAGATCACATATTTTTATAACTCCCACTAATCGACATATAGCGATTAGCAGACGTTCAATACAAATATCACATCACAGAAATAAACCCGTCAGCTTAAGTCATAAGAAACTCGATCAAAATACGGTTTTTAAAGCCCCAAAAACAAAATTTTCTTTCTGGAAAATCTGGGCTGAGAAAACATATACCAAAATTCCCAAAATACCCCACTGAGTATACTGTAGTAAAGAAGATCCAGAGAAGAGCTTAATCGGCCGCGGAACCGCGGCAATAGCAAGCTATTACCGCGTTTCCGCTGCGGTTTCATGGGTTCACAGGACCGTCTTTCTACAGTAGCCTCTAAAAACCCTGAGTCGATTTTTAAAGCATGATTTATTACTTTTACAGCACTTTGAAAATCGACAGCAAGTTTGATATCCGGGTGTATTTCGCGACTTTTTCTCCGATCGAATTTCTAGTTACTATGCTAACATGTTAGGTAGTGTTTAACTAGGCTCTGATACCACTATAAGTCCATGCTACCTCTCCCGGTTCTTACGGGCTTGTGGAATTTGGTGAAAAACGATTTTCTAGAGGCGGTAACATAGACTCAAACGGATCTTTGTTAAACTTAGCTACCTAACAACCTAACTAAGAGTTGTTAGCTACTCGGTTAGGGGGTTATACCTTTCTTTCTTGAACTCCTTCGTCTTCTACACTTGATGGTTTTCCGGATCGGCTTCACCCCGTCGTCTCCTTGCGCCGAAGATCGATCCACCCGAAAGCTTCTACCTTTGGCTTCTTCTTCGAGCTTTGAAGAAACTAGTTCACTCGGTTTGCTAAACCTTGTGAACTAGAGTGAGTAGAGGAGAGTGTGTTGGGATTTTTCTCTATGGTTCTTGGTTCTCAACACAAGAGACAAGTGAACCATAGACTAAAGAGAGGGAGAGCAAGAGGAATAGGATGAGAGCTCAAGAACAAGAGAGAGAATGAAAAAAAAAGAATGAGAAAGAATTTTCTCTCTTGGCTCTCATAATCCAAAGCCATCATAACAAATCATAGCAATCAAGTATTATGTGATGGTTTAAGCTACAATAGGCATATCATTTCATGCACTCAATATTCACAAGAGAAACAAGCAAGCAAAAAGTCTTTGCCATGAAATGATAGCCATTGTCATCATGATGGTCAACAAGTCCAACCTAGTCAACCGGTCCACAAAGTCAACAAGTCAACAAAGTCAACCCCTCAACAACCATGTCACCATAATACTTAATTAATATCATTGTTAATCATATATCATATTCTCATTAGGGTTTAGCAAGAAGTCAATGGTCAACAGTCAATAGTCAACAACCCTAATGAGAATCCTCTGCCTCTGTCTCTCCGTCAACTGTGCATACACACCCGCATCCGCGTTCCGTGGAACACGAATACATACTGGATAAAACCAATCCCAAAACGTAAACTAGGATCTGGCTTAAACCAAAGCCCGCTAGTGTTAACTGTCCGGACACTAAACGTGCACAAGTGCACGGATGTGATCGAACCCTGTCGCAAAACCATGTGACCTGTCGCAAAACCAAGCGACCTCAACTCTTTTGCCTAAAGGCGAATAGATTTCTATGTGGGACTCTAAAGACTCGATACTACGCTGACAGTGGGTTTAACCATAGACCGCAAGCGGCACTAGCTGTGCGTAACGGTCCCCAGGTAGATGCCGACAAGAAGACCGACGAGGTGAAACCCATCTGAACTCCTACTGAGCCTGAATGTGACAGTCTCCGTACAGTCCGGTCTGTTCGTCTGATACATCGCATGGCGGGCCTAGGGGGCGGTAAACGTCAGTCCCCCAATAGCGGTACAAGTCGTGTCGGAGTGAAGCCTAGAACACCCTGAGATAACGCTGGAAACCCACCAGTATATATCTCGCTTGCCATGGCCAGGGACTACTCGTGTAATGGCTCTCCTAGACACGGCGCGATGTCAACCCCCAATACCGGGAGAGACGAATCCTGTCTAACCGTCACTGCCTCCAAGTGCTTCGGGACTGCACCCAACTACTACCTGTTTGCACGACACCTTTGAGCCGTGGTAGGGTAGTAATCAAAGTACAGTGGGAACACATTCGAGGCGAAGTGACAGTGTCAAGTCAGCGGACTAAGCTGTACTCATGTCACCTGGGAACTGATAACTAACGATAGGTATAATACCAACCGGTCAGTTCCCGACGAGTCCTGTCCAGTGTACTCGTAACCTAACGAGCACCCGCATACTATCTCCAGTACGACGTACTGATGGCTGTGGGACAGACCATCTCCCACTCTGGGATGAGAAGCGCATACGCTAGTCTACTCCGGAGTATCGATGCCCTGTCTCGATAGTCCTGCGAATAGGGACCTGCATAAGGATGTGCTTATAGATTACCCAGCCCCCACTAGTGTGACTGCCATCACAACGCTGGTAATCAAGCAAAGATCCTAAGGGCTCCCCTAATGTATATAGGTGATATACAAAAATAAACACATGTACACATTGAAGTAGAAACAAACCAAGTAGCATACTACTATTTTGAGCAAGATTGTATATACAAGGTGAATATCCCAAGCTTCCATTAAGTAATATACAAACAAGTATGATACAGTAATGGCCTCTAGGGCATATACATTAACAGATATAACCTAGTTATCGAATCAATGATTGATTCGATAAGTCGATACATTGGATATTAGTCGGTTATATGCGATATGACCGGATCGTTAAATCAAGTGTTGATTTAATGATTTAATGTATAATTATATATTTGATATATTACTTTACATTAACTAGTATTGGTTCACTTAAGATTGATTTTCTCACTTGAAGTGCACAAGTTGTATATGTGATATATTTTTGTGCACATGTTTGATGATACGTGCAAACTTGGGTGTGTGTATCACTTACCCCTTTATTAGGTTAATGGTTAGGGTTTTATGTATTTTATTTGTTTTGGAAAAACTAAATGGTGGCTTTTTTTGTTTCTTTGATAGAAGCTTCATGAAGCATGCTAGCATCTTTGAAAAAGTCTTGCCATTTTGTTTTATCCTTAACCTAACCATCAACCTAAACCCTAGTTTATTCTCTACATGTGTTAACTCACCCATGGTTAGAATATGATAAACATCACTTGATTTTCTATTTTGAGGAATGATTTCTTTTCTTTCTTCTTCTTCTTCTTTTCTTCATGAAGAGAAGAAAACCTTGCTAGAAAATTCCAAGTGATGAATCCAAGTGAGAAATCAAAGTCTAAAGGGTACCCACTTCCTATCTCACCATCCTCTACTAGACTAGCACTATAGTTTAGGGTGTTTGCTTCACTAATTCTATGGTTAGTGAGGTAGAAGCTTGAGTCCGTATTCCCTCGACGTAGATCATCTTTGGCATTGAAGACTTCAAGCGATTCCATTGCAATTTCTCATGGAGCCGTCCAAGAGTCCGGGATCCCGATGATCGCAGCGAAGGGGACGTCGTCACGGAGCTTTGGAAGTGGAGGACCGGATCTACAAAGGTTGTAGTCTCTTTCACTTAGCAGTAAAGTTGTTTGCTTGCATTCTTTTTCGCCTTACCTCTAGTAATCGATCTAGTTTAGGCTTTCTCGGCACCGTAAAATTTGAATTTCGCATGGTTGAAGCCTTGTGGAACCTCTTGAGTGTGCCTAGGAACCCTACAGTAGTATATGAGCCAAGCTAGAACATTAGGCGATGTGTTAACGAAGTTAAAACCCCGATCGAACCCGAATACGACATTTCAAACCCCTCTCTGTACATTTTTTAAAATCTGGGTGTTTCCAGAATTAAAAATACCTAAAAAATTCAGCAGGATAATATAAGAATTATGGTGAAAAACGAGCCCCCAATTCCACAACATGGCCGCGGAACCGCGGCAATTAGCCACCTTTGGCGGCGGTTCCGCAGCAAGGTAAGGGTATTAGGGACGGTTTTTTGCACTGTAATTCTTGTCTCTGTGGTTACTATTTTATGGGTATTTTTAATCTGACTCAAGTGTTGAGTATTCTGGGGTTTATTTTGTAATCGCCGACTCGATCGGGAATTTTAAATTCGTTATTGTTTTCTGGGTAATTTTAGAAAATGTTGAAAAGTTCGACTGGATGTAAATACCCACTTTTTCCCTTGTTGGGAAATTTCCAAGTGTTGGATCTTTCCGCAGTTTAAGAACGTTCAAAGTAGTGCAAGTAACGCGACGGACCCTCTAGAAGACAATAAAACCTAACTCGATTATGTGACCGTCTTGAACTGCCCTTTGAACCTTAGGGTTTGGGGCAGTACGGCGTGCCACATGTGAGGCGTTGGCTTGACCCTTCTACGGCTGGACCGTTGGTACTGTGGCTTGAAGTGAATGATTTTAAACTAATTTCATGTGTTGAGCTGTTTCGGGAAAACTTGGGTGTTTGATTGTTCCATCTAAAAGTTTAACATTTTCTATTTATCCGGAATGTGGTACAATATTTGGAATCCACATGTAGTTATGAAATAACTAATATGAATGTTATAAACATAGCACTTTAGTCTCACTTGATCCGTTGCCACGGGATTTTGATGTGATCAAAAGTCCGTCAGAATCACGTAGCGTACGCGGATACTCGCCTGGTAAACTTAATAGACAGCCATGCCCCATAGCCCCGACCAAGTGACTGTAGGAGAACCGCGTCGCCGAAAGCATCCGTTCGGGTGCTCGCGGCAGCGGTGTTCTGCCTTGGTGCACTTCGTCGACGGCATCGGGGGTGCGGCCGTCTACTAAAGTTTGCGACGAGCATTCGATCAGTTTTTCGGGAATCTTTTTGAATTGCCCGACTTGATATTGAAAAGGGTTTTCGATAATGAGACTAAAATACGGGGTTTATAATTGTTAGGCTTGCGATGTCTAAGCAATTCATTTGGTTATGCATGCGATGTCTAAAGAGTTTGCGGATTCCAACTGTTGTAGTTTTACACTTTCTTTTCTGCGGCCGTAAGTGTAATATGTGATATCGCCGGTTTCGTTGCTATATGTCAACGACAATTGGGATGCGCATATTTACTTACGTTGATGACATGTGATGTTCTGTGTTGCTGGATATGTTGTATTGGATCGTCGCGTTTTGAATAGCTGGGGGTTTTATGTGAGATGAGGGTTTTTATTTTCATTCATGTAAAAACTTGTATGTAATATTCTTTTATTAGGGTACTTCCAGGTTGCGGAAGATGTCACCGTTGATGTATATTATTTTCTTTTCCGCACTAGGATAGACCCAAGGAGGAGAGCACAGGTTACCGGGTTCTGGAGTCCAGTGGGAGACCAACTCGAAGAGTCGAGTCCGGGTCTTCTAACTCTAGAATTGGTAGGGTTGCTTGCCGCTCTCGTAGGGATCTAGGGGTGTGGGATTGGCTATTCATCACGACCGTGGAATCCATGTTTTTTTCAGGCTCAAAATAAAACACGGATGTCCTAGTATATCCAATATTTCATATGATATTTTTCTGCTGCGTTATCTGTGATGTGATCATGTGATTTGTTCAGATAGATATTGTATATAGTATATATGATATATTATATAGACGTTGCTTATGTTTTACACCCGCGCTAGTCCTGTCTCGCTCTGGTATTAGTTACCTAACCTAACGGTGCAGACGGGACAACGAGGCGAATACGGATGGCATAAGCGTACGTTATATTTATTTGTGATGTTTAGGTGGAGTTAAATGAAGGGTCATTCATTAATGTGATTAATGAAAGAAAAAGAAACCTAAAGATGTTGTGGAATCGAATTTTCAAAAACAGGTACCTACAGTTCTTGCTTTGCATTGCGGTGTTCCTTGTAGAACATCCTGCACCTTATTCGATGAGGAAAGGGCCGAGATCCCTTCACCGGGAGTGACCCCTTTAGCAATAACTGGTAGATGCTGCAACCCTCGGTTTTTCTTTTGATTGCTTCTATAGTTTCTGCTTTGCACAGCGGTATATATGATATATCCTGCACCTTATTCGATGGGGAAAGGGCCGACGATCCATTCACCGGGAGTGACCCCTTTAGAAAAACTAGAAAAGCCTAAAAAACTCTCCATTTTAAAATCATTTGATTCTACAACGATATCAAGTTCATTACGCAATAGGTTTTCAGAAAAACCTGTCGTAGCCCTCCGCCATTTCAGAAAAGTCCTACTTAGTATTCGTGCTCCGTTTGTTGACCTCCGTCAAGACGTAGTGTGCGGTAGCTAACTAGTATTTATCTGCTTATGCATATGATGCATATTGGATTAGGGTAGTCGTGCGGCCTTGTTGACCTCCGTCAAGGGTCGTGCGGGTGGGTTTAATTCAATCAAGAAATGACGGGTTGAACTTGACTAGTACCCTATGGTTTGTTGACCTCCATCAAGGTCATAGGACGCTAGGGGCAAAATATTATCGGGAATTTCAAGTGTTGAAATTTGCAATGAGATTCCATACCTTCTATGAGATAGTTGGATCCCGATACCCGCTACGAGTAAGAGTTACTCCTGGGAGAGTTTTACACATTACAATTAGCTGATCAAGTAGGTGTCTAGAAAGGTGTTAACGAGGTTACGCCTCTGGAAAAACGAGGTTTACATTAATTAGGTTTGTGCGAAAGCACGGGGGACCTCCCTCAATGTACCAACACTGGCCTGGCTGAAAGATTGGCGAACTTGTAGTGTGTAATTAATCCCGGCTAGTCTTTCCTTTTAGGGTTTGAATGAAGATTTGATAAAAACAGTGGGAGCCATCCTGATTAGATAAAATATATAACCAATCTAATCTTGCAAGAGCATAAGCTGAGTGTTTTCTTCTCTCTCTCTCCAGGTAGCGACCATATCACGCCTTAATCAAGATAATAATACGGATATTTGACCGAACCCGCTTATTATACTGAGCTGGGGAACGTTGGTCCCGCTCCAACTTATAATTGTTATAAGACAGAGCAAGAAATTGGGGATTACCATAATTCCCGTGCCGCCCAAACGAAGAAAGTGCATACTGATGCATCATCTTCGGGTATGTTCATTACAAAGAACTGTTTCTCAATGTCCTTTACGTCCTGGGTATATGATACCGGATCAGGATCCCGCAAATGTAATCTGTTACATGGCTACAGATAGGTAAAGAACTGAGAACGGGTGATAAGTTTCATGAGATAGAAAACGGTGCAAGTGTTGCAGCCAAGTCTGTTGGTCACTATCACCCTGTATTACCAGAATACATTGATTCTGAACGAATGTTATTAGATACCGAACCTGATATACAAAATCATATCAGTCTCTTTTCAAGTAAGAAAGGATATAATTTTGTATTGTTGGATAATGTTTTAAACATTTCCTATATCAAAAGTTGATCGGTTCATGTACGTTATATAAAAGCATTGACGTTATAAATCAAACTATAGTTCTTAGTATACAGAACACACACAAGGGGAAGAGTTCAGAAATGAACGGATCCTTCTTGAGGCATTGTAGACTATGTCATATCAATGCGACCCGACTAGCTGAAGTTATATATAGATGCATATTTAAATCAGTTTGAATTTATATCTTGTGAAACTTGCCAGTCATGTCACAAAGATATAATGACACCAGCTCTGTTTATTGGAAACAGAGAAAGAGTTAGTGAACTTTTGGGATTGATACATGCTGATGTATCAAGGTCCCCTGTCTACATATGCCTAGATAGGTTCTTTTTACTTCATTACATTCTCTGATAATCTCTCAAGGTTCAGACATATGTTCCTGTTGAAACACAAGTCCGAATCTTTTGAGATATTCACGGAATATAAGTTGGAAGTAGAGAACCAAAATACGGGTATAAGTATTATGTCCTTTGATGCGATCAGGGAGGAGAATAATTGAGCACGAAATTCCTGGACTATTCTAAAGGAGAATGAGATTCTCTCTCAGCATTACTCCTCCGTATACACCATAGCATGATGGTATATCGGGGCAGAGCAATAACACCCTATCTGATATGGTGTGCTCTATGATGAGTACTACTGAGTTTCCTATTTCCTTATAGGGAGTTATGCACTTATGGAGTTGCATACCTATTGAATAGGGTTCCGATCAAATCAGTTGCCTACCACTTCATATGTGATATGGATTGGGAAGAGCCCATATCTTAAGTTTGTTAAGATTTGGGGATGTCCGGCCTATGTCTAAAAGCATAATCCGGACAAGCTCGAGGCAAAGTAAGATCTGTGGAAGTTTGTTGGATATCCCAAGCATCAGCAAGGGAATATCTTCTACCAAACCGAGGAACAAAAATATTTTGTTTCTCAACATGCCACCTTTGTGAAAGGGAATTTCTTGATAAGAAATTAGTGGTCATGAGGTAGAACTGGAAAAAGGTTCCAACTATACAAACTGTAGCTGATGATTTGGTAGAACCAAAGGATTCAATAGCAACCAACGAATCTCAGCCTCTCCGCCAATCTAGTAGGGTTTCTCACCCACCTGAGAGATACTATGGTTTCTTTATGACGGTGGGAGCGAGGATTGCATCATGAGATGATGACACAACTAGTTTCGAGCAGTCCATCAGGAGTAGGACTCTGTATGAATGGCTGGATGCTTATCGATCTGAGATGGAATCCTTATACACCAATAAAGTTTGGACTTTGGTTGCTTTATCTGAAGGGTTAAATCCCCATCAGGAGCAAGTATATCTTGAGAAGATTACTTGGTGTACTTGGAAAAGTTGAGACTTTCAAAGCTAGACTTGTTAAAGGTTTGCATCATTGACCAGGTATGGATTTTGTTGAAACCTTTTCTAAGTGGCTATGCTTAAGTCCATCCAGATCCTACTTGCCACGGCTACATACCATGACTACGATATCTGGTGGTTGTGTGTCATGACAGCCTTTCTAAAATGATGTTTTAGAAGAGAGCGTCTATAAGTACACAGCCAGAAAGCTTCGCAGACAGTGGGAGCCGCGGAAACGTGTCCAAGATGTTTTATATGATAAAGCAGGCATCGCGGAACGTCTGTTTTGATGTGTTAGTCAAAGAGTTTGACTTCATCAAAATGAGATGAACCTTGTATATACAAAAAGGTAGCAGGGAGTATGGTGATGATCCTCATAGAGTACGTGGATGACATACTCTTGATAGGGAAGGAGTTTCCTATGCTAATCTCAGTCAATCTCCGCTTATCACAAAGATTCTCCATATAGGATTAAAGTGATACCTACTGAATCGTGGATTTTGGATCTATGAGATAGATCTATTTGGATGTTAGGATTCTCACTAGCTGTAGTGAGATGGTATCAATTGATCCTGGAGAGAATCACTGGAAGGGTTCCAGGGTGATATGGACGACTGAAAGTCAGTCACAGGCATTGTCTTTACCCTCAGTAGAGGAATGGTATGTTAGAAGAGTTCCAAGCTAGATACCGTGACATACTAGACGATAAAGGCTGGATACATCGCTACCAAAGATGCTACCAAAGAGGAAGTCTGGGTGTATATTAGTTCATGAGATGAACTTCGTTCCTACCATTGTGAGACAATGGAGTTGTGGCTTATACTTAGGAACGCCCGTCCTATCAGTGATCCGGACATTTTCTAAAGCAGTGTCACCTGATCATGGAGATGGTAAATCTCCAGGGGATCGAGGTTAGGAGAGTAGACTCAGAGGACAACACGGCGGATCCACTCACAAAGGCTTTTTCCCAGAGAGAGACTATTATGGGATGGTTGAGTATGATATACTACAACCACTGTTGTCAGATGGCCCTAATGCAAGTGGGAGATTGTTAGTTATATGTATGCCCTAGAGGCCATTACTATACATATGATGTATATTGTAGTAGATGCTTGGACATATATAGGGAGGACTTTCTTGCTCGACATGATAGTATGCTATCTGGTTACCCTTTACCTTAACGTGTATACTGTCGTCTCTCTGTTGCATGTTGGTAAAGCCCTTAGGATGTGTACTTGACTACCTGGACTATGATGCGGATCATACTAGTGGGGACATGGTTGTCCATAAGTACATCCTTCAAGGTCCCTAGTCGTAGGAGTATCGAGACGGGGCATCGATATACCAGAGTAGACTAGCGTATGCCTTCTCGACCCATACAGATGGGGGATGGATGATCCCATATCCATTGTTGTTTGACATCAGAGATGATATACGGGTGCTCAGTGGAGACTGGGTACACTGGACGGACTCGCCGAGAACTCCCAGATGGTATTATACCTTACGTCAGATGGCAGTTCTCTGGTGACACTGGTACAGGTTAGTCTGTAGACCCGAGATCGTCATAGAGTCTTGTGTGATTCCCACTGTGCTTTGATTTTCACCTTACCACGTCTAAGAGGGCGTGCAAAACGGTGGTTTTTTGGTACAGTCCCGAGTCACATGGAGGCAATGAGCGATAGGAGGGGTTTCATCTCTTCCGGTATTAGGGGTTGATGTTGCGCTGTGCTCGATTGGCCATAACAGGGAAGTCCCTGTCCAGGGCTGGTTTAGAGATTTACTGGTAAGTGTTACCCGTAGTTTCTCGACCCGTTATGCGCCTCATATCGGCATGACTTATCGGTTATTGGGGTCTGACGTTTACCACCCCTAGACTTGATATGCGACATATCAAACGAGGAGACTGGACTGTACGGTAGTATCACTGTCAGGCTTTTTGCAGGAGTTGGAGAGGGCTTGCTTGCTGAACTTCTGATTGCTCAATACACGGGTAGCCGTTACGTCCAGCTAGTACGGCTGACGGCTTTTAGGTACTTGATATGATCATCACCTACTGTCGGCGCATTGACGAGTCTTTAGAGTGCTACATAGAGGTTGTACTGGCTCCGGCAAAACGAGATAGGAGCGCATATGTGATATGTGCGGGACCGAGAATGATACGAGTATGTGATACCGTATTCTATTCTCGCGATGATTGTATCGATTGGTTATATGCGATATAACCTAGTTATCGAATCAAGGATTGATTCGATAAGTCGATTCATTGGATATTAGTCGGTTATATGCGATATGACCGGATCATTAAATCAAGTGTTGATTTAATGATTTAAGGTATAATTATATATTTGATATATTACTTTACATTAACTAGTATTGGTTCACTTAAGATTGATTTTCTCACTTGATGTGCACAAGTTGTATAAGTGATATATTTTTGTGCACAAGTTTGTATCATGTTTGATGATACATGCAAACTTGGGTGTGTGTATCACTTACCCCTTGATTAGGTTAATGGTTAGGGTTTTATGTATTTTATTTATTTTGGAAAAACTAAATGGTGGCTTTTTTTTGTTTCTTTGCTAGAAGCTTCATGAAGCATGCTAGCATATTTGAAAAAGTCTTGCCATTTTGTTTTATCCTTAACCTAACCTTCAACCTAAACCCTAGTTTATTCTCTACATGTGTTAACTCACCCATGGTTGCAATATGATAAACATCACTTGATTTTCTATTTTGAGGAATGATTTCTTTTCTTTCTTCTTCTTCTTCTTCTTCATGAAGAGAAGAAAACCTTGCTAGAAAATTCCAAGTGATGAATCCAAGTGAGAAATCAAAATCTAAAGAGTACCCACTTCCTATCCCACCATCCTCTACTAGACTAGCACTTTAGTTTAGAGTGTTTGCTTCACTAATTCTATGGTTAGTGAGGTAGAAGCTTGAGTCTGTATTCCCTCGACGTAGATCATCTTCGGCATCGAAGACTTCAAGCGATTCTGTTGCAATTTCTCATGGAGCCGTCCGAGAGTCCGGGATCCCGATGATCGCAGCGAAGGGGACGTCGTCACGGAGTTTTGGAAGTGGAGGACCGGATCTACAATGGTTGTAGTCTCTTTCACTTAGCAGTAAAGTTGTTTGCTTGCATTCTTTTTCGCCTTACCTCTAGTAATCGGTCTAGTTTAGGGTTTCTCGGCACCGTAAAATTTGAATTTGGCATGGTTAATGCCTTGTGGAACCTCTTGAGTGTGCCTAGGAACCCTATAGATATCAATAGAGTAATATTCTCTAAAGTGTACGTGACATGGCAATTACCGATGATGATGTGTGTGAGCCGGCAAGCAAGTGTACGTGGATCATACGCATCATCGGTAATGGTGCTGGTGTCCTGATAGCATGGTTTCATAATCACTACAGTACACAATAACATGCAATGCGATGATAACAACATAGATAACGGAGAATGAATAATAAAAGCTGCAATACCGAATATACGGCAATGAATAGTAAATGCAACAATAAGGAATCTATATTAATATATATGGGTCATACAGTTTTGCCGTTTGAAATAACACGAATCGTAGTGTTAAGAAAATAGGGCAACGGTGTTCTTAAGAAAAGGTACGTCGTTTGAAATATCCTTAGAATCCTTTGGCATGTTTTTAAAATACTCACGATTCGTTAGTTTCAAATAGGTATGACCCGAGTCTAGTCTAACATCTACAAGTAAAATACTGGACTAAACTAACAGAATGATTGAAAGGGCAAGGAAAACCACCTAAGTCTCAGTCGATATATATATATATATATATATATAATAGTCGGTGATCCTGCTTCAATAGTATCACATACGATACAATATATATAATACGTCATTTTCAAGTCAAGAGTACAGATCTATCATCAATATATAGCTCGTACGTTAAATCCATCGTATGGCATCCCAAATCTGGGTACGGTTCAAATATCACATTTATCTCATTATTCCTCTGGTATCCTTATCATCACATATCGTGAACTGGAGGTACTGATCTAAGTCTAGTACAATACTGATACTATCTATGTGTGTGTGTGTATGACACATCGCCTAATGACCCGCTATAATATCATGTCGTATCTCAATATACAAACCAAATCACATCACCGATCTCATGGCATCATGCCCAATTTCATCGACTCATCTCCAAATACCATGTACCATCCTCATCATCCATGTATATGTATATGTATATATACATATATACATAGTCCCATACCTATATGTGTATATATACATACATATCCCCATATACGCATAAGAAGGTAAAATGTATGCCGGTGTGTGTGTGTGCGTGTATGCAAATCTTTACTCTAGGGTTCACGACTACAACTAACTACGACACTATCAATCAATTCTACTAAAATTAAATCATGATCTCCTATGATCTATCTTGAAAATCATCTAATCTGACAAAAGACATATTTATAAATATAGGTATACGTATTCGTATACGACACTACGAAACTGGGGGGGGTGCTATAAGTCATCCACCCGACTTCCCCTGTAGATATATATCTACTCACCTTCGCTTGCCGATGTCGCCATGCACTTTCTTGTTGCTCTAAGTCCACATGGGGTTACCTACATATCACAAGTAGTATCATAAACAGAAATCACGCACGAAACCAAAACGTCGCACGAATCTCAAATAGGTTAAAACCTATGGTCCACTCACGCAAATCAACCCAACTGTAGGGGTTCCTAGGCACCCTAATGAGGTCTCACAAGGCATCGAACATGCCAATATAAAAATTTATGGGTGCCGAGAGACCCGACTACGGATCGTTTGCTAGAAAACTAGGCGAAAAAGCTAACTAGTTAACACTTAACTATAAGAATCGGAAATACAACCTTTGTAGATCCGGTCCTCCACCTCCATAGCTCCGCAACGAAGTCCTCTCCGCTGTCCAAAAAGAATCCGGGCTCTAGTGTCGACTTCATCGGAGAATAAGCGAGCTAGGTCGTCGATGTCCATGCCGAAGATGATCTACGTCGAAGTATCGTAAGATCAAGCTCTCACTTCACCAAGTCATGAAATTTGTGAAGAAAACACACTCTACTACTTGGCAAGAGGTAGAGGATGAAGAAATAGGAAGTGGGTAGACTTTAGATTTGGATTTCTCACTCTTTTTCATCACTTGCCATTGATGGAGGCAAGCTTTCTTCACTTGAAGAAATGAAGAAGAAGAAGGAAATTGTTATGATAAGAATTATTAAAATAGAAAAGAAAATCCATTCTTATCATAAGCAAACCATGGTTAGGTGTAGAGATTAAACTAGGGTTAGTGGGAATGGTTAGGGTTAAGGATAAGATAAGAATGGTTACAAAGTCAAAGCTTCATGAAGCTTCAACTAAACTCCAAAACGAGCAACCATTCTTTTCTCATCTCTTCAAAATAAATAAATAAATAAATAAGTAAGAAAAGAAAACCCTAACCACTCTCACAACCATGGTTTAATCTTCACACAAATCCAAGTTAACATATATCATCAAACATGATACAATCAAGTGCACAAAAATATATCGCATATATAATGCGCACATCCGAGTGAGAAAATCCATATAAAGTCAACCAATACTAGTTAATGCAAAGTAATATATCAAATATATAATTATACATTAAATCATTAAATCAACACTTGATTTAACGATCCGGTCATATCGCATATAACCGACTAGTATCCTATGTATCGGTTTATCAAATCAATGCTTGAATCGATAACTAGGTTATATCGCATACAACCAATCGATACATTTATCGCGAGAATGGAATACGGTATCACATACACGCATTATTCTCGGTCCCGCACATATCTCATATGCGCTCCTATTTCATTTCGCTTGAGCCAGGAAACCTCTGTGTAGGACTCTAAAGACTCGTCAATACGCCGGCAGCAGGTGATGATCATATCAAACACCCACAAGCCGCAAGCGGTCTGCTAAACGTAACGGCCACCCGGGTATTGAGCGATCTGAAGATCGACGAGCAAGCCAGCTCACACTCCAGTGAATCCAACCAGCAACACTACCGTACTGTACGGTCTGATCGTCTGATATGTCGCATATCTCGCCTAGGGGTGGTAAACGTCAGACCCAAATAGCTCGATAAGTCGTGTCGATATGAGGTCTATAACTGTTCGAGAAACTATTGGTAACACTTACCAGTAAATCTCAGCAACCCTGGCCAGGGATTTCCTGTTATAGCCAATCGAACACAGCGCAACATCAACCCCCTATACTGGGAGAGACGAATCCCCTCCTATCGCTCATTGCCTCCATGTGACTCGGGACTGTACCCAAAAACCACCGTTTTGCACGCCCTCTTGGACGTGGTAAGATGGAAATCAAAGCACAGTGGGAACCACACAAGACTCTATGACGATCTCGGGTCAACAGACTACTCTGTACCAGTGTCACCATGGAACTGCCATCTGACGTGAGGTATAATACCATCTGGGAGTTCTCGGCGAGTCCGTCCAGTGTACCCAGTCTCTACTGAGCACCCGTATATCATCTCTGATGTCAAACACCAAGGGATATGGGATCATCCATCGCCCATCTGTATGGGTCGAGAAGGTATACGCTAGTCTACTCTGGTCTATCGATGCCCCGTCTCGATACACCCTCGACTAGGGACTTTGAAGGATGTACTTACAGACTACCATGTCCCCACTAATATGATCCGCATCATAGTCCAGGTAGTCAAGCACACATCCTAAGGGCTTTACCAACATGTAACAGAGAGACAATCAGTATACACATTAAGGTAAAGTTCAACCAGATAGCATACTATCATGTCGAGCAAGAAAGTCCTCCCTATATATGTCCCAGCATCCACTACAATATACATCCTATGTACAGTAATGGCCTCTAGGGCATACATATAACTAACACAAACAACACCCGATATAGACGTACAAACATCAAGTGACCGAGATAACACACAAATATCAAAACTTAAATCCATAAACATCGAGGATTTCAAAACAACAACTTAAAAAACATGCTCGAGATTTTAGTTCAGGGAAAAACAAGGTGCACAAACAGCACTGAGGTGATGTATAGGGTGAATATGATCTACAGACCAAACCTAGAGCCCACCCCTCACAACTTGGCCGACCACCAACCTACAAAATCCGTCCACCTCGGCCAGATGTGCTCCGTTGGGGTTCGTCTGGTCAGGGTGGTCTCCTATTGGTATAACTAGGTCCCTGGTATTGTTTGCTTTTCTCAAAGACTTCCCGGATCATCCCAGATTTCCTGTAGGTAGTAAATAACACACAAAACCAACATTGGACAGATTCAAAATTGTTTTTCAGGTTTTATTCCGGGTTTGGTCTGGGTTTCTAACACCATGGGGGGTTTAAGGTCGCCAATAAAGCCCAATTACACTATCTCAATTCGAATCAAATCCTAATCCCCAACTTGGAATTTTCAAAGCTCACAAAACCACACAATATCACTTCTAAACATATATATGTGTTAATGTGAATGAAAAACTACTCTAAGTGTGAAGGAGTTACCTCATTAGGAACACCCTAGAATCCCCTAGAGCTCAAAATCCAATTTTTCTTGGTCCAAAGTGCTTGTAGCGAGCTTGTGCATGTTTTTAATGAAGTGGGGATGAAGTTTTGATGTTGTTTTGGGGGCTTTTTGAGGTGTTTGAGGAGGGGGGAGAGAGGGGGCAGCCATGAGAAGAAGAAGAAGAAAAGATAAAGATGATGAAGTGAGAATTATGAGCCATGGTTCAAGGTTTGACCCCTCACCTCACTCTCATTTCTTTCTCATGCCCATACCCATTATTCTAATCCATTCTCTTTTCTTTTTCTTTTCTATTTTCTCTTCTCATTTAAAACAACAACCATGCAAGCAAATGAAGAGAATGCCATGATAAAAATATAACAAGTGCTAAAATGTGACATGGTGCGTGTTATGTGTACAATTCAAGCTTAATGCGCGATTAGTGATATTTAATCGCGACGAGCATTAAAATATAGTATAATTAATTATAAAAATTTGTAATTTGCGTAAATCACATAAAACGTCCTCATTTCAGTAATTCCTATAATTTTCCAAATATTTTCCACTTTATCGGTATTTAATTATACCGCATTATTAAAATATTCATAATATTTATTATTTAATTATAAAAATTCCCAAAAATAATATTTTATTTTTCTTAAATGTTACAGTCTTCCCCCCTTAAAGAAATTCGGTCCCCGAATTTAAATTTAAACCCCTCAAATACTAAGACATTTCAGTAAAAGGTCAAGTCGTCGAGGCTCCCAAATCATAAATACATAAATCACAACGTAGCTCAATGCATGCACATGAAAAATGAGCATATAACTCAAAATCAAAACTCTGTGATGCATCCCGCAATCATTGGAGTTAAGGTGAAGACACCAATGTCAAAATCCCATACGAAAACCATCATGATATACATCAAAATATACATGTATACGTCGTTGTCAATTCGTCAAAATATCTAGAAAGGAATGCATGCCAAACCTTTTCAAGTTGCTGTGCAATGCGCGTAACACTGCACAGTGGCGGACGTCTATTGTAAGACAATAACTATATATATTTATACCCTTTATTTAACACACGCTTCCCGCCATTTTTGAAAATCATTTAGAAAGGTTTCCTTTGTTAAATGACTCGTGTCATCTCAGACACGTATGTAAATACTGAGACAATAGCTCCTTTTTAGAAATCACTTCGATAACTATCAATGCATGCAAAAAAATATATATTCAGGTACTGACCTCTGACTAGTCCTGCTCAGTCACTATATAAAAATAGTAAATATCATAAAACATGCTGCTGAAAGGAAATCAATCCAAAAATGTTTATAAAAATGCCACGTGCATCTGGTGTGCACGGAAATCGAAATCCATGAATGTGCCATACATGTGCACAGAAACAAAATCTAGGTGCAACGGGTGTGCCCAGAAACATCTGTCAGGGCAACGGTGTGTGCCTGACAACAATATCAGGTGCATTTGATATGCACGAAGAATCTCGATTTAGTGCATCTGGCGTGCACCAAAATCGCATCAAGTGCCCAAGTATGCGCAAGAATCCAAGTCAAGTGCACAAGGTGCACGAAAACAAATATCGAATATCACAATCGAAATCGACGGTATACAACACATTTCAATCCAAATCCAAATCAGGTATACCGTGGTATATGTTAGTTATATGTATGCCCTAGAGGCCATTACTGTACATAGGATGTATATTGTAGTGGATGCTGGGACACATATAGGGAGGACTTTCTTGCTCGACATGATAGTATGCTATCTGGTTGCTCTTTACTTTAACGTGTATACTGATTGTCTCTCTGTTACATGTTGGTAAAGCCCTTAGGATGTGTACTTGACTACCTGGACTATGATGCGGATCATACTAGTGGGGACATGGTAGTCCATAAGTACATCCTTCAAAGTCCCTAGTCGTGGGTGTATCGAGACGGGGCATCGATATACTAGAGTAGACTAGCGTGTACCTTCTCGACCCATACAGATGGGCGATGGATGATCCCATATCCATCGGTGTTTGACATCAGAGATGATATACGGGTGCTCAGTAGAGACTGGGTACACTGGACGGACTCGCCGAGAACTCCCAGATGGTATTATACCTCACGTCAGATGGCAGTTCTCTGGTGACACTGGTACAGAGTAGTCTGTTGACCCGAGATCGTCATAGAGTCTTGTGTGGTTCCCACTGTGCTCTGATTTCCATCGTACCACATCCAAGAGGGCGTGGAAAACGGTGGTTTTTGGGTACAGTCCCGAGTCACATGGAGGCAATGAGCGATAGGAGGGGATTCGTCTCTCCCGGTATAGGGAGTTGATGTTGCGCTGTGTTCGATTGGCTATAACTGGAAATCCCTGGCCAGGTTTGCTGAGATTTACTGGTAAGTGTTACCTGTAGTTTATCGAACTGTTATAGACCTCATATCGACACGACTTATCGAGCTATTGGGGTCTGACGTTTACTGCCCCTAGGCGAGATATGCGACATATCAAACGATCAGACCGGACTGTACGGTAGTGTTACTGGTTGGATTCACAGGAGTATGAGCGGGCTTGCTCGTCGATCTTCTGATCGCTCAATACCCGGGTGGCCGTTACGTTTAGCAGACCGCTTGCGGCTTGTGGGTGCTTGATATGATCATCACCTGCTGCCGGCGTATTGACGAGTCTTTAGAGTCCTACACAGAGATTTCCTGGCTCAAGCGAAACGAAATAGGAGCGCATATGAGATATGTGCGGGACCGAGAATAATGCGTGTATGTGATACCGTATTCTATTCTCGTGATGAATGTATCGAATGGTTGTATGCGATATAACCTAGTTATCGAATCAAGTATTGATTCGATAAGCCGATACATTGAATACTAGTCGGTTGTGTGCGACATGACCGGATCATTGAATCAAGTGTTGATTTAATGATTTAATGCATAATTATATATTTGATATATTACTTTGCACTAACTAGTATTGGTTCACTTTAAACGGATTTTCTCACTTGGTTTGTGCACATTGTATATGTGATATACTTTTGTACACATGATTGTATCATGTTTGATGATGCATGCTTTTTGGTTAAGTGTAAAGAATTAAACCATGGTTAAGTTGGAAATTAGGGTTTTGTTTTATCCATTATTTATTCAATTATTTATTTTGGAAAAATATTAAGCATAAAGAAATGAAATGGTGGCTAATTTTGGACTTGCATGTTGAAGCTTCATGAAGCTTTGACTTAGTCACCATTTTGTCTCATGCTTAACCCTAACCACTCCACTCAACCCTAGTTGATTCTCTACACTTCACCATGGTTAGATTATGATAAGCATTCCTTTTATTTTCTATTTTGAAAATAACTTATCATAACAATATTCATCTTCTTCATCTTCAAGAAAAAACCTTCACTTCATCAATGGTGGATTGATGAAATGAGTGAGAAATCCAATTCTAAAGTGAACCCACTTCCTATTTCTTCATCCTCTACCTCTTGCCAAGTAGTATAGGGTGTTTCCTTCATAAGTTTTCATGGCTTGGTGAAGGTGGAGCTTGATCTAGCGATGCCTCGACGTAGATCATCTTCGGCATGGACATCGACGACCTAGCTCGCCTATTCTCCGATGAAGCCGACGCTAGAGCCCGGAATTTGTTTTGGACAGCGAGAGTACTTCATTGCGGAGCTATGGAGGTGGAGCACCGGATCTACAAAGGTTGTATTTCCGTATTCTCTTAGTTAAGTGTTAACTAGTTTGTTTTTCGCCTAGAAATCTAGCCAACGATCCGTTCTAGGGTATCTCGGCACCGTTAAAATTTGAAATTGGCATGGTTGATGCCTTGTGAGACCTCATTAGGGTGCCTAGGAACCCTACAGTGGTATCAGAGCCAAGCTAGAGCCTTAGGCGAAGTCTAGACGGAATTTGAAACCCGAACGAACCCGAAACCCAACTCAAAACTTGCTCTCTGTACTTTTTCTGAAAACGTGGATTTTTCCAAATTAAAAATTGCTAAAAAATTCAGCAGGGAAAAATAAGAATTACGATGCAAAATTTTTTCGATGAACAGTATTTATTGCGGTGGAACCGCGGCAGAAGCCTAGCTTCTGCGGCGGTTCCGCGGCTATCTGGTGACGTCAGCCCTCATTGTTTGCACAGTAATTCCTGATAAATTATGCTGAGTTTTCTGGGAATTTTTAAAATTTATTCAAGAGTTGAATTTTCTGGTTTGTTTTGGGGATTCGGTGTTTCGATCGGAGTATCAGATTTTGTCTATGTGGCTTTCCGGATAAATATTTGAATATGTTAAAAAGTTCGACCGGATATAAATACCCAATTTTTCCCCTGTCGGGAAATTTCCAAGTGTTGGATTTTTCCGTGGTTTAAAGACGTTCTAAGTAGTGCAAGTAACTCGATGGACCCTCTAGAAGACAACAAACCTTAACTCGATTATGTGACCGTCTTGAACTGCCCTTTGAACCTTCGTGTTTGGGGCAGTACGGCGTGCCACATGTGAGGCGTTGGCTTGACCCTTCTACGGCTGGACCGTTGGTACTGAGGCACGAACTGAATGTTTTTTAGACTTGTTTCATGTGTTGATCTGTATCGGGAAAACTTGGGTGTTCGAATGTTCGATCGGAAAGTTCAACATTTTCTATTTATCCGGAATGGGATACAATAATTAGAATTCACAAGAAGTTATGAGATAACGGAATGAATATTATAAACGTAGTAGTTTAGTTTCACTTGATCGGTTGCTACGGAATTTTGATGTGATCAAAAGTCCGTCGCAATCACGTAGCGTACGCGGATACTCGCCGGGTAAACTTAATAGACAGCCTCACTCGATAGCCCCGACCAAGTGACTGTAGGAGAACCCCGTCGCCGAAAGCATCCGTTCGGGTGCTCGCGGTAGCGGTGTTCCGCCTTGGTGCACTTCGTCGACGGTATCGGGGGTGCAGCCGTCTATTGAAGTTTGCAACGAGCATTCGATCAGGATGTCGGGAATCTTGTTGAATTACCCGACTTAATATTGAAAAGTGTTTTCAATGATGAGACTAAAATGCGGGGTTTATAATTGTTAGGCATGCGATGTCTAAGTAATTCATTTGGTCAGGCATGCGATGTCTGAGGTGGCTGCAGATTCCAACTGTTGTAGTTTTACACTTTCTTTTCTGTGACCGTAAGTGTAATATGTGATATCGCCGGTTTCGTTGCTATATGTCAACGACAATTGGGATGCACATATTTACTTACGTTGATGACATGTGATGTTATGTGTTGCTGGATATGTTATATTGGATCGTCGTGTTTGAATAGACGGGGGTTTTTATGTGAGATGAGTGTTTTTCATTTTCATTCATGTAAAAACATGTATATAATATTCTTTTATTGGGGCACTTCCAGGTTACGGAAGTTGTCACCCTTTGTATATTATTTACTTTTCCGCACTAGGATAGACCCAAGGAGGGGAGCACAAGTAACCGGGTTCTGGAGTCCAGTGGGAGACCAACTCGAGGAGTCGAGTCCGGATCTCCTAACTCTAGAATTGGTAGGGTTGCTTGCCGCTCTCGTTGGGGTCTAGGGGTGTGGGTTTGGCTATTCATCGCTACCGTGGAATCCGTGTTTTATACTGGCTCGTATTGAAAACACGGACGTCCTAGTATATCCAATATTTCATATGTTTTTTCTGCTGCGATATCTGTGATGTGATCATGTGATGTTCTGTGATAGATACAGTATATAGTATATATGATATATTATATAGGCGTTACTTATGTTTTACACCCACGCTAGCCCTGCCCCGCTCTGCCGTTAGTTACCTAACCTAACAGTGCACGAGGGGACATCGAGGCGAATGCGGATGGCATAAGTGTACGTCGTATTTATCTGTGATGTTTAGGTACATAATTGATGGGACTTCATTAATGTGATTAATGAAAGTAAAAGAAACCTAAGATGTTGTAGAATCGAATTTCAAAATAAAACAGGTAGCTACAGTTCTTGCTTTGCACAGAGGTATATATGATATATCCTGCACCTTATTCGATAAGGAAAGGACCGAGATCCCTTCACCGGGAGTGACTCCTTTAGCAATAACTGGCAGATGCTACACACTCGGTTTGTCTTTTGATTGCTTTTAAGAGTTTTTGCTTTGCACAGTGATATATATGATATATCCCGCACCTCATTCGACGAGGAAAGGACCGACGATCCCTTCACCGGGAGTGACTCCTTTAGCAAAACTAGAAAAGCCTCAAAAGCACTCCATTTTAAAATCATTTGATTCTACAGCGATATCAAGTTCATTACGCAATAGGTTTTCAGAAAAACCTGTCGTAGCCCTCCGTCATTTCAGATACGTACTAGTTAGTATTCGTGCTGCGGTTGTTTGGCCTCCGTCAAGGCGTAGTGTACGGTAGCTAACTAGTGCTTATCTGCTAGCATATGATGCGATTGGATTAGGGTATTCGTACGGCGTTGTTTGGCCTCCGTCAAGGGTCGTGCGGGTGGGTTTAATTCAATCAGGAAATGACGGGTTGAACTTGACTAGCGGACTATGGGTTGTTTGGCCTCCGTCAAGGTCATAGCAAGCTAGGGGCAAAATATTATCGGGAATTTCAAGTGTTGAAATTTGCAATGAGATTGCATACCTTCTATGAGATAGTTGGATCCCGATACCCGCTGCGAGTAAGAGTTACTCCTGGGAGAGTTTTATACATTACAATTAGCCGATCAAGTAGGTGTCTAGAAAGGTGTTAACGAGGTTACGCCTCTGGGAAAACGAGGTTTACATTAATTAGGTTCGTGCGAAAGCACGGGGGACCTCCCTCAAAGTACCGACACTGGCCTGGCTGAAAGATTGGCGAACTTGTATTGTGTAATTAATCCCGGCTAGTCTTTCCTTTTAGGGTTTGAAGGAAGATTTGATAAAAAGCAGTGGGAGCCATTCTGATTAGATAAAATAATAACCAATCTATTCTTGCAAGAGCGCACGCTGAGTGTTTTCTTCTCTCTCTCTCTCCAGGTAACGACCATATCACGCCTTAATCAAGATAATAATACGGAATATTGACCGAACCCGCTTGTTATTCTGAGCTGGGGAACGTTGGTCCCGCTCCAACTTATAATTGTTATAAGACAGAGCAGGAAATTGGGGATTACCAGAATTCCCGTGCCACCCAAACGAGGAGAGTGTATGATGATGCATCATCTTCGGGTGTGTTCACTACAAAGAACTGTTTCTCTGTATCATCTACGTCCTGGGTATGTGATACCAGATCAGGATCCCAGATATGTAATCAGTTACATAGGGCTACAGAAAGGTAGAGAACTGAGAACGGGTGATAAGTTTCATGAGACAGAAAACGGGGCAAGAGTTGCAGCCAAGTCTGTTGGTCACTGTCACCCTGTATTACTAATACATTGATTCTGAACGAATGTTATTAGATACCGAACCTGATATACAAAATCATATCACTCTCTTTATTAGTAAAGAAATGATAAAATTTTGTATTGTTGGATAATGTTTTGAACATTTCCTATATCAAAAGTTGATCGGTTCAGGCACGTTATCTAAAAGCATTGATGTTCTAAATCAAACTACAGTTCTTAGTATATGGAACACACACAAGAGGAAGAGTTCAGAAATGAACGAATCCTTCTTGAGGTATTGTAGACTAGGTCAGATCAATGTGACCCGACTAGCTAGAGTTACATAAAGATGCATATTTAAATTAGTTTGAATTTACATCTTGTGAAACTCGCCAGTCATGTCACAAAGATAAAATGACCATAGCTCTGTTTATTGGAAACAGAGAAAGAGTTAGTGAACTCTTGGGATGATACATGTTGATGTATGTAGGTCTCCTGTCTACACATGCCAGGACTGGTTCTTTGTACTTCATTACATTCTCTGATAATCTCTCAAGTTTCAGACCTATGTTCCTGTTGAAACACAAGTCCGAACCTTTTGAGATATTCACAGAATATAAGCGAGAAGTAGAGAACCAGAATACGGGTATAAGTATTATGTCCTTTGATGTGATCAATGAGGAGAATACTTGAGCACGGAAATCCTGGACTATTCTAAAGGAGAATAAGATTCTCACTCAGCATTACTCCTCCGTATACACCATAGCACGATGGTATATCGGGACGGAGCAATCACACCCTATATGATAAGGTGTGCTCTATGATGAGTACTACTGAGTTACCTGTTTCCTTTTGGAAGTTATGCACTTGAGAAGCTGCATACCTATTGAATAGGGTTCGAATCAAATCAATGCCTACCACTTCATATGTGATATGGAAAGGGAAGAGCCCATATCTTAAGTTGGTTAAGATTTAGGGTTGTCCGGGCTATGTCTAAAAGCAAAATCCGGACAAGCTCGAGGCAAGGTCAGTTATGTAGAACTGGAAAGGTTCCAGCTATACAAACTGCAGCTGATGATTTGAAAGAACCAAGGGATTCAATAGTTGCCAACGAACCTCAGCCTCTCCGCCGATCTAGTGAGGTTCCTCACCCGCCTGAGAGATACTTCGGTTACTCTATGACAGTGGGAGCGAGGATTGCATCATGAGATGATGACCCAACTAGTTTCGAGCTGGCCATCAGGAGTGTGACTCTGTAAGAATGGCTGGATGCTTATCGATCTGAGATGGAATTCTTATACACCAACAAAGTATGGACTTTGGTTGCTATATCTGAAGGGTTAAATCCCCATCAGGAGCAAGTATATCTTGAGAAGATTACTTGGTGTAGATGGAAAAGTTGAGACTTTCAAAGCTGGACTTGTTAAAGGTTTGCATCATTGACCAGGTGTGGATTATGTTGAAACCTTTTCTAAGGATCTATGCTTAAGTCCATCCAGATCCTACTTGCCACGGCTACATACCATGACTACGATATCTGGTGGTTGGGTGTCATGACTGCTTTTCTAAATGATATTTTGGAAGAGAGCGTCTATAAGTACATAGCCAGAGGGCTTCGTAGACAGTGGGAGCAGCGGAAACGTGTGCAAGATGCTTTATAGGATAAAACAGGCATCGCGGAGTTGGAACATCTGTTTTGATGAATTAGTCAAAGAGTTTGATATCATCAAAATGGTAGATGAACCTTGTATAAACAAAAGGTAGTAGGGAGTATGGTGGTGATCCTCGTAGAGTACGTGGATGACATACTCTTGATAGGGAAGGAGTTTCCTATGCTACGCTCGGTCGATCTCCGCTTATCACATGGATTCTCCATATAGGATCAAAATGATACCTCCTAAATCCTGAGTTTTGGATCTATGAGATAGATTTAATTGGATATTAGGATTCTCACTAGTTGTAGTGAGATGATATCAATCGATCCTGGGGAGAATCACTGGAAGGGTTCCAGGGTGATAAAGACGACTGAATGTCAGTCGCAGGCATTGTCTTTACCCTCAGTAAAGGGACGGTATGTTGGAAGAGTTCCAAGCTAGATACCGTGGCATACTAGACGATAAAGGCTCGATACATCGCGACTTAAGATGCTACCAAAGAGGCTGTTTGGGTGTATATTAGTTCATGAGATGAACTTCGTTCCTGCCATTGTGAGACAATGGAGTTGTGGCTTATGCCAAGGAACGTCCGTCCCATCAGTAATCCAGACATATTCTAAGGCAGTATTACCTGATCATGGAGATGGTTGATCTCCAGGGGATCGAGGACAGGAGAGTAGACTCAGAGGACAACACAGCGGATCCACTCACAAAGGCCTGTTCCCAAAGAGAGATTTTTATGGGATGGTTGAGTATGAGATACTACAACCACTGCTACAGATGGCCCTAGTGCAAGTGGGAGATTGTTAGTTATATGTATGCCCTAGAGGCCATTACTGTACATAGGATGTATATTGTAGTGGATGCTGGGCCATATATAGGGAGGACTTTCTTGCTCGACATGATAGTATGCTATCTGGTTGCTCTTTACTTTAACGTGTATACTGATTGTCTCTCTGTTACATGTTGGTAAAGCCCTTAGGATGTGTACTTGACTACCTGGACTATGATGCAGATCATACTAGTGGGGACATGGTAGTCCATAAGTACATCCTTCAAAGTCCCTAGTCGTGGGTGTATCGAGACGGGGCATCGATATACCAGAGTAGACTAGCGTGTACCTTCTCGACCCATACAGATGGGCGATGGATGATCCCATATCCATCGGTGTTTGACATCAGAGATGATATATGGGTGCTCAGTAGAGACTGGGTACACTGGACGGACTCGCCGAGAACTCCCAGATGGTATTATACCTCACGTCAGATGGCAGTTCTCTGGTGACACTGGTACAGAGTAGTCTGTTGACCCGAGATCGTCATAGAGTCTTGTGTGGTTCCCACTGTGCTTTGATTTCCATCTTACCACGTCCAAGAGGGCGTGCAAAACGGTGGTTTTTGGGTACAGTCCCGAGTCACAAGGAGGCAATGAGCGATAGGAGGGGATTCGTCTCTCCCGGTATAGGGAGTTGATGTTGCGCTGTGTTCGATTGGCTATAACCGGAAATCCCTGGCCAGGGTTGCTGAGATTTACTGGTAAGTGTTACCTGTAGTTTCTCGAACTGTTATAGACCTCATATCGACACGACTTATCGAGCTATTGGGGTCTGACGTTTACCACCCCTAGGCGAGATATGCGACATATCAGACGATCAGACCGGACTGTACTGTAGTGTTACTGGTTGGATTCACAGGAGTATGAGCGGGCTTGCTCGTCGATCTTCTGATCGCTCAATACCCTGGTGGCCGTTACGTTTAGCAGACCGCTTGCGGTTTGTAGGTGCTTGATATGATCATCACTTGCTGCCGGCGTATTGACGAGTCTTTAGAGTCCTACACAGAGGTTTCCTGGCTCAAGCGAAACGAAATAGGAGCGCATATGAGATATGTGCGGGACCGAGAATAATGCGTGTATGTGATACCATATTCTATTCTCGCGATGAATGTATCGAATGGTTGTATGCGATATAACCTAGTTATCGAATCAAGTATTGATTCGATAAGCCGATACATTGAATACTAGTCGGTTGTGTGCGACATGACCGGATCATTGAATCAAGTGTTGATTTAATGATTTAATTCATAATTATATATTTGATATATTACTTTGCACTAACTAGTATTGGTTCACTTTAAACGGATTTTCTCACTTGGTTTGTGCACATTGTATATGTGATATACTTTTGTACACATGATTGCATCATGTTTGATGATGCATGCTTTTTGGTTAAGTGTAAAGAATTAAACCATGGTTAAGTTGGAAATTAGGGTTTTGTTTTATCCATTATTTATTCATTTATTTATTTTGGAAAAATATTAAGCATAAAGAAATGAAATGGTGGCTAATTTTAGACTTGCATGTTGAAGCTTCATGAAGCTTTGACTTAGTCACCATTTTGTCTCATGCTTAACCCTAACCACTCCACTCAACCATAGTTGATTCTCTACACTTCACCATGGTTAGATTATGATAAGCATTCCTTTTATTTTCTATTTTGAAAATAACTTATCTTAACAATATTCATCTTCTTCATCTTCAAGAAGAAACCTTCACTTCATCAATGGTGGATTGATGAAATGAGTGAGAAATCCAATTCTAAAGTGAACCCACTTCCTATTTCTTCATCCTCTACCTCTTGCCAAGTAGTATAGGGTGTTTCCGTCATAAGTTTTCATGGCTTGGTGAAGGTGGAGCTTGATCTAGCGATGCCTCGACGTAGATCATCTTCGGCATGGACATCGACGACCTAGCTCGCCTATTCTCCGATGAAGCCGACGCTACAGCCCGGAATTTGTTTTGGACAGCGAGAGGACTTCATTGCGGAGCTATGGAGGTGGAGCACCGGATCTACAAAGGTTGTATTTCCGTATTCTCTTAGTTAAGTGTTAACTAGTTTGTTTTTCGCCTAGAAATCTAGCCAACGATCCGTTCTAGGGTTTCTCGGCACCGTTAAAATTTGAAATTGGCATGGTTGATGCCGTGTGAGATCTCATTAGGGTGCCTAGGAACCCTACAGTATATAATCTCACAACCATGTGCATCAGCATGCATAAAATGGAATCAAAATACTGAAAGTGCATGAAAACTATGCCGAAAGCATAAGTCAAATCACATGGATAATACAGGTATGAAATCAAAATCAACATCTCGAATGACATCAATCGAAGTTAAGTGCAACTGTGGTGCACAAAATCTCAATCATGCAAATAAATCGTCAAAAATATCAGGCATGAAATCAAAATCAACATCTCGAATGAAATCAAACCAAAGTTAAGTGCAACAGTGATACACAAAATCTCAATCATGCAAATAAATCGCCCAAAATATCAGGCATGAAATCAAAATCAACATCTCGAATGACATCAAATCGAAGTCAAGGGCAACTATGGTGCACAAAATCTCAATCATGCAAATAAATTGTCCAAAATATCAGGCATGAAATCAAAATCAACATCTCAAATGACATCAAACTAAAGTCATGTGCAACTGCGGTGGTCAAAATCTCAATCATGCAAATAAATCGTCCAAAATACCGAAATCAAAGATATCGGAAATAGTCCCGCTCTGGCACATCCTCTAAAGATCTCTGGCCAACTGTCATGGTAACTCATAACATGTCTCGTCGATGATGCCGAACTCTGGCCTACTGGTTATGCGTAACATGACCGATCCTGGGTCTAAGTCTTCTCGTATTGTATTCCAGAAAGATTCTGTCGAGGTCTCTTCTGAATCCCGTTTCTGCCGAACTTCCCGGAAGTTATCATCTTTTACTAAATCTATTTCTTGTTCCGGAACGGATGAATACGCTTCACGACTCCTTCTGGAAGATATATCCATGTGCAACACCTCTGCATGCGTATCACATCTCTGGTGTCAGCGGAGTGGAACGTCATCTCATCAAGATCTCGTAAGAACCTCTTACTCCACTTTATCTGCTGTCGACTGATTCGGACTCGTCTCTTCGTGGCTGCAAGGACTGCGCTCCAACGTCTATGCTCGTATCTAGAGTCTCCCTGCAATGTATCCCATCACATGATATCCGAATGACGTCGAACTTTTCGATCGATTCGTCAAGGTTCCATAATCCCCCATGATTCAACTCTTGAGTACAGTTTAATAATATCCAGTACATGCCACATTACCTGTGGACCAATCGTAGAAGGGCAAACCCAAGCCTCATCAATGGCACCGCGGAACTGCTGTAAACCCTATGGTTTCAAAGCGTTCTCATGGTCATTATATCGAGTTAGGGTTTCATTCTTCTAGAGGGTCCATATAATTACTTGCATGGTTCTCCGAATACTTTAAACTTTAAAAATGGGTTCCTGACATTCGATCGTCCCTATCCACTCTCAATCTACCTGCGTGAAGTCGTCTCTAGATGGAATCAATCAATCTGATGACCTCGCATCAGGATAGGCAATGAATCACTTGTCCTAGTCATTCTCCCTTGGGTGACTAGCAATCTTCTATCATAACTCAAGTTATAATTCATGCGGCATTAGCTTCAAACATCTGGGGAGATATCTCGTCAGTCCCAGCAACAATCATTCGTCCGCACGCTGAACAGTGCCTGAATCATCAAGAATAATCGGTGTATTCACGGTCATCACATTCTGGCTGGCCTCTAGCAGTGGCCCAATCCTCTGGTGCTGATCTGCACGTCTGAGAAATCTCGTAAAAGCGATCCATCAAATGCTCATGGCGCGAAAATACAATAAAACGACACCTCTATGCAATCGTATGTCCTTGGAATCACACCCTAGTCAGTCCTCGTCCGTGATGAGCTCGTGCTGACGCAACTCTAACCGTAGCTCTCTCTGCCAATGAAATCGTGGCTGCAAGACCATAAACAGATATTGATGAGGATAGATCATAAGAATGAATATAATAATGTGCAAGGAAATGTACATCCTAAGGCTCCTTAAGCGGAGTAGCGTATCGTAAGTATGCCGCGGAACATACACATGGTACGTCACTCTACTTATGACACCTACTCCATCAACCAAGGTCAACCTATCCGACGAAAGTTCGAGTTTAATACCCCCTCGACCAAGTCTAAGTTCCGTAAGGTCAAGCCTAGGTTCCGAATATATATAAACGCCCTAGACTCCGCATAGTCAAACATATATTCTAACCAAGGTTAACCTAGCGCTCTAATACCATCTTTCTCACGACCTGGAAAAGGCCACGCCACTGACACTTGAATCATATGAATTCTATAGGACCCCGTCTAATTCAAGTAAGCCAAAATCCTATAAATCTAAACCATTTTAAGGAAGAAGTGAAGAAAACTTATTTTAAGCAAGTGGTTTTAATAACATAAGCCGAAGTATGTATTTTTAAAATCTAAAGTCTTTTCTGAAAATTTTGGTAGAGTTTCCTTTGTAAATACTGGCCCCAAACGGGTACAACATGGATAATATGAATAAAGGCATACTCAAGTGGGAGCTAGCTCTTCGTCAATTGACGGTCACAACCACGCAAGCAATATATTATAAAACTCCGAAGGGAGAGGATCAAAATTCAAAAAGAAACTCAAATCATCAAAAAAAAACCCCATAATAAAACAACGCGCGACTCTAAGGTCGAAAGAACAAACAACTGGCTTTCTAACGTTATCAAATACACATGCCATATTTAGATACTTCAGAAGTCTGCATGTGTAAACATCTATACATATGTAAAATACCAAGTGCTCCGGTCAGTGCCTCAGGTAGTAACATATCCTAAACATGAGGTATGAATGAAATATAATGAAACAGAATGCATCATGTGTGAGAAAACAGTTTTCTTAATTTAGTGCAGTTTCTGTTATTATAAGTTTGCGTATCATCAATAAAATTATCACAAATCAGTGTCAAGCATCGACACAAAATATATCTCAAAATCTCAGGATCCGGCTAACCGGACTGGCCTGTATCATAAAATCTCAATATCTCAGGCTCCGACTATCCGGACTGGCCTGTATCATTAAATCTCAATATCTCAGGCTTTGGCTATCTGAACTGGCCTTTATCATCAAAACTCAATATCTCAGGCTCCGGCTATCCGGACTGGCCTGTATCATAAAACTCAAGACCACGTCGGTATCCTTCGGATATCCAGTGTGTCACAATAAAATCACCGGTCAGTAGTGCTCCCATGTCTCATACTTAACGCCATCATCTGTGACCTTCTCGTCCCATGGTACCGCACCGGGTCCACCATGCACCCATAGACGGTTCCTCCTCCTCCTCGAATCGGGTGTATGATATTGCTCAAGAGCCGAGAAAACTCAAGGTGGACATATCTTAAATCATAATATGAGAGAAATGCACTTTTATTTTTTAAAAATGATAATGAGTTTATAAAATCTTGCGGTTTCTCCAAATCCAGAAATCTCATAGAAAATCCGAAATCCAAACTGAAAAGTCAATAATAATGAATACTGGGCTCCGGCAATCCAGACTAGCCTTTATAATATTGCAAGACAATGAATATATAATATGTAGGAAATATCAAGCAATGAATGCAATAATGAACTAGCATATGAAACAATAACATATTGGAATTATCAGCTAGCAAACGATATCAATAAAGTAATATTTTCTAAATTGTACGTGACATGGCAATCACCGACGATGATATGTGTGAGCCGGCAAGCAAGTGTACGTGGAGCATACGCATCATCGGTAATGGTGCCGGTGTCCTGACAGCATGATTTCATAATCACTACAGTACACAATAACATGCAATGCGATGATAACAACATGGATAACGGAGAATGAATAATAAAAGCAGCAATACCGAATATACAGCAATAAATAGTAAATGCAAGAATAAGGAATCTACATTAATATATATGGGTCATATAGTTTTGCCGTTTGAAATAACATGAATTATAGTGTTTAGAAAATAGGGCTACGATATTTTTTAAGAAAAGGTATGTCCTTTGAAATATCCGTAGAATCCTTTGGCTTGCCTTTAAAATACTCATGATTCGTTAGTTTGAAATAGGCATGACCCGAGTCTAGTCTGACATCTACAAGTAAACTACTGAACTAAACTAACAAACTGATCGAGAGGGTAAGGAAAACAACCTAAGTCTGAGTCGATATATCTATATATATATATATATAATAGTCGGTGATCCCACCTCAATAGTATCACATACGATACAATATATATAACATGACATTCTCAAGTCAAGAGTGCGGATCTATCATCAATATATAGCTCGTACGGTAAATCCATCGTATGGCATCCCAAATCTGGGTACGGGTCAAATATCACATTTATCTCATTATTCATCTGATATCCTTATCATCACATATCGTGAACTGGAGGTACTGATCTAAGTCTAGTACAATACTGATACCATATATATATATATATATATATGCATGTGTATGACACTTCGCCTAAGGACGGGCTATAATATGTCGTATTTCAATATACGAACCAAATTACATCACCGATGTCATGGCATCATGCCCAATCTAATTAACTCATCTCCAAATACCATGTACCATCCTCATCATCCATGTATATGTATACGTATATATATATACATAGTCCCATACCTGTGTGTGTGTGTGTACATATCCCCATATACGCAAAAGAAGGTAAAATGTATGCCAGTGTATGTGTGTGTGTGCGTGTATGAAAATCTTTACTCTAGGGTTCGCGACTACAACTAACTACGACACTATCAATCAATTCTACTAAAATTAAATCATGATCTCCTACGATCTATCTTGAAAATCATCTAATCTCTCAAAAAAACATATTTATAAATATAGGAATACGTATTCGTATACGACACTACGAAACTGCGGGGGTGCTATACGCCATCCAACTGACTTTCCCCGTAGATATATATCTACTCACCTTGATCTTCGCTTTCCGATTTCGCTACGCGCTTTCTTGTTGCTCCAAGTCCACATGGGGTTACCTACATATCACACGTAACATCGTAAATAGAAATCACGCACGAAACCAAAACGTCGCACGAATCTCACATAGGTTAAAACCTATGGTCTACTCACGCAAATCAACCGAACAACACCCGATATAGACGTACAAACGTCAAGTGACCGAGATAACACACAAATATCAAAACTTAAATCCATAAACATGGAGGATTTCAAAACAACAACTTACAAAACATGCTCCCGATTTTAGTTCAGGGAAAAACATGGTGCACAAACAAGACTTGGGTGATGTATAGGGTGAATATGATCTACAGACCAAACCTAGAGCCCACCCCTCACAACTTTGCCGGCCACCGCCCTACAAAATCCGGCCACCTCAGCCAGATGTGCTGCGTTAGGATTCATCTGGTCAGGGTGGTCTCCTATTGGTATAACTATGTAACATTTCAGAAAAATATAAAATATTATTTTGGAATTTAATATTAAAATAATATTTTTCCCGAAAACTGCCGATTCGCGAAATTGGGGTTTTCGAAAATGCGTATAAATATATACCAATAATTGAGAAATAATTAGGAATTAAAATGATTTATTCATTTAAAAATATATTTCAAGGATTTGGCATTTTTTTAAAGATTTATTATATGCACTTTGAATGAAAACACGACTAGTGCACTGTTAATCGCGATTAGGCCAAATCAGTGTTTTTACAGTTTTTCATGGTTAGTGCACCATGACATATTCATTGTGTTGTTGTATGTTGTGGTTGTTTTCTTTGGTGAGAAAAGAAAAGAAAAGGGGAATGATTGAAGAGAGAGAGAGAGGGGACATAATGATTAGGGTAGGTATACTTGGAGAGAGATAGGGAGTGAGAATAAGCGAGATAGAGAGGGGGGTGCTGCCTCATTCCATCATCCTCCACCATTTTTCATCTTATCCTTCATCTTCCTCAAGCTCATTCTCTCAACCTTCAACCCTAAATGTCATCTTCAAATCTCCACCAAAATCCTATACCCCTTTCACAAAAAAAGATCACCTCTTCAATCTCTACCCAACGGTCCAAGAAATGTGGGATTTTGACAACATTTGCAAACTAGGGTTTTTTCTTAAGATGCAAATGAGGTATATCTTCTTCCTTGTAGTTTAGTTTGTTAGTTCTTTATATTCTAGTTTAGTTTAGAGGTGGTTTGAGTGAGAAATTGTGATGTTAGAATAATTCTAGAAAAGGATTAGGGTTTGAATTGAATCCTAGGGTACAATTGAGGTTAGTAGTGAACATAAACCCCCTTTAGTGACAGTATATTAGACTAAACCATAAACGTAAACCCCAAAACATAAACTTAGAAACCCCGATTATCGGACATTTGTGAGAATAGTGATGGTATTTTAGGATCTGGAGTGACCCGGGTGACCTGAAAATTTTTCGGACATCACAGAGGGTTGTGTAGGTGATAAGGACTATACCCTATAGACCCGAGACCAAACCCTAACACCTGGGCCGCAAATTTAATCCCCTGGGCCGAAATTTGCAGCCTGGGTACCTCATTTTGGGTTCTTGCTTCGTCTATAGCTCCTATGTCAGTAAAATAGACTCTTTACATAAGCAACTTTGACCAATTTGGCCTAAGGTAAAATCTGAGAGAACATTAGGGTGTTTTTAACTATGTTTTTCCGTATTTTGGGATGCTTGGTTTTGATATTGGGATTTGTATTTGGTCGTGTGGCGTTTGAATGTCAATGACTAGGATTTTTAGTCGTGTTTTTTATGCGAAGCTATAGGTTTTAACCTATAAGCGGAACTTGTGGCGTTTTGGTTTCCAATTTGATTTTAATACGCAATTGCGATGTGTTATGATATGTAGGTACCTCACGTGGACTTCGAGACGAGGAGGATGAGCATGGAGTCATCGACTCCAGAGAGCGAAGATAGAAGTGAGTAGATTTATATCTACGGGGAGAAATCGGGTGGATGGCGTATAGCACCCCCGCAAAGTCGTAAGAAATGATGTGATATGTTATAGATATGCATTTATATGTTATGGAGAGATTGAATACTTAGCAAGAGGAGCTTTAGGAGATCATGGTTTTAGTGTTAGCGAGAATTGAAGAAAGGACTTTAGGCTATTTCATAGTCGTGAAACCCTAGAGTAAAGATTTCCATACACGCACATACACATACTCGCATACATTTACTTTCTTGTGCGTATTGGGGACGCACACACACACACACACACATATATATATATATCGGTATTCATATGCTTGGATGATGAGAATGTTATATGATACTTGGAAATGAGTCGATATGATCGGGTGTGATGTCGTGAGATATTTAAGGTGTGACGGAGATACGTTATGATGTTATAGAGGATCGTTGGACGACGATACTATATGGATGGTGATATATATATGATAGTTGACATACGATCGAGATATGAGATGAGTTATGTTAAGAAATTTATAATGGATCGCTTGGGCGATGTATACGTCTTTACGATAATACGTGTTGATGACATCGGATTGTATGAGGCTTTAGATCAGTAGCCAGATCATGATATTGTTGATGATATTAGTATTGTACTAGACTTAGATCAGTACCCTTGTCAGGATATGTGATGATAAGGATATCAGATGACTAATAAGATGAATATGATATTTTACTCGTACCCAGAATTGGGATGCCGTACGATAGATTTACCGTACGAGATATGAATATGATGTTAGATCCGCACTCTTGACTCGAGGATGTCACACATATATATTGTATCGTACGTGATACTGTTGAGGAGAGATCACCGACTACTAGGTATTTATGTATAGATCGACTCAGACTTAGGCGGATTCCCTTAACATTTTGACTGGGCTCGAGTCATACTCTTTTTCAAAAGTTGGGAGTCGTGAGTATGTTTTTATACCAAACTGTATGACTCGTATATTGGGTAGGTATATTTTCATTGTTGCTGTTACTACATCACTTTCTATACATTTTATGATGTTTCATCGCATTGCATGCTTTTACATATGTTATCTGTAATCATCATGAAACCCTACTGTCAGGACACCAGCACCATTACCGATGATACGTATGCTCCAAATACACTTGCTTACCGGCTCACACACATCATCATCGGTAATTGCCATGTCATGTACACTTTAGAAAAAAGTATTCTTTGACATGGTTTGCTAAGTTGATAGTTGCAATATGTTATAGCTTTCAGGTGCTAGTTTAACTATTGCATTCATTGGATGATATCAGAGGCATTCATGTATTCATTGGTTATGCTGTATTATGGAGATTTATGCCGATTTTCATTGTTATTTACATGGTGACTTGATAATTTCGGATTATTCTTGATATTTTCTGGATTTGGAAACAACACGTGAAAGTTTTGTAAAACTGATGAATTATTTTAACGGGAAAAATGCGTTTTTCCTTGATATGTTGAGTATTGTCAACCATGATATTTTCTCGGTTCTGAGATGTTTTCGAGACCCAATTCAAGGAGTTGGATGAACCGTCTCGGGTACATGGTGGACTCGGTAAGGTACCCCGGGGCAAGAAGCTCGAGGTGTAGACGATGAGCCCGGCAGAGGCAGACTGCCTACCGGTGATTTTACCTGGCGCGGCGGATATCCGGAGGATACCGTTCGTGGTCATATGATTGATGATATGGGCCGATCTAGACTGACGGAGCCCGAGGTATTGAGATATTGAGACTTGAGACACTGAGATATTGAGATTTGATGATATAGGCCAGTCCGGATAGCCGAAGCCTGAGGTAATGAGATACTGAGATTTATGTTTTGTGTCGATGCTGGACACTATTTTATCTGTCGATTTCATTGATGATACGCGATTTTTATACATACCGAAATCTCATTAAAATAAAGAAAATAGTTGTCTCATTCATGATGTATTCTGTTTCACTTGTAATGCATTCATACATCATATATCTGATATGTTGCTATCTGAGGTACTAACACAAGCATGTAGTATTACACTTATACATAGCTGGACCAGGATATTTGTTTAAGGATATTACCTGATATAACCTAGGATAGCGTTATGCATGCGATTTTTACTCGTAGATGTTTTCTACTCAAGAGTTGGCAACTCACCCCCGTTGTGCCATAGTTTCTTGCGGGATTTGCCGCACAGGTTTTGTTGCGGTTTTGCTGGCACACTGCCCCTTCCGGGTGATTGCTTTGGTAGGTGGGTTCTTTTGCATCAGGACCACCGTTGTATATTTGTTATTTCAGTTTTATCTAGTAAAACTCCATCAACCAGACTTGTATATTTGATAGACACAGAAGACCAGTGTTTATTCTTTCGACCTTAGAGTCGTGCGCTGTATTTTATGGTTTTCTTCTGATTTTCTTGATGATGTTGGATTTTTATCCTGAGTTTGATCCTCGCCCTTTGGTGTTGTATATTATATTGCTTGCATGGTTGTGACCGTTAATTGACGAAGAGCTAGCTCCCGCTTGGGGATGCCTTTATTCATTATATATGCTTTATCAGGTTTGTACCCTTTTGGAATTAGTTTTTATAAAGGAAACTTTACCGAAATTTTTAGAAAAACTTGATATTTTAAAAATGCATATTTCGGCTTATGTTGTTAAACGTCTTGCTTTTAAAATGGTTTTCCTTCACTCTACTACTTTACTTGGTTTGGATTTCTGGGTTATGGATTACTTAGATTACGTACGCCTCGAGACGTTTCGTAATTTAAGTGCCGGTCATGTTCCGTACTTTTCGGGTCGTGACAAAATTGGTATCAGAGCGTTAGGTTTTAACTTCTGAGTGTAGGATGACCCTTGGTTGATGGAGTAGGTGACTCAAGTAGAGTGGCGTACCGTGTGTATGTTTCGCGGCATACTTACGATACGATACTCCGCTTATGAAGCCTTAGGATATACATTTCTTTGCTCAGTATTATATTCATTTCCTATCATCTACCCTCATCAATATCAGTTATGGTTTTGTTACCATGGTTGTACGGGCATGGAGAGCTAGGGCTAGAGTTGTGGTCAGCACGAGCTCGTCATGGATGAGGACTGAACTGGGCGTAATTCCGACGACACATGATGGCATAGAGGTCTCATTTTATTTGTGTTTTTACGCCACGAGCGTTTGATAAATCGCTTTTACGAGATTTCTCGGATGTGCAGATCAGCACCAGAGGATTGGGCCACTGCTAGAGACTAGCCAGAATGTGATGACCGTTAATGCACCGTTATTTTGATGATTGAGGCACTGTTCTGCGGGAAGACGAATGAGCCAGTTGTTGCTGTGAACGACAAGATATTGCCCCAGATGTTGGAACTATTGCAGTACGAGTTGTACTTAGAGATATGATAGAAGGTCGCTAGTCATCCGAGGATGAATGACTAGAACATGTGGTTCGTTCGCTTACCCCGATGCGAGGTCATCAGATAGATTGATTCCAGCTAGAGACGACTTCACGCAGATACGTTGAGAGTCGATAGAGACGATCGAATGTCAGAAACCCATATTCCAAGTTTAAAGTATTCGTAAAGACATACAAGCAGTTCTATGGACCTTCTAAAAAAATGAAATCTTAACTCGACATAATGACCGTGTGAAAGCCTTTGAAACTTAGGGTTTGCGGCAGTTCCGCGGTGCCATTAGTGAGGCTTGGGTTTGCCCTTCTACGGCTGGTCTACCGATGCTGTGGTATGTACTCGATACTATTAAAACGTACCTAAAATGTTGAGCTCTTGGGGGATTATGAGGTTTTGACGAATCGATCGAATGGTTCGACTTCCGTCGGATGCTATGTGGTGGGATGCATTGCTTGGGAGACTCTAGATATGAGTATAGCCGTTAGAGCGCAGTCCATGCCGCTACGATGAAACGAGTCCGAAGCATTCAATAGTAGAGAAAAGTGGAGCAAGAGGTTCTTACGAGATCTTGATGAGGTGACGTTCCACTCCGCTGACATCAGAAATGTGATACACAAACAGAGGCGTTGACTATCGGTATATCTTCCAGAAGAAGCCTCGATGAGTATGCAGCTGTTCCGGAACAAGAAACAGATTTAGTAAAGGACGATGACTTCTGGGCAGTTCGGCAGAAACGCGATTTTGGGAGAGAGATCGACATGACCTTTCTGGAATATTACACGAGAAGACATGGACCCAGGAGCGGTCATATTGTACACGCCCAGCAGGCCAGAATTCGGCAACATTGACGAGACATGTTAAGAGTAGCCACGACAGTTGTCCAAAGACTTTTAGAGGATTAGCTTGATCAGGACTATTCCTCCATACTGGATTTCAGTATTTTGGGTGATTTAATGCAGGATTGATTTTTGATGACCGAGTTTCATGATATTTGCTTTTGCACACCATGGTTGCACCTACTGTGTATTTACATTTTGTGCATAGTTATTGCACTTGAGATGTGTTTTCATACATCGTCTTGCTGATTTATGAGTTGTCCGTGTTTATTGCACTTGAGGTTGATTTTGCTTTCACGCCTATGGTATGCATGTGATTTGACTTATGCTTTCTGCATAGTTTTCATATACTTTTAGTATTTTGAGTCGATTTTGTGCACGCTGGTGCACATGGTTGCGAAATTTTATACCGTGGTGTACCTGATTGGATTGAGGTTTATTATAGACCGTCGATTTCGATTATGATATTTGATATTGTTTTCGTGCACCTTGTGCACTGGATTTGGATTCTTGCGCATACTTGGGCGCTTGATGCGATTTTGGTGCACGCCAGATGTACTAAATCAAGATTCTTTGTGCATATTAGATGCACCTGTTTTTGCTGTCAGGCACGCACGTTGCCTCTGGCAGGTGGTTCATGCACACCCGTTGCACTTAGATGTTGTTTCTGGGCACATGTATGGCACATTCATGGATTTCGATTTCCATGCGCACCAGACACACGCAGCATTCTTATGCACATTTCAGGAATGATTTTTGGAGCAGTACAATTTATGATATTTGCTATTTGTTCTCGTACTGGGAAGGACTAGTCAGAGGATAGTACCTGAGTATATTTTTGCATGCATTGATAGTTATCGAAGGGATTTCCAAAAAGAGAGCTATAGTCTCAGTATTTACCTATGTGTCTGATATAACACGAAACGTTCAAAACAAGGGAACCCTTCTAAATTATTTTCAAAAAAAATCGGCGGGACGTAAATATTAAACAAAACATATATACATATATGATTATTTTCTTACAATAGACTTCCGCCCCTATGCAGTGTTATGCGCATCGCACAGCAACATGAAAGGTTTGGCATGCATTTCCTTCGGATGTTTACATGTATAGTTTTGATTTATATCATATTGGTTTTCATATTGGATTTCACATTTGTGTCTTCACCCTGACTCCGATGATTGCGGGATGCTTTACGCAGTTTTGATTTGGAGTTATATGCTTATTGTTCATGCGCGTGTATTGCGCTATGATGCGTTTTATATATTGATGATTTCAGAGCCCCGACGACTTGGACTTTTAACTGAAATGTTTTAGTATTTGAGGGGTTTAAATTTAAATTCGGGGACCAAATTTCTTTAAGGGGGGAAGACTGTAACATTTCAGAAAAATATAAAATATTGTTCCGGAATTTAATATTAAAATAATATTTTCCCGAAAACTGCCGATTTGCGAAATTGGGGTTTTCGAAAAAGGGTATAAATATATACCAATAATTGTGAAATAATTAGGAATTAAAATGATTTATTCATTTAAAAATATATTTCAAGGATTTGGCATTTTTTTAAAGATTTATTATATGCAGTTTGAACGAAAACACGATTAGTGCACTGCTAATCGCGATTAGGCCAAATCCGTGTTTTTACAGTTTTTCATGCTTAGTGCACCATGACAAATTCATTGTATTGTTTTATGTTGTGGTTGTTTTCTTTGCTGAGAATAGAAAAGAAAAGAGGAATGATTGAAGAGAGAGAGGGGGGGGGACATAATGATTAGGGTAGGTATGTTTAGAGAGAGAGAGAGAGTGAGAATAAGTGAGATAGAGAGAGGGGGCTGCCTCATTCCATCATCCTCCACCATTTTTCAGCTTTTCCTTCATCTTCCTCATGCTCATTCCCTCCACCTTCATCCCTGAATGTCATCTTCAAATCTCCACCAAAATCCTATACCCCTTTCACAAAAAAAGGATCACCTCTTCAATCTCTACCCAACGGACCAAGAAATGTGGGATTTTGACAACATTTGGAAACTAGGGTTTTTTCTTGAGATGCAAATGAGGTATATCTTCTTCCTTGTAGTTTAGTTTGTTGGTTCTTTATATTCTAGTTTAGTTTAGAGGTGGTTTGAGTGAGAAATGGTAATATTAGAATAATTCTAGAAAAAGATTATTGTTTGAATTGAATCCTAGGGTACAATTGAGGTTAGTAGTGAACTTAAACCACCTTTAGTGATAGTATATTAGACTAAACCATAAACTTAAAACCTAAAACATAAACTTAGAAACCCCGATTATCGGAAATTTGTGAGAATAGTGATGGTATTTTAGGATCTGGAGTGACCCGGGTGACCCGAAATTTTTTCTGAGATCACAGAGGGTTGTGCAGGTGATAAGGAGCATACCGTAAGACCCGAGACCAAACCCTAACACCTGGGATGCAAATTTAATCCGCTGGGCCGCAATTTGCGGCCTGGGTACCTCTTTTTGGGTTCTTGCCTCGTCTGTAGCTCCTATGTCAATAAAATAGACCCTTTACATATGAAACTTTGACCAATTTAGCCTAGGGTAAAATCTGGGAGCACATTGGGGTGTTTTTGGCAATGTTTTTCCATATTTTGGGATGCTTGGTTTTGATATAGGGATTTGTATTTGGTCGTGTGGCGTTTGAACGTCAAAGAATTGGATTTTTAGTCGTGTTTTGCACGCGAAGCTATATGTTTTAACCTATAAGCGGAACATGTGCCGTTTTGGTTTCCGATTTGATTTTAATAAGAAATTGCGATGTGTTATGATATGTAGATAACTCACGTGGACTTCCAAACGATGAGGATGAGCGTGGCGTCATCGACTCCAGAGAGCGAAGATAGTGGTGAGTAGATTTATATCTACGGGGCTAAGTCGGGTGGATGGCATATAGCACCCCCGCAAAGTCGTAAGAAATGATGTGATATGTTATAGATATGCATTTATATGTTATGGAGAGATTGAACACTTAGCAAGAGGAGCTTTAGGAGATCATGGTTTTAGTGTTAGCGAGAATTGAAAAAAAGACTGTAGGCGATTTCTTAGTCGTGAAACCTTAGAGTAAAGATTTGCATACACGCACATAGACATACTCGCATACATTTACTTTCTTGTGCAAATTGGGGACACACACACACACACACATATATATATTGGTATTCATACGCTTGGATGATGAGAATGTTATATGATACTTAGAAATGAGTCGATATGATTGGGCGTGATGCCGTGAGATATTTAAGGTGTGACGGAGATACGTCATGATGTTATAGCAGATCGTTGGACGAAGAAACTATGTGGATGATGATATATATATGATAGTGTAAGATTACGGTAGCGCCCCGGCCATCTTTCCGAGGCCAAAATGCGGAAACGAAAATTTTTCTGAACTTGATAATCGGCGCTATCGTATGCTTAAAACCCGGATAGAACCATTAACCTACTACTAGCAAACAAGAGAAGGGATAGAAAGCTATACCGATCGATCCGTGTCCTTCGGTCTTCGGCCACCATCCCAAGCTCCTCGCGGCATCTACGGTCTCGATCTCCTCGTCGGAAAGGGCACCACATCATCGATTCCTTTTACGGGCTCCCGCTTCATCGGAAGCAACTCAGGCACGAAGTGTGCTAGCCGACGTGTCCTAGGTGTTGTACAGAATGTTTGTGATCACTTTGTCTCTTGCATCCATTGCTTGGATGGAGGTTGAAGGTGTTGCCATTAATGGAGATTTGAGCTAGAGAAGAAAGAGGAAGAAGAAGGAGTTTCCTCGCTTTTTCCTTTTTGTGTTAGAATGATAATATGAGAGAGAGTGAGAAAAAGAAATACAAGAGCTCACCATAACCATGGCTGCCCCTCTCTCTCTTGCTCTCATTTCATCACTCAAATCAAACTCATAATGTGACACAGGCACAAGAAAAGAGACCATGAGTCATCACTTGTGCATTTGTCACCATTAATGCTCCAAATGATGATTTTGTGCTCATAATTTCCATTAATAAACATTAATCCAAATGTTTGCAATAATAAAAAGATACGGCAACATCTAATGTAAACTCGGGACGGATCACAAGGATACCCCTCACCTGTATATTCATACCTGCACCCGCATTCCGATTGAAAGCTAATGCGGTGAGACTAAAGTAATCCAACAAATCTAATACTAAGATCCGGCTTAAACCAAAGCCCACTAGTATGATCCGCCAGATCATGATCCGTGCACTACCGCACGTATATGATCGGATCCTGCCATATATCATACGGCCTCTACAACGTTTCGCCCGAAACTTGAGAAACTGTCTGTGGGGGACTCTAAAGACTCGTCAATACCTTGGCTATGGATTTAACCACTAGCACGTCAGAGGTATTAGCCGTACGTAACGGGCTACCAGTTATTGACCAAAAGGGAGGTCGATGAGTGAACTCATCCTGACACCCTACTGAGCCTGTCAGTGACAATATCCGTACAGTCTGGTCCGTTCGTCTATGAGCATCGCATGTCGGGCCTAGATGGTTGGTAAAAGTCAGACCTCCAAAAGCGGTACAGGTGGTGTTGGAATGTAGCCCAGAACACCCAGAGATAATACTGGAATACCTACCAGTAAATCTCCTGCCTCGGCCGAGGGCTTTGTGTAATGGCTCTCCTAGACACAGCGTGATCTCACCCCCAATACCGGGAGAGACGAATCCCCTGCCGATCCGCTCACTTGCCTCCATGTGGCTCGGGACTGTACCCAACTAAAACCTGTTTGCGTGACTCCTTTGAGCCGTGGTAGGGTAGTAATCAAAGCACAGTGGGAACTCACACGAGACAAATGACGATCTCAGGTCGATGAACTAACCTGTACACATGTCACAAGGGAACTGTTATCTGACGCTAGGTATAATACCAACTAGCATGTTCCCGGCGAGTCCTGTCCGGTGTACTCATAACCAAATGAGCACCTGTATAAATATTAGGTGAACCAACTGACACCAATGGCTTGTGAGACCGGCCACCGCCCCTCGTCGGGGTCTCGACTGTATACACTAGTCTACTAATAGAGTATCGATGCGCAGTCTCGAAACTCCCACGACTAGGGACCTTTTAAGGATGTGCTTATAGACCCCAGCTCCCACGTATATGATCGCCATCATACTGCTGGTTGTCAAGCAAGAATCCTAAGGGCTCTATCAGCGTGCAATAGTGACCTGTAAGGTCACTTAAAGCAGTACACGATGCTAAAGACAAACCATGGTAGCATACTATTCTCTATCAACGTGTAATAGTGAACCACAATGTCACTTAAAGAATGTACACGATGATAGAGACAAACGAGATAGTATACAACCATCTCGAGTAAGATTGTCCTACCGGTATAGGTCCTCCCTCAATCATTGCAATCACGTGCCTTTAATCCAATAATTGACTCTGAGGGCACTATATCCAACAATCTCCCACTTGCACCCAAGGCAAATTATTGCGATGTCGCATACTCACACCCCGTGTGATACCGAACACCCAACTCCTCTACTAATCAGTCTCACAAAACCCGTTTGTGAAACTATTGCGTTCGAGGAATAACCTCAGTGAGTGGATCCGCCCTGATGTTTCTTTCTATGTCTCTCTTTATCTCATGTTCGCGGAGAAAGCCATCTCCCGAAATGAGCAATACCTGTCTTAGAATATGTCTGGATATCTGATGGGACCTAGTTCATAAATGAACTCCAAATCCAAACTTCTTAGACTGTATCGTCCACAGAAACCAATCAGTATCCTGCGCCATGCCTCCCTCAGTATCCGCTTGGACCACCTGTCCAAAACACTGTCCCTCGTCAGAGGGAAAACATTAACTCTGACAGCCACTCTGTCATCCAGGTCACCTTGGAAGCCTTGAATGATAACTGTCTCCCGAAGGAGGCTGCCGTTATCATTTCCCTAGAACATTCACTTATGTTCTAAAACTGCTTCCGAATGTCTCTCCAGGATAAGATTAATATCAACTTATTACATCTATTGCAAAAACAATATCTGGTCTGGTACTTGACATCTCATGATTGACTCAATTGCCTAAGCAAGTGATCTGCCAATCATGCACATCCCTCTCCCCTTTAGTCTGTAAGACATCTTTAGAGAGGGTACACTACCATGCCCGGAGTCGTCCATTCTAAATACCTTTAGTATGCTGTCTAAGTACCCTGATTGGGAAACTACCCAAATCTAGATCTAAAACCATTGATCTAGTAAGCAGAATGTCTGATATAATATCCATGTCCTATGTGGAGAAACCACTGTGTGACAACCAAAGTATAACCGATCGTAGTATAGGAATATCACTTCCGACTCTGTGTATGTCATCCAAATACCAGGGCATCACACCCTACTACCTTCTTAACAGATCCATCACCAATTCTGATGAAGTCAAACCTATGACTGTCACATCAGAAATAGATGATCTATCTCCGCTATATCTGCTTTAGTGCATAAATAGACATAAGCTACTTGCCCACTATGCTTCCGCTGCTCCCATTGACTACGATAACCCTCTGGCAGAGTCATATGCACGTACACTTCTAAAACTGGTTTAGAACGATGCTATACTCATCCTCCTGCCGGGTCTCATAGTCTGGAACAACAGTAGTGTCAGGTCTGGGTAAACAAGAACCTCCTTGTCACCGTCTTTGAGCATACCGAAGTACCTCTCGAATGCCTGAGGTTACCCACCATATCTGCGGAGTGGCCATTGGAATGTCAAACCAGATTGAATCTTTAGGTTCTTATCAAATTTTCAGTAATCGTTTGCGGTTCTGGAATCACTTCCAGTTCTACCATACACCCACTACTGTTTTCTAAAACAATCCATTTTACTAAAACTGTGGCGAGTCAAGAACAATATCACAATTGATCTTCCAGATGGTAGAAAGTCAACCCTCGTCATAGCCCGGGTCAACCCACAAACAGCCATTACAGAAACATACCTTGAGTTATCCAGAGCCTGGTTTTAAGCATAAGCCGGACAACTCCCCGTACCTTAACAATGTTAAGATATGAACTATTCTATATCCAATATAGAAACAGAGGCACTTATTTAATTGGAACCAGATTCAAAACATGCAGCTGTCTCTAGTGCATGTCAACTAAAAAGAGAGAGGCCGATCAGCATTACTCAACTTTGGAATACATACAGATATGAGTAACCTGAAAAAGAAGCAAGTTCTCATAATCATTACTATCAACTGAATACCATACACAAGTATCCACATCTTCGATCACCTTGAAGAATCCTGATACTTGCAATACATGGTTCTCTACATTATTCATATACCTATAACTTCTCAAAACTTGGACCTTGTGTTTCTACGCAACACTTGTCTAAGAACTAAAGAAGTCATAAGTAAACAGAATATAGTACGAGTACCAACCCCTCTGTCCTCATGGACACTGGACAACATACAATACTCTGTATAAGTCCCCTGAGTTGAATAACTTAAACCCTGTGCGTCGCAGGTTGAAAACTGTACTATGGTTATGAAGAATTACACCGCTGTTTAATGCTCCTTACCTAACCATCAACTGATATAAGTAAATGTAACCGACATAATTTCAAAAAGTTATATCTCATTTTATGAAAATAAACGTACATATATATCAATTTGAAATTGGTGCATAACAACGGATATTCAAAACCAAATATTTGTCGTCCGGCGAATAACCCAGGAGATTTCCTCAAATATCACCAATTACAACGAATCCCGATATAATGTGGATGATCACCTAATTCCCAATAGCTTACTCCCACTCAGCATCTGTAACACCATACAGATGTGAGAATCAAACCTGGTAAATTCATACCCTGGAGCAAAGACTAATTAGAAAATCAGTTTTCTTTTAACAGTACACGGTGAACTGAAACATGTAAATGTTTCGAAGGGGTATCCGGGTATTCCTAGTAATGCCTCTTCCATTATCAGATTCACAACTGTAACCGTATATTTCTTTGCCATCTCTCCAAATCCCTTTATATGTCTCTAGTCATTACCTTCTATACAACCTCTTAGGCTAAATTGTTTTCTTCCTTCCCTACCGTTCGGCACCAGCCTATGGTTTGGAAGAAGACTATCCAATAAGCATAATGGGTGTACTCTCCTAATCCTAGGAGTACTCGTAACCTGAGAGAAAGTGAAGATAAAAGACAAATGAATAAATCTTTTTCCAATTTCTCCTGAACCAGAATCCATCCCCGAACTAGAATAAGTTCTTTTCGAGTTCGTATATAACCATACGATGGAGTATCCAAATAACTGTGGATCTTCGTAGTGAAACAGAGTGTTATGGAGAAATACAAAGGTGAAGAAGGAGTGGTAATGAAATATTTGGTTTAGTCGTGAATAGCAGTCGCAATTTACTTTGCCCTCTTTCTAATCGCTTTATTTATCTTTACTTAATATCTTCTGTTCACCACACTTAGGCTAATCGGCTTTCTTCATTCCCTACCGTTCGGCACCAGCCTAAGGTTTGGAAGAAGACTATCAAATAAGCGTAACAGGTATACTATCCCCTAATCCAAGGAGCACTCGCAACCTGAGAGAAGGTAAAAGGAAAAGACAACTGAATAGTCCTATTCGTTTTCTCCAGAACCGGAAACCATCCTCGAATTTGGAACAAGTTCCTTCGAGTTCGTATATAACCATACGATGATTTTTTCCAATGGAAGTGGATGTTCGTGGTAATACGAGGTGTTTTGGAGAATAGGGTACAAGTAGGTGTGGCAATGAGGTTTGCAACTCTGATAATCCAAAAGCCAGTGTTTAAGAAGGTTCGATCAACTTGGTCACTGAGTCATAGTCAAGGGTCGGGCCATGGTCGCTGCCAAAGAGAGAGAGATAAGAAACACTCAACGTGCACTCTAACCTAGATCAGAATGCTTATTACTTTATCTAATCAGGAAACCTCCCACTGGATCCTCAAATTCTCCTCCAAACCTGAAAGAAGAATTAGTCGGGATCACCCGAGGAGTAAACAAACTCATCAGTGGAAATCGGGATCTAACTATCATCGCATGATAACGTGACGGAATCCACTTACGTTATCATACTCCAGAAGGTATGCTCATGCCTGGCAAATTTCAGTTTCTTTAGAAACTCCCGATATGATTTTTTCCCCTAGGACCCAAGTGACCTTGACGAATAATCAACAAATTAAAAGGTCCTAGTCAAGTTCAAGCCATCATTATCTTGATTGCGTTAAACCCACCCGCACGACCCTTGACGAATAATCAACAAAGTCGTACGACCGTCCTAACCAATCCATATATCCATGCGACAAAAAGGCACAACAGAGCTACCGCACACTACGTCTCGGCGAATAGCAACGACAAACGTAGCGCGAATACTAAGCAATGCTAATACGAAATGACAGAGGGCTACGGTTGGTTTTTGGCATAAAACCTTTAACGTAATGAACTTGATATCGTTGAAGGAACCGGATAGCTTTTATAAAAGTATAGTGATGAAAACCTTTGCTAAAGAGTCACTCCCGGTGAAGGGATCTCGGCTCTTTCCCCGTAGAATGAGGTGCAGGATATTCCAACTGAATACCACGATGCAAAGCAAAAAGTAATCGGCTATAGTGAAGTTATTACCCTGACGCAAACTTCTGTCCAAGGGGTCACTCCCGGTGAAGGGATCTCGGCCCTTGCCTCATTGACTGAGGTGCTGGATATTCATAACCGAATACCACTGTGCAAAACAAAATAGAACGCCCTTGCAATAACAGTTTTTTTTTGAAAAATGTTCCAACAACATCAGAATAGGTTTGTTTAGCTTGCATTGATCCGAATCAATACAGTCCCATCAATTGATCACACCACAAAAGAACGAAAATATGATGTACGTATATGCCATCCGCATTCGCCACTAGTTCCCGTCATCACTCGTTAGATTACTTAACTAACGACAGAGCGGGGACTGGACTAGTGCGGGTGTAAAACATATACAACATCTGCTAGTATATATATCAATATATAATAATCGCTCATGGCGTGATAAAATGCAACATCACAGAAATGTAATAAGCATCACAGAACAATGCAGATAATCTGGGAGCCCTGGGTTTCATAGAGCCGCAACTGAAACCCGACGTTCCCCTGGTCGTGTGGATAGCCTGCGCAATGAAATCCTTGACCGCTACGGGCGCGGCAAGTTACCCGCCAAAACCTGAAACGAGGCAGCCCCCTTCGACAACGTGAATGAACCACCCAGCACTTCACGGAATCCGGTAACTTGGGCACCCCTCCTTGGGTCAACATGTACCCCCTACGAGTGCAGCGAATAGCCCGCCAATTCTAGAGTAAATCCCCCTCCGTCTCAAAACCATGAGATGCGGGCCCGTTGCCCTTTAGAACCCGGCTACCCGTGCACCCCTACGCGGGGTAATCCTAGTACAGAAAGTAAAATATACAACGGGTACATCGACCTCAGCCCGGTCGTGCCCCAAAAGAATATTATACAAACAGGCAGGGACGGCAGTCCACATGTCAGACGCTTGCCCCGCAATATCAAATGTACAAATACAACCAAACTGTACTACCATTGCATCCAGTCTATCCACCACGACAAATCCCCAACATCACAGCACAACACAGAACATCAACTTGAATGTCACGTTCGCAAATCCGTCTAAAAGAACTATAGCAATTAGACAGGATTTACCGATCAAATGACATTCACGGTTGCAGATATAATGTAAATACTGTGAACTAACATGTTTAAAATTTTCGATCGAAAAAATTTCCCGAAGTGGGCCCTAAGCACAATACCCAGTACTCAAATAAATCTGGGACCAAAATAAAATTACCAGAAACCCTTTTTCCAAGTCAAAGACCAACTGAAGAAATTTGGTGCAGTGTTGCTACAGTACGGTCGCGGAAACATGGCCAAAACGTGGGTATGGCCGCGGTTCCACCGCGCTACAGTGCAATCAATGTACTAAATTTTCTCAGAATTCTTAAAAAACCCTGCCTGTTTTTCTGCAACACACCAAATTATTTTTTGACAACAGAAAAATTCCGACAGAAACTGATGACATGGAAACGTGGTTTTTGGAATTATCATCTGATCAAAGTTCTAAACACGCAAGAGCAAGCTAGAAAAGGTTAATGTCCTGGCTCTGATACCATGTGAGATTACAGTAGCGCCCCGGCCGTCTTTCCGAGGCCAAAATGCGGAAACGAAAATTTTTCTAAACATGATAAACCGGCGCTATCGTATGCTTAAAACCCGGATCGAACCATTAGCCTACAACTAGCAAACAAGAGAAGGGATAGAAAGCTATACCGTTCGATCCGTGTCCTTCGGTCTTCGGCCACCATCCCATGCTCCTCGCGGCATCTCCGGTCTCGATCTCCTCGTCGGAAAGGGCACCACATCATCGATTCCTTTTACAGGCTCCCGCTTCACCGGAAGCAACTCGGGCATGAAGTGTGCTAGCCGACGTGTCCAAGGTGTTGTAGAGAATGTTTGTGATCACTTTGTCTCTTGCATCCATTGCTTGGATGGAGGTTGACGGTGTTGCCATTAATGGAGATTTGAGCTAGAGAAGAAAGAGGAAGAAGAAGGAGTTTCCTCTCTCTTTTCTTTTTGCGTTAGAATGATAATATGAGAGAGAGTGAGAAAAAGAAATACAAGAGCTCAACATAACCTTGGCTGCCCCTCTCTCTCTTGCTCTCATTTCATCACTCAAATCAAACTCATAATGTGACATATGCATAAGAAAAGAGACCATGAGTCAGCACTTGTGCATGTGTCACCATTAATGCTCCAAATGATGATTTTGTGCTCATAATTTCCGTTAACAAACATTAATCCAAATGTTTGCAACAATAAAAAGATACAGCAATATCTAAAGTAAACTCGTGAGGGATCACAAGGAAACTGTAACGTCTTCAAAATAATAAAATATGATTTTTGGGAAATTTCATAATTTAATATTATTTTAATGAATATTTTAATATTCTGGTATAATTAAATACAGATAAATGGGGAAAAATTATGGAAAATTCTAAAATAAGGTATTTTGAGGAATTGCCTCGTTTTCTGTGCATGCCCCCATTTCCTCTAGTTTTGACCCTGAGTATGTCTAGTTTTGACTGATTCCATCTAGGGTGAAATCTGGGTTGATTTTCCTATGTTGGTGTATAATTTGGGACTTGTTTTAGCATGGATTTTGGTATTTGGTGATTCATTCCTGTCGGGTGGCGTTTGGACGTCAACGACAAGTGGATTTTGATTGTGTTTACATGCGAGTCGATAGGTTTTTACCTATGCGGGTAGCGTGTGCTATTTTGGTTTCCGATGTGATTTTCATGTGCTTTAGCATTGTGATATACTTGTAGGTACCCCGCGTGATGTTGAGGCAAAGGAGGTGAAGATAGCGACATCGGCTTTGGCACACGAGAAGCAATGTGGGTAGATTTATATCTACGGGGAGAAGTCGGGTGGATGGCGTATAGCACCCCCGCAGTCCGTGGTGATGTATACGAATACGTATACACACGAATATTTATTATGTGTTGTTTAGGGTTATTGATGGTAATAATGATATTTTGATGATAAGAATATATTGGTTTAGTATAGTGCGAACCCTAGAGTAGTGGTTGCACTCACACATACATTTACACACATACTTGGATTCATTCTTTCATTTATTAGAGTGCATATGATGGTGCGTATATCTACACATGGGTATGGGACTATGTGTTTATATACGGGGTTTGAGGATGATACGTGGTTTGAGATGATACTTGATGTGAGGCCGTGAGATCGGCGATGTGACATAGCTTGTCTTCGAGGTGCGATATGATAGTTTTAGCGGGCCTTTGGACATGTGCTTTACCCGCATTCATATTTTTATAGATGGTATCGATTTGTACTAGACTTAGAGTAGTACCCCAGATTATGCGATCTGATGATAGTGATACCTGATATGTGATGAGGTACTATGATATTGACCCCTACCCAGCTATTGAGATGCCGTACGACGATCTACCGTACGAGCCGATATTGATGATAGATCCGCACTCATGACTCGAGGATATCTTACGATATGTTATTGAGGCGGGATCACCGACTATCATATCTATATATATTGACTCAGATTAGGTGGTTTCTTACCCCTCCTGTCTAGATTACTTAGTAGACATTAGACTGGACCGAGTCATACTTATTTCAAACTAACGAATCGGGGATATTTTAAAGATAGGCAGAAGGGTCATACGGATATTTTCAAATGATGTATATTTTCTTAAAACACCGTAGCCCTTGTTTTTCCAAAAGCCCTGATTCGTATTATTTCAAATGGCACCCCTGCATGACTTGTACAGATTGGTGTAGATTCTTTACTTTTGCGTTGATTATTCGATTCCGCATATTCATGCTATTTGTATTGCATCGCTTGTACTGTGGTTATATTTCAGTCATGCTGCTAGGACACCAGCACCATTATCGATGATGCATATGTTCCACGTACACTTGTTGCCGGCTCACACACTCATCATCGATAATTGCCATGTTACTACACTGTAGTACTATTGCATTCAGTATATGATCCTTGCATGACATGATGTTATGCATACCTTCCTTTACATGTCGCATACTTCATGCTTTTGATTATACGCATTGAGATATGTTGTTTCTATGATATTTCTGGATTTGGGAACCGAGAGTGTTTCAAAAGAGAATATGTCATTGCTTTAAAAACCCGGTTACCCTTGATATGATATTTCAGTGCGTCCACCATGTGTTTTCTCGGTGCTGAGAGCGACATGTGAAACCCGAATCGAGGAGTGGATGAGCCGATTGCGGGTACATGGTGGACCCGGTATGGTTCCCCTCGGCAAGATGATCGATGAGCTTTGCCGATTGAGCCTTGAGGCGGGCGAGTACCTACCGGTGATTGGTTGGACCTGGCGGTTATCCGGAGGATACTGACCAGAGTCGATGGATAGATCTGGGCGTCCTGCCGGGGCCGAAGGCCGATACCGCAGACAGAGCCCGCGGGCCGATCCGGACTGACGGAGCCCGATATATGAGGATTTACGTGCCGATGCTGGGCACAGTTTTCATGATGTTTTCGAGTGCCGATGCTGGGCACTCCGGTTCCATGATTTTGACGTGTCGCGAGGGACACGGGTGGGTTATATCCTCATATTTCCACGCACAGGTTTCATGATATTTACTTGCATGATGGTTATTGTCATTGGGTGACGAGTGGACGAGATCCACGTGTGTGCAGATTTGATTACATTGATCATACCTCATATTCATGACATGCTATTACCTGAGGCACTAGCACGAGCACTTGGCATTACACTCATGTAGAGATTACATTGCCAGTTTAGCATGCTTCAGCTTTATTCATATTGAGGTTTATTTATATCTGATCGTATTGACCTAGGATGGGTCATGCATTCGATCTCTGTTTGTAGATATTTTCTATTCACGAGTTGGCAACTCACCCCCGTTGTGCCCCAGTCCTTGCAGGTTTTTGCCGTACAGATTCCATAGCGGCATTTCTGGCACACTGCTTCCTTATGGGTGACTTGCTTGGATAGGTGGGTTCTTTTGTATCAGAACCGCCATTGTTCATGTATCATTTATTGTATCTAGAATTTCCATCAACCAAAACTTGTATATTGTTTCAGACTTAGAAAACAGTGTTGTTTTATTTCGACCTTAGAGTCGCGCTAGTAGTATTACGGTTTTCTGGCTGTTTGAGTTTCTTTTTTTTTGGGTTTTGATCCTCGCCCTTTGGCGTTGCATATTATTATTGCTTGCATGGTTGTGACCGTCGATGGACGAAGAGCTAGCTCCCGCTTGGGGATGCCTTTTATCATTTCATATATATTATTCTTGTTGTACCCCGTTCGGGGCCAGTTTTTACAAAGGAAACTCTGCCGAAATTTTCAGGAAAGGTTACACATTTTAAAAAAATGCATATTCGGCTTAGTTATTTAAAAACTTTGATTTCCAAACATGATTTCCTTACTTTTCAAAAACATTTTTCCTTATTTACTCTTAAAATGGTTTTAGATTGCTGGGCTTTTGGCTTACTTGGATCAGATGGGGTCCTATAGACTTCATATGGTTCAAGGGCCAGTCACGTGCTCTTTCGGGTCGTGACAAAGTTGGTATCAGAGCGCTAGGTTGACCTTGGTTCGAGTCTAAGTTTGACTATGTGGAGCCTAGGGCGTTATCTATATAAGGAACTTAGGCTTGACCTTACGGAACTTAGACTTGGTCGAGGGGATATTAGACCCGAACTTTCGTCGTGTAGGATGACCCTTGGTTGATGGAATAGGTGACTAAAGTAGAGTGACGTACCGTGGGTATGTTCCGCGGCATACTTACGACACGCCACTCCGCTTAAGAAACCTTAGGTTGTACATTTCCTTGCATTGTGTCATATTCCTTCCTATGATCTATCTTCATCGATACTGGTTATGGTTTTGCTGCCGCGATTGCACGGGCAGAGTGAGCTACGGCTCGAGTTGTCAGCATGAGCTCGTCGGGACGAGGGCTGACCGGGGCGTGATTCCAGAGACATACGGTTGCATTGAGGCTTTGTATTTTGTGTTTCCGCACTATGGGCGTTTGACAGATCGCTGCTGTGAGATTTCTAGGATGTACCGGACGGTACCAGAGGATTGAGCCACTGATAGAGGCCAGCCAGGATGTGATGACCGTTGATGTATCGCTTATTCATGATGGTTGAGGCGCTGCTTAGCGTACCGACGAATGAGCCAGTTGTTGCTGCGAGTGATGAGATATCGCCCAGATGATTGGAGCTACTGCAGCATGAGCATATTCTTAGAGATGTGATAGTGAGTCGCTAGTCACCGAGGATTAATGACTAGGACATGTGGTTCGTTCGCTTACCCCGATGCGAGGTCATCAGATAGATTGATTCCAGCTAGAGGCGACTTCACGCAGATTCGTTGAGAGTCGATTGAGACGATCGAAGGTCAGGAACCCATTTTCCAAGTTTAAAGTATACGGAAAGACATGCAGGTGATTCTATGGACCCTCTAGAAGAATGAAACCCTAACTCGACTTAATGACCGTGTGAAAGCCTTTGAACCTTAGGGTTTGCGGCAGTTCCTCGGCGCCATTAGTGAGGCTTGGGTTTGCCCATCTACAGCTGGACCACCGACGCTGTGGCATGTACTCGATACTATTAAACTGTACCCGAGATGTTGAGCTCTTGGGGGATTGTGAGGTTCTGAAGAGTCGATCAGATGATTCGACATCATTCGGATATCATGTGATGGGACACTGCTTGGGAGACTCCAGATACGAGCATAGCCGTCGGAGCGCAGTCTGTGTAGCCATGATGAGATGAGTCCGAACCAGTCGATATTGGAGCAAGGTAGAGTAAAGAGTTCGCACGAGATTTCGACGAGATGACGTTCCACTCCGCTGACATCAGAGATGTGCCATGCACGTTGAGGACGTGTTCGGCTAGATATCTTCTACTGAGTGATGAAGATACTGAGTTCGTGATTTCGAGTCCGTGTTAGAGACTTCGGGTCGACCGTAGCCGAGGACATTGCAGTGTGCAGATAAAGACGCGACGTCGAATGGTCGATGATACAGACAAGCGGGACGAGAAGTTCGTGCGAGAGGCAGGAGAGCTGTCACTGCACCCCGTTAAGATTAAAGGCCGGACATGCATACAGAGGCGCAGAGATGCGACCAGCTTCCGAGGAGATGTTGTACTAAGGACGCAGAGGTCCAGAGAGCGAGAAAAGATTTCGCCAGAGTACCAGCCTCCTTACAGTTTGGCTTAGGCAAGATCAGAAGAGACCTTGAGTAGGATTCCTTCCAGTACACTGCTGCAATAAGAGTTGCACCCAGGATCGGATGTGTGATATGCATTCAGAGGACCCGAGTTCGGCGCCAGAGATGTGCTGATTTACGAGCGGTCGTGAGGATTGACCGAGAGATGACCAGGGAAGTGCAAGAACGGAATCGTTCCTGTCAGCACACCTGACCGGGCCGATGAGCCGATGGATTGCGAGTTGGTAATCTACAGGAAAGATCAGGAACCAGAGGAAGAGGACGCCAGCCGCGAGCAAGAGGCAAGTAGATATCTTGCGCCGCTAGCATCGGATGTACCGGTACCTTCTCGACCCTGAAGGAGGGTATACCGACGACGGTAATTATGATTTGTGATTTTGTGATTTGATTATCACGTATCCGTTGCTTTGGATTTCGGTATTTTGGGCGATCTATTCGCATGATTTAGTCTTGATGACTGAGTTTCATGATATTTGATTTTGTGCACCATGGTTGCACCTACTGGGTATTTATACCTTGTACATAGTTATTACTCTTGAGCTGTTGATTGCGATTTCATGCCTATTTTATGCTGGTGATTTGATTTACGCTTCCAGCAGAGTTTCATGTAATTTTAGTGTTTTGATTTTGCACTCGGTATAGCTTATATGTGCTTGTAGTGCATCGATATGTGTTTTGTGCCCGCAGCTGCACACGTTTATGATTTTCTTCATATCTGGATACACTTGGTGTTGCTGCTTACGTATTTGAGTTATTGCTTGGTATTTGTGCATGGGATGCACCAGTTCTATACTTCGTGCATTTGTCGCACCAGTTTTATGTTTCTTGCGTTTATCGCATCAGATTTATATTTCGTGCCTTTGTTGCACCGGATATATATTTTGTGCATTACGATTGCACCTGACTTCGATTTGATGCCTTTCGGTATGTCGATTTTGATTGTGATATTGATGTGGATTCTTGCACTCCGTGCTTTTGACTGGACTTACGCATATTCGACGTTGCTATTGGATTTTGTGATTCCGTGCATATTGAGTGCGCAGGGTCTAGATTTCCATTCGTGCATGATGGATGCACCGATTTGGATTTTCGTGCATGTTGGGCGCATGTTTTGAGATACGATTTTGGGGCACACCAGATGCACTAAATTGAGATTCTTCGTGCATGTCAGATGCACCTGTTTTGGCTGTCAGGCACACATGTTGCCTATGACAGATGCTTCGTGCACACCCGTTGCACCTAGATGTTGTTTTGTGCACATGTTTAGCGCATATATGGATTTTGATTTCCGTACGCGTCAGACGCACAGGGTGGTGTTATGTGCATTTTTGGAATTTATTCCTTTTGGAGCAGTACATTTTTATGATGTGGGATATTTGCTTTCATACTGAGCAGGACTAGTCAGTGGACAGTGCCTGGATATATTTTGCATGCATCGATAGTTATTGAAGGGATTTCCGAAAAGCGAGCTATAGTCTCAGTATATACCTACGTGTCCGATATGACACAAAACGTTTTAAAAACAAGGAAACCCTTCTGATTATTTTCAAAATGGTGGAACGTGCTTATTAAACAAAGGATATATATACACATATATAGTTATTTTCTTATGAGAAACGTCCGCCACTGTGCAGTGTTACGCGCATCGCACAGCGACTTAAAAAGATTTGGCATACAGTTGCATCAGCTAATTACATGCATAGATTGGGTGTCTACATGTATAGTCTTGGTCCATATCATATTGATTTTGTATTGGATTTGACATTGTGTCGTTACCATGACTCCGATGATTGCGGATGCTTGATGGAGTGTTGCTTTTGAGTTATCTGCTCAGTACTCATGCGCAAGCATTGCGCTATGATGTTTTATGTATAGATGATTTCGGAGCCCCGATGACTTGGAATTTGTATTGAAATATTTTAGTATTTGGGGGTTTAAATTTAAATTCGGGGACCGAATTTCTTTAAGGGGGGTAGATTGTAACGTCTTCAAAATAATAAAATATGATTTTTGGGAAATTTTATAATTTAATATTATTTTAATGAATATTTTAATATTCTGGTATAATTAAATACAGATAAATGGGGAAAAATTATGGAAAATTCTAAAATAAGGTATTTTGAGGAATTGCCTCGTTTTCTGTGCATGCCCCCATTTCCTCTAGTTTTGACCCTGAGTATGTGTAGTATTGACTGATTCCATCTAGGGTGAAATCTGGGTTGATTTTCCTATGTTGGTGTATAATTTGGGACTTGTTTTAGCATGGATTTTGGTATTTGGTGATTCATTCCTGTCGGGTGGCGTTTGGACGTCAACGACAAGTGGATTTTGATTGTGTTTACATGCGAGTCGATAGGTTTTTACCTATGCGGGTAGCGTGTGCTATTTTGGTTTCCGATGTGATTTTCATGTGCTTTAGCATTGTGATATACTTGTAGGTACCCCACGTGATGTTGAGGCAAAGGAGGTGAAGATAGCGACATCGGCTTTGGCACACGAGAAGCAATGTGAGTAGATTTATATCTACGGGGAGAAGTCGGGTGGATGGCGTATAGCACCCCCGCAGTCCGTGGTGATGTATACGAATACATATACACACGAATATTTATTATGTGTTGTTTAGGGTTATTGATGGTAATAATGATATTTTGATGATAAGAATATATTGGTTTAGTATAGTGCGAACCCTAGAGTAGTGGTTGCACTCACACATACATTTACACACATACTTGCATTCATTCTTTCATTTATTAGAGTGCATATGATGGTGCGTATATCTACACATGGGTATGGGACTATGTGTTTATATACGGGATTTGAGGATGATACGTGGTTTGAGATGATACTTGATGTGAGGCCGTGAGATCGGCGATGTGACATAGCTTGTCTTCGAGGTGCGATATGATAGTTTTAGCGGGCCTTTGGACATGTGCTTTACCCGCATTCATATTTTTATAGATGGTATCGATTTGTACTAGACTTAGAGTAGTACCCCAGATTATGCGATCTGATGATAGTGATACCTGATATGTGATGAGGTACTGTGATATTGACCCCTACCCAGCTATTGGGATGCCGTACGACGATCTACCGTACGAGCCGATATCGATGATAGATCCGCACTCATGACTCGAGGATATCTTACGATATGTTATTGAGGCGGGATCACCGACTATCATATCTATATATATTGACTCAGATTAGGTGGTTTCTTACCCCTCCTGTCTAGATTACTTAGTAGACATTAGACTGGACCGAGTCATACCTATTTCAAACTAACGAATCGGGGATATTTTAAAGATAGGCAGAAGAGTCATACGGATATTTTCAAATGATGTATCTTTTCTTAAAACACCGTAGCCCTTGTTTTTCCAAAAGCCCTGATTCGTCTTATTTCAAATGGCACCCCTGCATGACTTGTACAGATTGGTGTAGATTCTTTACTTTTGCGTTGATTATTCGATTCCGCATATTCATGCTATGTGCATTGCATCGCTTGTACTGTGGTTATATTTCAGTCATGCTGCTAGGACACCAGCACCATTATCGATGATGCATATGTTCCACGTACACTTGTTGCCGGCTCACACACTCATCATCGATAATTGCCATGTTACTACACTGTAGTACTATTGCATTCAGTATATGATCCTTGCATGACATGATGATATGCATACCTTCCTTTACATGTCGCATACTTCATGCTTTTGATTATACGCATTGAGATATGTTGTTTCTATGATATTTCTGGATTTGGGAACCGAGAGTGTTTCAAAAGGGAATATGTCATTGCTTTAAAAACCCGGTTACCCTTGATATGATATTTCAGTGCGTCCACCATGTGTTTTCTCGGTGCTGAGAGCGACATGTGAAACCCGAATCGAGGAGTGGATGAGCCGATTGCGGGTACATGGTGGACCCGGTATGGTTCCCCTCGGCAAGATGATCGATGAGCTTTGCCGATTAAGCCTGGAGGCGGGCGAGTACCTACCGGTGATTGGTTGGACCTGGCGGTTATCCGGAGGATACTGACCAGAGTCGATGGATAGATTTGGGCGTCCTGCCGGGGCCGAAGGCCGATACCGCAGACAGAGCCCGCGGGCCGATCCGCACTGACGGAGCCCGATATATGAGGATTTACGTGCCGATGCTGGGCACAGTTTTCATGATGTTTTCGAGTGCCGATGCTGGGCACTCCGGTTCCATGATTTTGACGTGTCGCGAGGGACACGGGTGGGTTATATCCTCATATTTCCATGCACATGTTTCATGATATTTACTTGCATGATGGTTATTGTCATTGGGTGACGAGTGGACGGGATCCACGTGTGTGCAGATTTGATTACATTGATCATACCTCATATTCATGACATGCTATTACCTGAGGCACTAGCACGAGCACTTGGCATTACACTCATGTAGAGATTACATTGCCAGTTTAGCATGCTTCAGCTTTATTCATATTGAGGTTTATTTATATCTGATCGTATTGACCTAGGATGGGTCATGCATTCGATCTCTGCTTGTAGATATTTTCTATTCACGAGTTGGCAACTCACCCCCGTTGTGTCCCAGTCCTTGCAGGTTTTTGCCGTACAGATTCCATAGCGGCATTTCTGGCACACTGCTTCCTTATGGGTGACTTGCTTGGATAGGTGGGTTCTTTTGTATCAGAACCGCCATTGTTCATGTATCATTTATTGTATCTAGAATTTCCATCAACCAAAACTTGTATATTGTTTCAGACTTAGAAAACAGTGTTGTTTTATTTCGACCTTAGAGTCGCGCTAGTAGTATTACGGTTTTCTGGCTGTTTGAATTTCTTTTTATTTGGGTTTTGATCCTCGCCCTTTGGCGTTGCATATTATTATTGCTTGCGTGGTTGTGACCGTCGATGGACGAAGAGCTAGCTCCCGCTTGGGGATGCCTTTTATCATTTCATATATATTATTCTTGTTGTACCCCGTTCGGGGCCAGTTTTTACAAAGGAAAGTCTGCCGAATTTTCAGAAAAGGTTACACATTTTAAAAAAATGCATATTCGGCTTAGTTATTTAAAAACTTTGATTTCCAAACATGATTTCCTTACTTTTCAAAAACAGTTTTCCTTATTTACTCTTAAAATGGTTTTAGATTGCTGGGCTTTTGGCTTACTTGGATCAGATGGGGTCCTATAGACTTCATATGGTTCAAGGGCCAGTCACGTGCTCTTTCGGGTCGTGACAGAAACCCCTCACCAGTATATACATACCTGCACCCGCATTCCGACTGAATGCGAATGCAATGACACTAAAGTAATCTAACAAATCTAATACTAGGATCCGGCTTAAACCAAAGCCCACTAGTATGATCCGCCCGATCATGATCCATGCACTACCGCACGTATATGATCGGACCCTGCCATATATCATACGGCCTCTACAACGTTTCGCCCGAAAGTTGAGAAACTGTCTGTAAGGGACTCTAAAGACTCGTCAATACCATGGCTGTGGATTTAACCACTAGCACGTTAGAGGTATTAGCCGTAAGTAACCGGCTACTAGGTATTGATCAAAAGGGAGGTCGATGAGCGGACTCATCCTGACACCCTACTGAGCCTGTCAGTGACAATATCTGTACAGTCCGATCCATTCGTCTATGAGCATCGCATGTCGGGCCTAGGGGGTTGGTAAAAGTCAGACCCCCAAAAGCGGTACAAGTCATGTCGGAGTGTAGCCCAGAACACCCTGAGATACTACTGTTACACCTACCAGTAAATCTACTACCTCGGCCGAGGGCTTTGTGTAATGGCTCTCCTAGACACAACGCAATCTCACCCCCAATACCGAGAGAGACAAATCCCCTGCCGATCTGCTCACTTGCCTCTATGTGGCTCGGGACTGTACCCAACTAAAACCTGTTTGCACGACACCTTTGAGCCGTGATAGGGTAGTAATCAAAGCATAGTGGGAACTCACACGAGACAAATGACGATCTCAGGTCGATGAACTAACCTGTACACACGTCACCAGGGAACTGCTATCTGACGCTAGGTATAATACCAACTAGCATGTTCCCGGCGAGTCCTGTCCGGTGTACTCATAACCCAATGAGCACCTGTATACATCTTAGGTGAACCAACTGACACCAATAACTTGTGAGACCGGCCACCGCCCCTCGTCGGGGTCTCGACTGTATACACTAGTCTACTAATGGAGTATCGATCCCCAGTCGCGAAACTCCTACGACTAGGGACCTTTTAAGGATGTGCTTATAGACCCCAGCTCCCACGTATATGATCGCCATCATACTGCTGGTTGTTAAGCAAGAATCCTAAGGGCTTTATCAGCGTGCAATAATGACATGTAAGGACACCTAAAGTAGTACACGATGATAAAGACAAACCATGGTAGCATACTATTCTCCATCAACGTGTAATAGTGAACCACAATGTCATCTAAAGCATGTACACAATGATAGAGACAAACCGGATAGTATACAATCATCACGAGTAAGACTGTCCTACCGGTATAGGTCCTCCCTCAATCAATGCAATCATGTGCCTGTGATCCAATAATTGACTCTGAGGGCACTATAACATACAAATAGTTGACATATGATAGAGATATGAGATGAGATATGTTGAGATATTTATAATGGATCGCTTGGGCGATGTATTCTTCTTTACGATAATACGTTTTGATGACATCGGATTGTATAAGGCTTTAGATCAGTAGCCAGATCATGATATTGTTGATGATATTAGTATTGTACTATACTTAGATCAGTACCCCTGTCACGATATGTGATGATAAGGATACCAGATGACTAATGAGAAGAATATGATATTTTACCCGTACCCAGATTTGGGATGCCATACGATAGATTTACCGTACGAGATATGATTATGATGTTAGATCCGCACTTTTGACTTGAGGATGTCACATATATATATTGTATCGTACGTGATACTGTTGAGGCGAGATCTCCGACTACTAGGAATTTATGTATAGATCAACTCAGACTTAGGCGGATTCCCTTACCCTTTTGACTGGGCTCGAGTCATACTCTTTTTCAAAAGTGGGGAGTCATGAGTATGTTTTTTATACCAAACTGTATGACTCGTATATTTGGTAGGTATATTTTCAGTGTTGCTGTTACTACATCACTTTCTGTACATTTCATGATGTTTCATCGCATTGCATGCTTGTACATATGTTATCTGTAATCATCATGAAACCCTGCTGTCAGGACACCAGCACCATTACCGATGATGCGTATGCTACACATACACTTGCTTGCCGGCTCACACACATCACCATCGGTAATTGCCATGTCACGTACACTTTAGAAAATACTATTCTTTGACATAGTTCGCTAAGTTGATAGTTGCAATATGGTATAGCTTTTAGGTGCTAGTTTAACTATTGCACTCATTGCATGATATCAGATGCATTCATGTATTCATTGGTTATAGTATTATGGAGATTTATGCCTGTTTTCATTGTTATTGACATGGTGACTTGATGATTTCAGATTATTCTCGATATTTTCTGGATTTGGAAACCGCATGTGAAAGTTTTTAAAACTGATGAATTATTCTAAAGAGAAAAATGTGGTTTTCCTTAATATGTTGGGTATTGTCCACCATGATGTTTTTTCGCTTCTGAGATGTTTTCGAGACCCGATTCGAAGAGTTGGATGAACCGTCTCGGGTACATGGTGGACCCGGTAAGGTATCCCGGGGCAAGAAGCTCGAGGTGTAGACGATGAGCCCGGCAGGGGCAGACTGCCTACCGGTGAGTGTACCTGTCATGGCGGATATCCGGAGGATACCGTTCGTGGTCGTATGATTGATGATATGGGGCGATCCGGATTGACGGAGCCCGAGGTATTAAGATATTGAGACTTGAGACACTGAGATATTGAGATTTGATGATACAGGCCAGTCCGGATAGCCGGAGCCTGAGGTATTGAGATACTGAGATTTATGTTTTGTGTCGATGCTGGACACTGTTTTATCTGTCGATATCATTGATGATACGCGATTTATATACATACATAAATCTCATTAAAATAAAGAAAACAGTTGTCTCATTCATGATGTATTCTGTTTCACTTGTAATGCATTCATACATCATATATCTGATATGTTGCTATCTGAGGTACTGACACAAGCATGTAGTATTGCACTTATACATAGCTGGGCCAGGATATTTATTTGAGGATATTACCTGATATGACCTAAGATAGCGTTATGCATGCGATTTCTACTCGTAGATGTTTTCTACTCACGAGTTGGCAACTCACCCCCGTTGTGCCACAGTTTCTTGCAGGATTTGCCGCACAGGTTTCGTTGAGGTTTTGCTGGCACACTTCCTCTTCCGGTTGATTGCTTTGGTAGGTGGGTTCTTTTGCATCAGGACCACCATTGTTTATTTGTTATTTCAGTTGTGTCTAGTAAAACTCTATCAACCAGACTTGTATATTTGATAGACATAGAAGCCATGTGTATATTCTTTCGACCTTAGAGTCGTGTGCTGTATTTTATGGTTTTCCTCTTGTTTCTTGATGATGTTGGATTTTTATCCTGAGTTTGATCCTCGCCCTTCGGCGTTGTATATTATATTGCTTGCGTGGTTGTGACTGTCAATTGAGAAAGAGCTAGCTCCCGCTTGGTGATGCCTTTATTCATTATATATTCTTTATCAGGTTTGTACCCATTTGGGGTCAGTTTTTACAAAGGAAACTCTGCCGAAATTTTTAGAAAAGACTTGATATTTTAAAAATGCATATTTCGGCTTATGTTTTTAAACTTCTTGCTTTTAAATTGGTTTTCCTTCACTCTACTGCTTTACTTGGTTTGGATTTCTGGGTTTTGGCTTACTTAGATTATGTACGCTTCGAGACGTTTCGTAATTTAAGTGCCGGTCATGTTCCGTACTTTTCGGGTCGTGACAAACTAGGTCTCTGGTATTGTTTGCTTTTCTCAAAGACTTCCCGGATCATCCCATATTCCCTGTAGGCACTAAATCACACACAAAACCAATACTGGACAGATTCAGATTTGGTTTTCAGGTTTTAGTCCGGGTTTGGTCGGGGTTTCAAACACCATGGGGGGCTTAAGGTCACCAATAAAGCCTAATTACACTATCTCAATTCCAATCAAACCCTAATCTCCAACTTCGAATTTTCAAAGCTCACAAAACCACACAATATCACTTCTAAACATATATATGTGTTAATGTGAATGAAAAAATAAACTAAGTGTGAAGGAGTTACCTCATTAGGAACACCCTAGAATCCCCTAGAGCTCAAAATCCAATTTTTCTTTGTCCAAAGTGCTTGTAGTGAGCTTGTGCATGTTTTTAATAAAGTAGGGATGAAGTTTTGATGTTGTTTTGGGGGTGTTTTGAGATGTTTGAGGAGGGGGAAGAGTGGGGGCAGCCATAAGAAGAAGAAAAAGAAAAGATGAAGATGATGAAGTGAGAATGATGAGCCATGTTCTAAGGTTTGACCCCTCACCTCTCCCTCCTCTCTCTCTCTCATACCCATACCCATTGTTCTAATCCATTCTCTTTTCTTTTACCTTTCTATTTTCTCTTCTCATTTAAAACAACAACTGCCACGACCCGAAAAGCACGGAAAGTGACTGGCACTTAAATTACGAAACGTCTCGAGGCGTACGTGATCTAAGTAAGCCAAATCCTAGAAATCAAAACCAAATAGAGCAGTAGAGCGAAGGAAAACCAAGATTTATTGAAAACGGTTTAAATCAAATATGTCACATCAAGCTTTTAAAAAGCAACATCATTTCCGAAAATTTCGACAGAGTCTCCTATGTAAATACTGGCCCCAAACGGGTACAAAACAACAATATATAAATAACATAAATAAGGCATCCCCAAGCGGGGAGCTAGCTCTTCGTCCAAGGCGGACTCAAATCACACGCAATATAAATATCATCACTGTGCGAAATAAGCATATAAAGGCGTAAAGCAATAAAACATCATGTCGGCTCAAGTGGGCTCGACCCAAAGATACAACATATAAATACACAAATCTCACTGTCTCGTCTCTAAGTCGCTAATACAATAATACATGTGGTAGATATAGTAGATGGAGTACACTAGATATAATAATGATACAAGGTGGAAACCAAATTGTAAGCCCGCGGGGGCGCCCCGGCCGTCGATCCGACGCCGGAAACGCGGAAAACAAAAACTTTGCGAACTTTGCAAAACGGCACCGCCGCGGACTTTTCACCCGGATCGGGCCATTAACCTAGCTAGCTAGCAAATAAGAAAAGAGTAGAGATGCAATACCAAGCGATCCGTGTCCTTCGGTCTTCATCTCCACTCCGCTCTCTTGCGGAATCTCCGTCACCTCCTCGCTCGTCGGAAAGGGGCACCACGTAGCCGGAATCTTTTACGGGCTCCCGCCTCTTGACCGAGGCAACTCGGGCGCGAAGTTGGCTAGCCGACGCGTCCAAGACTTGCTATAGAAATAGTGTAGAAGGCATGTCTCTTGGGGTTCTTGAAGTTGCCTTGATGGAAGGATGTGAGGAGGAGAGGAAAGCAACTAAAGAAAATGTGCTTTTTAATTTTGGTAGCATGAAAAATGATATGAATCTTTTTCCTCACACAAAATGAAAACCCCTCTTCTCCCTTGGAATAGTGGCCGGCCCTCCCTCTCAAGAATGAGATTGGAGAGAGAAAAAAAAAATGGCACCACATTTTGTATGTCATAATAGAATGGAAAAATAAAATCTTAAAGAAAATGGTCACAACCATTTCCTTTCACAAACCATCAAATGAAAAGCCATCAAATGGACAAGAAAGGAATATCATCATGAAGCAAGTCTCATCATAATCCACAAGTGCAAGAAAACCCTCCACTAAATGTTCATTGCAAACTTGCAATTAACACCCTCCAACAAGAAAGTCCGACCGAGAAGGAATGAAGGAAAACCGGCCGGAACGGAATGCAAACTGGCAACTTCAGAAAACCGATCCCGTAATAAATTACAGGAAAACCCCACTACTGCAAATACATGCCCGCATTTGTATTCGCACTGAACACAAATGCAAAGAGACAAAACTACACTATCTAATACTAGTATCCGGCTTAAGCCAAAGCCGGCTAGTAAAAACCGTCCGATCATGATCCGTGCAATACCGCACGTATCTGATCGAACCCTGCCATATCTCCATACGGCCTCTACAGCGTTTCGCCCGAAACTTGAGTAACTGAGTGTGGTGGACTCTAAAGACTCGTCAATACCTTGGCTGTGGATTTAACCACTAGCACGTCAGAGGTATAAGCCAATACGTGACGGGCCACCAGGTATTGACCAAAAGGGACGTCGATGAGCGAACTCATCCTGACACCCTACTGAGCCTGTCAGTGACAATATCCGTACAGTCCGGTCCGTTCGTCTATGAGTATCGCATGGCGGGCCTAGGGGGTTGGTAAAAGTCAGACCCCCAAAAGCGGTACAAGTCGTGTCGGAGTGTAGCCCAGAACACCCTGAGATACTACTGGAATACCTACCAGCAAATCTCCTGCCTTGGCCAAGGACTTTTCATGTTCTGGCTCTCCTAGACACAGCACGACCTCACCCCCAATACCGGGAGAGACGAACCCCTGCAGATCCGCTCACTGCCTCCATGTGGCTCCGGACTGTACCTAACTAAAACCTGTTTGCACGACTCCTTTGAGTCGTGGTAGGGTAGTAGTCAAAGTACAGTGGGAACTCACACGAGACAAATGACGATCCCAGGTCGATGAACTAACCTGTACACATGTCACCTGGGAACTGCTATCTGACGTCTGGTATATCCCAACTAGCAGGTTCCCGGCGAGTCCTGTCCGGTGTACTCATAACCCAATGAGCACCTGTATACATCTTAGGTGAATCAACTGACACCAGTGGCTTATGAGACTGGCCACCGCCCCTCGTCGGGGTCTCGACTGTATACACTAGTCTACTGTGGAGAATCGATGCCCTGTCTCGAAACTCCCTCGACTAGGGACCATGTAAGGATGTGCTTATAGACCCCAGCTCCCACTTATATGATCGCCCTCATACTGCTGGAAGTCAAGCAAGAATCCTAGGGGCTTTATCAACGTGTAATAGCGACTCGAAAGGTCACCTAAAGCAGTACACGACGATAAAGATAAACCAGATAGCATACTATCATCTCGAGTAAGACTGTCCTACCGGGATAGGTCCTCCCCTCAATCATTGCAATCACGTGCCTGTGACCCAATAATTGACTCTGAGGGCACTATCTCCAACAATCTCCCACTTGCACTCGAGGCTAATTATTGGCAAGAGGTTGCTTCGTGTCAAAGACGATCTACGTCGAGGTTGCACTAGTTCAAGCTCCGACTTCACAAAGTTGTGAAACATGTGAAGAAAACACCCAAAACAACTTGGCAAGAGGTAGAGGGTGAAGAAATAGGAGGTGGGTTCACTTTAGAATTGGATTTCTCTCACTAGAACTCAAGTTGCCATTAAAGTAGCAAGCTTTTTTCTTTTTAGAAGAAGAAGATGATGAAGCTAGTTATGATATGATCTATTTTAAAATGAAAAGAAAATACAAACTTATCATAACTTCAACTAGGGTTAAGTGTAGAGAATAAACCATGGTCATTTGAGTGGGTTAGGGTTAAGCATGAAGACAAGAATGGTTAGCAAAGTCAAAGCTTCATGAAGCTTCAATATGAAACAAAAATTGCCACCATTTTCATCTTAAAGTTTATCCAAATAAATGAATAAACAAATAAATGAATAAATGCATAATCAAAACCCTAATCTTAAGTTAACTATGGTTTAATAATATACACTTAACCATATGATCAAGTATCATCAAACATGATACAAAAAAGTGCACAAAAGCATATCACATATACAATGTGCATCAAGTACGAAAAATCCGTTTAAAGTGAACCAATACCAGTTAATGTAAAGTAATATATCAAATAAATAATTATACATTAAATCATTAAATCAACATTTGATTCAATGATCCGGTCATGTCGCACATAACCGACTAGAATCTAATGTATCGATTTATCGAATCAATGATTCGATAACTAGGTCATATCGAATATAACCAATCGAAACATATATCGCGAGAATGAAATGCGGTATCACATACACGCATTATTCTCGGTCCTGCACATATCTCATATGCGCTCCTATTTCGTTTCGCTTGAACCAGGAAACCTCTGTGTAGGACTCTAAAGACTCGTCAATACGCCGGTAGCAGATGATGATCATATCAAGCACCCACAAGCCGCAAGCGGTCTGCTAAACGTAACGGCCATCCGGGTATTGAGCGATCAGAAGATCGACGAGCTAGCCCGCTCACACTCCTGTGAATCCAACCAGTAACACTTACCGTACAGTCCGGTCTGTTCGTCTGATATGTCGCATATCAAGTCTAGGGGTGGTATACGTCAGACCCCAATAACCGATAAGTCGTGCCGATGTGAGGCTCATAACGGGTCGAGAAACTACTGGTAACACTTACCAGCAAATCTCATATCATCCCTGGCCAGGGACTTCCCTGTTACGGCCAATCGAGCACAGCGCAACATCAACCCCCAATACCGGGAGAGACGAAACCCCTCCTATCGCTCATTGCCTCCATGTGACTCGGGACTGTACCCAAAGACCACCGTTTTGCACGCCCTCATAGACGTGTTAAGGTGGAGATCAAAGCACAGTGGGAATCACACAAGACTCTATGACGATCTCGGGTCTACAGACTAACCTGTACAAGTGTCACCTGAGAACTGCCATCTGACGTGAGGTATAATACCATCTGGGAGTTCTCGGCGAGTCCGTCCAGTGTACCCAGTCTCCACTGAGCACCCGTATACCATCTCTGATGTCAAACACCAATGGATGTGGGATCATCCATCGCCCATCTCATGGGTCGAGAAGCATATACGCTAGTCTACTCTGGTATATCGATGCCCCATCTCGATACACCCACGACTAGGGACCTTGAAGGATGTACTTATGGACTACCATGTCCCCACTAGTATGATCTGCATCACAGTCCAGGTAGTCAAGTACATATCCTAAGGGCTTTACCAACATGTAACTATAAGACAGTATAAAGAGACTAGTGTACATGTTAAGATAAAGATTAACCAGATAGCATACTATCATATCGAGCAAGAAAGTCATCTCTATATATGTCCAAGCATCCAATATAATATACATTATCTGTACAATACTGCCCTCTAGGGCATACATACAACTAACACAACGGGTGTGCACAAAAACATCTGTCCAGTACAACAGGTGTGCACGAGAACAATATAAAGTGCATCTAAAGTGCACTTAAATCTTAATCCAGTGCATCCGGTGTACACAGAATCACATCTCATATCAAGCGCCCAATATGCACGAAAATCCATATCAAGTGAATATGTCCCGCACTAATGAAATCGCATCCAATATGCATGGAAGAAATATAAATCAAGAGCATCCAACATGCATGAGTAAAACCTCACTCCAGTGCATCCGATGTGTACAAAAATCCAAAATCAAGCGCCTAATATGCGCAGAAATCTTACCAAAGTGCATCGGGTCCGTAAAAGTATAAAGTGCAGTAGCATGCACGAAAACAAACGGCAAGTGCCAACGCACACGGAAATACAAATCTGTTAAAACGGATGCTCAAGGACATAAAACGGGTGCAACCAAGGTACGGAGTATAAATCCAGTGCTAAAAAACGCATAAATACCCGTTCGGTGCAACAAATGCAAATCTAGTGCAACTAATGTGCGATATACGAATCTGGTGTAGCATGCACTAAAATATAAATCTGGTGCGACAACCGCAAGAAATAAAAATCTAGGGCCTCAAATGCACGGAGTGCAAATCTGGTGCATCTAGTGCACGAAATACAAATACATAACTAAATGTGTATAAAAGCAACACCGAGTGTACCAAGGTGTATAAAATCGTAAACGTGCGCAACTGCGTGCACAAAACACGTATCAATACACTGCAAGCACATATAAGCTATACTGAGTGCAGAAATCAAATCATCCATATGAAATCCATGAAATCATAAACACATGGTACGAAGGTACAAAATCAACATCAAATGCAATGGATAGGCACAAATCGCAAATTAAAACAACGGTGTATATAAAATACAGATATCAGGTGTGAAACTATGCGCAAATATGCAAATACCCAGTAGGTGCAGCCATGGTGCACGAAATCAATATCAGGAAACTCGTCATCAAAACTCAAATCCAAGCGATATAAGCGTGATACTAAGATCACAAATACAAATCGCAAAAAGGACATTGAGGTACATGATTGATGATTTTTGTTGTGTTTATCAAATGATCCCCGGCAACGGCCCCATTTGATTTTATGATATTCTTGATGTGTATGTTGAGAAATTGGAAAGAAATCACAACCAAAAAATTTTTGACCGCAATCAATAATGGTGTCGGTTATAGCGCGTTAGTAAGTGCGGATCGTACACAGGGAAAATGTAATCGTTCGTCTTTCGAATTAGATGAATTGAAACATTAAAGAAAAGAAACGAAAACAATTCATGATTTGTAGTTGAAGTTCAAGAATTAGAAAATCTAGATCTAATAACAAGAAAAGATAAAATCAAGAATTGAGATGTTTGTGATGATTTTTCCAAACCAAATATCAAGAATCTAAATGAGGCTCGTAGGAATCGATCGGATCTATAGATGTGATGCAATCTTACAATGACGTATTCTTATCCTTCGATGAATTGATACTAGATCGATGATGATCGACAAGAATTAGGGATTTCTTGTGAAACTAGGGTTTCATCTTATCCCTTGTTCTTTCGTCGATATCATTCACATTCTAGACTCTAGTAAATTCAAGAAACGATCGTAGATCCCTAATTTCGAGCGGTGACAATCAAGAAAGTATCGCAACGAAACTAGGTCATCGATTCTTGAACTTGCTAGGGTTTATAAAACTCGTAGGACTTAAGAATCGTATTAAGATTTGTTACATCATCATTCTATTGATCGTCTCGACTCCTTAACGAGCGGAGTTTTACTCAAACATCACAACAAGAACTACAATTACAAATTGAGATCGAATCATGATGCAAGAATTTAAAGAAAGCAAGATTAAAGAATTTCACCTTTTATTTATATCAACAATTTCGTTACAATCGCTCAAGAACTACAAGAGGAAGAACTCGATAGTCGATTTGGCTTCGCTCGTCTCCTTGAGTCGCGGATCGGCTTGGATCACTTGCCCGATTGAAGATCGGCTCGGCTCCTAAAAGGTTGTAGGCTTCTCGCTTAATTTGTACTCGGGATCTTGAATTTGGATTGGAATTAGGGTTAGGGTTTCGCACAAGTCGTATCAGTCAACTTGTGGAAGAAGATGAAGAAAGAGGTAAAGATTAATGAACTAATGAACAACGAGGAAGTAGAACCCTTGAACCCTAGATCTAGGCTCCTTTTTATAGAACTTCAAAACCCTAGATCTAGGAATTTAAATTTGAGTTTCCCTCCAAAAGTTTGTTAGCAAGATTTGAATTTCCCTCCAAAAGTTTGTTAAGGAAAAACTTCTAGATGTGATTTAGGAGGGAGCTTCTAGAAATAGTTTGTTAGGAGCTTAATCAAGATTAGCTTTATTAATCATCTTTGCTGATCTGGCAGAAGGTTCGAGGGTTTTCTGGAGTTTGACGTATATGAAAGGAATGTGGGCCCAGAGATAAGAATTGTGCACTAAAAATTGAGTGCTGAAGTGGCAATACCGCCGCGGTTCCGCGGCTCGTGCCGGCTTCCGCCGCGGTTCCACGGCACTTTGGGGGCTTCAAGGCTTGGTCACTCTGGTACATGTTTGTGCTAATACTTGGGCCTTTATAAAATATGTTGAATTGTATTTGGCCCTTTGGATTGCTACCAGATCTCAAAACTTGGAGTTGGTGTAATGTTTGATGACAATTTTTGCTTTTCTTCCGAATTTTCCTGCACAATTTCTCAAGACAAGTGTTGCGCAATATAGGGATGATGCGATGCCATGATAAACACACAATTTCCTCAGAAATGTCGGTTTTAGAGTCTAACACACGCAATCTGATATTTTACGACTGATTTGCTAATATGTGTAATATGAATGCCGTACACTTCTAGATGAATGCAAAAGATGGGGAAATTGCCGTGTTAAAAATACATTATTTTCGACTGATCAGTACACCTCCTAGAATGTCGAAAAATAAATCGGTACGCCTGAAAACTGCCAGGGCAAGAATATCCGCTCGCCTCCTGCTCACGGTCTGGCGTCCTCTATCTCTGTGTCCTTATCTTCCTTGTGGATTACAAATTCAGCAATCCATCGGCTCATCGGCCCTGTTAGGTGAGCTAACGGGGACGATTCCGTTCTGGCACTTCTCTGGTCATCTTTCGGTCAATCATCACGACTACTCGTAAGGCAGCATGTCACTGGTGTCAGTCTCTAGCTCTCTGAATGCATGTGACATATCTGATCTTAGGTGCAAATCTCATTGCAGCAGTGTCCTGGAAGGAATCCTGCTCAGGGTCTCTTCCGATCTTGCCTATGCCGAACTGTATAGAGGCTGGAACTCTTACGTAATCCTTTCTCGTTTTCTGGACATCTGCGTGTTCCGCACACATTTCCTCGGAAACAGGCCGTATCCCAACGCCTCTGTAAGCATATCAGGTCTCTAGTCTCGATGGGGAGTAATAACAGCTCGTTAGCGTTTCGCACGAACCTCTGGATCTACTTGTCTTTATCGTCGTCCACTATGACGTCACGCCATGATATCTGTGCACTGCAACTGTTCTCGGCCACTGTCCATCCGAAGTCTCTCGCACGGACTCGAAATTGTGTACTCTGTAGCTTCATCATGAAAGGTTCCTAGGCACTCTAGTGAGGTCTCACAAGGCATCGAACATGCCAATTTAAAAAATTATTGGTGCCGAGAAACCCTAGCACGGATCGTTTACTAGATGTTTAGGCGAAAAGATAAACTAGTTAACTACTTAACTAGAAGTGAGAAGCTACAACCTTTGTAGATCCGGATTTCCACTTCCTTGGCTCCACGTGGGTGTCCTCTCGCTGTCCATCATGAATCCCGAACCCAATCGTCGGCTTCATCGGAGAAACGGGCGAGATAGGTCGTCGACTTCGTGTCAAAGACGATCTACGTCGAGGTTGCACTGGTTCAAGCTCCGACTTCACCAAGTTGTGAAACTTGTGAAGAAAACACCCAAAACAACTTGGCAAGAGGTAGAGGGTGAAGAAATAGGAGGTGGGTTCACTTTAGAATTGGATTTCACTCACTTATGCTCAAGTTGCCATTGATGGCATCTTTTTCTCTCTTGAAGAAGAAGGAGATGAAGAAGAAAGAATATGATAAGTATTGTTAAAAAGAATAATAAAATCAAATACTTATCATGTTCTAACCTAGGTTAAGTGTAGAGAATAAACCATGGTCACTTGAGAGGGTTAGGGTTAAGCATGAAGATAAGGATGGTTACAAAAGTCAAAGCTTCATGAAGCTTCAACTTAAAACAAAAAGAGCCACCATTCTTATCATAATCCTTTTCAAATAAATAAACAAATAAATAAATAAAAAGGGGAAAACCCTAATCATCTCTTAACCATGGTTTAATACTTCACACTTAACCTAATGAGGAAGCATCATCAAACATGATACAAAGATGTGCACAAAAGCATATCACATATACAATGTGCATCAAGTGAGAAAAATCCGTTTAAAGTGAACCAATACCAGTTAATGCAAAGTAATATATCAAATATATAATTATACATTAAATCATTAAATCAACACTTGATTCAATGATCCGGTCATGTCGCACATAACCGACTAGAATCCAATGTATCGATTTATCGAATCAATGATTCGATAACTAGGTCATATCGAATATAACCAATCGAAACATATATCGCGAGAATGAAATGCGGTATCACATACACGCATTATTCTCGGTCCTGCACATATCTCATATGCGCTCCTATTTCGTTTCGCTTGAACCAGGAAACCTCTGTGTAGGACTCTAAAGACTCGTCAATACGCCGGTAGCAGATGATGATCATATCAAGCACCCACAAGCCGCAAGCGGTCTGCTAAACGTAACGGCCATCCGGGTATTGAGCGATCAGAAGATCGACGAGCTAGCCCGCTCACACTCCTGTGAATCCAACCAGTAACACTTACCGTACAGTCCGGTCTGTTCGTCTGATATGTCGCATATCAAGTCTAGGGGTGGTATACGTCAGACCCCAATAACCGATAAGTCGTGCCGATGTGAGGCTCATAACGGGTCGAGAAACTACTGGTAACACTTACCAGCAAATCTCAGATCGGCCCTGGCCAGGGACATCCCTGTTACGGCCAATCGAGCACAGCGCAACATCAACCCCCAATACCGGGAGAGACGAAACCCCTCCTATCGCTCATTGCCTCCATGTGACTCGGGACTGTGCCCAAAGACCACCGTTTTGCACGCCCTCATGGACGTGTTAAGGTGGAGATCAAAGCACAGTGGGAATCACGTAAGACTCTATGACGATCTCGGGTCTACAGACTAACCTGTACAAGTGTCACCTGAGAACTGCCATCTGACGTGAGGTATAATACCATCTGGGAGTTCTCGGCGAGTCCGTCCAGTGTACTCAGTCTCCACTGAGCACCCGTATACCATCTCTGATGTCAAACACCAATGGATATGGGATCATCCATCGCCCATCTCATGGGTCGAGAAGCGTATACGCTAGTCTACTCTGGTATATCGATGCCCCGTCTCGATATACCCACGACTAGGGACCTTGAAGGATGTACTTATGGACTACCATGTCCCCACTAGTATGATCTGCATCACAGTCCAGGTAGTCAAGTACATATCCTAAGGGCTTTACCAACATGTAACTATAAGACGGTATAAAGAGACAAGTGTACATGTTAAGATAAAGAGCAACCAGATAGCATACTATCATATCGAGCAAGAAAGTCATCTCTATATATGTCCAAGCATCCAATATAATATACATCATCTGTACAATACTGGCCTCTAAGGCATACATACAACTAACAATCTCCTACTTGCACTAGGGCCAGCTGCTGTAGTATCGCATACCGAGCATCCCGAAGAGTCTCTCAAACTGTATCTGGGGAATGGCCTTCGTGAGTGGATCCGCCGTGTTGTCCTTCGTGTCAACTCTCCTGACCTCGATCTCCCGGCGATCAACTATCTCCCGGATCAGGTGATACCGCCTCAGAATATGTCTGGACCGCTGATGGTGTAAGTGCACGGCGGCGCCCCGGCCGTCAATCCGACGCCGGAATGCGGAAACGGTGGTAAACTTAAATTTTTGCGGACTTAGCAAACCGGCACCACCGCGCACTAAACACCCGGATCGTAACCATTAACAAGTCTAAGCTAACTAGAAGATGGGAAAGAGATATACCGACGATCCAAGTCCTCCGGTCTTCATCTCCAATCCGATCTCCTCGCGGGATCTCCGTCCGTCTCATCCTCGTCGCCGGAAGTGCACCACGTTGCCTACATCGTTTACGGGCTCCCACCTCAATGCCGAGGCAACTCGGGCACGAAGCCGGCTACTCGACGTGCCCAAGATTCGTTGTAGAATTCGTAGTAGAAGAAGTCTCATTTGGGGTTCATGGAGATGCCTTTGTGGTGGAGGAAAATGAAGTGAACTTTTGGAGAGGGTTCTTGTGTGATTTTTGGAGAATGAAGAGAACCAAAAATGCCACACCAAAAATCAATCAACCCCATCCTCAAGAATGGCCGGCCCCTTGTAGCAAAGGGAGAGAGTGGAAAAGTCAAGGGGGAGGTAACCATATGAATCATGCAAGAGAGAGAGAGAGAGGAATGGTTATCATGAAAAACAATGATACCAAAACAAAACCCATACTCCACCACCAACCACCAACCTCATCATCAACAACCATGATGAGCCAAAAGTCATGCCATCATGACAAGAAGAAGTCAAGGTCAATGAAAAGATGTCATGATACAACTATATGCAAAGACCCCCTTCCACAATTGCCTATTTACAACAATGCAAATAAGCCCTCCTCCACCAATCTTCGGCCAATGAACGGAACAATGGAAATTGGCCGAAACGGAAAGCAAACTGGCAACTCCATAAAACTGGTCCCGTAATAAATTACAGGAAAACCCCGATACTGTGCATACACACCCGCATCTGTATTTCGACCGAAATACAAATGCAATGAGACAAAGTCTACACTGTACTATACTAGGATCCGGCTTAAACCAAAGCCGGCTAGTAATATCTGTTCGATCCTGATCCGTGCAATACCGCACGTATCTGATCGGACCCTGCCATATAACCATACGGCCTATAGTACAAATTGTCCGATCCTGATCCGTGCAATACCGCACGTATCTGATCGGACCTTGCCATATCTCCATACGGCCTCTACAACCTTTCGCCCGAAAGCTGAGTAACTGAATGTGGGGGACTCTAAAGACTCGTCAACACCTTGGTTGTGGATTTAACCACTAGCACGTCAGAGGTATAAGCCAATACGTGACGGGCTACCAGGTACTGACCAAATGGGACGTCGATGAGGAAGCTCACCCCGACACCCAACTGAGCCTTTCAGTGACAATATCCGTGCAGTCCGGTCCGTTCGTCTATGAGCATCGCATGGCGGGCCTAGGGGGTTGGTAAAAGTCAGACCCCCAAAAGCGGTACAAGTCGTGTCGGAGTGTAGCCCAGAACACCCTGAGATACTACTGGAATACCTACCAGTAAATCTCCTTGCCTTGGCCAAGGACTTTGTGTAATGGCTCTCCTAGACACAGCACGACCTCACCCCCAATACCGGGAGAGACGAACCCCTGAAGATACGCTCACTGCCTCCATGTGGCTCGGGACTGTACCCAACTAAAACCTGTTTGCACGACTCCTTTGAGCCGTGGTAGGGTAGTAATCAAAGTACAGTGGGAACTCACACGAGACAAATGACGATCCCCAGGTCGATGAACTAACCTGCACACATGTCACCAGGGAACTGCCATCTGACGTCTGGTATATGACCAACTAGCATGTTCCCGGCGAGTCCTGTCCGGTGTACTCACAACCCAATGAGCACCTGTATACATCTTAGGTGATCCAACTGACACCAGTGGCTTGTGAGACCGGCCACCGCCCCTCGTCGGGGTCTCGACTGTATACACTAGTCTACTAATGGAGTATCGATGCCCGGTCTCGAAACTCCCACGACTAGGGACCTTTTAAGGATAAGCTTATAGACCCCCAGCTCCCACTTATATGATCGCCCTCATACTGCTGGTGGTCAAGCAAGAATCCTAGGGGCTCTATCAACGTGTAATAGCGACGTGTCATGTCACCTAAAGCAGTACACGATGATAAAGGTAAACCAGATAGCATACTATCATCTCGAGCAAGACTGTCCTACTGGGATAGGTCCTCCCTCAATCATTACAATCACGTACCTGTGACCTAATAATTGACTCTGAGGGCACTATCTCCAACAATCTCCCACTTGCACTCAAGGCTAATTATTGCGATGTCGCATACTCACAGCCCGTGTGATACCGAACATCCAACTCCTCTACTAGTCAGTCTCACAAAGCTCGTTTGCGAAACTATTGCGTTCGAGGAATAGCCTCAGTGAGTGGATCCGCTTAGTTGTTTCTTTCTATGTCTCTCTATATCTCAAGTTCGCGGAGAAAGCCATCTCCCGAAAAGAGTAATACCAGTCTCAGAATATGTCTGGATGTCTGATGGGACCTAGCTCATAAATGAACTCCAAATCCAAACTTCTTAGACCGTATTGACAACTGAACTTAATCAGTGTCCTGCGCCATGCCTCCCTCAGTATTGCCTTGGACCACCTGTCCAAAATACTGCCCCTCATCAGAAGGAAAACTATAACTCTGACAACCTTCTTGTCGTCCATGTCACCTTGGAAGCCTGGAATGATAACTGTCTCCTGAATGAGGCTGTCGTTATCATCTCCCTAGAACATCCACTTATGTTCTAAAACTGCTTCTGACTGTTTCTTCAGGATTGGATTAATGTCAAGTTATTGCATCTAGTGCAAGAACAACATCTGGTGTGGTACTTGACATCTCACGATTGACTCAATTGCCTGAGCAAGTGATCTGCCAATCATGCCCGTCCCTCTCCCTTTTAGTCTGTAAGACACCTTTGGAGAGGGTGACTCCATTACCTGCAGGTACACTACCGTGCCAGGAGTCGTCCATCCTAAATACTCTTAGAATGCTGTCAAGTACCCTGATTGGGAAACCACCCAAATCTAGATCTAAAACCATAGATCTAGTAACCAGTATGTCTGATATAAAATCCATTTCCTTTGTGGAGAAACAACTGTGTGACGACCAAACTATAACCGATCGTAGTGTAGGAGTTTCCTTTCCTACTCTGTGTATATCATCCAAATACCAGGATATCACACCCTACTACCTTCTCAACAGATCCATCCCCTATTCTGATGAAGTCAAACCCATGACTGTCACGTCAGAAATAGATGATCTTTCTCCACTACATCTGCTCTAGTCTATAAATAGACATAAGCTACCTGTCCACCAATGCTTCCGCTGCTCCCACTGACTACGACAACCCTCTGGCAGAGTCATATAGACGTGCACTTCTAAAACTAGTTTAGAACGACGCTATACTCATCCTCCCGCCGGGTCTCGCAGCCTGGAACAACAGCAATGGTAATTGTGGGTAAACAAGAACTTCCCTGTCACCGTCCTTGAGGCTACCGGAGTACCTCTCGAGTGCCTGAAGTTACCCACCTTATCTGCGGAGTGGCCAATGGAATGTCAATCCAGATTGAATCTTTAGGTTCCTTATCAAATCTTCAGTAATCGTTTGTGGTTCTGGAATCACTTCCAGTTCTACCATACTCCCACTTCTGTTTTCTGAAAAAATCCATTTTTTAATAAAACTGTGGCGAGTCTAGAACAATATTGCTATTGTTCATCCAGATGGTAGAAAGTCAACCCGCGTCATAGCCTGGGTCAACCCACAAACAGCCATTACAGAAACGTGCCTTGAGTTGTCCAGTGTCTGGTTTTAATCATGAACCGGACAACTCCCCGTACCTTAACATCGTTAAGATATGAACTGTTCTATATCCAATATAGAAACAGAGGCACTGATATAATTGAACCAGATTCAAATCATGCAGCTGTCCCCAGCGCATGTCAACTAAATGGAAGGAGGCCGATCAGCGTTACTCAACTTAGGAAGCATTTCCAATTATGAGTAACCTGAAAGAGAAGCAATTTCTCTTTATCATTACTATCAACTGAATACCATACACAAGTATCTACATCTTCGATCACCTTGAAGAATCCCGATACTTGCTACACCTGGTTCTCTACTCTATTCAAATACCTATAACTCCTTAAAACTTAGACCCTGTGTTTCTACGAAACACATGTCTAAGAACTAGAGAAGTTAAAAGTAAACAGAATATAGTATAAGGACCAACCCCTCTGTCCTAATGGACACTGGACAACATACAATACTCTGTATAAGTCCGCTGAGTCTAACAACTCTTTCACTGTTTGTCGTAGATTGAAAACTGTACTTATGGTTAAGAAGAATTACACCGCTGTTTAATGCTCCTTACCTAACCATCCACTGATATAGGTAAATGTCATCGACATAATATCAAAAGGTATATCTCACTCTATGAAAATAGACGTACAGATATATCAATTTGAAATTGGTGCACAACAGCGGATATTCAAAACCAAATATTTGCCGACCGGCAAACAGCCCAGGTGATCTCCTCAAATATCACCGATTACCATGAATCCCGATATAATTAGGATGATCACCCAATTCCCAATAACCTACTCCCACTCATCATCTGTAAAACCATACAGATGTGAGAATCAAACCTGGTAAATACATACCCTGGAGCAAGTATCTAATCGGGAAATCAGTTTTCCATTAACAGTACACAGTTGAACTGAAACATTGAAATGTTTCGATGGGGTATCCTGGTATTCCTAGTAATGCCTCTTCCATCATCCAGATTCACAACTATAACCGTATAATTCTTTGCCACCTCTCCAAATCCCTTTATATGTCTTTAGTCGTTACCTTCTGCACACCCCTTAGGCCAAATGGTTTTCTTCCTTCCCTACCGTTCGGCACCAGCCTATGGTTTGGAAGAAGACTATCCAGAAAGCATAAAGGGTGTACTGTCCTAATCCTAGGAGCACTCGCAACGCGAGAGAAGGTGAAGATAAAAGACACCTGAATGTACTTTATTCCTATTTCTCCTGAACCAGGATCCATCCCCGAACTGGAACAAGTTCCTTTCGAGTTCGTATATAACCATACGATGGATTATCCAATAAAATGGGATCTTCGTAGTGATACGGAGTGTCCTGGAGAAATACAAAGGTGATTTAGGATTGGCGAAGAAATACTTGGTTTGGTCGTGAATAGCAGTCGCAGCTTACTTTGCCCTCTTACTAATCCCTTTCTTTGTCTTAACTCAATACCTTCTGTACACCGTTTAGGCTAATTAGTTTTCTTCATTCCCTACCGGTCGGCACCAGCCTATGGTTTGGAAGAAGACTATCCAATTTGCATAATAGGTGTACTACTCCTAAACTAAGGAGTACTCGCAACCTGAGAGAGGGTGAAAAGAAAAGACAACTGAATAATCCTATCCGTTTTCTCCAGAACCGGAAACCATCCTCGAATCCCTTCGAGTTCGTATCTAACCATACGATGGTTTTGTCCAATGGAAGTGGACGTTCGTAGTAATACGGGGTGTCCTGGAGAAAAGGGTAAAAGTAGGAGTGGCAATGAGGTCTGCAACTCTGACAATCCAAAAGCCAGTGTAAAGAAGGTTCGGTCAACTTGGTCACTGAGTCATAGTCTTAGGGTCGGGTCAAAGGTCGCTGCCAGAGAGAGAGAGAAAAGAAACACTCAGCGTGCACTCTAACCTAGATCAGAATGGTTACCAATTTATCTAATCTGGAATCCTCCCACTGTACCTCAAATTCTCCTCCAAACCTGAAAGAAGAATTAGTCGGGGTTACCCGAGGAGTATACCAACTCATCAGTGGGAATCGGGATCCAACTATCATTGCATGATAACGTGACGGAATCCGCTCACGCTATCACACTCCAGAAGGTATGCGCATATCTGGCAAGTTTCAGTTCTTTTGAAACTCCCGATGTGATTTCTGCCCCATGCTCTTATGACCTTGACTTTGGCCAACAAATCATAAGTCACATGTCAAGTTCTACCCGTCATTCTCCAGGTTGTTTTGAATCCACCCGTACATACCCTTGACTTTGGCCAACAAGGCAGTACGACTGTTCCAAACCAACGCATCTATCTATGCTGCATATGAATAACCAACAGCTACCAAACACTGTGCCTTGACTTTGGCCAACAAACACAGCTTGAATACTATTGACTACCCATATGAAACGACGGAGGGCTACGAATGGTTTCTGGCGAAAACCTTTAACGTAATGAACTTGATATCGTTGAAGGAACGGATAGCTTTTTAAAAAATATAGTGACGAAAACCATTGCTAAAGAGGTCACTCCCGGTGAAGGGATCTCGGCTCTTTCCCCGTAGAATGGGGTGCAGGATATTCCAAATGAATACCGCGATGCAAAGCAAAAGTAATCGGCTATAGTGAAGTTAATGCCCTGACGCAAACTTCTGTCCAAGGGGTCACTCCCGGTGAAGGGATCTCGGCCCTTGCCTCGTCGACTGAGGAGCAGGATATTCCAATGAATACCTCGATGCAAAACAAAAGTGAACGTCCTTGCAATAACAGCTTTTTGAAAAGTGTTCCAACAACATCAGATTAGGTTTGTTTTTAACTTGCATTGATCCGAATCAACGCAGTCCCATCAATTGATCACACCAAAAAGAACGAAAATATACTGATGTACGTATATGCCATCCGCATTCGCCACTGGGTCCCGTCATTACCCGTTAGGTTAGCTAACTAACGACAGAGCGGGGACTGGACTAGCGCGGATGTAAAACATATACAACATCTACTAATATATATACCAATATATAGTATTCGCTCAAGGCGTGAATAAAATGCAACATCACAAAAATGTACAGCATCACAGAAACAATACAGATATCTGGGATCCCCGGGTTTCACAGAGCCGCTGAAACCCGACGTTCCCCTGGTCGTGTGGATAGCCTGTGCAATGAAATCCTAGACCCCTACGGGCGCGGCAAGTCACCCGCCAAAACCTGAAGCGAGGCAGCCCCCTTCAGCGCCGTGAATGGACCACCCAGCACTTCACGGAATCCGGCAACTTGGGCACCCTTCCTGGGTCAACCTGTACCCCCTACGAGTGCGGCGAATAGCCCGCCAATCCTAGAGCGAAGCCCCCTCCGTCTCAATGCCATGAGATGCGGGCTTGTTGCCCTCCAGAACCCGGCTATCCGTGCACCCCTCCGCGGGGCAATCCTAGTACAGAAAATAAAATATACATACACCGGGTACATCGACCGCAACCAGGTCGTGCCCCAAAAGAATAATACAAACAGGCAGTGACGGCAGTCCACATGTCGGACGCTCGCCCCGCAATATCAAATGTACATAATACAACAGAACTGTACTAGCATTGCATCCAGGCTATCCCCCACGACCGATCCGCAACAACACAGCAAATACATAGAACATCAACGTGAAAGTCACGTTCGCAAATCCGTCTAACCGGGCTATAGCAGTTAGACAGGATTTACCGATCGAGTGACATTCACGGTCGCAGATATAATGTAGATACTGTGAAAAATGTGTTTAAGATTTTCCGATTGACCAAAAATTAACAAGTGGGCCCCAAACTAATACTGTAGCACTCACAGAAATAATTGGCCCAATTTTAATATTCCAAAACCCCTAATACTAGCCCAGAAGCCCACTGGGAAATTTTGGCCCATTGATCTCTCTAAGTTGCGGCGGATCCGCGGCCCAATAGAAGGGTGAGGCCGCGGTTCCGCGCTCTGGAAGAGGGATCAGTGCGTCGAATTTTCCCAGAGTGCTTAGAATTTCCTGCACATCATTCTGAGACCACCTGAAAAATTTTTGGACACCAAAAAATCTTAACAGAAAACTGATGTGCACAAAAACATAGATTTTGGAATTTTGGTCGATCGGAAAAGCAAAACACATCAAACGAAAGCTAGACGAAGTTAATGGCGAGGCTCTGATACCACTGTAAGTGCACGGCGGCGCCCCGGCCGTCAATCCGACGCCGGAATGCGGAAACGGTGGTAAACTTAAATTTTTGCGGACTTAGCAAACCGGCACCACCGCGCACTAAACACCCGGATCGTAACCATTAACAAGTCTAAGCTAACTAGAAGATGGGAAAGAGATATACCGACGATCCAAGTCCTCCGGTCTTCATCTCCAATCCGATCTCCTCGCGGGATCTCCGTCCGTCTCATCCTCGTCGCCGGAAGTGCACCACGTTGCCTACATCGTTTACGGGCTCCCACCTCAATGCCGAGGCAACTCGGGCACGAAGCCGGCTACTCGACGTGCCCAAGATTCGTTGTAGAATTCGTAGTAGAAGAAGTCTCATTTGGGGTTCATGGAGATGCCTTTGTGGTGGAGGAAAATGAAGTGAACTTTTGGAGAGGGTTCTTGTGTGATTTTTGGAGAATGAAGAGAACCAAAAATGCCACACCAAAAATCAATCAACCCCATCCTCAAGAATGGCCGGCCCCTTGTAGCAAAGGGAGAGAGTGGAAAAGTCAAGGGGGAGGTAACCATATGAATCATGCAAGAGAGAGAGAGAGAGGAATGGTTATCATGAAAAACAATGATACCAAAACAAAACCCATACTCCACCACCAACCACCAACCTCATCATCAACAACCATGATGAGCCAAAAGTCATGCCATCATGACAAGAAGAAGTCAAGGTCAATGAAAAGATGTCATGATACAACTATATGCAAAGACCCCCTTCCACAATTGCCTATTTACAACAATGCAAATAAGCCCTCCTCCACCAATCTTCGGCCAATGAACGGAACAATGGAAATTGGCCGAAACGGAAAGCAAACTGGCAACTCCATAAAACTGGTCCCGTAATAAATTACAGGAAAACCCCGATACTGTGCATACACACCCGCATCTGTATTTCGACCGAAATACAAATGCAATGAGACAAAGTCTACACTGTACTATACTAGGATCCGGCTTAAACCAAAGCCGGCTAGTAATATCTGTTCGATCCTGATCCGTGCAATACCGCACGTATCTGATCGAACCCTGCCATATAACCATACGGCCTATAGTACAAACTGTCCGATCCTGATCCGTGCAATACCGCACGTATCTGATCGGACCTTGCCATATCTCCATACGGCCTCTACAACCTTTCGCCCGAAAGCTGAGTAACTGAATGTGGGGGACTCTAAAGACTCGTCAACACCTTGGTTGTGGATTTAACCACTAGCACGTCAGAGGTATAAGCCAATACGTGACGGGCTACCAGGTACTGACCAAATGGGACGTCGATGAGGAAGCTCACCCCGACACCCAACTGAGCCTTTCAGTGACAATATCCGTGCAGTCCGGTCCGTTCGTCTATGAGCATCGCATGGCGGGCCTAGGGGGTTGGTAAAAGTCAGACCCCCAAAAGCGGTACAAGTCGTGTCGGAGTGTAGCCCAGAACACCCTGAGATACTACTGGAATACCTACCAGTAAATCTCCTTGCCTTGGCCAAGGACTTTGTGTAATGGCTCTCCTAGACACAGCACGACCTCACCCCCAATACCGGGAGAGACGAACCCCTGAAGATACGCTCACTGCCTCCATGTGGCTCGGGACTGTACCCAACTAAAACCTGTTTGCACGACTCCTTTGAGCCGTGGTAGGGTAGTAATCAAAGTACAGTGGGAACTCACACGAGACAAATGACGATCCCCAGGTCGATGAACTAACCTGCACACATGTCACCAGGGAACTGCCATCTGACGTCTGGTATATGACCAACTAGCATGTTCCCGGCGAGTCCTGTCCGGTGTACTCACAACCCAATGAGCACCTGTATACATCTTAGGTGATCCAACTGACACCAGTGGCTTGTGAGACCGGCCACCGCCCCTCGTCGGGGTCTCGACTGTATACACTAGTCTACTAATGGAGTATCGATGCCCGGTCTCGAAACTCCCACGACTAGGGACCTTTTAAGGATAAGCTTATAGACCCCCAGCTCCCACTTATATGATCGCCCTCATACTGCTGGTGGTCAAGCAAGAATCCTAGGGGCTCTATCAACGTGTAATAGCGACGTGTCATGTCACCTAAAGCAGTACACGATGATAAAGGTAAACCAGATAGCATACTATCATCTCGAGCAAGACTGTCCTACTGGGATAGGTCCTCCCTCAATCATTACAATCACGTACCTGTGACCTAATAATTGACTCTGAGGGCACTATCTCCAACAATCTCCCACTTGCACTCAAGGCTAATTATTGCGATGTCGCATACTCACAGCCCGTGTGATACCGAACATCCAACTCCTCTACTAGTCAGTCTCACAAAGCTCGTTTGCGAAACTATTGCGTTCGAGGAATAGCCTCAGTGAGTGGATCCGCTTAGTTGTTTCTTTCTATGTCTCTCTATATCTCAAGTTCGCGGAGAAAGCCATCTCCCGAAAAGAGTAATACCAGTCTCAGAATATGTCTGGATGTCTGATGGGACCTAGCTCATAAATGAACTCCAAATCCAAACTTCTTAGACCGTATTGACAACTGAACTTAATCAGTGTCCTGCGCCATGCCTCCCTCAGTATTGCCTTGGACCACCTGTCCAAAATACTGCCCCTCATCAGAAGGAAAACTATAACTCTGACAACCTTCTTGTCGTCCATGTCACCTTGGAAGCCTGGAATGATAACTGTCTCCTGAATGAGGCTGTCGTTATCATCTCCCTAGAACATCCACTTATGTTCTAAAACTGCTTCTGACTGTTTCTTCAGGATTGGATTAATGTCAAGTTATTGCATCTAGTGCAAGAACAACATCTGGTGTGGTACTTGACATCTCACGATTGACTCAATTGCCTGAGCAAGTGATCTGCCAATCATGCCCGTCCCTCTCCCTTTTAGTCTGTAAGACACCTTTGGAGAGGGTGACTCCATTACCTGCAGGTACACTACCGTGCCAGGAGTCGTCCATCCTAAATACTCTTAGAATGCTGTCAAGTACCCTGATTGGGAAACCACCCAAATCTAGATCTAAAACCATAGATCTAGTAACCAGTATGTCTGATATAAAATCCATTTCCTTTGTGGAGAAACAACTGTGTGACGACCAAACTATAACCGATCGTAGTGTAGGAGTTTCCTTTCCTACTCTGTGTATATCATCCAAATACCAGGATATCACACCCTACTACCTTCTCAACAGATCCATCCCCTATTCTGATGAAGTCAAACCCATGACTGTCACGTCAGAAATAGATGATCTTTCTCCACTACATCTGCTCTAGTCTATAAATAGACATAAGCTACCTGTCCACCAATGCTTCCGCTGCTCCCACTGACTACGACAACCCTCTGGCAGAGTCATATAGACGTGCACTTCTAAAACTAGTTTAGAACGACGCTATACTCATCCTCCCGCCGGGTCTCGCAGCCTGGAACAACAGCAATGGTAATTGTGGGTAAACAAGAACTTCCCTGTCACCGTCCTTGAGGCTACCGGAGTACCTCTCGAGTGCCTGAAGTTACCCACCTTATCTGCGGAGTGGCCAATGGAATGTCAATCCAGATTGAATCTTTAGGTTCCTTATCAAATCTTCAGTAATCGTTTGTGGTTCTGGAATCACTTCCAGTTCTACCATACTCCCACTTCTGTTTTCTGAAAAAATCCATTTTTTAATAAAACTGTGGCGAGTCTAGAACAATATTGCTATTGTTCATCCAGATGGTAGAAAGTCAACCCGCGTCATAGCCTGGGTCAACCCACAAACAGCCATTACAGAAACGTGCCTTGAGTTGTCCAGTGTCTGGTTTTAATCATGAACCGGACAACTCCCCGTACCTTAACATCGTTAAGATATGAACTGTTCTATATCCAATATAGAAACAGAGGCACTGATATAATTGAACCAGATTCAAATCATGCAGCTGTCCCCAGCGCATGTCAACTAAATGGAAGGAGGCCGATCAGCGTTACTCAACTTAGGAAGCATTTCCAATTATGAGTAACCTGAAAGAGAAGCAATTTCTCTTTATCATTACTATCAACTGAATACCATACACAAGTATCTACATCTTCGATCACCTTGAAGAATCCCGATACTTGCTACACCTGGTTCTCTACTCTATTCAAATACCTATAACTCCTCAAAACTTAGACCCTGTGTTTCTACGAAACACATGTCTAAGAACTAGAGAAGTTAAAAGTAAACAGAATATAGTATAAGGACCAACCCCTCTGTCCTAATGGACACTGGACAACATACAATACTCTGTATAAGTCCGCTGAGTCTAACAACTCTTTCACTGTTTGTCGTAGATTGAAAACTGTACTTATGGTTAAGAAGAATTACACCGCTGTTTAATGCTCCTTACCTAACCATCCACTGATATAGGTAAATGTCATCGACATAATATCAAAAGGTATATCTCACTCTATGAAAATAGACGTACAGATATATCAATTTGAAATTGGTGCACAACAGCGGATATTCAAAACCAAATATTTGCCGACCGGCAAACAGCCCAGGTGATCTCCTCAAATATCACCGATTACCATGAATCCCGATATAATTAGGATGATCACCCAATTCCCAATAACCTACTCCCACTCATCATCTGTAAAACCATACAGATGTGAGAATCAAACCTGGTAAATACATACCCTGGAGCAAGTATCTAATCGGGAAATCAGTTTTCCATTAACAGTACACAGTTGAACTGAAACATTGAAATGTTTCGATGGGGTATCCTGGTATTCCTAGTAATGCCTCTTCCATCATCCAGATTCACAACTATAACCGTATAATTCTTTGCCACCTCTCCAAATCCCTTTATATGTCTTTAGTCGTTACCTTCTGCACACCCCTTAGGCCAAATGGTTTTCTTCCTTCCCTACCGTTCGGCACCAGCCTATGGTTTGGAAGAAGACTATCCAGAAAGCATAAAGGGTGTACTGTCCTAATCCTAGGAGCACTCGCAACGCGAGAGAAGGTGAAGATAAAAGACACCTGAATGTACTTTATTCCTATTTCTCCTGAACCAGGATCCATCCCCGAACTGGAACAAGTTCCTTTCGAGTTCGTATATAACCATACGATGGATTATCCAATAAAATGGGATCTTCGTAGTGATACGGAGTGTCCTGGAGAAATACAAAGGTGATTTAGGATTGGCGAAGAAATACTTGGTTTGGTCGTGAATAGCAGTCGCAGCTTACTTTGCCCTCTTACTAATCCCTTTCTTTGTCTTAACTCAATACCTTCTGTACACCGTTTAGGCTAATTAGTTTTCTTCATTCCCTACCGGTCGGCACCAGCCTATGGTTTGGAAGAAGACTATCCAATTTGCATAATAGGTGTACTACTCCTAAACTAAGGAGTACTCGCAACCTGAGAGAGGGTGAAAAGAAAAGACAACTGAATAATCCTATCCGTTTTCTCCAGAACCGGAAACCATCCTCGAATCCCTTCGAGTTCGTATCTAACCATACGATGGTTTTGTCCAATGGAAGTGGACGTTCGTAGTAATACGGGGTGTCCTGGAGAAAAGGGTAAAAGTAGGAGTGGCAATGAGGTCTGCAACTCTGACAATCCAAAAGCCAGTGTAAAGAAGGTTCGGTCAACTTGGTCACTGAGTCATAGTCTTAGGGTCGGGTCAAAGGTCGCTGCCAGAGAGAGAGAGAAAAGAAACACTCAGCGTGCACTCTAACCTAGATCAGAATGGTTACCAATTTATCTAATCTGGAATCCTCCCACTGTACCTCAAATTCTCCTCCAAACCTGAAAGAAGAATTAGTCGGGGTTACCCGAGGAGTATACCAACTCATCAGTGGGAATCGGGATCCAACTATCATTGCATGATAACGTGACGGAATCCGCTCACGCTATCACACTCCAGAAGGTATGCGCATATCTGGCAAGTTTCAGTTCTTTTGAAACTCCCGATGTGATTTCTGCCCCATGCTCTTATGACCTTGACTTTGGCCAACAAATCATAAGTCACATGTCAAGTTCTACCCGTCATTCTCCAGGTTGTTTTGAATCCACCCGTACATACCCTTGACTTTGGCCAACAAGGCAGTACGACTGTTCCAAACCAACGCATCTATCTATGCTGCATATGAATAACCAACAGCTACCAAACACTGTGCCTTGACTTTGGCCAACAAACACAGCTTGAATACTATTGACTACCCATATGAAACGACGGAGGGCTACGAATGGTTTCTGGCGAAAACCTTTAACGTAATGAACTTGATATCGTTGAAGGAACGGATAGCTTTTTAAAAAATATAGTGACGAAAACCATTGCTAAAGAGGTCACTCCCGGTGAAGGGATCTCGGCTCTTTCCCCGTAGAATGGGGTGCAGGATATTCCAAATGAATACCGCGATGCAAAGCAAAAGTAATCGGCTATAGTGAAGTTAATGCCCTGACGCAAACTTCTGTCCAAGGGGTCACTCCCGGTGAAGGGATCTCGGCCCTTGCCTCGTCGACTGAGGAGCAGGATATTCCAATGAATACCTCGATGCAAAACAAAAGTGAACGTCCTTGCAATAACAGCTTTTTGAAAAGTGTTCCAACAACATCAGATTAGGTTTGTTTTTAACTTGCATTGATCCGAATCAACGCAGTCCCATCAATTGATCACACCAAAAAGAACGAAAATATACTGATGTACGTATATGCCATCCGCATTCGCCACTGGGTCCCGTCATTACCCGTTAGGTTAGCTAACTAACGACAGAGCGGGGACTGGACTAGCGCGGATGTAAAACATATACAACATCTACTAATATATATACCAATATATAGTATTCGCTCAAGGCGTGAATAAAATGCAACATCACAAAAATGTACAGCATCACAGAAACAATACAGATATCTGGGATCCCCGGGTTTCACAGAGCCGCTGAAACCCGACGTTCCCCTGGTCGTGTGGATAGCCTGTGCAATGAAATCCTAGACCCCTACGGGCGCGGCAAGTCACCCGCCAAAACCTGAAGCGAGGCAGCCCCCTTCAGCGCCGTGAATGGACCACCCAGCACTTCACGGAATCCGGCAACTTGGGCACCCTTCCTGGGTCAACCTGTACCCCCTACGAGTGCGGCGAATAGCCCGCCAATCCTAGAGCGAAGCCCCCTCCGTCTCAATGCCATGAGATGCGGGCTTGTTGCCCTCCAGAACCCGGCTATCCGTGCACCCCTCCGCGGGGCAATCCTAGTACAGAAAATAAAATATACATACACCGGGTACATCGACCGCAACCAGGTCGTGCCCCAAAAGAATAATACAAACAGGCAGTGACGGCAGTCCACATGTCGGACGCTCGCCCCGCAATATCAAATGTACATAATACAACAGAACTGTACTAGCATTGCATCCAGGCTATCCCCCACGACCGATCCGCAACAACACAGCAAATACATAGAACATCAACGTGAAAGTCACGTTCGCAAATCCGTCTAACCGGGCTATAGCAGTTAGACAGGATTTACCGATCGAGTGACATTCACGGTCGCAGATATAATGTAGATACTGTGAAAAATGTGTTTAAGATTTTCCGATTGACCAAAAATTAACAAGTGGGCCCCAAACTAATACTGTAGCACTCACAGAAATAATTGGCCCAATTTTAATATTCCAAAACCCCTAATACTAGCCCAGAAGCCCACTGGGAAATTTTGGCCCATTGATCTCTCTAAGTTGCGGCGGATCCGCGGCCCAATAGAAGGGTGAGGCCGCGGTTCCGCGCTCTGGAAGAGGGATCAGTGCGTCGAATTTTCCCAGAGTGCTTAGAATTTCCTGCACATCATTCTGAGACCACCTGAAAAATTTTTGGACACCAAAAAATCTTAACAGAAAACTGATGTGCACAAAAACATAGATTTTGGAATTTTGGTCGATCGGAAAAGCAAAACACATCAAACGAAAGCTAGACGAAGTTAATGGCGAGGCTCTGATACCACTGTAAGTGCACGGCGGCGCCCCGGCCGTCAATCCGACGCCGGAATGCGGAAACGGTGGTAAACTTAAATTTTTGCGGACTTAGCAAACCGGCACCACCGCGCACTAAACACCCGGATCGTAACCATTAACAAGTCTAAGCTAACTAGAAGATGGGAAAGAGATATACCGACGATCCAAGTCCTCCGGTCTTCATCTCCAATCCGATCTCCTCGCGGGATCTCCGTCCGTCTCATCCTCGTCGCCGGAAGTGCACCACGTTGCCTACATCGTTTACGGGCTCCCACCTCAATGCCGAGGCAACTCGGGCACGAAGCCGGCTACTCGACGTGCCCAAGATTCGTTGTAGAATTCGTAGTAGAAGAAGTCTCATTTGGGGTTCATGGAGATGCCTTTGTGGTGGAGGAAAATGAAGTGAACTTTTGGAGAGGGTTCTTGTGTGATTTTTGGAGAATGAAGAGAACCAAAAATGCCACACCAAAAATCAATCAACCCCATCCTCAAGAATGGCCGGCCCCTTGTAGCAAAGGGAGAGAGTGGAAAAGTCAAGGGGGAGGTAACCATATGAATCATGCAAGAGAGAGAGAGAGAGGAATGGTTATCATGAAAAACAATGATACCAAAACAAAACCCATACTCCACCACCAACCACCAACCTCATCATCAACAACCATGATGAGCCAAAAGTCATGCCATCATGACAAGAAGAAGTCAAGGTCAATGAAAAGATGTCATGATACAACTATATGCAAAGACCCCCTTCCACAATTGCCTATTTACAACAATGCAAATAAGCCCTCCTCCACCAATCTTCGGCCAATGAACGGAACAATGGAAATTGGCCGAAACGGAAAGCAAACTGGCAACTCCATAAAACTGGTCCCGTAATAAATTACAGGAAAACCCCGATACTGTGCATACACACCCGCATCTGTATTTCGACCGAAATACAAATGCAATGAGACAAAGTCTACACTGTACTATACTAGGATCCGGCTTAAACCAAAGCCGGCTAGTAATATCTGTTCGATCCTGATCCGTGCAATACCGCACGTATCTGATCGAACCCTGCCATATAACCATACGGCCTATAGTACAAACTGTCCGATCCTGATCCGTGCAATACCGCACGTATCTGATCGGACCTTGCCATATCTCCATACGGCCTCTACAACCTTTCGCCCGAAAGCTGAGTAACTGAATGTGGGGGACTCTAAAGACTCGTCAACACCTTGGTTGTGGATTTAACCACTAGCACGTCAGAGGTATAAGCCAATACGTGACGGGCTACCAGGTACTGACCAAATGGGACGTCGATGAGGAAGCTCACCCCGACACCCAACTGAGCCTTTCAGTGACAATATCCGTGCAGTCCGGTCCGTTCGTCTATGAGCATCGCATGGCGGGCCTAGGGGGTTGGTAAAAGTCAGACCCCCAAAAGCGGTACAAGTCGTGTCGGAGTGTAGCCCAGAACACCCTGAGATACTACTGGAATACCTACCAGTAAATCTCCTTGCCTTGGCCAAGGACTTTGTGTAATGGCTCTCCTAGACACAGCACGACCTCACCCCCAATACCGGGAGAGACGAACCCCTGAAGATACGCTCACTGCCTCCATGTGGCTCGGGACTGTACCCAACTAAAACCTGTTTGCACGACTCCTTTGAGCCGTGGTAGGGTAGTAATCAAAGTACAGTGGGAACTCACACGAGACAAATGACGATCCCCAGGTCGATGAACTAACCTGCACACATGTCACCAGGGAACTGCCATCTGACGTCTGGTATATGACCAACTAGCATGTTCCCGGCGAGTCCTGTCCGGTGTACTCACAACCCAATGAGCACCTGTATACATCTTAGGTGATCCAACTGACACCAGTGGCTTGTGAGACCGGCCACCGCCCCTCGTCGGGGTCTCGACTGTATACACTAGTCTACTAATGGAGTATCGATGCCCGGTCTCGAAACTCCCACGACTAGGGACCTTTTAAGGATAAGCTTATAGACCCCCAGCTCCCACTTATATGATCGCCCTCATACTGCTGGTGGTCAAGCAAGAATCCTAGGGGCTCTATCAACGTGTAATAGCGACGTGTCATGTCACCTAAAGCAGTACACGATGATAAAGGTAAACCAGATAGCATACTATCATCTCGAGCAAGACTGTCCTACTGGGATAGGTCCTCCCTCAATCATTACAATCACGTACCTGTGACCTAATAATTGACTCTGAGGGCACTATCTCCAACAGATGGGACCTGGGTTCCTTGGCCAAAGCCACCGCTCCATTGTTATCGCAATACAAAGGTATTGGATGCTCAATGGATGGAACCACTCCAAGTTCAGTAATGAACTTCTTGATCCAGACAGCTTCTTTAGCAGCATCGTTGGCAGCGATGTATTCAGCCTCCATCGTCGAGTCTGCCACGGTTTCCTGCTTGGAACTCTTCCAGCTAACCGCCCCTCCGTAAAGGGTAAAGACAAAGCCCGACTGCGACTTAGAGTCGTCCTTATCACTCTGGAAGCTCGAATCGGTAAAGGACTCCACTTGGAGTTCTCCGTTACCATATACCAAGAACATATCTCTAGTCCTTCGTAAGTACTTGAGAATGCTCTTCACAGCTGTCCAGTGACTCTCTCTAGGATCAGCTTGATACCTGCTCACTACACTTAGTGAGTATGCTAAATCGGGTCTGGTACATAGCATCGCATACATGATAGAGCCTACACCCGAAGCATAGGGTATCCCTTGCATGCGAGCTCTCTCCAAATCAGTCTTGGGAGACATCTCTTTGGAGAGAGTGACTCCAGAGATCGTGGGCAAGTTCCCACGCTTGGACTCTTCCATACTAAACCTCTTTAGTATGGTGTCAATGTACCTGGATTGGGACAATCCCAATATCCATTTGGATCTATCTCTATAGATCCTAATCCCCAATATGCAGGAGGCATCACCAAGATCTTTCATCGAGAATCTTTGTGATAAGAAGAGCTTGACTGATTGCAGCATAGGAATATCATTTCCTATCAAGAGTATGTCATCCACGTACAATACGAGGAAGACAACCTTACTCTCTGCCACCTTCTTGTAGATACAAGGTTCATCTGGATTTTTGACGAAATCAAACTCTTTGATAACGACGTCAAAGCAGATGTTCCAACTCCGCGATGCTTGCTTTAATCCATAAATGGATTTAAGCAGCTTGCACACCTTCCCGCTGCTCCCACTGTCTACGAAGCCCTCTGGCTGAGTCATGTACACGCACTCTTCTAAATCACCATTTAGAAAGGCGGTCTTAACATACATTTTCCAGATTTCGTAATCATGATAAGCAGCGATGGCAAGCATGATCCGGATGGATTTAAGCATAGCCACTGGAGAAAAGGTCTCGTCATAGTCCACACCTGGTCTTTGACGAAAACCCTTTGCTACAAGTCTAGCTTTGAAAGTCTCCACTTTCCCATCTACACCAAGTTTTTTCTTGAAGATCCATTTGCTCCCAATGGGTTTTACCCCTTCAGGAGAAACTTCCAAAGTCCATACTTTGTTGGTGTACATGGATTCCATCTCGGACCGCATTGCATCCAGCCATTTCACTGAGTCCCTACTCGTGATGGCTTGCTCGAAGCTAGTTGGGTCATCATCCTCCATGATGCAATCCTCGCTCCCACCATCCATGAGAAAACCGTAGTATCTCTCAGGCTGGCGAGGAACCCTACTAGATCGGCGGAGAGGCTGGGGTTCATCGGGAACTACGGAATCCTCTGGTTCAACCAAATCTTCTGTTGTAGTCCGTATTGCTGGAACCTCTTCCAGTTCTACCTCAATGCCACTTATCTGTTTCATAAGAAAACTTTTTTCTAACAAAGTGGCATGTCGAGAAACAAACACTTTTTGTTCCTCGGAGTGGTAGAAGATATACCCTCGCGAATGTTTGGGATATCCAACAAACTTACATATAACAGACCTTGCCTCGAGCTTGTCCGGATTTTGTGTTTTAACATAGGCCGGACAACCCCATATCTGAATAAAATTAAGACATGGTCTCTTGCCATTCCATATCTCATATGGAGTGGTAGGCACTGATTTGGTCGGAACTCTATTCAGTAGGTATGCAGTAGTCTCCAGTGCATATCCCCAGAAGGAAATAGGTAACTCAGCTGTACTCATCATAGAGCGCACCATATCTAATAGGGTGCGATTTCTCCGCTCCGATACACCGTTGTGCTGTGGTGTATATGGAGGAGTCAGCTGAGAGAGAATCCCATTCTCTTTTAGGAAGTCCAGGAATTCATTGCTTAAGTATTCTCCTCCTCGATCAGATCGAAGGATTTTAATACTTTTTCCGGTTTGGTTCTCAACTTCTTGTTTATATTCCCTAAATTTCTCAAAAGCTTCTGATTTGTGTTTCATCAGGAACACATACCCGAACCTAGAGAGATCGTCAGTGAATGTAATGAAGTATGAAGAACCATCCCTGGCATGTGTAGACATGGGACCGCATACATCACTATGTATCAGTCCCAAGAGTTCGGTAACTCTTTCTCCGTGTTCCGTAAACGGAGTCTTGGTCATCTTGCCTTTGAGACATGACTGGCAAGTGTCATAAGATGAAAATTCGAAAGGTTTCAAATATCCATCTTTATGCAACTTAGCCAGTCGTGTCGCATTGATGTGACCTAGTCTACAATGCCACAAGAAAGAATCGTTCAGTTCTGAACTCTTCCTCTTGTGTGTGTTTGTTATACTCAGAACTGTTGATTGGTTTAGAACATAAATGCCATTGCACAACGTGCCTGATCCAACCAACTTTTGGTTATGGAAAATGTTCATAACATTGTCCTGTAATACAAAATTATATCCCTCTTTACTTAATAAAGAAACCGATATAATGTTACATATCAGGTTCGGCATGTAATAGCATTCGTTCAGAACCAATGTATTACCAGTTGGTAATACAAGGTGATATTCCCCGACAGTCTTAGCTGCAACAATTGCACCATTTCCTACTCTAATGTCTTTATCACCTTCTCCAAGTTCTCTACCTTTCTTAAGCCCATGTAACTGATTACATATATGGGATCCTGACCCGGTATCCAATACCCAGGACGTAGAGCAAATGGAGAAACAGTTCTCAGTAACGAACACACCCGAAGAAAATGCATCAGCATGTACTTTCTTCATTCGGGTGGCATGGGAATCCTGGTATTCCCCTATATCCTGTTCATTCCTATTACTCTTATAAGAATGAACGGAACCAACGTTCCCCAGCACAGTATAACATGCGGGTTCGGTCAATACATCCATATTATTATCTTTTTTAGGGCATGAAATGGTCGCTACCTGGAGAGAGAGAGAAGAAAACACTTTAGCGTATGCTCGTGCAAGATCAGATTGGTTATTATCTTATCTAATCAGGATGGCTCCCACTGCTTTTTATCAAATCTTCCTTCAAACCCTAAAAGGAAAGACTAGCCGGGATTAATCACACACTACAAGTTCGCCAATCTTTCAGCCAAGCCAGTGTCGGTACTTTGAGGGAGGTCCCCCGTGCTTTCGCACGAACCTAATTAATGTAAACCTCGTTTTCCCAGAGGCGTAACCCCGTTGACACCTTTCTAGACACCTACTTGATCAGCTAATTGCAATGTGTAAAACTCTCCCAGGAGTAACTCTTACTCGCAGCGGGTATCGGGATCCAACTATCTCATAGAAGGTATGCAATCTCATTGCAAATTTCAACACTTGAAATTTCCGAAAATATTTTGCCCCTAGCGTCCTATGACCTTGACGGAGGCCAAACAACCCATAGTCCACTAGTCAAGTTCAACCCGTCATTTCCTGATTGAATTAAACCCACCCGCACGACCCATGACGGAGGCCAAACAACGCCGTACGAATACCCTAATCCAATCGCATCATATGCAAACAGATAAGCACTAGTTAGCTACCGTACACTGCGCCTTGACGGAGGACAAACTACCGCAGCACGAATACTAACCAGTACTTATCTGAAATGACGGAGGGCTACGCAGGTTTTTCATAAAAACCATGAGCGTATAGAACTTGATATCGTTGTAGAATCAAATGAAGTTTTGAAATGGAGTGATTTTGAGGTTTTTCAAGTTTTGCTAAAGGGGTCACTCCCGGTGAAGGGATCGTCGGCCCTTTCCTCGTCGAATGAGGTGCGGGATATATCATATATATCACTGTGCAAAGCAGAAACTATAGAAGCAATCAAAAACAAACCGAGTGTGTAGCATCTGCCAGTTATTGCTAAAGGAGTCACTCCTGGTGAAGGGATCTCGGTCCTTTCCTCATCGAATAAGGTGCAGGATATATCATATATACCGCTGTGCAAAGCAAGAACTGTAGCTACCTGTTTTATTTTAAAATTCGATTCCACAACATCTTAGGTTTCTTATCTTTCATTAATCACATTAATGAAGTCCCATCATTTAAATACCTAAACATCACAGATAGATATGACGTACACTTATGCCATCCGCATTCGCCTCGATGTCCCCTCGTGCACCGTTAGGTTAGGTAACTAACGACAGAGCAGGGCAGGGCTAGCGCGGGTGTAAAACATAAGTAACGTCTATATAATATATTATATATACTATATACTATATCCATCACAGAATCACAACACAGATATCGCAGCAGAAGAAACATATGAAATATTGGATATACTAGGACGTCCGTGTTTTCAATACGAGCCAGTATAAAACACGGATTCTACGGTCGTGATGAATAGCCAATCCCACACCACTAGACCCCTACGAGAGTGGCAAGCAACCCTGCCAATTCTAGGGTTAGGAGACCCGGACTCGACTCCTCGAGTTGGTCTCCCACTGGACCCCAGAACCCGGTTACTTGTGCTCCCCTCCTTGGGTCTATCCTAATGCGGAAAAGTAAATAATATACAAAGGGTGACAACTTCCGCTACCTGGAAATGCCCCAAATAAAAGAATATTACATACAAGTTTTTACATGAATGAAAATGAAAAACACTCATCTCACATAAAAACCCCCGGCTATTCGAACACGACGATCCAATATAACATATCCAGCAACACATAACATCACATGTCATCAACGTAAGTAAGTATGCATACCCCAATTGTCGTTGACGTATAGCAACGAAACCGACGATATGAACATACTACACTTACGGTCACAGAAAAGAAAGTATAAAACTACAACAATTGGAATCCGCAAGCTCTTTTGACATCGCATGCCTAACAGATATAAATCCCGCATTTTAGTCTCATTATCGAAAACTCTTTTCAATATCATATGGGACTAAATTGCTAGATTTATAACATTCATTCAGTTATCTCATAACTACTTGTGAATTCCAATTATTGTATCCAATTCCGGACAAATAGAAAATATTAAACTTTCCGATCGAACATTCGAACACCCAAGTTTTCCCGACACCGATCAACACATGAAATAGGTTCAAAGACATTCATTTCATGCCTCAGTACCAACGGTCCAGCCGTAGAAGGGTCAAGCCAACGCCTCACATGTGGCACGCCGTACTGCCCCAAACCCGAAGGTTCAAAGGGCAGTTCAAGACGGTCACATAATCGAGTTAAGGTTTGTTGTCTTCTAGAGGGACCATCGCGTTACTTGCACTACTCAGAACATGTTTAAACCACAGAGAAATCCAACATTTGGAAATCTCCCGACAGGGGAAAAATTGGGTATTTATATCTGGTCAAACTTTTTAACATATTCTAAAAATTATCCGGAAGTACACAAAGACGAAATTTGATACCCCGATCGAAACACCGAATCCCCAAAGCAACCCCAGAAAATTCAACTCTTGAATAAATTTTAAAAATTCCCAGAAAATCCAACACCAGAGGATATCAGTTACTGTGCAAAAATTATATAATAATTTAATAAAGCTGCCGCGGATCCGCCGCCTAAGGAGGCTTAGGCCGCGGATCCGCCGCGCTTTAGACTGTTCATGAAAAAAATTTTGCACCGTAATTCATATATTTCCCTGATGAATTTTTTAGCAATTTTTAATCTGGAAAAATCCCAGAATTTAGAAAAAGTCCATAGAGCATCTTAAAGTGTGGTTTTCGGGTTCGATCGGGCTTCAAATTGCGTCTAGACTTCGCCTAAGGCTCTAGCTAGGCTCTGATGCCACTGAAAGGTTCCTAGGCACTCTAGTGAGGTCTCAAAAGGCATCGAACATGCCAATTTAAAAAATTATTGGTGCCGAGAAACCCTAACACGGATCGTTTACTAGATGTTTAGGCGAAAAGATAAACTAGTTAACTACTTAACTAGAAGTGAGAAGCTACAACCTTTGTAGATCCGGATTTCCACTTCTTTAGCTCCACGTGGGTGTCCTCTCGCTGTCCATCATGAATCCCGAACCCAATCGTCGGCTTCATCGGAGAAACGGGCGAGCTAGGTCGTCGGCTTCGTGTCAAAGACGATCTACGTCGAGGTTGCACTGGTTCAAGCTCCGACTTCACCAAGTTGTGAAACTTATGAAGAAAACACCCAAAACAACTTGGCAAGAGGTAGAGGGTGAAGAAATAGGAGGTGGGTTCACTTTAGAATTGGATTTCACTCACTTATGCTCAAGTTGCCATTGATGGCATCTTTTTCTCTCTTGAAGAAGAAGGAGATGAAGAAGAAAGAATATGATAAGTATTGTTAAAAAGAATAATAAAATCAAATACTTATCATGTTCTAACCTAGGTTAAGTGTAGAGAATAAACCATGGTCACTTGAGAGGGTTAGGGTTAAGCATGAAGATAAGGATGGTTACAAAAGTCAAAGCTTCATGAAGCTTCAACTTAAAACAAAAAGAGCCACCATTCTTATCATAATCCTTTTCAAATAAATAAACAAATAAATAAATAAAAAGGGGAAAACCCTAATCATCTCTTAACCATGGTTTAATACTTCACACTTAACCTAATGAGCAAGCATCATCAAACATGATACAAAGATGTGCACAAAAGTATATCACATATACAATGTGCAATCCAAGTGAGAAAAATCCGTTTAAAGTGAACCAATACTAGTTAATGCAAAGTAATATATCAAATATATAATTATACATTAAATCATTAAATCAACACTTGATTCAATGATCCGGTCATGTCGCACATAACCGACTAGAATCCAATGTATCGATTTATCGAATCAATGATTTGATAACTAGGTCATATCGAATATAACCAATCGAAACATATATCGCGAGAATGAAATGCGGTATCACATACACGCATTATTCTCGGTCCTGCACATATCTCATATGCGCTCCTATTTCGTTTCGCTTGAACCAGGAAACCTCTGTGTAGGACTCTAAAGACTCGTCAATACGCCGGTAGCAGATGATGATCATATCAAGCACCCACAAGCCGCAAGCGGTCTGCTAAACGTAACGGCCATCCGGGTATTGAGCGATCAGAAGATCGACGAGCTATCCCGCTCACACTCCTGTGAATCCAACCAGTAACACTTACCGTACAGCCCGGTCTGTTCGTCTGATATGTCGCATATCAAGTCTAGGGGTGGTATACGTCAGACCCCAATAACCGATAAGTCGTGCCGATGTGAGGCTCATAACGGGTCGAGAAACTACTGGTAACACTTACCAGCAAATCTCTGATCAGCCCTGGCCAGGGACTTCCCTGTTACTGCCAATCGAGCACTGCGCAACATCAACTCCCAATACCGGGAGAGAAGAAACCCCTCCTATCGCTCATTGCCTCCATGTGACTCGGGACTGTGCCCAAAGACCACCGTTTTGCACGCCCTCATGGACGTGGTAAGGTGGAGATCAAAGCACAGTGGGAATCACACAAGACTCTATGACGATCTCGGGTCTACAGACTAACCTGTACAAGTGTCACCTGAGAACTGGCATCTGACGTAAGGTATAATACCATCTGGGAGTTCTCGGCGAGTCCGTCCAGTGTACTCAGTCTCCACTGAGCACCCGTATACCATCTCTGATGTCAAACACCAATGGATATGGGATCATCCATCGCCCATCTCATGGGTCGAGAAGCGTATACGCTAGTCTACTCTGGTATATCGATGCCCCGTCTCGATACACCCACGACTAGGGACCTTGAAGGATGTACTTATGGACTACCATGTCCCCACTAGTATGATCTGCATCACAGTCCAGGTAGTCAAGTACATATCCTAAGGGCTTTACCAACATGTAACTATAAGACAGTATAAAGAGACAAGTGTACATGTTAAGATAAAGAGCAACCAGATAGCATACTATCATATCGAGCAAGAAAGTCATCTCTATATATGTCCAAGCATCCAATATAATATACATCATCTGTACAATACTGGCCTCTAGGGCATACATACAACTAACACATCACTCGGTAGAAGATATCTGGCCGAACACGTCCTCGGAAACTCGTCCCAACCATCGGAGGAATACTCACTATTCGTCCGTGCTCGATCAACTCACAACGTATCTGGGTGAGGTCCTCCATCCAAAGCTTGTCAGCTTGCTGATCTCTTATCACATGATATCTGGACGACGTCCAACTTTTCGATCGAGTCATCAAGGTCCTAAAATTTCCCAAAGGCTCAACACCTGAGCGCAGTCTAAAAATATCTAGTATATACCACAGCACCTCTGGACCAGCCGTAGAAGGGCAAACCCAAGCCTCAATGATGGCACCGCTAAACTGCTACGAACCCCAAGGTTCAAAGCGGTTCCATGGTCATCATGTCGAGTTAGGGTTTCATTCTTCTTAAAGGTCCACAGAATTATCGGCATGTTCCTCCGAACACTTTAAACTTTGGAAAAATGGGTTTCTGACACTCGTTCAAACTTTGTAACTTCGCTTGTACAACATGTGAATATCCATCGCCCGCACACTAAACAATGCCTCAATCCTCCAAGAAAGGCGATATATCGGCGATCGTCTCTGGATCGGTCTGCTCTAGGTCTGAGTAAGATTCTCTCCACACTGGAAATCTTTAACTCAACTGGGCCTTCTTTGGCGCATCAATCTGACGAATCACCTTCGTCTCTCAAATCGGGGTAGACTAGCTATCATCTGTCGCGTTTCTGCCTGGAAGCTCCGGCGATCTTAGCTTGTAAGCTCTGGAAGCGACATCCCATCATCTCAGCAACAGCTGGGTCACCTGTCTACACGGTAGGCGACATCAAAATTTTTGAGGTATGTTGTACATCAACAGTCCTCTCACAACGGGCAGCTCTAACAATATCCTGATCATCCGGTGTAAAACGAAGCACTCGCCTCCACAAGAAGTCACAACAAAATACTAACTCAAGACGTTCCCATGTCACCAAAAAACACAAGGGTCAGCCCTCGTACCAAACGAGCTCGCCCTGACCGCAACACTAGCAGCAGCTCAAACTGTGCTCAAACTATAGTGACAGGAAACTCAATCGAGTATCGAAGAAAGCAGATCATGACATGAGAGGAAACGACAGATCCAGAGTGGATACATGATCACAAGAAGGAACAACATCAATGGGAGTATGATCATGGGAACAAATAGAATCAAGGATCTCAGATGGATGTATAATCATGGGTATAAAGAGAATCACTGGTCACAAAATATGTACATCCTAAGATTTCTTAAGTGGAGTATCGTATCGTAAATATGCCATGGAACATACGTACGGTACGTCACTCTACTCAAGCTACATACTCCATCAATCAGGGTTAGCCTATGAAATGAAAGTTCGGGTCTAATACCTCCCGTCCAAGTCTAAGTTCCGTGAGGTCAAGCCTAGGTTCCGAAATACATACCCGCCCTAGACTCCGCATAGTCAAACATAGACTCGAACTAAGGTTAAACCTAGCGCTCTGATACCAACTTTGTCACGACCCGAAATATTAGCTCGTGAGGAGCACTTGAATCACGCAACGTCTAAAGGAGTAACGGAATTCGAGTAAGCTGAAACCCAGAAATCTAAACCTTTTTAAGAAAATAAAGGAGGTGAAGTTTTTAAAATAAAGGTATAATGAAATTAAGTGTGTGTAATTTCATGGAAAAGAAACATGAATGATGCAAGTGAAATTTACTAGTTGAAAACATGTTTCGTCTTTTAAAAAATTTGGCAGCACCTCCATTGTATATTTTGATCCAAAACCATAAATACATAATAGGAATAATGGCATCCCCAAGCGGGAGCAAGCTCTTCGCCAAACGGCGGATCAAAACCATGCAATACAGTATAAATAATTATACGACGCCCAACAGCGAAGTTCACCACAAAAGAATAAAAGAAAAGCAAGACATATAAATCACAAGTAGAAGAAAACCCCTCGCTCTAAGCCTCGCAACCACAATCCCACTAAGTCTCATTACTTATACAATTTACAAGTTTCGATTGATGGAGTTAACTAGATACAATATGAAATGTAGATACAAGAGTGGGAATGATACAAATATCCAACCTACCAATGCAAACACCCGAATGCAACTGTGTGCCAGCGAAGCCGCTACTGATCCAAGCGGTCAACCTACAAGAACTGTGGCACAACGGGGGTGAGTTTCCAACTCGTGAGTAGAAAAATATAAACAGATAGAAATCGAAGAAACAACGACTCCTAGGTCAACTATATCATAAAGGTAATACTATAATATCTAGGGTGACCGGGTCGTATATGTGCCAACAAGGTAGTCAATACCTATATGTATGCGGGTAACATCCAACAGTAATAATTAATGCATGCAGATATGTGGATCTCGTCCACCCGTAAATCAATGTCTATAAGCATGTGCATAATCCCCAATAGTAGAATCAATGTATGTCTGTATGTATATGGAACTAGTCCACGCGTCAACCACTGATGCAACAACATCATGCATGTAAATATCATAAAAGTGTGTGCATGAAAGTATGAGGATATATATATGAACCGTGTCCCTCCCGACACATCAAATCAAGGAACCTGAGTGCCTAACATTGACACTCGAAAACATCATGAAAACCGTGCCCAGGAACGCCACGTAAATCCTCATTTATCGGGCTCCGTCAGTACGGATCGGCCCACGGGCTCCGTCTGCGGAATCGGCCCTCAGCCCCAGCAGTACGAGTCGGCCCGTATCCATCTCTCGACTCCGGTCGGTATCCTCCGGATATCTGCCGAACCCAAATACTATCACCGATAGGTAGTAGTCCCTCTGACAGGCTCACCGTCTACTGCACAGTGATCCGTTCTCACCTCGGGGTACTATAACGGGTCCACCATGTACCCGCAATCGGCCTCATCCGCCTCCTCGAATCGGATTTCACATGTCGCTCTCAGAACCGAGAAAACACATGGGTGACGCACTGAAATATCATATCAAGAGAAACCAGGTATTTGAAACAACACATAATCTCTTTTAAAATGTCCACAGTTCTCAAATCCAGAAATCTCATGAAAACAGTATATCTCAATGCTTACAATAATAGAGCATGATATGTGCAACATATAATAGAAATGTAAGTATATCGTGCATCATGCAACGCGGAATAGTGATATGACATGTTTAGGGAAAACCGCTTTTTTAAAATGATTCCAGTTTTTGAAATATAACATGCGGTTCCCAATTTTACAATAACACCAGTTATCTATATAGTTACAATATGTATATGCGCAAGTATAGATGTACCAATGTATGTGTGCACAAATATGGATATACAAATGTGTATATCCGCAAGTATGAATATATCAATATATGTATGCACTGGTATGAATGTATCAATGTATATGTGCACGAATATGGATACACAAATGTGTATACCCGCAAGTATGAATGTATCAATGTATATGTGCACGAATATGGTATACAAATGTGTATATCCACAAGTATGAATGTATTAATGTATATGTGCACGAATATGGATATACAAATGTGTATATCCGCAAGTATGAATGTATCAATGTATATGTGCACGAATATGGATATACAAATGTGTATATCCGCAAGTATGAATGTATCAATGTATATGTGCACGAATATGAATATACAAAGTGTATGTGCGCAAATATGAATGTAACAATGTAAATGCGCAAGCAGGTTATGCGAAGAGTCACATCATGATGCAGCAATCCTACTGTGCAGTGACATGGAAATTATCGATGATGAAGTGTGTGAGCCTACAAACTGTGTACGTGTGGCATACGCATGATCAATAATGGTGCAGGTGTACTATCACAGGTATATGCTATGCAATAATAAAATCATGAATGCAGCACGAGGTTAAACATCAGCTAAAAGATATAAGGTATACGTAACTATCATATGTCCGAGTCGGTGAATCTATCAATCGGCATCTAGCCCAGTAATATCGCGTAAGGTATAATCCATCGTACGGCAACCTCTAGTCAAGGGTAAGGATCAATCATCAAGTCAAACTAATCACGCACGGAATATCATCGTGCGGCGGCATTATACTAATAGGGATCCTATAATCCTATACGACAAAGAGGGTAAGGCCTAATATCACAGACGGCCTATCATCCATGATTCACGACATCCTATATATGGATATATATCTATGTACCTATGTCCCGGTTCATATCCGCAATAATCTCATATCAGGGGACCGGCAGGGTATAAATCATCTCGATCGACTCGCATCCGTATACCAACATATCATCATATCTTCATATCATCATATCCGTCTTATATTCTTTACATCGCATTTGTAACTCATATCAAGCCGAGTTTACCTAAACCTTCTATCTCTACTATAAGTATAGGTATCTAATCTAGCATACGCACTCGAACCATACAAGCAGATTTCAAAAGAAGCGAGTCGTAGTTTTGAAAATAGGGGTTACGGTGTTTTTAAGGAAAAGATATCATTTGAAAATCCATAACATCTCTCAAGGTACATATTTAAAAGACACATACGATTCTTCGGTTTAAAAAAGGTATGGTTCGGATGACGCATCTACATCTACTATTTAATCCTACAGTACCCTAAACGGCAATATCGCTAAATGCAATCCTATGATAGTCGTAACATATCACTTCTAACTATCCTCCAGTATCTAATATAGTTTCATAGCTATCTTCATTGTAACCCTAGTTTCCTAATCTAGGTTTTCTTAACCATATTCTATAATCAGTTTTCCATCAATACATTGCGGGGGTGCTATACGCCATCCACCCGACTTCCCCCATGGGTATAGATCCACTCACCTTGCTTCTTGCTTGCCGAAGTCGATGACGCCACGCTCCGTCGTCTCGGAATCCACGTGAAGGTACCTACAATAATCAACAGTCGCGATGCATATTAAAATCGAATCCGGAAAACCGATATGGTGCACGGTGCGCTCATAGGTTAGAACCTATGGCCTATACGTGCAAAAAAAATCAAACAACACCTGTTGTCGATGTAAAAACATCCAACAACCAAAAACAAATCCAAATGTCAAGAAATTGCATTTCAAAAGACTGAAAACATAGCCTAAAACACAACAAAATGCTCCCAGAATTTTCCCAGGTGACAATTAGCCAAAACTGCATATAGGAGGGGTCTAATTTACTAAAGATAAAGCCCTGGGACCAAAACGAACCAATTCCATTCTTGTCTGGCCGCAAATTGCGGCCAGAATGATTAAATCTGCGGCCTGGGGTTTGAGTTGGGGTCTCGGGTCTCAGTGGTAGCTTCCTAGGTGCCTGCACAACTCCAAGTAATTCCAAAATCATTTCTAGTGTCCACTGGTTGCTCCCGATTCCAAAATACCCTCTAAAATCACACATTTATCCGATGTCGGGGTTTCTAAATCCGTGTTTTGGGTTTTCTCAGCTCTGGTCTAGGTCAATAAACAGCACCCAAGTCTAGTTAACATTCTCTAACATCACCAATTTCAAACAACACTCAAACCTTCACTAGGGTTTCCCAATGTTCACTAATCTTCACAATTTCACATCTAAACACATATGAATACTAAAGTAAATGAAAAACCACCCAATTTGTGAAGGTATTACATCATATAGCACCCATGAATCCCTAAGGTCATCAAAATCAGAATTTTCTTGGTCTCATGTGTAGAGGTTGAAGAAGGGATTAATTTTTGTGAAGGGTGTGTAGGGTTTTGGGGATTGTTAGGAGATGGATCTAGGGATGGAAGGGGAGGGTTGTGAAGTTGAGGAGATGAAGAGGGAGATGGAAAAAAATATGGGGGATTCAATGTGGCAGCAGCCCCCTCCCTCCCTGTCATATAATCACACACTCTCTCTCACACATAATCTACATAACCAAATCATTATGTCCCCTTTGACTTTTCCTTTTTCTTTTTGTTTTCTCTCCACCAATAAACCATAATATATAGCCCAAATGAAATGAAACATGTAACAAAATGAAACATGTCATGGTGCACTGACCATGAAAACTGTAAAAACGCGGATTTGGCTTAATCGCGATTAGCAGTTCTCCAATCGGGTTTTTATCAAAGTTGCATATAATAAATTTTAAAAATGCCAAATCCTTTACTTATATATTTAAATGAATAAATTATTTTAATTTCTACTTATTTTATAATTATTGGTATAGATTTATACCCTTTTTCGAAAACCCCAATTTCCTAAATCGGGAAGTTTTCAGGAAAATTTTTATTTTAATATTAAATTCCAAAAATAATATTTTATATTTTCTGAAATGTTACACGATCATATGTATGGGAGCTGGGGTCTATAAGCACATACCTAAATGTTCCTAGTCGTAAGAGTATCGAGATCGGGCATCAATATTACAGTGTAGACTAGTGTATACTAATTAAGAACCCGACGAGGGGCGGTGGCCACGTCTCACAAGCCATTGGTGTTAGTTTGTTCACCTAAGATAGTATACAGGTGCTCATTGGGTTATGAGTTCACTGGACGGACTCGCCGGGAGCCTGCTATTTGATATTATACCTATTGTCAGATAGCAGTTCCCAAGTGACATGTGTACAGGTTAGCCTGTCGACCTGAGATCGTCATTTGTCTCGTGTAAGTGCCCACCATGCTTTGATTAGTACCCTACCACAGATCAAATGTAACATCTCAAAAAAAAAAAATACTAATAATAATAAAATATTATTTTTGGGAATTTTTATAATTTAATATTAATATTTATTGAATATTTTAATATTTTATTATTATTAATTACAAATAAATGGTAAAAATTTTAGAAAAATTATGGAAAATTCTAAAATAAGGTAATTTATAGAATTATGCCATTTTAAAGTTTTTATGATTAATTATATGCTAATTTAGCGCTAATCGCGATAAAAAATCGCTAATTGAATTTTTGGCTTTTTTGTGCAAAAATGTGCACATATCATTTTCCACACTTGTTACACTTGTGTTACTTTTCTATTGCCATGGTTCTTTTGGGTTCACTATTTGAGTGAGAAGAAAAGAAAAGGGAAAAGGAAATGGAATGATGATGAGAGAGAGAGAGGGTAGGTATAGGTCAACTTTTCTCTTTTGAAGCCATACTCCCATCATTTCTTCACCCACATTTCTCTCTCCCCTCTCATGAGAGCTGCTGCTGCTGCTGCTCCTCTTCTCACTTCCCTCCTCTTCAATCCCCAAAAACATCTTGAATCCAACCCCGAAACCCCATTTCCTCTTCACAAAACATGCTCACAAGCTCTAGAGGATCGCATTGGACTAAGAAAGGGCTGATCTTGAGGACTTTGGGCAACTCAAGAAAATTCTTGAGTTGCCAAAGAAGGTAATTTCTGCACCCTAGAGTAGTATTTCATTTCCCTTGTGCATCCATGCTAGTTTCATATCGATATTGTGTCGTTTTGTGGACTTTGGAGAATTCATGTTAGGGTTTAGGTGAGATCTGAAATCAAGGGTGAATTGAGGTGTAATTAGAGGTTATAACCCCTGGTGTGATGTTATATTGGATCAAACTAGAGAGTAAAACCAGAATACGGATTTAGCGAATCGATATCGGGGAAAAACAGTAAATCTGTCACTTTTTTTAGAGATCTGCTATCACCCGAGACACCTGAAAATAAAATTGAGTTGACAGAGAGATGTGCAGTCACCTAGGAACCACCATACAAAGCCCTAGCCCCCACCTCCTCTTCCAGGCCGCAGATTTAATCTGTTTGGCCGCAATTTGCGGCCTGGGTCCCACCATTTTGTCTCGTGTTTGTTCTGTAGCTCCTACATGTATATTTTAGGCCCATGACATGTATAGATTTGTCTAGTTTGACCTAGGGTAAAATCTGAAGCATTTTTCCTTAGTTGCTGTTTTGGATTCGTGTTTTCGTATTCCGTATTTTCAATTCTGAATTTGCGTATTTCGTTTTACCTCGACTATTTGGCGTTTTTACGACGATATCGAGGATTGATAGATGGTTTTGATGGCATGCCCATAGGTTCTAACCTATATGCCCATTATCGTATCGTTTTGGGATTCGTATGCCGTTTTAGTTTTGAATTGGTTTTGATACGCATTTGCGATACGTTAATGTGTAGGTACCCCATGAAGACTTCGGGACAACAAGAAGGCGCGTGGCGACGTCGACAATGAAGACGCTAAGTGAGTAGATTATATCTACAGGGGGAAGTCGGGTGGATGGCGTATAGCACCCCTGCAGTCCGTAGTTAGTATACTATGTAGATTATATATATGATAGTTATAGTGTGTTCTGGCTTTGTGTTAGGTGTGTTATGGTTAGTTAGGGATAGAAATAACTAGCGTAGTTCCTAGTTGCGAACCCTAGGAAAGATTTACACCCACACGCACACACTTGTATATTCCTTATACTTACACTTTGTTGATGATATTGGATGACATTGGTGATGAGTCGATCATATTGGGCATTGTGCTGCGAGATCGGTGATTTGATATGATTCGTATTTGGGATACGACATGTGATTCTTGTGGGCTTGGGATGTGTGTTTACCTCCGCATTCATACTTTATAGATGTTTTCAGATGTTCTAGACTTAGATCAGTACCCAGATTATGTGATATAATGATAATGATATCTGATATTTAATAAGAGGAATGTGATTTTGACCCGTACCCAGCTATTGGGATGTCGTACGACGATTTACCGTACGAGCTTTACATGGATGATAGATCCGCACTTATGACTTGAGGAGGTCATATGATATATTGTATCGTGCGCGATACTACTGAGGCGGGATCACCGACTACTATATATACATATAAACTCAGATTTAGGTGGTTTCCATACCCCTTCCGATTGGCTTGATACTTAGATAAGTAGCTTGCATAGTAGATGTTAGACTAGACCCGAGTCAGTCCTATTTCAAAAACTGCGAATCAGGAATATCTTAAAGACAAACAAAGGGATTCTACGGATACTTTAAAAGGTGTATATTTTTCTTAAAAACACCGTAGCCCTTATTTTACTAAAAACCCTGATTCGTCTTATTTCAAATGGCATAATCGCATGATATATATAGTTTGATGTAGACACTTCACTATTGCGTTGCTTTATTCGATTCCGCATTTTCATTACTATTCGCATTGCATACCATGGGTTATTGCTATGTTACCATCATGCTGTTAGGACACCAGGACCATTATCGATGATGCGTATGTTCCATGCACACTTGCTTGCCGGCTCACAAACTTCATCATCGATAATTGCCATGTCGCTACATTGTAGTACTGTTGCATTCAGGATACGACCATTACATGGCATACTTGTATACATACTCATTGTACACTTATATTTGTACACATACTTGTTTGCACATACACATAAGATATTTCTAGATTTGGGAACCGCAAGATACTCTTTGAAACTGATTCATTTTAAAAGAGCGGCTTCCCCAATATCTGCATATCTTCCGTATTGCATGATATATCGATATTCTTACATTCTTTTATATGTTGCATACATCATGTTTTCTGATTATACGCATTGAGATATGTTGTTTCCATGATATTTCTGGATTTGGGAACCGTGGCTATTTCAACTGAGAATATGTATTGTCTTTAAAAACCCGGTTTCCCTTGATATGATATTTCAGTGCATCCACCATATGTTTTCTCGGTTCTGAGAGTGGCATATGAAACCTGATTCGAGGAGTGGTAGGCACCGTCTGCGGGTACATGGTGGACCCGGTAAGGTACCCCGGGGCAAGAAGACTCGTATATGTTAGACTGTGAGACTGGCAGGGGAGCACTACCTACCGGTGATAGTATTTGGACTCGGCGGTTATCGTGGGGATACCGACCGGAGTATGTACGTATGGATACGTCGAAATTCAAGGGTCGAAGCTGGGCACTCGGGTTTTCGAGATAGCGTATGATACGTACCTATCAGGGCCAGTCTTGGTGACAGCGCCTGATAGACGGGGATTTACGTGCCGATGCTAGGCACGGGTTTCATGATGTTTTCGAGTGTCGATGCTAGGCACTCAGGTTCCATGATTTGATTATATCCTCATATTTCCATGCATATGCTTTACGATATTTGCATGCATGATGCTTATTGTCATTGGGTGACAGGTGGACGGGATCCACATACATACAGACTTTTATTACATTGATCTTACTTCATTTGTATATATAACAGGGTATGAGGGCGCTGTTATATATAGCCTTACACCAATATTAGTGTAATAGGACGCTAATATATGTGTATTGATATTCATTTTTGATACTTCATCATATTTACTTCATGCAGACATACCCTATATTTATGACATATTATTACTTGAGTACTTGGCACTACATACATGTTTAGATGTTACATTGCCACCTTATCATTCTTCAGACTTGCTCTTGAGGATTATATTATATACTGATTGTTTTGACCTAGGATTATGTCTTGCATTCGGTTTCTGCTTGCAGATGTTTTCTATTCACGAGTTGGCAACTCACCACCGTTGTGCCACAGTTCTTGCAGGTTTGCCGTACAGGTTCCATTGCGGCATTTCTGGCACACTGCTTCTTTTGCGGGTGATTTGCTTTGGTATGTGGGTTCCTTTGCATCAAGAACCACCATCGTACTTGTATTATTCATTGTATCTAGAATTCCATCAACCAAAACTTGTATATTGTTTCAGACTTAGACATTAGTGTTGTATTATTTCGACCTTAGAGTCGCGCTTAGTAGTATTACGGTTTTCATGGTTTTGGAGCCTTCTTTTTGAGTTTTGATCCTCGCCGTTCGGCGTTGTATATTATATTGCTTGTGTGGTTGAGACCGTCGATTGACGAAGAGCTAGCTCCCGCTTGGGGATGCCTTTTATCATTGCATATATATATTGTTATTCTTGTTGTACTCCGTTCGGGGCCAGTTTTTACAAAAGAAACTCTGCCGAAATTTTTAGAAAGGACTTTGCATTTTTAAAAATGCATATTCGGCTTAGCTATTTAAAAACCTTGACTTCAAACATGTTTTTCTTCACTTCTTTAAACCGGTTTTCTTATTTACTCTTAAAATGGTTTTAGATTTCTGGGCTTTTGGCTTACTTGGACCAGATGGATTCCTATAGATTTCATATGGTTCAGGTCCCAGTCACGTGCTCTTTTCGGGTCGTGACAAAGTTGGTATCAGAGCGCTAGGTTAACCTTGGTTCAAGTCTAAGTTTGACTATGTGGAGCCTAGGGCGTCTATATATATACACGGAACTTAGGCTTGACCATACGGAACTTAGACTTAGTCGAGGGGGTACTAGACCCGAACTTTCTTCGCGTAGGATGACCCTCGGTTGATGGAGTAGGTGACTGCAGTAGAGTGACGTACCGTGGGTATGTTCCGTGGCATACTTACGACACGCCACTCCGCTTAAGGAGCTTTAGGATGTACATTTCCTTGCACAGTATTATATTCATTCCTGATCTATCTTCATCGATACTGGTTGTGATTTTGCTGCTACGATCACACGGGCAGAGAGAGCTACGGCTAGAGTTGCATCAGCATGAGCTCGTCATAGGCGAGGACTGACCAGGGCGTCATTCCAGAGACTTACGATTGCATTGAGAGGCGTCGTTTTATTGTGTTTTCATGCCATGATCGTATGATGGTTCACCTTTACGAGATTTCTCGGACGTGCCGTTTGGTACTAGAGGATCAGGCTACTGCTAGAGGCCAGCAAGGACGAGATGACCATTGATATGTCGCTTACTCAGGATGATTGAGGCACTGTTCAGCGTGCAGACGAGCGAGCTGGTTATTGCTGCGAACGATGAGATATCGCCCCATATGATGGAGCTATTGTAGTACGAGATTGTACTTGGAGATATGATGTAAGGTCGCTAGTCACTTGAGGATAGATGACTAGGACATGTGGTTCGTTCGCTTGCCGATGCGTGGTCATCAGATAGATTGCTTCCAGCTAGAGACGACTTCACGCGGAGACGTTGGAAGTCGACAGAGACGATCGAATGTCAAGAGCCCATTTTCCAAGTTTAAATTATACGGAAAGACATGCAGGCGATTCTATGGACCCTCTAGAAGAATGAAACCCTAACTCGACTTAACGATCGAGTGAAAGCCTTTGAACCTTAGGGTTTGCGGCAGTTCCGTGGCGCCATTAGTGAGGCTTGGGTTTGCACTTCTACGGCTGGACCACCGACGCTGTGGCATGTATTCGATACTATTAAATTGTACTCAAGATGTTGATCTCTTGGGCGATTATGAGGTTCTGACGAGTCGATCGAATGTTTTGACATCATTCGGGTATCATGTGATGGGGCACACTGCTTGGGAGACTCTAGATGTGAGCATAGCCGTTGGATCGCAGTCCGTGCAGCCATGATGAGACGAGTCCAAATCAGTCGACATTGAAGCAGAGTGAAGTAAAGAGTTCGCAAGAGATTTCGACGAGATGACGTCCCACTCCGCTGACATCAGAGATGCGATACGCACGCAGAGGCAATGCATATGGATATACCTTCCAGGAGGAGTCGTGAGGAGTATGCTACCGTTCCGGAACAAGAAATAGATGCAGAAAAGATAATAACTTCCGGGAAATTCGGCAGAAATGGGATTTGAGAGAGACCTCGACAGGACCTTTCTGGAATATTATACGAGAAGATCTGGACCCAGGAGTAGTCATATTGTGCACACCCAACAGGCCAAAGTTTGGCATCGTCGACGAGATAGTAGACCAGGTTCGGATAAAGGACCTCACCCAGTTGCATTGTGAGTTGATCGAGGACGGACGAGTATTGAGTTTTCCTCCGTTGGTTGGGACGCGTTTCCGAGGACCTGCTCGGCCAGATATCTTCTACAGAATGATGAAGCTACAGAGTACACGATTTCGAGTCCGTGTGAGAGACTTCAGATGGATTATAGCCGAGAACATTGTAGTGCGCAGATAGAGACGTGACGTCGCAATGGACGATGATACAGACAAGCGGGACAAGAAGTTTGTGCGAGATGCAGACGAGCTGTTACTACTCCCCGTTAAGATTTAAGGGTCGGATATGCTTACAGAGGCATTGGGATACGAACAGTTTCCGAGGAAATATGTGTGGAACACGCAGATGTCCAGAACATGAGAAGAGATTATGCAAGAGTGCCAGCCTCCGTACAGATTGGCATAAGCAAGATCAGAAGAGACCTTGAGTAGGATTCCTTCCAGGACACTACTATAATGATATTTGCACCCAGTATCAGGTGTGTCACGTGCATTCAGAGAGCTAGAGGCCGACGCCAGTGATATGCTGCTTTACGAGTGGTCGTGATGATTGACCGAAAGATGATCAGAGAAGTGCCAGAACGGAATCGTCCCCGTTAGCACACCTGACAGGGCCGATGAGCCGATGGATCGTGAGATTGGTAATCCACAGAGCAGATAAAGACCCAGAGACAGAGGACGCCAGACCGTGAGCAAGATGCAAGTAGATATCTTGCGCTGCTAGCATTGGGTGCACCGGCACCTTCTCTTCTTTGAAGGAGGGATTACCGACGACTGTATTTATTGATTTGTGATTTTGTGATTCGATTATCACGTATCCGTCATCTTGGATTTTGGTATTTTCGGCGTTCTGTTTGCATGATTTAGTTTTGATGACTGAGTTTCATGATATTTGTTTTCTTGCACCATTGGATATTTATATTTTGCGCATAGTTATTACATTTGAGATATTGATTTTGATTTCGTGCCTATTTTATGCCAGTTATGTGATTTGCGTTTCCAGCATAGTTTTCATGCACCTGTAGTGTTTTGATATACGATTCTGGTGCACGCCAGATGTACAGAATCGGGATTCTTCGTGCATGTCAAATGCACCTGATATTGCTGTCAGGCACACACGTTGCCTACGACAGATGTTTCGTGCACACCCGTTGCACCTTGATTTTGTTTTTATGGAACATTCATGGATTTTGATTTCCGTGCGCACCAGACGCGCCGGATATTCATATATACATTTTGAGATTTATTCCTTATGGAGCATTACGTTTTATGATATTTGCTATGTGTTTTCATACTGAGCGGGACAAGTCAGAGGACAGTACCCACATACTTTTGCTTGTATTTACTTTAGTTATTTACACATACAGATTTCATATAAACATGTATAATTTTGATATATACCATATTAGTTTTGTTTTGAATTTGACATTGTGTCTTTATCACGACTCCGATGATTGCGGGAGGCTTGACGGAGTTTTGTTTTTGAGTTATCTTCTCATTACTCATGCACATGTATCGTGCTAAGATGCGTTTTATATATTGATGGTTTCGGAGTCCCGACGACTTGGACATTTTGTTTTTTTTGAAATGTTTTAGAATTTGGGGGTTTAAATTTAAATTCGGGGACCGAATTTCTTTAAGAGGGGAAGATTGTAACATCTAAAAAAAAAATTAATAATAATAAAATATTATTTTTGGGAATTTTTATAATTTAATATTAATATTTATTGAATATTTTAATATTTTATTTTTATTAAATACAAATAAATGGTAAAAATTTTAGAAAAATTATGGAAAATTCTAAAATAAGGTAATTTATAGAATTATGCCATTTTAAAGTTTTTATGATTAATTATATGCTAATTTAGTGCTAATCGTGATTAAAAATCGCTAATTGGATTTTTGGCTTTTTTGTGCAAAAATGTGCACATATCATTTTCGACACTTGTTACACATGTCTTACTTTTCTATTGCCATGGTTCTTTTGGGTTCACTATTTGAGTGAGAAGAAAAGAAAAGGGAAAAGGAAATGGAATGATGATGAGAAAGAGGGGGGTAGGTATAGGTCAACTTTTCTCTTTTGAAGCCACGATCCCATCATTTCTTCACCCTCATTTCTCTCTCCCCTCTCATGAGAGCTGCTGCTGCTCCTGCTCCTCTTCTCACTTTCCTCCTCTTCAATCCCCAAAAACATCTTGAATCCAACCCCGAAACCCGATTTCCTCTTCACAAAACATGCTCACAAGCTCTAGAGGATCGCATTGGACTAAGAAAGGGCTGAACTTGAGGACTTTGGGCAACTCAAGAAAATTCTTGAGTTGCCAAAGAAGGTAATTTCTGCACCCTAGAGTAGTATTTCATTTCTCTTGTGCATCCATACTAGTTTCATATCGATATTGTGTCGTTTTGTGGACTTTGGAGAATTCAAGTTAGGGTTTAGGTGAGATCTGAAATCAAGGGTGAATTGAGGTGTAATTAGAGGTTATAACCCCTGGTGTGATGTTATATTGGATCAACTAGAGAGTAAAACTAGAATACGGATTTAGCGAATCGATATCGGGGAAAAACTGTAAATCTGTCACTGTTTTTGGAGATCTGCTATCACCCGAGACGCCTGAAAATAAAATTGAGTTGACAGAGAGATGTGCAGGCACCTAGGAACCACCATACAAAGCCCTAGCCCCCACCTCCTCTTCCAGGCCGCAGATTTAATCTGTTTGGCCGCAATTTGCGGCCTGGGTCCCACCATTTTGTCTCGTGTTTGTTCTGTAGCTCCTACATGTATATTTTAGGCCCCTGGCATGTATAGATTTGTCTAGTTTGACCTAGGGTAAAATTTGGAGCATTTTTCCTTAGTTGCTGTTTTGGATTCGTGTTTCCGTATTCCGTATTTTCAATTCTGAATTTGCGTATTTCGTTTTACCTCGACTATTTGGCATTTTTACGACGATATCGAGTATTGATAGATGGTTTTGATGGCGTGCCCATAGGTTCTAACCTATAAGCCCCTTATCGTATCGTTTTGGGATTCGTATGCCGTTTTAGTTTTGAATTGGTTTTGATACGCATTTACGATACGTTAATGTGTAGGTACCCCATGAAGACTTCGGGACAACAAGAAGGCGCGTGGCGACGTCGACAATGAAGACGCTAAGTGAGTAGATTATATCTACAGGGGGAAGTCGGGTGGATGGCGTATAGCAACCCCGCAGTCCGTAGTTAGTATACTATGTAAATTATATATATGATAGTTATAGTGTGTTGTGGCTTTGTGTTAAGTGTGTTATGGTTAGTTAGGGATAGAAATAACTAGTGTAGTTCCTAGTTGCGAACCCTAGGAAAGATTTACACCCACACGCACACACTTGTATATTCCTTATACTTACACCTTGTTGATGATATTGGATGACATTGGTGATGAGTCGATGATATTGGGCATTGTGCTGCGAGATCGGTGATTTGATATGATTCGTATTTGGGATACGACATGTGATTCTTGTGGGCTTGGGATGTGTGTTTACCCCCGCATTCATACTTTATAGATGGTATCAGATGTACTAGACTTAGATCAGTACCCAGATTATGTGATATGATGATAATGATATCTGATATTTAATAAGAGGAATGTGATTTTGACCCGTACCCAACTATTGGGATGCCGTACGACGATTTACCGTACGAGCTTTACATGGATGATAGATCCGCACTCATGACTTGAGGTGGTCATATGATATATTGTATCGTACGCGATACTACTGAGACGGGATCACCGACTTCTATATATACATATCGACTCAGATTTAGGTAGTTTCCATACCCCTCCCGATTGGCTTGATACTTAGATCAGTAGTTTGCATAGTAAATGTTAGACTAGACCCGAGTCATACCTATTTCAAAAACTGCGAATCAGGAATATCTTAAAGACAAACAAAGGGATTCTACGGATACTTTAAAAGGTGTATCTTTTCTTAAAAACACCGTAGCCCTTATTTTACTAAAAACCCTGATTCGTCTTATTTCAAATGGCATAATCGCATGATATATACAGTTTGATGTAGACACTTCACTATTACGTTGCTTTATTCGATTCCGCATTTTCATTACTATTCGCATTGCATACCATGGGTTATTGCTATGTTACCATCATGCAGTTAGGACACCAGCACCATTATCGATGATGCGTATGTTCCACGCACACTTGCTTGCCGGCTCACACACTTCATCATCGATAATTGCCATGTCACTACACTGTAGTACTGTTGCATTCAGGATACGACCATTGCATGGCATACTTGTATACATACTCATTGTAAACTTATATTCGTACACATACTTGTTTGCACATACACAGAAGATATTTCTAGATATGGGAACCGCAAGATACTCTTTGAAACTGATTCATTTTAAAAGAGCGGCTTCCCCAATATGTGCATATCACTATTCCGTATTGCATTATATATCGATATGCTTACATTCTTTTATATGTTGCATACATCATGTTTTCTGATTATACGCATTGAGATATGTTGTTTCCATGATATTTCTGGATTTGGGAACCGTGGCTATTTCAACTGAGAATATGTATTGTCTTTGAAAACCCGGTTTCCCTTGATATGATATTTCAGTGCGTCCACCATGTGTTTTCTCGGTTCTGAGAGTGGCATTTGAAACCCGATTCCAGGAGCGGTAGGTACCGTCTGCGGGTACATGGTGGACCCGGTAAGGTACCCCGGGGCAAGAAGACCTGTATATGTTAGACTGTGAGCCTGGCAGGGGAGCACTACCTACCGGTGATAGTATTTGGACTCGGCGGTTATCGTGGGGATACCGACCGGAGTATGTTCGTATGGATACGTCGAAATTCGAGGGTCGAAGCTGGGCACTCGGTTTTTCGAGATAGCGTATGATATGTACCTATCAGGGCCAGTCTTGGTGACAGCGCCTGATAGACGGGGATTTACGTGCCGATGCTAGGCACGGGTTTCATAATGTTTTCGAGTGTCGATGCTAGGCACTCAGGTTCCATGATTTGATTATATCATCATATTTCTATGCATATGCTTTACGATATTTGCATGCATGATGCTTATTGTCATTGGGTGACAGGTGGACGGGATCCACATACATACAGACTTTTATTACATTGATCTTACTTCATTTATATATATAACAGGGTATGAGGGCGCTGTTATATATACCTTTACACCAATATTAGTGGAATGGGACGCTAATATATGTGTATTGATATTCATTTTTGATACTTCATCATATTTACTTCATGCAGACATACCCTATATTTATGACATATTATTACCTGAGTACTTGGCACTACATACATGTTTAGATGTTACATTGCCACCTTATCATGCTTCAGACTTGCTCTTGAGGATTATATTATATACTGATTGTTTTGACCTAGGATTATGTCTTGCATTCGATTTCTGCTTGTAGATGTTTTCTATTCACGAGTTGGCAACTCACCCCCGTTGTGCCACAGTTCTTGCAGCTTTGCCGTACAGGTTCCATTGCGGCATTTCTGGCACACTGCTTCTTTTGCGGGTGATTTGCTTTGGTAGGTGGGTTCCTTTGCATCAAGAACCACCATCGTACTTGTATTATTCATTGTATCTAGAATTCCATCAACCAAAACTTGTATATTGTTTCAGAATTAGACATTAGTGTTGTATTATTTCGACCTTAGAGTCGCTTTTAGTAGTATTACGGTTTTCATGGTTTTGGAGCCTTCATTTTGAGTTTTGATCCTCGCCGTTCGGCGTTGTATATTATATTGCTTGTGTGGTTGTGACCGTCGATTGACGAAGAGCTAGCTCCCTTTTGGGGATGCCTTTTATCATTGCATATATATATTGTTATTCTTGTTGTACTCCGTTCGGCGCCAGTTTTTACAAAAGAAACTCTGCCGAAATTTTTAGAAAGGACTTTACATTTTTAAAAATTCATATTCGGCTTAGCTATTTAAAAACCTTGACTTCAAATATGTTTTTCTTCACTTCTTTAAACCTGTTTTCTTATTTACTCTTAAAATGGTTTTAGATTTCTGGGCTTTTGGCTTACTTGGACCAGATGGAGTCCTATAGATTTCATATGGTTCAGGTGCTAGTCACGTGCTCTTTTCGGGTCGTGACATCAAAAGAGTCATGCAAACAGGTTTTAGTTGGGTACAGTCCAGAGCCACATGGAGGCAGTGATCGGATCGTCGGGGAATCGCCTCTCCCTGTATTGGGGGTTGATGTCGCGTTGTGCAAGGGTGACCATCACCAGAAATCCATGGCTATGGTGAACGAGAATTACTGATCCAGGATCGATAGTTTCTCAGGTGTTGATGGGTTACATGCCAACACTAAATATCGCGTTGTTAGGGGTCTGACTTTATCCATTCCCCAGACTCGATATGCGATACTCATAGACGAACAGACCGGACTGTACAGATATTGTCACTGTCAGGCTCAGTAGGGGTTCAGGATGAGTTTTCTCGTCGGCCTCCCTTTCGCTCAATACCTGGGTAGCCGTTACGTACAGCTAGTGCCGCTGACGTGCTTGTGGTTAAACCCACTGCCAGTGTATTGACGAGTCTTTAGATTCCCACACAGAGGGTTTTCACTGTTCAGGCCATATGGTGTACATGGCGTATGTTGGTACATACAGGTGTCCGATTAAATATGTGCGCATGCTGCGCAGACTTTAATCGGACGGTTGATAATACTAGCGACTTAGGATTAAGCCGTGTTATTAAATCAGGTTTTGATTTAATAATTTACATATGTATTTATATATATATGTATTCTGTAAGTCTACGGTAGCGCCCCGGCCGTCGATCCGAGGACAAAATGCGGAACCGAAAACTTTTTCTATACTTGAAACCGGCGCTATCGCAGACTTTAATCCCGGATCGAACCATTAACCTACAACTAGCTAACTAGAGAAGGGTTAGAAAAGCTATACCGATCGATCTATGTCCTTCGGTCTTTGGCCACCAACCCAAGCTCCTCGCGGCATCACCGATCTCCGGTCTTCTCGTCGGAAGGGCACCACATCAATGAGTCTTTTTACGGGCTCCCTCTTCGTCCGTAGCAACTCGGACACGAAGTTTGCTAGACGACGTGTCCAAGGTGAAGTAGAGAATGTGTGTGATCACTTTGTCTCAAGCATCCATTGATTCTCAACGCATGAGAGTGTATGGATGGAGGTTGAAGATGATGCCATTAATGGAAATGGTGAGCTAGAGGAGGAGGAAGAAGAAGAAGCCATTTCTTTCTTGTGTGTTCTATGATCAAATGAGAGAGCGAGAGCAAGAATAATAAAAGAGCAAACCTCCCCTTGGCTGCCCACTCTCTCTCTTCTCATCATATCAACCGACAAATCAATCAAAAATATGACACATGCACAAAGAAAGAGACCATGAGTCACCACTTGTGCATGTGTCACAATTAATGCTCCTAATCATGACTTTTAGCTCATTATTTCCATTTGTAAATATTAACCCAAATGTTTACAACAATAAAAAGATACAGCAACATCTAAAGTAAACTCGTGACGGATCACAATGATACCCCTCACCTGTATATACATACCTGTATCCACATTCCGACCGAATGCGAATGCTATGAGACTAAAGTAATCCAACAAATCTAATACTAGGATCCGGCTTAAACCAAAGCCTACTAGTATGATCCGCTCGATCATGATCCGTGCACTACTGCACGTATATGATCGAACCCTCCCATATATCATACGACCTCTACAACGTTTCGCCCGAAATTTGAGAAACTGTCTGTGCGGTACACTAAAGACTCATCAATATTTTGACTGTAGATTTAACCACTGGCATGTCAGTTGTACTAGTTGTACATAACGGGCTACCAGGTATTGACCAAAAGGGAGGTTGATGAGCGAACTCATCCTGACACCCTACTGAGCCTATCAGTGACAATATCTGTACAGTCCGGTCTATTCGTCTATGGGCATCGCCTGTCGGGCCTAGTGGGTTGGTAAAATTCAGACCCCCAAAAGCTGTACAAGTCGTGTCGGAGTGTAGCCCAGAACACCTTGAGATAGTACTGGAATACTTACCACTAAATCTCCTGGCTTGGCCAAGGACTTCGTGTAGTGGCTCTCCTAGACACAGCGCGATCTTACCCCCAATACCGGGAGAGACGAAACCCCTGTCGATCCGCTCACCGCCTCCATGTGGCTCGGGACTGTACACAACTAAAACCTGTTTGAACGACTCCTTTGAGCCGTGGTAGGGTAGTAATCAAAGCACAGTGGAAACTCACACGAGATAAATGACGATCTCAGGTCGATGAACTAACATGTACACATGTCACCAGGGAACTGCTATCTGACGTCAGGTATAATACCAACTAGTATGTTCCCGGCGAGTCCTGTCCGGTGTACTCATAACCCAAAGAGCACCTGTATACAACATAGGTGAACCAACTGACACCAATGGCTTGTGAGACCAGCCACCGCCCTTCGTCGGGGTCTCGACTGTATACACTTGTCTACTAATGGAGTATCGTTGCCCAGTGTCGAAACTCCCGTAACTAGGGACCACTTTAAGGATGTGCTTTTAGACCCCAGCTCCCACGTATATGATCTCCATCATACTGCTGGCCGTTAAGCAAGATTCCTATGGGCTCTATCAACGTGCAATAGTGACCTGTAATGTCACCTAAAGCATGTACACGATGATAAAGATAAACCAGATAGCATACTATCATTTCGAGTAAGACTGTCCTACCGGCATAGGTCCTCCCTCAATCATTACAATCACGTGCCTGTGATACAATAATTGACTTTGAGGGCACGATATCCAACAATCTCACACTTGCACTCAAGGCTAATTTTTGTGATGTCGCATACTTACAGCCCGTGTGATACCGAACGCCCAAGTCCTCTACTAATCAGTTTCATAAAGCCCGTTTGCGAAACTATTGCGTTCGAGGAATAGCCTCGGTGAGTGTATCCGCCCTGATGTTTCTTTCTATGTCTCTCTTTATCTCAAGTTCGCGGAGAAAGCCATCTCCCGAAATGAGCAATACCTGTCTTAGAATATGTCTGGATATCTGATGGGACCTAGTTCATAAATGAACTCCAAATCTAAACTTCTTAGACTGTATCGTCAACTGAACTTAATCAGTATCCTGTTCCATGCCTCCCTCAGTATCCGTTTGGACCATCTGTCCAAACTTCTGCCCCTCGTCAGATAGAAAACTATAACTCTGACAGTCACTCTGTCATCCAGGTCACCTTGGAAGCCTGGAATGATAACCGTCTCCTAAAAGAGGCTGTTGTTATCATAACCCTAGAACATGCACTTATGTTCTAAAACTGCTTCCGAACGTTTCTCCAAGATAGGATTAATATCAACTTATTGGATCTAGTGCAAAAACAACATCCGGTGTGGTACTTGACATCTCATGATTGACTCAATTGCCTAAGCAAGTGATACGTCAATCATGTACATCCCTATCCGTTTAGTCTGTAAGACACCTTTAGAGAGGGTGACTCCATCACCTGCAGGTACACCACCATGCCAGGAGTCATCCATTCTAAACACCTTTAGAATGCTGTCTAAGTACCCTGATTGGGAAACTACCTAAATCTTGATCTAAAACCATAGATCTAGTAACCAGAATGTCTGATATAATATCCAAGTCCTATGTAAAGAAACTACTGTGTGAAAACCAAAGCATAACCGATCGTAGTATAGGAATTTCACTTCCTACTGTGTGTATGTCATCCAAATACAAGGACATCACACCCTACTACCTCTTAACAGATCCATCCCCCATTCTGATGAAGTCAAACCCATAACTGTCACATCAGAAATAGATGATCTTTCTCCGCTATATCCGCTTTAGTCCATAAACAGACATAAGGTACTTGTCCACTATGCTTCCGCTGCTCCCACTGACTACGACAACCCTCTGGCAGAGTCATATACACGTATACTTCTGAAGCCAGTTCAGAACGACGCTATATTCATCCTCCTGCCGGGTCTCATAGCCTGAAACAACAGTAGTGTCAAGTTTGGGTAAACAAGAACCTCCGTGTCACCGTCCTTGAGCATACCGAAGTACCTGTCGAGTGCCTGAGGTTACCCACCATATCTGCGGAGTGGCTAATAGAGTGTTAAAGCAGATTGAATCTTTAGGTTCTTATCAAATTTTCAGTAATCATTTGCGGTTCTGGAATCACTAACAGTTCTACCATACTACCACTACTGTTTTCTGAAAAAATCCATTTTTATTAAAACTGTGGCGAGTCAAGAACAACATCGCTATTGATCTTCCAGATGGTAGAAAGTCAACCCTCGTCATAGCCCGGGTCAACCCACAGACAACCATTACAGAAACGTGCTTTGAGTTATCCAGAGTCTGGTTTTAAGCATAAGCCGGACAACTCCCCGTACCTTAACATTGTTAAGATATGAACTATTCTATATCCAATATAGAAACAGAGACACTGATTTAATTGGAACCAGATTCAAATAATGCAGCTGTCTCCAGCGCATGTCAACAAAATGGAGAGAGGCCGATCAGCATTACTTAACTAAGGAGTGCTTCCAATTATGAGCAACCTTAGAGAGAAGCAAGTACTCTTAATCATTACTATAAACTGAATACCATACACATGTATCTACATCTTCGATCACCTTAAAGAATCCTGATACTTGCAACGCCTGGTTCACTACTTTATTCTTATACCTATAACTTCTCAAAACTTGGACCTTGCATTTCTACGAAACACATGTCCAAGAACTAGAGAAGTCATAAGTAAATAGAATATAGTACAAGTACCAACCCCTCTGTCCTTATGGACTCTGAACATAATACAATACTCTGTATAAGTCCCCCGAGTCTAATAACTCATTCCATGTGTGTCTTAGGTTGAAAACTGTACTTATGGTTAAGAAGAATTACACCGCTGTTTAATACTCCTTACCTAACCATCCACTGATATAGGTAAATGTCATGGACATAATTTCAAAAAGTTATATCTCACTTTATAAAAATAATCGTACAGATATATCAATTTGAAATTGGTGCATGACAACAGATATTCAAAACCAAATATTTGCCGTCCGGCAAACAACCCAGGCGATTTCCTCAAATATAACCAATTACAACGAATCCCGATATAATGAGGATGATCACCCAATTCCCAATAACATACTCCCACTCATCATCTGTAAAACCATACAGATGTGAGAATCAAACCTGGTAAATACATACCCTGGAGCAAGGGTTAATTGGGAAATCAGTTTTCTTTTAACAATACACAGCGAAAGTGAAACATGTAAATGTTTCGAAGGGGTATCCGGGTATTCTTAGTAATGCCTCTTCCTTATCAGATTCACAACTGTAACCCTATATTTCTTTGGCATTTCTCCAAATCCCTTTATATGTCTTTAGTCATTACCTTCTGTACACCCCTTTAGGCTAAATGGTTTTCTTTCTTTCCTACCGTTCGGCACCAGCCTATGGTTTGGAAGAAGACTATCCAATAAGGATAATGGGTGTACTCCCATAATCCTCGGAGTACTCACAACGCGAGAGAAGGTAAAGATAAAAGACAACTGCATAAACCTTATTCCTATTTCTCCTGAACCAGAATCCATCCCCGAACTGGAACAAGTTCCTTCGAGTTCGTATATAACCATACGATGGAGTATCCAATAAACTGTGGATCTTTGTAATGATACGGGGTGTTCCGGAGAAATACAAAGGTGAAGTAGGAGTGGCGATGAAATACTTGGTTTGGTCGTGAATAGCAGTCGCAATTTATTTTGCCCTCTTACTAATCCGTTTATTTGTCTTAACTTTTTACCTTCTGCACACCATCGTTAGGCTAATTGGTTTTCCTCATGCCCTACCTTTCGGCACCTGCCTATGGTTTGGATGTAGACTATCCAATAAGCGAAATAGGTGCACTGTCTTAATCCAAGGAGCACTCGCAACCTGAGAGAAGGTAAAAGGAAAAGACAACTGAATAGTTCTATTCCTTTTCTCCAGAACCAGAAACCGTCCTCGAATCTGGAACAATTTGCTTCGAGTTCGTATATAACCATACGATGGTTTTATCCAATGGAAGTAGATGTTCGTAGTAATATGAGGTGTTTTGGAGAAAAGGGTAAAAGTAGGAGTAGCAATGAGGTATGTAACTCAGACAGTCCAAAAGCCAGTGTTTTAAGAAAGTTCGGTTAACTTGGTCACTGAGTCATAGTCAAGGGTCGGGTCATGGTCGCTGCCAAAGAGAGAGAGAAAAGAAACACTCTGCGTGCACTCTAACCTAAATCAGAATGGTTATCAATTTATCTAATCAGGAAACCTCCCACTGTACCATTAAATTCTCCTCCAAACCTGAAAGAATAATTAGTCGGGATCACCCGAGGAGTAAACCAACTCATCAGTGGGAATCGAGATCCAACTATCATCGCATGATAACGTGATGGAATCTACTCACGTTATCACACTTCAGAAGGTATGCACATATCTGGCAAGTTTCAGTTTCTTTAGAAACTCCCGATGTGATTTTTACCCCATGCTCTTATGACCTTGACGAAGGCCAACAAATCATAAGTCACATGTCAAGTTGTACCCGTCATTGTCCAAGTTAATTAGAACTCACCCATACAAGCCCTTGACGAAGGACAACAAGGTTGTACGACTGTCCCAAACCAACGTATCTATCTATGCAGCAGAAAAGTAACAAATAGCTACCATAACTATGCCTTGACGAAGGCCAACAAACATAGCATGAATACTAAATGCTACCCGTCTGAAATGACGGAGGGCTACAAATGGTTATTGGCGAAAAACGTTTAACGTAATGAACTTGATATCGTTGAAAGAACTATTAGTTATATGTATGCCCTAGAGGCCATTACTGTACATACGTTGTATATTGTAGTGAATGCTTGGACATATATAGGGAGGACTTTCTTGCTCGACATGATAGTATACTATCTGGTTACTCTTTATCTTAACATGTACTCTGATTGTTTCTATGTCACATGTTGCTAAAGCCCTTAGGATGAGTACTTGACTACCAGGACTATAATGCAGATCAGACTAGTGGGGACAGTGTAGTCGCCAAGTACATCCTTCAAATGTTCCTAGTCGTGGGAGTACCGAGACAGGGCATCGATACTCCAGAGTAGACTAGCGTATGCGCTTCTTGACCCATATGATGGGCGTTGGATGATCCCATATCCAATGGTGTTTGACATCAGAGATGGTATACGGGTGCTCAGTAGAGACTGGGTACACTGGACAGACTCGCCGAGAACTCCCAGATGGTACTATACCTTACGTCAGATGGCAGTTCTCTGGTGACACTGTTACAGGTTAGTCTGTAGACCCGAGATCGTCATTGAGTCTTGTGTGATTCCCACTGTACTTTGATTTCCATCATACCATGTCCAAGAGGGCATGCAAAAAGGTGGCTTTTGGGTACAGTCCCGAATCATATGGAGGCAATGAGCGATAGGAGGGGATTCGTCTCTCCCGGTATAGGGAGTTGATGTTGCGCAATGCTCGATTGGCTATAACTGGAAATCCCTGGCCAGGGTTGCTGAGATTTACTGGTAAGTGTTATCAGTAGTTTCTTGAACTGTCATGGACCTCATATCGACACGACTTATCAAGCTACTGGGTCTGACGTTTACCACCCCTAGGAGAGATATGCGACATATCAGACGAAGAGACCGGACTGTACGGGAGTGTTAAGAGGTTGGATTCACGGGAGAATGTAAAGGCTTGCTTGTTGATCTTCTGATTGCTCAATACCTGGGTGGCTGTTGCGTTTAGTTGACCGCTTGCAGCTTGTGAGTGTTTGATATGATCATCAATTACTGCCGGCGTATTGACGATTCTTTAGAGTCCTACACAGAGGTTTCCTGGCTCAGGCAAAACGGAGTAGGAGCACATATATGATATGTGCGGGACCAAGAACAATACGTGTGTGTGATACCGTATAATATTCTCGCGATATGAGATATTGGACGGGTACATGTGATATAGCCGGGTCATCGGATCAAGTGTTGATTCGGTGAACTGATACAGATTATAGTAGTCGGTTATTTGTGAAATAGCCGGATTATCGGATCAAGTGTTGATTCGATAATTTAATGTATAATTATATATTTGATATATTAAATTACATTAACTAATATAAGCTCACTAAAAGATTCTTTTTCTCACTCGGGTAATACATTGATATATATATGCGATATATGTTAATTGTATTATTTTATTTTGTTACAATAAATATTGTATATGTGATATTGTAACATGTTGTGGTTATAAATGCAGCATGATTAGTGGAGATTAAAGATGGTTAGGGTTTGATTTGGGTTGATTCTTTCTAGTAGCTTCTAGAAGCTTTGCTTTTGTTTTAAGCAAAGATATTTTTTATGATGTTTTTGTAAATATTTGTTTAACCCAACCCAACCCTTTAACCATGGTTCATTCTCTACATGGGTTAAGTTATCATACTTAACCCATGGTTGCATTTCTAACCTCAATATACTTTTCATTATTCATCACAAAAGAAATAGATCATCTTTTTCCTTCTTCTTCTTTGGATGAAATGCTTTCTAGCTTTTTATGAAGTGATAAAAATGAGTGAGATTAAGAAAACAAATGAGAGCTAAATTCCTACTTCATCATCTTAATCTATTCTTGCCAATTAGATTAGGGTGTTCACTTCTTTAGTAAGTGAGAGATTGTTTTAAAGAAACTTCTAGGTAGAGCATCTTTGTTATCGAAGATCGGAAGCAAGCATTCATCTTTCTCTTCATGGAGCCTCTCTAGAGTCTGGGAACATGATGATCGCAGCGAAGAGACCTCAACACGGGGCTTATGAAGCGTAGGACCGGACTACAAAGGTTGTAATCCCAAACTCTTAGAAGTAAAGTTTTTTACTTGCAATATGTTTCGCCTAATCTCTAGTCCAAGATCTTTGTTAGGCTTGTTCGGCATGTCTAAATTTTAAATCGGGCATGGTTGATGCCTTGTAGACCCTTGTGACAGTGCTTAGTAACCTTACAGTGGTATCAGAGCCAAGCTAGAGCTTCAGGCGAAGTCTAGACGAAATTTAAAGTCCGATCGAACCCCGAAACCCCGGTTTTTACCCTTCTCTGGAAATTTTATAAAATGTGGATTTTTTCTGTATTAAAAAGACTCAGAAAAATAAGCAGGGAATTCTAAGAAACACTGTGAAGTACGAAGCGCAAACTCAATCATTGGAGCGCGGAACCGCGGCCAAACCATAGGTTTGGCGGCGGTTCCGCGGCCATAATGAGGAGATAGGGGCTCGTACTTCTAGGTATTATTCTTGGCTACTTTTCATGCTTCTGGGAATTTTTAATTTTACTCAAGTGTTGAGTTTTCTGAAGTTCTATTGTATTCGTTGATTCGATCGGAAAGTTTAACTTCGTTTAAGATTTTTCCGGGTAATTTAGAACGTGTAAAAAAGTTCGAACGGATATCAATAACTCACGTTTTCCCCTGCCGGAAGATTTCCAAGTGTTGGATTTTTCCGTAGTTTAAGAATGTTCTTAGTCATGCAAGTAACGCGGTGGACCCTCTAGAAGAACACAAACCATAACTCGATTATGTGACCGTCTGATCTGCCTCTAAATCTTAGGGTTTGGGGCAATACGCCGTTGCCACATGTGAGGCGTTGGTTTGACCCTTCTACGGCTGGACCATTGGTACTGTAGCATGTGATGGATGCTTTTAAACTCCGCTCGAGTGTTAAGCCATTTGGGAAATCTTGGGTGTTTGTTTTATTCGATCGGAAAGTTTGACATTGTCTATTTATCAGGAATGTGTGATACAATATTTGGAATCCACAAGTAGTTATGAGATGACTAATTTTGAATGTTATAAATTGTAACACCTTAGGATCCGTTTAGTGGTTAATTATATTTTAAAATATGGTTTCTAATAAAAATTTTACCAAATTGAGTTTCAAATATTTTATCCTATTTAATGAATATTTTATTAGAATTTTTTTTGGCTTGCACACACTTATGCATGTAAACTAGGGTTAAAATTAGGGTTAGACCATGGTTAGCTACCATGGTGGACTAACCATTTTGTTTAACCCATTGTCTTTAAGTTGGTTAGTCTTAATTAAGTATGTGTGTTTTTTTTTTTAAAAGGAAATTTTGTTTGTTTTTGGAGTTGACTTGGGTGAAAGAGAGAGAGAGAGAATGGGCATGATGGGCATCATAGCATGAGCCCATGCTTGCATTAATGAGGTGAGGGAGAGAGAGGGGTCGACTCTCATATCACCCATTGCTTCATTTTCAAACACTCTCATTTCCTCACATCTCTCCCTCTCACTTGCACACACACACAAATCCAACAGCAACAACAACAAGGCAACAACAGCAGCAGTTGCAAGCAGCAGCAACACCCAGCAGCAGAAGCTCCATGCAGCAGCTGCAGCACACGTAGCAGCAGCACCAGCATCAACACCAGCAGCCTCAGCACAGCAGGAGCGACCCCAGCACAGCAGCGACCCCAGCACAGCAGCAGCAACAAGAGCAGCAACAACATCAGCAGTAGAAGCAATAACAGCAGCAGGAGAAGCAAGCAGCAGCAGTGACCAGCAACTGCAGCACCTTCTTCCATTCCTCTTCTTCTCCTTATCCTGCATCGTATGGTCGAGTGAGGTATAACCCCTGAGCTCAACTTCTTTGTTTGCTAGAATTATGTGTGGTTAAGCTTTATTAGTATTTAATATGAGTCGTGGTGCTAGTTTGTGGTTAGGTAGGGTTTAAGCTAAGTTGAGACCTTTCATGGTTTAAATAGCTTGATTAGGCGTTAATATTGCTATTTAAACTTATTAGTTCAACTAGATTTCACTAAATCACCTTAAAAATTCCAATTTGAGTTTTAATACGGTTTTTAAACAAGTTTTGTGATACGAGTGACCGGCGATGTCTGTGAGCATGTTTTTGTGTGGCAAACACATACAGGATAGTGTACAGGGTAGCTAGGGTGTTTGGTTGAAGTTCGAGCCCGTTCCACCAGCAAAAACCCGGCGATAACCCTAATTTTTCCGGCGTCGCCGGCCCCCTACTGATTTGGGTGGTTTTGCTGATTTGAGTGGTGTCTGTAGGATTTTGTCTGTTGGTGAAATCTGGGATTATAATTTTAGTAAGCAAACTTGTACACTAGGCTAGAAACTGTTCTAGGATCACAATGTAGGACAATAGGCCCATTCCACCGGTTTTGGGCCGGTATGACCCCCTTTGCCGCCGGCCTATTTTTCTTGGATCATGCAGAAACTTTGCAGGTAGCCGTCTGTTGGAATTCTAAGAGGTTTGGTCTTGTTTGTTTTTCTTGTTTTTGCTCCAGATAAAATCTGGGGCCAAATTACCTATATTTTGTGTAGCGGGACTTGCGCGATACGTGCGCTATCATTGGGTTTGGTGTTGCTGTGTCACAGCGTGTTGCTGTGTGCCACGGCATGTCGCATCGGGTTTTGGCGTATGCAAACACGTTACGTATACACGCGCGTTTAGTTCGCGACGCGAGTTTCTCGTTTTGCTTCGATATCGCGTTTTGCGAGATATTTGCTTATGTTGATTTTCCTTGTGTAAATTCTAGGTTCACAGGCGGGTACGTCAGACACCGCAAGGAAAGGGAAACAGGTGGTCGGCTACGTGTAGCACATGACCAGGTGAGTAGATTTAACATCTACGGGGAAATCGCCCATATGGCGTTAAGCGTCGGGGCGTGTTAGGATATTTAGTCATCGATGTTCATATGGACTAGTAGCATACCTTATTGTTGCATATAGAAATGATAACATAGAACACTTCACTGTGTACTAACGGTTCAAGCTGCACGAGCACTATTTGTATATTACACCCACACCGTTAGTGATTGCAATGACACTCGCACTATTGGATTGCTACACATTATACATATCGTTTGATTGCTGCAACATATATTGATATTTTCATACCTGCGCACATGCACACTGTATACTCATACCAGTGCACACATATATTGATATTTTCAAACCTGCGCACATACACACTGTAAACTCATACCAGTGCACACATATATTGATATTTTCATACCTGCGCACATGCACACAGTATATTCATCCCAGTGCACACATATATTGATATTTTCATATATGCGCACATGCACACTGTACATATATTGATATTTTCATACATGCGCACATGCACACTGTATATTCATACCAGTGCACACATATATTGATATTTTTATACCTGCGCACATGCACACTGTATACTCATACCAGTGCACACATATATTGATATCTTCATACCTGTGCACATGCACACTGTATACTCATACCAGTGCACACATATATTGATATCTTCATACCTGCGCACATGCACACTGTATATTCATACCAGTGCATACATATATTGATATCTTCATACCTGCGCACATGCACATTGTATATTCATACCAGTGCACACATATATTGATATCTTCATACTTGCGCACATACACACTGTATATTCATACCAGAGCACACATATATTGATATCTTCATACCTGCGCACATGCACACTGTATATTCATACCAGTGCACACATATATTGATATCTTCATACCTGCGCACATGCACACTAGCTATTCATACCAGTACACACATATATTGATATCTTCATACTTGAGCACTTGCACACTATATATTCATACCCGTACACACATATATTGATATCTTCATACCTGCACACATGCACATTGTATATTCATACTAGTGCTACACTCATATTCGCATATATATATGTTACATTTATGGAGGACATTGACATGATTTAAAAGCTATGGGACCGCATGGGATATTTCAAAACTGGATCTTTTAAATAAGAGGTTTTCCCTTTCTTTTACTCTTAGTGTCATACGACACATGGCATGGATTTACGCATTGAGTTTGGATTTATGTGATTTCTGGATTTGGGAAGCGTAGTATTATTTTAAGAAAATACGCACTGTTTTAAAAACCCGGTTTCCCTTGATATGATATTTCAGTGAGTCCACCATGAGTTTTCTCGGTTCCAGAGCGCTTGTGTAAGTATACCCGATTCGAGGAGCGGTAGGCACCGATTGCGGGTACATGGTGGGCCCAGTATGGTACCCCGGGGCAAGAAGACTCGTATTGTTAGACGGTGAGCCCGGCGGAGGGACTACTACCAATCGGTGATTGGTTGTACCTGGCGGTTATCCGGAGGATACTAACCAGTGAAGAGAGATGGATACGGGACGATCCGCACTGCCGAGGCCGAGGGCCGATTCGGCAGACCGAGCCCTATACTTGAGGATTTGCGTGTCGATACTAGACACGATGATTCATGATATTTTAGGGTGCCGATGCTAGGCACCCATGATTCTATGAGATTTACAGGATTTGGGCATATGGATGGACACCGATTATTTTCCACATTGATATTCCGTGTAGATATTATTATTCCCATGCTCAGCATTCATTATTTTATATCTCATCCTGTATCTGTTGTACCTGATAGAGTACATATGCTATGCACGATTATTGCATACCCTGCTCACCCTATATAGATGTCATTAGATTGCATATGTTATGCACGATTATTGTATACCCTGCTCACCCTATATAGATGTCATTAGATTGCATATGCTATGCACGATTGTTGGATACCCTGCTCATCCTATATAGATGTCATTATATTGCATATGCTATGCACGATTATTGCATACCCTGCTCACCCTATATAGATCTCATTAGATTGCATATGCTATGCACGATTATTGCATACCCTGCTCATCCTATATAGATGTCATTAGATTGCATATGCTATGCACGATTATTGCATACCCTGCTCACCCTACATAGATGTCATTAGATTGCATATGCTATGCACGATTATTGCATACCCTGCTCATCCTATATAGATGTCATTAGATTGCATATGCTACGCACGATTATTGCATACCCTGCTTATTATGTAGAGATGTTGTTAGATCGTACTTGATGCATAATTACTTCTCATATAGTTCATCATATAGATGTTATCTGTTGGCATAGGTTAGAGTATCGCAGCACGTGCATACTCGCGATTACCTTTATATGTTATCTACTACTCACGAGTTGGCAACTCACCCCCGTTGTGCCAACGTGTTTGCAGGTTGCCCGTCGGAGTAGTCATGGCAGGTTGCTTTCTTGCATCTTTTGACACAGATACCCCTACATTAGACATACTAGCTGTTTTGCTGATAAGTGGGTTTTGTGCGGTATCTGTTTATTTTTCAGTTATGTACATCATTGTATCTAGTACTCTCCATCTACCACTTATGTATTGACTTAGAGATCAGTTGTGAGGACGATGTATATTATTCTGTATTCTGGGGTCGAGCTCGTTGTGAGCTGATTTTACTTATGCAGTTCTTATCATTTGTGATGTTTTCCACTTATTGCCCTTTTCTTCGCTATGGCGTCGTATATTGTTATCGTGGTGATTGTCTATTTAAAGTTTTCTTAGAAAATATTTCTACTAAATGTTTAAACACTATATACTTTTACTGGTTTAATTTCTGGGTTTCGGCTTACTTAGTCGCGTTACGCCTTTAGACGTTACGTGGTTAAGTGCCGGTCACGGGCCAAACTTTAGGTCGTGACAAAGTCGGTATAAGAGCGTAGGTTTTACCTTCGGAGTGTAGGATGACCCTGGTATGATGCAGTAGGTAGCTGCAGCAGAGTGGCGTAGCGTGCGTATGTTCCGCGGCATACTCCCGACACGGTACTCCGCCTAAGCGACCTTAAGACTTATTGATTCAAATTCCTTCATGATTGTGTACATTCCTGTGATTCGATTTTCGTATCCTCATCGGTTCCTCATCGAATCCTAATTTCTTTTCAGCCATTATGCTGCCAAGGACTACGAAGGCGTAGAGAGCGGACGCAAGAGCCGAGGTTCGAGTTGATTCGTCCGAGACGAGGACTGATCCAGGTAGTACCCCAGTTGTACCAGAGCAGACTGTCCCTCCTTCGACAGACCAGATGATGGGATCCGGTATACAAGAGATGCACCAGATGATGGAATCCAGTATGCAGGAGATGCGCCAGATGATAGGATCGCTAGTTGAGACGCTTCGAGCGCAGCAACAGGTGGTTGTCACCCCTGTTACCCAGTTGTCCCTTGCGATCAGCATGCAGCATTCTGTCACCTACATAGCACCAGTAGATGTAGCCCCAGTTTACGAGACACGTCTTCCAGAGACTTTGAGGGTTCAGAAAAGTGGAGGAATCGTACTGGTGTACCAGCCCAGAGCGGATGCTTAGGACGAGGACAGTCGTTCCGCTCTCATCCCTAGGAGGGTCAGCAGCCAGCGTGTGTTGGATATAGTGCCCTCAAAGTAAATTATTGGATCACCGGCATGTGATTGCAATGATTGCGGAGGACCAATACCAGTAGGACAATCTTACTCGAGATGATAGTATGCTATCTGGTTTTCCTTTATCAGTCGTGTAAAGGTTCAGGTGACTGATCACTGTTACACTTTGATAGAGCACTTAGGATCTTGCTTTACTACCAACAGTATGATGGCGATCATATACGTAAGAGTTGGGTGGTTTATAAGCATATCCTTAATTGTGGTCCCTAGTCATGTGAGTTTCGAGACAGGGCATCGATACTCCGGAGTAGACTAGTGTATACAGTCGAGACCCCGATGAGGGGCGGTGGCCGGTCTCACAAGCCACCGGTGTCAGTTGGATCACCTAAGATGTATACAGGTGCTCATTGGGTTATGAGTACACCGGACAGGACTCGCTGGGAACCTGCTAGTTGGTATTATACCTATCGTCAGATAGCAGTTCCCTGGTGACATGTGTACAGGTTAGTTCATCGACCTGAGGTCGTCATTTGTCTCGTGTGAGTTCCCACTGTGCTTTGATTTCTACCCTACGACGGCTCAAAGGAGTCGTGCAAACAGGTATTTTTTGGGTACAGTCCCGAGCCACATGGAGGCAAGTGAGCGGATCGGCAGGGGATTCGTCTCTCCCGGTATTAGGGGTGAGATCGTGCTGTGTCTAGGAGAGCCATTAAACCAAGCCCACGGCTGTGGCAGGAGATTTACTGGTAGGTACTCCAGTAGTATCTCAGGGTGTTTTTGGGCTACACTCCGACACGACTTATACTGCTATTGGGGGTCTGACATTACCCGCCCCTAGGCCGATATGCATTACTCATAGAAGAACGGACCGGACTGTATATACATTGTCACTGTTAGGCTCAGTAGGGTTTCCGGATGAGTTCGCTCATCGGCCTCCCTTGAGGCCAGTACATGGGAAGCCGTTACGCACAGCTAGTGCCGCTGACGGCTTGTGATTAAACCCACTGCCAGGGTACTGACGAATCATTAGATTCCTCCACAGATAGTTTCCCAAGTTCGGGAGAAACGTTGTAGAGGCCGTATGGTCTTATGCCAGGTTTCGGAGAATGCACGTGCGTTTACGCACGTGTTATATTTCGGGAAGATAATACTGGTGGGCTTTGCTTTATGCCGGATCCGAATATTATACTGTGTAGATATAATATCTTTGTCTCAGTTGCATTTGTATTCGGTCGTAATACAAATGCGGGTATGTTTATACTGTTACGGGGTTATCCTGAAATTCATTTCGGGATCGCTTTTGGAAGTTGCCAGTTTCCCGTTTCCAGTTTTCTATCGCCCGTCTTTAACTTTCGGTTAAAGACGGATTTATCTTTTCTTGAGATGAGTGTGGAAGCTTCTAGATGATGACTTGGATGGTGAGGTGTTAAGTGACTCATTAGTGCATTTAATGATTCATTTAATGCAAGGGTGACTAGGTTAAGATGATTCATTGTTTCCATTAATGCATTTTGTAAAGCTTAGGATATTTCTCCTTGATCTTTTGCTTATGGTTACCCTCCCTTGCTCCTACCCTCACCTCCCTCCTCCTATATTGTGGCCGGCCGTTCTCTTGGTGGTAGATATGGTTGTTGTTCAATTGCAAAGATTATTATAGTTTTGGATTCATGGAAATTAGATAGCCTCATTTTTCATTTCACCCGATTCAAATGGCAACTTCATTAACCGTTCGTCCATGGCTTTGGACGAAGCGAGACAAAGTGTTCTACTCATTCTCTACATCAATCTTGGTCATCTCTTTTAGCAAACTTGATGACCGAGTTGCCTCGAGTCAGAGGCGGGAGCCTGTTTAAAGATCCGTTGACGTGGTGCCACCTGGACGAGGAGATCGGAGCAGCCACAACGGGGCATGGGTTGATGGTTAAAGAACGAAGGACTCGGATCATTCGGTATAACCACTCTACCCTCTTTGTAGTTTGTTAGTTTAGCAATTATGGCAGATCCGGGTTATAGTATACGAAAGCGCCAGTTAAAAAGTTTTTTTCAGCATTTGGCGTCTGTTAGACGGCCGGGACGCTACCGTAGACTTACAGTGGTATCAGAGCCTCGCAATTAAGCTTTACTAACTTATGCTAACGCGTTTAAAAATATCGATCGGACGAAATTTCGAAAACTACAATTTTCTGTGTAAAGTTTCTGTCGAATTTTAAATCTGCTCTAAAAATCATTTTGAGCATCTCAGAATATCGTGCAGGCTTTTTTAAGCATTCTGGTGAAATTTGGTAAACTGAAGCTTCCAAAGAGCCGCGTAACCGCCGCGCAAACCCTAGTTTGGCCGCGGTTCTGCCGCCGTTTTGGAGCAAAAGTAAACCATTTTTCTACAGTAGGGTCTTCATTGAAAATTGTGGTTTCTGGAATAGTTCTTTAGGGCCCATATTTTGTTATTGTACTACAGATGTACGTGGGGCCCACTTCGGAAAGTTTTGTCGATCGAAATTTTAAATTTTTTAGTTTACAGTACTTACATTATATCTCCGACCGGGAATGTCATTTGAGCGGTAAATTGCATCTAATTGCTATAGTCCTTTTAGACGGATTTGCGAACGTGACATTCGCGTTGATGTTTTGTATTGTGCTGTGATGTTGCGGATTTGTCGTGGTGGATAGCAGTGTGCAATGGTAGTGCAGTTTGAATTTATTTGTACATTTGATATTACGGGGCGAGCGTCCAACATGTGGACTGCAGTCTCTGCCTGTTTGTATAATATTCTTTTGGGGCACGACCGGGTTGAGATTGATGTACCCGTTGTACATATTTTTCATTTCTGTACTAGGTTTTACCCCACGACGGAGTGCACGGATAGCCGGGTTCTGGAGGGCAACGGGTCCGCATTTCATGGCTTTGAGAGGCAGAGGGGCTTCACTCTAGAATTGGCAGACTATTCGCCGCACTCGTAGGGGGTATTGGTTGACCCAAGGAGGGGTGCTCAAGTTACCGGATTCCGTGAAGTGCAGGGTGGTCCATTCACTTTGCTGTAGGGGGCTGCCTCGCTTCAGGTTTTGGTGGGTAACTTGCCGCACCCGTAGGGGTCTAGGATTCATTGCACAGGATATCCACACGACCAGGGGAACGTCGGGTTTCAGCAGCGGCTCTGTGAAACCCGAGGATCCCAGTTTATCTGTATTGTTCTGTGATGCTTATTACTTTTCTGTAATGTTGCATATTATCATGCCTGGAGAGATTATTGTATATTGGTATATATACTAGTAGATGTTTTATATGTTTTGCAACCACGCTAATTCAGTCCCCGCTCTGTCGTTAGTTAAGTAACCTAACGGGTGATGACGGGACCCAGTGATGAATGCGGATGACATATACGTACATTTTATTTTTTGTTCTTTTCTGTCGTTGGTTAAGTAACGTAATGTGTGATTAAATGATTGGACTGCGTTGATTCTGATCAATGCAAAGGAAAACAAACCTGTTTGGCAGTTGTTGGAACAATTTTAAAAAGTGTTATTACAATGACGTTTCTTTTTGTTTTGCATAGTGGTATTCGGTTGGAATATCCTGAACCCCATTCGACGAGGCAAGGGCCGATATCCCTTCACCGGGAATGACCCCTTGGGCAGAAATTTTGCATCAGGGTAATAACTTCACTATAGTCGATTACAAGTTGATTTGCATCGCGGTATTCAGTTGGAATATCCCGAACCTCATTCCACGAGGAAAGAGCCGAGATCCCTTCACCGGGAGTGACCTCTTTAGGAAAGGTTTTCGCCACTATATTTTTATAAAAAGCTATCAGGTTCCTTCAACGATATCAAGTTCGTTACGTTAAAGGTTTTTCGCTAAAAACCAGCCGTAGCCCTCCGTCATTTCTTTTTGATATTCACTAGTATTCAAGCTATGTATTTTGACCAACGCCAAGGCATAGTGTTTGGTATCTGCTAGGTATTCATTTGTTGCATAGATAGATGAGTTTGTTTGGGACAGTCGTTCTGCCATTTTGCCCAACGTCAAGGGCATGTGCGGGTGGGTTCAAATTGACAAGATAGTGACGGGTAGAACTTAGCATGTGACTTATGACATTTTGACCAACGCCAAGGTCATAAGAGCATGTGGCAAAAATCATATCGGGAGTTTCTAAAGAAACTGAAACTTGCCAAGTATGCGCATACCTTCTGGAGTGTGAGTAACGTGGATGGATTCCGTCACGTTATCATGCGATGAGAGTTGGATCCAGATTCCCACTGATGAGTTAGTTTACTCTTCGGGTGATCCCGATTGATTCTTCTTTCAGGTTTGGAGGAGAATTTGACAGTACAGTGGGCGGTTTCCTGATTAGATAAAGTGATAACCATTCTGATATAGATTAGAGTGCACGCAGAGTGTTTCTTTTCTCTCTCTCTTTTGCAGCGACCTTTGACCGACCCTAGACTATGACTCAGTGACCAAGTTGACCGAACCTTCTTAAAAAACTAGCTTTTGGATTGTCCGAGTTGCATAAGTCATTGCCGCTCCTTCTTCTACCCTTTAAATTTCTCAGAACACCCTGTATTTCTACGGACATCCACTTCCATTGGATAGATCCATCGTATGGTTATATACGAACTCGAAGGGACATCTTCGAGGATGGATCCAGGTTTAGGAGAAATAGAATTGGTTTATTCAGTTGTCTTTTACTATCACCTTCTCTCAGGTTGCGAGGGCTCCTTAGTTTAGGAGAGTACACCTATTACGCTTATTGGATAGTCTTCTTCCAAACCATAGGCAGGTGCCAAAAGGTGGGGAATGAAGAAAACAAATTAGCCTAAGTAGGGTGTGCAGAAGGTAATATGTAAAGACAAAATAAAGGGATTAGAAAGAGGGCAAAGTAAATTGCGACTGCTATCATTCACGACCAAACCGCGTACTTCATCGCCAATCCTATTTCAACTTTGCTTTTTTCCCCAGTTCGGGAGAAATAGAATAAGGTATTATTCAGTGGTCTTTTATCATCAACTTCTCTCAAGTTGCGAGTACTCCTTGGTTTAGGAGGGTACACCTATTATGCTTACTGGATAGTCTTCTTCCAAACCTTAGGCTGGTGCCGAACAGTAGAGAAGGAAGAAAACCATTTAGCCCAACGATGGTGTACAGAAGGTAATGACTAAAGACAAATAAAGGCATTTGGAGAGATGGCAATAAAATATACGGTTGAAGTCATGAATTGGATTATGGAAGAGGCATTGCTAAGAATACCAAGATACCCCTACGAAACATTTTCATGTTTCAGTGCATTGTTAAAGCAAAACTGTTTTCCCGATTAGATACTTACTCCATAGTATGTATTTACCAGGTATGATTCTCATATCTGTATGGTTTTACAGATAATGAGTGGGAGTAAGTTATTGGGAATTAGGTAATTATCCTCATTATATCGGAATTCGTTGTAATTGGTGATATTTGAGGAAATCTCCTGGGTACAGTTTTCAACATACGATGCACAGGTTTTGAGTTATTCAACTCAGCGGACTTATACAGAGTATTGTATGTTGTCCAAGTGTCCATCAAGACAAAGGGGTAGGTCCTCGTACTATGTTCTTCTTACTTGTAACTTCTCTAGTTTTTAGACAAGTGTTTCGTAGAAATACAATGTATATGTTTTGAGAAGTTGTGGGTATAAGAATAAAGTAGAGAACCACATATCGCAAGTATCGGGATTCTTCAAAGTGATCGAAGATGTAGATTCTTGTGATTGGTATTCAGTTGAGAAACTTGTTTCTCTTTCAGGTTACTCATAATTGGATGGATTTCCAAGTTGAGTAATGCTGATTAACCTCTTTCCATTAAGTTTATATGCACTGGAGATAGTTGCATGGTTTGAATCTGGTTCCAATTAAATAAGTGCCAAAGTTTCTATATTGGATATAGAATGGTTCATATCTTAACGATGTTAAGGTACGGGGAGTTGTCCGGCTTATGCTTAAAACCAGACTCCGGATAACTCAGGGCACGTTTCTGTAATGGCTGTTTGTGGGTTAACCCTGGCTATGACGGGGGTTGATTTTCTACCATTTGGAAGATCAATAGTGATATTGTTCTTGACTCGCCACAGTTTTAGTAAAATGGATTTTTTCAGAAAACAGTAGTGGGAGTATGGTAGAACTGGAAGTGATTACAGAACCGTAAACGATTACGAAAAATTTAATAGGACTTAAAGATTCAATCAGGTTTGACATTCCATTAGCCACTCCGCAGACATGGTGGGTAACCTCAGGCACCCGAGAGGTACTTCGGTAGCCTCAAGGACGGTGACAGGGAGGTTCTTATCTACCAAGACTTGACACTACTGTTGTTCCAGGCTATGAGACCCGGCAGGAGGATAAGTATAGTGTCGTTCTAAACTCGCTTTACAAGTGCACGCATATATTATTCTGCCAGAGGGTTGTTGTGGTCAGCGGAAGCATAGTGGTCAAGTAGCTTATGTCTATAAATAGACTAGAGCAGATATAACGGAGATAGATCATCTATTTTTGATGTGACAGTCATGGGTTTGACTTCATCAAAATAGGGGATGGATCTGTTAAGAAGGTAGTAGGGTATGATGTCATGATATTTGTATGACATACACAGAGTAGGAAGTAAAATTCCTATACTACGGTCGGTTGTTCTGTGGTCGTCACATAGTTGTTTCTCCAGACAGGATATGGATATAATATCTGACATTCCGGTTTTAGATTTAGATTTGGGTAGTTTCACAATATGGGTACTTTAACAGTATTCTGATAGTTTTTAGAATAGTTGATTCCTGGCATGGTGGTGTACCTGCAGGTGATGGAGTCACCATCTCTAAAAGTGTCTTACAGACTAAAGGAGAGAGGGATGTGCATGATCGGTAAATCACTTGCTTAGGCAATTGAGTCAATCGTGAGATGTCAAGTACCACACCAGATGTTGTTTTTGCTCAAGATGCGATAAGTTTGTATTAATCCAATCCTGGAGCTACATAAGGAAGCAGTTTTAGAACATAAGTGCATGTTCTACGGATTTGATGACGGCAGCCTCCTTCGGGAGACGGTTGTCATTCCAGGCTTCAAAGGTGACATGGATGACAGAGTGATTGTCAGAGTTATAGTTTTCCCTCTGACGAGGGACAGTATTATGGACAGGTGGTCCAAGAGGATACTGTGGGAGGCATGGTGCAGGATACTGATTAGGTTCAGTGATTGATACTGTCTAAGAAGTTTGGATTTGGAGTTCATTTATGAACAAGGCCCCATCAGATATCCAGACATATTCTAAGACAGGTATTACTCAATTCGGGAGATGGCTTTCTCCGCGAACTTGAGATTAAGAGAGACATAGAAAGAAACATCAGGGCGGATCCACTCACTGAGGCTATTTCTCGAAAACAATAGTTTTACAAACGGGCTTTGTGAAACTGATTAGTAAAGGAGTTGGATGTTCGATGTCACACGGGCTGTGAGTATGCGACATCGTAATAATTAGACTTAAGTGCAAGTGGGAGATTTTTGGATATAGTGCCATCAAAGTAAATTATTGGATCGCAGGCACGTGATTGAAATGATTGCGGAGGACCTATACCAGTAGGATAGTCTTACTCGAGATGATAGTATGCTATCTGGTTAGCCTTTATCAGTCGTGTACAGGTTCAGGTGACTGATCACTATTACACTTTGAAAGAGCCTTTCGGATCTTGCTTTACTACCAACAGTATGATGACGATCATATACGTGAGAGTTGGGTGGTTTATAAGCATATCCATAATTGTGGTCCCTAGTCGTGGGAGTTTCGAGACAGGGCATCGATACTCCGGAGTAGACTAGTGTATACAGTCGAGACCCCGACGAGGAGCGGTGGCCGGTCTCACAAGCCACTGGCGTCAGTTGGATCACCTAAGATTTATACATGTGCTCATTGGGTTATGAGTACACCGGACAGGACTCGCCGGGAACCTGCTAATTTGTATTATACCTATCGTCAGACAGCAGTTCCCTGGTGACGTATGTACAGGTTAGTTCATCGACCTGAGGTCGTCATTTGTCTCGTGTGAGTTCCCACTGTGCTTTGATTTCTACCCTACCATGGCTCGAAGGAGTCGTGCAAACAGGTATTTTTTGGGTACAGTCCCGAGCCACATAGAGGCAAGTGAGCGGATCGGCAGGGGATTCTTCTCTCCCGGTATTGGCGGTGAGATCGTGCCGTGTCTAGGAGAGCCATTACACAAAGCCCACGGCCGTGGCAGGAGATTTACTGGTAGGTACTCTAATAGTATCTCAGGGTGTTTTTGGGCTACACTCCGACACGACTTATACTGCTATTGAGGGTCTTACGTTACCAGCCCCCTAGGCCGATATGCGATACTCATAGACGAACGGACCAGACTGTATATACATTGTCACTGTTAAGCTCCGTAGGATTTCCGGATGAGTTCGCTCATCGGCCTCCCTTGAGGTCAGTACATGGGCAGCCGTTACGCACAGCTAGTGCCGCTGACGGCTTGTGATTAAACCCACTACCAGGGTACTGACTAGTCATTAGAGTCCCCCACAGATAGTTTCCCAAGTTTGGGCGAAACGTTGTAGAGGCCGTATGGTTTTATGGCAGGGTTCAGAGAATGCACGTGCGTTTACGCACGTGTCATATTTCGGGCAGATAATACTGGTGGGCTTTGGTTTAAGCCGGATCCGAGTATTATACTGTGTAGATATAATATCTTTGTCTCTATTGCATTTGTATTCGGTCGTAATACAAATGCGGGTATGTTTATACTGTTACGGGGTTATCCTGAAATTCGTTTCGGGATCGCTTTTGGAAGTTACCAGTTTCCAGTTTCTAGTTTTCTATCGCCCGTCCTTAACATTCGCTTAAAAATGGATTTATCTTTTCTTGAGATGAGTGTGGAAGCTTCTAGTTGATGACTAGGATGGTGAGGTGTTAAGTGACTCATTAGTGCATTTAATGATTCATTTAATGTAAGGGTGACTAGGTTAAGATGATTCATTGTTTCCATTAATGCATTTTGTAAAGCTTAGGATATTTTTCCTTGATCTTTTGCTTATGGTTACCTTCCCTTGCTCCTACCCTCACCTCCCTCCTCCTATATAGTGGCCGGCCATTCTCTTGGTGGTAGATATGGTTGTTGTTCATTTGAAAAGATTATGATAGTTTTGGATTCATGGAAATTAGATTGCCTCATTTCTCATTTCACCCGATTCAAATGGCAACTTCATTAACCGTTCGTCCATGGCTTTGGACGAAGCGAGACAAATTGTTCTACTCATTCTCTACATCAATCATGGTTATCTCTTTTACCAAACTTGATGACCGAGTTTCCTCGAGTCAGAGGGGGGAGCCCGTTTAAAGATCCGTTGACGTGGTGCCACCTGGACGAGGAGATCGGAGCAGACGCAACGGAGCGTGGGATGATGGTTAAAGAACGAAGGACTCGGATCGTTCAGTATAACCTTTCTACCCTCTTTTTAGTTTGTTAGTTTAGCAATAATGGCAGATCCGGGTTATAGTATATGATAGCGCCAGCTAAAAAGTTTTGTTCCGCATTTGGCGTCTGTTAGACGGCCGGGGTGCTACTATAGACTTACAGCGCGTGGATGTTTTCGATGCGGAAGACTTCAACACTTCGTCAGACATTGTTCCTTAGCATGACAACAGGGTCATATTCTGAGACGTCATGGACACGGAGGGTTCGCTCAGAGGGGTCAGTCTTACAGAGGAGGAGTTCGGCCTGCTGCGGGTAGAGGGAAGACACGAGAGTTTGCTTCTACTCATCGGGACGCGAGGGCGTCCAATGCAGAGTTTTCAGGTACTCTTCCAGTATGTTCTTTTGTTGCACACGTATTGCTTGATCCGGATCCACGCACTCGTACGTTTCCACACATTTCGTGCCGAGTTTGGTACGAGAGTCGTATTAGGTAGATCAGCCGTTTGCTGTGTTAATTTATGTCAGCGATTCTTTTGTTGCGCGACACGTAATTCGGTCATGTGCCAATCACATAGGAGATTGAGATTTGTCTGTCATTTTGATCCTTCTAGAGATGTTGGATTTGGCGTTCTCCTGGGCACAGACTGGTTAGCTACGTGCAAGGCGTTTGTGGACTACCGTGAGGAAACAGTCAGGTTTTGTTTTCCCCGGCGAGTCAGTTTTTGTTGTGCAGGTGGGTAATTGTGCCGCCTCTCACAGCTTGAATTCAGCCTTTTTCGCTAGTCGACTTTTGAGGAGATGTCGTGGATTCTTAGCGTTCTGTCGTGATACCGTAGCCACAATTGGTTTATTGGACCGGTTTTCTTTCGTGCGAGAGTTTTCCGACGTTGTTCCAGATGAGCCGGCGAAGCTTAAGGAGCTTAAGGATCTGCTGCAGAGTTATTTGTTGGGGGGAGTTTCGTGCGTCTGAGTGTTTCGCATTAGGAAGCTCCTATTTCTGTTCGTCAAGGAGAAAAACGACAGATTGAGGTTGGGTATTAATGGATCGTCAATTGAACCGGCTTACGGTGCGGATAGGTATACTTTACCTCGCATTGACGATTTCTTCGATCAACTCCAGAGTGCGAGACATTTTCTAAGTTTGTTTGGGATCAGGTCATCATTGTTGCAGGTTCGGAGTGATGACATTTCGAAGACTGCCTTGTGCGTACTATGGGCTTTGTGTGTATTGGTGTGTCATTGGATTCACCAATGCCCTAGCAGCATTCGTAGATGTGATGAACCGGATTTCTTCAGGCGTTTCCTCGACCACTTATTGTTGTGTTATTTAAATCATTCTGGTCTATTTAATGTGCCTTGAAGGACATGAGTAGCACTTGAGGATTTGTTTTGCTGATACTGGGCGAGCCCCAGCGATTTGGTAAATTCTCGGGAGTGTTCTTTCAGACTTGTTTGTGTTGACACCTAGGTCTTGTAGTTACGGGAGACGGTTTTGTATGGTTCCGAGGAAGATCGTGGCCGCGCAGCTTAGGCCCAAACTTTTGAGCAGGACGGAGGTCCGCAGATTTTTGGGCATAGCAGGTTTTTACCGCCGTTTCGTGCAGGATTGCTAGTGTAGTGCTGCACCGTTGACTGAATTGACCGGAAGGGAGGTTTCTTTTCTTTTGACTGATGCGTGTGTGCGGAGTTTCGGCAGTTGAAGATTCGGTTAACAACTGCATCGGTTCTTTCTTTGCTTTTTGGTTCGGGCAACTTTATGGTTTAACTGTGATGTTTCGTGAGTAGGGCTCGAGTGTGTACTGAGGTGACACTATGGAGTTATCGCTTTTGCTTCCCTAAATTTGGAGGAAGTATGAGAAGGATATCCCACTAATGATCTGAAGATGGCCGCGGTGGTTTTCCGTTGGAGATTTAGAGACACTACTTGTTCGAGAGTCATGTCAGATTTTCACGGACAACCAGAGCTTAATGTACATCTTCCTGCAGCGGATTTTGATTGTTGTGATAGTGCTCTGCAGATTTACAGTTCTTGTGCGATCGTTGGGTACAGCTTAAGTTTGTCCCTACTGAGGGGACAACTTGCTCATGTCCGCGCCCGACCACTTTTCTTTAATCGCTTTCGCGAGACACTACCCGCAGATGCTCGTTCGTCAGAGGTACTTGAGCTTATTCGTCTGGGTAATGATTCGGAGACCTTGATTTGTAACAAGGGTGTGCTAAGTTAGGGACGCGTTTGTGTACCTGATATTATTGGGTAGAGACGTGAAATCCTAGGGCGGGCACATCGGTCAACTCTCTGTACTCATTCAAGTTCCACCAACATTTAACGTGACTTGTGAGATAATTACGGGTGGGCAGGGATGTAAAGAGAAGTCTCGGATTTCGTTTCAAGGTGTCTGTCTTGTTGTGTGCTTGGGTTGAGCAACTGGGACCGGCTGGAGAGTTGCAACCTTCAACCGTTCCGAAGTGGGAATGGGAGCAGGTCTACACGAATTTCGTTATGGTGTCTACCCAGGTTTGGTCAGGGTGTGACTCCATTCGGATGCTTGTCGTCCGGATATACTCGGCTTGCTCAGTTGTTCTTTGTTAAGTTTGTGCGTGCATAGTAATTGTTGTTGGAAGTTGGGGATCGACACTCGCCATTGTTAGGGTTCTCCTTCGATAGCTGTTATCAGGAGACACTCAAATTGGCAACCTTTAGGTTAAGGGGTTAGGTCGTGTCGATCACCAGTCTGTTTTTCTAACTCTGTGTTGTACGATTTTTGGACCCCAACTAGTCTAGAGACTTCAGAGATACTCCAGTTATTTAGGTCAGGATGAAAACTGCCATTTCGGACAGAAGTCATATGCCGACCAAGATGGTCGCAGATTCGAGTTCGCAGTGGCAGATCATGTATTCCTACGGATTTTTCCGATAAATGACGTGTTGAGTTTTAGGAAGCTTATCCCAGGAATGTAGGTCTTTTTAAGATCCTTAAAGCGAGTTAGTTTCGTTGCCTTTAATTTGGCACTTTCACCCAGATTATTGAGTATTCACCCCGTATTCCATGTATCGATGCTTTGCAATTACCTTCATGACCTTTCTCACATGATTCAGCACCAGACCATTTAGTTCGAGCGTGATCTTTCGTTCACCAAGCAACCAGTCGTAATATTGGACCGGCTGGTGAAGAAACTCTGATCTAAGGTCTTGCCATCAGTGGAGGTGCTTTGGCGCAGCCCAAATGGTGAAGAGATCACTTGGGAGGCCAAAGGGGAGACGCGGAAGAAACTCCCTAATCTCTTTGAAGGTACGCGTAGCTTTGTATTTTTAAATTCGGAGACGAATTTCTTTAAGGGGGGAAGATTGTAACACCTTAGGATATGTTTAGTGGTTAATTATATTTTAATATATAGTTTTTTAATAAAAAGTTTACCAAATTGAGTTTCAAATATTTTATCCTATTTAATGAATATTTTATTAGAATTTTTCTAGGCTTGCACACACTTGTGCATGTAAACTAGGGTTAAAATTAGGGTTAGACCATGGTTAGCAACCATGGTGGACTAACCATTTTGTTTAACCCATTGTCTTTAAGTTGGTTAGTCTTAATTAAGTATGTGTGTTTTTTTTTGTAAAAGGAAATTTTGTTTGTTTTGGGAGTTGACTTGGGTGAAAGAGAGAGAGAGAGAATGGGCATGATTGGCATCATAGCATGAGCCCATGCTTTCATTAATGAGGTAAGGGAGAGAGAGGGGTTGACTCTCATATCACTCATTGCTTCATTTTCAAACACTCCCATTTCCTCACATCTCTCCCTCTCACTTGCGCACACACACACACATCCAACAGCAACAACAACAAGGCAATAGCAGCAGCAACTACAAGCAGCAGCAACACCCAGCAGCAACAGCTCCATGCAGCAGCGGCAGCACACGTAGCAGCAACACAAGCAGCACCAGCATCAACACCAGCAGCCTCAGCACAGCAGCAGCGACCCCAGCACAGCAGCAGCAACAAGGGCAGCAACAGCATCAGCAGTAGAAGCAATAACAGCAGCAGGAGAAGCAAGCAGCAGCAGTGACCGGCAACTGCAACACCTTCTTCCCTTCCTCTTCTTCTCTTTGTCCTGCAACGTAGGGTCGAGTGAGGTATAACCCCTGAGCTCAACTTCTTTATTTGCTAGAATTATGTGTGGTTAAGCTTAATTAGTATTTAATATGAGTTGTGGTGCTAGTTTGTGCTTAGGTGGGGTTTAAGCTAAGTAAAGACCTTTCATGGTTTAAATAGCTTGATTAGGCGTTAATATTGTTATTTAAACCTATTAGTTCCACTAGATTTCACTAAATCACCTTAAAAATTCCAATTTGAGTTTTAACACAGTTTTTAAACAAGTTTTGGGATACGAGTGACCTGCTATGTCTGTGAGCATGTTTTTGTGTGGCAAACACATACAGGATAGTGTACAGGGTATCTAGGGTGTTGGGTTGAAGTTCGAGCCCGTTCCACCACCAAAAACCCGGCGGCAACCCTAATTTTTCCGGTGTCGCCGACCCCCTATTGATTTGGGTGGTTTTGCTGATTTGAGTGATCTGTAGGATTTTGTCAGTTGGTGAAATCTGGGATTATAATTTTAGTAAGAAAACTTGTACACTAGGCTAGAAATTGTTCTAGGATCATAGTGTAGGAACATAGGCCCATTCCACCGGTTTTTGGCCAATAAGACCCCCTTGCCGCCGGCCCATTTTTCTTGGATCATGTTGATACTTTGCAGGTAGCTGTCTGTAGGAATTCTAAGAGATTTGGTCTTGTTTGTTTTTTTGTTTCTCGTTTTGCTTCGATATCGCGTTTTGCGGGATATTTGCTTATGTGGATTTTCCTTGTATATATTCCAGGTTCACAGGCAGGTACGTCAGACGCCGCAAAGAAAGGGAAACAGGTGGTCAGCTACGTGTAGCACACGACCAGGTGAGTAGATTTAACATCTACGGGAAAATCGCCCGTATGGCGTTAAGCGTCAAGGCGTGTTAGGATATTTAGTCATCGATGTTCATATGGACTAGTAACATACCTTCTTGTAGCATATAGAAATGATAACATAGAACACTGCACCGTCACTAACGGTTCAAGCTGCACGAGCACTATTTGAATGTTACACTCACACCGTTAGTGATTGCCATGACACTCGCACTATAGGATTGCTACACATTATACATATCGTTTGATTGCTGCAACATATATTGATATTTTCATACCTGCGCACATTCACACTGTATACTCATACCAGTGCTCACATATATTGATATTTTCATACCTGCGTACATGCCCACTGTATATTCATACCAGTGCACACATATAATGATATTTTTATACCTCCGCACATGCACACTGTATAGTCATACCAGTGCACATATATATTGATATTTTCATACCTGCGCACATGCACACTGTATACTCATACCAGTGCACACATTTATTGATATCTTTATACCTGCGCACATGCACAATGTATACTCATACCAGTGGACACATATATTGATATCTTCATACCTGCGCACATGCACGCTGTATATTCATACCAGTGCACACATATATTGATATCTTCATACCGGCGCACATGCACACTCTATATTCATACCAGTGCACACATATATTGATATCTTCATACCCGCGCACATGCACACTGTATATCCATACCAGTGCACACATATACTGATATCTTCATACCTGCGCACATGCACACTGTATATTCATACAAGTCCACACAAATATTGATATCTTCATACCTACGCACATGCACACTATATATTCATACCAGTGCACACATATATTGATATCTTCATACCTGCGCACATGCACACTGTATATTCATACTAGTGCAACACTCATATTCGCATATATATATATATATGTGTGTGTGTTTGTGTGTGTTACATTTATGGAGGACATTGACATGATTTAAAAACTATGGGACCGCATGGGATATTTCAAAACTGGAACTTTTAAATGAGCGGTTTTCCCTTTCTTTTACTCTTAGTGTCATACGACACATGGCATGGATTTACGCATTGAGTTTGGATTTTTGTGATTTCTGGATTTGGGAACCAGAGTATTATTTTAAGAAAATACGCACTGTTTTAAAAACACGGTTTCCCTTGATATGATATTTCAGTGCGTCCACCATGAGTTTTCTCGGTTCCAGAGAGCTTGTGTGACTATACCCGATTCGAGGAGCAGTAGGCACCGATTGCGGGTACATGGTGGGCCCGGTATGGTAACCCGGGGCAAGAAGACTCGTATTGTTAGACGGTGAGCCCGGCATAGGGACTACTACCTACCGGTGATTGGTTAGACCTGGCGGTTATCCGGAGGATACTGACCAGGGATGAGAGATGGATACGGGACGATCTGCACTGCCGGAGCAGAGGGCCAATTCCGCAGACGGAGCCCGATATTTGTGGATTTGTGTGTCGATGCTAGACACGATGATTCATGATATTTTAGTGTGCCGATGCTAGGCACCCATGATTCTATGAGATTTACAGGATTTGGGCATATGGATGGACACCGATTATTTTCCACGTTGATATTCCGTGTAGATATTATTATTCACATGCTTAACATTCAGTATTTTATATCTCATCCTGTATCTGTTGTACCTGATAGTGTACATATCCTATGCACGATTATTGCATACCATGCTCACCCTATATAGATATCATTAGATTGCATATGCTATGCACGATTATTGCATACACTGCTCACCATATATAGATGTCATTAGATTGCATATGCTATGCACGATTGTTGCATACCCTGCTCATCCTATATAGATGTCATTAGATTGTATATGCTATGCACGATTATTGCATACCCTGCTCACCCTATATAGATGTCATTATATTGCATATACTATGCGCGATTATTGCATACCCTCTATATAGATGTCATTAGATTGCATATGCTATGCATGATTATTGCATACCCTGCTCATCCTATATAAATGTCATTAGATTGCATATGATATGCACGATTATTGCATACCCTGCTTATTATGTTGAGATGTTGTTAGATCGTACTTGATGCATGATTACTGCTCATATAGTTCATCATATAGATGTTATCTGTTGGCATAGGTTAGAGTATCGCAGCATGTGCATACTCGCGATTACCTTTATATGTTATCTACTACTCACGAGTTGGCAACTCACCCCCGTTGTGCCACAGTGTTTGCAGGTTGCCCCTCGGAGTAGTCACGGCAGGCTGGTTTCTAGCATCTTTTGACACAGATACCCCTACAGTAGACGTACTAGCTCTTTTGCTGATAGGTGGGTTTTGTGCGGTATCTGTTTATTTTTCAGTTATGTACATCATTGTATCTAGTACTCTCCATCTACCACTTATTTATTGACTTAGAGACCAGTTGTGAGGACGATGTATATTATTCTGTATTCTAGTGTCGAGCTCGTTGTGAGCCGACTTTACTTATGCAGTTCTTATCATTTGTGATGTTTTCCACTTATTGCCCTTTTCTTCGCTACGGCGTCGTATATTGTTATCGTGGTGATTGTCTATTTAAAGTTTTCTTAGCAAATGTTTAAACACTCTATACTTTTACTGGTTTGATTTCTGGGTTTCGGCGTACTTAGTCGCGTTACGCCTGTAGACGTTACGTGGTTAAGTGTCTGTCACGGGCCAAACTTTGGGTCATGACATAAATCTAGCAGTTCAGTCTTAGATGATCGGTTGCCATGGAATTTTTATGTGATCAAAAGTCCGTCGCAATCATGTAGCGTACGTGGATACTCGTCGGGTAAACTTAATAGACAGCCACGCCCCAAAGCCCCGACCAAGTGACTGTAGGAGAACCCCGTCGCCAAAAGCATCCGTTCGGGTGCTCGCGGCAGCGGTGTTCCGCCTTAGTGCACTTCGTCGACGGCATCTGAGGGTGCGGCCGTCTACTAAAGTTTGCAACGAGCATTCGATCAGGCTGTCGTGAATCTTGTTGAATTGCCCAACTTGATATTGAAAAGTGTTTTCGATATTGGGACAAAAATGCGGAGTTTATAATTGTTAGGCATGCGATGTCTAAGGAATTCATTTGGTTAGGCATGCGATGTCTAAGAAGGTTGTGGATTCCAACTGTTATAGTTTTACACTTTCTTTTCTGCGACCGTAAGTGTAATATGTAGTGTATCGCCGGTTTCGTTGCTATACATTAACGACAATTGGGATACGCATATTTACTCACGTTGATGATATGTGATATTATGTGTTGCCGTGATATGTTATATTGGATCGTCGTATTCTGAATAGACAGGGGTTTTATGTTAGATGAGGGTTTTTATTTCCATTCATGTAAAATTAATCTGTATGTAATATTCATTTATTGGGGCACTTCCGGGCTGAGGATGATGTCACCATTGTATATTATTTACTTTTCCGCATTAGGTAGACCCAAGGCGGGGAGCATAAGTAACCGGGTTCTAGGGTCTAAAGGGAGACCATCTCGAGGAGTCGAAACCGGGTCTCCTAACCCTAGAATTGGCAGAGTTGCTTGCCGCTCTCGTAGGGGTCTAGGGATGTGGGTTTGGCTATTCATCACGACCGTGGAATCCGTAGTTTATACAGGCTCGTATTAAAACACGGACCTCCGAGTATATCCAATATTTCATATATGTTCTTCTCCTGCAATGTTCTGTGATGAGATCATATTACTGCCTGAGACGAATGTTTATATTATATATATGAGATATATATTATATTGCAGATTTCGTTTCAAATGTAATGCTTGTGAAGCATAATAAAATGGGACTTCATTAATGAGATTAATGAAATAAAAAAAACCTAAAGATGTTGTAGAAACTTGTTTAAAAACAGGTAGCTCTAGTTCCTGCTTTGCATAGCGGTATTCCTTGTAGAATATCCAGCACCTTATTCGATAAGGAAAGAGCCGAGATCCCTTCACCGGGAGTGACCTCTTTAGCGAAACGAGCAGATGCTACACAAACTCGGTTTGTCTTTTGATTGTTTTTATAGTTCTTGCTTTGCACAACGGTATTTGTGAAATATCCTGCACCTTATTCGATGAGGAAAGAGCTGAGATCCCTTCACCGGGAGTGACCTCTTTAGCAAAACTAGAAAAGGCCTCAAAAACATTCCATCTAAAATCACTCGATTCAACAATGATATCAAGTTCATTACGCAGAGGGTTTTCTTAAAAACCTGTCGTAGCCCTCCGTCATTTCAGATAAGTAGTATTTAGTATTCGTACTACGTTTGTTGGCTTTCGTCAGGGCATAGTGTGCGGTAGCTATTTATGCTTATCTGTATAAGCATATGATGCGATTGAGTTAGGGTAGTCGTACGACTTTGTTGGCTTTCGTCAAGGGTCATGCGGGTGGATTTAATTCAATTGGGAAATGACGGGTTGAACTTGACTAGTAGCCTATGGTTTGTTAGCTTTTGTCAAAGTCATAGGATGCTAGGGGGAAAATACTATTGGGAATTTCAAGTGTTGAAATTTGCAATGAGATTGCATACCTTCTATGAGAAAGTTGGATCCCGATACCCGCTGCGAGTAAGAGTTACTCCTGGGAGAGTTTTACATATTACAATTAGCCGATCAAGTTGGTGACTAGAAAGGTGTCAACGGGGTTATGCCTCTGGGAAAACGAGCTTTATTTTAATTAAGTCCGTGCGAAAGCACGGGGAACCTCCCTCAAAGTACCGGCACTGGCCTGGCTGAAAGATTGGCGAACTTATACAGTGTAATTAATCCAGGCTAGTCTTTCCTTTTAGGGTTTTAAGGAAGATTTGACTAAAACAGTGGGAGACATCCCTAATAAATATATTAAATAACCAATCTAATCTTGCAAGAGCATACGCTGAGTGTTTTCTTCTCTCTCTTTCCTGGTTACGACTATGTCACGCCATAATCAAGATAATAATACGGATGTATTGACCGAACCCGCTTGTTATACTGCGCTAGAGAACGTTGGTCCCTCTCCAACTTATAATTGTTATAAGACAGAGCAGGAAATATGGAATTACCAGATTCCCGTGCCACCCAAACGAAGAAAGTTCATGCTATTGCATCTTCTTCGGGAGTGTTCATTACACAGAATTGTTTCTCAATATCCTTTACGTCCTGGGTATTTGATACCGGATCAGGATCCCACATATGTAATTTGTTAGTTGGGCTATAGACAGGTAGAGAACTGAGAATGGGTGATAAATTTCATGAGATAGAAACGATGCAAGTGTTGCAGCCAAGTCTGTTGGTAGTTATCACCCTGTATTAACAAATACATTGATTCTGAACAAATGTTATTAGATACCGAACCTAATATACAACATCAAATCAGTCTCTTTATTAGTAAAGAAGGATATAATTTTGTATTGTTGGATAATGTTTTGAACATTTCCTATATCAAGAGTTGATCGGTTCAGACACGTTATCTAAAAGCATAGACGTTCTAAATCAAACCACAGTTCTTACTGTACAGAACACACACAAGAGGAAGAGTTCAGAAATGAACGAATCCTTCTCGAGGTATTGTAGATTAGGTCATATCAATATGACCCGACTAGCTAAAGTTACATATAGATGCATATTTAAATAAGTTTGAATATACATTTAGTGAAACTTGTCATTCATGTAACAAAGATAAGATGGCCATAGCTCTGTTTATTAGAAACAGAGAAAGAGTTAGTGAACTCTTGGGATTGGTACATGATGATGTATGTAAGTTCCCTGTCTACACATGCCAGGACTGGTTCTTTGTACTTTATTATATTCACTGATAGTCTCTCAAGATTCGCACATGTGTTCCTGTTGAAACACAAGTCTGAACCTTTTAAGAAATTCAATGAATATAGGTCAGAAGTAGAGAACCAAAAACGGGTATAAGTATTATGTCCTTTGATGAGATCAAGGAGGAGAATACTTGAGCACGGGATTCCTAGATTATTCTAAAGGAGAATGAGATTCTCTCTCAGAATTACTCCTCCGTATACACCATAGCACCTCGGTGTATCGGGGCGGAGCAATCACACCCTATGTGATATGGTGCGCTCTATGATTAGTACTACTGAGTTTCCTATTCCTTTTTAGGAGTTATGCACTTGAGAAGCTGCATACTTATTGAATAGGGTTCCAATCAAATCAGTTGCCTACCACTTCATATGTGATATGGAATGGGAAGAGCCCATATCTTAAGTATGTTAAGATTTGGGGTTCTCCAGCCTATGTCTAAAAGCATAATCCGAACAAGCTCGAGGCAAGGTCAGTACTGTAGGAAGTTTGCTGGATATCCCAAGCATTCGCAAGGGAATATCTTCTACCAAACTGAGGAACAAAAGATGTTTTGTTTTCTTAACATGCCACCTTTTTTAAAGGGAATTTCTTGTAATGAAATTAGTGGTCATAAGGTAGAACTGGAAAGAGTTCCAGCTATACAAACCGCAGCTGATGATTTGGTAGAACCGGAGGATTCAATAGTTTCTAACGAACCTCAGCCTCTCCGCCGATCTAGTAGGGTTCCTCATCCACCTGAGAGATACTTCGGTTTCTCTATGACAGTGGGAGCGAGGATTGCATCATGAGATGATGACCAACTAGTTTCGAGAAGTCCATCAGGAGTGGGGACTCTGTAAGAATGGCTGGATGCTTAGCGATCTGAGATGGAATCCTTATACACCAACAAAGTATGGACTTTGGTTGCTTTATCTGAAGGGCTAAATCCCTATCAGGAGCAAGTATATCTTGAGAAGATTACTTGGTGTACATGGAAGAGTTAAGACTTTCAAAGCTATGCTTAAGTTCTTCCAGATCCTACTTGCCACGGCTACATACCATGAATACGATATCTGGCGGTTGGGTGTCATGACTGCTTTTCTAAATGATGATTTGGAAGAGAGGGTCTATAAGTACACAACCAGAGAGCTTCGTAGATAGTGGGAGCAGCGGAAACGGGTGCAAGATGTTTTATGTGATAAATAAGGCATCGCAGAGTTGGAACATCTATTTTGATGTGGTAGTCAAAGAGTTTGACTTCATCAAAATGGTAGATGAACCTTCTATATACAAAAAGGTAGTAGGGTGTATGGTGGTGATCCTCATAGAGTACGTGGATGACATACTCTTGATAGGGAAGGAGTTTCCTATGCTACGCTTGGTCAATCTTCTCTTATGACAACGATTCTCCAAAAGGACCAAAGTGATACCTTCTAAATCCTGGGTTTTGATCTATGAGATAGATGTAATTGGATGTTAGGATTCTCGCTAGTTGTAGTGAGATGCTATTAATCGATCCTGGGGAGAATCACTGGAAAAGGTTCCACGGTGATAAGGACGACTGAAAGTCAGTCGCAGCCATTGTCTTTACCCTCAGTGGAGGGACGGTATGTTGGAAGAGTTCTAAGCTAGATACCGTGACTTACTAGATGATTAAAGGCAAGATGCATCATTACCAAAGATGCTCCCAAAGAGGCAGTCTGGATATATATATAAGTTCATGAGATGAACTTCGTTCCTGCCATTGTGTGACAATGGAGTTGTGGCTTATGGCAAGGAATCCCCGTCCCATCAGAGATTCAGACATATTCTTAGGCAGTATCGCCTGATCATGGAGATAGTTGATCTCCAGGAAGATCGAGGTTAGGAGAGTAGACACAGAGGACAACAGCGCGAATCCACTCACAAAGTCCAATTTCCCAGTAGAGATTTTTATGGGATGGTTGAGTATGAGATACTTCAACCACATCTGATTGTTGGGTATACGAAAGCACAACAGATGGCCCTAGTGCAAGTGGGAGATTGTTAGTTATATGTATGCCCTAGAGGCCATTACTGTACATACGTTGTATATTGTAGTGGATGCTTGGACATATATAGGGAGGATTTTCTTGCTCGACACGATAGTACGCTATCTGGTTGTTCTTTATCTTAACATGTATTCTGATTGTCTCTATGTTACATGTTGATAAAGCCCTTTGGATATGTACTCGACTACTGGGACTATGATGAGATCATACTAGTGGGGCCACGGTAGTCGACGAGTACATCCTATAACTGTTCCTAGTCGAGGGTGTATCGAGACAGGGCATCGATACACCAGAGTAGACTAGCGTATACGCATCTTGACCCATATGATGGGCAATGGATGATCCCATATCCATCGGTGTTTGACATCAAGGATGGTGTACGGGTGCTCGGTAGAGACTGGGTACACTGGACGGACTCGCCGAGAACTCCCAGATGGTATGCTATCTGGTTACTCTTTATCTTAACATGTATTTGGATTGTTTCTATGTCACATGTTGATAAAGCCCTTAGGATGAGTACTTGACTACCAGGACTATGATGCAGATCATACTAGTGGGGACAGTGTACTTACTAAGTACATCCTTCAAAAGTTCCTAGTCGTGGGAGTACCGAGACAGGGCATCGATACTCCAGAGTAGACTAGCGTATGCGCTTCTTGACCCATATGATGGGCGATGGATGATCCCATATCCATTGGTGTTTGACATCAGAGAAGGTATACGGGTGCTTATTGGAGACTGGGTACACTGGACGGACTCGCCAAGAACTCCCAGATGGTATTATACCTCACGTCAGATGGCAGTTCTCCGGTTACACTGGTACAGGTTAGTCTGTAGATCCGAGATCGTCATAGAGTCTTGTGTGATTCCCCCTGTGCTTTGATTTCCATCATACCACGTCCAAGAGGGTGTGCAAAAAGGTGGCTTTTGGGTACAGTCCCGAATCACATGGAGGCAATGAGCGATAGGAGGGGTTTCGTCTCTCCCGGTATAGGGAGTTGATGTTGCGCTGTGTTCGATTGGCTATAACTGGAAATCCCTGGCCAGGGTTGCTGAGATATAATGGTAAGTGTTATCAGTAGTTTCTCGAACAGTTATGGACCTCATATCGACATGACTTATCAAGCTACTGGGGTCTGACGTTTACCACCCCTACACGAGATATGCGTCATATCAGACGAAGAGACCGGACTGTACGGGAGTGTTACGGTTGGATTCAGGGGAGAATGTACTGGAATGCTTGTTGATCTTCTGATTGCTAAAAACCTGGGTGGCTGTTATGTTTAGCTGAACGCTTGCAGCTTGTGGGTATTTGATATGATCATCACCTACTGCCGGCGTATTGACGATTCTTTAGAGTCCTACACAGAGGTTTCCTGGCTGAGGCAAAACGGAGTAGGAGCACATATATGATATGTGCGGGACTGAGAACAATGCGTGTATGTGATACCGTATTAGATTCTCGCGACATGAGATATCGGACGGGTATATGTGATATAGCCGGGTCATCGGATCAAGTGTTGAATCGGTGAACTGATACAGATTATATTAGTCGGTTATTTGTGAAATAGCCGGATTATCGGATCAAGTGTTGATTCGATAATTTAATGTATAATTATATATTTGATATATTAAATTACATTAACTAATATAAGCTCACTAAAAGATTCTTTTTCTCACTCGGGTAATACATTAATATATATGCGATATATGTTAATTGTATTATTTTATTTTGTTACAATAAATATTTTATATGTGATATATAATATTGTAACATGTTGTGGTTATAAATGTAACATGATTAGTGGAGATTAAACATGGTTAGGGTTTGATTTGGGTTGATTCTTTCTAGTAGCTTTGCTTTTGTTTTAAGCAAATATATTTGTTATGATATTTTTGTAGATATTTGTTTAACCCAACCCAACCCTTTAACCATGGTTCATTCTCAACATGGGTTAAGTTATCATACTTAACCCATGGTTGCATTTCTAACATCAATATACTTTTCATTATTCATCACAAAAGAAATAGATCATCTTCTTCCTTCTTCTTCTTTGGATAAAAAGCTTTCTAGCTTTTTATAAAGTGACGAAAATGAGTGAGATTAAGAAAAAAAATGAGAGCTAAATTCCTACTTCATCATCCTAATCAATTCTTGCCAATTAGATTAAGGTGTTCACTTCATTAGTAAGTGAGAGCTTGTGTTAAAGAAATTTCAAGGTAGATCATCTTTGTTATCGAAGATCGGAAGCAAGCATGCATCTTTCTCTTCTTGGAGCCTCTCTAGAGTCCGGGACCATGATGATCGCAGTGAAGAGACCTCAACACGGAGCTTATGAATCGAAGGACCGGACTACAAAGGTTGTAATCCCAAACACTTAGAAGTAAAGTTGTTTACTTGATATATGTTTCGCCTAGCAGGTTTTTCCAAGATCTTGGTTAGGTTTGTTCGGCACGTCTAAATTTTAAATCGTGCATGGTTGATGCCTTGTAGAACCTTGTGACAGTGCCTAGTAACCCTATAGGATCCGGATAGCTTTTTATAAAAATATAGTGGCGAAAGCCTTTGCTAAAGAGGTCACTCCCGGTGAAGTGATCTCGGCTCTTTCCCCGTAGAATGAGGTGCAGGATATTCTAACTGAATACCACGATGCAAAGCAAAAAGTAATCGGCTATAGTGAAGTTTGTAGGGTTCCTAGGCACACTAATGAGGTCTCACAAGGCATCAACCATGCCAATTTCAAACTTTACAAGTGCCGAGAAACCCTAATACGGATCGTTAACTAGAATTTTAGGCGAAACATGAATCTAGTTAACAACTTAACTAAGTGAACGGAAATACAACCTTTGTAGATCCGGTTCTCCACCTCCATTGCTCCAAGATGAAGTCTCCTTGCTGTCCAAATCAAATCCCGGGCTCTAGCGTCGGCTTCATCGGAGAAATGGGCGGGCTAGGTCATCGACTACGATGCCGAAGATGATCTACGTCGAGGCATCAGAAGATCAAGCTCCCACTTCACCAAGTCATGAAACTTGTGAAGAAAACACCATATACTACTTGGCAAGAGGTAGAGGATGAAGAAATAGGAGGTGGGTTCACTTTAGAATTGGATTTCTCACTCTTTTCATCAAATCACCATTGATGGAAGCAAGGTTTTCTTCTTTGAAGAAGAAGAAGAAGATAATTATGATAAGTTTTTTTCAAATAGAAAATAAAATCAATACTTATCATAAACCAACCATGGTCAAGTGTAGAGAATGAATCATGGTTAAGTGGAATGGTTAGGGTTAAGCATGAGACAAAAATGGTGGACTTGTTCAAAGCTTCATGAAGCTTCAATATACAAACAAAGAAAGCCACCATTTTCTCTTTTTGCTTATTATTTTCCAAAAAGAATAAATAAATAAATGAATAAGAAAACAAAACCCTAACCATTCATATAACCATGGTTTAATCTTTACACAAACCCAAGTCAGCTTGCATCATCAAACATGATACAAACTTGTGCACAAAAATATATCACATATACAATATGCACAAACAAGTGAGAAAAACCATTTAAAGTGAACCAATACTAGTTAATGCAAAGTAATATATCAAATATATAATTATGCATTAAATCATTAAATCAACACTTGATTTAACGATCCGGTCATATCGCATGTGACCGACTAATATCCAATGTATCGGCTTATCGAATCAATCCTTGATTCGATAACTAGGTTATATCGCATACAACCATATCGATACATTCATCACGAGAATAGAATACGGTATCACATACACGCATTATTCTCGGTCCCGCACATATCTCATATGCGCTCCTATTTCGTTTCGCTTGAGCCAGGAAACCTCTGTGTAGGACTCTAAAGACTCGTCAATACGCCGGCAGCAGGTGATGATCATATCAAACACCCACAAGCCGCAAGCGGTCTGCTAAACGTAACGGCCACCCGGGTATTGAGCGATCAGAAGATCGACGAGCAAGCCCGCTTACACTCCTGTGAATCCAACCAGTAACACTTACCGTACAGTCCGGTCTCGTCGTCTGATATGTCGCATATCTCGCCTAGGGGTGGTAAACGTCAGACCCCAACCGCTCGATAAGTCGTGTCGATATAAGGTCTATAAAAGTTCGAGAAACTACAGGTAACACTTACCAGTAAATCTCAGCAACCCTGGTCAGGGATTTCCGGTTATAGGCAATCGAACACAGCGCAACATCAACCCCCTATACCGGGAGAGACGAATCCCCTCCTATCGCTCATTGCCTCCATGTGACTCGGGACCGTACCCAAAAACCACCGTTTTGCACACCCTCTTGGACGTGGTAAGGTGGAAATCAAAGAACAGTGGGAACCACACAAGACTCTATGATGATCTCGGGTCAACAGACTACTCTGTACCAGTGTCACCAGAGAACTGCCATCTGACGTAAGGTATAATACCATCTGGGGGTTCTCGGCGAGTCCGTACAGTGTACCCAGTCTCCACTGAGCACCCGTATATCATCTTTGATGTCAAACACCAATGGATATGGGATCATCCATCGCCCATCTGTATGGGTCGAGAAGGTATACGCTAGTCTACTCTGGTATATCGATGCCCCGTCTCGATACACCCACGACTAGGGACCTTGAAGAATGTACTTATGGACTACCATGTCCCCACTAGTATGATCCGCATCATAGTCCAGGTAGTCAAGTACACATCCTAAGGGCTTTACCAACATGTAACAGAGAGACGATCAGTGTACACGTTAAGGTAAAGATCAACCAGATAGCATACTATCATGTCGAGCAAGAAAGTCCTCTATATATATGTCCAAGCACCCACTACAATATACATCCTATGTATAGTAATGGCCTCTAGGGCATACATATAACTAACAATCTCCCACTTGCACTAGGGCCATCTGATAGCAGTGGTTGTAGTATCTCATACTCAACCATCCCATAAAAGACTCTCTCTGGGAAAAGGCCTTTGTGAGTGGATCCGCCGTGTTGTCCTCTGAGTCTACTCTCCTGACCTCGATCACCCTGGAGATCAACTATCTCCATGATCAGGTGATACTGCCTTAGAATATGTCTGGATCACTGATGGGACGGACGTTCCTTGGCCCAAGCCATAACTCCATTGTCACACAATGGGAGGAACTAAGTTCATCTCATGAACAAATATACACCCAGACAACCACTTTGGTAGCATCTTAAGTAGCGATGTATCGAGCCTTTATCGTCTAGTATGCCACGGTATCTAGCTTGGAACTCTTCCAACATACCGTCCCTTTACTGAGGGTAAGGACAATGCCTGTGACTGACTTTCAGTCGTCCTTATCTCCCTGGAACCCTTCCAGTGATTCTCCCCAGGATCGATTGATACCATCTCACTACAACTAGTGAGAATCCTAACATCCAATTAGATCTATCTCTTAGATCCAAAACCCAGGATTTAGGAGGTATCACTTTGATCCTATATGGAGAATCATTATGATAAGCGGAGATTGACCGAGCGTAGTATAGGAAACTCCTTCCCTATCAAGAGTATGTCATCCATGTACTCTACGAGGATCATCACCATACTCCCTACTACCTTTTTTGTATATACAAGGTTCATCTACCATTTTGATGATGTCAAACTATTTGACTACTACATCAAAACAGATGTTCCAACTCCGCGATACCTGCTTTATCTTATCAAGCATCTTGTGCACGTTTCCGCTGCTCCCATTGTCTACGAAGCCCTCTGGCTGTGTACTTATAGACTCTCTCTTCTAAAACATCATTTAGAAAAGCAGTCATGACACCCAACCGCCAGATATCGTAGTCATGGTATGTAGCCGTGGCAAGTAGGATCTTGATGGACTTAAGCATAGCTACTTGAAAAGGTTTCATCATTATCCACGCCTGGTCGATGACGAAAAAGCTTTAACAAGTCTAGCTTTGAAAGTCTCAACTTTTCCATCTACACCAAGTAATCTTCTCAAGATATACTTGCTCCTGATGGGGATTTAACCCTTCAGATATAGCATCCAAAGTCCATACTTTGTTGGTGTACATGGATTCCATCTCAGATCGCTAAGCATCCAGCCATTCTTACAGAGTCCCACTCCTGATGGCCAGCTCGAAACTAGTTGGGTCATCATCTCATGATGCAATTCTCGCTCCCACTTTCCTAGAGAAACCGAAGTATCTCTCAGGTGGGTGAGGAACCCTACTAGATCGGCGGAGAGGCTGAGGTTCGTTGGTAACTATTGAATCCTTTGGTTCTATCAAATCATCAGCCGTAGTTTGTATAGCTGGAACATTTCCAGTTCTACATTACAGACCTTGCCTCGAGCTTGTCCGGATTTTGCTTTTAGACATAGCCCGGACAACCCCAAATCTTAACCAACTTAAGAGATGGGCTCTTCCCATTCCATATCTCATATGGAGTGGTAGGCAGTGATCTGATTCGAACCCTATTCAATAGGTATGCAGCTTCTCAATTGCATAACTCCCAAAAAGGAAACAGGTAACTCAGTATTACTCATCATAGAGCACACCTTATCACATAGGGTGTGATTGCTCCGCCCCGATATACCATCGAGCTATGGTGTATACGGAGGAGTAATGCTGAGAGAGAATCTCATTCTCTTTTAGAAAAGTCCAAGAATTTCGTGCTCAAGTATTCTCCTCCTTGATCTCATCAAAGGACATAATACTTATACCCGTATTGGTTCTCTACTTCTAACTTATATTCTGTGAATATCTCAAAAGGTTCTGACTTGTGTTTCAACAGGAACATATGTCTGAATCAAAAGAGATCATCAGAGAATTTAATGAATTATAAAGAACCGGTCTTGGCAAATGTAGACAGGGGACCAACATACATCAACATGTATCATCCCAAGAGTTCATTAACTCTTTCTCTGTTTCCAGTAAACGGAGCTATGGTTATCTTATCTCTGTGACATGACTGGCAAGTTTCACAAGATGTAAATTCAAACTGATTTAAATATGCATCTAAAATGTAACTTCAGCCAGTCGAATCGTATTGATATGACCTTGTCTACAATGTCTCAAGAAGGATTCGTTCATTTCTGAACTCTTCCTCTTGTGTGTGTTCCGTATACTAAAGATCTGTAGTTTGATTTAGAACATCAATGCTTTTAGATAACGTGCCTGAACCGATCAACTTTTGATATAGGAAATGTTCAAAACATTATCCAACTATACAAAATTTTATCATTTCTTTAATAAAAAAGAGATTGATATAATTTTGTATATCAGGTTCGGTATCTAATAACATTTGTTCAGAATCAATGTATTTGGAATACAGGGTGACAGTGACCAACAGACTTGGCTGCAACACTTGCCCCGTTTTCTGCCTCATGAAACTTATCACCCGTTCTCAGTTCTCTACCAAGCTGTAGCCCTATGTAACAGATTACATATCTGGGATCCTGATCTAGTATCACATACCCAGGACGTAGAGGATACAGAGAAACAGTTCTTTGTAACGAACACACCCGAAGATGATGCATCAGCATGCACTTTCTTCGTTTGGGAGGCACGGGAAAACTGGTATTCCCAAATTTCCTACTCTGTCTTATAACAATTATAAGTTGGAGCGGGACCAACGTTCCCCAGCTCAGTATAACAAGCGGGTTCGGTCAATATTCCGCATTATTATCTTGATTAAGGCGTGATATGGTCGCTACCTGGAGAGAGAGAGAAGAAAACACTCAGCGTGCGCTCTTGCAAGAATAGATTGGTTATTATTTTATCTAATCAGGATGGCTCCCACTGTTTTTATCAAATCTTCCTTCAAACCCTAAAAGGAAAGACTAGCCGGGATTAATTACACGCTACAAGTTCGCCAATCTTTCAGCCAGGCCAGTGTCGGTACTTTGAGGGAGGTCCCCCGTGCTTTCGCACGAACGTAATTAATGTAAACCTCGTTTTCCCAGAGGCGTAACCTCGTTAACACCTTTCTAGACACCCACTTGATCGGCTAATTGTAATGTGTAAAACTCTCCCAGGAGTAACTCTTACTCGCAGTGGGTATCGGGATCCAACTATCTCATAGAAGGTATGCAATCTCATTGCAGATTTCAACACTTGAAATACCCGATAATATTTTGCCCCTAACGTGTTATGACCTTGACGAAAGCCAACAAACCATAGCCCGCTAGTCAAGTTCAACCCGTACATTTCTTGATTGAATTAAACCCACCCGCACGACCCTTGACGAAAGCCAACAAAGCCGCACGACTACCCTAATCCAATCGCATCGTATGCAGCAGATAAGCAGCATATAGCTACCGCAAACTGCACCTTGACGAAAGCCAACAAATGCAGCACGAATACTATATACAACTTATCTGAAATGATGGAGGGCTACGACAGGTTTTTCTGAAAACCTATTGCGTAATGAACTTGATATCGTTATAGAATCAAATGATTTTAAAAATGGAGTGCTTTTGAGGCTTTTCTAGTTTTGCTAAAGGAGTCACTCCCGGTGAAGGGATCGTCGGTCCTTTCCTCTTCGAATGAGGTGCGGGATATATCATATATATCACTGTGCAAAGCAGAACTCTTAAAAGCAATCAAAAGACAAACCGAGTGTGTAGCATCTGCCAGTTATTGCTAAAAGAGTCACTCCCGGTGAAGGGATCTCGGTCCTTTCCTTATCGAATAAGGTGCAGGATATATCACATATACCGCTGTGCAAAGCAAGAACTGTAGCTACCTGTTTTATTTTTGTAATTCGATTCTACAACATCTTTAGGTTTCTTTTATTTCATTAATCATATTAATGAAGTCCCATCATTTAATCACCTAAACATCACAGATAAATACGACGTACACTTATGCCATCTGCATTCGCCTCGATGTCCCCTCGTGCACCGTTAGGTTAGGTAACTAACGGCAGAGCAGGGCAGGGCTAGCGTGGGTGTAAAACATAAGTAACGTCTATATAATATATCATATATACTATATACAGTATCCATCATAGAACATATCACATGATCACATCATAGACATCGCAGCAGAAGAAACATATGAAATATTGGATATACTAGGACGTCCGTGTTTTCAATACGAGCCAGTATAAAACACGGATTCCACGGAGGCGATGAATAGCCAAACCCACACCCCTAGACCCCTACGAGAGCGGCAAGCAACCCTACCAATTCTAGAGTTAGGAGACCCGGACTCGACTCCTCGAGTTGGTCTCCCACTGGACTCCAGAACCCGGTTACTTGTGCCCTCCTCCTTGGGTCTATCCTAGTGCGGAAAAGAAAATAATATACAAAGGGTGACATCTTCCGCAACCTGGAAGTGTCCCAATAAAAGAATATTACATACAAGTTTTTACATGAATGAAAAAGAAAAAACACTCATCTCACATAAAAAACCCCGGCTATTCAAACACGACGATCCAATATAACATATCCAGCAACACATAACATCACATGTCATCAACGTAAGTAAATATGCGCATCCCAATTGTCGTTGACATATAGCAACGAAACCGGAGATATCACATATTACACTTACGGTCACAGAAAAGAAAGTGTAAAACTACAACAGTTGGAATCCGCAACCTGCATAGACATCGCATGCCTAATCAAATGAATTCCTTAGACATCGCATGCCTAACAATTATAAACCCCGCATTTTAGTCTCATTATCGAAAACACTTTTCAATATTAAGTCGGGTAATTCAACAAGATTCCCGACATCCTGATCGAATGCTCGTCGCAAACTTTAGTAGGCGGCCGCACCCCCGACGCCGTCGACGAAGTGCACCAAGGCGGAACACCGCTGCCGCGAGCACCCGAACGGATGCTTTCGGCGACGGGGTTCTCCTACAGTCACTTGGTCGGGGCTATGGAGTGAGGTTGTCTATTAAGTTTACCCGGCGAGTATCCGCGTACGCTACGTGATTGCGACGGACTTTTGATCACATCAAAATTCCGTTGCAACCGATCAAGTGAGACTAAAGTGCTATGTTTATAACATTCATTCAGTTATCTCATAACTACATATGAATTCCAATTATTGTATCCCATTCCAGATAAATAGAAAATGTTAAACTTTCCGATCGAACAATCGAACACCCAAGTTTTCCCGAAACCGCTCAATACATGAAATAAGTTCAAAGACATTCACTTCATGCCTCAGTACCAACGGTCCAGCCGTAGAAGGGTCAAGCCAACGCCTCACATGTGGCACGCCGTACTGCCCCAAACCCGAAGGTTCAAAGGGCAGTTCAAGACGGTCACATAATCGAGTTAAGGTTTGCTGTCTTCTAGAGGGTCCATCACGTTACTTGCACTACTTAGAACGTCTTTAAACCACGGAAAAATCCAACACTTGGAAATTTTCCGGCAGGGGAAAAAATTGGGTATTTATATCCGGTCGAACTTTTTAACATATTATAAAATTATCCGGAAAAGCACATAGACAAAGCTTGATAATCCGATCGAATCTTCGATTCCTAATGCAACCCCAGAACACTCAACTCTTGAGTCAAATTAAAAATTCCCAGAAACCTCAGCATCATAAAATAGGAATTACTGTGCAAAAAGGGAAGGATGACGTCATCATCTGGCCGCGGAACTGCCGCAGAAGCCAGGCTTCTGCCGCGGTTCCGCCGCTCTTTGGACTCATCTTTCGGAAAATTTTGCACCGTAATTCTTAGAATTCCCTGCTGAATTTTTTAAGAAATTTTAATCTGGAAAAAACCCAGTTTTTGAAAATTGTCCAGAGAGCATTATCGGGTTAGGGTTTCGGGTCGATCGGGTTTCAAACTTCGTCTACGCATCGCCTAGGCTCTAGCTAGGCTCTGATACCACTGTAGGGTTCCTAGGCACACTAATGAGGTCTCACAAGGCATCAACCATGCCAATTTCAAACTTTACAAGTGCCGAGAAACCCTAATACGGATCGTTAACTAGAATTTTAGGCGAAACATGAATCTAGTTAACAACTTAACTAAGTGAACGGAAATACAACCTTTGTAGATCCGGTTCTCCACCTCCATGGCTCCAAGATGAAGTCTCCTTGCTGTCCAAATCAAATCCCGGGCTCTAGCGTCGGCTTCATCGGAGAAATGGGCGGGCTAGGTCATCGACTACGATGCCGAAGATGATCTACGTCGAGGCATCACAAGATCAAGCTCCCACTTCACCAAGTCTTGAAACTTGTGAAGAAAACACCCTATACTACTTGGCAAGAGGTAGAGGATGAAGAAATAGGAGGTGGGTTCACTTTAGAATTGGATTTCTCACTCTTTTCATCAAATCACCATTGATGGAAGCAAGGTTTTCTTCTTTGAAGAAGAAGAAGAAGAAGATAATTATGATAATTTTTTTTCAAATAGAAAATAAAATCAATACTTATCATAAACCAACCATGGTCAAGTGTAGAGAATGAATCATGGTTAAGTGGAATGGTTAGGGTTAAGCATGAGACAAAAATGGTGGACTTGTTCAAAGCTTCATGAAGCTTCAATATACAAACAAAGAAAGCCACCATTTTCTCTTTATGCTTATTATTTTACAAAAAGAATAAATAAATAAATAAATAAATGAATGAGAAAACAAAACCCTAACCATTCATATAACCATGGTTTAATTTTTACACAAACCCAAGTTAGCTTGCATCATCAAACATGATACAAACTTGTGCACAAAAATATATCACATATACAATGTGCACAAACAAGTGAGAAAAACCATTTAAAATGAACCAATACTAGTTAATGCAAAGTAATATATCAAATATATAATTATGCATTGAATTATTAAATCAACACTTGATTTAACGATCCGGTCATATCGCATGTGACCGACTAATATCCAATTTATCGGCTTATCGAATCAATCCTTGATTCGATAACTAGGTTATATCGCATACAACCATATCGATACATTCATCGCGAGAATAGAATACGGTATCACATACACGCATTATTCTCGGTCCAGCACATATCTCATATGCGCTCCTATTTCGTTTCGCTTGAGCCAGGAAACCTCTGTATAGGACTCTAAAGACCCGTCAATACGACGGCAGCAGGTGATGATCATATCAAACCCCCACAAGCCGCAAGCGGTCTGCTAAACGTAACGGCCACTCGGGTATTGAGCGATCAGAAGATCGACGAGCAAGCCCGCTCACACTCCTGTGAATCCAACCAGTAACACTTACCGTACAGTCCGGTCTCGTCGTCTGATATGTCGCTTATCTCGCCTAGGGGTGGTAAACGTCAGACCCCAACAGCTCGATAAGTCGTGTCGATATGAGGTCTATAACAGTTCGAGAAACTACAGGTAACACTTAGCAGTAAATCTCAGCAACCCTGGCCAGGGATTTCCGGTTATAGCCAATCGAACACAGCGCAACATCAACCCCTATACCGGGAGAGACGAATCCCCTCCTATCGCTTATTGCCTCCATGTGACTCGGGACCGTACCCAAAAACAACCGTTTTTCACACCCTCTTGGACGTGGTAAGGTGGAAATCAAAGCACAGTGGGAACCACACAAGACTCTATGTCGATCTCGGGTCAACAGACTACTCTGTACCAGTGTCACCAGAGAACTGCCATCTGACGTAAGGTATAATACCATCTGGGAGTTCTCGGCGAGTCCGTCCAGTGTACCCCGTCTCCACTGAGCACCCGTATATCATCTTTGATGTCAAACACCAATGGATATGGGATCATCCATCGCCCATCTGTATGGGTCGAGAAGATATACGCTAGTCTACTCTGGTATATCGATGCCCCGTCTCGATACACCCACGACTAGGGACCTTGAAAGATGTACTTATGGACTACCATGTCCCCACTAGTATGATCCGCATCATAGTCCAGGTAGTCAAGTACACATCCTAAGGGCTTTACTAACATGTACCAGAGAGACGATCAGTGTACACGTTAAGGTAAAGATCAACCAGATAGCATACTATCATGTCGAGCAAGAAAGTCCTCCCTATATATGTCCAAGCACCCACTACAATATACATCCCATGTATAGTAATGGCCTCTAGGGCATACATATAACTAACAAAGTTATTACCCTGACGCAAACTTCTGTCCAAGGGGTCACTCCCGGTGAAGGGTTCTCGGCCCTTGCCTCGTCGATTGGGGTGCTGGATATTCATAACCGAATACCACTGTGCAAAACATAAGAAAAAGTCCTTGCAATAACAGCTTTTTTTTTAAAAATGTTCCAACAACATCAAACAGGTTTATTTAGCTTGCATTGATCCGAATCAATGCAGTCCCATCAATTAATCACACCACAAAAGAACGAAAATATGATATACGTATATGTCATCCGCATTCTCCACTGGGTCCCGTCATCACCCGTTAGGTTACTTAAGTAACGACAGAGCGGGGACTGGACTAGCGCGGGTGTAAAACATATACAACATCTACTAGTATATATATCAATATATAATAATCGCTCGAGGTGTGATAAAATGCAACATCACAGAAATGTAATAAGCATCACAGAAGAATACAGATAATCTAGGATCCCCGGGTTTCATAGAGCTGCTACTGAAACCCGACGTTCCCCTGGTCGTGTGGATAGCCTGTGCAATGAAATCCTGGACCCCTACGGGTGCGGCAAGTTACCCGCAAAAACCTGAAGCGAGGCAGCCCCTTTCAACAAAGTGAATGGACCACCCAGCACTTCACGGAATCCGGTAACTTGTGTACCCTCCTTGGGTCAACCTATACCCCCTACGAGTGCGGCGAATAGCCCGCCAATTCTAGAGTAGAGCCCCCTCCGTCTCAAAGCCATGAGATGCGGGCTCGTTGCCCTCTAGAACCCGGGTATCCGTGCACCCCACCGCGGGGTAATCCTAGTACAGAAAGTAAAATATATACAACGGGTACATCGACCTCAGCCCGGTCGTGCTCCAAAAGAATAATATACAAACGGCAGTGACGACAGTCCATATGTCGGATGCTCTCCTCGCAATATCAAATGTACAAATACAACCAAACTATACTACCATTGCATCCAAAGCCATGAGATGCGGGCTCAAAGCCATGAGATGCGGGCTCGTTGCCCTCTAGAACCCGGGTATCCGTGCACCCCACCGCTGGGTAATCCTAGTACAGAAAGTAAAATATATACAATGGGTACATCGACCTCAGCCCGGTCGTGCTCCAAAAGAATAATATACAAACAGGCAGTGACGACAGTCCATATGTCGGATGCTCTCCTCGCAATATCAAATGTACAAATACAACCAAACTATACTACCATTGCATCCAGGCTATCCACCACGAGAAATCCGCAACATCACAGCACAACACAGAACATCAACGTGAATGTCACGTTCGCAAATCCGTCTAAAAGAGCTATAACAATTAGACCAGATTTACCGATCAAATGACATTCACGGTCACAGATATAATGTAAGCTCTGTGAGCTAAAATATTTAAAATTTTCAATCGACAAAATTTCCCGAAGTGGGCCCCAAGCACAAATCCAGCACTCAAAATAATCTGGGCCAAAACTAAAAATACCAGAAACCCCATTTCCAAGTAAGAGACCACTATAGAAAAACTGGTGCCCTAATGCTACAGTAGTGCGGCGAAACCGTGGCCAAAACAAGGGTAATTCCGCGGTTCCATAGCGCTATGGTTGAATGGCAGTATCAAATTTCTACAGTGGTCTTAGAAAAGCCTGCCTGATTTTCAGCAATACTCAAAATAATTTTTCGACCACCAAAAAAATTCGACAGAAACTTCATTTTTGAAATTGCGGTTTCGAAAATTTTGTTCGATCGATATTTTAAATACGTTACAACAAGCTAGTAAAGGTTAATGGCGTGGCTCTGATACTATGTAAGTCTACGGTAGCGCCCCGGACGTCGATCCGAGGCCAAAATGCGGAAACGAAACCTTTTTCTAAACTTGAAACCGGCGCTATCGGAGACTTTAATCCTGGATCGAACCATTAAACTACAACTAGCTAACTAGTGAAGGGTTAGAAAAGCAATACCGATCGATCCATGTCCTTCGGTCTTTGGCCACCAACCCAAGCTCCTCGCGGCATCTCCGATCTCCAGTATTCTTGTTGGAAGGGCACCACATCAATGTGTCTTTTTACGAGCTCCGCTTCGTCCGAAGCAACTCGGACACGATGTTTGCAAGCAGACGTGTCCAAGGTGAAGTAGAGAATGTGTGTGATCACTTTGTCTCAAGCATCCATTGATTCTCAACGCATGAGAGTGTATGGATGGATGTTGAAGATGATGCCATTAATGGAAATGGTGAGCTAGAGGAGGAAGAGGAAGAAGAAGACATTTCTTTCTTGCGTGTTCAATGATCAAATGAGAGAGTGAGAGCAAGAATAATACAAGAGCAAACCTCCCCTTGGCTGCATTCTCTCTCTCTCTTCTCATCATATCAACCTATAAATCAATCAATAATGTGATACATGCACAAAGAAAGAGACAATGAGTCACCACTTGTGCATGTGTCACAATTAATGCTCCTAATCATGACTTTTAGCTCATTATTTCCATTTGTAAACATTAACCCAAATGTTTACAATAACAAAAAGATACTGTTTCCCCCAATAAGAGCAAAGCTCTGTTTGAATTTCAAAAATTTAAAAATTGAAGCAACGCTTCAAATTCCTTGCGCGGTGCGCAACGCGCCACGTGTCAAAAGCTGACACGCCAGCGCAGCGCCCGAGGCAGCGCACCCAATCAGAGCAAGGTTCTATTTAAAATAAAATTAAAGGAAGCACCGCTTCAGTTGCGCTGCGCTCTGCGCTGCGCGACACGTGTCAGTGCAGTTGCGCCAGCGCAGTTGCGCTGCGCGACACGTGTCAGCGCAGTTGCGCTGCGCTCTGCGCTGCACGACACGTGTCAAGCGCAGGTGCGTTTGGGCCAAACAGAATTAAAATTCCAGTAAGATCTTTCTGTTCTTGTTAAAACAAGAAGATTGCCTTCTGTAAAACAGAAGCCCTTAGATCAAAGATCCAACGGTGGGGAAAAATCCCTAAATCACTCAGAAAAAGATCTCTTTAACTAATTCAACAAACTAATTGGCACTATATAAAGGCCCCTAGTCCCCAATTCTAAAACACACAGAAACACAAAGAGAAAGATAGATAACTCCTCTAAAATTTTGAGAAGAAACTCAGAGAGATAAAAAGGTAAAAATCTTTGAGAAAAAAGAAAACTTTCTTCTAAAAAGATCATTGATCTAAGAACAAGATCAAAGATCTCCAATAAAAAAAAATATAATAATAATAAAGGCGTTGCCTTTTGATGAACCACTTGTTCTGGAATCTTAAAAGATTCTTTTCTTGAATCCAAAATTGGATCAAGATATTAAACAGTGCTTTGCAATTTTCAGTTTGCACCGTTGCGCTCCTTGGTTTGGTGCAAGCCACCAGGGAGCGCCACGTGTCAATCACAGAACAGCTGCGCCTTGCACTTCTAAAAAAGATAGCACTGCTCTCTTAAATTGGCGCAAGTCGTCAGAGCGCGCCACGTGTCAGCAGCGCGCTAGCGCAACGCACTGGCGTAGCGTACTGCGCTTGCGCTCACTAGAGCGTGACACGTGTCACAACCACATGAGTCTGCGCCTTGCTGTGGCGCAAAGCGCCTGACAAGCCACGTGGCGCACTGTCAGAACAATAAATGTTTTGCATTATTAAAGGAGGGAAAGAGCCCAATTAAAAGGCCTAACAGGCCTAATAGAAAATACAATGCATTATTAAAAAGGGGCAGAGCCCAAATAAAGGTCTGTCAGACCAAAACAGATGCTGTGCATCATTTAAAAAGGGTATAGCCCAAATAAAGGTCTAATAGACCAAACAAAAATGCCATGCATTATTAAATAGGGGCAGAGCCCTAGTAAAGGCCTAACAGGCCAAATGCAAATAAAATGTTGAACATTTTCAACTTAACTTAGCCCAATTCTGGCCGTAAGTCCTCAAATTAAATTGAACTGAGCACAAATTCTCCCTCAAATCAATTTACACCCGGTTTAAGGGTACATCTCTGAACTCCTCTGATATCTGTCGCTGTAATCCTTCAACGTCGTCAGAGAGGTGACGGGTCCCGACAACCACACATTGATACGGACTAATGCGTCCTTAAACTCATGGACTAATGCGTCCTTAAACTCACGGACTAATGCGTCCTTAAAATCACGGACTAATGCGTCCTTAAACCAGTGTTCGTCCCCAAAATAGGAATGATGGACTATTATGTCCCTAAACTGGAACAATGGAGCCCAAATGCTCTTTTGTCGGATCTAAACGATCCCGTTAAGTTGATCTTAGTCTTAAATTAGACTAACGTATTCTTAACAAATGTTTAATTTGATCTTAGCCTCAAATAGGGCTAACGCGTCTTTAAACCCTCAAACAGACTTTAGTCCCAAATTGGACAATAGACCTCCCAACCAACTTTGGTTCAAAGGTACATCTCTGAACTCCTTTGATATCTGTCGTTGTATTCCTTCAACGTCGTCAGAGAGGTGATGGGTCCCGATGGCCATACATTCAATGGACCGCTATGTCCCTAAACTGGAACAATAGAGCCTCCAAATGCACTTTTGTCGGATCTAAACGATCCTCTTATGTTGATCTTAGTCTCAAATTGGACTAATGTATCCTTAACAATCGTTTGAGTTGATCTTAGCCTCAAATATAGCTAACGTATTCTCAAACCAAAACACCAAACCCAAACATAAGAAAATACGGATTTGGACTAATCCACGTCTAACGGGCGACGACATAAATTAGTCTCCGTATACAATCCACGGGCAACCACAAACAAAACAAACACACACGACACGAAGTGAAATTCTGGAGAAGGAGAAATTTGCTACCGTGATGCGGTAGCTTAATTAACAGCAGGGGCTTGCGCCTGCTGGGAAGAGCGTCCCCACAATCAAAACCCCCTCAAGCGAGTGGGAATCTGACGAAGTCTGCTACATCGGACGCATCCGTTTAAACCTTCGATACATGGTGCCATAAATCAACTTGGCATCTTCGGAGAGGTGGACGGATAAAACCAATTAGCACCTGCCACGAATCTCAGGCAAGACGTCCCTGTCTTGGCCGCCATTCGGAGGGGAACAGATTCTGGCACGCCCGGTGGGACCTTTTCCTCTTTCCACTCCACACTTCGTGTGTCGTCTTCGCGAACGAATCGCGATTTGTTAATGGTTGCCTTTGGGTTTCAAGTTACTAAGATTTGGTCTTTTACCTGGAGCAGAAATCAAGCATCAATGGCATCCAACTGCTCAATCTGCTCCAAGTGCAACTGCAACCAGCGCTCCGCCTCACCTGGAGGTGTGGCTTACGGGCCTCGAGCGGCCTCCATCTTTGCTATACCGGTGGAACAAGTAACTCAGGCTACCACTGGTCTGTTCTTCGGGACCATGCTTCCGCCGGTGAACGTTAACATCCCTGTACTCGTACCGGAAGTGCAAAAGAAGTCGGTCTTCGATCGGCTCAATACTACCACGACCCCTCTCAACGGGTCGTCCAATGTTAAGCCGGCAGCCTCGGTCTTTACCAGGCTGAACCTGAACTCAGATAGGCCTGACAAGAAGCCCATGACCCCTGACGTGGCCATCCCGAAGAAGACAGCCATCTCTATTCCTGAAGTCGTCAAGACGGCTTCTCCTTCTAGAGAGTCGGTCTTTTCAAGGCTTACTGTTCCGGCTCCCGTTCCTGCTCAAAGGTCTGTTTTTGACAGACTGGATACCGCTACTGAAAAGACAACATCCGTCTTTAAGAGGCTGGCACCAGCGGCGCCTCATCCGGACAAGGGGCAAGACGAAACTATCCCTATCGCCGAGCCCGCCCCAACAGCTCATCACGCTCAACGTCGCCACTGGCGCCGAGTAAGGAAGGTTGGGGGCAACTCCCCCTCTGGGTTAACTCCACCGGCTCCAATGGTGGAAGTCAATGCTGCTATTCCGACTGGGAACAGCTTTGAACTGCTAAGGAGGGTACTCAAGAATTCTCCGACTGCCACGCTGAAAAGATCTCCTCCACCTGCGGAGAGTGTTACAAATACAAAGCCGGAGCAGCCCCCTCAACGGCTGTCCTCCAAAATGTTAGTGTATATGCCCTAGAGGCCATTACTGTATCATACTAGCTTGTATATTATTTAATGGAAGCTTGGGATATTCACAGTTGTATAGACAATCTTGCTCAAAATGGTAGTATGCTACTTGGTTTGTCTCTACTTCAATATGTGCATGTGTTTCTTTTAGCATATCACATATATACATATTAGTAGAGCCCTTCTGCGGTTGACCAGTCAAACTTGCATGGGCGAATACCCTAGTGTTGTGATGGCGCTCACACTCATGGGGGCTGGGTAATCCATAAGCACATCCATATACAGGTCCCTAGTCGTTGGACTATCGAGACAGGGCATCGATACTCTGGAGTAGACTAGCTCATGCGCTTCTCATCCCAGCGGGGGAGACGGTCTGTCCCACAGCCGTCAGTACGTCGTACTTGAGATAGTATGTGGGTGCTCATTAGGTTATGAGTACACTGGATAGGACTCGTCGGGAACTGTTGGTTGGTATTATACCTATCGTCAGTTATCAGTTCCCAGGTGACATGAGTACAGCTTAGTCCGCCAACTTGACACTGTCACTTCGCCTCGAGTGTGTTCCTACTGTACATAGATTACTACCCTACCACGGCACAAAGGAGTCGCGCAAACAGGTAGTAGTTGGGTACAGTCCCGAAGCACTTGGAGGCAGTGACGGTTAGACAGGATTCGTCTCTCCCGGTATTGGGGGTTGACATCGCGCTGTGTCTAGGAGAGCCATTACACGAGTAGTCCCTGGCCAGGGCAAGCGAGATATACTGGTAGGTTTCCAGTGTTATCTCAGGGTGTTCTGGGCTTCACTCCGACACGACTTGTACCGCTATTAGGGGACTGACGTTCACCGCCCTCCTATGCCCGCCATGCGATGTATCAGACGAATAGACCGGACTGTACGGAGATTGTCACATACAGGCTCAGTAGGAGTTCGGATGGGTTTACCTCATCGCCCTTCTTATCGACATCTACCTGGGGACCGTTACGTACAGCTAGTGCGGCTTGCGGTCTGTGGTTAAACCCACTGCCAGCGTAGTGTCGAGTCTTTAGAGTCCCACACAGAGAGTTTCCCTGCACTGAGCGAAACGTGTAGAGGCCGTATGGTTTTACGGCAGGGCTACGATCACTTACGTGCACTTGTGTACGTATGCTGTTCGGGCAGGCAATACTAGTGTGCTTTGGTTTAAGCCAGATCCTAGTATTGCACAGATGGATTTGATTTGTCTTCTGTGCATTCGCATTCTACGGAATGCGGATGCGGGTGTGTATGCACAGTTTTGAGGAGCGATAAAGGAGGAGGTGCCCCATTAGGGTTTTTGCAGTTGGTTCAGCCAAAACCGTAATGTGGCACACTCATTAGGGTTTTGACAATTCGTTTGGTCAAAACCGTTGTGAGCCGGAGACATTGTTTACTAATCCTTTTAGTGATAGATTAGTGATGGCTAATTGCATTGACCATTTGACCACTTAGATCTCTCTTGACTTTGTTGACTTGTTGACCATGTTGACCATTGACCTTCAAGAGAGATCCACACTCTTCTTTTATATTCATTTTGATTTATGTGTTATGATAATGGTCAATTCAGTGTGCCATCAACTTATATCATGATAGGATTAGTAATGATGATCTTAGTGTATTATTTCAACCATGGTTCATTTCTTTTGGCTTAATCTTTTTCATTATTCTTTTCTCATTCTCTCTCTTCAAATGAGAAGAAAATAAAAGCTCCATGGTTGCAAACTTTCTCCTTCTTCTTCCTCCTCTTGATCCCTTCTTTTGATCTCATGTGTTGAGAGAAAAAGAATCCACATAGACAAACACTTCCATCTTTCTCTTCTACACAACCTAAGGCATTTAGATTAGCAATCTCTTTGCCCTAGTTGCCTTGGTTTAAGGCGAAGCTTAGTGTACAACTCTCGGGTGGATCGTCTTCGACTCAAGAAGGCCGCGGAGGTGCCCAAGGTCCGAATCGACGCTTAGAGCTTGGATGGACGAGTGGGACAGCGGGATGAATTCCCGAAGGACCGGTTCCGTGAGGTATAGTTTCTACAGCATAGTAGCTAAAACCTCTAAGTGTTTACTAGTTTCTAGTTTAGCAAAGATCCGACTTTTAGTCTATGTTGCCTTGCGCCAAAATCATTGTTTTTCGCCGTTTCCGCCTCCCCGTAAGAACCGGGGTGAGCAACGTGGACTTACAGTCGTATCAGAGACTAGCTAAACATAAACTAGTAAGTTAGCAAAGTGTTAAGAACATCGATCGGAAAAAAGTCGCAAAACACATCAGCAAAACCACAACTTTCTGTTGATTTTTTCTGCTCTAAAATTAAAAAATCATACTTCAAAAATCGTCTCAGGGTTTTGTGAAAACACTGCAGAAAAACGATCCAGTGATTCGATCAAACGACCGCGGTTCCGCGGCAATAACATGCTAATTGCGACGGTTCCGCCGCCATTTTGACTCGGCACTGGATCGGGTTTTGTGCAGTGTTTTAGTTTGGATGTTTTGGGATTTTTAATACATGTTTTTTCTACCCAGATTTTCCAGAGAGCAAATTGACTTTTCGGGTGGTTAAAAATCCGTATTTTGATCGATATTCCGTACTCTTTGGCTAATTAATATTATCTGTGAAGTGATATATGTATTGAACGTCCTCTAATCGCTATACGTCGATTAGTGGGGGTTATACATATCTGTGATCTGTTATGTTGATGGTTTGTGGATATGAACTCGTTGGATTGTCGCGGATGAATAGCCGGGAATGGGTGTGAGATGAGAGTTTCTTTTTTTTCATTCGTTGTAAAATTTGTAAATTAATGTAATATTATTTGTATGGCCGCACAACCGGGTCGGGGTTGTAGCCGTCATTGTATAATTTCATTTTACTGTTTATGCTCCTAGGATAGACCCAAGGAGGGGTGCACAAACTACCGGGTATCTCGAAGTGCCGAGTGGCCTACTCACGGGTTGAGGGAGGTTGCTTCGCTTCGGGTACCTGGCGGGTAGTTTGCCGCACCCGTAGGGGTCTAGGGTGGGGTTTTGCTATTCATCGCGACCGTGTGATCCGTTTTTCGTTGCAGGCTCGAACGAATCGCGGATTCCTAGTATATCCAAAGTGTTCATCTGTGATCTGTAATGTCTATCATTGCTATATATTTATATATGATAACTATTTAGGCGTTGCTTATGTTTTACAGCCGCGCTAGCCCAGCCCCCGGACTGTCGTTAGTTAAGGAACCTAACGGGTGATGACGGGACCCCGTGGCGAATGCGAATGGCATAAGCGTACGTCATATTTTGGTTGTTTTCTGCAATGGTAGGATTAAATGATGGGACGCATTAAAAGAACTAATGCAAGAAAATAAACCAAGTATAAGTCGTTGGAACACTTTGAAAACCACTCGGTTCTTTTCAAAAACCAGCATTTTAAAGGCGGAGCTTGAACCACTCCTTTTAAAAGCTATCTCATTCCATCGACTATATCAAGTTCACTACGTTCACGGTTTCTCCAAAACCATCCGTAGCCCTCCGTCGTTTCATATGAATATTTAACAGTATTCAAGCAGTGTTTGTTGGCCTTAGTCAAGGCACAGTGTTTGGTAGCTGGTCGGTATTCATATGTTGCATAAATAGAATGCGTTGGTTTGGGACAGTCGTATTACTTTGTTGGCCTTAGTCAAGGGTATATACGGGTGGGTTCAAATCAACCTGGACAATGACGGGTAGAACTTGACATGTGACTTATGATTTGTTGGCCTTAGTCAAGGTCATAAGTGCATGGGGCAAAAATCCACATCGGGAGTTTCATAAGTACTGAAACTTGCTAGCACTGCATACCATTTAGAGTGTGATAATTCTGGTAGGATTCCTTCGGTTTTATCGCACGATGATATTTAGATCCCGATCCTACTGTGAGTATATGCTACTCCTCGGGAACTTTTTCACTTAACGATCAATGCTATAAACCAAGTAGGTGTCTAAAAAAGTGTTAGCGGGGCTACGCCCACAGGGAAAAGAGGTTAGTTTATTAAGGAACTTCGCGAAAGCATTGGAAAACCTCCCTCGAAGTACCGACACTGGCCTGGCTGAACGGTTAAGCAAGTATTGTACGGTGGGATTGATCCTGACTAATTCTTCCTTTATGGTTTGAGGAGGGATTCGAGAGACAGTGGGAGCCATCCTGTTTAGATAAATTTAAAACCAATCTAAACTTTCAAGAGCATCATGCTGAGTGTTTTCTTCTCTCTCTCTTAATTGCAGCGACCCAGTGACCGCACATAGTTTACATCTAGATAATAAAATGACTGAATCTGACTGTTATGACTGGCAAAAGTCTGTCCAGATGTCCATTGCCCATAACAAGCTGGGACACCACTTGACTGATCCAACCCCTGCCGTCTCAGGTCCAGTTTCCCCTGTCACGGATATTCATATCCGTAGGACATCGGAAGAAGACTGTGCAAAAGCCAAGTGCCTCGTGTTAGCCTCAGTTGATGGTATATACCAGAGGCAGCACGAGAAGATGGACTCAGCTTCTATCTTCCTCCATAACAAAGTTTTATATGGAGAGCAATCTCGTATCGCAAGATATGAGACCTCGAACGAATTGCTTCCAGTGAGGTTGGCTATCGGGTCATCTGTAGGGGGCAACGTCCTTACAGAGACCAGCTCTTTTGAGCCCTCGGACCTGAAGACCACGTTGAAGAACGGGTCAGATGCTGACTTAGTTCAACAGCCTCTACCTACTAACCTAAAGGAAACTAGGGAAGTAGAAAGAAAGGGAAGGGCAGAAGTTTCAGGAACAGATGTAGTAAAAGGGGGATGTTCCTATTGTTACGGGAATGAACATGGGCAGAAGGATTGCAGGGCTTGTAAAGCCAGTAGCCAGAATTCGAAGCATGTTGTGGCTTCGGCTTCGGGTGTGTCTGTAATAGAGAACTGTATGTCAGTTAACCCTACTTCCTGGGTATTGGATACCAGATCAGGATCTCATATCTTTAATTCGTTACAGGCTCTGAGAAACCGTAGGGTTATCAAGAAAGGTGATATGACTCTCAGGGTTGCTAACGGAATGAGCATGTATGCTGTATCCGTAGGGGAATATCATCTAGGACTGACAACTGGGCAGATATTGATTCTGCGTAACTGTTTTTATGTACCAGGTGCGACTTGTAACATCATATTTGTATCCTTACTTTCTAAGGAAGGGTATGATTTTGCTTTTGTAAGCGATGTAGTAAACATCCACCTAAATCAAGTACTGATTGGGTCAGGTACATTGAAAAACGGTATATACGTTTTGAATCAAGCTCAGGTCTTCAGTGTCCAGAACTGTCACGACCCGAAAATACGGAACATGACCGGCACTTAGACTACGAAACGTCTCGAGGCGTACGTAATCTAAGTAAGCCGAAAAACCCAGAAATCCAAACCAAGAAAAATAGCAGAGTGAAGGAAAACCAATTTAAATCAAGTAGTTTTAATAGCATCAGTCGAATTATGCCTTCTTAAAAACATCAAATATTTCCTGAAAATTTCGGCAGAGTCTCCTTTCTAAATACTGCCCCCAAACGGGATACAACATGAATAGTATACGAAATCAATAAAAGGCATCCCCAAGCGGGAGCTAGCTCTTCGTCAATCGACGGTCACAACCACACAAGCAATATAATATACAACGCCAATGGCGAGGATCAAAAACTCAAAAGGAAACTCAAAACCACAAGAAATCCACAGAAATATAACGCGCGACTCTAAGGTCGAAAGAATAACATCACTGGTTTCTATCTCAAAATAAATACAGATTTGGTTGATGGAATTTACTAGATACAACTGAATAATATTATACAAGTAATATGATGGGTACGATACCAATAAACCCACCTACTAGCAAGTCACCCGAAAGAAGCAGTGCCAGCAAAGCCGTAATGAAACCTGTTCGGCAAAACCTGCAAGGAACTGTGGCACAACGGGGGTGAGTTGCCAACTCGTGAGTAGAAAAACATCTACGAATAGAAATCGCATAAATAACGCAACCTAGGTCAAGGATCATAATATATCCTCAAATATATGTATAACATGCAGCCTATAACAATGGCTAGGGTGATATCTAACCCGAGTGTAATCTCATATGCCTGTGTCAGTGCCTCAGGTAGAAATATCATATGAATGAGGTATGAATGCATGAAAACAGAATACATGTAAATAAAGAAACAGTTTTCATAATTTAGTGAGATTTACTTTGTATTTTTAAAATGAGATATCATAAATGAAATCTGCATCAACAGTGTCTAGCATCGACACAAAACATAAATCTCAATGTCTCAAAACCTCAGGCTCCGACTATCCGGACTGGCCTGTATCATCAAATCTCAGTACCTCAATATCTCGAAATCTCAATGTCTCAATCTCAATATCTAGGGCGCCGTCAGTCCAGACCGGCCCCTACCATCCATCTCAAGACCACGACGGTATCCTCCGGATATCCGACGCGTCGGGTAAAATCACCGGTAGGTAGTCTCCCCCTGCCAGGCTCATCGTCATCACCACGAGCTTCTTGCCCCGGGGTACCTTACCGGGTCCACCATGTACCCAAAACGGTTCATCCAACTCTTCGTATCGGGTCTCGAAATCCATCAGCAAACTCATGGTGCACGACTCATACATCATGGGAAAAACCGCGCTTTTCATTTAAAAAGAGAAAGAAGAAGTTTGTATATGTTTTTCGGTTTTCCCCAAATCCAGAAAATCTCATAGAAATCCGAATCCAAAACCTCAATAGCACGTAAAAAGTGAATATATGCATGAGAATCCATGAATGCGGCATAATAATGAATAACAGTATGCATGAATTAGCAGGTAATAACTACAATGTCTAAACTAACATATAAGGCAAGTACACTAATATCATGTCAAAACTACTAGCTAACAAGCTAAATGAAGCAATAATATTCTCTAAGTGTACGTGACATGGCAATTACCGATGAAGATGTGTGTGAGCCGGCAAGTAAGTGTACGTGGTACATACGCATCATCGGTAATGGTGCTGGTGTCCTAACCACAAGATATCAACAGTAGAATATGAAGCATAATATAAGCATGTGATGCGGAGCGAACAACAATAATGAGCGGGAGCTGAATACTAGACGCAACGATAACTAATCTGCATTAACCTAATATAAGTCCTACAATGGTGCCTTTTGAAATAACACGAATCGTAGGGTTTTGAAATAGGGGCTACGGTGTTTTTTGAAATATCCGTAGAATCCCTTGACTTGTCTTTTAAAATACGCACGATTCGTAAGCTTTGAAATAGGTAGGAACCGAATCTAATCTAACAACTAACTAAACTAAAGGGCTAAGCTACAAGCTAGACTACAGGTAAGGAAACCGCCTAACATCTGAGTCGATACATATACATACCTGTATATATATTAGTCGGTGATCCCGCCTCAATAATATCATATCCGATACTATATCTATAATCAGACATCCCAAGTCAAGAGTGCGGATCAATCATCAAGATATAGCTCGTATGTAAATCCGTCATACGGCATCCCCAAATCTTGGTACGGGTCAATATCATATTCCTCACACTATTCCTCTGGTATCCTTTTTATCCAAGATCATAGTCTAGAGTACTGACCTATGTCTAGTACAATTCTAATATCCTCAATATACTTATGATCTGACTACTGATCGACAATCTCGTACAAACCGATATCGTCAGCACATATCATCATCAAGGGGTATACATCGCCCGATACGGCCTAATATCAATATCCTAGCATATCATGCCTCATATCACAATCACATGTCGACCATTTTATTTATAACACTATTCACCCGTATCGCCGCCCCATGATCCGCTATAACACCAGGACGTACCTCAAGTACGAATCCTGCCATAACACCGATATCACAACCTCAACACAAATCTCATCGACTCATCTCAATCCTAAGTATCATCCTCAAATCCGTACGTGAACACATAGTCCCATACCCATGTGAACACATAACTATATATATATTCCCGTAAACACAAATGGAAGAAGAATGTATGCAAGTATGGGTTGGTGTGTGCATGCGGGGTGCGACCACTACTCTAGGGTTTCACGACACTAAATATCCAAGAACCCCAAATATCCATATTATCATCAATATACTCAAACAATATATAAACAATATATATATGTGTGTATACGTATTCGTATACATCACCACGAACTGCGGGGGTGCTATACGCCATCCACCCGACTTCTCCCCGTAGATATAAATCTACTCACCTGGTCCTCGCTCGCCGGTACCGATGTCGCCACGCGCTTGCTTGTCGTCTCGAAGTCCACATGGGGTACCTACATATCATAACGTACCGTATCGCATTAAAACCAAATTCGAAATCGAAACGGCATACGAAAATCAAATCGGCACGCGCATCACGCATAGGTCAAAACCTATCGCCTGCACATGCAAGAATAGCCAAACCAACCCTCGATGTCGATGTACAAACGTCAAACCATCGAGAAAAACCCAAACACTCTCATTTGCGCATTCACGAACACTAATTATAATATAAAATATGTTAAAATTCACAAAAACCCCAAATTCACCTTAAAAGCCATTTTTCCGAAAATCTAGCAAGCAAAAATTACCCGTTTTAGTACAAAACTCGATTTTTAAAGCATTCTAATGGCCATAATACTTATTAAGCATCTTAAATAAGTCATAAAAACCATTTCCATAATTTAATCCCATTAAATTTCATTAGCCCCAAAATTCTAGTTTACAAATTAACCAATTTTAACAATTTTATAGCAAAAATGCACATACAACAATCTAGCTTGGATTTGCATGATCTAAAACATTAAAATACATTTTATAATGTTAATGAAGTCATGAAAAACCTAATTACATTTTTCTATTAATCAAATTCATGGTTTACAAAAATCTAGTTTGCAATTAAAGCAATTTGGACAATTGAAATGTAGCAATCTAGCAATATAGCAAGTAACTTAGCTTTAGCATTCCTAAAAATGTTAAACTACACCTTGCAAACCTTTACACATGATAAAAACCTTAACTTACTCTCAATTCCCTTTCCTTTAAATTTCAAACTTCAAATTTAGAACTTTAATTAAACACATAATAGCTAGATTCAAGTAATTAAACAATAACTTAAGTAAAATGCTAAGATTATACCTCACTTAATTAGAGATCTAGGCATGAAAATCTTGGCCTCTAATTTGCTCTCTTTTCACCACAATCCATGCTAGAATAGGCCAAAAAGAAATGGGTAGAGATTGGATTATGATTTTGTGAGGTTGTACTTTGATTTTTGATGAATTTGTGAGGATTTTTTTTGAAGAGAATGAGAGGAGAAACAAATGGGAGGGCTGCTGAATTTGGACAGCAGAAATGGGGAAAGGGAGAGAGAGAGAGAGTGGGTGTGGGTGCATGTGGAATTGTCAAAGTCAACCCAATATCCATACCTCTTTATAAAACAATTTCCTCACATGAATTAAACCCAAAAGAGGGGGGGAAAGTGGCTGTCCAGCTGAGGTGGGGCCGGCCAAAAGTGAGGGGTGAGGTTGTGAGAGAGTGAACAAAAAAATTCTATGCAAAAAGACCCCCCTCAAGTTACCAAATTGCATGTTTTCGCTAATTTCACCAAAAAATCCTTTTTTCTTCAATAATTTCTAAACCGTTTTGGCAAACCATTTCATTTCAAAACAACATGTTAAAATTTTGTTTAATGTGTTATGGTGCACAAAATTTGTTTCAACTCATTCCAATTTGTAATTTTCCCTAATTAAATGTATTAGTGACGGCTCAAAAATAATATTAAAATAATTTTTTTCAGAAAATTTGAAATTTCACCAATGGCTCAATAAACACCAAATACTAGCAATTACATAGGTAGAATATGTATATTTAATTTTTATAATAAGATATTTGTATTTTGAATTTTTACAGAAAACCCCGTTATTTTACCGATTTTTCGAAATTTCACCGAAACGATTTTCAAAACGTTACAATCTTACCCCCTTAAAGAAATTCGGTCCCTGAATTTAAATTCAAACTCCCCCCAAATATAAAAACATCTAATCAAAACCATCAAGTCGTCGGGGCTCCGAAATCATAAGTACATAAAACGCATCATAGCACAATACATGCGCATGAGTAATGAGCAGATAACTCAAAATCAAAACTCCGTCAAGCATCCCGCAATCATCGGAGTCACGGTAAAGACACAAATGTCAAATCCAATACAAAACCAATATAATATAACTCGAAACTATACATGTAAATATCAAATCTATATATGTAAATATATGAAGGGAATGAATGCCAAATATATTCAGGTACTGTCCTCTGACTAGTCCTGCCCAGTACGAAAACACATAGCAAATATCATAAAAACGTACTGCTCTATAGGAAAAATCAATCCCAAATACGCGTATGAATACTACGTGCGTCTGGTGCGCACGGAAATCAAAATCCATATACGTGCCATACAAGTGCACAGAAACAAGATCTAAGTGCATTGGGTGTGCACAAAGCATCTGTCATAGGCAACGTGTGTACCTGACAGCAAAATCAGGTGCATCTGACATGCACGAAGAATCTCGATTTAGTGCATCTGGTGTGCACCAAAATCGCACCTCAAAACATGCGTCCAACATGCGCGAAAATCCAAATCAGCTGCATCCATCGTGCACGAAATCATGAAATCCAATATCAAGTGCCGAATACGCGCAAAATCCAATCACGTACACAATGTGCACAAAACAAATGTCGCACATCACCATCGAAATCGAAGTCCAGTGCATCTAAATGCACAACATACGTAACACTGCACTGCAAGCATATATGAACTATACCGAGTGCAAAAACCAAATCGTGTGCGTATATACGCACAAATCAACTCAACTGTATGAAATCCATATAATCACAAACATGAGAAACCAAGGCACGCAAACTATCTCAAGTGCAACAACTGTGCAAAAATCGTAAATACTCAGTAGGTGCAATCATGGTGCATGAAAACAATATCATGAAACTCAATCATCAAAATCAAATCATGCGAATAGATCGCTCGAAATACCAAAAAATCAAGTATGGCAGAATAGTCCCGCTCAAGCACATCCTCCAAGAATCTCTGGCCAACTGTCGTGGTCACTCATAGCATGTTTCGTCGACGATCCTGAACTTTGGCCTGCTGGTGTGCATAACACGACCTTTCCTGGGTCCAAGTCTTCTAGTAATTCATCCCAGAAAGGTCCTGTCGAGATCTCTCCCAACTCTCGTCTCTGCCGAACTGTCCGGAAGTCATCGTCCTTTACTATATTGGTTTCTTGTTCCAGAACGGCTGCATACTCATTGCGACTCCTTCTAGAAGGTATATCCAAGTATAATGCCTCGGCATGCGTATCACATCTCTGATGTCGGCGGAGTGGAACGTCGTCTCATCAAGATCTCGTACGAACCTCTTACTTCCACATTCTGTAATGTCGACTACGTCGGACTCGTCTCGTTGTGGCTGCATGGACTGAGCTCTAACGGCTATCCATGTATCTGGAGTCTCCCAAGAATGCATCTCACCACCTAGCATCCGAATGAAGTCGAACCATCCGATCGATTTGTCAAAACCTTATAATCCCCCAAGAGCTCAACATCTTGGGCAGAGATTAATAGTATCGAGTACATAACACAGCATCGGTGGTCCAGCCGTAGAAGGGAAAACCCAAGCCTCACTAATGGCGCCGTAGAACTGCCGCAAAGCTGAAGGTTCAAAGGCTTTCACACGGTCATTAAGTCGAGTTAGGGTTTCATTCTTCTAGAGGGTCCATAGAATTGCTTGCATGTCTTTACGAATACTTCAAACTTAGAATAATAGGTTTCTGACATTCGATCGTCTATGTCGACTCTCAACGTCTCCGCGTGAAGTCGTCTCTAGCTGGAATCAATCTATCTGATGACCTCGCATCGGGGTAGGCGAACGAACCACCTATCCTAGTCATTCATCATCGGGTGACTAGCGACCTCCTGACATCTCTTCGTACTACTCGTACTGCAATAGCTCCAACATCTGGGGCGATATCTCGTCGTCCGCAGCAATACTTGCTCGCTCGTCAGCACGCTGAACGGTGCCTCAATCATCAGGAGTAAGCAATACTTCAATGGTCATCAAAATCTGGCTGGCCTCTAACAGTGGCTCAATCCACTAGTGCAAATCGGCACGTCCGAGTAATCTCATACAGCAATCCACTCAACGCTCGTGGCGCGAAGACATAATGAAAAGACACATTTCTGCAATCGTGTGTCGCCGGAATCATGCCCTGGTCAGTCCTCGTTCTTGACGAGCTCATATTGACCGCAACTCTAGCCGTAGCTCTCCCTGCCCGTAATCGTGGCAGCAAAACCATAACTGGTACTGATGAGCCTAGATCGGAATGAATATAAAACTAAGCAAAGAAATGTACATCCGAAGGCTCCTTAAGTGGAGTAGCGTATCGTAAATATGCCGCGGAACATACCTAGGGTACGTCACTCTACTTTAATCACCTATTCCATCAACCAAGGGTCATCCTACGCTCCGAAGGTAAAATCTAACGCTCTGATACCAACTTTGTCACGACCCGAAAGTACGGAACATAACCGGCACTTAGACTACGAAACGTCTCGAGGCGTACGTAATCTAAGTAAGCCGAAAAACCCAGAAATCCAAACCAAGAAAAGTAGCAGAGTGAAGGAAAACCAATTTAAATCAAGTAGTTTTAATAGCATAAGCCGAATTATGCCTTTTTAAAAACATCAAATATTTCCTGAAAATTTCGGCAGAGTCTCCTTTGTAAATACTGCCCCCAAACGAGATACAACATGAATAGTATACGAGATCGATAAAAGGCATCCCCAAGCGGGAGCTAGCTCTTCGTCAATCGACGGTCACAACCACACAAGCAATATAATATACAACGCCAATGGCGAGTATCAAAAACTCAAAAGGAAACTCAAAACCACAAGAAATCCACAGAAATATAACGCGCGACTCTAAGGTCGAAAGAATAACATCACTGGTCTCTATCTCAAAATAAATACATATTTGGTTGATGGAATTTACTAGATACAACTGAATAATATTATACAAGTAATATGATGGGTACGATACCAATAAACCCACTTACTAGCAAGTCACCCGAAAGAAGCAGTGCCAGCAAAGCCGTAATGAAACCTGTACGGCAAAACCTGCAAGGAACTGTGGCACAACGGGGGTGAGTTGCCAACTCGTGAATAGAAAAACATCTACGAATAGAAATCGCATAAATAACGCAACCTAGGTCAATGATCATAATATATCCTCAAATATATATATAACATGCAGCCTATAACAATGGCTAGGGTGATATCTAACCCGAGTGTAATCTCATAAGCCCGTGTCAGTGCCTCAGGTAGCAATATATCATATGAATGAGGTATGAATGCATGAAAACAGAATACATGTAAATAAAGAAACTGTTTTCATCATTTAGTTAGATTTTCTTTGTATTTTTAAAATGAGGTATCATAAATGAAATCAGCATCAACAGTGTCTAGCATCGACACAAAACATAAATCTCAATGTCTCAAAACCTCAGGCTCCGACTATCCGGACTGGCCTGTATCATCAAATCTCAGTACCTCAATATCTCGAAATCTCAATGTCTCAATCTCAATATCTAGTGCGCCGTCAGTCCAGACCGGCCCCTACCATCCATCTCAAGACCACGACGGTATCCTCCGGATATCCGACGCGTCGGGTAAAATCACCGGTAGGTAGTCTCCCCCTGCCAGGCTCATCGTCATCACCACGAGCTTCTTGCCCCGGGGTACCTTACCGGGTCCACCATGTACCCAAAACGGTTCATCCAACTCCTCGAATCGGATCTCGAAATCCATCAGCAAACTCATGGTGGACGACTCATACATCATGGGAAAAACCGCGCTTTTCATTTAAAAAGAGAAAGAAGAAGTTTGTATATGTTTTGCGGTTTTTCCCAAATCCAGAAAATCTCATGGAAATCCGAATCCAAAACCTCAATAGCACGTAAAAAGTGAATATATGCATGAGAATCCATGAATGCGGCATAACAATGAATAACAGTATGCATGAAGTAGAAGGTAATAACTACAATGTATAAACTAACATATAAGGCAAGTACACTAATATCATGTTAAAACTACTAGCTAACAAGCTAAATGAAGCAATAATATTCTCTAAGTGTACGTGACATGGCAATTACCGATGAAGATGTGTGTGAGCCGGCAAGTAAGTACACGTGGTACATACGCATCATCGGTAATGGTGCTGGTGTCCTAACCACAAGATATCAACAGTAGAATATGAAGCATAATATAAGCATGTGATGCGGAGCGAACAACAATAATGAGCGAGAGCTGAATACTAGACGCAACGATAACTAATCTGCATTAACCTAATATAAGTCCTACAATGGTGCCTTTTGAAATAACACGAATCGTAGGGTTTTGAAAATAGGGGCTACGGTGTTTTTAAGAAAAGATACGTTTTTTGAAATATCCGTAGAATCCCTTGAATTGTCTTTTAAAATACACACGATTCGTAAGCTTTGAAATAGGTAGGAACCGAATCTAATCTAACAACTAACTAAACTAAAGGGCTAAGCTACAAGCTAGACTACAGGTAAGGAAACCGCCTAACATCTGAGTCGATACATATACATACCTGTATATATATTAGTCGGTGATCCCGCCTCAATAATATCATATCCGATACCATATCTATAATCAGACATCCCAAGTCAAGAGAGCGGATCAATCATCAAGATATAGCTCGTATGTAAATCCGTCGTACGGCATCCCCAAATCTTGGTACGGGTCAATATCATATTCCTCACTCTATTCCACTGGTATCTTTTTTATCCAAGATCATAGTCTAGGGTACTGACCTATGTCTAGTACAATACTAATATCCTCAATATACTTATGATCTGACTACTGATCGACAATCTCGTACAAACTGATATCGTCAGCACATATCATCATCAAGGGGTATACATCGCCCGATACAGCCTAATATCAATATCCTAGCATATCATGCCTCATATCACGATCACATGTCGACCATTTTATTTATAACACTATTCACCCGTATCGCCGCCCCAGGATCCGCTATAACACCAGGACGTACCTCAAGTACGAATCCTGCCATAACACCGATATCACAACCTCAACACAAATCTCATCGACTCATCTCAATCCCAAGTATCATCCTCAAATCCGTACGTGAACACATAGTCCCATACCCATGTGAACACATAACTATATATATATTCCCGAAAACACAAATGGAAGAAGAATGTATGCAAGTATGGGTTGGTGTGTGCATGCGGGGTGCGACCACTACTCTAGGGTTTCGCGACACTAAATATCCAAGAACCCCAAATATCCATATTATCATCAATATACACAAACAATATATAAACAATATATATATGTGTGTATACGTATTCGTATACATCACCAAGAACTGCGGGGGTGCTATACGCCATCCACCCGACTTCTCCCCGTAGATATAAATCTACTCACCTGGTCCTCGCTCGCCGGTACCGATGTCGCCACGCGCTTGTTTGTCGTCTCGAAGTCCACATGGGGTACCTACATATCATAACGCACCGTATCGCATTAAAACCAAATTCGAAATCGAAACGGCATACGAAAATCAAATCGGCACGCGCATCACGCATAGGTCAAAACCTATCGCCTACACATGCAAGAATAGCCAAACCAACCCTCGATGTCGATGTACAAACGTCAAACCATCGAGAAAAACCCAAACACTGTCATTTACGCATTCACGAACACTAATTATAATATAAAATATGTTAAAATTCACAAAAAAGCCCAAATTCACCTTAAAAGCCATTTTTCCGAAAATCTAGCAAGCAAAAATTACCCGTTTTAGTACAAAACTCGATGTTTAAACAATTCTAATGGCCATAATACTTATTAAGCATCTTAAATAAGTCATAAAAACCATTTCCATAATTTAATCTCATTAAATTTCATTAGCCCCAAAATTCTAGTTTACAAATTAACCAATTTTAACAATTTTATAGCAAAAATGCACATACAACAATCTAGCTTGGATTTGCATGATCTAAAAGATTAAACTACATTTTATAATGTTAATGAAGTCATGAAAAACCTAATTACATTTTTCTCTTAATCAAATTCATGGTTTACAAAAATCTAGTTTGCAATTTAAGCAATTTGGACAATTGAAATGTAGCAATCTAGCAATATAGCAAGTACCTTAGCTTTAGCATTCCTAAAAATGTTAAACTACACCTTGCAAACCTTTACACATGATAAAAACCCAAACTTACTCTCAATTCCCTTTTCTTTAATTTTCAAACTTCAAATTTAGAACTCTAATTAAACACATAATAGCTAGATTCAAGTAATTAAACAATAACTTAAGTAAAATGCTAAGATTATACCTCACTTAATTAGAGATCTAGCATGAAAATCTTGGCCTCCAATTTGCTCTCTTTTCACCACAATCCATGCTAGAATAGGCCAAAAAGAAATGGGTAGAGATTGGATTATGATTTTGTGAGGTTGTACTTTGATTTTTGATGAATTTGTGAGGATTTTTTTTGAAGAGAATGAGAGGAGAAACAAATGGGAGGGCTGCTGAATTTGGACAGCAGAAATGGGGAAAGGGAGAGAGAGAGAGTGGGTGTGGCTGCATGTGGAATTGTCAAAGTCAACCCAATATCCATACCTCTTTATAAAACAATTTCCTCACGTGAATTAAAGCCAAAAGAGGGGGGGAAAGTGGCTGTCCAGCAGAGGTGGGGCCGGCCAAAAGTGAGGGGTGAGGTTGTGAGAGAGTGAACAAAAAAATTCTATGCAAAAAGACCCCCCTCAAGTTACCAAATTGCAAGTTTTCGCTAATTTCACCAAAAAAGCCTTTTTTCTTCAATAATTTCTAAACCGTTTTGGCAAACCATTTCCTTTCAAAAACAACATGTTAAAATTTTGTTTAATGTGTTATGATGCACAAAATTTGTTTCAACTCATTCCAATTTGTAATTTTCCCTAATTAAATGTATTAGTGACGGCTTAAAAATAATATTAAAATAATTTTTTTCAGAAAATTTGAAATTTCACCAGTGGCTCAATAAACACCAAATACTAGCAATTACATAGCTAGAATATGTATACTTAATTTTTATAATAAGATATTTGTATTTTGACTTTTTACAGACAACCCCCTTATTTTACCGATTTTTCGAAATTTCACCGAAACGATTTTCAAAACGTTACAAGAACACACTTAAAAGAAAGTCTCCGGAATTAAATCAGGCTTTCTTATGGTATTGTAGACTGGGTCACATTAATGAGACACGGTTGATAAAGTTATATAAAGAAGGATACTTGGATCCGTTCGAGTACCAGTCTTATGCCACTTGTGAATCTTGTCTCATGGGAAAGATGACAAAGACTCCGTTCACTGGACACGGAGAAAGAGCGAGCGAGTTCTTGGGAATCATACACAGTGACGTGTGTGGTCCAATGTCTACAAATGCGCGAAGTGGTTATTCATACTTCATTACATTCACAGATGATTTCTCTAGGTTTGGGCATATCTTCTTGATGAAGCACAAATCCGAAGCCTTTGAGAAATTTCGGGAATACAAGAATGAAGTTGAAAAACAAACAGGCAAAAGTATCAAGACACTGAGATCTGATCGAGGTGGTGAATACTTGAGAGCCGAGTTTCTGGGCTTCTTAAAAGAGAATGGAATTCTCTCTCAGCTTACTCCTCCATACACACCACAACACAACGGTGTATCGGAAATGCGGAATCGTACCCTATTGGATATGGTTCGTTCCATGATGAGTAAGGCTGAGTTGCCGCGATCCTTCTGGAGTTATGCACTAGAAACAGCTGCATATCTTTTAAACCAAGTTCCTTCTAAGTCAGTGCCTACCACACCATATCAGATGTCGAGTAGGAAGAAACCCAGTCTTAAACACTTTAAGACATGGGGGTGTCCAGCTTTTGTAAAAAAGCAGCATGCGGACAAGCTCGAGGCACGTTCGGTACAGTGTAAGTTTGTGGGATACCCAAAGAACTCTAAGGGGAATCTTTTCTATTGCGTAGAGGAACAAAAGGTTTTTGTTTCTCGCCATGCCCGCTTCTTGGAAACTGAGTTTTTAGAAAATCAGATAAGTGGGAGCGCAATAGAACTGGAAGAAATTCCAGAACCTCAAACTATTACTGAAAGCTTAGTAGAACCAGAGGTTTCAAAAGAACAGGACATTCCAACGCCACTCCGCAGGAGTAGTAGGCAGTCTCATCCGCCCGAGAGATACAACGGTTTTCTCATTTACGGGGATAGAGAGGATTGCACTATGGATTATGGTGAGCCTACTAGCTTCCAGCAAGCCATTCAGAGCGGTGACTCAGTAAAATGGCTGGATGCAATGCGGGTCGAGATGGAGTCTATGTACACCAACAAAGTTTGGACTTTGGACTTTGCTCCAGAAGGGGTAAAACCCGTAGGCTGCAAATGGATCTTCAGAAAGAAGATTGGTGTAGATGGGCAGGTTGAGACCTATAAAGCTAGACTTGTAGCAAAGGGTTTTCGTCAAAGACCTGGTTTGGACTATGACGAGACTTTTTCTCCAGTGGCTATGCTGAAATCCATTCGGATCCTCCTTGCCATTGCTGCCTTCCACGATTATGAAATCTGGCAGATGGACGTAAAGACGGCTTTCCTAAATGGAAATTTGGAAGAGTGCGTCTATATGGATCAGCCGGAGGGATTCATTCAGAGTGGGAGCAACGGTAGAGTGTGCAAGTTGCTCAAGTCCATTTATGGACTCAAGCAGGCATCGCGGAGTTAGAACATCTGCTTTGATGATACTGTCAAAGAATTCGACTTTATCAAAAAACAAGATAAACCATGCATTTACAGTAAGATTGTAGGGAGAACTGTGGTATTCCTCGTCTTGTACGTGGATGACATTCTCGTAATAGGAAATGATATTCCTATGCTACAGTCAGTCAAAGGATTCTTGTCGCTTGTCGCAGAGGTTCTCCATGAAGGATCTGGGCGATGCCAACTACATTCTGGGGATCCAGATCTATCGTGATAGATCTAAGAGGATGTTCGGACTTTCACAGTCAAGGTACATTGACACCATAATGAAAAGATTCAGTATGGAAGATTCCAAGCGTGGTAATTTACCGGCTTGTCACGGGATCACCCTCTCCAAAGAGATGTCTCCCAAGACTGATTTGGAAAGGGATCGCATGTCTATTATACCCTACGCTTCTGCGGTAGGCTCTATAATGTATGTGAGTTATGTACCAGACCAGATGTAGCATACGCATTGAGCGTTGTATGCCGGTATCAGTCGGACCCAGGGAAGAAACACTGGATAGCGGTAAAGAACATTCTCAAGTACCTGAGAAGGACTACGGAGATGTTCTTGGTGTATGGAGGAAAAGACCTCCAGATCGAGGCCTTTGCTGACTCCAGCTTCCAGAGTGACAAGGATGACTCCAAGTCCATGTCGGGTTATGTCTTTACCCTCAATGGAGGGGCGGTTTGCTGGATGAGTTCCAAGCAGGAGACTGTTGCAGACTCAACTATGGAAGCGGAGTACATAGCTGCTTGCGATGCCGCAAAGGAAGCTGTCTGGATGAAGAAGTTCCTCACGAAGCTTCAGGTGGTTCCTACCATTGTTGATCCAATGCCGCTGTATTGCGACAACAACGGAGCTATAGCTTTAACGAAGGAACCCAGGTCCCATCAGAAGTCCAGGCACATTTTGAGGCGGTACCACCTGATCAGGGAGATCGTAGATCGCCGGGAGACCGAGGTGAAGAGAGTAAATACGGAGAATAACATTGCAGATCCACTCACGAAGGCCCTACCCCAGACTCAGTTCGAGCGGCTGATCGAGACGATAGGTCTTCGATACGCCAGTACATGGCCTTAGTGCAAGTGGGAGATTGTTAGTGTATATGCCCTAGAGGCCATTACTGTATCATACTAGTTTGTATATTACTTAATGGAAGCTTGGGATATTCACAGTTGTATAGACAATCTTGCTCAAAATGGTAGTATGCTACTTGGTTTGTCTCTACTTCAATATGTGCATGTGTTTCTTTTAGCATATCGCTTATATACATATTAGTAGAGCCCTTAGGATTTTGCTTGATTACCAGCGTTGTGATGGCGCTCACACTCGTGGAGGCTGGGTAATCCATAAGAACATCCTTATACAGGTCCCTAGTCGTTGGACTTTCGAGACAGGGCATCGATACTCCGGAGTAGACTGGCGCATGCGCTTCTCATCCCAGCGGGGGAGACGGTCTGTCCCACAGCCGTCAGCACGTCGTACTTGAGATAGTATGCGGGTGCTCGTTAGGTTACAAGTACACTGGACAGGACTCGTCGGGAACTGTTGGTTGGTATTATACCTATCGTCAGTTATCAGTTCCCAGGTGACATGAGTACAGCTTAGTCCGCCGACTTGACACTGTCACTTCGCCTCGAGTGTGTTCCCACTATACTTAGATTACTACCCTACCACGGCTCAAAGGAGTCGTGCAAACAGGTAGTAGTTGGGTACAGTCCCGAAGCACTTGGAGGCAGTGACGGTTATACAGGATTCGTCTCTCCCGGTATTGGGGGTTGACATCGCGCTGTGTCTAGGAGAGCCATTACACGAGTAGTCCCTGGCCAGGACAAGCGAGATATACTGGTAGGTTTCCAGTGTTATCTCAGGGTGTTTCGGGCTTCACTCCGACACGACTTGTACCGCTATTAGGGGACTGACGTTCACTGCCCCCCTAGGCCCGCCATGCGATGTATCATACGAACAGACCGGACTGTACGGAGATTGTCATATACAGGCTCAGTAGGAGTTCGGATGGGTTTACCTCATCGCCCTTCTTATCGACATCTACCTGGGGACCGTTACGTACAGCTAGTGCCGCTTGCGGTCTGTAGTTAAACCCACTGCCAGCGTAGTGTCGAGTCTTTAGAGTCCCACACAGAGAGTGTCCCTGCGCTGAGCGAAACGTGTAGAGGCCGTATGGTTTTACGGCAGGGCTACGATCACTTACGTGCACTTGTGTACGTATGCTGTTCGGGCAGGAAATACTAGTGTGCTTTGGTTTAAGCCAGATCCTAGTATTGCACAGATGGATTTGATTTGTCTTCTGTGCATTCGCATTCTACGGAATGCGGATGCGGGTGTGTATGCACAGTTTTGAGGAGCGATAAAGGAGGAGGTGCCCCATTAGGGTTTTTGCAGTTGGTTCGGCCAAAACCGTAATGTGGCACATGTAGGGTTCCTAGGCACACAAGTGAGGTCTCACAAGGCATCGATCATGCCAAATTAAAATTTTAACGGTGCCGTGAAACCCGACTACGGATTGTCGGCTAGAAGTTTAGGCGAAAAAGCTAACTAGTTAACACTTAACTAAGAGATACGGAAATACAACCTTTGTAGATCCGGTCGTCCACCTCCACGGCTCCGAGATGAGGTCCTCTCCGCTGTCCAAATCAAATCCGGGCTCTAGCGTCGGCTTCATCGGAGAATGGACGGGCTAGGTCGTCGACGACGTGCCGAAGATGATCTACGTCGAAGCATCACTAGATCGAGCTCCACCTTCACCAAGTCTTGAAAACTTGTGAAGGAAACACACTCTACTACTTGGCAAGAGGTAGAGGATGGAGAAATAGGAAGTGGGTATACTTTAGTTTTGGATTTCTCACTCTAATTCATCAATCACCATTGATGAGGTAAGCTTTCTTCTTGAAGTGAAGAAGAAGAAGAAGATGAAAGTTATGATAAGTTCAAATTAAAAAAGAAAAGAATATCAATTCTTATCATAACTTGACCATAGTTAAGTGTAGAGAACTAATCATGGTTTGATGCAATGGTTAGGGTTAAGCTAAAAACAAAATGGTCATCAAGTCAAAGCAATCATGAAGCTTCATGAATGTTCAAAAGAAATGCCACCATTTTATCATTTCATTTCCTTTTTCCAATAAGAAAAAGATAAATAAATAAATGAATAAAATGAATAAGCAAATAGCAAACCCTAACCATTCCATTAACCAAGGTTTAATTCTATACACTTAATTAAAAAGGCATGTATCATCAAACATGATACAAGCATGTGCACAAAATCATATCGCATATGCAATGCGCACACCCGAGCGAGAAAATCCATTTAAAGTGAACCGATACTAGTTAATGCAAAGTAATACATCAAATATATAATTATGCATTAAATCATTAAATCAACACTTGATTCAATGATCCGGTCATGTCGCACATAACCGACTGGTATCATTAGTAACAACTTATCGAATCAACACTTGATCCGATAACCCGGCTATATCTCATATAACCGATCAATGTCACATCGTGAGAATGAAATACGGTATCACATACACGCATCATTCTCGGTCCCGCACATATCTCATATGCGCTCCTATTTCGTTTCGCTTGAGCCAGGAAACCTCTGTGTAGGACTCTAAAGACTCGTCAATACGCCGGCAGCGGATGATGATCATATCAAACATCCACAAGCCGCAAGCGGTCTGCTAAACGTAACGGCCACCCGGGTATTGAGTGATCTGAAGATCGACGAGCAAGCCCGCTCACACTCCAGTGAATCCAACCAGTAACACTACCGTATAGTCCGGTCTGATCGTCTGATATGTCGCATATCTCGCCTAGGGGTGGTTAACGTCAGACCCCAATAGCTCGATAAGTCGTGTCGATATGAGGTCTATAACTGTTCGAGAAACTACTGGTAACACTTACCAGTAAATCTCAGCAACCCTGGCCAGGGATTTCCTGTTATAGCCAATCAAACACAGCGCAACATCAACTCCCTATACCGGGAGAGACGAATCCCCTCCTATCGCTCATTGCCTCCATGTGATTCGGGACTGTACCCAAAAACCACCATTTTGCATGCCCTCTTGGACGTGGTAAGATGGAAATCAAAGCACAGTGGGAACCACACAAGACTCTATGACGATCTCGGGTCAACAGACTACTCTGTACCAGTGTCACCAGAGAACTGCCATCTGACGTGAGGTATAATACCATCTGGGAGTTCTCGGCGAGTCCGTCCAGTGTACCCAGTCTCTACTGAGCACCCGTATATCATCTCTGATGTCAAACACCAATGGATATGGGATCATCCATCGCCCATCTGTATGGGTCGAGAAGGTACACGCTAGTCTACTCTGGTATATCGATGCCCCGTCTCGATACACCCACGACTAGGGACTTTGAAGGATGTACTTATGGACTACCATGTACCCACTAGTATGATCCGCATCATAGTCCTGGTAGTCAAGCACACATCTTAAGGGCTTTACCAACATGTAACAGAGAGACAATCAGTATACACGTTAAGGTAAAGAGCAACCAGATAGCATACTATCATGTCGAGCAAGAAAGTCCTCCCTATATATGTCCCAGCATCCACTACAATATACATCCAATGTACAGTAATGGCCTCTAGGGCATACATATAACTAACAATCTCCCACTTGCACTAGGGCCATCTGATAGCAGTGGTTGTAGTATCTCATACTCAACCATCCCATAAAAGTCTTTCTCTGGGAACATGCCTTTGTGAGTAGATCCGCTGTGTTGTCCTCTGAATCTACTCTCCTTACCTCGATCACCCTGGAGATCAACTATCTCCATGATCAGGCGATACTGCCTTAGAATAAGTCTGGATCACTGATGGGACCGGCGTTCCTCGGCATGAGCCACAACTCCATTGTCTCACAATGGTAGGAACGTAGTTCATCTCATGAACTAATATACACCCAAACATCCTCTTTGGTAGCATCTTAAGTAGCGATGTATCCTGCCTTTATCGTCTAGTATGTCACGGTATCTAGCTTGGAACTCTTCCAACATACCGTCCCTTTACTGAGGGTAAAGACAATGCCTGTGACTGACATTCAGTCGTCTTTATCACCCTGGAACTATTCCAGTGATTCTCCCCAGGGTCGATTGATACCATCTCACTACAACTAGTGAGAATCCTAACATCCAATTAGATCTATCTCATAGATCCAAAACCCAGGATTTAGGAGGTATCACTTTGATCCTATATGGAGAATCATTGTGATAAGCGGAGATTGATCGAGCGTAGCATAGGAAACTCCTTCCCTATCAAGAGTATGTCATCCACGTACTCTACGAGGATCGTCACCATACTCCCTACTACCTTCTTATTTATACAAGGTTCATCTACCATTTTGATGATGTCAACTTCTTTGACTAATCCACCAAAACAGATGTTCCAACTCCACGATGCCTGCTTTATCCTATAAAGCATCTTGCACACGTTTCCGCTGCTCCCACTGTCTACGAAGCCCTCTGGCTGTGTACTTATAGACGTTTTCTTCTAAAACATCATTTAGAAAAGCTGTCATGACACCCAACCACCAGATATCGTAGTCATGGTATGTAGCCGTGACAAGTAGGATCTGGATGGACTTAAGCATAGCTACTTGAAAAAGGTTTCATCATTATCCACACCTGGTCAATGATGCACACTTTTAACAAGTCTAGCTTTGAAAGTCTCAACCTTTCCATGTACACCAAGTAATCTTCTCAAGATATACTTGCTCCTGATGGGGATTTAACCCTTCAGATATAGCAACCAAAGTCCATACTTTGTTGGTGTATAAGGATTCCATCTCAGATCACTAAACATCCAGCCATTCTTATAGAGTCTTACTCTCGATGGCCTGCTCGAAACTAGTGGGGTCATCATCTCATGATGCAATCCTCGCTCCCACTGTCATAGAGAAACCGAAGTAACTCTCAGGTGGGTGAGGAACCGTGCTAGATCGGCGGAGAGGCTGAGGTTCGTTAGAATCTACTGAATCCTTTGGTTCTATCAAATCATCAGCTGCATTTTGTATAGCTGGAACATTTCCAGTTCTACTTAACAGACCTTGCCTCGAGCGTGTCCGGATTTTGCTTTTAGACATAGGCCGGACAACCCCAAATCTTAACCAACTTAAGATATGGGCTCTTCCCTTTCCATATCACATATGAAATGGTAGGCAACTGATTTGATTCGAACCCTATTCAATAGGTATGCAGCTTCTCAAGTGCATAACACCCAATAGGAAAAAGGTAACTCAGTTGTACTCATCATAGAGCACACCATATCATATAGGGTGTGATTGCTCCGCCCCGATATACCATCGTGCTATGGTGTATACAGAGGAGTAATGCTGAGAGAGAATCTGATTCTCCTTTAGAATAATCCAGGAATTCCATGCTCAAGTATTCTCCTCCTTGATCTCATCATAGGACATAATACTTATACCCTTATTTTGGTTCTCTACTTCTAACTTATATTCTGTGAATATCTCAAAAGGTTCAGACTTGTGTTTCAACAGGAACATATGTCTGAATCTCGAGAGATCATCAGAGAATGTAACGAAGTACAAAGAACCAGTTCTGGCATGTGTAGACAGGGGACCTACATACATCAACATGTATCATCCCAAGAGTTCACTAACTCTTTCTCTGTTTCCAATAAACAGAGCTAGTGTCATTATATCTTTGTGACATGACTGGAAAGTTTCACAAGATGTAGATTCAAACTGATTTAAATATGCATCTTTATGTAACTTTAGCCAGTCGGGTCGCATTGATCTGACCTAGTCTGCAATACCTCAAGAAGAATCCGTTCATTTCTGAACTCTTCCTCTTGTGTGTGTTCCATATACTAAGAACTGTAGTTTGATTTAGAACATCAATGCTTTTAGATAACGTGCCTGAACCGATCAGCTTTTGATATAGGAAATGTTCAAAACATTATCCAACAATACAAAATTTTACCGTTTCTTTACTAATAAAGAGACTGATATGATTTTGTATATCAGGTTCCGTATCTAATAACATTCGTTCAGAATCAATGTATTGGTAATACAGGGTGACAGTGACCAACAGACTTGGCTGCAACACTTGTCCCGTTTTCTGCCTCATGAAACTTATCACCCGTTCTCAGTTCTCTACCTTTCTGTAGCCCTATGTAACATATTACATATATGGGATCCTGATCTGGTATCACATACCCAGGACGTAAAGGATACTGAGAAACAGTTCTCTGTAATGAACACACTCTAAGATGATGCATCAGCATGCACTCTCTTCGTTTGGGCGGCACGGGAATTCTGGTAATCCCCAATTTCCTGCTCTGTCTTATAACAATTATAAGTTGGAGCGGGACCAACGTTCCCCAGCTCAGTATAACAAGCGGGTTCGGTCAATAATCCGTATTATTATCTTGATTAAGGCGTGATATGGTCGCTACCTGGAGAGAGAGAGAAGAAAACACTCAGCGTGCGCTCTTGCAAGAATAGATTGGTTATTATTTTATCTAATCAGGGTGGCTCCCACTGCTTTTTATCAAATCTTCCTTCAAACCCTAAAAGGAAAGACTAGCCGGGATTAATTACACACTACAAGTTCGCCAATCTTTCAGCCAGGCCAGTGTCGGTACTTTGAGGGAGGTCCCCCGTGCTTTCGCACGAACCTAATTAATGTAAACCTCGTTTTCCCAGAGGCGTAACCTCGTTAACACCTTTCTAGACACCTACTTGATCGGCTAATTGTAATGTATAAAACTCTCCCAGGAGTAACTCTTACTCGCAGCGGGTATCGGGATCCAACTAACTCATAGAAGGTATGCAATCTCATTGCAAATTTCAACACTTGAAATTCCCGATAAATATTTTGCCCCTAACGTGCTATGACCTTGACGAAAGCCAACAAACCATAGCCCGCTAGTCAAGTTCAACCCGTACATTTCTTGATTGAATTAAACCCACCCGCACGACCCTTGACGAAAGCCAACAAAGCCGCACGACTACCCTAATCCAATCGCATCGTATGCTAGCAGATAAGCAGCAGATAGCTACCGCACACTGCACCTTGACGAAAGCCAACAACTGCAGCACGAATACTATATACAACTTATCTGAAATGACGGAGGGCTACGACAGGTTTTTCTGAAAACCTATTGCGTAATGAACTTGATATCGTTGTAGGATCGAATGAATTTTGAAATGGAGTGTTTTTGAAGCTTTTCTAGTTTTGCTAAAGGAGTCATCCCGGTGAAGGGATCGTCGGTCCTTTCCTCGTCGAATGAGGTGCGGGATATATCGTATATATCACTGTGCAAAGCAAAAACTCTTAAAAGCAATCAAAAAACAAACCGAAGGTGTAGCATTTGCCAGTTATTGCTAAAGGAGTCACTCCCGGTGAAGGGATCTCGGTCCTTTCCTCATCGAATAAGGTGCAGGATATATCACATATACCTCTGTGCAAAGCAAAAACTGTAGCTACCTGTTTTATTTTGAAATTCGATTCTACAACATCTTAGGTTTCTTTTATTTCATTAATCACATTAATGAAGTCCCATCTTTTAAGTACCTAAACATCACAGATAAATACGACGTACACTTATGTCATCCGCATTCGCCTCGATGTCCCCTTGTGCACCGTTAGGTTAGGTAACTAACGGCAGAGCGGGGCAGGGCTAGCGCGGGTGTAAAACATAAGTAACGTCTGTATAATATATCATATATACTATATACTGTATCTATCACTGAACATCACATGATCACATCACAGATATCGCAGCAGAAGAATCATATGAAATATTGGATATACTAGGACGTCCGTGTTTTCAATACGAGCCAGTATAAAATACGGATTCCACGGTCGTGATGAATAGCCAAACCCACACCCCTAGACCCCTACGAGAGCGGCAAGCAACCCTACCAATTCTGGAGTTAGGATACCCGGACTCGACTCCTCGAGTTGGTCTCCCACTGGACTCCAGAACCCGGTTACTTATGCTCCCCTCCTTGGGTCTATCCTAGTGCGGAAAAGTAAATAATATACAAACGGTGACAACTTCCGCAACCTGGAAGCGCCCCAATAAAAGAATATTACATAAAAGTTTTTACATGAATGAAAATGATAAACACTCATCTCACATAAAAACCCCCGGCTATTCGAACACGACGATCCAATATAACATATCCAGCAACACATAACATCACATGTCATCAACGTAAGTAAATATGTCCATCCCAATTGTCGTTGACATATAGCAACGAAACCGGCGATATCACATATTACACTTACGGTCACAGAAAAGAAAGTGAAAAACTACAACAGTTGGAATCCGCAACCACCTCAGACATCGCATGCCTGACCAAATGAATTCCTTAGACATCGCATGCCTAACAATTATAAACCCCGCATTTTAGTCTCAAAATCGAAAACACTTTTCAATATCAAGTCGGGCAATTCAACAAGATTCCTGAGATCCTGATCGAATTCTCGTCGCAAACTTTAGTAGGCGGCTTCACCCCCGATACCGTCGACGAAGTGCACCAAGGCGGAACACCGCTACCACGAGCACCCGAACGGATGCTTTCGGTGACGGGGTTCTCCTACAGTCACTTGGTCGGGGCTATGGAGTGAGGCTGTCTATTAAGTTTACCCGGCGAGTATCCGCGTACGCTGCGTGATTGCGACGGACTTTTGATCGCATCAAAATTCCATGGCAACCGATCAACTGAGACTAAACTGCTATGTTTATAACATTCATTCAGTTATCACATAACTTCTTGTGAATTCCAATTATTGTATCCCATTCCAGATAAACAGAAAATGTTAAACTTTCCGATCGAACAATCGAACACCCAAGTTTTCCCGATACAATCCAACACATGAAATAAGTCTAACAACATTCAGTTCGTGCCTCAGTACCAACGGTCCAGCCGTAGAAGGGTCAAGCCAACGCCTCACATGTGGCACGCCGTACTGCCCCAAACCCGAAGGTTCAAAGGGCAGTTCAAGACGGTCACATAATCGAGTTAAGGTTTGTTGTCTTCTAGAGGGACCATCGCGTTACTTGCACTACTTAGAACGTCGTTAAACTACGGAAAAATCCAACACTTGGAAATTTCCCGACAGGGGAAAAATTGGGTATTTATATCCGGTCGAACTTTTTAACATATTCTAAAATTTATCCGGAAAACCACACAGACAAAATTTGATAATCCGATCGAACATTCGAATCCCCAAAACAACCCAGGAAAACTCTTATGTAGAGTCACAATAAAAATAGCCCAGAAAATACAGCATTATATTATATGAGTTACTGTGCAGAAATTATTAAACAATGGAACAGTAAGGCCGCGGAACCGCCGCACCATGCATAGCACGTGCCGCGGTTCCGCGCTGGAAAAGTTGATTCAGGCCCTCGTATTTCACAGTAATTCAAATAACACCCTGCTTATTTTTCTGCATATTTTTAATTTCGAAAAATCCACAATTTTCAAAATAGGACAGAGAGCATGTTAGAAATGGGTTTTCGGGTTCGTTCGGACTTCAAACTCCGTCTAGACTTCGTCTAAGGCTCTAGCTAGGCTCTGATACCACTGTAGGGTTCCTAGGCACACAAGTGAGGTCTCACAAGGCATCGATCATGCCAAATTAAAATTTTAACGGTGCCGAGAAACCCGACTACGGATCGTCGGCTAGAAGTTTAGGCGAAAAAGCTAACTAGTTAACACTTAACTAAGAGATACGGAAATACAACCTTCGTAGATCCGGTCGTCCACCTCCACGGCTCCGAGATGAGGTCCTCTCCGCTGTCCAAATCAAATCCGGGCTCTAGCGTCGGCTTCATCGGAGAATGGACGGGCTAGGTCGTCGACGACGTGCCGAAGATGATCTACGTCGAAGCATCACTAGATCGAGCTCCACCTTCACCAAGTCTTGAAAACTTGTGAAGGAAACACACTCTACTACTTGGCAAGAGGTAGAGGATGGAGAAATAGGAAGTGGGTAGACTTTAGTTTTGGATTTCTCACTCTAATTCATCAATCACCATTGATGAGGTAAGCTTTCTTCTTGAAGTGAAGAAGAAGAAGAAGATGAAAGTTATGATAAGTTCAAATTAAAAAAGAAAAGAATATCAATTCTTATCATAACTTGACCATAGTTAAGTGTAGAGAACTAATCATGGTTTGATGCAATGGTTAGGGTTAAGCTAAAAACAAAATGGTCATCAAGTCAAAGCAATCATGAAGCTTCATGAATGTTCAAAAGAAATGCCACCATTTTATCATTTCATTTCCTTTTTCCAATAAGAAAAAGATAAATAAATAAATGAATAAAATGAAGAAGCAAATAGAAAACCCTAACCATTCCATTAACCAAGGTTTAATTCTATACACTTAATTAAAAAGGCATGTATCATCAAACATGATACAAGCATGTGCACAAAATCATATCGCATATGCAATGCGCACACCCGAGCGAGAAAATCCATTTAAAGTGAACCGATACTAGTTAATGCAAAGTAATACATCAAATATATAATTATGCATTAAATCATTAAATCAACACTTGATTCAATGATCCGGTCATGTCGCACATAACCGACTGGTATCATTAGTAACAACTTATCGAATCAACACTTGATCCGATAACCCGGCTATATCTCATATAACCGATCAATGTCACATCGCGAGAATGAAATACGGTATCACATACACGCATCATTCTCGGTCCCGCACATATCTCATATGCGCTCCTATTTCGTTTCGCTTGAGCCAGGAAACCTCTGTGTAGGAATCTAAAGACTCGTCAATACGCCGGCAGCGGATGATGATCATATCAAACATCCACAAGCCGCAAGCGGTCTGCTAAACGTAACGGCCACCCGGGTATTGAGCGATCTGAAGATCGACGAGCAAGCCCGCTCACACTCCAGTGAATCCAACCAGTAACACTACCGTACAGTCCGGTCTGATCGTCCGATATGTCGTATATCTCGCCTAGGGGTGGTTAACGTCAGACCCCAATATCTCGATAAGTCGTGTCGATATGAGGTCTATAACTGTTCGAGAAACTACTGGTAACACTTACCAGTAAATCTCAGCAACCCTGGCCAGGGATTTCCTGTTATAGCCAATCAAACACAGCGCAACATCAACTCCCTATACCGGGAGAGACGAATCCCCTCCTATCGCTCATTGCCTCCATGTGATTCGGGACTGTACCCAAAAACCACCGTTTTGCACGCCCTCTTGGACGTGGTAAGATGGAAATCAAAGCACAGTGGGAACCACACAAGACTCTATGACGATCTCGGGTCAACAGACTACTCTATACCAGTGTCACCAGAGAACTGCCATCTGACGTCAGGTATAATACCATCTGGGAGTTCTCCGCGAGTCCGTCCAGTGTACCCAGTCTCTACTGAGCACCCGTATATCATCTCTGATGTCAAACACCAATGGATATGGGATCATCCATCGCCCATCTGTATGGGTCGAGAAGGTACACGCTAGTCTACTCTGGTATATCGATGCCCCGTCTCGATACACCCACGACTAGGGACTTTGAAGGATGTACTTATGGACTACCATGTCCCCACTAGTATGATCCGGATCATAGTCCAGGTAGTCAAGCACACATCCTAAGGGCTTTACTAACATGTAACAGAGAGACAATCAGTATACATGTTAAGGTAAAGAGCAACCAGATAGCATACTATCATGTCGAGCAAGAAAGTCCTCCCTATATATGTCCCAGCATCCACTACAATATACATCCAATGTACAGTAATGGCCTCTAGGGCATACATATAACTAACAGCACACTCATTAGGGTTTTGACAATTCGTTTGGTCAAAACCGTTGTGAGCCGGAGACATTGTTTACTAATCCTTTTAGTGATAGATTAGTGATGGCTAATTGTATTGACCATTTGACCACTTAGATCTCTCTTGACTTTGTTGACTTGTTGACCATGTTGACCATTGACCTTCAAGAGAGATCCACACTCTTCTTTTATATTCATTTTAATTTATGTGTTATGATAATTGTCAATTCAATGTGCCATCAACTTATATCATGATAGGATTAGTAATGATGATTTTAGTGTATTATTGCAACCATGGTTCATTTCTTTTAGCTTAATCTTTTTGATTATTCTTTTCTCATTCTCTCTCTTGAAATGAGAAGAAAAGAAAAGCTCCATGGTTGCAAACTTTCTCCTTCTTCTTCCTCCTCTTGATCCCTTCTTTTGATCTCATGTGTTGAGAGAAAAAGAATCCACATAGACAAACACTTCCATCTTTCTCTTCTGCACAACCTAAGGCATTTAGATTAGCAATCTCTTCGCCCTAGTTGCCTTGGTTTAAGGCGAATCTTAGTGTACAACTCTCGGGTGGATCGTCTTCGACTCAAGAAGGCCACGGAGGTGCCCAAGATCCGGATCGACGCTTGGAGCTTGGATGGACGAGTGGGACAGCGGGATGAAGACCCGAAGGACCGTTCCGTGAGGTATACTTTCTACAGCATAGTAGCTAAAACCTCTAAGTGTTTACTAGTTTCTAGTTTAGCAAAGATCCGACTTTTAGTCCATGTTTCCTTGCGCCAAAATCATTGTTTTTCGCCGTTTCCGCCTCCCCGTAAGAACCGGGGTGAGCAACGTGGACTTACACAAAATTTATAAGGTTTGGCGATGGGTCCAGGACTCAGTAATCGACCAAGATCACTCTCGCCGGCAGAAGAGGGTTAAGGCTCAGGAAGAAAAGAACCGTCCTGTCAAACAGCAAAGGACGATAACAACTTGGGTGCCCGCGGCAACGGCCCCCTCAACTTCGACGGCCCACAAAAGAAGAAGGCCGGAGAAAATCCACACGCCTGCGGCAAATGTCAAAAGCGGTGAGCCCAAACACCCTAAGTCCGGGGGCATTGTGGTCCATACCGTCTACATGGCGTCCGGAAAGAGGACAGCCGTACTCCTTCAGGTCATGGACCGCTTACGCGATCGGTGACTAAAGCTCAGGAGCAGCAACAGAAGCTCCAAGAAATGATGAATGCGATGGCCGCACTCACTGGGCCAAAAGAAAGCCCCGAAGCATCCTCGGATCAACGCCAGGAGCAAGAAACTGACGCTGAATTCCTTCGCAGGATACTGGAAAAGAAGGATAAAGAGGCTGCGGAACAAGCAAACAATATAAAGCGAATGGCCCTTCTCTTCCTGGACATGGTGGGTATGATGATCCAACAAGATCCTCCTGCTGAAGATCCTCCGATCGTCCTTGAAGATGAAAGGGGAGAAACGTCAAATCCTCCACCGGCTCTGTCAACAGCTAAGGAGGAGACAATCTCCAAAGCTGATTCGGACGAATATATAGCTCAGCAGATACGGGTTCATCAGGCGACTGAGGCAGCCGGTCAAGTTGTCCGAACAGGGCGACCATATCCGAGCTGGTATGATCAGATCAAGTACCCGCCGGGCTATACAATACCGAAATTCCATGGCTATAAGGGGACGGGCAATCCCCACCAGCATGTTGCCCTGTTCAGGGCGCTTTGTGGCAACACTGGAGGCGACGACAAGTTGTTGCTTCACCAGTTCATCGGTAGGTTATCGAAGACAGCATTTGAGTGGTACTCCGAGCTCCCAAACGACACTATTAAGACATTTGCTGAAATGGAGTTGTTGTTTACCCAGCGCTTCGCAAGTGCCAGCGAACGCACCCCGATAACTGCATTGATTAATGCCAGGGTGAGGCCGGGCGAGACGTGGGTCCAATATGCGATACGGTGGAGGAAGCTATCATCGAAATGCGAAAAACGCATAGAAGAGGCTCCGGCAGTAGGCATGTTTGTGGGAACCCTCGATCCGCAGGCGACCATATCCCAATTCATGATGTTCTTCAAGCCAACTACTTTTCAGGCCTTGATCGACAAGCTAGCTCAAATAGATTAGATGGGTCATAGACCGTCCCCTCCAAAGCCGGACTCTTGAAATGAGAAGGGGAAGGGCAAAGCGATCGTTGTCGCCAATGCTCAACAACAGCCGAGCAACATGAAGCCGGTTGTCCGTCAAAATAATTTGCGTCCATGCGTACCCCTCGAGGAGAGGCTAGGACGTCCTTACTCGTTTCCTCAAGATTAAACGAGGAGACTGTTTGAGCCGGCATTGCGCAGCCGACTCATAAATCTGCCGGATCCAAGGCGTCCGTCGCAGCCAAACGACGTCAATGATCCCAATTACTGTCCTTATCACCGAATACTGGGTCATCCAATAGAGGATTGCTACGTCTTCAAAAATTGGATTGAAGACCAGTACCAACAGGGCAAGTTCGTGTTGTCCGAAAGATGGAAGGTGAATCCGCCGCAGCCTCACACCCCTAAAAAGGTGAATACGCCGGTGGCAACGTGCTCCCTCGTTGAAGAAGCTGCATGGGAGGTTGTGCTATCAGCCAAAACAAAGAGGATGCTGAACGATCTTCAGACATGCCCAGCGATCAGGTGGAAGAACCCGTTGGAACCTCAGATCATTGAAAGGATGTTGAAGTCGCGCCTAACTCCAAAGATCGGTGATAGCCCAATCACTCACAACCAGACGTCAAAATCTTCAAAGAAGAAGAAGAAGAAATCCAAGAAGCCCGTGAAGCCTGGCGACAAGCGCACGGACATACAAAAACAAATTGACGCACTGGAGGAGTACAACCAGAAAGGATGAACTCCCATCACACTCCAAGAGTTCCTCAACCACGTCTTTCAAGAGGAAGATGAGGGGGAGAGCTCTTCGGATGAATCCGAGGAATACGTGGCGAGCTGTCATATGATCTCCCACTCGTTTACAGACGATGAGGAAACTCCTTGCGCTGAGAAGCTGGGGGCAGATCCTAAGCCGGAAATTTTGGGGCCATCGGATGAAACAATTGATGCATTCCTTAACGAAGCTCTGTTGAAAAGTAAAGCTGATCGGGAACGCAAGACGGTCATATTTGAAAGGGCCAAACGACAACGACTAAACGGAAGAGTTGAAGCACTCGTGCTGGATCAAAGTACATCCACCGTAGATAAAAGCAAATTCAAGACGAGGAAAAGGTTTGCTAAAGCCATATCAATGGGTATGAACCTACCACCCTGGAAAGGAAAAATTGCTGGTGAAGCGGAAATGCACCCCTCCTACTGCTTGTATCATTGGAATATTTCGCACCCCACCGAAGAGTGCAAAGCTTTCAATAAATGGTGGCAGGGATATGTTGCTCACCGACAACATTTTAAGCGGGAGAAGCGCAAAACTCGTCGGGAGCGGAAAGGTACGACCGAGGGGCTTAACCGAACTACCAGTGATTGTCGCATAGTTAACGCCGGGGGATCGCAAGTTCTCACGTTCGGGAGCGACTCTGAAGAAGAAATGGCTCTTAGCCCCCTCTTTAAAGAGTCGACCTCGGGAAAAGAAGAAGAGCCGAAGGTCTGCGAAAATATCCGGCTGCGTAATCGTACGCTACCTGAAAAGAATCTCGGACACTCAAATAAGAAAGATAAAAGGAAAGAAAATGTCTCTAAGGATATCGCCCTAGATGACCAAGTCATGGAAGAGCTAGCCGCCAAGGACCGGCCGAAGAAAAATAAGGTGGATTACAACATTCTAGCGCATCTGAGGAAGCTACCCTCGCAGCTCAGCATTCTTGACGCCCTTTTACTATCAAAAGAGGAAAGGGATTCGTTAATCAAGGCACTACAGGAGCCGGAGCAATTCCAAGCTTTTCTCGCCGAAGAAAAGATGAAGGATGACTTGGAAGAAGTGCACGCGGTCGATGTCAATTTTGGTGATGAGGACCTTCTCCTTGGGACGTGCGAACACAACCGTCCCCTCTATGTCTCAGGGTATTGCCATTATATAAAGATAGGCAAAATCTTGGTTGACAATGGGTCGTCAGTTAATCTCCTCAACGTACGGGTGTTAAAGGAAATCTGCATGAGCGTCCAGCACCTCGCTCGTGACAAGATCACCATCTCAGGGTTTGACTCTCAATCATCAAGAACTCTCGGGTCTGTGATACTGACGCTACGCTTCGGCTTCTCGTCACGGACATTAAATTCCACATAATCGACATCAAAACATGCTATAATGCTCTGCTGGGCCGGCCATGGTTACACGAGTACAACATCATCCCTTCTACACAGCATCAGTGTATGAAATATTTTAAGGACGGTCTCGAGTATACCGTGACGGGAGAACTGAACCCGTTCTCCTTGAACGAAGTCCGTAAATATCAAGATGCCAAATACTTCTTTTCGGATTTCGAAGACACGAAGAGGCGTCACAAGCCGGAGAACAAAGCTAATGCCACCATCGCTGTCTTCGGGAGTGATACCGAGGAGGAAAAGGAGATAGTTTATTCGGGTCCGCCCCAATACAACAAGCCGGGACCATCCGCTCCTACGTTGATCTTTGGTAGTGACTCGGAAGATGAGGTCCATGCTATATTCTCTGCTCGGCCTTCAATACAAACATCCGCTGACGAAGTGCAAAGTCTGCAAGTCACCATGGTTCCACTTAAACACCATAAAGAACTGGATACGCTCAATAACTACAATGTAGAGGAGCTGCGGACGTTCTATGTCCCTCCCAGGCGAGAAGGAGAAAAGGCAATTATATTCTACCGCTCTGAAGAAAACAAAGTGGAGAAAGAAACCTGGCACGGTGCGGATCCTACGCTTGATAGGCTTCAGCCCATCCGTCTGGCCAGATATTATACAGAAGGCTTGAAAAGGCTGTTGAAGCGCCGGGGGATATCCTTCAAACAGACCGCTCGAAAAGCTAAATTCTATGACAGGGTCTGGAACGTTCCCGGAACTCAACACAAGTTGCCTAATGGGAGGATGGAAACAATCGGGCTTGGGTACATTCGATTCAAGAAACGAGCTACTCCGCGATTGCTACGTCGTGCATGACTTCAATGAAGAAGGGCATGCTCAATGGGAGGACGCTAATCCTAAACCAGAAAAAGATCCTGATGCAAAGGTGCCCAGTCCATCATTCGAAGAACAAATGAACAGGCTTATAAGGGAAGCTGGTCAAAATGTCCGAGACGACCACAACCGCGAAATGGCCATCTACGAGAAAGCCAGTACGCAAAGCCTCCTGCAACAGGCCGCGAAAGATGAAAGTGCCGCTCCCTGTCAACCTATGCTAAAAAAGGCTCGGCGCAGAGGCAGAAACAAGTCGAAAAGCGAAAAAGGTGCTCGACAGCAAAAAAGCGGGACTAAGAAGCCACGCAAACGGGAATCCAGCGGTTCTGATCTATCCCTTGTAAAGAAGATGAGTCGAGCGTGCTCTTTTCCTCGAGACAAGACAAAGAGGATACTTGACCTCGCTCTAAAACATCAGATGCTTACATTGCCGGTGTCTAGACACCCCGAACAAGCAGGCGAAGCCTCACACCCAAACTATTGCTCTTATCATCGAGTAATAGGGCACCCTCTCGAAGACTGCTTCACCTTCAATAACTGGGTTGAAGATCAGTATCAGCTCGGCAAGTTCGCTCTATCTCACAGTTGGAGGGTAATGCCGCCACTGAAGCACGAACCCAAAGCCACGAAAGCAGAACAAGACCCACACCGGTCTTTGAAGCAAGTTCGTACTTGTCATATGATAACAATATCAAAAGAAGAGCCCGAAAATATGGATTACCATCCCTGGTGCTTCGAAAATAGCAATGACGAGGTGATCTCAGAATTTCCACTAGCACCAAAAGAGCTGGAGGATGGAATACATACCACTGCAGATAACATCAGGAAAATTGAGTTGGCGACGGCGAACGACCCGCGACCAACATTCGTCAGCGAGCTGCTATCTGAAGAAAGGGTGGCTGCGTTAAAAGACGTGCTTATACAGCATAGAGATTGCTTCGCATGGAACTATTCTGAAATGTCAGGACTGGATCCAGAAATTGCTGTGTATAAATTGGCGATATCCCTAGACGTCAAGCCAGTCAAACAGGCGCCGAGAAGAATGCAGCTCGAGCTCGAGATGAGTATCAATGCCGAGGTCAAGAAGTTAATCGACTCTGTCTTTATCCAAGAAGTTCAATATCCCGACTGGATCGCCAACATCGTCCCGGTGATGAAGAAAGATGGGACAGTGCGCATATGCGTGGAATTCTGGGATCTCAATAAAGCCTGCCCGAAGGACGATTTCCCAGTGCTAGTCACCGAGCTGATGATAGACAATACGTCCACTCACGAGGTTTTCTCCATCATGGACGGCTCATCAGGATATAATCAGATAAAGATGCATCCCGAAGACCAGAAGCACACCGCTTTCCGGACCACTCTGGGAATATTCTGCTACAAGGTGATGCCCTTCAGTCTAAAGAATGCTGGTGCTACATATCAGAAGGCCATGACAATGATCTTCGATGACCTTATACATGAAATCGTCGAATGCTATATCGACGACCTCGTGGTTAAAAGTAAATCATACGAGGAACATCTCGAGCATCTGAAGACCGTATTTCAACGCCTTCGACAATACAACTTGAAGATGAACCCTCTCAAGTGTGCATTTGGAGTTTCCTCGGGCAAATTCCTAGGATTCATCGTCCGACACCGGGGTATCGAAATAGATCCGTCAAAGATCAAGGCGATCATGGAAATGCCTCCGCCAAGGACTCTCAAGCAATTGCGGTCTCTCCGAGTGAAGCTCGCGTACATCCGGTGATTTATAGCTAACCTTTCAGGCAAGTGCCGCCCTTAAAGTCACCTAATGAAGAAGAGAACCCCGTTCGTCTGGGATCATAAATGCCATGATGCGCTGGACAAAATCAAGCAGTATCTGCAGAATCCGCCAGTGCTGGCTGCTCCGGTTAAGGAAAAGCCTCTCATTCTTTATACAACTTCCCTCGAAGGTTCCTTAGGCGCATTATGGGCACAAGAGAATGACCAAGGGAAAGAAATAGCACTCCACTATTTGAGTCTGGTTCTACTTGGGGCAGAAAGCAACTATTCCCCCATTGAAAAATACTGCCTGGCATTGATCTTTGCGATAACAAAGCTCAGGCACTATGCGTTGGCGCATGAAGTCCGTCTCATTTCGAAGGTGGTCCCCCTTAAATATTTAATGTCGAAAGCCATATTGACAGGGAGGCTCGCTAAATGGGCCTTACTTTTAATGGAGTTCTCGATAACCTATCAGCCTCTTAAGGCAATGAAAGGCCAGGCCATCGCCGACTTCCTCGATGAGCATCTGATACCTGCCCATTCTCCTCTGAATTGCGAACTGCCAGACGAACATGCGTTTGACACGATCGATGGTGGTGATACCCGATGGGAGCTTTATTTCGATGGAGCATCCTCCATGAAGAAGCGCAAACAATGTACCCCTATAATCAAATCGGGGGTAGGCCTCATCTTTGTAACTCCACAAGGAGGGATAATGCGCTTTGCTTTCTCCTTAACAGAGCCGAGGATGAATAATGAAGCTGAATACGAAGCTTTGATAGCAGGCCTCGAGATCGCCATTAACATCGGAATTGAAAACCTTCTTATATACGGATATTCTTAACTGGTTTTCAGTCAAGTAAATGGCGACAACCAGACGTGCAAACCAGAGTTGGTGAAGTACGGCGAAAATGTGCAACAACTGTTGACCCAAATTCCTTCCTACACTTTGGAAAACATACCGCGTGCGGAAAACAGCAAAGCGGACGCGTTAGCCAAGCTCGCTAAAGAACTGGCTGACGAAAACCTCGATGACGTAAGAATCATGGTACAAAGCCGTCGGGTGCTTTCCCCGGCAGAAATATCTCCGGAATCGTCCGAGGAAAAGGAAGCGACTAAGCAGACGACCCTGCAAATAAATGACCAAAAAAAGGCTGAGGATTGAAGAGAAGTCTTTATAGACTACTTCAAATACCGTCGAACACCCGAAGATGCGTCCTCAAGACATCAGCTTATGAAACGAGCTCTGTCTTTCGCCTTCGTCAATGATACTCTATACAAGAGGTCGTTTGACTCTCTATGGTTGAGATGCCTGGGACTTGACGAAGCGAAAAGAGTCGTTCAGGAAGTTCACGACGGACGCTGCGATTCTCACCAAGCAGGCCCGAAGATGAATTTGAAGATAAAATGGATGGGTTACTACTGGCCCACGATGATTCAGGACCGCCTCGAGTATGCGAAGCAATGCCACTCATGCCAAATCCATGGGGACTTTATCCACCAACACCCAAATCCACTACATCCAATGGTGGCTAGCTGGCCATTCGAAATGTGGGGAACTGACATAGTCGGCCCTATCGAACCAGCATCGTCCATAGGACATCGTTTCATCCTGGCGACGACTGACTACTTCTCCAAATGGGCAGCAGTGGTACCGCTGAGGGAAGTGAAGACGGAGAGTATCCTCTATTTCTTCAAGACGGACGTTATTTATCGGTTTAGAACTCCGCGACGGATCATCTCCGATAACGGGCCAGCCTACAGAAGCCACAAGATCAGTCGCTTTGCGCAACAGCATAGTATAGACTAAAGATATTCCTCAGTTTACAATCCCCGAGTAAACGGTCTAGCGGAGGCTTTCAAAAAGACCTTGACGAAGATAGTGAAGAAGTCGGTATCCCGAAATAAGAAGGACTGGCATGAGAGACTGCAAGAAGCTCTCTGGGCGTATTGAACTGCGTTCAAAATGGCCACGAACACAACGCCGTACGCGTTGGTATTCGGTACAGAAGCAGTACTCCCCCTCGAGATAGAGTTACCCTTTTTATGAGTGGTAGTCCATTACGAGCTGACGGACGAAGAAAATGCCCACCTTCGGCTTGAGGAGCTTGATGCCCTTAATGAAACCCGGCTCATAGCGCAACAAAGTCTAGAAGCTTATAAAGCAAAGATGACGCGCTAATATGAAAGATTTACCCGACCGAGGACATTCCGCCAAGGCGAACTCGTGCTAGTGGTCAAAAGACCTATGATCCCCAATCGCGCCAAGCGGGGAAAATTCGAGCCAAACTATGAAGGCACATACATCATAGACAAGGTCTACCAGGGTGGAGCCTATCTACTCATGGATATGCACGGTGAAAGGCCTTTCAGGCCAATAAACAGTCGTTTCCTAAATAAATACTACGCTTAATGAGTTACCGCCTAGGTCAATGATAGATGACGACGACTATGTCCACTCGTTATCTTCCTAAGACCAAAATCTATAAGTAGTGGCCGGCCTTCTTCAACGACGGACCGAAACGTCTTTAAACTAATGACGGACCACTACGTCCTAAAACTAGTTGCGGACCGAAACGTCTTTAAACTACTACCACGGCATCCTCAGGATGATGTGAAAAAAAAATTAATAAAAAATAATAATAAATAAAAATAATAATAAAAACGGTATGTCCATAAGCAAAATAGGCACGGATGAAAACCCGAAAGGGCTCCGTGAGTAAAAACAGCAGAGCTACTGGCAAGTGTTCGTGAAAACCCGAAAGGGCGCGACCTCGTTAGAAAAAAAAGAAGAATAAAAAAGAATAAAAAAAATATTAAAAAAAACGGTATGTCCATAAACAAAAAGGGCACGGATGAAAACCCGAAAAGGGCTCCGTGGGTAAAAACAGCTGGGCTACCGGCGAGTGTTTATGAAAATCCGAAAGGGCGCAAGCTCGTTAAAGGACACTTGCAGGGTCCTCTCGACCTTGTAAGGAGAAACCAGCCGCGTGAGATCCTTGCGACTCACAAGGGAGCAACACACTTAGGGATCCTCACGATTCCTAAGAAGAAATTACACTTGCGAGATCCTCACGACTCGTAAGGAGAACTCTCTTATGGGACCCCCACGGCTCATAAGGGTTGAAAGTCTTAAGTTACAGAGACCTAAAGCTGTGCTTAAGCAAACCCACCACTACCTTCAATATGGCCCAACAAGTGGTTCAGTACTGACCCTTGTATATTATCCACGGGCGCGAATAAACATTTCCCTAACAAAGTCCCACCCATGACTAGGGATATGTCCATATGGTGAACAACCCTTGTAAGTTCTCTCGACTTACAAGGAGAAAACCCTCTTGTAGGATCCTTACGACTTACAGAGGAACATACACTTAGGAATCCTCATGATTCCGAAGGAGAAAATACACCTACAAGTTCCTCACGACTTGTAGGGAGAAATACCTTTGTGAGACCCTTACGGCTCATGAAATCAAAAGCCTTAGTCGACAGGACCCTAACCCTGTTCGCTGAGCCACCTTTGTTCGACATCGACAGAGGAAAATGATGATTCGCTCCTAGCAACATCCCAGTTGTAGCGGTGCTGATGCTGAAATCGTTGTCCAATTCCAGTTTTACGGCGAAAAGCCAGCAAGCCGCGCATGCATACGAAATAGCCGAAATGATGGGGCAACTTGCAATAAAAAGCAGCAAGTAAAAACGTATGCACACAAAATAGCCGAAATGATTGGGCAACTCGCAATAAAAAACAGCGAGTAAAAATAAAATAAACAGCCGAAATGATTGGGCACCGCGAAAAATAGCCGAAATGATGGGGCAACTTGCAGTAAAAATCATCAAGTAAAAAAAATGTATGCATGCAAAATATCCGAAATGATCGGGCAACTCGCAATAAAAAGCAGCGAGTAAAAATAGAATAAATAGCCGAAATGATTGGGCACCGCGAAAAATAGCCGAAATGATTGGGCAATCGCGACCTTCGCGATATAAAAGCCGAAATGATAGAGCATCGCGGAAATAAAATGATAAAAAAAATGAATGAAACTTATGCCCTACAGGCGATGTCACAGCAATCCCTGTATACAATCCAGGGGCGCAAATACAGAAGGAAATACATCTTCCCCCCCCATGCTCCATTAGAAAATGGAGCCAAGTCTTGACGGCAACTCATATAAAGCCCGAAAGACAATCAGAGATCATCTCACCCCAGCGTAGAGTGATCACCACTTAGACATTCGTCTCTACACAACAGAAGAAATGTCACTACAACGTCCCTCCTCCAACAGGATTCGGAAACACTACAGCAAGCGAAGCGAAGGACAAATTCCTAGCTTCAGGGTCTTGACGGCAACTCATATAAAACCTGAAAGACCACCACAGATCATCTCAACTTCCGGGAAATCAGTGTCCTTGGCAACCGTCTCAACTTTGGGGAAACCAGTGTCCTTGATGAGAGCACCTCGATTCGCGTCGGCCCACAGAGAAATCAGTGTCTTTGCAGGAATACTCCGATTCGTCTCAACCTCAGGGAAATCAGTATCCTTGGCAACCTCCTCGACTCAGGGAAATCAGTATCCTTGATGAGAGCACCTCGATTCGCGTTGGCCCGCAGAGAAACCAGCGTCTTTGCTGGGATACCCCGATTCGTTTCAACCCCAGGAAAATCAGTGTCCTTGGCAACCTCCTCGACTCAGGGAAACCTGTGTACTTGACGAGAGCACCTCGATTCACGTCGGCCCGCAGAGAAATCAATGTCTTTGCAGAATTACTCCGATTCGTCTCAACCCCAGGGAAATAAGTGTCGTTGGCAACCTCCTCGACTCAGGGAAATCAATGTCCTTGATGAGAGCACCTCGATTCGCGTTGGCCCGCAGAGAAACCAGAGACTTTGTAGGAATACCCTGATTCATTTCAACCCCGGGGAAATCAGTGTCCTTAGCAACCTCCTCGACTCAGGGAAACCAGTGTCCTTGACGAGAGCACCTTGATTCGCGTCGGCCCGCAGAGAAACTAGCGTCTTTGCAGGAATACCCCGATTCGTTTCAACCCCAAGGAAATCAATGTCCTTGGCAACCTCCTCGACTCAGGAAAAACAGTGTCCTTGACGAGAGCACCTCGATTCGCGTCGGCCCGCAGAGAAATCAGTGTCTTTGCAAGAATACTCCGATTCGTCTCAACCCCAGGGAAATCATTGTCCTTGGTAAATACCTCAATTTAGGGAAACTAGCGTCCTTGATGAGAGCTTCTTGATTCGCGTCGGCCCGCAGAGAAACTAGCGTCTTTACAGGAATACCCCGATTCGTTTCAACCTTGAGGAAACCAGTGTCCTCGGGAAAATACTTTGACTCAGGGAAACCAGTGTCCTTGACGAGAACATCTTGATTCGCGTCGGCCCGCAGAGAAAATAGCGTCTTTGCAGGAATACCCCGATTTGTTTCAACTCTAGGGAAATCAGTGTCCTTGGCAACCTCCTCAACTCAGAGAAACTAGCGTCCTTGATCAGAGCTTCTTGATTCGCGTCGACACGCAGAGAAACCAGTGTCTTTGCAGGAGCACTTCGATTCATTTCAACCTCGAGGAAACCAGTGTCCTCGGCAAAATACATTGACTCAGGGAAACCAGTGTCCTTGACGAGAACATCTTGATTCGCGTCGACCCGCAGAGAAACCAGTGTCTTTGCAGGAGCACCTCGATTCGTTTCAACCACGAGGAAACCAGTGTCCTCGGCAAAATACTTCGACTCAGGGAAATTAGTGTCCTTGACAAAAGCTGCTCGATTCGTCTCGACTGGTGAGGAAATTAGTGTCTTCGCGAGGACTTCCCGATTCATCGCGACGTGCAAGATAAACCCTTAGGCAACAGGGATTAAAAAACTTGTTTCCTAAGCACCGGGACCCTGCAAGTCGGTCTAAAACGGTTTTTTTCATACTATCCTCGGGTCTCACTCTCCAAAGTCGAATCTCGACAAGGAGGGAAACAACCGCTTACGAGTCCTCTCGACTCGTAAGAGGGAAAATTCTCCTATAAGATCCTTACGACTTTTAAGAGAAAACACACTTAGGAATCCTCACGATAAATTCCTAAGGAGAAAATACACCTACGAGATCCTCTCGATCCGTAGGGAAAAAAGTCTTTATGAGACCCTCACGGCTCATAAAGTTGAAAAGTCTTAGACAGCAGATCTGAACCTGCGGCCTAAGCCATCACTACCTCTTGAAGAAGCCAAGACAAGATGCTCGCTCTATCACCTGTCAACAATGTTTACTAAGACAGCATACTAATAATAAAAGAAGGAAGAAAGAGCAGAGATGACACAAGACATTGCAAAAAAAAATGTGTATCTTTATTCATTAATTCAATCAAGTACAAGGTGAATCGTATAGAAGAATAAAGAATGGATACATCTTATTCAAAAAGAATTAATTACAAGTATACGATCGATCAAGGGCAGCTACTGGGAAGGAAGCGTCTTAAATAGCCCTTCCAATTGTTCACGCACTTCCTTCCATGCCTTCTCCTGATCGGCCGCCACCGCCAATTCTGCTTCCACTTGAGCCCGCTGCTGCAAGAAGGATGAAAGTTGCTCCTCAACTGCCTGCTGAGCTGCTTTGCGGCCTTGGGCATCACGCTCGGCGGCATCGAGCTTTTGCTTCAGTGTTAGCCCATTAGAGATACTTTCCAGAAGGCTCTCGAAGATAGCCTTCACCTGGGCAGCGCTCGCCTCAACCTCAGCACGCAGACGAGCCGTCTCGCTTGAGGTCTCTTGGCATTCCCTCAGCCTTAAAGTCGCTTCTTGTTCCAAGTGGCGGAAGTAAGAAGCGCTTTGCTTGATCCATGCTGCTCGTTGAGTGCTTGCAGCTAAGGTCTCGGGGGCAGGGCGTATAAACTCCAATTGATGCAGGCGGACCTCGATTTCCCTGCAGTGATTAACCCAAATCTCGACGACGCCTTCATTATGAAAATTTACAAGCGCCACCAACATCATGTTAACCTCTGCAGCGAAATCTGCAGCACATGGGGAAGCGTCTGCGTCAAGATCTTCGACGTATCCGCTCAGCATGCCTAAGCTCATTGCGGAACCCTTTGAAGATGGACGTCTCAAGAAGGGGCCCGCCGGCATTACGATGCGAGACTCGAAGGGCCCTGGAACCAGAACGACAACTGAAAAAACAAAATACGATCAGATGACGGTTCAAGAAATATGAGAAAGTCATCGATGGGATAGTGTACTATACCAGCTGCAGCCGGCGGCAAAGCCGGGAAGGCCGGTGGCGCGACTGATCTTTCATCTCCTCCTTCGATTTGTAGCGCTGCAATCAGGACGAGGAAGAGTCAGAAATAATTCCATTATTGAAAAAAGAAAGGCATCAATTGGAAACTATACTCACCAGCGCCACTGGAGGAGGCGAGTTCAGATGGGAAGGAGAAGTGCGGGTGCAACACCTGGTAGAGGTGATCAAAAAGCACTCCTGCAAAGACGCAGTAGTACAACATCAGTACATAGATCATGCGGCCGAAAGTTGAAACTGATGAAACACGAATCCATACCTTCCAGCATCTGCGATGGTACGAGAGAAGGCTAAGAGGTGGCCACCACCAAGGCAGCAGCTGACGGCACTCTCTCGAGCAATAGAGTGTCAGCCCTGGCCGCACCTGCGTTAAAAACAAAGATACACCTGTCAGGAACGATTGCAAGATAAAGAAAAAGGGACGGTAACCCGAGATTTACGTGATGAGCCTCCAGCCGAAACGGAGGCGTCTCCCTCCTCCATTGAGATGAGTCCACCTCCCGTGGCCTCATCGCCTGACTCTACGGGGGCTGTCGTCGTGCTCGTGCGGCCAGGAGACGACGGAGGACCGTTGACGGAGAGAGCAATGATTGGAGCATTGCCAGACTCTTGAGAAAGAGCGGCTGGCTTGTCCCCGGGGGACTTGCCCGTCTCGCCCGCTACTCCCTCGAGTTCGGCGGTCGCTGCTGTCTCGTCCGCTGTTGCCATGGGGTCGCCGGTCTCAGGCGCTCCGTCCACTGCTACCCCAGACTCAGTTATAGCAACCATCTCATTTGCCTCTACCTCGGGCTCGGCATCGACGACCTTCTCTGGCGCAGTTTCCTCAGCCCCCAGCTCAGGTCCAGCAACCCCGGCGACATCGCCCACCGTCGGCTCGGGTTCAGCCGGTGCCTCTTCCTCTATCCCCTTAGGCCCGACGGTTTTCGACTCCCCTTCGGTTAGACATGGCCCTACAGGACAAGACATATAAGAACCAATAGGTTTACAATTCTTACAACAAAAACTTGAAAGACACACTACCTGAGGTGGACTGATCGTTAGCTTCCCGAGCTGCACGCACCGCCTGTCTGTGAGCGGTAGACAAGGCGACCGGGGGCTCTTCCGAAAGGGTATCAGCACGAGGAACGGTGCTTAGGCCCGCTCCCATGGCCAAAGCAGCTCTGCGTTCCTTCGCCTCGCACCTCAACCGTTTTCTCTCCTCCCGTGCCGTCAAGACGAACCTCTTCGACGCTTCTTTCATTAAAGCGTCTTCGTCCTCGTATAGAGTTTCCTCTAGAGCCTTTAAGGCATCTCTCATCGGCGTCTCAAGTCGGGTTTCTCGCAGCGGCCCTGATGAGGCCGGGACTTTAGTAGTTGGCCCGAGGAGAGCCTCTGCATCGGCTTGCAAAATAGGTCCCGCAGTCCCTGCAATAAGACAAAGAAAATGTTAGATTGACCATAACAAAGGGGAATAAAGACTTAATGAATCGAAATATATCAAGGCCTAAGAATGCTCTGAGTCGTTCCTTCTCTTGAATGGTTTTGAGGGAAGCAGCAATAGCTTTTTCAGTGGTGATGCATGTTTAAAGAAAAGAGGGGAAAAGAATTAGTCAAAGACAATAATAAAGGTACGATGCAATAAAATAATGCGACTAGTAATTACCCGATTGCGCAAGCTTAGCTAGCCATGTGTCGTGCCTTGCCAATCGCTCTGAAGCTGCGATGGCGGCAGCCAGATCCGTGTCATCTGGCGGCATAACTAATCCTTTGTTGGTCCCGTACTCGCCCAAGCCCTCGCTATAGGGAGCATGAGGTTCCTGACCGTACCCAACGTGAGCTGAGAGGATCGACTTCTTCTTCCTCTTCTGCCCGCCAGCACTGGGTGCACCCAAGATCAACTTGCGCTTTGCATGCACCTAAGGGCGGCGGGTCCCGATATCCGCGCCCACGCCGGACTCCGGCGAAACCACAATTACCGTCTCCACTGGAGCACGGGGTGCCGGTGGCGCATCCACAGTATCACAGAGTGGCAATCCACGCGGAGGGCTCAGCACGCGCGTTGGCCCAGCTCCGGCATCTTGCAGCGGAGGAACGACCGGGGTCCTTGGCTTCAGGGGAGCCTTGCGGTCGCCGCCGGGAGGCGCGCCCTTGCGGTCAACCAACATGCGCTTCTCCATCTGGATAACTGGACCCATTGCGTGCGCATACCAAGATACGTACGCATGGAGGACCTGGGGAACGCAGCTTGGCTTGCTGATGATGAAGTGGGAACCCGTGTTCAGCCGCATGAAATGGTGCATCCCACTCCGTATCCCCTCCCGGCTGGCCACGGGCTCTTCCAAAAACACTTCCATCGGGACCCCCTGGTTATAGCTTGATTGTTGGGCGAACCGGTGGGGGTTATACCTCATGAAAAGCGCTATCTTGTTCTGCCTGGACACCAAGTAGCCCGGCCGAATGGAGTAGAGGTGAAGAATCTCCCGGGCTTTCTGTACGGAGGCCCCATCCTTGAAGTCGTCACGCTGCGCCACCACCGACTTGGAGGTTTCTGAGCCGATAGTTATGACTTTATCCATAAAAGAAATCCTCGCTCCGACCAGTTGTGGACGAAGGAGCAACCCCCTAGCCTCCCGCGGAGGTGCAGTCACGATCAAGGCGCCGATCAGCCTCATGACTCTTGGGAGTCTGCACCTCTCAAATAACGAAGGGATTATGGACGTCGAACACCCCGTGCACATGCATTTCCATCCACGAGGTGAAGTAGTGCATCGGGAAATTAGTAGGCTGCACCCCGGTTCGTTAGCGTCCGCTGCCACGCTAAGTCCATTGTAAAGGTGAGCCAACCCGACGATTCCTATTGTCAACTGTAGGCCAGCCACCATCCGATGTGCTGGGTAGAAAACGGACGGCCGTATGTGGCGTGGGTTCATGGGGAGCGTGAAGCTGCACAGCCACAATCCCAGGAACCCCAAAAAGAAGGTCTCCTCATCAATGCCCGGAGCGGCGATTTCTGACAAGGGCATGATGGCGGCGCCGGGGAGATAAAAATCCTTTTGATCATCTTCCGATATTGGTTGACGGTCCAAGCCAAAGCCGAAAGGGTCATCGAGCTTGGCGAACTTCTCGCTCCGCTCCGATAGAAACTCCGGTCGAAGGAAGCGGGCGATAAAGTCTGCGAAACTAACTCCTCGGACTCCTGATTCCAGATAGAGCCCTTCGTATATGTTCAACACCTTCGCCAAGCCCAGTAACTGGTGCTGAATAGCATTCTCCGGCGTCAAATCAAACACTAGCGGCTTGGTGGCGAAGGCGTATTCGTCAGGAGGAAGCAGCACCTCGTAATGCTCCCCTCTCACCGGAAAATCCGAGATCTCAGCGAACTCTTCCAGGGAGATGGAGACTTCCCTGTCCGTCATAAGGAAGGTGTGAGTGGGGATATTCTATTGTTCGATGAAAGCCTTAATCCACCACGTGGGAGAAGCGGGGTACTCAAAAAGCGAGACGTAAATTACCGAGTACAAACCAATCTTAATCAGATAAGTCCTCTTAGTCGATAGGATGTACCTGGCCCACTGCAAATATCCGGCGGGTGGTCGCGGGGTCAATCCAATGTTATAAGCCTGTCCCCAAGGGCATGCTTCACCTTGACATATTCGCCCCCCAAAATGTTTACGGCCGGCGGCGGCTGGACGGGAATGGCACCAATCGCAGGCTGGAGAAGATCCTCCGAGTTCCAATTCTTGACCTCCACGGCATACTTCACCGGGGGTTCATCCGCATAGGGGATCGATGAGATGGGCTCAGACAGCGTAGCGGAACCGAAGCTTCGGCGACCCTTGATAATCTCTTTATACCACCCACCCCACATGTGAAGGTTCTTGTGCTCGGGGTCATGATCGTTAATTAGAGCAAATACCTCCCGGTCTACCGGCGCCGCCGGAAATCCTTCCTCCGAGCGAACAAACTGGAATGACAGGTCAGCAGGCATGTTCCCTGCGGAGAGACAAAAATCAGCCGTCGGTGTTTTAATTCCAACGCTTGGCATTTTAAAATTTATACCACACTGCAATGCCGTGGGTAGGGGACCAAAAGGGGACCCACAAAATCTGGATGACAGTGCATCAGTTAATAAGACAGCCCCATCATTGGATGAGACTGTCAATTAATGAGGAGATCCCCAAAAGATTATTCTCATTAATGAGAAATCCCTAGAGACAAGGAGAAAATCTCCTCTTTCAGAGCAAAGCTCTGTCACAGAGTGACACTTGTCAAACTCTTGACTCAAAGGGATAAAATTCCCTAAAAGAGCCTAGCTCTGTAATAATAATGGAAAAATCCATCAGAAGGAAAATTTAACTCCTTAAAAAAAATTATATTATTAAAAAATTCTGGGATCTTAAAGATCCATGAAAACTTTTAAGAGCTCTTCATTTTTTTTAGATCAAAAGGATCTACATTTGATCCATGAGCAAAGCTCTGTTCATGGGTTAAAAAACTCTAAAACAAGATCTCTTTTGATCTATGGATTCTTAAGACCAAGGCTCTGTTGGTGAAACCCCAAAGGGGTTTTCTTTAGATCAAAGATCTATGAGAGTAAGGCTCTGTTGATTAAAATTAATTTAATTTAATTTAAGTTAAATTTTACCTAAGATTTTTCTAGAGTTTGAACTCTAAAGTTCTTGAAAAACGAGAGCAAGGCTCTGAAGTTCTTAAAAGCAAGAGCAAGGCTCTGAGAAATAAAAATCTTGAAGATGGTAATCACCTACTAGGAACCGAGGGTCTTATTTATAGGCGCTTACGCCCCTTCAACTCCTGAGTTGATCCGACCGTTGGGATCTTGCCACCGCTGCACTCACGTGTGCACCACGTGAGCGCAACGGTGGGGGGAATTTGTTTCTCCCAATCGTAGCAATGCTCTGTTTGAATTTAAAAAATTCAAAAATTGATGCAACGCTTCAAATTCCTTGCGCTGCGCGCAACACGCCCCGTGTCAAAAGCTGACATGCCAGCGCAGCGCCCGAGGCAGCGCACCCAATCAGAGCAAGGCTCTATTTAATATAAAATTAAGGGAAGCACCGCTTCAGTTTGCCTGCGCTCTGCACTGCGTGATATGTGTCAGGGCAGTGGCGCCAGCGTAGAGCGCGACACGTGTCAGCGCAGTTGCGCTGCGCTCCACGCTGCGCGACACGTGTCAAGCGCAGGTGCGTTTGCACCAAACAGAATTAAAATTCCAGTAAGATCTTTCTGTTCTTGTTAAAACAAGAAGATTGTCTTCTGTAAAACAGAAGCCCTTGAATCAAAGATCCAACGGTGGGGAAAAATCCCTAAATCACTCAGAGAAAGATCTCTTTAACTAATTTAACAAACTAATTGGCACTATATAAAGGCCCCTAGACCCTAAGTCAAAAACACACAGAAACACAGAGAAAAAGATAGAGAACTCCTCTAAAATTTTGAGAAGAAACTCAGAGAGATAAAAAGGTAAAAACCTTTGAGAAAAAAGAAGAGTTTCTTCTAAAAAGATCATTGGTCTAAGAACAAGATCAAAGATCTTCAATAAAAAAATATATAATAATAATAAAGGCGTTGCCTTTTAATGAACCACCGGTTCTGGAATCTTAAAAGATTCTTTTCTTGAATCCAAAATTGGATCAAGATATTAAACAGTGCCTTGCACTTTTGAGTTTGCACTGTTACGCTCCTTAGATTGGCGCAAGCCACCAGGGAGCGCCACGTGTCAATCAAAGAACAGCTGCGCCTTGCTCTTCTAAAAAATAGAGCATTGCTCTCTTAAATTGGCGCAAGTCGTTAGAGCGCGCCACGTGTCAGCAACGCGCTAGCGCAGCGCAATGGCGTAGTGCACTGCGCTTGCGCTCACCAGAGTATGACACGTGTCACAACCACATGAGTCTGCGCCTTGCTGTGGCGCAAAGCGCCTGATAAGCCACGTGGCGCACTGTCAGAACAATAAACGCTTCGCATTATTAAAGGAGGGACAGAGCCCAATTAAAAGTCCTAACAGGCCTAATAGAAAATACAATGCATTATTAAAAAGGGGCAGAGCCCAAATAAAGGCATGTCAGACCAAAACAGATGCTGTGCATCATTTAAAAAGGGCATAGCCCAAATAAAGGTCTAATAGACTAAACAAAAATGCCATGCATTATTAAATAGGGGCAGAGCCCTAATAAAAGCCTAACAGGCCAAATGCAAATAAAATGTTGAACATTTTCAACTGGACATAGCCCAATTCTGGCCGTAAGTCTTCAAATTAAATTGAACTGAGCACAAATGCTCTCTCAAATCAATTTACACCCGGTTCAAGGGTACATCTCTGAACTCCTCTAATATTTGTCGTTGTAATCCTTCAATGTCATCAGAGAGGTGACGGGTCCCGACAACCACACATTGATACGGACTAAAGCGTCCTTAAACTCATGGTGTAATGCGTCCTTAAATTCACGGACTAATGCGTCCTAAAACTCACGGATTAATGTGTCCTTAAACCAGTATTCGTCCCCAAAATGGGAATCATGGACCACTATGTCCCTAAACTGGAACAATAGAGCCCAAATGCTCTTTTGTCGGATCTAAACGATCCCGTTAAGTTGATATTAGCCTTAAATTAGACTAACTTATTCTTAACAAATGTTTATGTTGATCTTAGCCTCAAATAGGGCTAACGCATCTTTAAACACTCAAACAGACTTTAGTCCCAAATTGGACTATAGACCTCCCAACTAACTTTGGTTCAAGGGTACATCTCTGAACTCCTCTGATATCTGTCGTTGTAATCCTTCAACGTCGTCAGGGAGGTGACGGATCCCGACGGCCATACATTTAATGGACCGCTATGTCCCTAAACTGGAACAATAGAGCCTCCAAATGCTCTTTTGTCGGATCTAAATGATCCCGTTAAGTTGATCTTAGTCTCAAATTGGACTAACGTATCCTTAACAAACGTTTGAGTTGATCTTAGCATCAAATATGGCTAACCTATCCTCAAACCAGAACACCAAACCCAAATCTAAGAAAATACGGATTTGGACTAATCCACGTCCTACGGGCGACGACATAAATTAGTCTCCGTATACAATCCACGGGCAACCACAAACAAAACAAACACACACGACGCGAAGTGAAATTCTGGAGAAGGAGAAATTTGCTACCGTGATGCGGTAGCGTAATTAACTGTAGGGGCTTGCGCCTGCAGGGAAGAGCGTCCCCACAATCAAAAACCCCTCGAGAGAGGAGGAATCTGACGAAGTCTGCTACATCGGACGCATCCATTTAAACCTTCGATACACGGTGCCATAAATCAACTTGGCATCTTCGGAGAGGTGGACGGATAAAACCAATTAGCATCTGCCCTGAATCTCAGGCAAGGCGTCCCTGTCTTGGCCGCCATTCGGAGGGGAACAGATACAGCAACATCTAAAGTAAACTAGTGACAGATCACAAGGATACCCCTCACCTATATATTCAAACCTGCATCTGTATTCCGACCGAATGCGAATGCAATGAGACTAAAGTAATCCAACAAATCTAATTAGGATTCGGCTTAAAGCAAAGCCCACTAGTATGATCCGCCCGATCATGATCCGTGCACTACTGCACGTATATGATCGAATCCTGCCATATATCATACGGCCTCTACAATGTTTCGCACGAAACTTGAGAAACAGTCTGTGGGGGACTCTAAAGACTCGTAAATATTTTGGCTGTGGATTTAACCACTGCCACGTCAGTGGTACTAGCTGTACGTAACGGGCTACCAGGTATTGACCAAAAGGGAGGTCGATAAATGAACTCATCCTGACACCCTACTGAGCTTGTCAGTGACAATATCCGTACAGTCCAGTCCGTGAGCATCGCATTTCGGGCCTAGGGGGTTGGTAAAAGTCAGACCCCCAAAAGCGGTACAAGTCGTGTCAGAGTATAGCCCAGAACACCCTGAGATACTATTGGAATACCTAACAGGAATTCTCCTGCCTTAGCCAAGGACTTCGTGTAGTGGCTTTCCTAGACACAGCGCGATCTCACCCCCAATACCGGGAGAGACGAAACCCCTGCCGATCCGCTCACTGCCTCCATGTGGCTCGGGACTGTACCCAACTAAAACCTTTTTGCACGACTCCTTTGAGCCGTGGTAGGGTAGTAATCAAAGCACAGTGGGAACTCACATGAGACAAATGACGATCTCAGGTCGATGAACTAACCTGTACACATGTTACCAGGGAACTGCTATCTGACGTCAGGTATAATACCAACTAGCATGTTCCAGGCGAGTCCTGTCTGGTGTACTTAAAACCTATTGAGCACCTATATACATCTTAGGTGAAGCAACTGACACCAATGGCTTGTGAGACCGGCCACCGCCCCTCATGGGGGTCTCGACTGTATACACTAGTCTACTAATGGAGTATCGATGCCCAGTCTCGAAACTCCCATGACTAGGGACCACTTTAAGGATGTGCTTTTAGACCCCAGCTCCCATGTATATGATCGCCATCATACTGCTGGCCGTCAAGCAAGAATCCTATGGGCTCTATCAACATGCAATAGTAACCTGTAATGTCACCTAAAGCATGTACACGATGATAAAGATAAACCAGATAGCCTACTATCATTTCGAGTAAGACTGTCCTACCGGCATAGGTTCTCCCTCAATCATTGCAATCATGTGCCTGTGATCTAATAATTGACTCTGAGGGCACTATATCCAACATATTCTAGTATTATTTTTCGCTATTTATTTTCTCTCTTGACTATTCGTATTTTTGTACGAATATGCGTATATGTAATTCGATACATGTATAGGAAAGTATTCCGTATTTTATATGGAATAGCTTCTAGAAGATGCCACCACATTTATATGATTTTCCATTTATGGAAATTCATTTGTCTTATAAATGAGGTGGAGGGTGTGAGGTGGCATGTGCATAGTCTTAAGCATGGATTTGGGCATGTAGAAAGGTATGGTTGATTTGTTTAATGCAAAATGGTGGAGATATTTTGATGGAGAGGGAGAGGGGGCCGGCCACATTATTGGGTGGGGTTGATTTCATTTTTGATTCATTACATTATCACAACATTACCCCACTTTCTCACTCTCTCAAGTTCACAAAAAGACTTAGCCATTTAGCTCATGCCATGATTTCCTTACTGTTGGATATAGTGCCATCAGAGTCAATTATTGGATCACAAGCATGTGATTGCAATGATTGAGGGAGGACCTATACCGGTAGGACAGTCTTACTCAAAATGATAGTATGCTATCTGGTTTATCTTTATCATCGTGTACTACTTTAGGTGACCTGACTGGTCGCTATTACATGTTGATAGTGCCCCTAGGATTCTTGCTTGACTGCCAGCAGTATGAGGGCGATCATATACGTGGGAGCTGGTAGTCTATAAGCATATCCTTAAAAGTTCCCAAGTCGTGGGAGTTTTGAGACAGGGCATCGATACTCCAGATTAGACTAGTGTATACAGTCGAGACCCCGACGAGGGGTGGTGGCCGGTCTCACAAGCCACTGGTGTCAGTTGGTTCACCTAAGATGTATACAGGTGCTCATTGGGTTATGAGTACACCAGACAGGACTCGCCGGGATCATGCTAGTTGGTCTTATACCTGACGTCAGATAGCAGTTCCCTGGTGACATGTGTACAGGTTAGTTCATCGACCTGAGGATCGCCATTTGTCTCGTGTGAGTTCCCACTGTACTTTGATTACTACCCTACCACGCCCAAAGCAAACGTGCAAATAGGTTTTAGTTGGGTACAGTCCCGAGCCACATGGAGGCAGTGAGCGGATCTTCAGGGGTTCATCTCTCCCGGTATTGGGGGTGAGGTCGCGCTGTGTCTAGGAGAGCGATTACACAAAGCCCTCGGCCGAGGCAGGAGATTTACTGGTAGGTATTCCAGTAGTATCTCAGGGTGTTCTGGGCTACACTCCGACACGACATGTACCGCTTTTGGGGGTCTGACTTTTACCAACCCCCTAGGCCCGCCATGCGATGCTCATAGACGAACGGACCGGACTGTATGGATATTTTCACTGACAGGCTCAGTAGGGTGTCAGGATGAGTTCGCTCATCGACGTCCCTTTTGGTCAATACCTTGTAGCCCGTTACGTGTAGGCTAATACCTCTGACGTGCTAGTGGTTAAATCCACAACCAAGGTGTTGACGAGTCTTTAGAGTCCCCTACAGACCAGTTTCTCAAGTTTCGGGCGAAACGCTGTAGAGACCATATGGAGATATGGCAGGGTTCGATCAGATACGTGCGGTATTGCACGGATCATGATCGGACGGTTAATACTAGCTGGCTTTAGTTTAAGCCGGATCCTAGTATAGTACTGTGTAGATTTTGTCTCATTGCATTTGTATTTCGGTCGGAATACAAATGCGGGTATATATATACAGTAGCAGGGTTTTCCTGTAATTTATTACGGGATCAGTTTTTGAAGTTGCCAGTTTGTTTTCTGTTTTGGCCAATTTTCTTTGTATCTTTCATTGGCCCAAGATTGGTGGAGGAGGGCTTATTTGCATTTGTACAAATAAGCATTTGTGGAGGGTGGTATTTGCATATTATTGTATCATGATAGTTCCACCTTCACATTGACTTCTTAGTTCATGATGGTCCATGATGGCTTGACCTTTTGGAGTTATGATTAGTTGGTTGAATGTTGGACTTTCCTTGTGATGATTTCTTCTCTTGATCTCATTTGACTCTCCCTTGCATTATTGTTCTCTTCTCTCATTTTTCATTCTCCCTGCACCATGAGCATGGCCGGCCAAGGAAGAGGGAGGGCTGTCCAAAATTTTGATGTGGGAATTTTTGCTCTTTTCATGCTAGAAAAATTCCCAAGTTCATCCACAAAAAGTTTGCATCTCATACCTCCACCAAAAGGAAACTTCTAGTAACCCCAAATGAGACATAGAGCACTACAAGTATTCTACAGCAATTCTTGGGCATGTCGGCTCGCCAACTTCATGCCTGAGTTGCCTCGGTCCAGATGTGGGAGCCCGTAAAAGAACCCGGCGATGTGGTGCCTTTCCGACGAGGAGTTGAAGACCGGAGAATCCGCGGGGAGATCAGGACGACGACGAGAAGACTGAAGGACACGGATCGCTCGGTATATCTCTATACCCGTTCTTTAGTTAGCTAGGATTAGATTAATGGCCCGATCCGGGATTTTTGTGCGCGGTGATGCCAGTTCAAAAGTTAAAGTAAATTATCGCTTCCGCATTCCGGCGTCGGATTGACGGCCGGGGCGCCGCCGTGCACTTATACTGGTATCAGAGTCATGCCATTAAGCTAGTCTAGCTTGCACGAGTATGTTTAAAGCTTCGATCGAGCAAATATTCCAAAACCCTATTTTTCAGTGCATCAGTTCTCTGTCGAAATTTTTTTGGCTCCAAAAATTTTTCAGTTTGTTTCATAATGACATACAGGGAGTTGTAAGGCATCTGTAAAAAAATTGTTCAGTGATAAGTTGTAAAGGCCGCGGAACCGCTGCCAAAGCCCACTTATCGCCGTGGTTCCGCCGCAGGAATTTGAGTTCACTCTGCCAATTTTTTCCAGTGGGCTTATAACTTGAAATTGGGTGTTTTGGAATATTATTTTTAGGCCCAGAATTTCTTTAAGTGCTACAGTAATGCTTGGGGCCCACTTGGATAAATTTGATCGATCGAAAATTTTAAACACATTAGTTCACAGTATTTACATTATATCTGCGACCGTGAATGTCACTTGATCGGTAAATCCTGTCTAACTCCTATAGCCCGGTTAGACGGATTTGCGAACGTGACATTCACGTTGATGTTCTATGTTGTGCTGTAATGTTGCGGATTGGTCGTAGGGGATAGCCTGGATGTAATGCTAGTACATTTTTGGTTGTATTATGTAGATTTGAAATTGCGGGGCGAGCGTCCGACATGTGGACTGCCGTCACTGTCTGTTTGTATTATTCTTTTGGGGCACGACCGGGTCGAAGTCGATATACCCGATGTATGTATATTTTACTTTCTGTACTAGGATTACCCCGCAGAGGGGTACACGGATAGCCGGATTCTAGAGGGAAACGAGCCCGCATCTCATGGCGTTGAGACGGAGGGGGCTTCACTCTAGAATTGGCGGGCCATTCGCCACACTCATAGGGGGTACAGGTTGACCCAGGAGGGGTGCCCAAGTTACCGGATTCCATGAAGTGCTGGGTAGTCCATTCATGTTGCTGAAGGGGGCTGCCTCGCTTCAGGTTTTGGCGGGTAACTTTCCGCGCCCGTAGGGGTCTAGGATTTCATTGCACAGGCTATCCACACGACCAGGGGAACGTCGGGTTTCAGTAGCGGCTCTGTGAAACCCGGGGATCCTAGATATCTGTATTGTTCTGTGATGCTGTACATTTCTGTGATGTTGCATTTTATCACGACTTGAGCAAAAATTATATATTGATATATATACTAGTAGATGTTGTATATGTTTTGCATCCGCGCTAGTCCAGTCCCCGCTCTGTGGTTAGTTAACTAACCTAACGGGTAATGACGGGACCCAGTGGCGAATGATTATGGCATATACGTACATCATTATTTTCGTTCTTTGTGGTGTGATCAATTGATGGGACTGCGTTGATTCGGATCAATGCAAGATAAACAAACCTAATCTGATGTTGTTGGAACAATTTTTCAAAAAGCTGTTATTGCAAGGGCGTTCTCTTTTGTTTTGCATCGTGGTATTCAGTTGGAATATCCTGCTCCTCAGTCGACGAGGCAAGGGCCGAAATCCCTTCACCGGGAGTGACCCCTTGGACAATAGTTTGCGTCAGGGCAATAACTTCACTATAGCCGATTACTTTTGCTTTGCATCGTGGTTTTCAGTTGGAATATCCTGCACCTCATTCTACGGGGAAAGAGCTGAGATCCCTTCACCGGGAGTGACCTCTTTAGCAAAGGTTTTCATCACTATATTTTTATAAAGCTATCCGGTTGCTTCAACGATATCAAGTTCATTACGTTAAAGATTTTCGCCAGAAACCATTCGTAGTCCTCCGTCATTTCATATGGATAGTCAATAGTATTCAAGCTGTGTTTGTTGGCCATAGTCAAGGCACAGTGTTTGGTAGCTATTGGGTGTTCATATGTATCATAGATAGATGCGTTGGTTTGGGACTGTCGTATTGCTTTGTTGGACCTAGTCAAGGGCCTGTACGGGTGGGTTCAAATTAACCTGGACAATGACGGGTAGAACTTGACATGTGACTTATGATTTGTTAGCCTTAGTCAAGGTCATAAGAGCATGCGGCAAAAATCACATCGGGAGTTTCTAAAGAAACTGAAACTTGCCAGATATGCGCATACCTTCTGGAGTGTGATGACGTGAGCGGATTCCGTCACGTTGTCATGCGATAATAGTTGGATCCCGATTCCCACTGATGAGTTGTTTTACTCCTCGGGTGATCCCGACTAATTCTACTTTCAGGTTTGGGGAAGAATTTGACGTTACAGTGGGAGGTTTCCTGATTAGATAAAGTGATAACCATTCTGATCTAGGTTAGAGTGCACGCTGAGAGTTTCTTTTCTCTCTCTCTTTGGCAGCGACCATTGACCCGACCCTAGACTATGACTCAGTGACCAAGTTGACCGAACCTTCTTATAAAACTGGCTTTTGGATTGTCAGAGTTGCATACCTCATTGCCACTCCTACTTTTACCCTTTTCTCCAGGACACCCCGTATTACTACGAACGTCCACATCCATTGGACAAAACCATCGTATTGTTATATACGAACTCGAAGGAATTTATTCGAGGATGGTTTCCGGTTCTGGAGAAAACGGATAGGACTATTCAGTTGTCTTTTCCTTTTACCTTCTCTCGGGTTGCGAGTACTCCTTGGTTTAGGAGATAGTACACCTATTACGCAAATTGGATAGTCTTCTTCCAAACCATAGGCAGGTGCCGAACGGTAGGGAATGAAGAAAACCAATTAGCATAACGATGGTGTGCAGAAGGTATTAAGTAAAGACATATCAAGGGATTAGTAAGAGGGCAAAGTAAACTGCGACTGCTATTCACGACCAAACCAGGTATTTCATTACCACTCCCACTTCACCTTTGTAATTCTCCAGGACACTCCACATCACTACGAAGATCCACAGTTTATTGGATACTCCATCGTATGGTTATATACGAACTCGAAAGGAACTTGTTCCAGTTCGGGGATGGATTCTGGTTCGTGAGAAATAGGAATAAGGTTTATTCGGTTGTCTTTTATCCTCACCTTCTCTCGCATTGCTAGTGTTCCTAAGATTAGGACAGTACACCCATTATGCTTATTGGATAGTCTTTTTCCAAACCATAGGCTGGTGCCGAACGGTAGGGAAGGAAGAAAACCATTTGGCCTAAGAGGGTGTACAGAAGGTAATGACTAAAGACATATAAAGGGATTTGGAGAGGTGGCAAAGAAATATACGGTTATAGTTGTGAATCTGGATAATGGAAGAGGCATTACTAGGAATACCCGGATACCCCTACGAAATATTTCAATGTTTCAGTTTCACAGTGTACTGTTAAAACAAAACTGATTTCCCAATTAGACACTTGCTCCAGGGTATGTATTTACCAGGTATGATTCTCACATCTGTATGGTTTTACAGATGATGAGTGGGAGTAAGTTATTGGGAATTAGGTGATCATCCTCATTATATCGGAATTCGTTGTAATTGGTAATATTTGAGGAAGTCACCTGGGTTGTTTGCCAGACGGCAAATATTTTATTTTGAATATCCGCTGTTATGCACCAATTTCAAATTGATATATCTGTACGTCTATTTTTATGGAGTGAGATATACCTTTTTGAAATTATGTCTATGTCATTTACCTATATCAGTGGATGGTTAGGTAAAGAGCATTAAACAGCGGGGTAATTCTTCTTAACCATAAGTACAGTTTTCAACCTACGACACATAGGGAGTGAGTTATTAGACTCAAGGGACTTGTACGGAGTATTGTATATTATCCAGTTTCCATTAGGACAAAGGGGTTGGTTCTCATACTATATTCGGTTTACTTATGGCTTCTCTAATTTTTAGACAGGTGTTTCGTAGAAACACAGGGTCCAAGTTTTGAGAAGTTATAGGTATGTGGATAAAGTAGAGAACCAGGTATTGCAAGTATCGGGATTCTTCAAGGTGATCGAAGATCTAGATACTTGTGTATGGTATTCAGTTGATAGTAATGATTAAGAGAACTTGCTTCTCTTTCAGGTTAATCATAATTGGAAGTATTCCTAAGTTGAGTAACGCTGATCGGCATCCTTCCATTTAGTTGACATGCACTGGAGACAGTTGCATGATTTGAATCTGCTTCAATTAAATCAGTTCCTCTGATTCTTTATTGGATATAGAACAGTTCATATCTTAACGATGTTAAGGTACGGGGAGTTGTCCGGCTTATGTTTAAAACCAGACTCTGGATAACTCAAGGCACGTTTCTGTAATGGCTGTTTGTGGGTTGACCCAGGCTATGACGAGGGTTGACTTTCTACCATCTGGAAGATCAATAGTGATATTGTTCTTGACTCGCCACAGTTTTAGAAAAAATGGATTTTTTCAGAAAACAGTAGTGGGAGTATGGTAGAACTGGAAGTGATTCCAGAACCGCAAATGATTACTGAAAATTTGATAAGAACCTAAAGATTCAATCTGGTTTGACATTCCATTGGCCACTCCGCAGATATGGTGGGTTACCTTAGGCACCCGAGAGGTACTCAGGTAGCCTCAAGGACGGTGACAGGGAGGTTCTTGTTTACCCAGACTTGCCATTGCTGTTGTTCCAGGCTGCGAGACCCGGCAGGAGGAAGAGTATAGCGTCGTTCTAAACTAGCTTTAGAAGTGTACGTGTATATGACTCTGCCTGAGGGTTGTCATAGTCAGTGGGAGCAGCGGAAGCATTGGTAAACAAGTGGCTTATGTCTATTTATACACTTAATAATATATAGCGGAGATAGATCATCTGTTTCTGATGTGACAGTCATAGGTTTGACTTCATCAGAATAGGGTATGGATCTGTTAAGAAGGTAGTAGGGTGTGATGTCCTAGTATTTGGATGACATACACAGAGTAGGAATTGAAATTCCTATACTACGAACGGTTATACATTGGTTGTCACACGGTGGTTTCTCCACATAAGACTTGGATATTATATCTAACATTCTGGTTACTAGATCTATGGTTTTAGATCTGGATTTAGGTAGTTTCCCAATCAGGGTACTTAGACAGCATTCTAAAGGTGTTTTAGAATGGACAACTCCTGGCACGGTAGTGTACCTGCAGGTAATGGAGTCACCCTCTCTAAAGGTGTCGTACAGACTAAAGTAGAGAGGGATGTGCATGATTGGCAGACCACTTGCTAGGGAAATTTAGTCAATCATGAGATGTCAAGTACCACACCAGATGTTGTTTTTGCAGTAGATGCAATAAGATGATATTAATCCTATCCTGGAGAAACGATTGGAAGCAGTTTTAGAACATAAGTTGATGTTCTAGGGATTTGATAACGGCAGCCTCTTTTAGGAGACAGTTATCATTCCAGGCTACCAAGGTGACATGGACGGCAGAGTGGCTGTCAGAGTTGTAGTTTTCCCTCTGACGAGGGGCAGTATTTTGGACAGGTGATCCAAGCAGATACTGAGGGAGGCATGGCGCAGGATACTGATTAAGTTCAGTTGACGATACAGTCTGAGAAGTTTGGATTTGGAGTTCATTTATGAACTAGGTCCCATCAGACATCCAGACATTCTAAGACAGGTAATGCTCATTTCGGGAGATGGTTTTCTCCGCGGACATGAGATATAGAGAGACATAGAAAGAAACATCAAAGCGGATCCACTCACTGAGGCTATTCCTCGAACGCAATAGTTTGCAAACGAGCTTTCTGAGACTGACTAGAAGAGGAGTTGGGTGTTCAGTATCACACGGGCTGTGAGTATGCGACATCGCAATAATTAGCCTTGAGTGCAAGTGGGAGATTGTTGGATATAGTGCCCTCAGAGTCAATTATTGGATCACAGGCATGTGATTGCAATGATTGAGGGAGGACATATACCGGTAGGACAGTCTTACTCAAGATGATAGTATGCTATCTGGTTTATCTTTATCATTGTGTACTGCTTTAGGTGACCTGACAGGTCGCTATTACACGTTGATAGAGCCCCTAGGATTCTTGCTTGATTGCCAGCAGTATGAGGGCGATCATATACGTGGGAGCTGGTAGTCTATAAGAACATCCTTAAAATGTCCCTAGTTGTGGGAGTTTCGAGATAGGGCATCGATACTCCAGAGTAGACTAGTGTATACAGTCGAGACCCCGACAAGGGGCGGTGGCCGGTCTCACAAGCCACTGGTGTCAGTTGGTTCACCTGAGATGTATACAGGTGCTCATTGGGTTATGAGTACATCGGACAGGACTCGCCGGGAACATGCTAGTTTGTCTTATACCTGACGTCAGATAGCAGTTCCCTGGTGACATGTATACATGTTAGTTCATCGACCTGAGGATCGTCATTTGTCTCGTGTGAGTTCCCACTGTACTTTGATTACTACCCTACCACGCTCAAAGGAGACGTGCAAACAGGTTTTAGTTGGGTACAGTCCCGAGCCACATGGAGGCAGTGAGCGGATCTTCAGGGGTTCGTCTCTCCCGATATTGGGGGGTGAGGTCGCGCTGTGTCTAGGAGAGCTATTACAAAAAGCCCTCGGCCGAGGCAGGAGAGTTATTGGTAGGTATTCCAGTAGTATCTTTGGGTGTTCTGGTCTACACTCTGACTCGACTTGTACCGCTTTTGGGGGTCTGACTTTTACCAACCCCCTAAGCCCGCCATGCGATGCTCATAGACGAACGGACCGGACTGTACGGATATTGTCACTGACAGCCTCAGTAGGGTGTCAGGATGAGTTCGCTCATCGACGTCCCTTTTGGTCAATACCTGGTAGCCCGTTACGTATAGGCTAATACCTCTGACGTGCTAGTGGTTAAATCCACAACCAAGGTGTTGACGAGTCTTTAGAGTCCCCCACAGACCAGTTTCTCAAGTTTCGGGCGAAATGCTGTAGAGGACGTGTGGAGATATGGCAGGGTTCGATCAGATAAGTTCGGTATTGCACGGATCATGATCGGACGGTTAATACTAGCGGGCTTTAGTTTAAGCCGGATCCTAGTATAGTACAGTGTAGATTTTGTCTCATTGCATTTGTATTTCGGTCGGAATACAAATGCGGGTATGTATATAAAGTAGCGGGGTTTTCCTGTAATTTATTACGGGATCAGTTTTTGGGGTTGCCAGTTTGTTTTCTGTTTCGGCCAATTTTCTTTGTATATTTCATTGGCCGAAAATTGGTGGAGGAGGGCTTATTTGCATTTGTGCAAATAAGCATTTGTGGAGGGTGGTATTTGCATATTATTGTATCATGATAGTTCCACCTTCACATTGACTTCTTAGTTCATGATTGTTCATGATGGCTTGTCCTTTTGGAGTTATGATTGGTTGGTTGAGTGTTGGACTTTCCTTGTGATGATTTCTTCTCTTGATCTCATTTGACTCTCCCTTGCATTATTGTTCTCTTCTCTCATTTTTCATTCTCCCTACTCTATGAGCATGGCCGGCCAAGGAAGAGGGAGTGCTGTCCAAAATTTTGATGTGGGAATTTTTGCTCTTTTCATGCTACAAAAATTCCCAAGTTCATCCACAAAAAGTTTGCATCTCATACCTCCACCAAAAAGCAACTTCTAGTAACCCCAAATGAGACATAGAGCACTACACGTATTCTATAGCAAATCTTGGGCATGTCGGCTCGCCAACTTCGTGCCCGAGTTGTCTCGGTCCAGAGGTGGCAGCCCGTTAAAGAACATGGCGATGTGGTACCCTTCCGACGAGGAGTTGAAGACCGGAGAATCCGCGGGGAGATCGGGACGACGACGAGATGACTGAAGGACACGGATCGCTCGGTATATCTCTCTACCCGTTCTTTATTTAGCTAGGATTAGATTAATGGCCCGATCCGGGATTTTTGTGCGCGGTGGTGCCAGTTCAAAAGTTAAAGTAAATTATCGCTTCCGCATTCCGGCGTCGGATTGACGGCCGGGGCACCGCCATGCACTTACACTCACATCCTCATTTGTCTTCTATGCTTGCTCATTGAGCAAAATATGTTGAGAGAAAATTGTAGTGACACTTTCATACGCCCCCACTTTCCATCGCAAGCAATTTTGGAGCGTTAGGCTGGATCTTGCGTCGTTTCCCTCAGGTGGATCATCGGAGATGAAGGAAGTCCGGCAACCAAACCACATTAAGTAACCACTAGGAGCTTGGAATGAAGACCGAAGGACACGGATCAACTCGGTATAACCATTCTAACCTCTTCTTAGTTTGCTAGTTTAGGGTTTAAGGTCGATCCGGGAATCGGGTAACGGTTGCGTCGGTTTTAGAAAAATTTTGTTCCGCATTTGGCCACGTTTCGATGGCCGGAGCGCTGCCGTAACCCTTCATGGTATCATTGCCACCTTTTAAACCCTTAGCTAGCTAGTTTAGACAATGTTAATACATCGAAATTGAAACAGTCCCAATACATTGCGCTGCAGTTTCTATTCTCTGTTGAAATTTTTAAGTCTTCAGAAAATTTTGCAAACAAGTGCAGAAGACTCCTTGTGTGACCAAAAGAGCATACCCCAAACACGAGCCCACCTCACCGGAATTGGGCCGAGCACTTTTGAGGAAATTCCGGTGAGGCCGGCCTTAGTGTAGGGTTTTTGCTTCGTTTTTTGGTGTGTGGTTTGGTCTCTGGAAACTTGGTGCAGGGGTATTGTTTTTTTAGCCCATTTTAGATATTATGTTATCTGTTGTTTAGGGGATATTCGGGGTGTTTGGAAGTCGATGTTTTAACACTGTTTAAATATTTTTATACAGAACTTACATTATTATCTGCGACCGTGAATGTCATTTGATCGGTACATCTCGTCTAACTGCTATATGTCTTTTAGACGGGTTTGCGATCGTGACATTCACGTTGATGTTCTGTATTGTGCTGTGATCTTGGTTTGATCATCGTGATGGATAGCTATGGTGCAATGTTAGTGCAGTTTAATTTCATTTGTACATTTGATATTGCGGGGCGAGCATCAGACATATGGACTGCCGTCATTGCCGGTTTGTATATATTCTTTTGGGGCATGACCGCGATGAGGTCGATGTCACCCATGTATATTATTTTATTTTCTGTACTAGGATTACTCCATGGTGGAGTGCACGAATAGCCGGGTTCTAGAGAGCAACGGGTCCACATCTCATAGAGTTGAGATAGAGGGGACCTTACTCTAGAATTGGCGGGCTACTCGCCGCACTCGTAGGGGTATAGGTTGACCTATGGAGGGGTGCCCAAGTTACCGGATTCCGTGAAGTGCTGGGTGGCCCATTCACGTTGTTGAAGGGGGTTGCCTCGCTTCTGGTTTTAGCGGGTAGCTTTCTGCGCTCGTAGGTGTATAGGTTTCATTGCAAAGGCTATCCACACGACAGAGAACGTTGGGTCTCATTTGCGGCTAAAGTGAAACCCGGGGCTCCAAGTTTATCCACTATTCTGTGTTGCTTCTATGATGCTTCTGTGATGTTGCTTTATATCATGCCTGGGACGATTGTTATATATATAAATTTATATATACTATTAGATGTTTTATATGTTTTGCACCCGTGCTAGCCCGGTCCTCACTCTGTCGTTAGTTAAGTAACCTAACGGGTGATGACGGGACCCAGTGGCGAATGCGGATGGCATATACGTACATTTTATTTTCGTTCTTTTCTGGTGTGATTAATTGATGGGACTGCATTGATTCTTATCAATGCAAGGATAAAACAAACCTATATATGATGTTGTTGGAATCAAGTTTTTAAAACTGACATTACAGACGTTTTCTTTTGCTTTGCACAGTGGGATTCGGTTATGAATATCCTGCACCTCATTCGACGAGGCAAGGGCCGAGATCCCTTCATCGGGAGTGACCCCTTGAGTAAAAGTTTGCGTCAATGTCATAACTTCACTACAGTCGTTACTTTTGCTTTGCATCGTGGTATTCAGCTTGGAATATCATGCACCTCATTCAACGAGGAAAGAGCCGAGATCCCTTCACAGGGAGTGACCTCTTTAGCAAAAGTTTTCGCCACTATAAATTTATAAAACCACTCGGTTCCTTCAATGATATCAAGTTCATTACATTAAAGGTTTTCGCCAAAAACCAACCGTAGCCCTCCATCATTTCTTACAAGTATTGCTTAGTATTCGTGATGCGCTTGTTGACTGTGTCAAGGCGTAGTGTACGGTAGCTAAGTAGTGCTTGTTTGTGGCATATTAATGTGATTAGTTAGGACAGTCGTGCGGTCTTGTTGACTGTGTCAAGGGTTCATACGGGTGGGTTTAATGCAATCCTGGATAATGACAGGTTGAACTTGACTAGGACTCTTTGATTTGTTTACTGTGTCAAGGTCATTTTGGTCCTAGGGGTAAAAACACATATCGGGAGTTTCAAACATACAGGAAACTTGCCAGGCATGCGCATACCTTCTGGAGTGTGGTGACTTGAGTGGCTTCTATCAGGTTATCATGTGATGATAGTTGGATCCCGATTCCCACTGATGAGTAGGATTACTCCTCGGGTTATTCCGACTAATTCTCCTTTTGGGTTTGGAGGAGAATTCGATGAAACAGTGGGAACCATCCAGATTAGATAAAATGATTAACCAATCTGATCTAGGTTAGAGTGCATGCTGACTGTTTTTTTTCTCTCTCTCTCTGGCTGCGACTATGACCCGAACCTAAACTAAAACTCATGAACCAAATTAACCGAGCCTTCATAAAACACTTTAGCTTTTGGAATATCACGGTGTCGCATATATCATTACCAATTCTATATCACCTTTGCATTTCTCCAGAACACCCCGTATCACTACGAACATCCACTTCCATTGGATAAATCCATTGTATAGTTACATATGAACTCGAATGAACTTGTTCCAGATTCGAGGATTGATTCTTGTTCTGGAGAGATTGAATAGGATTATTCGGTTGTCTTTTCTCTTTACCTTCTCTCAGGTTGTGAGGGCTCCTAGGATGTCACGACCCAAAATAGCACGTGTCTGGCCCTTGAAACATATGAAGACTATACGACCCCATCTAATTCAAGTAAGCCAAAAGCCCAGAAATCTAAAACCATTTTAAATAATAAATGAAAGAAAACTAGTTTTAAAGAAGTGAAGAAAACATGTTTTAAAAACAAGTTTTTTAAATAAGTAAGCCGAATATGCATATTTGAATCCTCAAGTCTTTTCTGAAAATTTCGGCAGAGTTTCCTTTGTAAATACTGGCCCCAAATGGGGTATGTTCAGTTGATAATACTGCACATTTATTATTACATTTTTCCTACCATTATCATATTAAAAAGGTCTTTATTATAATATATCATACATATGAGGGTTTATGTGTAAAAATAATATTTTCCATGTGTTGATATATTATCATTAGTATTTGATAGGAAAATGTATATAATATTATTGACCTAATCCTAGTAGGACTAAGTCTACTAAATATTATTTGTTAAGTTATTGTGCAGAATTTTCAGGTCTTAAATCAAGGAAATCAAGTTGTTAAAGCTAACCTGCCTAATTAAGAAAGCAAGACTTAGAGACCAAGTCTGGCAGCAACTACGAGAAGATTTCAAAGATCTAAAGGTCCCAGATATTGCCACATGTCACAAGGAGCTGCCCACAGAAAGATTATGAGGAGATCTCCACCTTTGGCCGCGGATCCGCGGCCAAACCCCCCCTTGGGCCGCGGATCCGCGGCATTATTGAGGGATTAGATGCTGAAATTTTGGGAGATGAATCTTTACTACTAGCTTCCAATTTTAGAAGCTAACTTTCTGGCTTTTGAACTATAAAAAGGGACCGAGAGGCTCTTGGAAAATTTATCAAGTCGACGCGATCACGAAGTCCCAAACGGCTCACGCATCCAGGCTGATCATCAACTGTTCGTCTACCTCCTTGGAAGAGATCAAGAAGCAAGCTAGTCTTTGTAATCATTTTCTAAGGATCAAAGTGTAATGAATATTGTTGATTAATAAAGGTTGTTCTTTTTCTTATTCTATTTCTTTGTAGTTTAATTATGCAATTTCTTTCCATCCCCTTTTCTCCCAACATGCGAGAGCAATTCTCCGCTTGTTAGGGTTCGTAGGATTAGGGTAGGCTAATGGATGATGAACATCTCTAAACCCTTTTTAAGTCCTATAAAGTTTATGAAATTTATCAAAAGAATCATTAACATCCTAATCGGGCGCGCTAACAATTCTTTGTTAGTTCCGACCGCGATTAGAGATTAGATTAATGATTGTTTTGGTAAAGGCTAGATAAGAACGGAGTTCCATGTCGAGATAAGGGTTAAGAGTGGGATTCCTTTTCCCTTCAGAAACCCTAATCTACACGCATCACCGTCGTTCTAGTTTTAAATCTATTAAAGGATAAAAAGGGTAACTTTTAATTAATCGTCCATAACTACTAAATCCTAACGAACCCTACAAGCCCCCTTATTATATTAACTACATCCTTAAAATAATCTTGATCTATATTTTTGCATTCTTGCTTAACGTAGATCGAGAAACCATTCAACAAATTCTTTCTTCCTCCTCTCTTTTTCAACACATCTAAAGTAAGAGTAAAAGATTCAACGTTTCCCAGAGGACGATCCGTACTCATCTCGGTCTAGCTACACGCGACAACATTATTGATTGCGGTTGACTACAAACACAATTTTTCGTATCAATCAAATGGCGCCGTTGCCAGGGATACGTGCGTAATTTTTTATTCTTACTATTTGTGTTGAATTCTTATACGATCAATATCATAAATAAAACAAAACTGCAAATTGTATATTTAACGATTATTGTGTGAATTTTGCGAGGGAATCTGGAGTCACATACTTAAGGATACAGAGAGACAGAGACATTCATCAAGATCCAGAAGAGGACAGGAGGCCACGTAGCAAATTTCATCAAGTGATCTCTCTCTTTCTCTTGCGGAGGAACTGCGGCCGGAAGTGCACATCGGCGGCGGAAGCGCGGCCAGTTAGAGGATCTAGGGCTCAAAACTTCTCTGGTAAGATTCTAACCTCTTTCTCTCTCCTCTGAAATCCAATAAAATATCTTTTCTGCAGGATTTTTTGTAAAATATCGCCGCTGAAAAATCTTTTTGCAAAATTTTGTTTTGCGGCTTGTTTTTGCATATTTTAATACGAATTTTTAAGGGGCAAGACCAAAATCCAGATTAGGTGGGGATTTCATCACCCTTCCTAAGCCCCACAAATCACAAACCGAGCATCTGCATTAACCCTTCATTAATTTAAAAAATATCTAGACCGGACTCTAAGGACTGTCGCGCTCAATAAGGACAGAGGAAGGTCGTGGGTAATCTATCGTTTATCCGCATTACTTTTGTAGTGTCTAGGCAAGTGTGACAAAGGCTAGTGGTTTTTAATTAGGGCCACTACTGTGGTTCCTTCCCACTTACCTGGCACTTACCTGGTTACAAGGGTAGTACGGAGGCGGTAGAGGATTGATCCTGCGGCTTGTCCTTCGGAAGTCTAGGAGCGGTCTAGAGACTGGACCTAGGTGACCTTAGTTCTAGGGTTGTTTGTGCATTTTTGTGTGATTTGTCTAAATCCGTCATTTTTCAAAACAAACCAATTATTTTCTCCCTTTTTTTACCCCTTCCTCCTTCTTCTTTTCTTATAATGGGTGACCCAAACAGAAGAACACTTGCCGAGCTTTGCTGTCCACAACCAGATATCTCTTGTTTTCGTAATCCCTTCGGTATACCGTCCGTCTCTTCCATGTCCTTAAGAGATCATATAGAACAAGAAGGAAGAAACAGTTGGCCACCTCAGTTTAGGTCTTATCAACCGTATCCTAATCCTACACATGTTTCAGTTCATACCCAGAGTGAGGAAGCCCCTAGACGAATGTCCATTGCTGAGCACATAGCTAGGTCTAGAGGATAAAGTTTCAACCCGGACCAATATCAACCATCACCACCACTGTCCAGAGAAGAGTTTGATAGGCGGTTTGTGTCTATTGAAAATAGCCAACCAACCAACCCATATCAATATTCTTCTTATCATAATATTGATCCTACTCATACCCAAGTTTCGCAACCATTCTATTCCTATCAATCCAATCCGACTTTTCCACCTACTCTAGACAGTTCTTCTAATCAGTCATTTGGGAGTTTTAATTATCCACAGGAATTTCAATCTTATACTGAAACTCCTTATCAACCTAAAACTAGTCTGGAGCAGACATTAGAAAAATTTCTGGAACTGTCGAACCAAATTAGGAAGGATTTGGGTAGTAAGACAGAACTGTACACCCTTACTAATCAAACCTCCCCATTCCAAACTGAAATCCACAAGTCCAGTTTCATAGATTCATCAAGTAGACCAAATAGAATGACTGATAAGTTGTGTAACTTTGTAGTGTTTGATTTACCCGACCGTGAAGGGTCCATTTCAAGTGAAACCATACCCAACCCTTGTGATCTCTACACCTCCACTCTTGAACCAAAACTGATTGAAAACCATACTTTTGATGAGGTGTTTGATAATTTTAACCTTCACTTGAATGTGGTGATTGACGTTGGGGATATATTGATTGATGAACCCGAAATTTTGGATGATTTGTCCCACCAATTCATCAAATCCTTTCACTTCCTTGTGGTCATCATCTTGAGCCTTTAATTCTTCCCGAACCTCAAATACGTCTTGAAGTTGATGATAAAGGTATACCCGAAGATCAGACCGAAATACAGCCTCCATCTTCCACATCTGGTTCAGCAACACTCGACACACCAATTGGTTTACCCATTTCACCTTCTACTTTCTCCGGTTCTTCTTCTGTTCCTATAGTTTCAGTGAGTTTTGATGATTCACAATCCGTTAATTCAAGTTTAATAATACCAGAAATTCAACTTGATTTGGATATTTTTGAAAATGAGGTAGATGAGTTTTTCGAGTCCTCTACCTGAATGATTTTTTATGAATCAAGTAGGATAAATTCTGGCACAAAACTCTTTGACAGCAAAATGTTCAATCACATCATTGATAAAAGTTTTGAAAAACTTTTTGCTGACGAACTTGAATTTTTAAACAATACGGATTTTGTGATTGATCAATCTCCACCTATAGAGGTTGAACCGTCACCATTCCTTCTTCCTAATCATTCACATTCATCCTCATTCATTCTTTTCTCTAATTTCAAACCCTTTCCAGACCACCTCCTATCCCTTCCCCGTTTTTTCTTGAGTCGATACAACACATTCTTCCACCGACCTATACGCTATACTGATAAAATCTTGAAATGGTTGGTATTAATTTTTGGTATTTGTAAAGTCTTACTTTGACCAAATGTCTCACCCCCTCTTAAAATGTTTCATATTGTCTAACTCATGTTTGAGGGGGGGTATATTTTTGGCTCTTGATCATAACTTTTGTCCTCAAATTTGTGAGCCAAAAATAAGTTTGGGGGAGCATTTTCACTTTCATATATTCTTGCCCCCATTAATAATGTCCTCCCAAGCTTACAGGTTTTTATGATCCAGCAGATAGCAACAGTGAGGACACTGTTGAAAACAAGTTTGGGGGAGGTTTGTACTTATTTACGCATACTTTGCATTATACTATATTTAAGCAAAAAAAAAATTTTTTTGATAATAAAAGAATAGAAAGTGAAAAATTACATCCAAAAGATAGGAACAGTTTAAGAAAACTAAGAAAACTAGAAGTTTTCTTAAACGAACTAGTAATAAGTAGTTATGAGCTGTTGTCCCAAGGGTTAGTAAGATGAAGGAAGTCACTAATATGAGGATAAAAATAAGTCTGAAAAATAGTTTCTATTCTGGAAGCCAAACATTTGAATGTTGATACCCTACTATATGCACTTACATACGTCTTGAAACTCGGGATAGTAGAGGATACCTTGAAATGCTCTTGTCTAAAAGCCAAAGTATGAAGGAAATGAAAAAAATAAAGAAAATATATAAATGGTGAAAAGAAAAAAATGAACACTGGTTTTGTTATCGCCAAGGCAGCAATAAAAAAATATAGCGAGGGTGCTTCATCACCTAGTGCCCAAAGGCCAACTGGTCTGGGAGTCATTGCTAAGCCTTAGGTGGTGCAAGACGAGAAAAATATTATCACCTAATCAGCAAGCACATGAGTAATCGGTCGGTTAGTTCCTCAAGAAGTATTAACGGTCGCATGAAAATGTGTGAGCAAATCTAAATATTCATCAAATTAAAAAGTACTGAGCTAGATGGACAAGAGTATGATAGCTTGAATTGAATTCTCCGAGTGTAGGGATGTCCATTACACACACATAGGGGTTATATGATCAATGTTTGGATGAAAGGTAGGAATGAAGAATAAAGATGATGTTTTATTGAGGGATAATGTAATTTCTAACATTTTTTCATGACTATTAAGATAGGGCTCATGACAACTGAAAAATTAGTATAATTGGAAACTCTTATTTTCAAAGTCTTTCTTTTATGGTTCTTATCTTTATATGTAAATTTCACCATCTCTCTTTTGTTATTGGATTTTGTGGGTGTAATCCCTGAAAACCCTCAGGAGACAACACTCCTCCTACTAGGGACACCTAGAGATTTAACGGCTTGTTGCACGTGCTCAGTGCAATCGTGTTTGCCTACGAAAGTGTGCTTAGTTTTCTTCTTTTTTTTACTTCTCTTGAATAAACTAGTTTTCTCGGGACGATCAAAGATAAGTTTGCGGGTATTTGTTCAGTTGATAATACTGCACATTTATTATTACATTTTTCCTACCATTTTCATATTAAAAAGGACTTTATTATAATATATCATACATATGAGGGTTTATGTGTAAAAATAATATTTTCAATGTGTTGATATATTATAATTAGTATTTGATAGGAAAATGTATATAATATTATTGACCTAATCCTAGTAGGACTAAGTCTACTAAATATTATTTGTTGAGTTATTGTGCAGAATTTTCAGGTCTTAAATCAAGGAAATCAAGTTGTTAAAACTAACCTGCCTAATTAAGAAAGCAAGACTTGGAGACCAAGTCTGGCAGCAACTACGAGAAGATTTCAAATATCTAAAGGTCCCAGATATTGCCACATGTCACAAGGAGCTGCCCACAGAAAGATTATGAGGAGATCTCCACCTTTGGCCGCGGATCCGCGGCCAAACCCCCCTTGGGCCGCGGATCCGCGGCATTATTGAGGGATTAGATGCTGAAATTCTGGGAGATGAATCTTTACTACTAGCTTCCAATTTTAGAAGCTAACTTTCTGGCTTTTGAACTATAAAAAGGGACCGAGAGCCTCTTGGAAAATTTATCAAGTCGACGCGATCACGAAGTCCCAGACGGCTCACGCATCCAGGCTGATCATCAACTGTTCGTCTACCTCCTTGGAAGAGATCGAGAAGCAAGCTAGTCTTTGTAATTATTTTCTAAGGATCAAAGTGTAATGAATATTGTTGATTAATAAAGGTAGTTCTTTTTCTTATTCTATTTCTTCGTAGTTTAATTATGCAATTTCTTTCCATCTCCTTTTCTCCCAACATGCGCGAGTAATTCTCCGCTTGTTAGGGTTCGGAGGATTAGGGTAGGCTAATGGATGATGAACATCCCTAAACCCTTTTTAAGTCCTATAAAGTTTATGAACTTTATCAAAAGAATCATTAACATCCTAATCGGGCGCGCTAACAATTCTTTGTTAGTTCCGACCGCGATTAGAGATTAGATTAATGATTGTTTTGGTAAAGGCTAGATATGAACGGAGTTCCGTGTCGAGATAAGGGTTAAGAGTGGGATTCCTTTTTCCTCCAGAAACCTTAATCTACACGCATCACCGTCGTTCTAGTTTTAAATCTATTAAAGGATAAAAAGGGTAACTTTTAATTAATCTTCCATAACTACTAAATCCTAACGAACCCTACAAGCCCTCTTATTATATTAACTACATCCTTAAAATAATCTAGATCTATATTTTTGCATTCTTGCTTAACGTAGATCTAGAAACCATTCAACAAATTCTTTCTTCCTCCTCTCTTTTTCAACACATCTAAAGTAAGAGTAAAAGATTCAACGTTTCCCAGAGGACGATCCGTACTCATCTCGGTCGAGCTACACGCGACACTGTTATTGATTGCGGTTAACTACAAACACAATTTTTCGTATCAATCAGGGTACAACATGAATAATATATACATCAATGAAAAAGGCATCCCCAAGCGGGAGCTAGCTCTTCGTCAATCGACGGTCACAACCACGCAAGCAATATAGCATACAACGCCGAAGGAAGATGATCAAAACTCAAAGGAAACTCAAAATCCTCAAGAAAACCAAAATACTACAACGCGCGACTCTAAGGTCGAAACAACAATACACTGGTTTCTAAGTCTGAAATAAATATACAAATATGGTTGATGGAATTTTACTAGATACAACTGAAAATAAATAAGTACAATGGTGGTCACGATGTGAGTGAACCCACCTACCAAAGCAATCTCCCGGAAGAAAGTAATGTGCCAACAAAGCCGTAACGAAATCTGTACGGCCAAACCTGCAAGAAACTGTGGCATAACAGGGGTGAGTTGCCAACTCGTGAGTAGAAAACATCACAAATCAGAAATCGTATGTATAACTCAATCCTAGGTCAAACAATCAGTAATAATATATCCTCAATATGAATAAGTCTGAAGCATGCTAAGGTGGCAAAGGTAAACATCTATACGTAAGTGTAGTACTAAGTGCTCGTGCTAGTGCCTCAGGTAGCAACATATCATAAATATGAGGTAGGATCAATGTAATAAGTGTCAACTATATCATGGAGTCTATGAGTATGTGAATATCATCCAACTATGTAATCAATGTCTGTAAGTATGTGGATCTCGTCCATGTGTCAACCAAAGACACAAAACATCATGCATGTAAATATCATCAAGCATATGCATGGAAGTATGAGGATATAAATCAAAGTGTGTCCCCGCGACACATCAAAATCATGGAATCTGAGTGTCCAGCATCGACACTCGAAAACATCATAAAACCTGTGCCCAGTATCGTCACGTAAATCCGCATATATATATAGGGCTCCGTCAGTCCGGATCGGCCCACAGGCTCCGTCGGTACGGATCGGCCTATATCATCTCTCGACTCCGGTCGGTATCCTCCGGATATCCGTCGAGCTCAAATACAATCACCGGTAGGTAGTAGTCCCTCTGCAAGGCTCACCGTCTGTATACACAGCATCCCTTTCTTGCCCTGGGGTACCATACCGCGCCACATCATATACCCGCACACGGCTCACGACTCCTCCTCGCATGGGGTATATACATATCAGAACCGATAAAACTCAAGGTGGACGCACTGAAATATCATATTAAGAGAAACCGGGTTTTTAAACAATGCATACTTTCTTTTGAAATGACCACGGTTCTCAAATCCAAAAATCTCATGAAAACGGCATACCTCAATGCGTAAAATCATAAAGCATGATGTATGCGACATATGATAGAAAGGTATGCATATCCGTATATCATGCAACATAAAACAGTAATATGCACACGTCAAGGGAAAAACTGTTCTTTTAAAATGAATCCAGTTTTAAACTATATCTTGCGGTTCCCAAATCTCCAAAATAAAGCCAGAATCATTTATGTATGTGCAATTACGCATGTATGCAAGTATGGGTGTACAGTATGTGCGCCCCAATATGGATGTACAAGTAGTCATATCCTGAAGCAACAATCCTACTGTGTAGTGACATGGAAATTATCGATGATGAAGTGTGTGAGCCGGCAAGCAGGTGTACGTGGAGCATACGCATCATCGATAATAGTGCTTGTGTCCTGACAGCATGGGTTTAATAGAACAATAACACATTTAAATGCAATCCGAATAGCAAGAATATGCGGAGAATGAATAATAAACACAACAATGAAGAATCTACATCAATATATATATATATATATATAGTTTTGACATTTGAAATAACACGAATCGTGGTGTTTTGAAAAATAAGGGCTACGGTGTTTTTAAGAAAATATGCGTCTTTTGAAAATATCCGTAGAATCACTTAGCCTGTCATTAAAATACTCACGATTCCTTAGTTTTGAAATAGGTATGACTCAGGTCAAGTCTAACATCTACTAAGTACACTACAGATCTAACTAACAAGCTAATCGAAAAGGTATGGAAACCACCTAAATCTGAGTCAATATATATACATATATAATTGTCGGTGATCTCGCATCAATAGTATCTCATACGATACAATAATCATATGACATTCTCGAGTCAAGATTGCGGATCTATCATCAATATTAAGCTCGTACGGTAAATCCATCGTACGGCATCCCAAATCTGTGTACGGTTCGAATCTCACATTTATCTCATCAATTATCGGGTATCCTTATCATCATATCTCATGAACTGGGGTACTGATCTAAGTCTAGTACAAACTGATACCATCGACATATAAATATGTGCGTGTATAAAAGCACACGCCTAAAGGCCCGCTATAACTTATGTTGTATCTCATAATACGAACCACATCATATCACCGATCTCATGGCACCATGCCCAAACTCATCGACTCATTTCCAAATGTCACCCACTATCCTCATTATCTAAGTGTAGGTATACGTGTATATATATACGTCGTCCCATACCTATGTGTGTGTATATATACACGTAACCCGATATACGCACAAGTATAACAAGGTAAGCATGTGTGTGCGTGTGGGCGTAAACCTATTCGAGGGTTCGCGACTAAGAAGCTATACCAGTTCACTTCTAAAAACCTTAATCTAACCATTGAGCACCAAATCATATCTTGAATATCCATGTCACACATAAAGCTATCATATATATATAGTATATATAGCATACTAAAAATCGAACTGCGGGGGTGTTATACGCCATCCACCCGACTTTACCCGTAGATATAATCTATTCACTTTGCTCTTCGCTTTCCGTTGCCAACGTCGCCACGCGCTTGCTTGTCGTCTCGAAGTCTTCATGGGGTACCTACAAATCATAACGTATCGTGTCACATTAAAACCCAATTCAAAACCAAAATGACACGCTAAAAGCTTATAGGTTAGAAGCTATGGACTACGCTTTCAAAACCTCCAATTAACACTCGATTTCGACGTACAAACGTCAAGTGATCAAATACGACACAAATCACAAATATCTAGAATTCAAAATACGCAAAACGAAACCCCGAATCAAAACAGCAACTCTTGAAAATGGTCTCAGATTTTACCCTGGGTCAAATCAGTCAATTTTGCATATGCCAAGGGTTTAGTTTACAGGAGATGGAGCTACAGACCAAACACGAACCCATTTGGACCAAGTCTGGCCAAAATTTGCGGCCAGAAAGATTAAATTAGTGGCCATAGACTGGAGTCAGGGGCTGGGGTCATGGGTGGTGCTTCCTAAGTGCCTGCACACTCCTCTGTACTTGCTAAATAATTTTCAGATGCTCCGGTTGATAGCAGATTTCATTTGACACTCACAGAATTTACAAAATACGATGTCGGGGATTTCTAAGTTCACTAATTGGGGTTCTAGTCTCTGTTTTAGGTCTCCAATCAATCACCACAGGGGTTATATAGGCTCTAGTAAGCTTAATTTCACTTTTGGGTTCAACTAAAACCCTAACTCTCAACTCATGTTTTCAAACTTCCCAAAACTACACAATATCGGTTCTAATTTAACATGGATGTTAAAGGAAATGAAATTCTACACAAATGATGGAATAATTACCTTATTTTGCACTCAAGAATCCCCTAGGGTACAAAAATCGAATTTTTCTTGGTCCATAGTGTAGTTTGTGAGCTTCTGCACAAAGTTTGTGAAGAGGAGATGAGGTTTCGGTGTTGTTTTGAGGTTTTATGTGATAGTGAAGAGGAGATGAAGGGAGAGAGATTGCTTCTGGAGATAGGGGTGCTGCTGAGCAAGGAGGGAAGTAAGGGGCGGGAGTTAGAGAGCTAAAGTCAAGCCTCCCCCATGCCTAATAAATGCCCCATGCCTCTCTTTCTTTATTCATTTTCTTTCATTTTCTTTTCTATTCTAAACAAAACAAAACCATACATGAGAAAGGAAAACACATGATAGGAGGAAAAAAAAGTAACGCAACTGTAAAAATGATATAGTGCATGTTTTGCACAAAACAAGCTTAATGCGCGATTAGCGATATTTAAGCGCGATTAGCACTAAATAACGTATAATTAATCATAAAAACTTATAATTACTTAATTCATATTAAAACACCTTCTTTTTACTAATTTCTAGAAATTTTCCAAAGTTTTCCCAATTTATCGGTATTTAATTATACGGCCTTATTAAAAAATTCAATATTTTATTATTTAATTATAAAAATTCCCCCAAAATCATATTTTATTTTTTTGAAATGTTACATAGGATTAGGAGAGGGTACACCTATTGAGCTTATTGGATAGTCTTCCTCCAGACCATAGGCAGGTGCCGAAAGTTGGGGATGGAAGAAAACCAATTAAGCCTAAGTGTGGTGTACAGAAGTTAATAAGTAAAGACAAATTAAGGGATTAGAATAACGGCAAAGAAAATTGTGACTGCTATCATTCACGACGAAACCAGGTATACCCCTGCCACTCCTACATCCACTTTGCATTTCTCTAGAACACTCCGTATCACTACAGATACCAACTTCCATTGGATATGCCATTGTATAGTTACATACGAACTCGAAAGAATTCGTTCCAGATTCGTGGATGGTTTCCGGTTCAAGAGAACTTGGATACGATTATCCACATGTCTTTTCCCTTTACCTTCTCTCAGGTTGCGAGGGCTCCTAGGATTAGGAGAGCACACCTATTACGTGTTAGTTATATGTATGCCCTAGAGGCCATTACTGGACATTAGATGTATATTGTAGTGGACGCTGGGACATATATATGTAAGACTTTCTTGCTCGACATGATAGTACGCTATCTGGTTGCTCTTTATCTTAACATGTATACTTTCTGTCTCTCTTTTACATGTTGATAAAGCCCTTAGGATGTGTACTCGACTTCCAGGACTATGATGTAGATCATACTAGTGGGGCTTGGGTAGTCCATGAGTACATCCTTCAATATTCCTAGTCGTGGGAATATCGAGATGGGGCATCGATATTCCAGAGTAGACTAGTGTATATCTTCTCGACCCATGTGATGGGAGATGGATGTGTAGGGTTCCTAGGCACCCTAGTGAGGTCTCACAAGGCATCGAACATGCCAATATAAAAATTTATGGGTGCCGAGAGACCCGACTACGGATCGTTTGCTAGAAAATTAGGCGAAAAAGCTAACTAGTTAACAATTAACTAAGGGAATACGGAAATACAACCTTTGTAGATCCATTTGTCCACCTCCATAGCTCCTCAACGAAGTGCCTTCGCTGTCCAAGTGAACTCCCGGGCTCTAGCGTCGGCTTCGTCGAAGAATAAGCGAGCTAGGTCGTCGATGTCCATGCCGAAGATGATCTACGTCGAGGCATCGCATGATCAAGCTCTCACTTCACCAAGTCATGAAACTTGTGAAGAAAACACACTCTACTACTTGGCAAGAGGTAGAGAATGAAGAAATAGGAAGTGGGTAGACTTTAGAATTGGATTTCTCACTCATTTGCATCAATCACCATTGATGACCTCAAGCTTCTTCAAAGAAGAAGATGAAGAAGAAGATGAAAGAGTTATGATAAGAATAATTTAAAATGAAAAGAATAATCCATTCTTATCATAAGTGAACCATGGTTAGTTGTAGAGAGTGAACTAGGGTTAGTGAAGTGGATAGGGTTAAGCATGAGACAAAAAGGGTGACTTTGGTCAAAGCTTCAAGAAGCTTTTGCTAGAAAACAAATTAAGCCACCATTTTCTCTTAATGCTTATCAATTTCCAAAAAGAATAAATAAATGAATAAATGAATAAGGAAATAGTAAACCCTAACCATTTCATTAACCAAGGTTTGATACTTTACACTTAACCAAAAAGTATGTATCATCAAACATGATACAATCAAGTGCGCAAAATCATATCGCATATGGAATGCGCACACCCGAGCGAGAAAATCCATTTAAAGTGAACCGATACTAGTTAATGCAAAGTAATATATCAAATATATAATTATGCATTAAATCATTAAATCAACACTTGATTTAACGATCCGGTCATATCGCATATAACCGACCAGTATCATTAGTAACAACTTATCGAATCAACACTTGATCCAATAACCCGGCTATATCGGATATAACCGATCAATGTCACATCGCGAGAATCGAATACAGTATCACATACTGGTATTATTCTCGGTCCCGCACATATCTCATACGCGCTCCTATTTCGTTTCGCTTGAGCCAGGAAACCTCTGTGTAGGACTCTAAAGACTCGTCAATACGCCGGCAGCAGATGATGATCATATCAAACATCCACAAGCCGCAAGCGGTCTGCTAAACGTATCGGCCACCCGGGTATTGAGCGATCTGAAGATCGACGAGCAAGCCCACTCACACTCCAGTGAATCCAACCAGTAACACTACCGTACAGTCCGGTCTGATCGTCTGATATGTCGCATATCTCGCCTAGGGGTGGTAAACGTCAGACCCCAATAGCTCGATAAGTCGTGTCGATATGGGGTCTATAACTATTCGAGAAACTACGGGTAACACTTACCAGTAAATCTCAGCAACCCTGGCCAGGGATTTCCTGTTATAGCCAATCGAACACAGCGCAACATCAACCCCCTATACCGGGAGAGACGAATCCCCTCCTATCGCTCATTGCCTCCATGTGACTCGGGACTGTACCCAAAAACCACCGTTTTGCACGCCCTCTTGGACGTGGTAAGATGGAAATCAAAGCACAGTGGGAACCACACAAGACTCTATGACGATCTCGGGTCAACAGACTACTCTGTACCAGTGTCACCAGAGAACTGCCATCTGACGTGAGGTATAATACCATCTGGGAGTTCTCGGCGAGTCCGTCCAGTGTACCCAGTCTCCACTGAGCACCCGTATATCATCTCTGATGTCATACACCAATGGATATGGGATCATCCATCGCCCATCTGTATGGGTCGAGAAGGTATACGCTAGTCTACTCTGGTATATCGATGCCCCATCTCGATACACCCACGACTAGGGACTTTGAAGGATGTACTTATGGACTACCATGTCCCCACTAGTATGATCCGCATCATAGTCCAGGTAGTCAAGCACACATCCTAAGGGCTTTACCAACATGTAACAGAGAGACAATCAGTATACACGTTAAGGTAAAGATCAACCAGATAGCATACTATCATGTCTAGCAAGAAAGTCCTCCCTATATATGTCCCAGCATCCACTACAATATACATCCTATGTATAGTAATGGCCTCTAGGGCATACATATAACTAACAATCTCCCACTTGCACTAGGGCCATCTGTAGCAGTGGTTGCAGTATCTCATACTCAACCATCCCATAAAAGTCTCTCTCTGGGAAAATGCCTTTCGTGAGTGGGTCCGCTTTGTTTTTCTCTGTGTCTACTCTCCTAACCTCGATCTCCCTGGAGATCAACCATCTCCATGATCAAGTGATACTGCCTTAGAATATGTCTGGATCACTGATGGGACCGGCGTTCCTTGGCATAAGCCACAACTCCATTGTCACACAATGGGAGGAACATAGTTCATCTCATGAACCAATATACACCCAAACAGCCTCTTTGGTAGCATCTTAAGTAGCGATGTATCCAGCCTTTGTCGTCTAGTATGTCACGGTATTTAGCTTGGAACTCTTCCAACATACCGTCCCTTCACTGAGGGTAAAGACAATGCCTATGACTGACATTCAGTCGTCTTTATCACCCTGGAACCCTTCCAGTGATTCTCCCCAGGATCAGTTGATACCTTCTCACTACAACTAGTGAGAGTCCTAACATCCAATTAGATCTATCTCATAGTTCCAAAACCCAGGATTTAGGAGGTATCACTTTGATCCTATATGGAGAATCATTGTGATAAGCGAAGATTGATCGAGCGTAGCATAAGAAACACCTTGCTTATCAAGAGTATGTCATCCACGTACTCTACGAGGATCACCACCATAATCCCTACTACCTTTTTGTTTATACAAGGTTCATCTACCATTTTGATGATGTCAACTTCTTTGACTAATTCATCAAAACAGATGTTCCAACTCCGCGATGCCTGCTTTATCCTATATAAAGCATCTTGTTCACGTTTCCGCTGCTCCCACTGTTTACGAAGCCCTCTGGCTGTGTACTTACAGACGTTCTCTTCTAAATCAATACTTAGAAAAGCAGTCATGGCACCCAACCGCCAGATATCGTAGTCATGGTATGTAGCCGTGGCAAGTAGGATCTGGATGGACTTAAGCATAGCTACTTAGAAAAGGTTTCATCATCATCCATACCTGGTCAATGATGTAGACCTTTAACAAGTCTAGCTTTGAAAGTCTCAACTCTTCCATGTACACCAAGTAATCTTCTCAAGATATACTTGCTCCTGATGGGAATTTAACCCTTCAGATATAGCAACCAAAGTCCATACTTTGTTGGTGTATAAGGATTCCATCTCAGATCACTAAACATACAGCCATTCTTACAGAGTCCCACTCCTGATGGCCAGCTCGAACTTAGTTGGGTCATCATCTCATGATGCAATCCTCGCTCCCACTGTCACAGACAAACCGAAGTATCTCTCAGGTGGGTGAGGAACCCTACTAGATCGGCGGAGAGGCTGAGGTTCGTTGGAATCTACTGAATCCTTTGGTTCTACCAAATCATCTGTTGTAGTTTGTATAGCTGGAACACTTCCAGTTCTACATAACAGACCTTGCCTCGAGCTTGCCCGGATTTTGCTTTTAGACATAGGCCGGACAACCCCAAGTCTTAACTAGCTTAAGACATGGGCTCTACCCTTTCCATATCTCATATGGAGTGGTAGGCAACTGATTTGATTTGAACCCTTTTCAATAGGTATGCAGCTTCTCAAGTGCATAACTCCCAAAAGGAAATAGGTAACTCAGTAATACTCATCATAGAGCACACCATATCAAATAGGGTGTATCTGCTCCGCCCCGATATACCATCGTGCAATGGTGTATACGGAGGAGTAATGCTGAGAGAGAATCTCATTCTCCTTTAGAATAATCCAGGAATTCCGTGCTCAAGTATTCTCCTCCTTGATCTCATCATAGGACATAATACTTATACCCATATTTTGGTTCTCTACTTCTAACTTATATTCTGTGAATATCTCAAAAGGTTCGGACTTGTGTTTCAACAGGAACATAGGTTTGAATCTCGAAAGATCATCAGAGAACGTAATGAAGTATAAAGAACCAGTCCTGGTATGTGTAGACAGGGGACCTATATACATCAACATGTATCATCCCAAGAGTTTATTAACTCTTTCTCTGTTTCCAGTAAACGGAGCTATGGTCATCTTATCTTTGTGACATGACTGGCGAGTTTCACAAGATGTAGATTCAAACTGATTTAAATATGCATCTACATATAACTTCAGCTAGTCGGGTCACATTGATCTGACCTAGTCTACAATACCTTAATAAGAATTCGTTCATTTCTGAACTCTTCCTCTTTTGTGTGTTTCGTATACTAAGAACTATAATTTGATTTAGAACATCAACGCTTTTAGATAACGTGCCTGAACCGATCAACCTTTGATATAGGAAATGTTCAAAACATTATCCAACAATACAAAATTTTACCGTTTCTTTACTAATAAAGAGACAGATATGATTTTGTATATCAGGTTCGGTATCTAATAACATTCGTTCAGAATCAATGTATTGGTAATACAGGGTGATAGTGACCAACAGACTTGGCTGCAACACTTGCCCCGTTTTCTGTCTCATGAAACTTATCACCCGTTCTCAGTTCTCTACCTTTCTGTAGCCCTATGTAACAGATTACATATCTGGGATCCTGATCTGGTATCACATACCCAGGACGTAAAGGACACTGAGAAACAGTTCTTTGTAATGAACACACCCGAAGATGATGCATCAGCATGCACTCTCTTCGTTTGGGCGGCACGGGAAATCTGGTATTCCCCAATTTCCTGCTCTGTCTTATAACAATTATAAGTTGGAGCGGGACCAACGTTCCCCAGCTCAGTATAACAAGCGGGTTCGGTCAAATATCCGTATTATTATCTTGATTAAGGCGTGATAGGGTCGCTACCTGGAGAGAGAGAGAAGAAAACACTCAGCGTGCGCTCTGTCAAGAATAGATTGGTTATTATTTTATCTAATCAGGATGGCTCCCACTGCTTTTTATCAAATCTTCCTTCAAACCCTAAAAGGAAAGACTAGCCGGGATTAATTACACACTACAAGTTCGCCAATCTTTCAGCCAGGCCAGTGTCGGTACTTTGAGGGAGGTCCCCCGTGCTTTCGCACGAACCTAATTAATGTAAACCTCGTTTTCCCAGAGGCGTAACCCCGTTGACACCTTTCTAGACACCTACTTGATCGGCTAATTGTAATGTATAAAACTCTCCCAGGAGTAACTCTTACTCGCAGCGGGTATCGGGATCCAACTATCTCATAGAAGGTATGCAATCTCATTGCAAATCTCAACAGTTGAAATTCCCGATAATATTTTACCCCTAGCTCGCTATGACCTTGACGCATGCCAAACAACCCATAGTCTGCTAGTCAAGTTCAACCCGTACATTTCTTGATTGAATTAAACCCACCCGCACGACCCTTGACGCATGCCAAACAACGCCGTATGAATACCCTAATCCAATCGCATCATATGCTAGCAGATAAGCACTAGTTATCTACCGTACACTACGCCTTGACGCATGCCAAACAACCGCAGCACGAATACTAACTAATACTTATCTGAAATGACGGAGGGCTACGACAGGTTTTTCTGAAAACCTATTGCGTAATGAACTTGATATCGTTGTAGAATCAAATGATTTTAAAATGGAGTGCTTTTGAGGCTTTTCTAGTTTTGCTAAAGAAGTCACTCCCGGTGAAGGGATCGTCGGTCCTTTCCTCGTCGAATGAGGTGCGGGATATATTATATATATCACTGTGCAAAGCAAAAACTCTTAAAAGCAATCAAAAGACAAACCGAGTGTGTAGCATCTGCCGGTTATTGCTAAAGGAGTCACTCCCGGTGAAGGGATCTCGGTCCTTTCCTCATCGAATAAGGTGCAGGATATATCTCATATACCGCTATGCAAAGCAAGAACTGTAGCTACCTGTTTTATTTTGAAATTCGATTCTACAACATCTTAGGTTTCTTTTATTTCATTAATCACATTAATGAAGTCCCATCATTTAAGTACCTAAACATCACAGATAAATACAACGTACACTTATGCCATCCGCATTCGCCTCGATGTCCCCTCGTGCACCGTTAGGTTAGGTAACTAACGACAGAGCGGGGCAGGGCTAGCGCGGGTGTAAAACATAAGTAACGTCTATATAATATATCATATATACTATATACTGTATCTATCACAGAACATCATATGATCACATCACAGATATGGCAGTAGAAGAAACATATGAAATATTGGATATACTAGGACGTCCGTGTTTTCAATACGAGCCAGTATAAAACACGGATTCCACGGTCGTGATGAATAGCCAAACCCACACCCCTAGACCCCTACGAGAGCGGCAAGCAACCCTACCAATCCTAGAGTTAGGAGACCCGGACTCGACTCCTCGAGTTGGTCTCCCACTGGACTCCAGAACCCGGTTACATGTACTCCCCTCCTTGGGTCTATCCTACTGCGGAAAAGTAAATAATATACAAAGGGTGACTACTTCCGCAACCTGGAAGTGCCCCAATAAAAGAATATTACATACAAGTTTTTACATGAATGAAAATGAAAAACACTCATCTCACATAAAAACCCCCGGCTATTCAAACACGGCGATCCAATATAACATATCCAGCAACACATAACATCACATGTCATCAACGTAAGTAAATATGTGCGTCCCAATTGTCGTTGACATATAGCAACGAAACCGGCGATATCACATATTACACTTACGGTCACAGAAAAGAAAGTGTAAAACTACAACAGTTGGAATCCGCAACCATCTCAGACATCGCATGCCTGACCAAATGAATTCCTTAAACATCGCATGCCTAACAATTATAAACCCCGCATTTCAGTCTCATCATTGAAAACACTTTTCAATATTAAGTCGGGTAATTCAACAAGATTCCCGACATCCTGATCGAATACTCGTCGCAAACTTCAGTAGACGGCTGCACCCCCGATACCGTCGACGAAGTGCACCAAGGCGGAACACCGCTACCGCGAGCACCCGAACGGATGCTTTCGGCGACGGGGTTCTCCTACAGTCACTTGGTCGGGGCTATGGAGTGAGGCTGTCTATTAAGTTTACCCGGCGAGTATCCGCGTACGCTACGTGATTACGACGGACTTTTGATCACATCAAAATTCCGTGGCAACCGATCAAGTGAGACTAAATTGCTATGTTTATAACATTCATTCAGTTATCTCATAACTTCTTGTGAATTCCAATTATTGTATCCCATTCCAGATAATTAGAAAATGTTAAACTTTCCGATTGAACATTCGAACACCCAAGTTTTCCCGATACAGATCAGCACATGAAATAAGTCTAACAACATTCAGTTCGTGCCTCAGTACCGACGGTCCAGCCGTAGAAGGGTCAAGCCAACGCCTCACATGTGGCACGCCGTACTGCCCCAAACCCGAAGGTTCAAAGGGCAGTTCAAGATGGTCACATAATCGGGTTAAGGTTTGTTGTCTTCTAGAGGGACCATCGCGTTACTTGCACTACTTAGAACGTCGTTAAACTACGGAAAAATCCAACACTTGGAAATTTCCCGACAGGGGAAAAATTGGGTATTTATATCCGGTCGAACTTTTTAACATATTCTAAAATTTATCCGGAAAGCCACACAGACAAAATTTGATACTCCGATCGAAACACCGAATCCCCAAAAACACAGCAGAAAAATTCAACTCTTGAATAAATATTAAAAATTCCCAGAAAACTCAGCTCTTTGAACTAGGAATTACTGTGCAAAGGAACAGGGCTGACGTCATCAAGGGGCCGCTGATCCGCCGCAGAAGCCATGCTTCTGCCGCGGATCCGCCGCGAAATTTACTGTTCACCAGAAACTTTTTGCACCGTAATTCTTATTTTTCCCAGCTGAATTTTTTAGCAATTTTTAATTTGGAAAAATCCACGATTTTAGAAAATTTCCAGAGAGCAATTTTGATTTGGGGTTTCGGGTTCGATCGGGTTTCAAATTCCGTCTAGACTTCGCCTAAGGCTCTAGCTAGGCTCTGATACCACTGTAGGGTTCCTAGGCACCCTAGTGAGGTCTCACAAGGCATCGAACATGCCAATATAAAAATTTATGGGTGCCGAGAGACCCGACTACGGATCGTTTGCTAGAAAACTAGGCGAAAAAGCTAACTAGTTAACAATTAACTAAGGGAATACGGAAATACAACCTTTGTAGATCCGTTTGTCCACCTCCATAGCTCCGCAACGAAGTGCCTTCGCTGTCCAAGTGAACTCCCGGGCTCTAGCGTCGGCTTCGTCGAAGAAAAAGCGAGCTAGGTCGTCGATGTCCATGCCGAAGATGATCTACGTCGAGGCATCGCATGATCAAGCTCTCACTTCACCAAGTCATGAAACTTGTGAAGAAAACACACTCTACTACTTGGAAAGAGGTAGAGGATGAAGAAATAGGAAGTGGGTAGACTTTAGAATTGGATTTCTCACTCATTTGCATCAATCACCTTTGATGACCTCAAGCTTCTTCAAAGAAGAAGATGAAGAAGAAGATGAAAGAGTTATGATAAGAATAATTTAAAATGAAAAGAATAATCCATTCTTATCATGAGTGAACCATGGTTAGTTATAGAGAGTGAACTAGGGTTAGTGAAGTGGATAGGGTTAAGCATGAGACAAAAAGGGTGACTTTGGTCAAAGCTTCAAGAAGCTTTTGCTAGAAAACAAATTAAGCCACCATTTTCTCTTAATGCTTATCAATTTCCAAAAAGAATAAATAACTGAATAAATGAATAAGGAAATAGTAAACCCTAACCATTTCATTAACCAAGGTTTGATACTTTACACTTAACCAAAAAGTATGTATCATCAAACATGATACAATCAAGTGCGCAAAATCATATCGCATATGGAATGCACACACCCGAGCGAGAAAATCCATTTAAAGTGAACCGATACTAGTTAATGCAAAGTAATATATCAAATATATAATTATGCATTAAATCATTAAATCAACACTTGATTTAACGATCCGGTCATATCGCATATAACCGACCAGTATCATTAGTAACAACTTATCGAATCAACACTTGATCCAATAACCCGGCTATATCGGATATAACCGATCAATGTCACATCGCGAGAATCGAATACAGTATCACATACTGGTATTATTCTCGGTCCCGTACATATCTCATACGCGCTCCTATTTCGTTTCGCTTGAGCCAGGAAACCTCTGTGTAGGACTCTAAAGACACGTCAATACGCCGGCAGCTGATGATGATCATATCAAACATCCACAAGCCGCAAGCGGTCTGCTAAACGTAACGGCCACCCGGGTATTGAGCGATCTGAAGATCGACGAGCAAGCCCGCTCACACTCCAGTGAATCCAACCAGTAACACTACCGTACAGTCCGGTCTGATCGTCTGATATGTCGCATATCTCGCCTAGGGGTGGTAAACGTCAGACCCCAATAGCTCGATAAGTCGTGTCAATATGAGGTCTATAACTATTCGAGAAACTACGGGTAACACTTACCAGTAAATCTCAGCAACCCTGGCCAGGGATTTCCTGTTATAGCCAATCGAACACAGCGCAACATCAACCCCCTATACCGGGAGAGACGAATCCCCTCCTATCGCTCATTGCCTCCATGTGACTCGGGACTGTACCCAAAAACCACCGTTTTGCACGCCCTCTTGGACATAGTAAGATGGAAATCAAAGAACAGTGGGAACCACACAAGACTCTATGACGATCTCGGGTCAACAGACTACTCTGTACCAGTGTCACCAGAGAACTGCCATCTGACGTGAGGTATAATACCATCTGGGAGTTCTCGGCGAGTCCGTCCAGTGTACCCAGTCTCCACTGAGCACCCGTATATCATCTCTGATGTCAAACACCAATGGATATGGGATCATCCATCGCCCATCTGTATGGGTCGAGAAGGTATACGCTAGTCTACTCTGGTATATCGATGCCCCGTCTCGATACACCCACGACTAGGGACTTTGAAGGATGTACTTATGGACTACCATGTCCCCACTAGTATGATCCGCATCATAGTCCAGGTAGTCAAGCACACATCCTAAGGGCTTTACCAACATGTAACAGAGAGACAATCAGTATACATGTTAAGGTAAAGATCAACCAGATAGCATACTATCATGTCGAGCAAGAAAGTCCTCCCTATATATGTCCCAGCATCCACTACAATATACATCCTATGTATAGTAATGGCCTCTAGGGCATACATATAACTAACAGGATGATCCCATATCCATTGGTGTTTGACATCCGAGATGGTATGCAGGTGCTCAGTGGAGACTGGGTACACTGAACGGACTCGCCGAGAACTCCCAGATGGTATTATACCTCACGTCAGATGGCAGTTCTCTGGTGACACGGGTACAGCTTAGTCTGTTGACCCGAGATCGTCATAGTGTCTTGTGTGTCTCCCACTGTGCTTTGATTTCCACCCTACCACGGCTCTACTGAGTCGTGCAAACAGGTGGTTTTTGGGTACAGTACCGATTCACATGGAGGCACTGAGCGATAGGAGGGGATTCGTCTCTCCCGGTATTAGGGGTTGATGTTGCGCTATACTCGACTGGCCATAACTGGAAATCCCAGGCTAGGGTTGCAGAGATATACTGGTAAGAGTTATCAGTAGTTTCACGATTGTTACGGACCTTACATCGGCATGACTTGTCAATCTACTAGGGTCTGACGTTTACCACCCCTAGACGAGATATGCGACATATCAGACGAACAGACCGGACTGTATGGTAAGTGTTACTGGATGGATTCACAGGAGTGTGAGCCGGCTAGCTCGTTGATCTTCTGATCGCTCAATACCCGGGTGGCCGTTACGTTTAGCAGACCGCTTGCGGCTTGTGGGTGTTTGATATGATCATCACCTACTGCCGGCGTACTGACAAGTCTTTAGAGTCCAACACAGAGGTTTCCTGGCTCAAGCGAAACGAAATAGGAGCGCATATGAGATATGTGCGGGACCGAGAATAATGCCAGTATGTGATACTGAATTCTATTCTCGCGATTTGTATCATCGGACGGTTATATATGATATAGCCGGGTTACCGAATCAAATATTGATTCGATATATTTATACACTTGATATTAGTCGGTTATATGCAGTATGACCGGATCATTAAATCAAGTGTGGATTTAATGATTTAATTTATAATTATATATTTGATATATTACTTTACATTAACTAGTATTGGTTCACTTAAGATTGATTTTCTCACTTGTTGTGCACAAATTGTATATTTGATATATTTTTGTGCACTAGTTTGTATCATGTTTGATGATACATGCAAACTTGGGTGTGTATGCTTTAAACCATGTTTAAGTAAATGGTTAGGGTTTTATATACTTTATTTATTTTGTTTTGTTAAAACAAAAATGGTCTTTTTCTTTCACATTGCTAGAATCTTCATGATACTTCAAGCACTTGTGACAAAAGTTTATGCCATATTTGTTTTATCCTTAACCTAACCAATTACCTAAACCCTAGTTTATTCTCTACATTAGTTACCTCACCCATGGTTGCTAAATGATAAGCATCACTTAATTTTCTATTATTGATAATTCATTCATTCTTTTCTTTCTTCTTCTTCTTCTTCTTGAAGTGAAGAAAACATTGCTAGAAAATTCCAAGTGATGAATCCAAGTGAGAAATCCAATTCCAAAGTGAACCCACTTCCTATTTCTTCATCCTCTACCACTTGCCATGTTGTATAGGGTGTTATCTTCACAAGTTTCATGACCTAGTGAAGATGGAGCTTGGGTTTGAGTCGCCTCGACGTAGATCATCTTCGGCATCGAAGTCAACGACCTAGCCCGATCATTTCTTCGACGAAACCATCGCTAGAGTCCGGGATCCCAATGATCGCAGCGAAGGGACGTTGTCACGGAGCTTTGGAGATGGAGGACCGGATCTACAAAGGTTGTAGTTCCTTTCACTTATTAGCAAAGTTGTTTGCTTGCATTTAGTTTCGCCTATCCTCTTGTTAACGATCTCAATTAGGGTTTTTCGGCACATGAAATTTTTGAATTTGGCATGGTTGATCAGTTGTAGAATCTCATGGGTGTGCCTAGGAACCCTACAGTGGTATCAGAGCCTAGCTAGAGCTTTAGGCGATGTGATGACGATGTTAGAAACCCGATCGAACTCCGAAACCCTAAGTTACAACCTATTTCTGTAAATTTTTTCAAAACTGTGTTTTTTGTGAATTAAAAATACTCAGAAAAATCAGCAAGCTTTTCTAAGGATTACTGTGCAGCACGTGCGCCTAACTCGCTCATTGCGCCGCGGAACCGCGGAAAGAGCATGCTTATGCGGCGGTTCCGCGGCCGTACAGTCACATTGATATTTTATTTTTGCACAGTAACCTCCTTATAAGTTTCCTGAATCTTCTGGAAATTTTTAATGTATACTCAAGTGTTGAGTTTTCTGGGTTGTATTGGGAGTTCGACGATTCGATCGGAATCTTTAACTTTGTCTGTGTTTTTCCGGATATTTTAGAACATGTTAAAAAGTTCGACCGGATAAAATACCCACTTTTTCCCCTGCCGGGAAATTTCCAAGTGTTGGATTTTTCCGTAGTTTAAGAATGTTCTAAGTAGTGCAAGTAACGTGATGGATCCTCTAGAAGACAACAAACCTTAACTCGATTATGTGACCGTCTTGAACTGCCCTTTGAACCTTAGGGTTTGGGGCAGTACGGCGTGCCACATGTGAGGGTTGGCTTGACCCTTCTACAGCTGGACCGTTGGTACTGTGGCATGAAGTGAATGTTTTTAAACTTATTTCATGTGTTGAGCTGTTTCGGGAAAACTTGGGTGTTTGATTGTTCGATCGGAAAGTTTAACATTTTCTATTTATCTGGAATGTGATACAATATTTGGAATCCACAAATAGTTATGAGAAAACTGATTTGAATGTTATAAATCTAGCAGTTTAGTCTCGCTTGATCGGTTGCCACGGAATTTTGATGTGATTAAAAGTCCGTCGCAATCACGTTGCGTGCGTGGATACTAGCCGGTAAACGTAATAGACAGCTACACCCTATAGCCCCGACCAAGTGACTGTAGGAGAACCCCGTCGCCAAAAAGCATCTGTTTGGGTGCTCGCGGTAGCGGTGTTCCGCCTTGGTGCACTTCGTCGATGGCATCGGGGGTGCGGCCGTCTACTAAAGTTTGCGACGAGCATTCGTTCAGGATGCCGGGAATCTTGTTGAATTGCCCGACATGATATTGAAAACTGTTTTCGATTTTAAGACTAAAATGCGGGGTTTATAATTGTTAGGCATGCAATGTCTAAGAAATTCATTTGATTAGGCATGCGATGTCTAAAGAGGTTGCGGATTCCAACTGTTGTAGTTTTACACTTTCTTTTCTATGACCGTAAGTTTAATATGTGATATCGCCGGTTTCGTTGCTATATGTCAACGATAATTGGGATGGGCATATTTATTTACGTTGATGACATGTGTCGTTATGTGTTGCTGGATATGTTATATTGGATCGTCGTGTTTGAATTGCCGGGGGTTTTTCTGTGAGATGAGTGTTTTTTATTTTCATTCATGCAAAAACTTGTTTGTAATATTCTTTTATTGGGGCACTTCCAGGTTGCGGATGATGTCACCATTTGTATATTATTTTCTTTTCCGCATTAGGATAGACCCAAGGAGGGGAGCACAAGTAACCGGGTTCTAGGGTCCAGTGGGAGACCATCTCGAGGAGTCGAGTTCGGGTCTCCTAACCCTAGAATTGGTAGGGTTGCTTGCCGCTCTCATAGGGGTCTAGGGGTGTGGGATTGGCTATTCATCACGACCGTGAAATTCGTGTTTTATTCAGGCTCAAAATAAAACACGGACGTCCTAGTATATCCAATATTTCATATGATATTTTCTGCTGCGTTATCTGTGATGTGATCATGTGATATGTTCAGATAGATATTGTATATAGTATATATGATATATTATATAGACGCTGCTTATGTTTTACACCCGCGCTAGCCCTGCCTTACTCTGGCGTTAGTTACCTAGCCTAACGGTGCAGACGGGACATCGAGGCGAATGCGGATAGCATAAGCGTACGTTATATTTATCTGTGATGTTTAGGTGGACTTAAATGATGGGACTTCATTAGTGTGGATAATGAAAGAAAATAAACCTAAAAGATGTTGTGGAATCGAATTTCAAAATAAAAACAGGTAGCTACAATTCTTTCTTTGCATCGCGGTGTTCCTTGTAGAACATCCTGCACCTTATTCGATGAGGAAAGGGCTGACGATCCATTCATCGGGAGTGACCCCTTTAGCAATAACTGGCAGATGCTACAACTCTCAGTTTGTCTTTTGATTGCTTGTATAGTTTTTGCTTTGCACAGCGGTATATATGATTTATCCTGCACTGTATTCGATGAGGAAAGGGCCACCGATCCCTTCACCGGGAGTGAACCCTTTAGCAAAACTAGAAAAGCTTCAAAAACACTCCATTTAAAAACCATTTGATTCCGCAACGAGATCAAGTTCAAAGCGTTAAAGGTTTTCTTAAAAACCATCCGCAACCCTCCGTCATTTTAGGAAGTAGAGTACTTAGTATTCGTGCTGTGTTTTTTGACCATAGTCTAGGCACAGTGTACGGTAGCTAAGTGATGTCTTCCTACACCGCATATGATGCGATTAGTTAGGACAGTCGTGTGACTTTGTTGACCTTAGTTAAGGGTCATGTGGGTCGGTCTAATTAATCACGAAATGACGGGTAGAACTTGACTAGTGCTTATGATTTGTTGACCATAGTTAAGGTCAGAAGTGCTAGTGGTAAAAACCTTTATCGGGAGTTTCAAGTGTTGAAATTTGCAATAAGATTGCATACCTTCTATATGATAGTTGGATCCCGATACCCACTGCGAGTAATTGTTACTCCTGCGTGAGTTTTGTACTTTGCAATTAGCCGATCAAGTAGGTGTCTAGAAAGGTGTCAACGGGGTTACGCCCGTGGGAAAACGAGGTTTACTTTAATTAGGTCCGTGCGAAAGCACGAGGAACCTCCCTCAAAGTACCAACACTGGCCTGGCTGAATGATTGGCGAACTTGTAGAGTGTAATTAATCCCGGCTAGTCTTTCCTTTTAAGGTTTGAAGGAAGATTTGATATAAACAGTGGGAGCCATCCTGATTAGATAAAATATATAACCAATCTAATCTTGCAAGAGCGCACGCAGAGTGTTTTCTTCTCTCTCTCTCCAGGTAGCGACCATATCACGCCTTAATCAAGATAATAATATGGAAGTATTGACTGAACCCGCTTGTTATACTGAGCTGGGGAACGTTGGTCCCGCTCCAACTTATAATTGTTATAAGACCGAGCAGGAAATAGGGGAATACAAAATTCCTTTGCCGCCCAAACGAAAAAGTGCATAATGATGCATCTTCTTTGGGTGTGTTCATTACAAAGAACTGTTTCTCAGTGTCCTCTACGTCCTAGGTATTAGATACCGGATCAGGATCCCGCAAATGTAATCCGTTACATGGGCTACAGAAAGGTGGAGAACTGAGAACGGGTGATAAGTATCATGAGACAGAAAACGGTGCAAGTGTTGCAGCCAAGTCTGTTGGTCACTGTCACCCTGTATTCCAAATACATTGATTCTGAACAAATGCTATTAGATACCGAACCTGATATACAAAATCATATCAATCTCTTTATTTATTAAAGAAGGATATAATTTTTTATTGTTGAATATTGTTTTGAATATATCAAAAGTTGATCCGTTCAGGCACGTTATCTAAAAGCATTGACGTTCTAAATCAAACTACAGTTCCTAGTATACAGAACACACACAAGAAGAAGAGTTCAGAAATGAACGATTCCTTCTTGAGGCATTGTAGTCTAGGTCATATCAATGTGACCCGACTAGCTTATGTTACATTTTAGATGCATGTTTAAATTAGTTTGAATTTACATCTTGTGAAACTTGCCAGTCATGTCATAAAGATAAGATGACCATAGCTCTGTTTATTGGAAACAGAGAAACAGTTAGTAAACTCTTGGGACTGATACATGATGATGTATGTAAGGTCCCCTGTCAACAAATGCCAGGACCGGTTCTTTGTACTTCATTACATTCTCTGATGATCTCTCAAGATTCAGCCATATGTTCCTGTTGAAACATAAGTCCGAACCTTTCGAGATATTAACAGAATATAAGTTAGAAGTAGAGAACCAAAATACGGGTATAAGTATTATGTCCTATGATAAGATCAGGGAGGAGAATACTTGTGCATGGAATTCCTGGACTATTCTAAAGGAGAATGAGATTCTCTCTCAGCATTACTCCTTCGTATACACCATAGCACAACGGTATATCGGGGCAGAGCAATAGCACCCTATGAGATATGGTATGCTCTATGATGAGTATTACTGAGTTACCTATTTCCTTTTGGGAGTTATGCACTTAAGAAGCTGCATACCTATTGAATTAGATTCGAATCAGATCACTGCCTACCACCCCATATGTGATATGGTATGGGAAGAGCTCATCTCTTAAGTAAATTAAGATTTGGGCTTGTCCGGCCTACGTCAATAGCAAAATCCGGACAAGATCGAGGTAAGGTCGGCTCTGTAGAACTGGAAGTAGTTCCAGCTGTTGGGTTAGCCTAGCACCTCATGAAGGGTTTGGAAGCATCACATGAACCAAAGATTGAATTTTTAGGGTGCTAAGTCAACGAACATAGAATCGTTCCTAGAAAAATTTGGGTTTCTAAAACTTGCATATCATCATATGAAAGAAAAGTTAGCGTTTAGAGAGTACAACCTTTGTAGCTCCCTACGCTAGACTCCTCGGCTACTTGGGGTTTGAAAAAGCTCCACTTGAACTCCTCTAGGTCACCGATGATCCACCCGGAGTCCGCTTTGTCCAAACTTGCAACTTCACCCGATCAAGAGAACGAAATGAAGCTAATACTCCAAACTAGTGGGCTAGACTTGTGTAGAATATTGTTGTGGTTCTCTTTCTCACTTCAAAATCCTAACTTGATGAGTATATTGCTCACTACAAAAATCTAGAGAGCAAAATGAGAGAGGAAGAAGAAGATTATGGCTATATTTTTTAACAAGAGTGAAAAAATAACCTTTGTCCTAGAAAAATGAAAATATATCAATATATATTTTCTTGTTCTCATCTCAAACCATGGTTTAAACAATGAATATATTATTAAACTTGAGTTAAAACACAAAAGGAAAGTTTACCCAAGGTTAAAAGGTGGGTGAGAATGGTTAGGTCAAAAGAAGAGTGTAGAAACAAATCAATCATAACCATTTTCTTTTTCCCTTTTGTTTTAAATCAAATGTAATAAAATCTATATTTAAAACCATGGTGTGAGTCTTATATTGCCACCATTTCCTTGTATAAGCAACCATGATAGAATGATGTATGTATGCATGTGTGCATGCACATCCATATGTGCATGAAACAATAAGGAATGCATACATGCATCCATACATCCATAGAAACAAGAAAGGATTTCTAGTGAGAATCTAATGGTTAAATGATAAATCAACACTTTATTTATCAATCCGGCCATATCACATACGACCCTAACCAAAAGGAAGCCGCCCGATCAATATACGGTATCCTATACGCGTATTTTAATCGGGTCCATGCGCATATCACATACGCGCACCACAACATTTCGCCTAGACTAGGTAACTCCATTGTGGGACTCTAAGACTCGTCAATACGCCGGCAGTGGGTGATGATCATATCGAGCAACCCTAAGCCGCAAGCGGTCAGCTAAACGTAACGGCCACCCGGGTATTGAGCGATCAGAAGAGTGTAGGGTTCCTAGGCACACAAAGGAGGTCTCACAAGGCATCAACCATGCCAATTTCAAAATTTACGGGTGCCGAGAAACCCTTATACGGATCGTTAACTAGATATATAGGCGACAAATGAAACTAGTAAACAACTTAACTACAAGAACGGAAATACAACCTTTGTAGATCCGGTCCTCCACCTCCATAGCTCCGCAATGAAGTCTCCTCGCTGTCTAAATCGAATCCCGGGCTCTAGCGTCGGCTTCATCGGAGAAATGGGCGGGCTAGGTTATCGACTACGATGCCGAAGATGATCTACGTGGAGGCATCACAAGTTCGAGCTCCCACTTCACCAAGTCATAAAACTTATGAAGAAAACACCCTATACTACTTGGCAAGAGGTAGAGGATGAAGAAATAGGAGGTGGGTTCACTTTAGAATTGGATTTCTCACTCATTTTCCTAAGTTGCCATTGATGGAGGCAAGCTTCTTCTTGAAGAAGAAGATGAAGATGAATATTATGATAAGTTAATTAAAAAGGAAATGAAAAAGAATACTTATTATAATAATAACCATGGTCAAGTGTAGAGAATGAACTAGGGTTATGTGGAATGGTTAGGGTTAAGTATGAGAAAAAATGGTCACTTAGTCAAAGCTTCATGAAGCTTCAAAATCAAACAAAATAAGCCACCATTTTCTTTCATTATCTTTTCCATAAAGAAATAAATAAATAAATGAATAAATAAATAAAAGGAAAACCCTAACCATTACACAACCATGGTTTAATCTTTACACAAACACAAGTGAGCATGTATCATCAAACATGATACAATCATGTGCACAAAAGTATATCACATATACAACTTGCACAATCCAAGTGAGAAAATCCATTTAAAGTGAACCAATACTAGTTAATGCAAAGTAATATATCAAATATATAATTATACATTAAATCATTAAATCAACACTTGATTTAACGATCCGGTCATATCGCATATAACCGACTAGTATCCTATGTATCGGCTTACCGAATCAATCCTTGATTCGATAACTAGGATATATCGCATACAACCATTCGACACATTCATCGCGAGAATGAAATACGGTATCACATACACGCATTATTCTCGGTCCCGCACATATCTCATATGCGCTCCTATTTCGTTTCGCTTGAGCTAGGAAACCTCTGTGTAGGACTCTAAAGACTCGTCAATACGCCGGCAGCAGATGATGATCATATCAAACACCCACAAGCCGCAAGCGGTCTGCTAAACGTAACGGCCACCCGGGTATTGAGCGATCAGAAGATCGACGAGCAAGCCCGCTCACACTCCTGTGAATCCAACCAGTAACACTTACCGTACAGTCCGGTCTCGTCGTCTGATATGTCGCATATCTTGCCTAGGGGTGGTAAACGTCAAACCCCAATAGCTCGATAAGTCGGTCGATATGAGGTCTATAACAGTTCGAGAAACTACTGGTAACACTTACCAGTAAATCTCAGCAACCCTGGCCAGGGATTTCCGGTTATAGCCAATCGAACACAGCGCAACATCAACTCCCTATACCGGGAGAGACGAATCCCCTCCTATCGCTCATTGCCTCCATGTGATTCGGGACTGTACCCAAAAACCACCGTTTTGCACACCCTCTTGGACGTGGTAAGGTGGAAATCAAAGCACAGTGGGAACCACACAAGACTCTATGACGATCTCGGGTCAACAGACTACTCTGTACCAGTGTCACCAGAGAACTGCCATCTGACGTAAGGTATAATACCATCTGGGAGTTCTCGGCGAGTCCGTCCAGTGTACCCAGTCTCCACTGAGCACCCGTATATCATCTCTGATGTCAAAGACCAATGGATATGGGATCATCCATCGCCCATCTGTATGGGTCGAGAAGGTATACGCTAGTCTACTCTGGTATATCGATGCCCCGTCTCGATATACCCACGACTAGGGACTTTGAAGGATGTACTTATAGACTACCATGTCCCCACTAGTATGATCCGCATCATAGTCCAGGTAGTCAAGTACACATCCTAAGGTCTTTACCAACATGTATCAGAGAGACAATCAGTGTACACGTTAAGGTAAAGATCAACCAGATAGCATACTATCATGTCGAGCAAGAAAGTCCTCCCTATATATGTCCAAGCATCCACTACAATATACATCCTATGTACAGTAATGGCCTCTAGGGCATACATATAACTAACAATCTCCCACTTGTATTAGGGCCATCTGATAGCAGTGGTTGTAGTATCTCATACTCAACCATCCCATAAAAGTCTCTCTCTGGGAAAAGGCCATTGTGAGTGGATCCGCCGTGTTGTCCTCTGAGTCTACTCTCCTAACCTCGATCACCCTAGAGATCAACTATCTCCATGATCAGGTGATGCTGCCTCAGAATATGTCTGGATCACTGATGGGACCGGCGTTCCTTGGCATAAGCCACAACTCCATTGTCACACAATGGGAGGAACTAAGTTCATCTCATGAACAAATATACATCCAGACTGCCTCTTTGGTAGCATCTTAAGTAGCGATGTATCCTGCCTTTATCGTCTAGTTAGCCACGGTATCTAGCTTGGAACTCTTCCAACATACCGTCCCTTTACTGAGGGTAAAGACAATGCCTGTGACTGACATTCAGTCGTCTGTATCACCCTGGAACCCTTCCAGTGATTCTCCCCAGGATCGGTTGATACCATCTCACTACAACTAGTGAGAATCCTAACATCCAATTAGATCTATCTCATAGATCCAAAACCCAGGATTTAGGAGGTATCAATTTGATCCTATATGGAGAATCATTGTGATAAGCGGAGATTGACCGAGCATAGCATAGGAAACTCCTTCCCTATCAAGAGCATGTCATCCACGTACTCTACGAGGATTGTCACTATACTCCCTACTACCTTTTTGTTTATACAAGGTTCATCTACCATTTTGATGATGTCAAACTCTTTGACTAACTCATCAAAACAGATGTTCCATCTCCGCGATGCCAGCTTTATCCTATAAAGCATCTTGCACACGTTTCCGCTGCTCCTACTGTCTACGAAGCCCTCTGGCTGTGTACTTATAGACGTTCTCTTCTAAAACATCATTTAGAAAAGCAGCCATGGCACCCAACCGCTAGATATCGTAGTCATGGTATGTAGCCGTGGCAAGTAGGATCTGGATGGACTTAAGCATAGACACTTGAAAAGGTTTCATCAGTATCCACGCCTGGTCGATGACGAAAAGCTTTAACAAGTCTAGCTTTGAAAGTCTCAACTTTTCCATCTACACCGAGTAATCTTCTCAAGATATACTTGCTCCTGATGGGGATTTAACCCTTCAGATATAGCATCCAAAGTCCATACTTTGTTGGTGTACATGGATTCCATCTCAGATCGCTAAGCATCCAGCCATTCTTACAGAGTCCCTACTCTCGATGGCCTGCTCGAAGCTAGTTGGGTCATCATCTCATGATGCAATCCTCGCTCCCACTATCATAGAGTAACCGAAGTATCTCTCAGGTGGGTGAGGAACCCTACTAGATCGGCGGAGAGGCTGAGGTTTGTTGGTCACTATTGAATCCTTTGGTTCTATCAAATCATCAGCTGCAATTTTTATAGCTGGAACATTTCCAGTTCTACATAACAGATCTTGCCTTGAGCTTGTCCGGATTTTGCTTTTAGACATAGCCCGGACAACCCCAAATCTTAACCAACTTAAGATATGGGCTCTTCCCTTTCCATATCACATATGAAGCGATAGGCAACTGATTTGATTGGAACCCAATTCAATTGGTATGCAGCTTCTCAAGTGCATAACTCCCAAAAGGAAATAAGAAACTCAGTAGTACTCAACATAGAGCACACCATATCACATAGGGTGCTATTGCTCCACCCCGATATACCATCATGCTATGGTGTATTCGGAGGAGCAATGCTGAGAGAGAATCTCATTCTCCTTTAGAAAAGTCCAAGAATTTCGTGCTCAAGTATTCTCCTCCTTGATCTCATCATAGGACATAATACTTTTAGCCGTATTTGGTTCTCTACTTCTAAATCATTTTCTGTGAATATCTCAAAAGGTTCGGACTTGCGTTTCAACAGGAACATATGTCTGAATCTAAAGAGATCATCAGAGAATGTAATGAAGTACAAAGAACCAGTCTTGGCATGTGTAGACAGGGGACCTTCATACATCAACATGTATCATCCCAAGAGTTCACCAACTCTTTCTCTGTTTCCAATAAACAGAGCTATGGTCATCTTATCTTTGTGACATGAATGGGAAGTTTCACAAGATGTAAATTCAAACTGATTTAAATATGCATCTAAAATGTAACTTCAGCCAGTCGGATCGCATTGATATGACCTAGTCTACAATGCCTCAAGAAGGATTCGTTCATTTCTGTACTCTTCCTCTTGTGTATGTTCCGTATACTAAAGAACTGTAGTTTGATTTAGAACATTAATGCTTTTAGATAACGTGCCTGAACCGATCAACTTTTGATATAGGAAATGTTCAAAACATTATCCATCAATACAAAATTTTATCATTTCTTTACTTCTAAAGAAACTGATATGATTTTGTATATCAGGTTCGGTATCTAATAACATTCGTTCAGAATCAATGTACTGATAATACAGGGTGACAGTGACCAACAGACTTGGCTGCAACACTTGCCCTGTTTTCTGTCTCATGAAACTTATCACCCGTTCTCAGTTCTCTACCTCACTGTAGCCCTATGTAACAGATTACATATCTGGGATCCTGATCTGGTATCACATACCCAGGACGTAGAGGATACAGAGAAACAGTTCTTTGTAACGAACACACCCGAAGATGATGCATCAGCATGCACTCTCTTCGTTTGGGCGGCACGGGAATTCTGGTAATCCCCAATTTCCCACTCTGTCTTATAACAATTATAAGTTGGAGCGGGACCAACGTTCCCCAGCTCAGTATAACGAGCGGGTTCAGTTAATACTTCCGTATTATCATCTTGATTAAGGCGTGATATGGTCGCTACCTGGATAGAGAGAGAAGAAAACACTCAGCGTGCGCTCTTTCAAGAATAGATTGGTTATTATTTTATCTAATCAGGATGGCTCCCACTGCTTTTTATCAAATCTTCCTTCAAACCCTAAAAGGAAAGACTAGCCGGGATTAATTACACGCTACAAGTTCGCCAATCTTTCAGCCAGGCCAGTGTCGGTACTTTGAGGGAGGTCCCCCGTGCTTTCGCACGAACCTAATTAATGTAAATCTCGTTTTCCCAGAGGCGTAACCTCGTTAACACCTTTCTAGACACCTACTTGATCGGCTAATTGTAATGTGCAAAACTCTCCCAGGAGTAACAATTACTCGCAGCGGGTATCGGGATCCAACTATCTCATAGAAGGTATGCAATCTCATTGCAAATTTCAACACTTGAAATTCCCGATAATATTTTGCCCCTAGCGTCCTATGACCTTGACGCAGGCCAACAAACCATAGTGCGCTAGTCAAGTTCAACCCGCCATTTTCTGATTGAATTAAACCCACCCGCACGACCCTTGACGCAGGCCAACAAAGTCGCACGACTACCCTAATCCAATCTGCATCATATGCATAAACAGATAAATAATAGTTAGCTACCGCACACTACGCCTTGACGCAGGCCAACAAACGTAGCATGAATACTAACTACTACTTATCTGAAATGAAGGAGGGCTACGACAGGTTTTTCTGAAAACCTATTGCGTAATGAACTTGATATCGTTGTAGAATCAAATGATTTTAAAATGGAGTGTTTTTTAGGCTTTTCTAGTTTTGCTAAAGGGGTCACTCCCGGTGAAGGGATCGTCGGCCCTTTCCTCGTCGAATGAGGTGCGGGATATATCATATATATCACTGTGCAAAGCAGAAACTATAGAAGCTATCAAAAGACAAACCGAGAGCGTAGCATCTGCCAGTTATTGCTAAAGGAGTCACTCCCGGTGAAGGGATCTCGGTCCTTTCCTCATCGAATAAGGTGCTGGATATATCACATATACCGCTGTGCAAAGCAAGAAATGTAGCTACCTGTTTTATTTTTGAAATTCGATTCCACCACATCTTAGGTTTCTTTAATTTTCATTAATCACATTAATGAAGTCCCATCGTTTAAGTCACCTAAACATCACAGATAAATACGACGTACACTTATGCCATCCGCATTCGCCTGGATGTCCCCTCGTGCACCGTTAGGTTAGGTGACTAACGGCAGAGCGGGGCAGGGCAAGTGCGGGTGTAAAACATAAGTAACGCCTATATAATATATCATATATACTATATACAGTATCCATCACAGAACATATCACATGATCACATCACAGATATCGCAGCAGAAGAAACATATGAAATATTGGATATACTAGGATGTTCGTGTTTTCAATACGAGCTAGTATAAAACACGGATTCCACGGTCGTGATGAATAGCCAAACCCACACCCCTAGACCCCTACGAGAGCGGCAAGCAACCCTACCAATTCTGGAGTTAGGAGACCCGGACTCGACTCCTCGAGTTGGTCTCCCACTGGACTCCAGAACCCGGTTACTTGTGCTCCCCTCCTTGGGTCTATCCTAGTGCGGAAAAGTAAATAATATACAAACGGTGACATCTTCCGCAACGTGGAAGTGTCCCAACAAAAGAATATTACATACAAGTTTTTACATGAATGAAAATGAAAAACACTCATCTCACATAAAAACCCCCGGCTATTCAAACACGACGATCCAATATAACATATCCAGCAACACATAACATCACATGTCATCAACGTAAGTAAATATGATCATCCCAATTGTCGTTGACATATAGCAATGAAACCGGCGATATCACATATTACACTTACGGTCACAGAAAAGAAAGTGTAAAACTACAACAGTTGGAATCCGCAACCTGCATAGACATCGCATGCCTAATCACATGAAATACTTAGACATCGCATGCCTAACAATTATAAACCCCGCATTTTAGTCTCATTATCGAAAACTCTTTTCAATGTCAAGTCGGGCAATTCAACAAGATTCCCGACATCCTGATCGAATGCTCGTCGCAAACTTTAGTAGGCGGCCGCACCCCCGATACCGTCGACGAAGTGCACCAAGGCGGAACACCGCTGCCGCGAGTACCCGAATGGATGCTTTCGGCTACGGGGTTCTCCTACAGTCACTTGGTCGGGGCTATGGAGTGAGGCTGTCTATTAAGTTTACCCGGCGAGTATCCGCGTACGCTACGTGATTGCGACGGACTTTTGATCACATCAAAATTCCGTGGCAACCGATCAAGTGAGACTAAAGTGCTATGTTTATAACATTCAAATCAGTTATCTCATAACTACTTGTGAATTCCAATTATTGTATCCCATTCCAGATAAATAGAAAATGTTAAACTTTCCGATCGAACAATCAAACACCCAAGTTTTCCCGAAACAGATCAACACATGAAATAAGTTCAAAAACATTCAGTTCGTGCCTCAGTACCAACGGTCCAGCCGTAGAAGGGTCAAGCCAACGCCTCACATATGGCACGCCGTACTGCCCCAAACCCGAAAGTTCAAAGGGCAGTTCAAGACGGTCACATAATCGAGTTAAGGTTTGTTGTCTTCTAGAGGGACCATCGCGTTACTTGCACTACTTAGAACGTTATTAAACCACGGAAAGATCGAACACTTGGAAATTTCCCGATAGGGGAAAAATTGGGTATTTACATCCGGTCGAACTTTTTAACATATTCTAAATATCCGGAAAAACACATAGACAAAGTCTGATAATCCGATCGAATATACGAAACCCCAAACCAACCCAGAATATTCAACTCTTTAATAAATATTAAAAATTCCCAGAAAATCCAGCACCATAAAAGAGGAATTACTGTGCAAAATTGGTTGGCAGATATGACAATTTGGCCACGGAACAGCCGCACAAGCCATGCTTGTGCCGCGGTTCCGCCGCGCTTTGAGGGAATCATGGGTACGGGCTTCACAGTAATTCTTACAATTCCCTGCTGAATTTTCTGCATATTTTTAATGTGGAAAAACTCCAGATTTCAGAAAAAGTCCAGAGAGCGATTTGGTTTTAGGGTTTCGGTTTCAATCGGGTTTCAAACATCGTCTAAGCATCGCCTAAGGCTCTAGCTAGGCTCTGATACCACTGTAGGGTTCCTAGGCACATAAAGGAGGTCTCACAAGGCATCAACCATGCCAATTTCAAAATTTACGGGTGCCGAGAAACCCTAATACGGATCGTTAACTAGATATATAGGCGACAAATGAAACTAGTTAACAACTTAACTACAAGAACGGAAATACAACCTTTGTAGATCCGGTCCTCCACCTCCATAGCTCCGCAATGAAGTCTTCTCGCTGTCCAAATCGAATCCCGGGCTCTAGCGTCGGCTTCATCGGAGAAATGGGCGGGCTAGGTCATCGACTACGATGCCGAAGATGATCTACGTGGAGGCATCACAAGTTCATGCTCCCACTTCACCAAGTCATAAAACTTGTGAAGAAAACACTCTATACTACTTGGCAAGAGGTAGAGGATGAAGAAATAGGAGGTGGGTTCACTTTAGAATTGGATTTCTGACTCATTTTCCTAAGTTGCCATTGATGGAGGCAAGCTTCTTCTTGAAGAAGAAGAAGAAGATGAAGATGAATATTATGATAAGTTAATTAAAAAGGAAATGAAAAAGAATTCTTATCATAATAATTACCATGGTCAAGTGTAGAGAATGAACTAGGGTTATGTGGAATGGTTAGGGTTAAGCATGAGACAAAATGGTCACTTAGTCAAAGCTTCATGAAGCTTCAAAATCAAACAAAATAAGCTACCATTTTCTTTCATTATCTTTTCCATAAAGAAATAAATAAATAAATGAATAAATAAATAAAAGGAAAACCCTAACCATTATACAACCATGGTTTAATCTTTACACAAACACAAGTGAGCATGTATCATCAAACATGATACAATCATGTGCACAAAAGTATATCACATATACAACTTGCACAATCCAAGTGAGAAAATCCATTTAAAGTGAACCAATACTAGTTAATGCAAAGTAATATATCAAATATATAATTATACATTAAATCATTAAATCAACACTTGATTTAACGATCCGGTCATATCGCATATAACCGACTAGTATCCTATGTATCGGCTTACCGAATCAATTCTTGATTCGATAACTAAGTTATATCGCATACAACCATTCGACACATTCATCGCGAGAATGAAATACGGTATCACATACGCGCATTATTCTCGGTCCCTCACATATCTCATATGCGCTCCTATTTCGTTTCGCTTGAGCCAGGAAACCTCTGTATAGGACTCTAAAGACTCTTGAATACGCCGGCAGCAGATGATGATCATATCAAACACCCACAAGCCGCAAGCGGTCTGCTAAACGTAACGGCCACCCGGGTATTGAGCGATCAGAAGATCGACGAGCAAGCCCGCTCACACTCCTGTGAATCCAACCAGTAACACTTACCGTACAGTCCGGTCTCGTCGTCTGATATGTCGCATATTTTGCCTAGGGGTGGTAAACGTCAGACCCCAATAGCTCGATAAGTCGTGTCGATATGAGGTCTATAACAGTTCGAGAAACTACTGGTAACACTTACCAATAAATCTCAGCAACCCTGGCCAGGGATTTCCGGTTATAGCCAATCGAACACAGCGCAACATCAACTCCCTATACCGGGAGAGACGAATCCCCTCTTATCGCTCATTGCCCCCATGTGATTCGGGACTGTACCCAAAAACCACCGTTTTGCACGCCCTCTTGGACGTGGTAAGGTGGAAATCAAAGCACAGTGGGAACCACACAAGACTCTATGACGATCTCGGGTCAACAGACTACTCTGTACCAGTGTCACCAGAGAACTGCCATCTGACGTAAGGTATAATACAATCTGGGAGTTCTCGGCGAGTCCGTCCAGTGTACCCAGTCTCCATTGAGCACCCATGTATCATCTCTGATATCAAACACCAATGGATATTGGATCATCCATCGCCCATCTGTATGGGTTGAGATGGTATACGCTAGTCTACTCTGGTATATCGATGCCCCGTCTCGATATACCCACGACTAGGGACTTTGAAGGATGTACTTATGGACTACCATGTCTCCACTAGTATGATCCGCATCATAGTCCAGGTAGTCAAGTACACATCCTAAGGGCTTTACCAACATGTATCAGAGAGACAATCAGTGTACACGTTAAGGTAAAGATCAACCAGATAGCATACTATCATGTCGAGCAAGAAAGTCCTCCCTATATATGTCCAAGCATCCACTACAATATACATCCTATGTACAGTAATGGCCTCTAGGGCATACATATAACTAACAAAGAGAACAAGCGAACCTGCTATAACTCCCGTCGAGCCAACCGGCAACACATCCCGTACAGTCCGGCCTCCTCGTCTGATATGTCGCATATCGAGTCAAGGGGTGGTAAACGTCAGACCCCAATAACCGATAAGTCGTGCCGATGTGAGGCTCATAACGGGTCGAGAAACGACTGGTAACACTTACCAGCAAATCTCTGAATCAGCCCTTGCCAGGGACTTCCCTGTTACGGCCAATCGAGCACAGCGCAACATCAACCCCCAATACCGGGAGAGACGAAACCCCTCCTATCGCTCATTTCCTCCATGTGACTCGGGACTGTACCCAAAAACCACCGTTTTGCATGCCTTCATGGACGTGGTAAGGTGGAGATCAAAGCACAGTGGGAATCACACAAGACTCTATGACGATCTCGGGTCTACAGACTAACCTGCACAAGTGTTACCTGAGAACTGCCAGCTGACGTGAGGTATAATACCATCTGGGAGTTCTCGGTGAGTCCGTCCAGTATACCCAGTCTCCACTGAGCACCCGTATACCAGCTCTGATGTCAAACACCAATGGATATGGGATCATCCATCGCCCATCTCATGGGTCGAGAAGCGTATACGCTAGTCTACACTGGTATATTGATGCCCCCTCTCGATACACCTACGACTAGGGAACTTGAAGGATGTACTTATAGAATACCATGTCCCCACTAGTATGATCTGCATCATAGTCCAGGTAGTCAAGTACACATCCTAAGGGCTTTACCAACATGTAACTATAAGACAGTTTAAAGAGACTAGTATACATGTTAAGATAAAGAGCAACCAGATAGCATATTATCATATCGAGCAAGAAAGTCATCTCTATATATGTCCAAGAATCCAATATAATATACATCATCTGTACAATACTGGCCTCTCGGGCATACATACAATTAACAATCTCCCACTTGCACTAGGGCCAGCTTCTGTAGTATCGCATACCGAGCATCCCGAAGAGTCTCTCAACCTGTATCTGTGGAATGGCCTTCGTGAGTGGATCCGCTGTGTTATTCTTCGTGTCAACCCTCCTGACCTCGATCTCCCGGTGATCAACTATCTCCCGGATCAGGTGATACCGCCTCAGAATATGCCTAGATCGCTGATGTGACCTGGGTTCCTTGGCCAAAGCCACCGCTCCATTGTTGTCGCAATACAAAGGTATTGGATTCTCAATGGATGGAACAACACCAAGTTCAGTAATGAACTTCTTGATCCAGACAGCCTCTTTGGCAGCATCGTTGGCTGCGATGTATTCAGCCTCCATCGTCGAGTCTGCCACGGTTTCCTGCTTGGAACTCTTCTAGCTAACCGCCCCTCCGTAAAGGGTAAAGACAAATCCCAACTGCGACTTAGAGTCGTCCTTATTACTCTGGAAGCTCGAATCGGTAAAGGACTCCACTTGGAGTTCTCCGTTACCATACACCAAGAGCATCTCCTTAGTCCTTCGTAAGTACTTGAGAATGCTCTTCACAGCTGTCCAGTGACTCTCTCCAGGATCAGCTTGTTACCTGCTCACTACACTTAGTGAGTATGCTACATCGGGTCTGGTACATAGCATCGCATACATGATAGAGCCTACAGCCGAAGCATAGGGTATCCCTTGCATGCGAGCTCTCTCCAAATCAGTCTTAGGAGACATCTCTTTGGAGAGAGTGACTCCAGAGATCGTGGGTAAGTTCCCACGCTTGGATTCTTCCATACTAAACCTCTTTAGTATGGTGTCAATGTACCTAGATTGGGACAATCCCAATATCCATTTGGATCTATCTCTATAGATCCTGATTCCCAATATGAAGGAGGCATCACCAAGATCTTTCATTGAGAATCTTTGTGATAAGAAGAGCTTGACCGATTGCAGCATAGGAATGTCATTTCCTATCAAGAGTATGTCATCCACATACAATACGAGGAAGACAACCTTACTCTCTGCCACTTTCTTGTAGATACAAGGTTCATCTACGTTTTTGACGAAATCAAACTCTTTGATTACGACGTCAAAGCAGATGTTCCAACTCTGTGATGCTTGCTTTAATCCATAAATGGATTTAAGCTGCTTGCACACCTTCCCGCTGCTCCCACTATCTACGAAGCCCTCTGGCTGAGTCATGTACACGCACTCTTCTAAATCACTGTTTAGAAAGGCGGTCTTAACATCCATTTGCCAGATTTCGTAGTCATGATATGCAGCGATGGAAAGCATGATCCGGATGGATTTAAGCATAGCCACTGGAGAAAAGGTTTCGTCATAGTCCACACCTGGTCTTTGACGAAAACCCTTTGCAACAAGTCTAGCTTTGAAAGTCTCCACTTTCCCATCTACACCAAGTTTTTTCTTGAAGATCCACTTGCTCCCAATGGGTTTTACCCCTTCAGGAGCATCTTCCAAAGTCCATACTTTGTTGGTGTACATGGATTCCATCTCGGACCGCATAGCATCCAGCCATTTCACTGAATCCCCACTCGTGATGGCCTGCTCGAAGCTAGTTGGGTCATCATCCTCCATGATGCAATCCTCGCTCCCACCATCCATGAGAAAAACGTAGTATCTCTCGGGTTGGCGAGGAACCCTACTAGATCGGCGGAGAGGCTGAGGTTCGTTGGGTGCTACTGAATCTTCTGGTTCCACCAAATCTTCAGTTACGGTTTGTGTATCTGGAACCTCTTCCAGCTCCACCACTTTGCCACTAATTTCTTTTACAAGAAATTCCTTTTCTAAAAAGGTGGCATGTTGAGCAACAAACACTTTTTGTTCCTCACTGTGGTAGAAAAAATACCCATATGAGTTCTTTGGATATCCCACAAACTTGCAAAGAACTGACCGTGCCTCGAGCTTGTCCGGATTTTGTCTTTTGACATAGGCTGCACAACCCCATATATTAACTCGTTTAAGATATGGCTTCTTCCTACTCCATATCTCATATGGTGTGGTAGGTACAGATTTAGATGGAACTTGATTCAATAGGTATGTTGCTGTCTCCAGCGCATATCCCCAGAAGGAAATAGGTAACTCAGCTGTGCTCATCATAGAGCGCACCATATCTAATAGGGTGCGGTTCCTCCGTTCTGATACACCGTTGTGCTGTGGTGTATATGAAGGAGTCAGCTGAGAGAGAATCCCATTCTCATTTAGGAAGTCCAGGAATTCATTGCTCAATTATTCACCTCCTCAATCAGATCGAAGGATTTTAATACTTTTTCCGGTTTGGTTCTCGACTTCTTGTTTATATTCTCTAAATTTCTCAAAAGTTTCTGATTTGTGTTTTATCAGGAACACATATCTGAATCTAGAGAGATCGTCAGTGAATGTAATCAAGCACGAAGAACCATCCCTTGTATGTGTAGACATGGGACCGCATACATCACTATGTATCAGTCCAAAGAATTCGGTAACTCTTTCTCCGTGTCCCGTAAACGGAGTTTTGGTCACCTTGCCTTTGAGACATGACAGGCAAGTGTCATAAGATGAAAATTCGAACGGTTTCAAATATCCATCTTTATGGAACTTAGCAAGTCGTGTCGCATTGATGTGACCTAGTCTACAATGCCACAAGAAGGATTCGTTCAAATCTGAACTCTTCCTCTTGTGTGTGTTTGTTATACTCAGAACTGTTGATTGATTTAGAACATAAATGCCATTGCATAACGTGCCTGATCCAAACAACTTTTGGTTACGGAAAATGTTCATAACATTATCCTGTAATACAAAATTATATCCCTCTTTACACAACAAAGAAACCGATATAATGTTGCATATCAGGTTCGGCATGTAATAGCATTCGTTCAGAACCAATGTATTACAAATTGGTAATGCAAGGTGATATTCCCCGACAGTCTTAGCTGCAACAATTGCACCATTTCCAACTTTTATGTCTTTATCACCTTCTCCAAGTTCTCTACCTTTCCTAAGCCCATGTAACTGATTACATATATGGGATCCTGACCCGGTATCTAATACCCAGGACGTAGGGCAAATGGAGAAACAGTTCTCTGTAACGAACACACCCGAAGAAAATGCATCAACTTGTACTTTCTTCATTCGTGTGGCATGGGAATCCTGGTATTCCTCTATGTCCTGTTCATTCCTATAACTCTTATAAGAAAGAACGGAACCAACGTTCCCCAGCACAGTATAACTTGCGGGTTCGGTCAATACATCCATATTATTATCTTGATTAAGGCATGACATGGTCACTACCTGGAGAGACAGAGAAGAAAACACTTTAGCGTATTCTCTTGCAAGATCAGATTGGTTAGTATCTTATCTAATCAGGATGGCTCCCACTGGTTTTTATCAAATCTTCCTTCAAACCCTAAAAGGAATGAATAGCCGGGATTAATTACACCCTACAACTTCGCCGATCTTTCAGCCAGGCCAGTGTCGGTACTTTGAAGGAGGTTCCCCGTGCTTTCGCACGTACCTAATTAAAGTAAACCTCGTTTTCCCAGAGGCGTAACCCCGTTGACACCTTTCTAGACACTTACTTGATCGGCTAATTGTAATGTGTAAAACTCTCCCAGGAGTAACTCTTACTCGCAGTGGGTATCGGGATCCAACTATCTCATAGAAGGTATACAATCTCATTGCAAATTTCAACACTTGAAATTCCCGATAATATTTTGCCCCAAACGATATATGACCTTGACAAGGTCAACAAACCATAGACCGTGAGTCAAGTTCAACCCGTCATTTATTGATTGAATTAAACCCACCCGCACGACCCTTGACAAAGTCAACAAGGCCGTACGACACCCGCATGACCCTAATCCAATCTGCATCATATGCATAAGCAGATAAATACTGGTCAGCTACCGCACACTGCGCCTTGACAAGGTCAAAAAACGCAGCACGAATACTAAGCAGGACTTATCTGAAATGACGGAGGGCTACGATAGGTTTTTCTGAAAACCTATTGCGTAATGAACTTGATATCGTTGTAGAATCAAATGAAATTTTGAAATGGAGTGATTTTGAGGCTTTTATTAGTTTTGCTAAAGTGGTCACTCCCGCTGAAGGGATCTCGGCTCTTTCCTCATCGAATAAGGTGCGGGATATATCATATATATCACTGTGCAAAGCAAAACTCCAAAAGTAATCAAAGACCAAACCGAGTTTTGTAGCATCTGCCAGTTTTGCTAAAGAGGTCACTCCCGGTGAAGGGATCTCGACTCTTTCCCCATCGAATAAGGTGTAGGGTATATCATATTTACCGCTATGCAAAGCAAAACTGTAGCTACCTTTTTATTTGAAAATTTGATTCTACAACATCTTTTAGGTTTCTTTTCTTTCATTAATCACATTAATGAAGTCCCATCATTTAAGTCACCTAAACATTACAGATAAATACGACGTACACTTATGCCATCCGCATTCGCCTTAATGTCCTCTCGTGCACTGTTAGATTAGGTAACTAACGACAGAGCAGGGCAGGGCTAGTGCGGGTGCAAAACATAAGTAACGTCTATATAATATATCATATATACTATATACTGTATCCATCAGAACACATCAAATGATCACATCACAGATATCGCAGCGGAAACATAGATATAATGTGGGATATACTAGGACGTCCGTATTTAGTATTTAGCCAATAATAGAAAATACGGATTCCATAGTCGCGATGAATAGCCAAGCCCACACCCTGGACCCCTACGAGAGTGGCAAGCAACCCTACCAATTCTGGAGTTTAGGAGACCCGGTCTCGACTCCTCGAGATGGCCTCCCACTGAACCCTAGAACCCGGTCACCTGTGCTCCCCTCCTTAGGTCCATCCTAATGCGGAAAAGTAAATAATATACAACACTGGTGGCATCGACCTCAACCCTGAAGTGCCCCAAAAAAAAGAATATTACATTACATTTGAATTTACATGAATGAAAATATAAAACTCTCATCTCACATAAAAAAAACCCGGCTATTCAATCGCGACAATCCTGCACATCATATCTCAGCAACACATAATATCACATATCATCAACGTAAGTAAGTATGCATACACTGATTGTTGTCGACGTATAGCAACGACAATCGGCAATACCACTACATACTACACTTACGGTCACGGAAAAGAAAATGTAAAACTGCAATATCTGGAATCCACATTCTCCTTAGACATCGTAAATGCGAAATATCACATACCTCGTATTTCATGTCTTATAGTATGAATTCCACACATTGCATCACATTCCAGATAATTAGACAGTATTAAAGTTTTCGAACGAACGATCAAATACCCAAGATTCCTTAAAGCTCAACACTTGAGCGAAGTTCAAAAACTTGGAGTTTGACACAGTAGTAGCGATCCAGCCGTAGAAGGGTCAAGCCAACGCCTCACATGTGGCACGCCGTACTGCCCCAAACCCTAAGGTTCAAAGGGAAGTTCAAGATGGTCATATAATCGAGTTATGGTTTGTTGTTTTCTAGAGGGACCACCACAAAACTTGCACGAACCTCCGAAGGATTTAAACCCCGTGAAAAGTGAGCAAATGATACTCGTTCAAATACTTCAATAGTTTCTAATTTACCCGGAAAAGCAACGAAATGAAAATTCCGATCGAATCGACGAGTGCAAAAACATCTCCAGAATTTACAGTACTAAATTCAGATTAAAAATACTCCAAAAAAATAAACAAGCAGAGTCATGAGTTACTGTTCATAAACCAGACCAAGAACCAACAGAACGACCGCAGAACCGCGACCTAAGCAGGCAATTGCTGCGGTTCCGCGCTCATTTTTACTGTTCATGGTCTCGTTTTTCACAGTAACTCTTATGTTTACCCGCTGAATTTTTTGCATATTTTTAATTATGAAAAACAGCAGTTTTTAAAAAATGCCCAGAGAGCACTCAAAATCCGTATTTTCCGGTTCGATCAGAGTTTTAACTTCGGTAAACTGTCCCCTAATGTTCTAGGTCGGCTCTGATACCAATGTTTGGTTAGCCTAGCACCTCATGAAGGGTTTAGAAGCATCACATGAACCAAAGATTGAATTTTTAGGGTGCTAAGTTAACGAACATAGAATCGTTCCTAGAAAAATTAGGGTTTCTAAAACTTGCATATCATCATATGAAAGAAAAGCTAGGGTTTAGAGAGTACAACCTTTGTAGCTCCCTACGATAGACTCCTCGGCTACTTGGGGTTTGAAAAAGCTCCGCTTGAACTCCTCTAGGTCACCGATGATACACCCGGAGTCCGCTCTGTCCAAGCTTGCAACTTCACCCGATCAAGAGAACGAAATGAAGCTAACACTCCAAACAAGTGGGCAAGACTTGTGTAGAATAGTGTTGTGGTTCTCTTTCTCAGTTCAAAATCCTAACTTGATGAGTATATTGCTCACTACAAAAATCTAGAGAGCAAAATGAGAGAGGAAGAAGAAGATGATGGCTATATTTTTTAACAAGGGTGAAAAAATAACCCTTTCCTAGAAAAATGAAAATATATCAATATAAATTTTATTGTTCTCATCTCAAACCATGGTTTAAACAATGAATATATTATTAAACTTGAGTTAAAACACAAAAGGAAAGTTTCCCCAAGGTTAAATGGTGGGCGAGAATGGTTAGGTCAAAAGAAGAGTGTAGAAACAAATCAATCATAACCATTTTCTTTTTCCCTTTTGTTTTAAATCAAATGTAATAACATCCATATTTAAAACCATGGTATGAGTCTTATATTGCCACCATTTCCTTGTATAAGCAACCATGATAGAATGATGTATGTATGCATGTGTGCATGCACATCCATATGTGCATGAAACAATAAGGAATGCATACATGCATCCATACATCCATAGAAACAAGAAAGGATTTCTAGTGAGAATCTAATGGTTAAATGATAAATCAACACTTGATTTATCAATCCGGACATATCACATACGACCCTAACCAAAAGCAAGCCGCCCGATCAATATACGGTATCCTATACGCGTATTTTAATCGGGTCCATGCGCATATCGCATACGCGCACCACAACATTTCACCTGGACTAGGTAACTCCATTGTGGGACTCTAAGACTCGTCAATACGCCGGCAGTGGGTGATGATCATATCAAGCACCCCCAAGCCGCAAGCGGTCAGCTAAACGTAACGGCCACTCGGGTATTGAGTGATCATAAGAGAACAAGCGAACCTGCTACAACTCCCGTAAAGCCAACCGGCAACACTTCCCGTATAGTCCGGTCTCCTCGTCTGATTTGTCGCATATCAAGTCTAGGAGTGGTAAATGTCAGACTCCAATAACCGATAAGTCATGCCGATGTGAGGCTCATAACGGGTCGAGAAACTACTGGTAACACTTACTAGCAAATCTCTGAATCAGCCCTGGCCAGGGACTTCCCTGTTACGGCCAATCGAGCACAGCGCAACATCAACCCCCAATACCGGGAGAGACGAAACCCCTCCTATCGCTCATTGCCTCCATGTGACTCGGGACTGTACCCAAAAACCTCCGTTTTGCACGCCCTCATGGATGTGCTAAGGTGGAGATCAAAGCATAGTGGGAATCGTACAAGACTCTATGACGATCTCGGGTCTACAGACTAACCTGCACATGTGTCACCGGAGAACTGCCATCTGACGTGAGGTATAATACCATCTGCGAGTTCTCGGCGAGTCCGTCCAGTGTACCCAGTCTCCACTGAGCACCCGTATACCATCTCTGATGTCAAACACCAATGGATATGGGATCATCCATCGCCCATCTCATGGGTCGAGAAGCGTATACGCTAGTCTACACTGGTATATCGATGCTCCATCTCGATACACCTACGACTAGGGACCTTGAAGGATGTACTTGTGGACTACCATGTCCCCACTAGTATGATCTGCATAATAGTCCAGGTAGTCAAGTACACATCCTAAGGGCTTCACCAACATGTAACTATAAGACAGTTTAAAGAGACTAGTATACATGTTAAGATAAAGAGTAACCAGATAGCATACTATCATATCGAGAAAGAAAGTCATCTCTATATATGTCCAAGCATCCAATATAATATACATCATCTGTACAATACTGGCATCTAGGGTATACATACAACTAACACCAGCTATACAAACTATAGCTGATGATTTGATAGAACCAAAGGATTCAATAGTCCCCGACGAACCTCAACCTCTCCGCCGATCTGGTAGGGTTCCTCATCCGCCTGAGAGATACTTCGATTTCTCGATGACAGTGGGAGCGAGGAATGCATCATAAGATGATGACCCAACTAGTTTCGAGCAGGCCATCAAGCGTGGGGACACTCTAAGAATGGCTGGATGCTTAGTGATCTGAGATGGAATCCTTATACACCAACAAAGTATGGACTTTGGTTGCTATGTCTGAAGGGTTAAATCCCCATCAGGAGCAAGTATATCTTGAGAAGATTACTTGGTGTAGATGGAAAAGTTGAGACTTTCAAAGCTAGACTTGTTAAAGGTTTTCGTCATCGACCAAGCGTGGATAATGATGAAACCTTTTTCCAGTGGCTATGCCTAAGTCCATCCGGATCCTACTTGCCACGACTACATACCATGACTACGATATCTGGTGGTTGGGTGTCATGACTGCTTTTCTAAATACTGATTTAGAAGAGAACGTCTATAAGAACACAGCCAGAGGGCTTCGTAAATAGTGGGAGCAGCGGAAACGTGTGCAAGTTGCTTTGCAGCATAAAGCAGGCATCGCGGAGTTGGAACATCTGTTTTGATGTTGTAGTCAAAGAGTTTGACTTCATCAAAATGGTAGATGAACCTTGTACATACAAAAAGGGAGTAGAGAGTAAGGTGGTCATCCTCGTATTGTACGTTGACAATATACTCTTGATAGGAAAAGGAGTTTCCTATGCTACGAACGGTCAATCTCCTCTTATCACAAAGACTCTCCATATAGGATAAAGGTGATACCTCCTAAATTCTGGGATTTGGATCTATGAGATAGATCTAAATGGATGTTAGAATTCTCACTAGTTGTAGTGAGATGGTATCCATTGATCCTGGGGAGAATCACTGGAAAAGTTCCAGGGTGATAAAGACGACTGAATGTCAGTCGCAGGCATTGCCTTTACCCTTAGTAGAGGGACGGTATGATGGAAGAGTCCAAGGTAGATACCGTGGCAAACTATACGATAAAGGCTGGTAACATCGCTATTAAAGATACTACCAAAGAGGCAGTTTGGGTGTATAATGGTTCATAAGATGAACTAGGTTCCTACCATTGTGTGACAATGGAAGTGTGGCTTTGGCCCAGGGACTATGGTCCCATCAGTGACCCAGACATATTCTGAGGCAGCATCACCTGATCATGGAGATAGTTGATCTCCAGGGTGATCAAGGTTAGGAGAGTAGACTCAGAGGACAACACTGCGGATCCACTCACAATGGCCTTTTCCCAGAGAGAGACTTATATGGGATGGTTGAGTATTAGATACTGCAACCACTGCTACAGATGGCCCTAGTGCAAGTGGGAGAATGTTAGTTATATGTATGCCCTAGAGGCCATTACTGTACATTGGATGTATATTGTAGTGGATGCTGGGACATATATAGGTTGGACTTCCTTGCTCGACATGATAGTACGCTATCTGGTTGCTCTTTATCTTAACATGTATACTTTCTGTCTCTCTGTTACATGTTGATAAAGCCCTTAGGATGTGTACTCGACCTCCAGGACTATGATGTAGATCATACTAGTGGGGCCTAGGTAGTCCATGAATACATCCTTCAATGTTCCTAGTCGTGGGAATATCGAGACGGGGCATTGATATTCCAGAGTAGACTAGTGTATATTTTCTCGACCCATGTGATGGGCGATGGATGATCCCATATCCATTGGTGTTTGACATCAGAGATGGTATGCAGGTGCTCAGTGGAGACTGGGTACACTGAACGGACTCGCCGAGAACTCCAAGATGGTATTATACCTCACGTCAGATGGCAGTTCTCTGGTGACACTAGTACAGCTTAGTCTGTTGACCCGAGATCGTCATAGAGTCTTCTGTGTCTCCCACTGTGCTTTGATTTCTACCCTACCACGGCTCTACTGAGTCATGCAAACAGGTGGTTTTTGGGTACAGTCCCAATTCACATGGAGGCAATGAGCGATAGGAGGGGATTCGTCTCTCCCGGTCTTGGGGTTTGATGTTGCGCTATGCTCGACTGGCCATAACTGGAAATCCCTGGCCAGGGTTGCAGTGATATACCGGTTAGAGTTATCAGTAGTTTCACGATTGTTATGGACCTTACATCGGCATGACTTATCAAGCTACTGGGGTCTGACGTTTACCACCCCTAGGCGAGATATGCGACATATCAGACGAACAGACCGGACTGTAGGGTAAGTGTTACTGGTTGGATTCACATGAAGTGTGAGCGGGCTTGCTCGTTGATCTGATGATCGCTCAATAGCCGGGTGGCCGTTACGTTTAGCAGACCGCTTGCGGCTTGTGGGTGTTTGATATGATCTTCACCTACTGCCGGCATATTGACGAGTCTTTAGAGTCTTACACAGAGGTTTCCTGGATCAAGCGAAACGAAATAGGAGCGCATATGAGATATGTGTGGGACCAAGAATAATGCCAGTATGTGATACTGAATTCTATTCTCGCGATTTGTATCATCGGACGGTTATATAAGATATAGCCGGGTTACCGAACAAATGTTGATTCGATATATTGATACACTTGCTATTAGTCGGTTATATGCAGTATGACCGGATCATTAAATCAAGTGTTGATTTAATGATTTAATGTATAATTATATATTTGATATATTACTTTACATTAACTAGTATTCGTTCACTTAAGATTGATTTTCTCACTTGATGTGCACAAGTTGTATATGTGATATATTTTTGTGCACAAGTTTGTATCATGTTTGATGATACATGCAAACTTGGGTGTGTATGCTTTAAACCATGTTTAAGTAAATGGTTAGGGTCTTATATACTTTATTTATTTTGTTTTGTTAAAACAAAAATGGTCTTTTTCTTTGACATTGCTAGAATCCTCATGATACTTCAAGCACTTGTGACAAAAGTGTATGCCATATTTTTTTTATCCTTAACCTAACCATTTACCTAAAACCTAGTTTATTCTCTACATTAGTTACCTCAGCCATGGTTGCTAAATGGTAAGCATCACTTAATTTTCTATTATTGATAATTCATTCATTCTATTCTTTCTTCTTCTTCTTCTTCATGAAGAGAAGAAAACATTGCTAGAAAATTCCAAGTGAGAAATCCAATTCCAAAGTGAACCCACTTCCTATTTCTTCATCCTCTACCACTTGCCATGTTGTAAAGGGTGTTATCTTCACAAGTTTCATGACCTAGTGAAGATGGAGCTTGGGTTTGAGTCGCCTCGACGTAGATCATCTTCGGCATCGAAGTCAACGACCTAGCCGGATCATTTCTCCGACGAAACCATCGCTAGATTCCGGGATCCCGATGATCGCAGCGAAGGGACGTCGTCATGGAGCTTTGGAGGTGTAGGACCGGATCTACAAAGGTTGTAGTTCCTTTCACTTATTAGCAAAGTTGTTTGCTTGCATTTAGTTTCGCCAATCCTCTAGTTAACGATCTCAATTAGGGTATCTCGGAACAAGAAATTTTTGAATTTGGCATGGTTGATCAGTTGTAGAACCTCATGGGTGTGCCTAGGAACCCTACATTACGCAGATTGGATAGTCTTCTTCCAAACCTTCGGCGGGTGTCGAAGGGTAGGGATGGAAGAAAACAAAATAGCCTAAAGTTGGTGTAAAAAAGGTAATAAGTAAAGACATAATAAAGGGATTGCTGTGAGGGAAGATAAGTATATGGTTACTGTCATGAATCAAGATAGTAGAAGACGCATTACTAGGAATACCCCGTTACCCTTTTGAAAAATTTTCATGTTTCAGTTTGACTGTGCGATGTTAATTGAAATCTGTTTTCCTAATTGGAATCTAACTCCAGGGTATGTATTTATCAGATCAGTTTCTCACATCTGTATATTATTATGGATGGTGAGTGGGAGTAAGATATTGGGAAGTGGGTGATTAGATCCTCATTATATCGGAATTCGTTGTAATTGGTGATATTTTAGGAAATCATCTGGTTTTTGCCGGATGGCAAATATTTGGTTTTGAATATCCGTTGTTATGCACCAATTTCAAACTGATATATCTGTACATTTGTTTTATAAAGTGAGATATAATTTTTTGATATTATGTCTGTGACATTTACCTATATCGGTTGGTGATTAGGTAAGGTGCATTCAACAGCGGTGTAATTCTTCTTAACCATACAACAGTTTTTCAACCTACGACGCACAGGTTTTGAGTTGTTGAACTCACAGGACTTATACAAAGTGTAGTATTTTGTCTAGTGTCCATTAGGACAATGGGGCTGGTACTCGTACTATATTCTGTTTACTCATGACTTCCCTTATTTTAGACAGGTATTTCGTTGAAATACATGGTTGAGATTTTGAGAAGTTATAGGTACAAGAATAAAATAGAGAACCATTTATTAGAAGTATCAGTATTCTTCGAAGTAGTTAAAGATGTAGATATTTGTGTTTGGTATTCCGTTGATAGTAATGGTTTTGAGAACTTGCTTCTCTTTCAGCTCACTCATATATGGATGTACTCCAAGATGAGTAATGCTGATTGGCCTTTTTCCATTTGGTTGATATGCACTGGAGACAGCTGCATGATTTTGAATCTGGTTCCGATTAAATTAATGCTTTTGTTTCTATATTCGATATATATAGAATTAATTTATATCTTAACGATGTTAAGGTATAGGGAGTTGTCTGGCTGATACTTAAAAACAGAATCCCAATAAACTCAAGGCACGTTCCATTAATGGCTGTTTGTGGGTTATGCCGGGCTTTGATGAAGGTTAACTTTCTACTATCAGGAAGATCGATATTTATATTGTTCATGACTCGCCACAGTTTTAGAAAAATAAACTTTTCAGAAAAACCGAAGTAGGAGTATGGTAGAACAGGAAGTGATTCCAGAACCACAAACGATTAATGAATATTTAATAGATCCTGAGGATTCAATTGGTTTCGACGTTCCATTAGTCACTCCGCACTTTTGGTGGGTAAGCTCAAGCACCCGAGAGGTACTTCGGCCTTCTTAGAGACGGTGACAGGGAGGTTCTTGTTTACCCAGACTTGCTATTGCTATGTTGTAGACTATAAGACCCTGTAGGAGGATGAGTATAGCGTCGTTCTAAACTAGCTTTAGAAGTGCACATATATATGACTTACCAGAGGGTTGCTGTAGTCAGTGGGAGCAGCGGAAGCATAGTAGGCAAGTAGCATGTGTCTATTTTTAGAGTAAAGCAGGTACGGCGGAAATAGATCATCTATTTTTGATGTGACAGTCATAGGCTTTGACTTCATCAGAATAGGAGATGGATCTGGTAAGAAGGTGGTAGCGTATGATGTCCTGGTATTTGGGAGGACATGCACTTGATAGGAAGAAATATTCCTATACTACTATCAGTTATACTGTGGTTGTCATAAAATTGTTTCTCCACATACGATATGGATATATTATCAGTGTTTTGGGTTACTAGATCTATGGTTTTAGATCTAGATTTGGGAAGTATCCCAATCTGGGTACTTTGACATTATTCTAAAGGTATTTTATAATGGACGAGTCCTGGCATGGTGGTGTACATGCAGGTGATGGAGTCACCCTCTCTAAAAGTGTCATACATACAAAAGGGGAGAGGGATATGCATCATTAGCATATCACTTGCTTTGGCAATTGAGTTAATCATGAAATGTCAAGTACCATACCAGATATTGTTTTTGCACTAGTTGCAATAAACAGATCTTAATCCAATCCCGGAGAAACATTAGAAAGCTGTTTTTGAACGTAAATGGATTTTCTCGGGAAAAGATTACGGCAGTCTCCTTCGGGAGACGATTATCATTTTAGGCTTCCAAGGTGACAGGGATGACAGAATGACTGTTAGAGTTGTAGTTTTCGCTCTTTTTAGGGACATTATGTTGGACAGGTGGTCCAAGCAGATACTGAGGAAAGGCATGGCACAGGATACTGATTAAATTCAGTGGACGATACAGTCTAAGAAGTTTGCTGGATTTTGAGTTCATTGGTGAACTGGGTCCCATCAGATATCCAGACAAATTCTAAGACAGGTATTGCTCATTTTGGGAGATAGTTTTCCCCGGGATGTTGAGATATAGAGAGATACAGAAACAAACATTGGAGCGAATCCACTCACTGAGGCTATTTCTCGAACGCATTAGTTTCGCAAACGGGCTTCGCGAAACTGATAAGTAGAGAAGTTGGGTGTTCGGTATCACACGGGCTGTGAGTTTGCGACATCGCAATAATCGGCCTTAAGTGCAAGTGGGAGATTTTTGGCTATAGTTCCCTCAAGGCAATTATCATAGTCGTGGACATGTGATTGAGATGATTGAGTAATGACATATACCGATAGAACAGTCTTACTTGAGATGATAATATGCTATCTGGTTTGTCTTTATCATCATGTACATGTTGATAGAGCCCATAAGATTCTTGCTTGACTGCTAGTATTATGATGGCGATCATATACGTGGGAGCTGGGGTCTATAAGCACATTCTTAAATGTCCCTAGTCGTAGGAGTATCGAGACCGGGCATCGATACTCCAGTATAGACTAGTGTATACTGATTGAGACCCCGACAAGGGGCGATGGCCAGGTCTCACAAGCTATTGGTGTTAGTTTGTTCACCTAAGATAGTATACAGGTGCTCATTGGGTTTTAAGTACACTGGACGGCCTCGCCGGGAACCTGCTTGTTGGTATTATACCTATTGTCAGATAGCAGTTCTCAGGTGACATGTATACAGGTTAGTCTGTCGGCCTGAGATCGTCATTTGTCTCGTGTGAGTTCCTTCTGTGCATTGATTACTACCCTACCACGGCTCAAAAGAGTCGTGCAAACAGGTTTTAGTTGGGTAAAGTCCCAAGCCACATGGAGGCAGTGATCGGATCGTCGGGGATTCGTCTTTCCCGGTTTTGGGGGTTGATGTCGAGTTGTGCACGGGTGACCATCACCCGAAATCCATGGCCATAGTGAACGAGAATTACCGATCCTGGATCGATAGTTTCTTACGTGGTGATGGGTTACATGCCGACACTAAATATCGCGTTGTTAGGGGTCTGACTTTATCCACCCCACTAGACTTTATATGCCATACTCTTAGACGAACAGACCGGTCTGTACGGATATTGTCACAGTCAGTCTCAGTAGGGGTTTAGGATGAGTTTGCTCGTCGGCCTCCCTTTCGCTCAATATTTAGGTATCCGTTACGTACAGCTAGTGCCGCTGACGTGCTTGTGGTTAAACCCACTGCCAGCGTATTGACGAGTCTTTAGAGTCCCACACAGAGGGTTTTCACGGTTCAGACGATTTGGTGTACATGTCGTATGTTGGTACATACAGGTGTCCAATTAATTATGTGCCCATGCTGCGCAGACTTTAATCGGATGGTTGATAATACCCAGCGGCTTAGGATTAAGCCAGATTATTAAATCAAATTTTGATTTAATAATTTACATATGTATTTATATATACGTATTCTAGTATTATTGTTCGCTATTTATTTTCTCTCTTGGCTATTCGTATTTTTGTACGAATACGCGTATATGTATTTCGATACATCTACCGGGAAGTATTCCGTATTTTTTACGGAATAGCTTCTAGAAGATGCCAACTCATTTATATGATTTTCCATTTATGGAAATTCATTTGTCTTATAAATGAGGTGGAGGGCGTGAGGTGGCATTTGCATAGTCTTAAGCATGGCTTTGGGCATGTAGCAAGGTATGGGTTATTTGTTTAATGCAAAATGGTGGAGGTTTTTTGATGGGAGAGAGAGACGGGGCCGGCCAGTTTATTGGGTGGGATTGATTTCATTTTTGATTCATTACATTATCACAACATTAGCCCCCTCTCTCTCTCTCTCAAGTTCATAAAAAGACATAGCCATTTAGCTCATGCAAAGATTTCCTCACCTCCTCATTTATCTTCTATGCCTGCTCATTGAGCAAAATATGTTGGGAGAAAATTGTAGTGACACTTTCATACACCCCCACATTCCATCGCTAGAAACTTGGGAGCGTCAGTTGTCTCGTTCGACGAGGCTGGAGCTTGCGCCGTTTTCCTCAGGTGGATCATCGGAGATGAAGGAAGACCGGTAACCAAACCACTTCAAGGAACCACTAGGAGCTTGGAATGAAGACCGAAGGACACGGATCAACTCGGTATAACCATTCTAACCTCTTCTTAGTTTTCTAGTTTAGGGTTAAGGTCGATCCGGGAATCGGGTAACGGTAGCGCCGGTTTTAGAAAAAATTTATTCCGCATTTGACCACGTTTCGATGGCCGGGGCGCTGCCGTAACCCTTCATGGTATCAGTGCCACCCTTTAAACCCTTAGCTAGCTAGTTTATACAATGTTAATACATCGAAATCGAAACTGTCCCAATACATTGCACCGCAGTTTCCGTTCTCTGTTGAAATTTTTATGCCTTCAGAAAATTTTGCAAACAAGTGCAGAAGACTCCTTGTGTGACCAAAAGACCATACCCTAAACACGAGCCCACCTCCCCGGAATTGGGCCGAGCACATTTATGGAAATTCCGGTGAGGAAGGCCTTAGTGTAGGGTTTTTGCTTCGTTTTTGGTGTGTGGTTTGGTCTCTCGAAACTTGATGCATTGATATTGTTTGTTTAGCCAAGTTTTGATCTTATGTTATCTGTTGTTTGGGGGCGATTCGGGGTGTTTCGAAGTCGATGTTTTCACACAGTTTAAATGTTTTTACCAAGTATTTACATTATTATCTGCGACCATGAATTTTATTTGATCGGTACAACTCGTCTAATTGCTATATGTCTTTTAGAAAGGTTTGCGAACATGACATTCACGTTGATGTTCTGTGTTGTGGTGTGATGATGGTTGGATCGTCGTGGTGGATAGCTATGGTGCAGTGTTAGTGAAGTTTAATTTCTTTTGTACATTTGATATTGCGGGGCGAGCAGCCGACATGTGGACTGTAGTCACTACCAGTTTGTGTATTATTCTTTTTGGGCACGACCGGGATGAGGTCGATGTCACCCTTGTATATTATTTTATTTTCTGTACTAGGATTACTCCACGGTGGAGTGCACGAATAGCCGGGTTCTAGAGAGCAACGGGTCCGCATCTCATGGCGTTGAGACTGAGGGGACCTTACTCTAAAATTGGCGGGCTACTCGCCGCACTGGTAGGGGGTATAAGTTGACCCACGGAGGGGTGCCAAAGTTACCGGGTTCCGCGAAGTGCTGGGGGGCTTATTCACGTTGTTGAAGGGGGTTGCCTCGCTTCTTGTTTTTGCGGGTAGCTTGCTGCGCTCGTAGGGGTCTAGGTTTCTTTGCACAGATTATCCGCACGACAGGAAATGTCGGGTCTCATTTGTAGCTCAATTGAAACCCGGGGCTCCAAGTTTATCCATTATTCTGTGTTGCTTCTGTGATGCTTCTTTGATGCTGCTTTATATCATGCCTAGGACGATTGTTATATATATATATTTATATATACTAGTAGATATTGTATATGTTTTGCACCCGCGCTAGCCCATTCCCCTCTCCGTCGTAAGTTAAGTAACCTAACGGGTGATGAAGGGAACCAGTGGCGAATGCGAATGGCATATACGTATATTTTATTTTCGTTCTTTTCTGGTGTGATTAATTGATGGGATTGCATTGATTCTTATCAATGCAAGGATAAAACAAACCTATATATGATGTTGTTGGAACCGAGTTTTTAAAACTGACATTACAGACGTTTTCTTTTGCTTTGCACAGTGGTATTCGGTTATGAATATCCTGCACCTCATTCGACGAGGCAAGGGCCGAGATCCCTTCATCGGGAGTGACCCCTTGAGTAAAAGTTTGTGTCAACTTCATAACTTCACTTAGTCGTTACTTTTGCTTTGCATCGTGGTATTCAGTTTGGAATATCCTGCACCTCATTCTACGAGGAGAGAGCCGAGATCCATTCACAGGGAGTGACCTCTTTAGCAAAAGTTTTTACCACTATAAATTTATAAAACCACTCGGTTCGTTCAACGATATAAAGTTCATTCCGTTAAAAGTTATTTTGCCAAAAACTAACCGTAGCCGTCCGTCATTTCTTACAAGTATTGCTTTGTATTCATGTTGTTCTTGTTGACTGTGTCAAGGCGTAGTGTGCGGTAGCTAAGTAATGCTTGTTTGTGGCATATTAATGCGATTGGTTAGGACAGTCGTGCGCCCTTGTTGACTATGTCAAGGGCTCGTACGGGTGGGTTTAATGCAATCCTGGATAATGACGGGTTGAACTTGACTAGGACTCTTTGATTTGTTGACTGTGTTAAGGTCACTTGGGTCCTAGGGGTAAAAACACATATCGGGAGTTTCAAACATAAAGGAAACATGCCAGGCATGCGCATACCTTCTGGAGTGTGGTGACTTGAGTGGCTTCCATCAGGTTATCATGCGATCATAGTTTGATCCCGATTCCCACTGATGAGTAGGATTACTCCTTGGATGATTCCGACTAATTCTCCTTTTGGGTTTGGAGGAGAATTCGAGGAAACAGTGTGAGCCATCCAGATTAGATAAAATGATTAACCATTCTGATCTAAGTTAGAGTGCACGCTGTGTGTTTCTTTTCTCTCTCTCTCTCTCTGGCTGCGACTATGACCCGAACCTAAACTAAAACTCATGAACCAAGTTAACCGAACCTTCTTAAAATACTTTGGCTTTTTGAATATCACGGTGTCGCATATATCATTGCCAATTCTATATCACCTTTGCATTTCTGCAGAACACCCCGTATCACTACGGACATCCACTTCATTTGATAAATCCGTCGTATAGTTACATACGAACTCGAATGAACTTGTTTCAGATTCGAGGATGGATTCTGGTTCTGGAGAGATTGATTAGGATTATTCGGTTGTCTTTTCTTCTTACCTTCTGTTAGGTTGTGAGGGCTCCTAAGATTAGGAGATGGTACACCTATTGAGCTTATTGGATAGTCTTCCTCCAGACCATGTGCAGGTGCCGAAAGGTGGGGATGGAAGAAAACCATTTAAGCCTAAGTGGGGTGTACAGAAGGTAATAAGTAAAGACTTAATAAAGGGATTGCAGTGAGGGAAGATAAGTATATGGTTACTGTCATGAATCAAGATAGTAGAAGACGCATTACAAGGAATACCCCGTTACCCTTTTGAAAAATTTTCATGTTTCAGTTTGACTGTACGATGTTAATTGAAATCTGTTTTCCCAATTAGAATCTAACTCCAGGGTATGTATTTATTAGATCAGTTTCTCACATCTGTATATTATTACGGATGGTCAGTGGGAGTAAGATATTGGGAAGTGGGTGATTAGATCCTCATTATATCGGAATTCGTTGTAATTGGTGATATTTTTGGAAATTATCTGGTTTTTGCCGGATGGCAAATATTTGGTTTTGAATATCCGTTGTTATGCACCAATTTCAAACTGATATATCTGTACATTTATTTTATAAAGTGAGATATAATTTTTTGATATTATGTATATGATATTTACCTATATCGGTTGGTGATTAGGTAAGGTGCATTCAACAGCGGTGTAATTCTTCTTAACCATACAACAGTTTTTCAACCTACGACGCACAAGTTTTGAGTTGTTGAACTCACAGGACTTATACAAAGTGTTGTATTTTGTCTAGTGTCCATTAGGACAATGGGGCTGGTACTCGTACTATATTCTGTTTACTCATGACTTCCCTTATTTTAGACAGGTATTTCGTTGAAATACATGGTTCAGATTTTGCGAATTTGTAGGTATAAGAATAAAATAGAGAACCATTTATAAGAAGTATCAGGATTCTTCGAAGTAGTCGAAGATGTAGATATTTGTGTTTGGTATTCCGTTGATACTAATGGTTTTGAGAACTTGCTTCTCTTTCAGGTCACTCATATATGGATGTACTCCTAGATGAGTAATGCTGATTGGCCTTTTTCCATTTGGTTGATATGCTCTGGAGACAGCTGCATGATTTTGAATCTGGTTCCGATTAAATTAATGCTTTTGTTTCTATATTCGATATATATAGAATTAATTTATATCTTAACGATGTTAAGGTATAGGGAGTTGTCTGGATGATACTTAAAAACAGAATCCCGATAAACTCAAGGCACGTTCCAGTAATGGCTGTTTGTGGGTTTTGCCGGGCTTTGATGAAGGTTAACTTTCTATTATCAGGAAGATTACTATTTATATTGTTCATGACTCGCCACAGTTTTAGTAAAATAAACTTTTCAGAAAAACAGAAGTAGGAGTATGGTAGAACAGGAAGTGATTCCAGAACGACAAACGATTAATGAATATTTAATAGATCCTGAGGATTCAATTGGTTTCGACGTTCCATTAGCCACTCCGCACTTTTGGTGGGTAAGCTCAAGCATCCGAGAGGTACTTCGGCCTTCTTAGAGACGGTGACAGGGAGGTTCTTGTTTATCCAGACTTGCTATTGCTATATTGTAGACTATAAGACCCTGTAGGAGGATGAGTATAGCGTCGTTCTAAACTATCTTTAGAAGTGCACGTATATATGACTTACCAGAGGGTTGTTGTAGTCAGTGGGAGCAGCGGAAGCATAGTAGGCAAGTAGCATGTGTCTATTTTTTGAGTAAAGCTGGTATGGCGGAAATAGATCATCCATTTTTGATGTGACAGTCATAGGCTTTGACTTCATCAGAATAGGAGATGGATCTGGTAAGAAGGTAGCAGCGTGTGATGTCCTGGTATTTGGGAGGACATGCACTTGATAGGAAGAAATATTCCTATACTACGATCGGTTATACTGTGGTTGTCATAAAATTGTTTCTCCACATACGATATGGATATATTATCAGTGTTTTTGGTTACTAGATCTATGGTTTTAGATCTAGATTTGGGAAGTATCCCAATCTGGATACTTTGACATTATTCTAAAGGTATTTTATAATGGACGAGTCCTGGCATGGTGGTGTACATACAGGTGATAGAGTCACCCTCTCTAAAAGTGTCATACATACAAAAGGGGAGAGGGATCTGCATGATTAGCATATCACTTGCTTTGGCAATTGAGTTAATCATGAAATGTCAAGTACCATACCAGATATTGTTTTTGCACTAGTTGCAATAAAAAGATATTAATCCAATCCTGGAGAAACAATAGAAAGCAGTTTTTGAACATAAATGGATTTTCTTGGGAAAAGATTACGGCAGTCTCCTTCGGGAGACGAGTATCATTTCAGGCTTCCAAGGTGACAGGGATGACAGAATGACTGTCAGAGGTGTAGTTTTCGCTCTTTTTAGGGACATTATGTTGGACAGGTGGTCCAAGCAGATACTGAGGAAAGGCATGGCACAGGATACTGATTAAATTCAGTGGACGATACAGTCTAAGAAGTTTGCTGGATTTGGAGTTCATTTGCGAACTGGGTCCCATCAGATATCCAGACAAATTCTAAGACAGGTATTGCTCATTTTGGGAGATAATTTTCCCCGGGATGTTGAGATATAGAGAGATACAGAAACAAACATTGGAGCGGATCCACTCACTGAGGCTATTTCTCGAATGCATTAGTTTCGCAAACAGGCTTCGCGATACTGATAAGTAGAGAAGTTGGGTGTTCGGTATCACACGGGCTGTGAGTTTGCGACATCACAATAATCGGCCTTAAGTGCAAGTGGGAGATTTTTGGCTATAGTTTCCTCAAGGCAATTATCATAGGCGTGGACATGTGATTAAGATGATTGAGTGATGACATATACCGATAGAACAGTCTTACTTGAGATGATACTATGCTATCTGCTTTTTCTTTATCATCATGTACATGTTGATAGAGCCCATAAGATTCTTGCTTGACTGCTAGTATTATGATGGCGATCATATACGCGGGAGCTGGGGTCTATAAGCACATCCTTAAATGTCCCTAGTCATAGGAGTATCGAGATCGGGCATCGACACTCTAGTATAGACAAGTGTATACTGATTGAGACCCCGACAAGGGGCGATGGCCAGGTCTCACAAGCTATTGGTGTTAGTTTGTTCACCTAAGATAGTATACTGGTACTCATTGGGTTATAACTACACTGGACGGCCTCACCGAGAACCTGCTTGTTGGTATTATAACTATTGTCAGATAGCAGTTCCCAGGTGACATGTTTACAGGTTAGTCTGTTGACCTGAGATCGTCATTTGTCTCGTGTGAGTTCCCACTGTGCATTGATTACTACCCTACCACGGCTCAAAAGAGTCGTACAAACAGGTTTTAGTTGGGTACAGTCCCAAGCCACATGGAGGCAGTGATCGGATCGTCGGGGATTCGTCTTTCCCGGTATTGGGGGTTGATGTCGCGTTGTGCACGGGTGACCATCACCCGAAATCCATGGCCATGGTGAAGGAGAATTACCGATCCTGGATCGATAGTTTCTTACGTGGTGATGGGTTACATGCCGACACTAAATATCGCGTTGTTAGGGGTCTGACTTTATCCACCCCCCTAGACTTTATATGCGATACTCTTAGACGAACAGACCGGACTGTACGGATATTGTCACTGTCAGTTTCAGTAGGGGTTTAGGATGAGTTTGCTTATCGGCCTCCCTTTCGCTCAATACTTGGGTATCCGTTACGTACAGCTAGTGCCGCTGACGTGCTTGTGGTTAAACCAACAGCCAGCGTATTGACGAGTCTTTAGAGTCCCACACAGAGGGTTTTCACGGTTCAGACGATATGGTGTACATGGCGTATGTTGGTACATACAGGTGTCCAATTAAATATGTGCCCATGCTGCGCAGACTTTAATCGGATGGTTGATAATACTAGCGGCTTAGGATTAAGCCAGATTATTAAATCAGATTTTGATTTAATAATTTACATATGTATTTATATATATGTATTCTTGTATTATTGTTCGCTATTTATTTTCTCTCTTGGCTATTCGTATTTTTGTACGAATACGTGTATATGTATTTCGATACATCTACCGGGAAGTATTCCGTATTTTTTACGGAATAGCTTCTAGAAGATGCCAACACATTTATATGATTTTCCATTTATGGAAATCCATTTGTCATATAAATGAGGTGGAGGGCGTGAGGTGGCATATGCATAGTCTTAAGCATGGCTTTGGGCATGTAGCAAGGGATGGGTTATTTGTTTAACGCAAAATGGTGGAGGTTTTTTGATGGGAGATAGAGACGGGGCCGGCCAGTTTATTGGGTGGGATTGATTTCATTTTTGATTCATTACATTATCACAACATTAGCCCGCTCTCTCACTCTCTCATGTTCACAAAAAGACATAGCCATTTAGCTCATGCCAAGATTTCCTCACCTTCTCATTTATCTTCTATGCCTGCTCATTGAGCAAAATATGTTGGGAGAAAATTGTAGTGACACTTTCATACACCCCCACTCTCCATCGCTAGCAACTTGGGAGCGTCAGTTGTCTCGTTCGACGAGGCTGGAGATTGCGCCGTTTTCCTCAGGTGGATCATCGGAGATGAAGGAAGACCGGTAACCAAACCACTTCAAGGAACCACTAAGAGCTTGGAATGAAGACCGAAGGACACGGATCAACTCGGTATAACCATTCTAACCTCTTCTTAGTTTTCTAGTTTAGGGTTTAAGGTCGATCCGGGAATCGGGTAACGGTAGCTCCAGTTTTAGGAAAAATTTATTCCACATTTGGCCACGTTTCGATGGCCGGGGCGCTGCCGTAACCCTTCATGGTATCAGTGCCACCCTTTAAACCCTTAGCTAGCTAGTCTATACAATGTTAATACATCGAAATCGAAACTGTCCCAATATATTGCACTGCAGTTTCCATTCTCTGTTGAAATTTTTAAGTCTTCAGAAAATTTTGCAAACAAGTGCAGAAGACTCCTTGTGTGACCAAAAGACCATACCCTAAACACGAGCCCACCTCGCCGGAATTGGGCCGAGCACATTTGAGGAAATTCCAGTGAGGCCGGCCTTAGTGTAGGGTTTTTGCTTCATTTTTGGTGTGTGGTTTGGTCTCTCGAAACTTGGTACAGTGGTATTGTTTGTTTAGCCCATTTTTGATCTTATGTTTTCTGTTGTTTAGGGGCGATTCGGGGTGTTTCGAAGTCGTTGTTTTCACACAGTTTAAATGTTTTTACCAAGTATTTACATTATTATCTGCGACCATGAATTTTATTTGATCGGTACAACTCGTCTAATTGCTATATGTCTTTTAGAAGGGTTTGCGAACATGACATTCACGTTGATGTTCTGTGTTGAGGTGTGATGATGGTTGGATCGTCGTGGTGGATAGCTATGGTGCAATGTTAGTGAAGTTTAATTTCTTTTGTACATTTGATATTGCGGGGCGAGCAGCCGACATGTGGACTGCCGTCACTACCAGTTTGTGTATTATTCTTTTTGGGCACGACCGAGATGAGGTCGATATCACCCTTGTATATTATTTTATTTTCTGTACTAGGATTACTCCACGGTGGAGTGCACGAATAGCCGGGTTCTAGAGGGAAACGGGTCCGTATCTCATGACGTTAAGACTAAGGGGACCTTACTCTAAAATTGGCGGGTTACTCGCCGCACTCGTAGGGGGTATAAGTTGACCCACGGAGGGGTGCCAAAGTTACCGGGTTCCGCGAAGTGCTGGGTGGCTCATTCACGTTGTTGAAGGGGGTTGCCTCGCTTCTGGTTTTTGCGGGTAGCTTGCCGCGCTCGTAGGGGTCTAGGTTTCGTTGCACAAACTATCCGCACGACATGGAATGTCGGGTCTCATTTGCGGCTCAAGTGAAACCCGGGGCTCCAAGTTTATCCACTATTCTGTGTTGCTTCTGTGATGCTTCTGTGATGTTGCTTTATATCATGCCTGGGACGATTGTTATATATATATATATATTTATATATACTAGTAGATGTTGTATATGTTTTGCACCCGCGCTAGCCCATTCCCCGCTCTGTCGTTAGTTAAGTAACCTAACGGGTGATGAAGGGACCCAGTGGCGAATGCGGATGGCATATACGTACATTTTATTTTCGTTCTTTTCTGGTGTGATTAATTGATGGGATTGCATTGATTCTTATCAATGCAAGGATAAAACAAACCTATATATGATGTTGTTGGAACCGAGTTTTTAAAACTGACATTACAAACGTTTTCTTTTGCTTTGCACAGTGGTATTCGGTTATGAATATCCTGCACCTCATTCGACGAGGCAAGGGCCGAGATCCCTTCATCGGGAGTGACCCCTTGAGTAAAAGTTTGTGTCAACTTCATAACTTCACTATAGTTGTTACTTTTGCTTTGCATCGTGGTATTCAGTTTGGAATATCCTGCACCTCATTCTACGAGGAGAGAGCCGAGATCCCTTCACAGGGAGTGACCTCGTTAGCAAAAGTTTTCGCCACTATAAATTTATAAAACCACTCGGTTCCTTCAACGATATAAAGTTCATTACGTTAAAGGTTTTTCGCCAAAAACTAACCGTAGCCGTCCGTCATTTCTTACAAGTATTGCTTAGTATTCGTGTTGCGCTTGTTGACTGTGTCAAGGCGTAGTGTGCGGTAGCTAAGTAGTGCTTGTTTGTGGCATATTAATGCGATTGGTTAGGACAGTCGTGCGGCCTTGTTGACTATGTCAAGGGCTCGTACGGGTGGGTTTAATGCAATCCTGGATAATGACGGGTTGAACTTGACTAGGACTCTTTAATTTGTTGACTGTGTCAAGGTCACTTGGGTCCTAGGGGTAAAAACACATATCGGGAGTTTCAAACATAAAGGAAATATGCCAGGCATGCGCATAACTTCTGGAGTGTGGTGACTTGAGTGGCTTCCATCAGGTTATCATGCGATGATAGTTTGATCCCGATTCGTACTGATGAGTAGGATTACTCCTCGGATGATTCCGACTAATTCTCCTTTTGGGTTTGGAGGAGAATTCGAGGAAACAGTGGGAGCCATCCAGATTAGATAAAATGATTAACCATTCTGATTTAGGTTAGAGTGCACGCTGTGTGTTTCTTTTCTCTCTCTCTCTGGCGGCGACTATGACCCGAACCTAAACTAAAACTCATGAATCAAGTTAACCGAACATTCTTAAAACATTTTGGCTTTTTGAATATCACGGTGTCGCATATATCATTGCCAATTCTATATCACCTTTGCATTTCTGCAGAACACCCTGTATCACTACGGACATCCACTTCATTTGATAAATCCGTCGTATAGTTACGTACGAACACGAATGAACTTGTTCCAGATTCGAGGATGGATTCTGGTTCTGCAGAGATTGATTAGGATTATTCGGTTGTCTTTTCTTTTTACCTTCTCTCAGGTTGTGAGGGCTCCTAAGATTAGGAGATGGTACACCTATTGAGCTTATTGGATAGTCTTCCTCCAGACCATGGACAGGTGCCGAAAGGTGGGGTTGGAAGAAAACCATTTAAGCCTAAGTGGGGTGTACAGAAGATATTAAGTAGAGACAAATTAAGGGATTAGAATAACAGCAAAAAAAATTGCGACTGCTATCATTCACGACGAAACCAGGTATACCCCTGCCACTCCGACATCCACTTTGCATTTCTCTAGAACACTCTGTATCACTACGGATATCTGCTTCCATTGGATATGCCATCGTATTGTTACATACGAACTCGAAAGCATTCGTTCCAGATTCGAGGATGGTTTCCGGTTCAAGAGAAATTGGATAGGATTGTCAAGATGCCTTTTTCCTTTACCTTCTCTCAGATTGTGAGGGCTCCTAGGATTAGGAGAGTACACCTAGATCACTAATTGGATAGTCTTCTTCCAAACCTTAGGCTGGTGCCGACGGTTAGGGAAGGTAGAAAACAAAATAGCCTAAAGTTGGTGTACAGAAGTTAATAAGTAAAGACATAATAAAACGATTGGAGTGAGGGCAGATAAGTATATGGTTATTGTGATGAACCAAGATAGTGGAAGAGGCATTACTAGGAATACCCCGTTACCCCTTTGAAACATTTTCATGTTTCAGTTTGACTGTGCGATCTTAATTGAAAACTGTTTTCCCAATTGGAATCTAACTCCAGTATATGTATTTATCAGATCAGTTTCTCACATCTGTATGTTATTACGGATGGTGAGCGGGAATAAGATATTGGGAATTGGGTGATTAGATCCTCATTATATCGGAATTCGTTGTAATTGGTGATATTTGAGGAAATCATCTAGGTTTTGCCGGATGACAAATATTTGGTTTTGAATATCCGTTGTTATGCACCAATTTCAAACTGATATATATGTACATTTATTTTATAAAGTGAGATATAATTTTTTGATATTATTTTTGTGACATTTCCCTATATCGGTTGGTGATTAGGTAAGGTGCATTCAACAGCGGAGTAATTCTTCTTAACCATACTACAGTTTTTCAACCTACGATGCACAGGGTTTGAGTTGTGGAACTCGGGTGACTTATACAAAGTATTGTATATTGTCCAATGTCCATTAGGATAATGGGGCTGGTACTCGTACTATATTCTGTTTACTCATGACTTCTCTTATTTTAGACAGGTATTTCGTTGAAACACAAGGTTCAGATATTGAGAAGTTATTGGTATAAGAATAAAATAGATAACCATTTATTAGAAGTATCAGGATTCTTCGAAGTAGTCGAAGATGTAGATACTTGTGTTTGGTATTCCGTTGATAGTAATGGTTTTGAGAACTTGCTTCTCTTTCAGGTCACTCATATATGGATGTACTCCTAGATGAGTAATGCTGATTGACCTTTTTCCATTCGGTTGATATGCACTGGGGACAGCCGCATGATTTTGAATCTGGTTCCGATTAAATTAGTGCTTTTGTTTCTATATTCGATATATATAGAATCAATTTATTTCTTAACGATGATAAGGTATAGGCAGTTGTCCGGCTGATGCTTAAAACCAGAATCCGGATAAACTCAAGGCACGTTTCAGTAATGGTTGTTTGTGGGTTATCCCAGGCTTTGACAAGGATTAACTTTCTACCATCATGAAGATCAATATTTATATTGTTCATGACTCGCCACAGTTTTAGTGAAATAATTTTTTCAGAAAAACAGAAGTGGGAGTATGGTAGAACTGGAAGTGATTCCAGAACCACAAACGATTACAGAAGATTTAATAGATCCTGAGGATTCAATTGGTTTTGACGTTCCATTTGCCACTCCGCAGATTTTGTGGGTAAGCTCAGGCACCCGAGAGGTACTTCGGTCTTCTCAAAGACGGTGACAAGGATGTTCTTGTTTACCCAGACTTGCCATTGCTCTGTTCTACACTATAAGACCTGGTAGGAGGTTGAGTATAGCGTCATTCTAAACTAGCGTTAGAAGTGCACGTATATATGACTCTACCCGAGGGTTGTTGTAGTCTGTGTGAGCAGCAGAAGCATAGTAGGCAAGTAGCTTGTGTCTATTTATAGACTAAAGCAGGTGCGGCAGAAATAGATCATCTATTTTTGATGTGACAGTCATAGGCTTTAACTTGATCATAATAGGAGATGGATCTGGTAAGAAGGTAGTAGGGTGTGATGTCCTGGTATTTGGCAGGACATGCACTTGATAGGAAGAAATATTCATATACTACGATCGGTTATACTGTGGTTGTCACAAAGTTGTTTCTCCATATAGGATATGGATATAATATCAGTGTTTCTGGTTACTAGATCTATGGTTTTAGATATAGATTTAGGAAGTATCCCAATCTGGGTACTTTGACATTTTTCTTAAGGTATTTTAGAATGGACGAGTCCTGCCATGGTGGGGTACCTGCAGGTGATAGAGTCACCCTCTCTAAAAGTGTCATACAGACTAAAGGGGAGAGGGATCTGTGTGATTAGCATATCACTTGCTTTGGCAATTGAGTTAATCTTGAAATGTCAAGTACCACACCAGATGTTGTTTTTGCACTAATTGCAATAAATAGATAATAATCCAATCCTGGAGAAACATTAGAAAGCAGTTTTTGAACATAAACGGATGTTCTCGAGAAATGATTACGGCAGCCTCCTTCGGGAGACGATTATCATTTCAGGCTTCCAAGGTGACATGGATGACAGAATGACTGTCAGATTTGTAGTTTTCCCTCTTTTGAGGGACAGTATGTTAGAAAGGTGGTCCAAGCAGATACTGAGGAAAGGCATGACCCAGGATACTGATTAAATTCAGTGGTCGATACAGTCTAAGAAGTTTGCTTGATTTGGAGTTTATTTGCGAACTGGGTCTCATCAGATATCCAGACAAATTCTAAGACAGGTATTGCCCATTTTGCGAGATAGTTTTCTCCACGAAGTTGAGATATAGAGAGGTACAGAAAGAAATATTAGAGCGGATCCACTCACTGAGGCCATTTCTCGAACGCATTAGTTTCACAAACGGGCTTTGCGAAACTGATACGTAGAGAAGTTGGGTGTTCGGTATCACACGGGCTGTGACTATGCGACATCGCGATAATTGGCCTTAAGTGCAAATGGGAGATTGTTGGCTATAGTGCCCTCAAGGCAATTATTATAGTCGCGGACATGTGAATATGATGATTGAGTGAGATCCTATACCGATAGAACAGTCTTACATAAGATGATAGTATGCTATCCAGTTTGTCTTTATCATCATGTACATGTTGATAGAGCCCAAAGGATTCTTGCTTGACTGCCAGCATTATGATGGAGACCATATATGTGGGAGCTGGGGTCTATAAGAACATCCTTAAATGTCCATAGTCGTAGGAGTATCGAGACCGGGCATCGATACTCCAGTGTACACTAGTGTATACTGATTAAGACCCCGACGAGGGGTGTTGGCAAGGTCTCACAAGCCATTGGTGTTAGTTTGTTCACCTAAGATAGTATACAGGTGCTCATTGGGTTATGAGTACACTGGACGGACTTGCCGGGAACCTGCTTGTTGGTATTATACCTATTGTCAGATAGCAATTCCCAGGTGACATGTGTACAGGTTAGTTTGTCGACCTGAGATCGCCATTTGTCTCGTGTGAGTTCCCACTGTGCTTTGATTACAACCCTACTACGGCTCAAAAGAGTCGTGCAAACAGGTTTTAGTTGGGTATTGTCCCAAGTCACATGAAGGCAGTGACCGGATCGTCGGGGATTCGTCTCTCCTGGTATTGAGGGTTGATGTCGCGTTGTGCACGGGTGACCATCACCAGAAATCTCTAGCCATGGAGAATGAAAATTACCGATCCAGGATCGATAGTTTCTCACGTGGTGATCGGTTACATGCCGACACTAAATATCGCGTTGTTAGGAGTCTGACTTTATCCACCCCCTAGACTCGATATGCGATACTCTTAGACGAACATACCGGAGTATACGGATAGTGTCACTATCAGGCTCGGTAGGGGTTCAGGATGAGTTTGCTCGTCGGTCTCCCTTTCGCTCAATACCTGGGTAGCCGTTACGTACAACTAGTGCTGCTGACGTGCTTGTGGTTAAACCCACTGCCGGCATATTGACGAGTCTTTAGAGTCCAACACAGAGGGTTTTCACGGTTCAGGCGATATGGTATACATGGCGTATGTTGTTATATACAGGTGTCCGATTAAATATGTCCACATGCGGCGCAGATTTTAATCGGACGGTTGATAATACTAGCGGCTTAGGATTAAGCCGGAATATTAAATTAGGCTTTGATTTAATAATTTACATATGTATTTATATATATGTATTCTAGTATTATTGTTCGCTATTTATTTTCTCTCTTGGCTATTCGTATTTTTGTACGAATACGCATATATGTATTTCGATACATGTACTGGGAAGTATTCCGTATTTTATACGGAATAGCTTCTAGAAGATGCCACCTCATTTATATGATTTTCCATTTATGGAAATTCATTTGTCTTATAAATGAGGTGGAGCGTGTGAGGTGGCATGTATAGTCTTAAACATGGCTTTGGGCATGTAGCAAGGTATGGTTGATTTGTTTAATGCAAAATGGTGGAAACTTTTTGATGGGAGAGAAAGAGGAGGCCAGCCAGTTTATTGGGTGGGGTTGATTTCATTTTTGATTCATTACATTATCACAACATTAGCCCACTCTCTCAAGTTCACAAAAAGACATAGCCATTTAGCTCATGCCAAGATTTCCTCACCTCCTCATTTATCTTCTATGCTTGATCTTTGAGAAAAATATGTTGAGAGAAAATTGTAGTGACACTTTCATACACCCCCACTCTCCATCGCTATCAATTTTGGAGCATCGGTTGTCCCGTTCGACGAGGCTGGAGCTTGCGCCATTTCTCTCAGGTGGATCATCGGAGATGAAGGAAGACCGGCAACCAAACCACATCAAGGAGCCACTAGGAGCTTGGAATGAAGACCGAAGGACACGGATCAACTCGGTATAATCATTCTAACCTCTTCTTAGTTTGCTAGTTTAGGGTTTAATGTCGATCCGGGAATCGGGTAACGGTAGCGCGGGTTTTAGAAAATTTTTGTTCCGCATTTGGCCACGTTTCGATGGCCGGGACGCTGCTGTAACCCTTCACGAACTCGGTATCTTCATCACTCTGTAGAAGATCTCTAGCCGAACATGTCCTCGGGAACTTTTCCATACCATCGGAGGAATACTCAATACTCGTCCGTTCTCGATCAACTCACAACGCATCCGGGTGAGATCCTTATCTGAAGCTGGCCCACGTACTGGTCTCCTACCACATGATATCCGGACGACGTTAAACTTTTCGTTCGATTTGTCAAAGTCCCATGATTCCCTAAAAGCTCAACTCTGAGCATATTTTAATAATATCTAGTAAATGCCATAGTACCTATAGACCAACCATAGAAGGGAAATCCCAAGCCTCACCGATGGCACCGCTAAACTGCCGCAAACCCTAAGGTTCAAAAGCAGTTCCATGGTCATCATGTCGAGTTAGGGTTTCATTCTTCTAGAGGGTCCACAGAATTACTTGTATGTTCCTCCGAATACTTTAAACTTGAAAAAATAGGTTTCTGACATTTGTTCGAACTTTTAACTTCGCCTAGGCAACATGTGAATACTCTTCGTCTCTCAACTCAAGATAGGCTAGCTATCATCTGTCGTATCTCTGCCGGAAAGCTCTAGCGATCTCAGCTCGTAAGCTCTAGAAGCGACATCACATCAATCTCAGCAACAGCTGGGTCATCTGTCCACATGGTAGACGACAACAAAATCTCTGAGGTATGCTATACATCAACAATCCTCACACAACCAGCAGCTTCTATCAACGTCTCGATCATATGGTGCAACGCCGAACACTCACCTCAAACGAGAAGTCACAACACCAATACAAAAATTGAGACATTTTCGTGTCACCAGAAAACACGATGGTCAGTTCTCGTCCATGACGAGCTTGCCCTGACCGCATCACTAGCAGCAGCTCAATCTGCGCTTCAACCATGGTGACAGGAACCTCAAGCACGTATCGATGAAACCAGAACAGTGGAATGAAAGGAATCAACAGATCCCAAAAAGTACACATGATCATAAGGAGGAATGGAATCAATAAGGGTTTGATCATAGAAACAAATAGAGTCAAAGATCTCAATATATGTACATCCTAAGATTTCTTATGTGGAGTATCGTATCGTAGGTATGTCGCGGAATATACACACGCTACGTCACTCTGCTTAACTTACTTACTCCATCTACCGAAGGTCATCCTACACACAAAAAGGTAAAACATAACGCCCTAATACCAACTTTGTCACGACCCGAAAAGTACGGAACTGGCCTTTAAATTTCGAAACGTCTCGAGGCGTACGTAATCTAAGTAAGCCAAAACCCACAAATCAAAACCAAATAGAGCAGTAGAGTGAAGGAAAACCAAGATTTACTGAAAACGGTTTAAATCAAATACATCATATCAAGCTTTTTAAAAGCAACATCATTTTCCGAAAATTTCGGCAGAACCTCCTTTGTAAATACTGGCCCCAAACGGGTACAAAATAGCAATATATAAATAACATGAATATGGCATCCCCAAGCGGGGAGCTATCTCTTCACCCAAGGATGACTCAAATCACACGCAATATAAATATCACCACTATGCGAAATAAGCATATAAAGGCATAAAGCAATAAAACATCATGTCGGCTCAAGTGTGCTCGACCGAAAGATACAACATATAAATACACAAATCTCACTGTCTCGTCTCTAAATCGCTGGTACAATAATACATGTGGTAGATATAGTATATGTTGTACACTAGATACAATAATGATACAAGGTGGAAACAAAATAACCCCGCAACCCACCTACGAACAATGCCGCAAGTCCAAAAAAAGAGCAAAAGAGGAGGTGCGCCCGTCACTACTATGCTGACGGGTCAGACCTGCAAAACGCTGTGGCAGGACAGGGGTGAGTAGCCAACTCGTGAGTTAAAAAGTAACATCTAATAAGGCTATCATAAGCATGTACACAATGATGTCACAACCTACAAATACTAATATGATGTGATGTAATAATATGTATGCAACATGAATGCAATAAATAATACGAGATTCGAATATAATTAACATAGGAACTCTGTATTCTTATCTTATTAAACTTCAGTAATTTAGCTTTAGTTTCATCAATGAAATCAATATAAATCTGTGTCAAGCATCGACACTAAATGTTAATATCTCAATTATCCAGGACTCCGGCAATCCGAACTGGCCCAATATTTAATCTAGGGCTCCGGCTATCCGGACTGGCCCATATTATCAAAACTCAAGACTATGTTGGTATCCTCCGAATATCCACCGCGTCAAAAATAACCGGTCAGTAGTGCTCCCCTGTCAGGCTCAACGCCATCATCTGCGACCCTCTCGCCCCGGGGTCAGCACCGGGTCAACCAAGCTCCCACAAACGGTTCCTCCTCCTCCTCGAATCGGGTGTATGATACTGCTCAGGCACCGAGAAATCTCATGCTGGACGATAGATGCATCATAACACGAGAAAACCGCAACTTACATTTTTAAAATGTTAATACGTTTTCAAATCCTTGCGTTTTCTCAAAATCCATAAATCTCATAACTTTGGAAATCCTCGATAAAATCATAATAAATGAATATCTATGATATTAACAATATGCAATGCAATGCGGAAACTAGAAAGCTATGCATGAACAGTGATGCAATGAGATGTGTGCATGTGACTAGCAATCCTATATATCCATATTGATGAATTAAATATATCAAAGGCAGGTTTATTAATCAATAATTGGTGCGAGTGATAAGATACGGATTAACTAGTTATAAGGTGTTCGTGGCATAGCAATTACCAAGGCGTGTGTGTCCCCATGAATAGTGCTCATGCATCATTAACCAATAGTAATTGTGTGAGTGTCCTATGAGGTACTAGCACAGTATAAATGCATATGATAAATGATGCATTGCAACGGGATAAATAATTAGGAACTACACATATAATTATAGGTACTAAACTACATTCTAGCAATCGGGCGTCTGCGCTTTCCAAACGATTTCCCCCGTAGATGTGTACATCTACTCACCGGAACGCCTCCGCTAGTCCGATTCGATCACCGCCTTTCCTTTCCGCACTGCGTCTGATGTGCAGGGTACCTAGGTATGCTTATGAGGTCTCACAAGGTATCAACCATGCCAAATTCAAATTTTTCTTGTGCCTACAAACCCTAATACGGATCGTTAACTAGAATTTTAGGCGAAACAAGCAACTAGTTAACAACTAAACTAAGAGTGAACGGAAAATACAACCTTTGTAGATCCGGTCCTCCACCTCCATAGCTCCATAATGAAGTCCCCTCGCTGCGATCATCGGATCCCGGGCTCTAGCGTCGGCTTCATCGGAGAAATGGGCGGGCTAGGTCGTCGACTTCGATGCCGAAGATGATCTACGTCGAGGCAACACAAGATCAAGCTCCAACTTCACCAAGCAATGAAACTTGTGAAGAAAACACCCTATACTACTTGGCAAGTGGTAGAGGAAGAAGAAATAGGAAGTGGGTTCACTTTAGAATTGGATTTCTCACTCTTTTTCTCATGTTGCAATTGATGGAGGCAAGGTTTCTTCTTTGTTGAAGAAGAAGAAGAAGAAGAAGAAAGAATATGATGACTATTATTTTAAAATAGAAAACAAAATGATACTTATCATAATCTCAACCATGGTTTAGTGTAGAGAAATAACTAGGGTTTAGTTGAATGGTTAGGGTTATGACATGAAGACAAAATGGTCACTTAGTCAAAGCTTCATGAAGCATCAACAACAAAACAAACTAAGCCACCATTTCATTTTTGCCCAAAATGAATTAATGAATAAATAAGTAAATGAATAAGTAAGTAAATCAAAACCCTAACCATTAACATAACCATGGTTTAATTCTTTACACAAACCCAAGTTTGCATGTATCATCAAACATGATACAATCTTGTGCACAAAAGTATATCACATATACAATGTGCACAACAAGTGAGAAAATCCATCTAAAGTGAACAAATACTAGTTAATATAATGTAATATATCAAATATATAATTATACATTAAATCATTAAATCAACACTTGATTTAACGATCCGGTCATATCGCATATGACCGACTAATATCCAATGTATCGGCTTATCGAATCAATCCTCGATTCGATAACTAGGTTATATCGCATACAACCAATCGATACATTCATCGTGAGAATAGAATACGGTATCACATACATGCATTATTCTCGGTCCCGCACATATCTCATATGCGCTCCTATTTCATTTCGCTTGAGCCAGGAAACCTCTATGTAGGACTCTAAAGACTCGTCAATACGCCGGCAGCAAGTGATGATCATATCAAACACCCACAAGCCGCAAGCGGTCTGCTAAACGTAACGGCCACCCGGGTGTTGAGCGATCAGAAGATCGACGAGCAAGCCCGCTCACACTCCTGTGAATCCAACCAGTAACACTTACCGTACAGTCCGGTCTCGTCGTCTGATATGTCGCATATCTCGCCTAGGGGTGGTAAACGTCAGACCCCAATAGCTCGATAAGTCGTGTCGATATGAGGTCTATAACAGTTCGAGAAACTACTGGTAACACATACCAGTAAATCTCAGCAACCCTGGACAGGGATTTCCGGTTATAGCCAATCAAACACAGCGCAACATCAACTCCCTATACCGGGAGAGACGAATCCCCTCCTATCGCTCATTGCCTCCATGTGATTCGGGACTGTACCCAAAAACCACCGTTTTGCACGACCTCTTGGACGTGGTAAGGTGGAAATCAAAGCACAGTGGGAATCACACAAGACTCTATGACGATCTCGGGTCAACAGACTACTCTGTACCAGTGTCACCAGAGAACTGCCATCTGACGTAAGGTATAATACCATCTGGGAGTTCTCGGCGAGTCCGTCCAGTGTACCCAGTCTCCACTGAGCACCCGTATATCATCTCTGATGTCAGACACCAATGGATATGGGATCATCCATCGCCCATCTGTATGGGTCGAGAAGGTACACGCTCGTCTACTCTAGTATATCGATGCCCCGTCTTGATACACTCACGACTAGGGACTTTGAATGTCACGACCCGAAATTGGCCCGTGACGGCCCTAATACTCCGCAACGCCTAAAGACGCAACGGAGTAAAAGAAAGCCAAACCCAGAAATCTAAACCATGAAAATACGGAAAAGATAATATAAGTTTTGAAACATTTGAAATCACAACCCAAATTCTTTAAAAAGGTCTACTTTCTTTCTTTAAAATTTTAGCAACACCCCTTTTTTGTAAAGACTAATTAAGATGAATACAACAGAATATACGACGCCGTAGCGAAGAAATAAAGACAATAGAGAAAAGCTGTATTTATAAGAGACATCAAATCCACAATAATACACATAACGTCCTCACTAAGTCTCTAAGTCAACAATACAATAGTAGATGGAGAGTACAAGTACAACGAATATACAAAATGAAATACAGATGACCACCAAAACCCACCTAAGCAAAATAGTACTGTGAGCTGATGCGGTATCTGTAGCAAAAGATGATAGCTGGATAGCTGAATAGAGGAATAGCATGCCTCGACTACTCTGGGGAACAACCTGAAACACCTGTGGCACAACGGGGGTGAGTTGCCAACTCGTGAATAGTAGATAACATATGCAGGTAATCGCAGGAATGCACATACAGCATGAATCTAAGATATGCGATTACAGTAATAACATGTCATGCAAATGCTGAAATAAGGGAAGTACAGTAACATGTACAATCCATATGTGAAACAGTAATAACATGACAATAATATGCAATAACCGTGCAATAGGGATATGTGAAAGTAGATATGCAACTATCATAAGGGTATACTAACAGGTACTACCAATATATGAATCTGTGCATAAGGTAGATGAGGGTGTGGTATAGGGTGGAATATGTCATTTCCACGGAAACCTGACATCGTGGTAGGATCACAATCCATCAAGACACTCATATCCCAAAATCCTCAAATCAGCCCCCAACTGGGCTCTCACATCACATAGGTCTCACATCACCTCAATGTACGATATCGAGTAGCTCTCCTATGTCTCGAATGTACAAATCTACAATCTCTTTCATATCCAATGTCCAATCTCAATGAATCACCTATATCCCAAGTCGAATCTCGAGTAAGTTTCTAACATCCTAAGGGTATATATGTATTTGCAGAAATAAATATGATGGGGGCAATACACATATATTAGCGTCCCATTCCATTAATATTGGTGTAAGGGTATATATAACAACGGCTAAATCCCCTGTTATATATACAAAAGGGGTTTAAGAGAAATATCATGAAAACAATGTGCCAAGCATCGACACAGAAATCCTCGTATATCGGGCTCCGTCAGTCGGGATCGGCCCACGGGGTCCGTCTGCGGTATCGACCGTCGGCCCCGGCAGTACAGATCATCCCGCATCCATCTCTCGACTCTGGCCAGTATCCTCCGGACAACTGCCAGGTCCAACCAATCACCGGTAGGTACTCGCCCGCCTCCAGGCTCAATCGGCAATCCCATCGATCTTCTTGCCGAGGGGAACCATACCGGGCTTCACCATGTACTCTCATACGGCAACTACACCTCGTATGGAGAATATAATCAGCACCGATAAAACTCATGGGGGATGCGCAAATATCATATCAAGGAAACCGGGTTGTTCCTTGTATGCATAAATTCATGAACCCCCACGGTTCCCAAATCCCGAAAACATCATATAAAATCCAGATAAACAATGCGCAAATCCAGGAATAAATATATATACGATATATCTGAATGCAAGCAGGTAAACAAAAGTATATAGCTGAACCAGATGTATGCAAAATCAATAGGGTACAGCCAAGTATAGGTATCTACCTATAAGAACTGATGTCGTATACCCCCTGGGTATAAGTAACATATGTAGGAAACCCTCCCGGTATAACTAAAATATATGCATGGTATACCTGTAGCTGTATCACAAAGTGTATATGTACCTATCGCTAAAGGTAAGATACATTACAGGTATACGATAAGATAGATGTCAAGTATGATAAGCAATAGTATCTATAAGGGGTTGTGTGTGACATGGCAATTATTGACGGTGTGTGTGTAACATACAATCCGTGCTCATGCAACATGAACCGTCAGTAATGTGTGCAGTGCCCTACGGCTGCTAGTCACAGTACAACTATATCAAAGAAATAACATAAAGGCGCAATTCTAACAATGACGTAGAATACGCGACAGGTATTTGAATCCTAGCCCAGACGCATAACGCCATGCGGGCGATTCCCTTGTAGATGTTAAATCTACTCACCTACGCCTCACGCAAGGTGAATCCTACCATCTGCTCCCCCTATAGCCGTGTCCGTAGTCCCTGTCTGCAAACCTGCAAATAAGACATGGAAATCACATATAAGCCAAATATCCCGCGAAACGCGATATCGAACCAAAACGAGAAACTCGCGTCGCGAACTAAACGCGCGTGTACACGATACGCTGAATCGTGTGTGTACGCGTCTAAAACTATCGCGACACGCCGCGATACGCTGGATCACAGAACCCACTCACGTATCGCGCGTATCGCGCAAACACAACGGACACCAAAAACGACATATGATCCCAGATTTTCCTACAGGTAATATATCATAAAACTAGACATGCCAAAGACCTAGACAACACAGCAGGGACCCCTAGCCCAGAGCCCAACACCCCTGTCCCCCTCTTGGCCGCAAATTGCGGCCAATATGGATAAATTGGCGGCCACTGTTGGGAATGGGGGTCTCGTATTCTGGTGGTGTTATCTATACCTAGTGTACATGCTCCAGTTTCCTCAATTTTGTTCTGTAGGGTCCGGGTCCATATCAGATCACAGAAGTCTAATATATCGCTTAAAAATCACCAATTTGCACTAAAAGGAAACCCTATGGTATTTTAGTGTAATCTAGGGAAATTTTCAGTTAAAGTGACCCTAACAACACTAAAATAGGTAGGGTTATCTAACAAAATCATCAATTTGCCATCACAACTCACAAATCACCAAAACTAGCTCTAAACTAGCTAGTTAACACTAACCGACACCAATTAACACATAAGCTAGCAATAAGGGAAATTGGGTCCAAGAGTTATACCCTAAAGACCTCCAAGAAGCAGGTGAAGAAGTGTGTGAGGGGTTGCTACTGCTGCTGGGGCTCCTGCTGCTACAGTTGCTGCTACTGCTGCTTGCCTCTGCTGCTGCTGCTTCTGAAGCTGCTGCTGCTGTTGCCTTCTGCTGCTGCTGCTTCTGAAGCTGCTGCTGCTGCTGCTGGGTCAGGTGAGTGTGTGTGTGTGTGTTTGAGAGAGTGAGGGAATGAGGAATGAAAATGAGAAGAATAAATGAGAGTAACACTAAACCTCTCCCTTCTCTCTCTCTTTCCTCATTAATGAGGTATGGTTCACTCCATGCCCCCCATGCCCTCTCTCTCACACAAAGTCAACATTTAAATAAATATTAAAACCTTTTCCAAATTCATTTTATTTCCACTTTAAAACCATCATGAATAAATACAACCATGCATACTATTAACCCAAAAGCACCTAAACAATAATTATTAACTTAAGACAATGGTTAGCTAACCATGATTGCTAATCATGTTTAACCCCAAAAACAACCCTAGTTATCATGCACAAGTGTGTGCAAGGCTAGGAAAAATCTACTAAAATACTCAATAAATAGGATAAAATATTTAAAACTAAATTTGGTAAACTTTTTATTAAAAACCATATATTAAAATATAATTAGCTACAAAACACATTCTAAGGTGTTACAATCTCCCCCCCATAAAAGAAATTCGTCCCCGAATTTTAAAAATATACCGATACGCGTACCTTCAAAGAGAAGATTAAAATCCTCAAATCTCGCTCGCAGCCTCCAAGCGATTATCTCACTATACGGCTACGTCCAAGAAAACCCTTCACAGATGGCAAGACCCTTGACCGATGTTTCTCCACCTGCCGAGCCATTAACACAATTGGCTGCTGGTGAACGAAAGATCGCGTCACGCTAAATGGTCTGGTGCCAAAACATGTGAGAAAGGTCAAGAAGGTAGTTGTAGAGTATCATCACAAGGAAAACGGGGTGAAAATCTAATAATCTGGACGGAAGTGCCAAATTAAAGGCAACGAAACTAACTCGCTTATAGGATCTCAGAAAGACCTAAATCCTGGGACAAGCTTCCCAAAATCCAACACGTCATTCATCGGAAAGTCCGTAGGAATACATGATCTGTCCCTGTGAACTCGAGTCTATGGCTAACACAGTCGGCATAAGACCTCAGTTCGCAATGGACAATTCCCATCCTGACCTGAATCAATTGGATCATCTCCGAAGTCTCTAGACTAGCTGGGGTCCAAGGTCCTACTTACACGGAGTCAGAAGAACAACAGACGGGTGATTGACACGACCTAACCCCTAAGCCTAAGGTTGGCCAATTGGAGTGTCTCCTGATAACAGCTATCGAAGGAGAACCCTAACGATGGCGAGTGACGATCCCCAACCGCTGTCCACAACCAAACAACCCACAACTTAACAAAACAACTGAGTGAACTGAGTATAACCGGACGACAAGAATCCGGATGGAGTCACACCCTGACTAACCCTGGGTAGAAACCATAACGGAATTCATGGAGATCTGCTCCCATCCCTGCTTCGGAACGGTAAAAGATTGCGATTCTCCAGCCGGCCTCAGATGCTCGACTCAAGCACACAACAAGACAGACACCTTGAAACGAAACCTGAAACATCTCTTTACATCCTGTCCACCTGTAACCATCTCACAAGTCACGTCACTATTGGCGGAACTTGAATGCACCTAGAGAGTTGACAGATGTGCATGCTCTAGGGTTTCACGTCTCTACCCGATGAAACCAGGTACACAAACGCGCCCCTAACTTAGCACATCATTGTCACAAATCAAGGTCTCCGAATCATTACCCAGCCGAGTATGCTCGAGTATCACTGACGAACGAGTATCGGCGGGCAGTGTCTCGCGAAAACGTCTTAAGGAAAGGTGGTCGGGCACGGACATGAGCAAGCTGTCCCCTCCGTAGAGACGAACCAAGCTATACTCGACGATCACACAGAAACTGTAAATCTGCAGAAGACTGTCACAACAATCAAAATCTGCTGCAGGAAGATGTACATTAGCTCTAGTGGTCCGTCGAAAATCTGACACGACTCTCAAGTAAGTGGTGTCCCTAAATTTCCAACGCAAAACCACCGCGGACATCTCCAGATCATGAGTGGAATATCCTTCTCGTACTTCCTCCAAATGTAGGGAAGCAAAAGCGATAACTCTATAGTGTCACCTCAGTACACACTCGAGCCCACCCAAGAAACATTACAGTTAAACAACAAAGTCGCCCGAACCAAAAGCAAAGAAAGAACTGATGCAGTTGTTAACAGAATCTCCAACTGCCGAAAACTCCGTACACATGCCTCAGTCCAAGGAAAAGAAACCTCCATCTTGGTCAATTCAGTCGACGGTGCAGCACTACTCTCGTAATCCTGCACGAAACGGCGGTAAAAACCTGCTAAGTCCAAGAATCTGCGGATCTCTGTCCTGCACACATGTCTGGACCTAAGCTGTACGGTCACGATCTCCCTCGGAACCATACGAAACCGTCTCCCGTGACTACAAGACCTAGGAGTCAACACCAAAACAAGCCTGAAGAAACACTTCGAGAATTTAGCAAACTGCTGGTGTCCTCCCAGTATCTGCAAAAAAAATCCTCAAGTGCTGCTCCTGTTCCTCAAGACACATTAGATAGACCAGAATGTCGTAAATAACACAACAGAAACTGATCGAGGAACGGCCTGAAGAAATTCGGTTCATCACATCTACGAATGCTGCTAGGGCATCAGTGAATCCAACGACTCACAAAACACATAAAGCCCGTAGCATGCACAAGGCAGTCTTCGGAATGCCACCACCCCGAATCCGCAATAATGATGACCTGATCCCGAACAAACTTAGAAAAATGTCTCGCACCCTGGAGCTGATCGAAGAAGTCGTCAATGTGAGGTAAGGGACACCTATCCGCACCGTAGGCCGGTTCAATTGACGATCCGTCGATACACAACCTCAAACTGCCGTCTTCCTTCTCGACGAACAGAAATCGGAGCCTCCAAAAGCGAAACACTCAGACGCACAAAACTCCCCAACAAATAACTCTGCAGCAGATCCTTAAGCTCTCTAAGCTTCGCCGGCTTATCCTGAACAACGTCGGAAAAACTCTCGCACGAAAGGAACCCGGTCCAACAATCCCACTGTGGCTCCGGTATCACGAATGAACGCCAAGAATCCGCGACATCTCCTCAGTAGCCGACTAGCGAAAAAGCTGAATTCAAGCTGTAAGAGGCGGCACAGCTATCCGCCTGCACAACAAGAATTGACCTGCCGGGAAAACAAAACTGACTGTTTCCTCACGGTAGTCCATAGACGCCTAACACGTAGTTAACCAGTCCGTGCCCAGGAGAACGTCAAATCCAACATCTCTAGAAGGATCGAAACGACGGACGAATCTCTATCTCCTATCCGATTGGCACAAAACTGAAATACGTGTCGCGCAACAAAAGAATCGCTGGCAGAAGTTAACACCACTACGACTAATCTACCCAACCACGGTACAAGCAAGAAAACAAACGAATATATGGAAAGAACAAATAAATAAAAGATACCTGAAGACTCCACATTGGACGTCTGCGCGTCCCGATGAGTAAAAGCAAACTCCTGTGTCTGCCCTCTACTCGCAGTTGGATGAACTCCTCTGGTAGACTGAGCCCTCTGAGCGAATCTTCCACGTCCACGGCCTCTCTGAATACGACTCTGACGAGGTGCTAAGGAACAATCCCTGACGAAGTGCTGAAGGCTTCCGCATCGAAAACATCCACGCGCTGACTGCTGACCATCCTGGGGGTGAGAGCTGAACGACTGTCCTCGTCCTAAGCCTCTGCTACTCCCGCGACGGCCACGAAATCTGTCTCGATGACCAAACCTCTGCCTCTGGGCTGGTACGCTGGTACGAGTCCTCCACTATCCAGGAACTCTCTGAGCCTCTGGAATATGCGCCTCGTCAACTGGAGCTGCAATCACTGGTGCTATGTAAGTGACGTACTGCTGCATGCTGATCGTAAGGGACAGCTGAGTAACAGGGGTGACAACCTCCTGTCGTTGCTCCCGAACGACATCAACCAAGGAACTCATCGTCTGGCAGAAGTCCTGCATCTCTACCAAAAGTCTATCCATAGTATAGATCGTAGGCTGATCCGTCTGCACCTGTGCAACTAGAGTGCCATCCTGGTCAGTACTCGTCTCACCCGAGCCAACTCTGACCTCGGCCCTCGCTGCATCACTCTGAGTCTCCATAGTCATCGGCGGAAAGGCTAAGCAAAATAGATATAAGATTCGATGAGAATAAGGAAATCGAATCTTAAGGATAGGAATCATCAAGGAAGGAATTTCAAGCAAATTGTACTTAGGTTACTTAATGCCAGGTTCCGCACCATGGGTATGCTGCAGACATACACACTCTACGTTACTCTGCTTAAGCTACCTACTCCATCATACTAAGGTCATCGTACACTCCGAAAGGTAAAACCTAACGTTCTGATACCAACTTTGTCACGACCCGAAATTGGCCCGTGACGGCCCTAATACTACGCAACGCCTAAAGACGCAACGGAGTAAAAGAAAGCCAAACCCAGAAATCTAAACCATGAAAATACGGAAAAGATAATATAAGTTTTGAAACATTTGAAATCACAACCCAAATTCTTTAAAAAGGTCTACTTTCTTTCTTTAAAATTTTAGCAACACCCCCTTTTTGTAAAGACTAATTAAGATGAATACAACAGAATATACGACGCCGTAGCGAAGAAATAAAGACAATAAAGAAAAGCTGTATTTATAAGAGACATCAAATCCACAATAATACACATAACGTCCTCACCAAGTCTCTAAGTCAACAATACAATAGTAGATGGAGAGTACAAATACAACGAATATACAAAATGAAATACAGATGACCACCAAAACCCACCTAAGCAAAATAGTACTGTGAGCTGATGCGGTATCTGTAGCAAAAGATGATAGCTGGATAGCTGAATAGAGGAATAGCCTGCCTCGACTACTCTGGGGAACAACCTGAAACACCTGTGGCACAACGGGGGTGAGTTGCCAACTCGTGAATAGTAGATAACATATGCAGGTAATCGCAGGAATGCACGTACAGCATGAATCTAAGATATGCGATTACAGTAATAACATGTCATGCAAATGCTGAAATAAGGGAAGTACAGTAACAGGTACAATCCATATGTGAAACAGTAATAACATTACAATAATATGCAATAACCATGCAATGGGGATATGTGAAAGTAGATATGCAACTATCATAAGGGTATACTAACAGGTACTACCAATATATGAATCTGTTCATAAGGTAGATGAGGGTGTGGTATAGGGTGGAATATGTCATTTCCACGGAAACCTGACATCGTGGTAGGATCACAATCCATCAAGACACTCACATCCTAAAATCCTCAAATCAGCCCCCAACTGGGCTCTCACATCACATAGGTCTCACATCACCTCAATGTACGATATCGAGTAGCTCTCCTATATCTCGAATGTACAAATCCACAATCTCTTTCATATCCAATGTCCAATCTCAATGAATCACCTATATCCCAAGTCGAATCTCGAGTAAGTTTCTAACATCCTAAGGGTATATATGTATTTGCAGAAATAAATATGATGGGGGAAATACACATATATTTGTTAGTTATATGTATGCCCTAGAGGCAATTACTGTATATAGGATGTATATTGTAGTGGATGCTGGGACATATATAGGGAGGACTTTCTTGCTCGACATGATAGTATGCTATCTGGTTGATCTTTACCTTAACGTGTATGCTGATTGTCTCTCTGTTACATGTTGGTAAAGCCCTTAAGATGTGTGCTTGACTACCTGGACTATGATGCGGATCATACTAGTGGGGACATGGTAGTCCATAAGTACATCCTTAAAAGTCCCTAGTCGTGGGTGTATCGAGACGGGGCATCGATATACCAGAGTAGACTAGCGTGTACCTTCTCGACCCATACAGATGGGCGATGGATGATCCCATATCCATCGGTGTTTGACATCAGAGATGATATACGGGTGCTCAGTAGAGACTGGGTACACTGGACGGACTCGCCGAGAACTCCCAGATGGTATTATACCTCACGTCAGATGGCAGTTCTCTGGTGACACTGGTACAGAGTAGTCTGTTGACCCGAGATCGTCATAGAGTCTTGTGTGGTTCCCACTGTGCTTTGATTTCCATCTTACCATGTCCAAGAGGGCGTGCAAAACGGTGGTTTTTGGGTACGGTCCCGAGTCACATGGAGGCAATGAGCGATAGGAGGGGATTCGTCTCTCCCGGTATAGGGAGTTGATGTTGCGCTGTGTTCGATTGGCTATAACAGGAAATCCCTGGCCAGGGTTGCTGAGATTTACTGGTAAGTGTTACCAGTAGTTTCTCGAACAGTTATAGACCTCATATCGACACGACTTATCGAGCTATTGGGGTCTGACGTTTACCACCCCTAGGCGAGATATGCGACATATCAGACGATCAGAGAGGACTGTACGGTAGTGTTACTGGTTGGATTCACTGGAGTGTGAGCGGGCTTGCTCGTCGATCTTCAGATCGCTCAATACCCGGGTGGCCGTTACGTTTAGCAGACCGCTTGCGGCTTGTGGATGTTTGATATGATCATCATCCGCTGCCGGCGTATTGACGAGTCTTTAGAGTCCTACACAGAGGTTTCCTGGCTCAAGCGAAACGAAATAGGAGCGCATATGAGATATGTGCAGGACCGAGAATAATACCAGTATGTGATACTGTATTCGATTCTCGCGATGTGACATTGATCGGTTATATGCGATATAGCCGGGTTATCGGATCAAGTGTTGATTCGATAAGTTGTTACTAATAATACTAGTCGGTTATATGCGATATGACCGGATCGTTAAATCAAGTGTTGATTTAATGATTTAATGCATAATAATATATTTGATATATTACTTTGCATTAACTAGTATCGGTTCACTTTAAATGGATTTTCTCGCTCGGGTGTGCACATTGTATATTCGATATAGTTTTGTGCACTTGCTTGTATCATGTTTGATGATGCATGCCTTATGGTTAAGTGTTAAGAATTAAACTATAGTTAAGTGGGTGATTAGGGTTTTTGATTTCATTTTATTCATTTATCTTTTTGGAAAAAGAAAAGGCAAAATGAGGAAAATGGTTGCTTTTTTTGTTCATTCATGAACCTTCATGAAGACTTTGACCAAATGACCATTTTGTCTCATGCTTAACCCTAACCACTCACTTAAACCTTAGTTAACTCTCTACATCTAACCATGGTTCAATATATGATAAGGATTGGTTTTTCTTTTCTTTTCTAATTAATCTTATCATATTATTCTTCTTCTTCTTCCTTGCTTCAAGTGAAGAAAAGCATACCTCATCAATGGTGATTGATGTGTTTGAGTGAGAAATCCAATTCTAAAGTTAACCCACTTCCTATTTCTTCATCCTCTACCTCTTGCCAAGTAGTAGAGTGTGTTTTCTTCATAAGTTTCTTGACTTGGTGAAGTCGGAGCTTGATTTAGCGATGCCTCGACGTAGATCATCTTCGGCATGGACATCGACGACCTAGCTTGCCCATTCTCCGACGAAGCCGACGCTAGTGCCCGGATTTGATTTGGACAGCGGAGATGACTTCGTTGCGGAGCTATGGAGGTGGAGCACCGGATCTACAAAGGTTGTATTTCCCTATTCCCTTAGTTAAGTGTTAACTAGTTATCTTTTCGCCTAGTTTTCTAGCAAACGATCCGTAGTCGGGTTTCTCGGCACCGTTAAAATTTTAATTTGGCATGATCGATGCCTTGTGAGACCACATTAGGGTGCCTAGGAACCCTACAGTGGTATCAGAGCCTAGCTAGAGCCTTAGGCGAAGTCTAGACGGAATTTGAAGTCCGAACGAACCCGAAACCCCGAATCAAACTAGCTCTCTGGACATTTTCTGTTTTTCTGGATTTTTGTGAATTAAAAATTGCTAAAAAATTCAGTAAGAAAAAATAAGAATTACGATGCAAAAATTATTGGATGAACAGTAGCTTATGCGGCGGTTCCGCGGCTCAATCATGACGTCATCCCTTACTGTTTGCACAGTAATTCCTGATAAATTCTTCTGAGTTTTCTGGGAATTTTTAAAATTTATTCAAGAGTTGAAGTATCTGGGATTCTTTTGGGGATTCGGTGTTTCGATCGGAGTATCAAATTTTGTCTGTGTGGCTTTCCGGATAAATTATAGAATATGTTAAAAAGTTCGACCGGATATAAATACCCAATTTTTCCCCTGTCGGGAAATTTCCAAGTGTTGGATTTTTCCGTAGTTTAACGACGTTCTAAGTAGTGCAAGTAACGCGATGGTCCCTCTAGAAGACAACAAACCTTAACTCGATTATGTGACCGTCTTGAACTGCCCTTTGAACCTTCGGGTTTGGGGCAGTACGGCGTGCCACATGTGAGGTGTTGGCTTGACCCTTCTACGGCTGGACCGTTGGTACTGAGGCACGAACGGAATGTTGTTAGACTTATTTCATGTGTTGAGCTGTATCGGGAAAAGTTGGGTGTTCGATTGTTCGATCGGAAAGTTTGACATTTTCTATTTATCCGGAATGTGATACAATAATTGGAATTCACAAGAAGTTATGAGATAACTGAATGAATGTTATAAACATAGCAATTTAGTCTCACTTGATCGGTTGCCACGGAATTTTGATGTGATCAAAAGTCCGTCGCAATCACGTAGCGTACGCGGATACTCGCCGGGTAAACTTAATAGACAGCCTCACTCCATAGCCCCGACCAAGTGACTGTAGGAGAACCCCGTCGCCGAAAGCATCCGTTCGGGTGCTCGCGGCAGCGGTGTTCCGCCTTGGTGCACTTCGTCGACGGTATCGGGGGTGCAGCCGTCTACTGAAGTTTGCGACGAGCATTCGATCAAATTGTCGGGAATCTTGTTGAATTGCCCGACTCGATATTGAAAAGTGTTTTCGATAATGAGACTAAAATGCGGGGTTTATAATTGTTAGGCATGCGATGTCTAAGTAATTCATTTGGTCAGGCATGCGATGTCTGAGGTGGTTGCGGATTCCAACTGTTGTAGTTTTACACTTTCTTTTCTGTGACCGTAAGTGTAATATGTGATATCGCCGGTTTCGTTGCTATATGTCAACGACAATTGGGATGCGCATATTTACTTACGTTGATGACATGTGATGTTATGTGTTGCTGGATATGTTATATTGGATCGTCGTGTTTGAATAGCAGGGGTTTTTTATGTGAGATGAGTGTTTTTCATTTTCATTCATGTAAAAACTTGTATGTAATATTCTTTTATTGGGACGCTTCCAGGTTGCGGAAGTTGTCACCGTTTGTATATTATTCACTTTTCCGCACTAGGATAGACCCAAGGAGGAGGGCACAAGTAACCGGGTTCTGGAGTCCAGTGGGAGACCAACTCGAGGAGTCGAGTCTGGGTCTCCTAACTCCAGAATTGGTAGGGTTGCTTGCCGCTCTCGTAGGGGTCTAGGGGTGTGGGTTTGGCTATTCATCACGGCCGTGGAATCCGTGTTTTATACTGGCTCGTATTGAAAACACGGACGTCCTAGTATATCCAATATTTCATATGTTTCTTCTGCTGCGATATCTGTGATGTGATCATGTGATGTTCTGTGATAGATACAGTATATAGTATATATGATATATTATATAGATGTTACTTATGTTTTACACCCGCGCTAGCCCTGCCCCGCTCTGCCGTTAGTTACCTAACCTAACGGTGCACGAGGGGACATCGAGGCGAATGCGGATGGCATAAGTGTACGTCGTATTTATCTGTGATGTTTAGGTACTTAAATGATGGGACTTCATTAATGTGATTAATGAAATAAAAGAAACCTAAGATGTTGTAGAATCGAATTTCAAAATAAAACAGGTAGCTACAGTTCTTGCTTTGCACAGCGGTATATATGATATATCCTGCACCTTATTCGATAAGGAAAGGACCGAGATCCCTTCACCGGGAGTGACTCCTTTAGCAATAACTGGCAGATGCTACACACTCGGTTTGTCTTTTGATTGCTTCTAAGAATTTTTGCTTTGCACAGTGATATATATGATATATCCCGCACCTCATTCGACGAGGAAAGGACCGACGATCCCTTCACCGGGAGTGACTCCTTTAGCAAAACTAGAAAAGCCTCAAAAGCACTCCATTTCAAAATTCATTCGATCCTGCAACGATATCAAGTTCATTACGCAATAGGTTTTCAGAAAAACCTGTCGTAGCCCTCCGTCATTTCAGATAAGTTGTATATAGTATTCGTGCTGTATTTGTTGGCTTTCGTCAAGGTGCAGTGTGCGGTAGCTATATGCTGCTTATCTGCTAGCATAAGATGCGATTGGATTAGGGTTGTCGTGCGGCTTTGTTGGCTTTCGTCAAGGGTCGTGCTGGTGGGTTTAATTCGATCAAGAAATGTACGGGTTGAACTTGACTAGCGGGCTATGGTTTGTTGGCTTTCGTCAAGGTCATGGCACGTTAGGGGCAAAATATTATCGGGAATTTCAAGTGTTGAAATGTGCAATGAGATTGCATACCTTCTATGAGATAGTTGGATCCCGATACCCGCTGCGAGTAAGAGTTACTCCTGGGAGAGTTTTATACATTACAATTAGCCGATCAAGTAGGTGTCTAGAAAGGTGTTAACGGGGTTATGCCTCTGGGAAAACGAGGTTTACATTAATTAGGTTCGTGCGAAAGCACGGGGGACCTCCCTCAAAGTACCGACACTGGCCTGGCTGAAAGATTGGCGAACTTGTAGTGTGTAATTAATCCCGGCTAGTCTTTCCTTTTAGGGTTTGAAGGAAGATTTGATAAAAAGCAGTAGGAGCCATCCTGATTAGATAAAATAATAACCAATCTATTCTTGACAGAGCGCACGCTGAGTGTTTTCTTCTCTCTCTCTCCAGGTAGCGACCCTATCACGCCTTAATCAAGATAATAATACGGATATTTGACCGAACCCGCTTGTTATACTGAGCTGGGGAACGTTGGTCCCGCTCCAACTTATAATTGTTATAAGACAGAGCAGGAAATTGGGGAATACCAGAATTCCCGTGCTGCCCAAACGAAGAGAGTGCATGCTGATGCATCATCTTCGGATGTGTTCATTATACAGAACTGTTTCTCAGTATCCTTTACGTCCTGGGTATATGATACCGGATCAGGATCCCAGATATGTAATCTGTTACTTAGGGCTACAGATAGGTAGAGAACTGAGAACGGGTGATAAGTTTCATGAGGCAGAAAACGGGGCAAGTGTTGCAGCCAAGTCTGTTGGTCACTGTCACCCTGTATTACCAATACATTGATTCTGAACGAATGTTATTAGATACCGAACCTGATATACAAAATCATATCAGTCTCTTTATTAGTAAAGAAAGGATATAATTTTGTATTGATGGATAATGTTTTGAACATTTCCTATATCAAAGGTTGATCGGTTCAGGCACGTTATCTAAAAGCATTGATGTTCTAAATCAAACTACAGTTCTTAGTATATGGAACACACACAAGAGGAAGAGTTCAGAAATGAACGAATTCTTCTTGAGGCATTGTAGACTAGGTCATATCAATGCGACCCGACTAGCTAAGTTACATGTAGATGCATATTTAAATCAGTTTGAATTTACATCTTTTGAAACTTGCGAGTCATGTCACAAAGATATAATGACCACAGCTCTGTTTATTGGAAACAGAGAAAGAGTTAGTAAACTCTTGGGACTGATACATGATGATGTATGTAAGGTCTCCTGTCTACACATGCCAGGAATGGTTCTTTATACTTCATTACGTTCTCTGATGATCTTTCGAGTTTCCGACCTATGTTCTTGTTGAAACACAAGTCCGAACCTTTTGAGATATTCACAGAATATAAGCTAGAAGTAGAGAACCAAAATACGGGTATAAGTATTATGTCCCTTGATGTGATCAAGGAGGAGAATACTTGAGCACGGAAATCCTGGACTATTCTAAAGGAGAATGAGATTCTCTCTCGGCATTACTCCTCCGAATACACCATAGCACGATGGTATATCGGGGCGGAGCATTCACACCCTATATGATAAGGTGTGCTCTATGATGAGTACTACTGAGTTACCTTTTTCTTTTTGGGAGTTATGCACTTGAGAAGCTGCATACCTATTGAATAGGGTTCGAATCAAATCAGTTGCCTACCACTTCATATGTGATATGGAAAGGGAAGAGCCCATGTCTTAAGTTAGTTAAGATTTGGGGTTGTCCGGGCTATGTCCAAAAAGCAAAATCCGGACAAGCTCGAGGCAAGATCTGTTATGTAGAACTGGAAATGTTCCAGCTATACAAACTACAGCAGATGAATTGATAGAACCAAAGGATTCAATAGTTACCAATGAACCTCAGCCTCTCCGCCGATCTAGTAGGGTTTTCTCACCCACCTGAGAGATACATAGGTTTCTCTATGACAGTGGGAGCGAGGATTGCATCATGAGATGATGACCTAACTAGTTTCGAGCTGGCCATCAGGAGTAAGACTCTGTAAGAATGGCTGGATGCTTAGCGATCTGAGATGGAATCCATGTACACCAACAAAGTATGGACTTTGGTTGCAATATCTGAAGGGTTAAATCCCCATCAGGAGCAAGTATATCTTGAGAAGATTACTTGGTGTAGATGGAAAAGTTGAGACTTTCAAAGCTAGACTTGTTAAAGGTTTTCTTCATTGACCAGGCATGGATAATGATGAAACCTTTTCTAGTGGCTATGCTTAAGTCCATCCAGATCCTACTTACCACGGCTGCATACCATGACTACGATCTCTGGTGGTTGCGTGTCTTGACTGCTTTTCTAAATGATGATTTAGAGAGCGTCTATAAGTACACAGCCAGAGGGCTTCGTAGATAGTGGGAGCAGCGGAAACGTGTGCAAGATACTTTATAGGATAAAGCAGGCATCGCGGAGTTGGAACATCTGTTTTGATGAAGTAGTCAAAGAGTTTGACATCATCAAAATGGTAGATGAACCTTGTATAAACAAAAAGGTAGTAGGGAGTATGGTGGTGATCCTCGTAAAGTACGTGGATGACATACTCTTGATAAGAAAGGGGTTTCTTATGCTACGCTCGATCAATCTCCGCTTATCACAATGATTCTCCATATAGGATCATGATGATACCTGCTAAATCCTGAGTTTTGGATCTATGAGATAGATCTAAATAGATGTTAGGATACTCACTAGCTGTAGTGAGATGGTGTCAGTTGATCCTGGGGAGAATCACTGGAAGGGTTCCAGGGTGATAAAGACGACTGAATGTCAGTCGCAGGCATTGTCTTTACCCTCAGTATAGGGACGGTATGTTGGAAGAGTTCCAAGCTAGATACCGTGACATACTAGACGATAAAGGCAGGATACATCGCTACTTAAGATGCTACCAAAGAGGCAGTCTGGGTGTATATTGGTTCATCAGATGTACTAAGTTCCTCCCATTGTGTGACAATGGAGTTGTGGCTTATGCCAAGGAACGTCCGTCCCATCAGTGATCCAGACATATTCTAAGGCAGTATCACTTGATCATGGAGATGGTTGATCTCTAGGGAGATCGAGGTTAGGAGAGTAGACTCAGAGGACAACACAGCGGATCCACTCACAAAGGCCTGTTCCCAGAGAGAGACTTTTATGGGATGGTTGAGTATGAGATACTGCAACCACTGCTATCAGATGGCCCTAGTGCAAGTGGGAGATTGTTAGTTATATGTATACCCTAGAGGCCATTACTGTACATAGGATGTATATTGTAGTGGATGCTGGGACATATATAGGGAGGACTTTCTTGCTCTACATGATAGTATGCTATCTGGTTGATCTTTACCTTAACGTGTATGCTGATTGTCTCTCTGTTACATGTTGGTAAAGCCCTTAAGATGTGTGCTTGACTACCTGGACTATGATGTGGATCATACTAGTGGGACATGGTAGTCCATAAGTACATCCTTAAAAGTCCCTAGTCGTGGGTGTATCGAGACGGGGCATCGATATACCAGAGTAGACTAGCGTGTACCTTCTCGACCCATACAGATGGGCGATGGATGATCCCATATCCATCGGTGTTTGACATCAGAGATGATATACGGTTGCTCAGTAGAGACTGGGTACACAGGACGGACTCGCCGAGAACTCCCAGATGGTATTATACCTCACGTCAGATGGCAGTTCTCTGGTGACACTGGTACAGAGTAGTCTGTTGACCCGAGATCGTCATAGAGTCTTGTGTGGTTCCCACTATGCTTTGATTTCCATCTTACCACGTCCAAGAGGGCGTGCAAAACGGTGGTTTTTGGGTACAGTCCAGAGTCACATGGAGGCAATGAGCGATAGGAGGGGATTCGTCTCTCCCGGTATAGGGAGTTGATGTTGCGCTGTGTTCGATTGGCTATAACAGGAAATCCCTAGCCAGGGTTGCTGAGATTTACTGGTAAGTGTTACCAGTAGTTTCTCGAACAGTTATAGACCTCATATCGACACGACTTATCGAGCTATTGGGGTCTGACGTTTACCACCCCTAGGCGAGATATGCGACATATCAGACGATCAGAGAGGACTGTACGGTAGTGTTACTGGTTGGATTCACTGGAGTGTGAGCGGGCTTGCTCGTCGATCTTCAGATCGCTCAATACCCGGGTGGCCGTTACGTTTAGCAGACCGCTTGCGGCTTGTGGATGTTTGATATGATCATCATCCGCTGCCGGCGTATTGACGAGTCTTTAGAGTCCTACACAGAGGTTTCCTGGCTCAAGCGAAACGAAATAGGAGCGCATATGAGATATGTGCAGGACCGAGAATAATACCAGTATGTGATACTGTATTCGATTCTCGCGATGTGACATTGATCGGTTATATGCGATATAGCCGGGTTATCGGATCAAGTGTTGATTCGATAAGTTGTTACTAATAATACTAGTCGGTTATATGCGATATGACCGGATCGTTAAATCAAGTGTTGATTTAATGATTTAATGCATAATAATATATTTGATATATTACTTTGCATTAACTAGTATCGGTTCACTTTAAATGGATTTTCTCGCTCGGGTGTGCACATTGTATATTCGATATAGTTTTGTGCACTTGCTTGTATCATGTTTGATGATGCATGCCTTATGGTTAAGTGTTAAGAATTAAACTATAGTTAAGTGGTTGATTAGGGTTTTTGATTTCATTTTATTCATTTATCTTTTTGGAAAAAGAAAAGGCAAAATGAGGAAAATGGTTGCTTTTTTTGTTCATTCATGAACCTTCATGAAGACTTTGACCAAATGACCATTTTGTCTCATGCTTAACCCTAACCACTCACTTAAACCTTAGTTAACTCTCTACATCTAACCATGGTTCAATATATGATAAGGATTTCTTTTTCTTTTCTTTTCTAATTAATCTTATCATATTATTCTTCTTCTTCTTCCTTGCTTCAAGTGAAGAAAAGCATACCTCATCAATGGTGATTGATGTTTTTGAGTGAGAAATCCAATTCTAAAGTTAACCCACTTCCTATTTCTTCATCCTCTACCTCTTGCCAAGTACTAGAGTGTGTTTTCTTCACAATTTTCTTGACTTGGTGAAGTCGGAGCTTGATTTAGCGATGCCTCGATGTAGATCATCTTCGGCATGGACATCGACGACCTAGCTTGCCCATTCTCCGACGAAGCCGACGCTAGAGCCCGTATTTGATTTGGACAGCGGAGATGACTTCGTTGCGGAGCTATGGAGGTGGAGCACCGGATCTACAAAGGTTGTATTTCCGTATTCCTTTTGTTAAGTGTTAACTAGTTATCTTTTCGCCTAGTTTTCTAGCAAACGATCCGTAGTCGGGTTTCTCGGCACCGTTAAAATTTTAATTTGGCATGATCGATGCCTTGTGAGACCTCATTAGGGTGCCTAGGAACCCTACAATATTAGCGTCCCATTCCACTAATATTGGTGTAAGGGTATATATAACAACGGCTAAATCCCCTGTTATATATACAAAAGGGGTTTAAAAGAAATATCATGAAAACAATGTGCCAAGCATCGACATAGAAATCCTCGTATATCGGGCTCCGTCAGTCCGGATCGGCCCACGGGGTCCGTCTGCGGTATCGGCTCTCGGCCCCGGCAGTACAGATCATCCCGCATCCATCTCTCGACTCTGGCCAGTATCCTCCGGAAAACTGCCAGGTCCAACCAATCACCGGTAGGTACTCGCCCGCCTCCAGGCTCAATCGGCAATCCCATCGATCTTCTTGCCGAGGGGAACCATACCGGGCCCCTCCATGTACTCTCATACGGCAACCACACCTCGTATGAAGCATATAATCAGCACCGATAAAACTCATGGGGGACGCGCAAATATCATATCAAGGAAACCGGGTTGTTCCATGTATGCATAAATTAATGAACTCCCGCGGTTCTCAAATCCCGAAAACATGATATAAAATCCAGATAAACAATGCGCAAATCCAGGAATAAATATATATACGATATATCTGAATGCGAGCAGGTAAACAAAAGTATATAGTTGAACCACATGTATGCAAAATCAATAGGGTACAGCCAAGTATAGGTATCTACCTATAAGAACTGATGTCGTATACCCCCCTGGGTATAAGTAACATATGTAGGAAACCCCCCCGGTATAACTAAAATATGTGCATGGTATACCTGTAGCTGTATCACAAAGTGTATATGTACCTATCGCTAAAGGTAAGATACACTACAGGTATACGATAAGATAGATGTCAAGTATGATAAGCAATAGTATCTATAAGGGGTTGTGTGTGACATGGAAATTATTGACGGTGTGTATAGCGTACAATCCGTTCTCGTGCAACATGAACCGTCAATAATGTGTGCAGTGCCCTACGGCTGCTAGTCACAGTACAACTATATCAAGAAAATAACATAAAGGCGCAATTCTAACAATGATGTAGAATACGAGACAGGTATTTGAATCCTAGCCCAGACGCATAACACCATGCGGGCGATTCCCTTGTAGATGTTAAATCTACTCACCTACGCCTCACGCTAGGTGAATCCTACCATCTGCTCCCCCTGTAGCCGTGTCCGTAGTCCCTGTCTGCAAACCTGCAAATAAGACATGGAAATCACATATAAGCCAAATATCCCGCGAAACGCGATATCGAACCAAAACGAGAAACTCACGTCGCGAACTAAACGCGCGTGTGCACGATACGCTGAATCGTGTGTGTACGCGTCTAAAACTATCGCGACACGCCGCGATACGCTGGATCACAGAACCCACTCACGTATCGCGCGTATCGCGCAAACACAACGGACACCAAAAACGACATATGATCCCAGATTTTCCTACAGGTAAGATATCATAAAACTAGACATGCCAAAGACCTAGACAACACAGCAGGGACCCCTAGCCCAGAGCCCAACACCCCTGTCCCCCTCTTGGCCGCAAATTGCGGCCAATATGGATAAATTGGCGGCCACTGTTGGGAATGGGGGTCTCGTATTCTGGTGGTGTTATCTATACCTAGTGTACATGCTCCAGTTTCCTCAATTTTGTTCTGTAGGGTCCGGGTCCATAGCAGATCACAGAAGTCTAATATATCGCTTAAAAATCACCAATTTGCACTAAAAGGAAACCCTATGGTATTTTAGTGTAATCTAGGGAAATTTTCAGTTAAAGTGACCCTAACAACACTAAAATAGGTAGGGTTATCTAACAAAATCATCAATTTTCCATCACAACTCAGAAATCACCAAAACTAGCTCTAAACTAGCTAGTTAACACTAACCGATACCAATTAACACATAAGCTAGCAATAAGGGAAATTGGGTCCAAGAGTTATACCCTAAAGACCTCCAAGAAGCAGGTGAAGAAGTGTGTGAGGGGTTGCTACTGCTGCTGGGGCTCCTGCTGCTACAGTTGCTGCTACTGCTGCTTGCCTCTGCTGCTGCTGCTTCTGAAGCTGCTGCTGCAGTTGCCTCTGCTGCTGCTGCTTCTGAAGCTGCTGCTGCTGCTGGGTCTGGTGAGTGTGTGTGTGTGTGTTTGAGAGAGTGAGGGAATGAGGAATGAAAATGAGAAGAAGAAATGAGAGTAACACTAAACCTCTCCCTTCTCTCTCTCTTTCCTCATTAATGAGGTATGGTTCACCCCATGCCCCCCATGCCCTCTCTCTCACACAAAGTCAACATTCAAATAAATATTAAAACCATTTCCAAATTCATTTTATTTCCACTTTAAAACCATCATGAATAAATACAACCATGCATACTATTAACCCAAAAGCACCTAAACAATAATTATTAACTTAAGACAATGGGTAGCTAACCATGATTGCTAATCATGTTTAACCCCAAAAACAACCCTAGTTATCATGCACAAGTGTGTGCAAGGCTAGGAAAAATCTACTAAAATACTCAATAAATAGGATAAAATATTTAAAACTAAATTTGGTAAACTTTTTATTAAAAACCATATATTAAAATATAATTAGCTACAAAACACATTCTAAGGTGTTACATTGAAGGATGTACTTATGGACTATCATGTCCCCACTAGTATGATCCGCATCATAGTCCAGGTAGTCAAGTACACATCCTAAGGGCTTTACCAACATGTAACAGAGAGACAATCAGTGTACACGTTAAAGTAAAGATCAACCAGATAGCATACTATCATGTCGAGCAAGAAAGTCCTCCCTATATATGTCCAAGCATCCACTACAATATACATCCTATGTATAGTAATGGCCTCTAGGGCATACATATAACTAACAATCTCCCACTTGCACGAGGGCCATCTGATAGCAGTGGTTGTAGTATCTCATACTCTACCATCCAATAAAAGTCTCTCTCTGGGAAATGGCCTTTGTGAGCGGATCCGCCGTATTGTCCTCTGAGTCTGTTCTCCTAACCTCGATCACCTTGAAGATCAACCATCTTCATGATCAGGTGACACTACCTTAGATTATGTCTGGGTCACTGATGGGAAAGGCGTTCCTAGGCCAAAGCCACACTTCCATTGTCACACAATGGTAGGAACCTAGTTCATCACAAATACCAATATACACCCAAACAGCCTCTTTGGTAGCATCTTAAGTAGCGATGTATCTTGCCTTTATCGTATAGTAAGCCACGGTATTTAGCTTGGAACTCTTCCAACATACCGACCCTCCACTGAGGGTAAAGACAATGCCTATGACTGACTTTCAGTCGTCCTTATCACCCTGGAACCCTTCCAGTGATTCTCCCCAGGATCGATTGATACCATCTTACTACAACTAGTGAGAGTCCTAACATCCATTTAGATCTATCTCATAGATCCAAAACACAGGATTTAGGAGGTATCACTTTGATCCTATATGGAGAATCCTTGTGATAAGCGGAGATTGACTGAGCGTAGCATAGGAAACTCCTTCCTTATCAAGAGTATGTCATCCACGTACTCTACGAGGATCGTCACCATACTCCCTACTACCTTTTTGTTTATACAAGGTTCATCTACCATTTTGATGATGTCAAACTCTTTGACTACTTCATCAAAACAGACATTCCAACTCCGCGATGCCTGCTTTATCCTATAAAGCATCTTGTACACTTTTCCGCTGCTCCCACTGTCTACGAAGCCCTCTAGCTGTGTACTTACAGACGCTCTCCTTTAAAACATCATTTTAGAAAAGCAGTCATGACACCCAACCGCCAGATATCGTAGTCATGGTATGTAGCTGTGGCAAGTAGGATCCGGATGGACTTAAGCACAGCCACTGGAAAAGGTTTCATCATTATCCACGCCTGGTCGATGACGAAAACCTTTAACAAGTCTAGCTTTGAAAGTCTCAATTTTTCCATCTACACTAAGTAATCGTCTCAAGATATACTTGCTCCTGATGGGGATTTAACCCTTTAGATAAAACAACCAAAGTCCATACTTTGTTGGTGTATAAGGATTCCATCTCAGATCGCTAAGCATCCAGCCGTTCTTACAGAGTCCTACTCCTGATGGCCAGCTCGAAACTAGTTGTGTCATCATCTCATGATGCAATCCTCGCTCCCATTGTCATAGAGAAACTGAAGTATCTCTCAGGCGGGTGAGGAACCTTACTAGATCGGCGGAGAGGCTGAGGTTCGTTGGTAACTATTGAATCCTTTGGTTCTTTCAAATCATCAGCTGCAGTTTGTAGAGCTGGAACCTTTCCAGTTCTACATTACAGACCTTGCCTCGGGCTTGTCCGGATTTTGCTTTCAGACATAGGCCGGTCAACCCCAAATCTTAACTAACTTAAAACATGGGCTCTTCCCATACCATATCTCATATGGAGTGGTTGGCAACTGATTTGATTTGAACCCTATTCAATAGGTATGCAGCTTCTCAAGTGCATAACTCCCAAAAGAAAATAGGTAACTCAGTAGTACTCATCATAGAGTGCACCATATCGAATAGGGTGCAATTGCTCCACCCCGATATACGATCGTGCCATGGTGTATATGGAGGCGTAATGCTGAGAGAGAATCTCATTCTCTTTTAGAAAAGTCCAAGAATTCCGTGCTCAGGTATTCTCCTCCTTGATCTCATCAAAGGACATAATACTTATACTCGTATTGGTTCTCTACTTCTAACTTATATTCAGTGAATATCTCAAAAGGATCGGACTTGTGTTTCAACAGGAACATATGACTGAATCTTGAGAGATCATCAGAGAATGTAATGAAGTACAAAGAACCGGTCTTGGCAAGTGTAGACAGGGGACCTACATACATCAACATGTATCATCCCAAGAGTTCACTAACTCTTTCTCTGTTTCTTCTAAACGGAGATATGGTCATCTTATCTCTGTGACATGACTGGAAAGTTGCACAAGATGTAAATTCAAACTAATTTAAATATGCATTTAAATGTAACTTCAGCCAGTCGGGTCGCATTGATATGACCTAGTCTACAATGCCTCAAGAAAGATTCGTTCAATTCTGAACTCTTCCTCTTGTGTGTGTTCTGTATACTAAAAACTGTAGTTTGATTTAGAACATCAATGCTTTTAGATAACGTGCCTGAACCGATCAACTTTTGATATAGGAAATATTCAAAACATTATCCAACTATACAAAATTTTATCATTTCTTTACTAATAAAGAGAGTGATATGATTTTGTATATCAGGTACGGTATCTAATAACATTCGTTAAGAATCAATGTATTTCGAATACAGGGTGACAGTGACCAACAGACTTGGCTGCAACATTTGCACCGTTTTATGTCTCATGAAACTTATCACCCGTTCTCAGTTCTCTACCTATCTGTAGCCCTATGTAACAGATTACATATCTGGGATCCTGATCCGGTATCAAATACCCAGGACGTAGAGGATACAGAAAAACAGTTCTTTGTAACGAACACACCCGAAGATGATGCATCATATGCACTTTCTTCGTTTGGGCGGCACGGGAATTCTGGTAATCCCCAATTTCCTGCTCTGTCTTATAACAATTATAAGTTGGAGTGGGACCAACGTTCCCCAGCTCAGTATAACAAGCGGGTTCGGTCAATATTCCGTATTATTATCTTAATTAAGGCCTGATATGGTCGCTACCTAGAGAGAGAGAGAAGAAAACACTCAGTGTGCGCTCTTGCAAGATCAGATTGGTTATTATTTTATCTAATCAGGATGGCTCCCACTGTTTTTATCAAATCTTCCTTCAAACCCTAAAAGGAAAGACTAGCTGGGATAAATTACACAATACAAGTTCGCCAATCTTTCATCCAGGTCAGTGTCTGTACTTTGAGGGAGGTCCCCTGTGCTTTCGCACGAACCTAATTAATGTAAACCTCGTTTTCCCAAAGGTGTAACCTCGTTAACAACTTTCTAGACACCTACATGATCGGCTAATTGTAATATGTAAAACTCTCCTAGAAGATATACAATCTCATTGCAAATTTCAACACTTGAAATTCCCGATAATATTTTGCCCTTAGCGTCCTATGACCTTGACAGAGGTCAACAAACCATAGGCTACTAGTCAAGTTCAACCCGTCATTTCTTGATCGAATTAAACCCACCCGCACGACCCTTGACGGAGGTCAACAAGGCCGCACGACTACCCTAATCCAATCTGCATCATATGCATAAGCAGATAAATACTAGTTAGCTACCGCACACTACGCCTTGACGGAGGTCAACAAACGTAGCATGAATACTAAGTAGGACTTATCTGAAATGACGGAGGGCTACGACAGGTTTTTCTGAAAACCTATTGCGTAATGAACTTGATATCGTTGTAGAATCAAATGATTTTAAAATGGAGTGTTTCTTAGGCTTTTCTAGTTTTGCTAAAGGGGTATTGCGTAATGAACTTGATATCGTTGTAGAATCAAATGATTTTAAAATGGAGTGTTTCTGAGGCTTTTCTAGTTTTGTTAAAGGGGTCACTCCTGGTGAAGGGATCGTCGGCCCTTTCCTCATCGAATAAGGTGCAGGATATATCAAATATACCGCTGTGCAAAGCAAAAAAACTATAGAAGCGATCAAAAGACAAACCGAGGGGTGTATTATCTGCCAGTTATTGCTAAAGGAGTCACTCCCGGTGAAGGGATCTCGGTCCTTTCCTTATCGAATAAGGTGCAGGATATATCATATATACCGCTGTGCAAGGCAAGAACTGTAGCTACCTGTTTTATTTTTGAAATTCGATTCCACAACGTCTTATGTTTCTTTTTCTTTCATTAATCATATTAATGAAGTCCCATCATTTAAGTACCTAAAGATCACAGATAAATACGACGTATACTTATGCCATCCGCATTCGCCTCGATGTCCTCTCGTGCACCATTAGGTTAGGTAACTAACGGGAGAGCAGGGCAGGGCTAGCGCGGGTGTAAAACATAAGTAACATCTATATAATATATCATATATACTATATGTAGTATCCATCACAGAACATATCACATGATCACATCACAGATATCACAGCAGAAGAATCATATGAAACATTGGATATACTAGGACGTCTGTGTTTTCAATACGAGCCAGTATAAAACACGGATTCCACGGTCGCGATGAATAGCCAATCCCACACCCCTAGACCCCTACGAGAGCGGCAAGTAACCCTACCAATTCTAGAGTTAGGAGACCCGGACTCGACTCCTCGAGTTGGTCTCCCACTGGACTCCAGAACCCGGTTACTTGTGCCCTCCTCCTTGGGTCTATCCTAGTGCGGAAAAGTAAATAATATACAAAAGGTGAGAACATCCGCAACCTGGAAGTGCCCCAATAAAAGAATAGTACATACAAGTTTTTACATGAATGAAAATGAAAAACACTCATCTCACATAAAAACCCCCGGCTATTCAAACACGACGATCCAATATAACATATCCAGCAACACATAACATCACATGTCATCAACGTAAGTAAATATGCCCATCCCAATTATCGTTGACATATAGCAACGAAACCGGCGATATCACATATTACACTTACGGTCGCAGAAAAGAAAGTGTAAAACTACAACAGTTGGAATCCGCAACCTGCATAGACATCGCATGCCTAATCAAATGAATTCCTTAGACATCGCATGCCTAACAATTATAAACCCCGCATTTTAGTCTCATTATCGAAAACACTTTTCAATATCAAGTCGGGCAATTCAACAGGATTCCCGACATTCTGATCGAATGCTCGTCGCAAACTTTAGTAGGCAGCTGCACCCCCGACGCCGTCGACGAAGTGCACCAAGGCGGAACACCACTGCCGCGAGCACCCAAACGGATGCTTTCGGCGGCGGGGTTCTCCTACAGTCACTTGGTCGGGGATATGGGGCGAGGCTGTCTATTAAGTTTACCCGGCGAGTATCCGCGTACGCTACGTGATTGCGACGGACTTTTGATCGCATCAAAATTCCGTGGCAACCGATCAAGTGAGACTAAACTGCTATGTTTATAACATTCATTCAGTTATCTCATAACTACTTGTGAATTCCAATTATTGTATCCCATTCCAGATAAATAGAAAATGTTAAACTTTCCGATCGAACATTCAAACACCCAAGTTTTCCCGATACAGCTCAACACATGAAATAAGTTTAAAAACATTCACTTCGTGCCTCAGTACCAACGGTCCAGCCATAGAAGGGTCAAGCCAACGCCTCACATGTGGCACGCTGTACTGCCCCAAACCCTAAGGTTCAAAGGGCAGTTCGAGACGGTCACATAATCGAGTTAAGGTTTGTTGTCTTCTAGAGGGTCCATCGCGTTACTTGCACTACTTAGAACGTTATGAAACCACGGAAAGATCCAACACTTGGAAATTTCCCGACAGAGGAAAAATTGGGTATTTATATCCGGTCGAACCTTTTAACATATTCAAAAATTATCCGGAAAAGCTAAATAAACAAAGTTGAATAATCCGATCGAATTATTGAGTCCCTAATACACACCAGAAAACTCAACTCTTGAGTGAAACATAAAACTTCCCAGAAGAATCAGCAAACAACAACTGAGGCTACTGTGCAAAAAGAATTCCCTGATCATTACATACGGCCGCGGAACCGCCGCTAATACCATGTCATTGCCGCGGTTCCGCGGCAGTTTAGACGTATTACAGTCACGTGCTTCACAGTAACTCATGTATTTGCCTGCTGATTTTTTTGAGAATTTTTAATTTGGAAAAATCCACTGTTTTAAAAATTATACAGAGAGGGGTGTCGTATGGGGTTTCGGGGTTCGATCGGGTTTCTAACTTCGTCAACACTTCGCCTAAGGCTCTAGCTAGGCTCTGATACCACTGCAGGGTTCCTAGGCACGCTTATGAGGTCTCATAAGGCATCAACAATGCCAAATTCAAATTTTTCTTGTGCCTACGAACCCTAACACGGATCGTTAACTAGAATTTTAGGCGAAACAAGCAACTAGTTAACAACTTAACTAAGAGTGAACGGAAAATACAACCTTTGTAAATCCGGTCCTCCACCTCCATAGCTCCGTGATGAAGTCCCCTCGCTGCGATCATCGGATCCCGGGCTTTAGCATCGGCTTCATCGGAGAAATGGGCGGGCTAGGTCGTCGACTTCGATGCCGAAGATGATCTACGTCGAGGCAACACAATATCGAGCTCCAACTTCACCAAGGCATGAAACTTGTGAAGAAAACACCCTATACTACTTGGCAAGCGGTAGAGGATGAAGAAATAGGAAGTGGGTTCACTTTAGAATTGGATTTCACACACTTTTTCTCATGTTGCCACTGATGGAGGCAAGGTTTCTTCTTTGTTGAAGAAGAAGAAGAAGAAGAAAGAATATGATGAGTATTATTTTAAAATAGAAAACAAAATGATACTTATCATAATCTGAACCATGGTTTAGTGTAGAGAATTAACTAGGGTTTAGTTGAATGGTTAGGGTTATGACATGAAGACAAAATGGTCACTCAGTCAAAGCTTCATGAAGCTTCAACAACAAAACAAACTAAGCCACCATTTCATTTTTGCCCAAAATGAATTAATGAATAAACAAATAAATGAATAAGTAAGTAAATCAAAACCCTAACCATTAACATAACCATGGTTTATATCTTTACACAAACCCAAGTTTGCATGTATCATCATACATGATACAATCTTGTGCACAAAAGTATATCACATATACAATGTGCACAACAAGTGAGAAAATCCTTCTAAAGTGAACAAATACTAGTTAATGTAAAGTAATATATCAAATATATAATTATACATTAAATCATTAAATCAACACTTGATTTAACGATCCGGTCATATCGCATATGACCGACTAATATCCAATGTATCGGCTTATCGAATCAATCCTCGATTCGATAACTAGGTTATATCGCATACAACCAATCGATACATTCATCATGAGAATAGAATACGGTATCACATACACGCATTATTCTCGGTCCCGCACATATCTCATATGCGCTCCTATTTCGTTTCGCTTGATCCAGGAAACCTCTGTGTAGGACTCTAAAGACTCGTCAATACGCCGGCAGCAAGTGATGATCATATCAAACACCCACAAGCCGCAAGCGGTCTGCTAAACGTAACGGCCACCCGGGTATTGAGTGCTCAGAAGATCGACGAGCAAGCCCGCTCACACTCCTGTGAATCCAACCAGTAACACTTACCGTACAGTCCGGTATCGTCGTCTGATATGTCGCATATCTCGCCTAGGGTTGGTAAACGTCAGACCCCAATAGCTCGATAAGTCATGTCGATATGAGGTCTATAACAGTTCGAGAAACTACTGGTAACACTTACCAGTAAATCTCAGCAACCCTGGCCAGGAATTTCCTGTTATAGCCAATCGAACACAGCGCAACATCAACTCCCTATACCGGGAGAGACGAATCCCCTCCTATCGCTCATTGCCTCCATGTGATTCGGGACAGTACCCAAAAACCACCATTTTGCATGCCCTCTAGGACGTGGTAAGGTGGAAATCAAAGCACAGTGGGAATCACACCAGACTCTATAACGATCTCGGGTCAACAAACTACTCTGTACCAGTGTCACCAGAGAACTGCCATCTGACGTAAGGTATAATACCATCTGGGAGTTTTCGGCGAGTCCGTCCAGTGTACCCAGTCTCCACTGAGCACCCGTATATCATCTCTAATGTCAAACACCAATGGATATGGGATCATCCATTGCCCATCTGTATGGGTCGAGAAGGTACACGCTAGTCTACTCTGGTATATCGATGCCCCGTCTCGATACACCCACGACTAGGGACTTTGAAGGATGTACTTATGGACTACCATGTCCCCACTAGTATGATCCACATCATAGTCCAAGTAGTCAAGTACACATTCTAAGGGCTTTACCAACATGTAACAGAGAGACAATCAGTGTACACGTTAAGGTAAAGATCAACCAGATAGCATACTATCATGTCGAGCAAGAAAGTCCTTCCTATATATGTCCAAGCATCCACTACAATATACATCCTATGTATAGTAATGGCCTCTTGGGCATACATATAACTAACACGATGTCTCTGTGACCGATAATAGAATTTACACCAAGCAACACACATAAGGGAAATATCCTGCAAAATCGCGATATCAAGACCGTACGAGAAACTAACGTCGCAAGCTAACGCGTGTGCACTCGAAACACCGAAACGTGTATGCTAATGTCAGATACCACCCCGACATGCTGTGATACACAACAAACACCAAACCCAAACTCGTAACGTTCGTGTCGCACAAGTCTAAAAGTACTAAAAACAAGGTAATTGGTTCCAGATTTTTATACGAGTTGAAATAGGAAAAGTTGCATATACCAAATACCTTAAATATACAGCAGACACCCATAGCCCAAACCCTGACACGCAGGTCTCTACTCTAGCTGCAAATTGCGGCCAGAAAAGGTAAAATTGTGGAAAGAAATGGGAATGGGGGTCTCGTGTCTCATGTGTGTGATCTAAGTCTAGTAAACATGCTCCGGTAAATGCAACTTTTTCCTGAAGCAACCGGGTTAACAGCAGATCACAAAACTTGCACAATCTTAACTAAAATGCTAACTGACACTAATTTAATACAATATGGTATTTTAGTGTAATTTGGTGAAAATACTAGGATTAAGTGATACTAACAATTCTTAATTAAGCTAATCAAACCATAAAAACCCTTATTTAACCTAATCTTGTAAGTCTACGGCAGAGCCCCGGCCGTCTGTCCGAGGCCAAAATGCGGAAACAAAAACTTTTCTAAAACTAGAAATCGGCGCTACCGCGGACTATAAACCCTGATCGGACCATTAACCTACTACTTGCTAACTAGAGAAAGGGTAGAGAACTATACCGAGCGATCCGTGTCTTTTGGTCTTCGGCCACCATCCCGATCTCCCCGCGGCATCTCCGGTCTCGATCTCCTCGTCGGAAAGGGCACCACATCACCGAGTCTTTTTACGGGCTCCCACCTCTGAACCGAGGCAACTCGGACACGAAGTTGGCAAGCCGACGTGTCCAATTTGCAGTAGACTGAGTGTAGAACGCTATGTCTCAACGGTTAATGAAGTTGCCATTTTTTGAGTGGAGGTGAAGGAGATGAGCTTTGAAATGGAGCTATATCATTTTTGTGCAAGCAAATGAGATACAAATCCCACCCCAAAAATTCGGACAGCCCCCCTCTTCAAGTGCCCGGCCATGTATATGGCAAAAGGGAAAATCAAAGGGGTGAGCACAAGGAAAAGGAATGGGTGAGCATAAGGAAAAAGTGTGATGATGAGGAAGTATTGTCACACACATTTCTTAATCAATCCATTCACAAAAAGCAAGTAATGATGCAAATGGAGTCAACCTCAATCTAGAACCATCATGAAACCTCCATTTGCAAAAAACACCCTCCACTTTGCTAATTTGCACATTTGCAAATAAGCCCCTCCCATTAAAGGAATTTCAGCCGAGAAGGAACAAAGGAAAAATGGCCGAAACGGAATGCAAACTGGCAACTTCAAAAAGTGATCCGGTAATAAATTACAGGAAAAACCCGCGACAGTATACACATACCCGCATTTCTATTGCGACCGAATACAAATGCAATGAGACAAAATGTACACTGTATAATACTAGGATCCGGCTTAAACCAAAGCCCGCTAGTATTATCCGTCCGAACCATAACACGTGCAGAAGAGCATGCGTACGTTGGAACCCTGCCATAAATCCATACGGCCTATACAGCGTTTCGCCCGAAACTTGAGAATATGTCTGTGGGGGACTCTAAAGACTCGTCAATACTTTAGATGTGAATTTAACCACTAGCACGTCATAGATATTAGCCGTACGTAACAGGCTACCAGGTATTGACCAAAAGGGAGGTCGATGAGAGAACTCGTCATGACACCCTACAGTGCCTGTCAGTGACAATATCCGTACATCCCGGTCTTTTCGTCTATGAGCATCGCATGTCGGGCCTAGAGGGTTGGTAAAAGTCAGACCCCCAAAAGCGGTACAAGTCGTGTCGGAGTGTATCCCAGAACACCCTGAGATACTACTGGAATACCTACCAGTAAATCTCCTGCCTTGGCCAAGGACTTCGTGTAATGGCTTTCCTAGACATAGCGCGACCTCACCCCCAATACCGGGAGAGACGAACCCCTGCAGATCCGCTCACTGCCTCCATGTGGCTCGGGACTGTACCCAACTAAAACCTGTTTGCACGACTCCTTTGAGCCGTGGTAGGGTAGTAATCAAAGTACAGTGGGAACTCACACGAGACAAATGACGATCTCAGGTCGATGAACTAACCTGTACACATGTCACCAGGGAACTGCTATCTGATGTCAGGTATAAAACCAACTAGCATGTTCCCAGCGAGCCCTGTCCGGTGTACATATAACCCAATGAGCACCTGTATACATCTTAGGTGAACCAACTGACACCAGTGGCTTGTGAGACCAGTCACCACCCCTCGTCGGGGTCTCGACTGTATACACCAGTCTACTCTGGAGTATCGATGCCCTGTCTCGAAAACTCCCATAACTAGGGACCTTTTAAGGATGTGCTTATAGACCCCAGCTCCGACGTATATGATCGCCATCATACTGCTGGCCGTCAAGAAAGAATCCTAAGGGCTCTATCAACGCGCAATAGTGACCTGTAAGGTCACCTAAAGCAGTACACGATGATAAAGATAAACCCGATAGCATACTTGTAAGGTTTACCTAGCACCCTATGAGAGGTTTGGAAGCATCACATGTCACAAAGATTAAATTTTTAGAGTGCTAAGTGAACACACAAAGAATCAATCCTAGAAAATTAGGGTTTCATAACTTTAAACCACACCACAAGTAACAAAGGCTAGGGTTTTGAGAGTACAACCTTTGTAGCTCCCTGTGCTAGACTCCTTGGCCACTTGAGAGTTGGAAAACGGTTAGCTTGAGGTCTTCTAGCGTCCACGACGATCCACCCGAAGCTCGTTTGTCCAAGCTTGCAACTTCACTTTATCAAGAGAAAGAAATGAAGCTAACACTCTAAACAAGTGGGCAAAACTTGTGTAGAATGGTGTTGTGGTTCTTTTTCTCACTTCAAAATCCTATCTTGTTGAGTATTTTGCTCTCTTGAAAAATCTAGAGAGCAAAAGAGCAAGGTTGAAGAAGATGATGGCTTTTTAAGAAGAAGAGAAAAAGATAATCTCATGAAAGAAAATAGAAAATATATGTATATATATTTTTCACTTCTCATCTCAAACCTTGGTTAAATGATAAAGATATTATTTAATTTGAGTTAAAACATAAAAGGAAAGTTAATCCATGGTTAAAAGTAGGTGAGCATGGTTAGGTCAAAGAAGAGTGTAGAAACAAACATGAATTATCCTTTCCTTTTTCATTTTGTTTTAAAACAAATAGAAATAATTATCCATATAAATAACCACGGTGTGAGTCTTATATTTCCACCATTTTCTATGTATATACAACCATGATAGAATGATGCATGTATGCATGTGTGCATGCACATCCATATGTGCATGAACAAGAATGAATGCATAAATGCATGCATACATCCAAAAAGGACAAGAAAAGATTTCTAGTGAGAAGCTAATGGTTAAATGATAAATCAAAACTTGATTTATCAACTCGGTCATATCACATACGACCCGACCAAAAGCAAGCCGCCCGATTAATATACGGTATCTCATACACGCATTTTAACCGGGTCCATGTGCATATCGCATACGCGCACCACAACGTTTCGCCTGGACTAGGTAACTTCTTTGTGGGACTCTAAGACTCGTCAATACACCGGCAGTGGGTGATGATCATATCAAACACCCCCAAGCCGCAAGCGGTCAGCTAAACGTAACGGCCACTCGGGTATTGAGCGATCAGAAGAAAACAAGCGAACCTGCTGCAACTCCTGTCGAACCAACCGGCAACACTACCGTACAGTACGGTCTCTTCGTCAGATATGCTGCATATCGAGCCTAGGGATGGTAAACGTCAGACCCCAATAATCGATAAGTCGTGCCGATGTCAGGCCCGTAACGGGTCGAGAAACTACTGGTAACACTTAACAGTAAATCTCTAAAACAGCCCTGGCCAGGGACTTCCCTGTTACGGCCAATCGAGCACAGCGCAACATCAACACCCAATACCGGGAGAGACGAAACCCCTCCTATCGCTCATTGTCTCCATGTGACTCGGGACTGTACCCAAAAACCACCGTTTTGCACGCCCTCATGGACGTGGTAAGGTGGAAATCTAAGCACAGTGGGAATCACACAAGACACTATGACGATCTCGGGTCTACAGACTAACATGCACAAGTGTCACCAGAGAACTGCCATCTGACGTGAGGTATAATACCATCTGGGAGTTCTCGGCGAGTCCGTCCAGTGTACCCAGTCTCCTCTGAGCACCCATATACCATCTCTGATGTCAAACACCAATGGATATGGGATCATCCATCGCCCATCTCATGGGTCGAGAAGCGTATACGCTAGTCTACACTGGTATATCGATGCCCCGTCTCGATACACCCACGACTATGGACCTTGAAGGATGTACTTATGGACTACCATGTCCCCACTAGTATGATCCGCATCATAGTCCAGGTAGTCAAGTACACATCCTAAGGGTTTTACCAACATGTAACTATAAGACAGTATAATGAGACAAGTATACATGTTAAGATAAAGAGAAACCAAATAGCATACTATCATATCAAGCAAGAAAGTCATCTCTATATATGTCCAAGCCTCCAATATAATATACATCATCTGTACAATACTGGCCTCTAGGGCATACATACAACTAACAATCTGCCACTTGCACTAGGGCCAGCTGTTGTAGTATCGCATACCGAGCATCCCGAAGAGTCTCTCAAACTGTATCTGGGGAATGGCCTTCATGAGTGGATTTGCTGTGTTATTCTTCGTGTCAACCCTCTTGACCTCGATCTCCCGGCAATCAACTATCTCCCGGATCTGGTGATACCGCCTCAGAATATTCCTGGATCGATGATAGGACCTTGGTTCTTTGGCCAAAGCCACCGCTCCATTGTTATCGCAATACAAAGGTATTGGATGCTCAATGGATGGAACCACTCCAAGTTCAGTAATGAACTTCTTGATCCAGACAGCCTCTTTGGCAGCATCGTTGGAAGCGATGTCTTAAGCCTCCATCGTCGAGTCTGCCACGGTTTCCTACTTGGAACTCTTCCAGCTAACCGCCCCTCCGTAAAGGGTAAAGACAAATCCCGACTGCGACTTAGAGTCGTCCTTATCACTCTGGAAGCTCGAATCGGTAAAGGACTCCACTTGGAGTTCTCCGTTACCATACAGCAAGAGCATCTCTTTAGTCTTTCGTAAGTACTTGAGAATGCTCTTCACAGCTGTCCAGTGACTCTCTCCAGGATCAGCTTGATACCTACTCACTATACTTAGTGAGTATGCTACATCGGGTCTGGTACATAGCATCGCGTAGATGATAGAGCCTACTGCCGAAGCATAGGGTATCTCTTGCGTGCGAGCTCTCTCCAAATCAGTCTTGGGAGACATCTCTTTGGAGAGAGTGACTCCAGAGGTCGTGGGTAAGTTCCCACGCTTGGATTCTTCAATACTAAACCTTTTTAGTATGGTGTCAATGTACCTGGATTGGGACAATCCCAATATCCTTTTAGATCTATCTCTATAGATCATAATTCCAAATATGCAGGAGGCATCACCACGATCTTTCATTGAGAATCTTTGTGATAAGAAAAGCTTCACCGATTGCAGCATAAGAATGTCATTTCCTATCAGGAGTATGTCATCCACGTACAATACAAGGAAGACAACCTAACTTTCTGCTACCTTCTTGTAGATACAAGGTTCATTTACGTTTTTGACGAAATCAAACTCTTTGATAACAACGTCAAAGCAGATGTTCCAACTCCACGATACTTGTTTTAATCCATAAATGGATTTAAGTAGCTTGCACACCTTCCCGCTGCTCCCACTATCTACGAAGCCCTCTGGCTGAGTCATGTACACGCACTCTTCTAAATCACCGTTTAGAAAGGCGGTCTTAACATCCATTTGCCAGATTTCGTAATCATGATATGCAGCGATGGCAAGCATGATCCGGATGGATTTAAGCATAGCCACTGGAGAAAAGGTTTCGTCATAGTCCACACCCGGTCTTTGACGAAAACCCTTTGCAACAAGTCTAGCTTTGAAAGTCTCCACATTCCCATCTACACCAAGTTTTTTCTTGAAGATCCATTTGCTCCCAATGGGTTTTACCCCTTCAGGAGCAACTTCCAAAGTCCATACTTTGTTGGTGTACATGGATTCCATCTCGGACCGCATTGCATCCAGCCATTTCACTGAGTCTCCACTCGTGATGGCCTGCTCGAAGCTACTTGGGTCATCATCAACCATGATGCAATCCTCGGTCCCACCATCCATGAGAAAACCGTAGTATCTCTTAGGTGGGTGAGGAACCCTACTAGATCGGCGGAGTGGCTGGGGTTCATCGGGAACTACCGAATCCTCTGGTTCTACCAAATCTTCTGTTGTGGTTTGTACAGCTGGAACCTCTTCCAGTTGTACCTCAGAGCCACTAATTTCTTTTGCAAAAAATTCATTTTCTAAAAAGGTGGCATGTTGAGCAACAAACACCCTTTGTTCCTCACTGTGGTAGAAGATATACCCTCGTGAATGCTTGGGATATCCAACAAACTTACACAAAACAGACATTGCCTCGATTTTTTCCGGTTTTTGTCTTTTGACATAGGCCGGGCAACCCTATATCTTAATAAAATTAAGATATGGTCTCTTCCCCTCCCATATCTCATATAGGGTTGTAGGCACAGATTTGGTAGGAACCCTATTCAGTAAGTATGCTGCTGTCTTCAGTGCATATCCCCAAAAGGAAATAGGTAACTTAGCTATGCTCATCATTGAGCGCACCATATCTAATAGGGTGCGGTTCCTCCGTTCCGATACACCGTTGTGCTGTGGTGTATATAGAGGAGTCCGCTGAGAGAGAATCCCATTCTCTTTTAGGAAGTCCAGGAATTCATTGCTCAAGTATTCACCTCCTCGATCAGATCGAAGGATTTTAATACTTTTCCCGGTTTGGTTCTCGACTTCTTGTTTATATTCTCTAAATTTCTCAAAAGCTTCTGATTTGTGTTTCATCAGGAACACATACCCGAATCTAGAGAGATCGTCAGTGAATGTAACGAAGTACAAAGAACCATCCCTGGCATTTATAGACATGGGACCGCATACATCACTATGTATCAGTCCTAAGAGTTCGGTAACTCGTTCTCCGTGTCCCGTAAACGGAGTCTTGGTCATCTTGCCTTTGAGACATGACTGGCAAGTGTCATAAGATGAAAATTCGAATGGTTTCAAATATCCATCCTTATGCAACTTAGCTAGTCGTGTCGCATTTATATGACCTAGTCTACAATACCACAAGAAGGATTTGTTCAGTTCTGAACTCTTCCTCTTGTGTGTGTTTGTTATGCTCAGAACTATTGATTGATTTAGAACATAAATGCCATTGCACAATGTGCCTGATCCAACCAACTTTTGGTTAAGGAACTTGTTCATAATATTATCCTGTAATACAAAATTATATCCCTCTTTACTTTGTAAAGAAACCGATATAATGTTGCATATCAGGTTCGGCATGTAATAGCATTCATTCAGAACCAATGTATTACCAGTTGGCAATACAATGTGATATTCCCCGACGGTTTTAGCTGCAACAATTGCACCATTACCAACCCTTATGTCTTTATCACCTTCTCCAAGTTCTCTACCTTTTCTAAGCCCATGTAACTGATTACATATATGGGATCCTGACCCGGTATCTAATTCCCAGGACGCAGAGCAAATAGAGAAACAGTTCTCCGAAACGAACACACCCGAAGAAAATGCATCAACATGTACTTTCTTCATTCGGGTGGCATGGGAATCCTGGTATTCCCCTATATCTTGTTCAGTCCTACAACTCTTATAAGAAAGAACGGAACCAACATTCCCCAGCACAGTATAACATGCGGGTTCGGTCAATACATCCATATTATTATCTTGATTAAGGCATGACATGGTCGCTACCTGGAGAGAGAGAGAAGAAAACACTTTAGCATATGCTCTTGCAAGATCAGATTGGTTATTATTTTATCTAATTAGGATGGCTCCCACTGTTTTTATCAAATCTTCCTCCAAACCCTAAAAGGAAAGACTCGCCGGGATTAATTACACACAACAACTTTGCCAATATTTCAGCCAGGCCAGTGTCGGTACTTTGAGGGAAGTTCCCCGTACTTTCGCACGGACCTAATTAAAGTAAACCTCGTTTTCCCAGAGGCATAACCCCTTTGACATCTTTCTAGACACTTACTTGATAGGCTAATTGTCCTGAATAAAACTCTCCCAGGAGTAACAATTACTCGCAGTGGGTATCGGGATCCAACTATCTCATAGAAGGTATGCAATCTCATTGCAAATCTCAACACTTGAAATTCGCGATAATATTTTTCCCCAAGCATCCCATGACCTTGACGGAGGTCAACAAATCATAGGGTGCATGTCAAGTTCAACCCGTCATTTCTTGATTGAATCAAACCCACCCGCACGACCCTTGACGGAGGTCAACAAGGTCGTACGACTACCCTAATCCAATCTGCATCATATGCAAAAGCAGATAGATACTAGTTAGCTACCGCACACTACGCCTTGACGGAGGTCAACAAACGTAGCACGAATACTAAGTATGACTTATCTGAAATGACGGAGGGCTACGACAGGTTTTTCTTAAAACCTATTGCGTAATGAACTTGATATCGTTGTAGAATCATGTGAATTTGGAAATGGAGCGATTTTGAGGCGTTTATTAGTTTTGCTAAAGAGGTCACTCCTGGTGAAGGGATCTCGGCTCTTTCCTCATCGAATAAGGTGCGGGATATATCATATATATCACTGTGCAAAGCAAAACTCCAAAAGCAATCAAAAACCAAACCGAGTTTTGTAGCATCTGCCAGTTTTTCTAAAGAGGTCACTCACGGTGAAGGGATTTCGGCTCTTTCCCCATCGAATAAGGTGCAGGGTATATCATATATACCGCTATGCAAAACAAGACTGTAGCTACCCATTTATTTGAAAATTTGATTCTACAACATCTTTTAGGTTTCTTTTCTTTCATTAATCACATTAATGAAGTCCCATCATTTAAGTCACCTAAACATCACAGATAAATACGACGTACACTTATGCCATCGGCATTCGCCTCGATGTCCCCTCGTGCACCGTTAGGTTAGATAACTAACGACAGAGCAGGGCAGGGCTAGTGCGGGTGTAAAACATAAGTAACGTCTATATAATATATCATATATACTATATACTCTATCTCATCACAACATATCAAAAGATTACATCACAGATATCGCAGCAGAAACATATATATAATGTGGGATATGCTAGGACGTCCGTATTTAGTATTTAGCCAACAATAGAAAATACAGATTCCACAGTCGCGATGAATAGCCAAGCCCACACCCCTAGACCCTTACGAGAGCGGCAAGCAACCCTGCCAATCCTGGAGTTTAGGAGACCCGGTCTCGACTCCTCGAGATGGCCTCCCACTGAACCCCAGAACCCGGTCACTTGTACTCCCCTCCTTGGGTCTATCCTAATGCGGAAAAGTAAATAATATACAACACTGGTGACATCAACCTCAACCCGGAAGTGCTCCAAATAAAAGAATATTACATTACATTTGAATTTTACATGAATGAAAAATAAAACTCTCATCTCACATAAAACCCGCCGGCTATTCAATCGCGACAATCCGGCACATCATATCTCAGCAACAAATAATATCATATATCATCAACGTAAATAAGTATGCGTACCCCAATTGTCGTTGATGTATAGCAACGAAATCGGCGATATCGACATACTACACTTACGGTCACAGAAAAGAAAGTGTAAAACTACAACATTTGGAATCCACATTCTCTTTAGACATCGTACATGCGAAATATCACATACTTCGTATTTCATGCCTAACGATATGAATTCCACATAATGTATCACATTCCAGATAAATAGACAGTATTAAATTCTTCGAACGAATAATGAAATACCCAAAAATTCACTAAAGCTCAACACTTGAGCGGAGTTCAAAAACCCGGAGTGTGACACAGTAGTAGCGGTCCAGCCGTAGAAGGGTCAAGCCAACGTCTCACATGTGGCACGCCGTACTGCCTCAAACCCTAAGGTTCAAAAGGCAGTTCAAGACGGTCACATAATCGAGTTAAGGTTTGTTGTCTTCTAGAGGGTCCACCACAAAAAAACTTGCACGTATTTCAGAAAGATTTAAACCTCGTGAAAAAGTGAGTAAATGATACTTGTTCGAACAATTCAATACTTTCTAAATTACCCGGAAAAAACATGAAGTTAAAATTCCGATCGAATCATTGAACTCAAAACAATCTCCAGAACAAATAACACTTAAACCAGATTTAAAAATACCCAAAAATATACACAAGTAGGTAGTAAAAGCACTGTACAAAAACAAGGCAGTGAGGCATCTGTACGGCCGCGGAGCCGCGGCCTAAGCAAGCTTTGGCCGCGATTCCGTGTTAGGGTTTACTGTTCACAGCTTCGTATTTTACAGTTTTTCTTAGATTTACCTGCTAATATTTTTACATATTTTTAATTCTGAAAAATAACGGTTTTAAAAAAATTTCCAGAGAGTCCCGAAAATCCGTATTTCGGTTCGATCGGAGTTTTTACTTCGCTAAAGTGTCGCCTAATGTTCTAGGTTGGGTCTGATACCAATGTAAGGTTTACCTAGCACCCTATGAGAGGTTTGGAAGCATCACATGTCACAAAGATTAAATTTTTAGAGTGCTAAGTGAACACACAAAGAATCAATCCTAGAAAATTAGGGTTTCATAACTTTAAACAACACCACAAGTAACAAAGGCTAGGGTTTTGAGAGTACAACCTTTGTAGCTCCCTATGCTATACTCCTTGGCCACTTGAGAGTTGGAAAACGGTTAGCTTGAGGTCTTCTAGCGTCCACGACGATCCACCCGAAGCTCTTTTGTCCAAGCTTGCAACTTCACTATATCAAGAGAAAGAAATGAAGCTAACACTCTAAACAAGTGGGCAAGACTTGTGTAGAATGGTGTTGTGGTTCTTTTTCTCATTTCAAAATCCTATCTTGTTGAGTATTTTGCTCACTTGAAAGATCTAGAGAGCAAAAGAGCAAGGTTGAAGAAGATGATGGCTTTTTAAGAAGAAGAGAAAAAGATAATCTCATGAAAGAAAATAGAAAATATATGTATATATATTTTTCACATCTCATCTCAAACCATGTTTAAATGATAAAGATATTATTTAATTTGAGTTAAAACATAAAAGGAAAGTTAATCTTTGGTTAAAAGTAGGTGAGCATGGTTAGGTCAAAGAAGAGTGTAGAAACAAACCATGAATTATCCTTTCCTTTTTCATTTTGTTTTAAAACAAATAGAAATAATTATCCATATAAATAACCAAGGTGTGAGTCTTATATTGCCACCATTTTCTATGTATATACAACCATGATAGAATGATGTATGTATGCATGTGTGCATGCACATCCATATGTGCATGAACAAGAATGAATGCATACATGCATGCATACATCCAAAAATGACAAGAAAGGATTTCTAGTGAGAAGCTAATTGTTAAATGATAAATCAACACTTGATTTATCAACCCGGTCATATCACATACGACCCGACCAAAAGCAAGTCGCCCAATTAATATACGGTATCTCATACGCGCATTTTAACCGGGTCCATGCGCATATCGCATACGCGGACCACAACGTTTCGCCTGGACTAGGTAACTCCTTTGTAGGACTCTAAGACTCGTTAATACGCCGGCAGTGGGTGATGATCATATCAAGCACCCCCAAGCCGTAAGCGGTCAGCTAAACGTAACGGCCACCCCGGTATTGAGCGATCAGAAGAAAATAAGCGAACCTGCTACAACACCTGTCGAGCCAACCGGCAACACTACCGTGCAGTCCGGTCTTTTCGTCAGATATGCTGCATATCTACCCTAGGGATGGTAAACGTCAGACCCCAATAATCGATAAGTCGTGCCGATATGAGGCCCATAACGGGTCGAGAAACTACTGGTAACACTTACCAGTAAATCTCTAAAACAGCCATGGCCAGAGACTTCCCGGTTACGGCCAATCGAGCACAGCGCAACATCAACCCCCAATACCGGGAGAGACGAAACCCCTGCTATCGCTCATTGTCTCCATGTGACTCGGGACTGTACCAAAAAACCACTGTTTTGCACGTCCTCATGGACGTGGTAAGGTGGAAATCAAAGCACAGTAGGAATCACATAAGACACACTGACGATCTCGGGTCTACAGACTAACCTGCACAAGTGTCACCAGAGAACTGCTATCTGACGTGAGGTATAATACCATCTGGGAGTTCTCAGCGAGTCCGTCCAGTGTACCCAGTCTCCACTGAGCACCCGTATACCATCTCTGATGTCAAACACCAGTGGATATGGGATCATCCATCGCCCATCTCATGGGTCGAGAAGCGTATACGCTAGTCCACACTGGTATATCGATGCCCCGTCTCGATACACCCACGACTAGGGACCTTGAAGGATGTACTTATGGACTACCATGTCCCCACTAGTATGATCTGCATCATAGTTCAGGTAGTCAAGTACACATCCTAAGGGTTTTACCAACATGTAACTATAAAACAGTATAAAGAGACAAGTATACATGTTAAGATAAAGAGCAATCAGATAGCATACTATCATATCGAGCAAGAAAGTCATCTCTATATATGTCCAAGCTTCCAATATAATATACATCACCTGTACAATACTGGCCTCTAGGGCATACATACAACTAATAATACTATCATCTTGAGTAAGACTGTTCTACCGGCATAGGTCCTCCCCCAATCATTGCCATCACGTGTCTGTGATCCAATAATTGACTCTGAGGGCACTATATCCAACAATCTCCCACTTGCACTCAAGGCTAATTATTGCGATGTCGCATACTCACAACCCGTGTGATACCTAACACCCAACTCCTCTACTAATCAGTCTCACAAAACCCGTTTGCGAAACTATTGCGTTCGAGGAATAGCCTCAGTGAGTGAATCCGCCCTAATGTTTCTTTCTATGTCTCTCTTTATCTCAAGTTCGCGGAGAAAGCCATCTCCCGAAATGAGCAATACCTGTCTTAGAATATGTCTAGATATCTGATGGGACCTAGCTCATAAATGAACTCCAAATCAAAACTTCTTAGACAGTATCGTCAACTGAACTTAATCAGTATCCTGCGTAATGCCTCCCTCAGTGTCCGCTTTGATCACCTGTCTAAAACACTGCCCCTCGTCAGAGGGAAAACTATAACTCTGACAGTCACTCTGTCATCCATGTCACCTTGGAAGCCTGGAATGATAACTGTCTTCCGAAGGAGGATGGCGTTATCATTTCCCCAGAACATCAACTTATGTTCTAAAACTGCTTCCGAATGCTTCTCCAGGATTGGATCAATATCAACTTATTGAATCTAGTGCAAAAACATCTGGTGTGGTACTTGACATCTCATGATTGACTCAATTGCCAACGCAAGTGATCTGCCAATCATGCAATCCCTCTCCCCTTTAGTCTGTAAGACACCTTTAGAGAGGGTGACTCCATCATCTGCAGGTACACCACCATGCCAGGATTCGTCCATCCTAAAACACCTTTAGAATGCTGTCTAAGTATCCAGATTGGGATACTACCCAAATCTAGATCTAAAACCATAGATCTAGTAACCAGAATATTTGATATTCAATCTATATCCTTTGTGGAGAAACCACTGTGTGACAACCAAAGCATTACAGACCGTATTATAGGAACTTCACTTCCTACCCTTCGTATGTCATCCAAATACCAGGACATCACACCCTACTACCTTCTTAACAGATCCATCCCCTATTCTGATGAAGTCAAACCTATGACTGTCACATCAGAAATAGATGATCTATCTCCGCTATATCGGCTTTAGTTCATAAATAGACATAAGCTACTTTTCCATCAATGCTTCCGCTGCTCCCACTGACTACGACAACCCTCTGGCAGAGTCATATACACATACGCTTCTAAAGTCAGTTCAGAACGACGCTATACTCATCCTCCTGCCGGGTCTCATAGACTGGAACAACGACAATGGCAAGTCTGGGTAAACAATAACCTCCCTGTCACCGTCCTTGAGGCTACCGGAGTACCTCTCGGGTGCCTGAGGTTACCCACCATATCTGCGTAGTGGCCAATGGGATGTCAAGCCAGATTGAATGTTTAGGTCCTATTAAATTTTCAGTAATCGTTTGCGGTTCTGGAATCACTTCCAGTTCTACCATACTCCAACTTCTGTTTTTTGAAAAAAATTTCATTTTTATTAAAACTGTGGCGAGTCTAGAACGATATCACTATTGATCTTCCAGATGGTAGAAATGTAAGGTTTGCCTAGCACCCTATAATGAGTTTGGAAGCATCACATGTCACAAAGTTCAAGTTTTTATGGTGCTAGACAAGCATGCAATGGAATCGATCCTAGAAAATTAGGGTTACGAAAACTTAAGCTAATAAAAATTAGGGTTTGAAGGCTACAACCTTTGTAGCTCCCCTTTGGCTTGACTCCTTGATCTCTAGGGTGTTGGAAGAAGGTCCACTTGTAGTCCTCTTTCGTCCACGACGATCCACCCGAAGTTTCCCGTCCAAGCTTGCAACTTTGGAAAAGCAAAGAGAACACTCTAATCAAGTTGGCTAGAATTGAGTAGAATGATGTTGTGGCTAAGGATCTCACTTCAAAAACCATTCTTTAATTGTGTTTAACTCACTAGAAAAAACTAGAGAGGAAAAGGTGAAAGAGGATGAAGATGGTGGCTATTTTTAACAAGAGGTGAAGAAAAATAACCCTTAGTTAAGAAGGAAAATGAAACATATATCACTATATATATTTATTTCCTTCTTGCATTCAACCATGGTTAAATGATGGAGAGTTAATTTAACTTGGGTTTCAAATGATAAAGAGAAGGATAACCCTAGGTTAGTGGTAGTTGAGCTTGGTTAGGTTAGAAGAAGAATGTAGAAGCTAGAATGATTATCCTTTCCTTTTCATTTTGTTTTAAAACCAAAATTAAATAATAATCCATAATTTAATCCATAGTGTGAGTCTTATATTGCCACCATTTCCATATGCTAACAACCATGATGGATGGGTGTATGTATGTATACATATATGCACATCCACATGTGCATGAAACTAGAATGAAAGAAAGAAACACATGCATGCATGCATACATCCATCAAACCCTAGAAAGGTTTCAAGTGAGAAAACTAATGGTTAGATGATAAATCAACACTTAACTTATCAATCCGGTCATATCTCATATGACCCCACCAAAAGCAGGCCACCCGATCAATGTTCGGTATCATATACGCACATTTTAATCGGGTGCATGCGCATATCGCATACGCGCACCACAACGTTTCGCCTGGACTGGGTAACTCCTTTGTGGGACTCTAAGACTCGTCAATACTCCGGCAGAGGGTGATGATCATATCAGGTACCCTCAAACCGCAAGCGGTCAGCTAAACGTAACGGCCACCCGGGTATTGAGCGATCAGAAGAAAACAAGCGAACCTGCTACAACTCCCGTCGAGCCATCCGGCAACACTACCGTACAGTCCGGTCTCTTCGTCAGATATGCTGCATATCGAGCCTAGGGATGGTCACGTCGACCCTAATAACTCAATAAGTCGTGCCGGTGAATGGTCTATAACAGATCGAGAAACTACCGATAACACTTATCAACAAATCTCAGCAGCCCTGGCCAGGGACTTACTGATATAACCAGTCGGGCACAGCACAGCATCAACCCGCAATACCGGGAGAGACAAAACCCCTCCTATCGCTCATTGCCTTCGTGTGTCTCGGGACTGTACCCAACGGCCACCTGTTTGCACGACTCAGTAGAGCCGTGGTAGGGTTGCAATCAAAGTACAGTGGGAGAGCACACAAGACTCCATGACGATCTCGGGTCTACAGACTAACCTGTACCAGTGTTATCTGAGAACTGCTATCCGACGATAGATATAATTCCATATAGGAGTTCTCGGCGAGTCCGTCCAGTGTACCCAGTCACCACTGAGCACTCGTATATGATCTTGATGTCGAACACCAATGGATATGGGATCATCCATCGCCCATCACATGGGTCTAGTATCATATACGCTAGTCTACTCTGGTATATCAATGCCCCGTCTCGATATACCTATGACTAGGGACTTTCCAGGATATGCTTATAGACTACAAATGTCCCACTAGTATGATCTCCATCATAATCAGAGCAGTCAAGCCAATATCCTTAGGACTTTATCAGCATGTATGAGTGAATAACAAGCATAATCAGATCAACATGTCAGATAAAGAAGAACCAGATAGCATATTATCATGTTGAGCAAGAATGCATACTGAATATATATACATGTACAGATACATCCACTATCACATAATGGCCTCTAGGGCATACAAATATCCAACAATCTCCCACTTGCACTAAGGCCAGTTATTGGCGTATCTCATACCCAACATCTCAAAAAGTCGCTCATGCTGCGGCTGAGGGAGGGCCTTGGTGAATGGATCCGCGGCGTTATTCTTTGTGTCTACCTTCCTAATCTCGATCTCGCGGCGATCTACAATCTCCCGGATCAAATGAAAACGCCTCAAGATGTGTCTGGACCGCTGATGGGATCTGGGCTCCTTGGCTAACGCCACAGCCCCATTATTGTCACAATACAAATGTATTGGATCAATAATGGTTGGAACTACTCCTAGCTCCGAGACGAACTTCTTCATCCAGACGGCTTCCTTGGCGGCATCATTTGCAGCAATGTACTCAGCTTCCATCGTAGAGTCTGCAACGGTATCTTGTTTGGAACTCTTCCAACTCACCGCCCCTCCATTGAGGGTAAATACAAACCCAGAGATAGATTTGCTGTCGTCCTTATCGCTCTGGAAGCTCGAATCGGTAAAGGCCTCCATTTGGAGATCTCCATTACCATACACCAAGAACAATTCTTTAGTCCTTCGCAAGTACTTAAGAATATTCTTCACTGCTGTCCAGTGATTCTCTCCTGGGTTGGATTGATACCTGCTTACAACACTAAGTGCGTAAGCTACATCTGGGCGTGTACATAACATCGCATACATTATAGATCCTACTGCCGAAGCATAGGGTATAATACTCATGCGAGCTCTCTCTTCATCGGTCTTTGGACAAGAATCCTTGGAGAGAGTGACCCCATGGCAAGCAGGTAAGGCACCCCGTTTGGAGTCTTCCATACTAAACCTTTTTAGGATGGTGTCAATGTACCTGGTTTGGGACAATCCCAATAACCTTTTGGATCTATCCCTATAGATCCTTATGCCCAGAATGTACGTGGCATCACCCAGGTCCTTCATGGAGAACCTTAGTGATAAGAAAGATTTGACCGACTGTAGCATAGGAATATCATTTCCTATCAGAAGAATGTCGTCCACGTACAATACGAGGAATGTGACAGCTCTCCCTACAGCCTTCTTATAAACACAAGGTTTATCTGGATTTTTGATAAAATCAAACTCTTTGATGGCATCATCGAAACAGATGTTCCAACTCCGTGATGCCTGCTTTAACCCATATATGGATTTAAGAAATTTACATGCTTTCCCGCTGCTCCCACTATCAATGAAGCCCTCTGGCTGATCCATATAAATGCATTCTTCCAAATTTCTATTTAGAAATGCGGTTTTAACGTCCATCTGCCAGATTTCATAGTCGTAGTGAGCAGCAATAGCAAGTAGGATCCGAATGGATTTAAGCATGACTACGGGAGAAAAAGTCTCGTCATAGTCCAAACCTGGTCTTTGACGAAAACCCTTCGCCACAAGTCTTGCCTTATAGGTCTCCACCTGCCCATCTACACCAATCTTTCTTTTAAAGATCCATTTGCACCCCACTGGTTTTACCCCAGGGGGTACAACGTCCAAAGTCCACACTTTGTTGGTGTACATAGACTCCATTTCAGATCTCATGGCATCCAGCCACTTCACAGAGTCCTTACTCGTGATAGCTTGCTGAAAACTGGTAGGATCACCATCATCCATGATGCATTCTTCTCCGTTACCATCAATGAGGAAACCGTAGTACCTCTCCGGTGGGCGAGAATTCATACCAGACCTACGGAGTGGCCGAGGTTCTTCAGTTTCTGCTGCAACAGCCAGTTCAACCAAATCGTCATTTGTAGTTTGTGTCTCTAGAACCTCTTCTAGATCCACCACCTTGCCATCATCTTTATCTGTGAAAAACTCTTTTTCCAAGAATGTGGCATACTGAGAAACAAACACCTTTTGTTTCTCTTTGTGGTAGAATAGATATCCATAAGAATTCTTTGGATATCCCACAAAGTTACACATGACCGACCGTGTCTCGAGTTTGTCCGGATTCTGCTTTTTAACATAAGCCGGGCAACCCCAAATCTTAATTCTTTTAAGATATGGTTTCTTCCCATGCCATATCTCATATGGTGTGGTGGACACGGCTTTGGTTGGAACCCTGTTCAGTAGAAACGCTGCAGTCTCCAATGCATGCCTCCAAAACGAGACGGGTAACTCAGCGTCACTCATCATGGACCGGACCATATCTAATAGGGTCCTATTCCTTCGTTCTGACACACCGTTGTGCTGTGGTGTGTAAGGAGGAGTGAGCTGAGAGAGAATCCCATTCTCTTTCAAGAAGTTTGCAAATTCTGCACTGAGATACTCACCACCTCGATCTGATCGAAGCATCTTGATACTCAAGCTGGTTTGTTTTTCTACTTCTTGTTTATATTCAATGAATTTCTCGAAAGCTTCGGACTTGTGCTTTAATAAAAATACATGACCGAATCTTGAGAAATCGTCAGTGAACGTAATGAAGTATGAAAAACCGCCTCTGGCCTGTGTAGACATTGGCCCACATACATCACTATGTATGAGGCCCAAGAGCTGAGTAGCTCTTTCTCCGTGTCCGGTAAACGGTGTTTTGGTCATTTTACCCTTGATACAAGACTGGCAAGTCGCATAAGATTTATATTCAAAAGAGTTTAAATATCCATCTTTGTGTAACTTGTTTAGTCTTGTTTCGTTAATATGACCAAGTCTACAGTGCCAAAGAAAAGCTTCATTTAATTCTGAAAATTTTCTTTTATTAGTATGTTGTATACTGAAAACTGTGTGTTGATTTAGGACATATATTCCGTTGTTAAGCGTACCATACCCAACCAACATTTGATTCAGGTTAATGTTCATAACATTGTTCTGCAATACAAAATTATACCCTTCATTGTCCAACAAAGAAACGGATATTATATTACATAGCATACTTGGTACAAAATAACATGGATTCAAAATCAAAATACATCCAGATGGCAACCCCAAGTGATACTCTCCCACTGCGACTGTATGTACATTGGAACCATTTCCAACGCAGAGAGTATGGTCACCTGTCCTCAAAACCTTGCTATTTCTCAGCCCCTGCATAGAATTGCAAATGTGAGAACCTGAACCGGTATCCAATACGCAGGAAGCAGAGTTTATAGAAAAACAGTTTTCAGTCACATACGCACCTGAAGCAGAAGCATTACCATGCTTCTTCTTGAGACTTAAGTACTCCGTGCAATTGCGCTTCCAATGTCCTATCTTGTGGCAGTGAAAACATTCGCCCTTCCCCGAGTCTCCAGCCTTGGACTTTCCCTTTCCCTTCACCTTTTTAACTCCGCCCTTAGGATTAGTGGGTTTCTTCTTTTTCTTTCCCTTGGCCTTGGCTTTCGGGCGAGAAAAGGAAGACTGTCCAATAGTCATAACGGGAGTTTTTGCTAACTTCATAGTGCTCTCTGCACTCCTTAACATATTAAGGAGTTCAGGGAGGTCCTTCTCCATGCCATGCATGTTGAAGTTCACTATGAACTGAGCAAAGGTGGAGGGGAGGGACTGCAGAATAATATCTATATATTGTTCATTGTCCATTGTCCATCCAAGGTCCTCAAGCTCTTCTATAAGAGCTATCATCTTCAGAACATGGTCTCCTACTGGTGTGCCAGGGGCCATTCGCATCTGAAACAATTTCTTTGATGCTTCGTATCGTAATACGCGGGATTGCTCCCCATACAACTCCTTTGTATGGAGCAATATACCGTGAATGTCCATGTCCTCGTGCTGCTTTTGATGTGTGTTATCCATCGATGCAAGCACGAGGCATGTGGCCGTGGCACAGTCTGCGTCCCATGTCTTGCGGACTTCAATGTCCGCAACTGAGGATTTTGGACCAGGTACGGGCGGGGCTGAAGCCTTGAGGACATATGATACTTTATCATAAGTCAAGGCGATTTTCAGATTCCTTAGCCAGTCTTTATAGTTGGTCCCATTCAGTTTGTTTTTATCTAGTAAAAGCTTGAGTCCAGTCATGGGTATCTGCCATTAAGAGAGAGAAAAGAATACACTCAGCGAAAGCTCTTGCATAGATTAGATTGGTTTATTATCTTGTCTAATCGATGTTTCCCACTTCTTTTATCGAGTTTTTCTTTCAAACCTTAAAAAGAAAAACTAGCCAGGATTAATTACAGTCTACAACTTCGCTAACCGTTCAGCCAGGCCAGTGTCGGTACTTTGAGGGAGGTTCCTCGTGCTTTCGCACGGACCTAATTAGAGTAAACCTCGTTTTCCCAGAGGCGGAGCCCCGTTAACACCTTTTTAGACACCTAATGAGTTAGCTAATTGTAAACTGTAAAACTCTCCTAGGAGCAACTATTGCCCACAGTGGGATCGGGATCCAACCATCACATGGAAGGTATGCAATCTAATTGCAAATTTCAACTATTGAAATTCCCGATGTGGTTTTTTTTTACCCCTGGCACTTATGACCTTAACTAAGGTCAACAAATCATAAGTACCAGTCAAGTTCTACCCGTCATTTCTTGATCAATTAGACCCACCCATATGACCCTTAACTATGGTCAACAAAGTCGTATGAATGTCCTAATTAATCTGCATCATATGCAGTGTAGGAAGACATCACTTAGCTACCGTACACTACGCCTTAACAAAAGTCAACAAACGTAGCACGAATACTAAGTACTCTACTTCCTAAAATGACGGAGGGTTGCGAATGATTTTTAAGAAAATCTTTAACGCTTTGAACTTGATATCATTGTAGAATCAAATGGTTTTCAAAAGGAGTGGCTTAAGCTCCGCAGTTTTGAAATATAGCTTTTTCATAAATAGCCGAGTGGTTTTTCAAATCCAATTCTACAACTTCTTTTAGGTTTATTTTCTTTACATTAATCACATTAATGTAATCCCATCATTTAAGTCCTTAAGCCAATCACAGAAAAGAAACGAAAATAACGGGTACGCTTATGCCATCCGCATTCGCCGCAATGTTCCGTTATGCACCGTTAGGTTACTTAACTAACGGCATACCGGGACGGGACTAGCGCGGGTGTAAAACATAAGCAACGTCTACTATATATCATATATATAATATGTCATTCGTCTCAGATATCACAGAACACAGGCAGCAGAAATATAGATATAACGTGGGATATACTAGGACGTCCGTATTTAGTATTTAGCCAGAATAGAAAATACGGATTCCACAGTCGCGATGAATAGCCAAGCCCACACCCTGGACCCCTACGAGAGCGGCAAGTGACCCTGCCAATTCTGGAGTTTAGGAGACCCGGTCTCGACTCCTCGAGATGGCCTCCCACTGAACCCCAGAACCCGGTCACCTGTGCTCCCCTCCTTGGGTCCATCCTAATGCGGAAAAGTAAATAATATACAACACTGGTAACACAACCTCAACCCGGAAGTGCCCCAAATAAAAGAATATTACATTACATTTGAATTTACATGAATGAAAATATAAAACTCTCATCTCACATAAAACCCCCCGGCTATTCAATCGCGACAATCCTGCACATCATATCTCAGCAACACATAATATCTCATATCATCAACGTAAGTAAGTATGCATACCCCAATTGTCGTTGATGTCTAGCAACGAAACCGGCGATATCGTACATACTACACTTACGGTCACAGAAAAGAAAGTGTAAAACTGCAATATCTGGAATCCACATTCTCTTTAGACATCTCAAATGCAAAATATCACATATTCCGTATTTCATGTCTAGTAATATGAATTCCACACATTGCATCACATTCCGGATAAACAGACAATATCGAAGTTTTCGAACGAACGATCAAATACCCAGGATTCACTAAAGCCCAACACTTGAGCAGAGTTTAAACACCCGGAGTATGACACAGTAGTAGCGGTCCAGCCGTAGAAGGGTCAATCCAACGCCTCACATGTGGCACGCCGTACTGCCCCAAACCCTAAGGTTCAAAGGGCAGTTCAAGACGGTCACATAATCGAGTTAAGCTTTGTTGTCTTCTAGAGGGACCACCACAAAAAGACTTGCACGTATCTCCAAAGTATTTAAACCCCGTGAATAATGAGCAAATGATACTCGTTCAAACACTTTAATACTTTCTAATTTACCCGGAAAAGCAACGAAATGAAAATACCGATCGAATCTATGCGTCCAAAACCATCTCCAGAAGATACAGAACTATATTAAGATTAAACATACCTAAAACAGTATACTAGCAGACCTAGGAATTATGGTGCAAATCTCATAGCATGATGTCACTGTACGGCCGCGGATCCGCGGCATAAGAAAGGAATTGCCGCGGTTCCGCGGCCATATGAACAGTGCACTTCATCGTGTTTCACCATTATTCTTAGTTTTCCCTGCTGTATTTTTAAGTATTTTTAATTCTGAAAAATGTCAGGTTTTAAAATTTGTCCAGAGAGGGTCCAAAAAATCGTATTTTTTGTCCGATCGGGATTTTTACTCCGTAAAAGCGTCGCCTAATATCCTAGTTCGGCTCTGATACCAATGTAAGGTTTGCCTAGCACCCTATAATGAGTTTGGAAGCATCACATGTCATAAAGTTCAGGTTTTTATGGTGCTAGACAAGCATGCAATGGAATCGATCAAAATTAGGGTTACGAAAACTTCAGCTAATAAAAATTAGGGTTTGAAGGCTACAACCTTTGTAGCTCCCCTTTGGCTTGACGCCTTGATCTCAAGGGTGTTGGAAGAAGGTCCACTTGTAGTCCTCTTTCGTCCACGACGATCCACCCGAAGTTTCCCGTCCAAGCTTGCAACTTTGGAAAAGCAAAGAGAACACTCTAATCAAGTTGGCTAGACTTGAGTAGAATGATGTTGTGGCTAAGGATCTCACTTCAAAAACCTTTCTTTAATTGTGTTTAACTCACTAGAAAAAACTAGAGAGGAAAAGGTGAAGGAGGATGAAGATGGTGGCTATTTTTAACAAGAGGTGAAGAAAAATAACCCTTAGTTAAAAAGGAAAATGAAACATATATCACTATATATATTTATTTCCTTCTTGCATTCAACCATGATTAAATGATGGAGAGTTAATTTAACTTGGGTTTTAAATGATAAAGAGAAGGATAACCCTAGGTTAGTGGTAGTTGAGCTTGGTTAGGTTAGAAGAAGAATGTAGAAGCTAGAATGATTATCCTTTCCTTTTCATTTTGTTTTAAAATCAAAATTAAATAATAATCCATAATTTAATCCATGGTGTGAGTCTTATATTGCCACCATTTCCATATGCTAACAACCATGATGGATGGGTGTATGTATGTATACATGTATGCACATCCACATGTGCATGAAACTAGAATGAAAGAAAGAAACACATGCATGCATGCATACATCCATCAAACCCTAGAAAGGTTTCAAGTGAGAAAACTAATGGTTAGATGATAAATCAACACTTAACTTATCAATCCGGTCATATCTCATATGACCCCACCAAAAGCAGGCCACCCGATCAATGTTCGGTATCATATACGCACATTTTAATCGGGTGCATGCGCATATCGCATAAGCGCACCACAACGTTTCGCCTGGACTAGGTAACTCCTTTATGGGACTCTAAGACTCGTCAATACTCCGGCAGAGGGTGATGATCATATCAGGTACCCTCAATCCGCAAGCGGTCAACTAAACGTAACGGCCACCCGGGTATTGAGCGATCAGAAGAAAACAAGCGAACCTGCTACAACTCCCGTCGAGCCATCCGGCAACACTACCGTACAGTCCGGTCTCTTCGTCAGATATGCTGCATATCGAGCCTAGGGATGGTCAGGTCGACCCTAATAACTCAATAAGTCGTGCCGGTGAATGGTCTATAACAGATCGAGAAACTACCGATAACACTTATCAGCAAATCTCAGCAGCCCTGGCCAGGGACTTACTGATATAACCAGTCGGGCACAGCACAGCATCAACCCCCAATACCGGGAGAGACGAAACCCCTCCTATCGCTCATTGCCTTCGTGTGTCTCGGGACTGTACCTAACGGCCACCTGTTTGCACGACTCAGTAGAGCCGTGGTAGGGTGGCAATCAAAGTACAGTGGGAGAGCACACAAGACTCCATGACGATCTCGGGTCTACAGACTAACCTGTACCAGTGTTATCTGAGAACTGCTATCCGACGATAGATATAATTCCATATAGGAGTTCTCGGCGAGTCCGTCCAGTGTACCCAGTGACCACTGAGCACCCGTATATGATCTTGATGTCAAACACCAATGGATATGGGATCATCCATCGCCCATCACATGGGTCTAGTATCATATACGCTAGTCTACTCTGGTATATCAATGCCCCGTCTCGATATACCTACGACTAGGGACTTTCCAGGATATGCTTATAGACTACAAATGTCCCACTAGTATGATCTCCATCATAATCAGAGCAGTCAAACCAATATCCTCAGGGCTTTATCAGCATGTATGAGTGAATAACAAGCATGATCAGATCAACATGTCAGATAAAGAAGAACCAGATAGCATACTATCATGTCGAGCAAGAATGCATACTGAATATATATACATGTACAGATACATCCACTATCACATAATGGCCTCTAGGGCATACATATATCCAACAAGAAAGTCAACCTTCGTCATAGCCCGGGTCAACCCATAAACAGCCATTACAGAAACGTTCCTTGAGTTATCCCGAGTCTGGTTTTAAGAATAAGCCGGACAACTCCCCGTACCTTAACATCGTTAAGATATGAACCGTTCTATATCCAATATAGAAATAGAGGAACTGATTTAATTGGAACTAGATTCAAATCATGCAACTGTATCCAGTGCATGTCAATGTTCATCACAGAATACTGCATTTTATACCGCCCATTCTTATGCTCGTGTGTTTATAGGTAGGTGCTTTTTATCCGTGTTTGTTATATATTTGCAGGATACAGGTTCTCGGTTCTAAAACGGTGAAATTCATAGAAAACACGACAAAATCCGGGTTCCTGCCAACCACTGATAAAAAACGGTCTCCGCTCTTCATCCATATGCTGCCAGATACCAGTTTAGGAAGACAAAATGTCAAATCAATGTCGTTTTCAGGCACAAGGCTCAATGGTAGCACAAGATCCAAGAGATCTACGCGGAGCTCGAGGCAATCATTCCAAATCTTGACAAAAAGTCCACCTTTCCTCAACAGAAATTCTGGAAGAAATGTGAAAGTATTTTCAGAAACTACATGTACCAGACAACAGGGGACACCAAACCAGGCCACCACCAAAAAGCCCATTTCCCAACACCTCTAAAGGGCCGCGGAACCGCGGCCAAGGTGGGGTCTTGGCCGCGGTTCCGCGGCCATGTGGGGCCCACTCACTGTCGTGTTTCAGGGGCTTTTTGGTAATCTTGCATGGGGTCTGCTGGTTGCCCTAGAACTTCAACTCCCTGCCTATAAATACAGCAGAACTGAGCTTAGCCAATGGTGATTCTTTGCATTCTTTTGTTCCTCTTTCTTTTGTAGTTTTAGTTCTTTTTCTTCTTCTTCTTCATTCCTCTTCCATGAATTGTAGTGAGAGCTTTTTGTGGATATGAATAAAGATGAGGGTTTTGTATCATTCTTTTGTGTTTCTTCTTCCCCTTGAGATTCTTGCTTTCTCTTGCTCATTCAACCTCTTTATTGAGCTTGAATGGGTAAGGGTTAGTTATTGATCTCAAAGGTCGTATTTTCTCCCGGGACTAGTTCTTCACTTCACATGCGTTCTCTACCCTTCCCTTGATCTTGCAACCTCTTCATTGAGCTTGCAAGTTTAAGGGTTGGCTATTGAGCACATGCTTGGCTTGGGTTCTACTTCCGTGTTCTTTTCTTGTTCTTTTTATTACTCGCTTTTTATTACTTGTCTTTTTATTACTTGCATTCTATTTCATGCAATTTTATTCATGCTCTTTATTACTTGTATCTTTTCTTTTCTTTGTTCTTTTCGTTTTGTTCTCTTTTGTTCATTTTGTAAATGTTGTAATTATTGTTGTTGATAAGAATTAATACGGTTTTATAAGTTAACATTTCTTTGCCAATTCCTTTTCCCGTTATTTTCCATTTGAACTTCGTCCAAAACATACGCAAGCGCTCCGTTAGGCACCGTACCCTGACAAGGTAACGGTGATTCCTAACCACGACCGGTTGCGTTCGGTTTGGCCGGAGGCGAAGGCAAGAGACAAGAACGGAAGGACAAGGGTAAATAAGCCGGATTCCACGAATACCGCGCTTAAATCCCCTAATCCACGTTGTTGCCGATTGCTTAGCTTCAATTGGTCAAGACTCGGCTCAAAGGTTTTTGAGTACGGATTTCTTAGCTTACAATCTCGTATTTTCTTAACAACTTTATACTTGCAGATAAACACTTAGGTTAGATCAAACAAACACATACAAGATTCTTTATTAACTCGTCTAAGACAAGAAGGTAAGATAACACCATCTCCCTGTGGACCGACCCGTGCTCACCGGCTAGCTGCATAGCGACACCGTCCTGATCGCGGTTACACTTAAATTCTTTGAACATCCGACACGCCAAAAGCGTGCGATCAAATGGCGCCGTTGCCGGGGAGACGGTAGCGTATTTTCTTTCTTGTTATTCGGGTTGATATTCTTTTTGTACATATATAACCAAAAAAAAAATATTCTTTTTTGGACAATATTTTTGTGGGCAAGAGTGCAGATTTTTGCAAGTTTGCAAACTGCAATTGTGGGAGCAAAGTGTGCATTCAAGGCAAAGGTGATTACGAAGTACAGTGCCAAAGATCCGGGTAGTTTGACCCGCGCAAGCGAACCTTTCAAGCTTACCGGATTTGATTCAACGGGGGTTTCCTAACCCAAAACTTAAACGGTCCGTACTTTACTAACACCTTCTTCTCAAATCCGACGCTTCCAATATACTATTCTTTGCAGGATTCTTTGCAAGTTCGCTAGCAAACGCTAAAACTTGACTAACCCGTATTTGTTGCAGCACCGCGCTTAAACTAAAAAAAAAACGATTGTTTTGATTCTTTATAAGAATTTTTTGAATTGCGCATTGCATCAATTAATACGGACTTAAGGGCAAGCGAACCCCACAACATACGGTAAAGGATTTCATCACCTTTTCCGTGGCCCACAAATCACGAACTTGCGCATAACGATAACCCGCACAAATTTTAAAAGAAACTAGACTTTAAGCCTTAAGGACTTCGCGCTCACTAGGAGAAGTTAACTGTATTTAGAAGCTTGCTTAACGGTATATTGTTTACGGGGTGTCTAGGAAAGTGTTAACGGCGAAACCGCCAAAAGAGAAAGGGTTATTTAATTAAGGAACTTCGCGAAAGCGTTGGAAAACCTCCCCTTATCTCTGCACTTACCTGGCCTCGTGATCAGTGTATCTTGAGCCTGTTTCTCGACACAGTTTTACTTCGACAATCAAGTTCTCGAGCAGGTCTAGTTGACCTAGGTGAACCCTAGAACGATTAGGTGTGTGGTATTTTTGTGTCGTGATTTTTGTCCATATTCTTTTTTGTGTATACTTCATTCTTTTGCTAACAACTAACTAAATAAAAATAAAAAATCACATTCTTTTTCCCCTCCTTTTCTCTTCCTTTCTTTCACTCTCTCTTCATATCATGGGTACTCCACATCGCAAAACTCTTGCCGAACTTTGGTACCCACAACCGGACATTACTTCTTACGGTTCTTGCTTTGGCCGAACATCGAACGACCCCTCCATGCCAAAAATTTCTTTGAAAGATCGGATAGACGCGTCTAGGACAAACAATTTGACTCCGCAATCCACTTCATATCAACCATTTCAAACAGTCACCCCTTCTTACGTTGATACCCCTTCTTCGAGTCATGTTGCAATTCCAAGACCTATGTCTATTGCAGAACGTATTGAACAATCTCGTAGCCGATCTTTCACTCCTTTCACCACTTCAAATTCTTGGGATCAACAATTCCATTCACCTTCTTATCCCAATGTTGATCCCACTCCTGTCCAGCCATTCAATTCCTACCAATCCTACCCTACTTATGCACCTTCCCTGGACATTGCTTCAGAACCGCCTTTTGGGAGTTTTCAGTATCCATACAACTGTGAATCTTTCACTGAAACCCCTTCACAACCAATGTTTAGTCTAGAACAGTCGTTGGAAGACTTTAGGGTAGCGTCAAGCCAACAAATGATGGATTTGAATGCGTCCATGGCCGCCCTCATACAACCTAGTGATCCGGTAGCTAGTTTTCAACTAGCTCCAACTTTTTCAATGTATGATGAGGCGGCAGGACAGGCTGTGAATTTGAGTGGAGAGAGTGAGATGTACCCCCTTCCAAATCAAACCTACCCGTCTCAAGTTGAATCCCACAACTCTTGTTTTGAAAGTCTCTGAAGTGTCCCAAATGAATTATCAGTTGAAGATAGAATGATTAATGAGTTGTGCGACTTCGTAGTGTTTGATTTGCCCGATTGCGAAGGGTCTCTTCCAAGTGAAACCAATCCTAAACCTTTTGACCTTTACACCTCCATCTTAAAACCTGAATTGATTAATATCCATGCTTTGGTTGAGGTGTCAGAAAATTTTGATTTTCACTTGATTGAGGATATTGACGCTGGGAACATTTTGGATGATGAACCCGTAGATTTGGCTGAGTTTTTCTCTTCAAATCATCATCCCGATTCTTTAAATGTTTTTCCCGAACCCCATATGCGTCTTGATTTTGATGAAATTTGCATGGATAAGCTGAATTTTGAGGAGAATATTGAGGATAGCACTGAGGATGATACAGTTTTAATTGATGAGTCGGATTTTCCAATTCATCCTAATCCTTCCACTGACTGTGTACACCCTCCTGAACCCTTAACCGATACCCTTCCTCAACCACTTCCCTCCATCCTTTCCATCGTTCCGACCTTGCAAGAACCCGTATCACTTACATTTCATATGTCTGGTTTACCAAGTTCGGCGTACCCATGGTTTCTCACGAACCTTGAGGGATTTGACCCAATCTCTCGACGGGTAAATATATTAGCACAATCGCTTTCCACACATCGGTCATCACAAATTGTGCTAATCTATTTACTCCATTTGCACCTTCAAGTTCGTATTCCACTTCTTTTTCCCTTCCGCCATTCTTCTTCCCCTCATCTACCGAGACCGCATTCCACTTCTCTCCACAAGCGGTCTCGCGTAATCTCCATTTCTTACCTCTTCACCTTCTTTCACCAACCACTGCTGTACCATGATAAAATCTTTGAATGGTTGGTGTTAACTTTTGGCCTGTGTAAGGCCTTGTATAGATGGATACTGTTCTTTCCCCCCCAATCCTGAACTTCATCGCTTAACAGTGGAAACACTGTTTTACTTAAGTTTGGGGGGGACATTTTTTTTGTATATATATATTTTTTTTTTCTGTTTTTGTATATAATTTGTTTTTAGGAGGAGCGCCGACTATTTTGACCCTCTTGGTATAGCCTGACAGTGAGGGCACTGTCAAGTTTAAGTTTGGGGGTGTGCTCGGTAAGCTTTCTTCCTTCGCATTCATATGTATATTTTGCATCTGCATATTAAATCAATAAAACCCATAAAAATCTGAAAATTTTCTAAAAATATAAAAACTTTCTTTTTTGTCGAGTTAGATTGTGGAAGAACTCTGATTCAACATTCGACGGCTTTTGTTTGGAAAAATAGGAATAACTAAATCTTATGTTTAGATTTTGAAAACCTGAAAGATAACTCTCCTTTGAAGTTAACTATGGCTGATATACGTCTTTACATTACACTACACGTGTTGTGAGTCTTGGAAATTAGATGACAAGTCTTTTATGTTAAAAAAAAAAAAAAATTTTAAATAGATAAATGATTTTCTGAGGATCAAATAGGTTTGTTCTGAAATAAGTAATGTCAAGAATAGTTTATGAAGTAAAGCGAATATGAAGGAATGTTATTGATGCCGTAATTGGAGCTAAGTCTGAAAAATAACCCATCTAAAACTTGATTGGAATGATTACACACTAAACCCACTAAAACACGTCTTTTATCCAAAAAAATATTTGAACTACCGGTTATACCTCCGTTCGTATTAAATCATCTGATTTTCACGACAAAACTGTCTTTTGTTTTCTGGACCTAGGTAACTTGAGTAATTAAGTCCGCTGGGGTGTTTCTACACCTAATGCCCTAAAACCAACTGGTTTGGGTGCATTGGCCCAAAGCTCGCTAAGAAGCCTAGAAAGTCCAGTTTTAAAACAAAGTCAAGCAAGTGTTCTCTCCGAGTTAAAATTCCTAACGGTTCTTTGTGTGAGAATAATCTTGATAAAAGACAGGCTTTTATAAAAATTTTAACGGAGATATGAAGGTTTTATTCTATGATAAAGACTATTGCACGTTCACAGAGGTGTGTATGAAATGAAAACAAGAAAAAGGTGGAGTGAAGAATAAGACCTAGTTTCCTGTTAGGGAAGATAGAAATTCTGAAGTTGAAACCTTACTGGAAAACGAAACTTAAAAAATGCTTAACTCTTTATAAAACTTATGTGATCCTTTTAAAATTGTTATCTGGGCTTTATTGTGCGACATGATGACTTTAATCGACTTTTCTGGAACTTAACGGCACTATTTGCACTACACGTAAAGACATATAAAACCTGTAGTTAAATAAGAAGCGAGGTGTGAAAACTAAAGGTTCGATAGTCTAAACTTAGGATTATAGAATTGTTATTTTCTGAAACAAAACTTTAGGGGCTTGAATCTTAGTTATTTTACAAAACTAGCTTGACCGGATTTTGTGGGTAGTATCCGCTGAAAACCCTCAGGAGACAACACTCCTCCTACTAGGGACACCTAGAGGTTTAACGGCTTGTTGCACGCGCTCAGTGCAATCGCGTTCCCTGCGAAAGTGCGGTTATCATTTTATTTTTGTGAATAATTGGTTTTGCTCGGGACGAGCAAAAGTTAAGTTTGGGGGTATTTGTTCATCACAGAATACTGCATTTTATACCGCCCATTCTTACGCTCGTGTGTTTATAGGTAGGTGCTTTTTATCCGTGTTTGTTATATATTTGCAGGATACAGGTTCTCGGTTCTAAAACGGTGAAATTCATAGAAAACACGACAAAATCCGGGTTCCTGCCAACCACTGATAAAACACGGTCTCCGCTCTTCATCCATATGCTGCCAGATACCAGTTTAGGAAGACAAAATGTCAAATCAATGTCGTTTTCAGGCACAAGGCTCAATGGTAGCACAAGATCCAAGAGATCTACGCGGAGCTCGAGGCAATCATTCCAAATCTTGACAAAAAGTCCACCTTTCCTCAACAGAAATTCTGGAAGAAATGTGAAAGTATTTTCAGAAACTACATGTACCAGACAACAGGGGACACCAAACCAGGCCACCACCAAAAAGCCCATTTCCCAACACCTCTAAAGGGCCGCGGAACCGCGGCCAAGGTGGGGTCTTGGCCACGGTTCTGCAGCCATGTGGGGCCCACTCACTGTCGTGTTTCAGGGGCTTTTTGGTAATCTTGCATGGGGTCTGCTGGTTGCCCTAGAACTTCAACTCCCTGCCTATAAATACAGCAGAACTGAGCTTAGCCAATGGTGATTCTTTGCATTCTTTTGTTCCTCTTTCTTTTGTAGTTTTAGTTCTTTTTCTTCTTCTTCTTCATTCCTCTTCCATGAATTGTAGTGAGAGCTTTTTGTGGATATGAATAAAGATGAGGGTTTTGTATCATTCTTTTGTGTTTCTTCTTCCCCTTGAGATTCTTGCTTTCTCTTGCTCATTCAACCTCTTTATTGAGCTTGAATGGGTAAGGGTTAGTTATTGATCTCAAAGATCGTATTTTCTCCCGGGACTAGTTCTTCACTTCACATGCGTTCTCTACCCTTCCCTTGATCTTGCAACCTCTTCATTGAGCTTGCAAGTTTAAGGGTTGGCTATTGAGCACATGCTTGGCTTGGGTTCTACTTCCGTGTTATTTTCTTGTTCTTTTTATTACTCGCTTTTTATTACTTGTCTTTTTATTACTTGCATTCTATTTCATGCAATTTTATTCATGCTCTTTATTACTTGTATCTTTTCTTTTCTTTGTTCTTTTCTTTTTGTTCTCTTTTGTTCATTTTGTAAATGTTGTAATTATTGTTGTTGATAAGAATTAATACGGTTTTATAAGTTAACATTTCTTTGCCAATTCCTTTTCCCGTTATTTTCCATTTGAACTTCGTCCAAACCATACGCAAGCGCTCCGTTAGGCACCGTACCCTGACAAGGTAACGGTGATTCCTAACCACGACCGGTTGCGTTCGGTTTGGCCGGAGGCGAAGGCAAGAGACAAGAACGGAAGGACAAGGGTAAATAAGCCGGATTCCATGAATACCGCGCTTAAATCCCCTAATCCACGTTGTTGCCGATTGCTTAGCTTCAATTGGTCAAGACTCGGCTCAAAGGTTTTTGAGTACGGATTTCTTAGCTTACAATCTCGTATTTTCTTAACAACTTTATACTTGCAGATAAACACTTAGGTTAGATCAAACAAACACATACAAGATTCTTTATTAACTCGTCTAAGACAAGAAGGTAAGATAACACCATCTCCCTGTGGATCGACCCGTGCTCACCGGCTAGCTGCATAGCGACACCGTCCTGATCGCGGTTACACTTAAATTCTTTGAACATCCGACACGCCAAAAGCGTGCGATCAGTCAACTAAATGGAAGGAGGCCGATCATCATTACTCAACTTAGGAGTGCATCCAATTATGAGTAACCTGAAAGAGAATCAAGCTCTCTTAAAACCATTACTATCAACTGAATACTATATACAAGTATCTACATCCTCGATCACCTTGAAGAATCCCGATACTTGCAACATCTGGTTCTCTACTTCACTCTTATACCTATAACTTCTCAAAACTTGGACCTTGTATTTCTACGAAACACATGTCTAAGAACTAGAGAAGTCACTAGTAAACAGAATATAGTACGAGTACCAACCCCTCCATCCTCATGGACACTGAACAACATACAATACTCTGTATAAGTCCCTTGAGTTGAATAACTCAATCCCTGTGTGTCCTAGGTTGAAAACTGTACTTCTGATTAAGAAGAATTACACCGCTGTTTTAATGCTCCTTACCTAACCATCCACTGATATAGGTAAATGTCATGGACATAATTTCAAAAAGGGTATATCTCACTCTATAAAAATAGACGTACAGATATATCAATTTGAAATTGGTGCATAACAACGAATATTCAAAACCAAATATTTGCCGTCCGGCAAACAACCCAGGTGACTTCCTCAAATATCACAAATGACAACGAATCCCGATATAATGAGGATGATCACCTAATTCCTAATAACTTACTCCCACTCATCATCTGTAAAATCATACAGATGTGAGAATCAAACCTGGTAAATACATACCCTGGAGCAATGGCTAATTGGGAAATTAGTTTTCTTTTAACAGTACACAGTGAAACTGAAACATGAAAATGTTTCGTCGGGTTATCCGGGTATTCCTAGTAATGCCTCTTCCATTATCCAGATTCACAACTGTAATCGTATATTTCTTTACCATCTCTCCAAATCCCTTTATTTGTCTTTAGTCGTTACCTTCTGTACACCTTCGTTAGGCTAAATGGTTTTCTTCCTTCCCTACCGTTCGGCACCAGCCTATGGTTTGGAAGAAGACTATCCAATAAGCGGAACAGGTGTACTGTCCTAATCCTAGGAGCACTCACAATGCAAGAGAAGGTGAAGATAAAAGACAACCGAATAAACCTTATTCCTATTTCTCCTGAACCAGAATCCATCCCCGAACTGGAACGAGTTCCTTTCGAGTTCGTATATAACCATACGATGGAATATCCAAACAACTGTGGATCATTGTAGTGATACGAAGTGTTCTGGAGAAATACAAAGGTGAAGTAGGAGTGGCGATGAAATACTTGGTTTGTTCATGAATAGCAATCGCATTTTACTTTGCCCTCTTTCTAATCCCTTTAATTGTCTTTACTTAATACCTTCTGTACACCATACTTAGGCTAATCGGCTTTCTTCGTTCGCTATCGTTCGGCACCAGCCTAAGGTTTGGAAGAAGACTATCCAATAAGCGTAACAAGTGTACTATCCCCTAATCTAAGGAGCACTCGCAACCTGAGAGAAGGTAAAAGGAAAAGACAACTGAATAGTCCTATTCGTTTTCTCCAGAACCCGAAACCATCCTCGAATCTGGAACAAGTTCCTTCGAGTTCGTATATAACCATACGATGGTTTTATCCAATGGAAGTGGACGTCCGTAGTAATTTGGGGTGTTCTGGAGAAATGGGTAATAGAAGGAGTGGCAATGAGGTATGCAACTCTGACAATCCAAAAACCAGTGTTTAAGAAGGTTCGGTCAACTTGGTCACTGAGTCATAATCAAGGGTTAGGTCATGATCATAGCCAAAGAGAGAGAGAAAAGAAACACTCAGTGTGCACTCTAACCTAGATCAGAATGGTTATCAATTTATCTAATTAGGAAACCTCCCACTGTAACGTCAAATTCTCCTCCAAACCTGAAAGAAGAATTAGTCGGGATCACCCGAGGAGTAAACTAACTCATCAGTGGGAATCGGGATCCAACTGTCATCGCATGATAATGTGATGTAATCCACTCATGTTATCACACTCCAGAAGGTATGCGCATGCTTGGTAATTTTCAGTTTCTTTAGAAACTCTCGATGTGAATTTTACCCCATGCTCTTATAACCTTGACTTTGGGCAACAAATCATAAGTCACATGTCAAGTTCTACCCGTCATTATCCAGGTTGATTTGAACCCAACCGTACCAACCGTTGACTTTGGCCAACAAGGCAGTACGACTGTCCCAAACCAACGCATCTATCTATGCAACAGAAAAGTAACAAATAGCTACCATACATTATGCCTTGATTTTGGCCAACAAACATAGCATGAATACTAAGTGCTACCCGTCTGAAATGACGGAGGGCTACGAATGGTTTTTGGCGAAAAACCTTTAACGTAATGAACTCGATATTGTTGAAGGAACCGGATAGCTTTTATAAAAATATAGTGACGAAAACCTTTGCTAAAGAGGTCACTCCCAGTGAAGGGATCTCGGCTCTTTCCTCGTAAAATGAGGTGTAGGATATTCCAACTGAATACCACGATGCAAAGAGAAAAGTAATCGGTTATAGTGAAGTTATTACCCTGACGCAAACTTTTGTCCAAGGGGTCACTCCCGGTGAAGGGATCTCGGCCCTTGCCTCGTCGACTGAGGTGCTGGATATTCATAACCGAATACCAATGTGCAAAACAAAAGAGAACCTCCTTGCAATAACAGCTTTTTGAAAAATTGTTCCAACAACATCAGAATAGGTTTGTTTAGATTGCATTGATCCGAACCAACGTAGTCCCATCAATTGATCACACCGATAAAGAACGAAAATACGATGTACATATATGCCATCCGCATGCGCCACTGGGTCCCGTCATCACCCGTTAGGTTACTTAACTAACGACAGAGCGGGGACTGGACTAGCACGGATGCAAAACATATACAACATCTACAAGTATATATATATATATATCAATATATAATATTCGCCAAAGGCGTGATAAAATGCAACATCACAGAAATGTAATAAGCATCTAGAGTAATACATATAATCTGGGATACCCGGGTTTCATAGAACCGCTACTGAAACCCGACGGTCCCCTGGTCGTGTGGATAGCCTATGCAATGAAATCCTAGACCCCTATGGGCACGGCAAGTTACCTGCCAAAACCTCAAGCGAGGCAACCCCTTTCAGCAACGTGAATGGACCACCCAGCACTTCATGGAATCCGGTAACTTGGGCACCCCTCCTTGGGACAACCTGTATCCCCTACGAGTGCGGCGAATAGCCCGCCAATTCTAGAGTAAAGCCCCCTCCATCTCAACGCCATGAGCTGCGGGCCCGTTGCCCTCTAGAACCCGGCTATCCGTGCACCCCACCGCGGGGTAATCCTAGTGCAGAAAGTAAAATATATATACAACGGGTACATCGACCTCAGCCCGATCGTGCCCCAAAAGATTAATATACAAACAGGCGGTGACGGCAGTCCACATGTCGGACGCTCGCCCTGCAATATCAAATGTACATATAAGACCAAAATGTACTACCATTGGATCCAGGCTATCCACCACGACAAATCCGCAACATCACAGCACAACACAGAACATCAACGTGAATGTCACGTTCGCAAATCCGTCTAAAAGGGCTATAGCAGTTAGACAGGATTCACCGATCAAGTGACATTCACAGTCGCAGATATAATGTAAATTCTGTGAATTAACATGTTTAAAATTTTCGATCGGCTAAGTTTCCCGAAGTGGGCCCCAAGCACAATACCCAGTACTCAAAATAAATCTGGGCCCAAACAGAATATTCCAGAAACCACTTTTTCATGTCAGAGACCTACTGTAAAAATATGGTGCAGCGAGGCTACTGTTCAGCGGTGGAACCGCGACCAAAATGGGGTTACGGCCGCGGTTCCACGGCAATACAGTAAGATCATCGTACCAAATATTTGCAGTGTTATCTGAAAACCCTGCACGTATTTCTGAAACATACCAAATAATTTTTTGAGCAAAAAACAGAATCGACAGAAACAGATGCTTAAAATTATGGTTTTTGGAATTTTTGGTCGATCGAAATTCTAAACACGTTAGAGCAAGCAAGAAAAGGTTAATGCCGTGGCTATGATACCATGTAAGACTACGGTACCGCCCCGGCCGTCTGTCCAAGGCCAAAATGCGGAAACAAAAACTTTTCTAAATCTAGAAACCAGCGCTACCGCGGACTATAAACCCGAATCGGACCATTAACCTACTACTAGCTAACTAGAGAAAGGGTAGAGAGATATACCGAGCGATTCGTGTCCTTCGGTCTTCTGCCACCATCCCGATCTCCCCGCGGCATCTCCGGTCATGATCTCCTCGTCGGAAAGGCACCATATCTCCGAGTCTTTTTATGACTCCCACCTCTGAACCGAGGCAACACGGAAACGAAGTTGGCAAGCCGACATGTCCAAGATTGCTGTAGACTGAGTGTAGAACGCTATGTCTCAACGGCTAATGAAGTTGCCATTTTTGAAGTGGAGGTGAAGGAGATGAGCTTTGAAATGGAGCTATATCATTTTTATGCAAGCAAATGAGATACAAATCCCACCCAAAAAATTTGGACAGCCCCCTCTTCAAGTGGCCGGCCATGTATATGGCAAAAAGGAAAATCAAGGGGGGTGAGCATAAGGAAAAGGAATGGGTGAGCATAAGGTAAAAGTGTGATGATGATGAGGAAGTATTGTCACATCCATTTCCTAATCAATCCATTCACAAAAAGCAAGTAATGATTCAAATGGAGTCAACCTCAATCTAGAACCATCATGAAACCTCCACTTGCAAAAAACACCCTCCACTTTGCTAATATGCACATTTGCAATAAGCCCCTCCCATCAAAGGAATTTCAGCCAAGAAGGAACAAAGGAAAAATGGCCGAAACGGAATGCAAACTGGCAACATCAAAAAGTGATCTGGTAATAAATTACAGGAAAACCCCGCGACTGTATATACATACCCGCATTTGTATTGCGACCGAATACAAATGAAATGAGACAAAATCTACACAGTATAATATTAGGATCCGGCTTAAACAAAAGCCCGCTAGTATTATCCATCCGAACCATAACACGTGCACAAGTGTACGCTTACGTTCGAACCATGCCATAAATCCATATGGCCTCTACAGCGTTTCGCCCGAAACTTGAAAAACTGTCTGTGGGGGACTCTAAAGACTCGTCAATACTTGGCTGTGGATTTAACCACTAGCAAGTCAGAGGTATTAGCCGTACGTAACGGGATACCAGGTATTGACCAAAAGGGAGGTCGATGAGCGAACTCATCCTGACACCCTACAGAGCCTGTCAGTGACAATATCCGTACAGTCCGGTCCGTTCGTCTATGAGCATCGCATGTCGGGCCTAGGGTGTTGGTAAAAGTCAAACCCCCAAAAGCGGTAACAAGTCGTGTCGGAGTGTAGCCCAGAACACCCTGAGATACTATTGGAATACCTACCAGTAAATCTCCTGCCTTGGCCAAGGACTTCGTGTAATGGCTCTCCTAGACACAGCGCGATCTCTCCCCAAATACCGAGAGAGACGAACCACTGCAGATCCGCTCACTGCCTCCTTATGGCTCGGGACTGTAGCCAACTAAAACCTGTTTGCACGCTCCTTTGAGCCGTGGTAGGGTAGTAATCAAAATACAGTGGGAACTAATACGAGACAAATGACGATCTGAGGTCGATGAACTAACCTGTACATATGTCACCAAGGAACTG